>CM056743.1:107955421-110439616 GCA_029851415.1 Eretmocerus hayati
GATGTAACTTTAGTGGGATACAGAGGAGATGATGAATCAGATAGTTCAAACTCAGAAACCCATGACGACATAGGTAGCATTTCAGATATTGAAGGAAGTAGAAAAAGTCCTGAAGTAGAGAAAAATAATTTGCAGAACGGGAGAAGATCAGAAAGATCTAAAAAGCAACCTTTTGAATTTGATGATTATTGTGTGTACAATAGTTTTATCTATGTAAACTATGTGAATGCAAATTGTCCAGTTACCTATAATGAGGCTATAAGAAGTGAGAAATCAAAATCCTGGTGTGAAGCCATGGATGAAGAAATCGAGTGTCTAGAAAAGAATCAAACGAATGAATTACTTAAACTCCCACCTGGGAAGAAAGCCCTTGATTTGAAATGGATTTACACTTTGAAAGCAAATGGAGTATTTAAGGCCAGACTTGTGATTAGAGATTTTCAACAGAATGAAATTCTTGAAGATATATATTCACCTGTAGCCAAAATGCAAACTTTGGAACTTTTATTGGACTATAGTTGTCAGAATGGATTGATAATTCATCGAATGGATGTTGAAACAGCATTTTTGAATGTGTGAAGTCAGAAATTTATGTCAAACAACCTCCAGGTAATGAAGATGGAACAGATAAAGTTCGTTCGTTAAAAAAAGCACTCTATGGTCTACCCTGCTGCAAAAGATCGATTGAGATAGATTGAAAACCAATCGAATCCCATCGGAATGAATACATTTAAATCGGTTCTATCCTTCAACCGGCGAGAGCAGTATTGGATTTCAATGCAGATCAATCGAACATAGACCTAATCTAGCTGAATCCTAATATTGTAGTTTTGAGATCACAACTGCCAATCGAATTCTATACTGTTGATGAGGATTGATGTGAGCGAATATAATCCAACACTAGTATTCAGCATAAGATAGGATACGGACGGATGGATGAAGGATCTCTGCTGGTTCAGTATGTTTCAATGAATCAATACGGTATTGAAATCAATCTAATTGAATGATGGATCCTGTCTCCCACTGCTCTATCGAGATCAATGCTTCAGGAAATGATTCAATTTGCGAAACAATACTTATTGTCTATTCCAACCAATCCTGGATGTTCCTCAATCGAATCCAATACTTCTCCGCAGTACTGGTGCACGATAGACTTGCTTATTCCTATATGTCTCAATCATGGATGGAGAGATTCGAGTCATTATGCCTGGATTGATTCCCATCATCCCCCAATCACTCATCGCTTGATTGACCAATCGAGATAAGATACTGTAGGATCGGATTGAAATCGCGGGTGCATAGTGATTCTATCCTTCTCAATACTCTTAATCAGTATTGAACTCCTCTAGTTTCCATATATTTGAATTGGATTCAATACGGCTGAGAAGAATTAGACCGGCCTGAAGATGAGTTCCGCTATCGGTCTGAATCGTGCCGAGCAGCACTGAATCGACCACCTCAAGCGATTTCAATGAATGACCTAATCACTCATTGCGTGATTGACCAATCGGGGTAAATACTACAGAATCGGATTGAAATCCTGGGTGCATGGTTATTCCATCCTTCTCAATACTCACAATCAGTATTGAACTCCTCCAGATTTTATATATCTGAATCGGTTTCATGACTTTTGAGGAGGATTGGTACGGCCTGGAGATGAGTTTCGCTATCGGTCTAAATCCTGCCAGGCAGCATTGAATGGACTGCGTCAATCGATTTCAATGATGACACAATCACTCATTGCGTGATTGACCAATCGAGATAAATCTTACTCAATCGAATTGAAATCGTGGGTGCATGGTTATTCTATCCGTCTCAATACTCACAATCAGTATTGACCTCGGCTGGATTTCATATATTTGGATCGTATCCAATACTGCTGGGCAGAATTGGAACGGCCTGAAGATAGGTTCCGCTATTGGTCGGGTGAATGAGTTAATAAGGTCTGCAATGCTTAGAATCAGTATTGAAATGGATTGAAGTGGATTGAGATCTCGATGTTTCCAATACTGAAAGGCAATACTGGAATCGATTGGGGCAGATAGGATTCCAAGTCCTCAATACTGACATTCATCACTCAGGTATATTGACGTAGATAGAATATACGGTCTCCAATGCTAGAGGTCAGTATTGGGATCTATTGAGGCAGATAGGACTTCCAATTTCCAAACTGATATTCAACATTCGAATCGATTCGGGTGAATGGGTTATAGGGTCTCCAATGCTGAAAATCAGTATTGAGATCAATTGAAGCGGATAAAGATCTCGGGGTTTCCAATACTGGGGAACAGTATTGGAATCGACTGAGGCAGATAGGATTTTAGTCTCGAATACTGATGATCAGCATTCAACTCGATTTAGAGTGATATGGTATAAGGTCTCACGGCGGGTCGGAAACCGGAATGGGTGAAAGTTGCGTGAACCTGGGAAATGCTTGTGGGATATGTTTTGGGATATTTTGAACATCATTTTTCTATAAGAACCAAAAAAATCCGCCGAGGGATTTTAAAGCAAAGTTGATTTTTGCATTTTTCCACCCAATTTTACGGGGAAATCAATTTTTTCCAGTTTTTCTCTTGTCTTACAGCTCTGTATCGGCTCTAAAAGACCATCCAAACTCGCTGACTTGGTGAGAAAAAGTTCGGTTCTTCGAAATCTTGAATGAATATCCAGAGCAGATACAGTTTTCGGGATTTTTTCCATCAGACTCGAGTATATTGTCTTGATTGGCGATAGAAACATACAAAAATGGAAGATTCAGTCCCATCATCGACAAGTCAGGCTGACAAAACCTTTATGGCTCACAAGATAATCAGTTTTGCCATGCTATAGAACTATTCGTCACGCACGGAAAAAAGAAGATTAGTTATATTCGCAATGGCAAGGATTTAACCCCCTCGCGCAGAGTTGAGTTGGGGATCCCATGTTATTGGGACGAGTTACCTTGGCTTTGTGCGTAGGAGGAGCTTGAGGAGTGCGAGGAGGGTCTTCTGTACCCAGGGTTCCTACTGAGAATATCAGATCAATTTCAAGGATTTTCAAGGATTTTCAAGGTGGTCAATTGGAGAATTTCAAGGATTTTTCACACATGCAAAAATAAACATACATTTCTTATGTTTGATCGAAGTCGAGTATATTAAAGATCTATTGTTTGCTACACATGTGTAATGCTTAACATACTGAACTATGTGTATCTCTAACTTCACGATATACTTACTATTATCCCCGGGATAATTGAAAACGATCTCAACCCTCAATGACTGACGTGAACGAACGCTCAAAATCTCATCTGCAATGATACTGAAGATTACTTAGTTGCTGCGAATTGGAATCTTAGAGTGGATTGAAATCAAGCTCCTTTCTGAACGTGACTGAACGTGAATTACTGCCAAATGAATCACTAGAAAATTATCTTCAACAAGAGTCAGGATACTTTTTGTTAACAAAATCGTCTCAAAACAAACTCTAGTTTATATTGGTTCAATGAGTCTTGGAGTCATCCGAAAGAGAAGAATGATCTCCGCACAGAAAATTCTATATTGACACTCCATTCCCATTTTGAGTAACACTGATTTTTTAGTTAATTGATGGGATGATTTGGAATAATTTTCCCACGTAGCTTGATCAACGCCAAATCATTCTTTTCGATACACTGTGCATAAAAGTTGACTTTGAGCACAGTTTGATGACTTTTACTCACAGTTTATCGAAAAGTATAGTTCGATACAAGGGAGTGAAACCTATTCTTTGCACCCTCGTGATGATTCCCACCCTAGCCTCCGGCTCGGGCCGAAAACCCATCACCCGGGCGCGAAAAAGAGTTTTTACATCCTTGTATCGAGATGTGCTATTATAGCCACACAGTCATGGTCTAGAGTGAAAAAGAACCTAGATTATGGCTCTGTGGCTATGAAATAATATATGCACGTTTTTGCGAAATAGCGGGTTTTCGCGATTGAGGAACTCGAAGTGCTGCGATAATCTACTGTACCAATCGAGTGATTTCAATGGAAGGTGCACGCGGATCCCCGCATCAATTGGGCTGATAGTTCATTTCACGTCAGCTATAGAGATTCAACAAAATACAATCAGAATTTGTTGAAGAAGCCTAATACTCAATTGTAGTTTATAATAAGAGGAGTCAAGTTTGTACATGAAGGAGAATAAGGATGAGATTCAGATGTTCAATCACAAGCTTTTCTTTAGAGAAAGAATCTCATCTTTGAGAATTTGAACTTTTGACGCATGAACTTTGTCAGATAGGCTGAGTTCGTTTTCTAATTGAGAAATTTTTCTCTTCAAATTTCTCTTCTATTTTAGCTGGGCAGACTCTCTCTCAGGAATATTCTTCGTGATTCCGAGTCTTCTCTTCTCCTTGCACTCGAATTTTTCACCGCCCTTATCATGCTATTAGTGACAACAACACTTCCCATGCCACCCGCATCTTGAACTGCTTGAGAAACATGCCTCATCGCTACAACCATTTTTGCTTTCTCAAAAGAGAAAGCATTCATTTGGAGCCAGCAGAATTTTCGTCAAATTTTTTCTAAAAAAATTTTTTTCTCCTCCAGTGAACCTCTTGAATACATGAAATTGGCACAGTCCTCTTCCTCTCGCCAAGATCTATCGAATGTAGGTCACAGTTTTTCGTTATAACCCCTCACAAAATTACTACAACCCCGTCTTTCGAGCCCTCTGTCCGTGTCTGTGTGTGTGTATGTATATATGTTGTTTTCTATCGCTCAGCGAAACTCCTCACTGGTTTGATAGATCGTCCTGAAATTTTTATGCCATATTCGGAGGCGTCTCTAGATGGGAATGCTAGATTTTGAGTGCCCCCCGATGATTACTCTCATACTTATGAATTTTTTTTCATTTATGTATAATTTTTTTTCATCTTAAAAACTAAAAATATCCTCTCCTTCCTGCTCAAAAAATCTGAGGCTGTTGATTTACGCGTTTCTCGACGTGCTTAATCGATTGGTTAATACGGAATTTCGATTGAAGCTCATTTTATTATATTTTTTACACACCTCTCTTTCGTTGGGCTATAAAACCTTTCTAATCACAATTTAACAAAATTCCGTATCAGCCAATCGATTCAGCACGTCGAAAAACTCCTAAATTACTCCCTTGACATTTTTTTCATATAGTCAAATGAAGTACAAATCATTCATAAGATTTGCTTCTTTCCGGAAAATTTCGAATTTCTCATTAAAAAATTCAACAGTCAAAAAATATTCATGCGATCATGCTCAAGATTCACTGGCATCATCGTCGCAGTCTTTAAAATACACCTACGAAGTCTCAAAAGATTTTGTCAAATCGATCTCGAAATTTTGCGTTCCAAATGATACATTTTTATTCCAATTTTCACGTTCACCGACAGTTAATTGCTTTCTTTCCTAACATAATCACCTGTTTACCAAAATTCTGTATCAATCAATCAATTCCTCGCGTTAATGAAAATCAATAAAGACCTTTACGTTATTATCACTCTGTTCCACCTACTGCAAATTGAAATTTACACTCCATAATTTATTCTTCAAATAACTAATTTGTAGAAAAATACTCAATTTTACTTGATTTCCTTCAAACCAATTCATTCCCTTTTCAATGTATACGAGTCATATTCATCAGATCATAAACCTGTTAACATAGTAAAATGTCAAACACAGGATGATGAATTAGAGCAAGATAGTAAAGAACAAAACATTGAGGAGGATATTGTGGATTTGATTGATGTTGAAGATGAAGATCGAAGATAAATGAAGGATCATGGATGTTTACCAATTGATATTACAGAAAGTCAGTCTAAAGAAATTCGAAAAAGTATCTCATGTTCTGGATCATGGTTGGGAGACGTTTTGATATTTTCGATGGATAAATATTTTAATAAAAATTTCATGAGGAGAATTGATTAATGTAACATATTAATGTATTTGAATTTTCGAGTAGATAATATGAGATAAGTTGACTTCTTCTACGGCAATGAGAAAGCATTCTGCTAAATTGTTTTAGCAGCGTATTTCTCTCTGGTTATCGAATAAACAATGTTTGTTGATCGAAAATCCTCTTTCCACGTCTGCGTGACCATGGTATAACACAAAGATCATTTTCAAAACTTTCATCGGCTCTTCAGAACCATTGAATCCTTCAACACAGCATACCCAAAAGTCGTCTGAACGTTGCTCACTGCGATCGTATTTTCTCGCTTTCAAACGAAAACTTTCTAGACTTATCATAGTTCCAAAGTCTCGTTCAATTTTATCCGCCTCTAGTCCTCCCAACCAACGACGTTTAACAAGCATCTCTAACAATTTGCTAAGACAAGCTCTACTGACATTTCCTTTGAAAGAAATGAGAAAAGGATCACAGAATGTGGCAACTTTCACAAAAGGGTACTTTGTATGGATTGGGGATTTATCTAATAGTTTTTTCACCATGAATTCCAAAATGGAACGACAGTCAGTTCTAAAGCTTCTAAGAACATCTTTATCAACTATTCCCGATTTCGCCAAAGCTGATTTTGTTGAATGCCCGATAGCAATATCCCATACACTGAGCAAATTCTCTTTCTTATCAAGATCGACTCCACAAAGAAGAGGCTTACTCGAAAGGGATTCTTCTTTAACAAATCTTCCCATTAGACGACGAATAATAGCCTTCAGCTGTGTGTGGAGAAACGGCACCATTGGTGCGTTTGTCTGAAATTCTTTCAGAAACGGCTCTACGTCAGATCCAATTGTTTGAAAAAATGCTAATTTGCTTCGGAGTAGTCCATCTTGCAGAATATCGTTGATAATGACGAAATAATGATTCGATTTGAGTTTGAACAAGGATTCATTTTTCTGGCTACTGCTAGTTACTACACATTGCGCAAACTTTTTTTTTTTTTTATTTAGATTGCGCAAACTTCTGCAAGTTATCAAGCTCGTCTTCAGCCACCTTAGCAATGTGAACATTCTCAACCCATCTCGTAGAACAAAAGTTAATATCGGACATTTTTTGGCTTGTGACATCTTTGAAATAGCCTTGGCGAGAAGCACTTCCACCGAATAATTGAGATTTAGACTTCAAAAATGGATTAATCTTCCATGACGCACAACTTTCAAATGCAGTTTTAAAAGAATTATGAGTTGTGTGGATGGGACAAGATCCTAGATCCACCAACTTGCAATCTTTTCCGTCTTTTTTTACTACCTCTTCTTTGAAATCGTTATAGAACTTGAAATTAACATTTGGGCCATCCATACCGATGTGAAACAAGTCTTCCCTGTCCAAATCTTGGCATACATTATCAAATTCACGCAACAAGTCTGAGGCCTTGGAATGTGAGAGAAAAGCAGAACCAAGATATTTTGTTACATCTTGTTTCAATTCAGCGTTCCAAGCTCGCACATGGAGATCGATTTGCGTCTTTTTGATTTGATCATTGAATGACTCGTCAAATGAAATTGAGTGAATTCCACTACCTCTAGCGAATTCTAGAGTTTTCTGTGCAAAGTACGGTCCTAATCCATAAAAAATCATGTACCCAAGCTTATCATCTTTAAGTTTCATATTTTCAGATAAACCACTTTCTAAACTGCTTGGAGACGGTTTGAAGATAAATTTGAGCTTTTCAACTAATTTAGCACTAACATTCAGAGAAAGATGTAACTCTACCGTTGTCAACGCCCATTGTATCTCTGATTTCAAGACTTCTTCTCTAACAAGAAGAGATGGCTTTTTAGATGTTGATGAATTTACTGACTGCCGAATTGATCATTGATTTGATCTTCTCCGCGCTCACCTGGCTCCACATATGGATTGATCGTAAGTTGTTTCTTCTGAGAATAAGCTTTCAAATTTGAACTTTCATTGCGACGATTCTCCAATTTTTCCTTGTGTTTTTTGCCCTTCTCGTGACTTTCCACGGATTTGATGCCCATATTTCCTAACGAGAATGATTTGTCGCCCACGCGATACCTTGCAGCATACTTATTAGATTCATCTTCTCCCAACCAATATTTGAATCTGCCCTTATTCAGCCATTCGCTCTGAAATTTGACTCTGTCTCCTACAGACATTTTAGGTGTTCTTGCTATTCAGCAGAAATGAGTGAAGTTTGACTCTCAGATACTGTAAAAATGATCAACTTCAATAAGGTATCCTCATTTGCAAAGGAACGAGCAGGGATGTGTGGGAATTGAGGCTCGAATTCAAATAGCGCGACCAACAAATAACACAGAGCAACAAAATCTATCTTTTTTTCGACTACACAAAGTTTGACATGTGATTCTAAAGGGAATCATTGCCCTCAGCCCAAAGTTGACTCTTCCCGGAAACTACTCAATATTTTTGGACGAACCTTGAAAAGAATGGAAGGTAACAGGTTTATCTTCAATATGATTTATGGCTCATCAGTGTACCACGAGTGATCGATTTTTTATGAGCATACTAGTGCGGTCTATTGCCTTTTTGTGAGGTAATCTTCAAAGATCTCTCGAATTTCAATTTTTTCAATTCCAGTGTGCGAACATGCTGAAAGCTGCGAGGGAACATCAGATTCACTTTGCAAAGATTTTTTACACACCTCCTCCAGTTTTTAAAGAAAAAAATCATCTTCCGATCGGATTTTGCACTCGCGAGATAACTCGCGGACGCCCATAAATGGCCGACTCTTTTTTTTTTTTTTTTTTTTTTTTTTTTTTTCTTTCTTTTGTGGCCGACTCTTGAAGTCATCATGAGTATGTTCCAACTGTATGATGGATTATCTCAATGGAATGAGCTGGTATTATCAGTTTGCGTGTTTATGAGGAACATTTGTTGATGAAGAATGAGTTGAAAATAATGAAAATCGTCCAATTAATTATGATTTGGTACAAAGAACACTCAATACATATGCAATCTCGAGTATTTGTGGGTAATTTGATGAAAAAAGATATCAAGGACGATGCGATACTGCTATGGTGGGAGATCATTGCTGGTCACTCATAAAGTAAGACCTAACACGACACAAAAGAATACGATTGCACACGCATTGATTGTTTTTTATACCAAATTATGATCTATCGGACCATTTTTACCATTTCCAACCCATTTATTATTAACAAATGTCTCCCATGAACATGCGAACTGATAATGCCAGCGTATTTCATGAAAATAACCCATTATACGGTTTGAACAGACTCATGATGACTTCAAGATTTGGTGGTCTATGGGCCTCCGGGAAGCGTTTCGCGGAGGTAACATTCCATCGGAAAATATTTCTTTCTCCAAAAACTAGATTAGGTTTCAGAGGAAAAATTTCTGCCCCTTGGATATGATGTTTCTCCGCAATTCTCAGCGTACTCGCGGATAGAAATTGGAAAATGATGAAGAGTTGAGAAATTCTTTGGAACTGCCTAAAAAAAGGCAAAAAATCCGCAATATTATGCTCATAAAAAATCTATCACTTGTATTATACTAAAGAATTATATTGAACATGAATTATATTGAAGATGAACCTGTTACTATTTATTGTTTTCAAGATTAGTCCCAAAAATATTCAGTATTTACGAGAGAAGTACAATTAAGTAGTGACAAACTCCAATTTTTGATTAAAAAATTGAAATTGTTAATACAAAAAAACGGTACGTGTAACGAAAACTTAGAGAAAGGATTCGGGTCCAACGCGGCAATTTCCCATGGGATCACTAAACAGACTTTTTGATTGTCTGTGCGCAAATGAGTCATTTGCACACTGTTTTTCACTTCTCATTTGCTCACAGAAGATCAAAATAGTATATCATGATACAAGGGCGAAAACCATTGCGCCCGAGTGTTATAAGATATTTTGTGATCTTCTGTGAGCGAATGAAAATCGATAACCTGTGCGCAAATGACTCATTTGCGCACAGACGATCACAAACCATAGTATGATATTCGGGCGCAATGGTTTTCGCTTCCTCGTGACTATTTAGACCCTCGCCTGCGGCTCAGGCCAAAAAAGTCACTCGAAGTGCGAAAACCATCGTTTGCGCCCTTGTATCATAATTAAAATAATTAAGTACCCAGCCAAAATTTGTCCGTCCACATGCCGCACATCCGGTCGCCTTTTCGGAAGGGGTAAGATGTAATGGGTGGGTGGATGGATTGCTATGAGGTATGAGGCACAACTTATGGAGGATGAGGTATAAACACCTATGAAGAACGAGTCATGAGTTATGAGGAATCGAGTTATGAGAAACTCGAGTCATGAGGAGCTCGAATTATGAGGAACTCGAGTCATGAGGAATTCGAGTCATGAGGAACTCGAGTTATGGGGAACTCGAGTTATGAGGGACTCTAGTCATGAGGATCTCGAGGTATGAGGAACTCGAGTCATGAGGAACTCGAGTCATGAGGAACCCGAGTTATGAGGCACGAGTTTTGCGGAGTCTGTGATGAGGAATAAATTATCAGAAATGAGGCATGGTCATGGGAATAAAAATGCTGGAATTAGGTCTAATTACGTGTACACTCGGCGGACATTATATCTGCCCAAATCTGAAAAAGCTTTCTTGTCCCTGAGCTACTATTTGGGATCTTGAGATGGGCTTTTGATTCTGATGAATTTAGTATACAATTGCGATCTTCTAGACAGCACGAACAGCCTGATTTGGATTAAAACAGCAGGGTAGGGATGAAAAGCTTTTCCAGATTCGGGCAGATACAATGTCCGTCGAGTGTACCTAGGCCTCATCCGGTGTAGTTTGCTCTAGTTTGGTCCAGTTGGGTTTTATTCGGTGATTGGGTGGCCGTATGGATCATGGTCAGGTTGGTGAATCCGTGGGTGATGGGTCGATGAAAGGGTCTGTGATCGGGTGGTCGTATGGTCATGGGTAGGTGGAACAGTGCCCGTGTTGGACACGGGTTGGTGAATTGGTGGGAATGTGTTATGAGGAATTAAGTCGTGAGGAATTGAGTTATGAGGAGTTACAGCAGATTGTTCGATTCGGAGTTACGTGAAAGATTGTTCGATTCATTCACTGATTACATCGTGTGTTATTTTGGATACTCTGTGAGGCATTCCAATGTAATTGCATCATCGAATTTTTCTTTCCAATAATTAAGCGCCAGTCTAAATTTTGTTCGTCCGGATCCCTCGTATCTGGTTGCCTATGTGAAAGGACTGAAATATCATGGGTGGGTGGATGAGTGGGTAGATGGGTGGGTGGGTCCGTGGTCGGGTGGCCGTATGGGTCATGAGTAGGTTTGTGAGTGATGGGTTATGGATTATGGCAATGATACAGATTTGAGCTAACCAGGGGTGCACAAGATGTAGGTCACTGGTTTTGGTGAACAGTCTCATCCAACCCTCTAAGACGATATCTGAAGGTGTAGAGTTGGATGCTCAAGGGCTTTAGAGTTACAGACCTTCGTATTGCCCACAAGGGCTCATGCCAAGAAAACATAGTGGAAATAGGTCATTCATTGATGACATGTTTTAAGCTCTACAATATAAGTATTCTCAAAGTCAAATATCTTTAAATGCCAGATTCTATTGGCTTCTGATGATTCGTGCGTTCTTTATTGATTGATATTACATGCAAAGTGTGCACATTCATTGCTTTTGTAAAATGTAGCTGTTTTATACAGGGGACTGACTGGTTTCTGGCAACGCTGGTGATGGAACGAGACGGAAGAATAGGATGTTGGTATACTTGAAATTCTCATTTAGTAACTTCAAGAAGTAAGCACCCAGTTATTGCTTGCAACGTTTTGCAACAATTTCGTTAGGTTTACTATCAGAATATTCTACTTTAATGAATGTCAAAGAGAGATTACTACATAAAATCACCAAACCACAACACTTATATTTAGAACAAAATTAAGTCAAAACTTGCAAAGTTATACTAGGCAGTCTAGATTTAATTTGTTCAATCCGGTATAATAAGTGGTTGTATAAAGGTAATGGGTAGGGGGTGCATGGATGAATGAATAGGTGGATTAATGAGTGGATGGATGGTTGGGGATGATAATGGGGACGGGGATGGGGGTGGGAAGTACCGGGCTGAAATGGTATACTCCGGTCTGGTTTGGTCTAGATTGGCGTTATTGAGTCGAATTCGGTCTAACCTGTTCTCATGCGGTCTATTCCTTTCTGATTAGGTTAGGTTTAGTCTAATTCGGTCGACTTCGGTCTAAGTGAGTCTAGCTCGGTCTAGCTCGGTCTGGTTCAGGGTAATTAGGTCTCGTTCGGTCTAGTTCTGTTAAATTAGGTCTAGTTCGAACTAAAAGTATATTTGATCGGTTTTTGCGAGTTAAAGTCAGCTGGTACTGCTGAAATTTTTGGCATCAATCGAGAATGGATTTTTCTCCACTCTCGATCAATTTCAGAAATACCAGCTGACTTCAACTCGCAAAGACCGATCAAATATACTTCCATAATTTGAAATTCTCGCGAGTGATAAATACGATATCCAATCATATCGATCGAGTGTCATATAATTAATTATATATATCTCCGGCAGAAGGTCGAAGACCTGCCAAAAGTAAGAATGGTGAGGAATCAAATAGAAATAGCGGGTTGAAATCACCTTTCTCGCAAGCGCTTAACGAAGATGAACTTTCGTATATAAAGACGTTCTAACCATCGAACATTCGGTCACTTGAGCCGCGTGTCAGTGGTAAACTCTCATTGCTCTTCCACCACTTTGAAAAGCTCGAGCAATGAGAGAAGGTCTAATTCGGTCTATTTCAGTCTAGTATTGTCAAATACGGTGTAGTTCCATCCAATTCGGTCTACTTTTATCTAGGTCGGTCTAATTTGGTCCTTTTCGATCTAGCTCGGTGTAGTTGGGTCTAGATCGGGCCAATTCGATCTATATCGGTTCAGTTCGGTCTAATTGAGTCTAGCTCGGTCTAGTTTGGGGTGATTAGGTCTCGTTCGGCCTACTTCGGTCTGATTCGGTCTAGTTCAGTCTAGTATGGTCTAATACGATCTAGTTCGGTCCAATTAGGTCTAGTACAATCTAGGTCGGTCTAATTCGGTTTGGTTTGGTCCAATCAGGTCGGTCTAGTTCGGTCTAGTTTGGCCTAATTTGGTCTAGTTTGTACAAGCTCTTATATGCACCAAGTCCGGAGATCAACGGTCAACTTATGCACACTGCACAATGAATGGAATTGACATCGCTTTGATTAACCCTTTACATTCACGCCATGTAACGGAAGTTTTTCAGCCTAATCGATTGATCAAAGATATACCAGCTCAGCTGATTGAAAAGTAACTATGCAATTCCGCAATATTCATTGTTGCTTACTTGAAGTTATATCTCCACCATTAGCCAGTATAATTTGACATAATACCAATTTTGCAAACTATTTCAAAACTTTTCTTAGACACCTTGAATTGATCAGCAATCATTATTTTACAACTATTCTTATTGAACTATAGAAGCATTTCTGGTGCCTATGACTTATCAAGAACATTTACAAGCCGAACAAGCGGTAGCGAGTAAGGCAAAAACGCTAGTATACTATTATGTAGCCAAAACCTTGTTGACCTGTATAATATAAGAAAATGAACCAGTAGTTTGGACTGACGAGCAAAGCAGAGAAATGGCAATGCAAGCTACAAACAAAGGAATGTGATGATCCATGCTCAATTCCTGAACATCCCTACAAATAAGCTTCAACGCCAAATTAATATTGATCTTTGTCACATCAGTTATATACTCTTTATTGGCATATAACAGATATGAAATATCCACCCTCAAAATGGAATGATCGGAAAATACTGATGTCGATTCAAAGAGTGACGCACAGTCGGGTCGATTCTGCTTCAAAAGATATTTGATATGCACGTGGTTGTTTGGAATATTTGCTGATTTTTCAGTGATTCCGAAATAACACAAAAGCCTTCTGAATGTGCCGTTTCTCTCGTGAATCATCGAAAAGTGCTTTGTGGCCCATATTACTGAGATTCACATCACTGTTACAAACTCTGCATCTAGCTCTTGTGCTATCTCCCAAGACCGATTCCACCCAAGGAAATTGGGTCTCATATTCTTCACGATAATAACATATCGATCTCATAGTCATCTGCAATGTATCCATTCAGTAGCTCGGAGCAGTTGAGAAACGAGAAAAACATATTGATCGTAGGAACACACACGCAGAAGACGTATCAAATTGAAACACTACAATGTTTGTTGTCCTGCTAAGGGTGGGTGGTGTTATTCTGTAAAATCTCGTACCGCATTCACTCGTTGCAATCCAAAAACCAAGCCCTTTGGCCCGTACCCCTCGAGTAGACAATCACAACTAAATCACAACCAACTGACACATTTGAAAAGACAGCTGCCACTTATTTCGGTAATACCTCGCGATTTCCGAGAGAAAGAACTCGGTGAACCTTGCTCCAAGAGCTTTTAGAGCAAACTGATCTCAGCATGGAGGTGCATGATATGAGCATGCCTAATGACACACGTGCGTCCGGCGAACTACGATCGAGCAACGTGAATCAAGACACAAAACTTGATGTGCTAACATCGACTTACAACGATCGACTTATACATGGATAGGGCATGTATATATGTATACCTGTATACCTACATACACCTATACAGTATATATATACCCATAGGTGCTGGCCGAGTTGTTGGGCTCAGAAAAACAAGAGCAAAAGTGATGCGTGAGTTTCACTTTACGCGTCTTTTGATCAGATATATATAAGATATGTATAAGGCACGGCATTGTCGGCGGGTTATAAACCTGTCAAAGTATAGCGCTGACTTTCTTCAAAAGTCGTTGAGTCCAACAAACTCACGGCAGTGTGAGAAGAGAGAGAGAGAGCGAGAGAGAGAGAAAGAGAGAGAGACTGTCTGAGCGCGGGAAATTTCCCGGATAAGTGGAAACGCCAGAGGCTGGTCCTGATACCTAAAGGTCAAGGAGGTCAACGCCCTCTCAGCATGCTCGACAATATCGGAAAAATGTACGAGAGGATGGTGCTCAACAGGGTGGAAAAAGCCTACGAAGAGAGCGGCAGGCTATCACCAATGCAGTTTGGGTTCCGGAAGGGACGAAGCACTGTGCACGCGATCGAGGAGGTCCAAGAACGGGTTTAAGCGTCGGTAGGGAACCCATACCAAGGAAGAGGAGGATTCTGTGCCATTATTGCGTTGGACATAAAGAACGCGTTCAACTGCGCGAGCTGGGAGCGAGTCTATCAATCCCAAGCAGGTAAAGTGCCGCCCTATCTACTAGCCATCACGAGTGACTATTTGCGGAACAGGACACTCGTGTGCGACACCGACGAGGGACAAGAGATCCGGGAACTGTCCGCCGGAATTGGACAGGGATCAGTTTCCGGGCCGTTCAACCGGAACACCCAGTACGACAGTTTACTGTGTATTGAACTGCCCGAAGGAGTGATAATAGTGGCTTTCACGGACGACGCAGGGCTCATAGTCTGGTCCGACAACGAGGAACTCTTGGGTAGATGCGCAAACGAGGCGCTGGCCCGAGTCTACGAGTGGATGATCAGCAGGCTCCTAGAGCTTGCTGTCAAGGAGTGCGAAGCAATCGTGGTCACAAGACGCAGGAAGTTTGACTTGCCCCACTTTTACATCAACGGGCAAGAGATCCCACGCAAGACAAAGCTGAAATACCTCGGCGTATGGCTTGACGACAAGTGGTCGTTCAAGAAGCACATCCAGGAGGCCGCCCAGAAAGCGAGCAGGGTTGGTGCGGCGCTTCAGCGGCTGATGCCGAATATCGGGGGACCCAAGGAAAAGAGGCGCGCACTTCTCAACACCGTCAGCACCTCTATCATGCTCTACGGTGCACCCGTGTGGGAGAAGAGAGTAGAGAAGACCATCATCGAGAAGAGGATGGGGCCTGTCCACCGGAGAGCGACCCTGAGAAGTATCCGTGCCTACCGCAACGTGTCAGGGGATGCGGCTTACGTATTGGCGAGTACACCGCCCATCCACTTGCTCGTGGCGGAGCGAGTGAGGATCTGGGACCGCCAGAAAGTGATCGGAGCCGAACGAGTACTCACTCCAATGATGAAGGAGATCATCCGCGACAACGAGAAGGAAACCACCCTTGAGCATTGGCAAACTGAGTGGGATTCGTCATTTGCAAATGGCAGATGGACGCACCGGCTGATCCGTGACGTAGCCAAATGGACGGAACGCACCCACGGAGAGATAGATTACTGGACGACGCAAGCACTGAGTGACCACGGTTGCTTCGGTGCCTATCTGACCCGGTTCAAGAAGAGGACATCCCCAGCAGGCCAGTCATGCGGGGACAAATGGGACGACGCTGAACACGCCCTGTTCACGTGCAACGACACACAAAGAGAGCGCGCCGAGTTGGATGGATGGCTGGGTGCCGAACTCACACCTGAGAACCTCGTCCCGTACTTACTTCGCAACCAGGAGACATGGGATAGAGTTGCCGGATACATCAAGCTGGTGATGACCCGTAAGGAGGAGAAAGAGAGGGAGGTGAGGCGCCTCGATGCCGGTGAATTACAGTAAACCTGCCGATTCAAACAGACGAGGTCCAAATGGTTCCAGGAGGAATATGATGGACTGAAGAGGGAAGGAAGAAGAGTGAAAATCGAAGAAAGAAGAAAGAAGAATGAAGAATGAAGAGATGGAAGAAGATCGAAGAAAGGGAAATTACACCCGCGAGTCGTGAGAAGAGAGACGCTCGATCCTGAGCGCGAGACGCCGCCGGCCCTGAAGTAATGCTCACGCGGTGCCGGGGCCAGATTGGTAAGTTGGTGGATCTCTCCCTTGTCCAATGGCCGGCGCCAACGGAGAAGGAAGAGAGGGTTTACCCGGTTCGGATGGCCGTATCGATGCGGATTCCAGCCCGGGACTGTTGGGGAGGTGCTGTCCAGCCGTGTTTGGCTGACCGGTGCGACTCCTTCGTACGTCGCAGCGTATTCGCCCTACAACCACCTTAAAAAAAAGAGAGAGAGAGAGAGAGAGAGAGAGAGAGAGCAAACATTCGAGAAAAAAATATAATAGTAACTTCTCAAGTTCCGTGGCGGCATTACTTATATCAGCAGAGAATCTATATGCTGGTTTCGTTTTCATCGCGATCCGAATGATTCACATACGTCCTCCAAGTCAAACGATATTCACGTAATTTAATATCTCATTCGCCGTGCTAAATTTATTTTGCAATATTTTTTATACGTTTCTCAAAATTCAAGGAGGTAGTAGATGATTTCAAGGAGTTTCAAGGATTTTAAGGAGGGCAGAGGCCATTCCAAGGATTTTTAAGGATTTCCAGGTTTTCGAGGAGTAGTAGGAACCCTGGTACCGGTCGGCCGTAGTAACTTTCCCAATGCATCACTCAAAGTTAGTACCTTTCTTGCCCGGAGAAGATCATGCAAATAACAACAGATCGAACGAAGAGGAATTGAATGATCCAACCAATTCGATAGGCGTTAAATACCCCAACAAATTTTGATCGGTTAGGACAACCAATCTTTCTTTCCGTGCGATTCATGCGATACTAGCTATCATCTGTCCATCGCATGAATCGTAACCAATAGTCTATGGCATAGCGAAACTGATAGATGAAGATGTGAGCCTATCTTGTCGATGATAGGACGGAATTTTCCATTTTTGTATGTTTCTATCGCCAATCAAGACAATATACTCAGGTCGGATGAAAAGAAAAATACCGAAAACTGTATATAGTCTGGATTTCCATTAAAAATCTCGAAGGACCAAACTTCCTCGCATCAAGTCAGCGTGATGCGATGATCTTTCAGAGCCGATGCAGATCTGTGAGACAAGAGAAAAGAATGGAAAAATTGATCTCCCCGGAAAAATTGGATGGAAAAATGCAAAAATTAACTTCATTTAGAAACCCCCCGGCGATTTTTTTGGTTCTTGTTGGAAAATGATGTTCAAAACATCCCGAAACATATCCCACCAGCATTTCCTAGGTTCACGCAACTTCCACCTATTCGGGTTCCCAACTCGCTGTGGTCTGCAATGCTGAAAGTCAGTATTGAGATCGATTAAAGCCGATTGAGATCTTGATGTTCCCGATACTGGAGGACAGTACTGGAATCGATTGGGGCAGATAGGATCTTAAGTCCTCAATACTGATATTCGGCATTCAATTCGATCCAAGTGGATAGGATATAAGGTTTCCGATGCTGGAAATCAGTATTGAGATCGATTGAAGCGGATTGGGATCTCGGGATTTCCGATACTGGGAAACAGTATTGGAATCGACTGAGGCAGATAGGATTTTAGTCTCTAATACTGATGATCAGCATTCAACTCGATTCAGGGGAATATGATATAAGGTCTGCAATGCTGAAAGTCAGTATTGAGATCGGTTAAAGCGAATTGAGTTCTTGATGTTCCCGATACTGAAGAACAGTACTGGAATCGATTGGGGCAGATAGGATCTCAAGACCATGATACTGATATTCGGCATTCAATTCAAGGTGTAGGATTTACAAGGAGTGATTTTGATTACTATTTGTATATCATGTATATCCAAGGCCAAATAATTTACTTGATTCTATTTGAAGATGAGCTGTTGATCTGTTGTAAAATCCTTAAACACTTGGACTACATAAAAGGATTGTTAACGAAGAGGTCCAGAATGAAAGATATGGGTGAAATTAAGACCTACGTGGGGATGAATATTGATTACGATCATAAAAACAATATCATGACTTTAGATCAGAAGAGTTATATAGAGTCATTGGCCAAGCGTTATAGAATAGAAAGTGCTAAATTGTACCCAACACCAATGGAAGAAAATTTGAAGTGTGAACCTGCACAGTCTGCTAATAGCGAAATTCCATTTAGGAACCTTATTGGAGCACTTTTATATCTGAGTTCAGGAACAAGATTTGATATGAGTTACAGTGTTAACTATTTGAGTCGATTCCAAAATTGTTATGATCAAACACATTTCAGATACGCATTGAGAATCTTAAAATATTTGTACTTGACCAGAGATCTAAAGCTAATATACAAAAGAGATGAGAATGTTGATACCTTAGATTGCTATGTAGATTCTGACCATGCAGGAGATATAGTCGATAGAAGGTCTACGACTGGGTATTTAACCAGATTATATGGAAATGTAATATTTTGGAAATCCAAGAAACAAAGTAGTGTAACCAAAGCTCCTACAGCAGCAGAATATGTTGCTTTATCAGAGTCAGTCAGTGAGTTAAAGTTCATTAGAGACATTTTGGAAGATTTTCAAGTCCCAATGGAGAAAGCGATACCAATTTATGAGGATAATTCAGGTGCTATAAGTCTTGCCAAATTTGGAAATTTCATTCTAAATTTCTAAATTCAAAAAATTCTAAGTACATTGAAACACATTGTCACTTTGTTAATGAGAATTACATGAGAGGTATGATTGATGTGAGGAAAGTTGAGTCTGGAGAAAACATTGCTGATATATTTACAAAGTCTCTTGGTAGACAAAAGTTTGAAAAGTTCAGAGAAATGGCTAATTTAACATATGACATTTGAAGCATATTTAGTGATGTTTCACAGGGCAAATTTAAGGAGGCGAGTTGAATTGTGAGTAAATTTATCCTGTATGACTATATGTCTCGTCTGCCAGAAGCAGTGGCTGATGCGTGGTGCCACCTGCAGGCTAGGATATGAGTCTACTCATGTGTGTATATATGAGTGTGGTGCGCGCAGCAGCGAAGCTGGAGAGAGAAGAGAGAGCAACTACTTGAGCTAGAAGAGCCAAGCCGGCAATATGTAACAAACTGTATTGTTGTCAGTTGAATATACATATTTATTTAGAATGAAAGTGCTTAGTCCCAGTCTTGTGCCCCTCAACAATCCTTTGACCCTTTCAAGTATATCAACAAATTCAAATAGATATAAATCTTCAGTCCCCTTACCCAGATTTTTGTGTCCAAACTTTGGGTTCAGGGTTGAATCTTCCCTCAAGAACATTGATGTTCAAGATTGGAAATACCTGCGTATTGTGCCTCTTGCAGCTGCCTACGTAGAATAATTCATTTTTGATACAATATCTCTACTCATTTATGCCGTCAAAATACATACGGCCTAAGAGTAGTGACTCCTGCACTTCTACCTCAGTGAGGGATACTTACTGACTGAGTGGGTGGTGATAATACATAGGTACACTTGGCAGGAAGGTGTACTGGAGTGTATCAAGATCTATTGTCTCACTCGCACGCATAGGTTCGGCTACCACAGTGAGACAGTAGATCTCGATGCACAACAGTTCACCTTTCTGACAAGTGTACCACATATAGGTAGCAATGTCTGCATTCATTGACAGGCCTCACTAGGTAGCTATGGGGTTACTTTGTCCATATGGGTAATGTCTTGGAGAATTTCAGTGGACCTGTCTTGCAGGAGGCAGTTGTACTCTGGAACACCATGGTCTGTGTACTCTGTGAGGCTCACTGTGAGTCGTCAAGTTGATCTGCGTAGGCGGACAATTCCCTTTGAGAGACAAGGTGTGAATAAGTGCATAGGTGGTTCCATAATTCCTTTCAACTCTCAATTTCAAAAGATTGTCAGAGGGACTCCCCATTGCAATATGAACTGTATCCAGGTATACCAACAGTTCTCTCTTCCGTGCAGTACTAACTAAGTCCCGTTTTGATTTGGATGCTCCACTTGCAATGTGGTCTTACTTGCTGAAAAGTCCTCATCAAATAATCACACACAGCTGTAGCAGCCAATGGTGGATTCTGCTCGAAAGATTGGACTGGGAAGGGAGATTAACAGGAAATAATCACCCAATCAGCTCCAGGAGAGTGAGGTTTGCATCGGGTTGAAACTTTGTCACCAGTTCTGGATTGAACAACGATTTGGGCTGCTTTCAGTATAAAAAACTTTGTGAACTTCTCCAAATCCTTTCTATCTTGCACACTCAATTTAGAAGTTGACATCATGGAGAATGAGACACAACCAGCATATCTTCAGGGTGATTCACACTACTGCACTGTTTGGGTTCTATTGTGTCTACACCAACATGATGCCTCGACTCCAGTCACATACTTTCAGGTCAATGAGGTAATACACTGAACCTAAGATAATTTGAGAATGAGGCAAAGACATCATTGCAACTTTTGGTGGAATTGTCGAGACTAAATTCCATGCTTTGGGGAAAGTTATCAATGCGATCCCTGTTAGAATTACCTACTATCGATCGTAGTAGGACTAATAGAAAAGGAAAATCGTAGAAGGAAAGTTGGAGGAGGATCGCGGATTGTATTGTCAAAACCACGATCATAGAAGGAAGGATTGCTCACTCTCATGCTCGGAGTCGGACTTGACTCACGGTTGAGGAGTACATCCCCCTACCGTCCCCTACTCTGCCCCTCGAAATTCAATATGGCCGGCCCGGGCAGCGCTCGCTGATTGGTCGGTCGCTCTTGCCGCTATAGGTATAGCCGATAGTGCTATAGGCCGAATGTAAACACAGAGCAGAATCAAAGTTTGCGTGATTATTCGCTCGTTATTCGTCACGCTGGCAAAAAGGAGATGAGTCCAATGGAATACCGAATAAACTCCATCTTACAACTTTTATGTGTCAGCACTGCAGAAAATAATCAAGCATATTCATCATATATTTTTCTGAGTTGACAGTCGAGATCATGACTGAGTCATATTGCACAGATGTATGCTCAAAAATATTATATACATATATATCTCTATGAAACAAGTGGGCTGAATTTTTCGCTAATCCGAAGATCCGGAACGAAGGAATAACGGAGAGTCAAATAAAATTCCATGCAAAATTACGCAAAGTCAAAGATTTGGGACGCGATCAAGAATTTTAGGAAGAATAACTCCCGAAGGGACAATTTTGAACGGTTGGGATTTAGAATAAAATAAAATTGTACATATATTCAGGATAGATAAGATTCATCGAATTTTCATATATAGATAATATGTTACGTACTAAATCTAGGGAAATAGTACGTATTCGCTATTTGAATTGAGGAATGAATAAGAATGAGTTTAGCTCAAATGGTTCAGTTTTATTTAAACAATGATTTTATGTTTGAATTTACCTTTTGGGTTTGCCGACGCGAGTAGGGAGAAGGGTGAATGACGTATACACAGAGTTATGAATAAACTATTTGAGCTATATTGTTCAGAATGATGCAGACTCGAGAAATAGATGAAGCGTGAAGCGCTTTGACAAAATGATGTGATCTAGCCGAAGGCCAGTGTAGCTCTGATGGCGGGCCGCTTTGCTCGTTGCTGCGGCGGTGGCGTGCATGGGCGTCGGGCCCTTCCAATGGGCCTTGTTGTTGTCTCGCTCGCACTCGTGGCTGCTTGGCTAGCAGAGCGTCGACTGATGTTTTGGGGGCAAATCTTCATTGGTTTCAAAATGGCTCGTATTCAATGATTCTTAACTAATTACGCTGCCAGCTATAGTGACCATTCATATACGGTGATTTGGAACGGACGCGGGTCATATACCATATTTGGCAGTTATCTACTTTATCAACATATCACCTCGTTACGAATATTATCAATCCTATAACTGTGCTCGTGTAGAAAATGCGATAATTTTTTTTTAATCCAATGCAACTTATAGCAGAGAACCCTGCTATTATTAGTGTAGTGATACTAATAAACATAGTCAACTCGTAAATATACTTGAATCGTCCCCGTCGGTTAATAGTTGGAGTGACTTAAATTGATCTTGGAGGACTAAAGGGTGCTCGTGCGAAGAATATCAAAGCACGATCATTTTAGCAAATTTTGTATATTTGCAACGTTTCGTCAACGATTTCTGTTGACCTCATCAGGCACTATTGGAAGATGTTATTAGTGCATTTTTACATGTACAAATTAAAATATAAGTGTAGACTCAATAGAGTCTCTACTAGTTTGTGGAAGCTCTCTGAATGATTCCGTACATATTTCTTGGGAACATTCCACAGGTAATCTCCCAGGAATCTTGCACTGAGATATTGTTGATAGATTTTCGCAAGCTCCCTGAAATCTTTCAGAGCAAAACTATGTGTACATATTAATACCGAAAACCGTTACAACCGAGGTAACAACATATTATACTGTTAAAGTACTGCGAGGAGTAATTCTTAACGACTTGAATCTGTGGGATATGACACATAAATATTGCGGTGGAACATTCTGGGAATCTTTCAGTAACATTGCAGTGAAAGATTGTAGGAATCTTTCAGAAACATTGCAGTGAAAGGTTGTAGGAATCTTCCAGAAACATTGCAGTGAAAGATTGTAGGAATCTTCCAGAAATATTCCATTGGAAGATTCTGTTCCCAATAGATGTACATAACACACTTCAGTTCTCAAATTTCGTTCTCATAAATTATATGGGTTTTGGGAAACTATCTATCAGGAAATATGATGTTAGTATCAAATGATCTGTCATGTGTGATAACATACCCAGGACCAGCTATGCATAATGGTCTGTAAATGATACGTGAGGATTATTTGAAGATGCGTAAAGGCTTTCTCGCAAGCTTTCACAATAGACGCTGGTTAGTATATAAGACAGGAGGACGGCTCATCGGTTAGGTGCCGCGTACATCGAAGAGTTCATAAAACCTGGATGAATCTAACGTGAAGCTTTGGATTCAACGTCACAATGGAGTTGAAGTACGAGTCAGAATGACGAAGTCATGCATTAGAATGATCAAGAAACTCATCAAGCAAAATATGGATTCCACAGACAGGACATTAACGCACCCTGGTAAAATTTTTGAATGAGTTCCACATGCGTACCACATGGTATCTCATGCGTATACAAAACGATACTAATGAGATATCATGAGATACCATGAATTTGTATGAAAGATAAAGAATCGTCTATTTCATGACTGAGAATTCCAAAGGGAACAGAAAAACGACTCCCCTGATCATCGGTACACTCGGAAGAGCTGAGGCGGGGAATTGTAGAACCCATGAGATACTATACGATACTGTACGATACTCCGTGAAAATTTATATACTCATGAGATACCATGAGATTCTTTGAGATACGGAAGACGAGGAAAAATGGTCTATCCATGACTGAGAATTCCCAAAGGAACTGAAAAATGACTCCCCTGATCATCGGTACACTCGGGGAAGCTGAGGAAGGAAATTGTAGAATCCCTGAGATACTATACGATACTGTACGATACTCTGTGAGAATTCATATACTCATGAGATACCATGAGATTCTTTGAGATACGAAAGACGAGGAAACATGGTCTTTGTGACATAAGCAGTATGGGAGATCATCGATATTATGGAGAGCTGCATCAGGAACATCGATTCTCGGGTTTGGACTCGGCAGAAGATGGAATTTGTGGATGAGCATGATATCGTACGATATCTCACGATATCTCACAAGTATTCGGAGTATGAGTTGAGGAGAACCTATGAGATACCATGGGATACTATTCAATAGTCACTCGCAGGAACTAAACTTGGAGAAACGACACTGATACGATTCACGTAGACCTACGCGATACTACTGAGATATTATACGGTATTCAATTGATTCCATGCTACGATCATGAGATACTATCCGATACTAGTCTGATCCCATGACATACGTATAAGATATTGTACGATACTTTTAAGATTCTATGAGATACCGATGAGATATCCTGGAATACCTGTTTGATACTATGACGAAACAATGGGATATCACGTTGATACTCCACTCGATCCCATGACCTAACAGCACGATATCATATGGTATTCGTCCGATTCCATGCCTGACTCATGATATTCCGTCCGATACTCTCCCGATCGTATGACTTACTTATTCCATACAACAAGAAACTCGTCCGATCCCATGACATACGTATAAGATTCTGTACGATACTTCTGAGATTCTATGGAATACCAATGAGATATCATGAAATACCTTTCCGATACTATGACGAAACAATGGAATAGCAAATTGATACTCCACCCGATCCCATGACCTAACAGCACGATACCATACGGTGCCCGTCCGATTCCATGCCTTACTCATGATATCCCCTTCGATACTCCCGATCTCATGACGTACTAATTCCTTACAGCACGATACTCGTCCGATCCCATGACATATGTATGAGATATTGTACGATTTTTTTGAGATTTTATGGAATACCAATGAGATATATCATGGAATTCCTGTCTGATACTATGACGAAACAATAGGGTATCACATTGATACTCCATCCGATCCCATGACCTACCAATGAGATACCATACGGTATTCGTCCGATTCCATCCCATACTCAGGATGTTCCTTCCGATACTCATCCGGTGCCGTGGTGCACCAATAAGGTACCATGCGATACTCATCAGATTGAACGACGTACCAATGAGATACTTTGTAATACTTATCGGTACCCATGACATACCATTGTGATACCGTGCGATACTCATGTGATCCTATGAAAAATCAATTAGATACCCTTCGATACTCATCCGATCCCAGAGAGATGACCACCAATGAGATATCATACGCTACTCGACCGATCCTATGTTATACTCGTAATATTCCATCTGATACAAGCTCGGTCTCGTGTTGCACCAGTGAGGTATTGCGTGACACTCATCCGATCCTACGACTTATATCAATCAGATACTGTACGATACTCATCTTCTGGTCTCATGATGAATTGACGAAGTACCTCGCGATACTCATCTGACCCAGTGACCCATCAATGAGAATCCATACAGTACTCATCCGATCCTGTGACATTCTAATGAGATACTGTCTGATACTCATCCGATTCTAGGACATAGCAATGACATACTTTCCGATACTCGGACCGGACCTCACAACCTGCCAATACGATACTGTCCTATACTAATTCAATGATACAAGAGACTAGTGAGATACCATACGATACTATTCCGATAAGCTGCAGACATCTCCCTTGTGTGGCAGCGTGATTATCACCGCAGTCCACTACTGATCAGTTTCACCTAACAAAAAATTATATGGGTGGGAACAATCCATCTCTTTATCCGGATAGGAAAGAGCAGATAGAGCACTATCGATAATCCGTACAGAATCTATCCTTGCGATTACTCGGTGTCCAATTTTCTGGAGTACTGTTGCAGCCAGTCCGAAACATCAAGTCTGTTGCATCGCTGTATGCTGTACTCCGGTGCTTTCCTGGGCCGAGGGAATTTGTTGTAGATTCTCTGGCGTGTTTGAATGTTCTTGCACAGTTCCTGGAGGAATTCCGTACTCTTGACGTGATAGGAACAGAGGCCAACACTCCTCAAATATGCACTAGGATGGACGAGCAATTTCTGTCAAAATTGAGTCAATTGGAAACACTCAGGCTGTGACTTGTGCATCAGATGAGTTTCTTCATCAAATAATTTCGTTGAATGTTGATGAACAGAGAACCAGGGCCTTTGTGTAGGGATGAATATTCATTTTCAGGGACTCTGGTGTATCCGAAGGTGTGTAAAGTCATTTTGACAAAGATCATTAAACAGCATAACCCGTCATATGCACTGCAGTCTTGACATTCGCCACAGTGTAAGTTACTCATTGGATTCCTTATTTCAATTGTGATACTTCTGGTGGTTAGATTCCATTCTCAACTTCATAATATTTGGATTTGGTTAACATGTGCCGTTGATTTTTTTTTCGCATGACAACTCAGATGGTTGGGAGGTAGAGGTTATTATTGTTAGATCTTAGATTAAACTTAGGTAGATGACGCTTCCTACAAATCAGAACTGCAGGTCATTATTGTGATGGTCCACAAGTCACTGTCCCTCATTGATAGGGTGCAAGAGTATATTTGTATCATATGCGTTGATTTGACCAACTCCTGCTTACCTATGCCGCAAACTAAATCTTTACTCACCCAAATTAGAATTGAAGAGATTCATTTATTCATTTTATTTTATATTTCCAATTTACGGGCTAAAGCCCTCACAAGATCACACTATATGTATAGGGCGTGGTAGCACTAGTATGTACATACTAGGAATAATGAATACACCAAAATTAAATATCAGGATTATCTACGACGTGCTTGATAATTGAATATCTATCGAGAGATAGAACCTGCTCCGTCATTAGACCAGGGCATAATGGATTCATCTGTGAATCTGATGTGAAGACTTGATGATTGAACAACAACTATTCGGAGGGGATGTGAATGGAATCTGAGAGCTGTCTAATCCTGATGTGCATGTGTGTTGAACTTGAACGATATCTCACTTTTGAAAGGAGGCTTGGGAGGATTCTATGGCTCAAGCTATAGGTGAGACCCTTAGATGTTAACTCTCCATGCGTTCCGTATCCTCAATTCTAACTCTACTGCAGGAATGAATCCATCATCTTACTCAAATTTCCTATTTTGCGTTCCCAATGCTGACTCTGTCCCACTCATTCGATTTACAGGGGAGAAAACATGCCTGATCCTTGATCACGTTTCTTGAGTGGAATTCAAGATCCCAAAAGTGTATTGTTCTAAAACTAATGAATGTACATTGGCCCTAATCATTGATTCTGTCCGGATGACTTTGGCTAATAGAAAAATCAAGTGATATACGCTAGCTTTCTTTTCGAATATATCATTACAGTTTAATTACTCTTGAACTTCAGCACCTGAAGATCAGATTTTCGCACTTTTCACAATCTCAACAGAGATTCATGATAGTAGATGTTCTAATGAACGACATTTTTGGTTCAACCATAGGTGAATTCAACTCCGATTTTGGTCATGCACTGATTCATATTCCTATTTTTCTCGTTTCATCCATTAATATGTCTTGTTTTAGATTGTCCACAGTTGAAGGATCTCTAACTTAAGAGAATTTCGCGAAAGCACGTTTTCCCCTCTAATAGTATTGTATAAAAATCTAATGCCGGTCTGAGGTGAATATCGCATAATATCTCAT
This sequence comes from Eretmocerus hayati, assembly GCA_029851415.1. NCBI lineage: Eukaryota > Metazoa > Arthropoda > Insecta > Hymenoptera > Aphelinidae > Eretmocerus > Eretmocerus hayati. The sequence goes on from CM056743.1 coordinate 107,983,294, forward strand.
ACGTATCGGGTTACTTATATCGTGACGTATCTCATGTAATCGTAAGCTCAGATTATGATGAACTAGTCACGTATCGTAGAGAATCTCACAGAATCTCACAGAATCGCGTAGTATCGTTTGATATTTCGTGGAATCGTATGAGAATACAGGGCATCTCTAGGGTGAGTATCGTATGGTATCATATGAGTATCAGGCCATGAATATCAATCAGTATAGTATAGTATCCTAAGCGTATATTCTGCCCAAAAAGTCGCGTATCGTACAGTATATCACAGTATCTCACAGAATCCAACAGTATCGTTTGATATCTCATGGTATCGTATGAGAATACAGGGCATCTCTAGGGTGAGTATCGTATGGTATCATATTAGTATCAGGCTGAAAATATCAATCAGTGTCGTATAGTAAAAATATCAATCAGTATCGTATAGTATCGTAAGGGTATATTCTACTCGAAGAGTCGGTAATCGTACAGTATATCACAGTACCTCACACAATCCAACAGTATCGTTTCATATATCATGGTATCGTATGAGAATACGGGGCATCCCTAGGATGAGTATGGTATGGTATCATATTAGTATCAGGCCGAGAATATCAATCAGTGTCGTATAGTATCGTAAGGTATATTCTACTCGAAAAGTCGCGTATCGCACAGTATATCATAGTATCTCACAGAATCCAAAAGTGAGGTTTGATATCTCATGGTATCGTATAAGAATGCAGGGCATCCCTAGGGTGAGTATCGTATGGTATCATATCAGTATCAGGCCGGAAATATCAATCAGTATCGTATAGTATCGTAAGGGTATATTCTGCTCAAAAAGCCGCGTATCGTATACTATACCACAGTATCGCACAGAATCCAACAGTATCGTTCCGTATCTCATGGTATCATATAAGAATACCGGGCATTCCTAGGGTGAGTATCGTATGGTATCATATTGGTATCAGGCCGAGAATATCAATCAGTGTCGTATAGTATCGTAAGGTATATTCTACTCGAAAAGTCGCGTATCGCACAGTATATCATAGTATCTCACAGAATCCAAAAGTGAGGTTTGATATCTCATGGTATCGTATAAGAATGCAGGGCATCCCTAGGGTGAGTATCGTATGGTATCATATCAGTATCAGGCCGGAAATATCAATCAGTATCGTATAGGATCGTAAGGGTATATTCTGCTCAAAAAGCCGCGTATCGTATACTATACCACAGTATCGCACAGAATCCAACAGTATCGTTCCGTATCTCATGGTATCATATAAGAATACCGGGCATTCCTAGGGTGAGTATCGTATGGTATCATATTGGTATCAGGCCGAAAATATCAATCAGTATCGTATAGTATCGTAAGGGTATATTCCGCTCGGAAAGCCGCGGATCGTATAGTATATCACAGTATCGCACAGAATCCAACAGTATCGTTCCGTATCTCATGGTATCGTATAAGAATACCGGGCATCCCCAGGGTGAGTATCGTATGGTATCATATCAGTATCAGGCCGAAAATATCAATCAGTATCGTATAGTATCGTAACGGTATATTCTGCTGAAAAAGTCGCGTATCGTATAGTATATCACAGTATCCCACAGAATCCAACAGTATCGTTTGATATCTTATGGTATCGTATAAGAATACCGGGCATTCCCAGGGTGAGTATCGTATGGTATCATATTAGTATCAGGCCGAAAATATCAATCAGTATCGTATAGTATCGTAAGGGTATATCCCGCTCGAAAAGTCGCGTTACGTATAGTATATCACAGTATCGCACAGAATTCAACAGTATCGTCCCGTATCTCATGGTATCGTATAAGAATACCGGGCATTCCCCGGGTGAGTATCGTATGGTATTATATTAGTATCAGGCCGAAAATATCAATCAGTATCGTATAGTATCGTAAGGGTATATTCCGCTCGAAAAGCCGCGGATCGTATAGTATATCACAGTATCGTACAGAATCCAACAGTATCGTTTGATATCTCATGGTATCGTAAAAGAATACAGGGCATTCCTAGGGCGAGTATCGTATAGTATCTCATTAGTATATCACTGCATATGATGTTGATTCCACATGAGTATCGTATGGTATCCCATGAGTATCTGTGGAAAAGTATCGTATAGTATCTACCGAGTACGTATGAGTTCGTATTGCAAATATCGTGAAATATCTTATGAGTATCGTATGGTATCACATGGTCGTATCGTATGAGTATCGCATGAGTATCGTATGGTATCTCATTCTATACGATACCATACGATACTCATTAAAAATTTTTACCAGTATATTTTTGTGAGATTCCATGAAATTATGCAGGAACATTTCACTGAAATATTTCAATGAAATGTTTCTGAAAGCTCCCCGAAATATTCCCGGCAATATTCCATGAAATCTTGCAGAAAGATGTCTGAAGTGGGACATATCTTTATTGAGGGAAGCTTCCAGTGAAATCTTTCTGAAAGATTCCCGGGTTTTCCTGAAACCTTGCAGGAAGGTTTCTAAAGGATTCTCATGCTGTATGGGATGGTATCGTATAGAATGAGATACCATACGATACTCATGCGATACTCATACGATACGACCATGTGATACCATACGATACTCATAAGATATTTCACGATATTTGCAATACGAACCTATACGTACTCGAGAGATACTATCCGATACTTTTCCACAGATATGCATCGGATACCATACGATACTCATGTGGAATCAACATCGTATGCAGTGATATACTAATGAGATATGATACGATACTCGCCCTAGAAATGCTCTGTATTCTTATACGATACCATTAGATATCAAACGATACTGTTGGATTCTGTGGGATACTGTGATATACTGTACGATACGCGACATTTCGAGTAAAATATACGCTCACGATACTATACGATACTGATTGATATTTTCGGCCTAATACTAATATGATAGCATACGATACTCACCCTAGGAACGACCTGCATTCTTATATGATACCATGAGATATCAAACGATACTGTTGGATTCTATGAGATACTATGTTATACTGTACGATACGCTACTTTTCGAGTGGAATATACCCTGACGATACTATACAATACTGATTGATCTTTCCGGTCTGATACTAATATGATACCATACTATACTCACCCTAGGAATGCCCTGTATTCTCATACGATACCATGAGATATCAAACGATACTGTTGGATTCTGGGAGATACTGTGATATACTGTACGAGTACCGACTTTCCGAGTAGAATATACCCTTACGATACTATACGATACTGATTGATATTCTTGGTCTGATACTAATATGATACCATACGATACTCACCTCAGGAATGCCCCGCCTTCTTATACTATACCATGAGATATCAAACGACACTGTTGGATTCTGTGAGATACTATGATATACTGTGCGATACGCGACTTTTCGAGTAGAATATACCTTAAGATACTATACGATACTGATTGATATTTTCGGCCTGATACTAATGTAATACTATACCATACTCACCCTAGGGATGCCCTGTATTCTTATACGATACCATGAGATATCAAACGATACTGTTGGAACCTGTGATATACTGTGATATAATGTACGATTACCGACTTTCCAAGTAGAATATACCCGTACGGTACTATACGATACTGATTGATACTTCTGGTCTGATACTAATATGATACCATACGATACTCACCCCAGGGATGCCCCGCATTCTTATACGATACCACACGGAAGAAACAAAACGAGATATTATCGTAGCGTCTCTCTTTAGTCATGCGCGGTAGGAGAAATGAGAGGCGCTAAGGAATATATAAGTGCACAAGAGAAGAGAGGGTCGCCACGAGTTCTACTCTGGTGCGAAATGAATCACGAAGTCAACGCGATCAAGTCTTGACTACTCGGATTTTTTCCGGGCGGCAAGAAATCATCGTGCGGGTGAACAAAATGAATGCGAGGGAAGTCGATATCGTGTACGCTCGGCAAATCTCGTGTCCTCGCATACTTTTGGCGAGCGTCCGGCGTTATCGCGTACACGTTCTCCCCCTTTGTAGCACGTATAAACAATGTGTTGAGCCACCGTAGATCCCGCGTGGATGATTGTAGTCGTTTATTGACGCTTTTTCCAAAAAGAATCATTTAGCACCGATACACGAGTGGTCCAATGAGTGTACCTGGCGAGAAGTGTTCGGAAACGAACTACGGGTGAATAACGCTACATTTTGACCCAAATTTAGCACCATATTGAATGAACTATTATTACATTAGAGTATTTACAGCATCTGGAATTGTGATGAATGAAAAACAGGGGAAAGAACCATGGAAAAACGTACCAAAGTTACCCCATTCTGGGTAAGAAGCATGAGGATAGGGTAACTTCAGTACACCTCTGTATAATAGCTTCTTTCCATTTCATCTTGACATCTTGGTCGATCGATGGTCTATGAGGTTCTAAAATGTTTCAAACAGCTTAAATTGAGACTTCTAAACGATTAAAATTGATTGAATTGCATGGTGGTGGGTAGAATTCAAATATTTTGTAATGGTACCGTCAACCGAGGTAACTCTGGAACAACCCATGAAAGAGTGGTTATCACGCACAGTTGGCTAGGCAGATGATCCTGAGACTTTGATATCAATTTCTTTTACTTGGAGCACGCATAAACAATGTTTCGCATTAACGCGAGGGCCTCCAACAGCTATTCATCCGTCAATAACCTGACTTCTTCAAAAGTGCATTTTCAACTCAACAAACAGTCTCTCGGAAAAAGTGGCGTGGTTCCGACTTTAGTAGGTCGAATTCAAGGCAGCTGAGCTAGATTTCACTTGTCTGTACACATACCTGGACGAATCCATTGTTACATTGGAGGTATCCTTAGCCAGTTTCAATCTTATAGAGTGAAAACTGACAAGCATGTATTTTTTTTCAGTAACTGGGGTAACTTTGGAACGCTTGTTTATGTACTTTCAATCATTTCCCAAGATCTATATCTTCATTGAATTCTACATATTTGGGTAGTCGTTGATAACAGCTTCAGAATGAGCCAAAGAACGTCTCATTGCGACCCACGAAAGCCGAGTTATGGCAGTTTTTGTCAGAAACCGACTGTGAAGGTATTTTCCTCTTCGAGAGTTAGCCTCGACGCGGGCAGTGAGGTATACTGAAGGCATCTATGCTCGATTATAGAAGTTAAATTCAACCAAATGGACTTTTACAATAGGTCAAGGGAAAGCTAAGACATTTAGCTTTCGATTGTTCTTGGTGAAAATCGTTTGCGTGACCTAGTTCATGAATTAATTGACGAATAAATAATGATAGAAATTTCCGTTCCTAAGTTACCCCAGTCCGTGTCTAACTTTGGAAGACGACTTTCAGCGTTCATTGCTCCGACAAGAGAGGTTCAAATGGACCTTATAAGTCCCGCAATCCGAAACTGGAACTGTAAGCTTTCGATTGACCACAGATACAATGCACTTCTGATGTAAGACGTACACAAGTTGAGCGAGGTTTAAGGAAAAAAAATGCGATTTTTTTGTTCCAAAGTTACCCCGGTTGACGGTACCAAAATTGCCCGGCCGGGGTCTATTTTTGGTACACTTACGAACCTGCTTACAGCTCCTGCTTAGACACATCAAATAGAACTTTGTAGCCCGTCAATCCAAAGCTGAGACTGCAAGCTTTAGATTGATCACTAATAGAAGTTGGTTTTGTCAATGTATGTTGAAATGCCGAGCCCAACAAAATAAAAAGTAACAAAATCGTATCAAAATGACCCAATCTGATGGGTATCGCAGTCCCGTGGATGAACAATGATTCATTTTTGCCGAATTCAATTGTAGTGAGTGAATGATATGATGTGAGCAGAATCATCATACGATGGCAAGGCGGGTTGAGATATACTCTCATCCGTGTTCCACGGGTCGAATTATAGAGAAAAATTACCATTTTATTATTAACTACGTGAATATTTCAATGAATACAAGAATACTCTAGTATTCGTTGAAACCTTCACGACACATATTGTATGTATCTTAACGAACTGGTGCATTATAAGAGTATACGACAGGCGCGGTGCGAGATACGCGCCGCTTGAATGATTGCACGAACAGTTCGCCGGCCAGCGAGGCTACGTTCTCGCCGCTCGAAAAAATCCGGGCAGCTGAAACATGATCGCGTTCGTCAAGCTGGATACGTATTGCCCCTCTCTTCTCTTGTGCACATATAAATTCCCCAGCTCCTCTCATTTCTCCTGGCGCGCATGACTAAAGAGAGACGCTACGATAATACCTCGTTTTGTTTCTTCCGTGCATGAGATATCAAACGATACTGTTGGATTCTGTGAGATACTGTGATATACTATACGATACTCAACTTTTTGGGCAGAATATACGCTCACAATACTTCCCGATACTGATTGATATTCATGGCCTGATACTTATATGGTACCATACGATACTCACCCTAGAGATGCCCTGTATTCTCATACGATACCATGAAATATCAAACGATACTTCGCGATTCTGTGAAATCCTCTACGATACGTGACTAGTTCATCATAATCTGAGCTTACGATTACATGAGATACGAAACGATATAAGAGACCCGATACGCATGAGATATTATGCGATATTCGCCTCAGACCGGCATTAGATTTTTATACAATACTATGAGAGGGGAAAACGTGCTTTCGCGGAACTCTCTTAAGTTAGAGATTTTATCAACTGTGGACAATCTAAAACAAGACATATTAATGGATGAAACGAGAAAAATAGGGATATGAATTAGTGCATGACCAAAATCGGAGTTGAATTTACCTATGGTTGAACCAAAGATGGTCGTACATTAGAACATCCACTATCATGAATCTCTATTGAGATTGTGAAAAATGCAAAAATCTGATCTTCGTGGTGCTGAAGTTCAAGAGTAATTAAACTGTAATGATATATGCGAACAAAGAGCTAGCGTGTATCACTTGATTTTCTTATTAGCCAAAGTCATCTGGACAGAATCAATAATTAGGGGAAAACCAGTCATATGTATCCAATGTACATTTATTAGTTTTAGAACAATACACTCTTGGAATCTTGAATTCCACTCAAGAAACCTGATCAAGGATAAAGCATTTGTTTTCTTCGCTGGAAATTGAATGAGTGGGACAGAGTAGGAAATGACGCAAAATAGGAAATTTGAGTGAGATGATGGATTCATTACTGCAGTACACTTAGAATTGAGGGGACGGAACGCATAGAAAGTGAACATCTAAGGGTCTCACATATAGCATGAGCCATAGAATCCTCCCAAGCTTCCTTCTGAAAGTGAGATATCGTTCAAGTCCAACACACATGCACATCAGGATTAGACAGCTCTCAAATTCCATCCACATCCCCTCCGAATAGTTGTTGTTCAATCACCAAGTATTCACATCAGATTCACAGATGAATCCATAATACCCTGATCTAATGACGGAGCAGGTTCTATCTCTCAATAGATAGTCAATTGTTATCAAGCACGTTGTAGATAATCCTGATATTTAATTTTGGTGTATTCATCATTTCTGGTATGTACATACTAGTGCTACCACGCCCTATACATATTGTGTGATCTTGTGAGGGCTTTAGCCCGTGAATTAGAAATATAAAATAAAATGAATGAATGAATCTCTTGAATTCTAATTTGGGTGAGTAAGGATTTAGTTTGCGGCAAAGGTGAGCAGGAGTTGGTCGAACCAACGCATATGATACAAATATACTCTTGCACCCTATCAATGAGGGACAGTGACTTGTAGACCACAATAATGACCTGCAGTTCTGATTTGTAAAAATCAACGGCACATGTTAACCAAATCCAAATATTATGAAGTTGAGAATGGAATCTAACCACTAGAAGTATCAAAATTGAAATAAGGAATCCAATGAGTAACTTACACTGTGGCGAATGTCAAGACTGCAGTGCATATGAAGGGTTATGCTGTCCAACGATCTTTGTCACAACCCTGCTGCAAAAGTTCGATTGGATTCGATTGAAATACATCCAATCGTTCTGAATCTAGAATCTTATGATGAATTTGAAACATGACTTTCAGGATTGAGGAAGATTGGAGTTCAATGACGATCAATGATGTAGATCATGATTCGAACAGTATAGACCAATCTTCACCAATGCAAGCTTTTCGCATTGAAAGTGAGATCGCCAATCAATCTCAATACTTACTGACAGTATTCGGAAGTCGATGTTCTATCTGTATGAATGCTGATTCCCTTAATAGAATATCGCGATTCCAATCTGTGTCAATGCCATAAAAAAGCATTGACATGCTATGGGTCCTATCTACTTTAATCAATTCCAACACTGTTTTTCAATAATGGAAACATCGATATCTCAATCCGCCTCAATCGACCCCAATACTGACTGGAAGCATTGGAGACCTTAAACCCTATTTATCTGAATCGATTTGAATGCTGGAAATCATTATTGGAATTCCGGAATCCTATCTGCCTCAATCGATTTCAATACTGTTTCCCAGTATTGGAAACATCGAGATCTCAATCCGCCTCAATCGACCTCAATACTGACAAGGGGAGTCCGGAGTCTCCGGGTACTGAAATTTCACCAAAATTTTTCCACAGTTTCGTACCACCTAGAATATGAAGAATCTGAAGCAACTCCGTCAAATGGGCCTTCTGTTCTGAGCTACAGCCAGAAACGTCAACATTGTCAGTATATCTATATATATATATCACTTCTTAACATGGGCCTATATGGGCAATGCTAATGTCATAGGCTGTAGCTCTGAACAGGAGGCCCATTTGACAGAATTGCTTTGGGTTCTTCATATTCTAGGTGGTACGAAACTGTAAAAAAATTTTGGTGAGATTTCAGGACCCGGAGACTCCGGACTCCCCTTGTGAGTGAAAGTATTGGAGTCCTCATATCCTATTTATCTGAATCGATTTGAATGCTGGATATCAATATTGGAGATTCGAGATCCTATCTGCCTCAATCGATTCCAATACTGTTTTTCAGTATTGAGAACATCGAGAACTCGATCCGCCTCAATCGACCTCAATACTGATTTCAGTCATTATTACAAATCAACGTCTTACATATACATCACTCACATTACAGCTAGGGTTTCAATACAATTCAATACTTATTCTAATCATAATCTCATTAACATATCATCGCATTACATAACTAAACGCTATTTGAAGGTTCTGTCACTCATCAGTCTTATATAGGAACAGGAGAGATGGTTCGTCGCTTGCGAGAAAGCAATCCCATGATATTTGGATGCAAACTGAGATGGTCATCGAAACGCCGCCTAGCGTGAGCCACTCGAATTCATTGGCCTCAATCGATTCCAATACTAACTTTCAGGAATGGGAATTTCAATATCTCACACTACGTCAATCGGTCCCAATACTGACTATGAGCCCTGACGGGTTATTTCATCGTCCTTAATTGATTTAAATGCTGAATATCAGTATTGAGGACTTGAAATCTTATCTGCCCCAGTCGATAACAGTACTGTTTTCTAGTATTGGAAACATCACTATCTCAATCCACTTCAATCGATCTCAATACTGAAAGTAAGCATTAGAAACCGTATATCCTATCTATTTGAATCGATTTGAATGCTGAAAATCAGTATTGGAGAATTGGAATCCTATTTGCCCCAATAGATTCCTGTACTGTTTTTCAGTATCGGTTACATCGAAATCTTAATCAGCTCCAATCGATCTCAATACTGATTTTCAGCATCAAAAAACCTTATATCCTATTCACCTGAATCGGATTGAATGCTGGATATCAGTATTGAGGACTTGAAATCCTATCTGCCCCAATCGATTCCAGAACTGTTTTCCAGTATTGGAAACATCGGGTTCTCAATCCGCTTCAATCGATCTCAATACAGCTTTTATATTGACCTGGGTCGGATTGAATACTGGATATCAGTACTGAGGACTTGGAATCCTATCTGCCCCAATCGGATCCAGTACTGTTCCTCAGTATTGGGAACATCAAGACTCAATCTGCTTCAATCGATCTCAATACTGATTTTCAGCAGGGCAGATCTTATATAATATTTATCTGAATCGAAATAAATGCTGGATATCAGTATTCAGCACTTGCAATCCTATCTGCCCCAATCGATTCCAGTACTGTTTTTCAGAATCGGAAACATCGAGATCTCAATCAGCTTCAATCGATTTCGATACTGATTTTCAGCATTGCAGACCATATGTGATATTTACCTGGATCAAATTGAATGCTGAATATCAGTATTGAGGACTTGAGATTCTATCTTCCCCAATCGATTCAACTACTGTTTTTCAGTATCGGGGCCATTGTGTTCTCAATCCGCTTCAATCGATCTCAATACTGACTTTCAGCATTGTAGACCTTATATCATATTTACCTGAATCGAATTGAATACTGAATGTCAGTATTGAGGACTTGAAATCCTATCATTGGAATCATATTGATTGGGTCATCATTGGAATCGATTGAAGCAGTCGACTCAATGCTGTCAAGCCGGATTCAGACCGATAGCAAAACTCATCTTCAGGCCGTTCCGATCCTGCTCAGCAGTATTGAATTCGATTGAAATATATGAGACCTAGAGAAGTTCAATACTGATTGTAAGTATTGAGGAGGATAGAGACCATGATTCCACGACTTGAATTCCATCCTATAATATCCTGCTGGATTGGTCAATGACGCAACGAGTGATTGAGTTATCATTGAAATCGATTCACACCGTCAATTCAATGCCGCCTGGCAGGATTTAGACCGATAGCAAAACTCAGCTCCATGCCGTTCCAATCCTGTTCAGCAGTATTGAATTCGATTGAAATATATGAAATCTAGAGGAGTTGAATACTGATTGGGAGTATTGAGAAGGATAGAATAACCATGCACCCGCGATTCCAATCCGATTCGGTAGTATTCATCTCGATTGGTCAGTCACGCAATGAGTGATTGGGTCATCATTGAAATCGATTGACGCAGTCGACTCAATGCTGTCCGGCAGGATTCAGACCGATAGCGACACTCATCCTCAGAGCGTACCAATCCTGCTCAGCAGTATCGAATTCGATTGAAATACATGGAATTCAGAAGAGTTCAATACCGATTGTAAGTATTGAGGAGGATAGAGACCATGCTTCCAAGATCTGTATTCCATCTTATAGTATTCAGCTCGATTGGTCAATCACGCAATGAGTGATTGGGTCATCATTGGAATCGATTGACGCAGTCACCTCAATGCTGCCTGGCAGGATTCAGAGCGATAGCAAAACTCATCTTCAGGCCGTTCCAATCCTGCTCAGCAGTATTGAATTGGATTGAAGTATATGAAATCTAGAGGAGTTCAATATTTATTGTGAGTATTGAGAGGGATAGAATAACCATGCACCCACGATTTCAATCCGATCCTGTAGTATTCATCTCGATTGGTCAATCACGCAATAGGTGATTGGGGAATGATTGGAATCGATCCAGGGCTAATGACTCGAATCTCTCCATTCATGATTGAGACAGATAGGAATGAGCAAGGCTATTATACACCAGTACTGCAGAGAAGTATTCGGTTCGATTGAGGAATGTTGCAACAATAGTGCTTAAAAGGTAAAATTCAATCCTGTCATTCAGGATTGGTTGTAATAGACAATTAGTATCGTTTCGCAAATTGAATCAGTTCCTGAAGCATCGATCTCGATAGAGCAGTGGGAGACGGGATCCATCATCCAATTAGATTGATTTCAATTCTGTATTAGTTCATCCAAACATATTGAACCAGCAGAGATCTTTCATCCATCCGTCCGTTTCCTATCTTATGCTGAATACTAGTATTGGATTATATTCGCTCACATCAATCCTCATCAACAGTATAGAATTCGATTGGCAGTTGCGATCTCAAATCTACAATTCAGGTTTCAGCTAGATTGGGTCTATGTTCGATTGATCTGCATTGAATTCCAATACTGCTTCCGCCAGTTGAATGATAGAATCGATTGAAATGTATTGATCCCGATAGGATTCGATTGGTTTTCAATCTATCCCAATCGATCTTTTGCAGCAGGGAATGACTTTACACACCTTCGGATACACCAGAGTCCCTGAGAATGAATATTCATCTCTACACAAAGGCCTTGGTTCTCTGTTCATTAACATTCAACGAAATTATTTCATGAAAAAACTCATGTGATGCACAAGTCACAGCCTGAGTGTTTCCAATTGACTCAATTTTGACGGAAATTGCTCGTCCATCCTAGTGCATATTTGAGGAGTATTGGCCGCTGTTCCTAACACGTCAAGAGTACGGGATTTCTACAGAAACTGTGCAAGAACATCCAAACACGCCAGAAAATCAACAACAAATTCCCTCGGCCCAGGAAAGCACCGGAGTACAGCATACAGCGATGCAACAGACTCGATGTCTCGGACTGGCTGCAATAGTACTCCAGAAAATTGGACACCGAGTAATCGCAAGGATAGATTCTGTACGGATTATCGATAGTGCTTCATCTGCTCTTTCCTACCCAGATAAAGAGATGAATTGTTCCCACCTATATAATTTTTCATTAGGTGAAACTGATCAGTAGTGGACTGCGGTGCACGCTGCCACACATATCTGCAGCTTATCGGAATAGTATCGTATGGTATCTCACTAGTCTTTTGTATCATTTGATTAGTATAGGACAATATCGTATTGGCAGGTTGTGGGGTCCGACGAGTATCGGAAAAAATGTCATTGCTATGTCCCAGAGTCGGATAAGTATCAGATAGTATCTCATTGGAATGTCACAGGATCGGATGAGTACTGTATGGATTCTCATTGATGAGCCATGGGGTCGGATGAGTATCGAGAGGTACTTCGTCAATTCATCATGAGACCAAAGGATGAGTATCGTACAGTATCTGATTGATATAAGTCGTAGGATCGGATGAGTATCATGCAAGACCTCGAACTGGTACAACACGAGACCGAGCTAGTATCAGATGAGATATTACGGGTATAACATAGAATCGGTCGAGTAGCGTATGATATCTCATTGGTGGTCATCTCTCTGGGATCGGATAAGTATCGAAGGGTATCTAATTGATATTTCATAGGATCACATGAGTATCGCACGTTATCACAATGGTATGTCATGGGATCCGATAAGTATTACACAGTATCTCATCGTTACGTCGTTCAATCGGATGAGTATCGCATGGTACCTCATTGGTGCATCACGGCACCGGATGAGTATCGGAAGGAACATCCTGAGTATGGAATGGGATCGGACGAATACCGTATGGTATCGTGCTGTTAGGTCATGGGATCGGGTAGAGTATCAATTTGCTATCCCATTGTTTCGTCATAATACTAGACAGGTATCTCATGATATCTCATTGGTATTCCATAGAATCTCAGAAGTATCGTACAGTATCTTATACGTATGTCATGGGATCGGACGAGTTTCTTGTTGTATGGAATGAGTACGTCATACGATCGGGAGAGTATCGGACGGAATATCATAAGTGATGCATGGGATCGGACGAGTACCGTATCTTATCGTGATTTTAGGTCATCGGATCGGACGGAGTATCAATGTGATATCCCATTGTTCCGTCATAGTATCAGACAGGTATTCCATGATATCTCATCGGTATCTCATACAATCTCAAAAGTATCGTACAATATCTCATACGTATGTCATGGGATCAGACTGGTATCGGATAGTATCTCATGATCGTAGCATGGGATCAATTGAATACCGTATGATCAGTAGTATCGCGTAGGACTACGTGAATCGTAATAGTGTCGTTTCTCCATATATTTTAGTTCCTGCGATTGACTATTGAAAAGTATCCCATGGTTTCTCATAGGTTCTCCTCGACTCATAGTCCGAATACTTGTGAGATATCGTGAGATATCATACAATATCATGCTCATCCATGAATTCCATCTTCTGCCGAGTCCAAACCCGAGAATCGATGTTCCTGATGCAGCTCTCCATAATATCGATGATCTTCCATACTGTTTATGTCACAAAGACCATGTTTCCTCGTCTTTCATATCTCAAAGAATCTCATGGTATCTCATGAGTAAATGAATTCTCACAGAGTATCGTTCAGTATCGTATAGTATCTCATGGGTTCTACAATTCCCCGCCTCAGCTTTTCCGAATGTACCGATGATCAGGGGAGTCATTTTCCTGTTCCTTTTGGAATTCTCAGTCATGAAATAGACGATTTTTCATCTTTCATACAAATTCATGGTATCTCATGATATCTCATTAGTATCGTTTTTCATACGCATGAGATACCATGTGGTACGCATGTGGAACTCATTCAAAAATTTTACCAGGGGGTAAATTCCACACCACTCTGATTTTACTTGGCCAAATTGTAGTCCTCCTAAATTTCAGCATTCCTAGTTATCGGCTTCGCATAAAAATCAAGCCCACTGTACAATATTATAGATCCGTTTCTGTTCTCGATTGTCAACTCAGCAAAATATATATCAAACATGCGTGATTATTTAGAATTTCAAGATGGAGTTTATCCGGTATTTCACTGAGAAAAGAGGAGATATGAATTTTGAAAAAGAAAAAAAAATTGCACTACCCGGGACACGAACCCACGGTCGCAAAACTATTCCGCGGCCTACGGCGCTAACCACTCGGCTATGTAACCGCACGATGATGAAAAGTTGTATATAAAGTGCAGGCCTCTACGGGGCTTGGGATTTGGGAATTTGGTATTTGGGACTCAGACATTTGAGAGTGATGGGAACAGAGAATGAAGTAGATCAATCTTGGACTCATTTCTTTTTTGCCAGCGTGATGAATAACGAGCGAATAATGACGCAAACTTTGATTTTGCTCTGTGTTTACATTTGGCCTATAGCAGTATCGGCTACACCTATAGCGGCAAGAGCGACCGACCAGTCAGCGAGCGCTGCCCCGGCTGGCCATATTGGATTTCGAGGGGCAGAGTAGGGGACACTAGGGGAATTTGGTCCTCAACCGTGAGGCAAGTCCGAGCACCGGAGTGCGCAGACATTTCTTATATGACCGTGGTCAAAACGTGTGGCGCATCTACCTACGAAACGCACGCGCGGCGCGATGGCGAATCGTGGTAGTTCGTGGTCTTAATTTTGCCATAGCTATTTACATTACGAATATCTATCCCATGTTTCATTCCACTCCATGCAGAGATTGGATTGCTCCAACCAAATGTTCTAGTTATTTGTTTGTTTTCAATTTCAATAATTGTATTTAACGGAAATGAGTTGTGGACATTGCACCGTTGGCCACCATTGGAATCATGGTGGAATAATAACAAGGTGTGAGACCGCGCACGGGGTAAAAACTTACGGCCCAATTCACTCCAGTTCGGCTCTGCAGACTCGTTCTGATAGGGTTAATTCCAATCGTGCGCTCGACCGATGTATTATGATGTAGTTGAAGGGCCGCGCGTGGGGTTCCCAGATTGAGTATTGATTTACAAGAGCAGTGAGTTGTCTTGAAGATTACTTTTACTTGAATTCTATACGTGGCACTTGACAATATTGAGAATCCAGTGATGTTTCTGGTCGAGAGAACTTTACAATATCTCGAGACGCCGCCGGCGTGAACATACGTGTCGAAAAACTAGCCAGCAGCGGTCAGCAGCTATATTTATACCAGTGTAATGATTTAACTAGAAAGGTGCGACAAACCAATGCTCCAGTTTCGCCCACGCTAAGCACGATTCGGCCGGGAGTGGAGCCACCCTCGTATAATTCCACCGCAACTCTTAGAACGTCAAAATTTCCATGATTCGTGAAGAGAGAATAGACTGATAAGAAAAAGAGGTGAGAACTATGCAGTGAAAATTAGTTGAGTGAAAGCGGCAACGGTATTGTTTTCACAAATGAATCAATACCTTGGGAGAGTGAGATTTGTCGAATACACGTGTAGTAAGGAATCTTTCTTTTACCTTCAGCTACCGGTGTTGTAGGTACTGTGATTCTGTTGCAGCTCTATCTTTGGAGCTGCTCTGAATGACTCGTTCAGTGGAGAGCAGTTATTGCTGGAGCTTCTCAGTTATCAATACCAATGATGTAGTGGTCAAAGGGATCGTGATCTCATCCTCAAAAACACTAGTAGGAGATTACACGCAGTTTTATTCAGCAAAAGAGTAGAGATACACTATGATGCGACTCGGGCAGAGCTCCGTCCCCTAATGGTGATTTCTCCTCCCGAGTCACAGTATTTTTGTATTTTCGGTGAAAATTCAAGGGCTATAGTCGCTTTACATACAAGGCTAGTTAGTCGACTATCCGCGCGACATTAATTTGTCAGATATAATATACTGTTTCGTGGGTCCTACTGAATATTCACGTAGAGGGCCGTCTAAAGGGAAAGCGAGGACAGGTAATTTGTCAGCGCGTTATCTTGATTTGGGCGAACAGTGGTCTCAGTTCTTTAGCTCTACTTCATCAAGTGAAAATGTTTCATAATCTAATACAAGTACACTTGGGAGCAGTCTGAACTGTCCACACTGCAGCCAACTCAAAAATCACTCTCCCATGCTATTAACATAGGAGAGGGGCCATTGAGTTGGCTGCAGTGTGGAAAGTTCAGACTGCTCCCAAGTGAACATAAATTGAATTGTCAGAGATGGTCTTCAATTTGGATGAGCACTGGGATGGGTGGGCAGGATTATTTATTGGATGAGAGTATGTGTCTTGGTGCAAAATCCGCGCGCGTTTGTCCATGCATGAACTTGTGCAGGAGTAAGTAATACGTGATTTTAATCTGAGAGAAAGGTCAGGACGTAACACGCCCCCCCCCCCAGGAAAGCATCGCCGGAGCGATGAATATTTCTAAATGTGGTGTGAACAAACACCCTTTATACCGTGCCCGGTGTGCCTGTTATGGAAGCGAAAAGGTGCTGCTAATATAAATGTGTATTTTTGTGTATCTTCCCTCTGAGATACTTTCAAGTTTCGGGAATGCCTCCCTTCTTTTTTTTGTTTTCGATTTCGTCCAGTGACCCCATGAGCAGCGAGTTCGTTGTAGAATCCTACCATGCATCGCCCATCGGTTAGAAGTGGGATAGTAATAAATACCTAACGGAGGCTTGCCTCTACATGGTCTGCATGTCCAAGGTTCATGGAGGTCTCTGACATGCTTGCTTTTGTTAATGGATTCATCATTATATAATTCAATCGAGTAGTTGAGTGCCATCTAGCGCGCCTCCTTAGCATCTACCCTTGGTGCTCTGTCAAAGCGCATCAAACAGTCTCTAATAAATGTGGGTGCACTGTCACCACAACTAGCACAGTTATCCCTCAATATATGATCGGAATTTTCTTATTGACCATAGAAGAGCCAGGCATTCTCGTTCTGTATGGGAGAAGTTTCTCTCTTGGGGCGTCAGTACTCTGCTAGCGAACTGTAGAGGGCGCTCTTCCCCATCTACTATTTGCACAAGCAGGGCTCCAAGGCCCGTATTCGACGCATCGGTCTGGATTTGAAATTCGAGATTGTGATCAGGCCGATTCAAGACTGGAGCCGTTGCAAGCATGATTTTAATTTGCTCAAAGGCATTTTGTTGCTCATCCGTCCATAAGAAAGGCGTCCCCTTCTTGGTTAGACAAGTGAGCGGTTCGGCAATCGTGGCAAAATCGTTTAGGAATTCTCTATACCACGACGCCATGCCTAAGGAGCGCTGCAATTTTTCCAAAGTATTTGGAGCTGGATTTCCCACAATCGGCTTGATTTTTCCTGGATCTGGTCAAAAACCGTCACGATTGACTAGGACTCCGAGTTACTTGACTTCGTCCTTGCAGAAGTGACTTTTTCGCGATTAATTGTTAGACCGGCATCGTTAATTTTCTTCAAAATTAGCTCGAGTACTTCTAGATGTTTTTCAAACGTTCAGTTACTATTATCACGTCATTCAAGTAGCTGAACACGAATGATTCTAATTCAGGCCCGATTAAATCGCCCATTAGGGCCTGGTAAGTCGCAGGACCATTGCAGACCGCATACGGTATCTGGTGAATTCAAACAGACCTAATCCGGGCCTTGTAATTGCCGTAAATTGTTCTGAGCCTTTTTTAAGTGGAATAGACCAGAATGCGGAGCTCATGTCTATAATGCTGAAATATTTAGCATTTGGAAACTTCCGTAGAATTGCATCCGTTTGCGGTATAGGATATGCATTTCTACGTGACACATTATTCAATTTTCGGTAGTCAATACAAAAGCGGTATTCGCCATCCGATTTCCTAACCATAACTACGGGGCTAGACCATGCGCTCGTTGATTTTCTGATCACTCCGAGTTGGAGCATTTTCCGGATTTAATCGTGCATTTCATCCTCGATCCGTTTGGATACGGGGTAACATTTTTGTTTGATTGGTCGACAAGACTCGACGACGATCTCATGCTCAATTCGGTCCGTGCAACCAATACTTGGACCATGTAGTACAATATTCCTATCTAGCACGTCGTCTAACAATTTGCGCTGCTTGTCGGTAAGATCTTCTATGCCGACTGATGCGAGGTTTGCTGTATTCAAATCGCTCTGAGTCGCGAACTCAACAATGAAAGGGTAAGATGGGCCTTTCTTGCCCTCCACTGTCATCGTACTTTCTTCAGGAGAAACCATTGCATTGAAAGAATCCGCGAAGTCTGCTCCTCAAAAAAGATCGCAGGCTAACTTTTCATAAATAAACATTGCGATTTCTCTCTCCGCGCTAGCAACCTCTAGAGGAAATTTTGTTTGCGCTACCGGTCGCGCGAATTCACTCGTTGCTAAACGGCAGTGTGAGCCTCGATAGAGCGACATACGAGCTCCAATTGCAGCAGCAATTCGTAGACCGATTGGTCCGACAGATGTTGTTGATGCACTGGCCCGGTGTGAATTTATTCGCCGGTGCATTTGAAGTTTATGGTTTAAATGATCTGAGTTTTTGATCAAACATTTCTGCCATAGCATCTGTCATTTGCGCAATTGTATTCGGAGGACTTGTGCTTGAGTTCACTTTAGGCGCTGGCAGTGTCACAGGCACAATCGATGATTTTGATTCTTTTTGAATTAATTCTCTTATCAGTTTGGTCGTCTCAACCAGGGATTCAACTGGAGTGGCCGCCAGATGAGGTTGTGACTTATTATCATAAGATTTCTTCGGTTCAGGTTGCTTGTATGCCAATTCAGGCAGACGGGACTGATCTTAATTCGGTGGTGGTCGATAGAATTCATTATTATTCCTAATATGCTCTGCTTCTCTATTGAGCGTAAATAGGTCGCCGACCGATTTAACTTTATCACGTGGAACCCATTGTTGAATCATCGGGTGTAAATTGCGATACAACGGTTCTAATTGTTGATCATCGCTCCACAGTGTATCAAATTTGTCATGTGTTGTCATTAGACAAACGATATAGTCTATGGCACGCTCTTCTTTTCCTTGCGTACGAGACTCTGCTCCTGTGATGAGTCGCTGTTGGAAGTGTTTGTCATGATCAAAACACACGCGAGCATCTATTTTAAATATTGTCCAATTGGTCCATTTGGACCGTGATCATCGAAACCAACATCCGCAATATTGGATAGGGTCTTGCATTCATCCACTGGCTGCAAGAATTCTTCAATGCTGTCATCTTTTAGATCTCCAGAAAAATTCAATTCCCATTGACGTACTATTTTTTCGATGTCAACAGGTTGGCTGCGGGTTGAAGTATTTCTTCCGTAGGTGTCGTTGAGAACGTTGTGCGTAGCTTGCGATGTAGGTACATCGTCGTGAATTGTTTAAATAATTGACAAAAACAATATTCAAAATTACAGCATGAACTTATGTCAATATTATATCCGGAGTATGGTTTGGTTCGCACGCAGTTTCGGTAACGCAACGCTTGGTTATACGCAATCCGCACTATATCTATATATCAGTACTAAGAATTCAAGTATATGTATATATATATACCTAAGAATGTCAATGTAAAGCTATATATACTGATCGAAAATAGCTCCGGTCGATGGCACAATAATTTATTGATTACACACCTGATCCACTAAATTTTACTAATTTTTGACCAAAATTGTCAATTTGTTGCTGATTATTGTCATTAACAATTTTATTTTGCAATGCACACGAGTGCCTGAATCATAATTATTTCACTGTGAATTGTAAAAATTTTCAAGAATTTTATACAGTGCAAAGAAAAAATTGGTCAAAGACCTTGAAATGACTCAACTTTAGCTTTAATTATTGTTAAATAAACAAAACGTGCAACAATTATGGTGCACACATCGACCGTGATTCATTTATGAATTCTCATAGCCATTGGGGTATTGTTGGAATCGTTCCGAACGTGAAATCATGGAAGAAACGCTCCAGCGTGATCCGTATTGTCCCGTATATCTCTATATATACGCTGGTTTTCGCTCGCAATGACGCTGTATGCATACATATGCATACAATACATACACACACATTGTTGCACATCGAGCCTCAAGTTCGATGATGGTTCGATCGAATATCCACGGTCGCGTGGAATGATATTTAAAATATATTATTCCGCATGTGTCTCTCTCGCACGCATATGGAACGCTCGTTTGAAAGATTCAATCTCGATCGATGCGAGCGGTGGTCGACGCGCGATGTTTTCAATGCCCATATATGGCATATCAGCGCGCGAGCCGATACGAGCCTCTCCTGTCGAGGCGCCGGGGGGTCGCGGAAATTTGTTGAGCATTCGAATGCTCCAAAAAATTTGAAGAAAATGATGGCCGTCGAGACCAAACGTCGCAAAACGGCGCATGAATATCCAACCGAACTTGGATTTCATTCACTCTCGATGCGCACTCATTCACTCTAATCACACGCACATACTACACACTCACTCGTGCTCGAATTTGCGTGCCTCTTCAATTGAGATGATAAAAAACAGCACCTTTCGTCGGGCACCATATGACTGGCCGTGCCTGATTTCAGGTCCAGTCATATCCAAATCATATTTGGTTCCTCAATTTGGATTCGGACATGCTGTATACCATCAAAAGAGGAGAATGTCGAGTGACAACACATGAATGTACTTTAAGTACCGAAGCTTTGATGAAAATCCAAGAGAAGAAAGATTTAAACATATTCATAAAAATATTTACAAATGGTCAATAGACCGATAGAGTAAGCGTGAAAGCTCGAGCACGAGGTCGGGAGGGCACGATGAGGGAAGACATTCTACTGATAGGCACCAAAGAGGGAAAGAGAGATCGGGCTGGCACTTACAGGTGTTGTTGACGTCGCTGGTCCAAGGGACGAGATGGCTACCAGGCGATGTCCGGGCGCAGGTGGATTCACCCTAAAGATGGGCCGACGAGGACGACGAGAGCGAGCCAACGAGATCCCAAGCGCGGGCCGAAGGTATGCCGAAGCGGAGGGCCAAACGATGCCAGCACGGTCCGAGAACTATAGACCACCAGGTTGGTCGAAGAGCTGCTGCTGAAAGATCTAGCGCACACGCCAAGACCGGAAAAGTTTCTCCAAAAAGAGCGGCCACGAGGCAACGAGATAATATTCGGCGCGGGTAAAATATTTGGCAGAGCGCAACGTGCTCGCTTTACTCCGGTCTCGCTAAGAATGCCGCACGCTGGCGATGTGCGCGACTTCGACGCGAGTGGTGGGGAAAGACAGGGGGCGCGGGGGTCAAGTTGCTGCGGCTGCTGCCGCGAGCGACAGCCCACGGGCGCTATATATGCCAACTCTCTCTCTCTCTCTCTCTCTTTCTCTCTCTCTCTCTCTCTCTCTCTCTCTCTCTCTCTCTCTCTCTCTCTCTCTTTTTTTCAGGTGGTTCTAGAGTCAATACGCTGCGACGTAGCCACAGAGAGGTTCCGGACGGACGATTACGCCTGGCCGATACTTCTCAAGGCTTCCGGGCTGGATTCCGCATCGATGCGGCCATCCGTACCAGATAAACCCTCTCTCCCTTCCCCTTTGGCGCTGGCCATCGGACAAGGGAGAGATCCACCAACTTACCAATCCGGACCCGGCACCACGTGAGCATTACTTCAGGACCGGCGGTGTCTCGCGCTCAGGATCGAGCGTCTCTCTTCTCACGACTCGCAGGTGTTGTTTCTCCTTCTTCGATCTCCTTCCATCTCTTCATCCTTTTTTCTTCTTTCTTCGATCTTCTCTCTTCTTCCTTCCCTCTTCAGTCCATCATATTCCTCCTGGAACCATTTGGACCTCTTCTGTTTGAATCGGCAGGTTTACTGTAATTCGCCTGCTTCGAGGCGCCTCACTTCCCTCTCTCTCTCCTCCTTGCGGGTCATCACCAGCTTGATGTATCCGGTGAGTCTATCCCATGTCTCCTGGTTGCGGAGCAAGTACGGAACGAGATTCTCAGGTGTTACTTGAGCACCCAGCCATCTATTGAGCTCGGCGCGCTCTCTCCGGGTGTCGCTGCACTTGAACAGGGCATGTTCGGCGTCATCCCAGTCGTCCCCGCATGACTGACATGCTGGGGTCGTCCTCTTCTTGAACCTGGTTAGATAGGTGCCGAAGCAACCATGATCCCTCAGTGCCTGAGTCGTCCAGTAGTCCATCTCTCCGTGGGAACGTTACGCTCACTTGGCTACGTCACG
Organism: Eretmocerus hayati; assembly: GCA_029851415.1. Lineage (NCBI taxonomy): Eukaryota > Metazoa > Arthropoda > Insecta > Hymenoptera > Aphelinidae > Eretmocerus > Eretmocerus hayati. The sequence goes on from CM056743.1 coordinate 108,005,920, forward strand.
GATCAACCGGTGCGTCCATCTGCCATTCGCGAATGGCGAGTCCCACTCAGTTTGCCACTGTTCGAGGGTGGTTTCGTTCTCGTTGTCGCGGATGATCTCCTTCATCGTCGGAATGAGTACTCGTTCGGCTCTGATCACTTTCTGGCGGTCCCAGATCCTCACTCGCTCCGCGACGAGCAAGTGGATGGGCGGTGTACTCGCCAACCCGTGAGCCGCATCTCTTGAGACGGTGCGGTAGGCACGGATACTTCTCAGCGCCGCTCTCCGTAGGACAGGCCCCATTCTCTTCTCGAAGATGGTCTTCTCTACTCTCTTCCCCCACACGGGTGCACCGTACAGCATGATGGAGGTGGTGACGGTGTTGAGAAGTGCGCGCCTCTTTTCCTTGGGTCCTCCGATATTCGGCATCAGCCGCTGAAGCGCCGCACCAACCCTGCTCGCTTTCTGGGCGGCCTCCTGGATGTGCTTCTTGAACGACCACTTGTCGTCAAGCCATACGCCGAGGTATTTCAGCTTTGTCTTGCGTGGGATCTCTTGCCCGTTGATATAAAATCGGGGTAGGTCAAACTTCCTACGCCTTGTGACCACGATTGCTCTCTCTCTCTCTCTCTCTTTTTTTTTTTTTTTTTTAAGGTGGTTGTAGGGCAAATACGCTGCGACGTACGAAGGAGAGGCATCGGTCAGCCAAACACGGCTGGCCAGCACCTCCCCAACAGTCCCGGGCTGGAATCCGCATCGATACGGCCATCCGAACCGGGTAAACCCTCTCTTCCTTCTCCGTTGGCGCCGGCCATTGGAGAAGGGAGAGATCCACCAACTTACCAATCCGGCCCCGGCACCGCGTGAGCATTACTTCAGGGCCGGCGGCGTCTCGCGCTCAGGATCGAGCGTCTCTCTTCTCACGACTCGCAGGTGTTGTTTCCCTTTCTTCGATCTTCTTCCATCTCTTCATTCTTCATCTTCTTTCTTCTCTCTTCTTTCTTCTCTCTTCCCTCTTCAGTGCATCAGATTCCTCCTGGAATCATTTGGGCCTCTTCTGTTTCAATCGGCAGAGTCACTGTGATTCGCCTGCTTCGAGGCGTCTTACTTCCCTCTCTTTCTCCTCTTTGCGGGTCATCACCAGCTTGATGTATCCGGTGAGTCTATCCCACGTCTCCTGGTTGCGGAGCAAGTACGGGACGAGATTCTCAGGTGTTAGTTGAGCACCCAGCCATTCATCCAGCTCGGCGCGCTCTCTCCGGGTGTTGCTGCACTTGAACAGGGCATGTTCGGCGTCATCCCATTCGTCCCCGCATGACTGACATGCTGGGGTCGTCCTCTTCTTGAACCTGGTTAGATAGGAACCGAAGCAACCATGATCGCTCAGTCCCTCTGTCGTCCAGTAGTCCATCTCTCCGTGGGTGCGTTCCGCCCACTTGGCTACGTCACGGATCAGCCGGTGCGTCCATCTGCCGTTTGCAAATGGCGAATCCCACTAAGTTTGCCAATGCTCAAGGGTGGTTTCCTTCTCGTTGTCGCGGATGATCTCCTTCATCGTCGGAGTGAGTACTCGTTCGGCTCCGATCACTTTCTGGCGGTCCCAGATCCTCACTCGCTCCGCGACGAGCAAGTGGATGTCTCTCTCTCTCTCTCTCTCTCTCTCTCTCTCTCTCTCTCTTGTCGGCATCCTCTGTCGGCATCCGTTGTCGGCATCCTCTGACGCAGCTACTATCCGACGATTGATGGACGAACTGTCCCCACAGCTAGTCCAGCATGGATCGACGCACCATACTAACACTTCTCACACATGGATTGACTTGATACTGGTAGACGACAACGACACCATCCTCGACTCACAGAATACCCATCTTTCGTGTTTCGGTGGTCATGCACTCATTGACGTGACGATTGACATCTTCGTTCCTAATCCCGAGAAGAAACCGTTTTCTTTTCGGAAATATAGTGACATCGACCCAGGACAACTCAATGATGTGCTCCAACAGATGGACTGGACACCTATAGACAACGCTGAATTCGATCTGGGGGGTGCTGTGAAATGCTTGAATGAGAACTTGCAAGCGGCAACAGAGCATTTGGCACCACTGAAAACGGTGCGACCACAGGCAAAGCATCCTCCATGGATTGGTCCTAATCTGAGGCAGCTCATTGGCAGATGCCGTGCGGCTAAGAGGCGCTACCGCCGCACTGGCCGAGAGACGGCTCTCAGTGAGTTTCTTCAGTTGAGCCAAGAGGTTGAGGTGCGATTAAAACAAGAGCGAGAAACCTTCCTTCATTCCCATCTCTCCGATGCTCTTGATCAAAACAAGAACATTTGGAAGGAAATGCGCAACCTAGGCCTCTTGCCCAAGAGCAAAGAGAAAGAATTACATGGTTTTACACCCAATGAGCTGAACGCGCACTTTGCAGGGGTGTCCATCTCGCCCCATGAGAATAAAGAGCAGTCAGAAAAGATCATCTCCTCAGCTGATGACGAAGGCTTTTCATTCAAGCCTACCAATGCGGTTGAGGTGATCTTGGCTGTCAAACATTTCTCGTCGCAAGCTCGTGGGGTGGATGGGATTCCTCAAATAGTGGTCGCAAAAGCTCTTCCAGCCTTGAGTGATATTATTGTCAAAATATTCAATTCCTCTTTCGCTCAGGGCATCTTTCCGGAGGCTTGGAAGAAAGCGCAGCTAGTTGCATTAAAAAAGACAGCAGCACCATCAGCTGTCTCGGACTTCCGCCCCATTGCGCTGCTGTGCTTTCTCTCCAAGGTTCTGGAGAAGATAGCTCATGACCAGCTCATGGAGTATCTGAAACAAAAACAGCTGCTAGATTCCCTCCAGACAGGATTTCGACGACACAACAGTACGCAGACTGCTTTACTGAAAATGACTGACGACATCCGAATGGCCAGAGACAAGCAAAAGATCACGCTACTGTTGCTTTTCGACTTCAGTAAGGCATTTGATACGATCTCGCCATCAAAACTGCTACAAAAACTTCGTCTATTAGGCTTTTCGAGGACGGCTCTCATGTGGGTAAAATCGTATCTTGAGGAGCGCTCCCAATTAGTTACATCAAAGAATAGTGGAGATTCTGATTGGCTCACAACCAATCTGGGAGTCCCACAAGGTTCCGTCCTCGGACCTCTCTTGTTCAGTCTCTATGTGAATGACCTACCGACCCTGCTTCGCGGACAGCCCATCAAGCACGTACTCTATGCAGATGATCTCCAAATTTACCTTCACATCGAGAAGGACAAAGTGCTGGAGGGTATCGCTAGGCTCGAGGAAGCGGCACAACTTGTCGCGGGGTGGGCGGAGGCCTCCGGCCTGCGTCTGAACGCCAGCAAGACCAAAGCGATCTTTTTTGGTTCGAGAGATAACGTCAAAGAACTGAGAAGGATGGGTCTTGCGGGGGTTGGGATGCGGGGCGGGGTCGTTGTTCCTTTCAGCGATACGGTTGTGAGTCTCGGTGTGACATTAGACAGTAAACTCAAGTGGAAATTGCAGATTGATCAAGTCACTAAAAAAGTCAATAGAGCCCTGTACGGTCTGCGATTTATTAGGGCATGTACCACCGAGACTCTCCGCCGAAGACTAGTCGAGACGTTAGTTCAACCCCACTTGGACTATTGCGCGGTAGTGTGTCTTGATGCGGAACTGAAACAACGGACGCGACTGCAACGATTGAGTAATTCATGTGTGAGGTACATCTTTGGCGTAAGAAGGGATGAACACATCTCTCCTTACAGGGAACGCCTGTGCTGGCTGCGTCTGGACTCGCGTAGATTATACTTTGCAGCCATTCTGATGTATAAGATCGTGAACATGAAAGAGCCCGATTACCTAGCTGCAATGTTTACCAAGTACCAGCGCAGGCCGACCAGTCGGAGTGATGAGAGAGAACTCAACATCCCCAGAGTTCGGCTCAAAGCTACTGAATACTCTTTTCAGTATCGAGGTGCTCGGCTCTGGAACTCTCTTCCTCCCCTCTTGCGCCACTCACCATCACTATCATCCTTCAAATCTTCATTAAAACTTCATCTGCTCAGTCTCGACTCCGAAAGTACACCCATCATCCCAGCCGTTCTAAACTGAGTGCTTCCAGTAGGTCTTTGCACTTTAAATCTCTCTTTTTTTTTTCTTTTGATGTCACTTTTGACTCAACTGTTGACTGAATTGTGCATGAACTATGCACTTACCAAATGACGTGTCATATGCATCTGTGATAAATAATGTGATTTTGAATGACCTCGACCAAACACTTTTTTCTCTTTTCTTGCTATGCCTGTATCATAAGTACTAGTAATATATTTATATATATATATTTTTTCTTCTTGTTTACCAATGAGTAGAATTACGGCATCTCAAGAAATTTATATGAGTTGTACATGTTTTTGTATTTCTATGTTTTTGCCAAAAAGGCAGAATAAAGTGATATCTTATCTCTTATCTTATCTTATCTCTCTCTCTCTCTCTCTCTCTCCCAGAGAAATCAGTCTACTCGCATATTGGTCCCCCTGATTCGGACAACCGCATATGAGGACGCGTTTTCACACGAAGCAACCGAATTGTGGGAAACTATTCCTGTGAGCATCCGCCTTAAGGAGGTTCGATGGTGTCATGAGGGATCAGTGAGGGGGGAAGACGAATACTAACCTAACCTGCCACTCGGCTGCACGAAAATACACGGCAAGTATACCTATATGTTGATGATTTTCGACAACAATTCGATCTTATTTCCACAAAATGCATGGTAAGCTGTGATCACCGAAAGGTATTATTGTTCTTTAGGAAATTCTCTATCGTCTGAATATTTTATGAGAATTTTCTCTACATCTCAAGAGGTGCTAGGCTTGTTTTGCTGGCACCGTCCATAAGAGCCCATGTTATTTCGAAAGATATATGGGCTTAGATCTCGAAAAGACGCCTGGTGGAAAATACTGAAAAAATTCACAGTTTATTTCTTTGTCTCGAAGATAATTATGTAAAAGTGTTGTCACGATCTCTCCATCTTTGTCAAGACGATCGAACCTCCTTAAGGCTCCTTTCGAGGAATTCAAAAAAGCTGTGTCTATATATATGCACGAAAAGGCATTCTGAGTCATTGCATACTGTGTCGCCACGAATGCCTTGAATGAAATTTCTGTTGTAAAATCACTGTTTTCCCCTGTTTTCCACTTGTATTTTACTTGTTTAGATTGCAGCCTGAAGTTTTATGTATCAGAATGCGAGGGTGTTAGAATATCTAGTTTATAACCACTACGTATTAGAACATATTATTTATTTGAAATCGTCCTTTTAAGAATTAGAAATTACTTTATAGTACTGTCAAAATATGTATCTTTGCCCTACGGTCCGCTGTGACCAAGGTATAATAAACCGTTATTCAATCAATCTCTCTCTTACCTTCAACTTTCCTCTCCTTCTCTCTTGCCATCGCTGTAATATAAATATAATATAATATCCCAATATCCATTATGGTTGTTGAAGTATCTCGAGCCCGCGAATATTCGAGGGAAATTCAGCAGTTGGAGCACGGCGCGATGACCCGCGATTCCCCCTCGACGTCACGCGAGTGACATCATTTAAATCTCATTGGCCGAATTGGCACCTGATGATTCTGTCATCCGCCCTGCTCTTCTCTGCGAATCTCTCTCGCAGCTCGAAATTCGGCAGTTAGCTACAGTCCGGCAAGCGACAAACATCAGCTGTGCTGCTTGCATACAATTAAATATTCACCGCGCCGGTGCCATCCTCGCGACCGCGTCTTCCCGGTCCCTTAACTTTCCGCGCCGCGCCCACACTCGCGCCTTAATCTTCTCCACAGTAATGTAAGCACACTTTAAAAGAGAACATATTCTCAATTTATTTTATCAGCATAAAATCAGTGAGTGATCATTCAGTGAAACCTCACCACGCTTCCACGTCCTTTATATATCCAGCACAAGTGATCCACATGCAGGGCTCCAGGGTTCCATTGGAACACCCTGTCCCATCATTTGGTAGCAGAGCGCAGGGATCGTGCTCGGAATTTTTGTTCGATTTGTGATATTTTTGTGTGCCGCGAGTGTGGAATTTTGCGCGCGCGCGAAAATCGGGAGTGTCGCGAGGCCATGCAGTGACTTAGTGCTGTGAAGTGTTGTGCGTCTGACGGGAATTCGTCCGCCCTCATCTGGATCTTCAGCATCGCAGACGCCAGCACCAGAGCCTACATCTAGGCTTTCCTGGCACCGGCACCAGCGGACGACGCACCCCGGACTCACGAGTTCGCCGACCGGCGAGCTCGGGTGGCACTGTCATCGAAGAGCCCACTGGCACTTGGGCCATACGGAGCAGCTGACCTGCATATCTGCAGCACCATCATACCATCGGTGGTGCAACCCAACAGTCATCAGCTGGGGCTCGACGGCAAGTACATCGTCGTCGAGAGCAGAGTGCAGAGGGGCAGCACGGGAGGGGAAAGCCGCGGCAAGTCAGCCGCGGCCGGTGAGTAGTTGTATTGTTCCTCTCTCTCTCACCCATTAGTCTTATGAGATGTATAGACGTGTATAGGTGAGCTGCGGCACTTGTTCTCTCCCCTCAACCCCGCTCCACTGCTTATCTCAAGCAGCTGGCAGCATTATTGCCGCGCTGCATACCCCCCGCGAGCTCATCAGCTGAGACTCGCGCAGCTGTTGCCGCATCGCTCTAGCCTTCTGCTACGAGCAAGATAGGTCGCATATACTTACGCGTATATCGGTTTGACATTATTGCGCTCGCTCGCGCGATGTTATACCGCGACTTGTAGTAAATCACCAGTTCGCATGTGCATGCCGGCGTACTTGTCAGAGCCTGGCTAACTTAATTGTTTGTGTCGTTTATTTTATGGTATAAAATACAGTAGACTCGCTTAGCTTTTCAGCACGCGTTCACGTATTCTAAAACGGTAAAATTGACTCGCTTTTCAGCGTATTTGTGTCAATTTTACAACTTGAGCTGGGTATCGTGAATTGATTGATTTAATTTTTGGTATTTAAATCATTCGTTTTCCCGCCTCGTTTCTGTGTAGTGTCCGTGGATTTTCACCCCGAAAATGACTTCAGAATTATTGTCACGTCAGATGGACGAGCACGGCTGGATCACGAACTTTGTTGACAATACAAAGAAACGTGGCGAAGCCAAGCTCACGCCCGCGTATCTTAGAACAAGAATCGGTGTACTGGAAGGTTATTGGTCGAGTTTTGTTGCGCGTCACGACGAATTATATCCGCACCGCTCAACACTCAAAGAGCAAGAGTATTTCAAAGGTCAGGTGTTTCAAGTAACCGAGGAAGCTTATTGTGATGCTCGCACTTGGCACTTGGAAAAAATCGCTAAAATAGAGTATACCCTGCCGCGTACCTCAGATGCAAATTCGTCAGCTAACCACAACCAAGCTGCTACAGTTTTTGACACCCGGCAATTTATCCAAGCTTCTGCGGAAGTGTAGTCAATGCTTCATATAGGAGTCCCTGAATTTTCAGGTAAACGAAGCGATTGGGAGCTGTTTAAAGATCAATTCAAATCTATTGTTGTCAATAAACCTTTCGCTTCCTCAGTGAAGGTTCAGCTCTTACTTCGCGCTGTAAAAGGGGATGCTGCTAAATTGCTTAAGGGTACTAGGCTCGCTGAAACTAACTTTGATACAGCTTGGGAAGAATTGAGTCGTCGCTATGACAATCCACGTCTTAGGCTACGCATACATTTAGGAGCTTTGATCAATTTGCCATCAATCAAGGAAAAATCAGCTGAGTCGTTGGCGGAAATTTTGAATTTGGCGGAGGAGGCTGGCAAAGCCTCAAGGATTTAGAATGTCCTGTAGATCATTATGATTGTTAGTTGGTCCATTTAATTGTCCCTAAATTCGATGCACCTACTAGAGAAAATTGGACTATTCGTCAGGAATCGATTGTGGGTTTTTCGACTTACAAATCAATTAGAAAGTACATCGAAGATCGTATTGATTCATTATATACAGCTCATCTTGGGCTCAGCCAGCCTACCTCCTCAAATAATTCGTTGCAAAATTCCAACAATAACCGATCATGTGGCAACTTCGGAAACAGGTCTGCCAATACAAATTTTGGGAATTCTTCGGGTGAATCTGCAGCCAAAACTATGGCACCTTATGTGTGTTGTAAAGGCAAACACCATCTTCATAGGTGTCAGAAATTTTTAGAACTGTCAGTTTTTAATCGTTTTGAGTTCTGTGAATCGAACAAACTCTGTATAAACTGTTTACGTCCAGGTCACTTCGCGGATAAATGTTCGTCTATTTTTCGGTGCACTTTTTGTCAACAACCCCATCATTCAAAATTACATATGGAGAAATCAGGCGGCCACGACAAGCCACCAACAGACGGTGACAATTCAAACGCCCATTTGCAAACAACTAACGCCAATTTCGTGCATAATTTAGCTGCATTTGCAAAACAGCCTCGGCTACTGGCAACAGCTAGGATTATTTTACAAGCGCCTCACGGGCAAAAATTGGAAGCTCGCGCTCTGATCGATCCCGGGTCGGGCTGTTCTTTCGTTGCTGATCGGGTCGTACAGGCTTTGAACTTAACCTCGCGGAAATTGAAATTGGGCATAAACACCATCGGAAATAAACGTTCAGTGGTGTCTACAAGTGAAGTGTCTCTCACACTTCTTTCGGAAGTTGATAGTAAATTTTCTTGGCATTTGGAGGCTCTCGTCTTGCCACAACTCACAGCGCTTCTTCCAAGTGCCAGAGTGCAGCAGTGTGGGTACTAGTCCCATTTGGAGGGACTGACCCTAGCCGACCCAGAATTTTTCCGACCGGCAAAAATCGACTGTCTTCTTGGCACAGAAGTATATAGCGAAATTCTTCGTGCTGGTTTGCGAAAGGGTCCGAGCGAAACTCCAACTGCTCAAAATACAGCGCTGGGCTGGATTTTGCCGGGGGGCACTGCGTCGACTGTAGAGTCTACGGGATCTCGCGTCGTTCAAACGTTCCACACGTCAACTGATAAACCCCTATCAGAGCAACTTTCGAAATATTTTGAAGTTGAAGACCTGCCAGCTATTCGTCTCCTAAGGGCAGAAGAAAATACTGCGAAGATTATTTTCTGTCTACCGTTACACGTACCGACGAAGGACGTTTTATAGTGCGCTTGCCCTTCGCAAAAAACTTCAATGGAGCTTCGTTTTCAGATTCACGAGACATAGCTGTGGCATGCCTGCTGAGATCTGAGCGTCAACGGCGTCGGGATCCCGAGTTGGACAAGGCGTACTCCAGATTCATGGTGGAGTATGAACAACTGGGCCACATGGGACTGCTACCGCATCCCACCCTGCCAGACCCCAGATCGTGCTACCTGCCTCATCACGTAGTCTTCCGTAAGGATTCTAAAAAGATACGCGTTGTGCTCAACGCATCTCAAAAAACAGGTACTGGCAAATCACTCAATAATTATTTATTGCCTGGACCCAATTTACAAGATGATTTGACCCTCGTAATATTTCGCTGGCGGATGTACCGCTACGTTTTCACGGCAGACATTGTCAAGATGTTTCGCCAGATACTTGTACATCCAGACGATTGGGTCTGGCAGAGAATCGTATGGCGCGCATTGGGGGCGGCAGAAATCTCGGACTACGCCTTAGAAATAGTCACTCACGGCACAGTGTGCGCTCCGTACCTCGCGATGAGAGTTCTTCGCCTTTTAGCAGAAATTTACAAGGAAAAATTCCCACTTGCCGCGTTTATTTTGTGGTGGCTCACGTACATGGACGACGCGTTCGGCGGGGCTGACACGCTGTCGGACGCCTTGGTAGCGCGTAATCAACTCGTCGCAATAATGGAATCCGGGTGCATGGAATTAGGGAAATGGGCCGCGAATCACACCGATTTGCTTGCGGATCGTACGACAAACGATGCTGAAGCGGTTCCTGTAGACATCGAAGACACTGTTTCAACGCTCGGATTAAATTGGTCTCCCCGAGACGACGGATTCTTTTTCAAAATCGCGATGCCATCGGATCCAGTCAAAATCATCAAAAGAACAATTTTGTCAGAGGTAGCTCGTTTATATCATCCTCTTCGCTGGCTTGCACCGTTCCTCATTCAAGGAAAGATACTTTTGCGTGATCTTTGGCAGTTGAAATTTGATTGGGACACTCCAGTGGATGGCGATCCGCTTCAAAAATGGCTAGACATTCGGTCGCACATTCCGGAGCTAAGTAAGATTAGAGTTAAGCGTTGGTTAGGCACCTTGCAAGATACAAATTGGCAGTTACATGGGTTCGGAGACGCGTCTGATCGAGCGTACGCAGCGGCGATTTACTTAATAATTCCTGGGGAATCAGCACAGCTGATCATGGCAAAGACGAGAGTCGCGCCAGTAAAATCACTCTGTATACCGAAACTTGAATTGTGCGCTGCTGTACTTACCGTGAAACTCATCAAACACGCTTTAGCCGACTTGCAAAACAAACCTTCCGCTATTTTCTGCTGGTGCGATAATAAAACGGTTTTGGATTGGTTAGCTGATGAACCTGCTCGCTGGCAAACCTTCGTGACTAATCGCGTCAGCTTCATTCAAACATCGCTACCCGAAGCAACTTGGAGTCACGTCGTTTCCGAAGATAATTCCGTAGATTGCGCAACCCGTGGGATATCTGTAGATGAATTACACAGCTCAAAACTTTGGTGGAACGGTCCAGAATGGCTTGTTAGACCTCCGGAATCATGGCCCCAGTCTTCGGTTGAATCGGTAGCTGATGCAGCTCAAGCGTTACTTGTGGTTGAAGAAACTGAGTCAGAGCCTTATGTGCTCCACCGTTTAGAAGAATTCAGCTCTTTCGCAAAAGTTATCCGCATTCTAGCCTACATGTATCGATGGCGGTTCAATGCTCGACGCAAGCCCAAAGATCGAAACAAAGCCGTTTTTGAAATTAAATTCGCAAGAATCTCTCTTTTCAGAGTTATACAACGTCAGCACTTTGCAGCAGAAATTAAGATCCTCGAGTCAAAGTCAAACAAATTTCCAAAATCGAGCGACATTCGTCGTCTCTGTCCATTTCTGGATGAAAAAGGTACTTTGCGGGTTGGCGGTAGACTGCAAAACGCTCCACTCCCTTATAGCGAAATCCATCCAGTAATTCTCTCGAGTCACAGCCCCTTTGTCGAAAATATGGTGAGAAAAATACACTTAACTACATTGCACGGTGGCATTCAATTGATGCTTAGTGACATTCACAGGTGGGCATGGATTCCGCGACTTATCAGACTAGTGCAGAGCACGTATAAAAGCTGCGTGACTTGCGCGCGTTCTACAGCTCGGCCGCTTGAACAACAGATGGCTCCATTACCCTCAGTCAGAATCACCTCGCGAATGCCTTTTGAGGTAGCAGGCGTAGACTTCGCGGGCCCAATCAAAGTTTTATTCTCTCGCGGCAGAGGAGCAAAGTCGACGAAAGGGTATTTTTGCATCTTCGTATGTATGTTCACCAGAGCTACGCTTGTCGAAGTTGTGTCAGATCTCACGTCCACTGCCTTTGTAGCAGCCGTGCACAGGTTAGTGTCTCGTCGCGGACGTTGTACGACCCTATGTTGCGATAACGCGAAAAACTTCGTCGGCGCGGAAGCAGAAATTGAGAAAATGTTCACTCAGGCATCGGCCTTCTCAAAAGAAGTCGCGGCGCAGCTTGCTCCCGAAAGTATCACGTGGAATTTCTCACCCCCACGAGCCCCTCATTTTGGAGAACTGTGGGAGGCTGCAGTTCGAAGTTTCAAGTATCATCTGAAACGCGTGGTCGGGGATGCTTGCCTCACTTTTGAGGAGTATACGACCCTGAGTAGTCAAATCGAAGCTTGCCTAATCTCTCGGCCTCTTTGCCCTCTGAGTACTGATGGGAATGATTTGAACGCTTTGATCCCAGGCCATTTTTTGATTGGGCGCGCTGTCACGACATTGCCCGAACCATTTGATGACGTTGACTTACACCCTTCTCCTCAGTGCAGGTGGAGGCAAATTCAAAGGATGCGCAACAATTTCTAGGATCGTTGGCGCAGAGAAGTGATGCATCACTTTCAACAAGGTGGTAAATGGCTCAACGTCCAGGATCAAATCCACGTCGGAGATCTGGTGCTCGTAAAAGACGAGCTGACACCTCCAACCAAGTGGCCTATGGCTCGTGTAGTCGCCGTTCACCCTAGCAATAATGGGTTAACTCGTGTGGTCGATGTGAGGACCGCCACCACCACCTATCGCCGAGCCTTGTGCAAGCTCATCAAGTTACCAGTCGACCCAGATGACCAGGATGGTCACTAGTATCAGATGTTCAAGGGATCCAGTCAACTTCATCGTCAACTGAAGAATAATGGTTTGAGTCCGCGTAGTTTCGACAGACGTCTCACAATTTCCTCGTTTTACACCCGCGAAATTAGCCAAGGCACTTGCGTCGTGTCCGTCAAGTAATTTTGCAATTCCTCGTAGAATCATTGAAATCAAACAAGTCGAGTATTAGCCCTTGGCCTATTCTCAATATGCTGCGTAAGATGAGAGATGGAGCCTCGTATTCATTTTTTATATTTTTTCTAACTTAGAATCATTTTGAGGAATGCAACTTTTTTGTAATGAATTTTCCCCCCTTCTGCTCATAAATAGTTAAAATTGTGATTTTGGCTCAGCAGCCTAAATGCTCTATTGAGTAAAATTTGAATGATGTGAGTTTATAGATTTTTGTTGTGCTATATGCACCTTGGGATGTTGATCATCCAGAATTTGTATGTTTTCTGTTTTTAAATTATTTTTGCTGGTAGATCCAGACTTGAATGTTTATTCAGTAGTATAATCAATTCACGAACTCCAGCAAGTCATCTGACAATGAACTGATTTTTTGATTTATTCAGTCATTTTTCGACTGATTAGTTTTAGATTTGACTGATTTCACAAATTAGTTATTAAGTTGGATGTGCACCGTAGAGTCATTCTTTTGAAAATCTTAAAATCTTGTTCGTATATACTTTTTTGATTTTGTCATCGAGCTGTCGGTAAAATTCGAATCCCTTCCTGCTTTGTGGAATTAATTTTTCAAATTGCGATTTTCGGTCGACTATTTAGAACTTTTTATTGATTCAATTTCTGTCATTATCAAATCGAATTGTTTGCACGCTCTATGAGGCTGACTACCGCGACCCCTATCGAGTCTTCCATATTGTTCCGAATGCAAATTTTGATTGGCAAAACTGATTTGCTTGGTATGATCAAGCAAAGGTGCGGAATGTTGAAGTATCTCGAGCCTGCGAATATTCGAGGGAAATTCAGCAGTTGGAGCATGGTGCGATGACCCGCGATTTCCCCTCGATGTCACGCGAGTGACATCATTTAAATCTCATTGGCCGAATTGGCACCTGATGATTTTGTACCCGCCCTGCTCTTCTCTGCGAGTCTCTCTCGCAGCTCAAAATTCGGCAGTTAGCCACAGTCCGGCAAGCAGCAAACATCAGCTGTGCTGCTTGCATACAATTAAATATTTACCGCGCTGGTGCCATCCTCGCGACCGCGTCTTCCCGATCCCTTGATTTTCCGCGCCGCGCCCACACTCGCGCCTTAATCTTCTCCACAGTAATGTAAGCACACTTTAAAAGAGAACATATTCTCAATTCATTTTATCAGCATAAATTCAGTGAGTGATCATTTAGTGAAACCTCACCACGCTCCCACGTCCTCTATATATCCAGCACAAGTGATACACATGCAGGGCTCCAGGATTCCATTGGAACACCCTGTCCCATCAATGGTATCTGGACTAGGAAAGAGGGAGACGGTAGATATATTATGCCGTCACATTATTTTCATACTGTTTCTAGAAAATTATAAAAAACTTTCAAAAATTGTAAAAAAGAATATGTATATTGAATAATTTAATAAAATTCGACAGTGACGGGACATTTACCCGTCTCTCTCCTCTCGTCTCCTTTCATTTCATAGGTTTGATTGGACTAAAGACCACATAATTCTAAAATGACTTAAAAACGATGATATGATGATTTTTACTAAGGTTCAACAAAATTCAATTCATTTACCTTTCAACTCCGACGATTTTGATTAATGGCAAAATCATAATCAATTTAGAATCAAAACCATGACGATAGGACAGAGCTTTCATGAATCAGTAAACTTAACATCGTAATAGGAATTTTTCTAACAATAAATCGACGTGACTCCCACATACGAGGAATCCAATACTTGGCTATCGCCTGCGGTAGGGTGCCTCACAAAAGCGCTGAGGTGATGTCAAGGATTCGGTGTTCTTATTGGCTGACTGACGGATCCCATCAAAGAGTTCCCGTCCAACTGAATCCCTATATTTCTGAGTCATTTTACACAGAATCCTGGAAGGTCCTCTGTTAGTAAATTACTCATCCATAGATTGATATATTCTTTTGGAATCGTGAAATTCTGGGCTACGAACGCACATACTCTGACTGCATTATTCAATAATCAATAAATTGAACAGAATAGAAGGAAAATTCTTCAAGTAATAACTTTAAGATGATTTTGCAATCAATTCAGGTCGTCGTTAGAGATCAAAGTTTTCCTTCTTTTCATCATACCCACCATAATAGAATCACAAATACTAATCAACTTTTCAACAACTACGGTTGCAGAATGGACTCTACACTGAACAACAATGAGAGGCCCTCATATAACAACATTGATAACATAAAACAAACGATGAACCACATCAATCACAACTAACACACTTCGATTCTACACTGATGAGAACGTTGCGGTGACTCGCCTAGGCCATGGCTCAAGAGTGATGAACTCCGCTGAAAGCGACCGAAGCAAGAAATCCGAAACAAATTCTTCAACACTTCACACACAACATAATAACACAAGTAAATCAGTATAACAGACAATCTAACAATTTTCATAGTGCAACAATAGGAGCTTTGTCCATGCTCATTAATAATATCGTTCCAGATAATTATCAAATTTTTCAATGAGTATTCAATACATAGTTGAAAAGATATTCGACAAGACAATCAACTACTTTCATAGTAAGATCACTAAAATTTCCAATCAAGAATCATCGGTTTCTCATAGCTGAACGATAAGAGCTCTAAAAAATTGCATGATACACGGAGAGAAAGATTTTATAAAAATATTAGCTAAACATTGAACAATATAATAAAGAAGAATCAAACTGAATAATGAATGATGAAAGAAAGATCATCAAAAAACGACGGACTAACTTAAAAATTTCAAGAAGATCAGGTTCTCACGATTGAATATTCTCATAGCGGAATAGTAACAGCTCTGAAAAATTGCATGATAGATGAAGAAAGAGACTTTATTGAAATATGAGCTAAAAATTGAAAAATGGAATAATGGAAAATTGAACTGAATAACGAACAATGAAAAAAAGATCTTCAAAAAATGTCGGACTTATTTGGAAATTTCAAAAAGATCAGTTTCTTACGATTGAATAATACCATCTCTAAATAAAGATGAATGCTATTATCTCTAAAAAATTGCACAATACATAGAAGATGAATTACCCCAACATCATATACCTCAAAGATAACAATAAGATAATCGAAAGATAATATTCAGATAGAAGGATAATCGAAAGATAACTCTAAGGTGATCCTAGATGATCTTAGATGATCTTAGATGATATGATGAACTCAGATGATGAGTACTTAGATACCCTAATGCAAAAGATCGATTGGGATAGATTGAAAACCAATCGAATCCTATCAGGATGGATACATTTCAATCGGTTCTATCATTCAACTGGCGAGAACAGTATTGGAATTCAATGCAGATCAATCGAACTTAGACCCAATCTAGCTGAATCCTTAATTGTAGATTTGAGATCGCAACTGCCAATCGAATTCTATACTGTTGATGAGGATTGATGTGAGCGAATATAATCCAATACTAGTATTCAGCATAAGATAGGATCCGGATGGATGGATGAAAGATCTTTGCTGGTTCAATATGTTTGAATGAACCAATACAGTATTGAAATCAAACTAATTGAATGATGGATCCCGTCTCCCACTGCTCTATCGAGATCGATGCTCCAGAAACTGACTCAATTTGCGAAACGATACTAATTGTCTATCCTGACCAATACCGAATGACAGGAGCATGGTCTCTATCCTCCTCAATACTTACGATCAGTATTGAAGTCCTCTAGTTCTCATATATTTGAATCGGATTCGGCACTGCTGAGCAGGATTGGTATAGACTGAGGATAAGTTTCGCTATCAGTCTGAATCCTGCCAGGCATCATTGAGTCGACTCCGTCAATCGATTTCGATGATGACCCAATCACTCAGTGCGTGATTGACCAATCGAGATGAATACTACAGAATCGGATTGGAATCGTGGGTACATGGTCATTCTATCCTTCTCAATACTCACAATCAGTATTGGACTCCTCTAGGTTTCATATATATCAATCGAATTCAATACTGCTGAGCAGGATTGGGACGGCCTGGAGATAAGTTTTGCTATCGGTCTGAATCCTGCCAAGCAGGATTTAGTCGACTCCGTCAATCGATGCCAATGATGACCCAATCACTCATTGCGTGATTGGCCAATCGAGCTGAATACTATAGGATGGAATACAGATCGTGGAAGCATGGTCTCTATCCTCCTCAATACTTACAATCGGTATTGAACTCCTCTAAATTTCATGTATTTGAATCGAATTCAATACTGCTGAGCAGGATTGGCACGGCTTAAGGATAAGTTTCACTATCGGTCTGAATCCTGCCGAACAGCATTGAATTGACTGCATTAATCGATTTCTATGATGATCCAATCACCCATTGCGTGATTGACCAATCGAGATGAATACTATAGAATCGGATTAGAATCGTGGCTGCATGGTTATTCTATCCCTCTCAATACTCTCAATCAGTATTGAACTCCTCTAGATCTCATACATTTCAATCGAATTCAATACTGCTGAGCAGGATTAGAACGGCCTGGAGATGAGTTTTGCTATCGGTCTGAATCCTGCCAAGCAGCATTGAATTGACTGCGCCAATCGATTTCAGACATGCCACCTTCGTGGCATCTAGACTGATCAACTCTCTCACTGACGTAGACTTTTCCGAACAATCCCCTGAGTCATTCAAACGCTCTCTCCTTCAAACCTTGTTGGAACGCGACAAAACCGACTGGTTTGAACGTGCTCGCCGGGAGCATCTCGACGCTATCCCACCTGCCCTATCATCCTTCCTTGAACCCCCCGGGCACGTAGAATGAGCATATTACTTTTTGAAACTTTCTTGAACTGTTGATGTTGTCAAATATTTCCTTCTTACGATACCTCTTTGTACTTTCTCTTGGTGCCTTCTTGTACCAGCCCTTATCCAATGATTAATATTATTATTATTACATTCACTTGTACCTCCAACGGGGCAAATAGGGTTTACCCTCCGCCCTCAATAAATTTAAATCAATCAATCAATCAATCAATCACACACACACATATACATACAGATGCAGTCACACACCCTCGCAAGTGAATACACCTCACTTATGCATTTACCCACAATTTTCCAACTTATTGACACGATCGATGTAACTCAATCCTTCTCATTCAATTCGGTCTCGAAGCTACATCTTGAGCCCTCTCTTTTTTTGTCAATCTCTCTCTCACACACACACGCACGAGAACCCGCAGGGATAAGATCACTTGCAAGAATACTCCCTTGTATGCATTTGACCACAATTTTTGAAAGTGCAATTGAGATGATCAATCAGATCTCATTCCCCTCATTCGATTTGCTTCTACAGATGCGTTCTGGATTCCTCCCCCTTCTTTGACGCACGTCCATATACGCACAGACCATCCACCCACCCACCCACCCACCCACACACACACACACACACACACACACACACACACACACATACACATACACATACCCACCCACCCAACGGCTCACCCAATAACACACACTTACATGCACTCACACACATTCATGCATGCATGCACATATAAACAAAGAATATGATATGCAACCAGTCACCCGCGGCATCTTATAACTGTCACACAAAATCTTTGGCGCCAATGACACGCCAAAGTATAATACACACTAGGTATTCATCGCGCGCAAGCGCGCGGATCGTCTTCGTTTCGATCGGTGATTTTCTGAATACAATTATTTTCTAAGATTATAAGAACATGCATCTCAGACCCAATTGATAGCTTAGCACTGTAATTATATTCCGACTTGCAGCCCCTCCATTAGAACAAGACTGTCAATCTCTCGATTCTTGGATTCACTGATAAAACATTCCTTTTATTGGGACAACGATGAGCTTCTCGCTTCCTAAATCTATACCGAGTGGTTCATAACTGTTATCACCATCTCACACTACTTCCATGACTCCCAGATAATAACGCGATATGAGACTCTTCTAAAACAAATCTGAGCCACAATTATGACCGATTCGCCACGCGGTGCTCTCAATATTTTTCACTTCGTCAATACGATAAATACTGGAAAGTGTAGGCATTTTATAGGATTAAGAACACCTCAAATTCACAACTCTGTATATATTAAGCTCCACAACATGCACACGATTCCTCATAAGACTTATCTTCATTGTTCCCATTTTTGGCAGCGAAACATGAACAAATGCAAACACGATGATTATTATTTTACCGAATGGGTGAAATCAAATTATGCATATGGCTCTTGCAAGAGATGGGAGGCAGCTCACAATCGAAAAGTCGGACTTTGATCTAGTCATCCTAGGAACAGGTAATCAAAATACTCGTTAGATGGACTGCCGCGTGTCGGTGACACGTGTGCCATTGACACTCATACGGAGCAATCAAAGATGGGACGAATGTGCTGTCGAAATCTTTGGGAGTGGTCGATAGCTCACAACCCTAAAGACGCATTTGATGCTTCCGAGAAGTTTATCGATCAATCGCCTCATTGCAATTTCGATATCGATCACTTACTGATCAGCTCAGTATTCCACTCGCTTCCTTCGCGGACACACGGGCGCGTTGAGGAATCGAAGAAGATAATCATGGACGAGTACGGTATAATCTGCAGGGTGAGTAACCTCCAGAATATTCACTTATATTTGAATTGAAGATGAAATTGAGATAATATTACTCTCTGAATCCAATTTCTCAATATAGATACATGACGACACTACATCAAGAAACTTAGATGAAGGAGGGCCACCACATGGATCAATAGAGGCTATACCAGCCAATACTTTATAAAGCCAAATGGGTAAGTTTGATTCATATAATATCATGTTTCATGAAAATATATGTGCCACGAGTAGAATCATCATATCGTAAGTATATTCAGTCTCTTCAATCATGAATATACAACAACATACAGATCTATCAAATATCATCATTTTCAACATATACAGGTAATCAAGAAGATGGATGATCATCAAGACAAGGGTAGCACAACGGAGCAACGACGATGGGAAACATCCATACATCACAAGGAAGGAGCGTGGAGATACGTAGGGTACATGGAACAAAGTGACGGGTGAGTAATATTCACAATCGGTATCATTCAAAACTCATGTGATTGATATTTCATTCCATCCTTGAACTATATCCACAAGGCTTCGTAAATTCATGAAAATTAAGTGGTAACAAACATTGATGTATACTTGACGCGACACCAGAATACACAAAAAATTCCAAAACGTTCCATCATTGTTCGGTTTACAATGTTTTCGTATGATATTTCCAAAACTTCCCCCATCACTTCCTTTCCAAGCTTCATTAGGTTCATCGCAGGCTATAGAAAAATAGAAATTCAATTGATCCAATTCCTTGTACGTGTGAAATTTCAAATTCCAATTCCGAGTCTTCCATGAAGGATTATTATTAAGTTATCGTTGCAATACCAGTAACATGTTTACACGAATAATATTGACGAGGAAAATTTGTTTAAATTCTTATTTTTTCAAAATACTAATTTCTCGTAGATGCCACGAGGGTCATGAAAATACAGGAGTACTTTCGGGGTCACCGCTCGTGATAGAAGATGATCCCAAATAGGATGAATCAGTTTCAAGATGTTATATAATATAATTGTTAATGATCCCGGAATGCAAAATACAAAAGATCTTCCCCTTTCCCATCCTAGTCGTCTCATCGGAGTATTCAAAACAAAAGAGATTACAAGATCGCTTCCAGACTGGTTTCAGGCAATATCATAGCACCCAGACAGCTCTACTAAAGCTGACCGATGGCATCAGAAAAGGAATTGACAAGAAGAAGATCACCTTGCTCCTGCTTTTTGACTTTAGTAAAGCTTTTGACACGATTTCACCATCAAGGCTGTTGAGTAAACTTCGAAATCTTGGCTTTTCGAGATCGGCACTTCTGTGGATAAAATCATACTTACAAGGCCGCACCCACAAAGTCACTTCTATATCTGGTGATTCTGATTGGCTCGAAACCAATCTGGGTGTTCCACAAGGTTCCGTTCTCGGACCTTTACTCTTCAGCTTATATGTCAATGACTTACGTGGTTTGCTAGACGGAAAGTCGGTACAACATTTATTTTATGCGAATGACCTTCAAATTTACCTCCAAGTCGAGAAAACTAAGATCAGGGAGGGCATCGCTCGCCTAAGTGAAATAGGGCGACTATTTGCTGAGTGGGCCGAGAGTTCCGGCCTCTGTCTCAACGCTGGCAAGACCAAGGCAATATACTTCAGTTCGGAGAGGAATATCAAAGATCTGAAGAGAATGGACTTGCCAGGGGTTGAGATACAGGATGGAAAATTTGTCCCGTTCAGTAGCACGGTCGTGAGTCTTGGTGTTACACTTGACAGCGAACTGACGTGGGAAACGCACATCGATCAAATAACTAAGAAAGTCAACAGAGCCCTACACGGATTGCGGTTTTTTAGGGCGTGTATCACCAGACCTTTCCGAATTCGCCTAGTTGAGTCCTTGGTGCAACCGCATTAAGATTACTGCACAGTCGCGCACCTCGACGCCACGGACGAACAGCGGCAACGGATACAGCGACTGAGCAATTCATGTGTGAGGTACATTTTTGATCTTAGGAGGGACGAGCACATCAACCCGTTTAGGGAACGTCTGGGTTGGTTACGTACTGATTCGCGGAGAATGTATATCGCAGCTCTGTTAATGCACAAGATCATGCACTTAGGAGAGCCTGGCTACCTAGCTGCGATGTTTATCAGGTACCAATCTGAGAGTCTCGCACGGGGTGATGTAGAAGAGCAGGTCCTCAAGGTACCCAGGATGAGACTTGAGTATGGAAGAAGATCTTTCCAGACGCAATGTGCTCACCTGTAGAATTTTCTCCCTTCGGGCATTCGGCTACCGCAAGGGGGACACCATGTCCTGGGGTGTGACGACCCTCCGGCCCCAGTTATCGGGACACCGTACCCGGGCTTAGGCCCGAAGCCGGTAGGGAGAAGACTGGCCCCGAGACTGGTGCTCGGTGCTTAGAGTTCTCCCGAAAACCCGCAAGGGGGTTGGGGCATGGCGCCTCATCCCTGGAGTCTGACGAACTCCCGGCCCCAGTCATCGCCCGCCGGAGCAAGGAAACCGCACATCTCCATCCGGCGCCACGGGAGTGGATGAGTCTAGGGGCTTGAATTGAAATCGCCCTCGGGCGATAACAATGCGAGCCCGGAAGACTCATCCATCATCCCGAGGGACTCCCTGGGCTCTCAGGAAGCCTAGAAGAGTCCTAAACCCCCCACCGAGGGGTGGGTCTCGGCCTGCTGGGGGCCGAGCCCGAAATTCGGTAGTCGGGGAGGAGGACTGAGTCATCACCGAGCCTGGCTCGGTGTTGGCCATCCTTCAAACCGACGCGCTGGCAGGGCGTATCCCTGCCCCGCGCCCATGGGGGCAACCGGGGTTGAGCCGTGAAGCAGGGACCCGGTATATGAAAGCCAATAGTCCTTCGGGCATTCGGCAGCTCGATGAAGTGACACAATTTAAGGAGACATTAAAGAGTTTTCTGCTAACAAGACCTCCGCAGAAGATTGACGTGGATTTGAAGCAATACTCCAATCTGTGATGGGCTGGACTCTATTCCTTTCTTCTAATTAGTAATTTCTTCACATGTGACCTTTCGTCATAAGACTGATGCATAACTTTTGATTTTCTGAGATATGACCGAGAGTCCTTGCTCCATCTACTTTTCTTCACTAAATTGGTGGCAGTACTTCATTTGTACCTGATTCTGTTACACCTTGACTAATCACAAGCTGTGATAATTTTTGTCCTTGACCAAACTAGTAGTTAGTAGAATTCATATTCAACGTGCATTCATATGTATATATATATATATATATATATATACTATAATTTTATAACAGACATATGTTACCATATGTAATTACTCTTTCGTCTTCGGACAAATAATGGACATCAATATCAATATGAATATCAATATCCTATTACCCTAACTCATCCTAACTGTGTTTAATTTATAATGATTCTAACATGAGTGGGTACCGAGAAGCAAGTAAATAAGATTGGGAACAATATCATTTGTTGGAGATTTGGATACTATAATTACAACCTCTCAAATCACTCCAATTAGGAACAGGAGACAAAAATTCCTCTGTAATGGCGGAAAGGAATTCCCTCTATACCCCATGATTCTCCTTGACGCCCCATCGACTGAGACGTGAAACATGTTTCATTAACAAGAATTCTGAATCATACACTGGAGATAAAAGTTGATTGGATTGAAAAAATATTGATCGCTTTGATAAAATGATTCAACCTATATATATCCATTAAATATCACATAGTTTTCATCAATTCCGGGAATTGGTCTCGAGTAAACATTTTCTCAATATGAAAGTAAGGTTGAGTTATTTCTGAACGATATTTTTGGAACGATAAATCATTTGATAGAATCCCAAGAGCCCAACAAAATGACTATTGTAAGGGACTTTTTGTTCGATCCGTATAACAATGGATTTCGTCATTTGCATCGCGCAGATCATAGGAATGATCAAATGATTGATCAATATACACTAATACTCGATCACTTATAACCAAAATTCATTCAGACATGGATTTGAGGGTCATGAAGATGATCAAATATTTAATCAGAGTTATATGGGCAGTAAATCCATATAATTCCACTATGGCATCCAGATGACAATTTTATTACGTCATTCTTGTCTCCCTATTTATCATAATTAGTCAATAGGCATCTTGCATTTTTTTGAAGAAAGGTTTGGCAAATTCGAGCAAATCGAGATAGGTAGGGTGCAATTGGAAAAAAAATCCCCAAAAATTTTTTTCATCCCGCGCAAATTGTTTGAAAGTCTGATGACTTGCGCTGTGTGACGTCACTCCGACAAAGTTGTCGACTGCCGCTACTGTATGGCGTCTTGCAATTTCTTTGATCTCTCCAGGAAAAGATTTGGCAAATTCGAGCAAATCGAGACAAGCATTGTGCAATTAAAGAAAAAATCCCAAAAATTGTCTTTGTCTTGCGCAAATTGTTTGACAGTAGGATGACTTGTACCGTGTGACAAAATCGTCTGACTTTCAAACAATTTGCGCAAGCTGCAAACAATTTTTGGGGATTTCTTTCCAATTACACCTAACTCATCTCGATTTGCTCGAATTTGCCAAACCTTTTTCTTGGGGGGTCAAAAAAAATGCAAGATGCCTATTGTGGAGAAAATGATACTGAATATTTGGTTCACCAGACCTCGATTTTTCCCGTTTGATGGAGCATGTTTAAAACCATCTCTGATGAATGGTTCGTCCAGAAGCAACTGAAATTATTTTGATCATTCCATCTAATCAAATTTCAGGGGACATACCTGGCAACTGATCACTCTAAATGGGACAATCACAATAATTAAGCCACGGGCGGAATCCCTTCCGTCCGGATCCCCCCGAGCAGGACTGCCAACGTGTAATCGCAAGCAGGGATGCCAACTTGACGGAAAAAATACGAGTCGGGATTAGGAGAGCGACGATAGACCTTATGTGTCGCGAGTACCCTGCTGCGAAAGTTCGATTGGATTCGATCGAAATACCTCCAATCGTTCTGAATCTAGAATCTTATGATGAATTTGAAACATGACTTTCAGGATTGAGGGAGATTGGAGTTCAATAACGATCAATGATGTTGATCATGATTCAAACAGTATGGACCAATCTTTACCAATGCAGACTTTTCGCATTGAAAGTGAGATTGCCGATCAATCTCAATACTTACTGCCAGTATTGGGAAGTCGATGTTCTATCTGTATGAATGCTGATTCTCTTGATAGAATATCGCGATCCCAATCTGTGTCAATGCCATAAAAAAGCATTGACATGCTATGGGTCCTATCTACTTCAATCGATTCCAAAACTGTTTTTCAGTAATGGAAACATCGATATCCCAATCCGGCTCAATCGACCTCACTACTGACTGGAAGCGTTGGAGACCTTGAACCCTATTTATCTGAATCGATTTGGATGCTGGATATCATTATTGGAATTCCGAAATCCTATCTGCCTCAATCGATTCCAATACTGTTTCCCAGTATTGGAAACATCGAGATCTCAATCGGCCTCAATCGACCTCAATACTGAGTGGAAGTATTGGAGTCTTCATATCCTATTTATTTGAATCGATTTGAATGCTGGATATCAATATTGAAGATTTGGGATCCTATCTGCCTCAATCGATTCTAATTCAGAATTGGGAACATCAAGAACTCAATCCGCCTCAATCAACCTCAATACTGACTTTCAGTCATCATGACAAATCCACGTCTTACATATACATCACTCACATTACAGCTAAGGTTTCAATACAATCTAATACTTATTCTAATCATGATTGCATTAACATATCATCGCATTACATAACTAAACGCTATTTGGAGGTTGTGTAACTCATCAGTCTTGTATAGGAACAGGAGAGATGGTTCGTCGCTTGCGAGAAAGCAATCCCATGATATTTGGATGCAAACTGAGATGGTCATCGAAACGCCGCCTAGCGTCAGCCACTCGGATTCTATCGGCCTCAATCAATTTCAATACTAACTTTCAGGAATGGGAATTTCGAAATCTCACACTACGTCAATCGGTCCCAATACTGACAATGAGCATTGACGAGTTTATTCGTCGTCCTTAATCGATTAAAATGCTGAATATCAGGATTGGGGACTTGAAATCCTATCTGCTCCAGTCGATTTCAGTACTGTTTCCTAGTATTGGGAACATCGACATCTCAACCCACTTTGATCGATCTCAATACTGACGGTGAGTATTGCAGCCCTTATATCCTAATAACCTGAATCGATTTCAGTACTGTCTCTCAGTATTGGGTAGATCGCTATCTCAATCCACTTCAATCGATCTCAATACTGAAAGTAAACATTAGAAATCTTATATCCTATCTATTTGGATCAACTTGAATGCTGAAAACCACTTTTGGAGAATTGGAATCCTATTTGCCCCAATCGATTCCAGTACTGTTTTTCAGGATTGGAAACATCGAGATCTCGATCAGTTTCGATCGATTTCAATACTGATTTTCAGCATTGCAGACCTTATATCATATTTACCTGAATCGATTTGAATGCTGTGTATCAGATTGGGAATAGGAAGTCATATCTGCCTCAATAGATCCAAATACTGACCTCTAACATTGGATACCGTATATTCTGTCTACGTCAATATACCTGAATGATGTTTATTAGTATTGAGGACTTGAAATCCTATCTGCCCCAATCGATTCCAGTACTGTTTTTCAGGATTGGAAACATCGAGATCTCGATCAGTTTCGATCGATTTCAATACTGATTTTCAGCATTGCAGACCTTATATCATATTTACCTGAATCGAGTTGAATGCTGAGTATCAGTAATGTTGACTTGGAATCGTATCTGCCCCAATCGATTCCAGTACTGTATTTCAGTATTGGGAATATCGGGATCTCAATACGCTTCGATTGATCTCGATACTGATGTTCAGCATTGCAGACCTTATATTATATTTACCTCAATCGATTTGAATACTGTGTATCCGATTGAGGATGGGAAGTCCTATCTGCCTCAATAGATTCAAATCTATTGAGAGCATCAATAGAGAGAGAGAGAGAGAGAGAGAGAGAGAGAGAGAGAGAGAGAGAGAGAGAGTGTGTGTGTGTGTGTGTGTGTGTGTGTGAGTGTGAGTGTGTGAGAGATTTTGGGGGAGTTTGAGATGAATGAGTAGGGAGGAATATAGTTCCATAGATTGATATATTCTAGCGTAATGCCTCGCGTTGCTCGGCCTGTAAAAGTTCCCGAGAGGCGTGTCATTTCCTCAAACTGCTCTTTCAGATCGAATGTGAATATAGTCTGTACCATTCCTATATATTGAGTTGAGTGATGGTATTTTTTATGGTCTTCATGAGTTCAAAACCATGTGAAAAACCATCACTCAACTGATCATATAAAATTTTTGAAAAATATATCCTCATCTGATTTGGGAGAGTATTTCGAAAAACTAATAAGCGTTTCGGAAACACCCACAAGCCGAGCAACATGAGGCATTACGCCAGTTATTCGCGAAAAAAATTTGCGGTTATACACTGCCTATGGCGTTTTCATTTTTCGAAAATTTGTAGAAGCATCACAGATTAGCTCATCATATCAGCAATGTTTCACACTATCAGGAAGTTTTACCGTGGAAGAGAATTGAACACGTATGTATATTAAAATACGTTGCTCTCTGAAACAGAGGAGGGAGTACTGAAATACTTGACTCTTAATCGCATCTAGATTTGACTCTGACATGGAAGAGTATACACTAATGGGTAGTTCCGCGTGCAAGCGACCTACGAAAAAGGGCCACGTTTCAGATCCTTTTGTTAACATTTTTAATTCGATTCTATGGTACGAAATATAAATTCTCTACTACCTCTGGGGTCCCGGAGAATTTTTTTGGTCCCATGGAGAGAATTTTCGAAAATGAAGTAAAATACATCTTTTCAAAACCCTAGCAGCTTTCTACCACTAAAATACAAATAAGCCAAGTTTGCTTACAGATAGGGACATGTGGTTTGCGGCATTCGAAAAGTCTTCAAGGAACCCATCGGAACTGCTATTGAAAAATTGATTTTGAGGTTATGGGCGGCCTGTACAAGCAAGAGTGTGAATATCACTAAACAGTGAATTTCTCAGTTGCCTATTTTTTTTATTTCTGGAAATCACATATTTGATGTAAAATGTTATGTTCTTTCAGGGAAAAGAGGTTTCGATTTCCTTCTCTGCCCTCTAGGCCCTTTTCTTTCTAATCCTCGCAAACCTATTTTCCAGGCAGTTTGGAATGGTGCGGTTACTGAGCATGCGCAGGAATTTGAACTCTTGGAACCGATTCCATCAAACTACGAAGGAAATTCACTTCAAATAATGACCACACGACAGAATCAATTTTATCGATTTGGTTCCGAGGTACAGCCCACGGAAAATGACATTTCAGCTCGAGTGTGTCAATGGGCAAACGATGTATCGTGCCAGAGGTCGTGCCCGGATTTCTCCACTATTGTAGCTCCGATCCACCTCTTGGTGGTTATCGAGATACGGCGGTCATTCAAACGTTGTAGTTCCGAGCCAAATTGATGAATTTGACTTTGTCGAGTGGTTATCCTGAAGGAAATTTTCTTGGCTTCCCAATGGAATCAGTTCTAAGAGTCCAAATCTCTGCGTATGCGCAGTAAACAGCAATTTCAAATTGCCTAAAGGATAGGTTTGCAAACATTTGAAAAAACAGGCGTTAGATGGCGAAGAAGGAATTCAGGAACACCTTTCTACAAACGAACGCAAAATGTGATTTTCAAAAATCAAAAAAAAGGCTACTGATAAATTCACTGTTTAGTGATTTTCATACTTTCGCTTGTACAGGCCATAATCTCAAAATCAACTTTCCAATAGCGGTTTTGATAGTTTCTTAGAAGACCTTTCAAATGCCGTAAACCGCATGTCTCTATCTATGAGCAATTCGGGTTATTTGCATTTTAGTAGAAAAAAGCTGCTAGTATTAAAAAAGTGTATTTCACTCCATTTTCGAAAATTTCCGCCATGGGGCCAAAAAAATTTTCGGAACCCTATAAGTAGTGGGAAGTTCATATTTTGTACCACGGAATCGAATAAGAATGTTAAGAAAAGGATCTCAGACATTACTTTTTTTGTAGGTGACTTTCGCACGGAACTACTAATATAAAAAATATCTAGAATTGATATCTCGAGGCCGTTACAAGAAACTATGCAGCAAAATTTCGTTCTTCTCCACAAGATACGTGAGATTTCTGCTTTCTAATGGTGATTCAAGTCATGATCTGGTTCATCCCTGAACTTATCTTCTACATAGTACAATAGGTAGTTCATTAGTATCGCAGGCCACTGCAAGAATCAGTAGAGCATTCAGTTCTTTATCGTTCCAAGAATAACAAGATTTGTTGATGTAAGGTTTGCTCACTGTTCCGTAGGATTTTCATCTAATCCTAGACATGAGAATCAATGATCAATCTTTGTAACAATATAGGTATTAGTGCCATCAGTTCTTCAACCCAATCATTGAGAAACTTACTCCATAACCTATACTAATGATAGCGCATAACGCGGAGCTTAACTCACTCAAGTCAATCTTGACAAATGTCTGTTTTCTGCTGGAGGAAACTATAACGTGCGTATGAATACTTTGTGTTAGAATGAGAGGATTTGCAGGTTTCATCTTTACCAAATTTGCTATCTGTTAACCTTCCGTCTACATCGTGAGTGGAGGGTGGAAGCCAACTTGGGGCTTTGTTTTGTTTACATCGTGAGTAAATGCTAAGCTTAGGCTGGTTGGAGCGAGTAAAGGTAAGGTTGTATGGGAGCGGCTTACTTCCTGTACATAACCACAGATCTTCTTGTTCTACTTTGATTGCAACATTGCAACATGACAGTGTTATGAATAATATGGGAATGCCATCCACTCCAAGATTGGATTGGACTTTGGAAAATCAGCTCAGTGACATTCGGTAAAATAGATATTTACTCAATGGAAGAGTGACAGGTTCTTCTTGAGAGAGCAACAGAGGATTATAAACATGTGAGGGGTGAAAGCTACACTCAATTATACAATGTTGGACTATGAATATGAGATGTTATTATTTACTCTTTATGGTCTAGATTAATATTGAATTATTATGTGCCAGTGGTTACGCAGTGAACACTAACCAATATAGAGTACTTACTAGTTATGTGCCGCTGCATACTAAATTTGCCGGGAAACGAATCCCTCATTTGAGAATCCGAGGTGTAGAAAAGTATACACTGATAAAGAGTACAGTAGGCTGAGCCAGAGAGCCTGGTAAAAACTAGTCCACTCGGCCGGGTAGTAGAGCGGAGTCTTCTACTCGGTACTTTTTCTCTTGATTACAGCGATATCATGCACCAAATTCGTTCACAAATGTCACAAAAATACTGGATATCTTCAAGATGCTCCTAGTATGATGCAAATACAGGTGGAACGATTGTAAACGAGTTAAAACAGCCCCAGAAGTCGAGCGGTCAAGCCGATGAGCGCGAGAGAAAATATAGTCTTTATATACGAAAGTTCGTCTTCGTTAAGCGCTCGCGATGGAGGTCATTTTAACCCGCAATTTCCATTTGATTGCTCACCATTTTCACTTTGGCAGGTCTTCGTACTTCTGCCGGAGATATATGTAATTAATTTTTGATACTCGATCGATATGATCGGATATCTTAATAATCACTCGCCGGAGTTTCAAATTATGGAGATATATCCAATCGGTTTTCGCGAGTTGAAGTCGGCTGATATTGCTGAACTGAAAATCCATCCTCGATTGATGCCAAGAAGTTCAGTAACATCAGCTGACCTTGACTCGCAAAGACCGATCGAATATATCTCCACGATTTGAAACTCCTGCGAGTGATAAATACGATATCCGATCATATCGATCGAGTGTCAAAAACTAATTACATATATCTCCGGCAGAAGGCCGGAGACCCACCGAAGTCAAAATAGTGAGGAATCAGATGGAAATTGCGTGTTGAAATGACCTCCCTCGCGAGCGCTCAAGGTAGTACCTGCACTTTCAAATGAGTATGTCTCGCGTAGCAACAGTTAGCTAGAATTGAAGCTGAAACCCTGAGTTTTCCATATCTACCAAGAAAACAGGAGGTTGCCGATATAAATTCTGAAAGAAAGCATCGGCATCTGACGCGCTTATACACGTGGTCTTATGGG
Organism: Eretmocerus hayati; assembly: GCA_029851415.1. NCBI lineage: Eukaryota > Metazoa > Arthropoda > Insecta > Hymenoptera > Aphelinidae > Eretmocerus > Eretmocerus hayati. The sequence continues at coordinate 108,036,174 of CM056743.1, forward strand.
AGCGTCACTGTTTATACCTGCTCATGCGGAAATGAATACGTTTAGTTCTTTAAAACTTCAATATATGTATAAATGAGGTCTTGACAATTCTCTTGCTAGCACCAGAAATGTGGCTTGCCGAACAAAATCTTTAGCAAATTGATTCTGAAGTCGGCCGGTAGGGCATTTCGGGGTTCAACGGCATTATGCTTTGCGACATGTAGCGTCTGCTGCGCTCATGCGACAACGCTACTCGAGCTCCGGCGCCCTCTCATTGATACGGGCCTGCACGCGGGTACCAACTTAACGAAGACGAACTTTCGTATATAAGGACGTTCTAACCGTCGAACACTCGGCCAGTTGAGCCGCGTGTCAGTGGTAAACTCTCATTGGCCTTCCACCACTTTGAAATGCCCGAGCAATGAGAGAAGGACGAAACACGCACAATATCAGCGTAGAATCAAAAATTCTTCATAAAGTTCCTCATCTTCACTTTTCATTTCATCCTATCAACATCCTTCAGATGCATCCTCTCAACCATGAGGCCACGGGTGCCCTGAAGCGAGCGGAAGTTGAACAAAACTGACGCCAAAAACAGGTCACGGGATCTCGTTCTTCTCGTTCTTCTGAAGAAAAAAGTTCCTCATGCACAAAATCGGATCTGCTTCCTAGAACGATATACAGAGCAATTTTCATTTTGAACGAATATATCCATTGATTACATATATTCTGATTACCATGGCTAATTTTTCGACGGACAAAGATAGCATGATTGTTTATCCAACGTTGCCGAACGGGTTAGAGGGGAACAAATATGCATTTTGATAGGAAATTTCCCGTAGAATCGGTTGGTTGAACCCATTCTCCAAAATCTGACTTCATTTTTGAAATGTGAGCAAACTAGCCCAAGACTCACTACGAGATGTCAATCTGACAGCAACGCTTGAGCTTATGATTTTATAGGACAAAAGAGTATGGAGGTCCGAATAACGTTCTGTGGCATAGTTTTTCAATGGATTTCTCCACGTAGAATCCAAGTTTGAGCTCGATTTCATCCTTAGTCTTCATCCTCCCATTTAAATTACGAGAAACATCCTTTATTTTACAGAAATCATAATAACTTTGCAAATAAATACTCGCAAAGTCGTTTCGGAGGACGTTCCAAATGCGTTATCCGATCATGGTAACATCGACATCATATCCAGCGGGTCAATACAGTTGTTGGATAAGTATTCTAGAAAGATTCTTGGGTAATAGTAGAAAAAAGCACTTGATCGACCGATTTGAAGAATGTCGAAAAATGATGTTTTCTGGAAAATTGTGATAAGTTTCTGCGATTCGAATGAAAATCCAAGGACTTTAGATCAAACAGAGCTCAAACTTGGATTCTACGTAGAAAAATACATTGAAACACTATGCAACAGGGGTTATTTTGACCCCATTCCCTTTTGTTCAATACAACCATAAGCTCAAGCGTTGCTGTCAGATTGAGCTCTCCTGATAAATCTTGGGCTATTTTGCCCACATTTCAAAAACGAAGCCAGATTTCGCAAAATTGGTTCAACCAGCCAATTCTACGGGAAATTTCCTGTCAAAATGCATATTTGTTCCCCTCTAACCCGTTTGGTGACGTTGGATAAACAATAGCCATGCTAATCAGAATACATGCAATCAAACGGATATATTCGTTCAAAATGAAAATTGCTCTGTAGATCGTTCTAGAAAGCAAATCCAATTTTGTGCATGGGGAACTTTTTCCTTCAGAAGAACGAGAAGAACAAGATGCCGTGACCCGTTTTTGGCGTCAGTTTTGTTCAACTTCCGCTCGCTTCAGGCCACCCGTGAGGCTATAAAGGTGCATTGATCAAGAGTGGAGTAGAATGCATCCTCGATTGATGCCAAAAAGTTCAGCAATATCAGCTGACTTCAACTTGCAAACACCGATCAGATATATCTCTACACTTTGAAACTCCCGCGAGTGATAAATACGATATCCGATCATATCGATTGAGTCTCAAAAATTAGTTGTTCACAATCGTTTCAGCTGTAATTGTGTCATACAAGAAGCATCTTGAGAATATTTAGTACTTCTTTGTGATATTTGTAAACAAACTCGGTGCATGATATCGCTGTAATCAAGAATGACAGGAGCCGAGAGTGAGAGAGAGCCGAGCAGAAGACTCCGCTTTACTACCCGGTCAAGTGGATTAGTTCTCGCCAGGCTCTCTGGCTCTGCCTACTGCATTTTCTCCCAGTGTAGAATAATGTGGAAGGATCTTGCCACTCGATTGAACTCGCTGGACCCTCCTCAAGAAGAGAAGAATGGGAGATGGTAACTGTAATCTTTTGTTCCTTAGATGATGAATTGACAGGATTATGTAATCTCTCCGACCTCATCTACATTTGCAGTACTGGTGGAAATTAGACAAAGCCACACGAACCAAAGCATTCGTTTTTCATCGCGAAATTGAAGTAACATGGCACAACAACCGTGAATATGAATCAACCATGGAAGAGGAAGAAGTTATGGAAATCTACGGTGAGCCCAGGCTAACACCCAGCCCAAGCTTCACCCTGGGTGTGGTGTGATCTTCGAGTAAGTTCGCTCTTCATAGCATTGCCAATCTCCCTCGAAGTATACAGGAGTTTTGTAATTTTGCCAGTGACCATGAATTATTCAATCATTCGGAGCAAACCATACTCAGCAAATCTCGAATTTCTCCCGCGCGGCGGTATATAGGTGCCTAACCTAACCGAGAGGGTTACTAACCTAACCTAACGCCACCCACGAGTTCACTCTTCAAAACGTGTCTCAACTTGTATCTTGTCCGAATGTTTTGGTAGCGATGAGCTCCTCCTTTCATGGCTTTTTCCTACTTATTAAATCTTTTCCAAAAGAATAACTGTTCTTCCCAACATGTATTCCAATCGTGATTGTGTATGTGCCTGCTACATATGACCTTGTGTGAGTTTTGACACCAAATTGACACCTATTCAACGATATGTTTTGTTTATATTGTAGATACCCGAAATCAAGGCCGCTTCAACTAAATGAGGAACAAAGAAAGGTATTCGTTGATTTTGTAGGCCAAAATTTAGACATGCTTCGAGACAGAAATCACGTGAAATGGTGCGTTCTTGGAGCAACATTCTCATTTTATGGAAAAACGAGGAGATATATGATTTGCAAGCTGTGAGTATTGCTTGGAATTATTTTGATGAGTTTTCTTCAACGAACGTGGATTGCTCACATATTTGTACGTCCAAATCGATATTGACTGATAGGATCTCTCTGTTTTCAACAGACGACACAAACTTTGATTATTGTGCGTCTCAAGTTTTCTAGAAGATTGAAGGGGTGGTTAACTCTACAACATGAAAAATTTGCTTTATAACTCAATACTCGAATACCTATTCATCTGCCTCATGGGAATTCCAATAATGATTGCCACTGATCAGAACCTCATTTTTCAAGGGTCCTGAAGTTTCACTCGTACATCGATACTTATAATCTGTCATGTAATCCTTCTTCGAATTTTCTTATGCAATAGCTTTTGTTTGGTATCGTTTTTCACAGTCTTGGTACCGGTTCCCCAATGATGCCAAAGGGTCATTCCTTGTTAATGGTGGAAAACTAGAACCATTGACCCCATTCTTCAAGAAAGTGATGGAGTGTCTATTAGGTCAAGAATCATTCGTGACTGCAGCTCAAATCCCTGCACCTGTCAGAATTTACTGCCCAAAAAAAAGTTATGCAGCAACATCGGCATGATCAGCAGCTCAAGAAACGAGTCCTATTAAGACACGAGACGGGGAGTTTTCATCTCAAGCTCGGTAATTCTTGTACTCACAACCTCTTGTCCATTATTTGAGAAACAATGGACAAGAGTCGAGTTGATGAATCTGTTGAATATGGAAGTATGTTGCCATGCATTATGCATGAAGTGCATTGTATGTGTACAACATAAGATCGAAATGTATATTTAATGCAATTTATTACATGCCATGATCAAAATGTCCTAGTGATGGTTTTGTTATATTATTTGATTGACTTCCGAGCAAATCACAGTCTTAACGATGCTTGGAGTTTATTATATCCGTCATGTAATGGCAAATATCACTGCTGCGCAGAAAGTTCGAGATTTTGTGTCATCTTTGACAAAGCTCTTCAACCAAGAGGCTGCGGAAGTGAATGACCTGCGGGGAAGAAAATGTGATGAACTTGTAGAGTCCATAGGAAACGTCTCTGAGCTCATAGCAAATATGAAAAAGCCCATTGACAGGATCGATAAAATGCAGAGACAAGTGCATGATATGCACATACAATTGAACAAGCTGGAGATAGACTTTCCTGATCAAATCAGTGGAGCTATCCAAGACCACATATCAGCAGTCACAGTCGAGCTACCCGCTCAAGTGCGAAGTTGAACAAAACCAACGAGTGAGAATAACGAAGATGATGATGAGAAGTGTGTGAAGGCAGATATTGACAAGCACCAACAATCTTGCCCCCTTAAGGATCGTTGCTGACTCTCCAGCTGGGTGAGAATGAGTATCAGAAAACCGTGAAGTCATAGATCATGGTTCATCATAACAATGGCAGTTGACTGAAATCTGTACTGCATTGTTTTAGATATCCTTTTCATTGCAGACTGCAAGAGTCGTGACAAATTTCCAACTATCTGACCTCACTCAACGTAATTGCTCTCCACGCCTTGTCGAAATGGTTCTGAAGTAAGATCTGTAATTGTGATGGGCGTTGGACAATACAAGATATCCAGTTGCAATGAGTTGATGCCCTATGATTATTCATACGTACAAATTATATGGAAATAGTGGGTCTTGGATCATAACTTTTTACTCATTTTCGATTGAAAATATCATTGGCGAATTTTGCAGTCTCACATTTGCAATTGATTGAAAATTCACACCAGCTGATCAAAATAAAGCACAAGTTCTTATCAGAATTGACTCAATGTGTTCTACAAGTTATCATCACTGCAATATTTCACTACTTCCACCCTGGAATTAAGCTCGAATGGGATAATTCTTACAGTCTCATTGGGAACTCCTTGCTGTATAATCACAGATCTCACTCGTGATTCATTCATGCGCTTCTGATCCTGAAATCAAGCATGACTCATATTCAAGTATGTGGATTCTCCTTGTGCCAATATTCAACAAACCTGCAACAAATTTGAGAAGAGCCAAAGTTTCTCGATGATCAACGTGTGGGATGAGCAGGTGAGAGGCTCATTTGAGTATATCCACAATACTGTGGCGGTCGGACTAAAGGGCGTAAGTCCAAATTCCATGAAATTTGAGTTGAGGTATCTGCGGTATTCTACTCAACTTTTCTCATCACTTCAAACACTTTCCAGACGCAAATATCGTATTTCTCGCAAGAAAACTGAATTTGTGAAAGGGCGTAAGTTCACTCTGTAGACCTTAAAATTCGTTCGTCAGGGGAAAGGTCGTGAGCCCACAGTTCACGTTAGAAATCGAGATTTCCAGTGGAAGAAAATATCTATTCACAACATTCAACGATGGAATTGAAACTATATTGATTCAAGAAGATTCATCATGTGAGGTAAGTGCACCCAAAATGCCCCCCCCCCCCACTCCATATAAGCCATTTTGCCAATATAATATCAATAGTTTTGGGCTACTTGCATATTTTTCAACGCATTTCATCGCATTGCGAAGCTTGTTCCAAGACCTTTAAGGTACCATAAGTTCAATTCTGACCAACCTAAACCGAGGTATTACAATTTCCACGAAAAGCGATTTCTCGTAAGCTTGCGGGAAGGAGTACCCAATATGCCCCCATTGAGCTATTTTCACAACAACTCTGGCCTACTTCAACTTTTTCCAATGCACTTTAGTTCATTTCTAGGCTTCTTTCAAGACCCTCAAAATGAAGTGAACTTTGTCTGATTTTGACCAGCTGGAGTCGAGCTGTCATAATATCCCCGAAAGATGATGTAGATCGTCGATGAAGTGAATCGTTTCCATCAGCGTACAACCAAATTTGGAGCCTTTGCTGGTCTAAAATACTATTCATGACTTTTTCAGACTCGATGAACACATTCTAAGTGGTTATAAAAGTTGTCCTGCCCCCCTTTTCGTGATAATCACATGGTGGGCATGTTGAGTACACACCAATTCTCGTCTCCATGTTTGCGAATGATTTCGAAATTTAGCACCCTCAAACAAAGGACTTTGGAAGTCTTGAAAAAAAATTCGAATGCGCTTGAGTACATGAAGATTGATTGGCCCAGAAAATGTTGACACCGGTTTTACTATAAAGCAATTCCGTTGGCGATTTCTCAAGTGTGCGAGTACGAACAATGCAAATACGTACTCCCTGTTTTCTAGGAGACGCAGTAATCACCCGAGGTCAGTCCAAATCATTGTTCCCCCATATTTCAACGTAACAAACGTGAAACATACTTGAGCGATGCTCAACGAGAGCCCAAGTCTGACGTCTGCATACGGAGGCATGTTGGGTACAGTGACCTCATCCATCGGAAGTAATATGAACAAAATTGCTAGCGAGAAAGTAACAATGATTTGAATTTATGGATTATTCAAGAATCTTCACATTGTTTATGATAAGCTATTCACTTTCATCTGAGGGTTTGTGTGTGCGTGCGTGTTAGTGTGTGAATGAGTGTATGCGTGTAGGTGAGTGTGGGTCGTGTACGTACGAGAGTTCAAATTGCCATGTAAATCGAATCATGTACTCGCGAATCACACGCCACCGTTGGAATTGCTGACGCACCTTATGGCTTACAATCGATTCCACAAGCTCATCATAGAAATCTGGAATACGATTCCGATCTCAGTTTGCCCACTAGATGAGAGAGATGAAAGATTTTGGATGTTAGTCTGGCAAACGGGCGTAAGTCCAGTAGACTTACGTCATTTCGCCAGATCTCTTGCCATATATTGGTGTTTCAAGACAGTACTACACGCCACTCACGAAATAACGGATCTGTTTCTTCATCAGTGATAGAAGATACTCATAATCCCGCTATCATGATTAAACGCCTCTCGAGTATCTCGATGATAGCATTCAGACGTATTTTTCTCAATTTTCATCCGAATGGACTCACGTCCTTTCGTCTGACCGCCACAGAATATTGACTCATGGATTATTCAAGATGGATGACGCTCAGATGAGTTTAATTGAGAGGCGTTCTGCAGTATGAAAATTGTTTCTGCAATCATGTGCGTAAAGTTAGAGCGTAAAGACCATTTTCTCGGTGTGTAATGCAAAGCTTCACGCACATCAAATAACAAATAGTATATTTCGCACCGAGTTCATGAGGTTGTGGCTCACTTCTGAGCGATCGGTTCCCCACCCGAGCCGGAGGTGAGTGTTGAAATGATCGCTTGGAAGCGGGGATCCTCATGTGCGAGGCGCGAAAGTTATTTTCCGCAATTTTGTAGGCACCCAAACATCGGAAAATTACGAAAAAATATCTAACGGAAAGACTTCGTGATATAATATTCCCTCCATTAGCATATGACATTCACATGGCATTCAGAGTCAAACGAGTGTGCTTCAATGTAGAACAATTGAGTTAAAATAATCGCAAGTAAACCAAAAAATGATAGGTCAAAACCCAAAATCTCAAACTAGCATATATGGTCACCTGCACAAACTTGAAGAGTATTCATTACTTAAACAGCAACGTGGAAGCGTTTGAAAATGTGGATAGTGGTCTTCATTCATCGACGAACGGGACATTTATGAGAGTAATACTCGATGAAAATCCCAGGATGAGAGGGCTCACATTTCCATACAGATATTTTGGGAGCGATTGAACTCGTTTCGCAAGACTTCTGCACTTTTTTGTATGAGACTTCGGAACTGAGGCAAGCTCTGAGGCCAAGTTGTCAGCTTCATTTGACAGAGAATCAACAACTGACTGCAATTGTTGATACTGCATCTCTAAAGAGAATTTTATTGTAGAAGTAGCCTTGTCAATATGCTCCAAACCACCAACTGATACAGGCAATATGGTGCTGGGGATATTTTGATCACTTTTTACTGGAGATTGCAGGGATCTTCCTCCCACAGGAAGTGCATAATTGTCCTTGTACTCTACGCTGAAAGCAGAATGTGTATCTGAAAACAAGAGTGGACTCACTACTAGACGTAGTTGATTTTGGAGCCTCTTGTGTACGTGATGATGAGGCATCGTTATCACAGAGGGCCGTTTGGGTTGACGATGATTCGCTAATATTGTGTATGAAAAAGAAAGCTCTAAGTGAACTCCATCAGTTGTAATTCTTTCATTTGATATAATGCTATGCAAAATCAAATATCTATAACTCAACGATCTCTCATTTTAAGTAGTCTGTTTCTCTTTGCTAGATCAGCTTGTGAGAGTAATGAAGCTTGTGAATATTGAAACATATCTAATTGATAAGAGGAGACATCGACTTCAGTATGACACAGAAATGGGGAGAATGATTCATACATACCAAAGTCAGAGGAAGGATCCAATAAGGATCGAGATGGAACACTAACTGCATTATAGGGTGAAGATTCATCTGTACAAACGATCATAGAAAAATAATTTCGAACTCATGTTCGTAAAGTCAGTGCGCAAGAAAAATTTTCCCGAGCGTAAAGAGATCTTTGCGCACAGAAGGCGTGGACCTGTGCGTAAAGTCACCAACAGTGCGTAAGGTATGTCTTTACACACCGGTACGTATCTTTACGCGCTGCCGTATTTCCTTTCTAGCCTGATATTGTGCGACATCTCTCGGAGTTTCTGCGTTGACTGGCAAAATCATCTCTGTCTTCATTCTGTAGAATTGGAGTGCTCCAATCGTAGATTCGAAGCTGTCCGAAGCAGGAGTAATGACTTCTTTTACTTGATAGAATAAATACTTAATGAGCTCCCTGAATTGTTACACTTGGTTTTACTCTCTCGGTAAGTCCATCAGATTGAGTATCCTGGTTGGTCCTCAAATTGAACATGGAAATCGGTTGCTTCGGTGAAATCGGAGTTTGATTCAATTTAGCACAACATGTATATACGACTGAGACCTTTCTGAAGTGCTTCTACTGTGGTTTGCGTGGTTCAAAATCTACCTTAGACTGTACGTTCAAAGGACGCGTTACCTCACTCTTCGCATACTTCGGCTCAATACAAGTGCTGGTTGTGGATTTCCGTATTTTCCATAAGAAAGAGGTTTTCCTCTGCCAGAGGCGCTTTCTATCCCGTGTATTCAGAACGTTATTATTATCAACATAATCCCCAAGATTTTCCCATTCAACCATAGGAATGGCACATTATTCGATCAATCCGTTGATCCATTTTCGCCCGTTCTTGGCGACATTCACACAACTCTGTAATAATTTTCCGCAAAAATTCAAATTCATAATATCTAATAAACTGACTTGACTTGGATCTTGTTCACTACTAGAACTTTTGAAAATTGAGATCGATATTTTCAATCCATGCGGTAACATATGATACATCGGACAAAAGATCTTTTTCTGATTCATTTTCAGAACTTCTTTTCAGTCGGGGGGCTCCACTCGCTAACGCTCGTGCGTGAAGAAATCTCAACAGTGCGTAAAGTTGTTACCCTCGTGTTTAAACATTCCCAGCAGTGCATAAAGAATCAAAGTCGTTTTGTGATATACTATTTTGTTCGTCTGTGCAGGTAAGAGCCGTTTTTTATCGTGTTCCCCACGCCGACGATGAAAGAATAGTATTCGACACTCGGGCGGGGTGGTTCCCACTTCCGAGCAATAACTCTGACCCCTGTCAAGGCTAGGGCCGTGGGAACCAACATCCCCGCCCTTGTATAAGAATCTACTATTTTGCAACTGTGTGCGCGAAGTTGTAAAAAAATGAGACTTCTCTTCATTATTTACAGTGCGAGAAGTAATGCGTGAACGAGTTCTCGCACAGTTTTACATTTACGCACTGGTGAAGTGTGCGTGAATGTAACTTCTTGCTCTAATGCATTTTCATTCACGCACAGTTCCGAAATATGATGTCACGTCATCCCTCTGAATTTGGCCTTTCTTGAAAACTTCGTTTTCAAGGTAATCTTGCTCGGACACCCCACTGAAAACGCTCACGTACGGCGGGACGTGCAGCAGACCGTCAGACGGGACGTACCGCGGAACGTCCCGCCGTACGTTCCGTAACTAGAGAGTGAGTGGCAAAATTAACTTCTTCGGAGTGCATCTAAGAAGAGCTGAGGAGAGATAGCAGGTAATACTGAAGAAGTGGCTGTGCGAGAAATTTCAGAGTGTACGTGAATATTAACTTCTCGCACTCGTTTGGTAACTTGTGCGGAAATTGACCTCCTCGCACTTGTTGCGTAATATACTATCCTCGAATTTCACACTCTAATTCATTTTTCTCCCTAAAAATCTCCATTTCAAGGGATTCGGCTTCAACCATTCTCTCCCTGTCGCTGTCAGCTTTTTCATTGTAGGTCACGCTTTTCCTTCCACGATCATCCTTCCCACACGAAGAATTCATCTTAGTCGCTCATTGTCCGTGTGTGTGTCTGCCCGTTATTTTTTCCGTGCACCCTATCTCGTGAGCTCTTCCATCGATCTATCTGAAATTCATGTCAGTGCTACATGACCACCCAAAGATGTTCTGAAAGGATTCACAGACCAATCCATCATTGTTCATTAAATGCAGGAAACCAAGACTTGATCATTATAAGAAATAATGATAATGAGGGTGATAGTGAGAGGTGGTTATATAAGGAGGTAAAGTGGAGCCTGTACGTGAAAATTGATGACTCATTTTCGATGATTATTTTAGGTGGGGTGTTATATTTTTCGGAGATTATAGGTGTCTGTGTGTGTTGGTTAAAACATGGTCATGTTATGCAATGAGAAAGCATTCTGCTAATTCCTTTTAGCAGCGTATTTTTGTATGGAAATTCTCAATGAAAATTAGAGATTATAAATCCCAACAGTGCACCCTAAATTTATTTCAGATCGTTTTGTTCCACTTGAAATTTCGAGAGAATGTAGTGTCAGATGATCGAATCCGCGAGCGAGAAAAGGCCCAGAAATGAAATTGTGGTTGCTGTACGTATTGCCAAAAATTGGGATGTAATCATCTTTGTCAGTTCTCTGAGCACCATTGTAACCCATCCATACTGGTAATAACCGCTAATATCAAGTGTCGAGCGCACGAAAAACTTCATTCTTCGCGAGAACCTTCCATGCAGCATGGTTCTTGTGAAGAACGAAGTTTTTAGTACGTGATGCATGTGGTTGTTTTAGGTTTGCACGCGTGGATTGATGGAAATCCAAATATCTGGTTGCAAACAATTCCTTACATCAATGTATGATGAGGATTGATGAAATCGGCTCGGGAACGTCTCTACGTCAACTCTAATATTTTTGCGACCGATTTCAGAGCCAAATATCACTTTCATGTATGTCAGATATAGGTGGATTCAAAAGCTGTATCGTGGAATAGTCATTAGGACAAACACGAACAACCGAAACTATACTTCTTCATGGGTTCTATAACAAATCGTCGTTCATATGCGAGAATTATATAACCGTGGCAAAAACAAGTTTGAAAAGTTTGCAGGAACACGCGGAGAATCAATTACCAATCCCCAGATTTGTGGACATTAATGAATAAGTTTGCGCGATAATGCCCATATATAATATGGGTATGATTATGATTTTGAGCGAGATATAAGGGTAAAGTGTGAGCACGGACTTTGATAAAAAACCCCTCGCGACCTCACAGGGCGCTATTCTTAATTTGCGATTCAAACAATTAAACCCATCTCATTTGGAATTATTAAGACAACTTGAATTTTGTGAAAATTCTCAAGATGAGCTCCAAAACGAGTGCAAGCGATAAATATCAAGATGCGTTAGAGGTAGAGAATTACAGAATCTCAGGTGGGCATTAATGGGTATACTCACTATTCGACAGTCTCAGCTGATGAGTTCATTTGCTCCCAACCCCCACCTGGAACTTGGAGATGAGAAAAAATGGAAAGAAAAACTGCCCTAGGTTAGGCTCAAACCCCGGCTCTTCGGATCTGTATTTGTGAAGAGTTGATCTTTATGTATAGCAGGCCGCCCGCTCGAGTGAGAGAGTCGCTCGCGTTGATGCTGCGAAAAACGTCGCAGTGAGCGAGCGACTCACTCGCTCAAACTGCTCATCGAACCAAGTTATTTCGTACATTCATGAGCAGCTCCCTATATGTCCATACGGGCTTCCGTAGGAATTATCGGGTGTAAGAATCCCAAAGACAGGAATTACTGAAGCAGAAACTTTACTGACCGATGAATGTCCAGAAAAATTCATCTTTCTTCAAATTTCTTGAACCCAGCAAAAAAACTTGCCCATCTGAGCCATTCCAATCAAAATCATTCGCATCGGAAATTAATCGTAGCAATATGCTCTTCCGCTAGAAAAACTCTACTCGAACTGAAAAGAACTGCACCAGCTCGAATTTTCAGATTGATCACCGGCCCACAATCCGAAAAAAAAATCGTTTACCAAAAACGCGACCCACATAGATCGACGTAAAATCGAGCGCTGAATCCGAAAATGATGCCGGTTGAGCCACGCTACGTCACAATTTCGAGATAATCGTGAAAAAATTTTTTTTAACGGTGGTATCGGAATTTTGACCTCAGATTCTGAAAGTACAGATGATTTTACGTCCAAATATTGATTGAAAAAAAAATCGATTTTTTCACTCGGAAAACTGATAACCGTCATCCCAATTCCAATTTCATATTTCGGATCGAGTATTCGGAGAGAAATTCATGACAGAGTTCCCAAGGTGGTACTCGTGACGAAGTACTCCCAGTGGAATCCGTGACGAAGTACTCAGAGTGGTACTCGTGACGAAGTACTCGGAGTGGTACTCGTGACGGAGTACTCAGAGTGGTACTCGTGACGAAGTACTCGGAGTGGTACTCGTGACGGAGTACTCCGAGTGGTACTCGTGACGTAGTACTCGGAGTGGTACTCGTGACGGAGTACTCAGAGTGGTACTCGTGACGTAGTACTCGGAGTGGTATTCGTGATGAAGTACTCGGAGTGGTACTCGTGACGAAGTACTCGGAGTGGTACTCGTGACGAAGTACTCAGAGTGGTACTCGTGACGAAGTATTCAGAGTGGTACTCGTGACGAAGTACTCTGCGTGGAACTCGTAACGGAGTACCCGGGATGGTACTCGTAACGAAGTACTCCGAGTGGAATTCGTGACGGAGTAACCAGAGTGGTACTCGTGACGAAATACTCAGAGTGGTACTCGTGACGAAGTACCCAGAGTGATACTCGTGACGAAGTACTCCGAGTGGAACTCGTGACGAAATACCCGGATTGGTACTCGTAACGAAGTAATCAAAGTGGGACTCGTGACGAAGTACCCAGAGTGGAACTCGTGACGAGGTACTCCGAGTGGAATTCGTGACGGTCCCCAGGGTGGTACTCGTGACAGAGTACCCAGAGTGGTACTTTCCACGAAATACTCAGAGTGGTTCTCGTGACGAAGTTGTCCGAGTGGAACCCGTGACGGAGTACCCGGATTGGTACTCGTAACGGAGTAATCAGAGTGGTCCTTGTGACGAAGTACCCAAAGTGGTACACAAGACGAAGTTTTCGGAGTCGTACTCACGATAGTATTGCCATGTCGTTTCTGCTCCGGTGTGACCGTTGTTCAGAGATTTGGTGTGCTTCTTAGTCTAACAAGCCCCCTCACCCGACCATCCGTTATGCCAAACGATATGATCTGCGTCAAGGTCATGCACACCGCAGAGGGGGTTCAACAAATGACACATGAATCAAGATAAATTAGAAAGAACGAGATAAACTTACATGGAAAAATGTTGAACAAATGCATAAATGAGACGATCAACTAATTCTGAACAATGAACTCATCCCTCGGCGCGGAGCGTAAACTTCCATACCGCAACAACTACTCTTGAATTACAAAGTTTATAAGATCCTAACCTAAATTCCCGAGGATCGCTCAACTCTTGCCACCAGGATTGCAAGAATCTAGATCCTACTCGGCTTTGTTCCGCTTATACCGCGTCCTTTTCTCCTCAAACGATCTATGCAAAGGATTCCTAGGTCTCTTCACACCTTTTCTTGTGCTCTCCCTCTTCAACATCCAGCAATAGTCCGCCATCATGTTGACGCCCCAAGAGCCTTGATATCGTTTCTCCATTTCCTTAATGTCCTGATGAAAGCGCTCACCTTGCTCTTCACTGTAGTCACCTAAATTTTCAGGGAAATAGTCTAGGTGGGAGTCGAGGAAGTGTACCTTGTGACTCATCAAACAGCCCAGTTCCTTGTAACTTTCGAGAAGTTCCGTCACTATATCTCTGAATTGATCACTCTTGTGGTTACCTAAGAAGTTTTCCGAGACTTTCTTGAAATTCATCCATGCTCTCCTCTCCTTCTCATTCATTGTCCCCAGAAAATCTCGATCCTCGAAGAGTTTCCGAATTTGTGGTCCGTCGAAAATTCCTGCTTTCACTTTTCCCTCACTCAGTTTCGGGAATTTACTCAACAAATACAGGAAACAGTTACCCCCTTTGTCGAGAGCCTTCACGAACTGTTTCATCAAACCAAGTTTGATGTGCAGTGGAGGGAGTAGAATTCTTGATGGAGCAATGAGTGGTTCCCGTAGAACATTATGTTCTCCTGGATTCAACGTCTCCCTTCTAGGCCAAATCTTACGGGAGTAATGGCTTTTACGATCTCTGCTGTCCCAGAGACACAGAAAACAAGGGTATTTTGTGTAACCTGATTGTTGACCGAGCAGAAGCGAAATGACTTTCAAGTCACCACAAATTCTCCATCCATGTTCCACGTATTTTATCCTCTCAAGGATGAGCTGCATAGTTTCATATGATTCTTCGAGCTTCGTTGAATGTGCAATTTCGAACTGATGCATACTTGTTCCCGTTATGCAGTAGTACAACTTTCAGACTTCTTTTGGAAGAATCGATGAAGCACCTCCATTCTTCGGGTTTGTAGACATTTTCCTTGAGCTCATTCATCAAACCAGGGATATCAGTGCAGTATACCAATTGGACATCATCATCCGAGTGGAAAAATTTCCGGAATTCAATATCCCTTTGCCTGTATACTGAGGATTTAGTGCCTGGCTGGACCAGTTTCCGTCTCACCAACTCGGCCGCCATAAACTCAGCAACATCTTTTGATAAACCTGCATCTCGGACGAGATCATTCAACTGTCTCTGGTTGAACAGTTCTGGGCCTGATTTTCCACCAGCAGGAATGTATTCTTCGCCATCTTCATCCGCAGACGTCTCATTGGAACTGGTTTCATCACTTGTGTCGTCTTGAACTTCAGCTTCCTGTTCACCGCGACCCTCCTCAATTCCATGCCTCGCTCTTTCAGCCTCATCGGTCTCAATCCCTATTCCATCTTCACTCTGCCTTACGTTCTCACTACCAAATTCAACGTCGGAAACAATTGAAATCGGAGCTCTCTGACAAAGAATAGGAGATAATTCCGGCTTCGTCATCGTAGGGACGATCGCATACTTGATCCTATGTTTAGTTTTAGCACTGAAGCCTTGGACGTCTGTCATGCAGAAGTAACAATCTTCACGACTTGATGGTCTCCTCCACGAAGCTGGTGAAGCAATCCTCAACGAGTCCTTTTCCTTGAATTTACGAGACTGTTGCAGCATCACACGACACCTCGAACAGAGAGAAGTAGGCGACCATGCCATTACAGACATCGCGAAGCCGTAGCATTCTTTGTAGGCGATCTTATTGGCTTCGGTGATACTCCTCCGGTTGGTGCGTAACTCAAATTCACCACAAATATGACAGAAAACATCTCGATCACTCTCACATGTGTGCTGAGGAGTATGTTCACTCGTATCTGCAACCGACTGACCCATCTGCGAGGAGCTGCAGCCATATGATAACGATGACGAGGGACCTGCTTGCTCACCCAGGCTCGCCACCGGAACGGAGGATCCGAGTCCTTTCTCTTTGCGGTACTTTCTCGACGTATTTGCCATGTTGGCGATACATTCTTCACCCAGGAACAAAAAGGTTTCCAATTTTCAAAAAAAAGTTCGACGAGTCGTATAGTGAAAAAATTCATTCAACAAATCAAGTTGGTGACTTACAAGCTACAAACTCAGATTGAAATTGATGGGTACTGGGCAGGGATGGTAGTCCATAACACGACACCTTAACTTTGCGATGTGTCACACATCGCACGATGTAGTTTTGACGCGGTGCGCGTGCGCGGGCATCTGGCTTCGAGATGAACGATGCGCGCCGAAAGAGAAGCAGATGAGATGACAAACGAAAGGCGAATAGGCATCGCCGGCTCGGCACTCAGATGAATATTTGCATTTGTATTCGATTTAAATTTTTGATGAACTCAGAGTCATGAAGGGATATTCTCTGAGGACATGGGAAGCGATTCATGCATTGACTTCAAATCGAATCATGAAATTCGATTTCCGTGACCACATCCAAGGAGGGAAAGGCAACTTTTCTCGATGTCCGGACTTGGTTTTCGACGCGGATTTTTAAAACTGTCTCGAGTATAAATGCTTTTATCATCCCAAAGTGATAAATATAGGTTCTTTATCATTATAAGGAGCCATTCATACGATGATTCCGAGTCGGCTGCTGAAATTCGATTTTTGTTGCCACATACAAGGAGAAAAAGTCACATTTTTTCGGCGTCCCGACATGGTTTTCGACGAAGATTTCTCAATCTGACTCGAGTAAAAATTTCTTTATCAACCCAGAGTGATAAATATAGCTTCTTCATCATCATGAGAAGCCATTTATGCATTTATTCCGAATCAAATCATGAAATTCGATTTTCGTTGCCACATACAAGGAGGAAAATTCAAATTTTTTCGATATCCCGACTTGGTTTTGGACGCGGATTTTTAAAACTGTCTCGAGTATAAATGCTTTTATCATCCTAAAGTGATAAATATAGGTTCTTTATCATTATAAGGAGCCATTCATACAATGATTCCGAGTCGGCTGCTGAAATTCGATTTTTGTTGCCACATACAAGGAGAAAAAGTCACATTTTTTCGGCGTCCCGACATGGTTTTCGACGAAGATTTCTCAATCTGACTCGAGTAAAAATTTCTTTATCAACCCAGAGTGATAAATATAGCTTCTCCATCATCATGAGAAGCTATTTGGGCATTGATTCCGGATCAAATCATGAAATTCGATTTTCGTTGCGACATACAAGGAGAAAAAGTCAAATTTCTTCGATATCCCGACTTGGCTTTCGACGCGGATTTTTCAATTTAACACGATTAGAAATTTTTTTATCATTCCAAAGTCATAAGTATATGTTTTTCATCCTCGTGAAAGGCCATTCGTACATTTATTTCGAATCGGATCGTGAAATTCGATTTTCCTTGCCACATACGAGGAGCAAAAGTGAAATTTTCTCGATATCCCGACTTGTTTTTCGACGCGAATTTCTCAATTTGACACGAGTAAAAATCTCATGAGAAGAAAAACTCATATTCATCTTCTTGGGATGATAGAAAAATTTATAGTCGAGTCAGTTTGAAAATTTCGCGTCGAAAACCAAGTCCTGAGATCAAAAAATGTGAAATTTTTCCCTTGTATGTGGCAACGAAAATCGAATTTCATGATTTGATTCAGAATAAATGCATGAATGGCTCCTCATGATGATGAAGAAGATATATTTATCGATTTGAGTTGATAAAGAAATTCTTACTCGAGTCAGTTTGAGGAATCCGCGCCGAAAAGCATGTCGGAACATCAAAAAAATGTGACTTTTTTCCTTGTATGTGGCAACAAAAATCGAATTTTATCAGCCAATTCGGAATAAATGTATCCATAGCTCCCCACGGTGATCAAAAACATATATTTATCACTTTGGGACGATAGAGAAATATTTTCTCGAGTGGAATTGAAAAATCCGCGTCCAAAACCAAGTCGGGATATCGAAAAAATTTGAATTTTCCTCCTTGTATGTGGCAACGAAAATCGAATTCCATGATTTGATCCGGAATCAATGCCCAAATAGCTTCTCATGATGATGAAGAAGCTATATTTATCACTCTGGGTTGATAAAGAAATTTTTACTCGAGTCAGATTGAGAAATCTTCGTCGAAAACCATGTCGGGACGCCAAAAAATGTGACTTTTTCTCCTTGTATGTGGCAACAAAAATCGAATTTCAGCAGCCGACTCGGAATCATTGTATGAATGGCTCCTCATAATGATAAAGAACCTATATTTATCACTTTGGGATGATAAAAGCATTTATACTCGAGACAGTTTTAAAAATCCGCGTCCAAAACCAAGTCGGGATAACGAAAAAATTTGAATTTTCCTCCTTGTATGTGGCAACGAAAATCGAATTTCATGATTTGATTCGGAATAAATGCATAAATGGCTTCTCATGATGATGAAGAAGCTATATTTATCACTCTGGGTTGATAAAGAAATTTTTACTCGAGTCAGATTGAGAAATCTTCGTCCAAAACCATGTCGGGACGCCGAAAAAATGTGACTTTTTCTCCTTGTATGTGGCAACAAAAATCGAATTTCAGCAGCCGACTCGGAATCATCGTATGAATGGCTCCTCATAATGATAAAGAACCTATATTTATCAATTTGGGATGATAAAAGCATTTATACTCGAGACAATTTTAAAAATCCGCGTCGAAAACCAAGTCCGGACATCGAGAAAAGTTGCCTTTTCCTCCTTGAATGTGGTCACGGAAATCGAATTTCATGATTCGATTTGAAGTCAATGCATGAATCGCTTCCCATGTCCTCAGAGAATATCCCTTCATGACTCTGAGTTCATCAAAAATTTAAATCGAATACAAATGCAAATATTCATCTGAGTGCCGAGCCGGCGATGCCTATTCGCCTTTCGTTTGTCATCTCATCTGCTTCTCTTTCGGCGCGCATCGTTCATCTCGAAGCCAGATGCCCGCGCACGCGCACCGCGTCAAAACTACATCGTGCAATGTGTGACACATCGCAAAGTTAAGGTGTCGTGTTATGGACTACCATCCCTGGTACTGGGGCAATCTCACGCTCGGCTCAGAATGGACGCCAGAGGAAGTGGCTGCTTCCGCTTCTTGGTCACCCTCCAGCTTCTCGAAAGAGTCTCAGATACGGTGCTCTCCTCGATAGGGTGGCGCACCTCTACCCTTGGATGGCACGACGCGCCTTTCCCCGCACCGAGTTGTCCGTCACCGCACTAAGTCACTATCACTGATAAACTATCTCACTGTCTTGCTAGCTTTTGCCAACTGGAGCACAAGTTCTAGCTGCAATCACTGCTCTGCTGCTCTGGTTGCTGCTGCTACCGCTGCTGCACTGATTGCGGCTGCTACTGCTGCTGCACTGGCCGCGGCTGATACTGCTGCTGCGCTGGTTGCGGCTGCTACTGCTGCTGCACTGGTCGGCTCCCGAAGTCCGACTGATTCCGCTGCGACGCGCTCCCAGCACGAGCGCCGCACCAGCGCCGCGTCACGCGAGAGAGGGTGAAGCCCACCTCGCGTGGCAAAGGGGTCGCACAGTGATCCAGAAAAGGTGAATTTGGGCAAAATTCGGCGCCGCGCGAAATCTTGACCGATTGATATAATTCAAACGGCATCCACTTCATTTTTTCTGGGCCTACCCGATGGCTCTGCGACGATTTTGATTTGGGCAATACCAAGGGTTCAAAATTGAGATAGGAGTCCGAAAGAATTTATGTAAGGGAAGCACGAAGTGACCTATGTGAGAGCTTTCACCCTGATTGAGTTGTGCAATCACGATAATACTTGGAATACCTCGCTTCTTCAATAACCAGTTATTTGATGTAGCAACGTATTTCAAGTATATCATCGTGGTGGCACAATTCAATCAGGATGAAAGCTCTCAAATGGGTCACTTCGTGTTTTCCTAACATAAATTCCTTCGGATTTGTATCTTAATTTTGACCCCTTGGTATTGCCTAAATCAAAAGTGTCGCAGTGTCATCGAGTAGGCCCAGAGAAAACGAAGAGAATGTCGTTTTAATCATATCAATCGGTCACGATTCTGCGCGGCGCCAAATTTCGCCCAAATTCGCCTTTACTGGACCGTTGTGGGTACGTTCATCCAACACTCCCCCATGTCAATACATTTCGTTCTCTCTATTTTATCGTGATTCATCTGTCATTCGGTGAACCTCTCCTGCGATATGCATGACCTCGACGAAGATCAGATCGTTTGGCATAACGGATGGTCGGGTGAGGGGGGTTTTTAGACTAAGAAGCACGCCGATTCTCTGGACAACGATCCGACCGGAGGAAAAACAACACGGCAATACGATCACGAATACGACTCCGAGTACTCCGTCACGAGTTCCGGTTCGAGCACTCATTCACGAGAGTCGCTCTCGACATTTCGTCATGAGTACTACTCTGGGTACATATTCTTGAGTACCACTCCGAGTACTCTGTCACGAGTAAACAATTAAACCCATCTCGTTTGGAATTATTAAGACAACTTGAATTTTGTGAAAATTCTCAAGATGAGCTCCAAAACGAGTGCAAGCGATAAATATCAAGATGCGTTAGAGGTAGAGAATTACAGAATCTCAGGTGGGCATTAATGGGTATACTCACTATTCGACAGTCTCAGCTGATGAGTTCATTTGCTCCCAACCCCCACCTGGAACTTGGAGATGAGAAAAAATGGAAAGAAAAACTGCCCTAGGTTAGGCTCAAACCCCGGCTCTTCGGATCTGTATTTGTGAAGAGTTGATCTTTATGTATAGCAGGCCGCCCGCTCGAGTGAGAGAGTCGCTCGCGTTGATGCTGCGAAAAACGTCGCAGTGAGCGAGCGACTCACTCGCTCAAACTGCTCATCGAACCAAGTTATTTCGTACATTCATGAGCAGCTCCCTATATGTCCATACGGGCTTCCGTAGGAATTATCGGGTGTAAGAATCCCAAAGACAGGAATTACTGAAGCAGAAACTTTACTGACCGATGAATGTCCAGAAAAATTCATCTTTCTTCAAATTTCTTGAACCCAGCAAAAAAACTTGCTCATCTGAGCCATTCCAATCAAAATCATTCGCATCGGAAATTAATCGTAGCAATATGCTCTTCTGCTAGAAAAACTCTACTCGAACTGAAAAGAACTGCACCAGCTCGAATTTTCAGATTGATGATCGAAAGCATGAAAATCCAGGTCACCCGTTCACTTGAACTTGTAGTAGAGGAGCATGTGTGGGTGACAGCGAGTATCTGATCTTTATGATAATCATTCACTCATTCTAAGGGAGAACAAATAGAAAAACGTGGAATTTGAGCTTGTTTAATTATTTTCAGTTCGAGTAGAGTTTTTCTCGCCTGAGAGCGCATCGCTACGAACAACGTTCAAAGTGTACTGGAATGGCTCGCATGAGCATTCCTTTTGCATACTGTCAACTATGGGCTCACCCGGCCATTTGTTCATTTTCTAGATACATCCGACGGCAGCTTCAAATAAATTACTGGGTCATTTAGTACTCCCGCTTGGGCTACAATCACTATATGTGCCTGCTGCATGCACGAGAGTACGTGGAAGATATCACCGATCTGAAGCACCGGAGCAACAGCACATAGTGTACACTCATTCAACATTTTTACCATCGACACTTTTACTCAATAACAGTCGGCCTCAGTGGGTTTTTTTCTCAATTGTTCTTTCACATTTCTATTTGGATTCGTTCAGTTTAGTTTTGTTTTTGGTCAACGATTTTAGAATCGCTTCCATTCAGTTTCGTTTATCTTGAACATAATGATGTTTCGTTTCATGAGTTTCAACGAAATCATTGTTGGGATTTGTTTCGTTTTCAACGACATTAGGGGTCATTTTCGTTTAGTTTTGTTTTTTTATAAACTAAACTAAACTAAATCAAAAGTTCTTGTCTCACCAACATCCAAAGAGAGCACAAGCCTTGGTTCCGTTAAAGAAGGCAACTGAGACAATAAGATTGAGTCATGGTCGAACCTGTGAAAAAACGAAACCAAATCAATTTCAATTTTGATGAGTGCCCATTGAACGAAACTGAAAGCGAGTTCGTTTTGTTTAGTGTAGTTTCTCACAATTCCTTGAAGTATCGTTTACGTTCCGCTTCGTTCATCATCAACGAAATTAGAACTTGATTAAGTTTCATTTCGTTTCTCAATGAACGAAACTAAACACATTGTTTTCTTCATCCTAGTTTCGTTTAGTTACAAACCCTGATTATGGAGGAACTTCTCTCAGATAATGATTACCCCAAGAATTTCATTGATAAGTCTATAAAAACTAGAATGCATCGTTCAGAAGATCGTTTGAGCACAGCAGAAAAAATACATTGTAACCAGATCTTATATGCTGACCAAAACAAGGTTTGTATTCCATATCATGAACGTTTATTTGGGAAATGTAATGCTTTGTTCAAACACAACGATATTCACACACGTCCGAAAGTTCCTAAGTCATTAGGTTCAATAGTGAAATTAAGTAAGGACCGATTTCAAAAATTCAACAAAACTGGAGTCATGTATGAATTTTAGTGCAAAGACTGCTCAGCCACTCATGTGAGAGAGACCAAGATCACATTACGGATAGAGATGAGGAATCTGTAGTTTCTGTTCATGAACTGGAATGTAAACATGATTTCAATTGGGATCGAATCAAAATTTTAGACACAGAAACAAATTGGAAAAAAAGGTTTGATTTCCGAGATAATCCACATAAAATTTGACATGAATGCCATCAATAAAAAAGATGATCAAAATCTCAGTCGAATCTATAACCCGTTTTTGACAACGGCTGACTAAGCTCGTTGACCACCGCTCTTTTCCTCTCACCCACTTGCACTATTTTTCATATATGTCACCTACTAGTTCTGGTCTGTCTCAACGAGTTGGGAGAAGCGACATGGCATAGAGCGGCATCGTTTTCTGTCCTCAACCTCACGTTTGTTAGCTTGTCGCTCATGAGACGAGTCATGGAGTGGCAGGTCCTCGATTCGGAAACTTAGCGACCACTGTCATATCTTCTTCAAGATAGATGGTGGCCGAGACGTGGGTATAGTATGGCAGATCGAGGGATGGAAAGTCCGTGAACTTGACGAGAAAAGCTTCAAGGAAGCGATCCTTGCAGCAGAGGCCCCCGAAGAAGAGCTCTCGCCGGAAGAGACGGTGACCAGTGTCATTCAAGCTATCACCCGAGCCTGTGATGCCTCCATACCAAGGAGGTAGCAACCGCGGTTCCAGAGGAGGCGAGCATACTGGTGGAACGAGGAGAATGGTGATTTTCACCATAATGCAAACGCCAAGAGGAGGCGAACAAAGCGTGCGCGCAAACGCGGACGTCCTTCAGTGGCAGCGAACAAATCGGCCTACAAAGAGGCAAAGAAGGTCCTACGTGATGCCATTCGACACAGCAAGCGAAAGTGCTGGGTGGAGCTCTGCAACATGGTAGATCGTGATCCGTAGGGCACACCGTATCAGTTGAACATGAGCAGACTGCGCTCGAAGGACGGGCCAAAGCGCCTACTGACCAAGAGTCTGTTCTAAGGATAGCAAGGGCACTCTATCCGCAAGGTAGGCTCAGACTCACATTCCCCGGACGCATCTCCGACCCAATACCTCTCTTTGACGAGAGAAAGCTTCGACGTGCAGCCAAGAGATTAGCAAACGGTAAGGCGCCGGTGCTTGATTGTATTCTCAATGAGGCCCTGAAGTTAGTAGTCCGAGAGCAGCCCAGCCTGCTGTTGAAGTTGTTCAACAAGTGCCTTCTCGCGGTGACATTCCCGAAAACGTGGGAGCGGCAGAAGTTGGTGTTAATACCGAGTGGGGAAGGGTGGGGACCCAGCGGAGCCTTCGTCAAATCGGCCACTCAATATGCTGGACAACATCGGGAAGATGTATCACCGCATGATCCTGAACCGTGTGAAAGAAGAGTACGAACACAGCAGAGCGATATCCCCGATGCAGTTTGGATTCCGGAAGGGACTCAGCACGATGCAGGCAATCGAGTGTGTGCAGGATAGAGTCCGCCGAGCGCATACAATGGAACCCCAACCAGGTGGCGGGTTCTGCGCCATAATCTGCCTTGATGTGAAAAATGCCTTTAACACGGCAAGCTGGGAACGGATCTATAGGTCCCTAGACGAAAGAGCCCCCCTCACCTGCTCGCAGTCATCAGCGATGGATTGCGTGATAGACTCCTCGTATGCAACACCGATGTGGGGAGTATTGAGCTGGAACTCTTTGCAGGGATAGCTCAAGGATCTGTGTCAAGACCATTCGAGTGGAACGCGCAATACGACGAGTTCCTGAAGATGAGTCTTCCAGATAGGGCAGAACTCATTGGCTTCGCGAACGACGTGGCATTAGTCGTTGTCGCCGAAACCGTATGGCGAGTGGAGTGTGTGGCTAATAGAGCCCTCTACCGCATAGGTCAGTAGTTTCCTGAGAACGGGCTGGAGCCTGCCGAGCACAAGTGCAAAGCGATGCTAGCCACCAAGAGGAGGAGTTTTGAGACTCCCGTCTCCTCCATCAACGGGTACGAGATCCCACTCAAGAGGGAACTCAAACACCTTGGAGTGTGGTTTGATGACCAATGGAGCTACAAGGCTCAACTCAGGGAAGCAGTGCTGAAGGCGTCAGGGTCGGTGGCGCCCTCCAACGGCTCATGCCGAATATCGATGGACCCAAGCCTGACAGGAGAGTCCTACTCAGCACCGTGAGCGATTCCATCTTGCTGTATGGTGCACCAGACCGCAAGGAGAATTTTGTGTCCCGGGGTCTGACGACCCACCCGGCCCCAGTTACTGGGTCACCGTACCTGGGCTTAGGCCCGAAGCCGGTAGGGAGACGACTGGATCCGAGACTGGCGCTCGGTGCTTTGACTACTCCCAAAACCCGCGAGGGGGGCAAGGGCATTGTGCCTCATCCCTGGAGTCTGACGAGCTCCCGGCCGAGTCAGCGCCCGCCGGAAAGTGGAGACCGCACATCTCGATCCGGCACCACGGGAGCGGTTAAGTCTAGGGAATCGCCCTCGGACGATAACAATGCGAGCCTGAAAGACTCATCCATCATCCCGAGGGACTCCCTGGGCTCTCAGGAAGCCTAGAAGAGTCCCAAAACCTCCCACCGAGGGGTGGGCATCGGCCTTGTACTGGGGGCTGAGCCCGAAATTCGGTAGTCGGCGAGGAGGATCCAGCCATCACCGAGCCACAAGTGGCTCGGTGTTGGCCATCCCCCAAACTGACGCGCTGACAGCGCGTATCCCTGCCCCGCGCCCATGGGGGCAACCGGGGTGAAGGCGAATGCCAGGCACCCGGGATATAAAAGATAAATTCGTGTACGGTGCACCAATCTGGGGACAGGTAGCTAGGGGGTCTGTGATCGAGGTGAAGCTAGGCCCGGTCCAGCGGCGTTTCGCGCTCCGGACCATCGGCGCTCACTGCACGGTGTCTGACCACGCAGCCTGTGTGCTAGCAGGTATAACACCCATTTGCCTTCTAGTAGCCGAGAGAATGCGGGTATGGAAACGCCAAAAAACCCTTAAGAGCGATCGAGTCGTGCTCAACCCGACTCGTAAGGCTCTTATACGAGACGTCGAGAGAGAGAAGACCGTCGAAGAGTGGTAGAAAGAGTGGGAGAGTACAACGAAAGGAGAGTGAACGCGAAGATTGATCCCCAAGATAGCCAGGTGGATCGATCGAGCTCACGGAGAGCTGGGTTACTGGCTGACGCAAGCTTTCATTGGGCATGGCTGCTTCGGAGAATACCTGGAGCGTATCCAGAAGAGGGAGACCCCGGTCTATCAGATGTGTGAGGCATACTGAGACGATGCGCAGCATGCACTCTTCCAGTGCGTGAACACAGCCGTGGAGAGAACGAAGCTCGTGAACTGGCTTGGGAATAAGATCACCCCTGAGACTCTAGTGCCGTTCATGCTCCGCAGCAAAGAGACGTGGGATAAGATCGCCGCCTATATCAAGACGGCGATTACCCGAAGAGAAGGGCGAGAATGGTCATCGCAGCGCCAAGCAAGGGGTGCTGCACAGCGAACAACGACGACTTGGAGAGTGATCATTGACGACGGAGAGAGAAAACAGAAGAGCAGACACACCAAAGAGGGACGCTCCATGAGAAGAAAGAAGAAAGGAGAGAGAAAACAGAAGAGAGAAGAAAGAAGAGAGAAGATCAAAGGTAGAAGAGTAGGAAGAAGATCGAAGAAGGAGCAACAACACCTGTGAGTCGTGAAAAGAGAAACGCTCGATCCTGAGCGCAATATTCCTTCCACCCTGGAGTAATGCTAACGCGGTTCCGGGGTGGATTGGTTAGACAGTGGTTAGCTGCCCCCAGTTCTGCAATGATGGCTTGCAAACATCGTGTGGTTGAGAGCAGAAGATTTCAGCCTCCGGGGCACACGGGCGGTGGATTCATGCTCATCCGGTTTATCGGAGAAGCAAAATGGGAGTGCTTATGGTCTGCCGGTGGGAGATCCATCAGGGGTATCCTGTCATCAGATTTCACCGTATATTCCACTGAGAAAAAAAGAAGAAAAAATATGTATATGAGTGAGGAACTACACCGATGACTTACTCTGTTTACCTGTATTTACAGGAGCCAGACGTTATGTCTGGTCTCCAGCAAAAGATCGCTCAGTATATACCATGATGATCTAAAGCATAACAAAACCCAAGTCTGATGAGGTCCACGAACCTTTGTGGACAAAACTTCTCGATAGAATTTCCATCACGAAATTTTGGGAATTGATTTGATTCCCCACCATCCTTCAAGATCGATAAGACACCATTCCCAATAAGAATCGGATAAGAGTGTGAATTACAAAGTGCCTATATTGTTTGTGAGAAGGTGCCTACGCTCAAACTACTCGAATTTTTCTCCAATTCTCTTGCAATCTTAGCTGAACGACGAGAAGACGAATTCAAGTTGGATGATAATAAGTACTCATACACCCCTCGTTTAGTCCAAATCGCAAGTGTTCCTAACAAAAATGCGAATAATTTTCAGCGTCCCCGGTGCACGGTGACCGCATTGCTTTACATATGTGTGCTTCCCCATTTTGAAAATTTTTATCAGTCAAAACTCTTACCATTTCTGGAGTCTAGGAATGGTACACATCCTGCTCGGATACTGGTTTTACATGACTTGCCAGTCTTTCATTCGAAAAGATCCACAGTGTGCAAAATATATATATGGGTCATTCTGGACCAAGGTGAACATTTTGAAAATCGACGAAATTTAAAAATGCCCCAAACATTTTTTTTCCGTCAGTACTACTAGAATATAGTTGAAAGAAAAATTTTTCAGATTTTTTTGGGACCCATGGCGGGCCCTACGAATTTCCCAAGTCCCATTTTTGAGCAGTTTTTCGCCTGTTTTTCGCTATCTTGGAAAATTCGTAGCTCGGACCCAAATGCATCTTTTTTATCCTAGCTGGGCGCATTTTTTTCGGTATGACATACACTTTCAAGAAAGAGATTGACTGGTCCAAAAAATTGATATCTGGTAGGTCCCACGGTTGCATCAAAAAAGGCCCAAGAATACGACTTTGCACCACTTTTGGAGGCGTATAGGTCAAAATGGAAGCCTCGTAGCAAAATTTTGCAAGAGGAAAAACTTGTAGGCCTTGGAAAAACCTTCAATTTCCTTTTTAGAACGTGTCATTATCTTATCTCACGTACGATCTACAGCCGATTTGAGTTGGGCATTTTTGTAAAAACGTGAAACTTCAAGGCCAATTTAAAAAAATCGTTTATTTTTCATCGACCCCAAACCTATGAGAAAATATTCTTCCAGGTATCTATTTGGAGGCCCAACAATAATTTGGTTGTTCCTTCAAAATCACGATTTTATACGAGCTGTTGAAAACAGTCGAAAACACCGAAAATCGTGTCGTATCATATCATGAAGCTTCGTGGACTGGGTCTTCCCTTGCTCTCGATTTGTGGACTCTAAGGGCCTCGATAGAAAGTGCGCAATGCTCTTTCCTCCACTTTTCCCCCCGTGTATAAGCATAGGCCCTGTAGTTGCAGTCGCCGCCAAGGGCGCGCAATGGCGCTACTTCCACGGGGGAAAAAGGGGGAAAAAAAGTAAATGCGCACTTTCTGTTGAGGCCCTAATTATACAGCACTCGGCATCAAATATTGTGGAAGATGAGACCTAGAGCTAAAAAATGGCCTCTCGTGCGATGTTTTACGATGGAACCGTCCAAAACTAGAGTAAATTGAGTAAATACAAGATAAATCGAGAACCCGCCGCTTTGGCACTCCGCGTATGCTCCGCACTGCATGCCATCCTCCGTTAATGCGGGAGTGATAAGTGATATTAACAGCTGATGCAGTATTGTCAGGTATTATCCAGTATAGACAGAGATAAGATGGTTTTCTAATCTCCGTCATAGACTGTAGACTGTACGAGGTTTTGGTTGTTAGTGACCACCACGAAAAAATTGTACGTGTCAGTCAGCGTCTCGATCAGAAATTTTGGTACACTCGAGAACAAGGTCAACCATGGCGTAAAGATAACAAAAGTTATCTCCACGCCATGAGGTGAACTGCAATGGGATGACGGTCAGTGACCGTTCGAGATCTGTCGTCTCCCTCGCACTCATGGGATAACCTATTAGGTGCGATTGAGATGGGAGATCTCGAATGGCCGCTGACCGTCATTAACTTCCCCGCGGGGTTTGCCCCGAACCATGGCGGAATTGCCCCGAACCATCCCCGAAAATCGCGGGTATTAGGGCAAATGTATTGTAAAGCATATGAAATGTAACGCCTCCCCCGCAGGGCCCCCGCAAAGTATCTGATCACTTTCACAACATTCCTGCATAGTGTCTCAGAGTTAACCTCACTTCTGTGGGTGTATGATGGAAATTCCAACAGAGGCATTGAACGTGAACATACTGTATTTTAATATCATTGACGAGCACCACTCACTTTTCACACAAATCTCAGTCCAGCAAAATTAATTTTTTCGTCACAAGCTGCAAAGTCAAGTGACTATTTGCCCTCGGTAGAAGTAAACACAGGCTGGATATTAGTAGCTCTTATGAGGCTTTCCTAGGTTTTCAATAAATTTTCAACTTTACTTAAACATACTTTACTTAAACAATCACATAATAGTGATGACATTACAAACATATCCGAAATTATTTTAAAGGTCTCAACAGAAACTGCACTAATTTCGCTCAAATATCACCCCGATGATACCTCGCGGGTGCCCCGCGGGGAAGGTGTTACACTTCATATGCTTCACAATACATTTGGCCCATCTTCGGGGCTAACCCCGCGGGGAAGGTATCAGAATTTCTGATCGGGACGCTGACTGACACATACAATTTTTTCGTGGTGGTCACTAACAACCGAAACCTCGTACAGTCTACAGTCTATAACGGAGATTAGAGAACCTTCTTATCTCTGTCTATACTGGATAATACCTGACAATACTGCATCAGCTGTTAATATCACTTATCACTTCCGCATAAACGGAGGATGGCATGCAGTGCGGAGCATACGCGGAGTGCCAAAGCGGCCGGTTGGGCTAGTGAGTACGGGCTAGTTAAGTGAGAGATGCATCACATTTGATTTCCTCGATTTATCTTGTATTTACTCAATTTACTCTAGTTTTGGACGGTTCCATCGTAAAACATCGCACGAGAGGCCATTTTTCAGCTCTCGGTCTCATTTTCCACAATATTATATGCCGAGTACTGTATAATTAGAGTCCACGAATCGAGAGCAAGGGAAGACCCAGTCCACTAAGCTTCATGATAAGGCCCGAATTCGACACGATTTTCGGTATTTTCGACTGTTTTTAACAGCTCTCATAAAATCGGGATTTCAAAGGAACAACCAAATTATTGTTGGGCCTTCAGATAGACACCTGAAGAAACATTTTCTCATAGGTTTGGGGTCGATAAAAAGTAAACGATTTTTTTTTAAATTGGCCTTGAAGTTTCACGTTTTTACAAAAATGCCCAACTTAAATCGGCTGTAGATCGTACGTGAGATGAGATAACGACACGTTCCGAAAAGGAAATTGAAGGTTTTTCCAAGGCCTACAAGTTTTTCTTCCTGCAGAATTTTGCTACGAGGCTTCCATTTTGACCTATACGCCTCCAAAGGTGGCGCAAAGTGGTATTTTTGGGCCTCTTTTGATGCAGCCGTGGGACCTACCAGGTATCAATTTTTTGGACCGGTCAATTCCTTTCTTGGAAGTGTGTGTCATACAGAAAGAAATGCGCCCAGCTAGGATGAAAAAGATGCATTTGGATCCGAGCTACGAATTTCCCAAGATAGCGAAAAATAGGCGAAAAACTGCTCAAAAATGGGACTTGGAAAATTCGTGGGGCCCGCCATGGATCCCAAAAAAATCTGAAAAAAATTTTTTTCAACTATATCCAAGTAGTACTAACGGAGAAAAAATGTTTGGGGCATTTTTAAATTTCGTCGATTTTCAAAATGTTCACCTTGGTCCAGAATAACCCATATTCAAAGGATTGAGAATGCAAACACAATAACCGAGTCGTCCACAAATTGCTGGGCACGACAACTCCAGATGTCCGGGTGTTCCTTGATTCTTCCATCGTCCAACTGCAGCTCAATTATACAGATGCAACAAAAAAATATCGATAGATTTGTCATTTCAATGATTCCCGGTTTCATTCTTCCGTTAAGATAATAAATCGCCCCTATTTAATGAGGGAGCAGGTGAACCCAGTAATTTGGGCACTATGATTTGAATAAACAAATAAACTGTATCAAAGCAAACTAAAGGCTCATTACATGATGAACGAGGTGGTGCGGTCGGCTGATGGACGGAAACTGGTGCAAGCCACTGAAGGTGACGAGCGCGATAGCGCGCAACTTGAGAATGAACAAGAGAATGGTGTTGGCGCGCCAAGATTCAAAATAGGTATAAGCGCAATGAGAGTAATACTGAACATTCCGCCCACCTCGATTGATTACACCTCAGCAATCGATGACTTAAGTAACTCCATTTCACAAAAATATCGATAGATTGACTTGGATACGAAACGGATATAATGCACATGTGGCACTGCCAAAATAAATAGAAATCGAGGAGAGCAATAGGCTCAAGAGCTATTTCACTCTGAATTGAGAAAGGAAATGAAAACCATGATGGAAGAACCGGAAATCTCAAACGGTTATCAATTCATCACACTTAATAAGTACCTCTATGCTGATAAGATGGAGGGGAAAAATTCTTCTAAACTCAATATCAAGATAAAACTCTGAATAATCAAATAAGGAATTCTTCAAGATGAGAAGTTTCAGAATCTGAGCTTTTAAGTTGTCTCAAAGGTTTGAAAAAACAAACTCAGTTCCGGCTTTTTGGGGAACGAGTCTCGGAAGGCGGCGCGTTCATTTCTCTTGAAGATGAACGTCCTGAGCAACCGCGCAATTGGTTCTACTTTCGTATAAAACTCCAATTCTCTTCGCTGACTTCCCCCGACGAATCTGGTACCAACAACACAAGCTTGACGATTGGTCAGGTGAACACTGATGTGGCAGTACGAAGCTTGACTACTCGAACTTGTCTATCAGAAGCAGCGAATGTTTCTGTGGTCACAGCTGAGGGTCAAGAAGCAGATGCTCAGCACTTATCTTTAATCAAGACAACATCTCCAACTCGATGGTTTCGAAGGTTTTGACCATTTGTGTTGTTCATGCAGTGCTCGCCAATAATCCTTGGACCAAGACGACCAGAATCCCTGTAGTATCTGAGTCATCCACCGGTATCGCTTGCCGACCGAAATCGGCCCTGATGGAACAGATGGCTCTGGAATTATAAAGGAGGGCCTTTGTATAAGAGAATCAGTAGGTGTGAGCGCAGCAAGATCAGGAGGATCATCTCTGGGAAGCGCAATGGGCCCTGAATTTATGCAAGCTTCGATTTGACTGAGGACAGTAGAGAATTCAACAAAGGTTAATACGTGATCAACAACCATCCTTTTGAAGTGATGCTTGGCGGACTTGACAGCCACCTCCCAAATGCCCCCGAAGTGAGGAGCAGTCGGTGGGTTGAATTCCCACTCAGTTCCCATGTTGGTCAGATCGATAGCAATCTCCTTGAATTCCTCGGCAGCCTCGTCGAAACGCTTTAAAATCTCAGACTCTGCACCAACGAAGTTCAGCGCGTAGTCGCATTCCAATCTCGAGCAATGTCTTCCACGTGCAATAGAGCGTTTGAAGGCGGCAATAAAGGCTTCTGAAGTGCGATCCTCCACAGCTTCCAGGTGAGTAGCTCTTGTGCTTAGAATTATGAAAACACAAATATAAGCTTTCATGGTCCTCTACCACGAGCTTCTGTTAATCGTATTTAAAGGGACCAGCAAAGTCTACACCAGAGTGCTCAAAAAGATAAGTGGGCGTGACTCGAACCTTGGGAAGGTCTCCCATTAATCGAGTTGACATTTTGGCGGAATAACGCAAACATGCCGTGCATCAATTTATAGTGACCTTCACTGCTTGCCTGCCTTCGGGGATCCAAAATTAGATAAACCAAGGTCAATTGCGTGCCTCCGTGCTGACTTTCTCAATGTGCGCGTCTGATGAATAGAATAGTTAATGGACTTTGACAGGGTAGAATTGGGGGGTGCCTTGCCGTGTGGTCGAGAAAAGCATGCCGGAGTCCGCAGCCAACTTTCAGTAGCCCTTGATCTAGGAATAGCCGTAACTTTAGTAAGTTGGTATTCTTGAGTTCCCTTCTCTGCTCGAGGCATCTGAAACTATCACCAAAACTATCCTTCTGGTCGAGATAAATCCATAGCAACTCAGCATCTTTGAGTTCTCTGGGTTTCAACAAACCCTCTGGAATAGTGTCGAACTCAATGAATTTCAACTTCAAAAATCTTATTTTGTCTCTCCTCCCGTTGCTCAGACGGAGACTTAGCTTCGTCAAAAAGCGAAGACACATTGCAGTGATCCGTAGAAGCTTTGTAACGGTAGAGTACCTATTTATAAGATCGTTCTGAGTCGTGAAATCCGGACACTGACTCGCCGTGGTGGCGTGAGAAGTTCTCTCTTCAAGGGGATAAACTTGCAGATTCTTAGCCTCAGTGGTCCACGGATTACATGACTCTGTAAGGAACGAAGGACCTTTCAACCACAGTTCAAATGTCGATAAACTTCCCGGGTTCAAGCCTCGAGAAACCACATCAGCGGGGTTATCTTTGGACCTGACGTGATGCCAATGTGCCTGAGGTACCAACTCCTGAAAGAGCGTACAACGATTGGCAACGAAAGTCTCCCACTGACCCGGTAGAGCTCTGACCCAATACAACACATCTCGCGAATCGGACCACGAATGTACTGCCTCAACTTTGAATGAATAGTTTTCAAAAAATGGTCAGTGAGACCATTTATCAATTGAACTGCACATAGCTCAAGACGAGATATGCTGATAGTTTTGATAGGAGCTACTTTCGACTTAGCGCACTGCAACAAAACTATGACCTGTTTATTTATAATCATCGTCAAATAAAGGTCCGCCCCATAAACTTTTCATGATGCGTCTGCGAACCCGTGCGACTCAATTCTTACCCCATTTCCTGAATACCCTATCCATTGAGGTACCCTGATTTCTTCCAAGTTTGACAATTTACTGTACCAGTCAAGCCACTGGTTTGAATGATCATCTGGAAGAATATCATCCCAAGCACACTTCAATAACCTTAATGATTGCAAAAATATCTTTGCCCGAATGACAACCGAAGCCATTCAACCCAAAGGATCAAAAATCTTAGCGGTGAGAGATAAGACCACTCTTTTCCTCAACTTTCGACTAACAGAGACTTGGGTCATGAGATTGGAATGAAAATAATCTTGTTCTGGAGCCCATGAGAGCCCCAATATAGAAGTAGAATTGTTTCCAGAATCGAAAGAAGCTGAACCGTCGATTCGATGAGCGAAAGGAATTTGCTCAATTAGCCTAACATCATTTGCTGCCCATTTCTTTTGTTCGAAACCACCCACCTTGAGGAGTTCAATCAATTGTGTTTACTTTTCTTGAGCTCCCTCTACTGTTTCTCCCCCCGACATCAAATCATCCATGTAAGATTCATCTTAAATGATTTGAATAGCTAAGGTGAGTAGGTGCCCGTAATTTTGCGCTAATTGACTTAAAACTCGAATGTCTAGATACGGCGAACACTTCAACCCGTAACTGATTGTTCTTAGAAGTAACAGATGAACTCCCTGATCTGACTGCTCTCTCCAGAAAATCATCTATAGATGACGGTCCCTAGGATCAACCAAAATTTGACGAAACATGGGAGCGAATTCTCAGAGAAGAGTAGATCATTCAGAGACGTACCGTGAACAGGATTTGATCCATTGAAAACAACCTGTAATTTTTTAGAACCTTGAGGCACGCCATGATGTGAAAGAATGTGACAACCTTTCAACTCTTCAATCGATGATTTCGGAGCCCTTTCCATATGCCCAAGTTGCTCGTATTCTGCCATGAACGAAGTGTATTTTGTTGCGAACTCGTTATTTTTTTCAAATTTTCGCTCCATGGGAAATAAAGTTTTCAAAGCTGAATCGTAAGAATCACCTAGGTCAATCTTTAAACTTTGGAGTAAATCCTCTTTGACTGGCAACCGAACCATATAACGACTGCTAGGGTCCTGACAATGAGTTTGCTGAAAATATTCTTCGCATTTTTATCATCTTCGGATATCGTTTTTTGAACCGGTGGAGTTTCTGCTTGCTTGAAAAAACGTTCCAGAATTGAACCCAATACTGTATCATCAACCAAATGCAAATAAGAAGATGATGCTCCTCCGTTTTCACCAACTGACGAGGAAACAATCCACCCGAATTCCGTATTCGTAGCAATCGGCTGATCTGCAAGATCGGTTTTCGTCTTCTCTACACCCACAAGAACGATTTGAGCGTGAATTTCGGCACTGAGCAAAATATCAATTGATCTGGATCTCGAAAATTGTGGATCAGCTAATTTCAAAACCTTCAGATGATCCCATTCATCCTTTCCCTGGGAGACAGAAGCTCTGTTACTCGACACTTTAGGTATTACGTGAGCTTGAACATTACACGCGAATTCTGAAGAAAATCTGGGCCGCACCGTGAAGTGCCTCTCGAAATATACGTATTGGCATCTGCAACCCCCCCTTGATTTCGACTCTCGATTCTGCTCTCCGTAACCCTAATTTCTGACAAGCATTTTACGTGATGAAGGAGGATTGTGAACAGTGATCAATCGAAGCCGTGAAATAGAAATCAAAATCGTCAGCTGATATCACTCTCAGTACCGCAGTAGGCAAGAGCACAAAACCCGAAGCTATCACTGAAGTGAGACAAGAGGTGGTTGTTGAGGGAGAATGATCACCCGTTCCCGAACCCCTCCCATCTCCAGAAAAGACAGAGACAACCCCTTTCGGAGTACTCTGAGGATCACTTGGCTTCTGAGAATCCTGATGTATAAGACTGTGATGTTTTCCGCTACATTTGCGACAAAATTCCTGGGATTTACAGAATCTTGCACTGTGAGAACCGAAGCAGACGGAACATAACCTCTTTTCCGTCACAAACGCCCTACGATCAGCCACACTTTTGGGTTTGAATGAATCGCACTGCGAGAGATGATTTTCTTAGCAGGAAGGGCAGACCTTCTCAGTATGGCTGGAATCCGCTCCCGTAGCCATGGAGTGAGTCCTCCCAGATCCCGAAGGCTCAGCTGGTTGGCTACTATGGGGTTTTTGAATACTCTCAATCGATTCTAAAGTAGCAAACTGATCTTTGATGAAATCTTCCTGCTGGGCTACACAAGGAGGAACACTTGTTTTGCCCAAATACTTCTCCCACTCTCTCCGATTAGCTCCATCAAATTGTGGAACCATGAAATATACGAACAAATCCTCCCCACCGTTTTTAGTAGGACGCTCTATACCACTCAAGAAAGTCCTCGTTCCGAAGGAACTCGCAGGAAGTTTCTTCATCTCAGCATATGAATCAGTTTTCATGGACTGCAATGAGAGGGAAGAGCCGAGCGATAGATTCACCAATCTACGGTTGGTCTCATAGTAATCGCATGAATCTGACCAAGCCTTGTTGTAATAATTCCCAACTATCTTGATCCCTTCAATTTGATCCAAGGCTTCACCTGACAGCTCAGTTCTCAAATGATAGAACTTCACAACTGGTTCCATTTCTCTGCGATGGATGAATGATTTGAACAAGTTCCTAAAATTCGCCAACTAATTTAATTCCGCGGGAAAACGGGGAGATCAACTTCGGCGAGAGAGTAAGAATTGTCCGTATTTACATGCTGTACAACGGGGGCAACGTTATTGACAACCGAAGCATTTGCCCCCCGTTCAGCTCTATCTCTATCAGCACATTCATCTAAAACCTCTTGAAAATTCGATTCATTTGCGAGATATGATTCGTCTACAAAATCCGAGATTTTAATCTCGAAGTAATCATAATCTAACAATTCACTCTTATTTGCCAAGATTTTATTGTGATTTTGACGAAAAGTCTGATAATGAGTAACTAGATCATTCAATCTGGTCGTGGCACTAGCTTTAGTCATTAAAGCCTTGAAATGACTGAATGGATTGCCAATTTTAGCCTGTAAATCCAGCTGTTGTTGATGAAGAGCGTCCATCATGAATCCAAATATTACTCGAACAACTCCAAAACCGATCCAAAATGGAGGAAAAAAAATCCCAAATCGAAGAAACAGAGCCGAAGAACTGAAACGAAATTCCAAGATAGCTCAAATTCCGCACGTTAATCTAGACCCGAAATATGAGGAATTTTGTACAAAATGATGAGTAGAGAATGCCCAAATTCTAAACAGAATCAGGAAAAACCGATCCCGGGATAAGGAATTCTTCAAATCTATGAAAGATTTGATGGAAGCACCAATCCACAAATTTCTTCCAACTGTTTACAATCATTTACAAATGTTTACAGAAAGAATGAAAACTGATCTCACTGATTGGTGAGTTGATCATTTTTGAGGTTACGAAACTCAAGGGGAAGCTAGAAGTAATATAACTTCCATTCGAATCACTCAACCCGAATATTCATATATTTCATCTCATATATCAATCTTCTTACTCACGCGTGCGGCTACCACTTGACGCACGGTGACGAAAATCGCCGAGGCCGATGACGTGTGATGCGCTGGAGCGCGGTGGTATATGACGACACGTAGCGATCGCACTGTTCAGGAGTCCTCGCGTCGCTGAGTGTCGTTGCCCCGCTGCAGCTAATGAACATCTGCGGATAGCTCTGCCCAGCTGTGTTGCCAGATTTCGAGACCAGAATTCAAGCAGCATGCACACCAACGTGAGTCACACACGCGGACGACTTTCTACAAAAATCCAATTGTTTAAGAGTTTGCCCATATGTTATGAGTCAAAGGGCCACAAAGGCAATTTCCAAAATGGTTCATTGTATTCAAAAGAGGTACAATTGCGAACAAATCCAATTTGGATTGCACAAGAGTGTGCAAGATTGATTCAAATCAACAACAAGAATACTCCGAATTTCCATCAAGAGTGGGAAAATTGTCAGAAAATAATGGAACAGCTGCAAGATGGAAATATAGTGAAAGAACATCTTATAACAATGATCCCATGATGTATCCCTCGTTGCACAAGGACCTCACTGGATCCCCAGATGGTTTCCGTCGTCGTCAAGAGGTGCGGTGACTCTAAACCTGGTGGTCGATGTCGAGGTTAGACAGTGCTCCGCTGCCGGTGGACTCATGCTCTGGCACGAGCAATCGAGGATCAATCCCCATCCAGCGGCATGATGCAGCTTCCCACTTGCTGCTGTAGGCCTTGATTAGGACGCCGCTGGTTGCCGTAGGAGATTGCCGACCACGCACTATCAAAATTCACCTCGCGGTTCGCGAATCCATTCGCATCCGTCTCAATTTTCCCACAGGCTCCAATCCGGCACACAAAGGATCAAAATGTTCAATGAGGGAGCAGGTAAATCGAGTTATTATGACACCATAGTTTGAATGAACCAATAAACTATGCTGAAGCAAACTAAAGGCTCACCACATGATGAACGAGGTGGTGCGGTCGACTGATAGACGGAAACTGGCGCAAGCCACTGAAGGTGACGAGCGCAACGGCGCGCAACTTGAGAATGGACGAGAAAATGGCGGTGGCGCGCCAAGATTTAAGATAGGTATAAGCGCAATGAGAATAATACTAAACAGCCCCATACAAACATCATAGCTCACCAAAGTCCAACTTACTTCTCTCTTGGATTTATGTATAATATCATTTCCTTCATATTTAGCTTCGATTCGAGTTTTAATTCAATAAGCTCTCAGTTCAACCATCTGTCAGGAACAAGCAAAATCAATTCGACCATGACTTGAACTGAAGCTATGTTGCAGAAGATATATGGAGAGTCACACTTATCCTATCTCATGAGATCCGTGGATTATCCAATGGCCATTTCCAACTACTGCTATCCCGATCTGGTTGTTAAAGTTTATTCCAATCGGTACATCTTTACAGATGATGCAATACAAAGATTGATGTTCCTGTTTAGAACTTCCAACGGGTCAGAAAAATGAATGGTGCACAAGATCGACTTGGAATATTCATCATCGCGATAGTTCCCATCAGTTATATAGTGTCAATATTGCACTATGAAGAAGGGTGTGGAATAAGAGAGGGTAAATCACGGTTTTGAGATGGAAAAGTTTCATACGAAACAGAAGGATCGAGCTTATGTTGTCTAGAGAAGAATGAAGTTGCTCAAGATTATTCCGCGCTGTAAAAAATATCTGCTCACGTCATTTGGCATAAATCAAGTGCAATTTCGCAGTGACTTTGAAGCCAGGGCTCTTGGACATGATTGAATGAAGAATGAATAAATTTCCGATTGCACTACAAACTGAAGCTATCCCTCGCGGATTCGTTTCAGCTGTGATAATGCCTCAATTGTCAGATTCTTCCCTGATCTCGTGACAATTCCGACATTGTTCTTGAGAAAGAACACGTATCAGAGATGGTAATTCACATCGAGATGTTGCTTCTGATAGATATGCAGTGATTCTTTCCTCTGAAATTCAGAGAATCCCAAAAAATTCCATCGTTTGAGTACCGCGAATACGGGGTAAAATACTGCGAGTGATCAATTTGAATTCAATCCATTGCACCGCGAATACGGTATTCGTAATTGCGGAAGCTTCGGATACCGAGTTTGCCTGTACAAAAAGGCTCTGGACCAGAACGGTATCAGTCCATTCCAGATTTTCAAAAACTCACTTTGGTGTTCAAGAGGCTGTTTTTATTGAAAAGCACTGTCGGGGAGAATGAAAGCAACGCTATCTAAAATACAAACTCATGAATACGACGCGGGAAGATTACCCCAAAATGTTTCTACCGATGAAAACGGCCTGTAAGATAGCAGAATGATCTTTTTGTAAATCTGGGATGGATTTGCACCATTCTGATCAGAAACCCCCTCATATGGATGTTGAGGCAATGGGCCTCATCAGAGCGATCATTATACTTACAAGGAGGGGATCAGGCCTTCGGATCACGGATTCGCCTGAAACTTTGGGAATAGTCTTCTCTTGGCACAGAAAGAAGATATCCAAAACCGCGCTTGCCAACGCTCAAGCGTTTCTGAGCTACAGCATTCGACCCATGCATTACAGTATACCCATATCAATCAATAATGGTACATATAGATAAACTGTAATGTATGGGTCGTATGCTGTAGCTCAAAAACGCGTGAGCGTTGGCAAGCGCGGGTTTGGATATCTTATCTTTGTGCTGAGAGAAGACCATTCCCACAGTTTCAGGCGAATACGTAATCGAAAGGCCTGGCCCCCTCCTCGTTAATGCGTTAAAACTGCTGTTACTGTTTTGAGTGCAGCATAATAATATACTTGCTTTCCAGGAATCAAAGACGACTGTATCATAGGGAGGGGGGGAAGGATATATGTTACCATGAAGGCCCGAAATCCGTGATTGACGGGCATTCACTAGTGAATCCTAAGATTCACTGGTCGAGGCCAGTGAATGCTGAAATTCCCTAGTGAAAGCCCGGAATTCGTAGCTGATATCGTTGCTGAGGCAATATTTCGGGCTTCCACTAGTGATTGTCAGCATTCACTGGCCATCGACCAGTGATTGTCAGCATTCACTGGTCTCGACCAGTGATTGTCAGCATTCACTGACCCGGACCAGTAAATGTCGGAGATCGGAAGAATTGGGTAATGGAAGTCGAATAAGATGTCAAACACATCATCTCATTATCCCAAGTTTCCGAGGCAGGTTGGAATATAGAAAAGTTAAGGTATGGTGTTCAATACTCTCTTATCCTTTCCGTATGAACCCTCATTCTGTGGCACCCCGAAAAGAGTAAGTTTCACTCTTTTGGAGTGAGAATTTTACGCGGGCCCAAGTGAATCTCATTATTTCCGAATTGCCACAAAAAGGGGGTTTTACTCAGAAAGGTTGAGGATGTATGGCCTCTTTATTCATCACCCATCGAATGAGGTCAGGAGTCCCTGATTTCTAACCTTCATCTACCGATGTAGCCGTGGCGCACAAAATTGATAAGAGAACTATGTCAGCATGAACAGTGTGTCATGAATAATCATAAGTGAAACGTTTATGTCACTCAACTTTTGACATTGACAACTATTTTCTATGAGGTATTTCTGAGATCGACAAGTATTTGGCAAGACATTTCATTGACAACTCCTCATTGATAGACAATCGATATTTCTGCATATTTCAACCTGCCTCGGAAACTTGGGATGATGGGACAATGTGTTTGACATTTTATTCGACTTCCATCCCCCAATTCTTCCGATCTCCGACATTCACTGGGCCGGGTCAGTGAATGCTGACAATCACTAGTGGGAGCCCGAAATATTGCCTCAGCAACGATATCAACTACGAATTCCGGGCTTTCACTAGGGAATGTCAGCATTCACTGGCCTCGACCAGTGAATCTTAGGATTCACTAGTGAATGCCCGTCAATCACGGATTTCGGGCTTTCACGGTAACATATATCCTTCCCCCCTCCATTTACTTTTTTCAAAAGTATAACTTGGCGAGTATGAGTTTGTTCCTCAAAATTTATTGATTTTTATTAGGTTTTCACAGTAAAAATGATGATTGATTCAATTCAGCTGTACTACATAGTTTCAACTCTTGAAAGGAATGAAATCAAAGGAACTATGTCGAGTATTTCTGTAAGTTTGAGAGACCAACCATTTTCCGGGCAAAATACTTATGGCATTGTTTCAACTCGTGAAAGGAATGAAATGAATAAGAAACCATGTCGAGAGTTTTTCGAACAAGTTTGATTGTATAAGGTGATGTGGATTTCGGAACTTTTTGCACGGTCTTTCTTATTCGTTGATTATTAAAACCAGAACTTGAATGAGAAAAATTGAAGAAGTCAAGTATAGTTTATTGAAGAATCACGCTAATTATTCTCGAAACTGTAGATTTTTCTTTGAAAATGTGGAGCGAATAATCACTCGTCACTCTTATATGATAGTTCATATAATACATGAGAGAGCAACGAGTGATTATTCGCTCCACATTTGCAAAGAAAATTCTACAGTTTCGAGAATAATTAGCGTGATTCTTTAATCAATTATACTTGACTTCTTTAATTTTTCTCATTCAAGTTCTGGTTTTAATAATCACCGAATAAGAAAGATCGTGCAAAATTTCCGAAATCCATCACCTTATACAATCAAATTTGTTCGAAAAACTCTCGACATGGTTCCTTATTCATTTCATTCCTTTCTTGAGTTGAAACAATGCCATAAGTATTTCGCCCGGAAAATGGTTGGTCTCTCAAACTTACAGAAATACTCGACATAGTTCCTTTGATTTCATTCCTTTCAAGAGTTGAAACTATGTAATACAGCTGATTTGAATCAATCATCATTTTTACTGTGAAAACCTGATAAAAATCGATAAGTTTTGAGGAACAAACTCATACTCGCCAAGTTATACTTTTGAAAAAAGTAAATGGAGGGGGGAAGGTATTTATTTACTGGCTCCCGATGGGTAATTTTTCCAACAACGAAAATTACTGATACTTCGATGTATTGGGTATTAGATATCTAAGATAAAATACATTCAATATTGACCATGGTTGGTGAATTTTTAGGATATTTCAAGTTGATCTTGTTCATCATTCATTCTTCTGACCGGTTGAGAGTTCTAAACAGGAATATCAATCTTCGTATCGCAATATCTGTGAAGATGAACTGATCGGAATAATCTTCAACAACCAGATCAGTATAGCAATAGTTGGAAATGGCCATTGGATGATTTACGGATCTCATAAGAATGCGTAAGTGTGACTTTCCATATGTGAGTGATTCCGCCGAAAGTGGAATTTTTTGAATCCAAAATCGTCACCAGGAGTGATTTGGGCCGAAAAATTATTTCAGCCCCAGACGAGTTCTAGTGGGTCGTTGTAGTTGCTTTCCACTTGTTTTGGCATGAAAAGGAAGTATCTAGAGCTACGTGGCTCAGAATTGAAGCCGGACAAAGATATGAGGAAATCTACAGAACCTTTGACTTTTAGTGTACCATACAGTACTTGAATGAGATCGAGACTTTCACGCCCTGGAAGAATGTATTTCAGATAGTTTCTATAGTTTCCAGGCTGGTACTTTATTGACTTTTCATGACACGTGCGTAGTGCTCTCTATACAAATTGAAGAATCATCAAATTTCGTACTTTTTCAGTGTAACTGGCGCGTCTTTCAAAACTCTTCGGCCTCCGGAGAAAATAACACTATCCCGAAAAATCTGAAAAACTTCCATCTGACTCTTTGAACCTAATATAGTCATAAAAGATTTGTTCTAATAGCGACTCACGTCCGTGGTAATCACAGGGTTCCCATGAAGAGTGTAACTCACTTTTTGGAAAAACTCACCTCCTCCACTTTATCGTATGTAGAAAAAATAACATTCGGGCTAGGACGAATCGGGTGATGGGGAATTCAAGAGTAAGAATGGACAATCAAAATGCTCCTTTGTTTGGCAGCGACGCATTATTCTGGTCGAAGATCTGTGACGTTGGACTTGAAAAATTTGACGCGCCCACCGCTTCAAAAAAGGACATAAACCTTTGTTACTCGATGCCGCTCCCAA
The DNA here is from genome assembly GCA_029851415.1 of Eretmocerus hayati. Taxonomy (NCBI): domain Eukaryota; kingdom Metazoa; phylum Arthropoda; class Insecta; order Hymenoptera; family Aphelinidae; genus Eretmocerus; species Eretmocerus hayati. Next base: position 108,079,395 of record CM056743.1, read on the forward strand.
ATCCTATAGCCCATTCCACTTTTACGTATGATTAATTACCATGCACTTCAATGAGGTGGCTATAACGATTGTTATTTGAGAGAGGGGCTCGGGAAACTTGTTCAGCTCCTAGAAGCTGATCTTTTTCGATCGGAAATGATGCACGTAACAGGTCTAATATACAGCTATTGACTTCGTATGAAGTTCTCACATCATTTTCACACTAACAGCTCATCATAATTCAAGTAGGAATGCTTAGGGGGAGCAAAAATTGCATATACCTCCGACAACTCTGTGGACATAGGAAAAGTGAAACTTAATGAGTATAACGGAAACAGGCTCTATTCTGGGAATGTAATTCGATTAAACGGGTAGACTAACATCTTCATCAACCATTATATTGCACTATTTATGATCCATCCATGTGAAAAGCCTCTAAAAGTGACGAAAACGTAATAGACCAATTCCGCCTCATTGTTCCCAGAGAATGGGCACAACTTTTTTCCACATTTTAGAGGTACCCAAACAGTATGGAATTGGTTCCAAGAGCGACAAGCAGGAAAAATTTCTTTTTTCTCGGATGGCCCAAAAGTTGAAGGATTGGTAGATTTCCTCATATGTCGAGTTTAACGGGCCGCAGAGGGGGACGGAAAGGACATTTCGCCACTAAAATTATTACCACGGCTTGACAACCAATCGCAGACTCTTTTCCGCATGGATTTGCTTTAATGCAAACAAATACTTCAAGAAAATTTGTTTCACAAAGCGATATAGCGCGTTGGGGAGGAGCACAACATGGGGACGGAAAGGACAGAAAATTTTGTACGCCATTCTGAAAACACGTTTATGTGGAGCACCTGGGTGCGGATTCGAGTTTTTGGTTTATGTCGCGCAAGAATTAGGTGAATTTGGGTATTTGAAAATCAGCTTCATTAGTTAGGAAGGATCAATAGACGATCGGGGACTCTGTCGACCTTATAAGTGCTATGCAAGCAGTTTCGGTGCAAATCCGTCTTCAAAATGTCGGATGGCCGCGCTCGAGCTGAGGACTTGATTTCGATTCGCAAAGTGGTGGATTATGTTATTTGAAGTATCACAAGTTGAAGTGCATAGCTACATATAAGAATTTTTGACTCCGCATATGGGCTATTCTCAGGAACTTTTGATTTTTCGTGTTTCGAAAATTTTTTCTTCAAACTTGGAGCACACCTCTGAGGTTTTGCTCACCTTGAGATACATCATTCAGAATGATAATCCCAAGTTCGTGCACGACTTTCGACTCACGGCATTGACGTGGGACGTTGAATGCCCAAAAACCAAAATCTGAGTTCTACACTGGTCTGAACGGATCATAAAGACTCACAACCGGACAAGAATGTTCGACGATACGACTTCAAATGATCAGAGGCTCAGATTACCGCACAGAAGATACTCATTTTCTCAATGGGAGAGTAAAAATATTCTAAATCATAAACCATATGTCAGTCTCCCAAGTTCTTAGAATATGTTTTCTTCCTAATCGAGTGTCTCGAAAAAATATCGGCTTGGTGAAATAGTTTCAAATAACTTCAATGAGCATGTACCTCCTTGAGTCCTATTTCCGATACTAGGCCGAAAAATTAACGAATCCTTGAGATGTGGGAAACGAGCTGGGACAATGGTTCGAAAAGGAATCGGTAGATACCAAAGATGGAATACATTTCATTCCTACATGAATCTCGAGATCATAACAATGAGAGAATAAGAATAATAACAACCCTTAGAGTTCATCCATAGCACAACTCATGATCTTGGAATCAACTTTCTCAAAAATAACATGAATAACACAAAATAACAAAATTATGATTCCTCGAACAATTTTGTAAAGCACACATTTTCCATTTCACTTCATAATCTTCAGACCACAAACTTTACCTGCACTTCTGAGGCTTCGTTTTCCTATTACCCCTTCATCTTTAAAAAATCTTCGAGTTACCGTACCAGAAAAATCTTCTGCATCAACTTGATTCTGATGCTCCCTTTTCTTAGGATTCCGCTTTGTATTCTTGACTATCTTCCGTTTCAAAGACGCAGTATTTTCGTCAGGATCTCCACATAAATCGTGGTATATATAAAATTCGAAGCATTTCATGTATACCACGTCAATGCGAATATCACATACTCGATCAAGGTGCTGGTCAATGTAACTCGCGACGTACACGTTGACTCTTTACAGTCAATGTGTGTACTCTACTCCACAGGCTCGAGTGCAAAAATGAACATATGAGCTTGCCATATCGAAAATCAACCAAATAGTGATCAAAATGAGCGTGCACGAACACATCCAGCTCCAAAAAATTAGATCCGTCGATGTGCCGTTCAGAAAATCACCTTTATCCAGAAGTTCACGCAGGTATAAATTATTTTCTGACAGCTCTCAATCGAGTGCAGATTGTAGCACATCAACGAGAGATGGCTCAAATTTTTTGCTTTTGATTATATTTTGGAATATCTTTTCGCCATTAGCATTGCTTCCACGGCATGAACATTAATAATAAAATGGTGCGACAGTTTAGAAAACCTAAAATTATGGTAACACGTTTTGAAGTACTCGTCATTTTTTTCTACTTACAGCACATCAGTGGGGCTGATTCGAGATATGTCTTATGGTACAATCTTGCTTATTCCGTTGGAGCTGAGACGATTGCTTGTTCGGCATAGCAGTGCTCCCAAGAATAAAAGAAAAAATCGAGCTAGTAACAGTCGATTTTCCTGTTTTTCTCTGATTTTAGTGGTCTAAAATAATTCTGAGTCCTTTGGAACAACCCAGATTTCCACAAATATATTGATTTTCTATCAATTAAGAACTTCGGAGTATTACCAAGCATGAAACCAGAGTCGACGAGATGCAGGACTTTGCGATAGCCTAGTAACACAAAAATCAAAAGTTCCTGAGAATTGCCCATATGCGTCGTGATGAATTCAAAAGTCCAAGTTCGGTCCACTACAGGGGACGAAAAGGACATTTGGACCCTTTATCAGGCACTACAAAATACAGGAACGTTAGGATCGTCTCCAAAACTATTAACATAGTTGCGCCCCAATAGAATATACCCCAGAAAATTTCTACAGTGCATATCCCGACCCATAGAAACTTAGAGGAACATGGAACACGGAAAATCCCATTTTCGACGGAATTACTGATATCTTTCGCAAAACAGCTCCAATCCAAGTCATGGTCGAGTAATTAACTTCGCTTGTTCCTAACGAATGGTTGGACTGAGAGTTCATTTGATTAGAACTCGAATCAAAGCTAAATATGAAGGAAATGATATCATACGTGCATCGGAGAGAGAAGTAATTTGGACTTTGATCAGCCATAATGTTTGTATGGGGCAATTTATTATCTTAACAAAAGAATGAAACCGGAAAATCATTGTAATATCCGATATTCCTGAGAAGCTCCCTTGCTCGAAGTTTCAAGCGCGACCAAACATAAATTGTTATCAATTATATAAGAACCCAAGGAGGAATATTGAGATAGATTTTGAGTAATTATCCTGATCGACTCACAGATTCGGACTTCTATTTGACCATCATGCTTTGCTCGCGTTTTATGCAAACAGCATTCTTATGCGAATTGGAACGAACTGACTCGAGCTCCTCGATTCGATTGAGATGTTCTTCTTACACAGTTGTGCGTGCCGTATCATCGTACAAAACTCGAAAGATTCAACTTCGGCCACTTCTTATATGATGCTTATACTTAAGACTCACCCCTAGCTAGATATAGTTGATATCCGGTGATATTCGGGCCTTGTAGAGCACATACTCACTCATCCATGCTTATCCAAAAGAAGAGCATTCGTTTTATTGAACAATCATATATTCATGTCCAACCATACAAATCTATCGATATTTTATTATTCCATCTGTATTATTGAGCTGCAGTTGGACGATGGAGAAATCAGAAAACGCGCGGACATCTGGAAATATCGTGCCCAGCAATTCGTGGACGACTCGATTGACGTGTTTTGATTTTGAATTCTTTGAATATTATATATTCTTGAAAACAAACTGTGGATTTCTTCAGATGAATGACGGGCGAGTCATGTAAAATCAGTCTCTGAGTAAAGTTCCCTTCTTAGACATCCCTTCTTAGATATCAGGAATAGTAGGCGTTTTGACTGATAAAAGTTTTCAAAATAGAGAAGAACACATTTTTGAAATTCGAAAATCAATTTGAAAATGACTGAAGTTAATTGCAAGTAATGATTCTCACAGGCTCACAGATTCGGACCTTTGTTCGATCATGAGAGATTCACCTGCGTTCATTGAAGACAAGACTTGTTGTGCGAAATGAAAGAAGCAGGCGTAAGCCTATCTATCCGATTGAGATGTTTTCGTTATGCTATACCTCAGTGCAATTTCCGATCACAATCAGTAGTAGGCAGGGTCATATTCTCCCAATAAATCACATTTCAGAAGGTTGCATGTAGAGTTGAGCCAATCGCAAGCGGCCGCTCTTCTGCTAGTGGTTTGTTGACAGAACTAGCAGAAGTAACAGCAAAATTTGAAGCGCCAAGCTCAGTCGTATCAAAGCAATCTGAAAGGAGCTGCATTGTTGCGCGTCCACTATCGAATGCCAACGCTGTTTGCGCACGACCAACATAACCTATCCAAGTCTGCAAGAAAATCGACGAATTTTGCAACTCACAGCAATCATCAAAAATTAACAGGACTCTTCCTATAAACATGCAAGCATTACCTTTCTCCAATCATCTGCTATCCTAGATTTTTAATCACTCATTCTGTAGAGAATGGATGTGACCTCCAACCATCTTGTAGAACTTCCCGTTGTAGCATTACCAAGGGCCATCGATAGGTGAGATTTTACAAACTCTGCTAATTTCCCTATCTGTTCCACAGATACATTGCCTTTATCTCGTACCTTGGTGCTGAAAACAATAACATTCGTTCAAATGAGACAGAGCCCTGTCACTGATGATCTCAATGGAACACTACCATTGTTACAAAGCAGGAGAGATGATATCGTTTTTTATAGGGATATTGTTGGAGTAAGTAATTTCCTTGGACTGTCATGGATGAGATTAATAAATCATGACGCCAAGCCTAGACATAACCTCCGAATCATGTGAAAAGGATGTATCTTCAGAAGAACGAGAGTAGCTCAATGTACTCCCGTGACGGACTCGACAATTGATTCCAGGACTTCCACGTCATTGATATCATAATTATTCAGTTTTTTGATATGACGTTACAAAATCGAGTTACAGGAATTTCTGGTTAGCTTTCATTAGTACTCAAATACTCTGTCGACATAAGACGAGCGTTGACTTGACGCTCCAAAAACGTATGAGGGTAGCCAGCAATTAGGCCAGTAATTCTAGCTCTGAATTCGTGAGTTTCCGACATGGATGCTACACTCTCTCCGCCGGAATCAGATTCAGTGCATATGCACTGGTTATTCAGCATATATCGCTCCCAAACTCGATCGCTGATCGTCAGTGCATATACACTGATCATGTCAGTATGACAACAGCGCATAACCTCGTGGTCACCCGACAACTTTGAGCATCATTCACAGCTATTTTGTGGATTAAAACCACTTCAATTCATGTTTGGCTGAACGTTTGATGGTGTTAGAACTCAGTCCATATGGTCTGAATGGGGTAGACATATCTGAAGGGCCAGATTAAGCAACAACATTCACATGAACGCAATCACTGATTTGTCAGTACCACATCATAACCAAAACGAGCAGCCATCCATATTCAAGAGTCACAATAACCAAGCAGAACAATCATGATGAGTGATAAATGAACTGAGTGACAGAGGTTTTCATTTCAATGAGACGATATATGTTAGTCCTCTCTCTTTGAGCTACCTCATAATGAAATCTCTGTCTCAATTGGTGCTCATGTGATAAACCATAATAAAAAGTTGTGTGGCAACACTATTTTCAACATGCAAGCCCTTATCAGCATGCTGCAGACTCCTCAACGTAGGAAAATATCTTGTATGCCAGGTCATGCAGTTTTCAGAGACTCTTTTAAGAAAGTTCTAGTACTCTATATGATGCTGGTCAATAGATAGATTTCAGCTCGGTATTTTATAAAATCTGAACATGCTTGGAGTGCAGTCAAGAGCTCATTGCTCTGCTACAACCTCAATCCATTCATCCTGAAGATTCAATAACTCTACTCATCCTTGATGAATCTGATGTGCCTCTTCAATTGAGAGCTTGTGATAAAAAATGAGACTTAGCGTGAGGTCTGATGATGAAAATTGAAGATTTAAAGGAGTATGGATCTAATTCATCAGGTGTGTGACGTCCCGACGATCGCACTTCGAACAAAAATATATAATATAATAGAATAAACACTATCTCACTCTTTTCACGGTGACGGATACACGCAAACCACACGTGCGGTCATAGCGTCGATAAGAATGATTAGTTTTCAAGATGATCGCGGATTAGAAGTTGTTGGCCTTGTGATAATACCAGAGCACGCCTAATTACCATCACGAGTTTCCCCTTGCTTTGCTGGTCGCACGAGATTGGTCACTCGAGAAACCCGTGTCATCTCTTTATCATAGATAGCCAAATTTGCGTTGGCTATAAAGAGACCGTTTCTCCTTGCGCGCTCTCTCACTCTCTCGACGCCCGACTTTTCAGTAAATAGTTTGTAAACAGATGAGTTATTGTTAGCAGCCTTTCGTGGGTTCAAGAGAACCTGTGTGTGATGTAGGTAAACGATCAAATAAATTATTCAAACAAGTTCCAATATCTCTCTCAAATTTTTGACCATTGTCATTCAAATTCTTTACTATGATCTTTATACTGATTAATGAATGATGATTAATATATTCTTGGAGTCTCGGTTCCTGAGAAGGGAAATTTCCCTCCTGAGGTCGAGGAGTGCGAGCTGAAAGTGAATGAGTTGTGGAGAGCACTGGACTGCATTCAGCTCTCCGGGAGACCGTGATGAGTCTCCGTGGTTCGATCTTCGGACGTTTGACAGATCCCTGAAGTGAATATAACTCGTTCCGGAAACGGAGTTCACGTAGCGCTACGGTAGGTGCCGGTAGATTCCACGAGCTCGCGTCTCGTATTTTACCACTAAGCCACGCACCCTTCCTTAGCATCCCTCAGAGTGCGTCCACAAATTGAGCGCGCACGCGCTCCCCGTGCTCCCGCGCGGCTCCCGGCGCGCGCGTGCGCTGCTTCTACCATAGAGAAATTACGAATTTCTCTCGTTATCGACTACTTTCGAAGTTATACAGAACTGATGTACGCTCCGGTTCTATATATAGACTAGTTTCACAGTATACTGTGAAACTAGTCGGTAACGAGGGAAACTCGTAATTTTTTTTGGTAGAAGCAGCGCGCGCGCTGGGAGCCGCGCGGGAGCATGGGGGGTGCTTGCGCACTCCATCTGTGGACACACCCTTAGATGTTACAGGTGCTTGGTTTCTCAACATAGTTGTGCCTTCAGATGCACCTCTGTATGATCTTGTTATCATTTCAGACACAGCTTCAGGTGCGAGAAAAACAAAAAGCTTGTATCAACTTGTTAATACATCTTTCGTCGACTCGAGTTCAAATTATCAAAAACAGTGATTTAGTGTGATCTTCCATGAGAGTGAAATTGCGTGTGAGTTTTTCAAGAACTGTGTCTATGGTCTTGCCGTACCAGTCTCTAAAATAACTCATTGATACAAGATGAACATACTTCAATCAGTGGATGTAACCATGTCCCTAAGCAGGTAACTATTGGGAGAAGTGGCAACAAAACTCTTGAGTGAATAATACAAGTATATCCCATCATTCTAAAGTTCATATTCTGCAAAGCTCTCTGGTCCTGCATATATCCGTAGTATGGAATCTAGATTTTGAATGGAGGATTTCGGAAAAAGATTTAGATTAGCAGAAGAATTGCTCATTTGAGATATTCATACTTATTGTGATGGGTAGAAGTGAGATATGTGCCCAAATCAGTATTGAGAAAACATTTGAATCGACACATGAACATATATGCTCAATCGAAATTCAAACAACAGAACCACTACATGGATAACAATCTGAACCGCTGAGATGAGGCTCAAGCCAGCATTGAGCCATCACATTCAGTTTAACCTCACGATTATAGAGAAATTTCCACACAAAGGGTATAGCCGGGTAAGATGGTGAAATCGGCCCCAGGCTACATCGCCAGGAAAACTATGGGGTTCAGTTGGTACATGTAAAACATACCTCAAGAAGAAATTTCAGATCTTTAGATCCCTCCAGGCCGATTTACGCTCAAGAAAGATGAAAATTGGTATTATTTTTATTGTGGCGAGACCAATAGACGAAAAAATCTGAAAAGAACCACAAGGATCTGTATCAACGCGACAAATATGAAAAAAATATTCCCAGGATTTTTGATTGTCACACAGCGGGTAGAAAAAAATTTCAAATTTTCAAAAATTCACCGAAAAAACGGGGCGATAGGTGATGGCCGGAGAAAAATTTTTTGCCCCATCTTTTAGGTGATACAACATCTCGAAAAAAATTGAAAATGGCCAAAAACGCTGTTTTCTGCGTAAAAAGCTATTTTCAACGTATTCAGTGATTTTCCACAGGAGTGAGAATATTTTTTTCAGAAAGATCGTCAAATTTCACATGAAAAATCATGTGTTAACGGTTGATTTGGTGATTTTCGGACCGAATTTAGTCTCAGAACAACCGAAAATTCATCAAAAATCAGATCGCCCACGTTTTTAAGACGGTCAGAGCTTTCTCCATTCCGTAGGAGCTTCCAAAATTCATTGAGCAGTCTATTGCAAGATGGGACTCGGTGTCAAGCCCCCTCCCTCCCCGACCCGTCAAAAATCATACAGAAAATCCCCAGACACTCTTGGTAGAGTCTGATCAATCTCATGGAGTAAAACATTTTGATGACCAGAGAACAATGATTTGCACCACCAGTCCATCCATGATCCTTGAGCCTAGAACAAACTCAGGGAAAGTTGGAATCGAAGAATATTTGGCTACCCTCATCCCGTTCGGGACACGAGAGTACCATCACAATGGCGAAATCATTGGCAAGAGTGCGAAATAAAAGCGTTAGACTGCTGCGTTCGTTGCACTCTTAGCTAGGATATATGACGAATTCCACGCCAAAGCGACCTACGGAAAGGGGTCATCTCTCAGATTCTCTTTTAACCTTTTTCATTCGATTCTATGGTCCGAAATAGGAACTTCGGACCAAATATGGGGTCCAAAAAGAATTTCCCCTCTCCATCGCACACACATTCGTGACCAGACCGAAAATTCAGCGTGTAGGAATTGATGCTCTTCTATTCACGAAAATGGGAATATTTCGAGTTTTTGAATAGCTATCAATTTGCGGGTTGCGGCATCTGAAAGGGCATCAAAAAACCTATCTTTCCCGTTTCAGAGGAAGGCGATTTTCTGCGCATGCGCACCAACGTAGACTCCCGGCGCCATTTTCAATGGAAAGCTGACGAAATTTCCTATAAAATGATCACCCGCAGAGTTGAAATTCATGTAATGAAACGGGATCTGCATCGACCAATTATATCGAATCAAAATCACATGAAAATTCAGCCCATTAACGCCTTCGTGGCGCCTGCTGAGATGAAACGTTTACGAGCTCTTTTCGGGACTCATTTTTGAGTATGAAATCGCCCTAAAAAAATTCAGACCACATGGTTTCAACGTGAAATTGTCTGAACATTCAGAATATGCGATGAAAAATTCCGTTTGAGGCGAACCCAAGGAGCTACATTCAATTTTTTGCCAGAGAATATGATTTTTCACATTCAAAATTGCAGAGAATTGAATGTAGAACCTCGGGTTCGCTCCAAGCGGAATTCTTCATCGCATATTTTGGAAGTTCAGACAATTTTACGTTGAAACCATGTGATCCGAATTTTTTTAGGGCGATTTAGTACTCATAAATGAGTCTCGAAAACATCTCGCGAATGTGTCATCTCAGCAGGCGCACCGTAAGCGTTGAAAGGCTGAATTTTCATGTGATTTTGATTCGATATAATTGATCGTTGCGGATCTCCTTTTATTACATGAATTTCAACTCTGCGGGTGGTCATTTTATAAGGGATTTTGTCAGCTTTCCATTGAGAATGGCGACGGAACCTATGTTTGTGCGCATGCGCAGAAAATCGCCTTTCTCTGAAACGGAAAAGATCAAATTTCCAAAAAGTGGCTCATGAGTCACTTGGATTGCCCCAAACTCCTCTGGAATCCATTTTTTAGGAAGAACGCAAATTTTCAAGTCAAAAATCTGATTTTCAAAGAATAAAAGAAATGGCTTTTTGAGAAATTAACATCTTAGTAAAAAACACTTTTCTGACTTCAGGAGGCCCCCAAATCATAGAAAAGGAATCCCGACACCGTTCTCGATGGGTTTTTTATGCTCTTTCAGATGCCGCAACCCGCAAATCGATAGCTATTCAAAAACTCGAAATATTGTCATTTTCGTGAATAAGAGAGCATCAATTTCTACACGGTAAATTTTCGGTCTGTTCACAGATGTGTGTGCAATGGAGAGGAGAAATTCTTTTTGGACCCCATATTTGGTCCGAAGTTCCTATTTTGGGCCATAGAATCGAATGAAAAAGGTTGAAAGAGAATCTGAGAGATGTCCCCTTTCCGTAGGTCGCTTTGGCGTGGTATTCGTCATATATCCTAGCTAAGAGTGCAAGGAACGCAGCAATCTAACGCTCTTATTTTGCACTCTTGCCAATGATTTCGTCATTGTGATGGTACTCTCTTGTCCCGAACGGGATGAGGGTAGCCAAATATTCTTCGATTCTAACTTTCCCTGAGTTTGTTCTAGGCCGAAGGATGATAGATGGACTGGTGGTGCAAATCATCGTTCTCAATGGTCATCAAAATGTTTTACTCCATGAGATTGATCAGACTATACCAAGAGTGCCTGGGGATTTTCTGTATGATTTTTGTAGGGTCGGGGAGGGGAGGAGGGAGGGGGGACTTGATACTGAGTCCCATCTTGCAATAGACTGCTCAATGAATTTTGAAAGCTCCTACGGAATGGAGAAAGTTCTGACCATTTCGAGAGCGTGGGCGATCTGATTTTTGATAAATTTTCGGTTGTTCTGAGACCAGATTCGATCCGAAAATCACCAAATCAACCGTGAACACATCGTTTTTCATGTAAAATTCGACGATCTTTCCGGAAAAAAATACTGAATACGTTGAAAATAGCTTTTCACGCAAAAAACAGCCTTTTTGGCAATTTTTAATTTTTTTTAGAGGTGTTGTACCACCTAAAAGATGGGGCAAAAATTTTTTCTTCGGAAAATATGCAAAAACACACAAGAAAAATTCCTTTTCTGACTTGCACCTGTTGCCTTGTTTTTTTGGTGAATTATTGGGAATTTGGAAAATTCTCCTACCCGCTGTGTGACAATTAAAAATCCTGGGGATATTCTTTTCTGGGCATATTTGTTGCGTTGAGACAGGTTCTTGTGGTTTTTTCAGATTTTTTTGTCCATTAGTCTCGCCACAATAAGAAGATACCGATTTTCAGCTTTCTCGAGCGTATATCGGCCTGGAGGGGTCTAAAGGTCTTAAATTTTTCCTGGAGGTATGTTTTACATGTACCAAATGAACTCCATAATTTTGCTGGCGATGTAGCCTGGGGCCGATTTCACCATCTTACTCGGCTATACCCTTTATTGGTGATTATAATGATGGAAGGTCACATTACATGGCCATGTTCGATAACTTGGACTCGAGTCAAAAAAAGATGTATTAATGTTGATATAAGTTTGTTGTTGTTCTCACACCCGAAGCTGTGTCTAGAAAAATAACAAGATCATAGAGAGGTGCATCTCGAGGCACAACTATGTTGAGAAACCAAGCACCTGATGGATTAGTTTCATACTCTTTTAGATTCTTAACTTTCATGATCAGACCTCACGCTCAGCCTCATTTTTTATCACAAGCTCTCAATTGTAGAGACACATTAACTCCATCAAACTTCCATAAGCTCATTGAATGTTCAAGAAGAATGGATTCAGGTTGTAGCAGAGCAATGAGCTTTTGACTGCACTCCTAGCATGTTCAAATTTTATAGAATACCAAGCTAAAATCTATCTATTGACCAGCATTATATAGAGTACTAAAACTCTCTCAATAGAGTCTTTGAAATCTGCATGACCTGGCATACATGATATTTTCCTAGGTTAAGGAGTCTGTAGCATGCTGATAAGGGCCTGCATGTTGAAAATAGTGTTGCCACAACTTTTTATTATGGTTTATCACATGAGCATCAATTCAGACCGAAAATTTATTATGAGGTCGCTCAAAGAGAGAGTACTATTATATATCCTCTCATTGGAATGAAAACTTGTGTCACTCAGTTCATTTATCACTCGTCATCATCGTCCTGCTTAGTTATTGTGACTCTTGAATATGGACGGCCATGCTTATTTTGGTTATTCGGTGTCTGAATGCCACCAAAGGTTGATAGATGTGGCACTGATGAAACGGTGTTTCCTATGTGAATGTTGTTGCATAATTTGACCCTTTAGATGATTCTACTACATTCAGATCATGAATACTTAGTTCTGACACGATACAGCGTTCAGCAAAACACAAACGCAAATTGTTTTCACGCACAAAACAGCTATCAATGATGCTCAGAGTCGTGATGAGGTGATAACGAGAGTTTATGCGCTATTGTCCGTCGCTGACAACAATCAGTGTATATGCACTGATCGAATCAGCATGAATTGCTCCCGGTTTGCTGGCATGATCAGTGCATATACACTGGAGTTCAGTGAGCTCTCACTGATTCCGGCGGAGAGAGAGAGTAGGACGGTTCTGAACTTCCAATTTTTTTTGATGCGGGATACCCTAGTGAACACTCCCCCCCCCCCTTCTCATAAAATAAAACAACTCCCGGGTGCGCAAAAAATTACATCAACGAAATAGTGAGAAAATTTCTATTTTTTTCCATTATTTTGCATCCCGGGCAGTTGTTATGATATTTGGATTGTCCCTTATGGTACCATGTAGGCAATGAAATTCCCTGAATTCCAAAGAAACACAATATGCGTCGATCTGTAGGCTATGGTTATTCAGGCTTAATCTATGGATTGGTTAAGGGCATGCAGCAGCCGTGCAAGCTAAATCTCCATCCAATTATTCTCGAATTCTGTAGCGGTTTGTGCTCAACGACGAGTTCGGTGATTCAACTTATTATCTAACTTGAGTGTCCCAACTCGTCGTTCATTGAATGGAGAAGAAATAGCTTGTTTAGTTGAATCGAGAATAATTGGAACGAGAATGTGTGTATATCATAGCTTAGGATGTACCAGACGCCCAGTGGTTCCTACTTTTCTGCAATAATCTAATGATTTTAGCTACACGTTGTGTTGTCGAGTATAAATCGGGCAATAACAATAACTATACGACGTATCTCAAACTTTGTACCATTAAAATTTCCACATATAAGTGGTGGTTGGAAATATTCGTTTCTCCTGCCATTTATAATGAATGTCAGGGGGAACCAATAATTGTCTCCGACTCTGCATATTATATACAGACTGCAATCGAATCTCAGTATTAGATTCATTTAATCTCCAATTGTTATAGAGGAACGAAGAAATTCAACGAGAACTGAACTACATTTTCAGCATTTTCTAACCAATCGTACTGAAACTTCGTTTCAACCAATCTCCAGATATCATCCAGTTTAGATAGCCCGAACGACCCTAATAAGCTTCCTCAAAAAAAATAACTCAAGATATACAAAGATATTTCTTTCGAATATTCCCATTTTCCTCATACCTTCCTACCAGACTCTTTTTTGTTTCCTGAATTCGAATAAACTGAATTGATATTTTTTCGGCATTTTGAATCAATTGGTCAATACCGGAGTCTCCAAAATTCGATCGATTATAACATAAGAGTCATTCTTTTTAATATCGACAACTTTTGGGTCGGGGGTCACGGATTTTTTTTTAATTTATGTACATGTTATATGTGATGAAAGGAGGTGGGAAGTACAAATTCTAGGCTCTGAAAGTGATCCGTGCAGGTTTGGCGACCTATTTCCATTTCTAAAATTTACAGGAAGATCGATTTTCTCATTTTTTGATTGATTCTCTCCGCGTGTAAGGCTCAATCAAAAAATGCTACAATAGAATGATGATACAAGGGCGAAAACCCTTGCATCCGAGTATCGTACTATGTTTTTTGATCTTTTGTGAGCAAATAAAAAGCGACGAATAGTGTGCAAACGGCTCATTTGCACACAGACGATCAAAAACATACAATTCGATGTAAAGAAAGCCGAACTTCCCGGAAAAATACTTTCATAATCAAAAAAAGGTCAACATAACCTCAAAAAGTCATTCTCTTGGGGAAAAAAAGATTCTTAGGACCTTAGGGCCCTTTCTACCTCAAATTTGATATTCTTATTGAATTTTTCGTCAAATTTTACGTCAAAAACCGTTTAGAACGATTTGGGATCACCATTGGATCAAAAACTGAGACCGCAGTTTTAGAGCAGGAATGAGGGGAAATCGGGCAAATCTACGTGTTTTCACATGCATGCTTGTCACTGAGTTGACTGTCTCATTGGAAGGAGTTTGTGTGTGTGGGAGAGAGAGAGGAGGGGTGAATATCATCAGGTATACGCCGAAAAAAGTAGAGACGAGTTTTGTTTTGAATAGTATAATTGTATATACGGTTAATCAGAGCTAAAGTCTTCGAAATACTCAGATTATGAAATGGATTCCTTCATTTCCACGAACAACTATATCATCCCATTCATCGTCATAGCTTTTGGAATTCTACCACCTAAATTGGAATCGAATCACTCGTCTGAAAGATTCTTGGATGAAATGACTAGAATTGCTCCACTGATAAAAGGGCCACATCAGAGTTTCGAGACCACTTCAATGATTTTGCTTTCATGCAGATCAGGAATCTTCTTCACTGAAACATGGCTACTTGGATTGTGTAGTGGTGTGAATGCGTGATAGCCCTGTGTACCTTGCACTCTTTTATAGAATGGAAAAAGTTCTCTTTCGACAAATTGTCTCATTTCCTCGTAGGCTTCCTGAGACAGACAGAAGAATCCCACAGTCTTCAATGCATTCCTTGCCCATTCAGAAAGCTTCTCTGCGTTCAGAATCAAATGATATTGTAGGCTAGCTCCGGCCACGTTGCGTTTGATGCAACCAGCAAGTCCGTCACATGGGCCCTTGCCGTGAAACGTTGCCAAAAAGTACAATTCTACCTCTACTCCAAAATTTGAATGATCTTGAGTGAGATTACCAGAAGATTTGAGATTCTTGGATTGCTGTTGGACTCCGTCGAAAGAATAGATCATTCTCGACAGAATTTCAAACCTGATTTCCATGAGTTCCATTAAGTTTTTTCGACACATATGTGAGTAGTTACCTTAAGATGATCTTCACGACTGGAAACTATGTTTGGGCACTTTTCACCATTTAAATACATGGGGAGACCAGAAGTGAGGAAAGCATTGCAGGTATAGGCAAATAACAGGCCGGTCACTTTCAACCTCTTTCTCTCTACTATGCTGTTGCAGCATGGGATTACCCTACAGATCTCGACCCATACGCCAAGGCCGTATCAGAGTCCAATGCTGATACATCTAAGGGCTCCTACGACATTGCTGAAACATATAAGGCCCATGTGCTGGTAGAGCCATACATATATGCTCGAGGCATATGGGCGAATCTCAAAATTCGGGCCGCTTTCATTGAAAAATTTGGAAATTTTCAAAATGGCAGGATATACCCAGCAAACTTCTTTTGGGTACAGTAGTACTCAAACAATGATAAAATAGTCGCGTAACTCATTTTGTAGCTTCGCTGCGCATTTGCGGTCGAATAACGAATAATCCTATGCATTTAAATGGGGGCCTCGTGTTACAATGATTCTCATGAGAATACTTTCTCGCAGAAATGAGGGGACCTTGGTATCAGAAAAGTGAGGAAAAGTTATGATCAACATTATACGACGCTTCCCAATGGCCTCTGTTACGGAATAAAGATACTCTACACTCACCAAAATGCACGTTTCCGTCAATTCTCAATTTTTATGAGCCTCGCATTCCTCCCGGGGTAGGTCTACGATTGGGGCAGTTTGTATATACGTTTCTCTTATCCTAGAGATCAAATGAAACGACGTTCCAGATGCAACGGGGTCCACATTTTCATGTCCCATAAGAAAAATACATTTTCAAGGCTAAATTACGCAGAAGCAATTTTTCTTTCCATCGTGACAACAGCCACCAGAATTTGATGACATTAATGGGACTTAGCTAGATTTATAGATTTTTTCGTGTTGAATCAGATCTCGTCTCCAGAATTTCACTATTTTTATCGCCCTGATGACAGGATCGTGAGCAAGAGCGATTCTTCAAAATGATAAAAATTTTGTGACGCACCAACAACCTCCATCAGATCTCGCATCTCGGCGAGGACGGCCGTGAGGCAAAGATAATTCAATTCTTCAAAGTGTACTCAATTACCCATCCAATTTCCAAGATGGTTGATCAATCGCCCTTGGACCTACAAGTTAAGGCGTGTGACAGCCGAAAAATCGAGTTTCCTCGCACAGAGTATCTTATATCGTTGGTCTAAAGCAAAATATGGACCTCAGAAGCAATCGAAAGTGTTGAGGACGAGTGAATTTTCGGAAATTTCCAGTGAAAGACCTCACTTGTCGAAAACCATGTCTCCTAAGACGTAAAATAGTTCGTCATCACAAAGTCGTCCGAATCCTGAGATTCGCCCATATGCGCTCCTACATATACCGACGTATCGTCCCCAACCAGATACTCTAACATAGGCAATGCTCATGCCAGATATTTCGTTCTGTTCGAGGATCTGTTGCCCTGACTCTGTTGCTTCGGGTACCGCCACCACCGCAACCCTCACCTCCACAACGAGTTCCTACTCTCACTCTATACTCACTCTGTTGCCACCGCCGCCACCGCCTCCAATATAATCGTCCTCACCTCCACAACGAGTTCCCTCTCTCTCTCGCTCCACACATGATATTCGCTCTACCACAACGAGTCTCTCTCTCTCTCTCTCTCTCTCTCTCTACTGACTCAAATTGAATCTTCAGAAAACAAAAGCAATACTTTATGCCTCGGTTCAATATCATATGAAATTGGACATGAATGTTCTACCACCCATTGTTGTCGACGGAGTGCCAGTGCCATTTCAAAGTTCAGTAAAAGACCTGGGAGTTGTGTTCACGCAGGACTTATCTTGGAATTCCCATGTCGCGGGAATATGCTCGAAAGTCCATGGAGTGATGCACACTCTCCGACATAAGGGCCACTCTTTGTCACCCGAGGTCAATCGTCTGCTCGTGAGTGCTCTTGTCACCCCATACTTAGATTATGCTTGTCTTGTATATGATGATATGTCAGGTTATCTTAAAACTAAATTACAGAGATTTTACAATATGTGCGTACGATTCATCTTCCATCTGAGGCGTGATGCAGCTCTGAAGCCCTTCTACCAGAAGGTATGTTGGTTATCACTAAAGTCACGACGTCAATACTTTCTCGGTGTAATCTTGTATAAAATCTTTACAACGTCGAGACCTAACTATCTCCTGGATCTTTTTCCGATGGATAATAAGTTGCGTCGTTCAGACAGGAATCAGTCCTCGCAAATGCGTATCCCTACAACGCGCACTACTACTTATGAAGGATCTTTCACAGTACAAGGAAAACTCTTCTGGGAGAAGATTTTTACCAGTATTCGCATGATGAACTCTATAGAGTCATTCAAATCAGCTTTATTTCAGTTTTTCTGCGAAAAAGAGGAACTTTCCCCTCAAGAATGAGTCAAACATGTGCAATTATAGTGTTAAAGATGTTTGATAATATCGTCTATGATGTCTATCATTTCATCATGTTTGAAATCGTTATGAATGCTTATAAAAGCCGAAAAATTTGTATATTATAGATGTATTATAGAACACTCGTTGATTATGTTCAGGTTTATGTTCAGGTAGTTATGTTCGATTTTATACCGGTATATGACTCTATATCAATAATTCTGGTAAAAATTGTAGATTATCACATTGTACACTTTTGGAATCACCACCCTGTGAATTATTGAATTATTCCATTTGCCTTACGGTCTACCAAGACCTAGGCGAAATGAATACTTCATCAATCAATCAATCTCTTTCCCTTTCTCCCATCCAGACCGAAAATCGTTCACTGCTCACGTTGATGCTGCGGTTGTTGCAAATACATCAATATACTCTAATAGCATTCACATCCTACCAATGTTTTGTTAAACCTGTATTTAACCGCATGATTGAATTAAACAAATCCGTCTAAAGTTTGACAATGCTTATGTTCATTCAAGGTTGTGAAAACGATGGAGATGATGTTCTATGTTTCCATTGACTCATACAAATGAACAGCTCGATTAGCTTGCTATCACGGCATTCAACTGGTCGGCCAGATCATGAGTTTGTTATCACGGCGTTCGACTGGGCGGCCGGATTAGACAGATGTTTCCAGTCTAACAAGAATTGTTTTTGATCTCAGCTGTTGAATTTGTTAAGATATACGTACATTCAGCTGTGACACTGACATGAGCAGAAGCTATCAGGTAGTAGTGTAAGGAAACTGCTATACCGACTTTGGCGACGGTGCCACGAGATGATGAATATGAATATGCGCGAAGGAGAAGCGCTGCGCCAAGTGCGGCAGATCGGATAAGAACGTTGTAAGAGAAAGATGTGTAAGGAAGCGTGGAACTCGGAGCAAGTATTGAATGAATATCATTTGGTGGAACAAGTGTGCATTGAATTGAAGAAGTCCACAACGATTCATGGAAGAATATCTTTTTCCCAACATGGTAGCAGTTGCTGAGGTTATAAATGTGGAAAAATATTACTGATCATTGAATGAGGGGCGGCATTGGTGATAAATTAGAAGGATCGCCGCAAAATCAAGAGAAGAGTGGAGAATCGTTAACAAGTGAAACCGAGTTCCAAGAGAGTGAAGAAGTTGAAGAATTAAGAGAAGAAGCTCCCAGTGAAAATACTGACGAAATGGCAGGAGATTTTACAGTGCCAGTTTTTGACGGGAAAGACTACAGTAGTTGAAAAAGGAGAATTGAAATGCTCTTGAAACTGAAGAAGTGCGACAAAGTGATTACGAGAGCATAAACGAGTACTGATGGAGCAGATTGGGATGATCAAGATCTCAAGGCAGTGAACTACATTTACAGTGGGATAAATAATAAGCAATTGGAGTTTGTGAGTGAATTCGAAACGGCCTACGATATTGTGAAAAAATTTGATGAACTATATTTGATGCAATCAACGGCGCTCCAAATTGTCTGAAGAAATCGAATAGAAAAATGACGTTTGAAAGACTATGAGAACTGTGAAGAATTTTTTGGTGATTTTGAGAAAATCACCAATGAACTAAAAACTGCTGGGGCACAAGTGAATGAAAAAGGAAAAGTGGATTATCTTTTGAGGACATTGCCGGGAAATCACAGTCATATTGGTGATCTGATTGATGTATTGCCAGAAAAAGAACGTACAGCAGAGTACGTGAAAAGTAAGATTAAAATGAATAATCTATTGAAATCGAGTGGAAGAAGCGCGGGCGCAGAAGCGAGCGCATATAATACGACAGTGAAACAAGAGCAGACTTGCTTCACTTGTAGCAAACCCGGTCACATAGCAAGAGATTGCGTGAACAAGAATTCGGAAAACTCTATTTAAAGAGGAAGAGGCGCACCGAGAGGAAACATAAATCATCGCGGCGGCTGTTCCTTTGGCAGAGGGTACGTGCACCAATGCAACCATAGAGGTAGAGGACAACAACGAGGTGGTTATCGCGGCGGTGGCGGTAACTATGCCCGCCACAATCCTTCTCATAGATACTACAATCATCATCGTGGTGGTGGAGGAAATACTCCGAATTAAGATCAGCAGCAGCAACAGCAACAGTATATGGGCCTCAATACGTTCAATGTAGAAGTGCAGGTAAACGCGGTAGTGTCGACTTATAGCGTAGAGACAGATTTTAAAAATGAGTCATGCAAGCTTAAAGGATTGATTGGCTTTTGGACAGTGGTTGCACTGATCACGTGATCAATAATGAGGAATATTTTTACGATTTCAAAAATTTGCTAAAGCCAGTAAGAGTGAAAGTTGATGATGGAAAATTTTCGAGAGCCACAAAAGTAGAAACAGTCCTAAGTAGATTCCCAGTATACAATGAGTTAGGTTTGATCAGAATGACTGCTGTATATTTTGTCAAAGAGTTAGACAGAAATTTGATAAGTTACACCAAAATAACAGATCACAACAAAATAGTTTCATTAGGAAATGATTCAAAGATTTATAATAGGAGAAGAAAATTAATAGCAATCGCATGGAAAGAAGATAGGCTTCACAAGATGAATAGTTTCCCAAAGGAAGAAGTTCAAGCGAATACAGTGAGTACAATGACTGATAAAGAAAGATGGTATAGAATCCTTGGCCATGTAAATTTCAAATACTTGAATATTTTGAGCAGAAATAAATTACTCGAAGGAATATCAGAAGATTTAGAAACAGACTTTTTGAAATGCAGAACTCGTATTGAGAACAAGATGCATAACACTCCTTTTTTGAATAACAGAACCAGGGCTAGAGAAATTTTAGAGATTGTGCATTCAGATGTGAATGGGCCTCGCTCAACTATTGGTATAAATGGTGAGAAATATTTTGTCAGTTTCATTGATGACTACAGTAAAATAGCCAGAGTCTAATGTTATGAAAACTAAAGATGAAGTTTTTGACTGTTTTGAGACCTTTGTGAATGAGGTAGGAAATTTAACAGGTAAAAAGATGAAAACTTTGAGGTGTGACAAGGGGTTAGAGTATTTAAATAAAAGAAACTATGATTTCACAAGAAGCAAAGGTATAGTAATAGATAAATGTCCACCTTATGTTCATGAATTAAATGGGACTGCAGAGAGATATAACAGATCTATCGTAAAGATAGCAAGATGTTTGTTAGATGGAGCTAAACTAGAGAGAAAATATTGGCTCGAAGTGATTCTGACTGCAGCATACCTTAAAAATAGAACGTTGGCAAACACTTTTGAAAAGAAAACACCATTTGGAATTATGTTTGGTTTGAAACCAAATGTGAAACATTTAAGAATGTGTGGAGGTAAAGTTTTTGTTAGGATACCAGAGGCTAAACGAATTTCCAAATTGGACAAGGAGGCTGAATTGGGAATTTCAATTGGATAAACAAATGCTGGATACAAAGTTTCGATTGATAACCAAATCAAAATCGCTGCCTATACTGATATTGTTGAGAGAGATACAAATTGTATTGGATTGGATGAGTCAGAGGAAGAACCTTTGTCAGATTTTGAAAATTATGATGGAGAACTGTCAAGTGAGAATGAAAACAAAAACGAAAACAGATCAGCTAATGATGTACAAGAGTTGAGGAGATCAACCAGGCTAAGGAAGCCAAATTTAGATGAGAATTCCATTTATAATAATGTAATCTATGTGAATTAGTGTAGCGCTGATGTGCCAGTAACTTTTGAGGAGGCGATGAGCTGTCCTGAAGCTGAATCTTGGAAAGAGGCAACAGATGAAGAAATGCCTTGTTTAGAAAAGAATGGAACTTATGAATATGTTGAGTTGCCAGAGAAGGCAAAAGCTTTAGATGTTAAATGGATATTCACAAGGAAACCAGGAAATGTTTACAAAGCAAGGTTAGTTGTTTTAGGGTACCAACAAAATGAGATGATTGAGGATATTTATTCACCGGTAGCAAAAATGATGACTTTGAAAATCTTATCATCTTATTGTTGTCAAAATGGATTTTATGTTGAGCAAATGGATGTAGAGACAGCTTTTCTAAGTTGTAAAGTTACTTCAGAGGTGTATATCAAGCAACCGAAGGGTTACCAAGATGGTGCGAACAGAGTTTGTAAGCTCATAAAAGCACTTTATGGATTGAATGAAAGTCCTAGGAGATGGTACGATTGTTTTGATGAGTTTCCACAAGAACTAGGCTTCAAGAAGAGTAAATATGATTTCTGTTTGTATTATTTGATTTTGGAAGATGTGACGATTCATATAATAATTTTTGTAGATGATTTGCTTATTTGCTGTAAAAACAAGAGTAAAATCAATAGAGTCGAGAACTTGTTGAGTGAAAAGTTTGAAATGAAAGATTTGGGTCAAGTCAAAAGTTATTTGGGAATCAGTATTGAGTATGACATAGCATCAGGAAAGATGACTTTGGATCAGGAAAGTTACATTGAATCTATTGGTAGAAAATACAGAATTCAGGATGCTAAGACATATGAAACACCGATGGAAAAAAATCTCAAATGACACAAAGCTGAGTATGAAATGAATAATATTGGATACAGGAATTTGATAGGTGCTTTGGCATATGTAAGTGCTGGAACTAGACCAGATATAAGCTATAGTGTGAACTATTTGAGCAGATTTCAAAATTGTTGTGACGAGACACAATCCAAGTATGCTTTGAGAGTTTCAAAATATCTCTATAGTACAAAAGACCTGAAGCTGACATTCACCAGAAGAGGTAGTTGTGAAGTTTTAGATTGTTATGTAGATGCTGATTGGGCAGGCGGCTTAACAGACAGAAGGTCTACTACTGGTTACGCTTTAAGATTTTATGGTAACGTCATTCATTGGGAATCCAGAAAACAAGGAATTGTTACAAAAGTTTCTACTTACGCTGAATATGTTGCTTTATCAAAAGCAGTTAGTGAGATCAAACTTGTGAAAGGAATTTTCGAAATATTCGATTGCAATAATGAGCCAGTAAACGTATATGAAGATAACTCAGGTGCTATAAGTATAACTAAATTTGGTAACTACACTAAGAATTCTAAGTACATAGAAGTTCACTACCACTTTGTAAATGAAGCATACATGGATGGCATAATTGATATGAAGAAGATAAATTCAGAAAATAACATAGCTGACATCTTCACTAAAGCACTTAGAAGAATCAAGTTTGTGAAATTCAGAAATTTATCAAATGTGGAATGGAGAAACTGAGAAATGATTGTAAGTCAGCTGTAACAGTATGAATGTAAAGAGGCGTGTTGAGATATGTGTACATTCAGCTGTGACACTGACATTAGCAGAAGCTATTAGGTAGTAGTGTAAGAAAACTGCTATACCGAGTTTGGCGACGGCGCCACGAGATGATGAATATGAATATGTGCGAAGGAGAAGCGCTGCGCCAAGTGCGGCAGATTGGATAAGAACGTTGTAAGAAAAAGATGTGTAAGGGAGCGTGGAACTCGGAGCAAGTATTGAATAAATATTATTTAGTGGAACAAATGTTATTGAATTGAAGAAGTCCACGACGATCCATGGAAAAATACCCCTTTTCCCAACAGAATTGTGATGTGCAATGGAATTGAATGAATCGTGATGTGCTGTGAAATATCTACATGAAGTTCTCTTAACAGTGTGATCAAAACAAATTTTTTCCTGAATGAGAAAGATTCTATCTGAATACTTCAGTGAAGTGTACGTTTCTCAACTTGGGGATCTTTCTTCATGATTTGGAGAATTCGATGGTGAAGGGAATCGAAAACTCACTAAATTGTTCTAGCCATCACCTTTTATCAATTCTTTTCCATCTATCTCACATATGATTGAGCTTTGAGGACGTTGCTCTCATTGTTGTTGCTGCTCTCATTGTTGTTGCTGTTCTCATTGTTGTTGGTACCGTTGTTGCTGCTTTCATTGTTGTTGTTGTTGCTGCTCTCTTCCTTGTTGTCGTCTTCCTTCAGCATCTGTGAATTAGAATTAGAAAAAAGGTTAGGATTTTTTCTGTTTCACTCTTAGAACTGAAAATGAGAACGATACTCACCAAAATTCATTCAGAAGCTTTCGAATTTCCTCATCATCGTATAGCGGTTGATAATACAACGACATTGTTTGAACATCCGCGCGCAGGCCCTGCTTTTCAATATAATCATCGAGGTTGTATAGAGCTTGATTCATTGGAAATCCTTCTGGGCACTGAGGGATAGTTTCTTCAGTGCTACTGCTCACGTGCGTCATCTTGGAAAGGTGCCCATCTCAAAGTCTCCGGGTTCTCCTCCTCCTCTTCATCGCTCTCATAGTCCGAAGCCTCCATA
Source organism: Eretmocerus hayati (assembly GCA_029851415.1). Taxonomy (NCBI): domain Eukaryota; kingdom Metazoa; phylum Arthropoda; class Insecta; order Hymenoptera; family Aphelinidae; genus Eretmocerus; species Eretmocerus hayati. The sequence goes on from CM056743.1 coordinate 108,103,614, forward strand.
ACGGTTGAACTCACTCCATTCTCGCCCACGTCTCGAACGTCCTGAGACATTTTTCGTGGATGGAAGTGGTGGAGGCGGTGTTTTCGCCTTTTCTTCTTCCTCCTCGAGATCCTCACTCTTACCCTCCTGTTCGGATCCGGATTCACTCTCTATGATTCTCCTATTCTGCTTTTCTCGAAGCTCGAGTGGTGTCTTCCCTAATGTGATCTTCCGTTCGACCTCCATGAGTTCAACGATGAGACAAGTATTGTCCCTGTTCAATAACTTCAAATTTTCGTCCAAATCTTCTTGGATAGATCGTGCTAATTCCTTAGGCGCGACAATATCAAATGTTTCGAAATTCTCCAGATCCCCGAGACTGATGACAATAGCAGGGCCGTATTTGGTTTTCAAATTCTTTACCGAATTCACTCGGTATTGATAGTTGATATTGAGATCGATCATTTCCTTAGTATTATATTTAGTAGGATCATACTTATTTATCGTGTTGAAAACTGCCGTCACTGGTAGACTAACTGAAGACTACAGAGTTTCAAGCTCTCATATATCCTCAGAGATTTGATGTGGAACTACTCTCATCATTTTTTTCTAATTTCTCCCTCCCGCTCCATCATTTAATCAAATTTTTCTACCAAAGCTTACGCTCTCCTTGAACTCATTATAAATCATGCATACCGCAGCACATGGCTCACACTCTCAATGTATGCATTACACAACTTGGAAGGTGTCACTTTTTATTATGTTAACTATTACAGTTTATGCTCCGATCATATATAGTATATCATAGTTTTCAACTACGGAGTGTGAAACTCTCATATGTCCTCTAGATTTCCCCGGAATCGTGTTGAGGTAGAACATTCTCCATGCTACTGGGTGCGTCCACAGGATGCGGATAGTGGCACGACCAGAGTAACTGAGGATTGATATGATCCTCAGCCTCTCTGGTTACTCGTGAATATGCAGAGTATGCAAAATGAGCGAGCGCAGACAAGGAGTCGCAGATATACAATACAACACCACACTGACACAACGAGTGAACCCGCGTGGATATTCTGAGCCGACCGACGACGGCCTTGCTGGCTCCGAGGGGCACACCGAAAGTTGACGAGAAGCAACGCGGTGGTCTTGTCGATACAGGGTATCTGTATCGTATATGCATCGGATCACAAGAATGACGCGAGGGCCTGAATCAAGTCGGGCATTCTCTCGCTGAGTGGTAACACGATCTTACTGCCAACCGGGTGGCCTACCCAAACACAAACATCAGCAACATCGAGCAAAGAGCGAGCTGATGTGGAAACGATGGAGACCGGTGACAACAACACGCATGGCGCCAGCCAATAGACGTCAGGCAGAACTGACACTTCCGACCTCGAAATAAACTGGAATGAATTCAAAGAGGCCCATTCGAGAGAGGAAGAACTCATGGGGAGGATCCCCAAAGTGTTTGATGACATCACGAAGGAAGTCAACGAGCGCGCGACAGCAAAAAAGGCGAGTAAGAAGCTCGTTCTGGAGGCCAGCAACCTACGTGATGGGCTGGAAACCGCCAGGACGAGAGTTTCAAGGATGAGAGAGGCAATCAGCTCCACTTTGGAGATGGTGGCCGAGGATGCCACTGGGGCGTCAGCCTCGACAGCCCTGTGGAGCTTCACTGTTTCCTCGCAAAGAGTTGGACAGGGGAGCCAACCGGAAAGAGGCCACACAAGCCCCATCAACCGGGAGCAGGAAGCCGACGTCAGAAGAGCAAAGAGAGCAGCTCTCAGACTGAAGCAGCTCAATTTCGGGATACAAGGAGCTGGACCATTCAGAACACCCCCATTCACGCCAGGGACACCACTGACAACCTGCACAAAGAACGGTCAGCCCTCGGACGATGTGTCCGGCCGGCAATATCCGAGATGGAACAGGGGACGTAGGGAGAACGCAGGTTATCTATACATCCTTGAAATCCTTGAAATCCTTGAAAACTCCTCAAATACTCCATGAAATCCTTGAAATCCTTGAAAACTCCTGGAATTTCCCGTGGCATCCTTGGAAATTCCTCTTGGTCTGTTTTTCCGGATGTAAACAACGTAGATCAATCGATATGCGCGCCACTTCTTGAATTTTCTTGGACACGGGCGTCACACCCATGTGCAACGTCAATGTCTCGGAGATAAGATCTCCCAACTGAAGAACTCTCTGCAAAAGTAACGGTCTGAGAAAAGTGATATCCATCCTTATCTATTATGGATTGTCTGTGAGATGGCGAGAAGTCGAATATCAGTATTCATGTATAAGATGGATTATTTTGTCGATCAAGCTGCATTCCTAGTTTTCATCTTCCTCGATTCTTTTAGATCATGCTCTTCGAGAGCTTCCAAAATGTTCGGTTTTTGTTGGGAGATATATATCCCACGCACTCAATTTTGATTATTTCTCATTTTCTCGTGAACAATTATGTATTCATGATTCAAGAACTCTAGCCACATAATGTATGAAGGGAATTCTGAAGCAAGCTGGACAAGATTGTCACCAGGAAGGTCGGGGAAAAATATGAAAAAAATTTTTTTTGTTTCTATTATATTGAATTAGTGCAAAAAAAATTTTTTTCGATTTTTTCGGCCCCTCCCCCCCTGTGGGCCCTGGGGCCCGTAGAAGGGCCATTTTAGGCCGTTTGTTGGCCTATTTTGGAAATATCACAGTGTGACCGACGCGATACCTCGGATAATTAGGGTGGAGGTATGCGTAGTCTATCCGGCTCTGGATCTGGGGAGAGAGCCGGATATCAGAGTTCATGACTTGATCAGAAGTAATCAAATGCTATCAGGGATAAAGACAAGATTTTTAGGGTGATGCAATCGACTATCAATTCTCAAACCAATTCGGTGGATCAGGGCACCTCCTTGGGAATCAATAGTACGATCTCTGTATCTTTTATAGTTTTTTCTCAGACTAATGGATGGATCAGGGCACCCATTAATTCCAAGAAAATCCTATACATATGTTATTACGGTGAAACACAGCCAAAACACAGCCATCCAGTGGATCAGGGCACCTTCTTGACCTGTTTTACACGTAACTTTCATTTCGGTGGGTCTTGCTGATAACAAATACAGGGGATCAGGGCCCTGCAATATATCACCAGCAAAATCCAATGGTTTGATTATGCCAACTATATAGTCACACTGTGGGTTCCATCATACACTTGGAGCACTTAGGATTACCCACAGCAATAAGCACACTAAGAGAATATATGTATATATAATCGATTTTATTCAAGATTCCATTACAATCATAAGATTATATATGGAACCCTGAGGACTTCGATTTATTCGCTTTGTGAGCTGATTTTCGACTGAAAGGCAGAATCTTCGAGCACCTGGTCAGGGCTCTATTTATACTCAGTCCTCAGAGTTCCAGAACATTCTGAAGATAATCTATTCACATGCACCGTAATAATTTATTAAAACTGAAAAGCTCTGTTAGTCCCACTATATACATATTTACAAATTATCAAAATTGCATCGATTCCTACACATATTATTCCAAATAAAAATCTCAATTGAGTGTAATAAATAAAAGATAATTTTGAGATAATTATATAGAACTTTCTAGAAGTTGATCGAAGACACGTGTTTTATTGATGCACTCGTAAATTCACTTCGAAATGCCACAGATCTTTGGAATTTTTTGTCATATTCGTCAATAGTGACATATATCGTCAATATATCACCTTAAATTGACGATGTATTAGGGTTTTTACAGTAATTCACAATAAAATAATTTTTTAAACAATACTATCAAATATCGTTGATAAAAAATCTATATTTCATCAAAATAAGTCGAAGTAACTACGTTCTAGCTTGATTTGTATTAGAACCACTAGTTAGTCTGAGAGAATCTATTTTACATTCAATTTTACAAAAGCTTGAACTTTGTAAAATTGAATATTGCAAATAAGGCATTGAATTTTAGAATTTTTTCATTAGTCCTATGAAAATAATGAATCCAAGAACTAGATGACGAAAAGATTTTTTAGAATTGATTGGATGAATTTCACAAAATCTTGAATAGAAAATCATAGACTTTTCTATGTATAATAGTATATATGTATATGTAATTATGTATATATATATCTTCTATATATATGACAAGTGAGCTCGCGAGGCTCACTGGACTGGGGGGTAAGCAGTGAGTGACATTATCGGCTTGTAAGCGCACACATTTTGAAATACTGTATGGAAATTATATGAAATTACTTTTTTTTAAATCCTCAAAATGAATATCGAAATTTTTCGAGATTATGGTTGTCACATGCCCCCCATTAAAGATTTTCATTATCGTAGCGATGAGGAAAATTTTTAATAGAACAACAACGAATTTTCTGAATAATTAGCTTAGACCATTTATCTACATATTTCCATTCACTCAGTTTCTATATCACAATCCAACTGCTCATGCTCTAAACATTCGGATGTGTCAGCCTTCTCCGAGGTCTTCGTTTTTTTTATGTGATGTTCAGCTCGAATCATCATACGCTCGAAGAAATGGTTGAGCGGGTCTTCTGCTGCACGTTTTCGTAACACTTTGATGGGAGTCGGCACATACTCGACGGACCGCACCACTATACCAGCTTTGTTTACCTTCTCGTCTCTTTCTACTCTATCCTATAAGAGTATATACATATCTGTAATTTCGCACATTCTTCTATTTGATACATTTGTGATGCTCCAGTTTGACAACCTTTGAGCAATACGACGAAAATTTCATTTATAAATACCTGAGGTGATTGCAATTGAGATTCTATTGCATGCTGCTCCGTTTGAGTTGATGCTGTGGGCATCGACCAACGGGCAGGAGTTTGGGAGCACACACTGCGACTCAAATCGAGATGGATATTGGGAGCTGGACTGTAAACTCCTGGATGCAAAATACGCATCATCTTCAGACGCACTGGTGTAGCAATCACAGGCCTATCAAAATTGTTTGATTGCACCCATCTCTCAGCGTGGAAAAACGCCTCCGTCTGAGTAGAGTTGTCGCGCTTCATGATGGATCACTAGAACCACACAAGTCACTTCCTCGAACTACTTTTCGCAACTGTCGCTTTCAATGTTTTGATTCTGGAAATATGGCTTTAGTAAGTGTAGATGGAACTTGCCTCGTACTTTGTGAGTAGAGGGGTCCGATATCAGGTACGTGTCAAGCCCAAGGACTTCAGTGATCTCGAAAGGCCCCTGATATACATAGAAAAATTTTGAGATTTGATTTTGATCCCGTGAATGTTTCATTCAAGTTTGTGCCCCCCACTGCCCCTTTTAAACCGTGTATGCTTGCGGATCTGGTTGATCGCCGTCTCTTCGAGAACATGGCTCCGACCATCCTCATGCTGCTCGAAGTTTTCAGTGGGTGGTGCAAATGGGATCTGGATGTCTTTTCCTGAAGATAATTCATTTTGGCCTGCCTCCGGAATGGTTTTTGAGATTTTGGATTCACTTTCATGTGGATTTGAAATATCTCCACTATGGGTTTTTTGTTTTGCTACCTCCCGATCCTTGGGATCGTTTGAGGGTGATTTTTCAAAAGCAGAGCCTCCATCTAGTAGGTTGCTTGGGTGAGGCGAGACTGCTTCGTTATTTGAGAGCGAGTCCGTCTCGGTTGCACATTTTGTGCAAGTTGTATCACTCGATTCCTGAGTTTGATACGGATTTTGATCTTGATTGAATTTCTCAATCTCTTGAATTTGAAGTGTAATGATTGGTTGGGTCGGGGACCTGGTTTTGTATCCACCGCCCTGTAGTTTTTTGGGAGGACAGGCGTTTGGGTTGGATTCTATTTCGCCAGTTGCACCTTGCCTTTTGTCAGATTGACAATCATGTTTTGGATCCGAGAAACAAGATGCAACTATATTGCGTTTCCCGGATCCGAAGATTCATATTGGAGGATCTCGCCCGGTTCTGTAGTTACCCTGGGTTCAACATTTATTTTGTTTGAAGACCAGGAGGAATTTCGTTTTTGTTGGCGATTCTCTTTTGGCTTCTGGGGTGGATTTTTGGGTTCTTTCCCAGTGGTGCTCGAACTCAAACTTCGAGTTTGCCACTCCTGAGGCTTCTTCTTTACGTCTGATTGATTCCATTGTTGCTGAGCTCGTTTTGTCCTGGCTCTTGCGTCATCATTATCAAAATCAGCGAGAGTATTAAAAAAGGCACTTTTTGATTTGTCGGCACTGCCACGAATGGCTGCCCTTACTTCTCTTTCAAAATGTTGACATAGTTGATTTACAATATCGGTATCTTCTCGCGTCTCGTCTAACTCGAGAGCGATGTTAAATAGTTCAATGGCATATTCTACACGAGATTTTTTTCCGTTGGAATAATATCTTCCGAATTCAAGTTTCTGCTTCATGGAATGCTTTACGTTTTCGTTCCAAAATTGCTCTTTGAATCTGATTTCAAATTCGTCGAGAGAGACGATTTCTTCTTCATGTAAATGGAACCAGCCAATAGCTGTTCCCTGTAGAGATTTAGAAATTAATAGAGAGAGCTCTTGCTCATCCAAGGCCATGGTTTCCACGTACCTGCGAAAATCTCGCAAGAAACGTACCGGTCTTTCTCCTAATTCTCCTTTAAAAATAGGAGGAGGTAATTTTAATTTTCTAGTTATGGGTTCTGAGAAACCCATCGATTGTCTTTTTAAATCTTTGAGCTGCTTGGAGATTTCTAAGTGTCTCTCCCCAATTTCCTTTATGGATTGTTGACCAAAAGTAACATCTTTTCCCAAATCCGCGATGGTCTCATTTCTTAATTTCACCACGAATCTGTTGAGTTCGTCCTTCTCACTTTCCAGGATTTGGATCTTTTCGTTCAACTTCACAAGGGTGTCTTTGAAAGCTTTATTTTCTTGTCGCAAGAAGGCATTTTCTTCAGAAATTTCTTTCAATCTCCCCAAAATGGAATCGAATTTCTGATGAAATTCATCTTTCTCCTTAATGAGACTTTCTGAAGTTTTAGTGGTACTCTCGTTTTCTTTTACAAGATTTTTTATTTCGGATAGTACATCGTGTGATTTTTCGAGATTATTTAATCTATTGAACAGCTGGGCTTGTTCATCATCCAGTATTTTCAACTCATCTGTAACAGCCTTTGTCCATGCTCGAGTGTTTTGTTGTGTATCGTCGACTCCGTCTACCGGGTTCTCAATGCGCTCTAGTAATGCTTGAGCTGATACATCAGCTCTGTCATCGTCCGTGATTGATCGCCGTGTAGTAGACATTTTGAACACTTTCGAGTATGTTTGGTTGTCTACTGACTGGGGCCGTTTACTAAACGAAATGAGTTTGGACGAATTTTTCAACTTTCAACTTGAGAATCGAATTGCATTTAATTAGTAATGCATTATTATGATTAGATATGTTCGAAAAAATGATAATATGTAATTAAAAATTTTCAGTGTCCGGGAATCGAACCCCGTGCTACCGCGTGGGAGTCCGGTATGCTGGCCACTAGACCAGTGAGCTTGTTGCCTGCGGGCCAGGGGTGTCAAGCGTAGTAGAGTCCCTCCCCTCAAGCCCCTCTAGTCAAGTGCAGAAAGCGTCGCGGCTCGCGGCGAAGGAGCCCCTTCCCTGCGACGCCGCGCTGCGGCGCGCTCTACACATGACTGGAGGGGATCGAGGAAAAGGACTCCACCACGCTTGACACCCCTGGCGAGCTCTGCGCATGATTGAAGGGGCTTGAGGGGCAGGATTGTACCATGTTCGACACTTTTGATGTGACGGTATCCCAGGGGTGTCAAGCGTTGTAGAGTCCTTTCCCTCAAGCCCCTCCAGTCATATGTAGAGCGCGCCGTCGCAGGGTAGGGGCTCCTTCGCCGCGAGCCGCGACGCTCTCTGCACTTGACTGGAGGGGCTCGAGGGGAGGGACTCCACTACGCTTGACACCCCTGCTGCGGGCGAGCTAAACGCGCTCTATAAGAGGCGAAGTGGGGGCAATGCTCGATTGTACGAGCGAATGTCATACCACAGCGGCTAAACGCGCTATTGTGGGGAAGTGGAAACGTCCATATCTCTGTATGGACTTGCATACTCGTCAAGTCCCTGTCTGGGCGCCATATGTGACCGACGCGATACCTCGGATAATTAGGGTGGAGGTATGCGTAGTCTATCCGGCTCTGGATCTGGGGAGAGAGCCGGATATCAGAGTTCATGACTTGATCAGAAGTAATCAAATGCTATCAGGGATAAAGACAAGATTTTTAGGGTGATGTAATCGACTATCAATTCTCAAACCAATTCGGTGGATCAGGGCACCTCCTTGGGAATCAATAGTACGATCTCTGTATCTTTTATAGTTTTTTCTCAGACTAATGGATGGATCAGGGCACCCATTAATTCCAAGAAAATCCTATACATATGTTATTACGGTGAAACACAGCCGAAACACAGCCATCCAGTGGATCAGGGCACCTTCTTGACCTGTTTTACACGTAACTTTCATTTCGGTGGGTCTTGCTGATAACAAATACAGGGGATCAGGGCCCTGCAATATATCACCAGCAAAATCCAATGGTTTGATTATGCCAACTATATAGTCACACTGTGGGTTCCATCATACACTTGGAGCACTTAGGATTACCCACAGCAATAAGCACACAAAGAGAATAAATGTATATATAATCGATTTTATTCAAGATTCCATTACAATCATAAGATTATATATGGAACCCTGAGGACTTCGATTTATTCGCTTTGGGAGCTGATTTTCGACTGAAAGGCAGAATCCTCGAGCACCTGGTCAGGGCTCTATCTATACTCGGTCCTCAGAGTTCCAGAACATTCTGAAGATAATTTATTCACATGCACCGTAATTATTTATTAAAACTGAAAAGCTCTGTTAGTCCCACTATATACATATTTACAAATTATCAAAATTGCATCGATTCCTACACATATTATTCCATATAAGAATCTCAATTGAGTGTAATAAATAAAAGATAATTTTTAGATAATTATATAGAACTTTCTAGAAGTTGATCGAAGACACGTGTTTCATTGATGCACTCGTAAATTCACTTCGAAATGCCACAGATCTTTGGAATATTTGTAATATTCGTCAATAGTGACAAAAATCGTCAATATATCACCTTAAATTGACGATGTATTAGGGTTTTTACAGTAATTCACAATAAAATAATTTTTTAAACAATACTATCAAATATCGTTGATAAAAAATCTATATTTCATCGAAATAAGTCGAAATAACTACGTTCTAGCTTGATTTGTATTAGAACCACTAGTTAGTCTGAAAGAATCTATTTTACATTCAATTTTACAAAAGCTTGAACTTTGTAAAATTGAATATTGCAAATGAGGCATTGAATTTTAGAATTTTTTCATTAGTGCTATGAAAATAATGAATCCAAGAACTAGATGACGAAAAGATTTTTTAGAATTGATTGGATGAATTTCATAAAATCTTGAATAGAAAATCATAGAATTTTCTATGTATAATAGTATATATGTATATGTAATTACGAATATATATATCTTCTATATATATGACAAGTGAGCTCGCGAGGCTCACTGGACTGGGGGGTAAGCAGTGAGTGACATTATCGGCTTGTAAGCGCACACATTCTGAAATACTGTATGGAATTTATATGAAATTACTTTTTTTTAAATCCTCAAAATGAATATCGAAATTTTTCGAGATTATGGTTGTCACAACAGGTCCAACGGAATTCGATATTTTTTGACGTACCTGAGCGCATTTTCCTCGTAAATCCAAGCACTTTTGAGAAAAATGTTGCCCAAGGCCGATAATCGACCCTATTCACCTCTGGGAGCTATTAACTGAGAGCAAATTTTAGCGATTTTTACGTCATCTTGCGGACGGCCTAGGTCCAACTAGAAAGGTGATAATCGATTTTCGCCAGTGGTCATTTTGTAGGTCTTGAAGAAACCTACAATTTGACCACTGGTAAGAGTCGATTATTGTACTTTTTACAGAAGCTACAGCAGTGGGAAAACGAGCATTTTTCCAAGAAATCGAAACTCTGAGAGTGAAAAAATGAAGACGTCCATAATATTTATCCACCAAACTTCTCCAGTATGTCCTTTGAGGTGTCTACTCATACCGAAAACGTTTTTGGGAGGTCATTTTTTTCTTTTTTTCCTCAAAGGCACCCCAAAATGCCGTTTTTTGCAATTTTCTCAAATACGTTACTTTTGTCATGGCCGCATATGTTTGAATCCCACTTCATTTGCACCACAGTATATGAAAGTACTCCCCCAAGTACCCCCAAACATGTATAAAAATTTGCGGGGACAATTTTTGAGCCAGGGGTGAGCTGTGGGTTATATTTGGCGAGTCAAAGATGGGCATTATTTTGGCCATCTGAGTGCAGGAGACCGTGAGCATGGTTTTTCTCATTCTAGTTCGCAAATGAAACATTGGGCTGGAATGGAGATTCAAACATACTCATCTGACTCAAAATGACCATCTGAACACAACTCTGAGGTCAGTTTTTCTCTAAATAGTCGTCCCTCTGCCCCTCCAGAATTTAGATTCTGTCGACGGGTTCTGACACCGCTGAGGCACTAGAAGACATTCTAGAGCTGAACTGACCTCTGGAATGTGTTTAGATGATCCTTTTGAGCCGGATAAGTATGTTTGAATCTCCATTCCAGCCCAATGTTTCATCAGCGAGCTAGAATGAGAAAAACCATGCTCACGGCCTCCTGCACTCAGATGGCCAAAATGATGCCCATTTTTGACTCGGCAAATATAACCCACAGCTCGCCCCTGGCTTGAGAATTGCTCCCGCAAGTTTTTATACATGTTTGAGGGCACTTGGGAGAGTACAACCATATACATTGGTGCGGATTAAGTGGGATGAAAGCATATGCGGCCATGACAAAAGATGACGTATTTGAGAAAATTGCAAAAACGGCGTTTTGAGGTGCGTTTAAAAAGAGAAGAAAAATGACCCAGAAACTCTTTTGGTATAAGTAGACACCCCAAAGAACATACTTGACGTTTTCAGTGTTTTATTTTTCAAGTTTCGATTTTTCAAAAAATGCTCGTTTTCCCACTGCTGTAGCTTCTATAAAAAGTACAATACTCGACTTTTAACAGTGGTCAAATTGTAGCTTTTTTCAAGACCTTCAAAATGACCACTGGCGAAAGTCGATTATCACCTTTCTAGTTGGACCTAGGTCATCCGCAAGATAACGTAAGAATCGCTAAAATTAGTTCTCAGTTAAGAGCTCCCAGAGGTGGCCAGGGTCGGTTATCGGCCTTGGGCAATATTTTTCTCAAAAGTGCTTGCAATCACGAGAAAAATGCGCTCAGGTACATCAAAAAATATCAAATTCCGTTGGAGCTGTGATTTTCCCAAAATAGGCCAACAAAGGGCCTAAAATGGCCCTTTCACGGGCCCCAGGCTCCACAGGGAGGGGGTCGAAAAAATCGGAAAAAAATCCTTCCGCACTAATTCAATTTGAGTACTTATACACTAATTCAATCAAGTTCTTATATAATTCTAGGAATAGAAATTCGTCTCGGAATTGTACAGAAGCCTCCAGTTGCCCTTCAAAAGTCCTTGAATTTCTCAGATCCGTCTCCTTGAAAATCTTGAGAAGTCCTTGAATTTGGTTCCAAAATTTCTATAGATACCCTGGCCGGAACGAGAAGCGTTCCGACAACCAGAGCAGAGCTGGGAAGAATAACAAAAACAGGAAGAACAAAGGAAATAAGAGAAGGACTAGACCCGACGCACTCCTCATAGAAGTGAAAGAAGATGGCCTGTCCCTCGCAGATGTGATCAAGAGAGTCAAGCAGGGAGAGGAAACGAGGCAAGGGTCTTCAAAGGTCTCCAAACTGCGGAAGTCGGAAGAGGAATATCCACTCATCGAGCTTGAGAAGGGGTGAAGGCAGAGGCCGTTGTGGATGCCTTCAAGGGGGTGATTCAAGACGCCGGAGAGATATGACGTGTTTCCCTAACGATCACGCTGGAAGTGCTTAACCTGGACGACGTGAGTACACTCCAGGAAGTCAAGGAAGCCGTCGTGAAGGAACTCGGAGCAGAGCATGCAGGGGGCATCGCGGTTAGGACTATCCAACCAGGATACAGGGGTACTCAGGTTGCGGTGATGACACTGCGGGAGCGGCTTGCTGAAGGAGTGCTGGCCAAAGGGCAAGTCCGGATATACTTGGTTCATGCGCGGGTCCGGGAAAAAGGCGAAATTTCGAGATGCTACAACTGCCTGCAATACGGGCATTTGTTCGCGAAGTGCGACAAGCCACAGGTAAGGCGGGCAAAACGTTGCTTCAATTGTGGAAAAGAAGGTCACATAGCAGCGGGATATGCAATAGGTGGGCCAAAAATCCATTTTCCTCGGGAATCGCTTGGCGCTAGTGAAATTTCACTGTTGTTTGGTGGAGAGATACAGAAATTTCCCCGCTGCATGTTCAAAATTGAGTTTTTCAGGTGGAGCAAGAGCCTTGAAAATTGAAAGAAATGGAGAAAAACGTGTTTTTCGACCCTTTTTGCTGTCGTTTTGCATGAATCTTCGGTGCATCTTCACATTCTGATACGTGCTTCGATCAATTTCAAAGCTTGTCTCAAAATCTCTGAATTCAATTAAGGTACGTCTCATTTGAGTTACTTGGACCAAAGTTGTTGTCAATCTACGGAAGATGCTTTTCTGCCCTTGTTCTTACGTTTTTTATCCGCGATCACCAGGAGGCTAAGATGGGGAGGTCCAATCTTGTGGAACGCGGATCTTGATGAAACTTTGGGAATCATCTTGTTTTGGTGAGAAATAAAGGTATCTCCAAGGTTTTAATCCCATGGGCCTCTCATATCCAAATACAGCTATGGAGATTAGCATTGCCAATAGAGGCCCATGTTGAAAATTTGTATATATAGATATATAAACAACGCTAACTTCCATAGCTGTATCTCGGAATAGGAGGCCCATCGGATCAAACCTTTGGAGATACCTTCATTTTGCACCAAAACAAGATTATCCCCAGAGTTCCGTAAGGATCCGTGTTCCCTGTAAGCCTTATGTAGTCACCCGACAAAGAGAATTCTGTCCAGATTGTCACGCTTAGGCTTCCACAGTTTTCACTATTTTGCGTTTGAACGAGAAAAGCCGTCTCTAAACTGCCGAAGAATGAGATCTTGTGATGGAGCAAGAGTCTAGGAGATTTCCAAGGAATTAAGAAAAACATGACGTTTTGATGGTTCTTCCGAAAGTGATGCGATAGAGCGCAGACTATTTTTTTCGGCTGAGTTGTCATATGAACGACCATTTTTCATGTATTTTCACCCGTAGAAACCAAAAACGAGGTCTACTTAGGCCTCCGGAGTCGAGGGTCTCCGTGAATCGCGAGATACCGATCCTAGCAATAAAACTACAGTTTTCCGGGAAACGCCAGAATCCGTTCAAATCGCTGTGTTGTTGCGGAGAATATTCTATCGGGCCTGGATCCTCATAGTGCAACAATTCTCTACGTATTTTGTCCTCCTGAAAACAGTCCCGGTGTTTTCATCGAGCTTGGATACGTCGAATAGAGAACTGACATGACTACTAAAATTATTTGAAAATGCTCATACTATGCAAGTTCACGTTGAAATAGAAACGATATGTGGAAATTCGGGAATTTTCTGTTGTCAAAGTGACTCAAATTTGAGTCTGAAGTTTTTCAGGTTTTGAATTGGCGCCATTTAATATGGCGCCGACTGCACATGAGTCACGTGACTTCAGAGTGTTTTCCACGATGATTCTGAGGCAAACCAGCGTTTCGTCACCGCGAAGTTCTATTATTTGAGTAAAATGAGCTCTCGATTGCGATTCGGATAAGGATTGCCGATGAAAAATGACATCACAACAGTTGGGGAATTTAGCGGAACATGTGCAGCCACCGCCATATTGGATGGCGCCAATTCAAATTGTCAAAACTTCAATGATTGAGAAACCATAGAGGCGTCGTAGAAATTTCCAACCTTTTTTCCTGTATCTATTTTGCCACGAACTCTCAAAATATAACATTTTCCGTAACTACGTCAATTCTCTATTCAAGTATTAAGCAAATGACGACGGAAGATTCTCATCCTATCTTATGCACGGACTGCCTATCCTTATACACAGGGTTGACAAATCTGTCATCAGCTAGTCTTGACTTGAACTCCACGCACTGAAGCTCCATGGAACTACCGGGATCGTTTTTGGGAGCTCAGAATACGTAGGAAAATGAAGTTCCATGAATGATTAAGGTCTATTTAGATTCCTTTCTCAGCAGCACAGCGATTTGAACGAATTCTGGGGTTTTCCGGAAAAGTGTAGTTTTATTGCTAGGACCAGTATCTCGTAATTCACAAAGACCCTCGTTCCCCGAGGCCAAAGTGGACCTCGTTTTTTGGTCCTACGGGTGAAAATACATGAGAAATGGTTGTTCATATGACGACTCAGCCGAAAAAAATAGTCTGCGCTCTATCGCACCACTTCCGGAAGAACCATCAAAACGTCATGGTTTTCTTATTTTTAAAAAATCTGCTAGACTTTTGCTCCATCACAAGATCTCATTCCTCGACAGTTTAGAGACGACTTTTCTGGTTCAAACGCAAAATAGTGGAAACTGTGGAAGCCTAAGCGTGACAATCTGGACAGAGCTCTCTTTGTCGGGTGGCTACATAAGGCCTAGCCTCCTGGTGATCGCGGATGAAAAACGTAAGAAAAAGGGCGGAAAACCATATTTCGTGGATTCACAACGACTTTGGTCCAAGTAACTTAAATGACGTACCTCAGCTCATTTTATAGATTTTGAGACAAGCTCCACAATCGATCGAGGCTCGTATCAAAATGTGAAGATGCACCGAAGATTCATGCAAAACAATAGCGAAAAAGGGTCAAAAAATACGTTTTTCTTCACTTTTCCAATCTTCAAGGCCCTTGCTCCACCTGAAAAACTCAATTTTGAACGAGCAGTGGGAAAATTCCTGTATTCTCTCACCAAAAGACATTGGAATTTCACTAGCGCCCAGTGATTTCCGAGAAAAATGGATTTTCGGGCCACCCTAATGTGCAACCGGAGAGCGAAAATGCCTGAGCTGCGAGGCCCTCAAAGTGGACCACAAACACAGGTCGGACAAGCAGTGCTGCGAGGCGTACCAGCAGGCGCGAGCAGCATGGAAAGACCGGAAAAGGCGCGAAGATGGCTGGTTTCCTGCAAACGAATCTTCGCAGGAGCATCAATCTCACAAACTACTCGGAACAGAGGCCTCAAAAATTGGAGCAGACGTCCTCATCATCTCCGAGCAGTATCTCCGAAAAGAGCGACCGCGAACTACGGAAGACCTTGGGAGGAGATCGGCCATCCAAGTCTGGAACCGGAGGGACTGGCTTCGCCCGAAGAGTCATCGGCAATATTGCGGTGTATAGCTGCTACTACTCACCAGACGCACCGATTAATGTCTTCCCTCGGGAACTGCGAGAACTCGAGGATAGTTTAAGACACTGGAGAGGCCTCGCCATAGTAGCGGGGAATTTCAACTCGAAGGCCCCACCCTCGAGCGGGGGAACGGAGGGAGAGGGAGGCAACGCGCTGGGAATGACCATGCCCCAATTGGACCTGGTCTGTCTCATCGAGGTGGGAAAACAGATATGGGATAGAGGGGCATCGTCTTCTATGCTTGACCTGACGTTTGTTAGCTCATCGCTCATGAGACGAGTCACGAAGTGACAGGTTCTCGATTCGGAAACGCTTAGCGACCACCGTCATATCTTTTTCAAGATGAATGGTGGCCGAGACGAAGGTATAGTACGGCAGATCGAGGGATGGCAAGTCCGTTGAATTGACAAGGAAAGCTTCAAGGAAGCGATCATTGAAGCAGAGGCCCCCGAAGAAGAACTCACACCGGAAGAGACGGTAACCAGTGTCCTCCGAGCCATCACCCGAGCCTGTGACGCCTCCATGCCGAGGAGGAAGCAACCGCGGTTCCAAAGAAGGCGAGCATACTGGTGGAACGGGGAGATTGGTGACCTTCGCCGCAACGCAAACGCTAAGAGGAGGCGATCAAAGCGAGCGCGCAAGCGCGGACGTACTTCAGCGGCAGCAGACAAATCGGCCAACGAAGAAGCAGAGAAGCTCCTACGGAATGCCATTCGACGCAGCAAGCGAAAGTGCTGGGTGGAACTCTGCAGCATGGTAGATCGTGATCCGTAGGGCACATCGAACCGGGTAGTCATGAGCAGACTGCACTCGAAAGACGGGCCTCCAGCGCTGACTGACAAAGAGTCAGTTCTAAGGATAGCAAGGGCACTCTATCCGCAAGGTAGGCCCAAACTCACATCCCCCGGGCGCATCTCCAACCCAATACTTCTCTTCGACGAGGAAGAGCTCCGACTTGAAGCTAAGAGATTAGCAAACGGTAAGGCGCTGGGGCTTCATGGTATTCCCAATATAGCCCTGAAGATAGTACTCCGAGAGCAGCCCAGCCTGCTGTTGAAGTTGTTCAACAAGTGCCTTCTCGCGGGGACATTCCCGGAAGCGTGGAAGTGGCCGGAGTTGGTCCTCATATCAAACGGAGAGGGTAGGGAACCAGCGGAGCCTTCGTTAAATCGGCCACTCAATATGCTGGACAACATCGGGAAGATATATGACCGCATGATCCTGAACCGTGCGGAAAAAGAGTCCGACGGCAGCGGAGGGATGTCCCCGATGCGGTTTGGATTCCGCAAGGGGCTTAGCACGATGCACGCAATCAAGTGCGTGCAAGATAGAGTCCGCAGAGCGCATACAATGGGACCCCAACCAGGTAGCGGGTACTACGCCATAATGTGCCTTGATGTGAAGGATGCCTTCAACACGGCAAGCTGGAAACGGATCTATAGGTCCCTAGACGGAAGAGTCCCCTCTAATCTGCTCGCAGTCATCAGCGATGGATTGCGTGACATAGTCCTTATATGCGACACCGATGAGGGGACGGTTGAGTTGGAACTCTCTGCAGGGATAGCTCAAGGATCCGTATCAAGACCATTCGAGTGGAACACGCAATACGACGAGTTCCTGAACATGAGTCTTCCAGATGAAGCAGAAGTCATTGGCTTTGGCTTCATCGCATCTGGCTGGAAAAGGTAGAAAAACTCGTAATTTCTCTAGTTCATAGTACTCATTCAATCAAATACATTCGGAAAATAGCCAAGACGAATTAAATACATTCTTTATTTTTCCGAAAAATCAAAATAAAATATCCCAGCTTGCACGGATCCGCCGCGAGATTAATTCCTCACCAGCTGCCTGTACTCAATGATCATATTCCTCTACACCCCTCTACCGGATAGACTGACCTCTAGTTACTCACTTAATTGCGTGTTGTTAATTATAATTATATCATTTTATTGTTTTGAGATAGCCCAGATTACAACCTGGTAGTCTGCAGTAGCGATCCTCAGTTGAGCGGGGTGGCTCCAACGACATGCACGACGAAACCTATTATGAGAAGGAGGATCCCTCTCCGAAGGGAGAATATCCTTTTCCTTCAATTACAAGGCTCTAGAGTAGGAAAAAATGGCTAGACGTAATCATAATCCGATATTGCCGAGAGGCCGTTGATGGTCGATTGTATTCCACGACAAACGGTCCGGGTGTATCTGTCGCAGCCTTTTGGTAGAATCAGCCGTTTCATTTGAGAGCGATTGATTCTACAATCGGGCGGGCCTGAACCAGCCTTTTGGCCAAACGGCTGCAGTAGGCCAGCCATTTGGTCAAACGGCGGATTGCGCTCAGCCTTTTCATAATAAAACTTGCGCCGCTCGGCTTTTGGCAGCACTGTACCGATACCCTGAATCATATACGCCATTCTTCTTCTGGATGTTCAAAGCTGTATACGGAGATGGCCGAACAAATAGAGAACTGTGATCAAACAAGTGCTTTAGAAAAAGTGAATGTGAGTGAATTCAAAAAACAGTTTGATGAGAGAGTGTCGAATCACTAGGAAAAATGTGATTCAACAAGTAAAAAACCGTGGACACGGGAATATATCCAACAGGTGAGTTAGTGATACTGTGCTGTTGTTCACGTAACGATCATGTACCTTATTTTGGTAATACTCATGATTGACACTTTGACACTAATCGCAGCAATCTGCAGCTGATAATATAGTCATCAAATCTGAAGAGCTTTACTGCATTTCTTGACAAGAAATAGTCACAAGTGCTCATAAATGCTCCGCTTGTCAAAATCCTCTTCACATAGATTGTGGCGCATCATCAGGTGAGATTAATGAGATTGACGAGATTCGCTACGAGCAAATTATCTGCTACTATTGTCAGAGTGAGAAAGATATAACTGATGAACAGCGAGGTGCTCACGAAGGTGTGAAGAGAGCTGCCGAAAATATGCTGGAGTTCAGCCGAGATAAGTTTCCAGCTCTTGATAAAGGATGCTCGGTACTAGTGTCAGTACCAAAATTCGATCGGGGTTCATTGGATGCCGAAACAATTTTGGGTACAATAGTGGAAATCAAGAATGAAATGTACAAGGTTGGGACATCGGTGGGAACACTCAAGAACTGGTATTCGCGAGGCGATATCCAGCCTAGCTTTGTGGATTTTTCTGGAACAATTTGCAGTGATGAAATTTCACTTCGCGAAGCCTTGTCGAAATCGTCGATCTTCGGGGGTCAAGGGTTCCAAAGATGTAATTGCCAACCCTCAAAAACTCAGTGCCAAACACTAAGATGTTCTTGTTTCAGGGAACAATTGCAGTGCAATTCCAGGTGCCATGCAAGTTCATCATGCGCCAATAAAAATTAATGCGTATTCTTCGTACGACTTGCAATATGATTTTTGCATGACAATATACATTGTTCACAATTCAATATATTTATGACTGATGCATCTGACAAAATTCGATGATAGAATCTTTCATCTCATGCATGCTTTAGTTATGCAATAAATCTATGACTGATGCATCTCGAAAATTTGATCATAATCAATTATCCAACCTTCGAACCATCCCTATTTCGTAATTTCCACGAGCTAGAGTTCACGATACTACCGCCAAAAGCCGAGCGCAAGTTTTATTATGAATGGGATGAGCGCGATCCGCCGTTTGACCAAATGGCTGGCCTACTGCAGCCGTTTGGCCAAAAGGCTGGTTCAGGCCCGCCCGATTGTAGAATCAATCGCTCTCAAATGAAAAGGCGGCGTTTGGCCAAAAAGCTAGCCTTTTGGACAAACGGCTGATTCTACCAAAAGGCTGCGACATATTGACCGTACAATTCCCAGAATTCACAGTAGAATGATGAGATACGGGTCACAGTATTCTCGACTGACAGTCTACTGCTCCCAAATGACAGTTATCTCCATATTGAAGGCAATATTGTGTTCGATAAGGAGCAGAGTATTCCATTGATAAGTGATTTCCTCCTTTTCCTCTTTGACATGATTTGATATGAGATCAAGAATGTGATTATTGATGAAACAAAAAATCCCGGCATATCGTTAGTCTGATGAATCTTGTATCACTTCCTGCGGATGGAGATGAGTCTATGACTAATGCTGGACATCATATAGGAAACTACACCATAAGCTCTAGTCACGGTTTCAAGTTTGCTATTCCGCATAGTAAAATATTTGGTTCTTGTAAAGACTTTAGACGGGTTATAGCATTCGCAAAATATGATATAGTATTGCTCAGATCGAAAAATGAAAACAGTTGCGTGATAACAACGGGTGGGGAGTATGCTCCACGAATCAATCAAACTGCTGTAACTCTACAAATGACTTATATAGAGCCAAACCATTTGATACGTCTTCACCTGCTAATTCTCGAAAGAAATACTCCTCCGTTCCTATCATACCGAAGCTGGGATCTCTGTGAACTTCAAACAATAATTGATACCTCTCAATTAATATGGCATATTGAATAAGAGCACATTTCAACTCAATAAGAGCACATTTCAACTGGAGAAACCTCGATACCGTCAACTGGGGTAACTTTGGGACACAAATCGCATTTTTTCTCTTCAAACTCGTGAAACTTGTACGTCTTATACTAGAAGCGCATTGTATGCGTAGTCAATCGAAAGCTCTCAGCCTCAGCTCTCTATTGCGGTGTTTATAAAGTGCATTTGGACATCTGTAGTTGGAGATATGAGCGCTCAAAGATGTGTCCCAGAAATGAACCGGTTTTGGGTAACTTTGGGACAAAAATCGCATTGATGTCCTTAAAACTCTTGTAACCTGTATATCTCGCACCAGCCACATCAGAATCGCATTGTGTCTGTGGTCAATCGAAAGCTCACAGTCCCAGTTCTCAATTGACAGTTATGAAAGTATATTTGAACATCCTCGGTCAGAGTTATGGGTGCTCAAACAGTGTCCCAAATTCACCCCGGTTTACAGAAGAAAACACATACTTCTCAGTTTTTCCGCTCCAAAGCGAAACTGGGTGGATGTACGCCAGTGTAATGATGGATTCGTTCAGATATCTGAACAGACGAGTGGATCTAGCTCAGTTACCTTGGAGTCACTCTGCAAAGGTTGATACCTCATTCATTTGTCTGAGAGACCGTTTTTCGAGTTGGGGACATACTCTTGAAGGAGTCTGTCTATGAATGACCCCACAACTGATAGAGGACCTTTTGCCGGTGCAAAACATTGCTCATGCGTGCCCCAAGTAGGGAGAACAGGTACCAAAGCCTCAGGATTATCTACCTTGCAGATTACATGTGATAATGACTCTTTCGTGGGTTGTCCCAAAGTTACCTCCCTGCCCCAAAGTTACCCCAGTTGACGGTACATTGCCTTCCAGACCGCTATGAATAACAGCAAGAAAGACATGTCGAAATTCGACCACTGCAAGATTGTCAATGCGAAAATCTTCCTCAATTCTGAAGCATATCCTTATGAACATCTTCACATTGACTTTGCCAAGGCTCAGGATACTTCAGTCATATTTGGAATGTTCAAGGCCTTTAGGAAGAATTCAATTTCAATCAGTAAACGGAATTTCGGGGAGTCATTTCCATTTCTCGTATTTGATGTTATCGAGTCAGCTGATTCGGTGGAATCATCAGTAGTGGATGTTCGAGTTGAGCTCGAGTTCAGAGAGAATATTCCGAAGAATACAACAGCCTACAGTCTCATAATTCACGATAAATTTGTCAAGTACAATCCACTGACGAATATTGTTCAGATGATGATTCGATTTCTGTTCAAGCCTTCACGGAAGGACTGGGAGCGA
Organism: Eretmocerus hayati; assembly: GCA_029851415.1. NCBI lineage: Eukaryota > Metazoa > Arthropoda > Insecta > Hymenoptera > Aphelinidae > Eretmocerus > Eretmocerus hayati. The sequence continues at coordinate 108,124,853 of CM056743.1, forward strand.
TTTGGGAGGAAATTTGACAAGAACAATTGCTTTGAGAGAGTGAGAATGCAATTGCTGAAGGATAAGAAGCAGATGGATGAGGAGCATGAGACAACAGCAGCGGTTAGAAAGATATGGTGGTTCAATGTTGTAAACGTAGATGAGTTCAAACCTCGAATGGAGGCGGCAAGTCCTATGGCTGCTCATGAATTTTATCTTGATATCGACGCCTCCTATCAAGAAGATGCTATCCCAGGCGTCAGTTCTAGGGGATGCTATCTCAAAGAACGAAAGTAGATGAAGCGCACTCCCACCTCAATCCAAAACAAAGCCCAAAAGCACTGTCACTTTGAGATAATGCTAAGTCGTCTGTCTGCTTCAAGAAGATGCCGACTTTGAGAGCAGTTCGAGGAAATGCTATCATGCCCCCCCCTCCCCCTCCGCTAGAAATTCTATTCCCGTATCAATGCCGGAGGATACACTCATTGGGAGGGAGGGAGGCGGAGCGTGATGGGGCTTTTTGAATTCAATTACGATGATCGACCAGTTTCTCTTTCTTGGCGGGTCAAGGGGGGGGGGCTATCAGACGAATCGAATATTGTGAAGCTCATCACAGACATCTTTCTTTCATAATAGAGACAACTGTCCTCTGTTCTAGGCGTCGTTACAGCAGGGGGCTGGCTCCATGCTACGGCTGGGGCTCGGCCGGGGGAGTGAAGCCCTTCTGTTTCCCGAGTACTCGTGAGGAGACCTTTGGGCCGAGGGAGAGACGCCCCTCCGGGAACCTAGTCTCGGCGTGGCCACGACCATTGGGCCAAGCTCAAATCATAAATGGGAGAGGGTATCCGATGAGGAGCCTTGACGGTGACCAGTCAAACGTTCACGACGGAGGTTGTGTAACACTGAGAATAGAGGCTAAGACCCTCGACGGTGACCAGTCAAACGTGAGGTGGCGTGGACCCGCAGAAACACTGGGAGAGGAGTATTCGACGAGGAAACTCGACGGCGACCAGTCAAACGTTCACAGTGGAGATTGTGTAACACTGGAAAAAGAGGTTGAAAAATACCTCGACGGCGACCAGTCAAACGTAAGGTGGCGGGGAACGACAGAAACACCGGGACGAGCAAACCGTGGAAATTGTTAGTAGCTCAGGCGCAACCACCTAGTACCCGGTCCTCAAGCCAATACCAATCAAGGCTAATATTGGGAGAGGTAACCCGCAACGGGCCAGGGCGGACTGAGTCTATCGTGAGTGTAGCAGGGCACTCAATTGGAATCGACATAAGGGCCTGCTGACCGCGACAGGTGAGTATGTGACGACTACTCTGGCTTCCCGAGTTATTCAACGGGTTAGACCACGAGACCGTGGTCTATTCATGAAACGTGGGAGAGCACTATGTTCTGTTGGAGCGGTCGTGCAGTAACCTGTCTGTGCGTAGGCAAAACAGGGAGAGAGTCCTCGCAAGAAGCCTTGGCTGTGACCTTCCAAGGCTGAAGTCGTAGAGCTTCTAACATAGGTACCCAGGGTCGGGGCTTAGCCCTTAGTTGTGTGCGCTTGCGTGCCAGCTACTGCCCCGTCATGAGGTTGGATCCTGGGAGGCGTACGGTTTGGCAAACTGGATGGGATGCTGCCACCCCGCCGAGGTGGAAGAAGTCGGTAGTCCGCGAGGACGCGATGACAGGGCGTGCCTCTGTCCACAGGCTTGGAGCCAGTGGAGGGTTGAGCCGAGAGGCAGGGACCTCCACTTGAAATGAGTAAGACAATACAAATGTTCCAGGCGTCGTCAAAATTTTTTGATAGTCAAAACACGCTGTGCACACCTTGCTATCTCTCTTCTTAGCTGCATCAACGCCAGCTTTCTTCGAATCACTACCCAGAGTCTTGTTTCTAAGATGCGTATCCTAATCTGATTGTGATTCAATTTTCGCCAATTCAGTAGCATTTTGGTGATTTGTACACGTATCGCAAGCATCCTCCTTTGGTTTAAAGAACGAGATGTTGAACCTACTCAGAAATATATCGTTGTAAACGTGTAGATTCACGGGGTCAAGACCTTGTTCTTTGGCTACTTCCACGTACAATACCCACGAAGATCCACGATGAGTGAGGCACGTACAACTTTGAGGAGAAGTCTTTTGATTTGTGTATTTGCGTACGCGAAGATGATTCACTTGGGTATCGTACGCGAGTGCTCATGGTCTGGTGATGACACGCGGATACCAGGAGAAGTTGTTGCATTCACTCATTCACGTACGCGAATTCAAGCACCATATTTTTTTCTGGGAGATTGAGCGAATATGCATGGTTCGGTAGTCACACCTTCAATTGGCATACGTGGATTCGAATCACGTGACCTGAAAAGTTGTCATCGTTCGAGCTCTGGTGGAAAGGTCCCTCGTTCCTGTCCGAATCAATCGAACCGTGGACCACTGAAGCTGAGAACTTGGGAGTACGTGCTCTCGAAGAGAGAACTTCCTCTCATGCCACCACGGCAGGTCAGTCTCCGGATCGATGGATGATGCAGAACGATCTTGTGGACAGGTATTCCACTGTTTCAAGCCTCGGTTGGCATACGCGGGTCTATTCGACCCAAGGCCTTTCTTATGAGATCGCCACGCTTGCAATTCGAAGTTTCCCGGGCTCAGCGTGACATTTTTTGGTAGTCAAGATGTACCACTTACCGACCATGCATATAGCAACAGGGCTGGCACGCGCGTCTTCTCACCACAGCCAAGCAAAGTTGCCGCAGGGTCCAAAGTACCCACGTGTGCCAGCTATGCGCGCGTCGTGTATTTTTCACCCGAGTTTGTTTCATGGATCAGAATTAATAACATATAATTCTTGGTTACATAGGTTGTTTTCTCATCCGACTTCGCGTCCATACAGCTCAATATCGTATACTCGATAGCCACGCGAGAGAAGAACGACAAAGTGTGAAAAATGAGTTTTTTCCACTGAAAATATTCTAGAGGACGCAATTCTCAATGGAATGAGCTGAAAATTCAACTGAATTATCTCAAGATCGAGTAGATATGAGAAATGAATAGTCCCGTGGTCGATCTTTCAATGGAATTCTTCATTCCGGCATGATGGGTGAGAATAAAAATTCTGAATTCATGCGTCAAAATATGTCAGAATGAATATTTTTCTTCAAGATCCACTCTTTCGCTATTATTTCCTCGGATTGACTTCATCTCGAGATGACTCAGTTGGATTTTCAGCTCATTTGGATGAAAATTGCGCCGTCTACAATTTTTTCAGTGGAAAAGGCGATTCTTCTTATTTTTCTGGACATTTGTATCCTCTGGAATTTCTTATTTGGTTTTGGAGATCATCTGAATACATTGGCTTATCAAAAACATACCAAACAAGCTACAAAAAGTTTCAAGTCAAAAGAGTCAATATAATAGCTACAACATCGATTTTTCGGCGTGGGTCGAATAGACCTAGGTTGGCCAGCTATGTTATTTGGCGGAGGTGTGCCGGCTCAGGGTCAAAACTTTCGCGAATCACGGCTCCCTGTCTTCGTTTTTTAACTAAGCTGAGCTTTCGCATGAGTGAGAACAGAACGGAGAAAATACAATTCCTGAAGCTCGGATTCATTGACCTCGGTGCGGTTTCGGGAGGTTTGCTCAGTTGTGGAGAGCTCAAAAATGCCGAATTGTTATGGGTCTATCTCGAGCAAATACGTAGTTTCGGTGGATGTTTCAGGTGCCTCGAGGTGAACAAAGGAATCAAAGATACCAATTCATTGAAATTGTGGCCTCTTTTAGATCGAGGATTACTCAGAGTAGGAGGCCGACTTTGTCTTGCCTTGGTGGACTATCCTGCCAAATATCCACTTATTCTACCCTGCAGGAGCCCCTTGACGGACCTGTTCGTCAAACGAGCTCACTTGAATTCCCTGCACGGCGGAACGCAGCTCACGTTGGCCAGTCTCAGGAAGCAACGCTGGATTCCTAAAGGTCGACAAGCGGTAAAAGTTTTGATCAACAAATGTACTGTATGCTTAGGATATTTTGCTGAAATGTCAAGTCAATTGATGGGAGATCTTCCTAAAGTGGGGGTTACGCCTGCCCATCCTTTTGAGCACTCGGGGGTGGACTTTGCTGGTCCATTCAAAATACCCCTGTCTAAAAGTCGAGGTCGAGGTGCGATTAAAGCTCATGGTTGTATATCCATCTTCCTCAGCACAAGAGCTATTCACTTGGAGGCTGTAGAAGACTATTCGAGCGAGGCGTTTCTGGTTGCGTTCGAGCGTTTTACGTCAAGGCGTGGTCATTGCAGTAAGTTCGAGTGTGACAACGACCTGAATTTTGTTGGGGCAGATGGTGAACTGCAACGTCGCACTACAAGAGGTCCGGTAAATGTTGTGCCATTGAGCTCATATAATTACATGCATTCAGTGACACAGAAATCTTCCAGAAATTCCCGGGTTTCTTGTAATACGTCGCTTCGACGGAGCTTCTGGAAAATTCAACGGAATCGCTGTAGATCTGAGCGATCTGAAGACGGAATTCAGATTCAATCCACCATCGGCTCCACATTTTGGAAGGATTTGGGAGGCTGCATTCAAATCAGCGAAACATCATCTAAGAAGGATAGTTGGTGACCATCTTCTTTCCTTCGTAGAAATATCTACTCTTCTGTCTAAAATTGAAGCTTGTTTGAATTCAAGGCCTATTACACCTTCGAGAGATGATCTTTTTGATTGGACAGCGCTGACGCCCGCACATTTCTTATACAAAGACCATAATTTGTAATTCCAGAGCCAAGCGCACCATCGGGTCCTATTCCAGTCAATAAACGAAGGAAGTGAATTTTTCAGATGACCCAGGAATTTTGGTAATTGTGAAATTGGCTTCTGGAAATTGTGAAATTGACTACCTACAAGCGCTGCAAGAAAGGCACAAATGGTCCAGGCCTTCCAGGGCCTATCGAGTGGGCGATGTGGTCCTCCTACGCGACGATTGCAAACCTCTAGCCGTCTGGCCCTTAGGAATGGTCACGGCGGTTTTTTCAGGCCCTGGAGGCAGAATTCGGGTAGTAGAAGTCCGTACTCCTACATCGACATACAGACGATCAATTGTGGAGCTAACTAGCTGGTAGAGAAACAAGTAGTAGAGTAGATTTCTACTCGTACTAGAGTATTCAGACGGAGCTAGTGATGAGAATTGAACTCTGAAATCATTGGGCATCAAGTGATAGACTTCAGAGCAGAGTTCAGAGTCATGAGCGTAAATCATTTCCGATTCTCAGTTTAGAATATTTGTAAAGTAGTATGGGTGCCTTCCTCGTTCTCGAGTACTAGAAGTGCGTATCTTGTTGGCGTGCGAGCACGATATGGAATTCTAGTCTCTTGCGCGGTTGCCGAGGACGTTCACATCCACGTGAAGTGAATATGCCTTTCTCTTGGGCCTAATTGCTCGGGTAGCCGTAACTGAGTATGCATTCCGTAGGATTGATCGGAAAAACGTTCGGCTCTTAAACCTGTGTCTTTTTTCATGATGGATGCATCCCTCCTGTGATATAAAGGATAGCAAGGTCATTTCTCTTTTGAAATTTCTTTTCATAATCTCAGTATAGAATTACTCCTCAAGTAAGATAAGTTGATAACCTTTGAAACTTCCGGTTCTTATTTCATGATTCTTTTCAATTCAGAACAAGAGGGTAGCTCTAGAGCTTACTGCTCTTATTTGTTGAATTCGATTTTTTTGGCAATGCTACTCTTCAAATGTATTCCCTCGAGTTCACATCACTGAAGAGGTCAAATTGTGGAATGGAATTATTTAAGTTATCGATTTCTCATATGTAATCAATCAAAGTGGGAGGAATGTTTAGTACTGGCTTATTCCGATTATATACATTTTCCATCCTCATCAAGTTTTTAGTTACGTTCTGAATTCTCGCTCACTGCCGCCATTTTGCCGTAGCGACTTCGCGCTCTTCTGTTACTCTTCTTCAGCGCGCTCGTCGCTTTCTATGGCTTGCGCCAGTTTCCGCTCAGCAGCCGACCGTGCCACCTCACTCTGTACCATGAGCTTTATTATGATATAGTTCATTGTTCATTTAAACTATGTGTCGAAAAGTTATTGACTTCACCTGCTCCCGTAATGGAAAATAGATATTCGCATACGCTACAAAAAATGCAGATTCACCTACGCGAAGTGACGCTTGACTCCCATACCATGGATATCTGCGTACGATCCCAAAAGAATGACGGAATCTCGTACGGCCATCAGCGCATGGACCCACTTCTCCTGAAGTTGTGGGTGACAACCAGACCATGAGCATTCGCGTACGCTACTGAAGTGATTTGAGTTTGCGGACGCGATTTCGGGTGCGACTACCAAACCATGGATATTGGCATAGGCTATCGGTGTGAATGGTGGATGCTCATGAAAGGAAGTCCTTTGAAATAGGCGCGCGACTACCCAACCATGGATATTCACTCAAGCTACTACTATCGGTTTAAAAATGATTGACACCTAGAGAATTTCTGCTATCCTGGCTCCAAAAAAAATCGCTAATTTTTTTAACTGGGATAACGTCGAAGCACATCTAGTCGTGGCCATGATAAAAAATTTTTGAAGTCGATCGGCTGACAACTGCGGCTGTAGCTGTTATCAGAATGTAAAAAAACGCGGGTATAAGGCCAAATTCAGAGGTAGCTCGACTTTCGGATGCTACAGCTCTGCCGAAAAAGATTCTGGGGCGCTGCAAAAAATGTAGGTGATAGATATTTGGTTCCCGAATAGCGTCCAACAACAATCAGCCGAAAAAATTAATAACTTTTGGAGATAATCCAGTTATTGTTATCTCGAGATCTATTGAGGTTGAAGACTTGATTCAAAAACAGAAGAATCATAAAAAAATTCTGGGTGTCAAATACGAAAATGCAATATGAGATTTTAAATAAACAAACGCGTGGCAAGGTCGCAAAGTTTAAAAAAATTAAAGTTTGCGCCTATTGTGAGGCTTTTATTGTCTTTTACAGCCGGGGCCCGTAAAATCGTCGATGGGCGAGACTACCCGACCGCGGACCATAAAAGTCGTAAAGTTGCGGTCTCGGAGTCAATTAGGGTACTATCAGTCTGCTCCGGCTGCAATAATGAAGCTGATTTTTCAACAAAGAGAGCAATAAAACTATTTCGAACGCGATTTGGGCCTTGCGTTACAAATATCGCCGATTCATCGATGAAGCATTGTCAATGATGAGTCGAACAGTATATTAATGACGCGTGTGTGCAGGTGTCTTTCTCTCTGTCAGAGTTTCGCGATATCTGCATGTAAGTATTCTTTGGCGGATCCTTTAAATGATTGATAATATACAATCAATACTTTATCCACATGATTCCGATGGTGAAAGAATTGGATATCATCCGTATTGATAAGATGACAATCAACAGTTGAATGATTTTACCATCATCTTGGTCGACCGATCATTTATAGCATCATAGAAATGAGTGTATGTCGTGTTATTGCGCGTTTCGCACAATCAATAATTATCAGTCAACGATCGAACAAGATAATAAAATCATTCAACTGTTGATTATCATCTTATCAATACGGATGATATCCAATTCTTTCACCATCGGAATCATGTGGATAAAGTATTGATTGTATATTATCAATCATTTAAAGGATCCGCCAAAGAATACTTACATGCAGATATCGCGAAACTCTGACAGAGAGAGAGACACCTGCACACACGCGTCATTAATATACTGTTCGACTCATCATTGACAATGCTTCATCGATGAATCGGCGATATTTGTAACGCAAGGCCCAAATCGCGTTCGAAATAATTTTATTGCTCTCTTTGTTGGAAATTCAGCTTCATTATTGCAGCCGAAGCAGACTGATGGTACCCTAATTGACTCCGAGACCGCAACTTTACGACTTTTATGGTCCGCGGTCGGGTAGTCTCGCCCATCGACGATTTTACGGGCCCCGGCTGTAAAAGACAATAAAAGCCTCACAATAGGCGCAGACTTTAATTTTTTTCAACTTTGCGACCTTGCCACGCGTTTGTTTATTTAAAATCTCATATTGCATTTTCGTATTTGACATCCAGAATTTTTTTATGATTTTTCTGTTTTTGAATCAAGTCTTCAACCTCAATAGATCCCGAGATAACAATAACTGGATTATCTCCAAGAGTTATTAATTTTTTTGGCTGATTGTTGTTGGACGCTAATGGGAAACCAAATATCTATCACCTACATTTTTTGCAGCGCCTCAGAATTTTTTTTGGCAGAGCTGTAGCATCCGAAAGTCGAGCTACCTCTGAAATTGGCCTTATACCCGCGTTTTCTTACATTCTGATAACAGCTACAGCCGCAGTTGTCATCCGATTGACTTCAAAAAAATTCTATCATGGCCACGACTAGATGTGCTTCGACGTTATCCCAGTTAAAAAAATCAGCGATTTTTTTTGGAGCCAGGATAGCAGAAATTCTCTAGGTGTCAATCATTTTTAAACCGATAGTAGGAATACAGATTCGCGTACGCTACACAAGTGATTCGGATCCTCGTATGCCGATTGAAAGTGTGTCAACCAAACCATGGATATTCGCGTGAGCTCCCAGGAGAAAATATGATACTTAAATTTGCGTACGTGAATGAGTAAATAGGACAACTTTCCCTGGTTTTCGCGCGGGATCACCATGAGCACTCGCAGACGCTACCCAAGTGAATCATATTCACGTACACGAATGAACAAATCAAAAGGCTCCTACTGGAAGTCGTACGTGACACACTCATCATGGATATTTGTGTACGCAACTAAAATGCAGATTCGCTAACATGCGCAGTAGCGTGAGTGGATATTCATGGTTACATAGCTACCCACGAGCTTCAGTTAAAGTAGTTCCATACGTGCATTCGTGTTAGCGAATCTGCATATTTTGTAGCGTACGCGAAGATCCACGATGAGTGAGGCACGTACAACTTTCAGAAGTCCCTTGATTTGTGCATTCGCGTACGCGAGTATGATTCACTTGGCTAGCGTACGCGAGTGCTCATGGTCTGGTGATGACACGCGAATACCAGGAGAAGTTGTCGCATCCACTTATTCACGTACGCGAATTCAAGTATAATACTTTTTTCTGGAAGATCGAGCGAATTTGCATGGTTTCGTGATCACACCTTCAATTGGCATACGCGGATTCGAATCACTTGTGTAGCGTACGCGAATCTGCGTTCCTAGTAGCAATGATTGGATATCCATGGTTGAGTAATCACGCGCCAATTTTATAGGAATTCCTTTCATGTGCAAACATTATCTACACCGATAGCATACGCGAGTATTGGGTTGGTGGACAGATGTGCACTTCATCAAAAGTAGTTCCATTCGCTGAACCGCGTACGCGAAAGTCAATATTTTTGGTAGCGTACGCGAATATCCATGAATCGGTAACCACACGTGGACGAGCGTAATCGAATCGGCAACATTCAGGTAGCGTACGCAAATCCGCATGATTTGGCTTGAACGCCAATATCCATGGTTTGGTAGTCACCCGCGAACTCGCGTTCACTAATCCAAATAAATTTGGTAGCGTACGCGAACGCTCATGGTCTCGTTGTCACACACACAACTTCAGGGCATGTGGGTCTATCCCATAGACATAGCAAGATATAGACTGCAGGTCGGGATCTGGATAGTGGGACCTCGAGAACACACGAGTGCGAGTGAGAGAGCATGACGTAAAAGTCACGCCGCTCCATAAGAGAGCATTGCCTCTTATGCATCTGTCTCACTCACACGCAGTCCCACGGTGATAGCCCACGACTCGCAGTCTATACCTTCCTCTATCCGCTAAGAGTCGTATAAGATTTCGGCATTCTTTTGGGAACGTACCCAGATACCCATGGTATGGGGGTCAGGCGTGACTTTGCGTAGGCGATCCTGCATCTTTTGTAGCGTACGTGAATATCCATGGTTAGTTAGTCCCGCACGGATTCCAGAAAAATGCCTCTAATCTGTGAATTCGCGTACGCAAATACCGTCCACTCGGGTAGCGTACGCGAATGATCATGGTTTGCTAGTCACACATTCAAGGGGAGGTGCACCCCTAATTTTCAAGTCTGGTCCAAGAAATCGTGGGGGCTTAGAGATCCTAATTTATGCGTATTTTTCGATCTAGGAACGATGGCTCAGTCACTTTTCCGGAAAGATAAAATTCTCATCCATATGTATTTCCTGGTTCGCGTACCCTTCGCCATATCGCCAAACCCACACCGCATTGCCTTGGCAACCACAGAAAGCACTTCACGAAAATTCGCAGGCCGATGCATCGATTCCTGTCAGGCTATATACATTTTCTCATGTCAAAATCCTGAATTTTTTCGTTAAAATGCTTCACAATTCGAGAAGTGTCGATTATTCCGAAGAAACACGGGAAATTTCCCTCATTTCGATCGAAGAATTACATCAAAATTGTGAAGACAAACAAATCCTCGGTCAAAATTCGAAATTTCATACGGCAAACATGTATGTGGTCTCATAGAATACGATGGATCGATCTGTGAATTTCCTAGAAAACGAGAACACTAGCTGTCTTATGCAATCAACGCATGGACGTTGTGTGAAGTGAGTGATCTGGACTTCCATCATAGTGAGCGATAATTTTAAGTGGGTGAGAATGAACAGAAAACAATAGATCACCGGGGAGACGAGTGATCTCTTTTTCCAAGGCGAGTATCTCTAGAGCACGAACGTATTGCCACAAATAGTAGATTATGTATCCGAGTTTCGGAAACGCGGAATTCTCAGCACAAGTCATGGGAAACTGCGTTTCCACAACGAGGTACATACGAATTTTGATGTCCCTGACGCATAAATGAACCGTTACGAACCCCTACGCGTTAGTGTAGTTTCGACTCTCTCCTATTAACGCACAACTTCCACACGGATGTAGAGGCACCCGTGTCGGTGTGGAAGTTGTGCTTTTCTGTGCGTAGGATCTTGGAGCGACCGCGGGCTCGGACTTGTCTACCAAACAAATCTTGGTGGAAATTTCAATTCCTTTGAAAATTAACTTCATTCTGATCATGGTTTACGAGTTCAACTCAGATTTTGTATCAGCCGGTCGATGAAAAATGATGAAAAAATAACTATTGAGGTCATTAAGATTTTGATGGATTACATTTAGAGGAAGATACGGGGGAAAAATGAATATCCAAGGAAATATCCGAGGAGTGAAGGCTGCCAAGCCGAAACCAGGGAAGAGCGGGGGGACCGAGGCCCTTCTCTTTTTCTACGTTCACGTGCTAAAGGAAGCGGTGCAGCTTTCTGCGTTTTCTCGGTTCATCTTTCTTTTTTAAGCGCGGGCTCGTTGCCGATGGGCAAAGTTGCGGCAGCGGTGAGAGTATGAGGTAAAAGCATGCAGGGGGCGCTGGCTGTGACAAGGGGCCCACGCAGCCGACTGCTATCGTTGCTGTCGTCAGTTACCAGTTACGGGAAGTACTTGCGACGAACCGCATCCGCCCGAATACAAGCGCAAGATGACTGACCCGAAAATATCGACCGGTAGTTTCAGCGAAACTAGCAGCAAAAATTGTGTGCTGTTTCGGAGTTCTTATGGTGATTAAGGGGTGCTGGGTGAGCTGTTGGTGGGTTATGCTGGCTTCCTGGTCAGGGTTGCAGATTGGGACGAGGTGAGGATGCAGGAATTCATACGGGATGACGGTGTGGTGCCCATGGCGTCGCCGGTGGATGTTCCCGTCGATTTAAAGACCAGGAAACTGAGCCCGTTGCTGGAGGAGGCGCGATTTCAAGGAATTGCAGTTGGAATTCACAATAATAGAGGTGAGTGCGTCATATCAGTGCCATTCATAAGTGTTTCGGAGTTACGTAATAGTTTGTTTTGAGAGTACCGAAGCTTTCGCCGGTGGCAAAAGTTACGAGAGACTCGATGATGTCCTGCGCGACAAGCACGTGACCTCATCTGCGAATCACGCTGATTTGTTGTTGTAACAGGTGATACGATGGGGCTGATGCGTACAAAATTATCAAGCGTGTTTCGCGGAATTGATTGAGAGCGCGCAGGAGGGACATTTGTGTGTGAATGTGTTATGATTTGATGTAGCTCTTCGCTTGCGGTGAGATTTTTCCGTTTCAATTGTGTTATTTGTTGAGCCCCGATTTCGTCTCCACGTCAAATCTTGGATCAGGAACTCGTATCTAGATCCATCTCCTGGTCGTGATCCCCCTACAAAGGCGGCCGATGACAGCTCCGTTGAGATTTCCGGAGACGCAACTGGCGCTGACATCGGGGCTCTCGTCCGTACCGTCACCAACGATATCCCCGGTGTCTGCGCTGGCAGGCTCGTTAGTACCGTCACCAACGATATCCCCGGCGCACTATCTTTTCAAAATCTCAACTTTGCTAGTAAATCCGCTTCAATCGGCTTCATCAGCTATCGGGATGATTCAAACGGACTTCTCTTCGAAATTTCCTCAGCTACGCGATGCGGATGCCTTTTTTGTCCTAAACTCAATGGGGAGGGATGGGCGGACGATAAACGCCCCCCCCCCCAAAAACAACGAAATTTCACCGAAACAAAACATTCACGTGACGAGTCCCTCGTTCTACTGCCAACTTTAATACACTTGAAGTACATTCTAGGACCCTTAAGTTGAATTTTGGGCCTATCTCCAAACCTGGGAATCACTGCTCTGAATTTTGAGAGCGATTTTTAGCCAAAAACATGTTATAGACACTGTATATTTGACCGGAATCGTTGATTCTAAATCGATGATCGTTCTGCTGCCTCCTGAGAAACAATAGCGATGAATTCTGGGATAAATTTACGAGATTTTTAGCTAACTCTCGAATTTAGGAATTGCTGTTGAGATTGTTGGGGTAAGTTTTGAGCTAAAAACGGTTGAAAATGCCTTACCGCCTGATCAAAATTATGGATTTTAGCTCGGATTTTCTACTACTGCCAGCTCAAAAACACTTGGAGTGCACTCTAGAATGGCTGAACATGATTTTGACGTCAATCCCGAGTCTCAAACTTACTGAAGGATGTGATGGGAGGAACGGCCGAATTGCGAGGCATTCCTTATCGAAGCGAGATTTCTTGACAGAGCTCCCGTCACTCTGATTGTCTGGGGAACATACATCCTATATAGAGCCACAGAGTCATCGGGAAGATATCAAGAACCCAACTTTAATATCATTAATAGTCTCAAATGCAGAGCTGATGGTAGTTTCCATCCTAGTCTCTACACCGTACTCAATTATTTCAACTGTGAGAAAGATGTGTGATATCAAGTGTGTGTTTCCCCCTGGTCTCTCTCTTGGGCTCGTCAGTGAGACGAAGAGAGACCTGTCTTAGACACTATTGTAAATCGGGTGGATTGACATCAGGTTAAAGAATGGTTAACATCGAAATTTTTGTAAAACAACCATGAATTAAGGTTGCCATCTAGTGATGAAGACACGAAGCAGATGTTGAGTTTCGAGTGGTAAACGGCTTTATGTGGCCTCATGTCGTTTGGTGGAATAATGAAAATTATACCCTCGCTATGTTTCAATATATGATGGGAGGAACGGCCGAATTGCGAGGCATTCCTTATCGAAGTGAGATTTCTTGACAGAGCTTCCGTCACTCTGGTTGTCTGGGGAACATACATCCCCTATATAGCCACAGAGCCATCAGGAAGATATCAAGAACCCAACATCAATATGATTAATAGTCTTTTTCATAGTTTAAATAATTCAGTACGGTGTAGAGACAAGAATGGAAACTACCATCAGCTCTGCATTTGAGACTATTAATGATATTGGAGTTGGGTTCTTGATATTTTCCCGATGGCTCTGTGGCTTTATAGGGGATGTATGTTCCCCAGACAATCAGAGTAACGGAAGCTCTGTCAAGAAATCTCGCTTCGATAAGGAATGCCTCGCAATTCGGCCGTTCCTACCATCATATATTGAAACATAGCGAGGGTATGATTTTCATTACTGCAGGATGATTTATGACCGATATCAGGCCAGGAAAGCTACAAAAAAAATTGACGTTTGGGAAAAAAACTATGAATTTTAGATGGAGAAAAACTCTACTGCCAACAAGTTAAGGCTTGACGTACATTTCAGTCCTCCCTCGAAAATTTCAAGCTCAAGCCCGAATCTGGGAATTGCTGCTGAGAGCTCTGAGATCGATTCTGAGCCAAAAGCGTGAGATGAATCGGGCAGATTTTTGCGTGATTATGAATCATAGGTTGGAAACCGCTCTACTGCCACATGAAAAATGGTCACATCACAGTCCAGGGTTGAACAGCAGAATTTTAAGCCTAATCTGAGATCTGGGAATAACTTCTGAGAGTACTGGGATCGATTCCAATACGGCATGTGCCAGAAGTGTGTCACTAGCGTTGCAAATCATCCCGATTGGCCGATTTTAGCTCGGGATTCCTATTGCTGCGAGGTTAGAAATACTTGGACTATACTCTGTGATCACTCAGCAAGATTTTGACACTGATACCAAGTCCGAGAACTGCTGCAGTGAGATTCAGTGCCGGTATTGGGTCGAAAAAGGCTCACAGATACGGCATTTTTGGCGCAAAATAATGATATTTAGGTGAATAAGAGAAGTACTGCCAAGTAATCACTAATTGGAACCAATTCTAGATTTCACTCACAAAATCTTGCGCCCAATCTCACCCCCGAGAATCGCTGCTAAGAGCACTGAGATTAATCCTTATCCAGCAGCATTTCAGGAAGGTAGAGAATTCTTGCATGATCGTGGATTATAGGGCGGAAACCGTCCTACTGCCACCTGAACAGCAATCGAGGAACATTTTGGGATCATTTGACGTGATTTTGAACAGAACCTCGATTCTTTATATATCTGCTGAGAGCTTTGAGATCGATTCTGAGGCAGAAATTGCGAAGTGGCACTAGAAATGAGCCGGATCTAATGATTCTAACTGCCAATAAGTACTACTGCCACCCCAAGAATACATACAGTGTAATCTAGGATCATAGACGGGAATTCTAGCCAAATCCTGCATCTGAAAATTGCTGCAGAGAAATTTCAGACGCATATTGAGCTCAGTATTGTCGTAAATTACAGTCAATCTGATAAGGAATAGTTGAATTTCTTTCTTCAATTCTACTACTGCCAAGGTAAGTACCATTCCATCTCGTTACAAGTCCAAAAGTGAATATTTTGAGCCCGGTGTCATGCCCCCGAATCACTGCAGTGTGATCTGCAATCAAGATTGAGCCGAAATCATCGGCTATCCGTGCGGATCCCACGGAGAATGACGAGTTTCAGGAGGGAAACCATACTACTGCCAACTCGAGAACGATCTTATCGAGTTCCAAATTTGCCAGTGAATTTTTTGGGCACATTCCCGTGTCTCAAAACTACTGCAGTGCGATCTGAGAACAATATTTGGGCCAGAGTACTCGCAAACCAGCGCGGGTCATATAAAAGAAGATGGAATCTAGGGCGTGAATCCTACTCCTGCCAACTTGAGAATCGACCCAGGACATTCTTAGTATAGCTGTGGGTATTTTGGGCCCGATCTCGTGTCTGGCAATAACTGCATTGCGATCTGCGATCGGTATTGGGCCCAGAACTGTGGGAAACCTCTGCGGATCCTACAGAAAATGGCGATTTCTAGGGGGTAAATCGTACCACTGCCAATTTTATCAGGAATCCAATACATTTCTGAATCGACTAGGAACATTTTAAGCCGAGCCTCGTCGCTCAGAATCACTGCAGTGCGATTTAAAACCCGAATTGGGCCCCGAAACGTTGGAAATTCGTTCGGATTCCACGGGAAATGATGGGGTTCAGAACGGAAATCGTAATACTGCCAAACCGCGAGCGATCCCATCGTATTCCATGTTTGTCAATCAATATTTTGGGCCCTGTCCCATGTCTCAGAGTTACTGCAGTGCGATCTGAGATCGGCATTGGGCCCAGAATGAACGGAAATATTCACAAATCGTATTCACAATAATGAATTCTAGGGGGTAGATCTTATTCCTGTGAACTCAATGAGGAATCCAGTTGATTTCGGGATTGATAAGGCATATTTCGAGCCCAAACCCGTCACTCAGATCCACTGATGTGCGATGTAAAACCATTATTGGCCCCCGGATCGTCGGAAATCCGTGCGGATCCCACGGAAAATGATCCATCTTAGGATGGAAATCGTACCACTGCGACCCTTGAAAGCAACCCAGCACATTTCAAATCAGAAGAGAAATATTTTGGGCCCAGCCCCGTCACTCAGATCCACTGCAGTGCGATCTGCGATCGGTATTGAGCCCAGAATCGTCGAAAACTTCTGCGGATCCTACAGCTAATGACGATTCCTAGGGGGTGAATCGTAATACTGCCAACTGGATAATAAATTCAGTACTTTTCGGGATTGAGTGGGAATATTTTGGGCCCAGTCCCGTGACTCAGATCCACTGCAGTGCGATGTGAGATCGGTGTTGGGCCCAGAATTGTCGGAAACTTCTGCGGATCCTCCAGAAAATGACGATTTCTAGGGGGTGAATCCTATTCCTGCCAAATGGGTGAGGGTTCCAGTTGATTTTGGGATAGATTAGGAATATTTTGAGCTTAATCCCGTCACTCAGATCCACTGCAGTTCGATCTGAGATCGGTATTGGGCCGAAATCATCGGAAATCCGTGTAGATTCCACTGGAGCATGATGAAAATTTCGAGGAAGGATCGTATTCCCACTTGTTCCAGGCACACGAGGGAATATGTTTGGATCGAAATCTATCTAGAATATTGGCGGAGAGTCAATCGTCATTTGTCCCGAACTCGACAAATTCGAGTCCATCTCAGATTGAAGTAAATCGGGAAGGTTGACGTCCTACTGTCAACTCTGAATGAGTCATGTTCCATCCCAGCCCCAAGTCGGGACTTCAATCTGAGAATCATTGCTAAGAGATCGCACAACTTTCATGTATAGTAATGACAACTAGAGTTTATTTATTCATGATCATCACATATTAAACTCTAGAATGTTCTAGATTTTTATCATATTATGGAATTGAATGACAAGCGGTCTTCTCCTTGTCATACAAAAAAATCCGAAAGACTCCTTTTCACAATATCGAGGAAAAGGCGAACTCACATACGAATTAATTAACTGATAACTGTACATTCAAAAATGTTCTCATAACTCGAGAGATCATAGAATTGATAAATCACCGATTATGTAGTCGTAACAAAA
Source organism: Eretmocerus hayati (assembly GCA_029851415.1). NCBI lineage: Eukaryota > Metazoa > Arthropoda > Insecta > Hymenoptera > Aphelinidae > Eretmocerus > Eretmocerus hayati. The sequence goes on from CM056743.1 coordinate 108,142,053, forward strand.
ATATTCCGCAACGCAACAATTAGGCAAGCAATATACGTGCTCATTAATTGAATGATTACAGTCAAGAAAAAAATTTCTCAAGCGTACACGGAATTGTTGATTAGGAAGGTAACCAATCAACTGTGTGATACTCCATGAGTATGTACTCATTCGGTATCATCAACTGCATCATTGAACAAAAAGAACCTTAATGAGAAGATCGGTAGGTTTGATCAACATACTAATAACTCAATGATTGTCCATTCTCCGCGGAAAAGTAATGTGATATACAAAATATTCCACGGATATGAACGAATTGAATATTCCGACGCCCTCGTAGGCCTCATGATGGAATTTCTCTGTCTCGTCTGGCGCAACAGACATAGCAAGAGGAATGAGAATTTTTGTCAGGTGATGTCGGGATCCAGATTCAGTAGGTCCAAACTGTTTTTAATCAACGGCATCTTCAGAGGGAACAGACGACCGGAGACTTCAGCAATACCCTACTGTTTTTGCATTCTCATTGACATACAAATCTTTGACTTGTTACCATCACCTGATATTCATACGTAATTTCATAGTTCCATTCCACTTTCCAATCCCACGCAAGAGTGAATTTCAAATCGATTCACCCTCTAGAAATCGTCATTTCCTGTAGGGTCCGCAGGAGTTTTCGACGATTCTGGGCCCAATACTGATCTCAGATCGCACTGCAGTGAGTCTGAGCCACGTGACTAGGCCCAAAATATTTTCACTCAATCCCAAGAAGTACTGAATTCATTATCCAGTTGGCAGTAGTACGATTCACCCCCTAGAAATCGTCATCTTCTGTAGGATCCGCAGGAGTTTCCGACGATTCTGGGCCCGATACCGATCGCAGATCGCACTGCAGTGGATCTGAGTGACGGTACTGGGCCCAAAATATTTCTCTTCTATAAAATTCAAAATGTACTGGGTCACTTTTGAGGGTCGCAGTAGTACGATTTGCATCCTAAAATGGATCATTTTCCGTGGGATCCGCACGGATTTTCGACGATCCGGGGCTCAATGCTGGTTTTACATCGCATTGCAGTGGACCTGGGTGACGGGACTGAGCTCAGAATATTCCTCATCGATTCCAGAATCAACTGAAACCCTCACCCATTTGGCAGGAATAAGATTCACCCCCTAGAATCCATGATTTTGGATATTATTTGCAGTTATTTCCGATGAACCTGGGCCCAATACCGATCTCAGATCGCGCTGCAGTGACTCTGAACCACGAGTGTGGGCCCAAAATATTCCTTGTCAATCCCGGAATGTACTGAATTCATCATCGAATTGGCAGTAGTACGATTCAGCCCCCAGAAATCGTCATTTTCTGTAGGATTCGCAGGAGTTTCCGACGATTCACGGCCCAATACCGATCGCAGATCGCACTACAGTGGATTTGAGTGACGGGACTGGGCCCAAAATATTTTTCTTTTGATTCAGAATGTGCTGGGTCGCTGTTAAGGGTCGCAGTAGTACGATTTCCGTCCTAAGATTGATCATTTTCCGTGGGATCCGCACGGATTTCCGACGATCCGGGGCCCAATACTGGTCTTACATCGCACTGCGGTGGATCTGAGTGACGGGACTGGGCTCAAAATATACTCATTCGATTCCAAAATCAACTGGATTCCTCATTGAGTTGACAGGAGTAGAATTTACCCCCTAGAATTCATGATTCTGAATGGGATTTATGATCATTTCCGATGATTCTGGGCCCAATACCGATCTCAGATCGCACTGCAGTTACTTTGAGACATGGGACCGGGCCCAAAACATTGACTGACAAACATGGAATACGAGTGGATCGCTCGCGGTTTGGCAGTATTACGATTTTCATTCTAAATCCCATCATTTCCCGTGGAATTCGCAAGAATTTCCAACGTTTCGGGGCCCAATTCGGGATTTAAATCGCACTGCAGTGATTCTGAGCGACGAGGCTCGGCTCAAAATGTTTCTAGTCGATTAAAAAATGTATTGGATTCCTGATGAAATTGGCAGTAGTACGATTTACCCCCTAGAAATCGCCATTTTCTGTAGGATCCGCAGAAGTTTCCCACAATTCTGGGCCCAATACCGATCGCAGATAGCACTGCGGTTATCGCCAGACACAGGATCGGGCCCAAAATACCCGCAGCTATACTAAAAATGTCCTGGATCCATTCTCAAGTTGGCAGGAGTAGGACTTACGCCCTAGATCCCATCTTCTTTTATATGACCCGCGCTGATCTGCGAGTACTCTGGCCCAAATATTGGTCTCAGATCGCACTGCAGTAGTTTTGAGACACGGGAATGTGCCCAAAAAATTCACTGGCGAATTCAGAACTCGATAAGATCGTTCTCGAGTTGGCAGTAGTATGGTTCCCCTCCTGAAACTCGTCATTCTCCGTGGGATCCGCACGGATTCCCGATAATTTCGGCTCTATCTTGATTGCAGATCACACTGCAGTGATTTGGGGGCATGACACCGGGCTCAAAATATTCACTTTTGGACTTGTAACGAGATCGAATGGTACTTACCTTGGCAGTAGTAGAATTGAAGAAAGAAATTCAGCTATTCCTCATCAGATCGACTGTAATTTACGACAATACTGAGCTCAATATGCGTCTGAAATTTCTCTGCAGCAAATTTCAGATGCAGGATTTGGCTAGAAATTCCCGTCTATGATCCTAGATTACACTGTATGTTTTCTTGGGGTGGCAGTAGTACTTATTGGCAGTTAGAATCATTAGATCTGGCTCATTTCTAGTGCCACTTCGCAATTTCTGCCTCAGAATCGATCTCAAAGCTCTCAGCAGATATATAAAGAATCGAGGTTCTGTTCAAAATCACGTCAAATGATCCCAAAATGTTCCTCGATTGCTGTTCAGATGGCAGTAGGACGATTTCCGCCCTATAATCCACGATCATGCAAGAATTCTCTACCTTCCTGAAATGCTGCTGGATAAGGATTGAGCTCAGTGCTCTTAGCAGCGATTCTTGGGGGTGAGATTGGGCGCAAAATTCTGTGAGTGAAGTCTAGAATTGGTTCCAATTGTTGATTAGTTGGCCTGTATTCTTTTATTCACCCAAATATTATCATTTTGCGCCAAAAATGTCGTATCTGTGAGCCTTCTTCGACCCAATACCGGCACTGAATCTCACTGCAGCAGTTCTCGGACTCGGTATCAGTGTCAAGATCTTGCCGAGTGATCACAGAGTATATTCCAAGTATTCCTAAGCTGGCAGCAATAGGAATTCCGAGCTAAAATCGGCCAATCGGAATGATTTGCAACGCTAGTGACACACTCCTGGCACATGCCGTATTGGAATTGATCCAAGTACTCTCAGAAGTTATCCCCAGATCTCAGATCAGGCTCAAGATTTTGCGGAAACAACCCTGGATTGTGATGTGACCATTTTTCATGTGGCAGTAGAGCGGTTTCCAACCTATGATTCATAATTACGCAAAAATTTACCCGATTCATCACACGCTTTTGGCTCAGAATCGATCTCAGAGCTTTCAGCAGCAATTCGTAGATTCGGGCTTGAGCTTGAAATTTCGTAAGGGAGGACTGGAATGTACGTCAAGCCTTAACTTGTTGGCAGTAGAGTTTTTCTCTATCTAAAATTCATAGTTTTTTCCCAAACGTCAATTTTTTTGTAACTTTTCTGACCTGATATCGGTCATAAATCATCCTGCAATAAGTCTGAGACTCGGGATTGACGTCAAAATCATGTTCAGTCATTTTAGAGTGCACTCCAAGTGTTTTTGAGCCCGCAGTAGTAGAAAATCCGAGCTAAAATCCATGACTTTGATCAGGCGGTGAGGCATTTTCAACCGTTTCCAGCTCAAAACTCACCCCAACAATCTCAACAGCAATTTCTAAATTCGAGAGTTAGCTAAAAATCTCGTGAATTTATCCCAGAATCCATCGCTATTGTTTTTCAGGAGGCAGCAGAACGATCATCGATTTAGAATCAACGATTTCGGTCAAATATACAGTGTCTATAACATGTTTTTGGCTAAAAATCGCTCTCAAAATTCAGAGCAGTGATTCCCAGGTTCGGAGATAGGCCCAAAATTCAACTTAAGGGTCCTAGAATGTACTCCAAGTGTATTAAAGTTGGCAGTAGAACGAGGGACTCGTCACGTAAATGTTCTGTTTCGGTACAATTTCGTTGTTTTTTGGGGGGGAGGGGCGTTTATCGCCCCCCACTCCTCCCCATTGAGTTTAGGACAAAAAAGGCATCGCGCATCGTGTAGCTGAGGAAATTTTGAAGAGAAGCCCGTTTGAATCATCCAGATAGCTGATGAAGCCGATTGGAGCGGATTTACTAGCAAAGTTGAGATTTTGAAAAGATAGTGCGGCGTCTGCACCGGCACCCTCGTCGATACCGTTACCAACTATCGGTGTCTACTCCGGCACCCAAACTTTCGGCATATTCCTCCTGAGATCGCATTTTCAGGGTCTCAATCGCAAATTCAAACCTCCTGCTCTCGCATTCGGAACTGTAGGATGAGCTTGCATGAATGAGATCGTGTACATATCGTCGCCCCCGAAGAAGAAAAACACTTTCTGGATCACCGGTGAAAAGTAACACCTTCTGGATGCATTCATGGAAAGCAACACCATCCGTATTCCAGGACGAAGATTAACTCGTATTTTTAACCAGCGACGAAAAATAACGCCCGGCTGTAGCTTCCGACGAATAGTAACACCCGCTCGTAACTACCGGCGAAGATGAACACGTTGCCCATAGTAGCGACGAAAAGTAACATTTGCCGGGAGCCCGGACGAAGAAGAACACCTGCCGTATGCCCGGACGAAAAAAATCACCTGCTGTATGCCCGGACGAAGAAAAACACCTGCTGTATGCCCCGACGAAAAAAAACACCTGCCGTATGCCCCGACGAAAAAAAACACCTACTGTATGCCCAGACGAAAAAAAACACCTGCCGTATGCCCCGATGAGAAGAAAACACCTACTGTATGCCCAGACGGAAAAAAACACCTGCCGTATGCCCCGACAAAAAAAACACCTAATGTATGCCCAGACGAAAAAAAACACCTGCCGTATGCCCCGACAAAAAAAACATCTAATGTATGTCCGGACGAAGAAAAACACCTGGTGGTGATAACCGGAGTTATCTCTGAAAAAATGTTAATTTCAATGTTTTCTGTCACAGAATATCAATGTATCTAATAACGAATAACAACAAATAAGTAGTCTAACAATGAATCTGCGAAGAATGAGCAAAGCAAAACTTTGGAGACAAGAAACGTTGGGAACTGGAGTTTTTTCCTGCGAACATAATGTGTTACAATAAAACATACTTTCGAAGAAAATGTTGAGAATAGGATTCCTAGAAAATCAGTTTTTCATGTATTCGACATTTCCCCCTATAGGAAGCAGCTATAAATTGAAAACTTCATTCAAAAGCAATATTGCCATAGACATTTTAAATCACGCAATGATCCTGTCAGTACTTGTAACTAAGATCAAAGTTTACGCACCGTATCGAGAAACCCCTTTCCTTGTTAGAAATACTTATTGTAAGTCCAGAACGATACGCGAATGCACGTTTGAAGGGAATCATATAATCTTACAGGTAAGAAAAGCAATCTTATCGTCTACCTTTGAACTGATTTGGAACCAAGAGAAGAATCTGAGATATGATTTTTTTGAGCGACACGTGAAGCTCTCTCATATACAGACTAGACCGTGACACGGCCTTTTTCGAAGATTAATGAATTTGGAGTGTAATAACAAATCTAGACAAGAACAAAACCAAATAACTTCTGAGACCTCCTAAATTTGATCTCGAGTTCAGGAATTCGATTGACAAAGTATACCGTGAACTGAACGTCCTTCGATAAGAAAAAATTAAGAAGAGGAAATGAAGAAGAAGATACAGCTCCCTCACACCGTGCAATAATTGCGGGGGCATCTCTAGTTAAAGAAAAATGATAATGGACTAGAATTATCGTACAGATTTTCAGGAGCAAGAAAAAGTAGTTTTGATGAATAAGAGCAGTAAGAATCATGCAATGGGTGATATTTACGAGACGTTCTTGGCTTGGGGCAGAGGTGATGATGCTCTCTGCTGCTACAACGCCCAGACATAATTCTTCCTTCAAATATGAGTGGAGCGCCCCCTAACAGTATAAAGAACCCCTAGATGTTCTCTTTGCTGAACGATAATGAGAGGTGTTTTTTTTTTTCGTCGGGGCTTACGGTAGGTGTTTTTCTTCGTCCGGGCATACGCCAGGTGTTTTTCTTCGTCTGGGCATACGGCAGGTGTTTTTTTCGTTCGGGCATACAGCAGGTGTTTTATTTCGTCGGGGCATACAGCAGGTGTTTTTTTTTCGTCGGGGCATACGGCAGGTGTTTTTCTTCGTCCGGGCATACGGTAGGTGTTTTTTTTTCGTCGGGGCATACGGCAGGTGTTTTTCTTCGTCCGGGCATACGGTAGGTGTTCTTTTTCGTCCGGGCTTACGGGAGGTGTTTTCCTTCGTCCGGGCATCCAGCAAACGTTACTTTTCGACGGTGATCACGACCAAGTGTTATTTTTCGAGGCGGGTACGGGAGAAGTGCTACTCTTCGACGCTTGATACATATCGTGTTACTTTCCGTCGTTGACTAACACGCAAGTGTTAGTCTTCGTCGCTTGATAGCATGCAAGTGTTTTTCTTCTTCGGGGGCGACGATATATACCAACGCACGTACCACACGCGTATACAAAAGCTGCTTGTTGATTCATCTGTACCGGTTCTCTGTGATGATAGTAAGGTTCATCATCCAATACTGATCCCATGTGGATAAGATGTGGGGATCCTTTCACCTATATTCAGATCAGTTCTCATACTGTGCTATTGGATCTTCTTCACGAAATTGATCTCATATATTTATTGATCATTAGCGGTATTCTTAAGATATCCTTGTGTAGAAGGGCATTCATGCCCGTTTATTTTCTAAAATGAAAAAAAAATAGAAATAAGTTCCAGTGCTTGCATTAGTGATCCAATTGCAGTATAACCGGTCATCAATGACCAACTTGAAATTTGCTTTAATTCTTGTTTCTCAAATTATGTTGGGAAATAGATGTACACCATAACTGTATGTTTTGAGGCCAGTCCATAGTCTCCGCAGAACCGCAACCAGACACGCACCGGAGTACATGCAGGTTTTTCAACAATATCTAGTTTTCAGATAACTGCAAACACATTTCGGATTGAATCATTGAATGAGCGCGCTCCCCAATGAAATTCCCAATCATTTGAGCTTTGTTGCGTCTCAAAACTCGTGATATATTTTGCAGGATTCGGAAATCTGCAATCTTGAGCTGTGCTGCCTCATCATAGGAACCACGCTGTCATGCACGATTGCCATTTTTCAAATCGCGCAAAATATATCACGAGTTTGAGACGCAACAAAGCTTAAACGATTGAAATTTTTATTGAGAAGCACGCTGACTCAATGATTTGGTCCGAGAAGTGTTTGCAACTATTTAAAAATTGAAGATTCTTTGAATTACGCTATGCAAATTACCGTGGCGCCATCTATGAAGTAGTGAGCTAGTAATAAGCAGTACGGACTGGTCTTAATGCTTATTCTCAACCATTTTTCAGTCACTTAGATAGTTTGCATTCTCTCTTGACCTTTTTCAAGACCTATTACAAATGCATGTGGGTATCTATGCATCGAGTCAGATCAAATTTCATTCCTTAATTCTAGGTTTCACGATAAATAGCACAGGGGCTACAATGTTGCAGATTTCTTTACCCATAATTAGAAATTATTCATCTTGTGATCTAACAACTCTGCTGTGTAATCTGGGGGATGGTTTTTGTGGAAAAGATATGAAGAAGTTCTTAGGATTTTGCTGATTGCAGATTTTTCGCCAGAGTTTTTACAGAAAACATTATTCCTCCTTAATGGAACTTTTTGATACATGAAAATTGTAAAGTGCTTTTTTCGCGCGATCTGTCAACTTTAGCTCACTGTTCTCATTGATACCCCTCACAAGATTTGTAGAAACCCATATGTTGTCCCTCTTGCCGTGTATGTACGTGGTCGTGCGCGCGCCTGTGTGTTGTTCTTCATCGCTCAGAAAATCTCCTCATCGGGTCGTTTGATTGCGCTGAAGTTTCGTGTGCATACAGGCGTCTCTCGGACAACGCGGATCATGTTATACGCGTTTCTGGAACTGCCACGTTTCTTGAGCTTGCGCGATTCATGACTCGAATAACGCGGAGTTAGGGTCGTGATTTCCAGAGTTTTCAAAATTTCCAACCAATTTTGGAAAACCCCGTGTAAACGCTCCATAGTGAGCATTCCCGATCGGTATTTTCTGATTTGTTAATCCTTTTTCCGGCTTGTCACCACAAAGCGAAACCAAGTACATATGTATAGTAAGCGTGTCAAGGTGTAGATGAGAAGGAATACCCAGTCTGTTAGTTTCCCGTATCGCAAATGTATTTGTGTACTTCCTACTTCAGCATGGAGGAATATGAGGCATTCGATGTAGGGGTTTCTGTGGCGCTGAATAGATTGGTCAATACCGATTCTTGCAAAAGAAAATTTGTAGCGAGTTTTTGACAGTGTTTTCCTAATTTGCCCCCACGTAGAGAAGAGGTCCATTTCCACGAGATAATGCGGGTTTTTCGTAAAATCAGACTATTTTGGCTCCCAGGCCTCGAAGTAAGACATATATTTTGTAGCTTTTTCTCCACCTCTAAAATACCTTGAGTTGAATTGATTTTGATGAAGTAGAGGACGAGTTTGGAGAAAGACTATGGGGGCAAATTAGGAACACAGCACTTATTTTAGTAATATGCAAATATGTAGTATTAGTTGAAAATTCAATTTTGCTATTCGGTAAAAGAGATTTTGAAGTTGAGACAAAAACAAAGAAAATGGGCTAAAGTACGTTAAAGTTGGTTTCGCCATTTTTTTCGCGCATTTTTTGGTGATTTATCAAAAAGAAGTCAAAAGTACCGAAAACCACTTTTTCGTTCCAAGAAACGTGTGGGTCATTTAAGATTGGTCCAAAACGTTTATTTACTCATATTCTAACGTAACAAATATGATGAAAATGCGTGGCAAGGTCTGCATGTGCGTACATCCGATAACTTGAGTGGGGGTAAGTTAGGTACAGTTACCTTATTTTCGTGGTATTGCAGAGGGTGTTTCTGATCAATTCCGTGATCACTTTGAGATTTATCACGAAATCGTCCAAACTCTCCCGATAGTAACTCGAAAAATCAGCTCGTCCTTTGTTTCGAACGCATGCTAGCCCTCTAAAACAACTTCCATCGTGTTTAGCAGGTCAAAATACGTGAGAAATCATAGTCCGGGTACGCTCAAAGTCCGCTGCAAGGTGGCACCATCAAAATCATGTATCTACAAAATCATCAAAAAACGCTAAAAATGCAGTTTTTTTAGAAGCTCAGTATTTCGCGGTTTAAAAGAATTCCTGATATCTAGATGCAAAACTGGTTTCGGATTCGGTTTCTACGTCGACAGATACACGAAAAAGTCATTGTTTGATCAATGCGCTACTTCTGACCCAATATGTTGTTGTCCAGTGTAATAAGTGTCCCTCCCGAAACGAACAATTTAGCGCTATTTTTACGGCCCTGCTACTAAAGTTATTATTATGGTGGCCAAACCCATCCTCAGCCCAATTTTTAAAAAACGGGTTTCGACGTAAAATTTGACGAGGAATCCGATGAAAATGTCAAATTTGAGATAAAATAGGGCCTAAGGCTTGAAAATTGAGTTTTTCTGAAAAAAAACCACTTTCTTGAGGTTATGTTCATCTTTGACGGATCTGAGAGTATTTTTTTTCGTAAAATTCAGCTCATTTCACGTCGAAATATGTGTCTTGGATAATTTTTTATTGGGTTCCATACTGATGAGAAATCAATCAAAAAGTTGAAAAATCGAATTTTTCACGAATTTTGAAAACGAAAATAGGGCGCCAAACTCGCGCGGATGACTTTCGGGACCTAAGAACTGTGCTTTCCATCTTCTTTCATCATATACAACATGTACCTAAAGTTACAGAAAAATCCCTGACCCCCCGACACAAAACCTGGCGATATTAAAAAGAATGACTCATATACTTACATATTAATTAATTGCATTCTGGTCAAGGATTTATTATCACAGTCGTGACTACACTGTAAAAACGCCGGTGAGAATTCATGGGTGCGCCTGTGAATTCCCGGGCGAGCCCGTACAAGGCAGCACCATTCTGAGAACGTTATAATAACAGTGGTCGACCATGTTGAATAACACGCGTCTCGAGAATTCACCTGCAGCGACTGTATACGTAACGTTCTGAGAACTGTCAAATCACGGGCGCCTGTCATTTCACAGTTCTGGGCACTGGCAACCATGGGACCAGTGCTGGGAAGGGCAAAGTCCACGGCGCCTGTAATTTTGCGGGCGACTCGGTGTTTGTACAGTTTCCGACCTGGTAAAAACTCACGCCGGGCCGGTAAGAGTCACGTTCTCAGTACGGTATTTTTACCGTGCTGAGCACTGGTCTCATGGTTGCCAGTCCCCAGCACTGTGAAAGTACACCAGGAGTTTTGACAGTGTAGTCATTTGAAAAAAGCGGAAGGAAAGAGAAGTAATTTACGAAAATATCATCAATAACAAGGGCTGGCAGTTGATTATGATAAAATTTGACATGAAAGTTGTGTCATTTGGAGAAATCAGAAATGAAATGAACGAACGTAACAGTGAGAAAGAGAAATTACACATTACTTTCAAAAAGCCCTCAAAGGTTGAAAAATTGCCCTATGTCCACATTAATCCTCATAGGGGGGAGGGTTGATAGAAATTCCTTCACTGCCCCTTTGAACAGGGAAACTTCCTTAACTTGCCGGAGTCCTGGAGGGAGGAAATTCCAGAAACGTGCGCATTGACTTTGGAAAGATTTCAAGGGGGTTCGATTGTTACTGACTTTTTCGGCCAGGCAAATGGGACTGATAAAATTCGTAGATTGAGAACCCCTAAAATGATTGCCGTTGAGAAAAATATGGGTTGACGATGACATTTTTGAGAGAAACTCATTTGAAAATTGGATGTTCAACCCACGTCTTACGGGCGTATCAAATTTTCCGGCAGCAAGTGACGCGATATCTTCCTGTATTTATAGGCCACAATGATGAAAAACTAGGTGTAGGATACTGTGATTCCATACTTTCTTATGAATCGATAAAAATGAGGGGTTGACGGACATTTTGAAGAGGAATTTTGAATACAAACTGATGACGCGGAGGTTATATATGTAATTCCCGTGCTCGTTGCAGCGAGGTTACGGTAGTCAAGCGATGCACCAGAAATTATAAATTAAGATTTCACAGACTCTATCATTGTGAAAACTATTTCTGGCCTCATCTAAATTCATAATTCGAATTCACAGATAGAAATTAAAGCAGTCAGGAATGCGAATATGGATTTTTGGGTTTATTGCTATTATCGGTTTTCACATTGACTCACGAGTCGCTATCGAACCCCCTTAATCCATAATCAAGGCGTATTCTCGGAATTTTGAGCTCCTGTGCTGCACTGCTGTCCTTGGTGAGAAAAACCGTAAGTGCAAAAAGTTGAAACTGAGATATCGATGAAAACGTGTTTTTTCGCATTTCTGAGCTCAATTTTGCGATTTTTCGGGTTGTTTTCAGAATATTGCTAAGAATGGTGAGAGGAATCCTTCCATATAATTTTTATTGCAAAAACAATTGCTTATCAATAAATAATGTCACTTACGTTTTTTTGCCACGCGTGGATACTGGTCAAGAAAAACGTAAGTGGATCGTAAACGGTTTACGGTAGACGCTCGCTCGCGCAGCGGGCTTAAATACTGCGCAAGAAAACCGTAAATGACAAATATCAGTTGCGCAGGGCTTGCCCTTAATATCATTATAGTCTAAATTCAAATACATATTTTGTGTTTGAATCCAAACTATCAATGTGTCATCAAACTTGTAACGCGTGTATATTTGTATACTGCGAGACAGTCTGAATTGAATATCAGTTGCCACCCGCGAAATCATAATCTTTCCAATATATTATCATCTGACAATTTGGAATTATTCAATTATGACTCAATCACTGTATTCACGTATGAAGCATTGTGTATAATTATTTCAAGAATTGTATTGTCAAACTTAAATGAATCGAATTAAGCAAAAATGCAAGTATAATAATGCGGAGTATCGATAAATTTAGTGATATTAAGAAATATATACCCCTTATATCACTTTGCAATAGTTAGATGCATTACAATTTGAAGAGGAATTTAGTCCAAAAGAGTCGATGCATCGTATGGCAACATGTTGCTTACGTTAAAAGAATCGCGAGCTATACTTGGCAAGAAAACAGTACGTCCAAAGTCCTGTGGCTTACGGTAAATGCAAGTATTAGATGGGTTTGATTTGCCTTCGTCCTTGGCAAGAAAAACGTAAGTGGTCACTTACGGCTTTCTTGCCCAGTATATGCTGCTTACGGTTGTCTTGGCAAGTATTTCTGTGATTTTTTTGATGATTTGGAAACGCTTTCAATTTATTAAAAAAAACTATAACAGAGAGCGTTATGGTTCAAGCCCTATTGGGTAGGTCGCGCTGAGATCTATAACGTAGTATTTTTATCTCATTTTCGACAAAATGTCACTTACGGTTTTTCTTACCAAGGACAGCAGAGCTGCTCCTGCCTCACCACGCTGAGGGCGCTCGGATTGGTACCTGGTAAACATCGCAGCTAGGTAGCCAGGTTCACCCATGTGCATGATCTTATGCTTCAAGAAAGCTGCGAAGTACATTCTCCGCGAATCAGTACGCAACCAATCCAGACGCTCTCTGTACGAGGTGATGTGTTATCAACGTGACGTGGTATCAACCAATCGATCAGAATAGCACATGAGTAAGTCTGTAGGTTATCACAATCAAGATAAATGAGTCGCAAAAGGATGATACGAAGGAAAAATGAATATTAAGAAAAATTTCCCATCATTTTTTGAGTTATTCTTCAGAGGAAGCTTTTCAGAGGGATTTGGGCCACGTAGTCTGAGGTTTCTTGGATGATTTCTATTGTTTGGTTGAGACAGAATTTCGATGCAGTGGGTTTGAAAAGGGTTAAAATGGAGTTTTTGGGGAAAGTTTTCATTTCCCGGAACAAAAGTTCATTTGAATAATGTTTCACGGTTTTTAAGAGAATTTAGTATCAACCAATCGATTCAGAATGGCACATGAGTGAGTCTCTAGGTTATTACAACTAAGATAAATGAGTCGTAAAGGATGATACAAGAAAAAAAAAGGAATATTAAGGAAAATTTCCCATTATTTTTTGAGTTATTTTTTAGAGGAAGCTTTTCAGAGGGATTTGGGCCATCTAGTCTGGGGTTTCTTGGTTGATATCTATTGTTTGGTTGAGACAGAATTTGGATGCAGTGGGTTTAAAAAGGGTCAAAATGAAATTTTTGGTGGAAATTCTGATTTTTCCGAGAATTTGAGATCTGTAAAGATTGAATCAAATTTCGGTATTAACCAATTGATAGATCATGCAGAAAAAATCATAGTTGAGGTTACTCAATTCGTGGTGAGACCGTGTGAGAAAGAGATATTTATGTATTAGAAATTGGAATCAGAAATTGGATTCTATACAACTTGTAGAAAGCCGAAAGTTGATGAGGTGAATAGTAAAAGAGGAAGTGTGTCCGATAGAAAACAACACACACACTGTCAAAGGTGTGCAAAGATGAGTCTCTGACGGATTTGGAAGGCCATTAGGAGGAAAAGTGTTACCTACAATTGATAGATTTTGGCGAGAGAAAGAGAATAGTCTAAAACTTTTTCAGATAAACGGAATTTTGTTGGAGAAAATATTGAATTGAGTGGAAAACTTGATCAAAATTTTGCTGGGGTGAAAACAAAGTTCTCTATTAGATAAAGCGAAATGAACATTTGAAGAATTGTTTCACTATATGCTGAGTTATTTTTTCGAAGAATCTCATGAGCGGAATTTAGGGTATCCAAACTAAGGTCTTCTCAGCAATATCTATTGCTTGGTTGTAACAGAATTCTGATAAAGTTCGTTTCAGGGTGATCAAAATGGAATTTTTGGTGAAAATTTCTATTTTTCAAGGAATAAACTTGATTTGGATAATGGTTTACGAGTTTAACTGGAATCAAATATCAATCAATCGATGGAAAATGATTATAAAATATCTATTCAGGTCGTTGAAAGTTGGGTAGATTATCTGCTAAGGAAGATACAGGAGAAAAGTGAATATTCGAAAAAATTGTTTCACTATATTTTTATTTATTTTTGGGAGGAAGCTCATGAGCGAAATTTCGGGGATCTAAAGTAGGGTTTTCTCAGCATTATCTATCGCTTGGTTGAGACAGAATTTTGATAGAAGTGGTTTGAGGATGATTAAAATGTAATTTTTGGTGAAAATTTCGATTTTTGAGGGAGGAAACTTCATTTCCATAATGATTTACTAGTTCAATTCAAATTCAGTATCAACCAGTGAATAGAGAATCATGAAAAATTACCTGTTTAGGTTATCAAAATTTTAGTGAATTTCTTGTAGAGGAAGATTCGGGAAAAAATGGATATTGAAGAAAATGTCTGACTATATTTCAAGTTATTTTTTTAAGGGGGCTTATAAGCGGAATTTGGAGCATCTAAACTAGGGGTTTTTCAGCGAAATCTATCATTTGGTTGAGACAAAATTTTGATACAGTTGGTTTGAGGACGATCAAAATGGAATTTCGGTGAAAATTTCGATTAATCTGAGATTGTTGAGGTTTGCAGGGGTAAAATGGAAAATCGGTATCAACCAATTCATAGATTAGGTCAAAATGAGTATATTCTAGGTAACCAAAATTCCCGTGAGACCTTGGTGGGGAAAGATATTTTACTATTAAAACACGAGATTCAAGCGATTTTCGCTTAAAAAGCCTCTAAATCGGATGAGAGTGGAAGGATCGAGATGCCAAATCACTGGGCTCTTTTCTGAATGATTCTCTACAACTTGTAGAAGATCAAAAGTTGATCAGATTGAATGTTAAAGAGGAAGCGTGAACGGAAAAAAAACAACACACACACATACACACATAGACACGGACCAAGGGCCAGAAAGATGGGTCTCTATTAGGTTTGGAATGATTGCTGGAGAAAAAGCATTACCTACAATCGATAGATTTTGGCGAGAGGAACAAAATGGTCTAAGCATTTTTTAGATAGGAAGACTTTTGTTGAAGAGAATATCCAGTTGAATGGGAAAATTGATCAAAAATTTGCTGTCACAAAAACAAACCTTTCTCTTCAGAGAAAGCAATACTTATTCATTAGCCAAAATCTTGCTTGAATCTCTTCCATCTCCTCGGCGTTGATCTCCCATGAGGGATGCTTTAGTTTTTGAACGCAAAACCACTGTCTAGGCAAACTTCTGTCATCTCCTCGTCGGTCATCTCCCACGACGGATGGTTTAGTGTTTGAACGCAAAATCACTATCTCAGCAAAGTTCTGTTATCTCCTCGGCAATCATCTCCCACGAGGGATGCTTTAGCTTTTCAGCTGCATCATCACTGTCCAAGAAACTATTGTTTTCTTCTCCAAGAACATCGAATTCGTCAAACACGAATCACCGGGTGGACGGGGTGGACGCCGTGGTTCGCCTCGCCGCCGCGTCGTCTGCTCCGGTGACCGTGCACAACCGCTGAAAATCTGTTTTCGTCAGTTTTCCACAGAAATAAGTTGTGTTTCGATAAAGTAAAAATACTCACTCGTAGGAAAAACTACGCGCAATCGACCGCTCTGAACGCATAATTCCCACAGTGTACGGTTGCCGAGAAAAAAATTAGTTGAATTTCCCAGCACCCGAAAACTTCTTCATTCTTTTTTGGAAAAACTATGACATCCACAATTGATTTTCAAACGGTATCTGAACGCGCTTGAGACGCACAATCAGGTAGTATTTTTTTCATAATTTCTTTGCAAACTCGGGTGCCCACGTCACGAAGCCCCCTGCATAACATTGTTATTTTTACGTCATGCGAGCGTGCACAGCTGTGCGCAGCAGATAAGTGGTCTTGGCACCGAAATTGTCAGCTACAGAAATCCCAGAAAGAGAGATTAATACTTCAAAAACTTCTCCATACAAATGCACGCTGAGAGAAACTCCTCCATCCTCCAGATTTCCAAGATCATTGATGAAAATGCTGAAACCAAGCCCTTCAGTACGTCCCTTCCACTGCACGTGGAGACATGTTTATCCTCGGAAATCTCTTGCTTTCTATTAGTTTTTCCACACTGGGGATTGTTGTTCACAAGCATGAAAGTCCAGATCACCAGCTGTCTTGTGTGAGTCACGCATGGACGTTGTGTAAGACAGCGATAAATCTGGACTTTCATGCTTAAGGACAATAATTCCGAGTGTGGAAAAACTAGTGGGAAACAAGAGATTTCCAAGAAGACGGGTATTTTCTTTTTTCAAGGCAAGTATTTCTATACCACGAACACGTCTCCATGTGCTGTAGAAAAGGCTTACTTGGGGTGCTTGGTTCCAGCGTGTTTATCAATAATCTCGAAAAATTGGAGGCTGGAGGAGTTTTTCTCAGCGCGGATTTGTATGGAGGAGTTTTTGAAGTATCGATTTCTCTTTTTGGAATTCCTGTAGCTGACAATTTCGGTGCCAGGATCACCTGTGCAAGAAAATCAATATTTTCACAGCAATGCAACGAGATTACTCACCATGAAAATCCACAAAAAAATTCTTCAGGCTAATGGTGATTTTTTGTTATTGAGCGAAAAATCAAAACGTGAAAAAAGTGAATGAAAATAAAAAATTAGTTGAATTAAGGGGATTTGAACCCCCGACCACCGCGTGCGAAGCAGGCAGCAATGTCACTGCGCCGCGGCGGCTGACGCATGGCTGAAGTGAATAACTTATTCATAAACCGCGAGCATAGCTTGGGATTTCTAAGGAATATGGTGATATTTTTGAAACTCACTTGTATGATTGTAATAATTTAAGGAGTCTATGAGATTTACACCCTACTTGATGATACAGAGGCTCATATTTTGCATCAATGTTCTATTTTCCGAGGTAGAAAAATCAATCACACTTGAAGTCTTCTGTCGGGCTTCCGCTTAGCGCTGGGGGGGGGGGGGGGGGGGGGGGGAATGCGTCGGCCAATCAGGTGCGACGAGTGAGGCAGCAAAAGAGCCTCTTACATCATGCTCTCTCATTCGCACGCAGTCCAACGCGGCGCCGCCTGACCCGCAGTCTATACTTCCTATGTCTATGAGTTGGATCATCCTTAATTGAACTTGGTAAATACTCATCTGATGAAAGGAAAAACACATGGAGAACTCGGCGTTGCCTTTGATATCTGATCTAGCAGCTACCTATCACATGAGGGAAGTGTTCGACCCTCATATTCACAGCACTTAATTGTCATAATTTCATTTTATTTGCGACAAATCGTGGAGTTGAGTGTGATTGAACGGCACACGGACACAACATTGCAGATTTACAGTCACTATATATAGTACTGAACTGTTTAGGGACCCTAACTAAATGACGAACAAACCCGGCTGGATTGCTGACAGTCGGCTCGGTGGCAGACAGCAATCAAGTGACATCGATTTGAACGGGCGTCCGAATCATCCCCAATTTCAATCGACTCTCAAAAAGAATTCATAGCGATTAAAAATATTCTATTTTCACAGAAGTTATCCTTTCCATATCGACTATCGACTGCATAAGCTAGAACATTTCATTCTGACACATGCGTGTTCTCTAATCTCTGCTGACAGAACAAATAAGAATCTTGCAAGAAAAATCACGAGGTACATTAAACGAAGGCTTCGTGTTAAATATTTTATTCTAGGTACCCTATAACAGTGAACTTTGTTTGAATATATACATATGGGCTTTTATCTTCTCAGAAGTAATTATACGTATATACATCTAGTACAAATATAATTGTGCAATTAAGGTTTAGTTTTACATCTCTAATTTGTCAAAATAGAGAATCAATTTGTACAGATTCCTTGCGAGAATGACGGAGTGCGGCGCGTGGATCTCAAAGGT
Organism: Eretmocerus hayati; assembly: GCA_029851415.1. Lineage (NCBI taxonomy): Eukaryota > Metazoa > Arthropoda > Insecta > Hymenoptera > Aphelinidae > Eretmocerus > Eretmocerus hayati. The sequence goes on from CM056743.1 coordinate 108,160,166, forward strand.
GGTCACAGATATCATTCCGATATTGATATCGATTCCATATTGAGATAATGGTGAAGCTCGGTAAAAATTCAATGGCACGGCTCGCGCAGAACAGATGGTCATGTTTGTGAGTCTAATTAGAAAAAAGAGACTGTTCAACGTGGAAAATTGTATATTGAGTTTCTAAGTGCCAAAAAGGGGGGGGTGAGATTCAGAAAGAAACGAGAATGACATAAATGTGTGAGTGGGTAGATTGAATTATCTCATGAGAGAAATTACGCCGCAACCAAGTGGCCTCATCAAAGCTATAGAATTTTAGTATTAGAGAAGGCGAGTAGCGCTGATGAATACGGGTGGCTTGGGTACATGGGAAAGAAAGGGTCCTTCAGGATGAGTCAATAGATTTAATGAGCGATGGAATTCCTGAAGTTTTTCAGAGACAGAGTTGAAAACGGGAGAGAGACCATCCCGGAATCGAAGGGGAACAATATCAACAGGAAGTTCAGGACATGATACAACTTGAGTTGTGATGAATAAAAGTAAGAAGAATAGAATCCACAAAACCTCTTATAATAGAACATTTTAGTAGAGTATACTTCAGCGAAATTGTTTTCGACTCGTATGCATTTAGTTGCATCAGGTGTTCTAAGAATCACTCAGGTTACTTGATATCCGACACAAATGTCAAAAGCCTGGGTGAAGGAATGAGAAACTCACTAGAGCGGTTCCTTGGAACAGCACAACGTGACTGGGGTTGAATTCTGCCTTACAAATCGATTATGAGAGAAGGTCTCGGAGTGAAATTACTCAAATAATATCAAGCGTGCTAGAAATATTTGAGCTGACTCAGTTTCCGCTGGTCCTTGTGCCTACGCGATGAGAACCTTTCCACATCGTAGGTAGGTCGATCTCTTGGATAGATTACTGCCTATCTATTCCTTACAGAAAAAAGTCCGAATAGCATCAAATTTAGACATTTTTCTCGAGCGTACATATTCTCTCTGATCATTCAAGACAATTAATGGACTCATGGCGGTACCACTGGAGCGATCCTTTTTTGGAGTAACCAAGCCCAAAAATAAACTGCCTCCATCTTGACTTCAAATTATGGTCAGGTATCATTGCCTAAGCTTACCACTACGTCTTGATACAGAATAGAATAGGATAGAATAGATTTATATTTCACTGTGGACTCTCGGTTCAATGTAGTCTGGGCTACCCGCTTTCTGATCCATACGAACATTCTTCAAAGCCATTCACTCTAGTCTCGCAAATTGGTTGAATGAAACATACAAGCAAAAAGAGATTAAAATTATTGGGGGGAGGGAGATAGAAAGAGTATGAGAGAATATATCAACACTGTGATATCAAAGTTGCGTTATACTTGATCCTATGATTAACGAGAATAATTGACATCAAGTTCTAAAGTAAACTTGCATTCGATCCATCATTCCCATTCATTTCAGAGCAAAATTGGTTGATACAGCGATATTGAGATCGGCTATGTAGCAGAAAAAGTACTAGTTTGTGGACACAAAGGAGATCAACGTATTCCCCAAACATCAGCTACAGCAATGGATTTACTCAACACAATCTGCTCTCAATCTGCTGAAAGAGGAAAAAAAAAACAATCATGGATCGTGCGAGTCGATGATTGGTAATAAGCTTCCAGATTCTTACTCTGGCATCGCCACCATTGATTGCCGAATGTACTTCGATCTCATGCGAACGTTCCCACTCACTGAATGAGCTCAGATTCATCCGTCTTGAACATTGGGTCTTAGCTTACGTAGCAATTATCAACGGATGGCCAATCATGACGTCTCATGCTTGGATTTTAGTCTTAAGATTTCTCATGTGTGCATAATTTGCAATGTTTCTTTTGGCTTCATATGTTCAACATAATAATCAAGGCAAAAAAATTCGTCTCAAAATCTGGGATACATGCAACATGAGAGTCAAATGTATTCTAAGAGTTAGATATTCAAATGGAAATAATGGAATACTTTACAGTTTAAATTGAATCCAATGTTCATGACATAGGTCGAGGCGATTACAGAACAGAATAGTATTTATTTTTTGATTTGGCCAATATTTCCAAGTTTACGACGCTCTATGGTCAAGGAATACTTGACCATAGAGCGGACAAGTTTGATAATATAAAATGCGAGAGTCGGAATTCTCACTCGTCTGTGAGGAACTAGAATAAAAGGCAAATGGATCCCCAACAATGCTTAGTTCATACGCCGGCATGAAGTTCGATGGGAAATGCAGTTTTTCGGCAGTGAAAAACTGCATCGATCATCTAAGATCATCTAAGATCATCTAGGATAATTTTAAAGTTATCTTTTGATTATCTTCTTATCTGATTGTTATCTTGTGATTATCTTTTTATCTTTTGGTTATCTCATGGTTATCTTTAAGTTATTTCGTCGTTTTTTTGATTATGTTTACTTTGCTTTTTGGGTTGTTTTTACTATCTTGAGTAATTTTTCAATACATTTTCATTTTTAAGGTATATTAAGTTAGAGTAATTCATTTTTCTCGTACTGTGCAATTTTTTAGAGATGGTATTATTCAATCGTGAGAAACTGATCTTTTTGAAATTTTTAAATTAGTCAGTCGTTTTTGATGATCTTTTTTCTATTATCCATTATTCAGTCAACCCTTAGCTGGCACACCTCCTCCAAATAACATAGCTGGCCAAGCTGGGTTGATTCGACCCACGCCGAAAAATTGATGCTGTAGCTATTATATTGACTCTTTTGACTCGGAAATTTTTTGGTAGCTTCTTTAATATGCTTTTGATGGGCCAATGTATTCGGATTATCTCCAAGGCCAAAAAAAAATTCCAAAAAATAAAAATGTCCAGAAAAATAAGAAGAATCGCCTTTTCCACTGAAAAAATTGTAGACGGCGCAATTTTCATCCAAATGAGCTGAAAATTTAATTGAGTCATCTCGAGATGGGGTCAATTCAAGGAGAGAATAGCGCAAGCGTGGATCTTGAAAAAAGGGTTTTTATTCTGACATATTTCGACGCATGAATCCAGAATTTCTATTCTCACCTGATACGCCGGAATGAAAACCTCCATTGAAAGATCGACCACTGGACTATTTTTTCTCGTGTCTACTTGATCTTGTGATAACTCAGTTAAATTTTCAGCTCATTCCATTGAAAATTGCGCCCTCGAGAATATTTTCAGTGCAAGGCCTTTTGTTTGCAATTTTTGCAATAATTTGTTATGAAAAAACTCGTTTTTCGCACTTCGTCGTTCTTCTCGCGCATGGCTATCGAGTATACCATATTGAGCTGTACGGACGCGAAGTCGGATGAGAAAACAACGTATGTAATCGAAAATTATATGTAGTTGATTCTGATCCATGAAACAAACTCGGGTGAAAAATACACGACGCGCGCATATCTGATACACCTGGGTACTTTAGACCCAGCGTCAGCTTTGCTTGGCTATGGTGGGAAGACGCGCGCGCCAGCCCTGTTGCTATATGTACGGTCGGTAAGTGGCACATCTTGACTACCAACAAATGTCACCCTGAGTCCGGGAAACTTTGAATTACGAGCGTGGCGATCTCATAAAAAGGCCTTGGGTTGAATAAACCCACGTGTGCCGACCGAAGGTTAAATATTCATTATTATATTTTCCAATGTTTAGCTAATATTTCAATAAAATCTTTCTCTTCGTCTATCATGCTAATTTCCAGAGCTGTTATTGTTCGGCTGAAAGAAACTGATCATTCTTGATTGGAGATTTTAGGGATCTTACTATGAAAATAGTTAATTATTGAATATATTTTCAAATATGTATTCAATACTCATTGAAAAATTCGTTCATCCTCTGGAATGAGATAATTAATGAATTTGAATAAAAATTCTATTGTTGCGAAATAGGAATTGTTAGATCGTTTGTTATACTGATTTAATTGTGTTATCATGTTGTGTGTGAAGTGTTGATGAATTTGTTTCGGATTTTCCGCTTCGGTCCCTCTCAGCGGAGTTAATTACTCTTGAGCCATGGCCTAGGCGAGTCACTGTAACGTCATCATCAGTGTAAAGTGAGTGTCTTGGTAGTGATAGTTGTAATCAGATGTTTGTATTATGATCTATATATGTGATGAGTGTAGTGTTGATGAGTTTGTTTTGGATTTTCCGCTTCGGTCGCTCTCAGCGGAGTTAGTCACTCTTGAGCCATGGCCTAGGCGAGTCACCGCAACGTTCTCATCAGTGTAGAAACGAAGTGTGTTAATTGTGATTGATGTGATTTCTTGTTTGTTTTAAAACATCGATGGTGTTCTATGAGGGACTGTTACTGTTATTTAGTGTGGAGTTAATTTTGCAACAATAGTTGTTAAAAAGTTCATCATTATTTGTTATTCCACTTTGGTGAGTATAATGAAAGAAAGGAAAACCTTGATCTCTAACGACGACTCTAATTGATTGCAAAATCATCTCAAAGTTATTATTGGGAGAATTTTCCTCCTATTTTGTTCAATTTATTGATTAACGAACGATGCAGTCAAAGTATGTGCGTTCGTAACCCAGGATTTCACGATTCCAAAATAATATACAAATCTATAGATGAGTCATCTACTAACATGGGACCTATCAGGGTTCTGTGCAGAATGACTCAGAAATGTAGGGATTCAGTTGGGCGGAAATTCTTTGATGGGATCCGTCAGTCAGCTAATAAGAACACCGAATCCTTGACATTACCTCAGCACTTTTGTGAGGCACCCTCCCGCAGGCGATAGCCAAGTATTGGATTTTCCATATGTGGGAATCACGTCGATTTATCATTAAGAAAAATTCTATCATGTTGAATTTACTCATTCTTAAAAGCTCTGTCCTATCGTCATGGTCTTGATTCTAAGATAATTATAATTTTGCAATCAATTAAAATCGTCAAAATTGAAAAGTAAATGAATTGGATTTTGTTGGACCTCAGAAAAATCATCATATCATCTTTTTGGAGTCATCTCAAAATTATTTGGAAGTTCATTCTAATTTAACCTATGAAATGAAAGGAGACGAGAGGGGAGAGACGGGCAAATATCCCGTCTCTGTTGAATTACATAAAATTATTCGAAATACATATTCTTTTTCACAATTCTAAAGAATTTTTATAATATCTTAGAAATAGTATAGAGATAGATCTGATAACACCTTGATTGAATATTATTGAATTATTTGGAATCACATGGAGTACGTCTTCTATTTAACAACGATGGCATCGTAACTGCTCTTTGATTCCCTGTTGAGTTGAATTGTCCAATAGGTTGGCGAGATACAGTCCTTTTCGCCCTTGAATGTGCTGTAGGATGAAAAAATCATTATAGCGGATCATTCTTGTATGATAATATAATTGAATTTGTTTGTGTGTATAAGTGTATATATGCGCGTGTGTGTGTGTCTGTGCGTGCGCGCGTGTGGGCGTGTATGTCTCTGTCTGATGGAGTTATGAGGAAGGTTGTGTGTATAGATATTGAATATTGAATTTGTTTGTGTATGTGCATGTATAGGTGGGTGGATGAGTGAGTATGCGTTGAAAGAGTTATTACATATTAAATAATCAATATATTTTCTATATCGATAATCAGAATTATTAAAATGTCATTATGATAACTCACCAGTGCAGCCTTTTAATGCGTCTCTTGACAGTTCCAGTGGCAAAGTCATTCTTTGTCATCCTATCAGCTGCTTGCGGATTGTCTACTGATCTATAGGCTGGAAATGAATAACATAAGAGTTATATTATAGTTCATGTGATGATTCAACTTGTTGGTGTTAGTGAAATTGTGTGATAATTATATTTGTAAGTGAATGAATGAGCGTGAATGATTGTGAAGTGTGTTAGTTCAAATTCTTCATATAATATTAAATAAGTATTAACTGTTCTATATTTAATCACTTACCTATAAACTCCCCTGTGATATCCTTCGATTGAACCTATATCTCCTGGGGGTTGGCTCTTGAGGTGACCATAGAGATATTGCAAATAGAGGGGGGAAGCGCAGCCTCCACGTTCCTTCGCGAAAGAGTGAGAGAAAAGACGAGAAGTCCTTCTCCTTTCTCTCTCGCACCCGCGCGGCGCATTGCGCAGTCGATACCAAGACACGGTTCACCGGCTCACCGCCAGGGTTATCCCCTCTCCGACACGCCTATGTGTCTTGGTGTCGACTGCGCAGTGCGCGACGCAGGTGTGAGAGAGAAAGAAGGAGGACTCCTCGTCTTTTCTCTCTCTCTTTCGCAGAGAAAATCCCACTTACATAGAGGCCTGCCTCTTCCCTCCTCCATCCATAATATCTCTACGGAGGTGACTCCTCAATCATCAGGAGTGGCACACGGTGAGTCGGAAGGTCAAAAGAGTGAAAATTGCGTGAACATAGGAAATTTCCGGGGGGTCATGTTTTGGGGTATCCTCAACATCATTTTTCCATAAGAATGAAAGAAATTCGCTTGGGGATTTCAAAATAAAGCCAATTTTTCCAATTTTTTCACCTCATTCACTAGCAGAATCGATCTTTTACTCTGTATCACAGCTTTGAATCAGCTCTGAGAGATTATAGAAACATATAGATTAATGTGAAAAAGTCTCATTTTTCAAAACCTGAAGTGAAAATCCAGACCAGATGCGGTCCCCGGGACTTATTCCCATCCGACAGAGTAGCTCATTAGCCTCGCCAGTACAGACGTTTTCTCACAAATCGATCGAGCTTTGTCCCATCAGAGCCGTTATTACAAGAGAGCTTCAATTTTCAAGCTTTTCTAGATTGGAAAATCGCCAGTGTTGTGATATCTACGGCCGTTGAAAGGTTGGAGGCGCGTGAGACCTGGTGAAAAATGCCAGCGCACAGTGTTTATATCTATCTATGGAAGCTTCCTATTGATATAGTTTCACAGATATTCTCTACCTACTTGACATGGAATAATATTCTAGACACACACCATGCCTATTCCTTTGACTCATGATGAACATCGAAAGAGACTGTGTTGACCAATATTTGTCTTGACCAGAGTGGAGAGCTGTATTTAGTTGTAGGAAAAATTCATGATTTACGCCATCTTATGCAACTAGGACTGTTTGTTGGCTTTTTCGAGAGGGAGGGAATATCGATTTTTTAATAGCACATGGGAATAGTATGTTGTTAGTCTCTTCGGGCCTTTGTGAAAGATCTTTTGTCGAGTGACAATTTCCCCCCGTCCATGAGAAAATGTTTCGATACATCTTCCCGATAAGATAGAGCCTTTCATATTATAGAACATATAAAAAATTTTCAGAGCCGATTCAAAGCTGTGATACAGAGTGGAAGATCGATTTTACTAGTGAACGAGGTGAAAAAATCGAAGAATTGGCTTTATTTTGAAATCCCCAAGCGAATTTTCTTCATTCTTGTGGGAAAATGATGTTGAGGATACCTCAAAACATATCCCATGGGAATTTCCCATGTTCACGCAACTTCCACTTTTTCGGCCTTCCGACTCGCCGTGGGCATCGACTTCACCATACGATGGAGTGAGACAGACTGGCCCTACTCGACGCGTTAGCTTCATATATATTTCTGTTAGTTCCCTCTAACGACTTTTACGATAATCGATGTCACGTGTGTATCTATATACTTTTTGTATCTCCGACTATCTCATTATCTAAGTTTATCTTGAATGTATCTTCAGATTATCTTCGTATCTAAAGATCGTCTTTTGGTTGTCTTTTCATCCTTCAGTCATCTCTTCGTTATCTTCAAGTAATCTCATCACTTTCTTTATTTTCTTTCCACTAGAATCCCATTCGATGGTCTTCTTTTGAAATAATTGATTGAATTAGATTGGGAGAATCGACATTGATTGAAAACTTTATTGATGAATTCAAAAGTGAGCGAACGATTTTTTGAAGAATGTAAAAACAACAGTCTCATCAAACATTGTAAAGTTTCTTTTGAGAAAATTTCAGAAATCATTCGCAATTTCTTCGCGGATGCTCCTATTTCGTGTGTGAGACCTTATAAAATCCTGAAGAACAGGTAAGAAATTCTGAATTCTTTCCTTTAGATTTTTAGGATGCTCAATTGTAGGAACTTCAAAACTCTTTGTATAAACATCTTAATGAATATTATCAACACTTATCTAGAACCACTTCAAAAAATGATCGGGATTGACACTGAGAGATATATTCAAGTATTTTGGATGAAAATATTGTTGTGTGAATTGTGAATGAATTTTTTTGATATACTTTGAACGGTTGAATGAGAATTCTTTGACTTTTGAAGGTGAAACTATCTTTACCGACACCTCTCAGCTGGCGAGTAAATCCATTTGGATACGAACGGCGCGCACCGTGCATGGTACGAACGTTCGTTGTATGTATACCTGTATCTATCGCAACCGATATAGCTATACATACAACGTCCGAGGATATGATCCGTGGCTGCAGGGCAATCCCGACTGGCCCAATCTATACATAAGTTTGCAAACTATGGCAAGTTTGCTATAATTATACTAAGGTAAATGTACGCAACTTGCCCCCATTAAACCATTTCCTCAATAATTTCGACTAATCTCAATATTTTTCATTGTTCTTCAACTCAATGTGAAGCTTGTCTCAAGACCTTTAAAATGAGTTGAAGCGCGTCTAATTTGGATGAACTAGAGCCGAAATGTTTCAATTTTTCCAAAAAAAGATTTTTGAGAGTTTACAAAAGTGTGTACCTAACTTGCCCCCATCATTTAAAGCAAAGTAATTCAGCGAGAGATTGCATAAAATTGTTCCCGTCCGTTATCATCGCCGTGTAACTTCGTTTGGAGTTTTTAGCCTGTCCAAACCACTGTTTTCAACCTATTTTGACGCGATGAACATGCTCTGAGTGTAAGAAAAGTCGTAACTACACACCCTTTCCAGATAAGCATATGGTGGCATGTTAGGTATACTCCGATGTTGGCCTTCTTGCTTTACAAAGCACCTCCGTTTTTTGCTCATAAAATAGCTCCAAATCGGAATTTTGCAACTCCAAGCAACTGATTTTCAAGGTCTTGAAAAAAGCAATAAAATGCGTTGAAGTACGTTAAGATTGGTCGAACTCGGAAAATTTGGCATCGGTTTTACTTGTCACGTAGGTAGAGGTGGAAATCAGTGCCTGATCTCACCTCTCCCCTCCGTGCCATGATGACGTTGCACCCGCGACGGCTACGCGGCCGCGCAACGTATGTCCGCGGTTCGCCGGCCATCGCGGATGCACCGTCAGCACTTCGACGGAGCGAAGTACATCCCCACTGCATCGGTCTACGCTGCAGCGCGGACCATCGTCGTCTACGATGAGCCGTGTGGCAGCCAGACCGCTCGTATAACTTTCAGAATCATATCTCTCTCTCGAGTATATTTCAGCTGCCATTAAACCTATATATTCACATCACTCAGCCGTGATTCATTCGAATCACCCCTCCTTCCCACGTAACACGCTTTCTGGTGCTAGGTGTGGATGCGAAAAACCTGTACAGGGAAATTTTTTTTCGCGAAAACAAAAAATAAAACACCATGGGGAAATTGTACAAGTGACGAGTGACACCAGCAACTGAAGAATTCTGACATCAAAACTTAGTGGCAGCAGTCATGGACTCAGAGACATCGCTTGAGAGAAGACCCAAATCATCCCAAATCCTGCCCGATAAACTGTGCCAGAAGATGCAATCAGAAGCACTGGGCACCATCATCGTGGGTTGCTGCATTCTCCAAGAAGCATAAAACGACAACTTCTCATTATCAACATCATGGTACAAAGGAAAAAGACGAACTTCGATGGACTTCTCCAGCATCTAATTCAACGCATCGCAACCCGCCAGCAGCTCCAACCATATCATCAAGTATTGTATTTTCGCCTTCAAAATGTTACAAGTCAGTTTTATGCTCGCTAAAAGTTCATAATTTGCCGTATTTCTCAAGTTATGAAGCAAAGATTTCGATTGCGAACGATAGATTTACTAAAGTCTACTTGAAATGCATCAGTGAAAATGATGGATTTTGTTTACTACATTAGGAGAACCCGATTTTTATGAATTATTGCAGTGATTTGGAAGTATATTGCAAAGTTGCTGCAAGGCATCATATGTATATGCGTATTCCTAAATTAATATTATTGATAAGAAAGGCACAGAACCGATGTAATGATTCCGGCTGTGACCAAGTGAATTGATGTGTTTGATAATAATTATTGAGGGATACGCGGAACAATGAGCGCCTGATTGCTATTTCGAATCCTGTGAGCTAGTTAATAATTCATGGACTCCCATACAGATTAGACTGCATTCATTATTGAGACTTAGTGAACTGTTGAAAATGGATACAAATTCGCAATCGGTATCTGAACTTGGAGGAACGTCGACTGAAATATCTGTATAACGAAAATATCGATCGCAACCTTGAAATGTCGGAGAATGATAAAGAATCGTGGAAATGGTTGTATGAGCAGAACTTGATTGAGAATTTTTTAGCAGATTTACAACCATTCATACGAAGTGAGTTATCAAAAGTTAGCGTCAATATGGCAGAACGACCTCTAAAGACACTTGAAGCAACAATTAGGATCGCTGAAACTGTGGAAGGTGAGATGAAAGAATATGACTTTGCCAAAGCGATCTATTTGAAAAAATATTATCGAATCGCTTCTAAACGTGAATTCCTTGCACAACTTGATAAACTATCGAGTACAAAATCGCCAAATCATGGTGAAAAATTCCAGTCAAAAATTGAGAGCATGCGATATTCAAGATTTCATCCATGTGGATCTGGCAAAGTACGAAATATGAGAAGCCGAGAAGATGAATGTACATTGGAGAAAATAAGTCCTATATCTGAATTTAATCTGATTCAGAGACAATTGATTGAAAATCTTTGGAATAGTCTTGAGCTCCGAACGAAAGAGTTGTTGCCAAGAGAGTTACCCGGCACATTAGAGAAAGCTCATCGAGTCGCGAAGAATATTCAGCGTTATTTAGTCGAATTAGACCGTCAAAGAACGTTCAATTCAAAGCAGTTCAAGAATAACGTTTCGGTTCCAAAGAGCCACCACTTTTTACTAGAGGTATCTCTCAAATTTCAATCCCAGCGCCATGAAGAGGCTAGAAATTTGCAAATTAGTGAGCCCGAAAAGAATGTCATAGTTGACGTATTCCAGAAAATTCGAGAAACAAGGCATATCAGAAGTGAGGAAATTTTTACTTGCAATGAAGTCATTCATGAGATACCGGGAGATTGCAGTTTTGATATTGTAACGCAAAATTCATGTGAAAGTTATTGCTCGAAATTCGTTGACGATTATCAACTTCGAGTAGACAAAGGAGATGAATTCCAAATTTTTGAAATCCAAAACTATGAGATCGCTGAGAACTTGAGTCGGGAAATCGTATCCGATGTTCTGTGCATGATTCCATTCTCAGAAATCAGTACGTCAGAGAGAAGTAGTAAGAATACTCTTCTGCTCCGTGGTCAGCAGAAAATGTACGAGGAAGAAATCGGTGACAGACATCCTATGCTGTATAATGAAAGCCACTCAAAATTAAATTCCTTCGTGAGTGTGAATGATGAGGATATGAATTTGATGAAAATTGCGAGTTGCACAGTGAAGAATTTTCAAACACTTGAGTACTCTAGAGAAATTTTTTTGATGATCAATTCATCAATAGTGAGGAATTATATCAATTCTAAAACCAGGCCGCCTCGCGAGAAACCGCCTTGGTTAGTTGTCCACGAGAGGAATTCCCACCTGTATTCTCTTTTGCAAGGGAGCATCGTGCTATTCCGAGTAGCATATTGTATTTTCGAGAAATCCCACGAAAGTTCATGGGTGGACGGTGAATAAGAACATGATTGAGGTATTCTACGGCCCATCAGGCCATATTTCATGTTCTTAATTTTCGAATGTAATCGTCAAGGAGGAATTTATACAATCCTCCTGATTTTTTTTATATAGTGCTGTAGGTTGTATATATGTAATATTCGTGAAACTAATCAGTCAGTCGATTTAGAACCACAAAAGCATGGTATTCAAACGAAATCAACAGTGAACAGAAAGGTAAATTTCAAAATTCTCCGAAGTAAAAGTTCAACCTGCGAAAAACAATCAGAATACTTATTGTAATGAGATCGTGTATTGACGACGCAGTGCACTCGTCCTCAGCTGAAAACTCCCAGCTTACGGACGAGGCAATGAGGTCACTAGGAGCACACAGGGCCATAACCTACCATACAAAGTTACATTATGGCATGCACTCAGCTCGAGGTCGAGAAAACAGCCGAAATTCAAGTAAAATCATTAAAAAAAGTCAACTCCAGAGTTTCAGCAAAAAAAGTTGCAAAAACGTAAAATTTCATTCCAATAGCGATCAGGTATCCTATATAACACTAAGAAGTACCTATTTTCATCACGTTGATTGATCGAAGAATTACAGATTAACAGAAATCTCAATTTGAGATATAAAAAGTTTTCATCAAAAATCATGTCAAGTATGCGTATTTTGGCCTTCCAAATTCACACTGTGACACGGATTGCGAGTGAATGATCTTTGTAAACATTAGTTAGCACGAATAATCTATATAGTTGATTATACCAATAGTCACAAACTTCATTAGAAGCTTGAAAAACGAAATCACAAAATTTCAAACAGAAAATTTCAACAAAATGCAGGTTTCCAACACGTAATACGGCCATATGCGAAAATTCAAATTTTTCACCTCATTTCTAAATTTACTCATGAAAGTGTTATAGATACCGAGAGTTGCATAATATCTTGAAGGAAAACTAACGCCAGAAACCTAAAACCGAATAGGAAATTTTTGGGATCGATAAATTATATAGTCAAAATTCTTGCCGTCAGCACCAAAAACGAGTGTGTACTTCATCATAGATCGAATAATTTTGACAGTATTACATTGAAAATTTGTATGAACACTCTTTAGAGTGTATACTTTGTAACCCAAAATCGACCGACATCGAGGAATTTTCTGTATCACCATTGTAGAGTGGAATTCAACATAGAACACAGTCTTTCTGTCATGTATAAACGAGAATACACCAAAAAATACCATAACTCGGCCAATTCTCATCCGATTTGAACGGTCAAAAGCCTAAATTGAAGGTCTTTCCAACAACTATCCGTACCATATTATAGAGAAACTCCAGAAAAATTGAAATTTTGAAATTGTTCAACATTCAGGGAAATTGTTCATACAAAAAAAAACACTTGTTGGGAGATTTTTTTTTCCTTCCTCTGTCAATTTGAGATATAGAATCTCATATAAGAATAACTACAGACATAAAGAACATAGTTATAAACAATTTATTGTTAATAATTTTCGAAAATTTCTTTGAACTATTTTTGATGAATTTGGAAATTTTTGTAGAATATTTTTATACTTCTGACTATGATATCGGGAAAAATTACATTTTGTGAAATTTAGAAATTAAGGGAATGGAATTATTTAAGTTTAAACGATTGTAACGAGAGAAAGTTGTGACTGAGGGATTTACTAGGATCAGGAAAGTTAGGTAAGTTAGGGTTTAGGTCCGGTTTAAGACTTTAAAGACAGCGTTTCATTAATAGGAACATATATTGAAACCATATTTACAAATAGTCATGAATGATAAATAGTCAAAAAGGAATCTGATATTTATTACTGCTGTGTGTGTTACAAATGCGGTCTAGCCCAATAAACGGTTGATACAGGGTACATACTAATACGGGTATGATAGAGCCACGGAGGAGCTCCCTCCGGGTCAAACGCGGGGCATAGCTGGTGTGTGAGGTTCGACTCCTGGAGCTCCCAGGAAGCCAACGCGGGTGTGTGATTCTACTGCCACGGAGGAGCTCCCTCCGGGCCAAAAGTGAGCGTGCCGGTGTCGCGGTCTACTACGATTCTCAGTGATCCTGAGAAGTCGGCTACTAGATGGTCTCATCTGCCTTAGAGCTCTTAAGACAGAGAGGAGTTGCCAGCTGCTAGACTCTAGAGCCATCTCTTGGACCAGAGCTCCTGGTGCCAAGAGAGACGCGTGAGTCCGCCGCTCAGTGAAGACTGGTTCGTTCTGGTCGGGCATCGGGTGGACATCAATGCTGACAGGTGTTTCGCTTGTGAACGATGTTTTCGAGACAGCCACCTGGCGGCTGAGGCTTGAGTTACTCTAACTGCTCGATGAATTGCGCGGATACCGGAGCTATACTGGTATCATGGCGAAGGGGCCCGTCGCATCCCCCTCTTCTTTTGGAGAGTGAAGTTCCACTCACTCTTCCAGGCACTTGGTTTTCCGGTGGGCTGGTACTGGTTCTAATGCTGGTGCTGGTGCTGGTACTGGTGCATCGACTGGTGGTCTGGAACTTGGTCGTCTAGGAACGGGTACGTACGTTAGGCGGGAATTGAGCTCTCTCTAGGTTCCTACTTGTAACGCCTGCTGGTCGCTGCAAGTTCTGGTTTTAGACTTGTACTGGCTAGGGTACAGGTATTTAGTCTGGGTCCGGTATAATAACTGTTACTGGACTAGTGTGCCTCTGGATCCTCAAGAACATGTGGTCGGTGTATTCGGGATGAACTCTCCGCTTAATCGGATGCTATGCCTCACGGAGTCAACCTCGTATATGACGAGTGGATTGACGAATATCCAACGGTTCTGTTGATCTGGCGGGTTTACTGGTATTCCGGCAGTGTCCGGTGTCCGGCTGGCAAGTGTCCTAAAGAACGGGTGATCAGTCCGATCAATGCTTCAAATGTCCTCCGTTGTGACAATCCATAGCTCTAGGCCAAAGCCCTCCACTTCAACGGCCAGGATGCCTGGTGGAGCTTTCCTCGTTTCAACGAGTGGAAATAGCAAAGCTAGTGAGATCAGGGTTCTTCTGGCTGTATTGACGGATCTCTTGTTACATCAGGTGGTACAATGTCAATCAGCGGTTATCCGGTGTTCTGAATCTTCTTCTAACTATTCTCCTACGGGTCTGGTGCAGCGCTTGTCCGCTTTCGTATATCTCACAGGTTCACAATCCGGTTGGCGGCGAAAAGCGGCACGTATACGTTCCAGGCTGTAGCCATCCACGCACTTGATGCCTATGGAGTCCACCCTGGTAAACCAGTGGAAGGACGAAACTTTACTGGTACCTCTTCTGGTCCGGTTCTCCCTAATTGTTGATTCTGCTTCGAATTACGACGCTGGTTTTCCGATGTCATCTTCCTGCTGCGCTGGTGATGGGGGTCTCCTTTTCTTTCTCTTCATGTGTTTGTGTCGCGGTGTACGTGTATGTGCGTAGCAATGAATATCAGACTCACAGTGAGAAAATTTCAGGTAACTAGAACGGGAATCGGAGCTCGTGGGGCTCAAAACTGGTCTGCAGTGAGAAAAAAAATCTGAGTGCCTTGTAACCATGAGGTTGTCTAGATGCATACTACGAAATAACAATGGCTTGAAAAAAAAATTCCTGCTCGGGCACCATGGAACTGTTATATTACTAGGAAAGAAAAAAATAAGCTACCAAAGTCACTGTCTGGGCGCCATGTGACTGAGGGATTTACTAGGATCAGGAAAGTTAGGTAAGTTAGGGTTTAGGTCCGGTTTAAGACTTTAAAGACAGCGTTTCATTAATAGAAACATATATTGAAACCATATTTACAACTAGTCATGAATGATAAATAGTCAAAAAGGAATCTGATATTCATTACTGCTGTGTGTGTTACAAATGCGGTCTAGCCCAATAAACGGTTGATACAGGGTACATACCAATACGAGTTATGATAGAGCCACGGAGGAGCTCCCTCCGGGTCAAACGCGGGGCATAGCCGGTGTGTGAGGTTCGACTCCTGGAGCTCCCAGGAAGCCAACGCGGGTGTGTGATCCTACTGCCACGGAGGAGCTCCCTCCGGGCCAAAAGTGAGCGTGCCGGTGTCGCGGTCTACTACGATTCTCAGTGCTCCTGAAAAGTCGGCTACTAGATGGTCTCATCTGCCTTAGAGCTCCTAAGACAGAGAGGAGTTGCCAGCTGCTAGACTCTAGAGCCATCTCTTGGACCAGAGCTCCTGGTGCCAAGAGAGGCGCGTGAGTCCGCCGCTCAGTGCAGACTGGTTCGTTCTGGTCGGGCATCGGGTGGACATCAATGCTGACAGGTGTTTCGCTTGTGAACGATGTTTTCGAGACAGCCACCTGGCGGCTGAGGCTTGAGTTACTCTAACTGCTCGATGAATTGCGCGCCCTGCCGAAAAAAATCGGGTGATTAATCAGCTGATTAATCAGCTGATAAATCGCCTGATTAATCGAGCGATTAATCAGCTGATTAAGCATGCCAAAATATCACCCAAAAAATCAGCTGATTAATCGGCTGATTAATCAGCCAACTTATCAGGGGATCGTTCACCCAGAAGTGCAAATTACAGAATATTCATTTTACTTCCTGGAACGCACCTGGAAGAGTCTGGAAGGAAAAAAAAGATGAGAATGGCTCAAAAATGGAAAAAAATCATCACCGGCCTTTCCACTGTCGACACCCGTGGCCGATGGTGGGATTCGAACCCACGACCTTTCGGTTAGAAGTCGGATACCTTATCCTCGTGGCCAGCGAGTCATATCGAGTCAGCGAGGTTATCAGATGATCCATAAAAGCCATACTTGAAAGGGTTATTCCGATCCGTCGAAGATTTCGGATGGGACGATTTTTCGATATTCCTTCCCGGTCTTGGTGAACAATAAGGGACCTTGAAAAATATATTCCAAAGCATCTGCATGAGAGCCGCTCAATCCAATGAAAAATTATTTTTGGCCTTGGTGAACAATGGAAAAATGCGGAAAATTACATCTCGGGGGTTTTGAGGGTCGCTGAACTTGAATCCGGTGGAATTATTCCTCTACAATTTGTTTAAACAAAGTTGTGTAAACAATTTAAGCGGAAAAAATGTTTTCGGCCTCGGTAAAAAATGGAAAAATCTGGATAAGTATATTCAAAGGGTTTTGAGGGTCGCTGAACTCGAATCCGATGGAATTATTCCTCCACAATTTGTTTAAACAAAGTTGTTTAAATAATTTGAGCCAAAAAATTCTTTTCGGCCTTGGAGAACAATGGTAAAACCCGGAAAAATTTAACTCGGGGGTTTTGAGGGTCGCTGAACACGAATCCGATGGAATTATTCCTCTACAATTTGTTTAAACAAAGTTGTGTAAACAATTGAAGCGGAAAAAGTGTAATCGGCCTTGGTGAGAAATGGAAAAATCTGGATAAATATATTTAAAGGGTTTCGAGGGTCGCGGAACTCGTATCCGATGGAATTATCACTCTACAATGTGTTTGAACAAAGTTGTTTAAATAATTTAAGCGGAAAAATTCTTTTCGGCCTTGGTGAACAATGGTAAGATCCGGAAAAATATAATTCGATGGTTTCGAGAGTCACGGAACTCCAATGAAATGAAAATATCTGAGCTCATTTGATTTGATTCGTGACTATGAATGCCAGTCTTTGAGGGGCATTAAGTGTTCCGGTTACTTACTATTTGTGTATAAGATAAAGATCTTCATTCATGTTTATGAGAATGATGAGACACTCTTTTTCGAACATTTAGAAAGGCTGGAACAACAAAACCACAGAGAATTGCATTGATTTTGATTGGTTTATGTAAAGATTGGACATTGGAAGGATCAGAATTCAATCGCCAATTATCGATGGGGTCGTTTAGTTTTTAAAACAGTAAAAGAGATCTTCATCTGCATTAATATAGGTGAAGATGTCTCTGAGTTATTCAAAAACCAAGCGACGTACTCGATATTTTCCGATTCAATTTTTATGCTTCCAATGTCCCATCTCCACATAAACCAATCCAAATCAATGAATTTTTAGGTTTTTTTTTGGGATGACTTTTGGGAATGTTCGAAGAAGAGGCTTTCATCATTCTTATGAATATCGATGAAGATGTCTTTTAGTTGTTTAAAAACTAAACGGCGTACTCGATAGTTTTGATAGGATTTTCATCCTTCCAATGTCTGATCTTCACATAAACCAATCCAAATCAATAGATCAGTTTTTCATGGCTCGGTTGGGCTAACCTCTGTGAGTATTTTGAGGATAGTATCTCATTATTATCATATGAATGTAGATAAGGATCTCATCATTTCTATAGATATAGATGAAGATCTCTTTTTGTTTCTCAAAGACTAAGCGACGGACTCGATATTTTTCGATTGCATTTTCACCCTTCCAATGTCCGATCCTTACATAAAAAATGAAAATCAATGCAAACCTTTACGGTTCTTTTGGGATGATCTCTGGGAATGCTTCGTGGTCAGTAAATCATAATTCTCACAAATATAAATGAAGAAGTCTTTTAATTCTTTACAAACTACTCTGGAAAAACTCCTTCCTGTTCTTCAGTACGATTAATACGATACAACAATACGATTTTGTGAAAAAATTCACAATACGTGAATTTTCTTACTGAACATATTGAATATTCAATGCGCAATATTGATCATTCTTCAGCACAGCTGATTGAGAGGTAACAATTTATATTGAATATTAAATGATTACGTCTCGAATACCGTGAAAGTTTGTAAAATGAACGTTTTTTATGTTAAAAAAGTAAAAATTTGGTTGAGCTTTTACGAATCTTACACTTCATCACCTGAAAGCGACGCCCTATCAATATTTCTCTCAAAAACGTATCTCAATTCTGCAATATGTCGTTGGTAGGGTTTGAACCGGGGCACTTTGGTTAGTAGTCTGGAGACATGACCACCGCGTTACTGGAACACATGTCTGGGAACCGGCCGGTCTCAAAACGCCAGTATTCCACACAGCATGGGAGTATTTCAGAAAAACATTTCAATGAAATGTTCCAATGAAATCTTCGAGAAACCTCGCAGGAATATTTCAAGAAATGTTTTTGTAAAGTTTCATTGCAATATTTCAATGGAATCTCACACAAACCTCGCAGAAACATTCCAAGAAATGTTCTTGTAATATTTCTTTGCGATTCCATAAATACTTTCTGGAAACCTCCTGGAAACATTTTATGGAATATTACTCGGAATGTTTGATATATATTTATCTGAATGATTTTTGAAAGGTTTCTGAAATATTTCAGTGCAGTGTTCCATGGATAGGCCTTCAAATATTTGTGGAATACTGCTCAACAGTTTCACATCAATCTTGTATTTAAAGATCTTTGCGGAGTTACTGAAAGCTTTCTGAAAGATTTTCAAAAGTTTCCTGACAGCTTCCTCGGGAATTTCGGCCCAATCCGAAATTTCAAAAATATTTTAAACTGATTCTACAATATTTCACCAGCAACCTGTCAAGAATCTTGATTCGGAGAAGTTTTTTCCGTGAGGTGTATGAAAGGTTGCCAGAAAATTTCAGAACAGTATTCCAGAAGTATGACTCTCAAATATCGCAACATTATCCCCTTGACAATTTGCAACAACCTCGCGCTTGAAAATGCTCAAAGGTTTCTGAGGGCTTCTAATAAAAATTCCAGTGTCACATTCCTAATGAACCATTTCCAAACATCCTTGCAATGCTCAACACAAGGGTGTTATCGCGATGACTTACCCGGAACGTGTTATGACCTTGCCATTCAATGAGCAAGCTCCAAATCACCCCACTCAAATTTTCCTACACATATGGTATTAAATATGCTTGGTTGTGAAGTTTCAGTTCGGCCCGTCAACTCATCTTTTTTATTTTTAAAGAATAAGGGTCGAAATGTCAATTTCGTGCATTATTATATTAGCAGTTTGACGTATACCTCCGCCGCGCCGCGCGCCGCCAGCGTTGGAATTAGAGTTGCTGTGGGTATCCTCGAATTCTTCCTTCAAAGTACAATATTGAACCAACAATTTTTCATAGGTTTCATGTCCAGAATGTTCAGTTTAGTCTCCAAGTTATGTGCCTCAATCTTTTTATAGGATTTTCACTGAAAATGAGACATTTTTTTAAAGTTCTCACCGCGCCTGGATTCACTCGAGCTCGCTTTGTCGCGGACGAAATTCCAAGGAAAGATGTCAAAGAATTAGATCGGAACTCGAGAAAATGCCCAGAATCAAAGTTCTGAATACTGCATGTACATTAGGGTGAACCGAAAAAGGGCTTTTTTCGAGAGTCTATACGCCCTAGCGTGGAGATGTTGTGTTTGTACATATATATGTGAAAAAAATTTCGGCGGACGCTGAGGAATGAGATTTTAGGTCCCAGCAAGAGCCATCAAGCTTTTATCAAAATTAACACAGGTTTAAATGGGAATAAGCCTAAGTCGGCACTCTTTTCTTCCTAACTTTGCTCGCATTTATGGCGTATCCAAGCATTTTTCAACGTACTTTAGCTCATTTCAAAGCTTGTTCCAAATTCTACAAAATGTGCTAAAGTACGTTCAATTTCAGACAACCAGAGGAAATCTATCTCAACTTCTCTAAAAAGTGATCATTATCAGAAATTCCAAAAAAAGGGCGATTCTCTCTCCAATCTTTGCTTGTATTTCAGGTGCATCTGAACATTCTTCAACGTGTTTCAATCCATTTTTAAGCTTGTCACCAAACCTACAAAATGAGCTGAAGTACGTCCAATTCCGACTAACCCGAACCAATCTATCTCAATTTTTCTAAATAGTGATTGGTTTTGAAAAATCCGGAAATAAGCGACTTCTCCCCTCCGCCTCACTCCTTCGAAAACTTAAAATGGAAAAATTGAGGTAGATTGGCTCGGATAAGTCGAAATGGGACGCACATTAGCTCATTTTGTAGGTTTTGTGACAAGCATAAAAATGGATTGAAACACGTTGAAGAATGTTCAGATGCACCAGAAATACAAGCGAAGTTTGAACTGAGAATTGCCCTATTATTGGAATTTCGAATAATGATCACTTTCTGGAAAAATTGAGATAGATTACCTCTGGTCAGTTGAAATTGGACGTACTTTAACACATTTTGTAGGATTTGGAACAAGCTCCAAAATGAGCTAAAGTACGTTGAAAAATGCTTGGATGCGCCGGAAATGCTAGCAAAGTTAGGAAGAAAATAGTGCCGAATTAGGCACATTCCCATTTAAACCTGCATTAATTTTGATAAAAGCTTGATGGATCTTGTTGGGACCTAAAATCTCATTTCTTAGCGTCCAGCAAAATTTTTTTCCCATCTATATGTACAAACACAACATTTCCACGCTAGGGCGTATCGATTTTCGAAAGAAGCCCTTTTTCGGCCAACCCTAATGTACATTCGTGACCGAAAATTAGCCATGTAATTAATTTTTTCGCGATTTTGTCAGTTCATACCATGTTACCCCCTAAAAGTCAATTCATCTAGGCGGAAACAACTTTCAAGTGTGATGGGAATAGATAAAATCTGCGCGAGGAAATTTCTACGTCAACTTCATTATTTTTGTGGAAGAATTTAAGGGCCAAAATTTCAGTTTCATGCATGTCAGTTCCGTGCATTCTGAAGTCGTCCCCTGTGATACTCAATAGCACGAAAAGGAGAAAGAAATGAAATTGTCTGCTCCAGAGCATGTATATCCTACTCAAACCAACCGCAAATGTCAGTTCCGTGTACTACTTTCCCGATGTCTTATACATGTGAAAATGACATATACCGTTCTAGCTCGTTGCAAAAAAAAATCGGCATATGTTTCATCGCATATTATCACTCAATGAACGTAAAGGAATGTGACAAGTTGGGATAGACATGCGGGGCATCAATTTTCAACTTCTGAATTTTTGGGGTACAAAACGGGTAAGTTATCGCGATAATACCCATATATAAACCTTCAGCAAGCTTACTTCGAAGCTTTTTGGAAAGTTCCTATGTGAAAAAGCTTCTTGGAATACTACTGAAAGATTTTCAAAAGGTTTCTGGCACGTTTTTGGAATGTTCCTGATTTATTTCTGAAGTGTTTCTGAAACGTTTTTGGCAGGTTTCTGGGAGATTCCTAGGAGTTCTATCGTATAGCATCTTCGATTCAATATCATTCTCAACTATTTCTGCAATATTTGACTGGCAAGTTTAGCAACCTCGCGCTAAAAAATTCAGAAAGATTCCTCAAATTTTCCAGGAATATTACAAATTCGTTTGAACAAATTATAGAGTAATAACTTAATTCGATTCGTGTTCAGCGACCCCCAAAACCCCCGAGTCTTACCATTGTTCTCCAAGGCCGACAAGAATTTTTTCGCTCAAATTATTTAAACAACTCTGTTTAAACAAATTGTGGAGGAATAATTCCATCGGATTCGAGTTCAGCGACCCTCAAAACCCTTTGAATATATTTATTCAGATTTTTCCATTTTTTACCGAGGCCGAAAACATTTTTTCCGTTTAAATTGTTTACACGACTTTGTTTAAACAAATTGTAGAGGAATAATTCCACCGGATTCGAGTTCAGCGACCCTCAAAACCCCCGAGATATAATTTTCCGCATTTTTCCATTGTTCACCAAGGCCAAAAATAATTTTATAGCACTGCATGACCTAAACCCGCGTTTATTTAACGCATTTGCGGGACTTAAATAACCTATTATTCAACTGTGAAATAATGCGTCCGCTCACTTCACGTGGGTGCGGGATGCAGCAAATCAGTTTATTTCACTGGGAGTTTATTAGGACATTTTTGGCAATTTTTGCGCATATTATGTATGCAGGCATCGAAATTGAGATAATATTATAAAAAATCTATGATGGATCATGTCTGGAGCACTTGTATCCGCATCAATAATTGTAAAGAGCAAGAAAATTAGTCATGACTGTTACACTCCCACTCATGGTTATAAATCATCATCAACATAAACATAAACATAAACACGTGGTTGAATTTTGCACATGTACAGTCCCTACCATAAATAATGGAACACGTAGGGTCTCACTCAAACAGCGATATCTCTGATTTGATTTGTCGTATGGGAATTCTGAAAAAAGGGTTTTGAAGAAACAAAAAAATCTATCGATTTATGGGTTTTGATAATTTTTACGTGCTTTTCAAGTGCCCGTACACGTGGTTGAAAATCAGAAAAAATTTTCCTTCAATCAATCACCTACAATTTTGACGGGAGTGATTCAATCACAAAAATACTCACGGGATCTTGTAGATCGTTCAAAAATCTCAAAATTTGGTCCTCTGTAAAATTTTTGTACGACCCTTCCCGTCTGACTTACGAGCTCCGAAAGAAAACTTCGTCCTAACATAGGGTGTTTATGGAGATACCGAGCCTGGCACCTGTTCAATTGTCTCTCGCTCTATTCAGGGGCAAAATCGAATTAGAAAAATATCATGACATATGATTTCGACGTAAAATGTTCTGATCTTTCTGAATATTTCATCAGATTTTGTCTGAGATTTGAGGTAGCAACGATTTCTCGAAGTTTGATGTGAAAATTGATAAATTTCGTGTTTTGCTCGTATAGGTCACATTTGAGACAAAATCCGATCAAATATTCTGAAAGATGAGATCATTTTACGTCGAAATCATGTACCATGATATTTTTTTTAACCCAATTTTGGCCCAGAATAGAGCGAGAGAAAATTAAACAGGTGCCAGGCTCGGTATCTCCATAAGCACCCTATGTTACTACAAAGTTTTCTTTCGGAGCTCGTAAGTCAGACGGGAAGGGTCGTACGAAAATTTTACAAAGGACCAAATTTTGAGATTTTTGAACGATCTACAAGATCCCGTGAGTATTTTTGTGATTGGATCACTCCCGTCAAAATTGTAGGTGATTGATTGAAGGAAAATTTTTTTTGATTTTCAACCACGTGTACGGGCACTTAATAAGCACGTAAAGAATCATTAAAACCCATAAATTGATAGATTTTTTTATGCTCTTCAAAACCCTGTTTTCAGAATTCCCGTACGACCAATCAAATCGGAGATATCGCTGTTTGGGTGAGACCCTACGTGTTCCATTATTTATGGTAGGGACTGTATATTTGTGCTAACCTTGAAACCTTTGATCATGCTGGATTTCCATTTAATACACTGTCGTGATCAAATCACAACAAATAAGTAGGTATCAAAATTAGAGACTGCATGGCAGTAAAAGATCGAATACGCATATTCGTCATCCTTGCGGTGAGGATGTGTTATTACACAGTTTTCAATTCTCACACAGCCGTTATGGAATGTCTAAGAAGAATTAAACTGCTAATTTTTCTGGAGTCTAGTTACCAGCGTAAATTCAGAAATTGTTTCATGATGAAGTCTGAGAGGGAAAATTTCAGGTTTTGGCTGGGATGAGGGTTGCACAACCCTTATATTACTATGATAACCAACGATGCTCATGACTTATTTTAGATACAAGAAATGTCTTTAACGTCACTCGATAGGTTTAATCGCGGGTGTGTGATGTCTATTTTATAGGACCAGATTCTTAACTTTTTTCAGTCGGGGGGGCTGCCGCCCCCCCAAACCCCCCCGCTTACCCCCGCCCTAGCCACCCGCTTCCACCCTCGCGCAAGCGCTCGGGTGTGTTATGACCCCCGCAAAGGGCGGGCTTATGCCA
Organism: Eretmocerus hayati; assembly: GCA_029851415.1. Classification (NCBI taxonomy): domain Eukaryota; kingdom Metazoa; phylum Arthropoda; class Insecta; order Hymenoptera; family Aphelinidae; genus Eretmocerus; species Eretmocerus hayati. The sequence continues at coordinate 108,184,651 of CM056743.1, forward strand.
CTCGATGCTATAAAATAGTGTACGATACACGGGACCCAAGAGCTTTGATTATTACACGGCGTGATTGGCACCCTCGCGCAAGCGCTCGGGCGCCAACTTCACGCCGTGTAATAATAAGGCTCTTAGGTCCCTTGTATCGTAAATAACTATTTCAGTGGATTGAGCGGCTCTCGTGCAGATGCTTTGGAATATATTTCTTAAGGTCCCTTATTGTTCACCAAGACCGGGAAGGAATATCGAAAAATCGTCCCATTCAAAATCTTCGACGGATCGGAATAACCCTTTCAAGTATGGCTTTTATGGATCGTCCGGTAACCTGACTCGCTGGCCACGAGGATAAGGTGTCCGACTTCTGACCGAAAGGTCGTGGGTTCGAATCCCACCATCGGCCACGGGTGTCGACAGTGGAAAGGCCGGTGATAATTTTTTTTCATTTTTGAGCCATTCTCATCTCTTTTTTTTCTTTCAGACTCTTCCAGGTGCGTTCCAGGAAGTAAAATGAATATTCTGTGATTTGCAATTCTGGGTGAACGATCCCCTGATAAGTTGGCTGATTAATCAGCCGATCAATCAGCTGATTTTTTGGGTGATATTTTGGCATGCTTAATCAGCTGATTAATCACTCGATTAATCAGGCGATTTATCAGCTGATTAATCAGCTGATTAATCACCCGATTTTTTTCGGCAGGGCGGGTACCGGAGCTATACTGGTATCATGGCGAAGGGGCGCGTCGCAGAGTTCGCGATAAGAAATTGTATACGCGACACACACAAACATTGACACGCTCGCTCTCACCAGATTTTACACATACAGTCATACGCAAGCACCATAGTATAACATATGATCTCAACCATATGATTTGAAGGCCATTCAAGAGGCCACAGCAATTATACATTATAATATACCGCATCAGGAGACGCGGATGACCCAGCTACGGACGATTCGTGTCACGTGGGTAGAGGTGGAGATCAGTGCCTGATCTCACCTCTCCCCTTCGGGCCTCGATGACGTTGCACCCGCGACGGCTACGCGGCCGCGCAACGTATGTTCGCGGTTCGCCGGCCATCGCGGATGCACCGTCAGCACTTCGACGGAGCGGAGTACATCCCCACTGTATCGGTCTACGCTGCAGCGCGGACCATCGTCGTCTACGATGAGCCGTGCGGCAGCCAGACCGCTCGTATCAACCTTCAGAATCATATATACCTCTCGAGTATATTTCAGCTGCCATTAAACCTATATATTCACATCACCCAGCCGTGATTCATTCGAATCACCCCTTCTTCTCACGTAACATACTGAACGCAATTTCGTGGGTAATTTCTTAGATAGCTACGCAAACACGAAAAAGGGGAAAAATCACTCCGAATTTTCTGAGGAACGTAGAAATGATTCGGAGTGGATCCAAACCACTCATTTGCTCATGTTTTGACATAACAAATGTAATAAAATCTTTTGGGAAAGTCTACGAGTGCCCATGCCTGAGATCGGCATATTGGGGCAAGTTGGGTGCAGAGGCAAGTTAGGTACACTTGGCGGTAGTTGATTCTTTCCGCATGGGGGATCAGGTCCGCGAATATTCGTCGCTCTCATGCGATATACATTCAGGTTTGAGCGCGCGCATCAAGATCTCCGCCCGTCGTCGAAAAATAGAGCTCAGCAGACAGCATCAGAAATCGAATATAGACGATTGCCGACGAATTAACCCTTCCGAACAAGGTTTTTTCGTCGCTTGTCGCTATGCAGTTGGAGAATTTTATTAGTCTTGTTGACTCGCGATGTTTACTATAATGTATTTCCCCATCCTAATCTTCATTGTCTCATCACGTTTTTATGTGCCGGCAACCGTATCTGGATCTCACAAAAAGCATTCCTCAAGTGTGGTTCCTGATTATTGAATGGAGTAAATCTTTGCTAAAGCAAGAGGTCTGTTCGATCTGTAAATTTCTGATCATTTCTGATGATGTTTGCCACTGTCTGCTGTTGCTAATTGTTGATCTCCGAAGTGGACAGAAGTTTCGTAGGCGTGCAGTGCGCGCACACACGTAAATATATATCGCATGAGAGCGACGAAAATTTCCGGACATGATCCCTTATCCGGAAAGAATCAACGACCGCCAAGTGTACACTTACCTTAGTATATATAGCGCATATATACGTGCTGATACGTGCAAACTCGCGCACGCAACAGCCGAATCGTAACCTCAATATAAGGTCGCGGTGCAGACACCAAATTATCTAGTTGATTGATAATGGAAGACGTTATTGAGATGCCAGATGGTCGTAGACCCCATCTGGGAATGATGGATGTATAAATGTGAGTTGTCTGACAGTACTAGGTGTCTGGGTTTGGTAGATTCTATGGAAAAATCTTCCTACCCTGTCATGGTATTCATCTATAACTCAATTCTTCAGTAGTCCTTGGATTCTCAAGTTTGTGCCTCCTAGTGACTGTGGACATTGAGTTCAATACAATGTAAGCTGTAAAGTCAACGGATCCTGTACCAAAGACTCATTATTAAGTCGTCGCACTTGATGTACAGATAGGATGAGATGAGACAAGAATTTCGCTGCAAGGATACGTGTTATTACCGAACAACTCCGTGGAATTGAAAAGTAAACGATTTATCTGAGATGCACTTGAGCATTGTGGAAATATTGCTTCTTGAGGTGATAAGTCTCGTCATAATACCAACTCATCCATCGATTGAGATTGAGTTCAGAACATTATTTAACTCAATATTCCGCACACATTGAAAGGCACAAATTCGAGAATCCAGGGATTACTGAAGAATTGAGTTGTTGATGAATACCATGATAGAGTAGGAAGATTTTTCCATAGAATCTACTAAACCCGGACACCTACATTAACAAACAAAGGCATCTTCTGAGGAATCAAGTGATATCTCTTTGAATGATATTATAATTATTTATCAGTTCGGTTATCAATACATGAAATTTTTCTGAGAATGAGTATTTTCCTTTTCTAATATTCTACGTTGACCAAATTTGGAACCTATCTCGATTCTTTCATCGTCACCCCTTGCACAAGAAATACATTCTGGATAATGCCCTCGAAGGGTGTGTCTCTAGCAGTTTCACCTTCCTGCGCGCGTAGTTCTACGCACATAAATCTTTTTTGTTGAACACAATTATTGTTTCAGAAATCTACTACTCTATTCTTGTAATTTGTCTAGGAGTATTGGGGAAGATCTCACGATCAAATATCTCTAAAGTATAAACTACCCATAACTCATAACCCATAACCCAGAAAAAAGGTATTAAAGTAGAGGCGCATTCAGGACTCGAACTGAGGGACGACCGGAAATCCCAGTCAAAGGGCTGCAAAGATGGGTGTCTTCATGATATGGGAAATGATTGTTAGAAAAACTCGTGACCTTGATTATTAGCGTCAAAATTTTTCTATTAATCGATAATCTTAGTAGTAAATAGGCATATTAGAAACTTTATCGACTTTCTGAAAATTTTAAAATACTTCCAGGAATCGCGGAACTTTCGATCTTTCAGAATAAAGCGAAGCCGAGCGAGCGTTAGCGAGCAAGGCAGTATCGCGAGTAGTCTAACAGCACCTACGACAGACAAAACAACAAAGATGACTCATCCAGCGCAACGAAACAGTAATAAAATTTGCCGCGTCAGCACCTGGCGCCTCTGATTATCACATCAGCATATTCCCACGCTATGAATAACAGTCCCATTAATATTTTCCCACGCTATGAATAACATTCCCATGATATTAATATATTTCCCACCCAATAAATAACATTCCCATTAATATCTCCCCACGATATGAATAATATTCCCACGCTATTAATATTTTCCCCACGCTAGTGATAATCACCGTGATATAAATAATAATCCCACACTATGAATAATTTTCCCACGTTATAAATAATTATACTATTTATAGTATCCCAGCGCTATAAATAATTATTCTACACTATCCAAAATATTTCAATGCTGTTGATAATATTTACACCTCATCTGTAAAAACTCCCACGATGAGATCAATATTCATCATTCAACGTATCTTTTTGAGCGGCTCATCCTATATATATATCTCCCCAACACCACTTACCAACAGCAACTTACCTCATACGGGGCGGGGCTACCCAAGTAACGTATACATAGTCCATGGTTATGTAGGATGGGAGGTGACATACTCGCAGTCAACGCCTCTATCGATCATCGATCCTTCGGGAGGGGATAAGAACGGCGGTAGAGCGGCCGCGTATGAACCAATGCCCGCGCGCGCGCATACAATATATTTGAATCGTGATTTTACACGATAAATCGATATTGTGAATCTCAGCTTCTATATCAGACAAACGCATGCGGTTTTTTGCAAAAAATTCCTAAAATTTTGTCATGAAGTTTGACCCATCTCTCAAACTTTTCCTTTTAACCATTCCTTATATATAAGCGTTGCAAGTTAAGCATATTAACCGCATAGTATTGGATGTTTATACGTATGAGTACGCTCGACAATATTTTACGAAACCCGTTATATTTCTCACTTCCTGCGTGTAATAACCGTGAACGGTATTCTACTAAATAAACTTATGTTTTGTCATGATTTTTTTCTTTGTGATATCTCGACATCACAGTTTGAACCATTACCTAATTATCAGAAAAAACTTTACTTTTTTCCATTTCTTAACCATCGAACGTTAAATATCCTTACCTATATTTTAGTACACCTACTTCTCTAACTTTTTTCAGTCTTCTTGATGCAGATAATCCTAATAATTTCCTAGTTCCAATCTAAATGTAGTCGATTTTCTACGTATTTGGAAATTATTACGGCCTTTTAACATTTTCACCTGAATACAATCATGATCGAAAAGCATGAAACTCTCACCTTCAAATTAATATCTCGTAAATTTTGAATTATTCAATTGACTGAAATATGAAACTTATAAATTATTTTGTAGAATTTATTAATTGATGATTATTCAATCGGTTATATATACCAATATTTGGAACATAACTACGTATTCCGTATAAACGAGAAATAATTCCAAAGAATCAAATGTAAGAGTGAACTCAAATTTATTGTTAATAATTTACAACAATGGTCATATTTTACTTGAAATAATATGAATTATTTGATTAACACATCTTGGATAGACTCTTCTGATATTTTTATTGTCTGATGCACTTCACAACGAACTGTTTCAGTCTCCTGTTAAACTCTATCTTAACACAACATTCTCAAAGTCATAACAGCACGACGAAAATCAGATGAGTGTTTGATGCCCGACTTCCGTTTCATGATGAAACATTTCACATCCACCGGGAAAACACCTTTCTCACCATTCATTAGTTTTTCAAACACTTTTTTCTCACTGATACACCGCATTTCCAATGTCTCAAAGATATCACTCGTTGAACTCTAGTCTCGCACCTCTTCGTCTCTCTTCTAGAGCGAGTCGTCTTCGGTAAATTACACGCCAACTTGAACCGTCAGCATGAATAACCAAAAAAACCGGTAGTATGCATGGTTCCACGCGGATCTCTACGTTGATGTGGAAAGCATCTGTCGCATTATGGATAGGATACAATGCTCGAGCCTCTTCCAAAGATACATTGAACTGAACACTGTAAATACGATAGTACTGACCACAGAGCACGAGTTCGAATAGTCCAGACACTTCACCAACCACAACCGGATATGCTCTTCTTCGTTGAAAATTAGCCAACACAGCGCGAGCCTCGTCGTTCAATTCCACTCCAATACGGTGTTGAAGTGCACCAACCGCCGCTGCCGCGATTGGCTCCGGATTATCCGAAAAGTAACCCTCGTCCGGCTCTAATGAAGTCATTGTAACGACTGAAAATTATTAAGTGAGCTTTTATACATAAACCCCTCATAACAGCATTTTATACAAGCATCCTTGTCTCTCCCAACCTCTCCGGGGATGACTATTAACCAGGAATTTATCTTATTCATGTATGAAAATGCTTACAATGTGCAGAGTACACGATGCAATAAATAACATCGTATTCCCTACTCAACTCGTATTCTTGTGAATAAACTCTCAGGTCTCAACATTGATGTAGACGACATAAAAATATAGGGTTTCTTGAGAATATCTCACGTTATTTCATACCATTTTGTCGCATGAATCACAGATTATTGGTATGCTCTTTACTACACATTTTTATCAAGAAAGCTACGTCATTTTCACGAACATAGCGCCTTATTTTTATGCCATCAGTTGCTAGAATATCTGCTGTTGGAGCATTTTTTATGAGACTCTGTGTTGTGACTATTTGTCGCAAATGTTGTAGGTATATATGATTGTTATTATTCTACGACACATTTTTTAACAAGAAATCTACGTCTTATTCACAATATTGCGTCGTAGGATCGAAACACATTTGATCTGTATGCGAAAAAAAAGCTGACAGATGCAAAAATTGCGAGTATGATCCCGACACATTGTTGAATTTTAGCACTGTAAATGGTTATGATCCATTCAATACCATCAAACAAATATACCACTATCAGCAAATATGCCCCCCCACCAACTCTCAGATGCCGAACCTACCCAAAACGTATAAATACGATCATCGAATACGCCAAGTTCAGAACGAATCACGCAGCCATGGAGAACGCTATCTTGAAAGATATTCTGATCAGTATTATTAGATGCGTACACAGTTACACATTAATTCACGAGCCTCGTATTAGAACAATGTGTGGTCCAGAATGGGTTCACGGTTTGGTAAGATTTTCTCCGACTGTATTGGAGAAGATGATCCGTTTTTCACTCTTGCACTGTAGTTTTAAGACAATCAATCATTTATTGACCATCAAATTAATCGACACGCCGATTTTGTACGAGATTGTCCAACATGTGATTGAAAGAAAACAGTCTAGTTTTGAGGCATACCCAGCTGTGTGTAACTTTATGCAGCAACGTCGTGCAGCGACTTGTGAGTACAGAACAACAATAATTTATCAATAGATGTATTTCAAGCTAACCATCCATATTCGTGGAATATTAATATAACTTTTCTACAGTGTTACAGACGATGAATGAAGATACAGCTGGTGATGTTTCCATCTTGATGGCTGCTGATCAGATAGGTAAGTCGGTATTAATCAATCTCTCGTAGTCAGTTTTTTTAAGCTCAATAAATTCTATACACAGGCGAACCCAGGCCTTCAACCAGTAGGGAGAACGATGACGTACACCATAGCCCGTCTGATAATCCTAATGGTAACGCTGTTGACTTGATGAACGAACCTAGTTTGGACAGTAGTTCATTCAGTGGTTAGTACTGTCAAAAATTAAAAAAAACAATAAATTAATTAAAAAATAAAAATACCCTGTATATGATTTCGAAATGAACACAGTCTCATTGATTATTTTTCAGGTGATTATCCGACGATCGATCAAGAAGGAGGAGGAGGGGAAATCCAACCGTACGAAATCATCGACGAATCCACACGATTCATTAGAAAATTTGGGCTTCAGAGCCGAGAAATTGTGGCTCGATTTGTAGAACCACCACAAGAAGCTGATGTATACGAGTGGATCGAAAATGGTCTCCGAGGTCTACACGTAAATCTTTGTGAGATTGATTGATTGATTGATTGATGCCCTTTATTCGTCATAAGACAAAATGTAACCCACATATTTTTACATATGTTGCATAATTCTAGAAATAATTGAGTACTCAAAAATTCAAAAATAAAAAGAAAAGGTGTAAAATATATATAACACAAGCGATTTGGTCAAGGACAGGTACATATCACAAATTGTGACTAGTCATTACAATTGCGAATTCGCGTATGTCTAAAATCTGAGAGCATGGGTTCACAAGGAGAAAATATCACAGTTTGCTTCAGTCAGGTGACAGAAGGTCACGTAAAACTAATCGTAAGCTAAAAATAAGAACCCAAGCCTATCATAGATTAAAATAATGCTTCTTCTCCACATCAATCTTCTGAGGAGTCTGTGTCATCAAGAGATCTTTTAAGGCCTCTTAAAACAACGATATCTTCCCAAGCTGCCGAAAGCCCGGAGGGAGAAAGTTCCACAAATGAGCACACTGAACCTGGAAAGATCTTCTTCCATATTCAAGTCTCATGTTGGGAACTTTGAGTACCCGCTCTTCTAGATCACCCCGTGCGGGGCGTTCGGATTGGTACCTGGTAAACATCGCAGCAAGGTAGCCAGGTTCACCCAAATGCATGATCTTATGCATTAAAAGTGCTGCGAAGTACATTCTCCGCGAATCAGTACGTAACCAACCCAATCGCTCCCTAAACGGGGTGATGTGCTCGTCTCTCCTAAGATCAAAGATGAATCTCACACATGAATTGCTCAGTCTCTGTATCCGTTGCCGCTGTTCGTCCGTGGCGTCGAGGTACACGACTGTGCAGTAATCTAGATGCGGTTGAACTAATGACTCGACTAGGCGAATCCGGAGAGGTCTGGTGATACACGCCCTAAAAAACCGCAAACCGTATAGGGCTCTGTTAACTTTCTTAGTAACTTGGTCAATGTGCGGTTTCCACGTCAGTTCACTATCAAGTGTAACACCGAGACTCACAACCGTATCACTGAACGGGATGAAATTTCCATCCTGTATCTCAACCCCTGGCAAGTCCATTCTCTTCAGATCTTTGATATTCCTCTCAGAGCTGAAGTAGATTGCCTTGGTCTTGCCAGCGTTGAGACACAGGCCGGAACTCTTGGCCCATTCGGCAACTAGTCGTCCTATTTCACCCAGCCGAGCGATGCCCTCCCTGATTTTAGTTTTCTCGACTTGGAGATAAATTTGGAGGTCGTCCGCATAAAATAGATGATGTACCGACTTTCCGTCTAGCAAACCAGGTAAATCATTGACATATAAGCTGAAGAGTAAAGGCCCGAGAACGGAACCCTGTGGAACACCCAGATTGGTTTCAAGCCAATCAGAATTACCAGATTTTGAAGTGACTTTTTGGGTGCGACCTTGTAAGTATGATTTTATCCACAGAAGTGCCGATCTCGAAAAGCCAAGATTTCGAAGTTTACTCAACAGCTTAGATGGTGATATCGTGTCAAAAGCTTTACTAAAGTCAAAAAGCAGGAGCAAGGTGATCTTCTTCTTGTCAATGCCTACTCTGATGTCATCTGTCAACTTTAGTAGAGCTGTCTGGGTGCTATGGTATTGCCTGAAACCAGTCTGGAAGCGATCTTGTAATCCCTCTTGTTTTAAGTACTCCGTGATTTGGTCGTGTGCGATTTTTTCCAGGACCTTGGCGAGAAAACACAGCAGCGCTATAGGACGGAAGTCCGAGACCGTCGATGGAGCGGCAGTCTTTTTCAGTGCGATCAGCTGTGCTTGCTTCCAAGCCTCGGGAAAAGTGCTATGAGCGAAAGAGGAGTTGAAAATATGTACAATAAGATCACCAATAGCCGGAAGAGCCTTCGCGATCACGCTTTGGGGAATCCCGTCTGACCCACGGGCTTGCGAGGAAAAATGTTTGATAGCAAGGACTACGTTATTGAAATTTGTAGGCTTAAAATTAAAACCCTCCTCTGAAGCCGAATTTATATCGTCCATTGCTTCATCTATATTTTCGTGAGGTGAAACGGAAACTCCCGCAAAGTGAGCGTTCAACTCATCCGGTGTGAAACCGTGAAGTTCCTCCTCTTTGCTCTTAGGCAGGAGGCCGAGGTTGCGCATTTCCTTCCAGATGTTCTTATGTTGATCAAGAGCGTCTGATAGATGGTTTTGGAGGAAGGAGTTACGCTCTTGTTCCATGCGCAAGTCGACCTCTTCGCTAAGCCGAAAATACTCACTTTGAAGCTCAGGACACTTGCGCTGGTTACGTTGATTTCGTTCCCAGCGCCTGCGCGTCGCATCTCGCTTATTCATGAGCACCCTCAACTCAGGACCAATCCAAGGAGCATCATTTTTTCGCGGGTTGATAGTTTTTTCGGGCGCTAATTCATCTATAACAGTCATTAAATTCTCATTCAAGCAGTGAATTGCGTCTTCCAAGCTGGTTTCGGCATTCTCAAGAGCTGTCCAGTCGCAGCGAAGCAGACGGTCATTTAGCATCTCCGGAGTGATATTACGAAAATCCCTATAAGTAAAGGAATTTTTTGGCGGAGTGGGAGTGAAGACGTTGATGGTGACGTCTATGACCGAGTGCCTGCCGAAACTGGGCAGGAGTCTGTTTTGAAAGTCTGTAACGATGTCATTGTCATCTACGTAAATGTGGTCAATCCATGTATGAGATGTATTGGGGGTGTGTTGGTGAGTCGGGCCATGCTGCACTATCTGCAAGGCAAGTTCTTCTGTCAGTGCAGTCAGTGTCTTGGTGTCAGGGTGAGCAGTGTCTAACAGATCCGCGTTCAGATCTCCCATTATAATTTTGTGACTATAATCCCCACACAGTCGGCGTAACGAGCCAAACAGCCCGTCATCCTTCTGCATGGCGATTTTCGGGGGTCTGTAAATTACCACGACTAAAATTGGAGGGGAGTTACCCTGCTGTACGCTACAGAAAAGAAATTCAGGAACACCAGGTTTCCCTGGGCCAAAAGTTTTAGACGAAATTAGCTTCTCTACCTTGAAATCATTGCGTACATACAAGGCAACCCCACCACCCTCTCTGTTTCGATCCTGTCTCAACAGAGAAAAACCCGGTATCTGAACGAGACTGTCATCCACATACTCATCTAGCTTCGACTCAGCCACCCCAAATAGATGGTAGGAGGGATCGTTGGCGACGAGCAAGCGTAGATGCTCAATCTTATCTGAGAGAGGTATCTCTCTATATGAGAGAGGTACCCCGAGCGATTTCATCGGAATAACAATGAACTCGCAATACTTTAACCAAGGTCCACTATGGATCTCATTCAGACCTATACAAAATTTCCATTTCGAAGACATTTGGAGTCTTTTTTTCGAGACAGCACAGAGTGCAGACGCTTTCGAAATGGACGAAACCTTTACCATCACTTGTAATATAGTTAAAAATATGGAGGGCCAAGGCAGAGTTCGTCTTACAGAGGACACTGTCAAGAAGGAGTCCATCTTAACCATTCGTAATGATGATAATCTCTGCCTCGTCAGATCATTGGTAACGGCCTATGCTCATGCCGTCAGAGGTCAAGTTCGAAGTGGACCGTTGCAGAATTATTGGGATGCGATCCGTAATAGTGCAGAAAATACACAGAAGAAGGCTTCTTTTGATCTATTAGCGCTATCAAAAGTGCAGGTGCCCACCAATGGTTGTGGTTTACGTGAGATACGACTTTTCCAAGATTTCTTCACGCAGCAAGCTACAGCCATAGTTGTATACGGTTTCAATGATTTTGGCAGAGGTGCGCAACCAATATTTGATGGTTCCCAACTGGTGCTGGATACTCGCCGAAAAATACAATATACATTGAGAATTTTGGTTTATGAAAACCTGACACACTTTGAACCAATCTTGAATATGGTTGGTGCAGCGGGTTCCAATAAATTTTGTATCCCTTGCAACAAGAGGTACTGGAGGGATGAAGATCATCGTTGCAGTAATAAGTGTCCGAATTGCATGACAACGCCTATGTGTAAGCTAGGGCCAGCAAAAATCGACTGTTCACACTGCCTCAGATCATTCAATGGACAAGTTTGTTACCAGAATCACCTCCAGAAAAATTCTTTTCAGAGTGGGTCTTCTGTATGCGAGACGATGAAATTTTGTCCAAGATGCTTCAAGACTGTACATATAAGGTATTCAGAAAATAATCATGAGTGCGGTGTTGAATGGTGCAGTATTTGTCATCAGAATCAAGCGATAGGACACTTGTGCTACCAACAACCTATTGGGAAAATAAAGAATCCGAAACCATCGATGTTTTTGTTCTATGACTTTGAAACAGAACAATCGTCACGTATTTTAGGCGATAAAAGTGAAACGAGGCTTCATGTTCCAAATTTATGCGTCGTTCAGCAGGTATGTGACTTTTGCATCGACACCCAAGACATGAATACATATTGTGGAATGTGTGGGCGCCAGCAGTTTATATTTGAGATTGATCCGGTCAAACAGTTTGTAGAATTAGCTATCGCCAGGAGAACCATGTTCAAGAAGACGATTTGTATTGGGCACAATGCTAGGAAATTCGACGGACAATTTATTTTCAAATTTTTATTAGAAAATCATTCTAACCGTTTCCAGCCATCTGTCATTATGAACGAAACAAATATTATTTTGTTGGGATATCTAGACGTCAAGTTCATAGATAGTCTGAACTATTTTCATATGCCGCTGAGTAAACTCCCCAAGGCCTACGGTTTGCCGAATATTGAAAAAGGAACCTTCCCGCATTTATTCAACATGCCTGAGAATCAAGATTATGAGGGACCTCTACCAGCCATGGAAATGTATTCTCCAAACACAATGAATTCTGAAGATAGACTCAAATTTATTGCACGGTACGAGGAACAAGTCGAAAGAGGTGTCTCGTTCAACTTTCGCCATGAAATTATCAAATATTGTACACAAGATGTCAACATTCTGAGATTGGCTTGTCGAGTTTACCGCAAAATATTCATGGAATATGGAGTAGATCCTTTTGTGGACTGTGTTACGATCGCCTCTGCTTGTATGCGTTTGTACCGGATGAATTTCCTCAAGGAAAATATGATAAGTATTATCCCAGAGGGTGGTTACAGATTAGCCGACAAACAGTCTAAAAAAGCGATCGAATGGCTACATTGGATGGAAAAGTTCGTATTGAAGAGAGAAATCATACACGCTGGACGTGGTAGAGAGAACCGATTGCCTGAAGGTATACTAGTCGACGGTTTTTGCAGTGCATTGCCTGCCGAGAACTGTAAAGGTGCTGTTTTACAATTTCATGGCTGCTACTTTCACGGATGCCCCAGGTGTTACAGAATCAATCGGGATAAAGCAATGTTTGATAACAAAGAGTCAATGGATGTGCGTTTCGAGAGAACGATTATCATCTCGGCTCGCATCAGAAATTTGGGTTACAAACTGATTGAAAAATGGGAGTGTGACTACGATAGACAACGTTCTCAAGATCCAGACATGGTAAAATTCATGTTTGAAGCTGAAAATTTCCTTGGAAATCGTGAACCTCTGAATCCGAGAGATGCTCTTTACGGAGGTCGGACCGGAAACGCCGTCAAATATTACAAATGTGAACCAGAAGAAAAAATCAAATATGTTGATGTCTGTTCCTTGTATCCATTTATTTGTAAAAGAGGCAAATTTCCAGTGGGACACCCGAAATTATACGTTGGCGATGAAGAGTGCCGAGAACTCACCGGTTCTGATTACGACGTATCGGCCGTGGATGGATTGATCAAATGTGAAGTTTTGCCGCCTCGAAATTTGTATCATCCTGTATTACCGGTGAAACTGCACAAAAAGTTACTATTTCCTCTGTGTAGGTCATGTGTCGAATTGTCGTTGCAAGAGGACTGTCCACATGATGATCCAGCCGAAAGAATACTGAGAGGAACCTGGGTCTCTGAAGAGATGAAGAGAGCCGTTCACTTAGGATATAGAATATGTAAAATAGACGAGATATGGCAGTATCAAATGACTCAATACGATCCAACGACTCAAACTGGCGGTTTATTCGCAGAGTATATGGATAAATTCTTCGCTCAAAAAATGTGTGCTTCGGGTTTTCCACCTGGTTGTGATAGCGATGCCGAGAAGAGTGAATACCTCAACGAATTAATGACTCGCGAGGGTATTCATCTGAAAATCGATGATATTACACCAAATGCCGGTTTGAGATCGATTGCAAAACTAAAAATTAACTCCTTATGGGGCAAAATGGGCCAAAGATCTAATTTACCGAAAACCGAAGTCGTCACACTACCTCAAAGATTAACGGAGCTGCTCACGACCCCTGAAGTCTGCGTAAACGGAGTTTTACCAGTGAACGATGAAATCCTATGCGTGAATTGGTGTTTTGTCCAAGAAGCAGCCCCCTCATCACCGAATACTAATGTTGTCATTGCAGCATTTACAACGGCTCAAGCGAGGCTACACCTTTTTGAATATCTGCATTTGTTGGGTGAGAACGCTATCTACTGGGACACCGACTCGGTATTCCAAATAAGTAGACCATCACAGCCAGAATTACCCCTCGGAACAATGTTGGGTGAGTTAACCGATGAGCTAGCTGACAAAGGTATTGGAACCTACATATCCGAATTTGTGAGCGGTGGTCCAAAGTTTTACGCGTACAAGTATGTCACTCCATCGGGTGAGGAAGGTTGTGTTTGCAAGTTGAAGGGTATCCGGTTGAATTACGAGAATAGCAAGAAAATTAATTTCGATTCAATAAAAAATATGGTGTTGAATGGCCCATCCGAGATTGATTTATCGTTTATGGCTATCAGACGAACGAAATTCCACGATGTTGTTACAGCTGAGGAGAAAAAAACTTGTAAACCTGTTTACAGTAAGAGACGATTCATCGGGAACACAAGAAGCCATCCATACGGATTCAAAAACGATTGAGAGAAAAATATATATATGTACTCGATTAATACAGAATAAAAGCTTAATCCATCAATTGTCTGTGTTGTCTATGTTTCATTAAAACGAGAGATTCCCAATCAGCTTACAACCGCGGTGGCCCCAACGCGGCGCATTTAGCGAGCTAGTCGGGCGGCTGTTGGCTTGACAGCTCGCTGCACATGTAGCTTACGAGAATCGCGAAATATGAGCTAGCAGAGCCGCGAGATATGAGCCAGTAGAGCCGCGAGATATGAGCTAACAGAGCCGCGAAATACGAGCTTCTTGCCCCCCGCGTATCATCACTTGGACGATATTTGGTTCGTGATATAATCATAAATTCATCGACAGGTATGTTTCAACCAACAAGGCTTTTTTCTCAAGATGTAAATTTTTTTATTATCGAATTTCAAACACCTATGACAGAGCGTATTCGTATATTTAGCATTTCGGTGATTTTTAGAGTTCGTGTATTGACAATTTCGTAGAATATCATTCTCAATTCATTTTTACAAATACAATTTCGAATATCCAAACTCATTTTTGCAACAATAAGATTGAAAAATTCATCATCCACAATTCTCTCAATAGCCCAAGGATGTGATCGTTTTTTAAACATTTCAGCGTCTAAACCATTTACAAGCATGATATAATCGAAAAGTTGATCGACAGCAATCTCAACCATTTCGGGTATAAAAACAGATATTTTAGAGATATGAAAATTTACATTCAATGATCCCTGTTAACTCGAGCAATCTTTCGAACTCTGTTTCATCCAGAATTATCCTCTCGAGGCTGCTTGAACTTTCCAAAACTGCATCCAGTGGTTTCATCTCAATGGCATTCTGACCATTAATAGACTTGAAGCGTAGTGATCAAGTTTCATCATAAATGGTCTTATTGAGTAAATCCATGTAACCTCGCATGAACCGATCGATTTCACCAAAATCTCCTTGCTTGAATTTCAACCATTGGTTTTCACTGAACCGGATACCTTTGAAATCAGCATGTATCAGCCGTAATGTAGGTTCATACATCAAATTTTCACAGGATTTACACTCCAAACAAATCAAAACTTTTTTACAACAACTGTTATTCAGAGTAAAAATACTCGATAATATTCGATTCTTGTGTGATACGCTACCACTCGAATGTTGATCACCCATGATTGTAACGCTCGAGACTTTCTTGTCCGTGATGCGACACGGTTTGAAAACGATAGACTGTCATATTGAACATCAAGAGCTTTTATAGAACGTTGGATTGCCTACAGAAGTGAAAAAATTATGCGCATACTTCTGATGAAATTGATAAAAAATTTGATGTTTCAGCATTGTAGGATATTTTTTTCCTGCGCAATTCATGATTCGAACGAATCGTTTTACGTGTAATTTGTGATGATTGTATAAATGATCTCATAGTATATACGTCAATTGAGAATTGCTGACTATTTCACAGAAGTTTTCGAGCTGTTTATGAACGTAAACGAGAGTATTTGCGAGTTCCATAGCCAATAATCAGCAGATTAACGACAATGTAATGCGCATTGAATGTCTTTGGCATGAGTTGGTGAATCATAGATGTATTGGGCATACCGTTCGCGAGAAAAAAAGTATAAGAGACGATGGATCTCGACCAGACAATGTCAGTTTTGTTCGATTCCTTACAGTCGCTTCTCAAACTCTATCATCATGTCTAGTGGTGTAAAATTCAATGGTGAATCTGTACGTTTGTTATCCACCATCCTCCCTCTGACCGTCTCAGGTAGCAAGAAGGTTCTCATGGGCTTGGAGTTTTCGACATTGGACGAAAAGAAATACACACCAATTATGAGTTTAACTGATCTTACCTTGACTGGTGCGAGATTCGACAGAGATCAGTGGGTCGAATTGAAGAAGAAACGGCTCAGGATCGATAGTTATTTATACGGATTTGCTCCCCACCTGAAGGATACGAAAATTCACAGCGATGGTTGGACTTTAAAGTTTACGTGGAGTTCTCACAAGAATGCTCTGGAGATTGCCGAAGATTGTAGAGATCCAACAGCGATACTTCATCCTTCTAGCATTCATATTCATAGCGACGCGTTTGAAAGATTGATGGAGTTATCGCAGTACATTGATCATAGATTTGAATATCTAACGAAACGATCTACCTTATTACCAATTGTAGTTGACACTATTGTTGATCATCTTTACTACCGCATGTTACCCATGATCGATTTAGGTATAAAATTTCACAGAAATATCGTGTAAATGTCTCTGAATGATCTGGAGGGGGATGATAAATTTTTCGCTAGACTTGTGGAGAATGTAAAAATTAAATCGAACGAGTCAGAAAGTACAACAGATATTTGTAAAATTGAGATGGAAACTTTTTTTTATGAAATTGTCATTACAAGGACTGATAAAATTGTTCAAATGTTGAATGAGCTATTAGAAAGCAAAGCTGTTTAAGTGGACTAATAATCGTATCTGTGGTCATATGTTATTCATGGTGAATGAAAACATCTGTAATCAATTTTCAATCCTGTGTTATTTGAAAAGTTGAGATCGTTTAGTGAAAAAAACTTAGTTGTATTCGGATATCGTCAAATAAGAACAAATTAATGACCCATCGATACGTATCATTTCTTTATGCTCAGGGGGGAGGGGGGTAGAATGGAGTTATATTAAAACTACCAAATTTCTCAATCGAGGTTTTCATATGAAACTTGATCGATTTTTATATTCCATTCTCATGGAAGTTATGATTGTATACAGGATGAATAAGCAAGTATCTTGGGATGCTTCGTTTCAGACGCATAGCGTTGTAAAATATAGTGTAGTTTGTTTTTCCTCAAAGAAATTTGCAGACATGTAAACTCTACTTTGCACACGTTGCGCCAGATAAGCCCTGTGAAGCGACTCATATAGATCTCGTTAGACAGTTTGTTAAAGATGCGCTTTAATGCATTACGGAGTCTCAGGGTGTTTTACTTCATGAATTGTCAGTTTGACAAGACGCTGGCAACTGTGCGGATCTCTCTGAAATCATGGCTTGTCTAAATAACGTTGTTCTAGAATGTGATTGGAATGATGAAGATATCGGTGTATCCGACATGGACGTGAAATCAGATGGTTCCGCGTTCTTTAGTGAGTCGGATGGAGAAACTTTTGGAGGACCACTCTATTATGAACTGAATGTCGAGTCATCAAGAGTAGAGGAAAATAAGCGACCGGATCAAGTTGAGGAAAAATCGAGTGATATATGTGGAGAGTTTGGGTTCTTGAACAAAAGTTTGGAACTACCAGTGTTGGTGCCGCGACTCATTGTTCCAATTAATGAATCACACGCTTCATTTTCTGCTGAAAAATTGAAAAAGAGGTCGTTTAAAAAAAACAGACGAGGAACTTGATCCCGACTGGGAACCTTGCAAATTATATAAAAAATATGTTTAAAAAAACACCCTTAGGCTCAGATGTACAAAAAGTCGGGTATCTTGTGTTGACACAAAACTCCGAAATCTAACGGTTACATCATCACCTTGTACAGATCATGCTCGGAACTTCAAAGTACAAGATGTGATCCATGCTGAAATACCACTGACACTTCGAAAAAAATCCATGAAAGTTCTCACAAGCGTTATGAAAGGTGGAGAGATTGATTATCCTAGGAAAAATAAGAGACCTCAGAGGATAAAAAGATTGCCCATACGTTACCGTGCTACTGTGTGTGCTGATGATGACGGTGTAATCGATGAAAAAATATCTTCTTGGAGAAATCGTATCGAGAAGATTAGGTTGTCATCAGACGCCAAGATTGCTCGTTTATACGGTTTGATTGATCGGCGTATCAAAAGTATCAAAAAATAAACTGATGTACTCCATACGTAAAAAAATTGCGATGCAAATTAGATTTATAGTCTATTACCATAACTGAGCCATATTATGCCGACATCATCAGGAAACAACAACACTGGGTAGTGAATCAGCAGTGGTTCATGGTGACATCTTTATTTACTTTTGCAAGACTACACGCTGGAATGTATGAGTACAGCTTCATGAATTCTTCTTGATAATATACTTATTCTGATGTTTGGTTAAGTATACTTGTGAGTGTTAGTATTTGGTCATTCTCGGCATGACAAGGAGTAGCTGTCCTCGCGAAGATGATAAGACGAGTCGTTAGGCAATAGCGGTCGTGAGAAGTATTGTACGTTATGTTGCCAGTGATTCCGGACTAGTAGAATATTGAGAGATTCGATCCACGCGTGTGGTTGACCAAATCCAACGGTCTATTCACCCGGGTCCTCGTTTACGGTCGGTCGGTGGGGTTTCAAAGATTGTGAGATACTTGCGCAGTAATTGCGTGTTACGTGTTAGTGTCATCACCATGCTCCCACAAGAAGAACAAGTTGTACAGATAGGTACTGTGGCTTCAGCAGCATCGTCAAATCCACCTACCGCAGCAGACGATAGAGATTGGACGGCTATTTACACGGTGATTAGGAGATTTCATCGCGAAAGACCGAATCCTCTTGTGGTTGGTGAAATACATGCTTTGTTCCAGATTGTTTTGTGGAGAAATCACTGGCGCATCTACAGTTATCGCCGTAATATTAACTTGGATCAAGCACTCAATAGTTATCCTCCATCGTTTGGTTGGACAAAAATAATTAATAGTAACTGCCCTCTCAGGTGTCCTCCTGGCGAAGAACCAATGTTCGTTGTTATTCACGTGAAGGGTAGACGTCTCAGAATCATATATCAAACCAGTCTGATGAACGAAGAAAGAAAACGCCGTAGACGTTTTCAATTTTTCGAGTGACATGCATTTTTTCAATCAATAACGAAAAAAAGCTGAGATCTTTGTAAGTGTTCAGTGTGGTTTACATGACGCATGGATTGGAAAAAAAAAAGTTATACTTGTTTTGAAGAAACAGAAGAAGAGTTGGGTGTAAAAAAACGCTGCACAAGCAATCATTCTTGAAAGTGGAACATTTACAAGTGATAAAGTATGTATTGCGTAGCGAAGAAGAAAGTGTTTCTCAGATTGAATTTGTGTTCTTAGTTTAATTTTCACGTAGAGTTATAGTCGAGCTGTGTCAAGATTTCATTAACTTTTAGCGTCAAATTCAAAAAAGTTCTGCAACCATCGATACTTGCAATGTAGAAGAAGACTTCATACTCTTCGTCTGAGGTATTCTTTAGACAGACATCCGATCCTGTGTGCATATATTTACATTGTATCGTAGATTAATCTATGATGATCTGAAAGGTAATGTAGATGAATTCAGAATAAATATTCTTCATTGAGAGAGAATCGAATGTTTTTGGATCATTTTTTTCTTAACAATATCACTTTCAAAACTCTTCGACATGAAATGTATATGATTTATACTAATTTGTAATTTCATCAGAATGAATTCGAGATATTTGAAATGCAAGACAAACGATAAAAAAAACTTACTCTTCATCGACTCTGTTCATGAGCAAAATTAAAAATCGAATGTTTTTATTCGAATCTATTGCATGAATGTTTTCTCATGATCATAAAGGCTCCATTTTTGCAAAACTTATACTTCTAACTGCGTTAATTTCTAGGTCAAAAATATGAGGTCTAATGGTAGTTTATCCTTGTAATAAACCAATAAATTTGAGTTTATTCTTACATTTGATTCATTGGAATTATTTCTCGTTTATATGGAATACGTAGTTATGTTCCAAATATTGATATATTCAACCGATTGAATAATCATCAATTCATAAATTCCACAAAATAATTTGTAAGTTTCATATTCCAGTCGATTGAATAATTCAAAATTTACGAGATATTAATTTGAAGTTGAGAGTTTCATGCTTTTCGATCATGATTGTATTCAGGTGAAAATGTTAAAAGACCGTAATAATTTCCAAATACGTAGAAACACGACTACATTTAGTATGGAACTAGGGAATTATTAGGATTATCTGCATCAACAAGACTGAAAAAAGTTAGAGAAGTAGGTGTACTAAAATATAGGTAAGGATATTTAACGTTCGATGGTTAAGAAATAGAAAAAAGTAAAGTTTTTTTTGATAATTGAGTAATGGTTCAAACTGTGATGTCGAGATATCACAAAGAAAAAAATCATGACAAAACATAAGTTCATTTAGTAGAATACCGTTCACGGTTATTACACGCAGGAAGTAAGAAATATAACGGGTTTCGTAAAATATTGTCAAGCGTACTCATACGTATAGACATCAAATACTATGCGATTAATATGCTTAACTTGCAACGCTTATATATAAGGAATGGTTAAAAGGAAAAGTTTGAGAGATGGGTCAAACTTCATGACAAAATTTTAGGAATTTTTCGCAAAAAACCGCATGCGTTTATCTGATATAGAAGCTGAGATTCACAATATCGATTTATCGTGTGAAATCACGATTCAAATATATTGTATGCGCGCGCGCGGGCATTGGTTCATACGCGGCCGCTCCACCGCCGTTCTTATCCCCTCCCGAAGGATCAATGATCGATAGAGGCGTTGACTGCGAGTATGTCACCCCCCATCCTACATAGCCATGGACTATGTATACGTTACTTGGGTAGCCCCGCCCCGTATGAGGTAAGTTGCTGTTGGTAAGTGGTGTTGGGGGAATATATATATAGGATGAGCCGCTCAAAAAGATACGTTGAATGATAAATATTGTGGGAGTTTTTACAGATGAGGTGTAAATATTATTAACAGCATTGAAATATTTTGGATAGTGTAGAATAATTATTTATAGCGCTGGGATACTATAAATAGTATAATTATTTATAACGTGGGAAAATTAGTGTGGGATCATTATTTATATCACGGTGATTATCACTAGCGTGGGAAGAATATTAATAATGTGAGAAATTTATTCATAGCGTGGGAAAAATATTAATAGTGTGGGAATATTATTTATATCGTGGGAAGATATTAATGGGAATGTTATCTATTGGGTTAGAAAAATATTAATATCATGGGAATGTTATTCATAGCGTGGGAATATGCTGATGTGATAATCAGAGGCGCCAGGTGCTGACGCGGCAAATTTTATTACTGTTTCGTTGCGCTGGATGAGTCATCTTTGTTGTTTTGTCTGTCGTAGGTGCTGTTAGACTACTATCGCGTGTAGAAAATTGTTATAGCTCCGTCAATTTTCATTCGATTTTGGCGTATAATAACTTGAATCACAGTTTTGGACCAGAGCTACCTGGATTTGCGAAGGGAAAATTTTAGGAAGGATCGTAATCTTTGCTTTTCAGAACCAAGAGTTTACAATTTCACCTTTCTAGCAAGCCATTTGACATGCAATTTGAGGCAAAGTTCCACATGCTATGAATTTCGAGAAATATCGTAATGGAATTCAAATGATGTTTCAAAATTATATAATAGAAGAAAAGTACGTCGTGAGCAGATGGAGAGAATTCCACAGCTGCAAGAGATGATATTATATTACCGCGCCAAACAATAGAGACTCTATAATATATATATATATATATATATATATACATATATATATATATATATGGCACAACGACTGTATGTTAGAGATCGGAGGAGGCAGAGTAAGAAGCGACGAAGGAACGGTATTTCTTATCCAGCAAGGGAATTAGACATGATTTGAGACACCCAAGATACCGTTTTTGATCGTCTGTGCGCAAATGAGTCCATTGCACACGGTATTTCTCTTTCCATTCGATCACAGACGATCAAAAGAAATAGTATGATACTCGAGCGCAATGGTTTTCGCCCTTGTATCATAATATACTATTCTAGATTTTCACCGCAGACTCCCGCAGAGTGCAAAAGTCAATATTTCTCCGATATTTCGGAGTGGGGAAGAGTTGCGCCTGATCATTGACTTTGAGGAAAAATGAATGCAAAGGAGCCTGGAATGAGGAAAGTTCACATCTAATAAGGGAAACTGAGAAGATTCAACAAAGTTGAATTATAAATCTTTTTAGAAAAAGATGAAAATTAAGGTATCATTTTGTTTACAAAATGTACTTCTTATGTATTGGGTATACGACAGGGTAGCAGAGAGTTAGAACACAGAGGTTAGATTAGGAATAATAGTATTCATTCAAAATAAAATAAAATAAATTCATACCCCAGCAATTTCTTTTTACACACACATATCTAAACACATTTTCAAGTATTCATAGTCTTAACTATGACTGACTTTTTGCCGCGCAGCGATGAACACACTAAATGGTTTTAATGAAAAAACTCTAAACTGGACTGTAATTACTTGATCACTCTGAAATTAAAAAACGATTTTAGAAACAACTAGAAAACCAGGTAGTACATGGCAGTTGCATTATAGCAGTGTTCCGGAGTACAAGTGGGTCTTTGGCGTAGCAGCTGCATTATAGCAGTGTTCCGATGCCAAAATGACAGTGTACCTGCAATGTTACTTGGGATGGTAACTGGGCTCACCCTGGAGACTGAGTTGAATGACGATTACTACCCAAAAAGCCGGTGATCATTGATATAGATGTATAATTTACATTAATGTATTCTGGGTAGCCATCTATCGGCGACATATCAATTACCCGATATACAAGATGTGAGTTTGGCGGTTGATTTGAATCGATAATTTGATACTTTTGCTAATCGTTAGAATTTCCATAATCAAATTTTGATGACATTAATATTATGAATTCTTCTTCTAGGCTGCAACATATCTAAGTCGTATCCACAAGATTCCAATAATATTCCCAAAGAAAATCTCCATAAGAAAGTCCCATAGATTTGAACCTGGCGCCCTTGAGCATGCGCAGTATCATCAATCAGTTTGGCCAATCAAGAGATAGCAATATACAGCAGACGACATCAAGATATCCAGTGCATCAGTCATATGGATTGTGGTTATGACAGGTGTTTGTTTACTTTCAACAATCAGCTGGGTATTGTGAGTATTGCAAAATAATGACAAATAAATAGCAGCAATGGGTAAGTACACGTGAAACATATTTCTAAGAGCATGTATAAGCATATCATGGGTGTTAGTACTCATGGTATGATGTAACGAAGAATATTAGTGTTTTGGTGATAGATGTTGATGGTGATTTTTATAACTAATGAATAAATTATTGTTTTTGCATGATGCTGATGTTATATGGGTTGAATACTAATAGTTAATGCATTGCTGATGTCAGACAACTAATTCTTTATAGGAAAACTTGGTGCGTCAACTGGGAAGGATGGCTCAAGTTATGGGCCAGAGGCATCAGTTGAGCTGCGTTAGACCATCACCATCATCAGATGGGAGCCAAGGTGCAGAATAAACATCATTTCCTCAGGATAAATGGGATTCTGGGATTACCAAGGAAAATTTAGGTATGGAATCTTGACTATCTCTGAACTTTAGATGTAAATCCCTCTTGGACTGATTTTATATTGACTGATTCAACCATCAATGTTGAGTTAGTGTGAAATATTATCAGTTGATGGCTGTGAGATTATATGTGCAAAAATATGTACTGACAGACCATTGAGAATAAGATCTGAATGAATGAAACTGAATGAATGGCTTTCGCATGACTCTTTTCTATTATTAACATTTCTTTTCTCACTAATAAAATAAAATATACATTCAGATACTAATTCTTGTATTTGTTTCATGTTCCTGATATTACCTGGTGCCAGATGTCCAGATTGAGCAACCTGATTACCTGATAAGATGTCCAGCCTCCTGCTTTTGCATCCAATAGTTGTTTGAGTGTCATCGATGGATGGATTGCATCGATGGATCAATATCATCATATTTTGGTATGGTTTGCTCATCAATTTACCGGTAAGGTCTTTTAGTATATTCTATATTGAACTTGGAACTCTCTTAGCTCAAAATTAATACTATTCATTTTCTTTCAGGTACAGAAAATGGAAAAATACAACAAAAACTAAATTTGAAACTAAATTATAAATCACAACTTTAAATTATACCTCTAGATTCGCGATAAATTTACTATTTTAAAGTCACCCCCAAAAGCTGAGCGCTGCAAAACTAAGGGAGCAGAATTTCAAGTAAAATTACGCCACAAAACGCCACGAAACGCTTACCTGCTCACCATGCACAAAAGAGGCGGTCTTTGGGCTATTACAATAGTAAGATTCAGTGCATAATATTTTTATAGGCGCTCATACCATCATATGTCATTCATTTGCCCGTCCCAATCCCTTGAAGCTATATTGCTCCGTTTCAATTCCATAAAGTCCGAAAAAGCAAGCACAGGACACGGAACTACTCATATATGGAGCTCATTCGGGTATTCATCGGGCTCGAATGGGGATTCCCCATTGGGAAAGGCGGATTCATTCACATCCATAGCAATGGGGAAACGACGTTTAATTCTGATTGAGAGTATGCTCGGAAGGCCAGAATATCTATTCATGCTCATGACAGATATTTGTTCACTCTGGCAAAATAACAGTTAACGTTAATATCAATTCCTGTGCATTGATCTAGAATATTTTCTTTTTCGAGACAGCCAAGTTTTTTCGGCATACTATCTTTCTAATGGTCTGACTTCCCTAAATGTTACATACACGCATTAATATGAGTCGAGGCCCATCATTCAAAATTGCACTTTTTTACCTCAATTTTCCTTTGTGTTGCACATTATTACTCGTCAGTACCGTTCAAATTCCAACAGGAGCAGAAGATACCTTCCATACCCACAAGATACGTAGCGAGAATACATTTTATATTCGGAATAAGACGATTTTGATGACCAATATATCAAGAAG
Source organism: Eretmocerus hayati (assembly GCA_029851415.1). Lineage (NCBI taxonomy): Eukaryota > Metazoa > Arthropoda > Insecta > Hymenoptera > Aphelinidae > Eretmocerus > Eretmocerus hayati. The sequence continues at coordinate 108,209,935 of CM056743.1, forward strand.
CATTTTCAATATCTCGCTAGCCGAACATCGTAGTATCAATTTTTGTAGCTTGTGACGTCCAAACTTCGTGACTTCCATTATTGCAACATGGATTATGATGGTACATATCGTCGCTCCCGACGAAGAAAAACACCTCCCATTGTGGGCCAATGTAAAGACACATTGGCCCACAACAGGTGTTTTTTTTCGTCGAGGACGACGATATAATCTTTATGGGTGACCAGTTTCTCGCGGGAATATTGATACGGTTGTATTCATGGGAGAATTTTTCAGGAAATTGCAAAAGTTCCAAGGTTGCAAATCTTCAATCATATCATTAATCACTGCAGATTGACCACTGAAAAGATAGTTTATCTGAATTTCAAAGAATATATTTAGTCACAGAAGATTTAATCGGTTCGAAAAATAATTTTCCTCGGATGACCAAGGTTTCATATCTCTGAAGAAAATATTTATTCATAATAACAATGGAAATGTACTGAATCATTAATTCACCGGAATCAGAAAAATTGTATTTAACGGAAAAAAAGATTCATTCAAACGGAACATACTTCCTCAGAATTCAAGGAATTGAACCATCAATTCATATAATCGAATCATCAAGTTAATTTATTTTCATTGATATTTGATGATTCATTCCATCAAATTCTATTAATATATGTTGAATCAGAGGAAACATTACCACTCATATTTATTCCACTGGACTGGAATAAATATTTATTTAAGCCTGTTATCAAATTCATGAATTTTAAGAACCAAACTCACATTTTGATAATATGGATTATCTCAAATTCAACACGTGGCCGGTTCACGAATGAATCAATTATTTATTCACAATGAAGTATCATTACTGGATCGAAGAGTTTGTTCCATTCACGGTGGAGGATATATTCTACTGAAGAATTTTGATCGCTCAGCTCACCATATGGCGAAATTATTAAATTCCAACCCTGTTTCATTAATTGTTCGTGGAAAATAAAAGATTAAGCTTCCACTCCATAGCAGAAGGATTTTGCATTCTTAGTACTTGGCCTCGACATACTCATTTTATACATAAATAGTGGAATAAGGTAAACATCACCTGGATTTTTCGGCAGATCCATCTACTTGAAAAATATGATTGTTCAGAGGAATCAGACTTGCTGAGCCACGTGACTCACATCTTACAAATGAATGAAGTTTCGTAATCGAACGAATGATTACTCATGTGAATTGATATTCATTCATCCGTAGTAATGATATGAATCTACTCAGTAATCAAGTTGATCCGATTGGTGAATAGTAAATTTCGATACACGGGCGTAAAACGTTTTATTCGCGTCCGAGTGATGGGTTTCCGGCCCGAGCCGCAGGCGAGGGTCGGAATCATCACGAGGATGCGAATGATAGGTTTTACGCCCGTGTATCGAACTATACTTTTCGATAAACTGTGAGTAAAAGAAGACAAATTGTGCGCAAAGTGCAGTTTTACGCACAGTGTATCGAAATAGTATATTACGCAACAAGTGCGAGAAGGTCAATTTCCGCACAAGTTGCCAAACGAGTGCGAGAAGTTAATATTCACGCACACTTTGAAACTTCTCGCAAACCCAGAAGAACACATTCACGCACGCTCGCTTCGCGAGCGTGCGTAAATATGTACTTCTAGGTGTGCGAGAAGTTTTGAAGTGTGCGTGAATATTACTTCTCGCGCGAGTTGGCAACGTGTGCGGAAACTTCTCGCACGTGTTGCGTATACTATTTTTTGCAACTGTGCGCGAAGTTGTAATTAAATGCACCACTGTCCGAGCAGGATTATCTTGGAAACGAAGTTTTCAAGAAAGGCCAAATTCAGAGGGATGACGTGACATCATATTTTGGAACTGTGCGTGAATGAAAATGCATTAGAGCGAGAAGTTACATTCACGCACACTCCACCAGTGCGTAAATGTAAAACTGTGCGAGAAGTCATTCACGCATTACTTCTCGCACTGTAAATAATGAAGAGAAGTCTCATTTTTTTACAACTTCGCGCACACAGTTGCAAAATAGTAGATTTCGCACCGAGATTATGAGGTTGTAGCTCGCTTCTGAGCGATTGGTTTTCGGCCCGAGCCGCAGGCGAGGGTCGAAATAATTGCTCGGAAGCGGGGAACCTCATGATCGAGGCGCGAATGCTATTTTATGCAATTTTGTAAGCACCCAAACATCGGAAAATTGCATAAATGATATTTTATTGGAGAAGATATTAATTCAAACGTGGAACACCTTATCAACGTTGATAATTGATGAGTTTCATAATTCAATTTCAAATTGACAACACCGAAGTGAGTAATCGATACCAATCGTAATGTAAATATCATCGAACTCGCTTCTGCTGAGCCAGGGTAGTTTGGATATTTATTTAATACCAATTCATTGCCTTCTTGTTGAAGTAAGTAGTCTATAGTCTTATCCCAGGCAAGTCTTCAGTTTAACTCTCGATCTTCAATTTGATACAAGTTAAATGTTCATTCAATTTTCCTTTTTTCACATTCGAATCCCAGAGAATAATAGGCTCAGCGTAGGTTCCTAAGGCCAGATTGGATACTATCAGAATTTGCAAGCATTATCCTCCATTAGAAGAACGACTCTGTTAGTAATATCTGGGATTTTCCGAATTCTGTATACGATATTGGCGAAGGATTTTTCAATAGTTATTGTCCGAGTCCTCAGTAGCCACGCTAGCAATTCTTCAGTTACATCGTTCTATTCTCACTATCCGCGGCTCGGATCTCAATATTCGCATTTTCCGCAGTGTCCACGTTTTTTCATCGATACACGCTTTCTCTCTCTCGCATTTTTCGCGGATTTGACCCGCAACTCGCGTTCCATTTCTCCAGTCATGATTTTGTGAACAATATACATCATTCTTTTTCTTGTTTTTGCATTAGTATAGATTGACTGGGTTTGAGATTCTGAGTATATTTCTGGTTTTTTTGTGGAATTTTGCAGATCATAAAACTGTCAAACAAAAGGGACACTGATGTTGATTTTCTGTTGGTCACGACTCATGAGTGAGACAAATATCATAATTAGTTGGGTGCTGTTCTGATCGCAAGAATACAGATGGTATAGTAGTTATATCGGTGAGTGACGCAGTTTCAAAATTATTCTATGATTGCGATGGCTGTATAATACATCGAGTCAAGAATAATCGATAATAATACGATTATTGAAATGATATTGAGGGGAATTTTTGATCAACAAGGAATTCAATTTGGATAGGTAATACCATTGGGGATCCGAGATTAATGTTGATGGTTCGCAGTTGGTTCACATTTGGCCATAAAATAAGATTTTGCGCGGCAATACGTGATGGTGCATTGACAGTTATGATTAGGGAAAAAATTCGTTTATCGTTGGATAGATAAATTACGTGAATGTGGCGTATCATCACTAACTCATATTATTTAATAGCAGGTGATAATGGAAGGAATGTTGCGGATAGAGTGTCAAGTGTGATGGAATATTCTAGGAAAGTTGGCGAGGTGGGTATGAGTAAATCCCATTAACGAAGTGCACGGTTTTAGAACACATCATTGTGATGCAAGACAGCGAAAGGGTATAGGAGATAGTGACTCAGTGGAAGATTCATGTAAGAGTAAGAACAGTATTGTTATGGATCAATACTAATAATAATAAAAATGTAGGAACAGAATCAATGGGAAGATTACAGTGTTCGCCAGAAGCATAAATGTTGTGATTGGAATATATAAATAGGTACTTAATTGGTATTGGATATGAAAATTGATGATGATTTGGGGGAAGCCTGACATTTTGTTGGGCGTAGTCTCTGGCATTGAGACCGAAGTACTCGCGCTTATTCAACTTTAGCAAATTTTTAGTTGACATGGAATTGGGTGTCTGAACGAGGAGTACGGATTCTGAGTCGGAGATAAAATTTCAATAGTGGTGGAAACAGTGACTTTCATCAAATGGATCTCATCCGTGCGCGCGGAATAAGTTTGTGCAACTTGTTCATAAGTCCAGTTGGACTGGATTATGGGATAAAGGACATAAGTTGCAGTTAGAATGAGTAGTGTTGAAGAAACTGATGATTAAGGAGTTGAGATATATGATTCAGATGATAAGTAAATCGGAAAACCATGGTGAAAGAATTCTATTCACGGAATGCTTATGGACTAAGCGAAACAAATGAAATATTCATGAGATGATTAATGAAAATAAATTAGGCAGAGCATCCCTGGCCCGGGTACCTGCGGCCGGCAAGCTCCATGTTCGATGACGGTGCATCTGCAGAAATCGGTTGCATTGGACCGCGAGCAGAGTGTATGTTGTTGAAGAATTGACAGGAATAATATTTTGCGCGCTCGCGAAGTCCTTCGATTTGAAAAATCGCGATCGTTGCGCGGTACGTTTGTGCACAAAACGAGCATAAGTCCTATTGATCAAGATTTCGTCGCAGGGAATTTAGTTTGTAGATTTGGCAACTGAATAATTAGCACACGCGAGAAGCTCGAGATCGAGGTATGCATAATGCACCTCACACAGAGACGGCTCTCGGTGGAGCGAAGTTGTGAGCAATTATCATGATGGAGTATTCGAGATGATATAAGGAAGAAATTGTACAAGTGAGTATGAATAACCAAAAGTCTGACATGAAAGGGGAATGTGAATAACAATACTGGGAAATAGACACAAAAAGTGTACATAACGTATAGTAAAGTTGAATCCACATTGTGGGTTAGTGAGCCCGAAATCTTATTTTAGAAGACTAAGCAGGGAGGAATTGAGCTGTTATGGCATTTCAGATGTGTTGGATTGATTAGTGAAAACCAATGAATGTAGAGAATGTTATGTACATCGTACGGAGGTCACATCACGAGGTCTTAGTTTCTATAGCAATATGTTGAATTGACGAGGACGTCAATGAAACTAAGGAGAGGAGGAGTCTATAGTCTAAGCCACAGAGTTCTCCGAAAAGGATTTGAATTGAATCGGATATAAGAACGTGATAAGTTGAATGGTACAAGAGGCATTGAGGGGAAGGATTGAGTGAATATTGTAGTGGTACAGACCGGAAAATAGCAGAAAATATGTCAAGTAAAAAATTCAGTTATAAGGCAGAATTGTATATCGAAGTAATTGGTGGGATTAATAACCAAATGTGAACACAGAAGGAAAAGGTCTATAAATATGAGGACATAGGAAAAAGGATGGGTGAAAATATTATCAAGTGGAAGTTACATTGATTGTACTGAAATATATTGAATTATGTGTATGTGGAGGTTATTCCTGGTCTGATCGTAAATTGGCTGTTCCACATCGGCGTCGTGATAACTGTGATGGAGTTTGTACGAAAGTCAAATCAAATATAACACCAAATTGGGAGAATATGAGCTGTTACACATCAAGAGAGTTGGTACTTTTGGACGGAGTTGTGTATAAACTGACGGGGACGTCAATAAAACTAAGAGGGGGAGGATTGCATGGAAATGAGATAATTTTTTGATGAAATATTAAATCGAAGAGAGATTTGAAAACCGCTTCAAGAGTAAGAAATCTCATCCAATTTGTAGGCTGGATTGGGATAGTTGAGATCTTAGATTGAAAGGAGAAGAGTGTTTGTTCTGACTCTTCGGATTGAATGGGGTTCAGTAGTAAAATTGTGGGGCATGAAGAGAAGGTTAGCATAGGTATGGAACCCCAAATATTAAGGGCTTAGCATAGGAATTAATAACCCCAAATATTAAGGGTTACAACTAGCCGCTGCACTTGTGGAAATTCTAGCGCGGAATATCGATAGTTTGGAACGGCACCATGTATTGAATATCCTCCAACTCACAGACAAGCTCAAGCTGGCTCGCGATGAAGAGATTAGAAAAAAATATAGTCTTTGTCTGATTACAGATAAGATGTGGGAATTCTGCCTTCCTTTTTCGCTAGTGCACATGTCAGGGGAGGTTCTGTGAGGGGTGGAATCTGTTCCCATGAACTATGTTCCCAAGTTTTCTATGAGAATCGAAGGGATATTCCATTCAAGACAAGTAAAGTAACCAGAGATACTGAAGTCAGAAGTTCGCATACGGAAAGTTCCATTGGTATCAAGGTAAGCCGAGTCCAGAGAGATTCATCAGTATCTCCAAATCTGATCTACATGAATAACACTCGGTTCCAGTTCCAGAGTATCGTTCAAATGAACCACGGATGGCATATTTGAAGCGTAGCGATGAAAATTTTAGCCGTCCTTGATGAATGCTCGTTAATCTTAGAAAATTGAATGAAGCTGATTCAAGTATGTAAATTTGTGCTAGCCGCATATCCAATACGTGGGCTTATATAACCTAGTCCGTTCCCGAAGTCGCTAGCAATCCATGGTGCGAGATAAATTTTTCAATTAGTAAATCCTACAGCCTACTAGAAAATGTAATGTCATCATTCCCAAACTGGCCATGGATTGTTGCCATAGCTATTGGATTTTCTAGTTAACATATTGTTGTTTTATTCCCTATAACTGCAAAATACCGGGGCCCATGCATGATATGGTTACAATATTATGGTAGTAGGCATTAGGTAAGGTGACCATTTGGATGAAAATCTAGAAATCCTCCAAGGAAAGATCGGGTTGTATGGCAGAAACCTATCATTAGTAAAGATCTGAAGGCTTTAATGAACCTGTCACGAGAGATATCTGGAGACGTCATTCTGATTACTTGAAATATGATGTGGAAGAGTTCAATCGTGGAGTTAACAGATACCTTGCTCTTGAAAGCAATCAGGGAGGATGAAAAACCAGCGACGTGGAACACTAAGTGAATAAAGCCTCTCACAGACAGTTCCCGAACACTCACGGTCCAGATGGCGGAGCCATTGTAAATGAGAACGTAAGGTTGTGAATTTGATGTTCCACTTGCACACGCCCGGGGGTCCCGAGTTTATATTTGTCTTCTGGTCAAGTGACCAAAAAGGTTGCGGTGGCCGAATGGTCAGCGTGCTTGCCTTCGTGCTGTCCGCCCTGGATTCAATTCCCGGGGTGAACGTTTTTCTTCTATTTTTCTCTACTCGTGATATTAGTACGCTTTTTGAATATCAAGCAATAAAAACGAATGAACGGCGAAATAGAACCGGTGCCCTAAGTCGTATCAGTGGATGTTGGTGAAGGTCCGGAAGATTTCAGACGGCTCATATCTATCGTTGAGAATGAGAACATTCTTTCCATGACCGAACTTGGTGCAAAACATAACGCGCAGAAATATTCGAAAATCTTTAAAATCTTCTGTTGTACAGCTTGCGGATGAAAATTTCGGAGAAAATCACTGCTGGTATTCTGCGTTCACGGCTGCCTGTTTCTTCAGGCCTATATCTCCACTTGCACCGAAATACTTGCCGAAACCGAATTACTTACTGAGTTGCAATAGTCGCATCAAAAGGAAAAAAATAGTAACAGAGCATTGGGGGAATATGAACGGGTTATCGAGTTCAGTACAAAAGTGATGGCAAGTAGATCCTAGACGCCGAGCGGGTAAATGGTTGCAGTTTGATCAGAAGAGCTATCGAGTTTCCGAAGTGAATGTTCATGGTACCATTACCATAAAAATTGAATTGAATGATACAGATGATCATCGGGTGGGAAAGCAGTTCGGGAATAGTCACTAGTTTCTTATTTCCGCGTGATCCAAACTCAGGAGCAGCGTTGGCAGTTCCAGACACCCAACTCGAGATATGTATTTCAGAGGTATCAAATACCTCTGAAATACCTGCCTCCCGAAGCGCACGGAATCCGCGCGCAGCGCCTTCATCATATCAACGATATCTGCTGTACCGACGCACGACGATCGATTCGATTTCGCGCGCTCAAATTTCCTGTCTCTGTTTGCTCATGCACAAGGCATCCCTGGCATGTAATCAGTCTTTTACCACCACGCGGGAGACACTTTGTAGCTTGAATTTGAATCTGATATCTTGTCTCGTCTTTTCGTGAAAATTTTGGCAAAAATGATGAATAGTGAGTTTACTCATTCTTTTCCAACGGAGGTTGTCACCGTTGAAACACAATTGCATGTGGCCATCCATAAGAGATCGTTCATCTACTCATGTTCTTCAGAGCAAATTTAATAACAATGCCATGACTTGCCGGGTCCCAGTCGGTTGAGGTCTATTCACGGCAGCTAATCATTTTCTCTGTCTGGAACCCTATAGCAGCACAAAATCGCTTAGTCGAGCAGAGAAATTTGCTAGTTAAAGAAACTGTTCTTAGCGTGCACTTTCGCATGTATCTCGGATTTGATGTTAAGTTTAACTTGTCAACGCCTCATGACTCATTAAGTCCCTATAAACTTCAAGTAAATGCGTCAAGTTTGATCAACTAAGATTTTGTTTCTTGATCTAGACTTGATACAGGTGATAATGTCTTTTCTTTTTTTCATCAAAACATCAATACTTGGAGTTAATTTGAATGGAATACATGGTATAGTTGGCATAGTGAGTATAATCGACATTTTTCGTATAGTTATCTGGGAGTGAACTCTGCAACGTAATTTTGGCTCAAACTTTCACAAGCCCTGACCTTTCCACTGAAAACTCAAGAGATTTTGGTTTTAGAGTACTGAGGCAGCGTTGTTCCGTGCACGACATTAATCCAAAATATAACAGGGTGTCTACTGACCTTTCCCTGTAGGACCAAAGAGGTTGACAGGATTGAAAAATTGTATTTTTAAGGATACATGAAATGGTCAATTTCATTTCGCCCGTGGGCCCAGATTTTCTACATGTACAGTTCACGCAATCAAAAAGCATTGAACAAAAATACAGACTCTCTATATACACACGTGTTAAATCGAGTTTCACTGTTCGTAGCTTTTACGGGGTGTCACCGATCCGGGCAAAACCCAGGGATGCGGGTTGGTGTCTGAATAACCTGGTGGATCCATGGATTCTATTCTAAAAAACCTGAAAATTCGTAAAATTTTCACAATCGATTTACGTGCGAAGATGGATAACGCTGCGCAACAAAATTTTGGGTCTGAAATAATGCATGGACCAGACAACGATTATCTTGTGTATTTTTCGACGCTGAAACCGAATACGAGCTCAGATTTGCACCTACACGTCAAGATTTTTTTTAATTGAAACAAACTAATTCTCTAAAAAAACAGCGTTTTTACGATTTTTGCTAATTTTGTAAAGTCAGAATCTCTTAGCCAGGGAGCACAGATAGGTCAGAATGCTTATCAAAATTTGTTTACCTACGTATTTTGATCCGCTGAACATAATCCTGGTGTGTTCAAAGAGCTACATCGCAACTTCGAAGTCGTATGAGCTTATTAGTCCACTTGATATTTGGAAAAAAGTTTAATTTTGCAAAGAGTATGCAAAAAATCATGAAATAGTCTAGAATGGACCAAAAGAGCCGTTCATCCTCACATTTCTTTCGTTTGTAACATACTTTGAGGGAAGAATCTGTCCAACAACCGCAGAGGCACTGGTTTGACGTCAGGAATTTTTTTTACACCTATTTTTGTCATAACTTTTGCTGTGCTGAAATCACGAGGAGAAAAATTTCCTCTTGCATGGGGTACCCAAACATGGTTTCCTGACAAAAGGACCGTCTAAACACAATAATCCCGTAGTTCATTCAGAGCTAACACATCAGAATTTTCTTCTAGCCACAAGAAACCCGTAGTTTTTTGACGAGTTTTCTTGACCTAGACCAAATTCTTGACATGGTATCCCAAAACAGAACCACGAGATCGTGTTTGAACGGCCATTTTGCGTCGGGGAACCATATTTGGATACCCTTTGCAAGAAGTAATTTTTCTCCTCGTGATTTTAGCACAGCGAAAGTAATGACCGAAATAGGTGCTTGAAAAACAAATTCCTGACGTAAAACCAGTGCCTTTACGCCTGTTGGACAAATTTTTTTCCTCAGAGTATGTTATAAAACGAAGAAAATGCGAGGTTGAAGTCTAATTCGATTCAATCTAGACTGTTGTATGATTTTTTGAAGATTTATTGCAGAATTAGACTTTTTCCCAAATACCAGGTGGACTAATCAGATCACACGGCGTCGAGGTTGCGATATGGTGCTCTAAATACACCAAGATCGTGTTCAGCGAGTCAAAATACGCAGGGAGACACATTTTGATATGCATTTTGACCCATCTGTACTACCTGGAGGATCGCTAATCTGTACTCCCTGTCCAAGGGACCTTGAGTTTACAAGATTAGCGAGAAACGCAAAAGACGCTGTATTTTAGAGAATCAGTGTGTTCCAATTAAAGAGAAATCCTGATGCGTAGTCGCAAATCTGAGCTCGGATTCGGTTTCAGCGTCGGAAAATACACAAGAAAATCATTGACCGGTCCATGCAAGTAGTTAATGGGCCACTATGGGCCGTCAAAACATGACCTCGGGTGACCCCAGACGGATGATTCATAGAGAGCGACTCTCTGTGCATATCTTTGTGCACCATCAGCAAAAAATAAGGCAAATGAAGATGGTACATAGAGAGCGGTTCTTTGCACATCTTTTTGGGCACTATCAGCAAAATTAAAGCAAACATTATGTAGCCTATAACTGGTTATATTTTTTCGAATGAGCGAGACAATGAATTTAGAGGAATTTCAGAGTGATTCAACAGAATTAATCTCTCTCTCTTTCTTTACGTGAAAAGACTGAGCGAAAAAATGATCTTTCTATTGCTTTCTTTTGAATATTAACATAGTATTGACGTACAAGGTATTTTCATTGATAACTCCAGATTTCGTAACATGGTGTTTTATTCAAATAATCAATAGGGTACATATAGATATACATATTGATGAGTAACAATATTACTAATTGTCTAAGCGTTTATTTAACATTTCAATCAATTCATCGGTACGCGTTGTTACAATTTCATGAAGTACAGTTTCTACGACATATCGGCTAACACAAACATCATTTCCTAATTCTTTAGTTTTCAATCCTACATCAGACAATATCGACTTAAAAATCTTGTCATCTTTGCGTATCTCCTCTAGTAAACCATGAAGCAAGTTTTTATTGAAAGTTTGAAGTTGGGAATCATTAGCCGTCATCGCAAAATGATAAATATGATCAATAATACTCGTAACCATAGTAGGGATCAGTTCAGACATTTGATCCAAACATTCAAGTTCATACTCAATGAAACATGACAGGTCCATCAGTTGTTTAAACGTTACCCTGTGTAGATGAATGCTTCGACGGAAACGCTCCCTTATGGTTTCAGAGGATGGTTCCCGGCGATCTTCTTCGATTTCGATGGTATTCTGTCGATGACTATGAGCAAATCGTAAAATCCATCCATCGCCATAGATCGTTTGATCGCGTAGTTCTGGAGCGAATCCTCGGAAATATCGATAAACCTCGCCAATTTCTTCTTTGAACTTTTTCCATTGAGCGAATGTGAAACTGACACCACCCAAGTCAGTAGCCACTATGCGTAGGGTAGCAGTATATATATTTTCTTCGATTGAATTATATTCTAATCCAATCAATGCTTTCTCACTCGCCGAATTGTTCAATGCATGTATGAAGGATAGTATTCTTCCACAACGTACGATACTTTCCTCCTGAGCAGCCATTGCGAGAGAAACCGAGTCTTGGTAAACGGTGAAGAGAGCTCCAAGAACGACTGACAGAAACACCTCGGAGTCCACGCTCTCTTATACCCATTATTGCGTGTGGAAGGGGTATATGAATCAGAGCTTTGAAGCATCACACACTAGATTATAACAAAGACATTTTAGACGCGCAACTTTGTAAACATCGGATGATACATCCACCGCCGCCGCTTAATTGCTGATCATGAACGTCATGTTTTACAAAGTTCCTCGCTATTGCATCGTTCTGAGAATAGTCATCAGAAAAATTCCGAAGAAAGTCAGCAATCTCCATTCCCGAGCTCATGTAGTATGAAAACATTAAACAATACTGACCTCACACGTCAGATGTATCACTTTGCAATCTCACTGAATTCCAACGAAAGTTTTCACAATTTCTGCGCAGTCTATTAATATGGTCTGGTATAAAAGGAGGGATGCCATAGCTATCAAAATACCAACCATCGTTGGTGTTGTTAACGTGGACGGCCACCCAATGCGCTCCAGGTTTAGTGTGGGGATCCGTATTAAAGACATACGCCGTCGGGCTCGTCCACACCCGCGGGATCTGATCTGCAGGGAATACACCCACTGAATGGTGGGGTATAGCTACCAATTTCTTCAAAACCTCTCGACTGTTCATCGTAGAGCCGTGAAGGTGGCGAAAAGTTGAATTCGGCAAGAGGATTTGGAGCTCCGCACTTATTGAGCCAAATTTTCAAGCGATTTACACTGTTCAGAGCGCAACTATACTTTAGATGTGATTGTTTGACAGCGTGAAAGAGACAATACTTCTCGCACCAGGGTAGATTTTTGAATGAAGGGCAGTCATTGTCGTATTCTAGTTTGATTATGTCATGGGCGATGGATTTCTGCAGGACGTGCCATTTTTCTTGTCCTCTGACAAATATCCTCCTCGTTTTCTTCGCCAATTCGCGCAAACTCTTTTGGAAACCTCTGAAGGACGTATCACCTTGAAAGTAGTCCAAGCCGTGATGGAAATGTGTCAACCAATCGTTTTGTCTCCTCATTTCTGGACTCAACGTGTCTATTGGCGAGGACCAAGCCAAAATCCAATGAGCGACAAAATCGCCGTTCAGAGATACTATAGCAATCCGTTTCGGTACACTGCTGTTATTATTATCTTTGGAAAACTGAACATCAATCACGATGTCCATGGTAACGAAGTTGCTTCCATCGAGCGCGCAAGCAGACTGAGCTGTTACAAATTATTCGAGACGATTTATGTCCAATGTAGGGAGATTCAGGTTTATCCGCTGAAATCAACGATTGCCTGACGCGCCGCATCAATTTCCAAGATATTGTCGTACTTGGCATAGATGGTACAATTGACCGTGGTCGTCAGAGCTGTACCGAATCGTACCTCTATTCTCACACTGCCGTGTCTTATCAAGTTCCAATGAGTACAATCGTAGGCCGACAAGTCGGGCGTAATATCAAAAGCGAAAAGACAGAATCCTTTCGGATAATTTTCTCTAGATATACTGTTTCCTTCATTCAAGAAATGTACGCCCGTTCCAGAGAAGAGTGTGTGATGAGCTTCAACGTACAATTTATCATTACGAAAAGTAGGTTGGAGAGGTTTGGAGGGAACTTGCACACCGTCGACATACAAACGAAGAAAAGTGAGGTCAATGTGTTCAAAATTGAAGGGGTTCAGAAACTTGTCGCCATTAAAAGCTTGATTTTGGACGAAACCGATGATCACTCTCTTTGGTAATTGGCCAAGAATGACGTCATCCAGTGTTTCGCCGTGTGTACCGCTATGCATGGTAACAGCTTTCACTTCTACTCTTGTCATAGGGTACTTTGCTGTTGTTTTTGCAAGTGCCTTAGCATGATCAATTAAAACTCCTGGATTGATTTTCACACGTCTCACCAAAAGATCGGCCTCTCCAATGCAAACAGTCAAATCTCGTGACGGATCCATTAGAACAAAAGCATTGCGCGATCTCACGAGACGAAGTCGTACCTCGACATTGTTCAATAGCAATTTTTCCTGGTTTAGAATGTCCACGTGTAGGTGTCCAATCATGTCTACTTTTTTGTTAATATTACACAACTCTCGTCTACTGACAAGACCTGCGTTGCCGTTCGCCGTATCATCGAAGGCTCCAGGAGTGTCATCGTACCAGAACACACTCGTTAGATGAGAATTTTTGGCAGCGGGTCCGTAATTGAGGAGCGTTTCTATATATGATCTGTAAGCGTAGGAGTTGTTTGGCGGTGACACAGGTTTCTGATTCAAGTAAACGTTTACTTGACTGAATAGCGAGTGCATGAAATTATTGATTGGGCCACATCTCGCAACAAGCGCCTCATCGGCAGCAGCCAGCTCTCCGTCCGTTGTACGCTTCAAAGAGACACGTGAACTCAATAACGTATGAGCGAGATCGATGTATTCCTCACCGTTTCCACTGACGATGAACTCTATGGGAGAATCATCGGTGAGAGAGCTGATTGGTTTGTACTGAATGTACCGAGATCCCTCAATAAAAGTTTGAGTTGGAGGAATCTCAAATAGAAGGAGCTCAGATTTCAAACATTCGCACAATTGGGTATGCAGAAACGCCATTCTTAACCAAAGATGTCTCTTGTGGAACGTTTTTTAGCTTTCACGATTCGTTTTTTCTTCTCCTTTTTTCTTCGAACCTTACCAGCTTCGACCTTCCCAACTTTTGTTGTAGCCGACTTTCGCTTCCGCGTGTCTCTCTTCTTGACGAACGACTGAGGATTACCCGTTAAGCGTGCGATCTTATAACCTGACCCCTCCATCATTTTATCCAACTTCTCCCCTGCTTTTCTCTTGAGAGTCTCCCCGGATTCGCGGACGCGTTTTTTGAAGGAATCTCTGATTGGTGTACCTCTTGTAGTCACATTGGACATCACATTCAGCCCTGTCTTGAGAGCTTCTTTACCGACAGCTTTGGCACCACGGGTCAACAGAGGCATAACTTGACGAAAAAGACCTGCCAAGAAACGGCCAACACCTCCGTGGCCTCTCTGATACCGTGAGCCTGTATATATCTGTCCAATACCGCCAGAGAGACTACTCCCACCACCACCACCAACTTGAACTCCAAAGGACTCTTCGTATCGATCCATGATTATTCCCAGTCTAAACGCTTGAATTGAAGCGTTACCGTTAACGTCCCAAAGTCGAATGGGATGGGATCACCATGTTCGGTTCTTAAATCAATCAAGATGGTCTGGAAAGAATTGAACAAGAGCGGAAGATATGTGGGAGTCGAGAAACTATTAGTTTGCATCACACCATAAACATAATTCCTGGTGTCTATGGGTACACTCCGTAGTAGCGGTGCACACACATCACCGACAGAGTACGACTCACATATATCTGTGTATATCATCAAAGTGTTGGGTAATCCGTGCGACAGAATGACGGGTAGGTCACTCTTAGCAAGTCTGTCGTCACCCACTATAATATCTTTCGAATCATCGCGTAAACCGAAGCCCAGAATTTTTCTCAAAGTTGCCGATAAGTGTAAACTATGCCGTAGACCAGAGCACAAACTTCCACCACAGATGCGACGAATAGTCAAATATCCACAGTTTTCAACAGTCAGTTTGAGATGCTTTGCCATACAAGCCGAGTTGTTGACTTCCTCCAAAAGATCTTGAACATTTTTGTACACGCCCGGTCGGATGTGAGACGTTTCTCTTTTGGATAGATCTACTTGATCCAGCGTATTCGTTTCAAAAACTTTGGGCTGTAAAGTATTCACAGTAACGCAGCCGTCTGCTTCCGATGAAATATGCTGAAATTTCAATGGAATCTGGATTTCCGTTATAGCAACAGCCCAAGTTCCGTGTAGATTCACACGTTGAGATAGCTGTGTGACATAGCGGGTTGTCGTATAATTTGGGTAGTAGTCCATACTACTGTTGCTAGGCAACACTACGTGAAAATGATTCCTCATCTTAGATCTTGAATATCTCTAGCAGCAACCCAACTGTTGAATTTTTCTGGGTATCCTTTCCAACTCACGAAATATCTCTTTTTGTCACCACGACCGCTTGTTTTCAAAATTTCATCCACTTCAAGAGCCTCGGTCCTCAAATCCTTCCGAACTCTACTGAGCTCCTCTTCGTAGAAGAAACCGTCAATATCTTCGCCGGCCAAGTCTTGCAGAAAGTATACTGGAGGTTGTCTAGTCGTGGATATACGAACAATTCTGAATAGCTCGAGAGTCCAACCTCTCATATAACCTTTCCGGAACACGTTCGATGCGCGAGTGACACGCGCAAGATCACCAACTGACAATTTAGAATCCCTCGAAAATGCGTTGGAGTGGGAGGCCATCATATTTCGATGAGCTATGTCAGCGTTGTACATAGTTACACTCGCTGGCGTCATTTTTATCGTGGAATGGCGACTGTGATTGTCTGCGACGACTATATCATTCAATACATCTATATAGCGTCTTGTAATTTTATGCGTCAAATATCGATAGATACGCTCTTCCAGAGTGCGAATTACACGTTCAGCACAAGCTGCCTTTGTCAAAGGACTCCGAGAAACTCTGAATTTGATCTCATTGCGTTCCAAGATCGTCTGCATCGCTTGTCCAACGAACTCTTTTCCTTTATCTGTTTGGAAGTATTCTACCATCACTTCTCGACAATATGCGATCAAAAGCGTTAGCAACAGTCATTGAGGTTTTATCTTTTAATGGTTCGGCCGATACAAATTTACTCAAAATGTCAATGACAATCAAAATGTATGAATAACCATCATTGTGAGATTTCAAAGATTCCAAGTCCATTAAATCAGCCTCCCAGACATCATCAATATTCCTAACATTGTAGCTGCGTCTAGTGAAGCGCCGTCGTACAATTTTGTGGCGGTTGTGAGCGTCTTGACTTTAGAGCCAGGTGTGATTCTCATGAGAAGTATAGCCATCTTTCTTTTGCTTTACATAGTCTACCAATTTTGAAGCTCCAGCATAAGCTGTTGGGAGTGGGAGATTGTAAAAATAATCACTGAGCTTGTTATCCATCGTTGATTTTTATCTTCTTCCTGAATTTTTTATCTTTATTCACACTTTTTTTGGTACCACAAATCTTCCGAGTCTTTTTCTTCATTGAACGCAATAATCGTTCCAAAGTGATTTTACCGTCCATACAGCACGTTGTGATCAATGCAACCGTTCGTTCGTTTGCGTCAGCGTCCTCTGACATCACTCGTGACAAAGCTTGTTCTGCTAAAATATGATCAGCGTTCCCGCGATCAGCTGAGTCATTGGCATAAGCTATATCATGCTGACGGCAAAGGGCATCGAGAACATTCTTTGGTACGTCACCTCGCTCTAGTCGCTCGGTCAACTTTGTCCCGGGTCCTGCGAAATTGTATCCCGGAACATGCATCTCGAAGGGTAAACCATCAATGATTTTGTCAAATACATTCTTATCCTTGGCCGCTTCTTTTCCCAAACCCTTCTTCTTACGAATCACGGTTTTCTTCTGACATATGCTCCCAGCTTCTGCCATCCTCTCAAAGCTCTTGTACGCTGCGCCTGTGCTAGCTGCTCCCTCTGCTCAGGTGCTCTAACGTGGAGACCAGCTGCTCCTCCTTCCTCACTCCCGTCGTTGGATTCCTCGTCTACAATGAGACGACTGGAATTAGAAGAGGGGAAGCTATCGTAATTGCTGTGTTGAGACTTTGATAAACGGCTGCGATCGTTCTCCGCCGATTTTCGTGAAGAATTCGCCACAATATTGCTGGGAGAGGGTTGTGTATCGAGACTTCTCCTCAACGATTCAGAAGAGGCACCATCTGATGAATCAGATATTTCAACGTTATTCCACACTCTGGTATTACCGATGAATTCTCGAGAAATCGCTGCGCGACGGAGTGCAGATGCAAACTGAGCGTGTCCTCGCGGGGGAACGATTTATTCTGTAGCACAACGGGCAACCATGCCAGAAACATCCATGAAATTGGAGAACGATTCCGTTATCGTCTTTTCGACTCTCGGGCGGGCAAAAACCATCTACTATCATACCTTCCGGTAGCCTCTTCTCTCTTCCACGTCCGGCGTGCAATATTTTACGTTTCAAAATTCTTTTTTCCATCCAATGCAGCCAACGGATAGCTTCCAAAGATTGCCGGTCAGCCAATCTATATCCACCCGGAGGAATAATCCCGATGGTGTCTCCTCTGAGGAAATTTTTCCTGTACAAAAGCATACACGTTGAAGCAATCGTTGTACACTCGGCGAATCGATCAACACCGCTTTCCATGAATATTTTACGGAAAGCAGCACAAGCTCGTCTTAAAATAGTCACATCTTGCTTGCAGTATTTCACTTTTTCTCCGCAAAAATTGAATACGTCTTTGTTCTTGACTCGTTCTTCGTACCAGATCAAGAATTTCTGCCTTTCTTCGCGAGTCATAGAATCTGGCGAATACATTTCTTTTCCTGGATACTTGTCATTATAAGTTTCGTTGCCAGGAATGTTAAGGAGATGGGGAAATGTACCTTAATCAATATCCGGTAGTCCGTACGCTTTCGGTGACTTTGATAAGGGCATGTGAAAATAATTGAAACTGTCGATGAATTTAGCGTGAAGGTATTCAATCAAAACGATTTTTGTGCCGTTCAAAATGACCGTTGGTTTGACGCGTTCACTCTTGTTTTCGACAAGATATTTGAATAGAAATTGTGAATCGAAAGCACCTGCGGAATGTCCAATGACTATTGTCTTTTTGAAACCTTTCCTCTCTTCCAGAGCCAAGTCAATGATTTGTTTGACGGGGTCAATAACAAAAAAGTATTTTTGTCGGCCGCACATGGCACAAAAATGAGTCATGTCAGGCTCATCAATGCAATAGTCACAAACTTGTTGAACAATGCACAGATTCGGTACGTGGATTTTATTTCGTTCGTCTCCCAATATAGGCTCCGACTGTTGAGTTTCAAAATCGTAAAATAAAAATATCGAGGGTTTCTTTTCTTGGTTAGATTGAATAGGCTGCATGTAACGAAAATGTCCTAGTGTTAGCTTCTTTTTACATGTTTCGCAGAAAGATGTGCCACATATGTGCTGTTCTCCGTGTGCGGTTGGTCGCACTGTTTTGAAGCATCTTTGACAAATTTTGATATTCACACAAACACTACCTTGACTGTTGAAAGAATCTACTCTCTTGTGATTTTCATAGCAAATCTGGCCGTAAAAATATCTCAAACAGTCTGCGCAGGTGACTTTTTGCTCGTTCAAGCTACACATTGGCAGACTAAAACATGCGGGGCATTCATTGCTGCATCTGTGGTCCTCGACTCTCTTATAACTTCGATTGCACGGGATGCAATACCCATGGCTACCCGCAGCTCCAACCAGATTGAGTATTGGCTGGTAATGATGTTGTCTTTCATAGTACATGATTCGCAATGTGTACAATACTCTACCTCGATTATGCATAACAAGCCTGCTTCCATCGTAAATCGGGGGAGTACCTCGTGCGAATTCTTGAAACGCGTATACTACGAGAGCTGTGTCGTGATCCAAGAAATATAACTGGAATTGATGGATCTCGTGCATGCCACAACCGCTCGGTGGTATTTGTACATGCGAAAATTGTAGTAAGTCCTCCACGGCCTTCCTTTGGACAATTCCATTGCTTCTCCTCACAGCATTCCAATAATCTCGCAGCTGACCCGTTCGTATTTGTCCTCGAACTGCGTGCGCATAGGCCGTAACCAAGGATCTCACGAAGTAAAGGTTATCGGCATTATGGATTGTGAGGATTGATCTCTTATTCACATCTTTTCCAGTGAGTCGGACTCTGCCTGGTCCTTCCACATTTCTGACTATACTACAGCTGATTATGAAAGTGTCGTCGACCCCGAAGTCTGTCGAGCTCTGAGCAGCGTTGAAAAATAATTCCCAAAGATCTTCGAAATCAAAATTCTGTATCAGTCTGAAGGATATCCACAAGGGGCCCTGGGTAAAATGTTGTGGATTAATGGTGAGACCGATGAAATCTGTCGGGGCTCCTCGCTCGCACAAGTTGCGGTGGAGATCCCTAAACCCTCTCTCAATCCAGTCATATATATCAGACCCTTCTGGTGGTGCTGTCATCCTGATCATTATCTCTCGCCTCTCTATACCAAATCTCCGATAATGCCTCGTCGATTCGTCAACAATCTCAAACATCAATTCCTGCTCACCTGAAAATGATCTTTACATAATTCTGAAATCAAACACACGATCTTGAACATACTCACCATCGGACACTGTGTCAGCTGACGAGGACGAAGACGAAGGCGACGGAGACGACGGCGACGACGATGACTGCGTTCCTGAGGTCTCATCCTCCGAAGAGTCCGAGCTACTGTCACTTGATGACCCATATCCACCACCTCGTTGCACTCTCATGGCAGGCGGATTCTGACCGTGACGAATATCCATACCACTAGTCGATGGTGCAGACCCATCATACCCCAAATACTGAGACTGTTCGATTCCATTTACGTTGGGACAACGCATGATAAACTCATCACCAACAAGATCAGCATCCCTAGATTGCCGTGATTCACATATCAAATTGGCCATCGATGAGTGTTCGCTGTAATATGTTTGCATGAATTCTCTCAGACGAGCGTATCGGCTATGATCACCAAACTTCTTTCTGATGATTTTGGCAACAATGGGTCGTAATATGTCCTTATCTAGCAATCTAGCCGCCAGAAGATGATCGATGGTCTCGAAACTACAGTGGAACAGTAAGAATGAAAACAAGTGCACTAATTTATGAATAGGTAGATCTTCTATATTCACAGCCCATTGTGGACTACACATGGTTCTAATATGTGTATCGTATATCCACGCGTACCGGAAAAGACATCTAATCGTATTCACGAGGAGCTTGCGTACCTCTGGTCGATCCATACTGCACGTATGATACTGAAATCGTCTCTGAGCAACAGTATTCATACCTTGCACGTGTAGTGGAGGGGTTGGTCTAGAGTGTGAAATTCATTCACATTGGATTGTACCGATCATTTGACATTATACGTTCAACTCTTGACGATTCTAGAAAATTCGCAGCGAAAATTTTTGCATAGATCAGCAGTATGAATCGTTCGTATTGCTCATCCAGAAGCTATGCAGTTATTCATATCGAATCCGCAATTGATGCAGCTGTGATATTTTATCAAATATTGGCGAGAAATTCACAGAATTGAATGATTTTCATCGCAGAGGAATGTGCCGACTTTTTAAACTTATAACATTATTGAAGCTATGATTGACGCAGCTGCGATATTTTAAAATTTTCGCAAGAAATTCATAGGATTGTATGATTTTCATCACAGAAGAATGTGTCGACTTTTCAAACTTATTTCAACATAACTGTTCGAATCGCACATCGTCGTATGTTTGGGTGAAATACAGACGTCAAAGGATCAACATTAAGATAAAAAATGTTCTCAGGGAAAGTACAATTATGACAAACGAACGAATCATGAGAAAAAGATGCATTATGTTTAGATACTCTTGCAAAACACGCGTTAAGCAGCAACGCTCGAGACTCATCTCTTGAGCGCGCACGTCTATAAACTGCGAGATGGAATGCACTTATTTTGCGGAGTACACAAATCCAGACACAGATCTAGTTACCCTTCGAGATTGTCACTCCTTGAGATAATGCCTCCCCACCTAGAATAATATTTCCCTGCATTATGATGGATGATGGTCATCACATCAGTCTTAATCTCGTCGCGACCGCGAAAAGTAGTTCACGGTATGAGCCCCCGCGATTCTGGGCTCCAGGAGTCGCGAGAGATTCCTTCTCGTATCATAGTCGACGAAGTTGAAAGATCTACACATCCCGATCCTTGACTACGTTCGGCAGCTGGTGTGTTGAGGGCAGTAAACTTCTTAAATAATCTCAGTGAAGTTGACCGGCTCCTATTGCCGATGCGATGGCAAATAATTGAGTGGCCGTCCAGATGGTACAGTGTCCCATCGGTTCTTGTGGAAGTTTTGTGCTGGCCAAGTCACTATCGTATCTATGAAAGTATTCTCTGCACCCGTGAGAGAGCCTGGAGTAAATATGGTTTGACTCCTGCACATCGTATCAGACACAGCAGCACAACTTCCTGGGCATTGAGACCTGGGACAGTACCGAGGTTCGTGGCTATATATATCTTCGAAGACCAATCGTATGAGTTTATCACTAAATGTGATTTGTGCGCCGTTGGAAGGTCTCGTTCAAGTAGTATGCGGTTTTCTTAATGTGTTGTGATTTTCGACAAACAAACAAAATTTTCTCAAAAAGTGCGCGTGTACTTGGAAATTTGAAATAGTGCAGTATGCTCCCGGACCCGCAAGAAGTAAGAACAGGCGAAGTACCTTCACCAGAAGCTGCGAATCCTCCAGGCGAAACCAGCGAGAGAGACTGGTCACCGATATATAGACTAATAAAAAGATTCCATCGTAAGCGTGCCTACCCGATTGTGATCGGCGCGAGTGTCACTTTATTCGAATCAATTTTATGTAAAAATAATTGGCGCATTTATAATTACTACCGATTCGTTATTTTGGAGCAAGCCCGTGAGAAGTATCCTTCGTCGCAAACGTGGACAAAAACCTTTAGCTGCCGTCAACCACTTCACTTTCCAGAAGGTTCGGATGCTCTATTTGTTGCGATTCATGTAGATGGTTTGTGTTTGAGAGTTGTTTACGAATCAAATTTGATGACAGAAGAACGAAGACGACGGCGATGCTTCAGGTTTTTTGAAAAATTTCATAGAAATATTCGTGTCAATCGCGTCAAAAATGCGGTGTATCACGAACACAAACAGCGCTCAAGAAGATGATGGCCGGCAAAAAGGGTGTGTATACACAAAATTTTCGTAATATAGTTAAAGTAAACTCGAGTGGACTTGTGCATTCGAACGCGTTTAGGAAAGCCGTAATGTGTGCCAAATTATATGGATTCAAAAAAAGTGAGAGTAATATTTTACCCAATTACAAACAAAAATTGAACGATTTTTCAACAAAGTGTAAAGAGGCAGAACGGGGATTTTCTCCGAATGAAATTCAGGATTCTAAACTGAGATGTGATAAATTCCAAGAATTTCTCAACGAATCTGCTTTTGGTGGCTTTACAAAAGATGAAACACGAGACTCTCTTCAGCATAAGGAAAGTTTCAAACTATTCATCGAAGCGCTGTCTCTCTGCAAAACACGGTGAAAATGACACGTACGGTGAGTACCAGTCTGTGAAATAGCATTACACACTTTGACGATAAGCGCGAAATTCGATCTCCACGCAAGAACAGTGAGAAATTGTAGCGCGCATTCAGATAGAGCAAAATAATTGCTCGCGCTATAATGCGAGCGAGCGAGCGAGCGAGAGAGAGAGAGAGAGAGCCGATAACTATTAACACCCAAAAACTGTCTATGTACAGTTACTAAGGGGTCTCAATGAGCAAGAGATAGCGCGCTCTAACTTATAACCCGTTCCAATACTGTGTACCTATTGATTACAGGGGGTCACTATGTGCCGTCTAACACGATCTCTGTGAATCATGACTCATACTTTCCCCGATCTCGCGAAATGAGCTCGGTCGAGGATATGAGTCATGCGAGTTCACCAGAGGTCATGTTTTGACGGCCCATAGTGGCCCATAAATACTCATGCATTATTTCAAACCCAAAATTTTGTTGCGCAGTGTAATTGGTCATAGTGATATTGGGCGAAAACTTCAATTTATTTTCTATATCCCATCCGGGTTAATTTTTACTCTTACAGGAAAATAATTGATTATGATGTAAATTTTTTATAATATCCTAATACATTCATCATTTTTGCCAAAATTTTCATGGAAAGACGAGACAAGATATCAGATTCAAATTCAAGCTACAAGTGTCTCTCGCGTGGTGGTTCTAATTCTCTGTAGAAAGACTGATTACATGCCAAGGATGCCTTGTGCATGAGCAAACAGAGACAGAAAATTTGAGCGCACGAAATCGAATCGATCGTCGTGCGTCGGTACAGTAGATATCGTTGATGAGGGCGCTGTGCGTGGATTCCGGGCGCTTCGGGAGGCAGGTATTTTATAGGTATTTGATACCTCTTGAATACGCATCTCGAGTTGGGTATCTGGAACTGCCAACGCTGCTCAGGAGTATTGTTCCAATCTGCATGTTGTTGTTCAGTCTAAGACCACGAGCGAATCATCCTCAGTCTGAATCATCATTGCAGGAAAAATGGCTGGATTAACCACACTCATAGAAAAGTGGGAAACGGTCGGGACCAGTATCACCATATATACTACCACTGGGAGATGCATATCACCCCTAGTAGCCCACGCAAACAAGGTCTACAGTAAGGTTAAGAAGTGTACAACGGTGAAGAAATAGGGTTGCACCCTGGATATCCAATTGGACACCGTGAACAATCTGGTGGAATTTGTTAGAAGGTTGAGTAATGGACCTATGGAGCAAGAAACAGGTTCCCAAATAAAAACCTCACTACTTGAGCACGAAACACCTCCAGGAAATTCAATAGAATTCTCAGAGGAACCTCGAAAGTCGAAAGCAGGTGAAGATCCTTTCGCGGTGCCTCTACTCGAGGATGAGCAGGGTTACGCATGAGTGTGCAAATCCCACATATTAGTTTTATAGGTTGCCTGGGAGAAATGAGTGATTGAGGGACGCTGGAATCAGAAGTCATCAAAGTTCAACGAAGGAGCGAGAAGCGGGGTGTCCTACAGAAACCCTATTACAATGCAGAACTGACATTTGTTCATCCGGAGAATGTAGCCTGGTCGTTGAACCACAAGCGGAGATGGAGGCCTCTAGTGATGCCAGCAAGGATAACGCGCATTCCAACTCAATTTGAACAGCATGATCCCTGCTGTTTAAAAATAAATCTGCGAGATTGGAAGAATCACCTACAAATTTGCAGTCTCTAACAGAATGAGAGGACCAAACACATTTTGCGCGGAGAGTACATTGTCAATTGCGAGTGGAGATACCATCTGACTCGTTGCCATGTCTATCAATTTAGGAGTTCACCAATAGAACTGTTAAACAGCGCCAGCAGATATGTCCCCAAAAAGTTGCATTGACAGGATATCACAGAATGCAGGAGACAGAATCAGAATGCAGACTACAGAAGGAAGAATATCATCTACGAACAAGTACAGGTGTCCTTTACGCGATCTGGCCCTCCTCCCTGAGTGAGGCAGTGTCCTCTTTTCATCCCTCCCTAGACAGCAGTCATAGTTGGTAAGAAAAAGGAATACCTTGGATCAAGTTATTGCGATATTGTTATACCAGTAGAGATGGATTATTAGAATGGAGATATTGCCGGCTGCCATGCGAGAATGGTCGTGGAATGTCAGCCAGGGTTGGAAGGATTGTCTATGGTTGTCGAGCGGGTAAATACGCAAGTCGGGCCAGAATAGCTCACTAATGAGCAATCCGGTGGGTGGGTACTATTACCATTAGAGATTATAGGTAGGTCTCATACCAAAGGCTTATATAAATTAAGGTTTTGGGCGGACAAACTGGTAAAGTCAACGAGAATGTCGTGCTATGTTCCTTAATCCGAGATCCAGGGGGAATAGAGTTGATGAGGTGTAGAAGAGAGGTTGATTGCCGGTTAACACTTTCTCAAGGATAAAAAAGGGAATTAATGACATAGGTCCCCTGAAAGAAGTTCCATAGTTGCTAATGCCACAACGGGTCGAACAGGCTGGTTGTCTCTCAATCATCCCAATTTTCGAACGTCGTCACCCAATATTACCGCCAGGTCCAGAGTTCTGTGCCCAAAGAGTGGTACAAATTATGAAATTTTGTCCAGAGTAATTCTTACACCAAAATGTTTAGATGCCTGGCTATCATTAGTAAGTCAGTGAGAGTACCCCAAAATCGCAGACGATACGTTCCCCGGGATACACGTTCAGCAAGAGAAGCGCTGTTCGATTCGTGGGCGAACATATTCTGGTCCAAGTCGATGAAACTGAACAAGAGTTACGCGTGAACGATCCCGATGAAGCTAGACGAAACTTACATGGACACAAACATGAAAGTCCTACACTAGGATCCAGTTTTCCTTTTTATCCCAGAGATATCAGTCTCACTAGCGCGGGTGACATAACAAGTTAATATTTTTGCTGGGACAAAGCCTAGCGTAGATGATTACAACTGAGTGAAGTTACGGACACTGCCCGGAAGGACTATCAATGAGCCAAGACGACTATTGAAGCATTTCAGTGGTTCATGAATTCACCGTTTTTATTGACCAAAGCAAATCATGGACGGTTGGAACGACCGGTGGTTGTGATTCGAAGGATATCTATCGCAAGTCCTACACATAGACATAGAAGTATAAACTGCTGGTCCCGTATACTCGCCATTGTCATCGAGACATAGGCCTTTGCGTGAGTGTGAGAGAGATGGCATGCTCCAAGGCGCACGCTTTCAACATGCAATTCCTAAGCTGCGTCTCTCTCACTCTCATTGGGGAGCCTCGATGTCAACAGCGAAGATACGGGACCGGCAGTCTATACTTCTATGTCTATGGTCCTACATAAGTCCTGTGGTTATTTGTAATCCGAGCCGTCCTGATGGTAGATGCACTTGCTTTTCTAATCTGGCACACGGGTATTACGAAGGGGCCATATTTTTGTTTTCCTAGTGATATTAGATGCGAGCGGTCTCAACGTTCAAAACCATTGAAGTCAGTTCTCCTAATAAAAAAGATCACTCCCATTCGGAAAATTGACGAATAACTCACAAAAGAATAGAACGCAAGTTTTCAAAATACGCGCAGCAAGAGCTGTCTGCCCAGAATTAGACACAGTTCATGAGTAATTTTGGTTAGGCCATAATACGCAGTCCTTAGAGAAAGGGCAAATTCGAAGGCTATGACCGGTCTGGGCCCTAAACCGCACCAGGTAATTTATTGACCTTAGTGCGAGACTTAGTGGTGCATCGACTCGTTGTCACAAAAAAGTCAAAGTAATCAAGGAGTGTTCACTGCAGAAGGTCCAAGGTGTAGTCAACAGCTATAAGGTGAATGGACATCAAAAGCTCTGCCTTAATTTGGGAAGAAACACGAACGCTAAGGCTCCATTGCATATCTAGCGGTTCGAAATAGGAACGGAGTGAAGGATACGAGCAGGAGGAACAAATATTTTTTTTCTTGCCAGAAGAAAGAAAGGAAAAAAAAGTTACACGGTAACTTCACGGATGTGCTTGTTTGGGGCGAAAGTATTGAGTTTTCGAAAGTACACATGCCGCAGTTAAATCAACGTTGGGGAAGTCTAGACAAGTTCTCAAAACCATCTGGAAGTGACCTTGACCCATTTAAGGTCCTGAATTTTTGACTCTGAAATTAAAGAGAAATCTACCGAAGTGTATCTTCTGTAAGTTTTCTGTCGAGGTGAGGGGTTCATCTGGGCCTATCTCAGAAAGTACCATACACCACAAAGTAATAAGAATGAGTCGCAGCGATTGTCTCAGAAGCTAAGAGGGGAAGGGACTCTGTTCTTCTTTTAGGCGCGTAGGTTGTTCCTTGCGATGCGCAAATCAAGACACAAAGTGACACATGGGGTCGTCAATACTCCCCATCGTCAGGTTTATGACTTCAGTCCCATCAGTTCCACAGTACCCCACTCCGGGGGAGTGCTCACTAGGAGATGATAATATCAGGATCGGAATGTGTTTCGTTCTGGTCTAGCCAAGGCTGCTGGAGCTTGTTGTTTCGACAGTTAATGTCATTTTCGCCCAATAGTATAATCCGAGTATCAGGAAATCCGCGAGCAACACCATTAGTTCGATTATTGATACCCGCATAGGGAGTTGCAACTTAGCCAGAATATGGTCATGACGCAGACACGAAACCCTCGTTCGATCGCATAACGAGTCATATCTCACTTTTGGGACCCGGCACAGAGATGCGGCGTCGGGTACCGAATCGTCGCACCCGGCGCTGACTTTAGTGATCCGCGCTCGACGAGGGGTTGCTGTTTTGAGATTGCGATTGGCGCATACAAATTACGATCGGTACGGGAGATGATGAACTTTCCGGTGTCACTGTACGGTGTTCCGTCCATTCTCCAAAACCAAAAATAGAGTTTGAAATATTGTCTCCTATCTAACGATGCCAAAACCCGCGTCAGACCGCCTCTTTTTGGGGGGGATGTTATTATAGATTTTCGGAATAACTATCTTAACAGGGTATCATGTCATAATTTCCAATGTCAGAAACTTCCATGGATGATAGTTCATGATGAAAAACGTGTAAGAATATGATCATCAGACCGCTCCGGAGTGAGGGTATAGACGTCAGCTCAATTTTGAAAATCGATAAACGGCAAGGTCATGTCTCATATCTTCTAATACTTGGAAATTTGCTGCATGATAGATCTCGTGTTCCTCAATATGAACTTAATCGTCAGACCATTCATCGATGGGGGTTTCCATATCTGACGGTCTACATAATGCCGGGCGGTCAGCCACCCGGGGGTCCCGAGTTTATATTTGTCTTCTGGTCAAATGACCAAAAAGGTTGCGGTGGCCGAATGGTCAGCGTGCTTGCCTTCGTGCTGTCCGCCCTGGAATCAATTCCCGGGGTGAACGTTTTTCTTCTATTTTTCTCTACTCGTGATATTAGTACGCTTTTTGAATATTAAGCAATAAAAACGAATGAACGGCGGAATAGAACCGGTGCCCTAAGTCGTATCAGTGGATGTTGGTGGAAGTCTGGAAGATTTCAAACGGCTCATATCTATCGTTGAGAATGAGAACATTCTTTCCATGACCGAACTTGGTGCAAAACATAACGCGCAGAAATATTCGAGAATCTTTAAAATTTCCTGTTGTACAGCTTGCGGATGAAAATTTCGGAGAAAATCACTGCTGGTATTCTGCGTTCACGGCTGCCTGTTTCTTCAAGCCTATATCTCCATAATTTTGCTCAGAGCTGAATTTTCGAAATATTAAAAATGTTTGAAGTAATTTCCACACGTACCCTTCACATTAACCCTCAGGCAGTAGATCCCGTGCAACGCTCTTGATTCGAGCTCGGAATATATTTGAATAGCGATTGATGCCACGATGAAATTTAAAAATTCTTCTTGGAGATCATTCAGCCCTCACTCAAGTATGATCTCGCCATCAGCTCATCAGGGATCGGTGAGAATTTGCAGGCGTTTTATTCACAGCAGGTGTTCATGATATTCACCGATTGAAGAATTATGCGCAACACCAAGAAATTTTGAATAATCCAAAAGTTCAGTTTCGGTCTCCAAAATCTTCATTCGCAAGCCGTACAGCTGAAGTTTTTCAGAATTTTCGGAAACTTCTGCGCGTTATGTTTCGCACCCAGTTCGATCGTGAAAAGAGTGTTCTTATTCTCAAGGACAGATATGAGCCGCCTGAATCCTCTCAGACCTCTACCAACATCCACTGATACGAACTAAAGCATCGGTTTTATTCCGCCGTTCGTTAGTTTCTATTGCACAATATTCAGTAAACAAGCATACCAATATCACGAATAGGAAAAAAAACGTCCACCCCGGGGAATTGAACCCAGGATGGACAGCTTGAAGGTGAGCACGCTGACCAAAAAGGTCATTTGACCAGAAGACAAATATAAACTCGGGACCCCGGGCGGCTGACCGCCCGGCATTACGTAGACCGTCAGATATGGGAACCCACCATCGATGAATGGTCTGACGATTAAGTTCATGTGATGTTGAGAAACACGAGATCTACCATGCAGCAAATTTCCAAGTATCAGAAAATATGAGACATGACCTTGCCGTTTATCGATTTTCAAAATTGAGCTGACGTCTATACCCTCACTCCGGAGCGGTCTGACGGTTATATTTTTAGACGTTGTTGATCATGAACTATCATCCATGGAGATTTCAGCCATTAAGAGTTATGACACTCTGTCAAATTAGTTATTTCGAGAATCGATAAAGACATCCTCCCGAAAACTAGGCGGCCTGGCGCGGGTTTTGGCATCGTTAGATAGAGGATGTTATTTTTAACACTATTCTAGGTTTTGGAAAATGTGACACCAAAAAGATCACCATCTCCCGTACCGACTGTAATCTTTATGCGCCAATCGCCTCGCCAATCGCGCTCTTATAACAGTAGCCCCTCGTCGAGCGCGGATACCAAATGTCAGCGCCGGGTGCGACAATTTGGCACCCGACGCCACAACTTCGCACCGGGTCCCAAAAGTCAGCAGCTCTCGGCGCAACGAGGCTGCATCGGACACAAGACGCTCGCGCTGGACGCACGACAGAGTGCATCTACTTTTCTCCGTGCAGGCCTGAACCTTATGAGGATTACGAATCGCGACAAGGAGAAGTATACGAGGGTCCCGGAGGTGACCAAAAACTGGTCGTACCTAGAGCTATGCAGTATGAGATCATCAGAAAAGCTCAGGAAGTCGGACATTTTGGTGTCAAGAAGACCACGGACTTGCTACAACGTGACTACTAACATGGAACGGATGAAGCAACGAATTGAGCCCTTCATACAGAGTTGCATAGATTGCATTCTAGGCTCACGCAAGCAAGACCGTGCCAAAGGGCGTCTGAATCCTAAACCGAAAGGGGATACGCCTTTGCACACTCTGCACGTCGACCATGTAGGCCCTCTAAGGTCCACTCACCAAAGGTATCAATATGTCCTTGTGATGGTAAACGGATTCACAAAATACACGTGGATTTCTCCCATAAAATCTACTGGTACAGCAGAGGTCTTGGATCGGCTGAGCATGCTCCAAAAGCATTTTGGAACCCGAAGCAATAGTGACCGATCGACACGGCGCCTTTACCTCGGGATAATTTGAACAATTCTGTAAAGATGAGAACATTGGAATAGTCTCATCACAACGGGGGTACCACGAGGCAACGGTCAGGTGGAGCGGGTGCACGCCATTCCCATCGGTGATCTGACGAAGCTCTCCTAAGCTGAAGCTGATGAAAGATACGTAAAAGTGGGCCGTGTGCAAAGAGCCATGAAGGGGACGTTCCAACGTGCAACTGGGACAAGCCCATTTGAACTGCTTTTCGGCACTCGCATGAGGGCCTCTCGAGACAATCAGATCCTAGAGATCATGGACCAAGAAATTGTGACTTATTATCAAGAAGCTCTAGAAGGTCTTCGTACCGGAGTCCGTCGCATGATTGAACGAATCCAAGATGGAAATAGACGTCAACCAGCTACAGAGAACGAGCTCGGAGACCTCGTGGCCATGAAGAAAACTCAACAAGGCCCAGGGCTTGAGCTGGCTATCAAGTACTTTGGACCGTACAAAGTCACACGGTGCGATCTTCACGCCCGATACGCAGTCGAGAAGGTTGGCCAAAGCAAAGGTCCAGCCCGCACCACTTCATCGGTTGACTCCATGAAACCGTGGTGTGAATTTCGAGATGACATCGGGGAAGATCTGGAAGATCTTGCAGCTGGTGCGGATCTTGAGCCTGAGCCTAATCAAGAGCGTTGGGGCGAATTGGGTCATTTTCCATGAGCGCGTCATTTTGGATATCCGGAGTCTGAAAAAAAAAATGATACTTCAAAATGTCCTGTTGGGTAGAAAATCTTCCATTTTCACTATAAATGATCGTATGATGCTACGGCCAACCGATTTCCAACTCTCAGCAACGTAGAATGAATTTCTATACATTGGTAAGCCACGGAGTTTAGATTATCGACACGGAGTTTACACAAATAACGTGACGACTCTTGTTATGGGATGGGTGAGTCATGAATATTATCTCATTGAAGTGTTGGTGTCTGAATCTGACTATTGGGACTCAAGAGTCGAGTAGCGATATCTCGTTTAATTTGAGCCGCAGATATAGACCGGTTCGCAACGCCCGAAATCGGATCACTAATAGGCTAAACTCGACACAACAGCCAGGGTGTCTACCGGTCCTTCCGGCACTTCTAGTCCTTAGAATGTCCTTATTCGATTTGATGAAAGTCCTTATTTGCACGGCTTGGCCCTCATTACTTTGGAATACGGGAGCAAGAAATAGAATATCTTGCGGAATAACTTCTCAAAGAAGTTGAGGAATGAGAGATAGAAAGAATGGCGTCAGTGCTAATACGCCCGTGTATTTCGTGTACTACTAAAGATTTATGTCGATAAGTGTAGTATTCAAAAAGTCGATGCCGACCATGTTGATAGCGATTTCGAGAAAGATCTTGCGGGGAAGAGTTCCTGGAAGAGTTTTCAGGAAGGATTGACGAAATTCATCAGACAAAGTGAGCGTTTTGATACATTTTCACTACATTATTTTTACTCAATTCGCTCGAAAGAGTAGGTCAGCAATTTTATGAGCCAAATCTTATCTCATAGCAATGCAGCGGCCGGGAAGAGCTTTTCAAGTTCAGGACTATGAGTTTTTTGTTGAAAACGTCGACGAAAAGTCTCTAGTTGCATAGCAATCCGTACCCGATGCCATCGTGAGCATTGAGAGAGGTATAGAATAGTACATTTCGAAACAAAGGTGGAAAAACTTTTTTTCGCGTTACGGCGAAGGTCGGAATCAACACGAGGATGCGAGGAATAAGTTTCACACCCATGTCTCGAATACTACTCTTCGACAAACTGTCAGAAGAAGAGGAAAATCAGTACGTAAAAGTTACTCTTTCGCACAGTGTGTCGAAATAATTTGATATACCGTATTTACCCGTGTATAAGACGCACCCATAGATAAGACGCACCTCACCTTTTGGGGGGAAAAATCGGAAAGTAATGAGAACCTGTAGATAAGACGCACCCCACTTTTTTGGGGGGGGATCGGAGAATAATGAGAACCTGTAGATAAGACGCACCCATAGATAAGACGCACTCCGTCTTACCGGAGCTCGAAGTGAAAAATTTCAGAAGAATCCGGGGAAAAGAAGGACAATATAGAGATTCATTCACATATATCACAACACATTCATTGTCCACTCGATAACATTCGTTATTATTCGAAATCAGACTACAAACCTCTTGAGAGGAATCACGGTCTTTTACACGAGTGCTGCCAACAAATTTTCCGCACAGAAAATATTAAGCACCAATAGATAAGACGCACCCCTGTTTTGGAGTGCTCAAAACTGATTTTTTGGTGCGTCTTATACACGGGTAGATACGGTAACTTGGACAGTAATTGCTGTAGTGAGAAAATTCATCGTCACAGCAAAAAGAGACTCTAGGTAGAGTCTCAGGATCTTTCAACTTTCAACTATTGTGAGGACACTTACGGATTTAGTTATTACATAAATTTCAGTGAGTCGTTGATTAGAGAATGGTATTTGGGTATTCGATGAGAATGTAGCTCCCAAAACCAAGTCCTCACATTGTCCAGTTTTGGTCCTTCAAAAGTCCTTCCCTGCCTTGCAAAGATCCCGACAGACACCCTGACAGCACGATTCTGAGCTCAAATGATAGGTGGCACATCCAATGATCAATATCAATGACAATCGTTCAAAACTTGCAGTGCGATATGAGGAAGTAACGAATACATGCATTCTTCGCCTTCTTACGGTATTTGGGTACGAGCTGGGGAATAATGATTCATCAGAAATAGTATATTACTGTACTAGGCAGCAGGGATTTTAACGAAACGAAACAAAACGCGATTTTTAATTTTGTCTCGTTTATTTTAGCAAAAACAAAACGAAACAGAATTATTTTTAATTATGTTGAACCAAAACAAAACTGAACGAAAACCGAATCCGTCTTTCTTTTCATAAACGAAACTAAACAAAATCATTGTAATTTAGTTTCGTTGAATATTGTTTCTCAGAATTTATGTTTCGTTTAGTTTTGTTCATTCACGGGATAAACAAAACTCAATAATTTTGTTTAGTTTCGTGGATAAACGGAATTCGACAAAACTATTTTCGTTCGAATATGTTTTGTTTTGGTAATAAACGAAATCATTCATAATTATGTTGCGATAAACGGAACCAAACAAAACTCTGTATGATTATGTTGAGGGTAAACGAAACTAAACATAAACAGAATGTCATTAAGCGAAACGAAACAAAAATATTTTTGTTTAGTTCAGTTTATCGAGAACTTTGCCCCGACGAGATCGTAATTGAACACGGCATTTTTAGGTTAAAGTGATGAAGAGAAATTGTCGACACATTGTGCGGAAAAGTGTTTTTCCCACACCGATTTTCCACTTTCACGGACAGTTTGTCGAAAAACACAGTTCGATACACGGATGTAAAACCTATCTTTTGCATCCTCGTCTCGATTCCGACCTTTGACCACGGCTCAAGACGCAAACCCATCACTCGGACGCGAAAATAGTACATTACGTAACAAGGGTGGAAAGTGCGTTTTCCGCACGAGTTTCGTGACCAGTGCGGGGAAGAACCGTTTTTTGATTTTCTTTCCCACGCCGACGATGAAAAAATAGTATTCGACACTCGGGCAGGGTGGTTTCACCTTCCGAGCGATGATTCCGACCCTCGCCAAGGCTCGGGCCGGAAGAACATCGCTCGGGCCACGGAAACCAACATCCCCGCCTTTGTATCGAAATCTACTATTTCCGCACGGACCACTTTTCCGCACGATAAAATATTGACCAGTGCGAAAAAGTTACTTTTCATTACTCTAACCTAAAAATGCCAAGTTTAAATAGGATTTTAGGGTTCTCGTAATGAAAAAATATATCTGCACCTCGCTTGTAAGCCCATTTTGGGCACTGGAGGACATGTCTGTCCTAGTGCCCAAAATTTGCTAACGCGCTTAGTACGGAAATATACTATTTCCGCACGCGTCACGGAAAGAGTGCGGAACACTTTCACCCGTGTTGCGTATACTATTTTTTTTTTGTGCTGAGAACGGCAAGCTGTCTCGTCTGATCAAGAATGAATTGAATGATCAGACAATCTAAGCCCATTCGATGGACCCAGGACCAGCCGTAGGGTGGCCTTCACGTAGATCTTTGGAGCTGAAGAGATCGAACATAATCGAGGCTAATCTGGTAGATCAGCGGAGAGTCCTAACTCGAAGAGACTATCCGACCTCAGAGTTTGTGTTCAGATGGTTGATTCGAGTCGAAAATACATGCTTTGGAGCAGATGATTCCATTTCTTTCCTTTCTTTGTGCTATCCAGTATTTCACAGAACGATTTTCGAGGCCCTGGATATGACATTCCCCCCTTATGATCGCGGGCAAAAATAATGGAGGTGATTTAGAATTTCCGCCGCGTGGATTCAATCTATTCCCATCATGTCAAAATCCAAATAGTATATTTCGATACAAGGGCGGGGACCAACGTTTCCGTAGCCCGAGCGATGTTTTTCCGGCCCGAGCCTTGGTCGGAATCATCGCTCGGAAGCGGAAACAACCCCGCCCGAGTGTCGGATACTATTTTTTCATCGTCGGCGTGGGAAAGAAAATCAAAATAACAGCTCCTTCCCGCACAGACGATGAAAGAAATAGTCACATGGTTAATTTTTTAAGCTTTTCCCGCGACGGGATTTGGTTGTTTGACATGTTTTCTTTCAACTCTACTTGTCATGAAGTTTTTCAGACTAAATTTGGGTCATGCTGTTGTTATTTCAACGAAATTCCTCATTCTTAGAGAAAACCTTCTGATAAGAGAGATATGTATGGCTTGAAGTCTAGTCTGAGCATTCGGGGTTACAAGCTATCGAAAATAAATCGGTCATTATTGTATTTTGAGAGATTAATTCGGGCTAACCCACTATATCGATCACTTCGATGGTAGCTCCATGAGAATCCGTGGAACCTAAATTATTGTAGTCCGAGGAAGCTATATTTTGACTCTCACTATTTGAAATTTTGAAAATAATTCGTGTAGGGATTGACGTAAGACTCAATTACCAACTGTCATTCAATAGAATAAGTGCCCAAAAGTTCGAATGGAGTGGTTTGCAGCTCACTAGTCAGAATAGGGCCCTTAGTCGTTCCGTGTCAGTTTTTGCGATAGTTCTCATACACCAAAATTAAAGTAAAGGTCAGGAATGAGATTAAAGATTGATAATTCATGTTCGGAAGAATGAACGATATTTAGATCACTTATAGGACCCTGTTACATTCATTCAATAGTTCTTAATAGAATTCTTTCCACAGTGTTGTAGACAGAAAACATCGGAAAATTGCAAAAAAATTCATTCACGTAAATTAGTGAGCGAGTTTTTGCATTATATGTGCAACAGAAGTCAGGTACTTGCTCATAATACCGATAGATTCCTGATCTAATCCCGTAGAATATTTGTGAAAGCCACGAGAAAATTAGTAAGGTAGTGCTCCCGGAGGGTGCGCGGGGGCGGGTCGTGGTCCAGGGGCGAAGCCCCCGGCGAGGGGGGGGGCTTCGCCCCCCACATGGTAAAAACTCCTGATATGAGTGCATTATATTTGAATAAAACTTCAACTCAATTTTGAAAAATTTGATTTTGGTACATATTTTAAAATAAAATGATCCATCTACATCCTTTTCAGTCTCACTCGATCTCAAGTTTGAGCTACTAATAATCATAAAAAAGTCCAAAGAAGCAAAAAAATCTGTAAATCATGACCCATCATATGGCAAATTCCGAATCCATGTTGTCCCAGGAGACACTCAAATTTCAAAGCAGCTCAAAATGGGATTTCAATCGTAATTTCGACCGTAGAGATGTTTTTCGATGAGAATACTGTAGAATCCGGCTATAATGATCCGGATATGATAAGAATCCGGTCATAACGAGCGAAAATTCTGGCAAAATTTGGTTTCGGTACCGGCTATATCGAGCGAATCGATGTGGAAGCCGTTCAACTATGAGTTTGGGAGCCTAAGTCTCGAGGTGAATACGAGTATCAATGCGAATACGCATGCAGTATGATTCTATAAGTGAGCGAAATGGATAGATCGAATACAAGGAAGAGACTTATGGAGATATAATTTTTCGGCCTTTGCGAGTTAAAGTCAGCAGATATTGCTGACGTTTTTGGCATTAATCGAGAATGGATTTTACTCCACTCTCGATACCTTTAGAGCCTCGTATGGTTCCGAGGATGCATCTGAAAGATTTTGATGGAAAGGAATGAAGAGTGAAGATGAGAAATGAGAAACATTATGAAAAATTTGGATTCTACGCTTTATTTTCGATTCATCTTTACTTTTCATTCCTTCCCATCAGAATCCTTTAGATGCATCCTCGGAACCATACGAGGCTCTAGAGGTGCATTGATCGAGAGTGGAGAAAAATCCATTTTCGATTGATGCCAAAAACGTCAGCAATATCTGCTGACTTTAACTCGCAGAGACCGAAGAATTATATCTTCATAATTTGAAATTCCCGGGAGTTATAAATACGATATCCGATCATATCGATCGAGTGTCAAAATTGATTACATACAAGGAAGAGACATTTCATGACGAGTACAACTTGGTGAACTCTGACGCGAAATATTTCTCAGCTACAATTTTTCAGTTTTCCATCATTTGTACTAGTCCATATACCATCTTGCGGTTCATTCAATTCATGACAAATGCGAATTCCTAAATATTGTATGTACAAACCGCTATGTGGATTAATGCACATCTACGTCATTGTCGTCCTGTCATCGTATTCTGAATGTTATAGTTATTTGGAATCTTGATAAGAGAGACTTTACAAACTCAAGATTAGTTTTTTCCACCCATCAAGGATAGTTGTAACGGAATCATACATAACGAGCTTTTTTCTTCGGTCCCTTGAAGCTCGTTATAACCGAAATGTTTTCAATCGAGAAAAAAATGAGAGGCTGAATATCGAGAAATATATTCACCCCTGGATCTCGGATCGAACTGGGAACCGTCTTCTTGCTGAAAAGATGCTCTAACATCTTAGCTATCTGGGTCTCGACATCACGTCTCTATCTCAATCTGATGGTAATGCAAACTGTGATTAGCAAAACAACTTGAAGAGTATTCAAATATAGCCAACAAGTCAAGAAATTTACATTACTAGCAAAATTTGGTGGTCATCATAATTTTCCGATGATAGATATCCGTTCTGCGTTCTTTCCTAAGGAGTCATTTTTCCGCACGGCTCGTACTTTTTCGCAATCATTTCCGCACGCGAAACTGTGCGAAAAGGTAACTTTTCCGTACAGGTTTATGCACGCAAGCACAAAATAGTATATTTTGATACAAGGGTGGAAAACTTTTTTTTCGCGCCCGAGTGATGGGTTTCCGGCCCGAGCCGTAGGCGAGGATCGGAATCATGACGAGGGTGCGGAAAATAAGTTTTACATCCGTGTATCGAATACTATTTTTCGACAAACTGTGAGAGAAAGTGGAAAATCAGTGCAGAAAAGTTACTTTCTCGCACAGTGTGTCAAAAGAAGTTTTTCCACCCTTGTATCGAAATGTATTATCTTTGCATGAGACATGAAAATGAGGACCTCATTGTAACTGGAACCACGTGTAATCTGATTTCTACTTCAACAGAAACGTATGTAAAAATTGCCTCTGTCATACATCCATCTCAGGAGTAATGCGAGGCTAACAAAAATTGAAAATTCACAGAAACGTACATTTTAGTAGGTGAGGAGTTCCTTCATCTTGTAACAGGGACCATTGGGAACCCCTATAAACTGTTAGAATCCCCCTGTTCACTTTTCTGACGCCGAGGACAGCTCATTCCTAGGATGAAGTGTACTCATCAGAATAGTTGTAATACGAGGTTCTTATTTGAATACATGAGAATATCCGTTGTCCACGCGAGTGTCACACCATTGTTTGAGTACTAATTAATCGATGAAAAAGTTACCCGGAAATGTCGTATCATATTGGAATATCTCGAATTTGCCAACCAGTATCTCTAAAATGCCGAGATTCGCCCATAAGACCTTCACCCAAAGAATTAGAGCTCCTGCGAATAATGATACGTATCGAATGAAGTGTGCTGTTGAGGCAATCGAGCACTCATAGTTTCTACCTTCAAACAATGATAGATGAGTGCAAATGAAGTGAACTAGAAAAATTGTAAAAGAGAGAAAAAACATTTTGTTTTGTTTCGTTTAGTTTTGTTTAAGGGAGAAACGAAACAAAATAATGCAATTTCGTTCACAATGATGATGAACAAAACTAAACGAAACGATATGAATGAGAGAACCGCATGAACAAAACTAAACGAAATTATGCGAGTTTTGTTTCGTGTGATATCACGTTGAGCCCTTCTGATTACGTTTAGTTTAGTTTCCCTCCAACATAATCAAAAGTAATTGTGTTTACGTTTCGTTTCCCAAAAACAAAATTCAACGTATTCAAAATGCCAGAATTTCGTTTAGTTTTGTTTATTGATATTAAATATGAATAATGTTTTGTTTAGTTTCGTTTATCATCAACGTAAACGGAATCATTTCGTTTCGTTTCGTTTATTTGCTAAACAAAACGAAACAAAACGAATATTCCCTTAGAAACCCTGCTAGGCAGGGAAGTTGCATTCCCGTGACTGCGTGATGATAATGCCGAGGCGAAGCCGAGGCATTGATATCACACTGTCATGGGCATCCCACTTTTCTGCCGAGTGCTGGATACTATTTTTTCTCCTCTCGGCCCGAAAGTACGTCGAACTTTTATTAATTAGTACAAAAATACGTGTTTGACCTCACTCCTCCAGTTGTTTACAATTTGAAGGGGTGGGCTGTACAAGCAGACCTTACTAACTGCTTTTGCTGCATACTTGTGACGTGATGTACTCGCCCGCCCGACTTTTGCTGGTCGGGGCGGACGTAAGCAAAAAAATAATAAAGTGAAATGTGTTGTGGGTGAAAAATGAATGATATTTCATCACATGATCCAATTTGGACCTTGAATTCGATACAAAGATGTGTCCACACCAAGTCATCGTGGCCCTAAGCTCTTGTCACTGACAATGAGTATTTTGTGTGCCTTGTCAATCGTCATGGGGCATTAGAAATTCTGCTCCATAGTCGGCTTCTGAGAGCTTTCTGTTTAACCAGCAGTATTTGTAAGAGGATACCACCGGTCAAGCGTAAACAAATCATTAATCAACATATTTATAAACATAACCTCGATAGGTTATGTTTCGCATCCATGTCTCATGCGCTCTCTGCACAGTGCTGCACAGCAAAACAGTGCAAGCAGCGAAAGATGTAGCGAAAATCGACAGCCAATGAGAGCGCGAGTTGACTCGTGCCGGTAGCAAAAGTCGAGCTTTCGTGACCAAAATGAGGCGTGGAAGGACGTGCCGGGAGGAGAGAAAAAGTATGGAGTAACTTTTTGTAGATCTCCGAAAGACATCCCAATGATGTGCCCTTGAATTTCCCCCAAAACCCATATTTCAGGACTTATAATGAGAAAAACCGGAAGAGACGTTGAAGGGTGCACGTTTTATTGCTCATTCTCGCCACGCTCCTATCTTCAAACAAGGATTCCTCGTCAATATCGATCATTGAATGTACCATTTATTATTCCAGCCCAGAATTGTGATGTAGCGAGTTCAGCTACTTACTCAAACCAGAAACGTTTCACAAGCTACGGGTGTCTCGTATTGGAATATCGCGCCTCCACGTCGCAAGTCACACTCATCATTGGATACAACAGACAGCGTAGACAAAGACTGTCTGATCATTTGCTGAAATCGTTCCACCCTCCATACATCATGTTCAATGTCCCTGGATCACACGAATCACATGCAAAGGATAACTCACTCACGACAGTGCCTATGCACGTGTACTTCTGGATACTTATATCAAATTCGAGTAGTATAATATCTCCCCGACAATACGCATACATGCAATAAGATCCTCGGGAACAGACACACCACCATACACACATACCTGCCTGACAGTACTCAATCGATTCGAATCGTCTGATGATCTCTTCGGGACTAGCACGAATATATCAAACCTCACAGTGACTGGTACAGTAGCACACACATACATGCCTACTCCATCAACAGGATGCAGAAAAAGTGTCACTAGATAGCCGGATGTGTTCTTACTAGGGCCCCGATAGAGTGCAGGAAGAGCATTTAAATGAAGTCGCTAGTATAAGACATAGAGTTCACAAGACACAGAGTTGACATATCTGCTTTCCGCACTTTCTTGACGATTCTACTCACTCTGGAGCTGAACGCATCTATTTGGAGTGTGGTTGTGCTTGACATATCGCGACAGTTCTGGGGCGTTCAAACTTTAATGAGGAGAACATGATTGAAGCACGGAATTTCAAAGGCAAAAGAGTATGCTCTAAAATTCGTCGATCAACACTCAATAACGAGCCATCCCGCGAGAACTTTGGTTCCTGAACTATATTTACTGCTAACTGTGTGTATCATCATCAACTGACACGGTTCCAGGGGCGCAAAAATGTGAATTAGCGTTTTATTTTTCTGATTGACCAAATACAATAAAATCGCTTGGAAATGTGATTACAACATCATTTCGAGTCCAGTCAACGCCACCGCATTGCCTGAGTATATTCCGCGGTGAATACACAACTCATCATCTACCCTACGCAGGATAGCTCATTCACTCGTCAGAGTGGTAAGAACTTGGGACCAAATCGTCGATTTTTCAAATTGTAGCCACGGAGTTTACATTTCGACGACAAAACCAGTCGTATCATACTTTCTTCAGAGGAATTATGGTCCGTAAATTCATATGCATGATGGAAAATACGTTGTTCTGAGTCATGAAAAACTTCTCAGTAGGCTAGTATATTCCTTCGGAAAATCTTGAGCCATAATATGAAATTCACGCGCTTATGAATAATGAGCCATATAGTGATAGTGTTAGTGCGGGTTGTGCTAAGGCCCAGTTTGAAGGAGCACTGTATGTTGCGAACAGTGTGAGTTTGTAAGCTCGCTGTGTGGGTTATGAAAACAGAAAGATGATCTTGATGTATGAACTCAAGGATGTATTCTGAGTGCAGACATCCTCATATGTTAACCTGAATCCCTGGAAATCTTAGGAACCGATGAGAATATATAATGATGATGAGTATAAATGAAATCTCAAAAGTCAATCGAGGGCGTTCGAGCGCCAGGATGGCCGATTTGTAGGAGTACCAGTGAGTGTGAGCGCGTATGCATGTATGTAAGAATGTGTGTCTCTGCTACTCGACAAGCGTGCGACCATGCTGCGAGCTGGAGGGCGCAGGCAGGGTATGCGACCGTTATGTCGCAGCCGGGCAGTTAGTCTATGTGTGGCCACGTATTTCGTAACGAATACGAAACGTGCGATCTCACCATCTTTTCAAGAAGCGTACGTCATGCGCACTTCACCCCCTAGTGAGAGGTTGAATGTGAGTTAACGCGTGTGTTAGTTTCGTAATAGACCGAGTATTCAACCAGGCAACTCGTATTCGCAAGCTCTTATTTCTGGATCCGATTCCACAATTATCCTACTGAGAGGTTAACGGAATTCAAATCGGACTGCCAGACACTTTTCGTGATTCTTCCTGACTCCCCCCGATCATTCGAGTACAAGTTACCGTAAGCATCTCGTAGAAATTGGAATCAGGAGTATATTGTCAATAGACGACATGAGAAAGGAGCGGGTTACGGGAGTTCCAAACGGATGAAAAGGTGCAGGTCGATCGAGATATGGGCGGCTCCGGATCAGAACGGTATAAGTCCATTTTGGTAAAAATTGAGTTTTCGACGGGAAACGATAGAGAATGCATGTGGAAACATGTACGTACAACCCCGGAAGTAAAAATCCATTCTGAAGCATCACAAGTAACCTACTCATTTTTGGCCCGAAAAAAGTTTCGACTTTTTTCCGGATCAGAACGGTATAAGTCAATGGTCCCGCTCAATATATCGTTTTTGGGTCTTTCACGTTCAGCTGTCGTACTTTTGTACGTAGTTAGAAGTCGTAGAAACTACAAATTAGGTTTGCTATGTAGTCCAAATGATTGCATCGAGTGGTTTTGAAGGAAGTGGGCCGAAGTCCAATCGCTCCTCTTTTACGCATTTGGACACAGGGAAGCCCTATGAATATGAACAACCTCTGGTGAGTGATTAATGGGCCTGGAATGCTCCTCTTGGAAGCTCTGAAGTCTTTTTTTCTCATCTCTCATCATCAGAGCTGAGTTTGTTACCGGGATGGCTTGCGCCATGA
Organism: Eretmocerus hayati; assembly: GCA_029851415.1. Lineage (NCBI taxonomy): Eukaryota > Metazoa > Arthropoda > Insecta > Hymenoptera > Aphelinidae > Eretmocerus > Eretmocerus hayati. The sequence goes on from CM056743.1 coordinate 108,252,671, forward strand.
GGCAACTGAGTGGGCCACAACAGTGGTTCATACGTTAGAAGGTTGGTGGCCCTGAAAAGGGCCGATTGGGGTTCGGGGGTTAGCCCTGAAAAGGGCTGATATCGCAGTTAGGTGTTTCCCGGAGTCTACTCCGAGACGAAGCTTGGATGGTACCCGTGCGGACTGGTCTGAGCGGGCTTGGCTGGAACCGTGGGAGTCGCTCCAGCGAACTCCATCGAAGACCCAGGACTGAGACGCGCGCCATTGGGGCCAACATCGCGTGCGGCTGGTGGTTCCCAAAATCCTGGGTTGAGGCTCCGATCCGTAGGAGGCTCGGCTATCAGCGTTGTGGTCGTCCGATCCAGTTGGGTCCGTAGAGCTTGTCACGGACATCCGGGGTGGTCCTGGGTCGAGGGTGGTCTCCGACGTGATGAGTCCGCCCGAGCGACGTAAGAGCTCCCGGGCGCGTTAGTGCCGAAGAAGCTGCGAACATCAGCCCGAGGGACGGATGTGGACTGCCACTAGGTCAGAACACTCCCGAGCGCGTCAACGCTGTAGAAGTGGACCTGGGTGTGGGTACCCGTCCGGTGGTCTCCCGAGCACGACAGTGCTGTAGAAGTCCAGCCGGAGGGGCCGTCGAGGAAGTTGGTTGAGGCACCGGTTTTGCAAACACGGTGCTCTGTTTCTGTTGCGGGCAAGGATGGACGCCACCTAGTGGTGGCGTGACGAACTGCTCGGGCTTTTGAGCCACCCGAGGCTATGGTGTGGGAAAGGAGATGAGGAAAGGAGATTGTGCGCAAGGCGTGGGATTTGGCAGCTGGTAACATGCCCGGATTTGGAAGAGCCTTGCGTATGATCTCTTCAGATATCTAGGAGAGGGGTAATGAGAATATGATTTGAGGTGTGCAACCTCGAGGAAAAAATGTGGTCATTGCTGGGGTATCGGCCACGCAGCAAGGTGGTGCTGTGAGAATGGACATCTCGACAGCAGGTGGATGATTCAGAGCGTGCGCATCTCTGGATCGGTGATGAGGGTGTTGGAGCGGTTGCTCGGCAACTGGTGTGCTGGGGCATCAGCCACGCAGCAAGGTGGTGCTGTGGGAATGGACATCCCGACAGTGAGGTGGATGATTCAGAGTGTGCGCATCTCTGGATCGGTGACGAGAGTGTTGGAGCGGTCGCTCGGCAACTGGTGTGCTGGGGCTTCAGCCACGCAGCAAGGTGGTGCTGTGGGAATGGACATCCCGACAGCGAGTCGACGATTCAGAGTGTGCGCATCTTCGGGTTGAGGATGAGGGTGTTGGAGCGGTCGCTCGACGAGTGAGAGATGCTGGGGCACTAGCCACACAGCGGAGTGGTACCACGAGCACCATAGTCTCGAAAACTCTGCCCTTCTGGACAGCGAGAACAGCTCGATGGCAGCCGGATGATGCGGAAAGTGCAACTCCGAGATGAAAAGTGGAGGTTGGCGTGGGCGGTGCTGTACCGCCTATGATCTGCAGATGGAGATGAGGGCGCCACTGAGTGTTTAAGCACTCTCAGAAGTGCGCGGATCCCGTCCAGGCCGACGGGGTCGATTTGACTGGATCGGATAAGGATGAAGCTAGTCGGAAGAGCTGGTGAGTCCGTCTGCGTATCGACGCAGTGTTCTAGCCCCACGTTGGGCGCCACTTGTTACCGGGATGGCTTGCGCCATGAGGCAACTGAGTGGGCCACAACAGTGGTTCATACGTTAGAAGGTTGGTGGCCCTGAAAAGGGCCGATTGGAGTTCGGGGGTTAGCCCTGAAAAGGGCTGATATCGCAGTTAGGTGTTTCCCGGAGTCTACTCCGAGACGAAGCTTGGATGGTACCCGTGCGGACTGGTCTGAGCGGGCTTGGCTGGAACCGTGGGAGTCGCTCCAGCGAACTCCATCGAAGACCCAGGACTGAGACGCGCGCCATTGGGGCCAACATCGCGTGCGGCTGGTGGTTCCCAAAATCCTGGGTTGAGGCTCCGATCCGTAGGAGGCTCGGCTATCAGCGTTGTGGTCGTCCGATCCAGTTGGGTCCGTAGAGCTTGTCACGGACATCCGGGGTGGTCCTGGGTCGAGGGTGGTCTCCGACGTGATGAGTCCGCCCGAGCGACGTAAGAGCTCCCGGGCGCGTTAGTGCCGAAGAAGCTGCGAACATCAGCCCGAGGGACGGATGTGGACTGCCACTAGGTCAGAACACTCCCGAGCGCGTCAACGCTGTAGAAGTGGACCTGGGTGTGGGTACCCGTCCGGTGGTCTCCCGAGCACGACAGTGCTGTAGAAGTCCAGCCGGAGGGGCCGTCGAGGAAGTTGGTTGAGGCACCGGTTTTGCAAACACGGTGCTCTGTTTCTGTTGCGGGCAAGGATGGACGCCACCTAGTGGTGGCGTGACGAACTGCTCGGGCTTTTGAGCCACCCGAGGCTATGGTGTGGGAAAGGAGATGAGGAAAGGAGATTGTGCGCAAGGCGTGGGATTTGGCAGCTGGTAACAAGTTGGTTAGTGAGGGCTTGAAAAGCGCAGTTATGAGAGCAATCGGCACTGAGCTTGCAAAGAAATTTGATTTTGCATCTTGTTTTCAGGCATCTTATCGAACGAAAGATCAACTGCGTCTGTTATACGCCAAACTCAACTAAGCTGTACACTCACTCTTCTCAGGAACAATGCCAATGGTGGAGAATTCCTAGCTTCATTACAGTAATTTGGTTACGATTTCACTATGAATGATTGTGATATATCAACTGGAGTTTTTTTATGAACAGTCATCCGGGTGTCGGTTCGATCCTTTCACCGCTCGTTACGAGTGGATCTCATTTGGGTGAGTCTTGTAGGTAACGATACTGGCTTCCCAAAATTGAGCTAGCTGCAACGAATCTGAACCTCATTCAACAGTTGATCAACAATCCTTTTTGGTTGTTGAGCGGGGATCATTGGATTCCCAGGTCGATCAAAGTCTCTTTATTACGACTTTTCCTATACAATCTCAAACTGCTTTAAACTCTTTGATTTCTAGCTGTGTGCTCTGTGGTCCCTAAAAAACTACATTTTGGACCGAGCTGGTTGAGTAAACTCGTCTTAACCGGACTGCCGTTTCCAAATAGACCCTTGTTGACCTCAATGTTGGAAATATATTCTTAGTCATGAAATCCTGAATGAGATCTCTTTGCAAGAACCAGTCTCGACTGTCGGTGAGATTTAATGAAAGTCATCCTCAATTACCGAGGTATTTTGTTTACTGAGAGGAAAAGTTGAGTTTAGTCATTAAAAGCCTAAAAAATTCTCAATCTATGCCGTTGTGATCTGGAGAATTTCTCCACCTTTTTTCTCGCTAAAATCGGTATGAGTCCCTGGATTTCCAACGTTTCTTGACCTTGCTGGTGGAAACTCATAGTTTTTTGACATTTTCCTACTTGAGACGGTAGAAATCCACGATATTAACTACTTCTCACGATCTAAAATATTAAAAGTAAATTTTTTTCAGAAATGGTGGACTTATACCGTTCTGATCCGGAAAAAAAATTGAGAAATTTTCCGGATCAGAACGGTATAAATCCATTTTTTATCGCAGAATGAGATGTAAAAATTATAAATGATTGAAAACTGATACGCCCCACGCAAAAAATGGCGTGGAAACACTCACTACATGGTTGAACAAGGATATTTACTTCAAATGATAACTCGAATTCTCCATATCACAAAAACTTTGAGGCGAATTTTTCAGAAATGGAAAAAATGGACTTATACCGTTCTGATCCGGAGCCGCCCATATGTAACCCTTCTCATTCCCATTCACTTGGTCGTACTAGACGGGATCGTATGAATCGATCGCATATTTCACAAATAGTCAAGCTGGAGAGAAATTTCAGAAGAGTAACTTTATCTTATTCATGACCGTATCATTGAAATTAAAATCTGATACGCGGAGAAGATTATCCAGACGATACATAACTGCATGGTAAGCTGTAAAGCAATCAGCACTTGTACCTATGGGATCAAATGAGACCCATGGTAGCGGGAGTGGATTGTTACGCATTAATTCAGTAAGATTGTCACTCCAGTTGGATCTTGAATGTCCGCACTGCTCAAAACCCCGTGATCACGCTCAAAAATCCAAATTCACTTCGAAATTCAGTGCTTGGAGTTGGTGTTTGAGTGATTGAAATTCATAATCACAATTCTCGAGAGCAGCTTTCAGCTCATAATGGAAGACAATATCGCTGCGCAATTCATTGAAATACGAGCATATCTCTTCGGTTGGTGGAGGGTTGAGGTCTGTAAAGTGAATAAGAGACTTATCACCTACATCTCAAATCGCACGAAGAGAAGTGGGAGTACATAATTACCGAGTTTCATTTCAATCAGAGTCTGTTCAATTCCTTTCGATTTCTTTTGTCCGAGACTATTTGGCAATTTCATCCGTTGTGAGCGAAGGGATACTCCACAACTTTTGAAGTCCGGAAATCTGATACCACTAGGTTCCAGAGTTTGCATCTTTGTGACCTGGAAAATCAAAATGAGGATATCATCAACCTACAGGAATAACTCGAACCATGTGAGGATGAAATAACGATCCGACGCCCCTTATTTTGAGAATTTGGGATGCCTCCGACATGAGAGGGTAGAGGCTCGCACCTCTCAAATCAAAATTAGACCTGTGGGGTGAAATTTCCAATCCCCAATACACGATGGAAGGTTTCATCCCCGTCATTAGGCTCCTAATCATTGAGCATGATATTAGATCCTCTCGCAATTATTCATTTAGGACCGATATACGAGGTCCCTTCATTTCTACAATTCATTAAAATATTCCATCACTGCCGAGCTCTAATTCATCCGGAGAAGCTTTTGAAAAATAACAAGGGCCTTGTTAGGGGTGCGGGTCAATAATTCGGCTGAAATTGTGGTGTCATCATCATCTCTTGTTATCACCAAAAAGTAACATTCAGATATGCACTCCCCAACACTCAACTGTTCTCAAAATGCGAGCTATGACATAAGCATTTCTTATGAGCGCCCATATCAAGGAATAAGATACCTACATGTTGTAGCTCGCAGTTTGGAAACTTTTGAGGGTTGGCAAGCATGGTTTCTAATATCATCTCCTGTTACTGGAAAGAGACCATTTTACGTAATTCGGCAAAACCTATGTTCCGCATTCCTGAATATCTTTTTGTGAGTGTTAGCTTCCATAGGTATCCCAAGAAGATTGGATAGCTCAACTGCAGAGCTATTCCATACGTAAAGTATTCCCTCGTCCATATCTATTTCTTTGAAACAATAGACACTAGCAATATCGTCACTCGCTAACGCTCGCTCCGTTCTGTGCTATGGGGATACGAGGCAATCAGGTGCCCAAAGATTTCTTAGAAAATAGTCTTTGGTATATTTCAAATTTAATATTCAATATTATTCAACTATATGAGATGAACACCAACATTCAATCATTATCATCATCATTCAATTATCATACACTCCATTTCTCCATTATCATCTATTTTCCATACTATATCAACACCATTTATTAACTACATTAACTCCATCCAATCATCATGAAAAAACATCGAATATCCTCACATCAGACATTCTCCAAACCATTAATTAACTATATTGATTAGTTATCATTAGAACATTATACATCAAACAACGTTTCATCGGATATCTATCAAACATTAATTTACCATACCTACACCACCGCCATTCATTACTCACATTATTCAAAACGCCAATGATCGCTGATGTAAGGATGAAATTCATCTCTACTAAGGAGGGTGAGGCACACATTAAATATCCCCATCATCATCAATCATCACATGTTCATCAGTTCCATCACCATCATCATCATCATCACCATTCATTACTCACATCATTCAAAACGCCAATGATCGCCGATTTAGAGATACAATTCTTCTCTACTGAGGAGGGTGAGGCACACTGAATGTTCAATACCTCAGGTTCAATACCTTTCCATCATCATGCATCATTACATCTTCATCAGTTTCATCATCATCATCGAAGCACATCAAATATTCTCACATCATACAATCACCGAACCATTATTTAACTATTTTAAATGAATACCAACATTCAATCATTATCATCACCATTCAATTATCATCCACTCCATTCTTCCGTTATCATCCATTTTCCATACCTATATCAACACCATTTATTAACTACATTGACTCCATTCAACCATCATATAAAAACATCGAATATTCTCACATCAGACATTCTTCAAACCATTAATTAACTATATTAATTATTCATCATTAAAATATTATACATCAAACAACGTTTCATCGAATATTTATCATTTATTTACCATACCCACATCACCACCATTCATTACTCACATCATTCAAAACGCCAACGATCGCTGATGTGAAGATAAAATTCATCTCTACTGAGGAGGGTGAGGCACACATTAAACATTTTCATCATCATCAATCATGACATGTTCATCAGTTTCATCACCATTATCATCATCATCATCATTCATTACTCACATCATTCAAAACGCCAATGATCGCCGATGTAGAGATGAAATTCATTTCTACTGAAGAGGGTGAGGCACACATTAAACATTCTCATCATCATCAATCATCACATGTTCATCAGTTTCATCACCACCGTCATCATCATCACTATTCATTACTCACATCATTCAAAACGCCAGTGATCGCCGATGTACAGGTGCAATTCCTCTCTACTGAAGAGCACGAGGCACACATTGAACATTTCCAGCGTCATGCATCATTCCATCTTCATCAGTTTCATCATCATATTCAAAACACATCAAATATTCTCACATCACATTACACACACTGATCATCATAAAAATATCATACATCAAACATCTTATAAGAACCCACAATGGACCGATAGACCGATAGACTCACGACCGGGTCAGGTGATGAAACCAGTTTCCTGTGAATGTTTGGAGACTTAGTGTAGTTCACGAACTAAATCTAAGTCCGATACGCAGACGCTTAAGGGAATTTGGTGAATTCTAATGAAAAGGAAGGAGTCTGACAGACGTACGGACACTCGACATTAGACTTGACACAGTAATGAACACAAGTGCTAATAATGATAACGAATGAATACATTTTTCCACAAAGTAATTGAAAAATAACACTTGAGTAAAGAATTTCATCACCATCAACACTCCATTCAATCATCATCGAAATACATAAATATTCTCACATCACATTACACACACTGATCATCATGAAAACATCATACATCAAACATCATAAAGAACTCACAATGGACCGATAGACCGATAGACTCACGACCGGATCAGGTGATGAAACAACTTTTCTGCGAATGTTTGAAGACTTACAAGGGGAGGTCCAACCTTGTGGAACACGGATCCTTGTGAAACTCTGGGAGTCATCTTGTTTTGGTGAGAAATGAAGGTATCTCCAAGGGTTTCATCCCATGGGCCTCCTATCACGAGATACAGCAATGGAGATCAGCATTGCCAATATAGGCCCATGTTAAAAAGTAGTATATATAGATATACTAACAAGGCTAAACTCCATGGCTGTATCTCGGGATAGGAGGCCCATGGGATCAAACCCTTGGAGATACCTTCATTTTTCACCCAAACAAGATGTTTCCCAGAGTTTCATAAGGATCCGTGTTCCACAAGGTTGGACCTCCCTTTGTTAGTGTAGTTTACGAACTAAATCTAAGTCCGATACGCAGACGCTTAAGGGAATTTGGTGAGTTTTAATGAAAAGGGAAGAGTCTGACAGACGCACAAACACTCGACAGTGGACCCAAAATACAGTAATCGATATAGGAAAAAAACCCAATAATTTCAAGGTAGGTTAAGTCAATATACGGGGAAATTTAGTGATTCCCCAAAAAAGGGTATATCGATATAGGTGTAAGAGTCAAATTAGAGGAAAATATAGGAGAAATATATATTTCAAGGTAAGGTTAGTTGATATATGGGTAAATCTAGAGATTTCCCAAAAAGCGGGAATCGAAAAAGACAAAAAACCAGTAGCTTTAAGGTAGGGTTAGACAATATACGGGAAAATCTAGTGATTTTCCGGGTAAGAATAGAGCATCTAGGGAAAAATTTAGTGATTTTCCCGGTAAGGTTAGTCAACAGGGTAAGGTTAGAGCATCTAGGGGAAAATCTAATGGTTTTCCAGGTAAGGTTAGTCAACCTAGGGGAAAATCTAGTGATCCCGGACGATAAATGGTCACTCAAATTAATATATATATATATAATATATATATATATAATACTGGTGGTTTACATAGCCTGACATCAGAGGGAATTGTTCACAAATACATTCTTTTCTTGATCCATTAACTGATACTTTCAGTAGAGTTGTTGACATAGAATTGCTACGATAGTCGAATTCTGTATATCTATGAAAAATCAAAAGCTCGTACTCGAGAGAGAAGGCGTCACTATAATTCTCAACCGATGAACTTGGGTCATGTTTGATATCATCCACAGCCCTTACCGGTCCATTTGCCAGCCCTCTGGTGATACAAGAATTCCGCCCTAGAGTCATTTCAGGGCTGGAGTCTCACATTTACAGGGGAATGAATCCACAATGACCCGTTAGGCGTCATCACCCGACGTTTTTGGAGCCTCAATGTCTTGGTACGAGTAACTAGACTGAGTGCACTCAAATGATTTTATGCTCTCTCCAGGCCTTGCACCTAGCAGGAAATTGTATAATCGAAGAAGTTTAATGTCTCAGAACTAACCTACTTCAACGGACTTCACCTCAGCTTATCTTGGAGCTCCTTCAAAGCATTCTGAATTGTACAACAGAACCTCGAATAGCGATGAGAGCTCAGTTCGGTTCTATTCCTATTGTTCTGTTTCTATTGGTTCGTGTTGAAGCAAACCCGCAAGACGAAGGACGTCAAGTTTTCGAATTGTGGCCAATTTTACCTTGCAGAAGCAGACATGCCAACTCCGCTCAAAGAGATCAGTTTTAAATTCAATAATACGATGATGCGAAGCATGACTGTCGTCAGAGATACCTATGAGACCCAGGATGTACAGTTTGAATGGTAACCAACACAATCTCTGTATTTTGTGGTAGAACAGCAAAACCATGATTGAAGGATACGTAGAAAATACAATGAGATCGATACGGAATATTTTTAAAGAATTCTTTGAGGATCGCAATCACGATTCGTGAAGGTGATGACAGATAAAGCGCTACCCCCTTTGGGGGCAAAGCCACAGTAAGTCACATGGTGAGGCGAGGAAATTGAGACCAGTGGTATTCTGGATGTTTATTGCGGATACAGTAGAAACTCTCTGACTCGAATTTTGAGAGGCCTAGCGAAAGATTCGCGGCAGGGAGCTTCTTCGAGTTGGGGAGGTTCTTGAAACGACACTCGACATTTAGTGTCCTCAATGAGAGGGTGTAATCGAAAATTTTTCTATCCGAATCGCATCATCAGATCATGACATATTCGATTGAATGTATTCAGGAAAATATCATGAGAGCTTCCAATCTATCATCATGAAGAATCAGTTATTATCGGTTGCGATCTAACACGACCAATAACATTCTCTCATCGAGACAGAGTTGAGAATATGTCGTCCCCGATCTACCAGATTCTCTCAGAGCTTGTTGTACACCATAAGAAATCACAACCTCATAAATTTCAGATTCTCGATTAATGCAGCTAACTTCTTCATTGTCCAATCCGCTCTCTCAGCGCGAATAAGCTGGGGCAGCTGGGAATCAGCTAGAAATAGCTCATTCCACCAGCTAACGTGAACGGATTCTCACTAATTCAATCAGCTATTACAGAGGGAGATATGCATTGATATATATCGTTCGGGAAAGTTTATTTCGTGCTCTGTGGATCTCGTGATGGATTTTTGGCTCTGGTACACAAAAGTTCGTTTGGGGCAGTCGGAATTATTCGATGATCCAGTTCCCAAGTCCCGGATGATGTCTCTAGAGCGGGCTACCTGCTGCTGAAGCGGGCCACTTGCTGTTAAAAAGAGCCACCTACTGTTAAAGCGGGCCACCTGCTGTTAAAGGGGGCCACTTGTTGTTAAAGTAGATTACATGCTGTAAGAGTGGGCGTCCTGCTGTTAAAGTGGGACACTTATTGTTAACGCGGGCCAACTGTTGTTGAAGCGGGCCAAGTCAAACAGGTGTTTTCGCTATAGCCTCATTACGGAAACCGGCAACGGCTACAACCTCACCTCTCGAGACATAAACATCTCTCGATCTCCATATACAGTAGAACCTGTCTAAGTTGGACAGTTTCGTTCCGAAGAAAAGTGTCCAATATAGCGAGGTGTCGAACATACACGGGCATGCCTAAAAATCAACTTATCGTCACGTCAAGTCACTCAATGAATAAATCTAGAGATCTATAATATAAACACTCATTCACTGACAAATTGGAAGATGACTGATACGTGAGAGTTAAAGTTATATTCTTCGAATATCTGTATAAAAAAATTCAACAATGCAATTACCAATCATGTCGTCAGTCAACTGTTCGTAATTTCAAATATTCAATGAATGAATCAGAATATCTGTAATATGTACACTAATTCATCGAGAAATCGATACATAGCTGAGTCATACTTGAGAATTCTATATATCATATCTGAACATCTGTAAAGAAAATGGAACATGTCGTTTTGTTTCACCATTCCCCTGTAGAATCTCCTTGATAGATGTTATTTGAAAATTCTGGAAGCCTGCTTTCTTGAAACATTCCGAAATTGTCGTTTTACAGACAGTTAACTACAAGCGTGGGTTTTCACGTTTTTCACACCATGTTTGTGCGTACATCATATTATGAGATGGTCAGTAGGCAATACAGACTTATTCTGATAACGTGAGCTCGTGAACGTCCTAGTATGTGTCATATGATTTGAAGTGTCCAACTTTGAAGGTTTCCACACATTGAAATACTATTTCTGGATTCCTAGCGAGGGGTAAAACTGAGCGAGGTGTCCAACATATAGAGTGTCCAACATACAAAGAAAAATTTGAGCCAATGTAATTTTTTTCGGTTCCAATGAAAAGCGTACAACTTGAGGTGTCCAACATTACAGGTTCTACTGTATTCATGTTGTCATCAAATTAGGCTCCCGCTCATTACATTTCCTCCGATCCAATGCTGATCACGACATTTTACACGGCACAACACGAATATTGTCTAGCTGAAAAATCAGCTATATTCGCTGAGATTCTAGCTAAGTTAGCCAACTGAATCAGCTATTATAAGCTGATATTTTAGTCGACAGATTTTCATTGACGAGAATAGCTACTGTAGCTGAATTTCAGCCACGTTAGCTGATTACCAGGTATAACTGATTGTCATCAGCTGAATAGGACCTCTCGTGACACGAATTGAGTGAATATCGGACAAAAATGCCTCATTTCGTCGGGATTCGGTCTTGAATTGTCATTAAGTGTTCATGTCAATATTATGCTCGAATTTGTATAGTTGTTCTGCACAAAGTATCGATTTACGGCTGATTTGAGTGTTTGCTGATTTGGTCTGCAATTTGACGACCCTCGACTCGAGAGTAAGGGTGATGACACAACCCGCTACATCAATCTCACGACACAAGACGACGCGACATCGCACGACGCGTGGTACAATATTCTTTATCGAGTACAGTTGTCTATAGCTCGTTTCAAGCACGCACTCCGCGGTCGTCGTTCTGCTGCGGATATAGCCGATGCCGGTGCATCTGGGCGACGGTGACGACAGCCCATGTCCACAGTGTACCCAAATTGTTCGTCCACCACACCCGGGTGCACCGTCCAGGTTGGCGCGGAGCTAGACCGGCTGGTCGTACGTTACCAATGGTGAAGCAGGACGCACAACGACGACAAATATCTCTCGTCGACGGCGCAGTCAGGTGGTGTTGCTGTGTGTTTGCCTGGCGATGCTCCCAAGGATACCGCACTAGGCGCGACGACGACGACGGTGACGAATTTCTCGTCGACGTTGCACTCAGGTAGTGTGGCTGTGTGTTCCCTGATTTGCCCAGTGATGCTCCTGAGGACCCCGCACCAGGTTCGGATGCTGTATTGACAGGTTAACAGTTCCACTCGATCCTTCAATTCGTCTAGTTTTTCCCACGATCATGATGTTTCAAACATATCTCAATCATCAGTCAATAACCCAAATACACCCTCAGACTTCAGCTGAAGTTCTTGTTCGTTCCTTTGCTGATGCTGATTCAATGTTATCAAATCCAAGAATTGTTGTGATAGAGAATTCATATTTCTGATAATCAGCGTCTTTCTTATGGTAGTAGGGATAATAATCATTTTGAATCCATTTCCGAATTTTCAACTCTTGATGAATGAACTATAACCGAGACAACTATAACCGTGCCCCTCCCATTACTTGTGGTCATTGATTTGTCTGTTCCAGGTACCTCTGGGAACTCATGGAGAACACATTGGTGGAGAATGTCTAAGCATCCACATTGATCATCTAGTGCATGAAAAATCTGTACAGCGTGAATATGCTATGAAACTCAAGGTCCCTAATGCAGGCAGATGGGCAACATTGAGGATCTGCAGGGTGGCCTTATCAAAGGACAAATACTCCCTGGGTAAGATATGATGAAAGTCCACACATGTCAGATGATGAACGGTGTCACAGTGTCATTTCAAGCGTAGAGCTGGTTGATCTTAGCTTTCCCAAGATTGAATCGGAGACCAAAGTTCAAAATTCTCAGGAACCATTGGATCACATGGTATAGGCAGCATTGTCTCCCACGGACATTTCTTTCTAGCAATACCACCAGGAAATTACAAGACAAAGGCTTGAGCAGATGCACCAATTCTTTGTTATTCAGGCTCTCATTATTTGAATGCGAGTCCTCAAGACAGTTACCCTAAATATCAAAGCAACAAAAAAGTGAGCTCTCAGGTATTTTTGAGTGAGCCCTCAGTCACCTCACCCATCCAGTGTGTGGATGAGAGTGATGAAGTAACAGGTGTTGCTTTTGTACCATTGAAATCAACTGTATCCTAAAATTCAGTATCAGTACCTGAAGCATCTAAACCTAACCACAAGAAGCATGAAGAATTGAGAATCATCAATCGACATGATGCACTTGCTGAAACATCAAAGATCTCGTCTATCTCGACAGAAGCTTTTCTCGTATCCATTGCACATCACCATTCTGAAAATAAGGAGCCTACTCTCCATGCTGAAAAGATCCAGCAAGAATCCGACAACAACAAGCCAAAGGTATCGGGTTTCATCATCGGTTATCTCAATTTTTGCTTGGCATCGTATGTTTGCCGATACAGATGCGTATCGAGTGTGGTGGAAGTTGGGGTTTAGAACTTTGACCTGCTACACGATATGAATTAGAATTTGGAAACACTTCAGAACTTTTATTTTCATCTTCGATAACTTCACGTTCAATAACTTTTGGTCGGGAATAGATTGAATAATGCTCAAAGATAACACACATATTCCAGTGTGAACATCTTGGAGATTCAAATAACTCATCTTTATCCGCCTGTTTAGCTACTGAAGTTCGAAATAGTTGGTGTTTTTTCTCTATTCTAACTCGTTCACCAGAAGTGGCAAAAGTTCAAGCTCACTCACAAGGTTCAACAAAATTATGTCACTGATCACATCAGTTATCACAGGTCTTCACAGCATATTTAAAACAGGTTGTTGGTTTAGAACGAACTTTCTCAATGTTCATTGGATCGAGCAGGAATGTTTGATTATCCATGCTGGTAATATTTTATTTGAATGCTCTGGACAATGATTCTTATACGGTGAGTATCCGTATGGAGGTTTACAGCATTTGATCGACTGATCCAGGAGTAATTTCATCATAATACCGAAGTTACTTATACTCGTGAACTCTTTCAATCCATGCAAACTTGAATCATTATACTTTTGTCGAGATCAAAGGAGAATCCACCAGCTAGCTGCCTTCACAAATTTACAGATCAACGAACTTGCTTACACTGATCTTGCTGAGATTCCACTACCAGACTAGAAGGGGGTGATTCAATAAAATCAAATTCATTTCAGGTACTACAGGATGTCTCAACAACAGCAAGTCATGAGAAACTTCTGAGACCGTAAAATGCAGTGCCTCTGCAATAATGCCGTGGCGAACAAATACTTTTCAAATTTGATCTTTACAATGGCTCCAAATTATGCAAGTTCCTGTAACTACCGCAACGATACCGAAACGAGAGGTGTGCTATACCGTCTGGTTTTCCCCTCCCTCGGCTCGGTTGATCTACGTCCGCCGTCTGCCACGCCGACTACTTCGAAAGCAGTTATTTTCCATTACGTACGTACAGTAAAGGGAGCCACGCAGCCATGTCGTCACTGATTCAAGCGGAGCCGTGAAAAGTTCAGTTTTTCACCGTGCAGCGGAAAATGACTGAAAATGAGTTCTCGATGATGATTTTATCTAGTTGATCGATAATTATATCGTCACTATATATATATAAAGAGGTAACGACGTCATATGAGAAAAGGTAGGGTGATTATAAATCATAATTGCGAGCTTAAAGTAATCAAAATAATTTCATTCATTCATAAAATGACTCCAACACTGTGAAAAAATAATTGAATCACCACATGTAATATTTCGTTAAAACATATGAATTCCCAAATAGTTACTTCATGCTTGTACATATAAAAAAATATCTCATTTGTGCATGACTTACGTTGTGCAGATGATGAAGAAACCTAACTCAATAATTTTACTCAAATGCTAACTTTCAATGAAACTTGTATTCTGAAAATAAAAATGACTCTTCAATGAATAAATTTGAATAAAAGATTTGAAACTAATAAGGGACATGCCTATTAGGATTTAATCTGTACAGTACTTAATCTGCCTTTAAACCTCAGAATACTTCGGTATAGCCTTCCACTCCATGAGTGTCCAATCACATGATTGTACACATCATTTCCACATGTGAGACATTACTTATTTGAGTGTTCTTGTTGACCGCCATACATTTATTTTATATTTTTTTGTTCTTCTACCAAAAACTCCAAACATTGACTCGTGAGTACCCAGTCGCAGGTGTGGAGGAAAGCAGAGTTCGCGAACCACGTGGTCAGCAAGTGCTTGCGCCTCGCTAAATTAATGGTCATTTCTCGTTACAAGAGCACTTGCAAGTATCAAATCATTTGTTGCAACATTCATACCTAGAGTACCCGGTTGCATGTGTGGGTATAGCTACGTTTCCAAATGACAGGGTGTACTAAATCTCATTCGCTTGTTGAATGGAGAAGATTGCTTTTTGAGGAGAGCGTTTCCCTGTATCAAGTCATTCCTCGGTAGAGTCATTCCTCAAGTACCCAGTCGCAGACGTGGGGAAATTGAATTATGTGACCATTTACCAATATACCTCCTCTTTCTGATTCTTCTGAATACAGTATCCCATTGATCAGTGTTCGTTTTATGAAAATGATTGAGTTTTGTGAATTGTAATAGAAGTAAATATATCCTTGGAACGTGGTGAAAGTGATAGTTCATTATGAAATGTTATGAAGGTGATACAGGCGTCTCTAGGATAACATGGTTCTGGTTAAACGCGATCTTTAAAATGCCACCACTCTCAACTTACGCGGTTCTGGACTCCGAGTGCGCGGATTTTCATTCAAACATTCGAATTCATAACATATCTGAGCCATAATTCACAGAGTAAATGCATTTTTTAAACTGTCCGCTGAACAAATATGATGATTCAATTGTATATATTCATTGAAAAACGCTTCGACGTTGATCAAATACTCTGACCTCTAATTTCAGTCCGTGAATGCGAGAACATTTTTTCAATGGAGCATAATCGTTTTTGAAGCTCACATTTCAGTCTAGACTTGTACACACGTTCGATCTTTTGAATGCTAAACTGATTTGGTAATGTAAATTGACCTCAACTGGAGTACGAGAATATGGGAATCTGTAGAGATCCTGTAAGACGCACAATACGGTCTGAGAGTGACGGATTATCTCCGACAAAAGAGAAAATTTATGCAAGTTCAATACATACTCACAAGGATTCAGATGAATTTACAGTGGTTGATAGATATTTACAATAAAGACTTTTGATTCAAAATATCACATGAAATATCATCTTGACAGAAATGTTCATTCTTGGTCGGTAATATCAGAGCCTCGGAGCGCATTCCCTCTTTCCTCGTAATGCGGTTTTGGATAGCGCAGTGACGACGCAGAACGTAAACTCCGCGTTACTCGAGAGACGCCTGTACACCCCTAAACCATCAAGTGAAAGTGATAAATGCCTGTGGCAAGTGTTAAAATTCATACATCCTTGTGATATTGCCGGTAGTCGTGAACTCTCGGAGATCGGCTGATTCAGTTCATTTGGAAACCTGCTAAAGTGAATCAATCATTTGTGAATAGTCTACTGACCGTTTGGGGATTCTGGGTTTACGTGTATAACGTTCATGAGGTGGAATAGTAAATGTTCGCTTCTTAGTCCACTAATTTTGACTTTTCGTTTCAAGTTCCATATGTATTCCCTGATTATACTGGAGATTGCAGATGTCGAATATTCCATTGCCAATATTACATTCAATTCAATGCGACATAACTTATTACCTTGATTCAGTTATTGCCTCCTTCTAAGAACACCATTTCTGAGTTGGCTCATGCAAAATGTTACGCGAATTTACGAATCATCACTTGTGAGTACTACCTTTTTCTTAAAGCTCTTAGGTATCAAAATTCGATGTCGGCCCAAGTGAAGATAGTCAGAAGGGGAGGTGCTGCCCATTGGCCAAGAAACTGATTATTCACCTATGTTTCAAATCACGTGTGATATCAAATTATATGGTATGTAGGAGAGGAAGTTTCGAATAGATGTGCCTCCCGCGGACGAATTCGCCAGATCCGCGTCCATACGAACGAATTATCCCAGAGCAGCATCGATCTGGTGTCATGTCCGCAACTTGACCAAATTCGATGTTAGGTTGTATCTTATCATTACTCACTTTATTGGTTGGTGCACGCGATGACACCACAAGCGATTATGTGTTACGCCTCATAAGAGGCATCGATGTACACTCGCTAAAGATATTGGGGAACTAGGCTAGTCTGAATCAAGTTAATGAGAGATTATGCAGAATACAATCTTTTTTCGTTATCGTTTTGAATTTGGGACGACTTATGTTCAAGTTTAATTGCCATCGTTTAACTCTGACTGTTGTTTTTGAAATATGTGATATGCGACCGATATTCCTACTTCTTCGAGCAGACTAACTTCCCTGCAATTCATGAGTTAGACTATGTACCTGATGAGAGATATTGATGTCAGAGAAATCGTTTGAAGTATACTGACTGGTGTGAATGTGAGTCTAATTGTGCATCTGTCATCATTATGATTAGGTTGTTCCAACTTTTCTTTTGTCCCTACTGTTACATCGATTCATCACAGTTTGATTGCTCTACCAAGTACACTCGGGAGCAGTCTGAACTGTCTACACTGCAGCCAACTTGGAGGTCACTCTTTCATGCTATCAGCATAGGAGAGAGACCTTTCAGTTGGTTGCATTGGTGGACAGTTCAGACTCTTCTTGAGTGTACACGATTTAGGAAAATACACGGGTGTTGTATTCCATGTATATAAACAGTATCCGAGTCCGACATTTCTATAGTAGCGGGCCAAGCCATCTTATTTGTATATAAGTGGTATTCCCAACAGGGAGATGCTGGATCTGTGATGAAATATTTCTCAGATAAAAGAACTACACGATGTTGGAGAATGTTCATGGTCCATGTTGAATATGGGAGAATGTTGAGTGACTGAACTCCATAAATTCTAGTATTTCCTGATTTTTCGAATGATTTTTTTATTAATTAATCTAAGCTTTTGTAGTTCACGATGTCCCATGGATATCAAATTGGATTCAGATTGTTTCCATCTGTGACATTGATAATACCGATGGCGAATAGTGCTTGTGCTGTTCACGATTTATGTTGCAATTGACAATATACGAAATGCTTGAATTAAAAAAAAAAAAACTGACTACTACAAAGGGAGGTGTATCTAATTCGCCCCATTCCCTATAGCACTTTTCATACAACGATTTTCTCCCAATGATAGAAGCGAATCGCACCAACTACCGCGCCAAAGAAAATTCCAACTCGCGTGCCGAATGTGATGAACAATCTAGTTACCACAACAACTTTTATTTCTGATGGCCCGAAAACCTACGATGTCATTCCTCCCTCCCTTCATAATTCATCTATACTACTGTGTTCCTAACGCCTTCTCCTCTTCCAAAAGTTTCGTCACTAGATTAACATTCAAGATTCCACTGTATGGATACCTTGATAAAAGTGTCCTAAATTCCTCGGAGCTTAGGATCATTCCATCGAGCCAAATATTGTCCTGGGTCGCGAGGGTCAATTACAGGCAGAAAATTCACTCATGTTGGTAAAACATAAACGAGCACCCGAAACTCTTATCTTTCGATAACGTTCACCGTTCTACTTTTCATTACTCACAATCCATCGCATTCGTTCTCAAATTGGAATCCTGACAATTCTCAAACTTTGGAATAGCTGGAGGATTCCTCCCAAGCGATACAGAGGGTACGAGGAACATATGTTAGATGACTAGATGGGTCATGATATTTTGGCTACGATGGATCCGCGGAGAGCGAGAATTTCGATTTCATGAGCATGTGAGAGTCTCATTCGATCACCGTGGCTAGGTTGCCAAGAGTGGCCTCATCTCCCTTCTTTTCATATGCATGCCCAGATCAAAACGCATTCGGATCCGACCAATTACCCGCAGTTTTGCCACATCACATCAACACTCAAGATCCCCGAGGGATGTTGTCGACGATTTTTCTCCAGTTCTCCGAAAGTATTTCTGGGAAAATAATTTTCGGAAAATATATTTTTGGGAAGAACATTTTGGCGATTGTCCTTTTGGGGAAAAAATTTTGGGATGAATTTTTGGGAAAAATTCAATTTGGGCCAATTTAATCTGGGAAAAATACTTTGGGGAAAATATTTTTGGGAAGTTGCATTTTGGGATATTTCCTATTTGGGATAATGGAACTACGCTCCGAGAGTTCCGGAATCGTTAGTTTCCTTCTCTTTTTAAAGTTTCTGATAAATTCGTGAAATTGGTCAACCTAGAAACTGCGATTCTTTGATGCTCTCATTGATCTGGTTACATCCGTTATCAGTTGCGATTCGACTTCTTGTCGATGATTGCGAGACTCAATTGCGAACAAACTACTCCCTTGTTTATTCTCAAACTCTGTGAAGTGTGCAACATTAGCCGGTACTTTTGGCAAGGGTAATGGGAAAACTTGCGAACGCTCCATATTGTTCACTGGTGATTGGATATCACAAACTTGACGGACTGGCAGCGGCTCAACCGCGATGACAGTCCCCTTGTACCGGGTTGGGAACTCGATTTTCGTTCTTCAAGACGATGACCTTTCACCTGAATCAACATATTCGTTTTCATAGAGTTCTTGGATCGAATTAATACATAAATTTCGAAGTTCTGTTAATTCATCTTTGCTAATTGTTGAATGCTCATATTTGATTTCAAGAACTCTACCATCTATTTCGAAAGAAAGAGTACCATTTTTTATATTGATATCCGTATTCGAATCTTTTAGAGTTTCAATACCGAGTATCGAATCACGTGCCAACTTAGGGACCACAAAGAAATCGATAGAAGTTGGAGTCCCCTGGACCAGTACCGGGGCTCTAAATTGTTTTTTCAATTTAACTGATTTTTCACCGGTGAAGCCGGTAGCTTGGATGCTTGTTAGTGGTAAGGTTGGGAATATTTGCCAATTTTTATGATGATTTTCGTATATCTCAGATGAGATACAACTTAATTTACTTCCAGTGTCAATTAACGCTTTGATCTTCACTCCATCAATTGTAAGTACAATTTCAGGACAATTACTCGGTTCTCTTTTTTTTATTGGAAAACAATATAAACTTTCGTATAATAAACTCTCACGCGTACTTGGAAAAATAACATTAATTTGAGCATTGTCAGGAAAAATCTGTTCTATCACTGATTTCTGCTCGGTACCCCTCTTAATCGTAAATTCCTCGACATTTTCTGGTACCAAATTAGTCCGCGAACAACTAGCATGCTCGGATGAGCCCTTGGAAAACTGAGTCATTTTAGGCGGGACTATCTGTCGTCCTTCACCTTGACTATCAGTCCGTGTGGGTAACATCTTATTCATAACTTTTTGGACCTTTTCGTCTGGTTCCGTAATGATGCCTTCGGAAACACGCTCGGAGGAATACTTAATCAGCTCCTCAGTGCAAGACTCGGAGATTTCCTGAATGATGACTCTACTTGAAAGTGCCGGAGGGGTTTGTTGCTCTTCAGGATTTGAAAAACTTTGATCTACCAGAACAACCCGTTCTACAGTAATGTGATCAATATTCAATTGTTTGGGTTCCCTTTTGAACTTCTTCTTTCGTTGCATTGAGCGAATTTGAATTGATACTGGAAAATCTATTTTTACTTTGGCGTTCCAGGATCAATGCAACGTCGACTCGTTTTCCGATTCATTGCATTGGTCCTCGGATTTCTCATCCTCAACCTCATCAATAACAAAAATTTCTGAAATGTTATCAACTTCTCTAGAATTTCTTGAATCTATTCTGGATTTTTTGAAAGTCTTCTTTGGGGACTCATCGTCTCTATTTACATAAGGACGCTGAGGTGTCTGACTGGGAGTAGATGGCGATTTTTGTTGAAACTTTGATCTATTTTGCAGGGTAGAAGTTCTGAACTCCTCGCAATTCCGATTTGGTGTACCAGAGCTACGTTGCCGACTCGTATCAACATCTTGTTTTGAACCAGAGTTGTTCGAGTTCCGGATAAATTGACGTCTATCCTGATCATTGGAATTGACATATCGAGCGTTGGTCGCAGAGCAGTTCAAAGACCCAGCGTTATCAATTGTGTCCAAAAGTTTTATCAATTGATCAATTGATTCTAAGTTTTTCATCAAGATAGTCTGTTCAATATTCTCATCAAAATGTTTTGAGAATCTCTCAATGATGACTCGATCACATGGAGCATCATTAAGTTGTTTTACTTCGTTATAAACGCGCATAACATACTCACTTCTACTGTAACTTCCTTTGCTTCATAAAACCCAAATTCCAATTTCCTACGAATTTTATCTTGTATTGCAGAATACTAGAAAACTGGTCAATACTAGAGATACTGGAGGAAACGTACTCCCACCACTCTCGGGCAGCACCTTTTAATGATCAAGACAGCGTTAACCGTAACACATCGTCGTCGAAATTCATCAACGTACAATATCTCGTAATATTCTCTAAGTATCTACAAGGTCTATCGTGAGAAGCCGCACTAAATGTGGGAAGTTCATATTTCATTTTTGGTAAAACATCAGTCACTGGACTGTGATTGCTTCGACGCATAAAATTTTGAAATTCAGCTCTGTGATTGTCTACACGTTCTTCAAGAGAATTGTGTCGATCAGATGAATCAGTGATTATTTGAGTTTGTGATTCAGCCGTTCTCTCTACTGACCTTACTAATTGAGTGTTGATTTTAACGTTATTTCCAACAGCTTCGAGTATTTCAGATAAATATTCAATATCCTCGTCGTGAACAGCGCGTCTATTTGAATGTCGAGAAGTAGTTGAAGAGAACTTAGAATTTAATGCTTCTAACTGTTTACACATTTCATTCCAATTTCGTAATCTTTGCTCATGATCGTCTGCCCGACGTCGTGCTGACTGATCCCGAGATCTTAAGTCACGTATGCTATGTCTGACTTCATCTTCGAAATAGACTGGCTCATCATTCAGAGGTGCTCCGACTTCTGAACGTGCTTCCGCGAAATCAGGGTCAATTTCACTCGCGCCCAACTGAGGATCTGCTGCGCTCATGTCAAGTGAGCGACGTACATCGGAGCGGGTTTCAATCGACACATCGATTGCCGGATCTACACGCACGATGCGCCGTGTGTCGGAACGCGTTGACATGGTATGCGGAGCTACTCCTCTGCCTCGACCACGTCCCCCTCGCCCCCTTGTTGTGGGATTCGCTTGTTGCGCATCACCTAATGCTCCATCACCCATATTATCCGGCATTTTGTACCGACCAAACAACTACTGACGAAATATCTCTATGTGTGGATTACGAGAATATAAAAAAAGAAAGATGTAACAACCTTCTTTCCTCGACGTCGTTCCCCACAAGGGATGCCAATGAAAGGTTCAAGTTTTTACCGTGGAGCGGAAAATAACTGAAAGTAAGTACTCGATGATGATTTTATCTGGTTGATCGATAATAATATCGTCACTATATATATAGAGAGGTAACGACGTCATATGAGAAAAGGTAGGGTGATCATAAATCATAATTGCGAGCTTAAAGTAATCAAAATAATTTCATTCATTCATAAAATGACTCTAACACTGTGAAAAAATAATTGAATCACCACATGTAATATTTCATTAAAACATACGAATTCCCAAATAGTTACTTCATGCTTGTACATATAAAAAAATATCTCATTTGTGAATGACTTACGTTGTGCAGATAATGAAGAAACCTAACTCAATGATTCTATTCAAATACTAACTTTCAATAAAACTTGTATTCTGAAAATAAAAATAACTCTTTAATGAATGAATTTGAATGAAAGATTTGAAACTAATAAGGGACATGCCTACTGGCTATACATATGTGGTCAGATACCGTGGCTGCATGTAGCAGTGAACCCTCTGACACATACAATATGTGTCGGAATTGGTGTACATACTGTAACTGGGGTATGAATCGCGTTTTGCAAATTCGTTGGGTGTTTTCAAAATTTTTTGTAATAGCTTTCATTTCTTGTAACTTCCAATTTAAAAACCCTTCCTTATCATTACATCTGTAATGCTTCGAAGCGGGTGCCACCGAATCATTACATAACAAATAAGCGTTTGTTGTGTAATGATTATTCTAATGTCTATACACTCATCATGTCTTTCGCGTGCGGTACAATCGAAAACTCAATTTTCGCGTGCGCTACAGTCGGAAATTTTATTTTCGCGTACGCTAAAGTTGTCTTTCGCGTGCGCTACATTCCAAAGTACAATTCAAGAAAATCAGCGCACGCAAGAGACAACTCTCACGTACGCGAAAATTAAATTCTTGATCGTAGCGCACGCGAAGGACATGATGAGTGTATGCGAGAATTAAATCCTGAAAATGAGCGCAGGCGATGAATATTCTTAACGCACGCGAAAATTGCATATTCGAGATCGGAACAAGTACTTGCTTGACTGAACGGATGACCAACACGTGAACCACGTTGACAACGGCCAATGTTGATAATGTGCATCTTGCGCTCCGGCCGAACCCGCAGTAGACTCGATGCCCATTGTCATTTCACGCCAACACAAAGACCACCGCTCGCGCACCAGTAATCACTTTTGTCGAAACTATCACCGGACAACAGTAATAAATTTATTTCACTTGTGACGTGGTATTTTTACCATCACAACTCATTTATATTCAACGGGACTCTTATCCTAAAATCGCAGGCAATACGCGCGCGAACGGCGAAACGACTCCAAAAATTCAGCTACTCCGCAGTCACGTCCGCAGCACAGCATCACTTACCGTGCCATCACCTGAAAATAAAGAGGGGGAGGGAGGGCGCACGCTCATAAATGATAAACGAATAATTATTACAAAAATATCTGGCCTATATTCTTTACGTTACTTCTACGCGGTATGTACAGTTATCTACAACGAATATTAACCCGACAATAGTCCGCGTGACTCTAAGCTTTTCGCTAATTGCCCATAGAATGTCTCTGAATATTCCTGAAAATATAATAAATAAATGCACTTCACTAAGAGGCCATATCACTCTGTCCGATCACTCGCGAAATCTACCTGCACTCCGTAGAGTGCAGCTTGTCCGGTCCCTGCTCCGATATTTTTCCCACAATTTCTTTGCTCCAAATTTTTCAAGTCCAAAATGGCCGCTCAGCAGCCCTCGCAACGCGCGCACAACGGCAAGCACCCAAAATGGCTTGTGCTCCGATGCTCGATTATCCCACGCGCTCGAGCAACAGGTGCACGATCACGCACCTGGCTCCTAGTCCAACTGTAGCTCGTCCAAGGTTCACTGTGTCTCGTCCACGCGCGCCTCCTCCAGGAGGTCTGTCCTCGACACGAATTTCCTACCGCGCGCACGTCCCTCCAAGACGTCTTGTCCACGAGCACGCGCCAAACTCCGCTGAATTGTTGCTCCGAATTCTCATACGCGACGCGGTTGCTGCTCCGGGTCCGCTGGTGCGATTTTTCAACGCGCGCACGTCACTTGGGGGACGTCTTGTCCACGAACACGCGGTGCACCAGCTCGCGAAGCCCCTCCAGGAGCCTGTCCAGTCCGCGGGCACGACGATTTGCCCTCCGCACGCGCGAGGCTCTTAGCGCACTCCCGACGAGAGAATCTAAAAAGATTTAGCAAAACCACTCACCGTTAGCTGCCATCGTCCTGGCTGGCGTATTTTTCCTCGTCCGAATTCTGCTGCTCTAACTATTTGTGGGGTCCACTACTGCTCCCTTGGTCCACTAGGTCCTGAGCTCCTCGTCCTGGCAATACGGACTCCTGGAGGGACTCGCGTCTGGGCACGTGCTCCGAATTTTATTCGCGGGCGCGACTGGTACGTGTGGCCGGCACAAGAGGCGATCCACAAGTGTCACAATGGCTGCTTCTTCTTCACCAAGTCCGCGCCTTCGTCTTCACTGAAGTCAAGCCTTCTGATTGGTCCGTTCAATCTCACCGGAACACTAGCAGCGCCAACTGGCGTCTGAGCGCGCCAAATATTCAAGTCCAGTCCACTATACTTGTCCTATACAGTAGCTCAGATTCTACGAATTTCGCTGCAAGCGCATCGATTGCAGTATCTACGGTCCTGATGCCTCCACCCAATGAATATTCTGTCCCGCTCACGCGCATGCACCGCTAAAATACACGCGGAGGCATCGCGCACTCACGCTTGCCGCAACTCCACGCTTTCACCTCGTATAGTCCTTATACATGTCCGTGTATATCTATATCTAGTCCGTATTGCCGCAGTATATCTATATATACTCGCGACCGCCCGTAGCATAGTAATATCAAGTCCGCATGGCCGCAGTATATCTATATATGTGCTGCGCACAGTCCCATATTAGCATACTCATGTGTGCATATCCCTAAGTACATGTAAATGTCGTCCGCAAGTCCAAATTTGCCCAGTGACCGCTGTCCAGGTGATCGTCCGTCAGATTTTTGTGGCCACTAACACCCGGGTGTGGCCCGGATTTACATGCCCGCAGCGCCGCCACATCTCGTCCACCGCCAGTCAGCTGTCTGCTCTTGCCGCGTGCACCGGCCTGTCCGTCATCGCCGTCGTCCGCTGGGTCACCCGGGCCCATCCGCGTCCGCGTGATGGTCACCCGTGCGGTGGGTGGCCATCCTGGTGTTATTTCTATGGTGCGCGGGTGCGCGATACACCAGGTACACGATGTACCTGTGTATCGGGTAGTACGTAGGTACATAACCCCATCTCTGCAGGCATGCTCGCTGCTCCGGGCTGCAGCGTATGGGGCGATTGCCTGGATGGCTGGCAGCCCGGGAAGCGCATCACCAGGAGAGCCATCCGTCTGCTGCACGCTGTCATCGTCACCCGGGCCCCGCGTGCCGTGCGCACCATCTCCTCGCGTCCTGCAGCAGTGTGTGTGTCGTATGTGTGTGTGCACCGGGTGCGTCGTCCGCGCGGTGATGTCGTGGGTGGTGTAGCAGTACATCGCGGTGCCCAAATATGTCCGTTTTGTGCCCTCGCCCACCCGCGAGCGAGAGCCCCGTCCGTCGTATTATCACCGTCGTCCGATGCACACAGGCATGCCCCGGGGCATGGTGTAGTGCAGGAGCATGTCCGTGGGCTGGGGAGGGCCGGTGCGAGGGCCAAACAAGGCTTCAGTGCCCTGGGGGAGCCCTCCGGGCCACCCGGCTGTGGAAATCGCGATCCGTCGGCTGCTGGTCCCGCAGCCCCCTTGAAACCGGGCTGCGGCGGCTAACCTGGGTGCAGGGAGGGTTGCCCGCGCGCAGGCATCTCGGTGTCTGCAGCATCCGCAATCTCTCTCGTCGCTCGTCGTCGTCGTCCTCTCGAGCCAGCCCTCAACAAAAATGAGAAGTATTTCGAGTTAATACTCATACTTCTCGTTTGCTGGCTCGAGACGGCGACGAGAGATTTTCCTAATCACGGCTGTGACGGTTTAACCGTCACACACTCCATCAGAAAACGACGAGCACCCCACCCTAACCTAGATGACATTACATTAATTATTACACAACAAACGCTTGTTTGTTATGTAATGATTAGGGGCAAATCATTACACGTGCGAAGTTGGCAGCCGCTTCGAACCATTACAAATGTAATGATTTAAAACGGATTTTGAATTAAAAGTTACAAAAAATAGAAATTATTACAAAAAATTCTGGAAATACCAAAATGAATCACGAAACGCGATCTATAGCCCGGTTATGGGATGTACACCTATTCCGACACATATTGTATGTAGGACAGCATTGATCCGATAGAGCCCGAGTAGAAATTAGTTTGGGGCGCGCAAGGGGACCGAGAAGGGGGCCACGACGTAAGTATTCGGCCCTCTAACGGGTCCACTTTCGGCCCGAGTATGGAAACAAACGGATTTCGTAAGCTTCCCACAAACTCCAGTATATGAGTTTACGGGGAAATTAGGGGGACTGTGTGGCTCGGCACGGCTTCCCACAAACTGGGAATTCACATATGGTTATGTTCATGAACCATCACATACCGCAGGTTCATTGAGGTGCAAGCGCACAATGCATCTGCATCACGATCTGCATCATACGTAAGAGTATCCTACTAGAAGATCTCTTTCCCGGCAAATATTTCAATAATAAGACTGCCTCGAATTTACAGCTGCTTGCCATGATTGTCACTGATTCTTGTAAATCTTCAATAAGTGAACCTCATCAACAACTGCCTCAGCATATATGAGATTTTTACTGACAGCACACCACTGTTATTGGAGCAAAAGAGATAGATCGGAAACGAAAGCGAGGAGTCTTTCTCCCTCGCTCCATGCAATGACAACAATACGGTGTCGCCGCAAAGGGCTGCCGCCGCTGCTGCGAATATGCAACTTATTGATAAAAGAACACTATCTTATGTTTTAGCTACAAACAATCTGAATCAATAACAACATCGAGATAATCGTGATTGATGTATGTCTGAACAAATAACTTCATTATGAGATACAATTTGTAGGTTAGAATCGCAACCTGTGGACCCCGATCTCGAGTTTATGGGAACTTGGTGGGCACTCTACGGCCCATGAAGATCTGCGTGGCCCCGCATGCGGCCCCCTCTCGAAATCTGTTTGTTTCCATCTTTTCCCCGCAAAGTTCCCCACACGTTTCCCCCGAAGTTCCCGTGTAGGGGCCGAATTCTTGTTTGCGGCAGCCACAAACTTTTTCTATTCGGGAAGTAGTCAGATTACCGTGTCTGCATATAGCGGTGTACCCATCTGATACCTATACCGAGTAGCATGTACCTATAAGAGGTATAAAACTGCTTACAAGCTTTTGCTTGTATCTCGGACTGAGGATGATCATTGCCACGAGAAATGAGGGTAATCATTCAAGTGGTCATATAATTTACATATGGGTAATTTTGTTAGCCACCTATTGGCAAAATATCAAACGGAATAACCATGTGACATGAGATTCACGGGTAGTTTGAAATGGTAATTATACACTTTGTTAATAACTTCATATTCCATAATTGAATATCGATGAGACTGATATTGTGATTCCTTCTTCTAGGCTGCAACATGTCTTGATAATTTACAAGACACTCCAATCATATTTCTATAGGAAATTCTCATGAGAAAGTCCCATAGATTTAAATCTGGCGCCCTTGATCATGCGCAGTATGATCAATCAATTTGCTCAATCAAAGGATGGCAGTCTCGATGGCAATGTATAGCAGACGATATCCAGATATACAGTGCATCAATCATATGATTTGTGGTTATGACAGGTGTTGTTTACTTTCAACAATCAGCTGGGTATTGTGAGTATTGCAAAATAATCATGAATAAACAGCAGCAGTGGGTAAGTAAACCTGAAACATAATACTAAAAGCACGTGTAAGCATATCATGGGTGTTAGTACTCATGGTATGATGTGATGTAAAATATTAGTGTTTTGGTGATGGATGTTGATGTGTGATTTTTGCAACTAATGAATAAACTATTGTTTTTGCATGATGATAATATTATATGGGTTGGATACTGATGATTTATGTAGTGCTGATGTCAGGAAATTGATTCCTTATGTGATTTTACAGTGGAACTTGGTGCGTCAACTGGGAAGGATGGCCCATGTTATGGGCCAGAGGCATCAGTTGAGCTGCGTTGGACCATCACCATTATCAGATGGGAGCCAAGGTGCAGAATCTACATCGTTTCCTCAGGATGGATGGGATTCTAGGATTCAGAGGAAAAAATAGGTATGGATTTTCTACTATTTTTGACCTTCCAATGTAAATTTCTGTTTTACTATTTATATATGGACTTGGTCAGCCATAAATGTTGAGTGAGTATGGAATATGATCAGCTGATGGCTGTCACATTATATGTGCAAGTATATGCACTGACAACCATTAAGAATATGGTGAGAATGAATGAGACTGAATAATATGGCTTTCGCATGAATTCTTTTCTATTATTAATGTTCCTTTTCTTACTCATGAAGAATGAAATATATAATCATATACTAATTTATGTTTTTGTTTCATGTTGCTGATACCACTTGATGTCAGAAATCCAAGTTTGGCTTCCTGATTACCTGAAGTTGTTACAGACTCCTGCTCTTTGCCTAAATGCATTATTCGACTACCACCGCTGGACCAATATATGATAAGCAAGTACTACAGGGATACGTAACTTGTATCAGATATGCTTCTATTGTTAATTAATGTTTGTGACGGTTGAATACATACCGTCTCCTCTCTCCTGAACCAATTATTACTCGAATATAATTCATTGTTACAGCTAGGGCAAGTAACAAGGAGAGGACTTTCGAAGGTAAAAGCAGACGCTACCAAGCTATCCTTCCCCGCGCTCCCCTCCCCTCGCGTTCCACCAAGCTGCCACTGCGCCGCCGTGCCAGCTGGCAGACTACCGTCGTCATGAGCAGTGAGAGCACGTGTCGGAGCTCGCTCCATTTTTCTTGCTCTGTTTTCCTCTTCCGCGCGTAACCTCGTCGCCGTTTTACTAGTCTCAGTGCGCGCTTGGACTTCGAGGGCATCCTGACCGTGCCCGGTCAAGATGCCAGTAGCCGTCGGCCAAGCGTAGCCCATATATACTTCTGCCCTCGTGGACATCTCCGTCGTCGCCAAGTCGACCATTCTGTAAGTGCCAGATCGATCTTCTCTCTCTCTCTCTCTCTCTTTTTTTTTTTTTTTTAAGGTGGTTAGAGGGCAAAATCTGCCTCAGGATCCCTCGGATCCGTCCCCAGACACCGGACTGGTTCAGCTTACGCGGACTACGCATAGCCCACGCAGGCCATACCAGGCGGGACACGGGTTTGGGTGGGGCCCACCGAGAGGTGGGCCCGGCCGTGTAATATCCCTCTCCCCTCGATGTCCGATACCTAGGGCATCGGGCAATCAAGAAGGAGATCCACCTGCACCTACCATCTCATCCCGGAACCGCGTGAACATTACTTCAGGATGAGCGGCATGTCTCGCGCTCGATTGCGAGCGTTCCTCTTCTCCATCTTCTCTCTTCGGCCACTTGTCGGCATCTTCTGTCTTCATTCTCCATTGTTCCCTCTCTTTCTTCTTTCTTCTCTCTTCTTTCTTCTTTCTTCCCTCTTCAGTTCAGATTCCTCCTGGAATCATTTGGGCCTCTTCTGTTTCAATCGGCAGAGTCACTGTGATTCGCCTACTTCGAGGCGCCTTACTTCCCTCTCTTTCTCCTCTTTGCGGGTCATCGCCATCTTGATGTATCCGGTGAGTCTATCCCATGTCTCCTGGTTGCGGAGCAAGTACGGGACGAGATTCTCGGGTGTTAGTTGAGCACTAGGGTGGGCCGAAAAATGACTTTTTTTGAGAATCGATACGGGCTAGTGCGCAAAAGTTAGGTTTCTATATGTAGATGTGAAAAAAATTTTGCTGGGCGCTGAGAAATGAGATTTTAAGTTCGAGCAAGAGCCATCAAGCTTTTATCAAAATTAACGTAGATTTAAATAGGAATGTGCCTAATTCGGCACTTTTTTCTTCCTAACTTTGCTTGTATTTCTGGTGCATCTGAACATTTTTGA
The DNA here is from genome assembly GCA_029851415.1 of Eretmocerus hayati. Classification (NCBI taxonomy): domain Eukaryota; kingdom Metazoa; phylum Arthropoda; class Insecta; order Hymenoptera; family Aphelinidae; genus Eretmocerus; species Eretmocerus hayati. Next base: position 108,283,077 of record CM056743.1, read on the forward strand.
ACGTACTTTAGGTCATTTTAAAGCTTGTTTTAAAACCTACAAAATGAGCTGAAGTACGTCCAATTTCAACTAATCCAAGCCAATCTATCTCAACTTTCCCAAAAAGTGATCATGATTAAAAATCCCAAAAATGGGGCGATTCTCCCTTCAAACTTTGCTTGTATTTCTGGTGCATCTGAACATTTTTCAACGTACTTTAGTTCATTTTGAAGCTTGTTCCAAAACCTACAAAATGAGCTAAAGTACGTCCAATTTCGATCAACCCGAGCCAATCTATCTCAATTTTTCTAAAAAGTGATTAGTTTTGAAAAATCCGAAAATAAGCGACTTCCCCCTCCCGCCTCACTCCTTTCAAAACTCGAAATGGAAAAGTTGAGATAGATTGGCTCGGGTTGATCGAAATTGGACGTACTTTAGCTCATTTTGTAGGTTTTGGAACAAGCTTCAAAATGAACTAAAGTACGTTGAAAAATGTTCAGATGCACCAGAAATACAAGCAAAGTTTGAAGGGAGAATCGCCCCATTTTTGGGATTTTTAATAATGATCACTTTTTGGGAAAGTTGAGATAGATTGGCTTGAATTAGTCGGAATTGGACGTACTTTAGCTCATTTTGTAGGTTTTGAAACAAGCTTTAAAATGACCTACAGTACGTTCAAAAATGTTCAGATGCACCAGAAATACAAGCAAAGTTAGGAAGAAAAAAGTGCCGAATTAGGCACATTCCTATTTAAATCTACGTTAATTTTGATAAAAGCTTGATGGTTCTTGCTCGAACCTAAAATCTCATTTCTCAGCGCCCAGCAAAATTTTTTTCACATCTACATATAGAAACCTAACTTTTGCGCACTAGCCCGTATCGATTCTCAAAAAAAGTCATTTTTCGGCCCACCCTATTGAGCACCCAGCCATTCATCCAGCTCGGCGCGCTCTCTCCGGGTGTCGCTGCACTTGAACAGGGCATGTTCGGCGTCATCCCATTCATCCCCGCATGACTGACATGCTGGGGTCGTCCTCTTCTTGAACCTGGTTAGATAGGAACCGAAGCAACCATGATCGCTCAGTGCCTGCGTCGTCCAGTAGTCCATCTCTCCGTGGGTGCGTTCCGCCCACTTGGCTACGTCACGGATCAGCCGGTGCGTCCATCTGCCGTTCCCAAATGGCGAATCCCACTCAGTTTGCCAATGCTCAAGGGTGGTTTCCTTCTCGTTGTCGCGGATAATCTCCTTCATCGTCGGGGTGAGTACTCGTTCGGCTCCGATCACTTTCTGGCGGTCCCAGATCCTCACTCGCTCCGCGACGAGCAAGTGGATGGGCGGTGTACTCGCCAATACGTAAGCCGCATCTCCTGACACGGTGCGGTAGGCACGGATACTTCTCAGGGCCGCTCTCCGGTGGACAGGCCCCATCTTCTTCTCGATGATGGTCTTCTCTACTCTCTTTCCCCACACAGGTGCACCGTAGAGCATGATAGAGGTGCTGACGGTGTTGAGAAGTGCGCACCTCTTTTCCTTGGGTCCTCCGATATTCGGCATCAGCCGTTGAAGCGCCGCACCAACCCTGCTCGATTTTTGAGCGGCCTCCTGGATGTGCTTCTTGAACGACCACTTGTCGTCAAGCCATACGCCGAGGTATTTCAGCTCTGTCTTGCGTGGGATCTCTTGCCCGTTGATGTAAAAGTGGGGCAAGTCAAACTTCCTGCGTCTTGTGACCACAATTGCTTCGCACTTCTTGACAGCAAGCTCTAGGAGCCTGCTGATCATCCACTCGTAGACTCGGGCCAGCGCCTCGTTTGCGCGTCTACCCAAGAGTTCCTCGTTGTCGGACCAGACTATGAGCCCCGCGTCGTCCGCGAAAGCCACTATTATGACTCCTTCGGGCAGTTCAATAGACAGTAAACTGTCGTACTGGGTGTTCCAGTTGAACGGCCCGGAAACCGATCCCTGTCCAATTCCGGCGGACAGTTCCCGGATCTCTTGTCCCTCGTCGGTGTCGTACACGAGTGTCCTGTTCCGCAGATAGTCACTCGTGATGGCTAGTAGATAGGGCGGCACTTTACCTGCTTGGGATTGATAGACTCGCTCCCAGCTCGCGCAGTTGAACGCGTTCTTTATGTCCAACGCAATAATGGCACAGAATCCTCCTCTTCCTTGGTATGGGTTCCCTACCGACGCTTGAACCCGCTCTTGGACCTCCTCGATCGCGTGCACAGTGCTCCGTCCCTTCCGGAACCCAAACTGCATTGGTGATAGCCCGCCGCTCTCTTCGTAGGCTTTTTCCACCCTGTTGAGCACCATCCTCTCGTACATTTTCCCGATATTGTCGAGCATGCTGAGAGGGCGTTGACCTCCTTGACCTTTAGGTATCAGGACCAGCTTCTGGCGTTTCCACTTATCCGGGAAATTTCCCGCGCTCAGACAGATGTTGAAGAGGTCGAGGAGTAAATCTGGGTTGTATTTGAAGACCAGTTTCAGAGCCTCGTTTGGAATGCCGTCCAGGCCAGGGGCCTTGCCGTTTGGCAGCCTCTTCGCCGCTATGAGTAGCTCTTGCATAGTAAAGAGCGGGATGGGATCTTCGCTCTCGGGAGGGAATGTCACTCTGGGTTCTCCTGCTGGAAAGAGGTCTTCCACGATGCTGCGCAAGGTAGCTGCATCAGTCGGTGCTGGGTTGCCCCTCCGGGGTCGGACCTTGGACATGACCACGCGGTATGGCGTGCCCCACGGGTCTCCATTAACCATGTCGCACAATTCACCCCAGCACTTCTCTTTGCTTCTCCGGATGGCTAGAACGAGAGCCTTCTTTGCTTCTCTGTACGCCCTATCATCTTCCCCCAGTGATGGTCGTTTTAGTTTCCTTGATCGCCACGCGGTTCTCCTCTTCTTATTGCTCGTTCTTCGTAGGGCTTTTATCTCGTCGGTGATCCAGTACTCTGGTTTCCTCCAAAAGCATGATGTTGTCTTGCGAGGCATCGATGCGTCGCAAGCTCTCGTGATGGCGGATGTTACCATCGCCACAGCTTCGTCCGCGGTGATGTTCATCGGGAGATCTTCGGCTGTTCCTATCGATTCCCGGAATTTCCCCTCATCCAGCTTGCGTACCTGCCACCCCGTCGGTCGCGGTCTGTGTGTCGTCTGTCTCTGTCTGTCAGTCCTAAGCCGAAACCGAATATGTCGATGGTCACTCAATGTTTCCGTGTCCAGAACCTCCCACGATGTCATACGTCCCATGAGCGACGGGCTCATGAACGTCAGGTCGAGGACCGAAGACGAACCTCCCTCCCTGGACCGAGTGTCGTGTCGGTAGTAGGTGATAACCCCCGTCTCGTTCGCGAGCACTAATCCCAATGCCTCCATGGCATCAGCGAGTATTACCCCCCGTCTATCACGCGGCCCCCCGCTCCAAGTCGGTTCCTTGGAGTTGAAATCCCCCGCGATTATAACTGGGCCCCCCCATTGCCTCACATCCTATTCTAGGTCATGGAGCTCGTCTTCGAATTCGTGTATCTTGAGCGACGGCGAATAGTAGCAGCTGTAGACTGCTGTGCCCTCTATGGTCTTTCGAGCAAAACCGCGGGCACTAACAGCTGGTCCAGTCTCACGGATCGCAGGATTCATGATCTGGATTACGGCTGTCCTCCAGTGATCGAATGTGGATCGAGAAAATTCGCGCTTCCGAGGCGGTTCGGAGATAATCAGAACATCGATCCCTCCTTCTTTGGCTACAGCGTGTAGGAGATCGTCTGCGTCCCCGCTCTTCCTGAGGTTGGCTTGGATGAAGCTAGCCATTTCTTCCCTTCCTGCGCCTATATGTGGTTCTTGCCCTCTGGTACGCAGTGCAGTTGCTGGCCCCAGATCTGTGGTCAGATTTGGACCCGATCGCCACACAGCTTAGGCATTTTGGTTTTTCCTTGCAAATCGCAGGAAGGTGCCCTGGTTCGCCGCATTGGAAGCAGAGTTTTGGTTTCCGTTCCTCTGCCTTCTCTTTTTGGCACCCCGAGGCCTTGTGCCCGTACTCTAAGCAGTTATAGCACCGTGGGATGCCACCCTTCTCGCGGATCCTGACTCTGCCCCATCCAACCTTTGGCTCCTTCCAGTCGAGGAGATGGTGGGCCAGTCTCGTTGCGATCGAGACAACGGCGGTTTGGGTGCCGCGGTAGCCACTCCGGATGGACTTGACTACAACGGCACTTTTCTCGTTTTCTGGTAGGGCCTTCGCGAGGGCATCCCGCACCTTGATTATGTCGACATCGTAGTCGACTCCGAGAACCTCGAGGGTCGTGCTGTTTGCTAGACAGTGGACAGCTCCTTCTTGCCCGACGACTGGTGCCAAGGCTGCCTTGACGGCGGCGACATCGGTGCCCTTCTTGAGTTCAAGAAGGACTTGGCCTTCTTGGGTCTTGCGGATGCCCGTGACCTTGGAGCCCACTTCTTCATCGAGGTCATCCGTTTTTATCCTGCGCAGCATGTCTGCGTAGGTTAGCCCACCTTGTTTGGCCGTAACGAGGACGGCTTCGGGCTTCACCCTTCTTGGCTTCATTTTCGCTTTCTTCCCGGCGGCATCGTCCGATCCACCGCTCTTCTTTGCCCTTCTCGCTTGTTTCTTTGACACCACTTCCTTCCAAGGCCCATTCTGCTCGGGCCGATTGGGCGTTGATGTCGAGCGCGGTGTTCCGAGACCTCCCGGTGGAGGACCGTATCGCGTCGCCTTCGAACCGCGTTGTTTTCCCGGTCGCGATTCCGGTTTCCCTGCCCCCCTTCCCTGGAAGCCACTACCCGACGCGGCCGGTTTTCTCGTGACCGGAGGCTGCATATTCCCCCTCGCTTTCAGGGTCTTTTCCGTTTCGAGGAGCGTTGTCTCGAAAGCAGCCCGCTTCGCCTTGTCTGTCGTGAGTAGGCCTTCGAGCGCGTGGCCTATCTTCTTGAGCTCTTCGATGTCACCCTTGGTCCCTTCTGGATTGCTGGAAACAGACTCGGCTATTCCTATAACCAAGTTGAAGTGCTCGAGGAGGAGATATGTCTTCTCCTCCGTCTCTTCCCGGCACGTTTTCAGGTCTTCCCATTTCCCCATGAGATCGCCTGCCTCGTTTCCACTCCTCTGTCGTGCCGCATCTCTGGTTGAGGGGATGTGGTCAATCTCCACCCTATCAGGCACCTCATCGTGCACTCCCCTCTCGAGCAAACCGTTTTCAGGAGTCAGGATTGTTCCGTTCCCCTGGGACCCTATAGTGGAATCAGACTCGCTCGAGTCTGAGCTCAAGTTGACGGCGTCATCAACCTCGTTGCTGGGTTGCGTGATCTGGATCCTGATAGCGGGGTTGATCTTCAGCAGCTTCTCTGCCGCCTCTTGTGCTTCTGCTGCAACTTTCGCGTTCATCCCTCGTTGGCTCGGAAATGTGAGCTTTGATTGTTTGAGCACTCGCTTCTCTGCTCCGTCACTCGGGCCCTTTCTCTTCCTGCTAGGGGTGAGCTCAGCTTCTCCATGGCGTAGGTTTTTTTCTCCCGCACCCTCCACCTGCAGCGTATTTCCATCGCTTGTAGCTGTACGCGTTATTCCACCAGCCAAGTGTGCCACTGGTGGCGCGTTTTGCATCGTTGGGCCCCCCCCCCCCCCAAGATCCGAATGGGGCCCCGCTTTACTTGGGGAATTCTTGCCGTCAATGCTGGTTATCATCTTCTTTCTTCTTCCAGGGCCTGGAATCGCATGCTGGCCGACCCCGGACCAGACCAGCACGGGTGTGGTGTGTTGTGTGATGCGTGTTCTGTATAATGTTGGTATGTCTGTGTAATGCTTGAGCAAGCGTAAGTATGGTGCGTGTAGAGTGTAGTGTGTGTGTTAGTGTAAGTGTAGGACTCGGGTCCGGAGGGGCGTCACTCCCTCAAGCTCCAAGTGCAACCCTAAGGTCACACCCAAAGCCCCCTACGGGGTCTCTCTCTCTCTCTCTCTCTCTCCTTTTTTTTTTTTTTTTTTTTTTTAAGGTGGTTGTAGGGCAAATACGCTGCGACGTACGAAGGAGAGGCACCGGTCAGCCAAACACGGCTGGCCAGCACCTCTCCAACAGTCCCGGGCTGGAATCCGCATCGATACGGCCATCCGAACCGGGTAAACCCTCTCTTCCTTCTCCGTTGGCGCCGGCCATTGGACAAGGGAGAGATCCACCAACTTACCAATCCGGCCCCGGCACCGCGTGAGCATTATTTCAGGGCCGGCGGCGTCTCGCGCTCAGGATCGAGCGTCTCTCTTCTCACGACTCGCAGGTGTTGTTTCCCTTTCTTCGATCTTCTTCCATCTCTTCATTCTTCATCTTCTTTCTTCTCTCTTCTTTCTTCTCTCTTCCCTCTTCAGTGCATCAGATTCCTCCTGGAATCATTTGGGCCTCTTCTGTTTCAATCGGCAGAGTCACTGTGATTCGCCTGCTTCGAGGCGCCTTACTTCCCTCTCTTTCTCCTCTTTGCGGGTCATCACCAGCTTGATGTATCCGGTGAGTCTATCCCATGTCTCCTGGTTGCGGAGCAAGTACGGGACGAGATTCTCAGGTGTTAGTTGAGCACCCAGCCATTCATCCAGCTCGGCGCGCTCTCTCCGGGTGTTGCTGCACTTGAACAGGGCATGTTCGGCGTCATCCCATTCGTCCCCGCATGACTGACATGCTGGGGTCGTCCTCTTCTTGAACCTGGTTAGATAGGAACCGAAGCAACCATGATCGCTCAGTGCCTGCGTCGTCCAGTAGTCCATCTCTCCGTGGGTGCGTTCCACCCACTTGGCTATCTCTCTCTCTCTCTCTCTCTCTCTCTCTCTCTCTCTCTCTCTCTCTCTCTCTCTCTCTCTCTCTCTCTCTCTCTCTCTCTCTCTGTGGCCTACAGTGAATATGATTTCTTCCTCGTGCCCTCCTTGTTACGTGCTCGAGTTCAAATGCGTCTCAAGGTCATTCGATCATTTGTAAATATCTTTGTGGATATTCATTCTCTTTCCATTACTTTATTAAAGCCTCGGTACTTAAATTAACCTCATGCTTTGGTCATTTGACCTTTCCCTTATACATAAGTACAGAATCAGAACCCACGAAATATTGAACCAGGCTATACCTGGATACGATGGAATAAATTCCCTCATATGGCGCCCAAGTCGGTTGTGTTTTTTTTTTTTTAAGTAATAAGAATAAGATGCACGCCAATTCGAGCACGTAATCGAGTCAAAATTCTCTCTGCTCGCCCGTGCGTGTGTGCGAGAGAGATAGCTGTACGAATATTCTCGATCGAAATATTTCGTGCGCGCGATATAGTTTTTCGAATATATTTCGATCCGACACTCGGTATGCAACAAGTGTATGTGTGTGTAACGTGCGCTTTGAAAAGCGTGCAGAAAATTTTGAAAATTCCATGCGTTTGATTTGAAAATTCAAAAACGATTGTGGTTTCATGCGACCCTAATATTAGTTGTATATCAACAACTTCGAGAATTTTCGATGCGATTTGAGTCAGTTCTAACGGTTCATGACCGTTCTTTTTCTATTCTTTTCGAAAATTCTGAGAATTTTTCGTTGAGTTTACATAAAATATTCAAGACTCTAGCACACTTGTGCAATGCAAATACGATTGTGGTCAACAATTTTATGGTCAAATTTCGATTTTATGATGAATATTAGGTCGATTTTAGTAGACCAAATTCGGAACGACTATATTTCGGGTTCATCGACCAATCTCGTTTTTGACCAATATATATAGATATAATTTGATGTTTCTTGGGATATACATACATATAATAATATGCTCAAGCAACCGATATGGATACAGTGGTGTCTGTGAAAATTCGTAATTGAATTACGGTCGATGCGCGCACAATGATTGTTGCGTTGGATTGTTTATTTAACAATTTTTCAAGCTGAAATTGAGTCTCTTGAATGGCCTTATACCGTTCTTTTTGCATCGTTCTGTGCGGAATCCCAAAAATTTCTACAATTGACAGTTAATTGGCTATGACTCAAGCACTCTCACGCATTGCAATCTAAAGTTATTAATAACAATATTTATCAACAGATTTATGATTTTTGTCAAAAATAGGTCGAATTGATCGGACCAATCATAAAATGAATGAATTATGGTGCCATCGACCCAATCTGTTTTCGAATAGAAGTAATGAACTTTGAATCGTCCTCAGTTATTCCAAATTGATGAGTTGAAAATCTTGAAATCGATCGTGGAGGACTAAGGTCTGTGAGGATGATAAAACACAGAATTCTTGCACTCTATAAATATATTGCAACGTTTCGTCTGCCTATTTTGCAAACCTCTTCAGGCTGTAACAAAATTCCAATGCATGTGGTATATATTATGGACAAACAGTAGCACGATTCACAATGAAGTTGCAAACAACAATTCACATACCTAAAGCTTTTTGTTTTTTAGAACGATTACCACATTTTTACACTATGATTGAAAACGTGGAAACACAGAAACTGTGATTCACGTCTCACGTCGATATTTGGTATATTGATACTGATCAGTTCATGCTAATGTGTGTATATGGAAACGGGATGAGGAGAGAAAGAGAGAGAGAACCAGGTGATTGAACGGGGAGAAGGAAAGGGAAGGAGAAGGAGTCAAGAGAAGCAGCTATATGTCATAATCGACGATGAGACAAACTATAGTAGGAGAGAGTTATAGACACGGTTTAGATGGAAAATATCGTCTTTCAGATTGATGTTATTCTTATCAGAATTAATGAAAATAATTTCTGAGAGTGTCCTTTTATGAAAATTTGGTTCTCTATCTAAGATCTTAGTATTTTTCCAATCAAACCCGTGCCCTAGGTTTTGAAGGTGAAACCCTCTTTACCGGCGCCTGGCGCCTTCGACCCGAGGAAAAATTTTGCTCGATGCGAACTGCGGAATCCGTGTGATTCCTACGGCGCGTAACTCATCAGCCGCGTAAACGCCGTGTTTACCGTGTGATCGCCGTGGATTGCTTGTCAGTGCGGTCCCCGGCATCTAGCTGGGTGTAACAGCGTGAGCTGTGGTAGTGTCAGGTAGTGTTTAGGCTAAGGCTATTAGCAGGTTATTAGGCCTAATGTAGCGTTGTATTGTGCTGCATGTAGCTATAGTTTATTGTCAGTGCATGATATGGAGCTAATACGGAGTGATCATCAGTGTTTGAATGATCAGCATTCCTCTTGATTCAGTAACAACTATGTGTGAGAGAATATGTGTTCATGAGTGAATTGAAAACAGATTGGTTCAGATCTTGACCAAAAGTGTCGATCACTCATGAGTGTGCACATCAGTTTACATCAATTCTGAACTGAATTGTCCAGTTCATGAAATGAATGTTGGAATCCTTCATAGTCTTATCAAGAGTGTCACTCTAAATATTACAAATAGTCTACATGAGTGCGTAGCCTAAAGTTGCAAACTAGTAACCGTAACCTCACATCCAAGAAGAGAAAACTGAGACCTGCGGCTACTCAATTGTCTTGAACCAGTTTTTGGGTTTGGATGAAAGGTTACAGTAATCAGTTTGCCACTTTTGGCTGCGTACTTGTGTATGATGAGTTGAATGTTAGAATTCCTCATAGTCTTATCAAAAGTGTCTTCAAAATGAATGTTTTCTATATATTGAAAATAGTCTACATTAGTGCGCAGCCACAAGTTGCAAACTAGTAACCGTTGCCTCTCATCCAAAAGGAGAAAACTGAGACCCGGCTACTTAATTGCCTTAATCAGTTTTTTGGTTTGGGTGAGGGGTTTCAGTAATTAGTTCGCCACTTTTGACTGCGTACTTGTGTATGAGTTATGAATGTTGGAATTCTTAATATTGGTCTTTTCAAAAGTGTCATTAAGATGAATGTCATCTGAATGTTCAGAATAGTCTACATAAGTACATAGCCAAGAGTTGCATACTAGTAACTGTTATCTAAGATCCGAAAGAAGAAAACTTAGACTCGACTTCTCAATTTACTTGAACCAGTTTCTTGATTTGGATGAGGGATTACGGTGATTAGTTTGCCAATTTTGGCTGCGTACTTATGTAAACTGTATTCGACAATTAAAATACATTCATCAAGATGAGAAATTTGTCAATATTCTACAAATAAAATTCAGAACATTTCAAACTTGAACAATACATTCAACTTTTCGATGTAAGAACTATTTCATAATCTTCAGTCATCTTTAGGCAATGGAAATATAGCAAGATCGATCACTCAACCAGACTATCATCCAACAGAGGCACCCCCTTCACTTGAGATTAGGGAGCATCCTATCATATAGTTACTGGACACATTTTATTTGAAAATGTGAGAGATCTCAACCCGCGGTCAAGTCAAGTGGTTTCACCTTCCTACGTATGTGGTCGCCACGCACATCATTTTTTTTCGATGGAGCGACACTACAGATTTGGGAGTTTTGAAATTTATATGTTCATCGATTCTCACATCTAAAGCCCTTTTTGTCTCTCCTACATAGCTTGCTAAACAGTTTTTATAATTTATTTTTTATACTACATTTGGATTTTCAAATTCCTTCAATGTATCTTTGCCTAATTTTATAACATTATCAAGTCCTTTAGTGATTTTTGGCAACGTTACAATGTTGTGTTTCTTGAAAACATGTTTACATTTTTGAAAGAAACTTTTACGAAACGGAATGCTCACTTTCTGTAGTGAAGCAAATGTACGTTTTTCCAAGCTATTTCCATTATTCTTCTTGTTTTTCAATTTTTGAAGTCTGTTTCTCATGCATTTTTGTACAGAATCAATGGGAAAGTCATTTTTTAGCAGTAAATTTTCTACGTATCTTATGTTTTTTCTATGGAAACAAGGTTCAGATAGATTAATAGCACGGTCTACCAAATTGAATATAATATTTTCTTTCAATTGAGTTGGGTGGTTCGAGTAAAAATTCAAAATCCTATCAGATGTCGTGGGCTTATGGTACCAATCCGTGATAATCTTATTATCTTTTTGTATCAATTTTAAATCTAGAAAACTAATACTGTTGTCTTTTTCAATCTCGTGAGTGAACTTTAGACTATGATCATATTGATTAAAAACTTCCAGTACTACACTGATCTGGTCTTCTTTGATACATAACACCGTGTCGTCGACATAACGGAAATAAAATAATGGTACACAATTATGTTCATTTTTCAAAATCTCAAGACAGTCTGTCTCTTATATGTGCAAGAATTCTGTGTTTTATCATAATCTGTTTTCGATCTGTATATATAGATATAACTTGACTTCTCTGAGAATATATATAGATTCACTAAGATTCCCATCATTATATATGTGTAAATATAGTGATGACTACATATAATCGAGCGATGCGCTATCGAATCGGCGAAATAGGACAAAGTCCAAATGAAGTGTTGATCTGAGTGCGTGCGCAGATGCTGATAATTGTTATTGTCAATTATCCGGAAAATTTACGACTCAAGTCGAATTTTCTCCGCTAACAACATGCGATGTTGGAGTATATGAAAGCAATCCGAAGAAGAATCGAAAATCTTCCCCCCTCCCACTTTACTTTTTCCAAAAGTCTAACTTGGCGAGTATCACCATCCTTTCCTCCCATAACTTCATCTGAGATCAAAGTGTGAATTTCAATTCTTGAGGGTCATGAGATCAGGGGAAACATGTCGAGTAACTTTTTACCAAAATCTAAACGTCAAACAAATGAAGAGAGATTGCAAAATATTGATTTCAATTCTTGAGAGTCATGAGATCAGGAAAAGTATGTCGAGTAATTTTTTTGCAAAATCTGAATGTGAAATGCATGAAAAATTATTTATTACATCACAATCTGATTATCTCTCTGTAAGTTTGACTCAACTTGAGTTACTCACCATCTCTTCTTTCCTTAAAATATATTGCGAATAATAGACCAATAAAAAAAACAGAAGTGAGAAAATTCAATCTAGCATTGATCGTTCCAGTTTGGAAGTCAGTAAAGATGGTGAGTAATTCAAGTTGAGTCAAACTTACAGAGAGATAATCAGATTGTGATGTAATAAATAATTTTTCATGCATTTCACATTCAGATTTTGCAAAAAAATTACTCGACATACTTTTCCTGATCTCATGACTCTCAAGAATTGAAATCAATATTTTGCAATCTCTCTTCATTTGTTTGACGTTTAGATTTTGGTAAAAAGTTACTCGACATGTTTCCCCTGATCTCATGACCCTCAAGAATTGAAATTCACACTTTGATCTCAGATGAAGTTATGGGAGGAAAGGATGGTGATACTCGCCAAGTTAGACTTTTGGAAAAAGTAAAGTGGGAGGGGGGAAGATTTCAGGACTTGGCTATGGCAATGATTGAAAATTCCCAGATTGACAAATATAAACTGTGAATAGTAACATGTAGAAAAACCGATATCAATTATTCATATCTTATTCTTAAAAATTATCCCTCCAATGAACAGCAGTGTGCTATGTTCCAAGATAAATATTTTTGAATCCCAAGCAACAGAATCTGGACCAGTACAACTTTTTGTTTTTGATAGCAAAACTTGGAATTAGTTCATGAAATTCAACTTGAGTTGATGCAAAGACTCCCAACTCTACTTTTAATAGTACAAGGTTTTCAGTTGATGAGAAACTTCTGAATTTTGAAAATTCCTTACACGAGTTGGTTCATCCGCTCTCCAAGAAGAGAGGATCCCAACCACCAAAATGACCAACTGATGGGTGACTAACAAATGAAACATGGAACTATAACAATACATCTGTTTCTCAACACTATTTGAAAACCAAAAACTTGAACAAATTTCAACCAGGACATTGATTATCTGTGACACATTAAGAAGTTCAAGTGCTGCGTGAGAACTCATTTTGAGAATGAAGATTCAATAGCGTTATGTGAGAAGTGCTTTGATGCCAGACAGAATGATCCTCAAAGTACATCCAGATGAATGTATGGATCCAGTTTCTATTAATTGACTTCTTCGCCCTACATTTTTCCAAGTTCAACTTACCAGTTTTCTCTAAGAGCGTAAATGTGCTACTCTTTCTCAATCATAATTTTAATCAATCAGATGATCCCTGAACAACTCTTAATTAGACCTATTTAGGAATTGACATATGCCCACTAGCTCTAGATGAAGTCTTTAGCATAAATGTAAGTGGCACGTCAAAACAGCTCAGACCCATAAATCAAGAGTAAAAGTGTAGCCAAGACTAAGATGTACAGTGATATGCAATGAAAGTATATAAAATTGATTAGAGCAGCATCAGAGATCCTTAATACACATATCAAAACAACTGTTCCACAGTCACTAATAGGACTGACCAGTCCCACAACATCTAAATGTGAGAGACGATCTCTCTTGTGTTGGACCCGAATAAGTTTTTGGTGAGATATGAGAAATAGCTTGAATGGGTAATACATTGGTTGCAATCTAATTCTCTCACTATAGAGTAGATTATGAACTTGAGATACACAATTTATAGCTTCAGTGTTAGGTCTATCTCAAGTATCGGAGGAAGTAAAAATCAATTCACTGATAAAATGTACATTGATGCTTAATGGCACCCATGCATCATAAACTCTCCAAATATATTTTGAAGATTATTCTTGACATTTCACCTTGCACTGCACAACAGCAAGAATGGCACACATTTTGGCCATCAGACCATCATTTTTAAATCACTGCAAACAAGAAAGCATACATCAGATGGCTTCTTTTTCACTAATAGACCAACAATGAGATTGGCATCAATTTGTATTAAATCTTCACTGTATGTGATACACGTGCAGAGAGTAAACACTCATCTGGAACAGAAACCTGAATGGTGAATATGGTCTGCTAGCTTGCTATAGTCGCTCATTCACGCACACAAGGCCGATTGTGTCACACCGACGCAGTGTCGACTTCGAGATGAGTCGAATCTCGAAAGTGGCTGAAGACGAAAATCCACGATGAATTTCGTCGGGGAGGGTCTCAAATTTGTCGGTCGTGGAACGATGCCATTAGTTCATTCAACGACGAAACAAAATAGTATTTCGATAGAGAAACGATCAAACTTGCGATTACTGGGGCACATCGTGTCTGATAAGCGCAAGAATACATAATATTCTATGATCGAGGCAGAACGAGAGGTTAAAAAACCCCAACTTGGCGTATATAAGGCTACGGCAGCGCTGCGAGTTTTTCTTCTATATATACTCGCCAGCAAGGCGCTACCGCGCCTTTTGATTCTTTCTGAATATTTTTAAAAATACCCGGTTTTGACTTTTTCTGACTATTCAATAAAAATTTGACTGCGATGGCTGCGAATACTGTTAGAGACTCAAGATTGCGTATCATCCAACATTATTCTATAATTTTGCAACCAGTTCAATAACAAATCTGGGATCAAACAAATTATGAGAAATTTTTGTACATTCTGACTACTGCCAATAATTTTCGATAAAATTCTGACACACCTTAAATACAACATGAGAACACTGTACGTGCATCTATACGCACAATGAGGCAGACAAAACCTTGTGAAAAGTATCAATATTCAAGAATGTGGCACAAGTCCTGTAGCACTAATTATGAATTACATGTGCTCAAAAAATTTGAAAAATTCGCCCGGAGGCTGAGAACTCGTAGACATAGTCCTCGTTTCCTTTCTATGAATTGTCATCATGAATTCTATCTATGTACGTAAAAATTATCGCAATTTGAGTCACTTGGTCGTATTTGGACCGTTAATTCTTGAGTTTTGTATAAAATTGTTCAAAATTTTGCGTTGAATACAGGAAACTTTTGAGGACCCGAGCACTTCGGTGCATGGCAAAATGAAATTGTATAAGACAATTTTGTCGACTTTTCTTTGTTTCTTCTTGAAATATTGGTCATTTTATTTGATCTTTTTTGCAACCTATCAATTATTGAACCATTGACCACTCATGATTTGTAATGAATGAATGCGGTCTTATTTAGGGAATGATGAATGTATATAGCTAATAGTGACTATTATAACATCCAGAATCGTCCCATTGAGTGCATTCGTTCGAGTTAGAGATTTTGGTATTATAGCTTCCAAAGTTTGCCTACTGGATTTTTCTTTGGTGGCAAATCCACACATTTTTGGGATAGAATTCCATATCCATACTTGTTTGCCTAGAGCTTGAGACCAATAATAACGGCAAGTTTCTGAATTTCAATAGATTCTCTATTTTTTTTTTCGTTTAGTCACCTATATGACAAAATATAACTGCGAGTTCCTGCAAATGCCACTCGAATGTTTAAGACATAGAATAATGTGCCCGTAGATTAAGTTGCATGATTTTTCTTTATGAAGCTGCACGAGGATCGGTCGACGGAAACTACAGCAACAATGAAGATACTTGTGGCACAAGGCAAGCAGAGGCTTATGTTCGTCTTCATTACAAGCGAACGCCAATTTAATTACGCCGATGTCAAGCTCAAGTCTGAGGTCTTCGTGAAAAATGACCATAATAAGGACGAAAATGAGGTCCCAGTTGAGAAGTAAAACTTACTAAAAATGCTCTCGAACAGAGTGTCAGAGAATGACTGTCCTAAATTCTCAGAGAGTAGAAAACTGAGAAAGATATTCGAAATGAAAAATATGACCCTTGGCAACAGATCGGTCTATGACCAACAAAAAAAATCATGTTTCAAGAAACCTGCCATGTCGAACCCCCTCATTATGACAATGCAAATTCAATCAGTGATCAATCTCATTAGAGGCTTGACACTGAGTCAGAAAATATCTGCTTATGGGTTCTGAATAATATTGATATTCCTAGAACAGTTGTTGGACCAATCAATCCACAATTAACTGCGGCAACCATATTTCACGTTATCTTGTGATGCAATTCTTGTTCCTGTAGAAAGTACAATGATGGTGAAGGGCGAGAAGGGCCCGTCAGACCCCTTCACTGTTCAATTCTTGACGCACGAAGATTTAATTACTGCACAACTCGCATTTGTTGGCGTTGAAGATTTTACCGTTGAGCAGTGTGAATTGTTTGATATTACATCAGACCCCAATATACATTCATGGTCCAAATACCAATCACACAGACTGGACTGAATACGAGATCATTGTCGAGTCTACTCGGCCAATTGATGAGGAATACTACCCCGTATCCAAGCGGATCGAGGACAAAAGAAAAAATGAAGTCCGGCCAGTGCTCAAAATTCACATATCTTCCACTGCAATTACATGCAATATTATACAGCTTTGAAATATTTGAAAATGGCTTTGAAAGCGCATAATGAGTAGCACATACATGAAAATTTCGATTTTTTTCGAGAAATTATGCCAAATCATGACTTTTTGTCAAATTCTCATTTTTACAGGCAGAATTATTACTTGTCTGTATCGATGGATGTCCAAACTGCTCAATCTTGTACTCATTCTTCATTGCCAGGCATGACTTTTCTTTAATTTGGCCTATTTGGGCATGAAATATTGTACGAGCAATCATGGCTCTGTCAAAATGATAATCACTTTGATTTGGCTCTCTCTCAATTGGAACAACAAATCAATAATTTCCATCACGTGAGGGCAGAGATTTGTCTTGACATCCCAAGGGAAGGTACGTCTTCTGAGTCCTTCACGAATCCTCTGGATGTCATCGATTTCCATGGCTCTTCTCGTTTGATATGTATTTTCCAACATCCGTTTATCTTGATCATTTTCACGACCGTTCGTTCTCCATCGGACAATCGCAGTCAGAATCTTAGAGTCCGACAAGCTAGCGCGTGTTGTAGTGCAAACCTGTCAGCCCAATTGGATTGTAGAATTCTCTGAATCTGGAATTGCATCAAGACGAGAAATGGGCCTGATCAACCCTATTCTTGTCAATTTCGCCCCCCGGGTTCAATATAATGTGGAATTTTATGGACAATATCTCAAAACTGACTTGCACAGTCCAAATTTTAAAGGTAATTGAAACCATTGAAACCGTAATGAGACATTTGATGGTCGTAGGATCGATTGCAAATCCTAGTCTGAGTATGAGGTCGAGTCTCAGCTATCTCGACCGGCCAATGAAGCATTTTACCTCTTTTCTACCAAGTACGAGGCCGAGCTTCATGCTCATGATGAAGAGATGCAAATAGATAATTATACATATTCTCCTCTTCTCACTCATGCACAAGCGTTGTGCGAATACCAAAGTACCATTTTCAAGTACAATTCCCCAATTCAACATCGATCAAGCCTCGGAACGCACTATTGTCTGACGAAGCACATTTTCTGCCTAGATGCATCATGTTGCAAGTTTCAGTGTGCGGTAGCTTTGCAATGATCGTTAAATTTTCTGGGATCTGACCTAGCATCTCAATGTATTAGCTCGCCACACAGGACCATTCTATCCACGCGGCTAGAGCAATCTAACCTCGATTTTGACGAGCTGTTCCCGACATTATCTAGTTGTGATATTGGAATCAAATTTTATACAACCCATGACCTTCGATCAGCAGATCAATTACTCTCAATCAATCCAAGGCCTATGAGGCCAATACAACCACATAACGTCGTTACCACAAATTCAGACGAAAAGACTTGCCTGGGAGGAGGCATAGCGACATCATAAGCGCAGGAGCAGCCTTGTGCCCGTAGCAAGCATATACGTGCTACTGACTGCAGCTGAAGATAGACATTGCTCCGGAAGAAGATTCGTCGAGGGAGAGAAGAATTGACCATCATCGAACCAAATGAACGTTCCAGTGTGTGAACACTGAATTTTTTCAATTTTCCCCGAGATTTTCGATACTTGTTCAATTCGTTGTTATGATCCTTCTTTCAAATTTCCGTTGGATATCCATACTCGAATTTCTCGAATTGGAATGAGGTCCGTTGACCAATCTCCGTAGTAGTAAGTACAAAGGTCCACGACCAATTTTTCCTAAATAGTTTTTCGATACGTTTGATTAGTCTTCAGATCGATCTTTCAGTAAAATTATCATTATGTTACAAACTCCTTGCAATTTTAGATTAGGAAAAACAAGGTCAATGACCATTATCTAGAAAATTTAGAAATTGACCGAAAAGTGTTACGTTAATTTTCCAACATTCATGGGAAAAATGCTTGCCCGTCATTTGACGAATTTCTATTCATTTTCATTTTGTGTGCCGAAATACCAAATTTTCGATGAACAAGCCATGTTCTAATATAAGGTCTACGACCGAATAATCATGTGACAAAATAGTCAATCGATCATGACTTTATATTTAATTTGTGCGCTATTTGTATGAAAAGTATGGATTGAGCGAAGTACGGTATGATCTGAATGCACAAGGCGTGAATACGAGACAAATGTCCGAAGTATGATCAGTGTACTGTATGCAATGTATGATCAGAGTGTTGTATGAAATGAATGATCAGTGTACTGTATCCATAGTATGGTCTAATAGTGACGGTCAATTCAAGAGACCTAGTGGTTCAGTAAAACCAAGTGATTTCTCTGTGGCACAATAGTGCAGAACAGTGCAGTGAAGAGACGCTCTCCAGTGATCTGTGATCCGGAATTCGTACGAATAGTTGCGTGATAGAGTGGATTTTATGTCCGTATGAATGAATACCCAACCGTTATTTGAAGAAATCGTATTTACTCTTGATATCAATTCCCTTTCAATTTACAGAAAAGTTCAAGACATGTTGACCAAAATCAACTTTTTATTTTTACGACCAAATTGGTCCATATCCTAAATTGGTCCAGCTTGAGAGAGGGTAGTTCTCGAGCTGATACGCCAGCCGGCTACCCAGCGTCTGGGGGAGAGGTGTGACGGTTGAATACATACCGTCTCCTCTCTCCTCGACCAATTCTTACTCGAATATAATTCATTGTTACAGCTACGGCAAGTGACAAGGAGAGGACTTTCGAAGAGAGAGAGAGATGGCACATAAATACGCTGCTAAAAGTGATTAGCAGAATGCTTTCTCACGGCGTTATATGATGATAATTTTAACGAAAAAGAAAGTACCCTATATTTTGAGTTTTCCTTTTGAGGAAGCATTCCAGAGAGATTTGGGTCATCTAAAAGAAGGTTTTTCCAACAATATCTATTGTTTGATTGAGAGAAAATTTTGATATAGTCGGTTTAAAGATGATTGAACTGGAGTTCTTTGTGAAAATTCCCTTCCCCCGAAAGAATCTTCATTTGAATAATGTTTTACGGATTTTATGAAAATTTCGTATCAGCCACTCATTTCAGAATGGCGCATAAGTAAGTCTTTAGGTCATTAGAATTGAGATAAATGAGTCGTAAAGGATGATACGAGGGAAAAATGAATATCAATTCTAATTTATACTATTTTTTGAGTTATTCTTTTGAGGAAGCTTTTCAGAGAGATTTGGGCCTTCTAGTCTGAGGTTTTTTTAACAATATCCATCGTTTGGTTGAGACAGAATTACGATGCAGTGGGTTTGGAAAGGGTTAAAATGAAATTTTTGGTGAAAATTTTGATTTTTTCGGAAATTTGGGATTTGTGAAGACTCAATAGAATTTCGGTATTAACAAATCGACAGATGATGCAGGAAAAACCATAGTTTAGGTCATTGAAATTAAGATAAATGAGTCATAAAAGAAGGTACAAGGAAAAAATGAATATTAAGAAGAATTTCTTATTATTTTTTGAGTTATTCTTTAGAGCAAGCTTTTTAGAGAGATTTGGGCCTTCTAGTCTGAGGTTTTTTTACTAATATCCATCGTTTGGTTGAAACGGAATTTCGATGCAAAGGTTTAAAAAGGGTCAAAATGAAATTTTTTGTGGAAATTTTGATTTCTTTTGAAAATTTGAGATCTGTGAAGATTTTATAAAACTTCGGCATTAACCAATCGATAAATAATGCAGAAAAACCCATAGTTTAGGTCATTAAAATTGAGATAAATGAGTCATAAAAGAAGGTACGAGGACAAAATGAATATAAAGAAAAATTTCCCATTATTTTCTGAGTTATTATTTAAAGGAAGCTTTTCAGAGAGATTTGGGCCTTCTAGTCTGAGGTTTTTTTAACAATATCCATTGTTTGGTTGGGACGGAATTTCGATGCAGTGGGTTTAAAAAGGGTCAAAATGAAAATTTTGGTGGAAATTTTGAATTTTTCGGAAATTTGAGATCTGTGAAGATTTTATGAAATTTCGGTATTAACCAATCGATAGATCTTGCAGAAAAAATCATAGTTTAGGTGACTCAATTCGTGGTGAGACCGTGTGAGAAAAAGATATTTATGTATTAAGAGTCGAAATTTGAGCTGTTTTGCTCTAAAAACCCCATGGACCAAATTTGACTGGGAGCTGAAAGCTGCCAAATCACTGGGCTCTCAGGAATTGGATTCTGTACAACTTGTAGAGAGCCAAGAATTGATATAGTGGACAGTGAAAAAGAAAGCGAGTCCGATAGAAAACAACACACACACACACGGACAAAGGGGTGCAAAGATGAGTCTCTGACGGATTTGGAAAGCCATTAGGAGGAAAGGTGTTACCTACAATTGATAGATTTTGGCGAGAGGAAGAGAATGGTCTAAGGCTTTTTCAGATAAACGGAATTTTCTTGAAGAAAATATTGGTTTCAGTGGAAAATTTGATCAAAATTCTAATGGGGTGAAAACAAAGCTTTCTCTTTAGAGAAAGCAAAAAGCGAGATAGAGTCGCGCGGGCCGTAGCTTGTAGCAGACGCTACCAATCCCCGCGCTCCCCTCCCCTCGCGTTCCACCAAGCTGCCACTGCGCCGCCGTGCCAGCCGGCAGACTACCGTCGTCATGAGTAGTGATAGCACGTGTCGGAGCTCGCTCCATTTTTTGTGCTCCGTTTTTCTCTTCCGCGCGTAACCTCGTCGCCGTTTCACTAGTCTCGGTGCGCGCGTGATAACCTGGTGCAGCGGTCCCGCGACAGGTCCTGCTGACCTACAGCACATTCAACGAGCTTGGACTTCGAGGGCATCCTGACCGTGCCAGGTCAAGCTGCCAGTAGCCGTCGGCCAAGCGTGGCCCATATATACTTCTGTCCTCGTGGACATCTCCGTCGTCGCCAAATCAACCATTCTGTAAGTGCCAGATCGATGTTCTCTCTCTCTCTCTCTCTTTTTTTTTTTTTTTTAAGGTGGTTAGAGGGCAAAATCTGCCTCAAGATCCCTCGGATCCGTCCCCAGACACCGAACTGGTTCAGCTTACGCGGACTACGCATAGTCCACGCAGGTCATACCAGACGGGACACGGGTTTGGGTGGGGCCCACCGAGAGGTGGGCCCGGCCGTGTAATATCCCTCTCCCCTCCATGTCTGACACCTAGGGCATCGGGCAATCAAGAAGGAGATCCACCTGCATCTACCATCTCATCCCGGAACCGCGTGAGCATTACTTCAGGATGAGCGGCATGTCTCGCGCTCGATTGCGAGCGTTCCTCTTCTCCATCTTCTCTCTTCGGCCACTTGTCGGCATCTTCTATCTTCATTCTTCATTGTTCCCTCTCTTCCTTCTTTCTTCTTTCTTCCCTCTTCAGTGCATCAGATTCCTCCTGGAATCATTTGGGCCTCTTCTGTTTCAATCGGCAGAGTCCCTGTAATTCGCCTGCTTCGAGGCGCCTTACTTCCCTCTCTTTCTCCTCTTTGCGGGTCATCACCAGCTTGATGTACCCGGTGAGTCTATCCCATGTCTCCTGGTTGCGAAGCAAGTACGGGACGAGATTCTCAGGTGTTAGTTGAGCACCCAGCCATTCATCCAGCTCGGCGCGCTCTCTCCGGGTGTCGCTGCACTTGAACAGGGCATGTTCGGCGTCATCCCATTCGTCCCCGCATGACTGACATGCTGGGGTCGTCCTCTTCTTGAATCTGGTTAGATAGGAACCGAAGCAACCATGATCGCTCAGTGCCTGCGTCGTCCAGTAGTCCATCTCTCCGTGGGTGCGTTCCGCCCACTTGGCTACGTCACGGATCAGCCGGTGCGTCCTTCTGCCGTTCGCAAATGGCGAATCCCACTCAGTTTGCCAATGCTCGAGGGTGGTTTCCTTCTCGTTGTCGCGGATGATCTCCTTCATCGTCGGAGTGAGTACTCGTTCGGCTCCGATCACTTTCTGGCGGTCCCAGATCCTCACTCGCTCCGCGACGAGCAAGTGGATGGGCGGAGTACTCGCCAATACGTGAGCCGCATCTCCTGACACAGTGCGGTAGGCACGGATACTCCTCAGGGCCGCTCTTCGGTGGACAGGCCCCATCCTCTTCTCGATGATGGTCTTCTCTACTCTCTTCCCCCACACGGGTGCACCGTACAGCATGATGGAGGTAGTGACGGTGTTGAGAAGTGCGCGCCTCTTTTCCTTGGGTCCTCCGATATTCGGCATAAGCCGCTGGAGCGCCGCACCGACCCTGCTCGCCTTCTGGGCGGCTTCCTGGATGTGCTTCTTGAACGACCACTTGTCGTCGAGCCATACACCGAGGTATTTCAGCTCTGTCTTCCGTGGAATCCCTTGCCCGTTGATATAAAACCGGGGTATGTCAAACTTCCTACGCCTTGTGACCACGATTGCTTCGCACTTCTTGACAGCGAGCTCCAGAAGCCTGCTAATCATCCACTCGTAGACTCGGGCCAGTGCTTCGTTCGCGCGTCTACCCAAGAATTCCTCGTTGTCAGCCCATACTATGAGTCCCGCGTCGTCCGCGAAAGCCACTATTATCACTCCTTCTGGCAGTTCGATAGACAGTAAGCTGTCATACTGGGTGTTCCAGTTGAACGGCCCGGATACCGATCCCTGTCCGATTCCGGCGGTCAGTGACCGAATCTCTTGTCCCTCGTCGGTGTCGTACACGAGGGTCCTGTTCCGCAGGTAGTCACTCGTGACGGCTAGTAGATAGGGGGACACTTTACCTGCTTGGGATTGATAGACTCGCTCCCAGCTCGCGCAGTTGAATGCGTTCTTTATGTCCAACGCGATGATGGCACAGGATCCTTCTCTTCCTTGGTATGGGTTCCCTACCGACGCTTGAACCCGTTCTCGGACCGTCTCGATCGCGTGCACAGTGCTCCGTCCCTTCCGGAACCCGAACTGCATTGGTGATAGCCCACCGCCTTCTTCATAGGCTTTTTCCACCCTGTTGAGCACCATCCTCTCGTACATTTTCCCGATATTGTCGAGCATGCTGAGAGGGCGTTGACCTCCTTGACCCTTAGGTATCAGGACCAGCTTCTGGCGTTTCTACTTGTCCGGGAAAGTTCCCGCGCTCAGACAGATGTTGAAGAGGTCGAGGAGTAGATCTGGCTTGTATTTGAAGACCAGTTTCAGAGCCTCGTTTGGGATGCCATCCAGGCCAGGGGCCTTGCCGTTCGGCATTCTCTTCGCCGCTATGAGTAGCTCTTGCATAGTGAAGAGCGGGATGGGGTCTTCGCTCTCCGTAGGGAATGTAACTCTGGGTTCTCCTGCTGGGAAGAGGTCTTCCACGATGGTGCGCAATGTTGCTGCATCGGTCGGTGCTGGGTTGCCCCTCCGGGGTCGGACCTTTGACATGACCACGCGATATGGCGTGCCCCAGGGGTCTTCGTTAACCATGTCGCACAGTTCACCCCAGCACTTCTCTTTGCTCCTCCGGATGGCTAGAACGAGAGCCTTCTTTGCTTCTTTGTGCGCTCTGTCATCTTCCGCCAGCGATGGTCGTTGCAGCTTCCTTGATCGCCATGCGGTCCTCCTTTTCTTGTTGCTCGTTCTTCGTAGAGCCTTGATCTCATCGGTGATCCAGTACTCTGGTTTCCTCCAGAAACATGGTGTTGTCCTGCGAGGCATCGACGCGTCGCAAGCTCTCGTGATGGCGGATGTTACCATCGCCACAGCCTCGTCCGAGGCGGAGTTCATCGGGAGATCTTCGACTGTTTCTATCGATTCCCGGAATTTTCCCTCGTCCAGCTTCCGTACCTGCCACCCCGTTGGTCGCGGTCTGCGTGTCGTCTGTCTCTGTCCGTCAGTCCTAAGTCGAAACAGAATATGTCGATGGTCACTCAGTGTTTCCGTGTCCAGAACTTCCCACGATGTCATACGTCCCATGAGCGACGGGCTCATGAACGTCAGGTCGAGGACCGATGATGAACCCCCCTCCCGGGACCGAGTGTCATGCCGGTAATAGGTGATAACCCCCGTCTCGTTCGCGAGCACTAATCCCAATGCCTCCATGGCATCAGCGAGTATTACCCCCCGTCTATCGCGCGGCCCCCCGCTCCAAGTCAATTTCTTGGAGTTGAAATCTCCCGCGATTATAAGTGGGCCCCCCCATTGCCTCACATCCTCTTCTAGGTTGTGGAGCTCGTCTTCAAATTCGTGCGTCTTGAGCGACGGCGAGTAGTAGCAGCTGTATACAGCTGTGCCCCCTATGGTCTCCCGAGCATAACCGCGGCCACTAACAGCTGGTTCAGTCTCGCGGATCGCGGGATTCGTGATCTGAATTACAGCGGTCCCCCAGTGATCGAATGTGGAACGGGAAAGTTCGCGCTTCCGAGGCGGTTCGGAGATGATCAGAACATCGATACCCCCTTCTTTGGCGGCAGTGTGTAGGAGGTCACAAGCGTCCCCGCTTCTCCTGAGGTTGGCTTGGATGAAGTTAGCCATTTCTTCCCTCCCTGCGTCTATATGTCGCCCTCGCGTTTTGGTAGGCTGTGCAGTTGCTGGAGCCCGACCTGTGGTCAGATCTGGTTCCGATAGCCACGCAGCTGGGGCATTTTGGTTTCTCTTTACAGGTAGCGGCGAGGTGTCCTGGTTCACCGCACTGGAAGCAGAGTTTCGGTTGACGTTCCTCTGCCTTCTCTTTTTGGCAGCCTGAGGCCTTGTGGCCATACTCTAGGCAGTTATAGCAGCGTGGGATGCCTCCCTTCTCGCGGATTCTCACTCTGCTCCATCCCACCTTGGGTTCTTTCCAGTCCAGGAGGCGGTGAGCTCGCCTCGCTGGGATGGACACAACCGCTGTTTGGGTGCCTCAGGAGCCCTTTCGCAGGCTCTTGACTATTATGGCTCCATCCTCGTTTTCTGGTAGGGCCTTCGCGAGGTCCTTCTGCACTTCAGTTTTGTCGACATCGTAGTCGACTCCGAGAACCTCGAGGGTCATGCTATTTGCGAGGCAGTGGACGGCCCCTTCTTGCCCGACGACTGGTGTCAGAGCCGCTTTGATGGCTGCAGCGTCGGTGCCCTTCCTCAGTTCAATGAGGATTTGTCCTTCCTGTGTCTTGCGGATGCCCGTGACTTTAGAGCCCACTTCTTCATTAAGGTCATCCGTCATTATCTTGCGCAGCATATCTGCGTAGCTTAACCCACCTTGGTTTGCCGTGACGAGAACGGCGTCGGATTTCGCTCTTCTTCGCTTCATCTTTGCCTTCTTTCCAGCGGTGTCACTTGATCGACCGCTTTTCTTTGCCCTCTTTGTATTTCTCTTAGAGACCACTTCCTGCCAAGGCCCATCCTGCTTGGGCCTATTAGGAGTCGATGTCGAGCGCGGTGTTTCGAGGGCTCCCGATGGATGTCCGCGTCGCGTCCTCTTCGTATCGTGCTGTTTCCCTTGTCGCGATTCCGGTTCATTCGCCCCCTTCCCTGTGTGCCGCTTCCCGACGCGGCTGGCCCAGAGGGCTGCGCACTCCTCTTCATTTTTAGGGTCTTCTCCGCTTCGAGAAGGGTGGTCTCGAAAGCCGCTCTCTTCCCTTTGTCTGCCGCAAGTAGGCCTTCGAGAGCGTGGCCAATCTTCTTGAGCTCTTCCATGTCGCCCTGAGTTCCTTCTGGGATGTTGGAGGCAGACTCGGCTATCCCTATGACCAAGTTCAGGTGGTCGAGGAGAAGATGAGTCTTCTCCTCCATCTGTTCTCGGCACATTTTCAAGTCCCTCCATCCTTCCATTAGATCGGGGGCCTTGTCTCCACTTCTTTGTCGACTGGCCTTCTCAGGTGTGGGGAACCGATCGATGTCCATATCCTCTGGTGTTTTTTGACCTTTTTCGAGTCCGCGGTCACAGCCCTTGGATGTCGGGGTGTCTTCTGACTTCTGGGACTCCGTGGTGGTGTTATAGTCCCCTGAATCCGAGCTGGAATCGGCGGTATCGTCTCCCTTGTTCTTGTCTTGCGTAAGCTGGATCTTGATCGCGGGGTTGATCTTCGTCAGCTTGTCTGCCGCCACTTTCGCTTCTGCAGCAACCTTCGCGTTCTTCTCTTTTTGGCTCAGGAATGTGAGCTTCGATTGCTCCAGCGTTCGCTTATCTACTTCCTCACCCAGACCCTTTCTCTTCCTGCTGTTCGGGGTGAGGTCTACTCCTTTCTGGTGTTGGTCCTTTCCTCCAACTATCTTCGCCAGAGGCGTATTTCCATCGCTTGTAGCTTTACGCGTGAGTCCACCAGCCAAGTGTGCCAGTGGTAGCGCGCTTTGCATCGTTGGGCCCCCCCCCCCCCCCCCCCCAAGATCCGAATGGGGCCCCGCTTTACTTGGGGAATTCTTGCCGTCAATGCTGGACATCTTCTTCTTTCTTCTTTTTCCAGGGCCTGGAATCGCATGTTGGCCGACCCCGGACGAGACCAGCACGGGTGTGGTGTGTTGTGTGATGCGTGTTCTGTATAATGTTGGTATGTCTGTGTAATGCTTGAGCAAGCGTAAGTATGGTGCGTGTAGAGTGTAGTGTGTGTTAGTGTAAGTGTTGGACTCGGGTCCGGAGGGGCGTCACTCCCTCGAGCTCCAAGTGCAACTCTAAGATCACACCGAAAGCCCCCTACGGGGAACTTCTCTCTCTCTCTCTCTCTCTCTCCCTCTCTCTCTCTCTCTCTCTCTCTCTCTGTGGCCTACATTGAATATGATTTCTTCCTCGTGCCCCCCTTGTTACGTGCTCGAGTTCAAATGCGTTTCAAGGTCATTCGACCATTTGTAAATATCTTTGTAAATATTCATTCTCTTTTCATTACTTTATTAAAGCCTCGGTACTTGAATTAACCTCATGCTTTGGTCATTTGACCTTTCCCTTATACATAAGTACAGAATCAGAACCCACAAAATATTGAACCAGACTATGCCTGGATATGACGGAATAAATTCCCTCATATGTTTATCTACTTGAAGAAGGATTGTTAATAACTAATATATTTGTTTTAGGTGCAGACAACTAAAACAAATAACTAAACCATAATTCAAAATCTAAATATTACTTTTTCATTCGCATAAATCAAACATCTAAACTGATATATTTAATATCCAAAATTGCCCAAACGTGAGCGTTGCAGCCGCGTGCCCTACGTGCTTGGGATGATTTTTCGCTCAAATCTCTGGATTCGAAGATTCTTTTACCAGTTGTAGTCATGCCTATATATTCCGAATTATCTTGATCCATTCAACATGCAGAGTATACCGATTGCTCCGGGTATTGGGCACGCTTTTAAGGCATCCAGGAGTAATGCCATTCCTCCATCGCCTTCACATGAAGGTATGTTTGACTGGTTATAAACTACAATAGAACTCGGTTATAACGAGCTTCAGGGGACCGGCAAAATTTATTCGTTATAATCGATGCTAGTTATAACCGAAGTTGGTTCAAAATTGTTATTTATACGTGTATATGATGTCATATGTGAATGAGTGATGAATTGATCGTCTTACATTGAGGAATGTCAGATAATCCAGTTTTACTTCGAAGAATGGACGATTGATGTTATTCATAAATAAGTTATGAGAGAAAAAAATAGTTGGATGTGTACATAGATATAGATTCGGAGTCAAAAGGATGAGTGAAAAATGCAATGTCGAATTAGGAATTGCAGTATTGGGCACTTCATCTTACTTATATCATAACCACGATCTACAAGATTATATCCTTCATGAATCCAGGGAGTAATGTTTGTTTCTTAGCTCAAAGATTATATTTTCAACAGTGTTTTCAACTAAGTAGTACTGAAAGAACTCATCATCAATATTTTCATTAATAAGATGAAAGTTGGCCAATCTTTCAAGATTGTTGGAATCGTTGAACTGCTCACACCACAGATATTACAAAATCCAGCTTCGTTTTATCCTTTCAGCGCAAAAGCTCTCCCTTTATTAGTTTTCATGTTGCTTGTATCGATTTTACCGGTTTCAACATGATGACATCTGTTCACAATTTGGTGCCAAGCTCTTGAATTCACCATTGCGTAGTGTTGAAATCGTATCTGCTCGCTATAGCAGAGGTCCGAATCAAAATTTGGGCAAATTTCGGCTCGTTACATCCGAGGTCTCGTTATAACCGAGGCTGATTCCATCGACTTAGTACACAAACCAACCAAATTTTCAAAATTCGCTCGTTATAACCGAGTTCTACTGTACTAGCGGTCACATATCCCTCGAGTAAGTTGCTATTTTGTGCCGAGTATTTTCAATCAAACCATCTTATATTCCTATTAATTGCTGTAGTTGCGAGTGAACTCGTCCATGAAGGCAGAGGCCACTTCCTCGGCCAGTCTCTACAGATTATTTAAGCATGGCTTTCCGTTCGACCACTGCGCCCTGGCACAGTATACATATTAATTGCATCACCGTTGAATTCGACCTCAAAACTACTCAATACAATAGACTCACAAGGGGGGACCACAGGGTCCGGGTCGCCAATCATTCCCAAATTTTTTTTACAGTTTGGTATCACCTTGATTATGAAGAATCCAGAGTAACTCTATCAAATGAGCCTTCTGTTCAGAGCTACAAGCAAAAATGTTAGCATTGCCAGTATAACTATATATATCATTATTTAACATGGGCCTATATGGGCAATGCTAATGTCATGGGCTGTAACTTTGAAAAGGAGGCCTATTTGACGGCGACCCAGACCTCGTGGTACCCCCTTGTCAGTAATTGTGCTAATTGCTATGAGATTATGCTAATCGAAGTAGGCGGGGGATTTATGTATGAATGTCTACGCATATATGGGTAAGAGTTCTCTCTACTTTTCAAAAAGCGCCGGTGGCGCCTCTAGCGGTCAAGATGGTATATTGCCAAAAACAAATTTCAAAAACGAAGAGGGAGGAAACCAATAGTACCGCCTACTGCGGACTATTCTTTGGAAATTTAGAAAGAAAGTTTCATCAAGATCGGTACAAAATTGAGGCCACAGAACTGCAAGGAAGATTCAGAAACACTAGGTCAAGTTCCCGCATCTTTGTGGGCTCACTTTCGCACCGATCTTGATGAAATTTTTCTTTGTTTGCATTTTTGATTTGCAGAAAGATGATCCGCAATCGGCGGTACTATTGGTTCCTTTCCTCTTCGGTTTCGAAATTTGTTATTGGCAATATACCAATTTGACCGCTAGAGGCACCACCGTCGCTTTTTAAAAGGTAGAGAGCACTCCTAACGCAAGAACTTACACGGAACGCGTAACCTTGCATTTCAACGAGGAAGCTCTGAATCTCTCTATTCAAAGTGGGTCAACTCGAATCTTCCTTCGGGAATCAAATATTGTATCAATTAAGGTGAATGGATCCAACTCGCTCCCATCAAGAGTGCTCTCTACCATCCGAGAAGCGACAGTTGCGCCTATAGCGGTCAAATTGGTCATAACAAATTGTCAATAACAATTTTCTCCAGAAAAGAGAAAGGAAACAAATGGTACCACCGACTGCGGATTATTTTTCCACAGAATATAGAAAAAGTTTAATCGGAATCGATGCGAAACTGAGCCCACAATAATGCGGGAACTTTTTCTTCGCGCTGTTGAATTTTTCCCGCAATTCGTGGGCTCAATTTCACATCGATTTCGATGCAATTTCTCTTTTGAATTTGCAGAAGAATAATCTGCAGTCGGCGGTTCCATTGGTTTCCTACCCGTGCCTTTTGAAGAATTGTTATTGCCAATATACCAATTTGACCGCTAGAAGGCACCACCATCGTTTTTCAAAAGGCAGAGAGCACTTTTAAGCCACTCTCTCCATAACTTTAGTTGAGCGCAATAATATTCAACGTGCTTCATCTCAGTACAAATTTTGTGGCAAGACCTCCGTAATGGATGGAAGTACATTGGAATTCAACAAACTGACGCCGAGCTGCCTCAAATCTCCTAAAAACTGGGTTTTTTGAGTTTACAAAAATAATGTTCCCAACTCTCCCCCATTCAGCCATTTCCTCAACAACTCTGATCTACCTCAACATTTTCCAACATATTCCAGCTCATTTCAGAGCTTATTTGGAGACCTTTTGAAGGAACTTGATTACGTCTTTATTTGAGCCAAACTGTTTCACGCAGATGACTTCTCTTCTGCATTCGTGAGCAATCCAATTGATCATGATATTCATACGGCGTCGGGTCAATGGACTGCATCAGTTACGTAATTCTGGTCTACTTGTTCTACAAGATCTTCCCCGTCAGTACTATTATGATTGCACTTGCAGAAACGAATGAAGAAAAGTGATGCGGATATGATCCTTCTACTTCTGGATTTTGTATCCAAAATATGTAAGTTCTCGCGATAATAACCATTTACGTGTACATCAGTAGATCCTCGGCTGAGGTTAGATTATTGCATCTCCATCAATCCACGCATGAGTGTATAGGAAGCGAGGCAATTACAGCTGCTCAGCTGATGACAGAATATTCATCGTTGAATCTTTTTAAAAGCATCAGACAGACAACGGTTCGGAATCACTCGTGAATTGTGATTTTTGGGTTGTAGAACGATCATCGCTCATTAGTGATGACAGGAAACAATGATCAAAATATACTCATCCGCTATGAAATTGTCAACGAAGTGTAACAATACAGATTTTTATACGATGAGAGCCTTCATGACTATGTTGAGAAGTGACGAATCGAGCGGCCTGCAATTTAAAAAAAAATCGCCGAAAATATTTCTTTAAAATTTGACCTTGATAATATTGATGGTTACAAAATGCTCTGATACTGTTTGTTATGCACTTATCTTGTTATTTTTCGGAGGTATAACCTTGAATTAATTTTGCATTACAGCAAAGTATTGTGGAATGAGTAGTTGAGTATTGTCCAACGATTCAGGAAAGAGCATAACAAAGTCTTGGAGCTCCAACCATCCGGCTTTGCCCGTGATGATATAGAACATGATTGGCTCTTGTATAAGGACATGTTGTGGATTAAACTCTTCATTGAACATTTATCTCAAGCAAGCAATGGCGAGGATAGTCCACAAGGTTCCGATCAGACTGGGCCAACATTCAAAAAGAAGAAGCCGTCAACTAGCCTAAAGAATGAGTCTGAAGTGTTGGGGAACCTTTAGAGAAAGAATGAACGCGTTTTGAAGAGTATTGAGAACCAAGGAGCTAAAGTAGAACATGATGATCCTGCAGCGAACTATCTACCACTCATCAGTATGCGACATGGCCAGTTCAAGAGAATGACAGATATGAGTGTACTAAGCAAATATTAACATACATGAGCTATTACACAAAAAAGGTCCAGTAATGTATTTATCAGGATTTCCACTATCAATTGAATACGCAAGGGTTCTATGCTCTTGACATTGTCGCTTAGTAACTTGTATTTTCCAATCATTTTGAATAGCTTATAGTCGGTGTCTGCACCAGACATGATTGAGTATTATGTGTGACTTGTTGGGCTTGTAACGTGGTGAGGGGTTCAGTCACCAGAATGAACACGAGTGATTGGGTTGAAGAGTGACTTTTATAGACGAGAGATGATTGATGGTTGAGAGAGAGTGTGTGTGAATTGTTCGGTTGGTCAGAGCGGTCTGCCACGGCGTGGCCCGTCGTCCGCGACGATGGTTCCGCGACGCGACATCGCACTTGGTGGGGAAACGGGCGATTATCCGTTAGAAACGCTGACGGTGCACCTGGTGCATCGTCGGGTGATGGGGAGAGGCGCGGGCCGGAGGCTCGGGACTCACCACGTCACAGGCGTGCCTGGCCGGAGACTCGCATCGTCCCCGATGCGGTGACCTATATTACAATATATTAGCTGTGGCTTCATGAATGGCCTTCGAATCATATGATTGCGATCATATGTTGTATTATAGTGCTTGCGCGAGCAAGCACATGCTAGTATGAATGTATGTGTGGAGTCATGTGAGAGCGAGAGTGTCAATGTCCGTGTGTGTCGCGATACAAATTCTTATCGCGAACTCTCTCTCTCAGTATAATCGTTCAGACTTAAATACGTTCGTTCTCTTATTTCTAATCTAACAAAATGTAAATTTTTTTCGTTTGCATACGATCATGCTTGAAAGTTGAAGATATGTTTGATGAATTTCTAAAAATCATAAATATGATTACTGAAATTTTTGAAAATTATCAAGAATTAATTATCAACAACTAATCTTTTTAATTGTATAAATATATGAGGTTCTATACCTCTATTTGATGCAAATGTTCTACAAAATTATGAAACCATTGAAATGTCTGGAAAAAAATTATCAAAATTAGATTGTTTATAAACAATGTTCCTTAATTCTATGGTTATTTATATTAGATCCTATACCTCAATTTGATTGACGAATTTTTCCCCAAAAAGTTTATTTTTGTATGAACAATACCCTGAATGTTATTAATAAATCATACTATAAACAAACAATATACGTAATATAATTGTCCATAGTTGGGTATTCTGTTCAAAAGTAACATTCGTCAAATTCGAAATATGGCTCAGTTGATTTGAGGGAAGAGCTCGACTATTTCTATCGGTCTCTCACTATTTCTCCTTCGTTCTCTGGTATACAATAGGTATACTATATATAGCTATATACTGCCATAGTTGGGTATAGCATCGAGGAATTTTTATCGCTTGCAGCTGTGGGATCACTTTCCATCAGCTGCAAGAACTACTTTTTCTTTCTTGAGATGATTTGGGTTTCATTTCGATTCTAATATTATAATATTTTCGGACCGATTATTACATGGAGTTTTGGTTCAAAAAGCATGGCAAATGGTTCTCTCGAAAGATGAAACTGTGAATTTTGCACTGTGACAATTTTCAAAATTTGCTTTTTTTTTGAACTTTTGATCAACTCATCAGATAGTCCTTGGGAAGACCTTCAATTTAAGCGTTTGAACGTTGAAATCGGGTCAAAATTTACCAAGTTATGACCGTTGTTTGTGTACCCACTTTTACGTACGAAAAACTGTAATTTATAGGGATTTCCACTCTACTGTGGTAATTTGAAAATTTTTGGGTGGTCGTTCGGTTTCGATTCAACTAATATACAATATAAGGAGTATTCATACCAATTTTCAAGTTGATATCATCATAACTTCTCGATATATAACAAAATACGCACTCATATTTAGTACCGACGGTAAATTTTCGAATGTAATTTGAACTATATGACATTGTGGTCTCAAAATTTTTCTATTCAATCATGGGTTCCTGTCGTTGGTCTTACTTTGAAGTATTACATTAATCAATCTATCTTTTACAATTACACCACGAAATTTGAATTCTGAGGTGAAAAATTTGAGTTTTCGCATACTGGCAGATTTTGCATCGAGATTCTACATTTTTCCCTTTAAAATCCTGTGATCTCGTTTTTGAAGCTTCTAATGGTGTTTATAGCTATTAGTATACTTAGTTATACAGATTTGTCACAGAAATAAACGTTCACAACCGTGATTTGTGCAAAATTCATGTCGTGGTATCGACTTGTTCAGTTACAATACGCACTTTTCGGCTACTTTTCGATGAAAACTCATAACGTCTCAAGTTACAATTCTAGCTTCTCTGCGTTCCTCTTGGCTATACAAATGATGAAAACAGTTAGTTTTGGATGTCATATACCGTATTCGATCGTGATATGCATCAATTTATGCGTTTTCGGACTCTACTTTTCGAAATTCTGGAGTTGACTTTTCCGAACGAAATGACTCGACTTCTGGCCGTTGTTTCGACTTTGAGCTAGGTGTGGGGTTCAAAATGACTCTGTACGTGTTTGAACGGGTACCTGTGTGTGAAGTAAAGGTGACCTGCTGTGTTTTGTGCTGAGTTTCGGCGATTTGTGGCGTGGGTGATGTGTCACGCGGTGAAAAGTGGTCTCGGTGGGTGCAATTCGGGTGCACTGCGGTGCAAGTTATAGCTCCGGAACAAAACGTCCGATCGAGCTGAAATTTGAAAGAGTGGCTCCTTACATGATAAGGATGATGGCCCAACAAAATTTTTTGGGGATTTTTGAGGATTCGGGGAGAAATTTTTCCAGTTTTGTCGGTTGGTCGGAAATTGATTCGAGTGACGCACTGTTTACTTTTTGAGCTGATTCCGCACAGTAGCTCTCTTTCGAAATTGTACGGGATCAGTCATTGTATCCAGCCTCCGAGGGAGTTTTATATACTCTTCTTAGATTTGCTGGCTTTGGTATGTGGCAGTGTTGCCGTTCTTTTGCTGAAATTTTTCCTGGCCGATAACAAAATCAGCTGTTTGGTACTTTGAGACTAAGTATGTCTTCAAGATGCAGAGCTGCTACTCAGTCCTTGCTCTGGATGTCGAATATCGCATCGGCAGTGCCGATCTGGCTGCCATTTTGAGCAGGTTCTCGTCACCTTGCTCAGTGGTATTTTTCAATTTTCTCTGATTTTGTTCGGTTTCTGAGAGTGTTCGCGGCGGGTGTGGTTGAGTTTAATGTGTACTGTGTTCTGTGTCTTGTGTTTGATATGTGTGGTTGCTGTTCATACTACACTGCTGGGCATTGACTAGCCCATCGGGTGGAGCTTTGGTACGCGATTCGGGTCCACTCTCTGGACCGTGTTCATATGACTGCGGCTAGATTGTGGCCGCGGAATGCGACCTGGACTTTTCAGCTCTCTGTGCTGCACCGTGGTCAGTTATCGTTCAACGAGATATGATCTTTTCCCGTTGCAGATGTTTTCCTACGAGGTGTTTCACGTATGGTGAGTCATTTGGTCGTATCATTGTGTGTAACTTGTGTGACGAGTGTGTGCGTGTGTGTGTTATGTTGTGTCTAAATTCTTCCCACCTATCTTTCAAACCATTTGATTTGCTATATTGCCTCATCTGTATTCCAACTGTTCCCAACAATATATTTCGTGATTTTTTGTCAAAACTGGCCCTTCTAGCCTTTAATCTCGTAATAATATTTCACTCTGAATCTTTAGTGAGCTTCGGATTTTCATGTGATTTCTCAACTAAACTATTAACGGTGGTGTAGAGCAACGAAAAATATAAATGAGTTTGATTACGAATTAATTAGTACACGCAATTTCTACTTTACTACTATAAATACCGTTGGGGTGAGGTGATGATCGTCCGTGAGGATCTTCGTTGAGGATCTTACGTGATGTTGCTCACCCTTGGTGGTGAGTCTACGTTCATCGGACCGTGGATTTCGCGTTGGCACTCGTTCATCTGTCACCTGTTGTGATCCGACGGCAAGCATTGTACTTGATTGTTGGACTACACCACGGCCCTAGTGCCATTGACTATGCGCTCGTCGTCCTGGGTGATCCGACGGCAAGCGTACTGAGCGGTGCTGTACTTTGTGCGTGGAACGTCTGCATTACTACTGTAAAATTTTGTATTTTCTGAGCCAGTTTTCAATTTTTTCTTCGCATTCGAAAGACAAGTCTTGGTAGTTGAATGCGAGCCCTGGCCTGGGCTGGAGTTTCGACGGCTAAGGACGAGGTCACGAATTCTCCTATGAATTCATCTTGTGTTATTTCAATAAAATGTTGCAGATTGCTTGATTCTGATATTATCAATTTTTCTAGCTATTGACGTGGTTTGGACGTCTTCAGAAGCACGTCTTGGGCCGGAGTATCTAACAACGGCCGAGGGCGGCTGCACTGAAGCGTCACAATCAAATTGCCTAATATTAATAACAAAATCCTGAATTTCTGAGCTGTAGAGGTTGACTTTAAGGGAAGGGTACACACATTTTCGGAATTTCCACATTATTAGTGATTCTAGGGTTCATACATTTCATGGAAGTACCCATAAATATATTTCATATTAGTGCTAAATTAGCCATTCTGATAGCTCAGATACTTAAAATATCAAACCTAACCTCAAAAAAGCACTAATTACCAAGATTGAGGTTGGCGCATACTCTATCGATGGACTTATCTGTGCTTGGAGGTATGTATTCGAAGGGTCAAAAGGCATTTTTTTGTATTGAGATAATGATGGAATTCATTCTTTTATAAATTTTGGGATGATATTCATCAATAAATTGATCACTTTATTGACAATTTGACAATAAATTAATGGGAATTATTTGACAAATCACCTTCAAAGGAGAATCCCACCACTATCTCAATACAAAAAGTTGTCTTCTGAGCCTTCGAATACATACCTCCAAGCACATATATGTCCATCGATAGAGTATGCGCCAACCTCAATCTTGGTAATTAGTGCTTTTTTGAGGTTAGATTTGATATTTTGAGTATCTGAGCTATCAAAATGGCTAATTTAGCACCAATATAAGAAGTATCTATGGGTACTCCCATGAAATATGTAATATGAACCCTAGAATCACTAATAATGTGGAAATTCCGAAAATGTGTGGACCCTTCCCTTAAGGTACTATTCTGCACGTCTGCTTCTCTTTTAGTTGAAAATCTGAGAAATGTTTTTGTGAAGTCGTTCATGATTTTCATATTTTCAATAGAAAAATGTGAATGCCTGAGCTTAATCAATTTCGTATATGCAACTGATACTCGACTGCCAGCAGCAGAAATCATCATCTCGTGCGCGTACTCATTTCTCCAGAAATACAGAGTAGTGGATAACAAATTGAAGAAATAATTGGAACGATACTTGTCATGCTCATTAAGGAGAGTGGCTGGAGCCTGCTTGTGCGGCATTTGGATTATTGTTTGAGAGATGACGTCATCAGATTTTTCCATAGAATCCGTCTGCCGCTGTTCCCCAAGTTCTCTGGCTCTCCATTCTAATGTTAGAATTGATTGTAGGCAGCTCGTCTTCTCATTTTCTATGATATTGATGAGCCAAATGACCCGTGTAAGAACCATATTCGAATCTGAATGGTCTGCTCGGGGCGCCTCAGGTGATTTTTGGGAGGTTGGGCGAATTTTCTCGATCACGGCAATGTCCACTGGTGCTTCAGATGTACCATGTTGATTCAATCCAAAAGCTCCTGCGAACTCGATAAACATAATATCAGAAGTGTTGATTTGATAACTCAGAGTCATACCTGGCGGCTCGAAGTACGTAATCGGTTTCAGCACAAGTCCAGAAGAATCTACCATCGGAATTATACTGTTGAAGAAATCAGTCATCGCCCGGAAAATTGCGAGTAACAAGATTTGGTTTATACCAATTGATACCGAATGGCCCACCTCTCTCTTTGAGATGGGTGGTTCCCGGTTATGAGGAGATTCCTTGATGCTTAATTGCAACAGATTCATGCTAATGGAGTTGATGAGAAAAGTGCAGAAATAAGAAGGTTGCATTTTGTGAGTTAATCAATAATTGTATTTGGGAACTGGATTTCCTATATTATATCCAGGCCTATTTTATGCTTTTGGAGACACACTCCAAATGTCTCGACGACTTCATATGAGTCATTTCGGAGCATTTCGGTCAGAGGCGTTGTTTTTATAGTTTATAGCGGGTCAGGCCGATCAATAAGTGCACTCCGAATTATACTAACTAACTTTGAAAATTTATTCAACGAAACACGTGTACAAGTGGCAGCGAGAGCAAGCGAGCTGCTCGCTGCCATGGCCAACGATAGATTAGATTATGAAAGCGTGGAGCGGAAGCGAAGCAAAGAGAAAGACAGGCTGTGACACGTCAGCATACGGTCACGCCGCGCTGAAATTGACAGTTTGAATGTCAGTTATACAATATTCTAAAAAATCAAGTTGAATCCAACACTTTGTGGATTTTTAAATATTTTAAATTGAAATAGATCATTATTATTTCAGAAAATAAATCAAAATTCTAAACATTCCGCCCACTTTCTTCATGAAGTGAAGAAGAAAATCGAAAGAAAATCAAAATATGTACATATGGCCAAAAATCAATCAATATAGGAATCAAAATTGCCTTTATCTTCTTCTGGAACATACTGGTTTAGACCTCAGTGTCACTGCAGAGCTTTATTAGCTTTGTGACAGGTCTCTTGAATTTTGACGTTGAAGTCTTCACTGTAGCCACCCTGACGAGACCATCATCTCCAGGGTGTATCTCGATCACTCTGCCCAAGGGCCAGGTAGCAGGAGGTGTGTTCTCGGCTTTGATGATGACTAGGTCACCGAGTTGCAAATTTTGGACGACTGAGGTCCATTTGTTTCTGCGCTGCAGTGATTGCAAATACTCGTGTGACCATCTCTTCCAAAATTGCTGCTGCATTTGCTGTACGAGCAACCACCTTTCGCCAGCTGGAATTTTGTCTCCAGAGACATCTTTTTCTGGTAGTATGAATGAGTCAGTCTGAATCAGGAAGTGTGATGGACAGATAGGACTCAAATCCTGGACATCATCTGACATAGGCACAAGGGGCCTAGAGTTCAGAATGGCTTCGATTTGGTTGAGGAGTGTAGAGAGCTCCTCATAAGTAAGGGTATGATCACCGATCACCCTTTTCAAGTGAAATTTCACAGACTTCACTGCCGCCTCCCAGATACCACCAAAATGCGGGGCACCAGGGGGGTTGAAGTGCCAGTTGGTCTGTAATTTTGAGAGATCGTCAGACACTTGAGAAGAAAAGGCACTAGACTTCTGAAACATGTCTCGTAATTCAGCTTCTG
Organism: Eretmocerus hayati; assembly: GCA_029851415.1. NCBI lineage: Eukaryota > Metazoa > Arthropoda > Insecta > Hymenoptera > Aphelinidae > Eretmocerus > Eretmocerus hayati. The sequence goes on from CM056743.1 coordinate 108,321,706, forward strand.
CACCTACAAGATTGGGCCCTTGGTCGCAAAAAAGATCAGAACAGTGACCACGCCTAGCGCTGAATCTGCGAAATGCAGCGATGAATCCTTTCGACGAATAGTCGGAGACAACCTCTAGATGAGTTGCTTTGGTTGACAGACATATAAATACCACAACATAACCCTTGCTTGATATTCGCCCTCGCCCTGGAGCTGGACGCACGGGAATAGGCCCTGCGTAATCCACACCAGATTTGAGGAAAGGACGAGCTGGCTGTACTCTGGGTCTGGGTAAGTGTGCCATTCTCTGGTACATAGTTGAGGCTCTGTACCGAATGCAGACTGCACAGTTTGAGATGACCTTTTTCACCATTTGCCTACCTTTGGGAATCCAAAACTCTCGACGAAGAGTTGCCAGAGTAATCTGAGTCCCGCCGTGAAGCGTTATGGCATGGCATCTGCGCACAATCATCTCGGTGAAAGGGCTATCAGATGGAAGAATCATAGGGCATTTTTCATCAAATTCAAGCAATGAATGCTTTAGCCTGCCTCCAACTCTCAAGATACCTTCAACTACTATCGGGCAATACTTGGAGAGAGGGTGAGACTTAGATAACTCAACATCTAAGATCAAGGTGGCGATTTCGTGAGAGAAATGAGTTCTCTGTACAAAATACACCCAAGCTAGTTTTGCTCGTTCACGTTCTTGAGACGATATATAAGTCCCTAACTGTTGAACATTAGCCCAGTTCTGGTGTTGAAAAAGATCAGAAGTAGCATCAGGCTTGAATAAGTCAGGTTTGGTTTTAGACAAAAATCGCAGCAAGTAGGCTGTGATGTTAGTCAGTCTAAGGAATGACGACACTTTATCGAGCAGCTCTGCGAAAGGGAAGATTTCTTTTGCAGTTACGAGTGAGTGTGGAAGTTCTGTGGCAAGGTCGAGACTGTACAAGCAGTTCGCAGGCTGATTTTTTGATTCCTGCGATCTTTCAATGGGCCTCGAAAGAGGCCAATCGCTAGCGGGAAGTGATAGCCAATCAGGACCTGTCCACCACAGTTTTGCCGACTGCATCTCGTCAGGGTTATTGCCACGACTAGCGAGATCTGCAGGGTTTTCTTGTGAGCGTACATGTTTCCATGAAGCTTGAGGTAGAAGGGTGTGAATGGCAGAACAGCGATTTGCCACAAAAGTTGGCCATCGAGAAGGATGGTCTTTTAGCCAATACAATACATCCATGGCATCAGAGTACAGGTGTACTGAAATTTCGTGGATATTCAAAGACTTCAGAAGAGTTGAAGCTAATTGTGCAAGCAAAAGGGCGGCACAAAGTTCCAGTCGAGGAATAGACACTGTTTGGATCGGTGCAACTCGAGTCTTGGCTTGAAGTAGAGTTACCTTGATACCATCATTTGAGGCAGCTCTGAGATAGACAACAGCACTGTATGCGTGCTTTGAGGCGTCACCAAAGCCATGTAGCTCATAAACCGTTGGATTTTGAGTATACCCCATCCATCTGGGTATTTCAATAGAAGAAATGCAGTGTAACTGTGAATACCAACGTTGCCAAGTTTCAAGGTCGTCTGGTCTAAGTTCCTCATCCCATCCGTACTTGCCGATCCATAACTTCTGCATGAAAATTTTAGCAGTGACGATCACGGGTGCTAGCCAACCCAAAGGATCATAGACGCTGGCAATTTTTGACAGGACTAGCCTCTTCGTCCATTGTTGGGTTGGTGTTATTTTTGCCTGATTGAATTTCAATAGGTCAGACTGGGGAAACCACTGCAATCCTAAGATGGAAAATGCAGAGGTCTCCTTAAAATCATCAGGATAAGATTCAGAAATTTCTAACTTTTTATGTGAAGCGAGTAAGTCAGAAGGAAGACCATTCAAGAGGTTAGGTTCATTTGAAACCCATTTTCTGAGATTAAAACCGCCCACTCTGCAGAGTTCTATGAGCTGAGTTTGCTTCGTTTTAGCTGACTCGAATGAATGGCCACCTGAAGCAACGTCATCCATATAAGTTTCTCTTTCGAGGGCATCTGAGCCGAGAGGGAAATTTTCTTGCTCATCGCGAGCTAGTTGTATGCGAACTCTATTTGCAAGGTAGGGGCTAGGTGTCATACCATATGTGATGGTATTCAAATGGAAGATAGAGACTGGAAGGTTGGATGATCTACGCCACAAGATTGATTGAAAAGCACGGTCATCTTGATGAACCCAGACTTGACGAAACATCTTTTCGATGTCCGCTGTGAAAGCATAGCGATATTTTCGCCAATTGAGTAGAAAATTTGGCAACTCAGGAAGTAAGTTAGGACCTACATGCAAGAAATCATTGATAGATTTCTTATCAGAAGTTTGGAAAGATCCATTGAACACAGTTCGTAACTTTGTGGTGGTACTGCTTTCTTTGAGCACACCATGGTGTGGCAAGAAAAAATGACCAGTGAGATCAAAGGCTTCAGTAACAGTAGTGAAATGAGACATGTGGTTGAGATCCTCATACTCATTCATAAATTCATAGTAAGCATCGTATAATTTTTTATCCCGAGATAGTCTGTTCTCCAATTTATAGAGCAATTGGCGAGCAGGAAAAAAAGATTGTTCGGGCTTGAAAGTTCCCAGATCAGATTTAAAAGGAAGTCTTACAATATATTTTCCATCCGATCCCCTGGAGTGAGTGGCAACGAAGTGGTCCTCACAGCGTTGCTCATCGACAGTCTGGAGAGGCTTTTTCAAATTTACCTCTTCCTGTCGCCAAAATCTTTGCAACAGTTGGTCGACTTCAATCTCAGCAGAGCAGTGGAGAACGGTGGGTCGACGTGGCAAAGAAGCCAATTTACCAGTGGGTCCAGACAAGAGCCAACCAAGTTTAGAACGGGTGGCAATAGGATGATCAGGCGCACCTTTGAGCACCTCTCCTTCAACGAGCTGTGCATGAGGTACAGCGCCAAGCAGAATTTCAACTGGAGCCTTTTCAGAAAAACGAGGATCTGCGAGCTCAAGACCCTTGATGTGAGCCCAGTCAGCTACTGAATTGGTCACACGTGGTGTGTAACGGGTCACCGTTTTGAGTACCATAGCCTCGACATCGAAAGAAAAGCAGGAGTCGATGCGTGAGGTGACTGTCGCAATTGCCACGCCTTGACAGTAGGTTGCTTTTGCCCCCACCCCCTCAACAGGAGCTGAGACTGACTTTTTTGGCAGATTTAGACGTTGACACAAAGATTCCGAAATGAAGTTGGTTTGTGAGCATTGATCAACAATTGCACGAGCAAAGGTGCTATCCCCTTTTTTATTCGAAACTCTAACCCAAGCAGTTGAAAGTAAAACAGTTTCAGTATTTCTGAGTGAGCTTACACTCTGAGAGCTCGTTAATGTGGTAGAGGGGGTAGGCTTACAAGCGTCATTATTTTGAGGAGGAGGAGCAGCAGGTTTTGTACTCGCACTATCAGCATGCAACAAGTAGTGATGCTTGAGATGGCACTTATTGCATTTATTTGGGGCTGGACATTTGTCAAAAAGATGGTTCCCTAAACAATTGAAGCATCGTTTTTTGGATTTAGCAAAAGCTCTCCTTTCGTCGACGCTCTTAGCTTTGAAAGTTTCACACTCTCTAATATAATGAGATTGCTGACAACAAAAGCATTTTCTAGTTTGAGATTGATCAGCTGATTGAGAAGTGTGCAGAGATTTCGCACTTTGTTGCGAATTTTTGAGGGTGGAATCAACAGTAGGTTTTTTGGGTTTCTGTCCATTGGCACCACTAGCAGAAGGAATACTCATGAAGCTACTAGCTTCAATAGCTTCTAAAGTGTTCAATCGAGTTTTGAGAAATTCCTTCATTTGTGCAAAGGTAGGAGGGTCCAAAGATTGACCGAGAGAGGTTTCCCACAATTTTCGAGATTCGTTGTCTAAACGACTAGCTGTGAGATAAACAAGTAAGTCATCCCAAGATTCAGTAGGCCGTTTCATTGCTTGAAGTGCCAAGAGAGGATTGGTAGTACCATTTATCAAAACTCGCAGTTCATCAGCTGATGCGCATTGCAATGGCTTTACTGAAAATAGATCATTCAAATGGGCGTTGACCATCCTACGTTTGTTCTCGTAATTAGAGGTCAACTCATCCCAAACCTTTTTGAAGTCAGATTCTTCATCCCCCATAGCTATACCCTGGACTAAGCTAGCAGCTTCGCCCTCTAGATGGGCTTTGAGATAGTAGAATTTGACAGTATCCGAAAAATTGGATCTTATAATAGTAGCCGTAAAGAGTTCTCGGAAACGAGGCCAATCTTTGATATTTCCCGAAAAAGGCTTGATATCAATGGGGGCTAGACGTGCAGACTGGATTTCAGGCATAACTACTTGAGTAGTATTGGTACCTTCACCAACCGTATGCACAGATGAATGAGTATCTTGGAGCAAATACTGTTTAAAATCTCCTAGTACATCAAGATAAATATCCTCAGTCGCATCTAGTTCCCCATCAGTAAAGTAGTCATGGCGGGGATTAAGAACCTCGGGCTCGTCAAGCATAGCCTTGTGGTTATTTTGGAAAGTTTTCCAATCTAGTTGTAGTTGCTCTAATCGAGCTTCGGCTTTTCCGCGATTTTTCTTTTTACCTTCTTTGGTAAAATTTACATAAGAGTTAGCAATCTTCCGCTTCAAGTTCATTTGTGCGTCGACAAACTTCTCCATTTTGAAAGGATTTGGAAGTAAAGAATGGTGCAAATCAATCAAAAAGAGACTGAGTCAGAACTTCAGTACCAAAGCGAACAGGAAAGATTTTTGCGGGATTCCTAAGTTGGAAAAAACACCACATCAATAGTCGTGGAATGTTGAAAGAGAATATTCACACTCGTGAAATTATCATAAGAATGACGCAAAGTCATATGAAGTATGAGCAAGAAGCTCCGTGCTCCAGCAGCTACAATATATGTCCAGCCGGCACACAATAAGAATGATATGGAGCGAGCTTACTTTAAATCAGCTGTGTCGTAGCAGCTGAGCGAAGCATGGTGCAACTAGTGTCGATCAGCTCCGCAAACAGCGACAGGAGCGCCACTGGAGATGAGCGGCAGGCTCTCGAAGCTCTGCGCCGACGACTGCAATTATGCCGGTAAGGCAGGGCTTGACGTTGCCCTGCTCCCGGCGCCGCTCCCCAGGTCGATGGCAGGTTAGCCGCAAGCTCACCGCCCACTTTGCTCACTCTTGTGAGCAAGTTGGGTACACAATTCAACGTCAAATGTCACTTGGCCACTACATGTGCTCTTAGGCTTGCCCAGCACAATCACTCGCGTTATATGCGCCACGTGCACGCGCTTACTACTTGGCGACTCTGCCAAGGTTGCCCGATGTAGCCCTAAGCTCCCCTGCGAATACGCAGGATCGACGCCACACGAAGCTTCATCGGGGCCTATCACTCGCGAGAACAACGATCGCGAGATCGAGGATGTAAAGCACGTGGTGACTTGCTAATACAAGTCGAGCGCGGCACTGAAAATGGCGTCCCACGCGGCACAATTTTGTGAGAATCGGAGCACTTTGCACTTCGGCACTTTTTCACTCCACGGCACTGATCCGGCTTACGAAGGACCAAAAAATGTTTTTATAGTTTATAGCGGGTCAGGCCGATCAATAAGTGCACTCCGAATTATACTAACTAACTTTGAAAATTTATTCAACGAAACACGTGTACAAGTGGCAGCGAGAGCAAGCGAGCTGCTCGCTGCCATGGCCAACGATAGATTAGATTATGAAAGCGTGGAGCGGAAGCGAAGCAAAGAGAAAGACAGGCTGTGACACGTCAGCATACGGTCACGCCGCGCTGAAATTGACAGTTTGAATGTCAGTTATACAATATTCTAAAAAATCAAGTTGAATCCAACACTTTGTGGATTTTTAAATATTTTAAATTGAAATAGATCATTATTATTTCAGAAAATAAATCAAAATTCTAAACAGGCGTCACCAGGGGGATCTGGGAAGAATCCCAAAAAATTTTTTTTCGTCAATACTATGTTTGAAAGGTACGAAAATTTTTGTTTTGGGATTTTCCCGAAGCTCTCCACGGGCCCTAGGGCCCACAAAAGGTCCATTCTAGGCCCTTCTTTGGCCTGTTCCTGGAATTCCATAGCTCCGGCTAGACTCAATCTTTTTCACGTACTTGGGCGCATTTTCTTTGTTAAGACTAGCACTTTTGAAAAAACAGAGTCTGGAATCAATCATGCAGCCTAGTAACTTCTAGGAGCTATTTGCTGAGGGCAGATTTTAGCGAATTTTGGGCCTCGCTCAAAGCGATCCAGCTCCTACTAGACATGTGATAATCGACTTCAGCAGGTAGGCATTTTGAAGGTCTTGAAAAAACCTACAATTTGACCACCTGCAGAAGTCGATTATCGTACTTTTTATAGTTGCTATAGCCGGTAGTTGAGCAGTTTTGTAAAAACGCCAAACTTTGAGCTCAATTTAAAAAAATGGTTTTTTTTCTTTCGACCCCAAACCTGTGCGAATATGTTCTTCGATACCAATACTATCAATTAGAACAATGATCTGGGTGGGCCATTCAATTCTCAATTTTATTCAGCCAATTTAGGATACTCTTTTTTGACTTTTTGCTTAAAATGCCAACACAGGCATAGCTCGCATATGCTTCCATCTGAGTTGTTGTGCACCAATCTGGCCGGAATTACTCCCCAAAGTACTCCCAAATATGTGTAAGAACTTCCGGAGGCGAGCCTCAAGCCAGAAGCGAGCTGGAGGTTCAATCCATCAGGTCCAAAATGGGCATTATTTCGTCTAATTTCGGGCAGGCGAGCGAGGGCTCGACTCCCCGTGTTTTTGCTCACAAACGAGACGAGTGGCTAGAATGGAGATTCAAACATGTTTTTCCGACTCAAAATGACCATCTGAACACGATCCCGGGGCCAATTGAGCCCTAAATCATCGTCATTTTGCAATAGAGGCGCAAAACCTGTTATTACGGAGTTTAACGCCGTTTGAGGATTGGATGATATCCCAGGCACGAATTGACCCCGGTATTGTGTTTAGATAGTTATTTTGATTCGGGAAAATATGTTAGAATCCCCATTCTAGCCACTCGTTTCGTTTGTGAGCAGAAACACGGGGAATCGAGCCCTCGCTTGCCTGCCCGAAATAAGACGAAATAATGCCCATTTTGGACCTGATGGATTGAACCTCCAGCTTGCTTCTGGCTTGAGGCTCGCCTGCGAAAGATCTTACACATGTTTGGGGGTACTTTGGGGAGTAATTCCACCCAGATTGGTGCACAACAACTCAGATGGAAGCATATGCGAGCCATGCCTATGTCGGCATTTTGAGCAAAAAGTCAAAAAAGAGTATTTTAAATTGGCTGAATAAAATCGAGAACTGAATGGCCCACCCAGATAATTGTTCTAATTGATAGTATTGGTATCGAAAAACATATTCGCACAGGTTTGGGGTCGAGAGAAAGCAAACGATTTTTGAAAATTGAGCTCAAAGTTTGGCGTTTTTACAAAACTGCTCAACTTGTATCGGCTATAGCTCCTATAAAAGGTACGATAATCGACTTCTGCAGATGGTCAAATTGTAGGTTCTTTCAAGACCTTCAAAATGCTTACCTGCAGAAGTCGATTATCACATGTATAGTAGGAGCTAGATCGCTTTGAGAGAGGCCCAAAATTCGCTCAAATCTGCTCTCAGCAAATAGCTCCTTGGAGTTACTAGGCTGCACGATTGATTCCGGACTATTTTTTTTTCTTAAAGTGCTAGTCTCAACAAAGGAGATGCGCTCAAGTACGTGAAAAAAGATTGAGTCTAGCCGGAGCTATGATTTCCCAGGAATAGGCCAAAAAAAGGCCTAGAATAGACCTTCTGTGGGCCCAAGGGCCCGTGGAGGGCTTCGGAAAAATCCCAAAAAATTTTTTTTGTACCTTTTAAACATAGTATTGATGGATAAAATTTTTTTGGAATTTTTCCCAGACCCCCCTGGTGACGCCTCTGGCCGAAATGCTCCGAAATGACTCATATACATTTTTCGAAGAAGAAAATGGAATACTTGCTTCATTACAACATGAACGATATTTTACTGCAAAGATTTTCTGCGAAGTTCACGCTTGCTCGTTGTCGTCAAGTACGCAAGGAGGCTCCTCACGTGGCGGTCGAGCGGATGCCACCTGATATTTCTCAAAAACTGCTGAATGCGATTGGACGCGACTGTTTCGCACCTCAGGACGCCGCTGAACTTGAGAACTTCTTGAAGACTCGTTCCCATCACTTGGAAGGTTCTCGGCTCGACGTGCAGAGTCGAGTCCATTTTTGTCAAGTCCGCGGTTCTCCTCGCCGGTAGTGCGTGGAGTTGCGCTCGTGAATAGCTGAGTCGCGGGCAGCGATATGAGATTTTCACACAATGACTCTGAATGCGAGTGATTATTAGGGTGGGCCGAAAAATGGAAATTTTCGAAAATCGTTACGCCTGAGGGCCAATTTTTTGCTATTCTGCACGTAGATAATGGAAAATTTCTTTGCGGATTTTTAAAAAGAACTTTCAGGTTCTGGCAAAAGCCTTGAAGATTCTTAGAAAATAGAGTGAAAACGTCATTTTTACCCTATTTCTAAAAGCAAAGTTATAGCGTGCAGAACCTACGCGGTGGCACCAAACAGTAATCGAACAATGTCTTCTCACGTATTTTTTCCCGTAGAAACCGAAAATCAGGTTCGTTTGAGCTTTAGGAGTTAAGGGCCTTCGTGAATTGCGAGATATCGATCAGAGTGGGAAAACGACAATTTCCGGGAAACGCCAGACTTCTGTGAAATTGAAAACGATCCTCCAAACTCGATTCAATCGACCAAAAATCACCACACACTATATTTTCTCATGTATTTTGACTTGCTGAAGACGGTCTTGGTGGTTTTAGGAAGCTAGGACGCGTCAAAATTTAGCTATGAGCGAATGTATCAGGACGATTTTCGTAGGGCTCACGAATGGGCTCGTCGCGGCCAGGGCATAGGTCACGGGCACGAGTCCTCTTTCACTCGATGCGTAAACCCCACTATCATTATTAGTCGGGGCCGAGTGGGCGCCATCATTGGGAGAACTATTCCCACGAGGTTTTGCTCCGAAATCCCCTTCAGAAGACTGTCCTGATTATGGAAACCCATGTTGCCAAGCCGAGAAATGGTCACAATTTGTTTGAACTGAAATCGTTTAAACAATTGATAAGAATTGATTCTCCGATATGGATACTATTTTTGAGAGGTATATTGGGTGATTCAAAATCGGAAGTTACTCTTGTCATTTTTTGCTAAAATCGATTGTTTTTTACTTATACGCACTTTTAAATCGAAAAATCACGATATTGTGATTTTTACTAGTGAAAATTGAGAACAAAAAAGTAAAGAGTGCCTTTTCTGGCGATGGGAATCTATCCTCCTAACCATTATCGACAATATCCAATAACAGGAAGTAATTTTTCCATTTTTTAACTAATTGTTCATGACGCTTCCGCGTGTGTTGGAGTATACTTGAGTACTAACGCGTCAGGGGACACTAAAAATCGATCATGTATACTCCAACACACGCGGAAGCGTCATGAACAATTAGCTAAAAAATGAGGTTTTGGACCGGAAACATTACTTCATTTTATTGGAAATTGTCGATAATGATTAGAAGAATAGATTCCCATCGCCAGAAAAGGCACTTTTTACTTCTTTGTTCTCAATTTTCACTAGTAAAAATCGCCATATCGTGATTTTTCAATTTGAAAGTGCGTATAAGTGAAAAAGAATCGATTTTAGCAAAAAATGACAAGAGTAACTTTCGATTTACAATCACCCGAAATACCTCTCAAAATAGTATCCATATTGGAGAATCAATTTTCATCAATTGTTTGAACGATTTCAGTTTAAACAAATTGTGACCATTCCTCGGCTTGGCAACATGGGTTTCCATAACCAGGACAGTCTTTTGAAGGGGATCTCGGAGCAAAACCTCGTGGGAATAGTTTTCCTAATGATGGCGCCCACTCGGCCCCAACTAATAATGATATTGGGGATTACGTATCGAGTGGAAGAGGACTCGTGTCCGTGACCTATGCCCTGGCCGCGACGAGCCCACTCGTGAGCCCTACGAGAATCGTCCTGATACGTTTGCTCGTAGCTAAATTTTGACGTGTCCTAGCTTCCTAAAACCACCAAGACCGTCTTCAGCAAGTCAAAATACATGAGAAAATATAGTGTGTGGTGATTTTTGGTCGATTGAATCGAGTTTGGAGGATCGTTTTCAATTCTACAGAAATCTGGCGTTTCCCGGGAAATTGTTGCTTACCCACCCTGATCGGTATCTCGCAAGTTACAAAGGTCCTCTACTCCTGAGGCTCAAACGAACCTGATTTTTGGTTTCTACGGCCAAAAATACGTAAGAAAACATTGTTCGATCACCGTTTGGTGCCACCGCGTAGGTTCTGCACGCTATAACTTTGCTTTTAGAAATAGCGTAAAAATGACGTTTCCACTCTATTTTCTGAGAATCTTCAAGGCTTAATCTAAAAATTCTTTTTAGAAATCCGCAAAAACTTTCTCCATTATTTACGTGCAAAATAGCAAAAATTGGCCTTCAGCCGTGACGATTTTCGAAAATTTCCATTTTTTGGCCCACCCTAATGCATAATCGAAATGAGGCATTATGAGCGCACTAACTAACAATTTCTTCACTTTGGTGGATAGGAAGTGTCCTCGATATCGCAATTCATGAAGAACTCCATGTACTTTGGAACAGATACTTGCTACATGAGCATTCCAAGAAAGGTCTTCGCGAAAATGACCCCCAAGTTTTTAATCGATTCCCGAAGAGGAATAACTTGACCATCTACAAGGATGGGTGGTAGTGCTCCAAGATCGATTCGCATGTGATACTGTACAGAGGCATACAGTATCGCTACTGTCTTAGGAATATTCAATCGTAACTTATTATCATCAGCCCATTGCACAATATTGACCGAGTCTTCGTTCAGTTTTTCGATCATAGACGGTAATTCATTAGGTCTGCCTTGGATGTATATTTGGAAGTCGTCGGTAAATAACATACCCTCACAGTATTTCAATATACACAAGATAGGATTGATGAGTATCAGAAAAATTATTGGACCCGAGTTTGAGCCTTGGGGGAAGCCCGACAAACTAGCTTCGAAATTAGACACAGCTCCATTCTTGCCGACTACAGCTTGTCGTCTACCGCTCAAGTATGAGTGGAACCAGAGTAAAGTTTCATTCGGAAAGTTAATTTCTTTCATCCTCAACAATAGTTTTTCACGGATAACACTGCTAGATGCAGATTTGGAATAAAAAAAAACCTGGAGTGTCACCAACCCATTCTCAATGCCACAGCGAATATCCTCTGAGACTTTCAATAGAGCAGTTTGTGTGCTGTAGTTCGCGCGAAATCCTGATTGGAATGGAGATAAGATCTTCTTTCACTCAAGATGGTCCACTAGTTGATTAGTTATCAAAGTATCGAAGACTTTAGCAAAGTGAGGCAAATTTGAGATGGGTCTAGTTTCTGCGGGTGTTTGCGAGCGTGGGACTTTACTCAGCGGAATCACAAGTGATTTCTTCCACATCTCTGGGTAATGGCAAGTTTTAATCAAAGCATTGAATAAATTCACGAAAAATGGGACTAGTGGGGGAAGGACTGATCTAAGGTGTTGAAGGGACATACCGTCATTACTTTGACCCTCCAACTTTGGCAAGCAACTAAGCATAGATTTGTAGACCTGATTACCGTCGACTGGTGTCAGAGAAAACTCCGGGTAATCACAAGTAATGCTACTACTAATGATCGAACGTAAGGTAGATTCAGAGCAAATTGGGTGCTGACACGTCATTTCCGAATAGTGTTCATTAAGGACTTCGGCAGAAAAAATCTCTAGAGGTGACTTGTTTTTGTCTTTGGAAAAACCTAATGTCTTGAGAAGATTCCAATAACCTGCTTTGCCAGATGCTTTGGACAGGGCTTTCACACAATAATCATCCTTAGCCTTTCTTTTCTTATACTTCAACTGTTTCCGGAGTAATTTATATTCAGCCCATTGCATTGGATTCTCAGATCTCTTTGCTCGTTTATATTTTTGGTCACGAGCTTCGCCTTCTTCCACAAGTTCAGAGAGATAGATAGATACATAGATAGATGTCCTTTTATTCGTCCGCAGACAAAAGATCAAATTACATATGATTACATATGTCTGTTAAAAGTATAATATCGTGTATAGAGAATAATGTATATATATATATACTCATAATAATGATAGTTTCAGTGAAATACTGCTTTGGTCAAGGACACTTAGTATCACAATTTGTGACTAGTCAGGGCAAAATTACTCATTATTCTAAGTACAAAATTCTATAGTAAGAGGGGGATATGGGCTCACAGTCATATCACAGCTGTGTTTCATCAGTCGGGTGACAGAAGGTCACATATAGAAAAAAATAAATATTAATAAAAAGTGGAGCCCAACCCATCACAGATTGAAATAGTGCTTCTTCTCCACATCAATTCTTTGAGGAGACTGTGTCAATAAAAAATCTTTCAAGTCCTCTTTAAGTGGCGATACTTTCCTCAGCTGCCGAAAGCCCTGAGGGAGAAAGTTCCATAGATGAGCACATTGAACCTGGTATGATCTTCTTCCGTACTCAAGTCTCATATTGGAATCCTTGAGTACCCGCTCTTCTGCATCACCACGTGCGGGGCGTTCGGATTGGTACCTGGTGAACATCGCAGCTAGGTAGCCAGATCCTCTAAGATGCATGATCTTATGCATTAAGAGTGCTGCGAAGTACATTCTCCGCGAATCAGTACGTAACCAACCCAGACGCTCCCTAAACGGGGTGATGTGCTCGTCTCTCCTAAGATCAAAAATGTATCTCACACATGAATTGCTCAGTCGTTGTATCCGTTGCCGCTGTTCGTCCGTGGCGTCGAGGTACACGACCGTGCAGTAATCTAAATGCGGTTGAACCAAAGACTCGACCAGGCGAACTTGGAGTGATCTGGTGATCCACGCCCTAAAAAACCGCAAACCGTAAAGGGCTCTGTTCACTTTCTCAATTAATTTATCAATGTGCCGTTTCCACGTCAGTTAGCTGTCAAGTGTAACACCTAGACTCACGACAGAGTCACTGAATGGGACGAACACTCCGTCCTGTATCTCAACCCCTGGTAAGTTCATGCGTCGCAAGTCTTTGGCGTTCCTCTCGGAACTTGAAAAGATTGCCTTGGTCTTCCCAGCGTTGAGGCGCGGGTCGGAATTCCTAGCCCAGTCTGCAACGAGTCGCCCTATATCCCCTAGCCGAGCAATTCCCTGGTCGATGTTCTTTTCATCGACTTGTAGATAAATCTGGAGGTCATCCGCGTAAAATAAGTGGTTAACCGACTTCCCGTTCAGTAGCCCGGGCAAGTCATTCACATACAGACTAAAGAGGAGAGGCCCGAGAACGGACCCCTGTGGAACACCCAGATTGGTTTCCAGCCAATCAGGTTTACCTGCTTTCGAAGTGATTTGTTGGGTGCGACCCTGTAAATACGATTTTATCCACAGGAGTGCCGATCTCGAGAGACCGAGATGTCGTAGCTTCCTGAGTAGCTTGGATGGTGAAATTGTGTCGAATGCTTTACTAAAGTCAAACAGTAGGAGCAGAGTGATCTTCTTTCTGTCAATTCCTACTCTGATGTCGTCTGTCAACTCCAGTAGTGCCGTCTGGGTACTGTGATGTTGCTTGAAACCAGTCTGGAACGGATCAAGTAATTTCTCAACTTTTAAATACTCCGTGATTTGGTCATGTGCGATTTTTTCCAGAACCTTGGAGAGGAAACACAGCAGCGCTATGGGACGGAAGTTCGAGACTGTTGATGGAGCTGCAGTCTCCTTTAATGCAATCAGCTGCGCTTGCTTCCAAGCCTCAGGAAAAACGCTATGAGCGAAAGAGGGATTGAAGATATGTACAATAAGATCACCAATACTCGGAAGAGCTTTCGCGATCACGCTTTCGGGTATTCCATCCGCCCCACGGGCCTGGGAGGAGAAATGTTTAATGACAAGGACTACATCATTGTAATTTGTGGGCTTAAATTTAAACCCCTCCTCCGGTGCCGAACTAAAATCGTCCATTGCTCCATTAATATTTTCGTGAGGCGAGACACAAACCCCCGCAAAGTGAGCGTTCAACTCATCCGGTGTGAAGCCGTGAAGTTCTTCCTCTTTGCTCTTGGGCAAGACGCCAAGATTGCGCATCTCCTTCCAGATGTTCTTCTTCGGATCAAGAGCGTCCGTGAGATGGGTTTGAAAGAAGGAGTTACGCTCTTGTTCAATGCGCAAGTCGACCTCTTCGCTTAGCCGAAAGTACTCACTCTGAAGCTCAGGACACTTGCGTTGGTTACGTTGCATCCGCTCCCAGCGCCTACGCGTCGCGTCTCGCTTATTCATGAGCACTTTCAACTCCGGACTAATCCAAGGAGCATCATTTTTCTTCGGATTTATAGTTTTCTCCGGTGCTAACTCGTCCAAAACGGTTGTTAAATTTTCATTCAAGCAGTTAATTGCATCTTCCAAACTGGTTTCAGCATTTTCAAGAGCTGTCCAGTTGCAGCGGAGCAAGCGGTCATTCGATATCTCCGGAGTGGTCTTACGAAAATCCCTATAGGTGAAGGAATTTCTCGGCGGAGTGGGAGTGAAGACGCTGATGGTGACGTCAATGACCGAGTGCCTGCCGAAACTGGGAGAGAGAGAGAGATTGATTGATAACGGATTTATTTATGCCTAGGTCTTGTTAGACCGTAAGGCAAGAAGAAGTACAGTATTATACATATAAGAATAATGATAGACTACCCAGTGCGTTAATAGATGAACAAAATTGAACAAAATTGGTAATATCACGCTACGAAATCGATTGGTATCAAGAAAACATTGCAATTTCCAATAAAACAAAAAATACAGAATAGAACATATGGAAGCATTTAGTATCATAGGAAGCAATCCAAGCAAATATGTATTTCAAAACAAAGCACTCAAAATAATCGCAAAATTTCATGGAAATAACTGGTTAGCAATCGGGTGCAAATCGTGTTGTAGGTCAAAGTATCATACGTGGAATGACGAGTTTACATAAAAATTCATAGAATTTTATCGAGATCGCGCTCTGTGATAATTGGAATACGTTCAGACCCATCGTCTCTTCGAGCATACAGTGTTCCTTCTCGAGTCCAAATGTACTTGAAGTGATTGAGTTTAGCACGTTCTCTAGCTTTCAAATAAAGACCATGAGTAAATTCAGGTAGCATCTCATGCATGCATATTCTAGACTTACTGCGACTGTCAGGTTTCAAAACATTGAACGTCAGATCTCCAAAAACGCGCTTGACTTTCAATACATGATCACGAATACACTTAGATTTGAACTTCATAACAAAGGAATAGGTATCCTTGGAATGCGTGATTGCGTTTGACGGTGACGGATCAATTTTAGAATTTGCACTTTTGATTTTGATTTTTCGAATGTCAAGTAAATCACCTGACATAGATTCAACATTCAGGACCTTCAGAATGGTCTTCGAGATCTGATCCAACGGAACAGTCTCATTGCGTGGTATTCCAGTAACTTTAAGTTCCGAACATGATGATGAATCTACGTGCAAATTTTTGAGTTGGTCTACTTCTTTACGAAGTTCCAAATTTTCGGTTTCAAGTGAACTTATGCGTTCAGATTGTTGCTTCAGCAAAGTGAGAAAAGTATCGACTTTGTCGTTAAGGCCAGAAAAGCTCTGATTCGTCTTTGAATAATTTGACTGATTTGTGGTAAACAGAACTGAGAGTTGTTGAGCAGTAGAAAAATTTTCCCACCCAGTCGGTAAATGAGACATGGCTGAACGTATGGCTAATATGCAGAAGAATAAGACGCGTGGAATATACATATACAGAAAGTAGGAATGCCACAGAGACGCGATGCTTGGGCGTCTGATGTATATGTACTTTTGTATA
The DNA here is from genome assembly GCA_029851415.1 of Eretmocerus hayati. NCBI lineage: Eukaryota > Metazoa > Arthropoda > Insecta > Hymenoptera > Aphelinidae > Eretmocerus > Eretmocerus hayati. The sequence continues at coordinate 108,337,717 of CM056743.1, forward strand.
CACTGTCGAACTATCAATAACTGCCGAACACACTTTCTCACAATCAACACTAGAACACTCCGTCGATGGCACAGGTATACGTCGTTGGGTCGCAGTCACAGTAGCGGCGCTGATTGACTGATGTCATATATCGATGATCTGCTTCGTCGATGCCTGCTCTCAGACCACGAGTCGGATAACCTCAAAATATCATGCAGACAAAATCGGGTTCCTGGCTCAGGAAACGAGCCGGATGACAATGCCCGTTAGATGGATGAGCCAATGGAATGCCGATTTGACTGCAAAAATGCACCTCAAAGCAGAGGAATGCGCAGGAGTGAGTATAAAGCGAGGCAAATGCGGAGCAAACAAGAATAGGTGCGTCTACTTACGGAGCGCCAGAGAGAGAGAGAGAGAGAGAGAGAGAGAGAGAGAGAGAGAGAGAGAGAGAGAGAGAGAGAGAGAGAGCCCGTAAGGGGCTTTGGGTGTGACCTTCGGGTTGCACTTGGAGCTTGAGGGAGCGACGTTCCTCCGGACCCGAGTCCTACACTCACACCTACACAAACTACACTCTACACGCACCATACTTACGCTTGCTCAAGCATTACACAGACATACCAACATTATACAGAACACGCATCACAGGAAACACCACACCCGTGCTGGTCTGGTCCGGGGTCGGCCGGCATGCGATTCCAGGCCCTGGAAAAAAGAAGGAAGGAGATGATGTCCAGCATTGACGGCAAGAATTCCCCGAGTAAAGCGGGGCCCCATTCGGATCTTGGGGGGGGGGGGGGGTCCCAACAAGGCAAAGCGCGCTACCAGTAGCACACTTGGCTGGTGGACTCACGCGTAAAGCTACAAGCTATGGGAATACGCCACAAGCGGAAGGAGTTGGAGGAAAGGACCAACGCAAGAGGGAGGTAGACCTCACCCCAAGCAGCAAGAAGAGGAAGGGTTTGGGTGAGGCAGCGGAAAAACGAGTGCTAAAGCAATCGAAGCTCACTTTCCCGGTCCAACTAGGGAAGAATGCGAAGGTTGCAACAGAAGCACAAGAGGCGGCAGAGAAGCTGCTGAAGAACAACCCCGCGCTCAGGATCCAGATTACGCAACCTAGCAACGGGGTTGATGACGCCGTCAACTTGAGCTCAGACTCGAGCGAGTCCGACTCCACTATAGGGTCCCAGGAGAACGGAACAATCCTGACTCCCGGAATCGGTGCACTTGACGAGAGAGTACACGACGAAGAGTCTGATGAGATGGAGATTGACCCTATCCCCTCATTTGCGAATGCGGCACGACAAAGGAGTGGAAACGAGGCGGGCGATCTCATGGGGAAATGGGAAGACCTAGAAACGTGCTGGAAAGAGATGGAGGATAAGACATATCTCCTCCTCCTCGAGCACTTTAACTTGGTTATAGGGATAGCCGAGTCTGTTCCCAGCAACCCAGAAGGGACCAAGGGTGACATCGAAGAACTCAAGAAGATAGGCCACGCGCTCGGAGGCCTACTCACGACAGACGAGGTGAAGCGGGCTGCTTTCGAGACAACGCTCCTCGAAACGGAAAAGACCCTGGAAGCGAGGGGGAATGTGCAGCCTCCGGCCACAAAAAAACCGGCCGCGTCGGGTAATGGCTTTCAGGGAAGGGGGGCAGGGAAACCGGAATCGCGACCGGGGCATCAACGCGGTTCGAAGGGGACGCGATACGGTCCTCCACCGGGAGGTCTCGGAACACCGCGCTTGACATCAATGCTCAATCGGCCCGAGCAGAATGGGCCTTGGAAGGAAGTGGTGTCGAAGAAACGAGCGAGAAGGGCGAATGAGAGCGGTAGATCGAAGGATGCCGCCGGAAAAAAGCGAAAATGAAGCCGAGAAGGGTAAAGCCTGAAGCCAAGGTGGGCTAACCTACGCAGACATGCTGCGCATGATAAAAACGGATGACCTCGATGAAGAAGTGGGCTCTAAGATCACGGGCATCCGAAAAACCCAAGAAGGCAAAGTCCTTCTTGAACTCAAGAAGGGCACCGATGTCACCGCCGTCAAGGCAGCCTTGGCACCAGTCGTCGGGCAAAAAGTAGCTGTCCACTGTCTAGCGAACAGTACGACCCTCAAGGTGCTCGGAGTCGACTACGATGTCGACATAATCAAGGTGCGGGATGACCTCGCGAGGGCTCTACCAAAGAACGAAAAGGGAGCCGTTGTAGTCAAGTCCATCCGGAGTGGCTACCGCGGCACCCAAACCGCTGTTGTCTCGATCGCAACGAGACTGGCCCACCATCTCCTCGACTGGAAGGAGCCCAAGGTTGGATGGGGCAGAGTTAGGATCTGCGAGAAAGGCGCCATCCCACGGTGCTATAACTGCTTAGAGTTCGGCCACAAGGCCTCGGGGTGCAAAAAAGAGAGGGCAGAGGAACGAAAACCAAAACTCTGCTTCCAATGCGGCGAACCAGGGCACCTTGCCGCGACTTGCAAGGGAAAACCAAAATGCCTGAGCTGTGCGGCGATCGGGTCCAAATCTGACCACAGATCTGGGGCCAGCAACTGCACTGCGTACCAGAGGGCAAGAGCCACATATAGACGCAGGAAGGGAAGAAATGACTGGTTTCATCCAAGTTAACCTCAGGAAGAGTGGCGACGCAAACGATCTTCTACGCGCTATTGCCAAAGAAGAGGGGATCGATGTTCTGATTATCTCCGAACCGCCCCAAAAGCGCGAATTCTCTCGATCCACATTCGATCACTGGAGGACAGCCGTAATCCAGATCATGAGTCCTGCGATCCGTGAGGCTGGACCAGCTAGTAGTGGCCGCGGTTTCGCTCGAAAGACCATAGAGGGCACAGCAGTCTACAGCTGCTACTATTCGCCGTCGCTCAAGACGCACGAATTCGAAGACGAGCTCCACGACCTAGAAGAGGATGTGAGGCAATGGGGGGGGGGGGGGGCCAGTTATAATCGCGGGGGATTTCAACTCCAAGGAACCGACTTGGAGCGGGGGGCCGCGTGATAGACGGGGGTAATACTCGCTGATGCCATGGAGGCATTGGGATTAGCGCTCGCGAACGAGACGGGGGTTATCACCTACTACCCACACGACACTCGGTCCAGGAAGGGAGGTTCGTCTTCGGTCCTCGACCTGACGTTCATGAGCCCGTCGCTCATGGGACGTATGACATCGTGGGAGGTTCTGGACACGGAAACATTATGTGACCATCGACATATTCGGTTTCGGCTTAGGACTGACGGACAGAGACAGACGACACGCAGACCGCGACCGACGGGGTGGCAGGTACGCCAACTAGACGAGGGAAAATTCCGGGAATCGATAGAAACTGCTGAGGATCTCCCGATGAACTCCACCGCGGAAGAGGCTGTGGATATGGTAACGACTACCATCACAAGAGACTGTGACGCATCCATGCCTCGCAAGACAACACCATGCTTCTGGAGGAAACCAGAGTACTGAATCACAGATGAGATAAAGGCTCTACGAAGAACGAGCAACAAGAAAAGAAGGACCGCGTGGCGATCAAGGAAGCTGCAACGACCATCGCTGGCGGAAGATGACAGAGCGTACAAAGAAGCAAAGAAGGCTTCTAGCCATCCGGAGGGGCAAAGAGAAATGCTGGGGTGGATTGTGCGACATGGTTAACGGAGACCCCTGGGGCACGCCATACGGCGTGGTCATGTCAAAGGTCCGAACCCGGAGGGGCAACCCAGCACCGACCGATGCAGCAACCTTGCGCAGCATCGTGGAAGACCTCTTTCCAGCAGGAGAACCCAGAGTGACATTCCCTCCGGAGAGCGAAGATCCCATCCCGCTCTTCACTATGCAAGAGCTACTCATAGCGGCGAAGAGGCTGCCAAACGGCAAGGACCCTGGCCTGGACGGCATTCCAAACGAGGCTCCGAAACTGGTCTTCAAATACAAACCAGATTTACTCCTCGACCTCTTCAACATCTGTCTGAGCGCGGGAATTTTCGGATAAGTGGAAACGCCAGAAGCTGGTTCTGATACCTAAGGGTCAAGGAGGTCAACGCCCTCTCAGCATGCTCGACAATATCGGGAAAATGTTCGAGAGGATGGTGCTCAACAGGGAAGAGAAAGCCTACGAAGAAGGCGGTGAGCTATCACCAATGCAGTTCGGGTTCCGGAAGGGAAGGAGCACTATGCACGCGCTCGAGGCGGTCCGAGAACGGGTTCAAGCGTCGGTAGGGGACCCATACCAAGAAAGAGGAGGATTCTGTGCCATCATTGCGTTGGACATAAAGAACGCGTTCAACTACGCGAGCTGGGAGCGAGTCTATCAATCCCAAGCAGGTAAAGTGCCCCCCTATCTACTAGCCGTCACGAGTGGCTACCTGCAGAACAGGACCCTCGTGTACCACACCGACGAGGGACAAGACATTCGGGTACTGTCCGCCGGAATCGGACAGGGATCGGTTTCCGGGCCGTTCAACTGGAATAACCAGTACGACAGCTTACTGTCTATCGAACTGTCAGAAGGAGTGATGATAGTGGCTTTCGCGGACGACGCGGGACTCATAGTATGGGCTGACAACCAGGAGCTCTTGAGTAGACGCGCGGACGAAGCGCTGGCCCGAGTCTACGAGTGGATGATCAGCAGGCTTCTGGACTTCGCTGTCAAGAAGTGCGAAGCAATCGTGGTCACAAGGCGTAGGAAGTTTGACCTACCCCGGTTTTATATCAACGGGCAAGAGATCCCACGGAAGACAGAGCTGAAATACCTCGGTGTATGGCTCGACGACAATTGGTCATTGAAAAAGCACATCCAGGAAGCCGCCCAGAAGGCGAGCAGGGTCGGTGCGGCGCTCTAGCGGCTTATGCCGGATATCGGAGGACCCAAAGAAAAGAGGCGCGCACTTCTCAACACCGTCACCACCTCCATCATGCTGTACGGTGCACCCGTGTGGGGAAAGAGAGTAGAGAAGACCATCATCGAGAAGAGAATGGGGCCTGTCCAACGGAGAGCGGCGCTGAGAAGTATCCGTGCCTACCGCACCGTGTCAAGAGATGCGGCTCACGTGTTCGTGAGTACACCGCCCATCCACTTGCTCGTCGCGGAGCGAGTGAGGATCTGGGACCACCAGAAAGTGATCAGAGCCGAACGAGTACTCACTCCGACGATGAAGGAGATCATCCGCGACAACGAGAAGGAAACCACTCTTGAACAGTGTCAAACTGAGTGGGATTCACCATTTGCAAATGGCAGATGGACGCACCGGCTAATCCGTGACGTAGCCAAGTGGGCGGAACGCACCCACGGAGAGATGGACTACTGGACGACGCAGGCACTGAGTGACCACGGTTGCTTCGGTGCCTACCTGACCCGGTTAAAGAAGAGGACATCCCCAGTATGTCAGTCATGCGGGGACAACTGGCATGACGCTGAACACGCCATGTTCACATGCAACGACACCCGAAGGGAGCGCGCCGAGTTGGATAGATGGCTGGGTGCTCAACTAACACCTGAGAATCTCGTCCCGTACTTGCTCCACAACCAGGAGACATGGGATAGACTCACCGGATACATCAAGCTGGTGATGACCCGCAAGGAGGAGAAAGAGAGGGAAGTGAGGCGCCTCGAAGCAGGCGAATTACAGTAAACCTGCTGATTTAAACACTAGAGGTCCAAATGGTTCCAGGAGGAATACGATGGACTGAAGAGGGAAGGGAGAAGAGAGAAGAGAGAAGATCGAAGATCGAAGAAAAAAGAGAGATCGAAGAAAGAAGAAAGAAGAATGAAGAGATGGAAGAAGATCGAAGAAGGAGAAACAACACCTGCGAGTCGTGAGAAGAGAGACGCTCGATCCTGAGCGCGAGATGCCGCCGGTCCTGAAGTAATGCTCACGCGGTGTTGGGGCCGGATTGGTAAGTTGGTGGATCTCTCCCTTGTTCGATGGCCAGCGCCAAAGGGGAAGGGAGAGAGGGTTTTATCTGGTACGGATGGCCGCATCGATGCGGAATCCAGCCCGGAAGCCTTGAGAAGTATCGGCCAGGCGTAATCGTCCGTCCGGAACCTCTCTGTGGCTACGTCGCAGCGTATTCACCCTACAAGCACCTAAAAAAAAGACAGAGAAGGAGAGAGAGAGAGAGAGAGAGAGAGAGAGAGAGAAACCTGCCAAATACGGAACAGATTCAATCTATTTGCCATGATCACATCCGTCGAGGAATGATACATACTAATTCATTCGAAGGGATGGAAACTCTACAGTAGAATCCTCCAATTTCTGGGCGTAAGCGTCGTTGATTTTACTAACTTTTCTTCGGTTCAAAAATTTGAGGGATTTCGGATGAGCAGACTAGCCAATTTGTTGGGACCACAATCCCAAGCTGTCCTGTCTATCTAGAAGCTTGAGCGATCGAACGATCGAACCAAATGACTCAGAAGTATATGTAAGTCCAGAGTCTCCGAAAAGCTTAAGGTGCAAAATTCATCGTGTAAATTTTTTTGTGAGTGATGGATGTCAGATATGGATTTTTCTCGTTCTAAAGAGAAACATGAACCGACAATTCCATTCACGTACTTGAATGGGAAAAGGTAAGGTTTCAAGATCGAAAGGCTTGCATTTCCTCGGACTTCTCTATCAAGAATTCGGTCAATCTGTTTCAGAAGTGTTCGAATAGCCACGTGAGAATGATGTTTACATACTTGCTACGAGTGAACAAACTGATATCATGATAATAGCCAAGAGCTTTTCATAACTTACCGGTCTAGTGAGTTCCCTCACTCTCATAAGACCGAATATACAAATATAAACGAAAGCTCCATGGCATTGTGGCGCGTATCAGGGAAACTCACACTCGCACTTTCAATTTTCGCACGTATGCGATTTATCCAAGCAATGAACATGGACTACGTCAGTACGTATATGACGGACGCACATACTTTTATATTGTAGTGTACATCAAATATCTGTGGTTCCATATTCCACATTTATTTGATCTCTTGAGGAATGATCTTGCAATACAATCGGAGAGTTATCACAGGAACAGACAATTACTTGCTTGATTTGCAAAAAGGAGCAGTCTCGATTTTCTGTCGATGGAATTTCAACACTTTTTGGCACTGGGAATTGAACCCCGTATCCGGTTTTAGGCGACATTTCAGGCAAACTTTCTTCCGCTACTGGCACCCTGTGCCTTACTGGTCCAACCCTTCCATCGCTCGCCGTCGTCGTCCTCTCGAGCCAGGACCTCGACAAAAAAGGAAGTATCGGTGTCAATACTCATCTTTCGAGTGCGCTGGCTCAGGACGGCGACGAGTGATTTCCAAAATTTTAGCTGTGAACGTTCACCCGTCACAACTCATCATTAGAAATTTCGTATCGGGGGAACATTGCTAGGTCCCCGGGATGGTACGGAAAAGCCACACGAAGTCATAAGGCAAGTGTTTATCGAAAGTTCGAAAATGAGTCGGAAATTCCACACATTCACTAGCCGGATATCGATCTCTAAAATTAAGCTGACCCCCACTCCGGAGCGGTTTGACCACGATCATAAAGAAAGGTCTGGCTACTCCGTGGGGCGCACGCGTTGCTCAAGTGATGCCACCGCGGTCGGCTTTTACCAATATGGCCACCTCGGGGAAGGCGATATGATTAGCTGGGAAAAACAGCAGCTGGTGATCTTTAGACTTCAATATTTACAACAATACAGCGATGCGTTATGAATTTTCAACAGCCGGACAACCGTCAACCTGCAGCAAATGTCTGCTCCACTTCGTTGTTTTTTCAGCCAATCAGATCGCCTTAATCGAGGCGGCCATATTGACAATAATTGACTGCGGCGGCATCACCCGAGCAACGCGTGCGCCCTATGGAGTGACCAGACCTGTCCCCATAATCGTGGGTCTAGAGGGTCATTTTCGGACGTTCCTGAAAACAATTATCATCCCTGGACTTTCCAGCGACAATAAACTGTGACACACCAATCTGTTAAGATAATGAGTTCAAAAATTGATGGTCAGAAGTCCCCACAAAACTAGGCAGTCTGACGCCGGTTCCGAGATCTTTAAATAGGGGACAATGTTCTGAACGCTATTCTAGGGATAGAGAATGTGACTCCAGAAAAATCATGAGCTCCGGCACCTAATCCCTGAAAACTTCTTGAGGTACTCTTGGATGAAGTGATATCAATGTAATAAGTCATACCGCATGTCATGGTCGATGTGCAAGACTTCCGTGTATGAGGGGTCAGTGTTGATCAGGCATGGGCAATGTTGCGAATGACCAACCAGGGCGTTATATGAGGGTTTCCACGGAACTTTTGACTTTTGTTTTACTGCAATGTTCCTGGAGTATTCTGAACTATGACAAGTGCGTAGAAGTGACATTGTATAGTATTTGGCATCATTCAATATGGTCTGCAGTCTTTTTTGTTGAAACGCACCCTGATTTGTCGACAAAAGACTGCAAAAGATGACTTTTGGGTAGTTCACAAACGAACCAATGCGATTTTTCAAATTGAAGAGGCTGTAACTAAAATACCTAAGCCTCAACTACTTTGCTGGAATGATATATCCATCTACCAACCTTATATTTTGAGAAAATGTTTGATTCAGAGGTGTGCACTAATTTGGTTATGATATTAGCTCTCATTTATCGATGTAACCGAGTTTTGTGGGAAAACTTTCTCTGGCTATTGTTTACCAAAATGATGAAATACCTTACGCGAAACGAAAAATGTACCAACGAGTTTTCGAAGTTGAAGGGAAGACGAATCGAATCTCGTTTGGTTTGTGAGTGTGCGTTGATCCGGACAAATTTTATAGAGCTTCAAAGCTCATAAAGTTATCGCGCCACTGGCTTTGAAAATGGGCATTTTTTGGTGACATACTCAGGAGACGTAAAGCACAGGATTGGAATGCTGTGCTCTTTTTTCTTCATCAAGAAATGGATATAACCGCACTGTTTTGAGTCGCAAAAGTCGACCGGTATTTCTGTGAGAAGCTGAGGAGAAATATTTGAATCCGGATGGTAAGCTAAATATGCTTCTAAATGTGATGGTATTGCGATTTTCTTGATTTTTACATAGTGTAAGGCTGAAATATGAACAAAATAACACCACAGTATACTCTAGAAATTGAAATGAGACTCATAGGTCGTGACTCGATGTTGGAAATTTACATCGAATTTCGGAAAAATCAATGATGAAATTTATCTTAAAGTCGAGTCAGGCGAAATATAATCCCTATCAATCGTCTAGATAATGTTTTGAATCGAATCTATTCGATTAGAGTTTATTTTCCAAATGATCCAAGATTGAAATTTCGTACTTGTCGTTATGAACCAGATACCTTGGCTTGAAAGGGAGTGGCACCACTTTTTTTTTACATGTTTTCAAGGTCTAGGAATCACATCAAACCCATTTCAAACGTGTTGGATGGAAAATTTTGTTTTCTATTTCGGAGGGCCAACAGTTGGAAGTTCCATGGAAACCCTCGTATGATGACATCCACGGATATCTGTGAATGGTTTTTAGCTTACGTGAGATGGATCAATCCTACAAGATTTATTCCTGCTACAATTTGTATTCTTTTTCGACGATTTCTTTTCACTTCTCCTCAATTCTGTCTGATGATCTGCTGCAGTGATCAACTTCTGTAGATCTTGAGTCTTTCGATCCCTCTCTTTCTTCCTTTGCTCTATCTTCTTCATTTCAGCCATCAGGAATAGTTCCTCATCTACCTCTTCGACAGTACGGTTATATAATCTCTTGAGTTGGTCTTTCCGGCGCTGTTCATGTTCTATATCGAAGAAATAAGTTCTCCCATTCAGAGACTTTACCTTGTTGAGTATAGCACAAACATGATAGTACCTGGAAAGAACATGAAAAATTCAAACAAAATTCGAGATTTCGGTGGTGACTATCTGCAAACCACGTGAATACGTTTTGACCATTTTCGGCCCCCGAACATCATACCCGTGAATCACTGTAGCTTTTTTATTGTACTGTTTCTTTCCCTTATTGGAAATTCTAGGCTTTTCAAGGAATTCATGAGTACTATTTCTGAGATGGAATGTTGAGATTGGTGAGGATCATCGTTTTTGAAGTTTGCGTGCCAAGACAGTAGTTTGGATTCATGCGATATTCCGAAGTTTGTCAAGGAATCCGAGTATCCACACGGAAGGATCTCATTTAGTACCACAACTGTATCTAGGTGATACAGTTGTAGTACTTAATGAGATATTTAAAGACAGTATCTCGAGTGGAGCGAAATGTCTTTTTATGGTGAGTCCAAAACGTATATTGCACGTGGTCTCGGCTGATTTCCCTGTTCATGGAAATCTTTGTTGGGGAATATTTAACGACGATCGAGTAGGGAATTCCGAAGGGGAGGAGTACCTTTATTACACATCCAAATTGAATTCCGCGCTGGAGAGTTCCATCGGTCAGATTGTTAGCGGGAAGATTTGATCGATCCCTTCATCGCCTGCTTCGACAATATTTGCGGACGTTCTCGAGCACAGGGCTTCTGAAGGAGTCATAATCCTTGCTGAAATGTCGACGAATACGAGTTATCCTTGCCTTGAAACTTGGACGTTACTCGGTTACCATACAACAAAGATGATATCATTATTTGCGATTTCAATCGTGTAGCTCTCGATAAGTGTGTGACGGATATTTCAACTGGCTCAGTCATTCAAGAGACAGACAACTACCACTCACCACTCAATGCTGACCCAACCGAGGGCGATGCATCGTTACAACCTCTCGATTGTCATCAATCCGAAAAATCATGCACCGCAACGGAATCAAGCATCTCACATCATGAATCTAATCCTTGTCTCGTGTCTGACGTTTCATAGGATTTCTCCACGAATATAGATGACTCGGGATCTAATACGTTAACGTTCCAAGAGAATCAGGACGACTTCTTGAATGATTTTAAAAATTTGACAAAGGAACACAATCTCACCAATACGTGCGTCTCTGCATTCATGAAACTTATCAGGCCTGCGTACCCATTCCTCCCAAGAAATGGTCGCACTTTATTTAACACGCCAAGAAATTTACAAATTATTCAAATGAAAAATGGGAGGATGTACTATTTCGGAGTGGAATTTTGCATAAAAATGCATTACAGGGGTGTGCAAATTACTGATGATTTTTTGGAAATAGACATAAATATCGATGGCATGCCAATTTTTAAGAGCAGTAGTTTGAATTTTTGACCAATCTTGGGGTGTTTACGAAAATATAGAGAAAAACCCCCGTTTGTCATGAATATTTTTTGCGGTACCGGTAAACCAGATCCGTTAGGTGATTATCTCGATCAGTTCATCGACGAAATGAATCATCTTGAAGATCAAGAGATGGAATTGAATGGCAAACGATTTTAAGTGAGGATACGATGATTTTCTTGTGATGCTCCAGCCCGTGCAATGCTGAAACGTATCAAAGGCCACACTGCAATATATGTATGTGAAAGGTGTCGTATAGTAGGTTGCTACCACAATCGCCACATGTGCTACCCTACAAATAAAGAAGCACTACCGCGGGAAGACGGTGATTTTCGGGAATTTCCCCCCAAAAAACGTTCCTTGCACGACAATCACATAAAAGACAAATCATTGCTTCTCAAGTTGCGCAGAATACGTTTGGAGAAACAGTTTGTATGAGATCCAATGCATATGTATTATCTAGGGGTGACAGAGAGGCTTTTTTTGAAAAGATTTGTATCCGGGAAGCGGATCTATGAATTAACAAGCTCAAAGGAGGATGCACACTTTGTATGGGAAAATGGCCCATGAGCGGTAACCTCTAAATCTTTCTGCATCGTGTAGAGCGGGCCGCTGGCAATAACGAGGCCCTGTTTTGGGAGGTGTCACTACCGGGGAACTTTTTAAAACCAGTAAAATGCTTAGGGGGTAGTTTTTTTCGCAGAGCGGACCTAGCTGATGCAAAAACGTCGAAACTCAACAAATGCACCATCCAATTATAACGAATGAGAGCTCGATCGATTCGTCTTGATGAGGGGCTTCGTGTGCAGATGGATTGATAAGAGCGCAATGGAAGTCATGGACGTGGAGAGTGTTTGTATCGACTTTGGAAAAAACGACCCCTAAGATTCCAGACCTATTCATCGGTAGAACTCAGACTTGCACGATGGGATCCGGGTTTTCTTGGTTGCATTTTGTAGATATGATCCGGCCACGAGGTTATGACCTACTCGGAAACAAGCGCTGGTCTTGGAGGGGGACAGATGGCCGGAAAACCATTCCCAGTAGTAATATACGAGTTTAATCAGACACAGATAAACCAAGGGATGATAGGCGGGATACTGAGAGTTTGCACGACGCGATTACGACGGGGGCGTGCTCATTTTGTAGCTCGACAACAGTAGCAAGTATATATATCCTGGGAATTTCAGCGCTGAATTGCCAACGAGAGCTGCATCTCGGAATGTGAGTGACCTTGAAAAACCACCACTATTGATATTTCGACATTTTCCCAGGTATACAACGAATGCACGATCGGATCTCGGATTTTATGGGACCAGTTTGTAGATATCGATGAGGCGCAGCCCATGGACCAGGCGGGATATCAGCGCAGGAAGCAGATTCAGCGGGGGGAGGAGAATACGCCTCCCAGTAGTAACAGACGAGATGGGTCAGACATACGACCTGGGGTGAGTCTTTGAGATTACGAGAGTTTGCACGATGCGATTGAGACGGGGAAGAGCTCATTTTGGAGCTCGACAACTGTAGCAAGTGTGGGCATTCTCGGAATATCAGCGCTAAGTCACCGAGGTGATGTATCTCTCAGGATGTATGTGATAGCGGAACAACCCCTACTCAGAATTCGACATTTCCCTCGTATTAAACGAATGCACGATTGTATCTCGGACTTCATGGGGCCATTTGGTAGATATCGATGAGGCGGAGCCTATCGACCAGACGGGATATCAGCGCAGGGTAGAGATTCGGCGGGGGGGGGGGAATATGACTCTCAGTAGTAACCTACGAGATGGGTCAGACATACGACCTGGGGAGTGTATTTGATATTACGAGAGTTTGCACGACGCGATTGAGATGGGCAAGAGCTCACTTTGAAGCTCAACAGCTGTAGCAAATGTGGGTATTCTCGGAATATCAGCGTTGAGTCGCCAACGAGAGCTGCATCTCGGAATGTGAGTGACCTTGAAAAACCACCCCTATTGATATTTCGACATTTCCCCAGCTATCCAACGAATGCACGATCGGATCTCGAATTTCATGGGACCAGTTTGTAGATATCGATGAGGCGCAGCCTATGGACCAGGCAGGATATCAGCGCAGGCAGGAGATCCGGCGAGAGGGGGGGAAATATGGTTCCCAGTAGTAACAGACGAGATGGGTCAGACATACGTCCTGGGGGGAGTATTTGAGATTCGGAAAGTTTGAACGATGCGATTGAGACGAGCAAGAGCTCACTTCGAAGCTCGAAAACTGTAGCAAGTGTGGGTATTCTCGGAATATCAGCGCTGAGTAGCCGAGGTGATGTGTCTCTCAGGATAGATATGATAGCGGAACGACCTCTATTCAGACTTCGACATTTCCCTCGTATCAATCGAATGCACGATTGTTTCTCGGACTTCATGGGGCCAGTTAGTAGATATCGATGAGGCGGAGCCTATGGACCAGGCGGGATATCAGCGCAGGGTAGAGATCCGGCGGGAGGGGGGAAATATGACTTTCAGTAGTAACAGACGGGATGGGTCAGACATACGACCTGGGGAGTGTATTTGATATTACAAGAGTTTGCACGATTCGATTGAGATGGGCAAGAGCTCACTTGGAAGCTCGACAGCTGTAGCAAATGTGGGTATCCTCGGAATATCAGCGCTGAGTTGTCAACGACAGCTGCATCTCGGAATGTGAGTGACCTCGAAAAACCACCCCTATTGATACCAAGAGCTCCAAAGTGAGCTCTTTCCCGTCTCAATCGCATCGTGCAAACTCTCGTAATCTCAAATACTCTCCCCAGGCAGTATGTCTGACCCATCTCGTCTGCTATTACTGGGAGGCGTATTTTCCTCCTCCCGCTGAATCTGCTCCCTGCGCTGATATCCCGCCTGGTCCAGAGGCTGCGCCTCATTGATATCTACAAACTGGTCCCATAAAATCCGAGATCCGATCGTGCATTCGTTGTATAGCTGGGAAAATGTCGAAATATCAAAGGGGTGGTTTTTCAAGGTCATTCACTTTCCGAGATGCAGCTTTTGTTGGCAACTCATTGCTGATATTCCGAGAATATCCACATTTGCTACAGCTGTTGAGCTTCAGAGTGAGCTCTTGCCCATCTCAATCGCATCGTGCAAACTCTCGTAATATCAAATATACTCCCCAGGTCGTATGTCTGACCCATCTCGTCTGTTACTACTGAGAGTCATATCCCCCCCCCCCCCCCCCCCCCACGCCGAATCTCTATCCTGCGCTGATATCCCGCCTGGTCCATTGGCTGCGCCTGATCGATATCTACAAATTGGTCCCATAAAATTCGAGATCCGATCGTGCATTCGTTGTATGGCTGGGAAAATGTCGAAATATCAATGGGGGTGGTTTTCCAAGGTCAGGGTGTCTATCAGAATCCTTGCAAGGCAAAAAAGGACTTCCTAAGGACTTTTGAAGGACCAAAACCGTACAATGTAAGGACTTGGTTTTGGGAGCTACATGCTCATCGAGTACCCAAATACCATTCTTGAATCAACTATTAACTATAATTTATGTAATAACTGAATTTGTAAGTGTCCTCCCAATAGTTGAAAGTTGAAAGATCCTGAGATTTCATCCTCAGAGTATCTTTTCGCTGTGACGATGAATTTTTTCAATATAGCAATTACTGTCCAAATTATACCAAGTTTTCTTTAAACCTCTGTCAATGCTCACGATGGGACCGGGTACAGATCGCTATGCAACTAGCGACTCTTCTTCGAGGTTTTTACCAAAAAACTCATTGTATTCCAAACTTGAAAAGTTCTTTTGGGCCACTGCATTGCTACGAGAGAAGATTTTGCTCATATAATTGCTGAGCTAGTGCGTGCGATCTATTTTTTTGTATATACAATCGAACTCACAAGCAAATCGAGTAAGATGTATGAAAACGCTCATTCTGCGTATTGAATTCTTTCAATCCCTCCTGAACCCCCCCCCCCCCCGCAAGACCTTTCTCGAAATCTCCACCAAGATGGTCGGGACCAATTTTTAAATTTCTACACTCGTCCAGAAAAGTCTCTAGTAGTATATGGAAAATCTACGAGCGTGCTGGCACTGATGACATCTTTCTTCTCTCATTTCTCAACTACTTTGAGAAGTTATTCTGCAAGACATTATATTGCTTGCCTCCGAATTCCGAATTAGTAAGGACCTAGCCATGCAAATAAGGACTTTCTAAGGACATAAGGACTTTCCAAATCAAATAAGGACATTCTAAGGACTAGAAGGACTGGAAGGACCGGTAGACACCCTGAAGGTCACTCACATTCCGAGATGCAGCTCCCGTTGGCAACTCAGCGCTGATATTCCGAGAATACCCACACTTGCTACAGTTGTCGAGCTCCAAAGTGAGCTCTTTCCCGTCTCATTCGCATCGTGCAAACTCTGGTAATCTCAAATACTCTCCCCAGGTCGTATGTCTGACCCATCTCGTCTGTTACTACTGAGAGTCATATTTTTCTCCTCCCGCCGGATCTCTACCCTGCGCTGATATCCCGCCTGGTCCATAGGCTCCGCCTCATCGATATCTACTAACTGGCCCCATAAAGTCCGAGAAACAATCGTGCATTCGATTGATACGAGGGAAATGTCGAAATCTGAATAGGGGTTGTTCCGCTATCACATATATCCTGAGAGATATATCACCTCGGTGACTCAGCGCTGATATTCCGAGAATACCTACACTTGCTACAGTTGTCGAGTTTCAAAGTGAGCTCTTGCCCGTCTCAATCGCATCGTGCAAACTCTGGTAATCTCAAATACTCTCCCCAGGTCGTATGGCTGACCCATCTCGTCTGTTACTACTGAGAGTCATATTTTTCCTCTCCCGCCGAATCTCTACCCTGCGCTGATATCCCGCCTGGTCCATAGGCTGCGCCTCATCGATATCTACAAACTGGTCCCATAAGATTCGAGATCCAATCGTGCATTCGTTGTATGGCTGGGAAAATTTCGAAATATCAATAGGGGTGGTTTTTCAAGGTCACTCACATTCCGAGATGCAGCTCTCGTTGGCAACTCAGCGCTGATATTCCGAGAATACCCACACTAACTACAGTTGTCGAGCTCCAAAGTGAGCTCTTGCCCGTCTCAATCGCATCGTGCAAACTCTCGTAATCTCAAATAGTCTCCGCGGGCCGTATGTCTGACCCATATCGTCTGTTACTACTGGTAGGCGTATTTTCCTCCTCCCGCTGAATCTGCTCCCTGCGCTGATATCCCGCCTGGTCCATAGGCTGCGCCTCATCGATATCTACAAACTGGTCCCATAAAATTCGAGATCCGATCGTGCATTCGTTGTATGGCTGGGAAAATGTCGAAATATCAATAAGGGTGGATTTTCAAGGTCACTCACATTCCGAGATGCAGCTCTCGTTGGCAACTCAGCGCTGATATTCCCAGGATATATATACTGGCTACTGTTGTCGAGCTACAAAATGAGCACGCCCCCGTCGCAATCGCGTCGTGCAAACTCTCAGGATCCCACCTATCATCCCTTGGTTCATCTGTGTCTGACTAAACTCGTATCTTACTACTGGGAATGGTTTTCCGGCCATCTGTCCCCCTTCAAGAACAGCGCTGGTCTCCGAGTAGGTCATAACCTCGTGGCCGGATCATATCTACAAAATGCAACCAAGAAAACCCGGATCCCATCGTGCAAGTCTGAGTTCTACCGATGGATAGGTCTGGAATCTTATGGGTTGTTTTTTCCAAAGTCGATACAAACACTCTCCACGTTCGTGACCTCCATTGCGCTCTTATCAATCCATCTGCACACGAAGCTCCTCATCAAGACGAATCGATCGAGCTCTCATTCGTTATAATTGGATGGTGCATTTGTTCAGTTTCGACGTTTTTGCATCAGCTAGGTCCGCTCTGCGAAAAAAACTACCCCCTAAGCATTTTACTGGTTTTAAAAAGTTCCCCGGTAGTGACACCTCCCGAAACAGGCCCTCGTTATTGCCAGCGGCCCGCTCTACACGATGCAAAAAGAATTAGAGGTTACCGCTCATGGGCCATTTTCCCATACAAAGTGTGCATCCTCCTTTGAAGTTGGTCAATGACAAAATCAAGGAGTTGAGGAAGTATATCCCTTCTGAAATCCAAAGGAAAGGACGCTCGTTAATCGAAGTGAAAAGACTCAAAGCAACAGAATTTAGGCTAATGATATTGTACACTGCAATTGTTGTCCTGTATGATGTTCTGCCGACAGAAAGATATCAACATCTACTGTATCTCCACTGTGCTCTGACTATCCTCTCTAGTGATGAGCATATCAACAAATATGTTGACGATGCAGAAAAATATCTGCGTAAGTTTGTAAAGAAAAGTAGTCGTTTGTACGGTCCAGATTTTGTCACATCTAATGTTCATTTTGCTCAGCATGGTGTAGACGATGTGAGGCTGTACGGTAATTTAGAAAATTTCGATGCTTTGTCTTTGAAAATTTTCTTCAAACTTGAAAAAAATGATCCACTCACCAACCGATCCATTGAAACGAATTGTAAATAGGATTTATGAGAACTTTGGAATCGAGTCGCATGAAACTGATTCTAATACAAGAATTCATCCTATTGGAGTGAAATATCTGGATAAGGGTAGGAAAGATTATTACGAATGTACTAGCATCGAACAAGGTAAATTCAAGAATAAAAGAATGACAATCAACAAAATTATCTTTAATGGAGGCAAATATATGTTAGTTGCGACTCCATTCAAATATCTCCGGGATTTCTATACAAAGCCCATGAAGTCTTCAAAACTCGGGATTTATTTTGCTACTAGTTATGATGCGATAGTAACATGCTACTTAGAAGACAGTTTATAAGTGTATGACGTTACCATTCAGAGATGATGGTTTTGTCATTTTACCTCTAATCCATTACATATGAATGAATGTAATTGTATTTTCGTTAATGTTGATGTCATTGGATCCAATAAATAACTAATAAGGGAACCCAATATATGTATGTCTGTCAAGGACTCGGCCCTGAACTCATTATGAGTTTGACTGGATAATTCATCATTGACTCTGATGTAATTTTGAAGATTCAATGAGATAAGTTATCTACTGAGCGTTCTGACCCAAGTTTGAGTCCATAATTGTCACGCAACAACAGTTTTCCTCTATTTGCTATACTCATAGTATGGCAGGAAAGAATACATATTTGAAGCTCCTAGTGATATAGCCCGAATAACCTTCAACTAATAACGTAAAAGAGCACAGTAGTTCTTATACAACCGCAAAAACACACGAGGCGTAACGCGCCTTTTATACGTGTTTTCGACCTTATGGAGTGCTGAAAACTCGACGCGAATTCCGCACGTATAATATGCGTAGATCAAACCATTCCCGTCGACGTTTTATCAACATATAATTGTGAACCGTCCCAAAACCTCACTTTCGGCTCTAACGTATATTATACATATTTTCCACGGATTCGTAAACCGTATGTAATCCGGACATTTCGACTCAAATTATATCAAGAGGCGCGATAGCGCCTCGCTGGCGAGTATGAGCAGAGGAAGAGATAAGTTATCTATTGAGCGTTCTGACCCAAGTTTGAGTCCATAATTGTCACGCAACAACAGTTTTCCTCTATTTGCTATACTCATAGTATGGCAGGAAAGAATACATATCTGAAGCTCCTAGTGATATAGCCCGAATAACCTTCAACTAATAACGTAAAAGAGCACAGTAGTTCTCATACAACCGCAAAAACACACGAGGCGTAACGCGCCTTTTATACGTGTTTTCGACCTTATGGAGTGCTGAAAACTCGACGCGAATTCCGCACGTATAATATGCGTAGATCAAACCATTCCCGTCGACGTTTTATCAACATATAATTGTGAACCGTCCCAAAACCTCACTTTCGGCTCTAACGTATATTATACATATTTTCCACGGATTCGTAAACCGTATGTAATCCGGACATTTCGACTCAAATTATATCAAGAGGCGCGATAGCGCCTCGCTGGCGAGTATGAGCAGAGGAAGAGATAAGTTATCTATTGAGCGTTCTGACCCAAGTTTGAGTCCATAATTGTCACGCAACAACAGTTTTCCTCTATTTGCTATACTCATAGTATGGCAGGAAAGAATACATATCTGAAGCTCCTAGTGATATAGCCCGAATAACCTTCAACTAATAACGTAAAAGAGCACAGTAGTTCTCATACAACCGCAAAAACACACGAGGCGTAACGCGCCTTTTATACGTGTTTTCGACCTTATGGAGTGCTGAAAACTCGACGCGAATTCCGCACGTATAATAGGCGTAGATCAAACCATTCCCGTCGACGTTTTATCAACATATAATTGTGAACCGTCCCAAAACCTCACTTTCGGCTCTAACGTATATTATACATATTTTCCACGGATTCGTAAACCGTATGTAATCCGGACATTTCGACTCAAATTATATCAAGAGGCGCGGTAGCGCCTCGCTGGCGAGTATGAGCAGAGGAAAAATCGAGCGAGGCGCTGTGACTATCTATACTTCGAATTGGGGTTTTTTGATCTCACACTTTTTTTCTATTTGGATTATTAACCTCTTAACGTTGCTCATAGAGCTCTACAATGCTTTAGCGAAGCCTTTCTAAAGCGATTCAGAGTTCTGTACAATTATTTTCTCAATCCGAGCACTGGACACGTTTTATTCAGCGCCGCAAAATTCATGCCTTCGTTTTACATCTCAGTTCGATTTCTTCAGCCCCGTGTTTCGACTCGAGAAATATCGAAACGTTTCTACTAACATGCGTTGGGTATGTAAGATATGGTCGAGGATTATGCAGAGAGAGACTAGAGAGAGATAGAAGCGCATGCGCAAGATCTTCCTGTTCGCTTGACGGCAGTCTGCAATCAGGCTGTCTGCTGCGTACCGGGCAACGCGGGCACCGACCAGCTGGTTTGTTATCGCGGATAAATGAATTTTCGAATTATCTGAATTTCTCGATTCTATAATTATTGCATCAGATGTGGATACTCGAAACTAGCCACGACTAGAGGTGACGTAAAGATCAAAGCGCCATGCGAGAAGGACAGGGAGGAGAGATTCGTCTGCTTCGTTGTGTTTTGTGTGTTCGTCACGGCTCCGCAATATCTTGCTCTTGCCTGCAGCTGCATGGCTCTCCAAGTTGAACTAAACAAAATATACACTGATAGTAGTGTATTTTTTATGGAAAAAATGACGGAGCCGTGTGTAACAAATTCTCAAGTGCGGTGGGGACAAGTGCTTGGAAAATTTGTGGTTGCCCTTGGATTTTTATAACCAAGGAGTGAGATACCCCCCTCCCCTCATTCACTTTTTTTTCAAAAGTAAAACTAGGCGAGTATGAGGTTTAGAAAAAAACCATTCATCTCCAGTACATCAAAACTTCCAATTTCAGACGACATGGTTTAAACTCTTGGAAGGAATGAGATCTAAAAAAAACCATGTCGAGTATGTTTTGAGCCGATTTGTCACGATCAACATATCATCACTGGATAGAGACTAGAGCCTCTTTCCTCCATTCAAATCTTTCTTTCAATTCATCCTAATGGTGCTGGTTTGACACTTTCTTACTAGCTAATTGTCGCTGAAATGACCCGAAGTTTAGGTGAGCAAAAGAAATACAGGGGAATATCGAAATAGAGAAAATATAACTGAGTCTAATTTGGTGTTCATGATGATTCACTAAAATCTCATATCATACTCAGTTATATTTTCTCTATTTCGATATTCCCCTGTATTTCTTTTGCTCACCTCAACCCCGGGTCATTTCAGCGACAATTAGCTAGTAAGAAATTGTCAAACCACCACCATTAGGATGAATTGAAAGAAAGATTTGATTGGAGGAAAGTGGCTCTAGTCTCTATCCCGTGATGATATGTTGATCGTGACAAATCGGCTCAAAAGAGAAAGCTTTGTTTTCGACACAGCAAATTTTTGATCAATTTTTCCATTCAACTCAATATTTTCTTCAACATAATTCATCTTATCACAAAAGTGCTTTAACCATCTTATTCCTCTCGCCAAAATCTAACGATTGTAAGTAACACTTTTCCCCTTATAATCCTCAAAAACCCCCCAGTGACTCATCTCTCCGGCCCTTTGTCTGTGTCTGTGTGTATATGTGTGTTGTTTTTTTTTTTTTTGCGCCACGCTTTCTCATCTACACTCGACTTTATCGATTTTTGCTTTTCTACAAGTTGTAGAGAATCACTCAGAGATGAGACCAGTGATTTGTCTGGTCTCCTCTTCAAATCGAATCTGATTTAAACGTTTTTTGAGGTAAAATCGCATAAATTGTGTACTTTCATACTAAAATATCTCTTTCTAACTTCACCTCACCCCAATTTTGATTACCTAGGCTATGGTTTTTTTTGGCTCAATCTATCTTTTGGTTAATACCGAAATTCTATTTAAACTCCATCAACGTAAATTTTTATGAAAAACCAAAATTTCCAACAAAAACAGCAATTTGAGCATGTTTAGACCTATTCTATCGAAATTCTGCTTTAACCAAATTACACGTTTTGCTAAAAAAACCTCACTTTAGGTAGCCCAAATCCCGATAACTATTTTCCTCAAAAAAATAACTCAAAATATACAAAAATATTTTTGTCAATATTCATACTTTCCTCATATCTCTCCTCTAAATTACTTTATTCAAATTTTACTCAACTAAGTTGATACTTTTTCATCGTACTAAATCGATTGGTTCATACCGAATTTTCTCAAAATCCGTTTTAATACATTCGAAATCCGATTTATTCCCGAAAAATCCAAATTTTTTCAAAATACTCCATTTTTATAATCCTTACACCAACTATATTGAAATTTGCCCTCAACCATACTACATATATTCCATGGGAAACCGTAGTTTAGGTCATCTGAATTCCCCTAAAAGGCAATCTCCTTATAATAACTCAAAATATTAGAAGGAAATCGCATCTAAAATTCATTTTCCGCTATTACCCACCCCCTAAACTAATATATACAAATTTTACTCAACTAAGTTTATACTTTTTCATCGTTCTAAATCGATTAGTTGATACCGAATTTTTCAAAATCTTTTTAAATACATTCAAAATCCAATTTATTCCCGAAAAATCCAAAATTTTTTAAAAATACGCTGCTAAAAGTGATTAGCAGAATGCTTTCTCACGGCGTTATATGATGATAATTTTAACGAAAAAGAAAGTATCCTATATTTTGAGTTTTTCTTTCGAGGAAGCATTCCAGAGAGATTCGGGTCATCTGAAAGGAGGTTTTTCCAACAATATCTATTGTTTGATTAAGAGAAAATTTTGATATAGTCGGTTTAAAGATGATTAAACTGGAGTCCTTTGTGGAAATCCCCTTCCCCCGAAAAAATTTTCATATGAACAATGTTTTACGGATTTTATGAAAATTTCGTATCAGCCAATCGATTCAGAATGGCGCATAAGTAAGTCTTTAAGTCATTAGAATTGAGATGAATTAGTCGTAAAGGATGATACGAGAGAAAAATGAATATTAATTCTAATTTTCTACTACTTTCTGAGTTATTCTTTTGAGGAAGCTTCTTATAGAGATTCAGGCCATCTAGACTGAGGTTTTCTTAACAATATCCATCGTTTGGTTGAGACGGAATTACGATGCAGTGGGTTTGAGAAGGGTTAAAATGAAATTTTTTGTGAAAATTTTGATTTTTTCGGAAATTTGAGATTTGTGAAGACTCAAATGAATTTCGGTATCAACCAATCGATAGATAATGCAGAAAAAACCATAGTTTAGGTCATTGAAATCGAGATAAATGAGTTATAAAAGAAGGTACGAGGAAAAGATGGAAATTAAGAAAAATTTCCCATTATTTTTTCAGTTATTCTTTAGAGGAAGCTTTTTAGAGAGATTTGGGCCTTCTAGTCTGAGGTTTTTTAAACAATATCCATCGTTTGGTTGAGACGGAATTTCGATTTAGTGGGTTTAAAAAGGGTCAAAATGAAATTTTTGGTGGAAATTTTGATTTTTTCGAAATTTTGAAATCTGTGAAGATTTTATAAAATTTCGGTATTAACCAATCGATAGATAATGCAGAAAAAACCATAGTTTAGGTCATTGGAATTGAGATAAATGAGTCATGAAGGAAGGTACGAGGAAAAAATGAATATTAAGAAAAATTTCCCATTATTTTTTCAGTTATTCTTTAGAGGAAGCTTTTTAGAGAGATTTGGGCCTTCTAGTCTGAGGTTTTTTTAACAACATCCATCGTTTGGTTGAGACGGAATTACGATGCAGTGGGTTTGAAAAGGGTTAAAATGAAATTTTTGGTGAAAATTTTGATTTTTTCGAAAATTTGAGATCTGTGAAGATTTTATAAAATTTCGGTATTAACCAATCGATAGATCTTGCAAAAAAAACCATAGTTTAGGTGACTCAATTCGTGGTGAGACCGTGTGAGAAAAAGATATTTATGTATTAAAAGTCGAAATTCGAGCACTTTTCGTTCAAAAAGCCCATGGATCAAATTTGACTGGGAGCCGAAAGCTGCCAAATCACTGGGCTCTCAGAAATTGGATTCTCCACAACTTGTAGAAAACCAAAAATTGATATGGTGAACAGAAAAAGAGAAAGCGTGTCCGATAGAAAACAACACACACACACACACACACACATACACGGAAAAAGGGGTGCAAAGATGAGTCTCTGACGGGTTTGGAAGGGCATTAGGAGGAAAAGTGTTACCTACATTTGATAGATTTTGGCGAGAGGAAGAGAATGGTCTTTGGCTTTTTTAGATAAAAGGAATTTTGTTGAATAATATGTTGGTTTTAATGAAAAATTTGATCAAATTTTCGTTGGGGTGAAAACAAAGCTTTCTCTTTAGAGAAAGCAAAAACTCCATTTTTATGATCTCTTCACCAACTATATCAAAATTTTCCCTCAACCAGACTACATATCTCCCATGAAAAACCCCAGTTTAGGTCATCTTATTTCCCATAAAAGTGAATCTCGTAATAATAACCCAAAATATTAGAAGAAAATTGCAGCTAAAATTCTTTTTTGCAACTGTGTGCGCGAAGTTGTAAAAAAATGAGACTTCTCTTCATTATTCACAGTGCGAGAAGTAATGCGTTAATGACTTCTCGCACAGTTTTACATTCACGCACTGGTGGAGTGTGCGTAAATGTAACTTCTGGCTCTAATGCATCTTCATTCACGCACAGTTCCAAAATATGATGTCACGTCATCCCTCTGAATTTGGCCTTTCTTGAAAACTTCGCTTTCAAGATGATCTTGTTCGGACAGTGGTGCATTTAATTACAACTTCGCGCACAGTTACAAAAGATAGTATACGCAACACGTGCGAGAAGTTACCGCACACGTTGCCAACTCATGCGAGAAGTAACATTCACGCACACTTCGAAACTTCTCGCACTCGTTTGGCAACTTGTGCGGAAATTGACCTTCTCGCACTTGTTGCGTAATATACTATTTATCCTCATATCTCCCTCTACAACTAATCTATCCACCTTTTAATGGACTAGAGAGATACTTTTCCCTCATTCTACATCCATTGGTTGGATCCAATCATTGGATTGTGAGTGTGATATGAAATGCAATTAAATTAGATTAAAAAATAAAACTATTCTGTAGGAATCCCAATCATCATTTTGGAATTTGATCAGTTTTGCAAATTTCTCATTAGTTTCAGTGAACCTCCTAAACTATTTCGCTAAGAGGAAGCATTCTGCTAATCTCATTTAGCAGCGTATTTTAGATCTCATTCCTTCCAAGAGTTTAAACTATGTCGTATAAAATTTGAAGTTTTGATGTACTGGAGATGAATGGTTCTTTTCTAAACCTCATACTCGCCTAGTTTTACTTTTGAAAAAAAAAGTGAATGAGGGGGGGGGGGGGGGTATTACATATACGTTAATCATCCGTATTCAACGCTAATTAGAAATGCGTATACCAGATGTACCCATAAAACGTATTAATGCGGATATTATACCGACCGATGTTGCCTGGGTTTGAGGTCTGTTGAGTACCATTCGAGAACACTTCTGTACCTTTGGGCTACGGGAGCCAGAGGATTCTCCCAAAAATCAACGGAATTGGCGCTTTCTCAAGCTCGAATTGGAATGATCCAAATTCGTACTAATAAAAATGAATGATGTCATCTTGACGTACGTGGGATGACCTTGAAATTGAGCCATGATGAAGTTCTCTTCGGTAAAGTAGAGTCTAGTATTTCTATCTACAAAAGGGGAAAAAATTTTGGGTGTCTTGAAATTTTTGACCAGCAGTGTACTTCTTGTGATATCTAAATGAGATCACAAACATGAAGTAGAGAATTTAAGAATAGCAGAAACAGGAACGCAAGATTGGCCAACCTTCTGGGACGGGAACACATGAAACGTTACGGAATGAGGAACTTGCATGAAAAAATATTCGGCTTGCTTTTGATCTGAATCTGATTATTAGGGTGGGTGTAGACTATCTATAGAAGTTTTGGCTGAAAATATGCCGTCCACATTGGAGAATTTGCGATTATAATCGTTCAAAAATCGTAATTGTTAGATTCGCGCTCAAACGATTTTGATTGGTCGGACAATCGTGACGTCACGACTGCCAGGGTGCTGAGCCAATAGGAATCTTTCAGGTTCTAATCCCATGTTGATATGCTTCGTCTGCTGCGGAGGCTCGGCCGCGCGTCACCCGCTTCATTGACCGCACGACGTTTGAGGTTAGACTTGATTTCGGGATCCGCATGATGCCGACAAGTCTCGCAAGTCGGCAATAATTATTACTTCGTGATCTCTGTGATTTTTGTCTACTCGGAGAGTATTATTCATCAGTAGATTTGGTGCGTTGATGATGTTATTCGTTTCGAACGTCATTGTAAACATGACACATAGATACAACACATGCACGCGGGCGCTCGGGCATGCTCGGTCATGTCACTCGGTTTTTTCCGGAGCGTTTGAATCATTGCAAATATTGAACGATTTACAATAATTTATTATTCGCAGTTCGTGTATATGAAAATTTCGGGAAAAATAATAACTTTATGAATCGCACCTGGTCTATCTGTTAAAATTAGAATTGAAAAACACGCAACACGGCGTGCCAAAGGCGAAGATTAGTTTGCCTGAAATGTCGCCCAAAAACGGAACTGGGGTTCGATTCCTAGTGGCAGAAAACAATGGAATTTCATCAACTGGAAATAGAAACTGCTCCTTTTCGCAAATCAGACTAAAAATATGGAGTAGGTGCTTAAGAAGCCACTTGCATTCCTCTCAGACAGTCAATTGAATTGTGGAAGTATGTTATAAGATATACAAACCTTATCAATATGATATTTGATTGGGACAACGTATTTTTCAGTATACAAAGAATGAGAGTCGACAGTAATATCACAGGAATCTCAGTTTGGTGGCGAGAAAGCCACGCATAACTCTTCTGAAGTAGAAAACATCAATTGGAACGGGCTCAAGCCTATCACAGTTTACAGATTAAAATAGTGTTTTCTCTCCACATCAATCCTCTGGGAAGATCGTGTTAACAGGAAGTCTTTTAAGGACTCTTTGAATAATGATATCTTCCCAAGCTGCCGAAAGCCCGGGTTCCTCTCCGAACTGAAGTAGATTGCCTTGGTCTTGCCAGATTCTTATTACGTTTATACTACTATATTTTATTACACTTATCACGTTCTTTCCTCTTACAAATAATTGATCAAGGCGGACTTGAATGAGTCCAGTGGCACTATCAATCGGATGTTTGACGGGATTTTTTCCCACAGTAACTTGGCTTGCACTGAGAAAAAGGCTTCGTACGCTGTCGTTCGTGTGGTGAGAATAATCATTCGAGATGACTGAGTCCTTTCGGAACGACGAACATCGTCATTTACTGAACACAATTCATATAAATACT
The DNA here is from genome assembly GCA_029851415.1 of Eretmocerus hayati. NCBI lineage: Eukaryota > Metazoa > Arthropoda > Insecta > Hymenoptera > Aphelinidae > Eretmocerus > Eretmocerus hayati. The sequence continues at coordinate 108,364,821 of CM056743.1, forward strand.
TCGGTTCAGTTGTCGTCAAAATTTTGTAGAGGAATACGCACATAAAGTATTCACGACGTCTATCTAGTGGTAACCAACCGAGCCTGTTATAAAAAGGTTTGAAAGCAGCATCTCGGCGCAGATGAAAGATGAAACGAACACACGTGTTGCAAAGACGCTGAAGTTTCGACACTAAGTACCCCGACATATCATGGAATACAATGCAAGCATAATCGTGGAATGAGTAGTGCAATTACGAGCAGACGCTTAACCTCAGGTGATGAAAAATGACCTTCGTATCTCAATGTGTGCATAGTTCCGTGTACTTTATATCGTCGTCATAGTACGGATCGCACTTACAAAAATTAATCGAGGAGTACTCGCTTTTCAAAGTCCCGATGTTATTCTCGTTGATTCCTCCGACAAAATAATGAAGTATTCGAAATCAAGTAGCCTGTACAGACATGGACATGATTTTCTTATTATTGACGTTTCGATACTAAGTACCCCGACATATCATGGAATACAATGCAAGCATAATCGAAGTGTGGAATGAGTAGTGCAATTACGAGCAGACGTTTAACCTCAGGTGATAAAGGATGACCTTTGTATCTCAATGTCTGCATTATTCCGTGTACTTTAGAGCAGATAGTTGAGACTCGTGCGTTCCATGATAGATCTTTGGCGAAGATCACTCCCAAATTTTTAACTGGCTCTTGCAATGAGACTGAAATCCCATCCACCATTTTTGAGGTAGCGTACTAAGATCCAATCTCATGTGATATTGAACTGATGCATACAAAATTGCTTTGGTTTTCAATCAATTCAACTTCAAGCCATGAGCTCTCGCCCAGGTGACTTTTCGCGAGATATCTTCATTGAGTTTCTGGATGAATGCAGGGAGCTCACTTGGTCTGCATTGGATGTAAATTTGCAAGTCGTCCGCAAATAGAACTCCCCGACGGTGCCTCAAAACTGAGATGAACTTGTCGATAAGAATGAGAAAAATAATGGGTCCAGGTTTGGAACCTTGCGAGACACCTGATGTGTTCGGTGGAGAGTCAGAATGCTCACCATCGTTGTCTACTACTGTTGGTGAACGTGCAGATGAGTAAGAATAAAACCACCTCAGTGTTTCTTCCGAGAAATTCATTTCTTCCATATTCCAAAAAAGTAAGAGTAAGTTTAGAGTGGATTCATGACGAATTTTGTCAGACTCACACGTGCCAAACATCGAAAACATAACCATCAATCTCGAAATCGCCTTCTCTGAGATCCCCGACACCGTCAGAATCTATTACCGCGAGAAAAGTGGACTCCAAGAGAGAATCTATGGAGGAGTCTTCGCTTGGGTGCAGTCCACCGTGGCGTGCGGACCCATTATACACGGAGAATAAGGATCTACCCCGGGTCCAAGTATAAAGTTCCAGGCAATACTATCTCTGATCATCTGAATTTATTGAGTCACGAGCAATCAAAACGAAATCAGTAAGACTCGCTGGAGTCAGCCAAATTCTGAGTTCTGGCAGCGAATGATTCTCGTTTCGTCTGCCTCGGATGACTCCATCTCCGTCATCTCTCTGCTGGTGCGTGGATGCTCTCAAACGTATCGATGCGACTCTATTGCGTGAAACCTGGGATCGTCCTAAAGCATCCTGTCATTCGATGAATCCATCCTAGGATTCGATCGTTTTCCTTGCTGTTCTCAAATGCTAACCACATTTCTCGACCCCAGATCAAGTAGATTGACCCCTCCTCCTTTGGAAAAATGATCGAGAATCTAATGCCGCCGATGATTAGATTATAATTTAGTGTCACGTGTTAATATGATAATAGCCCCGGGTCCTATTCTGGCTGCCAATCATTGAAATCATTGAATAAGGTCAAATATCAAGTACTTCATCATCCATGAGTGTTGAGGAGTATCCCACAAAAATATCTCGTGAGGCCCGTACGTGAGTTTGATCCTAGAATACTTAAAATACTCAACAGTACTTCCTATCCTGTCAAGTATTCTCAGACTGCCTCCAGCTCTCCGTGTTTGCAGTATCGTCTCATGAATTCGCATCTGCATGTTCGAAATGACAAATCATCTCTCTATCTTCATATGCGTCACCACAGAGTTCCCGCAGCATTCCCCACCATATAATATTTCACTCTCTACGAGTTCAAAAATGTTGCATTCCTAAATATTATATTCTTGAGCCTGGAGTTCATAGAGATTACATCTCGATGCCTCACGATACAACGAATCCCTGTATCTTGACTCCCTGCTACTGAACTAAAATTTCATATATACCTTCATGATGTAAAGAGTGAACAACAACTGAGAACATAATTTTCAAGATGATTATTTCTTGACTCGTCCTCAAAATTTTCGTAAGAATATGTATTCCTTCTAATCGATGTAGGAGGATCGGTTTTTGGTGTCAAAAGAAAAATTCACACCATTCTCGCAAAATTTCGAAGTATATCTTGCGACGTTTCGTCATCATATTTGATGACCCGATCAGGCTGTAACATATGAGAAATAGCACATACTTGAAATGAAACGTTGTTACATATCAAATTAAGCTCCTTCAAGCTCCAAGTGCAACCCTAAGGTCACACCCAAAGCCCCCTACGGGGTCTCTCTCGCTCTCTCTCTGCGGCGGTGAGTAACATTGCAACTTTCTTTAATAACTCTCTGTATTTCGACACATTTCACTGCCTCAGACTGCCTTCGGGCCCCTACATTGCAGATCCTTGCACGCTATGCACGCTAAAAATTGCAAGCATTCACTGGATCCATATGAAACTGTGGTCCTGTGTATCTTGCAAAGATTCTACCAGTTTTTCTGTGGTCTATTGGATTTCGAGGTTAGGCAACCTCATGCAGTGATTTTTTTGATGAAGTTGGAAGTTTCGCCAGGAGCAACTAGATGGCAGCGACGATGATAGACACCTGCAGTATCGACATTGAAGCATAGTTTACACGTGATCACCCTGAGCTTAATCGGGCCAGCAGCGCTGCCTGACTAACCTAACGTTGGCAAAATCCTGAAAAGTCATAAATACTGTGTAGTTCTGACACTCGCTCTCGCTTTGTTTACATTCGTGGCCGCAGGAGACATATGATCGCGACCCATACGTGTAGTGTCGTGCTTAGTCTCGTTTTTTCGTTTTTGACAGTGCTGTGTTTCACCATTCTCAATTCACAAAAATTCACTATGCCAGACCTACCAGAAGGATGGGAGAATCTTCATACGTCTCGATAGCTTGGAGTGTTATTCATGGTCATTCAATCGCAATCTGCTGATTCCAGTGAACATTTCGATAATTCCAATGAGAAATTTGATGAATTTACTGCATTACTGAATGAACAATCTGAAAGACTCAACGCTCTAGAGAGTGAAAATCAATTCCTTCGAAAAGAACTGGACGCAATAAAAAACATGCATGTAAGTGGTCAGTCAACCTTAGAGTTGACAGTGACAGTAATACCTCGCGATTGTAATTTCTCATTGGAAGAACTTCCAGGAAAAATTCTAAACATGTTACACCTTGAGTCCTTGAGTGATGATATTCTTGAAATTTGCGAGGTCGAATCAAGAGTTGAGAATTCACCTGTCAGCGCACCTTTAATAGTCAACAGTCAATCTCGCAACAAAACGATGTCATTAGTGATTAAGTTCAAATCAAAGGACATCCGTGACCATGTGCTTAGAAGGAAACAAAACTTTGGTAAGCTAAAGTTGTGTGACGTTGTTCGAAATAGTACTAGCGGAGCTAAAGTCGGTATTCATGAAATGCTACCATCAGTCACTTATAAATTATTACGCATTGCACAGGAACGTGCTAAACAGTTCAAATTCGAGCATGTCCGGACCCGAGAGGGTCGTATATATGTTCGGGAAGACGAGGGTTCAGAACGTGTTTGTATTGCGACTGAGTCAGATATTATTAAGATATCATGATAGTTTTTTTCATATATCCCGAGTTGGCCAGAAGTGAGATTTTTGCGTAATGTGAAATTTTGCAGTATATCACCCTTTTTGCTTTTTATGTTGTTATTTGCTGGTAATATTGCACTTCGTTTCCCATGATTCTCATGTTCATTTTCATGACTAGTTTCTCATACTTGACTTCACTATATTTCTGCTGATTTTGTTGTAGTAATGCATAACTGTAGTATATAACTCATTATTGACTACTTCACCTACGATTTCTCACATAATTTACATTGAAATTTTGTATGACTGTGTACATCTCTTTGCCTTACGGTCTACCATGACCTAGGCATTAATCAATTCGTTATCAATCAACCTCTCTCTCTCTCTTTTTTTTTTTTTTTAAGTGGAATATGAGGAAAAATCTGATGACAGGACATCCCTATTGGATGTCCCACCGGCAGCCCATGAGCGCTTCCATTTTGACCACTCGGTGAACCGGATGAACATGAATCCAGCGCCCGTGTGCCCTGGGGGCTAAAACCTTCTGCTCTCAGCCCTACAGTGTTGACAAGCCATCACTGCAGAACTGGGGGCAGCTAACCACTATCTAACCAACCCACCCCGGAACCGCGTTGACATTACTTCAGGGTGGGAGGCGTATCGCGCTCAAGATCGAGCGACTCTCTTTTCGCACGACTCGCAGATGTTGTTGCTCCTTCTTCGATCTTTTCCTACTGTTCTTCCTTCGATCTTCTCTCTTCTTTCTTCTTTTTTCTTCCTTCTTTCTACCGCAAGGGGAACACCATGTCCTGGGGTGTGACGACCCTCCGGCCCCAGTTACTGGGACACCGTACCCAGGTTTAGGCCCGAAGCCGGTAGGGAGAAGACTGGCTCCGAGACTGGTGCTCGGCGCTTTGACTTCTCCCGGAAACCGCAAGGGGAGTTGGGGGATGGCACCTCATCCCTGGGGAGTGACGACCCTCCGGCCCCAGTCACCACCCGCCGGAGCGAGGAGACCACACATCTCTATCCGGCACCACGGGAGTGGGTGAGTCTAGGGACTCAAATTGGGATCGCCCCCGGGCGATAAGAATGCGAGCCCGTAAGACTCATCCATCATCCCGAGGGACTCTTTGGGCTCTCAGGAAGCCTAAAAGAGTCCCAAAACCCCCCACCGAGGGAAAGGCATCGGCCTTGTGCTGGGGGCCGTGCCCGAAAGTCGGTAGTCGGGGCGGAGGACTGAGCCATCAGCGAGCCTGGCTCGGTGTTGGTCATCCTCCAACCCGACGCGCTGGCAGGGCGTATCCCCGACCCGTGCCCATGCGAGCAACCGGGGTTGAGCCGAAAGGCAGGGACCCGGTATACAAAAGCCAATATTCCTTCTTCCTTCTTACTTCTCTTTTCAGTTGATCATATTCCTCCTGGAATAATTTGGACCTCTTCTGTTTGAATCGGCAGACTTACTAAGATTCGCCTGCTTCGAGGCGCCTCACTTCCCTTTCTTACTCCTCCTTACGGGTCATCACCAGCTTGATGTATCTGGTGACTCTGTCCCATGCCTCCAGGTTGCGGAGCAAGTACGAGACGAGGTTTTCAGGTGTTAGTTGAGCACCCAGCCATCCATCCAACTCGGCGCGCTCTCTTCGGGTGTCGTTGCACATGAACAGGGCATGTTCAGCGTCATCCCAGTTGTCCCCGCATGACTGACATGCTGGGGATGTCCTCTTCTTGAACCAGGTCAGGTAGGCACCGAAGCAACCGTGATCATTCACTCGTCCAGTAGTCTATCTCTCCGTGGGTGCGTTCTGCCCACTTAGCTACGTCACGGACCAACCGGTGCGTCCATCTGCCATTCGAAAATGGCGAATCCCACTCAGTTTGCCACTGTTCGAGGGTGGTCTCCTTCTCGTTGTCATGGATGATCTCCTTCATTGTCGGAGTCAGCACTCGTCCGGCTCCGATCACTTTCTGGCGGTCCCAGATCCTCACTCGCTCCACGACGAGCAAGTGGATGGCTTCATGTCCAACGCAATGATGGCACAGAATCCTCCTCTTCCTTGGTATGGCTTCCCTACCGACGCTTGAACCCGTTCTTGGACCTCCTCGATCACGTGCACAGTGCTCCGTCCCTTCCGGAACCCGAACTGCATTGGTGATAGCCCACCGCTCTCTTCGTAGGCTTTCTCCACCCTGTTGAGCACCATCCTCTCGTACATTTTACCGATATTGTCGAGCATGCTGAGAGGCGTTGAACTCCTTCACCTTTAGGTATCAGGAACAGCTTCTGGCGTTTCCACTTGTCCGGGAAAATTCCCGCGCTCAGACAGATGTTGAGAAGGTCGAGGAGTAAATCTGGCTTGTATTTGACGACCAGTTCCAGAGCCTCATTTGGAATGCCGTCCAGGCCAGGGGCCTTGCCGTTTGGCAGCCTCTTCGCCGCTATGAGTAGCTCTTGCATAGTAAAGAGCGGGATGGGATCTCCGCTCTCTGGAGGGAATGTCACTCTGTGTTCTCCTGCTGGAAAGAGGTCTTTTACGATGCTGCGCAAGGTTGCTGCATTGGTCGGTGCTGGGTTGGCCCTCCGGGTTCGGACCTTTGACATGACCACGCGGTATGACGTGCCCCAGGGGTCTCCGTTAACCATGTCACATAATCCACCCCAGCACATCTCCTTGAGACTCCGGATGACTCGAACGAGAGCCTTCTCCGCTTCTCTATACGCCCTGTCATCTTCCGCCAGCGATGGTCGTTTCAGCTTCCTTGATCGCCACGCATCTTATTGCTCGTTCTCCGCAGAGCCTTTATCTCGTCGGTGATCCAATACTCTGGTTTCCTCCAGAAGCATGGTGTTGTCTTGCGAGGCATCGAAGCGTCACAAGCTCTTGTGACGGTGGTTGTCACCATATCCACAGCCTCGACCGCGGTGGAGTTCATCGGGAGATCATCGGCTGTTTCGATCGACTCCCGAAATTTCCCCTCGTCCAGCTTGCGTACCTGCCATCCCGTAGGTCGCGGTCGGCGTCTCTCTCTCTCTCTCTTTTTTTTTTTTTTTTTTGAAGCCAGTCCGTAGTCCCCGCAATACCGCAACCAGACATGCACCGGAGTATATGCAGGTTTTCAAACAATATCTAATTGTTAAATAATTGCAAACATTTTTCGGATCAAATCATTGAGTCAGCGCGCTTCCCAATGAAATCTCCAATCATTTGAGCTTTGTTGCGTCTCAAAATTCGCGATATATTTTGCAGGATTTGGAAATCTGCAATCTTGAGCTGGGTTGCCTCATCGTAGGAACCACGCTGTCATGCACGATTTCCATTTTCCAAATCTCGCAAAATGAATCACGAGTTTTGAGATGCAACAAAGCTTAAATGATTGGAAATTTCATTGAGAAGCGCGCTGACTCAATGATTTGGTCTGAAAAGTGTTTGCAACTATCTAAAAATGAAATATTGTTGGAATTAGGCTATGCAAATCACCGTGGCGCAATCTATGGAGTAGTGAGCAAGTGTAAGCACTACGGACTGGCCTTAAGGTGGTTGTAGGACAAATACGCTGCGACGTACGAAAGAGAGGCACCGGTCAGCCAAACACGGCTGGCCAGCAACCTCCCCAACAGTCCCGGGCTGGAATCCGCATCGATACGATCATCCGAACCGGGTAAACCCTCTCTTCCTCCTCCGTTGGCAAGGGAGAGATCCACCAACTTACCAATCCGGCCCCGGCACCACGTGAGCATTACTTCAGGGCCGGCGGCGTCTCGCGCTCAGGATCGAGCGTCTCTCTTCTCACGACTCGCAGGTGTTGTTTCCCCTTCTTCGATCTTCTTCCATCTCTTCATTCTTCATTCTTTTTTCTTCGATCTTCGATCTTCTCTCTTCTCCCTTCCCTCTTCAGTCCATCATATTCCTCCTGGAACCATTTGGACCTCTTCTGTTCTCTCTCTCTTTTTTTTCTGTTTAGGTAGTTGTAGAGTGAATACGCTGCGACGTAGCCACAGAGAGGTTCCGGACGGACGATTACGCCTGGCCGATACTTCTCAAGGCTTCCGGGCTGGATTCCGCATCGATGCGGCCATCCTTACCAGATAAACCCTCTCTCCCTTCCCCTTTGGCGCTGGCCATCGGACAAGGGAGAGATCCACCAACTTACCAATCCGGACCCGGCACCGCGTGAGCATTACTTCAGGACCGGCGGTGTCTCGCGCTCAGGATTGAGCGTCTCTCTTCTCACGAATCGCAGGTGTTGTTTCTCCTTCTTCGATCTTCTTCCATCTCTTCATTCTTCTTTCTTCTTTCTTCGATCTCTCTTCTTTCTCCGATCTTCGATCTCCCATCTTCTCTCTTCTCTCTTCTCCCTTCCCTCTTCAGTCCATCGTATTCCTCCTGGAACCATTTGGACCTCTAGTGTTTAGATCGGCAGGTTTACTGTAATTCGCCTGCTTCGAGGCGCCTCACTTCCCTCTCTTCCTCCTCCTTGCGGGTCATCACCAGCTTGATGTATCCGGTGAGTCTATCCCATGTCTCCTGGTTGCGGAGCGAGTACGGGAAGAGATTCTCAGGTGTTAGTTGAGCACCCAGCCATCTATCCAGCTCGGCGCGCTCTCTCCGGGTGTCGCTGCACTTGAACAGGGCATGTTCGGCGTCATCCCAGTCGTCCCCGCATGACTGACATGCTGGAGTCGTCCTCTTCTTGGACCTGGTTAGATAGGAGCCGAAGCAACCATGATCGTTCAGTGCCTGAGTCGTCTAGTAGTCCATCTCTCCGTGGGAACGTTCCGCCCACTTGGCTATGTCAAGGATCAACCGGTGCGTCCATCTGCCATTCGCGAATGGCGAGTCCCACTCAGTTTGCGACTGTTCGAGGGTGGTTTCCTTCTCGTTGTCGCGGATGATCCCCTTCATCGTCGGAGTGAGTACTCGTTCGGCTCCGATCACTTTCTGGGGATCCCAGATCCTCACTCGCTCCGCGACGAGCAAGTGGATGGGCGGAGTACTCGCCAATACGTAAGCCGCATCCCTTGACACGGTGCGGCAGGCACGGATACTCCTCAAGGCCGCTCTTCGGTGGACAGGCCCCATTCTCTTCTCGATGATGGTCTTCTCTACTCTCTTTCCCCACACGGGTGCACCGTACAGCATGATGGAGGTGGTGACAGTGTTGAGAAACGCACGCCTCTTTTCCTTGGGCCCTCCGATATTCGGCATGAGCCGCTGGAGCGCCGCACCGACCCTGCTCGCCTTCTGGGCGGCTTCCTGGATGTGCTTCTTGAACGACCACTTGTCGTAGAGCCATACACCGAGGTATTTCAGCTCTGTTTTCCGTGGAATCTCTTGCCCGTTGATATAAAACCGGGGTAAGTCGAACTTCCTACGCCTTGTGACCACGATTGCTTCGCACTTCTTGACAGCGAGCTCTAGGAGCCTGCTAATCATCCACTCGTAGACTCGGGCCAGCGCTTCGTTCGCGCGTCTACCCAAGAATTCCTCGTTGTCAGCCCATACTATGAGTCCCGCGTCGTCCGCGGAAGCCACTATTATCACTCCTTCTGGCAGTTCGATAGACAGTAAGCTGTCGTACTGGGTGTTCCAGTTGAACGGCCCGGAAACCGATCCCTGTCCGATTCCGGCGGACAGTACTCTCTCTTTCTCTCTCTCTCTCTCTGTCTGTCTCTCTCTCTCTCTCTCTCTCGCTCAGCAATTCATGTGTGAGGTACATTTTTGATCTTAGGAGAGACGAGCACATCACCCCGTTTAGGGAGCGTTTGGGTTGGTTACGTACTGATTCGCGGAGAATGTACTTCGCAGCTCTGTTAATGCACAAGATCATGCATTTAGGAGAGCCTGGCTACCTAGCTGCGATGTTCACCAGGTACCAATCTGAACGCCCCGCACGCGGTGATGCAGAAGAGCGGGTACTCAAAGTTCCCAATATGAGACTTGAATATGGAAGAAGATCTTTCCAGGTTCAATGTGCTCATTTGTGGAACTTTCTCCCTCCGGGCTTTCGGCAGCTGGGGAAAATATCATTATTTAAAGAGGCTATGAAGGATTTTTTGCTCACACAGTCTCCCCAGAGGATTGATGTGGAGAAGAAGCATTACTTCAATCTCTAAACTTTGAAAGGCCTGGGCTGACTTGTTGCTTGATTCGTTCATCTAGAATAAACTTATAAGTATACGTGTGACCCTTCGTCAATTGACTGAACTTTTCTGTAATATGACTGTGAGCCCTGCCATTTCTTTTTATATTTTTATATTCTTATATTATTCTATGAAGTTTGTGAATCTCCTGAGTGCTACCTGACTAGTCACAAATTGTGATATACTTAAGATTTGTCCTTGACCAAATGACTTCATTATTTTTATTAATGTGCACTAATGATCTGTGATATATATTACCATATGTAACTGATTATTTTCCTTTTTTGTCTTCGGACGAATAAACGGGCATCAATCAATCAATCAATCTCTCTCTCTCTCTCTCTCTCTCTCTCTCTCTCTCTCTCTCTTTCTCTCTCTCTCTCTCTCTCTCGTCGCTTACAAAGAGACATTCCAGTGACTGCACGGAGAAACCAAAACGCACTCGCGGGGACGTCGCGCGACCCCGCGTCTGGATTTGCATGATCGCGTCGGGCAGCGCACGAGATCGGAGCGTCTAACCCGCCTCGGTGATGTTGTGCACGTTACCGTGGTGACGCGCAGGACAGCGATGTGACCGGCTGCTCGAGACTGTTTTGAGAGCCGCAATGATGTCTTGACTTCCTTGTTCTCGTGCCAATATTATGGAAATGGGACCGCGTGTCTTTATCTCGATAATTGATCCCTTATTAGTTTCAGCGCTTCTCGCGAGCGGAGAGGATAAATCGGTTTGATGGCAATCGGGTGGGACTAATTGTTTATATATGACATTCAGAATCGTTTTCGTAACTTGTTAATTAGCTCAATGGCACAACACAAGCCTCGTATTCCGAAGATCGTGGGTTCGAGACCCACCAATTATAACTTTTTTTTTTTCTTAATGTAAGGTTTACAAGTTTGCCCTGAATTTCTAAATTTTCCATTTTTTTAGAATGAAAATACAGTTCTCTAGAGCCTGTTACATTTTTTGGGTAATATATACTCTTCCAACAAAAAAACTCAGATACCATTCCACGATGGATAGATCATGCATTGAATCTCCTCAGTCCTGCAAAATTTATTATATACTCCTTTGACCACTGTGTTTAAAGATTCGTTTGAAAAACCAATTTTTCAAATCGCGTGAAGAGTATTGTCCGACGCAGATCAATTCCAAAGCCTTACGGATAGTCACCTGGTCTTGACTCATCTCGCTTAAAGTCAAGAGGTCGATAAAATTCCTCATAGCTAACGTAAGCTAATTTCATATACGGCTCTAACATTGAATAACGAAAAATTCGATGCTTGATATATTTATAGTGGAGTGATCTGTACGTTCATCACCGAATGATAAAAAAATGGGAAATTTAGAGATTCAGGGCAAACTTGTACACCTTACATTAGAAAAAAAAAAGTTATTATTGGTGGGTCTCGAACCCACGATCCTCAGATTACGAAGCTTGTGTTGTACCATTAAGCTGATTGACAGGTTGCGAAAATGATTTTGAATGTCATACATAAACAATAGTCCCACTGGAGAGCCATCAAACCGATTTATCCTCTCCGTTCGTGAGAAGCGCTGAAACTAATAAGGGATCAATTATCGAGATAAAGACACGCGGTCCCATTTTCATAATATTGGCACGAGAACAAGGAAGTCAAGACATCATTGCGGCTCTCAAAACAGTCTCGAGCAGCCGGTCGCTGTCCTGCGCGTCATCACGGTAACGTGCACAACATCACCGAGGCAGGTTAGACGCTCCGATTTCGTGCGCTGCCCGAAGCGATCATGCAAAGCCAGACGCGGGGTCGCGCAACGTCCCCGCGAGTGCGTTTTGGTTTCTCCGTGTGTGAGTTATGAGCGCGTTGACAAATGTCCAAAAATAAGTGTGTTATCTGCAGTGAACTAATCAAAAGAGGCTCAATATCGCTCCAGTGAACCAAGTGCGCGAATCTTGTCCACTCTTCATGTGTTCCAGATTGGTCATCTGTGAGCTCTGATTACACGTGTCCTCCTTGTTCATCCACAGATAGCCTCAACTCACGCGCACGCGACTCGACTCCCGCGAATCCGTTACATTTGCAAGTCTTGGTAACTGAAAATAAAGCGACGCAAGTGCAACAGTCAGAGGCATCGGTACGCGCACAATCACAGCCACAAACATCGACACGCACACACAAACGCTCCGCGTCATCGCCTCCATCATTGTGTAATAATCGCATCAAAATCATTCGTACATCCAAAACAAGTTCAACAATAGACGCGAATATCGATTTCGCAATGTCTACGCCCGAGTCACTTTCTCAAGATCTAGCCAGCGATGAAAGCGCGCCGGAGTACATTAGAAAATGAGGAGCTGCACTTGCTGCTCCGCAGGCTAACGTGCAGACGCAACTCGGGTCTATCAATACTCAACTCACGGAAGTCTCACAGTCGCAAGCCGAGCAATCTCGAGCTATTTCAAACTTACGCGCCGATTTCACTGCATCTCGCATTCAGGTCGATTCTTGTGAGCTGCGATTTTCGGGCATACCTAAGATCGTTCCGCTTGACGACCGTACTATAATTACTAAAGTGCTTGAAGCCATGGGCTGTGCAGATTCTGTTGGTGTCATACTGTCGGTCCGTCGCTGGGGCCGTCCTGACAATCGCAACAATCCTCTCCCTCAGAATTCTAGCGCTTCCACGTCCACTGCACAACCTGCCACTGCTACCCCTCGGCCCGAATCGATCACGGTAGTAGCTAAATTTCCCTCTCCGACAGTACGTGATTCTGTACTTTCTAAGTCAGGGACTTTGAGGGATAAAACGGTCCAGTCTATTTTTGGACTAGGTGGCAATGAGAAAGTTTTCATTAATCCTGTTCTGCCACGCGACGTGTTCGTAATCTGGCCCACTGCTATTCCTAAGGCCAAGGCGCTCGGCTACCTGAGACTCAGTCTTCGCAACCTAATAGTTGATATGCGTCCTGGTCCTGGTGTTACTCCAATTCCAATTTTGTCTGTTGCTGACCTCTCTAAACTCCACCCTGTCGCGAATGATACAGCCATGGAACACGATCCATCTCATTGACAGCGAGCGGGCCTGTCGTTTCCTCGAGAATCTGGTACACAATCTCAGCGAGCACACGTCACAATTGGTCATATAAATATCAATCGTCTCAGTGCGAACTTTAATCTGCTGGAGGATCACGTGTCGCAGAATGATTTCGATATCATTTCAATGAATTAAACCTTCCTATCTTGTGATGATTCAACCGATGCATTTTATGTACCGGGCTACACGTTTCATCACCACGATCGTGTTGGGAAGGAAGGGGGTGGTGTCGCATTTTACGTCTAAATATCTTGTAAAAATTATAACCTGTTCAGATCCCGTGTATTCCAATGTACCAGAATATATGGTTTCAGAAATAAAAATTGGATCTATAACGTTACTATTTTCTGTCGTCTATCGTAGACCTAGCGCAGCCTACCCCCATGAATCCATGAATGATATTGCCCCCTATCTCCTAATGTATAATCGTGTCATAATTGCCGGCGAGTTTAACATCAACATGGCTAGTAACTCAACAACTTCAGCTTCGTTTTACGACTTAATAGATTCTCATTCACTTACTCTTGTTGACACTCAACCAACGCATCATGTCATCTATCATGATGGATCAGTTCATGAAACCTGCATTGACCTTTTTGTGATACGCGAGACATCGGCACTTATCACTCATCGTAGGTCAAACTCCCCCTTTGCAGCTGGGCATGATTTTGTTGAAATCGACTATCGAATTGTTCCGCCAACTACACCTCCTAAAAAGATAGCTCTGCGCAACCTCAAAGACGTCGACCCTGCTCAGCTACACCAATTTATCTCTTCTGCTCTTGAGAATGTAATGCCGCTAAGTGACACGACTGGCCCGAATTAACACCCCTACACAGCCTATAGCATGTGTACCTCACCCTCTGTAAATAGTCCTGATGTGAATCATTCACAACCTTACTTCCCCTGTACATACAACCCCATAGATTTACGTCCTAATTTTAGCCTTCGTCAAGATTTTCCTGACTACAGTAACCCACTCTACTCGACTCTTGCACAAACTCACGTCGACGAATTGGTTGACGCTACCACGCGAGCCTCAATTGCGGCCTTTGATCAACTGGCATCCATCAAGCATCTCACTCTCAACGCCTCCAAAAAACCCTGGGTATCAGCTGACATAGGATATAGCATGAGACAACGTGATACACTTTATAGACGTGCCTGCAGGACAAATGCCCCCAAAGACATTGCAACTTATCGTTCAGTCCGCAACGAAGTCAAATCAGCCTTAGATAAAGCTAAAAATGACCATATCTCTAAAAAAGTCCTGAGTGCACCCGATGTCAAGTCTAGATGGAAAGAGCTGAGGAAATTTAGCCTCATGTCGAAACGCACACCCTCGCCACTCGATTTATTCAAAGGTGACATTTTCAATCGCCATTTTGCCTCTGTCTCAGAAGATTACCACCCCTGAGTGACGAGGATATTGACGCAGTGTGTGCCATCCCACTCCCTGTTGATGCAACGACATTTGATTTCAAGCGGGTCACTGAAGAGGATACTCTTCGCGCTTCTTCTTAGTGCAAATCCCAAGGAGTCGGGGTGGATGGCATCTCTTCAACCATGTTTAGAATGGCATTCCCAGCACTTCACCCTTACATTACCAGGTCTGTCAACGAATCTCTAGCCACCGGATATTTTCCTGACGAGTGGAAGCGATCGTCTATCATCCCACTTTCGAAAAACACAACACCAAAATTCCCATCCGACACCCGGCCTGTGGCGCAATTGTCCGAAATATCGAAGGTCCTAGAGCGAGTCGTGCATGGGCAACTTTCTAACCATCTGTCTTCCACTAACATGCTTGACCCTAACCAGTGTGATTTTTGGCCACATCATTCCACTCAAAGCGCTCTCTTGGGCGTCTTGGAAGATGTCCATTCCGCGATTGACAGGCGCATGATCACGATCTTTATATCTTTCGATTTTTCGAAAGCATTTGATACTCTTCCACACGTTGAGCTTCTCAAAAAGCTACGCAATTCGGGATGTTCAGATCGTGTCATACTTCGGTTTGCGAGCTACCGCCGCGGTCGCAAATAAGCTGTTCGACGCGAGGATGGTACGCATGAATCATGGCTTGACATCAATAGAGGTGTACCACAAGGTAGCGTCCTTGGTCCATTACTGTTCCTATTCTTCATCAACGACCTATCTCGGGTTCTACGTCACTCATCGCACAAAATCTTCGCGAACGACACAGGTATATATGTACATGGCTTCCCGGCTGACATTAACCGACTAATTGCTCTCATCAACCAAGATGCAAATGCAGTGGCTGCATGTACTTCAGTCAACGATCTTCGACTGAACGCGGACAAAACCACTGCAATCATCCTTGGTAGCGAACTATATCTAAGAACCATCGATCTTAAATGCATCGCCCCCATCTGCATTGATGATACAGTTATACCATACGTCGAACACATCAAACTTCTAGGGCTAACTATTTCATCTTCTTTGGATTGGAAAAAACAGATTAATCTCTTATCTAAGAAAATTCATGGCTCGCTTCACTCACTGCGTATGATGAGTCGAGCTCTCTCTCGTCCTCTAAAGCAACAACTCACAGTGAGCCTCATTCTCCCCCACTTTGATTACAGAGCAACTCTCCTAACCGGCCTTGATGAAACACAAATATTAAAGTTACAAACACTGCTCAACACCTGCGTCAGGTTTGCCTATGGTAACATTCCTCGACGCGCGCATGTAACACCTTATCGCATTGCGTTGGGATGGTTGTCTGCCGCGAGGCGTCGAGAATATCTCATCGGAACATTATCCTTCTCGATAATACACCACGATATTCCCGCATTCTCGAGACCGCGTTTCAAGTTAGTATCAGATACCCCGTCAGTGCGTCAGTCAGAACGCCACAACAAACCCATCATGACGTACAAAACACCTCGTACCGAAGCCCTGAATCAGTCTTTCACTTATGTCGCTTCCAAGCTTTTCAACACTCTTTCCGAAATAGATTTTGCAAAACAAAGTCCTGAGACATTCAAGCGCCATCTTCGAGAGATACTTTTGGAACGTGATGTACATGACTGGGTCTTGAGAGCCCGTAAAGAGCACCTTGATTTGATTCCACTTGCGTTAACAGGAAAACTTGCTCTACCTGGACACGTATAAGAGAGTAAATTCGCGTAAGTCATTATAATTTTAGGTTAGTCGCTGTTGTTTATAAGATACTTCTAGATTAAGCTATCACTGTACATTATCTCCTGCATCTCTTAGGTATATATATCAAGCATTACTCAAGCAACCTACTCAGTCAGTTATTCACTAGACACATAATGTTTCTCATATGTAACTTAAATTGGGCAAATAGGGTCTACCCTCTGCCCTCAATAAATTCTTCAATCAATCAATCAATCTCTCTCTCTCTCTCTCTCTCTCTCAGATATATATACATATTTTCAACTCCTCTTTCGCTCATGGCATTTTTCCTGAGGCTTGGAACCAAGCGCAGCTGATTGCATTAAAAAAGACTGCTGCTCCATCAACGGTCTCGGACTTCCGACCTATAGCACTGCTGTGCTTTCTCTCCAAGGTTCTGGAAAAAATCGCACATCACCGAATCAAGGAGTATTTGAAAATCGAGAAGATACTTGATCGCTTCCAGACTGGTTTTAGGCAACACCATAGCACCCAGACAGCTTTGTTGAAATTGACCGATGACATCAGAGTAGGTATAGACAGAAAGAAGATCACTCTGCTCCTACAATTCGATTTTAGCAGAGCTTTTGACACAATCTCACCATCCAAGCTGTAGAGGGAGCTACGACATCTTGGCTTCTCAAGATCGGCGCTCCTGTGGATAATATCATATTTACAGGGTCGCACCCAACAAATCACTTCTAGAGTAGGCAAATCTGATTGGCTCGAAACCAATCTGGGTGTTCCACAGGGGTCCGTCCTTGGGCCTCTCCTCTTCAGCTTGTATATGAATGACCTGGCTGGCTTGCTAGACGGAAAGTCGGTACATCATCTATTTTATGCGGATGATCTCCAAATTTATCTCCAAATCGAGAAAAATAAGATCAGGGAAGGTATTGCTCGGCTGGGCGAAATAGGACGACTAGTTGCCGAGTGGGCCAGGAGTTCCGGCCTGTGTCTCAACGCTGGCAAGACCAAGGCAATCTACTTCAGTTCGAAGAGAAATATCAAAGATCTGAAGAGAATGGACTTGCCAGGGGTTGAGATACAGGAAGGGAAGTTCATCCCGTTCAGTGATACGGTCGTGAGTCTTGATGTTACACTTGACAGTGAATTGACATGGAAACCGCACATTGACCAAGTAACTAAGAAAGTCAACAGAGCCCTGTACGGTCTGCGGTTTTTTAGGGCACGTATCACCAGACCTCTCCGAATTCGCCTAGTCGAGTCATTGGTTCAACCGCACCTAGATTATTGCGCGGTCGTGTACCTCGACGCCACGGACGAACAGCGGCAACGGGTACAGAGACTGAGCAATTCATGTGTGAGATATATTTTTGATCTTAGGAGAGACGAGCACATCACCCCGTTTAGGGAGCGCTTGGGTTGGTTACGTACTGATTCGCGGAGAATGTACTTCGCAGCTCTCTTGATGCATAAGATCATGCACTTAGGAGAACCTGGCTACCTAGCTGCGATGTTTAGCAGGTACCAATCCGAACGCCCCGCGCGGGGTGATCTAGAAGAGCGGGTACTCGAAGTTCCCAACATGAGACTTGAATATGGAAGAAGATCTTCCCAGGTCCAATGTGCTCATTTGTGGAACTTCCTCCCTCCGGGCTTTCAGCAGCTTGGGGAGATATCATTATTTGAAGAGTCCTTAAAAGACTTCCTGTTAACACTATCCTCCCAGAGGATTGATATGGAGAAAAAACACTATTTCAATTTGTAAACTGTGATAGGCATGAGCCCGTTTCAATTGATGTCTTCTACTTCAGATGAGTTATGCGTGGCTTTTTCGCTACCGAACTGAGATTCCTGTGATATGACTGTGGGCCCATGTCTTCTTTATATGTCTTCCCAAACGGGAAAATGTTCTCTTTTCCTCAACCTCTTTTTGTCAAGACTGATATATGTGTATATATATATATCTATATATATATATATATATATATATATATGAAAACGTGACTTTTCCATATTTTTCTTTTCATGACTCTAAGCATCTTACGATGCCTCGAGATGACTAGTCACTTTCTGTAATAGTTTGAATAGCCTCAACCAAAACGACAAATTTTTACAAATTTAATGTATTTATTATGTAAGAGTGACATATGTTTCATATGCTACAGTATTTTTGTATTTTTGCCCTTGGGCGAATAAAGGTTATCATTCATTCATTCATTCTCTATTAGCCCAGGCCGGGTCACCCTCCAAGGGCTGGGTGCCCTGGGCGAGATGTGGTCGTGTGAGGGGCCGCGTGTCAGCAGATGCTGGCACAAGTCTAGTCACTCACACCTTGTTCAATCACAAAAACTGTACACCACACGCGGCGCGATTACTAGACCCTTACTGGGTCGACTCCTGGGGCACCCGTGGCGAATTTTCGTGGACCAATGTACAGGGAGGTCTGTCTTGGGCGACCGCCATCGAAAGATTGGCGGCCGGCGACGCGCGGCGCGGCTTCCTCTAGCCCGTGCAAACGCTGCGCCATCAGGCTTGATGGGCTGGGAGGTACTGCCACCACGCTGGTGGCGGGAGTTTGTGGCCCATTCAAATACTGTCGTCGTCTTCTCTTCGTCACCTCGGGCAAACCTCGACAAAAAGTGGAACACGAAGGGTTAGACCTTGATTCACCGGGCCCGAGATGACGACGAGAGCTTCTGTGGGGCGAGACGGAACGTGCTGCAACGTTCCACGTTGCAACCTCGATCTCTTACCCAAGAGCAAGCAGGAGGAACTGCACGGATTTGAACTGAATGAGCAGAACGGTCACTTTGCCGGAGTTCGGACTCGCGTACATTGTACTTTGCAGCTTTTTATATCTACAGAACCATTCAAATGAAAGAGCCTGATTACCTGGCTGCAATGTTTACCAAGTACCAGCACAGACCTACTAGTCGGAGTGATGTGAGAGATCTCAACCCTCCCAAGGTATGCCTCAAGGCAACTGAACGCTCCTTCCAGTATCTCGGTGCTAGGCTCTGGAACTCTCTTCCTCCTCTCCTGCGCAATTCACCCTCATTACTTTCTTTCAAACTCTCTATGAAACTCCACATGTTCAAGCTCGACACCCTAGGCTCTCCAATCGTTCCAGAAGTACTCCAATGAGCACTACTAGCAAAATGGAGTATGATGATTTTCACTCTAAGTTGAAACTATGTACCTGATGTTTTGCTCCATATATTAACGAATCATACCTGCGATACAATGTGACTAAGGATAGCGCTGACCAAATATCCGCATTCTCTTCATACTTTATCGAATAAGGACACTATATGGTAAACCTTTGGTATGTGCAATGTTTATGCATTTTTCGAGTTTTTTCTCACAATGTCTGTGATGATTTCATTTTTGGCGCAAAGCAGAATGAAGCTCATCTATTTTTTTCCTCTTCTTAAGTGGAAAATAAGGAAAAATCTGATGACAGGATATCCCTAATGGATCTCCCACCGGCAAACCATAAGAGCTCTCTCATTTTGCTCACCCGGTAAACCGGATGAGCATGAATCCAGCGCCCGTATGCCCTGGGGGTTAATACCTTCTGCTCTCAGCCCTTGTTGGCAAGCCATAATCGCAGAACTGGGAGCAGCTCACCACTATCTAACCAACCCACCCCGGAACCGCATTAGCATTACTTCAGGGTGGGAGGCGTATCGCGCGCCATAGGGCGTTCCTCTTTGATGTGTCCGCTCTTCTGTCGTCTCTCTTCGTCGTCAATGATCACTCTTCAATTCGTCGTTGTTCGCTATGCAGCGCCCCTTGCTTGGCGCTCCAAAGTCCGTTCTCGCTCTTCTTTTCGGGTGATCACAGTCTTGATGTAGGCGATCTTATCCAACGTCTCTTCGCTGCGGAGCATGAACGGCAGTGGGGTCTCAGGGGTGATCTGAGCCCCAAGCTGGTCCCCGAGCTCCGCTCTCTCCGCAGCTGTATTCACGCACTGGAAGAGTGCGTGCTCTGCATCGTCCCGGTCTGCCTCACACATCTGACAGAACGAGGTCTCCCTCTTGTGGAACCGCTCCAGGTACACTCCGAAGCAGCCATGCCCGCTAAGCGCCTGCGTCAGCCAGTAATCCAGCTCACCATGAGCTCGATCGATCCACCTGACTATGTTAGGGATCAATCTTCGCGTTCACTTCCTTTTTGTTGGAATATCCAACTTGAAAGATGAATTATAACATCAAGTATATTATGATACCAGGGCGCAAACGATGGTTTCCGCACTTCGAGTGACTTTTTTAGGCCCGAGCCGCAGGCAAGGGTCTAAATAGTCAAGAGAAAGCGAAAATCGTTGCGCCCGAGTATCATACTATGTTTTCTGATCTACTGTGAGGAAATGAAAAGCGACAGTGTGCAAATGACTCATTTGCGCACAGACGATCAAAATAGTACATTTCGATACAAGGGCGTAAAACGTTTTATTCGCGTCCGAGTGATGGGTTTCCGGCCCGAGCCGCAGGCGAGGGTCGGAATCATCACGAGGACGCGAATGATAGGTTTTACGCCCGTGTATCTAACTATACTTTTTGATAAACTCGATTGCCTAGTAAAGAATCTTGATGATAACACCAAACCAGGTCCGGATGGTATACCGGCATTCTTCATCAAAAGATGTTGGTCTAACATTCGCGAAACAGTTCTACAAATTTTCAATAAATCGTTACAGAATGGTGAATTTCCACCAATTTGGAAAATGGCATTCATACAGCCAATTTTTAAGAATGGGGATGAACGAAACATTGAGAATTATAGACCAATTTCAATTCTTGGGTGCTTAGCAAAATTATTTGATGCATGTGTAGCAAGTCATTTGACTGAATTCCTTGCAGGTAAAATAATTCAAAATCAACATGGTTTCTTGAAAGGTAAATCAACAATAACCAATCTCATTTTATATCAAGATTACATTATAAAAAGTTTGAGTGACCATGAACAAGTTGATTCGATTTATATAGACTTCTCTAAGGCGTTTGACGCAGTAAACCACTCTCATTTACTGAGAAAATTGAAGAATTTTGGTATAAGTGGACAATTACATGAATGGTTTAAATCGTATTTGAGTGAGAGAAAACTAGCTGTAAGGGTGTCAGAGTTTGTTTCGGACGAATTTGAAGCTTCATCAGGTGTACCTCAGGGTTCACATCTGGGCCCAATTTTATTCATAATGTTTATTAACGATATTCTTGATGAATTGCCACCGATTCAAACCCTGATTTACGCCGATGACGTGAAAATTTTCTCTTCGATCAAATCCCCGTTAGATGCTAGTCGTCTTCAACGTGCGCTAATGTTACTCAAAAATTGGGCTATGAAAAACGGATTGGAAATCAATATGAAAAAATGTGCTGTGATATCCTTTTCGAGATCCAAAGAGATATTGAATTATCAGTATGTACACGATGATGTAGAGATAGCTCGGGTCAATGAGATTTCAGATCTTGGAGTCATCTTTGACACGAGTCTCAAGTTTGATCAACATATTGAGGCAGTTTCAAAAAAATCCCTGAACTTGATTGGTTTTCTAAAGAGATCAACTCCGGATTTTCACAATCCATTTTCTATAGCATATTTGTATAAGGCCCTAGTCATTCCTATTCTAACATACGCCTCAGTTATATGGGTACCTCATACCAAGCAAGCCAAACTAAAGTTGGAAAGAATTCAGAACAGAATGCTTCGATACCTGACTTATAAAGATAAGAATCCAATGCTTTTCACCGATCATGATCATTCTCCTGTTAGAGACAAGTTTAAAATATCTGAACTGGCAACTCGTCATTGCTTCCTCGACTGCTTGACAGCCTTCAAAATAAGAAATGGTCAATTTTCCTGTGAACAAACTAATGCTCTTTTTACTGGTAGATCAGTGGATTATGAACTGCGTTCATTCAGAACAATCAAACAAGATTTTAGTAATTCCAATTGGGTCCACTGCTCTACTACTAATAGGTTAATACGTTTTTGGAATCGTCTACCCTCAGAATTGAGAGACTCAGATTCGCTGAGTCACTTCAAAATTTCCATTCTTGCAGCATTTGATTCTACAGACCTATACTCCACCTTGACAGTTAACACTGAATAACCGTTTTCGCACGTAGATCGGAATATCCTTGCATCGCCAATGTTTATCTTTATTTTAACATAATTTCTAGTATAAATTTCACTTTTATATCTTTGTAATACACTGTAAAAGGACAGTATTGCCCGTATATACGAATAAAATAAACTGTGAGTAAAAGTCGACAAACTGTGCGCAAAGTTTAAGCACAGTGTATCGAAAAAAATATTTTTGATGATGCTGGGCCTTTAATGTTGTGATTAAGAATTTTTATTCTATAGATGAGCGGTGTATTCTGATGATGAATATTGATTGACATGAATCCGAAGGGTTGTTGAAAAAATGAGAATAACAGGGGGAGGTTCCCATGATTTCCAATTTTCTGAATCATCAGCAGGAAACGAGGAAGCATTCCGCAAATGGCTTCTTGCAGCATATTTTGTCTCCATGTCATGCAAACAATCTTTGCATTTTGGTCATAAAATGGTCCCACGTTTGAGTTTTGTCACTATGAATAATATATTTCAAAAGCCTCGAGTCAAGGAATCGAATGCGCTAACAAGGTGTCTACAAAAGGGACTTCGGAAGGTTCCCGATGAATTCACGACTTTTTCCCATAGTTTTTCTGGAAAATTCCCGAATAATTTGTTATGCATATGGAAAAGGGAACAGCTTTTTTAGATGAACTCTAACGTTCATCATTAGAAAGAAGAGTATATGGAAGTTATTTATTCTAGGTTCATCTTACAAATACTTGCCAAAATTAACACCTACCGGTAAAAACTAAGGAGTTAATAATTTTGAAATGCGTTTCATAAACACAGTTCGAAACAATAACCCTGATTAATAAAATTTAGGGGGCCGAATGGTATGACCACACTTGACTACAAGGAATATTTCCCGAGTAAGTCGAGACGGACGCAAAAAATTCTTGAATAATGATTAAAAGAGGTTACCTAATGGCATCCAAGCATTCTGGATCCGTCTCTTTCGATCATGTTCGAGAATATCCCTTAAAGTCAAATGTGCATTCATCGAAATGTAAGTTCCTCGGATTTGGCGACGTATTAGAAACCGAGTCCACAGGCTGTTTTGCCCAAAGGAGTCAGATTTTTTTTAGAAACGCAAAAAATTGATTTTTTTAACGAAAAGAATGCGCTACTGCCAGCTTGGTACGTGGCTGATCGATTTCTTGAGTGAGCTAAGATATTTGCGGAATCAGTCAAATTCTACTACTGATAGCAAGTTGGTATCAGCAACTGAAAGAATAAGCTTAACACGAACGCACTCTATCTTAAGAACCACTGCTTTCGTGTTCAGCAGCTCAAAGTACGTGAGAAATCATAGTTTTTGACACACTATCAGGCATACTACTCAGGATGTTTTCCAAACCTTTTTTCGACTATGACGGATTCCCGACTTTTCCCGGTTTTCCCCCCTGTAGACACCTTGGCAAAGCTGCGTTGAGATTGGTTGGACCCAAAAAGTTTGGCACTGGTTTTATTCTCTGACCCTTCAGCTGTGCAAAAGCAACGAGTGAAAAATCTTCGTTGGAATTTTCTAGAACACACATGAATCATCCAAGGGAGGTACGTCTCGCTTATTTTCTCATATTCTAATATAAGAAACGTAAGAAGAATATGCGGGGACGCCAACAAGTACCCATTTCTGAGATCGGCATATGGAGGGAGGGGGCATGTTGGGTACAGAGGGGGTGGGTTGGGCACACTTACCTTATACACCGAGCCGAAACCAACTGGATTGCCCAGGCTTCATTCATATCCAGGAATCCATGCAAAAAAAGGTATGTCTTGTGATTCCAGCGTTGAATTTACTGACCTTGTAGCAGCGCTATTAGATTATGAAAACGGCAAAAGCGGGTACCTGAAGCTAGCGAACACTAAGTCACGAATCGGGCCCAAACCAATTTCACTTTTTATTACTATTTTATTACTAATTTATTACCAAAGAAAGAAATTTATTACCGGTCATGGGCCCGAAATACGAGAGTTTTCGCTAGCGGAAGCTTACGCTAGCGAACACGTGGCCGGGGAAAGATCGTACGGGAATAAGCAATAGATCATTTTTTATTACCTTTTTATTACTCTCAGAATACGTCCTCAGAATATGCGTGTGATATGATTCAGCTGAAATATGATGGTTTTCGCTAGCGTAAGCTTACGCTAGCGAACACCATATACAGGCGTAGCTTTGAGGACACTCAGAACTACACAGGATTTTATTAATTTTTTATTACTATCGAAAGGTATAGTAGAGATAGTCCCGAGACCAAGCGGAAACCGATATTTGGGCCTGAGGCTGGACGAGAGCTGGAGCGGGGCGAGATGAGAAATATATGATAGACTGAGCTACCTCTGTACAATAACGTGCGAATGAAAAAATTCCATCGCATACGGAAACCTGTCTGACGTTGAGCAGGGTACACATGAGTATTCAGAGATAGTAGAGAATCGATAACGAATCAGCAAACTCGATCATAGGGCCCAAAACAGGGGAGACCCTGCTTAACGTTATTATAGTCGCAGTCGAGACGTCACGGGGGGATGCCAGAGAGTCCCAATGGACCCGAAATTCTACAGAACCTTAGATCAAGTGGTTATGTACCATTGATGATGCCCAGATAATTTATTACCAGTCAGCACCTTCGGCTATGGGGCCCAAAACAGGGCGAAATCGAGCTTTGAGCAGTTATCTGCGCAGTGATGAAACCACTGTGGGTTGTAGGAGGTTCCAATGGACCCGAAACTCTACAGAACTTTAGATCGAGTGATTATGTAACATTGATGATGCCCAGAGAATTTATTACCAGTCAGCACCCTCGGCTATGGAGTCCGAAACAGGGCGAAATCAAGCTTTGAGCAGTTCTCTGCGCAGTCATGACGCCACTGTGGGTTGTAGGATGTTCCAATGGACCCGAAACTCCACAAAACCCTAGACCAAGTAGTCACGTACTATCTCTGATGCCCAGAGAATTTATTACCAGTCAGCACCCTCGGCTATGGGGCCCAAAACAGGGCGGAATCAAGGTTTGAGCAGTTATCTGCGCAGTGATTAAGACACTGTGGGTTGTAGAATGTTCCAATGGACCCGAAACTCCACAGAACCTCAGATTAAGTGGTTATGTACCATTGATGATGCCCAGAGAATTTATTACCATTCAGCACCCTCGGCTATGGGGCCCAAAACGGGGCGAAATCGAGCTTCGGGCAGTTATTCGCGCAGTTATGACACCACTGTGGGTTGTAGGATGTTCCAATGGACCCGAAAGTCTACAGAACCTTAGATCGAGTGATTATGTATAATTGATGATGCCCAGAGAATTTATTCCCAGTCAGCACCATCGGCTACGGGGCCCAAAACAGGGAGAAATCGAGCTTTGAGCAATTATCTGCCCAGTTATGACGCCACTGTGGGTTGTAGGATGTTCCAATGGACCCGAGACTCCACAAAACCCTAGATCGAGTAGTCACGTACTATCTCTGATGCCCAGAGAATTTATTACCAGTCAGCACCCTCAGCTATGGGGCTCAAAATAGGGCAAAATCAAGCTTTGGGTAGTTATCCGCGCAGTTATGACGCCACTGTGGGTTGTAGGATGTTCCAATCGACCCGAAACTCCACAAAACCCTAGATCGAGTAGTCACGTACTATCTCTGATGCCCAGAGGATTCATTACCAGTCAGCTCCCTCGGCTACGGATTCCAAAACAGGGCCAAATCAAGCTTTGAGCAATTATCTGCCCAGTTATGACGCCACTGCGCAGATAACTGCTCAAATACGGCGTCATAACTGGGCAGATAATTGCTCAAAGCTCGATTTCTCCCTGTTTTGGGCCCCATAGCCGAGGGTGCCGACTGGTAATAAATTCTCTGGGCATCATCAATGATACATAACCACTTAATTTGAGGTTCTGTAGAGTTTCGAGCCCATTGGAACTTCCTACAACCCACAGTGGCGTCATAACTGCGCGAATAACTGCCCAAAGCTCGATTTTGCCCCGTTTTGGGCCCCATAGCCGAGGGCGCTGGATGGTAATAAATCCTCTGGGCATCATCAATGATACATGACCACTTGATCTGGGGTTCTGTAGAGTTTCGGGTCCATTGGAACATCCTACAACCCACAGTGGCTTCATCACTGCGCAGATAACTGCTCAAAGCTTGATTTCGCCCTGTTTTGGGCCCCATAGCCGAGGGTGCTGACTGGTAATAAATTCTCTGGTCAGCATCAATGATACATAACCACTTGATCTAAGGTTCTGTAGAGTTTCGGGTCCATTGGAACTTCCTACAACCCACAGTGGCTTCATCACTGCGCAGATAACTGCTCAAAGCTTGATTCCGCCCTGTTTTGGGCCCCATAGCCGAGGGTGCTGACTGGTAATAAATTCTCTGGGCAGCATCAATGATACATAACCACTTAATTTAAGGTTCTGTAGAGTTTCGAGCCCATTGGAACTTCCTACAACCCACAGTGGCGTCATAACTGCGCGAATAACTGCCCAAAGCTCGATTTTGCCCCGTTTTGGGCCCCATAGCCGAGGGCGCTGGATGGTAATAAATTCTCTGGGCATCATCAATGATACATGACCACTTGATCTGAGGTTCTGTAGAGTTTCGGGTCCATTGGAACATCCTACAACCCACAGTGGCTTCATCACTGCGCAGATAACTGCTCAAAGCTTGATTTCGCCCTGTTTGAGGCCCCATAGCCGAGGGTGCTGACTGGTAATAAATTCTCTGGTCAGCATCAATGATACATAACCACTTGATCTAAGGTTCTGTAGAGTTTCGGGTCCATTGAAACTTCCTACAACCCACAGTGGCTTCATCACTGCGCAGATAACTGCTCAAAGCTTGATTTCGCCCTGTTTTGGGCCCCATAGCCGAGGGTGCTGACTGGTAATAAATTCTCTGGGCAGCATCAATGATACATAACCACTTGATCTGAGGTTCTGTAGAGTTTCGGGTCCATTGGAACATCCTTCAACCCACAGTGGCGTCATAACTGCGCAGATAACTGCTCAAAGCTCGATTTCGTCCTGTTTTGGGCCCCATAGCCGAGAGTGCTGACTGGTAATAAATTCTCTGGGCATCATCAATGGTACATAACCACTTAATTAAAGGTTCTGTAGAGTTTCGAGCCCATTGGAACTTCCTACAACCCACAGTGGCGTCATAACTGCGCGAATAACTGCCCAAAGCTCGATTTTGCCCCGTTTTGGGCCCCATAGCCGAGGGCGCTGGATGGTAATAAATTCTCTGGGCATCATCAATGGTACATAACCACTCGATCTAGGGTTTTGTGGAGTTTCGGGTCCATTGGAACATCCTACAACCCACAGTGGCGTCATAACTGCGCGAATAACTCTCCAAAGCTCGATTTCGCCCCGTTTTGGGCCCCATAGCCGAGGGTGCTGAATGGCAATAAATTCTCTGGGCATCATCAATGGTACATAACCACTCGATCTGAGGTTCTGTAGAGTTTCGGGTCCATTGGAACTTCCTACAACCCACAGTGGCTTCATCACTGCGCAGATAACTGCTCAAAGCTTGATTTCGCCCTGTTTTGGGCCCCATAGCCGAGGGTGCTGACTGGTAATAAATTCTCTGGGCATCGTCAACGGTACATAACCACTTGATCTGAGGCTCTGTAGAGTTTCGGGTCCATTGGAACATCCTACAACCCACAGTGGCGTCATAACTGCGCGGATAACTGCCCAAAGCTTGATTTCGCCCTGTTTTGGGCCCCATAGCCGAGGGTGCTGACTGGCAATGAATTCTCTGGGCATCAGAGATAGTATGTGACTACTTGATCCAGGCTTCTGTGGAGTTTCGGGTCCATTGGAACATCCTACAACCCACAGTCGCGTCATAACTGGGCAGATAAGTGCTCACAGCTCAATTTCGCCCTGTTTTGGGCCCCATAGCCGAGGGTGCTGACTGGTAATAAATTCTCTGGGCATCAGAGCTAGTACGTGACCACTTCATCTAGGGTTTTGAGGAGTTTCGGGTCCATTGGAACATCCTACAACCCACAGTGGCGTCATAACTGCGCAGATAACTGCTTAAAGCTCGATTTCGCCCTGTTTTGGGCCCCATAGCTGAGGGTGCTGACTGGTAATAAATTCTCTGGGCATTATCAATGATACATAATCACTCGATCTAAGGTTCTGTAGAGTTTCGGGTCCATTGGAACATCCTACAACCCACAGTGGCGTCATAACTGCGCGGATAACTGCCCAAAGCTTGATTTCGCCCTGTTTTGGGCCCCATAGCCGAGGGTGCTGACTGGTAATAAATTCTCTGGGCATCAAAAATAGTACGTGACTACTCGATCTAGGGTTTTGTGGAGTTTCGGGTCCATTGGGACTCTCTGGCATCCCCCCGTGACGTCTCGACTGCGACTATAATAACGTTAAGCAGGGTCTCCCCTGTTTTGGGCCCTATGATCGAGTTTGCTGATTCGTTATCGATTCTCTATTATCTCTGAAGACTCATGTGTACCCTGCCCAACGTCAGACAGGTTTCCGTATGAGATGGAATTTTCTCATTCGCACATTATTGTACAGAGGTAGCTCAGTCTATCATATATTTCTCAGCTCGCCCCGCTCCAGCTCTCGTCCAGCCTCAGGCCCAAATATCGGTTTCCGCTTGGTCTCGGGACTATCTCGACTATACCTTTGGAGAGTAATAAAAAAGTAATAAAATCCTGTGTAGTTCTGAGTGTCCTCAAAGCTACGCCTGTATATGGTGTTCGCTAGCGTAAGCTTACGCTAGCGGAAACCATCATATTTCAGCTGAATCATATCACACGCATATTTTGAGGACGTATTCTGAGAGTAATAAAAAGGTAATAAAAAATGAGCTATTGCACATTCCCGTACGATCTTTCCCCGGCCACGTGTTCGCTAGCGTAAGCTTCCGCTAGCGAAAACTCTCGTATTTCGGGCCCATGACCGGTAATAAATTCCTTTCTTTGGTAATAAATTAGTAATAAAATAGTAACAAAAAGTGAAATTTGTTTGGGCCCGATTCGTGAGTTAGTGTTCGCTAGCTTCAGGTACCCGGCAAAAGCACGGACTCAAAAGCAAATCTTTGCAAATATGGACATAAAATTTTGCATGAGGAGAAGAGGCTCGAAGCTCATCTAGACAGAAGTTGACTCTCCCGCTTCACACGAAGAAAAATAAAGTGATATCGAGTAATGAGTAAGATTCTCGCTTCTCATCAGTTTTGCATCATTTTCTCTAAAACATAAATACAACTCAATTTAACATATGAGAAATAATAGCGCATCACATTTGACAAGGAATTCAACTACACTCTGAGCTTTCTTGATAGAAAATGGGGTTTTTTCTAAGAAAGAGCGCCACATATACATATTCTGTGCATCCCTATGACACATCTCGGATGGTGCGGTTGAATTAGTGATGTGGTTACAAACTCAAAGGTCCAGGTTCGATTTCCCGTAAATCCAAAATTTAATCACTCGAATAACGTATTTTCTCGATGTAGCTACGACCCTTGACCCAACTAAATCCAAAGACATTGATTTTAGAGTGACGAAAATGGAAAAATTGAAATTAATTTTTTTTTCAATTACCTCAGGAAAATCACATGTGAATTTGGCCTGATAAATCAAGTGATAAATCATTTGACATATCACTTGATATTTTCGGTCAGGGGTCAAATTTATGCACTCTGAATTCTTTTTGAGGGCTATTTTGCTCTCAGAAGCAAGACCCAAAACGATGTCATGAAAGTGTAATTTCAAACGTTAATAAGTTGATATTATTGTTGAACGCCCCAATGCTTTTTGGCCCTTTGTGCTCTTACTTCTAGAGCCTGTACAGTTCTGTAAGGACCCAGTATCTTCAGGAATTTCATCGTGAATCCTTGAGGATTAAGAGATTCTAGACATTCTAGAACTCTTGGACACCCTGAACATTGACTTGGGCAATTGCTACTCTTGAGATCTTGAGATATTTTGTAAAAATGTCTATGGATCAAAACAATATTTCATTACTTCGATGTGAGATGTTGGTCAGTAGCACCTAATATAACTACTCCCTATGTTCACATAGTCAGTAATGCACAGTGACTGTTTTTAGGATCAGAATTTATGGAATACTTTGAAAAGGTCCTAGTTTGTCAAACTGCTTTCATTTAGTTATGAAATCTAGGTGGTACAGCCGAAATCCTCCAACTTAAATTCCAGGGAACCTGATTAGGCATCAAGTTAGGGAGTTACTCAAGTATAGAGCCTCTTGGAATGGATATACTCCATAATGTTCCCAAAAAAGCGTGTAATTAAAATGCTACCCCAATTGCTAGGCTTGTCATATAAACTGCAGATAATTGTTGATTCACAAACCTGCTTTTCAACTCCTCAACAGTCTTTACTTGGTATTTCTTCCGATCCCATCTGTCGTGCATAACTATGAACCTCAGATCAAATCTATGGCAGAGGTCAAACAGATGATCTGTCTCAGCTCTTGTCCATCCATTAGATACTAAATGCTGAACATATTCTGTATTTGTATATGAAGGAATGAAGAGTTTTTTGTTGAATTTTGCAAAGGGATACTCTACTCCAGCATCAGATACTCTCCTCCAATGATGGAATTCAGCTTTGTCATCCCTGGCTGGATTGATGAAAGGAGTCCATTTCCAAGGTCTGACCCTTTTCATGCCCAATTTGGCCTTTACTTGTTTATATCCTTTATTAGTATTACTAGGAAACATAGGAGGGACATCGTGATTATCTTTGCATAACAGTGCAAACACTTCTCTATGCATCCCTTCTGGACGTTTAGGGACCTTACTATCATTTTTTCGTTTGATTTTTTTGTCACTAGCAAGAATTGATTCTTTTGTCAACTCAATCGTTGCAGGACTCTCAATATCCAAAATATCTCGTACATCAGACATTCTGGTCTGCAAATGGCTCCAGCAAGAGGAGTACGGGAACTAGAGAATCTATTAAATAAGCAGTTTTCCTTCCAGTCAGAATCCTGATAGGTTCCAACAGATATCAACTTTCCAAAAAAATGGCAAACAAAGGGAGAGGGCTGACATATACTAGGAATGGGCCTCAGTTCAATTTTGCGAATCCTTGAGGCGATTTGTTTGAATTCTAATTGAACTCTGTTACAGCCCAGAGATAGACCTCTGTACTGTACACACCTGGAAAGTCAAAACTGTATATGTGTCTGAAGAAGACATCCAATGGTGCCTTCCGTGCTTTGCGGCAATCCGTAAATGTTATACTCTAGAGACCCTCCAGGTATTCGAGGTGTCCCCCGACTGTAGCGCACCTAGCGGATCATGTGTTGAAGCTCTTATACCCCTAATGCATAAGTATACCTATATCGATGGTGGTGCTATATATACTAGGGGTATAAGAGCTTCAAAAATCGACCACTCGTACCACTTTGATACGTGGAAGTTGGCGCTGGAGTCGGCGGACATCTCGAATTATACTTCCGACCCGACAGATCTGAATTTTAGGGTCTCTGCCGGGTGCTACAGCGCATGCGCAGCATGCGCTGCGGTTTATATCCACTTTTTGGAATGAGATTTGTCAACGTCGATAGTAACCGAGTAGATAGAAAACCGGCGAATTTTTTTCTTCTATCAATTACAACTTTTTCAAATAGTATGCAATAGAAAATAAAGTTCTATAGGTCTCAATTTGGAATACAAATCCTAAGTTTTTTTTCGCGTTACTCGGTTCCTTCCAATTTCATTCCCCCTCCCCTTATGGTTTTATCTCCCAACTACGGTCTTATAAATTTTAATTTTCCTGAATAGCGTGCAATGGAAAATGAAATCCTAAAAGTCGCAATATGAAACACAAATCCGACGTTTTTTTTTTCTTTTCCAATTTTCTTCCAAAATGAAGCGATTTTAGAGCCCCACGCCCTCTTGCTTCTATCACACAACTCGGGAATGCATAAAAATTGTTATATTCCTTACTATTTTCTTCATAATACTTCCCTGGTAAAAATTTTTGACGAGATCGTATAGTATCGTATAGAATGAGATACATACGATACTCATGCGATACTCATACGATACGACCATGTGATACCATACGATACTCATGAGATATTTCACGATATTTGCAATACGAACTCATACGTACTCGAGAGATACTATACGATACTTTTCCACAGATACGCATGGGATACCATACGATACTCATGTGGAATCAACATCATATGCAGTGATATACTAATGAGATATTGTACGATACTCGCCCAAGAATGCCCTGTATTCTTATACGATACCATTAGATATCAAACGATACTGTTGGATTCTGTGGGATACTGTGATATACTGTACGATACGCGACTTTCCGAGTGGAATATACCCTTACGATACTATACGATACTGATTGATCGGCCTGATACTAATATGATACCGTACGATACTCACCCTAGGAATGCCCTGCATTCTTAAACGATACCACGAGATATCAGACGATACTGTTGGAATTTATGAGATACTGTGGTATACTGTACGATACGCGACTTTTCGAGTGGAATATACCCTTACGATACTATACGATACTGATTGATATTTTCGATCTGATACTAATATGATACCGTACGATACTCAACCCAGAAAATGCCCTGCATTCTTATAAGATACCATGAGATATCAAACGATACTATTGGATTCTATGAGATACTGTGATATACTGTACGATACGCGACTTTCCGAGTGGAATATACCTTTACGATACTATACGATACTGATTGATATTTTCGGCCTGATACTAATATGATACCATACGACACTCACCCTAGGAACGCCCTGCATTCTTATACGATACCATGAGATATGGAACGATACTGCTGGATTCTGTGAGATACTGTGAAATACTGTACGATTAACGACTTTTCGAGTAGAATATACCCTTACAATACTATACGATACTAATTGATATTTTTGGTCTGAAACTAATATGATACCATACGATATTCACCCCAGGAATGCCCTGCATTCTTATACGATACCATGAGATATCAAACGATACTGTTGAATTCTGTGAGATACAATGATATACTGAACGAAACGCTACTTTTCGAGTAAAATACACCCTTACGATACTATACGGTACTCATTGATATTTCCGGCCTAATACTAGTATGATGCCATACGATATTCACCCTAGGAATGCTCTGTATTCTTATACGATACCATGAGATATCAAACGATACTCTTGGATTCTGTGAGATACTGTGATATACTGTGTGATACGCGACTTTTCGAGTAGAATATACCTCACGATACTATACGATACTGATTGATATTTTCGGCCTGATACTAATATGATACCATACTATACTCACCCTAAGGATGCCCTGTATTCTTATACGATACCATGAGATATGAAACGATACTGCTGGATTCTGTGAGATACTGTGAAATACTGTACGATTACTCATTGATATTTCCGGCCTAATACTAATATGATGCCATACCCTGCTGCAAAAGATCGATTGGGATGGATTGAAAACCAATCGAATCCTATCGGGATGAATACATTTCAATCGGTTCTATCATTCAACCGGCGAGAGCAGTATTGGAATTCAATGCAGATCAATCGAACAAAGACCCAATCAAGCTGAATCCTGAATTGTAGAATTGGGATCACAACTGCCAATAGAATTCTATACTGTTGATGAGGATTGATGTAAGCGAATATAATCCAATACTAGTATTCAGCATAGGATCGGACACGGAAGGATGGATGGGAGATCTTTGCTGGTTCAATATGTTTTAATGAACCGATTCAGTATTGGAATCAATCTAATTGAATAATGGATCTCGTCTCCCACTGCTCTATCGAGATCAATGCTTCAGAAAGTGATTCGATTCGCGAAACGATACTAATTGTCTATCCTAACCAATCCCAAATGACAGGATTGGATTTCACCTTTTGAACACTATTATTTCTACATTCCTCAATCGAATTGAATAATTCTCTGCAGTACTGGGTGTATAATAATCTTGCTCTTTCCTATCCGTTTCAATCATGAATGGACAGATTCGAGTCGAATTATGCCTGGATCAATTCCAATCATCCCCCTATCACCTATTGCGTGATTGACAAATCGAGCTGAGTACTACAAAATCGGATTGAAATCGTGGATGCATGGTTATTCTATCCTTCCCAATACTCATAATCAGTATTGAACTCCGCTAGATTTCATATATTTCAATCGAATCCAATACTGCTCAGCAGGATTAGAATGGCCTGAAGATGAGTTTTGCTATCGGTCTAAATCCTGCCAAGCAGCATTGAATTGACTGAGTCAATCGATTCCAATGATAACCCAATTACTCACTGCGTGATTGACCGATCGAGCTGAATACTACAAAATCGGATTGGAATCGTGGATGCATGGTTATTCTATCCTTCCCAATACTCACAATCATTATTGAACTCCGCTAGATTTCATATATTTCAATCGAATTCAATACTGCTCAGCAGGATTGGAACGATCACGAGATGAGTTTTGCTATTGGTCTGAATCCTGCCAAGCAGCATTGAATTGACTGAGTCAATCGATTCCAATGATAACCCAATTACTTACTGCGTGATTGACCAATCGAGCTGAATACTACAAAATCGGATTGAAATCGTGGATGCATGGTTATTCTATCCTTCCCAATACTCACAATCAGTATTCAACTTCGCTAGATTTCATATATTTCAATCGAATCGAAGATTGCTCAGCGGGATTGGTACGGCCTGCGGATGAGTCTCGCTATCGGTCTGAATCCTGCCGGGCAGCATTGAGTGGACTTTGTCAATCGATTTCAATGATGACTCGATCACTCACTGCGTGATTGACCAATCGAGCTGAATACTACAAAATCGGATTGGAATCGTGGATGCATGGTTATTCTATCCTTCCCAATACCTACAATCAGTATTGAACTGCGCTGGATTTCATATATTTCAATCGAATTCAATACTGCTTAGCAGGATTGGAACGGTCTCGAGATGAGTTTTGCTATCGGTCTGAATCATGCCAGGCAGCATTGAGTGGACTGCGTCAATCGATTTCAATGATGACCCAATTACTCACTGCGTGATTGACCGATCGAGCTGAATACTACAAAATCGGATTGAAATCGTGGATGCATGGTTATTCTATCCTCCCCAATACTCACAATCAGTATTGAACTCCGCTTAATTTCGTATATTCCAATCGAATCCAATACTGCTCAGCAGGATTGGAACGATCTCGAGATGAGTTTTGCTATCGGTCTGAATCCTGCCAGGCAGCATTGGATTGACTGAGTTAATAGATTCCAATGATAACCCAATCACTCACTGCGTGATTGACGAATCGAGCTGAGTACTACAAAATCGGATTGAAATCGTGGATGCATGGTTATTCTATTCTTCCCAATACTCACAATCAGTATTGAACTCCGCCAGATTCCGTATATTCCAATCGAATCCAATACTGCTCAGCAGGATTGGAACGATCTCGAGATGAGTTTTGCTATCGGTCTGAATCCTGCCAGGCAGCATTGGATTGACTGAGTCAATCGATTCCAATGATAACCCAATTACTCACTGCGTGATTGACAAATCGAGCTGAGTACTACAGAATCGGAATGAAATGGTGGATGCATGGTTATTCTATCCTTCCCAATACTCACAATCAGTATTGAACTCCGCCAGATTCCGTATATTCCAATCGAATCCAATACTGCTCAGCAGGATCGGAACGATCTCGAGATGAGTTTTGCTATCGGTCTGGATCCTGCCAGGCAGCATTGGATTGACTGAGTCAATCGATTCCAATGATAACCCAATTACTCACTGCGTGATTGACCAATCTAGCTGAATACTACAAAATCGGATTGAAATCGTGGATGCATGGTTATTCTATCCTTCCCAATACTCACAATCAGTATTGAACTTCGCTGGATTTCATATATTTCAATCGAATCCAATACTGCTCAGCAGGATTGGAATGGCCTGAAGATGAGTTTTGCTATCGGTCTGAATCCTGCCAAGCAGCATTGAATTGACTGAGTCAATCGATTCCAATGATCACCCAATTACTTACTGCGTGATTGACCAATCGAGCTGAATACTACAAAATCGGATTGATATCGTGGATGCATGGTTATTCTATCCTTCCCAATACTCACAATCAGTATTGAACTTCGCTGGATTTCATATATTTCAATCGAATCCAATACTGCTCAGCAGGATTGGAACGGTCTCGAGATGAGTTTTGATATCGGTCTGAATCCTGCCAGGCAGTATTGAGTTGACTGCGTCAATCGATTTCAATGATGACCCAATCACTCTTTGCGTCATTGATCAATCGAGATGAATACTACAGAATCCAGTTGAAATCGTGGGTGCATGGTTATTCTATTTCTCTCAATACTCACAATCAGTATTGAACTCCTCTAGATTTCATACATCTCAATCGAATTCAATACTGCTGAGCAGGATTGGATCGGCCTGAAGATGAGTTTTGCTTTCGGTCTGAATCCTGCCAGGCAGCAACGAGTCGACTGCGTCAATCGATTTCAATGATGACCCAATCACTCATTGCGTGATTGGCCAATCGAGCTTAATACTATAGGATGGAATACCGATCGTGAAAAAGTGGTTTCTATCCTCCTGAATACTCACAATCGGTATCGAACTCCTCTGAATTCCATGTATTTTAATTGAATTCAATACTGCTGAGCAGGATTGGTACGCTCTGAGGATGAGTTTCGCTATCGGTCTGAATCCTGCCGGGCAGCATTGAGTCGACTGCATCAATCTATTCCCATGATGACCCAATCACTCTTTGCGTCATTGACTAATATCGAGATGAATACTACAGAATCGAAAGGAAATCGTGGGTACATGGTTATTCTATCCTTCTCAATACTCACAATCAGTATTGAACTCCTCTAGGTTTCATATATATCAATCGAATTCAATACTGCTGGGCAGAATTGGAACAGCCTGAAGATGAGTTTTGCTATTGGTCAGGCGAACGGGTTATAAGGTCTGCAATGCTGAGAATCAGTATTGAAATCGATTGAGGCGGATTGAGATCTCGATGTTTGCAATACTGGAAGACGGTACTGGAATCGATCGGGGCAGATAAGATTTCAAGTCCTCAATACTAACAATCATCATTCAGGTATATTGACGTAGATAGAATATACGGTATCGAATGTTAGAGGTCAGTATTTGGATCTATTGAGGCAGATAGGACTTCCCATTCCCAATCTGATACACAGCATTCGAATTAATTCAAGTAGATATGATATAAGGTCTGCAATGCTGAACATCAGTATTGAGATCGATCGAAGCGTAATGCGCTCCCGATATTCCCAATACTGAAATACAGAACTGGAATCGATTAGGGCAGATATGATTCCAAGTCCTCAATACTGATATTCCGCATTCGATTCGATTCAGGTAAATATGATATGAGGTCTGCAATGCTGAAAGTCGGGATTGAGATCGATTCAAGCAGATTGAGATCTCAGTGTTCCCAATACTTGAAAATGGTATTGGAATGAGTTGGAGCAGATAGGATCTCAATTCTGCAATACTGATTGTCAACATTGAAATCGATACAAGTAAATAGGATATAATGAGGTCACTTATGCTTACATTTAGTATTGAGATCGATTGAAGTGGACTGAGATAGCAATCTGCCCAATACTGAGAGACAGTACTCAAATCGATTCAGATTATTGGGATATAAGGGCTCCAATACTTACAGTCAGTATTGAGATCGATTAAATTGGGTTAAGATCTCGATATTCCCAATACTGGAAAACAGTACTCAAATCGATTGGGACAGCTAGGATTTCAAGTCCTTAATACTGATATTTAGCATTCAATTCGATTCAGGTAAAAATCATATAAGGTCTGCAATGCTGAACATCAGTATTGAGATCGATTGGAGCGTACTGAGAACCCGATGTTTCCAATACTGAAATACAGTACTGGAATCGACTGGGGCAGATAGGATGGCAAGTCCTGAATACTGATATCTAGCACTGATATCCAGCATTCATTCCGATTCAGGTAGATAGGATATGAGGTTTCTGATGCTTACTTTCAGTATTCAGATCGATTGAAGTGGATTGAGATCCCGATATTCCCAATACTGAAATACAGTACTGGAATCGATTGGGGCAGATAGGATCTCAAGTCCTCAATACTGATATCCAGCATTTAAATCGATTCAAGTAGATAGGATATAAGATCTGCAATGCTGAAAATCAGTATTGAGATCGATTGAAGCGGATTGAGAACCCGATGTTTCCACTACTGAAATACAGTACTGAAATCGATTCGGGCAGGTAGGATTTTAAGTCCTCAATACTGATATCCAGCATTCAAATCGATTCAAGTAGATAGGATATAAGATCTGCAATGCTGAAAATCAGTATTGAGATCGATTCAAGCGGATTGAGAACCCGATGTTTCCAATACTGAAATACAGTACTGAAATCGATTGGGGCAGATAGGATTCCGAGTCCTCAATACTGATATCTAGCATTCAATCCGATTCAGGTAAATATCATATGAGGTCTGCAACGCTGAAAATCAGTATTGAAATCGATTGAAGCGGATTGAGAACCCGATGTTTCCAATACTGAAAAACAGTTCTGGAATCGATTGGGGCAGTTAGGATTTCAAGTCCTCAATACTGAAATCCAGCATCCAAATCGATTCAAGTAGATAGGATATAAGGTTTCTAATGCTTACTTCCAGTATTGAGATCGATTGGAGTGGATTGAGATAGCGATCTACCCAATACTGAGAGACAGT
Source organism: Eretmocerus hayati (assembly GCA_029851415.1). Classification (NCBI taxonomy): domain Eukaryota; kingdom Metazoa; phylum Arthropoda; class Insecta; order Hymenoptera; family Aphelinidae; genus Eretmocerus; species Eretmocerus hayati. The sequence goes on from CM056743.1 coordinate 108,404,030, forward strand.
ACTCAAATCGATTCAGGTTATTAGAATATAAGGGCTAGAATACTCACAGTCAGTATTGAGATCGATTGAAGTGGGTTGTGATCTCGAAGTTCCCAAGACTCGAAAACAGTACTGGATTCGACTGGGCAGATAGGATTTCAAGTCCCCAATACTGATATTTAGCATTCACCTCGATTCAGGTAAAAATCATGTAAGGTCTGCAATGCTGAACATCAGTATTGAGATCGATTGGAGCGTACTGAGAACCCGATGTTTCCAATACTGAAATACAGTACTGGAATCGACTCGGGCAGATAGGATGGCAAGTCCTGAATACTGATATCTAGCACTGATATCCAGCATTCATTCCGATTCAGGTAGATAGGATATGAGGTTTCTGATGCTTACTTTCAGTATTCAGATCGATTGAAGTGGATTGAGATCCCGATATTCCCAATACTGAAATACAGTACTGGAATCGATTGGGGCAGATAGGATCTCAAGTCCTCAATACTGATATCCAGCATTTAAATCGATTCAAGTAGATAGGATATAAGATCTGCAATGCTGAAAATCAGTATTGAGATCGATTGAAGCGGATTGAGAGCCCGATGTTTCCACTACTGAAATACAGTACTGAAATCGATTCGGGCAGGTATGATTTTAAGTCCTCAATACTGATATCCAGCATTCGAATCGATTTAAGTAGATAGGATATAAGATCTGCAATGCTGAAAATCAGTATTGAGATCGATTCAAGCGGATTGAGAACCCGATGTTTCCAATACTGAAATACAGTACTGAAATCGATTGGGGCAGATAGGATTTCGAGTCCTCAATACTGATATCTAGCATTCAATCCGATTCAGGTAAATATCATATGAGGTCTGCAATGCTGAAAATCAGTATTGAAATCGGTTGAAGCGGATTGAGAACCCGATGTTTCCAATACTGAAAAACAGTTCTGGAATCGATTGGGGCAGTTAGGATTTCAAGTCCTCAATACTGAAATCCAGCATCCAAATCGATTCAAGTAGATAGGATATAAGGTTTCTAATGCTTACTTCCAGTATTGAGATCGATTGAAGTGGATTGAGATAGCGATCTACCCAATACTGAGAGACAGTACTCAAATCGATTCAGGTTATTAGAATATAAGGGCTAGAATACTCACAGTCAGTATTGAGATCGATTGAAGTGGGTTGAGATCTCGAAGTTCCCAATACTCGAAAACAGTACTGGATTCGACTGGGCAGATAGGATTTCAAGTCCCCAATACTGATATTCAGCATTCAAATCGATTCAGGACGATAAATAAACTCGTCAATGCTCATAGTCAGTATTGGAACCGATAGACGTAGTGTCAGTTATTGAACTTTCCATTCCTGAAAGTTAGTATTGGAATCGATTGAGGCCGATAGAATTCGAGTGGCTGACGCTAGGCGGCGTTTCGATGACCATCTCAGTTTGCATCCAAATATCATGGGATTGCTTTCTCGCAAGCGACGAACCATCTCTCCTGTTCCTATATAAGACTGATGAGTGACAGAACCTCCAAATAGCGTTTAGTTATGTGATGCGATGATATGTTAATGCGATCATGATTAAAATGAGTATTGATTTGTATTGAAACCTTACCTGTAATGTGAGTGATGTATATGTGAGACGTTGATTTGTAATAATGACTGAAAGTCAGTATTGAGGTCGATTGAGGCCGATTGAGTTCTCGATGTTCCCAATACTGAAAATCAGTATTGGGATCGATTGATGCGCATAGCATTTCTGATATCCAATACTGATTTCCAGCATTCAAATCGATTCAGATGAATAGGATATAAGGTGTCCAATGATTCTAGTCAGTATTGAGTTCGATTGAGGTTCCAATGCAGAATAACAGTATTGGAATCGATTGAGGCGGATAGGATTCCGGATATCCAATACTGATTTCCAGCATTCAAATCGATTCAGATGAATAGGATATAAGGTGTCCAATGATTCTAGTCAGTATTGAGTTCGATTGAGGTTCCAATGCAGAATAACAGTATTGGAATCGATTGAGGCGGATAGGATTTCGGATATCCAATACTGATTTCCAGCATTCAAATCGATTCAGATGAATAGGATATGAGGTGTCCAATGATTCTATTCAGTATTGAGTTCGATTGAGGTTCCAATACAGAATAACAGTATTGAAATCGATTGAGGCGGATTGGATTTCGGATATCCAATACTGATTTCCAGCATTCAAATCGATTCAGATGAATAGGATATAAGGTGTCCAATGATTCTAGTCAGTATTGAGTTCGATTGAGGTTCCAATGCAGAATAACAGTATTGGAATCGATTGAGGCGGATAGGATTTCGGATATCCAATACTGATTTCCAGCATTCAAATCGATTCAGATGAATAGGATATGAGGTGTCCAATGATTCTATTCAGTATTGAGTTCGATTGAGGTTCCAATACAGAATAACAGTATTGAAATCGATTGAGGCGGATTGGATTTCGGATATCCAATACTGATTTCCAGCATTCGAATCGATTCAGATGAATAGGATATAAGGTCTCCAATGATTCTAGTAATATTGAGTTCGATTGAGGTTCCAATGCAGAATAACAGTATTGGAATCGATTGAGGCGGATAGGATTTCGAATATCCAATACTGATTTCCAGCATTCAAATCGATTCAGATGAATAGGATATAAGGTCTCCAATGATTCTAGTCAGTATTGAGGTCGATTGGCAATCTCTCTCTCAATGCGTATAGTCGGCATTGGTAAAGATTGGTCAACACTGTTTGAATCCCGATCAACATCATTGATCGCGATTGAACTCCAATCTTCTCCAATCCTGAAAATCATGTTTCAAATTCATCATAAGTTTCTAGATTCAGATCGATTGAGTGTTTTTCTATCGAATCCAATCGAACTTTTGCAGCAGGGTACGATATTCACCCTAGGAATGCTCTGTATTCTTATACGATACCATGAGATATCAAACGATACTCTTGGATTCTGTGAGAAACTGTGATATACTGTGCGATACGCGACTTCTCGAGTAGAATATACCTTACGATATTATACGATACTGATTGATATTTTCAGCCTGATACTAATATGATACCATACTATACTCACCCTGAGGATGCCCTGGATTCTTATACGATACCATGAGATATGAAACGATACTGCTGGATTCTGTGAGATACTGTGAAATACTGGACGATTACCGACTTTTCGAGTACAATACACCCTCACGATACTATACGGTACTCATTGATATTTTCGGCCTGATACTAATATGATGCCATACGATATTCACCCTAGGAATGCTCTGTATTCTTATACGGTACCATGAGATATCAAACGATACCCTTGGATTCTGTGAGATACTGTGATATACTGTGCGATACGCGACTTTTCGAGTAGAATATACCTTACGATACTATACGATACTGATTGATATTTTCGGCCTGATACTAATATGATACCATACTATACTCACCCTAAGGATGCCCTGTATTCTTATACGATACCATGAGATATGAAACGATACTGCTGGATTCTGTGAGATACTGTGAAATACTGTACGATTACCGACTTTTCGAGTAGAATATACCCTTACGATACTATACGATACTAATTGATATTTTTGGTCTGATACTAATATGATACCATACGATATTCACCCCATGGAATGCCCTGCATTCTTATACGATACCCTGAGATATCAAACGATACTGTTGAATTCTGTGAGATACTGTGATATACTGAACGAAACGCTACTTTTCGAGTACAATACACCCTTACGATACTATACGGTACTCCTTGATATTTCCGGCCTAATACTAATATGATGCCATACGATATTCACCCTAGGAATGCTCTGTATTCTTAAACGATACCATGAGATATCAAACGATACTCTTGGATTCTGTGAGATACTGTGATATACTGTGCGATTTGCGACTTTTCGAGTAGAAAATACCTTACAATACTATACGATACTGATTGATATTTTCGGCCTGATACTAATATGATACCATACTATACTCACCCTAAGGATGCCCTGTATTCTTATACGATACCATGAGATATTAAACGATACTGCTGGATTCTGTGAGATACTGTGAAATACTGTACGATTACCGACTTTTCGAGTAGAATATACCCTTTCGGTACTATACGATACTGATTGATATTTTTGGTCTGATACTAATATGATACCATACGATACTCACCCTAGGAATGCTTTGTATTCTTATACGATACCATGAGGAATCAAACGATACTCTTGGATTCTGTGAGATACTGTGATATACTGTGCGATTTGCGACTTTTCGAGTAGAAAATACCTTACGATTCTATACGATACTGATTGATATTTTCGGCCTGATACTAATATGATACCATACTATACTCACCCTAAGGATGCCCTGTATTCTTATACGATACCATGAGATATTAAACGATACTGCTGGATTCTGTGAGATACTGTGAAATACTGTACGATTACCGACTTTTCGAGTAGAATATACCCTTTCGGTACTATACGATACTGATTGATATTTTTGGTCTGATACTAATATGATACCATACGATACTCACCCTAGGAATGCTCTGTATTCTTAAACGATACCATGAGGAATCAAACGATACTCTTGGATTCTGTGAGATACTGTGATATACTGTGCGATACGCGACTTCTCGAGTAGAATATACCTTACGATACTATACGATACTGATTGATATTTTCGGCCTGATACTAATATGATACCATACTATACTCACCCTGAGGATGCCCTGTATTCTTATACGATACCATGAGATATGAAACGATACTGCTGGATTCTGTGAGATACTGTGAAATACTGTACGATTATCGACTTTTCGAGTAGAATATACCCTTACGATACTATACGATACTGATTGATAATTTCGATCTGATACTAATATGATACCGTACGATACTCACCCCAGGAATGCCCTGCATTCTTATAAGATACCATGAGATATCAAACGATACTATTGGATTCTGTGAGATACTGTGATATACTATACGATACGCAACTTTTCGAGTACAATATACCCTTACGATAGTATAGGATACTGATTGATATTCATGGCCTGATGCTGATATGATACCATACGATACTCACCCCAGGGTGGCCTGCATTCTTATACGATACCCTGAGATATCAAACGATACTGTTGAATTCTGTGAGATACTGTGATATACTGAACGAAACGCTACTTTTCGAGTACAATACACCCTTACGATACTATACGGTACTCCTTGATATTTCCGGCCTAATACTAATATGATGCCATACGATATTCACCCTAGGAATGCTCTGTATTCTTAAACGATACCATGAGATATCAAACGATACTCTTGGATTCTGTGAGATACTGTGATATACTGTGCGATTTGCGACTTTTCGAGTAGAAAATACCTTACAATACTATACGATACTGATTGATATTTTCGGCCTGATACTAATATGATACCATACTATACTCACCCTAAGGATGCCCTGTATTCTTATACGATACCATGAGATATTAAACGATACTGCTGGATTCTGTGAGATACTGTGAAATACTGTACGATTACCGACTTTTCGAGTAGAATATACCCTTTCGGTACTATACGATACTGATTGATATTTTTGGTCTGATACTAATATGATACCATACGATACTCACCCTAGGAATGCTTTGTATTCTTATACGATACCATGAGGAATCAAACGATACTCTTGGATTCTGTGAGATACTGTGATATACTGTGCGATTTGCGACTTTTCGAGTAGAAAATACCTTACGATTCTATACGATACTGATTGATATTTTCGGCCTGATACTAATATGATACCATACTATACTCACCCTAAGGATGCCCTGTATTCTTATACGATACCATGAGATATTAAACGATACTGCTGGATTCTGTGAGATACTGTGAAATACTGTACGATTACCGACTTTTCGAGTAGAATATACCCTTTCGGTACTATACGATACTGATTGATATTTTTGGTCTGATACTAATATGATACCATACGATACTCACCCTAGGAATGCTCTGTATTCTTCAACGTTACCATGAGATATCAAACGATAATCTTGGATTCTGTGAGATACTGTGATATACTGTGCGATTTGCGACTTTTCGAGTAGAAAATACCTTACGATTCTATACGATACTGAATGATATTTTCGGCCTGATACTAATATGATACCATACTATACTCACCCTAAGGATGCCCTGTATTCTTATACGATACCGAGAGATATGAAACGATACTGCTGGATTCTGTGAGATACTGTGAAATACTGTACGATTACCGACTTTTCGAGTAGAATATACCCTTACGATACTATACGATACTGATCGATATTTTTGGTCTGATACTAATATGATACCGTACGATATTCACCCTAGGAATGCTCTGTATTCTTATACGATAGCATGAGGAATCAAACGATACTCTTGGATTCTGTGAGATACTGTGATATACTGTGCGATACGCGACTTCTCGAGTAGAATATACCTTACGATACTATACGATACTGATTGATATTTTGAGCCTGATACTAATATGATACCATACTATACTCACCCTGAGGATGCCCTGTATTCTTATACGATACCATGAGATATGAAACGATACTGCTGGATTCTGTGAGATACTGTGAAATACTGTACGATTACCGACTTTTCGAGTAGAATATACCCTTACGATACTATACGATACTGATTGATATTTTTGGTCTGATACTAATATGATACCATACGATACTCACCCCAGGAATGCGCTGCATTCTTATACGATACCATGAGATATCAAACGATACTGTCGAATTCTGTGAGATACTGAGATATACTGAACGAAACGCTACTTTTCGAGTACAATACACCCTCACGATACTATACGGTACTCATTGATATTTCCGGCCTAATACTAATATGATGCCATACGATATTCACCCTAGGAATGCTCTGTATTCTTATCCGATACCATGAGATATCGAACGATACTTTCGGATTCTGTGAGATACTGTGAAATACTGTGCGATACGCGACTTTTCGAGTAGAATATACCTTACGATACTATACGATACTGATTGATATTTTCGGCCTTATACTAATATGATACCATACTATACTCACCCCGAGGATGCCTTGTATTCTTATACGATACCATGAAATATGAAACGATACTGCTGGATTCTGTGAGATACTGTGAAATACTGTACGATTACCGACTTTTCGAGTAGAATATACCCTTACGATACTATACGATACTGATCGATATTTTTGGTCTGATACTAATATGATACCGTACGATATTCACCCTAGGAATGCTCTGTATTCTTATACGATACCATGAGGAATCAAACGATACTCTTGGATTCTGTGAGATACTGTGATATACTGTGCGATACGCGACATCTCGAGTAGAATATACCTTACGATACTATACGATACTGATTGATATTTTCGGCCTGATACTAATATGATACCATACTATACTCACCCTAAGGATGCCCTGTATTCTTATACGATACCATGAGATATGAAACGATACTGCTGGATTCTGTGAGATACTGTGAAATACTGTACGATTACCGACTTTTCGAGTAGAATATACCCTTACGATACTATACGATACTGATTGATAATTTCGATCTGATACTAATATGATACCGTACGATACTCACCCCAGGAATGCCCTGCATTCTTATAAGATACCATGAGATATCAAACGATACTATTGGATTCTGTGAGATACTGTGATATACTATACGATACGCAACTTTTCGAGTACAATATACCCTTACGATAGTATAGGATACTGATTGATATTCATGGCCTGATGCTGATATGATACCATACGATACTCACCCCAGGGTGGCCTGCATTCTTATACGATACCCTGAGATATCAAACGATACTGTTGAATTCTGTGAGATACTGTGATATACTGAACGAAACGCTACTTTTCGAGTACAATACACCCTTACGATACTATACGGTACTCCTTGATATTTCCGGCCTAATACTAATATGATGCCATACGATATTCACCCTAGGAATGCTCTGTATTCTTAAACGATACCATGAGATATCAAACGATACTCTTGGATTCTGTGAGATACTGTGATATACTGTGCGATTTGCGACTTTTCGAGTAGAAAATACCTTACAATACTATACGATACTGATTGATATTTTTGGCCTGATACTAATATGATACCATACTGTACTCACCCTAAGGATGCCCTGTATTCTTATACGATACCATGAGATATTAAACGATACTGCTGGATTCTGTGAGATACTGTGAAATACTGTACGATTACCGACTTTTGGAGTAGAATATACCCTTTCGGTACTATACGATACTGATTGATATTTTTGGTCTGATACTGATATGATACCATACGATACTCACCCTAGGAATGCTTTGTATTCTTATACGATACCATGAGGAATCAAACGATACTCTTGGATTCTGTGAGATACTGTGATATACTGTGCGATTTGCGACTTTTCGAGTAGAAAATACCTCACGATTCTATACGATACTGATTGATATTTTCGGCCTGATACTAATATGATACCATACTATACTCACCCTAAGGATGCCCTGTATTCTTATACGATACCGAGAGATATGAAACGATACTGCTGGATTCTGTGAGATACTGTGAAATACTGTACGATTACCGACTTTTCGAGTAGAATATACCCTTTCGGTACTATACGATACTGATTGATATTTTTGGTCTGATACTAATATGATACCATACGATACTCACCCTAGGAATGCTCTGTATTCTTAATCGTTACCATGAGATATCAAACGGTAATCTTGGATTCTGTGAGATACTGTGATATACTGTGCGATTTGCGACTTTTCGAGTAGAAAATACCTTACGATTCTATACGATACTGATTGATATTTTCGGCCTGATACTAATATGATACCATACTATACTCACCCTAAGGATGCCCTGTATTCTTATACGATACAGAGAGATATGAAACGATACTGCTGGATTCTGTGAGATACTGTGAAATACTGTACGATTACCGACTTTTCGAGTAGAATATACCCTTACGATACTATACGATACTGATTGATATTCTTGGTATGATACTAATATGATACCATACTATACTCACCCTAAGGATGCCCTGTATTCTTATACGATACCATGAGATACGAAACGATACTGCTGGATTCTGTGAGATACTGTGAAATACTGTACGATTACCGACTTTTCGAGTAGAATATACCCTTACGATACTATACGATACTGATTGATATTTTTGGTCTGATACTAATATGATACCATACGATACTCACCCCAGGAATGCGCTGCATTCTTATACGATACCATGAGATATCAAACGATACTGTCGAATTCTGTGAGATACTGTGATATACTGAACGAAACGCTACTTTTCGAGTACAATACACCCTCACTATACTATACGGTACTCATTGATATTTCCGGCCTAATACTAACATGATGCCATACGATATTCACCCTAGGAATGCTCTGTATTCTTATCCGATACCATGAGATATCGAACGATACTCTTGGATTCTGTGAGATACTGTGATATACTGTGCGATACGCGACTTTTCGGGTAGAATATACCTCACGATACTATACGATACTGATTGATATTTTCGGCCTGATACTAATATGATACCATACTATACTCACCCCAAGGATGCCTTGTATTCTTATACGATACCATGGAATATGAAACGATACTGCTGGATTCTGTGAGATACTGTGAAATACTGTACGATTACCGACTTTTCGAGTAGAATATACCCTTACGATACTATACGATACTGATCGATATTTTTGGTCTGATACTAATATGATACCGTACGATATTCACCCTAGGAATGCTCTGTATTCTTATACGATACCATGAGGAATCAAACGATACTCTTGGATTCTGTGAGATACTGTGATATACTGTGCGATACGCGACTTTCCGAGTACAATATACCCTTACGATAGTATACGATACTGATTGATATTCATGGCCTGATGCTGATATGATACCATACGATACTCACCCCAGGGTGGCCTGCATTCTTATACGATACCATGAGATATCAAACGATACTGTTGAATTCTGTGAGATACTGTGATATACTGAACGAAACGCTACTTTTCGAGTACAATACACCCTTACGATACTATACGGTACTCCTTTATATTCCCGGCCTAATACTAATATGATGCCATACGATATTCACCCTAGGAATGCTCTGTATTCTTAAACGATACCATGAGGTATCAAACGATACTCTTGGATTCTGTGAGATACTGTCATATACTGTGCGATTTGCGACTTTTCGAGTAGAAAATACCTTACGATACTATACGATACTGATTGATATTTTCGGCCTGATACTAATATGATACCATACTATACTCACCCTAAGGATGCCCTGTATTCTTATACGATACCATGAGATATTAAACGATACTGCTGGATTCTGTGAGATACTGTGAAATACTGTACGATTACCGACTTTTCGAGTAGAATATACCATTACGGTACTATACGATACTGATTGATATTTTTGGTCTGATACTAATATGATACCATACGATACTCACCCCAGGAATACCCTGCATTCTTATACGATACCATGAGATATCAAACGATATGGTTGAATTCTGTGAGATTCTGTGATATACTGAACGAAACGCTACTTTTCGAGTACAATACACCCTTACGATACTATACGGTACTCATAGATATTTCCGGCCTAAGACTAATATGATGCCATACGATATTCACCCTAGGAATGCTCTGTATTCTTAAACGATACCATAAGATATCAAAGGATACTCTTGGATTCTGTGAGATACTGTGATATACTGTGCGATTTGCGACTTTTCGAGTAGAAAATACCTTACGATACTATACGATACTGATTGATATTTTCGGCCTGATACTAATATGATACCATACTATACTCACCCTAACGATGGCTTGTATTCTTATACGATACCATGAGATATGAAACGATACTGCTGGATTCTGTGAGATACTGTGAAATACTGTACGATTACCGACTCTTCGAGTAGGATATACCCTTACGATACTATACGATACTGATCGATATTTTTGGTCTGATACTAATATGATACCATACTATACTCACCCTAAGGATGCCCTGTATTCTTATACGATACCATGAGATACGAAACGATACTGCTGGATTCTGTGAGATACTGTGAAATACTGTACGATTACCGACTTTTCGAGTAGAATATACCCTTACGATACTATACGATACTGATTGATATTTTTGGTCTGATACTAATATGATACCATACGATACTCACCCTAGGAATGCTCTGTATTCTTATCCGATACCATGAGATATCGAACGATACTCTTGGATTCTGTGAGATACTGTGATATACTGTGCGATACGCTACTTTTCGAGTACAATACACCCTCACGATACTATACGGTACTCATTGATATTTCCGGCCTAATACCAACATGATGCCATACGATATTCACCCTAGGAATGCTCTGTATTCTTATCCGATACCATGAGATATCGAACGATACTGCTGGATTCTGTGAGATACTGTGAAATACTGTACGATTACCGACTTTTCAAGTAGAATATACCCTTACGATACTATACGATACTGATCGATATTTTTGGTCTGATACTAATACGATACCGTACGATATTCACCCCAGGAATGCCCTGCATTCTTATAAGATACCATGAGATATCAAACGATACTATTGGATTCTGTGAGATACTGTGATATACTATACGATACGCAACTTTTCGAGTACAATATACCCTTACGATAGTATAGGATACTGATTGATATTCATGGCCTGATGCTGATATGATACCATACGATACTCACCCCAGGGTGGCCTGCATTCTTATACTATACCATGAGATATCAAACGATACTGTTGAATTCTGTGAGATACTGTGATATACTGAACGAAACGCTACTTTTCGAGTACAATACACCCTTACGATACTATACGGTACTCCTTGATATTTCCGGCCTAATACTAATATGATGCCATACGATATTCACCCTAGGAATATCGTATGGCTTACGATACTATACGATACTGATTGATATTTTCGGCCTGATACTAATATGATACCATACTATACTCACCCTAAGGATGCCCTGTATTCTTATACGATACCATGAGATATTAAACGATACTGCTGGATTCTGTGAGATACTGTGAAATACTGTACGATTACCGACTTTTCGAGTAGAATATACCCTTTCGGTACTATACGATACTGATTGATATTTTTGGTCTGATACTAATATGATACCATACGATACTCACCCCAGGAATGCCCTGCATTCTTATACGATACCATGAGATATCAAACGACACTGTTGCATTCTGTGAGATACTGTGATATACTGTACGATACGCGACTCTTCGGGCAGAATATACGCTTACGATACTATACGATACTGATTGATATTCATGGCCTGATACTTATATATATGATACCATACGATACTCACCCTAGAGATGCCCTGTATTCTCATACGATACCACGAGATATCAAACGATACTACGCGATTCTGTGAGATACTGTGAGGATCTCTACGATGCGTGACTAGTTCGTCATAATATGAGCCTACGATTTCATGGGATACGAAACGATATAAGTAACGAAGATAGAACCCGTATAGAAGCACAGGTCCCGTGAAGCTCTGTGGGGCCAGAGCTTGGGGCACCGCTCGTTAGTTCGGTAACCCAACGGATAGGTGGCGACCCGTTCGGGTTACTGCTTGGCGTGTCCGTGTGTACACCAACACAAACGATGCTGGTGCGCGCGAGAACTTGGCGGGTTACCGCCAGTTCTGTGTTTACATTCGCCCGAGTAAGTAGCTAGCTTGCTCTTGGCAACAATTAATGTTTATTCGATCTCTGCATTTGCAAAAAATTCGTATCCATCGTCTTCGGTCGTACTACATTATCTATTAGCCTTGGGTAAAGTCGCAGCAGTATGTCGTCAGGCAGAGAAAATTTGTGCTCTTACAAGGGTTGCCCAAACAGCCAGCGACGGAATTCGGATTTATCATTTCACCGTTTTCCATCCGATCCGGCAAGGTCAGTGTCGTGGGAAAATGGATCGCAAAGTTCTCAATGTTGCATTTTGGTATGCTGCTTGAGCATGTAAAACCAACCACTGCTTCGGCACTGAGTTTGGTTATGAAAATTACGAGGAGTTCGTGCTCTTGGCCGTGCTCCTCGTTACGCAGTTTATTATTTATCCTGTCCGTTCACTCCTTCCGTGAAAAAAATTGTCGTGACCAGTGTGCATGTGCTTGATGTCACTTTATTTTAAGATTTGACCGGCGGTAGCCTGAGAGCTTGTTAAGATGACTAATTTGATTACGAAATCACTGGAAGTTAATCATGTAATCGGGAAGTCGTACATAATACGCAAACATGATTAACACGTCGATTTGAGATTATTAATTATTCATCCACAACCGAAACGTACATGATGTACCCATCAATGTATGTGTGCTCGATGTCATAGATATAGGGGTTATATATATATATATATATATATATATATAAACGTATGTGTGCGCGCAAGTGAAGTAGATAATCAGAGATTCAGAGTGATGAAAAATCGCTGAAAATATGTGGGTAATTTATTGCCCTCGTTGTGAATTATAAGGTCACGTGATGTCATGTAGCGGTAATTACCTGCCTCCTCGTTGAACTCTGGCGAAAATTTCCAGCAATTTTTCGATGAGTCATCCCGCAGCTTTCGCACGTTTTCGTCCATTAAATTGAGAAAATGGACCAATTGATGTGGAAAAATACACTTTTATGAATTGTAAATCATTCTTATCATAATTTGACCGTAAATTAAACTTTTTATGGTTTTTGGAAGGAAAATTTTTAGATCATCATCTCGTTCTTGAGATTTATCAATGTATAATTGATATTTTCCCTTGAAAATTTTATCATGGCAATAGTATTCATACCATAGTAGAGTATTCACTGTATGCATTCCAATGTATGTGTTCATTCTTTGATTGATACTTTTGAACATTATCTCTGAGGAGATGTGCAACTGAGTCGTGTATTCCGAGCCATATTTTTAAGGCGAACGTAAAAGGCGATTCCTAAGATTCCCAACTGAGTCATTACTATTCAAATGCAATATTTTCTATTCTCTGGACGAGAAATCTGATAAGTCTTTTAATTATTTTTTATGATTTTCAATTCTTTTAATTCTTTTAATAATTCAATTATCTCGCTTGAGAAAATAGCACCACGGTAGTATTATCAATGCCCGCCAATTTTCTCTTGAATTTGAGTAGTTCTGGGACTCTCTTCCTTGCAGACGAATCCAGTGGTGTTTGCTCTCTGGGAATACGCAGCTGCAAGGACTTAATGAATTACAAATAGAAAATCATCGTCTCTGTCCTGCGCACTTCGACGAGAAACAATTTGTGCGCAAAGGAGGTAAAGGTCAGAATAGATTAAGAAATGATGCTTTGCCCTTAGATTATACGGGTAATCCAACGTCTTTTGTCCAGGAAGTAATCAACACTCCTAGTCTAGTCGAAAATGTGACGTACCCTTCCCTTTTTGGTTTCACTGACGATAATGGTAGACGAGTACGCATGAATATCGACTCTCCTGCACTAGTACAAAGTGAGCCTCCAATTATTGACTTAGATAATAATTCTACTCGTGGCGCTGGTTCTTCAATGCCGCATAATGTTGATCCTCAAATTAACGTGGGTGTAGACTCTATCGACAATGAGTCGACAAATTGCTCGCCAATGAATTCTGAAAGTGACGAATTGAAGAGATATATGGATGAAGTAGAGTCATTGAAGAAACAGCTAAACGAAAAAGACTTAGCTTGTAAGAAAGCGTTGAAACAGAATAGAGTATACGCTGGTAGGATTAAATATTTGAAGAAGATTGAGAAGATGAAGGAATATGAAAGGAATAGGGACGCCAAAATCCTTAGGAAGAAGATTAAAAATAAAGATAAAGTAATTGCTCGCCTCAAATTGAAAGATAAAATACGAGATGAAAACTGTAAAGAGGAGGTAAAATTCAGAAACCAATGCGAACAATTAGAAAAGGAGGCCCAAGAATTTCTTGAAATGCAGTTAAATCATGTTAAGTTGAAAAAGTGGGAAGAGAATGAAAAACAATTTTGCATCTCTCTATTCTACAAATCTCCAAAAGCTTATCGCTGGCTCCGCGAACAGAGAAAATTGAAATTGGCGTGTATAACTTTAATAAGACAATGGGTGAATGAGTTAGATCTATGTCCCGGAAAAGGGCGTAAATTGTGAGAAGTTATGGAAATGAGAACGAGTGGCATGTCTCGTTGCGATCGTGAATGCGTGTTAATGTGGGATGCAATGAGTTTCAAAGAATGGTTAGAATATCCCAAGAAAGACATTGTGGAAGGGGTCGAAGATCTCGGAGAGCACGGTCGATGTGGTAAAAAAGCCAATCATGTTCTCGTTTTTCAGTTAGTCGATCGTCAAAAAAACTGGCGTCAACCAGTCGCGTATTATTTATCTCGTAATGATGTCTCGGGAGACAATTTGAATAAAATCATTCCAGACGTACTAGATTTAAGATTATGTAGAAGAAGCTGGTTTCATTACAAAATCGATGGTTTGCGACCTGGGATCTCCGAATGAGAGAGTTGTCAATCTTTTGGGTATAACGAAAGAAAAACCTTACATTGAAAGATTCAATCGTAAGATTTTCTTCAATTACGATGTTCCTCATTTGATAAAATGCTTGAGAAATAATGTGCGTGCCCATGACTTCTGGGAGCGAGAGAATCGTGTTTCCTGGGGTTCACTCCGAGAGTTGAGGGAATTAGGAAGAGGGAAGCCTTGTAAAGCAGCACCGAAATTGACAGATGCTCATTTGGATCCAGATAATTGGCAAAAGATGAATGTTAGTTTAGTAACGCAGATTTTCAGCAATTCTATCTCATCGGCGCTGCTTGCAGGTTTTCTATGTTCAGAATTGAAGGATCCGCATTGTGTATCAACCGCCAATTTTTTGAAAAAGATCAATGACCTCTTTGATTGTCTCAATAGCCGTCACCCTAATGACCCAAATCCACTTCGACGACCATTGTCCGATCGTAATCCTCGAGTTCTTGAGACTCTGACCGATAGCTTAGAATTCATCAAAGGATGGCATTGCAAGGATCTTCATAAGCAGCCACCATTCATCGAGGGCTTCTACTTGACAGTTAGAAGTATTATTCTGCAGTGGGAAGATATGAAAGTAGCCGGTGGAAGATTCTTATTAACATCTCGATTTCAACAAGATCCTCTAGAAAACTTATTTGCAGTTTTGCGAGGGCGTACCGGCGATAACCCTAATCCAACGGCTATGCAAGTGAGGCGTAATATACAGTACGCAATTACTGCCAATCTTATTTCGTCATCATCTTCAAGTAATTGTCAACCAGATGGTACAGTCGCTCTTCTAGCAATGCCCGAAGATGTGCAAGATAGTCCTTCCGATTCCAATGAGCGTGGGGAGTATCAAGTCGAAAATAATGAAGGTTCTCCGGATAATCCTGAGATTGATGCCCCTGACGAGATTCAACAGTTGATAGAGAGCTCAGTTCTTGGAGATCTCGATAACACTGGATCAGATACTGAAACGTGTTCCGAAGGGGAGTTCAGCCCACGAGGAGTTGAGAGCCTCCATGAATGTACAGAAAAAGACAAATACTCTCTGGAAGATCAGTCACGTTCAGATCCATCGCTATCGAGAAGTTCAAGTTTACCCGATCATTCGGATCGTCTTGATAGCATAATTGATCGTCCGAACGATGCTTTTACAATTACTGATGCCGCCACTAAGTACGTAGCGGGATATATAAGTACGGAATGTTGCTCTAAATTCAAGTGTGAGGTTTGTGAGTCTTTTAAAAGTCGCGAAAATGAGTCTTTTCAAAAAAATGATGACATGCTCATTTTTCTGAAAGCCTATAAGTCATTTCAAGCCGAGGGAGACTTTGGTCGACTACGCGTCCCAAGTGAAGAGTTTGTTCATGTAATTCGAGTAGCACTTTCTGTTTTCGACAAAAAATCCCTTCCGTCTATTGCAGAAAATGGGATCGCGCAATTTTTGTTCAGTAAGATCCAGAGTAGCGTCGGTGCAAAGAGGCTTCAATTTTACCAAGTGGACGAGTCGTGTCGAGCTCATCGTGAATTCATGATTTCTTTCTTTATTAGAGTTCACATATTTCATAAACTGAAATGGGTGAATCGTGACGCAAGAAACGGGAAGAAGCAGAAAAAGAGGAAGCGCGATGGTTCACAAGTAGAGAAAGATATAAGATTGCTGAAAGTTAGCTGTCAGTGAGAATTTCATTTCAACAATGTTCATTTGCGTTCAGCGGTTCGAATTCGATATTCATCCATTCGATATAATTGTGTACTCGCTCCATACTTCAAACAAGCTTCGATATGACTCACTTCCGAGAATTATTATCACACGCCATGTTTACATCTCGTAGAAAAGAGATTGTTATTTTTGAATCAGATCTCATGGGTCCGTCGTTCTGAGTATCGCATGTTGCTCTCTATCTATACCAATTACCCTGGTAGAATTTCGACACTTCTCAGTCTCGTTATCGTTCAAAAGCTACTTGAAAATATGTGAAGAGCTTCAAGTATTTACTTTGTACAGTTTTACCCTAGAATAACAGAGAAAGAAATTATTCAAGATAAAAAACTATAATAGTGCGCGCGCGCGCGTGTGTGTGTGTCAGTGAGTCGCTGTGTGCAAGCGTTTGCGTGGTGTGTGTATCATAACAGATTATGTGTTATTTTTCATTTCTCGATCCGATCTGATAATCACTTATACTCCTCTCATTCTGAGTGCCCAAGGCGTATTTGTCCTAATCATCAAATAGTTTTATGTTCCAGCACTGATCAACTGTAATGCTCCTGTACTAACAACAAACCACCTCACATAACACTAACAACCTCGTCCTCGTCCCATCCAGACGGAATATAGCTGCCACCTTCCCGCTTGGTTTCCATCGAGTAATATTAGTTCATGATTTGCCCAAACAATCGACCTTCTCAGTAGTGGCCTCACACGTTAATAAGGACCGGATTCTTTAAGCGAACTCCACAATAGTTTTCATACGAGAAATTTATTAGATCACAGTGAGTAATTAGAATATTCACGTTGCGTACTTGGTCTAAGAAAAATCAGCTCAACAATCCTCACCGCTCACGAATTGTAGTCAAAAAACAAAGAATTGTTCGCCTGTCAGAGCCACTTCATGTATTTCTATCTTCATGCCTACGATCGTTCCTAAAATTCTATAAAGAGAACAAGCCATCATTCATGATCATACATATTGCAGTGCATCGATCAAATAGAAGGTTTGTTGAATGATAATTTGATGATTTCTGGGGCCCATCATTGCTTCTCTCTATCGCTATGAATTATCATGAACTAATATTAGCTAAGAGCAGCACAAACAATTGAGGAATGATAAACCTTGATATGCCCGCCCATGGTTCAATTTGATCACGAGCAAAAGTAACAATTATCCAATTGTAACACTAACACGGATATTGAGTCGGTTCATAACATCATAGAACTGTCGTCAAGCTCTGATCTTTTAAACAAAGAAAGTCGTGTCATTATGCAAAGCAATTTAGATTTACAATCATATTGTCTAGTAATCACAGAAACTCATCCACTCTTGCCTAAATTCCATACGGAATCTTCAGCGTGTGAAACGATCCACAATGTTGCGGAAGGAGCCAAACATTCAACGTAGTCGAAGAAATCATTTCCAACAAATACAGCTAAACGATGGAAAATTAAAAAGAAAACAAAAACAAAAACAATTTACCTTTCTGTGAAAAGTTACAAAAAAAACCGTCAATTTGTGATCGAACCCGGGCCCTACGGGTTGCTATGTGAGCGCTTTAGCGACTGAGCTACTCTCACTGATACATCACTAGACGAGATATATGTCATGAGCTGCGGGCCTCTGGGAGGCTAAGAATTGCTGGTGTTTTCCCACATATCTCTCAGTTCTTCATTTTTCTGTTATGAAAAAACGGGCATTATCATCATGATTCTTTACATTATCATAGTTATGACGAGAATTATTGACGAAAATTATTGTTATTATTATCAGTTCCAGATTGAAATGAATGAATTTCACGTGAGTTAATTGGAAAGATTCGATTTCTCAAATTCTTTACGTCTTATCATTATTGCCAGGTGATTCATAAATCATATGAATCGTATTTCTTCTTTACCAGCGTCTACTCCATCAATACAATGACTCACGTGGTGTTTGAGGGTAGAGATTCTCTGAAATGTTCTATCACATGTCTTATGAATCACATAAATTCATTCACTGTTACCGAATAACCGATCCAGTTTCATGAGGAATTTCCGGTGTCTAAAATTACATAGAGTTTTATTGAATAAGCAAAAAATTTGCCGCACTCAAAAGGTCTCATATCTTGATAAATATAGGGAAACGATAGGAATTATGAAAACAAAAAAAAGAAGAAAAGGTAAATGAAAAATAAAAATTCACCTGACCGGGATCGAACCCACGGCCTTTAGATCCCCAGGCGTGCACGCTCCCGACTGAGCTATCACTAATGTACGCATAGTACATGAGATGTTCCTTATAAGCTGCGCGCCCCTGCGGGGCTTGGGATTGATGGTGTTATTTCGGTTCTTTATTACACTACAACTTACGGGGAACGGACACGTTCTCCATCCAAGAAAGCCTTCTAATTAGGCCATTAATATACTTTTCATTCAACCCATTCACATTCGCTCGAGCATTTCTCAAATGCGGCAAAGACTCTGATATACGTAGAAATGAGTATTGAATGCTTTGGAGAACCTCTCCACGATACCAGTCCAATTTTCCGAGGCGGGGACGATTTACTCATCATAATTAAAATCTCCACGTCTGCGACAAGGTTTCGGAGCGAATCTGAGCTGCCGCCACAGCGATGCTTGCAAAGCTTGCGCGACAGTCGCGCTATCATGCGGCCACCTCGATAACCTTGACTGGCCCCGCGTCGCCCATCAGGACCTGTGCTTCTATACGGGTCTATCTTCGTTGATATAAGTGACCCGATGCGATACGCATGAGGTATTATGCGATATTCACCTCAGACCGGCATTGGAGTTTTATACAATACTATGAGAGGGAAAAACGTGCTTCTCCGGAATTCTCTTAAGTTAGAGATTCTTCAACTGTGGACAATCTAAAACAAGGCATATTAAGGGATGAAACGAGAAAAATAGGGATATGAATCATTGCATGACCAAAATCGGAGTTTGATTTACCTATGGTTGAACCAAAGATGGTCGTACATTAGAACATCTACTATCATGAATCTCTATTGAGATTGTGAAATATGTGAAAATCTGAACTTCGTGGTGCTGAAGTTCAAGAGTAATTAAACTGTAATGATATATTCGAACAAGAAGCTAGCGTATATCACTTGATTTTTTTATTAGCCAAAGTCATCTGGACATAATCAAACGTTTCATATGTCAACGGAAAAAACGCTTTCTGAGCAAGTTTCCAAATTTTTTGAAGTCGAGCATTTGCCAGTTAGTCGCCTATTGAATGCAGAGGAACAAGACTGTGAAGATTACTTCTTGTCAACTGTTACTCGTACTGATGGAGGACGCTTTGTTGTGCGATTGCCTTTCGCAAAAAGTTTTACTGGAGTTTCCTTTACAGATTCAAGAGAAATAGCAGTGGCATGTCTGCTGAGATCTGAGCGTCAACGGCGTCGGAATCCGGAATTGGACGAAGCATACTCCGGGTTCATGGTCGAGTACGAGGAACTGGACCACATGGGACTGCTGCCGCATCCCGCACTGCCAGACCCCAGATCGTGCTACCTGCCTCACCATGCAGTCTTCCGTAAGGATTTCAATAAAATACGCGTTGTGCTTAACGCATCGCAGAAATCAGGTACAGGCAAATCACTTAATGATTATTTATTGCCAGGACCCAATTCAAACAAAATGATTTGACCCTAGTCATATCCCGCTGGCGGATGTTTCAATATGTTTTCACGGCTGATATTGTCGAAATGTTTCGCCAAATACTTGTGCATCCAGACGATCGGGTCTGGCAGAAAATTGTGTGGCGCGTATTGGGGGCGGCAGAAATTCGAGACTACGCCCTAAAGACAGTCACATATGGTACAGTTTGCGCACCGTACCTGGCGATGCGAGTACTTCGGTTGTTAGCAGAAATTCACAATGAAGAATTTCCATTAGCGGCCTACATTCTGTGGTGGCTTACCTACCTGGATGACGCGTTCGGCGGGGCTGACACGCTGTCAGAAGCTCTAGCGGCTCGTAATCAGCTCATTACGGTTATGAAATCCGGGTGTATGGAGCTAGGGAAATGGGCCGCGAATCACACCGACCTGCTTACTGGTCTAGCTTCAAACGGTGCAGATGCGGTCCCTGTAGATATTGAGGACACTGTGTCCACTCTAGGGTTGAATTGGTCTCCTCGAGATGATGAATTTTTCTTCAAGATAGCAATGCCATCTGCCCCTAGTACAGTCACCAAAAGAACTATTTTGTCTGAGGTAGCTCGTCTCTTCGACCCCCTTGGTTGGCTAGCTCCGTTTTTGATACAAGGTAAAATTCTTTTGCGTGATCTTTGGCAGTTGAAACTTAATTAGGATACTCGGGTAGATGGTGAACCGCTGCGAAAATGGTTATACATTCGATCTGAAATACCAGAGTTAAGTAAAATTCGAGTAAAACGTTGGTTGGGTACTTTGCAAATTTCCGATTGGCAACTTCACGGTTTTGGTGATGCATCTGATCGCGCCTATGCTGCCGCAATTTATTTAGTTATACCAGGGCAATCCGCTCAATTGATAATGGCAAAGACGAAAGTCGCGCCAGTAAAGACCCTTTGTATCCCAAAACTGGAATTATGCGCAGCTGTGCTAGTCGTGAAGCTCATCAAACATGTATTGTCTGAGTTAAAAAGTAAGCCTTCTGCCATATTTTGTTGGGGCGACAATAAAACGGTATTGGATTGGTTAGCCGATGAACCTGCACGCTGGCAAACATTCGTTGCGAACCGTGTCAGTCTCATTCAAACGTCACTTCCCGAAGCGACTTGGGGTCACGTTGTTTCAGAACAAAATTCCGCGGACTGCGCAACTCGGGGGATATCCGTGGACGAGTTACACAATTCGAAACTTTGGTGGAACGGTCCAGAATGGACCATTAGTCCACGGGAATCCTGGCCACAAAATTCAGTAGAGGCTGATCCAAATGCTGCACTCGCGTTTCATGCCGTGGAAGAACCGGAAAAAGAGTCGCACGTATTGAAGTCATTAGAAAAGTTTAGCTCGTTTGCCAAAGTGATTCGGATTTTAGCCTACATGTATCGATGGCGGTTTAATGCTCGACGTAAGCCAAAAGATCGAAACAGAGGCGTTTTTGATTGGTTGGAAATTAAATTCGCGAGAATCTCTCTCTTCAGAGTTATCCAACGGCAGCATTTTGCAACAGAAATCAGTGACCTCGAGTCAAAATCGAGCAAACTTCCAAAATCGAGCGACATTCGCCGTCTCTGTCCTTTTCTCGATAACAAGGGAACCTTACGCGTCGGTGGTAGATTGCAAAACGCTTCACTTGCGTACAGCGAAATTCATTCAGTCATTCTTTCTAGTCACAGCCCATTCGTTAGAAACATGGTGAGAGAAATTCATTTAGCTACTCTGCATGGTGGCATTCAGTTGATGCTTAATGACATACATCGATGGGCGTGGATCCCGCGACTGACTAGATTGGTCCAAAACACGTACCGGAGTTGCGTGGCATGCGCGCGTTTTGCAGCTAGACCACTCGAACAGCAAATGGCGCCGTTACCAGCAGTCAGAATCACTGCGCGAATGCCTTTTGAAGCAGCTGGCGTCGATTTCGCCGGTCCGATTAAAGTTTTGTTCAATCGTGGCAGAGAGGCAAAATGGATGAAGGGGTATTTTTGCATATTTATATGCATGTTTACAAGGGCAACACATGTAGAAGTAGTATCGGAGCTCACTTCAGCGGCTTTCATAGCAGCCTTTCATAGATACGTGTCTCGACGCGGACGTTGTAAAAAATTGTACTGTGACAATGCTAAGAACTTTGTCGGGGCGGAGGCGGAAATCAAGAAAATGTTCACTAAGGCATCGGCCTTTTCAAACGAAGTCGCGGCTCTACTCGCCCCAGAGAATGTCACGTGGAATTTTTCACCCCCTCGAGCTCCTCACTTTGGAGGACTGTGGGAGGCGGCAGTCCGCAGTTTCAAATACTATCTCAAACGAGTAGTCGGAGATGCGTGTCTTACATTCGAGGAATACATGACCTTAAGCAGCCAAATCGAAGCTTGCCTAAACTCTCGGCCTCTCTGCCCTCTGAGTATGGATGGAAATGACCTCATTGCCTTGACCCCTGGCCAGTTTTTGATTGGGCGCGCTGTCACTGCATTCCCCGAACCATTCGACGACGTTGACTCACAGCCTTCAGGATGCGCAACAATTTCTGGGATCGTTGGCGCAAGGAAGTGATGCATCACCTTCAACAACGTGGTAAATGGCTCAACGTCCAGGATCAAATCAACGTCGGCGACCTGGTGCTCGTGAAGGACGAGCTGACACCTCCAACCAAGTGGCCCATGGCTCGGGTAACTGCTGTCCATCCTGGCAAAGACGGGCTGACGCGCGTGGTCGATGTGAGGACCGCCACAGCAACCTATCGTCGAGCTTTGTGCAAGCTCATCAAGCTTCCAGTAGATCCAGATGGCCAGGATGGTTATTAGTCATCAAGAGTCAAGAAGTTCCTGTCAACATCGTCGTCGACTGAAGAACAATGATTTGAGAATCGCATATTTTCGACAGTCACTACACAATTTCCTCGCTCTACACCTGCGGAAATTTGTAAGGCCACTCGTATCGTCTCCGTTCATTATTTGCATTTCCTCGTAGAGTCAGTAAAATCAAACAAGTCGAGTATTAGCTCTCGGCCTATTCTCAATACGCTGCGCAAGATGAAAGATGATGCCTCGTATTCATTTTTTTCATATATTTTTACAACTTAGAATCATTTTGAGGAATGCAATCTTTTGCGAATAACTTTTTTCCCCCATCGTTTAAAGAATTATAGATTAAGATTTTGGCTTATCAACTTAAAAACTCTATTGAGCGAATTTGAATGATGTAAATTATGGATTTTTTTGTTGTGCTATGTGCACTGTGGGATGTTGATCATCCAGAATTGGTATGTTTTCTGTTTTTTGATTTTTTGCTGGTAGATCCAGACTTAAATGTTTATTCCGTAGTATAATCAATTCACGATCTTCAGCAAGGCATATGATAATTAACCGATTTTTTCTTCTTTTATTTATTTAGTCATCTTTCGACTGATCAGATTCAACTTTGACTGATTCATACGAATCATTTATCAAGTTGAATGGGCACCGTAAAATCATTCATTTGAAAATGTTAAAATCTTGTTCGTATATATATTTATTTTTCGATTTTTGTCATCGAGCTGTCGGTAAACTTCAAATTCTTCTCTGCTATGCAAAATTAATCTTCAAATTACTACCTTTGATCGACAATTTAGAATTTTTCATTTGATCAACTACCGGTCATTTCGCTATTATCGAATCGAATTATTCGCACGCTCTATGAGCCTGACAACCGCGTCCCCTATTGAGTCTTACATATGCTTTTTCTAATGCAAGTTCCAGTTGTCAAATCTGATTTGCTTGGTATGATCAAGCAAAGGGGGCGGAATGTTGAAGTATCTCGAGCCTGCGAATATTCGAGGGAAATTCAGCAGTTGGAGCACGGTGCGATGACCCGCGATTTCCCCTCGATGTCACGCGAGTGACATCATTCAAATTTCATTGGCCGGATTGGCACTTGATGATCCTGTCATCCGCCCTGCTCTTCTCTGCGAGTCTCTCTCGCAGCTCGAAATTCGTCAGTTAGCCACAGGTCGGCAAGCAGCGATCAGCTGTGCTGCTTGCGCGCAAAAATATACCCGCGCCGGTGCCCGTCCTCGCGACCGCGTACTCCCGATCCCTTTAATTCTCGCGCCGCGCCCACACCGCGTCTTATCTTTTATTTTCTCACAAGTGTCGCACACTTTATAAGAGAATATATTCTCACTTTGTCTTCAGTATAACCAAACAGTGAGTCGTCATTTAGTGAACCTTCCTGCACATCCCGATTCTAAAATCAGGGCTCCAAGGTACCATGAGAACACCTTGACCCTTTCCAATAATCAGGGGAAAACTAGTGATATATATCCAATGTACATTCATTAGTTTTAGAACAATACACTATTGGAAACTTGAATTCCACTCAAGAAACATGATCAACGATCAGGCATTTGTTTTCTTCCCTGAAAATTGAATGAGTGGGACAGAGTCAGCATTGGGAACGCAAAATAGGAAATTTGAGTGAGATGATGGATTCATTACTGCAGTAGAGTTGGAATTGAGGATACGGAACGCATGGAGAGTTAACATCTAAGGGTCTCACCTATAGCTTCAGCCATAGAATCCTCCCAAGCCTCCTTTTAAAAGTGAGATATCGTTCAAGTTCAACACACATGCACATCAGGATTAGACAGCTCTCAAATTCCATTCACATCCCCTCAGAATAGTTGTTGTTCAAACATCAAGTATTCACATCAGATTCATAGATGAATCCATTATGCCCTGGTCTAATGACGGAGCAGGTTCTATCTCTCAATAGATATTCAATTGTTATCAAACACGTTGTAGATAATCCTGATATTTAATTCTCGTGTATTCATCATTTCTAGTATTTACATACTAGTGCTGCGCGCCCTATACATATTGCGTGATCTTGTGAGGGCTTTAGCCCGTAAATTGGAATATAAAATAAAATAAATAAATGAATCTCTCCGATTCTAATTTGGGTGAGTAAGGATTTAGTTTGCGGCATAGGTAAGCAGGAGTTAGTCAAACCAACGCATATGATACAAATATACTCTTGCACCCTATCAATGAGGGACAGTGACTTGTGGACCACAATAATGACCTGCAGCTCTGTTTTGTAAGAAGCGTCATCTACCTGAGTTAAATACAAGATCTGACAATAATAACCTCTACCTCCCAACCATCTGAGTTGTCATGCGAAAAAAAATCAACGGCACATGTTAACCAAATCCAATCATTATAAAGTTGAGAATGAAATCTAACCACTAGAAGTATCACAATTGGAATAAGAAATCCAACGAGTAACTTATACTGTGGCGAATGTCAAGACTGCAGTGCATACGACGGGTTGTGCTGTTTAACGATCTTTGTCACGATGACTTTACACACCTTCGGATACACCAGAGTCCCTGAAAATGAATATTCATCTCTACACAAAAGTCCTGGTTCTCTGTTCATCAACATTCAACGAAATTATTTGGTGAAGAAACTCATCTGATGCACAAGTCATAGCCTGAGTGTTTCCAATTGACTCAATTTTGACAGAAATTGCTCGTCCATCCTAGTGCATATTTGAGGAGTGTTGGCCTCTGTTCCTAACACGTCAAGAGTACGGAATTTTCCAGGAACTGTGCAAGAACATCCAAACTTGCCAGAAAATCTACTACGAATTCCCTCGGCCCAGAAAAGCACCGGAGTACAGCATACATGCTGCAGCGGTGCAACAGACTTGATGTCTCGGACTGGCTGCAACAGTACTCCAGAAAATTGGTCACCGAGTAATCGCAAAGATAGATTCTGTACGGATTATCTGCAACGCTCACGTTTGGGCAATTTTGAATATGTTTAAATTATTTAGTTTACGCGAATGGAGATATTGATATTTATAGTTTGGTTTAAGGTTTGATTAGATATTTAGTAGTCAGCACCTAAAACAAATATATTAGTTATTAACAGTCCTTATTCAAGTAGATTAACCTTAATTAACAATAGAAGCATGTCTGATACAAGTTACCTATCCCTGAAGTACTTGCCCATCATATATTGGTCCAGCGGTGGTTGTCGAATGATGGATTTAGGCAAAAAGCAGGAGTCTGGAACAACTTCAGGTAATCAGGAAGCCAAACTTGGATTTCTGACATCAGGTGTTATCAGCAACATGAAACAAAAACATAAATTAGTATTTGATAATATATTTCATTTTTTATTAGTAGGAAAAGAAACATTAGTAATAGAAAAGAATTCATGCGAAAGCCATTTCATTCAGTCTCATTCACTCTGACCATATTCATAATAGTTGTCAGTGCATATACTTGCACATATAATGTGACAGCCATCAGCTGATCATATTTTATACTCACTCAACATTTATGATTGAGCAAGTCCATATATAAATAGTAAAACAAAACTTTACATTGGTAGATCAAAAATAGTAAAAAAATCCATACCTATTTTTCCTTCTGAATCCTAGAATCCCATCTATCCTGAGGAAATGATGTAGATTCTGCACCTTGGCTCCCATCTGATGATGGTGATGGTCCAACGCAGCTCAACTGATGCCTCTGGCCCATAACATGGGCCATCCTTCCCAGTTGACGCACCAAGTTCCACTGTAAAGTCACATGAGGAATCAATTCCCTGACATCAGCACTACATAAATTATTAGTACCCAACCCATATAATGTTATCGTCATGCAAAAACAATAGTTAGTTCATTAGTTGCAAAAATCACTCATCAACATCTATCACCAAAACACTAATATTCAACATCACATCATATCATGAGTACTAACACCCATGATATGCTCACACATGCTTTTATAGATATGTTACAGGTGGACTTACCCAATGTTGCAGTTTATTTATAATTATTTTGCCACACTTACAATACCCAGCTGCTTGTTAACTTGATGTAAACAATCACCTGTCATGACCACAAACCATATGTTGATGCACTGGATGAATTGATGTCGTCTGCTATCGCATCGCTATCTCTTGATTGGCCAATCTGATTGACCCTACTGCGCATGAGCAATGGCGCCAGGTTCAAAATCCATGGGACTTTCTTATGATGATTTTCTATGGAAATACTATTGGATCATCGAGTAACTAATCCAGACACGCTGCAACCTAGAAGAAGAAACTACGATATCAATTTCATCAATATTCAATTATGGAAATTCAAGTTATCATTGAAATATTTAATTACCAATTCAAATCACCCGCTAACTTCGGATCTCGTAAAATTGATGTTCGATATCTCGCCGATAGGTGGCTTACGAGATTACTCACATATGAATTATATATCCATATTAACCATTACCGTCGATTTTGACGGCATTTGGCATCACAGTTCGGACTTCCAGTCAGTAATTGTTTTCGCTAATCCTTCCTGCCATAAGCAGGTAATGGATTTTCTATCTTGTCGAAAGTCATCAGACACCGGCCACTACTTTTAGTAGAAACCACGTCTGATGGTCTTTACAAGCACACCGGCCACTACTTTTAGTAGAAACCATGTGCTTCGGGTTTAGCTAGGTTTTTTTTATTAATTCTTTTTTCCTTATATTTTCAGATCAAAGTTGTCGAGTCAGTATTAATTTTTCAAAGTAAAATTTTGTTAGATAGGCAATTTCTTCGCTGCCAAGAGTGAGTCATAGACAACATATTTTGCATTTTTCATTGTCAATATGCATGCCAAACTGGTGAAGTGTCACAATTAACAAATTAATCACTGCGTGATTAAAGAGATCTATTTTTTTATAATGTTAGAGTCAATTTCAAGAATAAATGAACTTGTTTAATTTATTTTTATCGTATAATTATCATTAGAAATTACCCCACCTTTCTTCACATAACGTCGTATCCTCTATATAGTTTTAGTAACGATATAATTATCCAACTAATTGAATAAAATCTAAATAGAGAACTCATTTTCAAGTATTATTCCGCTTCACGGAATAAAGCATAATCTTTCATATCGATAGTGTTTCATCTGCTCTTTCCTATCCGGATGGAGAGATGCATTGTTCCCACCCACATAATTTTTTGTTTGGTGAAACTGATCAGTAGTGAACTGCGGTGATAATCACGCTGCCACACAAGGGAGATGTTGCAGCTCATCGGAATAGTATCGTATGGTATCTCACTAGTCTCTTGTATCATTGGATTAGTATAGGACAGTATCGTATTGGCAATGGTCACGAATGTGCTATATAAAAAAAGTAGACTGTAGCGCCCGCTGGTGGCAGAAAATAACCTCAAACTGTGGTGGTCCCGGCGAGTTGCGTGGTCGCTGCGGGGGGAGAGCGGAGAGACCGAGATCGCACGGACATGGGGACGTCGCCTGTCTGCGTGAGGACCACCACGGCGTAACGCGCGAGCTAGTCGCTAGATGTCCCGCGCAAGCAATTTGACCATAGCGAATTGGCAGGTTGTGGGGTCCGATGCACGATCATATGAAAAAAGTCTGCTCACTCCAAGCCACGCGCCCGTACCTCGGGTGAGGAGTGATTTCCCCTTCTCTCCCCTACTCTGCCACCCAAGAACCAATATGGCCGGCCCGTCAGGTAGGTGCGCGTGCCGCGCGGGCGGGCGCCAGCCGTCTGCTTGATTGAGAATGATGGCGATAGGGATAGCAATCATCTGAAGAGCTCAGTCCAATCCGCGCTGTAAAGGGTCGCCATGCTGGCCACCATATGCAGGAGTTTTAAACTGTGGCGCGTCATACTTGAGTGGTATTCCTCAGCGTATTACCAGATTATCATGAAATTAAAGGCGTATAACATATTCTTCTCTCATCTTGGTACGGTAAAAATGAATGTAATTGGTGGGAATTCGAAAAAATGAACATTTATTAATAGAGAGCAACAAATTTGCATAACGAATCTCAATATGCTTTGTATTGATTAACAGTGGGTTTCTCAATCTTTTAAAGGAGGATTGTGCTCATTCTAGTTTTCCATCAATCGCTTTGGTATTTCCCATTAGTTTTCCCAAAATTCTACAAAATTCAACGCAACATCCCAAAGTGGGTTGTAGAAACGTTGCAGCGAAGTTCCAAAACACCCTCTTTCCGTGGATTCCGGGAGCTGCTTGCGTTAAGAGTTGCAGCGAAGGATAAGCGACGTTTGGGCAAATATCTACGCGACGTTGACCCGAACTTCTGTCAGCAGGGTTGCAGAGTTGGGTGTAGAAACGTTGCGGCAACGTTACAGTGAAACTTCTTCCGTGGATTCCGGGAGCTGGTTGCGATAAGAGTTGCAGCAATGAATAAGCGACGTTCGGGCAACCATCTATGCAACGTTGACCCGAACTCCTCTAAGCAAGGTTGCAGAGTTGGGTATAGTAACGTTGCAGCAACGTTACAGCGAAACTTCTTCCACGGATTTCGGAAATTGGTTGCAATAAGAGTTGCAGCAACGAATAAGCAACGATTGGGCGATTATCTATGCGACGTTGACTCGGACTCCTCTCAGCAAGGTTGCAGAGTTGGTTGAAGGAACGTTGTAACACTATTTCAGTACAACCTTCCTCAACCGGATCGGGGAACTGGTTGCAATAAAAGTTACAGCCACGTCACAGCAACGTTGTGCAATTGTTCCTGGAACGTTAACTCTGTATCCACTCAGCAACGTTGACGAGTAGCGTCGCAAAGTACGTTATGGAAACCAACGTTTCAGTCCAAACTTTTTCCCTCTAAGCTTGAGATTTGGTTGCAGGGGAAGTTGCATCAACTCCCTATTGGGAAGAATCATGAAATGCGCATGATATAAAATCACGATGTCACATTTTCTAGAAAACATGAGTGATAAACTCGTCAATTCGTGACATGAGTCCGAAGGAGTAACATGACATCATGAAACCTTGCCAGGAACATTTGTCGCGAAGTTTTGTCATGAATTTTCGTCATAATTTTCCGCGGCCTGAATCATGTCATGGACAATTGTCATGGGATTTTCTATTGTGCTTCAGGTATAGCTATAGCGACCCACACTTCGAGTAAGCTTTTAAACGCTCACCACCTAACCTTTCTTGCTGTCTCCACGGTAAGGTGTCGGACTTCGGATCGGAACTATTTAAAGTTCATGGGTTCGTGATCCAGTCCCGGCCGAAATGTCCAAATTCGGACAAATTTGACCCAAATGTTCTTTTTTCTCTTCTTCGTGGTATACCCTAATCAATCGACTCTTTGTCCATACAACTGGCTTTTTCAGTTGCGATCTAGACACAAATCCTGGGAAAATTATATATGGAGCCGAGTCGGCTGAGCTAACCCGGCTCCCTTAGGCAGGGAAAGCATGTGGAAAATTCGTAAATTCACGGCGAAAGATCATGAAAAGGTCCCATGATATGCCTCAAAGTATGTAAAAAATGTGTAAATTCATGACAGAAGATCATGACAAGGTCCCATGACATGCCTCGAAGTATGTAAAAAATTCGTAAATCCCTGACAAAAGTTCACGACAAAGTCCCATAACAGCTGCCCATGCCACGACCGAGGCCACGGGACATACGGAGAGCCATGACGAAAATTCATGACAAATGTTCACGACAAGGTTTCATGTTGTCATGTTACTCCTTCCGACTCATGTCACGAATTGACAAGTTTATTACTCATGAATTCTAGAGGACGTGACATTATGAATTGACGTCATGCGCACTACATGATTTTCCCCGATAGGGCTCGTTAGCAATGTTTTATGGCAACATTCTCAGTGAATGTTAGAAATTGGTTGCGATGAATGGTGCAGCAACGTCTTAGCAACGTTTCTGCAACTTCCTACACAACACTGACCCGATCTTCTCTCGGCAGCGTTGCGAAATACGTTGTAGAATCGTTGCAGCAACGTTTCAGTCCAACTTTTTTCCCCCAAGCTTGAGATTTGATTGCAGGGAAAGTTGCAGCGACGTGTTGTCAACGTTTTATAGCAACCTTCTCCATGAATTCCAGAAATTGATTGCAATGAATGGTACAGCAACGTCTTAGCAACGTTTCGGCAACTTCCTATACAACACTGAACCGATTTTTTCTCGGCAGCGCTGCAAAGTACGTTGTAGAATCGTTGCAGCGACGTTTCAGTCCAACCTTCTTCCCCCCCAAACTTGGGATTTGGTTGCAGTCAAAGTTGCAGCGACGTGTTACCAACGTTTTATAGCAACCTTTTTTCGTGAAGTTGAGAAATTGGTTGCGATTAATGATGCAGCAACATCTTAGCAATGTTTCTGCAACTTCCCATGCAACACTGACCCGATCTTCTCCCGGCAACGTTGCAAAGTACGTTGTAGAATCTTTGCAGGAACGTTTCAGTCCAACCTTTTTCCCTCAAGCTTGAGATTTGGTTGCAGTAAAAGTTGCAGCAACGTGTTAGCAACGTTCTATAGCAACCTTTCCCGTGAAGTTGAGAGATTGGTTGCAATAAATGGTGCAGCAACGTCATAGCAACGTCTTTGCAACTTCCTGTGGAACGTTCATCCGGAGAATCTTCAACAACATTGCATAATAGGTAATAGAAACCTTGCAACAACGTTTCTGTGCAACCTCCACCGAGGATTTTGAGGTTTGGTTGCAGAAAAAATTGCAGCAAGGTCGATGCAACGTTGATGCAACTTTTCATGGTACGTTGCTCGAAGCACTCCCTGCAACGTTGCGCAGTTCGTTGTGAAAACGTTTCTGTGACGTTTCAGTGCAACTTCATTTCGCGGATTCCCAGGGTTGGTTGCGAAGAAAGTCATGCAACCTCTTTCCGCAGGATCCCATTGGTGGTTGCAGAAACGTTGCAACAAGGTTGCCGCAACCAAAACTGCAACCAAACTTAGCCCCAAAACCAGGGAAAACGCCCAACAAAGGTTGCAGCAACGTTTTTGCAACCATTCTGCAACTTTCCTGCGCCCGAATCACAACAAGCCTGCAACCTTCCATTAGTTGCAAATTTTGTTGCGGCAACCATCGTGGGCGGACATTAACCTGTTGCAGCAACGTTGTGGCAACGTCCCAGCAAGTTGCAGATTTGGTTACAAACGTTGCACAGCAACGTTGCTGTAACGTTGTAGCAACGTTCACAGCTAATAGGGTCCTGTTTTGGGCCATAGAATCGAATAAAAAATGTTAGAAAAAAATCTGAGAGATGACCCCTTTCCGTAGGTCGCTTTCGCGTGGAACCCATCATAGACCAGTGATCGAAATAGACTGTGTGCCATCAACTCTGAGATGCAATTATCACGTCACATTTTACAGACTTCATTGCCCCCCCCCATCCTAATCGATCAGCAGCACGATTTCAGGGATGGAAGATCTACCTCCCTATAATCTCATTATTTCTGAAAACTTTGTATCCAAAGCACCCAATGGAAATGTACGAGTAGACGGGATTTACACTGACTTTTCCAAAGCATTTGATACAGTTGATCATAAACGTCTCTTAGATGAAATCTGAAATTTGGGGATTCGCGGTGCCATTCTTGTATGGATAGAGTCCTATCTCACTCATAGATCTCAGCGAGTCTTGATATTACACGGCTTTTCATCAGGTCCCATCAACAACAAGAGTCCCGCAAGGATCCCAGTTGGGACCTCTATTATTTTGTGTGTATATCAGCGATCTCGTATAATGTATCAAGTACTGTCATGCTCTCCTCTACGCAGATGATTTGAAGTTATATTCAATTGCAACTTCCCACGAGCAAGCCTTAAGGGGATGTGGCTGTCATCGCGGTATACCTATATCATGGTACTGGGTACATCCCGGGCGAAAGCTGGGATAACCAGGAAGGAGAAAAAAACCTATATATACACGTCATCAGACCCACCGCATGATCGCGTCTATATCCATGGTCTATCTCCTCTATCCTCCCCTCAGACATACTAATATCAATACATGTATCCGTATAATACTATACTGACAAATAAAAATTCGGCTGAGAGAATACGAGAGGGCTGTCAGATGTGAGTCGTAATTTACTTCACAGACTTACGTATTTTTCGTTCACCACAACGGTGATTTTTAAGGAACACGATTTACTGAAGCTTATAACGAATTTCTCGCGGAGTCCTTTATAGTTATAATCAGGAATGTAACACGAGTTGCTGGATGACACATGTATCTCAAAATGTGATTTCGATAAATATTGTCGATGAAGGCCGTAATACTATAGTATTACGACCGTAATAAGTCCAGTACTACCACCGGAGTGCTACGATTGTAATGCAGCAGTAGTGCTACTACAGTAATACGGCCGTACCTCTCTAATAGTAGTACGATAGTAGACAGTAGCGCTACTGTAGTATTATTATAGTATCACGCTCATTTTTCCACCAGGGATCTGATGATTCGATACTCTTTTAAGGGAGTACTAGCGGTACTGATAAGTCCAAGTGCAGATTAGACCCGCGCTTGACTCGTTTCCGCCTGTCTATATAGGTGTAGTGATGCACACAGCAGACGACAATCTAACCCTGAAAATGCCGAAAGTAGTGACATATTGACTCAGATATTTTTTGGTAGGGTCCTAATCGTCGATCTGTTCGTTGCTATGCATTTTTCGTGTGCTATGCACTCTAACACCTGTGTGATCACTCCCGTGGAAATCTGATAGTGAGAGATGAGAGTATCGACCGTTTCCCGTAAGACACCGTGTTAATTGGCTTTTACGAAATTACCCAGAGCTTTTCTCCCCAACTCTTAAAGGTTTCAGGATTTTGACTGTGTCTATTTGTTACACTAATCTACCACTGTGCCGAATTTCGTAATTTTCTGATAGTTAATTCGAGTACCGCTAGTCACGTGAGGTGCTGACATTTTTCGTGTCTCTAAAACACCACACGGGACCAGAGATATAAATGGAAGATTCAAATGAACACTTCATTCTAATCCCCAAATCAAATACAGTTTAACAGTCATTCGAATCTTTTATTCATATCTCTGGTTCCTTGTGGTATTTTAGAGACACGAGGAATGTCAGCACCTCACTTCGTGCTTAATTCCGTGTCATTGAAACTGAGAATTCTCTGCCGGAAAATAAGCTGATCTATTAGCTTAATCATTATCTGATATTCCAGCTTATATTCTGGTAGGTATATAGTAGGATGTGCGTTATTTCCCAACTTTCGATTTTCCACGATACCATCGTGAATTTTGGATCTTTGATACAAAAAAATCAGGAAAATCTTTCGCCACGCCCTTTGCGACGTATCCTGCTTTGCCACCCGTACATCATTTTATTTTAACATTGAAAACCCTATTCTGAAAATTTCGCCCTCCCCACCCTCCGTGCCTCTGGGATCACTGTGATTCCTCACGGCCCCTCTTGGACCATGAAAAATATCGAAATACACTATTTCGACGTGAAAATTCACGAGGAATACGATAAAACTGTCAGTTTTGAATTTCGAGGTGACCCCGGCGTATAATATCACACCGGAGTCACTTCGAAACTCAAAACCGACAGTTTCAATACTGATTGTGTTTGGCCAGATTCCAAAAATTTTGTATCAACCAATCGAGGTTAATACAGAAATAGCCCTTCTCATGTTGGACCAATCCCCGCGACGGCCTCATGGGAGAAGATATTTTGAAATATAATGCGCTGCAAAACGCCATTCGCGGAATGCTTCCCCGTCATCTGCCTTTGATTTTTGAATTGGAAGTCATGAAAACTATTCTCAATTATTCTCATCTAATCAACGGATCTTTCACCTTCTTTAATTAACATACATTACCAAATCGGAAAACTCATCTTGCCTCGTATTTCTTCTTCTTTGAGAGACAATGCGATTTCGATGGAACTTTGGGGAAGAGTCGGGAGACCGTCCTTCCCCCAAACCTATTTTCGTATGTTTCAAATTGACCGCTGATGTTGGACAAATATGTAATTGATTACAAGAGATAATGACAATGTCACCTCAGTTTCCAAATCAGATGAGACTTTCAGAATGCAGATGGGGGTACCATGAGCATCATCACAGTAGATCTATATGAGTAGTTTTGGAGCAACGCGGATAAAACCGCCACCAGAAGAATCCGGGGAAAATCAGAAGAAATTTCCCAGCTAGTACTATGTTAAAATAGTACCCCATTTTTTTCGGATTCTTAAAATCTCCCGCGTGGACTGTAGAGCCCGTTCAAGGGCGCTCTATGCCTCCGAAAGAATGCTTATGGCGCCATCTTGCGGTCAGATTGTTTATTGTGAATACAGTATAAAATCGACCAAACAACGGAAGACGGAATGCGATGTTTACCCACGTGCGGATGATTTTTTTGCACATTTTGAAAAATGTTTCATCAGAATCGATGCGAAATTGAAAGAGTATATTTGTGGCTGAAATTGAACTATCGTCAGAAATTTTCGCTACAATTATACTTGCCCAATTTCGTATTATGTATTTTTTCCCGCGAGTGACGCATTTCTGGGATATTGACCTTGCATTTGTGGTCGATAGAAGTCGCAAACGTCGTTTGGCACGTAACTACGGAATATTGCTCTGGATCGAGATTAGTTGTGAGCACACTTCTATTCATCTTCTCAAGATCTTTCAATCTGTATTCAGGTGTTTTCACTCGGCAATGCACCATTCTTGAGATATTGGCCTTGCAATATGTGGAAACGGTAGTTCCAATCCTGTCTCGGCGTGCACTTAGAGAGTGATGTGCTTAATCAAAATTTTATAGGAACAATTGTTTGTTCACCATTGCAAGATCTGCAATCATTCGAGTGTTCTTTCGAGAAGGCGTCGTTCCTGAGATATATGCCTTGCAGCATGTCGAAACAGTTGTTCCGAACCTGTCTCGGCGTTTACTCGAGAATGGTGCCCTCAATCAAAACTTTACTATGATTTCGTTCTATTCATCTTTCAAAGGTCTTCCAACTCAGGCTCATGTACTTTTTACCATAAGTGACGCATCTCAGGGATATCGACCTTACATTTGTGGTCAAGAGAGGTCACGAACGTGTTTTGGAACATGACTACACTGTGAGGAATTTATAGTCAGTATTTCTAGCACTGCTTGGAATTTGTCCACAAGCACTGTGCTTGAATCGAGCAATGAATTTCAAGCACGTGGTTGGAATCAAGTAACGCGGCTGATTCGCTATATCGGATCAGCCCTAGTAACTTATGGTGGCACCCCTGCGATCACCAAAGTGATGATCAGCAACAGCAAGCGTGTCACCACCCGCACACTCTAACCTTTGTGAATATGATTGTTGATGTATATGTATGTGTGAACACACACACAGCAACACTGTTTACAAAAGTGGATATATATAGACCTTACCCTTATGAAAAAAAGCACTGGTGTTGTCACCGAGGTAGTCGTCGGTAAAGTCCCCGGTGACTTACCCGGTGAGATCGCCGGGAAAAATTCGAACATTTTCGGAATCCGGGGTATTCCCCGGTGTTTTTTATGAAAAAATTTTGGAAGCCAGGGCTGCCCGTAGCAGGTATGCTCGGAGAGAACGTCAAAGGTTTCCTCGGGGTTTTTCCCGGTCGAGGATTTCCCCGGGGTTTTCCCCGGTGTTTTTTGTGAAAAAATTTCGGAAGCCAGGGCTGCCCGTAGCAGGTATGCTCGGAGAAAACGTCAAAGGTTTCCTCGGGGTTTTTCTCGGTCGAGGATTTCCCCGGGGTTTTCCCCGGTGTTTTTTCTGAAAAAATTTTGGAAGCCAGGGCTGCCCGTAGCAGGTATGCTCGGAGAGAACGTCAAAGGTTTCCTCGGGGTTTTTCCCGGTCGAGGATTTCCCCGGTGTTTTTCGTGAAAAAATTTTGAAAGCCAGGGCTGCCCCCCCCCCCCCCCGGGGAAGATTTCCCCGGGGTTTTTCGGGCAGATATT
Organism: Eretmocerus hayati; assembly: GCA_029851415.1. Lineage (NCBI taxonomy): Eukaryota > Metazoa > Arthropoda > Insecta > Hymenoptera > Aphelinidae > Eretmocerus > Eretmocerus hayati. Next base: position 108,441,949 of record CM056743.1, read on the forward strand.
TAGAAAGCCACGGCTGCTTCTGGCAGAGCTGCTTGGAAAAGACGTGGGAGATTTCCCCGGGGTTTCCTTTGAGGAAAAATTTGAATGCTGTGGCGGCTCTACTCGGTGTAGGGTCTGGCTTTTCTTCGGGAAAAACGACAGAGACGTTCACCATGCGTTGAATGCCTAGGATTTTACGGTACAACGGCATAGATTAGATGAATCCCAAGGTATGCGAAGTTTTATATGTGGAGCATTTTTGAACGATACATGAATAAAAGATCAGACAAAATTCGTGCAATTTCACAAAAAAGTCGTGTTGAATTTGATCATAAGTGGGTTTGCAGGATAAGAGTTAGGCGTGAATATGAGTCACACAGGATATTTAATCGTGCTATTTGAGATTATCCATACATGATACTTGGAAAAAAGAAAAAAAAGGCATCTGAATATCCTATGGTTTAATTACATGAGAATAGACCTTCACAGCCATTTCTGCACATACTCTAAGAAGCCGACGTTGTATTTACTATCAGTCTTACATGTACGAATCTTGGCGAAAGATTTGAACAATATAATACAATAGCCCTAATACGATACTGCGGATTCAACAGCCTGGCCGGCCAGGTGAGCTTGATTTTTGTGGTAGATGTATCTCTTCTCACATTTTCCCCTCATTTACAATTTTGATCCTCATATTACCTATTCTATGAAAATATACACATAAATATCTTATGATTTTTCCAAATTGAGCAGTCCGATGGACCAGATACTCAAATGTCGACCATATTCTTGCAAGAGCCATGGAAACCTGAAATTCAGCATGCGTATGGTCATTCGATGAAGATATTTGAGCTTGAATACATATAATATTCTGAGGGTGATCTTGCAACTTTCTGTATTGAGACAATGATTGAACTTTGAATTGATATATATGTGCGCAAGCTCAGATACACTATCTATCAAATGGCCATGAGCTCGCCGAATTGCATCCAGATGTTTGACATTTTTATGATACAGAATGACCAGATTGCCAAAAATGTAAGATATTTACATAGACATGGCTACTTTTATGAAATATGGGATATGGACCTCGGAATCACATATAAAGTTGAGTTCTCACAAATGTGTATACCCACTCCTTGATCTAGCGAGCTTTACAAAATGAAAGGAACATGACACAGTTGCTGGACAATTTGACCCACAACAAATTTGACTCATGAAATCGATTCAACAATATTTTTTACATACAATAAGAATACGAGTAAACATCGAAGTAAAGTTCATCCTATCATCACTCGTTCAAGTCTTTGTCAGGCACACAAGCGCCAAGGAAATGACGACCAATTACACGATTTTTGAATGGATTTACCCGGACAATCTTGCATTTATCATTAATCTCACTTCAAATTATACACTATGCGCACCGTACTCATACTATCTGGAACAGCGCACATTTTCCATGTTTTTATACATTCTTGGACGCATGTAAATAGACGGCCAGTCAGCACACACCTGAATTAAACAGAAACGCTTACAAAATATACAAATACATATGATGAGATGCGCTCGAAGCCAAGAATACGTTTGGTCGATGATATTAGAATCTTTCCTCGAATAAACAGTACTACAAAGTATTGGAATGTGTCATCTCATTGGTCATGAATCTCAAATTTCTGTACAGCTAGTGTAACTCGATCAAACTTTATAGTGACTTGATACACGGTTCAAACTATATCGACTATATATCGTCACCTCTTCTGAAGCACATAAACAAAGAAGGTACGAATATTGACTCGAAAACGAACCAAATGGTGCCAGAGAGCTTATTGAGAGTAGCATTACTCTAAACGCGGTAATTATAATACACTCATCGTATCCTCACTAAGAGCATGGAAATTTCTCATAATTCAGTGAACTTGGAAGAATCTATGGCTGGAGGGCATCCACAGCCTAATACAATTATCCCAAAACATTCAAAATCATGCGCAGGAGGATGCTATCTCGTGCGATGCAGATGGCTGACGATAAAACCGCGGGTGCACGCTTGGCCCATTCTGACGATTCTTCTATGCCGTGCCGCCACTTGCTGGTTTTGGCGTTCTTCTCTTTGGCTGCATTTTCCGATATTCATCGCTGAATTCACCCTCAAAGCCTGAAAATGGCTGAATAGTTCCCACGGCAAGTCTGGAAAAAGAAGCTTTCATTTAGAAGATTTGTTCGACTTACTTGTCATCGCCAAGCTTTTAACAATAGCGAGGTTTTCAACTAGAAGATATTCGAGAGGGAAATATTTATCAGACAGAGGTCACATTCATATCGATAAAACATGTTCGATTCGAGATCGAGATTCGGGTAGCTTGACCATTGAAATATTGATCCTTGGTAAATCAACATCAAGAGAAGATAATCGATCGCGTTTCCAGACTGTGCGAAAAATATTGACATTGACATTTTTCTACTCACTCAGCACAGCGTTCACTTGCTCGAAGGGTAGCGCAGGTCTCGGATCAAACTTATTCGATGCCACCGAGGCACCATACAGACTATGATCTCTCCGTTCCTCTCTTGTGAATAAAATCGGAATGACGAACTTGGTGAACTCCTTCACCGTCTTGAAAGTCTTTGCATGAGCAACGACAAACTCAGGCAACTGGTAGCCATCCGTGAATAAGGGATACGGCTGCTTTCGCTGCGAATATGAAAAATGTCGTTGTATAACGATTGTATTCAATAACACATCATAATCATTCATGATAAATTGAGAAATCGTATCAAAGTCTCACCTGCCTGTGAACGCATTGTTTAGGTGGCATTGCGATCATCCGATTTCTGTTTCGTTCGGCCGTCGGCGAAACCCTCAATTTTCCTGCAAAAAGCAAATGCAAATTCTGGAGTGTGCAATATAGAAAATAAGCCCAAGATTTGGATGAATCTATCCAACATACCATTTTCGAGCATCGCTTCAAGATCCAGCTTGTTCCGTTTCAGATTGACAATTTTTCGATCACGTTTTTCGATTACTGCTCTCAATTTTCGTTCTCCTCTTCTAGACGAGCGATTTTCATCCTTTTTGATTCCTTGGACCCTTGAGGCACTTCGACTGCAGTAGGAGGTAGTGCATCTTCTCCATGACGATTGTCGAGTAGAGGCACACGATCTTCAGGTGTGTTCCTACCGGAACCCTCAGTATTATCGATTTCCTCTGGCTGATGAAGATCAACACCGGGGGTTCCAGGCCTGGAGGTACGGGGCGTCCCATCATTCCCACAATGCTCGTTTTCCTTGTCTTCGTCCTCCTCAACATCCGATCCCTGTCGATAAGCGATATGGAATATAAATACACCTATGATTGTCAACAAAATCGAAGTGATCACATGCAACCCTTGCAACGACTGCAAAATCCACTCGTCGTGTCCATAAGCGGGAAAAAACAGCATTTTGGTGACATGCGCTGGCGCGCGTTCGTGTGTGTGTGTGTGTGTGTGCGTGTGTGTGTGTGCGTGCGTGCGTGACAGAGAGAAACCTAATAATCGTTCAAACTTACATTATTTCCGCGCAGGATTATGTCAGCCAGCTCCTTGTCGGCAGCGGTCAGGTTGACTTTCTCTGAGGGTAGCATTCCTCTGCGTCTTTTTCGGGATGTCTTTTCTGGCTCCTCGTCGTACTCGCTATCAAAATCGTCGTCAGTTTGCGTTACAAAATCTTCGTCCCCTTTTCGTTTGAGTTGGGAACGTTGTTCCCTTGTGGGTGTGTAGATTCCGTAATTTTCAAAGTTCGTCATCGCCTTCTTACACTTCGTCCAATCTACGGGATGAAAAGAATTTAAAGCACATTAGATTCAGATGGAAATATTACAATTTGAAGTTTTGTTCACAGACTCTAGAATTTTGATGGCTCTTTGCAAGTGAGAGCCCCGGGGAAGACCCCGGGGCTATCGTCGGTACCGCCACCAGTGAGAGCCCTGGTGACGTCACTGGTCGCGTTCTCAGTGATCTCTGCGGTGCCTTTACCGACGATATACCGAGGGAAATTGCAATCGCGGTGCGAAGCGAGACAATCTCACACCGGGGAAGACACCGGAGCTCTCGTCGGTGCCGTCACCTGCGAGAGCCTCGGCGACGTCACTGGTCACGTCCTCGGGGATTTCTGCGGTGCCTTCACCGACGACATTCCGAGGGAAATCGCGATCGCCGCGTGGAGCGAGACACTCTCGCCCAAGATTTATAGCATACGAAAATTGCTTCGCACGGTGTGGATCACGTGTCTAGGGCCGAATCGATAACTCATAGGTTTTCTATGAGCTCGTAGGCAATTTTTTTCGTAAACTCAGAGTCCGAAAATTAGTGCATAATCTACACAACTCTACAAAAGTCAGATGGTACAATTTCTGTATCGGTGTGCAGCCATCAGCATTTCAACGATTGTATCAGAATGTCAAAAGTACAGCAAATGTAAGGTTGGGGGAATTTCTTGAATGAATTTCGAATAATTTTATTCATATCAAGGGTTGTACTGAGGCATGATGAGTTCGGTCAGTCCAGATGGATAGAGTGGGAATTGCAGCCAACTCTACTCTTTCGTTTCGTTACATTTGAATTATTTTCATGGAGTCGGATGGCATTCAAACTTTGAATAGTTCATCCAACTCGAATACAGAGGTAAGGAATTTGAGAAACCAATCTATGATGATCTAAAAAATCTCGAAAAAAAAATCGGAATCTTGAAAAAAAAGGATGAAAAATCGAAACTAACACGCCGATATGCTCGTATCGAGTTCTTGCGGACAATTGCATATTTATCGTATTCAAGCACACTTACGCTCACCGCGCCCACGGGCAAATCATATTTTTGACCCGCGCAAACATTTGGGAAACACACAGGAGCCGTTTTCTGGCACGCAGGAGACCCGCTTAGGAAAACTAAGAGAAAACAGACTGGTCGATGATTTCCTTATGGTGACGAGCGAAATGCCGATGTTGAACTTGCACAGATTTGAGCCACCTCCCGCGAGGAACGCGTAATTCTAGTCCACGGTCCAAACATTCGTGTTGGGTTTCAAGATTTACATTCATGAATGGAACGACTAGAATAATAATACGATGTGTGTACCATTAGTGGCGTTTGGGTGATAGAATTCAAATAAGACACAAGCCTCAACAACATAACAACAACAATATGCTCATAAATAATTCCAAAAATTTGATTCATCAATTACAAAAAGTATTTTAACGATTGTTTCGAGTAGAATTATTATCAAAGATCCGTAAGGTCTTTTATTGTATGCCTCAAATTTGAAATTCCTCGATCATCTCTTGTGCGGACATATTTTGTTGTCGAGACTAAAGTTACTATGCACAAAACAATAGTTTGATAACAATCGAGTAATAGTTCACGAATAAAGAGAAACAGATTGAGGTTGAGATATCAATTTGAATTTGTCACTTTTGACGACTTTATGAAAAATATGATAGCAAGTCGCTCTATGTATTCATATTTTCAGATTCAAATGTATGTGCTGAACAACGAGGTCTACTTGAAAAATTCACCTCTATGAAAAATTGTCGAGCAACAATCGGTCCATGGATGACCCTCATGAATTATTCGGCAGAACAAAAACGCCGCCAAATATCAAAATTCATAACAAATCTTGCGACTTTCAGACTGCGCAAGTTTCATATTTGATTTTCATTCCATCGCATTTCAACAAAAATGAGTCGGAAGTATTTCTCGTGCCTTCGCCTCGGAGGAAAGAGGGGTTATTCAAGTCATGATAATGATTGTAAGTTACAAGAGTGATCTCATTTTTTCTGAGGTACACTCCAAAGCTTTTGTTCGGTTAGTGAAGAAATTATGCGAGTCAAAACCCTTATGATCAGATGCATGCGTAGTTTTGCAAGCAGGTATAGCTCTGTAGTTTGTAATATTGGAAAAGAAACGCCCTCAGACGCAATCACTCCATAAATAGCGAAAAGGAATCACTTGTCCTCGTCAATCTGATGATGAAATGAATTCAATAGCAGCTTGTTGATTCTACTCAACAGAATCATCCATCACAGAGTTAGGTCGCAAAAACGATAGTATGAACATGTGGATTGAGATGAACTTGAAATAAAAGCTCATTGCCCAATTCCCCAAGCAACGAATTGATCAGTTTCCCTACTCTAAGGTCAAATCAAGATTGACGCTCAACATCCAAGAGCAATACTTGTATAGATCAACCGGATCTCGAGGCTTCCTGTGGTAGCCAATGTGTTGGTTGACCACGTGAGACTTGCAGAAAATATCTTGCGAGCCGGGATCGGAAAATTGATCCATTAAGAGTGCTCTCTAGCTGTTTTCAGCGCCACCTTGCGGACAGATTAGTTTATTGTAAATAATGAATAAGCCAATCAACGTAGAATGGCAGGCGATGTACCGCCACCTGCGGCAAATTCTTTTGCATATCTCAAAAAAAAATTCATTGAAACCGGCGCAAAATTGAGCCCACAAAGTTGCGAGGAATTTTCTTTAGTGCTGTTGAATTTTTCCCGCAACTTTGTGGGCTCAATTTTGCATCGATCTTGATGGAACTTCTTTATTAAATTTGCAGAAAAATATACTACAGATGGCGGTACAACTGCTTTCCTGCGTCTTGTATTTACAAATTTTTATTGGCAATATACTAGTTTGACCGCTAGAGACGCCGACGTCGCTAATCAAAAGGTCAAGAGCACTCTTGAGCGGGCGATTACAGCCGACTCGCGCAAACTGGAAACGATCTCGACTATTGGCCATTTCTGACTTTGATAAATGCAATACCTGTTCAACAATCTGAACGTCTAACTACGCTCAAAGACAACTTCTCATTTCAGAAGACTCTCAAAGCCAAAATTTGTTTTTGAAAAAGAGACGAGAAAGTTATACCTGCACTTCTGCGTAATATACACGATGACGGTATAAGAATGGTGCTGCCATGAGATCTCTACAGCTCTTGGAAAATGTATAGAAACTTTTCGTTTCTATACTATACTAGTTTAAATTCATAACTTTGGCTTACCACAATATTTTTAAATATACTCAAACTCATTCCAAAGCTTGTTTCAAGGCCATTAAAATAAGCCTAAATACGTCTAATTTCAACGAGAAGGAGCCGAGCCGTTTCAATTTTCGCAAAAAACATTTTTTGGGACTTCACAAGAGTGTGTATCCAAATTGCCTATATCATCTAGAAAAAATGTAAATCAGCAATTCAGTGAAGGAGATATAGTGCATAAAATCGTTTCCATCTATCCTTATCGCCGTGCGGCCACATTTGGAGCTTTTCGCCGATCCATTATACCACTTCCGACCTATTTTGGTGCTATAAACACGATCTGAGTGGTGAAATAAGTCGTCACTACACGCACTTTTGAGATTTCCAAATTAGGGCATGTGAGGTACACTCTCATGTTGGACCTTAGGTTCCACAAAGCATCCTTGTATTTTGTTCATAAAAAAGGTCTTCATCCGAGCTTTGCACGGATGGAAAACGAATCTTGAAAGCCTTGAGAAGAGACATCAAACGCGTTGAATCACGTTACGATTGGTCGAACTTGAAAAATTTGTACTGGTTTTACTGAACGAAATTCCCTCGACGATTTCTTTGCTTTGCAAACACGAAAAACGGAAAAACCACCCTTCACTTTTTGGTAAACGAAAAAATGATGCATGGTCGATTAACACCACCTCTTTCCTCATATTTTAAAATAACAAATGTAAAAAAAATTATCGGAAAGGTCTACATGCCCCGATCTCTGAGATCGGCATATGGGGGCAAGTTGGATAAAGAGGCAAGTTGGGTACACATACCTTATCAAGATACAGGGAAATATTTTCCATAATATTCATTCAAAAAGTGAACTTTTTCCCCAGACCTTTCTGTATATCTCATCCATCCAACTTTCAACGACGTAGAGATACTTTTTGACCATTCTTCATCGAATGGTCGATATCAAATATGTATGAAATTCTTTGAAAGATTCTCATATCAAATTTCTTCTCAGTGAAACAAAACTACGAATGAGAAGTTTCTTTGCATCATATTCAAACGACTTTTTAGGAAAGTCTTAGGAGATTTGGGAGAGGTAAACTAGGGTTATTCTCAGCAAGATTGATGACTTGGTTCAGACAAAATTTCTATAAATTTGATTGATTTAGTATATGTATTATATGAAAGGAAAAGAATCAGCAATTTTAGACTACTGGGAAAGCTCCTACCTTGGCTCGGCATACAACCATCTATTTTATGCTACAAGAATTGTCATTAAGTCAAATCAAGCATTGGAAGTAATACCCAAGGAATGTCCAGACTCCTCTGCAGACAAGTCAGACACAAAATTGGCATAGTTACAGACACCAGGTATCTTGCTTCGCAAACAAATCTTATCTGTTGTGACAACAGAATCAACTCTACTGCCACCATGATCTCGCATGAAAATGTGGTAAGAATTTGACAGCTTCAGTATGATAAATTACAATGACACAATCTCATCAGCTGTTTGGACATTGTTTAGGTACTCGTTACGTAAGCAAACAAGATTCTTTCCTGGCTTCAAACAAACCTTTGGTAGAACACCGATGTGGCAATTTGATTCTTCATGTTGATCATTGGCAATAACTAAATTTGAACCAGCAGAAGTGCAATTTATCTATGTCAGATTGGTCAAAATGCTTCTTGTATCACCACCATCACCAAACAAACTTGAGTCTCATACACCAAATCAAGCAAAAAAATTAGTGCGTCGACAAAGAACGCGCGAAAGATGACGGAGTCATCGTGAGTTCACAACTCCTTAGATTGAGTTTCCCGGCGGAAACTGTACTTATCATAAACTAGTTCACTAGAAATATATTCGACTGTAGTGCAGAGCCTTGCAGCCTCATCTATGTGATCAGGAGTGGACACAATATTTCCATGCTTTTATTCCGAAAACTACTCTTTCCAACTCAAGATTTTCACTCAACAATTGGGAAAGTCATGCGACGTATTGAGACTGTGGACAAACATAACCCGACAAGTTATTGGAGCTGGTGGATATGAGACAAAGTTTTATCCTACATTTGGATATTGTGGACAAGAAAATGTCTCGATCGTGGTTCTATCAGAGATCTGAGGATTGCGTTTATTGTTTGTTCATTATATGTTTATTGGTCGTTCACTGATGTGAACTCCCGATCATATCTAAGACAAACGTTTTCCTTGGAAACAACAAAAATCTCGGACATGGATTCACCTAAAAATCCGAATTCAACCCCCCCCCCCCCCAAGTAAGGATAAGAGCGAGAAAGGACCGATTAGCGCCATCATTTTCCGAGCTCCAGGAGCATAATCGCACATTGCTGTACATACTTCTCACAAATGTGCAATGAGGCATTGCGAATATCATAAAAAATGTCGATGAACGAATTGTTGCGATATGCCTCAAAATTTCGGGCATTCGAACATTTTTACGAACATTGCATGATGGGAGTGGTAAACTTTGCTCGCGACTTACGGCAATGCATATGAGCAACACAGAGGGCAACATATAAGGCCAAATAGGAGTATAACATTTACCGTATGCACGACTTAATTTTATATAGGGCAGAACGAGGTACGATGGTTTCTGCGGGTCAGATGGTCAGTGCGATTTCTCCAAAGTTCTTGATGATAAAAATCTGAAAAAAATTGTAATCGATAGTTTTTCACTCTGTCTACTTCCCCGGTGGAGAAAAACAGCGTGACTTTGCTTTTTTTTATTGAAAAAAATGCTACTGTATTTTGACCCATAATCTCGCGAAAAAAGTCGATTTTCTTCACCGTGCGATTCATTCAGCAGATAAGCTACGCTTCCCGGACCAAGCCTATCTTAAAGTACGAGTCCTGAGCTTGGAAATGACCCCTTGGAAAAGTTTTCTAGCTCACTGCAAGTAATTGATTTTCCGAGTTGAAAGTGATGAGTTCGACGAGGTAAGACGGTCAGAACCAACGGGGCGGAGATGGCTTCTTCTTCTTCTTCTTCTCTTGAGTGGCGACGGGCTGCCACATGCTGCCCTCTTGCCATTACCAGGTGAAGGCGGAGATGGCTATAGGAAAACGGAGCGGCGCCGCGGGGCGTCGGGCTGGCGCTGCCGTATCTAACCTTCACGCGAGATACTCATACCGTATTCGACTCTGACAGGCATGGTTTTTCCGATTGATTTCACCACGGATTCAATTGTTTTACGATATTATCATCACTAATTCTAAGAATGCTTAACTAAAAATACACTGAAATGAGCTGAAATAGTGCATACAATCCTTGCTTCGGTATCACTACCATCGACGAATCGTTCACGTTTTGTAAGCAGATTATGGTATTCCACAGTAAACTTTTATTAGATCACATTTATTCGAACATATCGACGCCTCTTACGAAGATAAACACCTCTTTTCTTGTGACTGACGAAGATTAACGTTTATTCGTTGTGAACACGAAGATCAACGGATTCTCCTTAGGTCCGCGAAAACTAACACTGACTCCTTAGGGACACAAATATTAACGCATTCTCGTTAAGTCCACGAAGACTAACACTTACTCCTTAGGGGCACGAAGACTAACACTTACTCCTTAGGGCCACGAAGACTAACACTTACTGCTCAACGGCCCATGAAACTAGCACTTACTCCTGGACGGTATGAATATTATAACACACTTACACACATTCTCGTCCAAAGGGACGGAGACCAAGTATTTCGTCTTAGGGCCACGAAAAAAACACATTCTCTTTAGCGGCACAACAATTAACGCATCGGTAGACTTCATTTATGGAGGGACGGAGACAATAAGTATTTCGTCTTAAGCCCACGAAAAGTAACACATTTTCCTCTACGCCACGAAGACTAACACATTCTTCTCGATGGAATGAAAAACAACACATTCTCTTTGACGTGACGATGAACGGTAAGTGATTGTGTTAGCCTTCGTTCCGCTAAGGAGAATGTGTTACTTTTCGTGGGCTTAAGACGAAGTACTTATAATCTCCGTCCCTTCAAGAATGGAGTCTACGAATGTGCTAATTTTCGTGCCGCTAAGGAGGAATGTGTTACTTTCCGTGGCCTTAAGACGGAATACTTATAGTCTTCGTCCCTTCGAGAAAAAAATGCGCGAATGTGTTAATCTTCGTGCAGTTTGAGGAGTAAGTGTTACTCTTCGTGGCCTTAAGCAGTAAGAGATGATCTTCGTGGCGCTGAGGCGTAAGTGTTGATCTTCGTGGCGTAAACAGTAAGTGTTAATCTTCGTGTACATAACAAAGCAAATGCTAATCTTCGGCCACCGTGTTTTTCTTCGTGGGCGTTAGTGGATGTGTTTATCTTCGTAAGAGGCGTCGATATGAGCTCTATTCATAAATTCACGCACTTGTCCATGACAAAAACGAGTACTGAATCATTAGATGGCTTTACACGTGCTTTACACATTATTGCTCGCATGTCATAGCAGAAAGCATACTTCGCTCCTCGGGAATTTGTCCATAGCCATCTCCGCCCCACTCGACTGACCATCGTACCCCGAGGGTCAGTTTTCGAAAAAATTCTCTTACGAAAAAACGAATCGCTCAAAAAATCTGAAAAACATTCAGTTTTGTTCCTTAGGGTCTCTACTTCAAATATATGTTCTTTGAAATCACCTACAGGCGCAATTGTTCGTGACAGAGCCGTGAAGAAAAAAGTGACCGTAGTACCCCGCTCTCCCCTAATATACGCTGCTAAAAGAATTTAGCAGAATGCTTTCTCATTGCCACAGAAGATGTCAACTAATATCATATTATTCACTTGAAAATTCGAATACATTAATTTGTTATATTGATCAATTCTCCTCATGAAATTTTTATTAAAATATTCATTCATCCAAAATATCAATAAAATCGAATAATAAACTTCACGAAATAATCAATCCACTGTATAATGAATTATTTCTCAATCATTTTCATATAATCTTACAAAATTTTCATGTTTACTAAGGATACTCTTCAAAAATTGCAGTCAATAATATTTTCATCAAATGATTCCGCAGTATTATTTCATCAGTACAATAATTCCTCATTGACGGATCTCTAGCAAAACAGATTGTTACTGCGTATGCTGTCGCTAACAGACCGCAAGAACTATAATCAATCTGTTTTTGCACCTTCTTGAATACTACGAAATCATCTTCTAGTGAAGGATACCTTTTTTTTATGAAATCCCTCTCTTCATCATCCAAATCTTTCAAACTGTGAATGTCACAGTACAGGCTGTCATAAATGAATATAAATGGTGCTTTATAATGTAAGCACCTCCAATGCTTGAAATCATTCAAGTAGAGAATTTAGATATCTTCACAATAAGTTTCATCAATCATTCCACGTAACTGGGTCAATACCGTGTCTATAGGTTCGAAATTGGGATAATTTTTTTTCAAAACCTTCAGAAATGCATTGATTGATTCATCTCCTAACCATGATCCAGAACAAAATATATTCTTTCGAATTTCATTAAACTGACTTTCTGTAATTTTAATTTCCAGTAAGTGGGACAGAGTGATAGGAACGTAAAGGTCTTTATCCATTTTCATTAACGCGAGAAATCGATTGATGATAGAGAATTTTGGTAAACAGGTGATTATGTTAGGGAAGGAACAAATCAACTGTCGGTGAACTTGAAAATTGGAATAAAATGTATCATTTGGAACGCAAAATTTCGAGATCGATTCGACAAAATCTTTCAAGACTTTGTACGTGTATTTTGGAGACTGTGATGATGATGCCAGTGAATTTTGAGCATGATCGCATGGATATTTTTTGACATGTGAATTTTTTAATGAGAAATTTGAAATTCTTCGGAAAGAAGCAAATCTTATAAATGATTTGTACTTCATTTTACTACATGGAAAAAATGTAAAGGAAGTAATTTAGATGTTTCTCGACATGCTGGATCGATTGGTTGATACGGAATTTTGTTAAATTGTGATTATAAAGGTTTTATAGCCCAACGGAAGAGAGGTGTGTAAAAGATAGAATAAAATGAGCTCCAATCAAAATTCCGTATTAACCAATCAATTCAGCACGCCGACAAACGCGTGAATCAACAGCCTCAAATTTTTTGAGGAGGAAGGAGAGAATATTTTTAGTTTTTAAGGTGAAAAAAATTATACATAAATGAAAAAAAATTCATAAGTATAAAAGTAATCATCGGGGGGCACTCAAAATCTAGCATTCCCATCTAGAGACGCCTCCGAACATGGCATAAAAATTTCAGGACGATCGATCAAACCAGTGAGGAGTTTTGCTGAGCGATAGAAAACAACATACATACATACACACACACAGACACGGACAGAGGGCTCGAAAGACGGGGTTGTAGTAATTTAGTGAGGGCTTATAACGAAAAACTGTTACCTAGATTCGATAGATCTTGGCAAAAGGAAGAGGACTGTACCAATTTCATGTATTTAAGAGGTTCACTGGAGGAGAAAAAAATTTTTTTAGAAATAATTTGACGAAAATTCCGCTGGCACCAAATGAATGCTTTCTCTTTTGAGAAAGCAATAGAATATTATGTAGCACACGATCGAGCACCAACACAAGCAAACGCTTCGTCGTACACAACGATAGCAGTGCGGGTGCGAGCATGTAGATGCATGCAGTCGACATATAGGTATAGTGCAGCGCCGTAGCGGCGCTTGCGCATAACGTACCAAACGGAAACTCGTCCTAAGCGCGTGTCCACATGAATCCTCAAGCATGGATTCACTCACCGCGGCGAAAGATGACTCCGTCATTAAAACAATCTTGAAAATTGGAATAATATTTCAAGATCCGCAGTCATCACAGAACTATGCACATTGACTCTGAACAGAACATTCTTCAAATCTGTGGCTCACATGGCTTTACACTCATTTATCGGTTAGAAGTAATAGCAAGTCGAAAAACTCTTCTAACTAGTATCTCTCTCTCAATAGATTATTGGCGAATGTACTTTTTCAACTCTGTGGCAAAAAACTGGACCTTTACACACATACCGTGCTACTATTCCAATTGAGATCACACAAGAACTGACTGTGATTTGGATTGGTTTATAACAGTCTCCGCAGGCAGCTTTCTGGTGGCACAGTTTGGCTGCAATTTTCCTTATATTACAACTTAATCACCATGCACATACTCGAACCTCCATGCCTCATAACTAGGGCTCCGCCTAGCAACCCTTACAATCTATCTACCCTGCAATCAGTTGGCCTGCCCACCGCTATGATAAGGGTACGTGGCACAGAGAGACTCTGTGTCGGCTTGTGGAGAGTAGGTAGCCAATGCCTCAACTGATATTGAAAAAATCTTACAAAAGATCCCCTGGAAAACTGTCTGCTTCAGTATCAAACATGAGTGAGATGATTCAACTCGCTCATCCGTACTTGAATGAAGCCAAGCAGTACAAATATGATTGAACAGCTTTTGTTGGAAACAAAATTTCGACCAGAAAAACACTGGGGCTCTCGTCGGTACCGTCACCGATTAGGGCACCCGCGCCGTCACTGGTGACGTCCCTGGGGATTCATACGGTGCGTATACCGGCGATATCCCGAGGAAAATCGCGATCGCGGTGTGAAGCAAGGCTCTTACACAAGACTCAAGATAGCAGACAAATTTTGTTTGGCACAGTGTGCCCTGGCATCAGCCATCAGCCGGTTAAGCCAGTTTCTTGCAGCGCCTGCGCATCATCAATTGATGATGCACAACATACTATTTTGACGTAAGCATTACGTACCTCCGCAGATTTTGTTACTGCCACGAGATCATTGGAATGTACGAAAAATATTCGCGGCTATGGGGCACCGGGGACCTCACCGGTGCTCTCTCTGGTGAAATTTTCGCCTGCTATATTATGCAAGAAAAGTACGAGGACTTTGAACAGCGGTAGGCCCGCGAAAAGAGAGCTTGGTTATGCAAGATGAGTACGAGAACTTTGAAATGCGATAATACCACGAAACGAGAGCTTGGTAAGTTGGGGAATATTTACTCAAACGCGCAAACAAATAACGGCCAATATCCGAAAAGAAATCACACCGATCGGTCGAAGCAGATCGCAATTGATATATAATACACGCAATTGATATATATAATGCCTCGTACTCACCTCCGTGTTTATAGATCTTGACCAAAATTTCATCAAATTGGGCCTTCATCAGCATTGGGCGCAGTTTTTTTGAACTGGAGTCGACGCTGACGGCCACCGGCCATGCCATGGGCACCGCCACATCGTCCCGGATGACCTCTTTCAGCCTCGCCTTATCACGTCGATCCGCAGCCCCAAGAAAGCCAGAGTATCCAATCCTCATCTCTCCCAGCACCCCATGCACAGCATCGTAAGGGCGAATCAGCACGCAATCCTTGATGCTGATGTCGTGTAAATCGTTGCGTGCACTTGCCGGTACGCTCATACTCGCGCTCATAGTTTACGTGTTGCTCGTCGCAGCGGACTTTCCGTAACTGACAAGTGGATCCGGACCACGCGTGCCCGCTGGCCGGCAGGCCCCCCGACTGCCAGCTCCCCCCCCCCCCCCCCCCACGGCACTCTCCAGCGAGAGACCGCGTTCTCCCACCATTGCCGCTTCTCCACCCAGCCGCGGTGAAGAGCAGCGAGCCCTGCCAGAGAGGGGAGAGAGTAGGAAAACGGGCTATAATTGATTTTGGCTATGCAGGCAAGGCCCGAGCTCCGAACAGAAGGCTTTCACTTACCTCTCCCTCGCTCCCCTCTGATCTCGGCTGCTCTTTACTTCCCTCGCAGGCGTTTCTCCCTCTCTCTTCTCCGTCCCTCCGTCTATCTTTCTCCTCTCCTATTTTTTTTCTCTTCTCCTCACCAATGCGGCACGGGCCTGGCCGAAATAATTGGCTAAAATAAATTTTCGCGGAAAAGTACTGCGCAAAGTTCAAAAATCTATTTTGTTTAGACACTTTTAGGCAAGCAAACGTTGCCCCTGATGATGGACCTTTAGAAAAAATCGATGCAGAAAGGGTTGAAAGGGCGCAAACTAACTTTTATCGAGGCAAACCGAGTGGGTAGAATTTTACGCAAAATTGCGCCACAAAATGTACGTATTCATTGAGCACCCTAAGAGTGGTCATTTGGGTCTTTTGGGTCTTATAGCAGTCGGATTCGATGCTCGACACTACGACATTTGATGAATTTACCCGTCAAAATCCCTAGCAAGACCCACGCCGGCCCTTCGCTCCTCGTCCAGTCCAAAAAAAGGGAAAACCACACAGCACGGACCTGAAATTTCGACCACTTCTTTTGATGATAGTTTTCTAGAGCGTCTTTGGACCGGAAAATCAACGATTGCACCAAAAAGACCACTGGTGCAAAATTGTCTAAACCGAAATTGATCAGTAACATTATAATAATCACTCTTTCCGGTCCAACACGATTTTTTTGAGGTGATTTGGAACATTTTAAACGAAAAGTTACTCGTGTCATTTTTCACTAGGAGCCACTGTTTCTGAGCTACAAGCATTTTTTGGTTGGAAAAAAGCGAATTTTTCGATTTTGAACATTGACAATAAGCGCTAAAAAATCAAAAACTCAATGTTTTCAGTGGGTGAGCTTGTTGAATAGAATGTCCACTCCAAAATCCAACAGCAATAATTGATGTTTCCGAACCGGAACCACTCGTTTTCCGAGAATGTTAAACGCACTGTTTGTACTTGTGACAGTATAGCTATGTATACCGCCGACCGATATGTATAGCTAATGCCGACTCCATTAGGAACCATGCAACAGAAGTTTTCGAAAAAAGAGCGGTTGCGATCACGGAACATGGATTGTTGCTATTGGATCTTGTACAAGACATATTAACAAACTTGCCCACTAGAAACATCCCTGTTGTGATTTTTTATTGATTCTTTTTAACGTTCAAATTCGAAAAGTTCGCGTTTTTTCAATTTAAAAATGCTTGTAGTCCAAAAACAATGACCCATAGCGAAAAATGGCACGAGCAACTTTTTGTTTAAAATGTCTCAAATTACCTTCGGAGAATTTTTCTGGACCGATAAAAGTGATTTTGTCTAAGCAAATTCGGTTTGAACAATTCTGCACCAGAGCTCGGATTGGCAACATGCATTCCTAGGATCAGAATAGTCTTTCGAAGGTAATCCCGAAAAAAATTTCCATTTTTCGATTCTTGCAAACGATGGCGGTAATTTCGCCTTGTCTTACTATAAAATAATGAGCATCCTAAAAGGCGTCGCTCGAGTCGCCAGGTTTGTATCCATACATCCTACACACCCACCTGCTGGCTCAGCAAAGCGCGAGTCGAAATAATGTAAAACGGTTATTCAGCCCAAGTATTGTATTCGAGATTGGGATCGACATTCTACTTCACAACATCGTTTCCACACGCGACTATTGTAATTCTCAGCAAAACGCGATGTACACAATAACATAAATCTGCTGCAGCACAGCGTCAAGTCGCGACATAATCAGCGCGGGGAAAACCCAGGAAAACCTGCTCGGCATTTTCCCCGACGTGCCTCGGCGCCGAGCGCCATAAAAGACTTGATGTGCCTCACGCCGATCGTCGTTATTGCGATTATCTCGCCGTCTCCATCAATTTTCATTGCTCAGTTTCAGAATCGAATTCTCACTCAAACTGGCATATTGAGCTGCACAAAAATTCATAACACAAACTTTTACTTCAAATGTCAAATTTTCAAGGACCTAAAAAAGCATGTTTTTGTAAAATTAATTATTTGGTGGGTTTCATTCTTTCGCCCGCTAACACCGAGCACAGCTTAAAAATTGATGATTTCGATATTAGGTTATTTCAATACCTTTCGAAAGTTTGCAATCGCATCTTCGTATCTCCCATCGCACTCGAGAAATATGCATTTTGTTGAAAAATACACGATTTCTTTAGGTGGAGCTAATTGCAGATGATCAAGTAAAATACGTTCGAGATACTCAGTATATTAGCAATTGGATAACGTACTTACAAATACATCAGGTGGCAATACAGGATCATCAGCCCCGTTCTCTGCGTGCTCAAGCGATGGCATACCCATCGACACATGTTTCGGCTCTGGATGAAAAGGGTTTCGCGACGGTTTTCGCAGACCGCTGTCTAATTCGAGTAATCAGTCAATCAAAGTGAGATGATGTATCATATTTTCATGTTATTCCCATCACAAAAATTGTATAGATTGTCACGTACCGAGCTTCACTTCTGACATTCATCAAAATACACCTGATGCAGATAGAGTTGAAACATAAGTTGATACATCGATTTCATCATTGGTTTCAATATTGATCGAACGACATTCTGGACGTAACTCTGCTGGAGCTTCAAGATTGAGCCTTCCAGATTGTTCAGAAAATTATCATGAAGGTCTTTTATTAGAAGTTTTTCTTGAATAGCCATGATAGGCCACGTATTTCATGTTACGCGAATCAAAATTTCTGCATAAGCAGCTCACGACAAAAAAATTTTCCACGACTCATAAGGACTTCTTCTGGACTTTTAATATCCGTGGTTATGAAATATGACCAAAAGGTATGAGAAAGACTTCGGGATCAGTGTGTTTTGTCTCGGTGCCGTTTGAAATTCGTCAATGAGAGCTCGGAGGAAGTAGGAGGTGAACTGGACAATCTGTGTGTAGAGAAAGAATAAAGTCTTCATTGAATTTCTATGTATTCAGCAATACAATATCGTGCAGATTTAAACTATACACAAGCTTCTCATCTCACATCCATGAAATTTCATTCATGATTATTCAAAATATATGAGATATTACTCGACGAAAATATGAGCATTTTTTCAAAAATTTTTACTAAGTGAGCATTGTGACTTTCCTTTGCAGATTATTGGATACAATGCCTGTTTTTCTTCAATCAGTTTCCATGCTATTGACAACAGGAGTTAGGCAAAACTTGTCATCCATCATCGGAACACAGACGAACTTGTTTTCTATCGAGGAAAAATCACAACAAATAATTTCGGAGGTCTCTCGGACAATTATCGAGATATCGCTGGAATCGAAAGCGTCGAACTCACAAAGACTCTCGTCAAGTTTTTCCATTCTTCTACCCAAAACCACATATCGATCTCGTTCTGATTCTGCGATTTTTACACAAACAATACTTGTCATCTTTACGACGTCACCACCGCTCGTGGAAATCATATAGTTCATGCGGTTTTCCGCTCGGCTGTACGAACATGAAGTATAGACACGTCTTTTGTAGATGAATCTTTGGTAAGAGACACAAGTTTCACTCACTGTACCATCTAGAACGTGTCCAATAACGTGCATCTCAGTTAGTGATAAGGTATATTTTTTACCTGGTGCGCACACTCTCAAATCATCGCCATGTTCTATAATACGACCAATATGACAGTCGGTCGTCAATTCGAGAAAGAATTTCGTAATTTCCGGGCCACATGCAGGCGAATTGAACATATGTGCCTCATTTTTCAGGTATCTCCATCTGAGAGCCGTTTTTACAACCTGCTCTGGAATATGTTGAGTTTCATGGGAACATTTTGCAAGAAATCCATTGAAATGTTCGAAGGGAAAGGCCGACCATGCCCAAGCAGCACCGTATAGTTCAATATACTCTGTGAAGTGCTCGAAGAGATGAGCGTTTATTCGCATGAATTCTATCCCATACAAATCCTCTATTCTGCTCACAAATTCATCGAATGCCACCTTTGCCCGCTTACGATCATCGTCAGATACTTGATCTTTCAGGCAAAGCGTTAAACCATACATCAAAAGGAACCAATGCTCATAGTAGACCCGATCCATTAGACCGTGGAGACATGGCAGCGAGTAGTACAAGGCAATGTTTTTCAACTGACTCGCTTTCATATCTTCACCGTACGCTTTTGGAAGCCGCGTGATTTCTGATGTGGGTTTTATACTCGTCATTCTATCATTAAACGTGCTCAGCTTCTGCCCAAGATAGAATGGTTTCTTATGATATCTGGGCAGAAACCAAGCCTCCAGGAATAATTTCACGATACCCAAAGGCCCAGCATGCATCTAGTCCGGCACAAAAGAGAAGATTATATGCAATGTTTTCAAAAGCATCAGAATCGTTGGGCCCGCAACGCCCATGCAAGATTCCCCGGTTTTGATAACTAGATCAAGATGTTGTTTGTGCGTCGATTTACTTCGTGGGTTGATTACCCCTCCAGGATAAACCCGTGCATGACCTCTACCTACTTTTACAACGATGCCTTCATTCATGCAGTACGGACAACCAAATCGAGCACTGAATGACTTCCTGCATTCACAGAGTGATTTTGCAGGTGTGTCGAGGACCATAATCAATAGGTGTATTCTAACTCTCTTCTCAATCTCACATCCGAAGAACTTGCACATAAATCCCTGCTCACCCAGTATTCTCAATTCATCAACGAAGGGCTTGAGGAACAAGTTCATCAATGGTTTCTTACGCCCATACCACATGCCACAAAGGATAATGTTACTTCTCCTCTTTCTATACGGCAGTTCATTGACTGATACCGCGAGAGGCCACATCTTGAGTTGACTGTGCTTGTGCGGCACGACACCATCGGTGAAACCAGTCAAGGAGAAGTCATTTATGCCAATTATCCCCCGGCGTACCTTATCAAGATACATCTTCGTGTTCACTATGTCACTTTCTTTACATTCCTTTCTAAGGTATTGAGAGACTTCACTCGCAAAAAACTGAATCAGTTGCTCTCTTAATGATATATGGATGAAATATTGATGTTCTTTCTTCAATTTTTTCTTGTCGTATCTCACACCATAATGGCTGCACTCAGTCGATTGCAGCATCCCGAAGTTGATGAAATCTTCACACGGAGCACAATAACAATACTCCATTATCTGAGGTTGTGGTAAAGTTTGCATGTACAGGTACAATGATCCATATTCACGTACATTATACGGCAGATGGAAGTTCGTGAGCTTCAAGTCCGCAGCCACATTCTTATCACAGCTGTTGAACACCAATGCCTTCGCTAAATGTAGCAACTCACTCTGTTTTTGGCTGACTCGGCATGAGCTGTATAGCCCAAGATCCTGAAAAATATGAATTCTTTCAACTTCGGAATCTTGACATCACAACAACAATCGACATGTGAACAACTTGGCGATTGTATACAGCTGAGCTACGAGATGCATATCATGTGCTAAAGATGTGGCAAACATGTGAAATGAGCTCACCATGCGAGAAACAGGTAGATATGGTTATGAGGAAGAAATGATATATTACTGTCGAGCAAAATCTACGAGTCTACGAAGTTAGTTGTTTGTAGTTATCAGCTCAACTCTGATATCGTCCGACAATTAATGAATAATTCCTTTTATTTATACAGTGGATTACAATGAAATCGAGTGAGAAACAAATTGTTTCGAGTGAAATTTCACTCGGTCTTCGAGCAATAAATCACACGGAGCCGGGTTGCGACGCTGTTACTCGAGCTTTGAGTCGGGGAACGACTTGCTTCAAGTGTAATTTCACTCTTATACTTTGAAAGAAATCCCAGGGCGTTTGAATTTATGGAACATCCCTAATAAAAAAGTCCCCGGTGACTACACTGGTGATTGCACCGATGTAGCACCCGGCGATTCGCTGGTCGCTACATCGATGATTTTCATCAATTTCCGTTTCACCGGTATCAAATAATTTTAGGTTGTACTCTGTGCATGCCACCGGTGATCTTTCCAGTGATCCAAGTATTCCATTAGATTTTCGTCGCAATTCTTGGAAATTCACACGGACGGTTACTTGATTTATTTACGATTGAGTAATAAGTAATAATTTATCTTCGAAGTAAAAAATATCTGGGCGATTTCGGAGTATTACGCCGAATGCCTGCACCAGGGGGTCTGGAAAAACTCCCAAATAATTTATTTCATGTTGATGCACGGGAAAAAAGATTGGTTGAGACAGCAATCCATTTGGTTCGGACAACCAAAAAGAATTGGTTGGATTTTTCACGCCAGTCGAGTTGGCTAGATCATAAAATTTTTTTTGTTGGATTTTTGGTTATTAAAATAACCTCTCTGTATCGAAAAAAGGTAAATGATGAATTGGTTAATGTTCGTGCGATAATGATGATGATTTGTTTGCTGCGAATATATTGACACTAATCGAATACAATTTTAGAGATGTATTTGGTGTTTCAATCCCACAATGAAAACGACACGGGTCAAGAACCTTTTTCATTCACCACGATTGTTTTTATAACAATCTGGTAACAATTAGTCACGAAATTTCTATTCCAGATGATCTCTGGAAGGCTGCAATTCATATACAAATTCTAGTTATGCACTCTAAAAGTTGCGACTGACGAATAGTAGAACACTCCCGCGTAAAAATTTTTTTGTTCATATGAAGTTTTTCTGAACTTGATGTGCAGAAAAAGTTTATATGAACAAAAAAAAACGAGACTATCCCGCACTTGGCTCGTGAACTTTTTCTGAAGTTTAACAAACTTCTCCTGAACTTTGGCAAACTTTCCATTAGGTTCAGAAAAAGATGTGACAACTCCAGAGATGGTTCATTATTTTTGGCGTAAATGACGCGAAGTTAGGCCTTGCATCGTGTATATGGCGCATTCCTAGACAAAAATGCCCGATGCGGTGCACTAGCCGACCCCAAAACTCGGGTCGGTGATCCTCCTCGAGCGTTTAGCGACGACCCTCTCGTCTCCACGGCTCCACTTGCAGGTAATCCCATCCCGTGCAGTCGAATTAAAAAAAAAAAAAAAATTACTACTAAGTATCGTGCTAGGTATGATCGAGAAGTAGCGTTGTTTGGACATAAGCTGCCCAGGATGTTCAAGATGAACAGAAAATTGAGGTTACGCAGGCTCTGCCGCTATTTCCGAGAGAGTTTTGCACAGGAATACTCATCTGAATGGAAACAACCGAAGCCACGTTATCTCCCTGCCCACGCCTGGATTTTTTCTCTTCATCCACAAGCTCATGAGCTCCCTGCAAAAAATTTCACATATAGAAAAAAGCCCCACATGCCGCTGCGCATGAGCCGCGGTTGAACAGGTTACCGTCTCACAATGTTGCTGGTTGGCAACGACCAATGATGATATCGATTCTTCTGCAGGGCACCAACAACGATTGTCAGACCGTAACTTGTTCAACAGTGGCTCGTGCGGACATGTGGGGTATTTTGCTATATGTGAAATTCTTTGCAGGAAGCTGATGAGCTTGCAGATGAGGAGAAAAACCCCAGTAGTGCGGTAGCGTGGCTTCAGCTGTTCCTATTCAGATGAGTACCTATTTCTGTGCATAACTCTCTCGTAAACAGCTGCAGAGCCTGCGTAACCTCAATTTTCTGTTCATTTTGAACATCCTGGTCAGCTTATGTCCAAACAGTGCTACTTCTCAACTTGCAACGACTGTAACTCCTATGAAGATTTCGATAATAAGCTTTTACGAGTTATCAAGTTGTAGCTTCCTTGAAGACCTTAAAAATGACCACTGGTAAAAGTCGATTATCACATGTCTAGTGGGAGCTAGATCACTTCCAAGCAGGCCCAAAAATCGCTAAAATATGCTCTTAGCAAATAGCTCCTAGAAGTTGCTAGGCTCAACAATCGAACTTGTATAATTTTTTCTCACAAGAACTAGTCTTGAGCAAGAGAATGCGTTCAAGTACGTTGGAAAATATGGAGCCTAGTCGGAGTGATGTTTTCCTGGAAATAAGCTAGAAAGGGGCCTAAAATAGACCTTTTCTAGGCCCTGCAGCCCACGGGGGCCTTAGAAAAAAAAAATTTTTGTGCTATATTGACAAGTGGAAAAATTTTTTTTGGGATTTTTCAAGACCCCCCTGGTATAGGCTATAGGTGAAATGCTCCGAAATGGCCCATCTACAATTATCATCTACGAATTCGAGTATAAGTTTTTAACCAAAGCTGCTGATGCATTAAGGAAATGAGAAAACGAGCAGCCAAACTAATTTTCACTGTGTGATTTAATCGTTCGAAATAACTTTGATACGCAAATTACTTGAAAATTTCTGAAGCGTTACGTAACTGACAGAAACTTTTGAGATGAATCTATTTTTTTTATCAGTGAATTTTCCATAGAAATTTCTGATCAGTGATAGATGAACTCAGAAAGTTGATAAAAATAGAATGAAGCTGTTGAAGATGGAGATTCTCCTGGTTTTGAGCTTTGAAAGGGAAGTGTATGTGTCCACCAGCATCCTTTCTCTGAACACTTTCAATAAATCTTGCCGGCGATTCTAATATCACCGGTATTCCTGAGAACGAGGTATTTTTCCAGTAAAAGAGTTGCCAATGACCTCGAGCACGGTAGCGACGACTCGAGCGGTTCAAATTTCTCCTCAACGGAAATTACCAGTGACGGTCAATTTACCGGTGATATTTATGTGATCGGTAATTCTGGAATGGCCGGTGATTTTAAACGCGGACTGTACATTTTTAAGTTAATCCTAGTTTCAGGCATTCTGAGATTTCGCAATAAAAATTTTGATTATTCGAACTTCGAGACGAGTACTCAAAAACTTGTTATTGTCCAACTTTTTTCTACAATCTGTCGTTTGGTCCAAATCAAAAGAGAATCGCAGAAAAATGGACATGACTTTCAGCTTGCATGGTGACCGCATCGCCTTAAAAAAAATTTTCTACGACAATAAACACCATGATTACATAGGATTTGATAATACTAACAAATCACTATCAAAACTCTATGTATTGACCGATCGATTCATCACATGAAGACCAATACATCTAAATGAATTTTGCGATGAAATTCGGACTAGAATATAGAAATATTCTAATTGCAGCGAGCAATGATACACTATTTCACTCCGAGGTCATCGTGGCAAGTGTATCCTTATCGACGGATATGAGACATGCGTATTCCGAATTCCTAATTTCGCAGCCCAAATTTACCTAGTTACATCAGTTCGATTGAATAACAAGGAAAACATGCTATTGTGAAATGGCGATAAATACCTTTCGATGCACGGGTTCTTCTTCTATCAAAATATCTCTCTCGCCGTTTGGATCAGTTTCTAAAAGGTGTACATACTGATCTTCATTGTCAAACATGATGGTATTACGCTCGTGTATCCAACGCGTGTCACGACCATCGTCATCGGGTCCAGATTCATCTTCGTCTGGTTCGGAAGAGCAATCGGATGATTCATCTTGCCCATCATCAGAACTGTACGACACATCCATAGCCGTTACCGTGCCTTGAAGCTGCAAAATACAAGGGAAAATGGTAAGCAAGATGAAGATCGAAGATTGACGCTGAATGCGCGATCAGATAGTTTCAGCATTATTCCCTAGATTATTCCAATATTCTCACTCGTTGTACTATGAAATCGTCTTTCTAAAATAATATAGTACCTTTGTGATAAAATGTAACTCTTTGAATGCATGATCATTAAGAATTGGACATAGCTATTCAACAGGATACTCAGCATCCGCAGAACCTTTTTAGCCATTCATGCGTATATACGACAGTTTCATGATGTATATTATATTTATTCAGAAAATATGGAATTTTTTCGGTCGTGATCTTGCAAGTGAGGAGATATTTGTTCTCCCTCAGACTCATGCTCTAGATCTCATTCAATTCATTTCGAAAGGATCGTGTGAAAAACGAGTTATCATATGTCTGGGCATGTGGGACGGGTGACCTAAAGATAATAATTACCCGAGTATTAGAGGAAAGGCACAAATTTACACTCACCGTGAGTTCGCTGTGAGATATTTCTTCGGCGTGGTCAGACAACGCCGCTTGGCCGTTGACGCTGGCCTCAATGCTGGCATGATCGCCGACCACAACTTGTGGCATAAGATGTGTCGTCTCTGCATTTGAGTTTGCTCCATGGATGCTCCTTGCGGCCGATTCCTGCAAAAATCCGTACATTACTTTGTTATCCTCAGAGCCGCAAAAATCATGGAAGAACTTATATTTAAAGTGGTCTATGATTTTTTGTTCCCTTCCACAAAGTATGAGGAAGGCCTGAAAAGAAGTGCAGGTAAATCACCGTAGATTCCATTTATTCTCAGTTCATACAATTCTGGGCTCATTTTCAAGAAAAATTTTCCGTCAGAATAAACATTTTTTCGGATGAGGAACGTCTTACAATGATCCTCAAAAACGTATTTCAAAGCTTCTAGATCCCAGTTTGAGGTGCTTTTGTAATGATTTTGATAGATTGCATCATATGTGACTTGTGGCAGCCTGATTTTCGAAATAATTTGTGGGAATTTTCTAAGGAATTCGACCTGGCGAACATCTATTGCGTCGCACGTAAAAGCCTCCATGAAGTCCCTGAGGAATTCAGAAGAAAGCTATAAAATGAGTTGAATTTGACTTCGCCGGAGGATTCGAATTCCATTGTGAAGACTTTTCATGTCTAGGTGTATGGGTAGTTCCATTAAAACTTCAATACTTGTAGGCCAAAAATGTGACAACCCCAAATCTCACTTCGGACGGTTCTGACATGTATTTTTCCCCTTCTTGCTTTCTGTAAAAAGAAGGCTTCGTTTTCGGCACAGCAAATTTTTGATCGAATTTTCCATTAAACTCAATATTTTCTTCAACAAAATTCCTCTTATCACAAAAATGCTTCAAGCATCTTGTTCCTCTCGCCAAAATCTAACGATTGTAAGGGCACTTTTTCTCCTAAAATCCTGCACAACCTTCCAGGTACTCATCTCTCCGTCCCTTTGCATGTGGCTGTGTGTGTATGTATGTTGTTTTTTTCCGCCACGCTTCCTCTCCTACACTCCATTCTATCGATTTTTGCCTTTCTACAAGTTGTAGAGAATCATTCAGAGATGAGACCAGTGATTTGGCTGCTCTCCTCTCCCAATTGAATTTGATTTAGACGAATTTTGAGGTAAATTGGCTAAAATTGTCTAATTTTATAGTAAAATAT
The DNA here is from genome assembly GCA_029851415.1 of Eretmocerus hayati. Lineage (NCBI taxonomy): Eukaryota > Metazoa > Arthropoda > Insecta > Hymenoptera > Aphelinidae > Eretmocerus > Eretmocerus hayati. The sequence continues at coordinate 108,468,875 of CM056743.1, forward strand.
CTCTTTCTAACTCGATCTTACGGCAATTTGGGTTACCTAGGCTATGGTTTTTTTCGGCTTGATTCATCGATAGGTTAGTACCGAAATTCCATTCAATCTCCACAAACCTTAATTTTTAGAAAAAACGAGAATTTTCAAGAAAAACTTCATTTCGAGCATATTGAAACCAATTGTATCAAAATTCCGTCTCGACCAAATTACAGACATTCCTAAAAAAACCTCAGTTTAGATAGCCCAAGACGCCGTAACTAGCTTCCTCGAAAAAATAACTCAAAATATACAAGAATATTTTTTTCAATATTCATACTTTACTCATATCTTTCCCCCAAACCGACCCATTCAAATTATGATAAACTAAAGTAATACTTTTTCGTCATCCTAAATCGATTGGTTGATACCCAATTTTTTCAAAATTTGTTCCAGTACAGTCAAAATCAAATTTATTCTCGAAAAATCAAAATTTTTGGAAAATACTCCATTTCTATCATCTTTACACCAACTATATAAAAATTTCGTCTTAACCAGACGATATATCTTGCACAGAAAACACAAGTGTAGGTCATCTGAATTCCCCTAAAAGGGAATCTTGTAAAAATAGCTCAAAATATGAGAAAAAAATTTCATGCAAAATTCATTTTTTGGTCGTATTTCCCTCGAAAACTAATCTATTTACCTTTTAATGAACCAGAGAAATACTTTTCCAGCATCCTACATCAATTGTTTGGAACGAAATTTTATTCAACTACGATTAAGTCTGATTCAAATCCAATTTTCACTCCAACAATGGGAATTTCCTCAAAGAACTCCATTTTCATCATCTATAAACCAACTGTATCAAAACTCCGCCTTAACCAGACGATTGTTTTTACTTGTGAAACTAGAGTCTAGATCATCTTAATCGCCCTAAAAGTGTTTCTCGAGAAAATAAATCAAGATATACAATCAAAATTTGATCTAAAATTGATTTTTTTTCTCATATCTACTTCTGAGTATGAGTTGCGTCTGAAATGGATTGGACCACAGGCGACATGAAACTATTTTGTGGGAATTTCAATCATGATTTCGGAATTTGATCGGTTCTCCAAATTTCTCATCAATCCGAGTGAACCTCTGAGACTATTCCGGTAAGAGAAAGCATTCTGCTAATCTCTTTTAGCAGCGTATTGATACGTATAATGTATGCTTCAACTCGCGCACAGATTCGAAATTTTCCACTCGTTGTTACCATGAGGATGACACGCATAACTCGGTAACGTCGCACGGAACCTGACATTTTGAGCTGCACACGGAAACCTGACATTTGACACTAAAATTGATCTCATGGCCAAATGATTCAAGCTAGGGTCTTGAGATTTTAGGGTTTTCATTTAGCCATCAGGTACTTTGGAAACAACTGACTAGGGCCTCCGCAATCTTGCGTCGAAGGGTCGCAGTAGAACCACACGGAACTGACTCAAAAATTTAGCAAAACCAGATTTTCGCGGGAAAGAGCTCTGCAAAGTATGAGAATCAATTTTTTTTCAAAATTATGAGGCATGGGAAAGTTGCGGAAAGGCCTGGAATGAGGCAAATCAACTTTTATCGAGGGAAACTGAGTGAGTGAAATTTTAGGTAAAACTGCGCCACAGAATGTACATAGTCGTCATGCACACAAGAATTGGTCTTATGGCTGTCATAGTAGTGACATTTGGTGCTTGATAGCATTATATTTGATGTATCTACCAGCGCGAATCCCCAGCAAGCCCCGCCGCGGCGCTTCACACTGTAACGAAGGTCAAATAAAATAAAAAACCACAGCAGACGGGAGTGACATTTTGTCCCGTTTTTCGATGATCATTTTTCTTGGCGATCCTGGATCGCCAAACTGATGATTGCGCCAAAAAAGCACCATAGACTAGACTTTTTTACAAGCGTTTTAAGGGTTCGTACGAGCAGGCACACATTATTTCAAACTTTCAACGGAAGTAATCGTACACAAAATCTTGACCGATAGTGTATCAGGAGATATAATACCTTTTCGAAGATGCCCGCGTGTGTGTGTATGTGACCCTACTGAAAATAATGGCTCATTCAATGTTTCCTAAAGCTGAGTCAATAAATTTGCTAATTAATTGGATCATTCTTCGAGAGTATTTGAGTATATTAAGATTAATCCACACTGTAGACCATCTCATCGATTTGTTACGAGCCTTCAAACAGTTTTTATTATCAACAACCCTGCTAGATCTTGATAAACTTAAATTATTTCCATGAATGACCCAATTAATCAGCCAATTCATCGACTCAATTTTAGGAAACATTGTAATGAGCCATTATTTTCAGTAGGGGATAGAGCGTGGCAGATGAAATGAAGTGAATAATTTGAGCTCGTCATACAAATTAGAGATTTACGCGAGGTTGCCATACATGGATTCATCAGGTGACACTTACCTCAAGAAATCGAGGGTATTTCCCCGTCTTCTTCCAATAGGCTTCTGTTGATCTCGGTACAGGTGCACGCTTGTCGGATTTCCATTTTCCGTACTCCGTATGATTATTGTCATTTGGAGGGTCACGATTGTCAGCCATTTGTGACTGCCGGCAACAGCGACAGTTCTCTAAGAAGAATCTGGAAGAATGAAGAACAGAATGAATAGATAAGCTTAAGGGTTGCAAAATTTAGTGAGTAGGGACTGAAATAAATCACAAAAAGACGATAATCAAAACCCAGTTGTCACATGGCCCTATTGTAACAACTCGGATTTATGAAATCCAATATAATGATAGTTACAAAGAATTCTCAGAATGCGCTTTTATGAACTGCGCCGTATTTCTTCTTTATATTTTATTTTTTTATTAAAAAATTGTACGATGCGAAAGATAAGCGAAGACGGAGTTTGAAACTTTGGTTCGTCACTCGAATCTTAATAATTATCACATTACCGGGTGAGATGAAGATACAATCAGTATAATTTACTGATGGTACTCGGTTGAAGCAGTCCCGAGAATGAGTCTAACAAAATCGCACCTTTGAATCTTTGGGGGTTGAGAATTGAGATAGACAGAAAGAGATAGGAAGAATTTTCTAGTGATACCACATATTATCATGAATAGATGTGATCAAAATTCAAGGTGAAAGTGAAACCGATCTCACGAAGATGCACAAGTCCAGGGAGCATTGTTGCATTTTTTACGAAATCGGTCGAGTTCTGCTGAAAGCAACTCAATAAATCAGTTTGAAGATTGTTCTAGGCATATCGTACATATAGCCATGAAACCACCGGCTCAGCGGCCCAAAAAGTTCAAAAAACACGGTATATACTGATGGATTCTTGTGTTACGGAAAGAATATAGCAAAGCGTATCATCCTGGAATCAGCAAAAAAACGCAAATGAGTAGTTTAATGGAAATTTCGATATCTGTGGTTCGAAAATGTGCCGATCCCGAATTTTATTACCGGAAAATTATAATATGTAATTTTCAAAGTTTTGAATTCTTCAAAGTGCGAGTCGACTCACGTACTGATATAAAAATTTCCAGCCATCAGGAACATAAGTACAACATGGGGAGACGTCGCAGCGCGTTACGGACCTGGAATTTGGGAGCGCGGCACGGGCCTGGCATTTTGACTCTAAAATTGATCTCTTGGCCAAATGGTTTGAGTTCCAGTATTGAAGTACTGGGGATTTACATCTAGCCACCAAATACTTTGACAGAAATTGACTAAGGCCTCTCGAATCTCGCGTTCGTTGATTGTATGGAAGGGTATGATTTACATTTGCAAAACCATGACTCTCTCTCTCACTCTATTCGGTATCAGATGCATATTACGGATATTAGCTTGATATAGGTAAATATGAAATTGAAAAATACTCTTCGTTGAAAGGAATTGGCGGTCACCTCTTCCATATAGTGATCTGAACGACAGTCCTCCTCTATGATGAACGATTAAAAGCGTCGACGATTTTGAATTGCCCTCGATTCACGTATTCAAATCACTAGCGTGGGGGTGAATGGTTCGGGAATGATAGCGGACCAATCGGTTCAATAGCGAAAAATCGAGAGTCATCATTGTAGCAGGACAAATAATGAGTAAATACACCGCGGGTGTATGTATATGTATTAATATTTCTCTGCGCGCAGGTATATACTCGGCCCTCTGCTCGAGAGGCGAAGAAGATGGATAACGAGAGAGAGAGAAGTGGGCGCGTTTTTGGAGCGAATTTTCTGGCGTGCCTTGGCACTCGCTTTACTCTCCCCCGTGAGTCACAACCGGTGACTTTGTGATTGATTGCTGAGAGTTATATCGAAGTTCTATCAACGTGATTATTGGGCTTAACCTCTTTGTCTTTACAATACCTACAACGTTTAATTGAAAATGTTTTCAATTCAGTTGGGAGCAGCGGCAATAATCGCACGAAACGCACTTTTTGACCTTTGACTACGTATTAAAAACGAATGAGCGAAAAATCCCGTGCGCACTCTTCAGGTTATCGATGCACTCGATCTCCCTTTTCCAAATCACTAACTTGTGCACGTGTATATTTCATGAAGCTCCCGCGATGCAGGCAGACTGGATTATTCTACTTTATATCTGTTTCCCAACCGAGAACAATTTTCAGCGCGCAGAGAAATCGTATATAACTGCGACAGACACTTTGCATGGATATTTAAAATTATATGATGAAACGTTGCAAAAGCTCGTGTCGTTAACTCATAATAAAAAATGTATAATATACTGTTCTTCATCTCGAAGCACTCCTGCCGAAGTAGCATGCGGAATTATTTTCAAACGGAGCATGTTCAGTCGGAGCATCACCAGAAATCACGCGTGGAGGTATCCGTGATCGCTGCTTGCAAAAGAGTTATAAGAATAAAATTAGTTACTCACCAATCAAGGTCGTTTTCTGGTATTTATGTGGGCCTATAAAACGCCAATAGTTGCCGTTGCTACGATGAATGCGATGATTAGTAGGTCTGGTGTAGTTTCCATGAATCTCGACAATACCTCTGGTGTACTTTTCTGCGCTCGTTTTGGAGCACGCAGCGCACACGCACGGTGTATGCTGCACCGCTGGGAGAAGGTGCGCAGCCCGCAGCTGCTTCCATGTACACAAAAATGCAGCGCTAGATCGTAAACGTATTCTGCACAAAGAGCTAGAATATCCCTATGACTCTGTTACGAGCTCTGCAGAAACTTCAACGCAATGTGCGTATAACGTCGATTCGAAATAATATTTCTCTGCGCTTTAAAAATTATTTTGGGAGGTGGATGGTGAAGAAAAATCCGCTGCTAAAAAAGATTAATAGAGTGCTTACTCTACGGGGTATCTGTTTATAATCGGAACAATGTCCATTATCATGGGAGATTAACATCACACCAGTACTGCATTACACATCAAATTCTCGATGAATCTTATAAATACCGAATCACATCATATTTTTTGTCCGTAATAATGTGTGTACGTTGCTTTTTCCCGCCACGCTTCCTCTTCTGAAGTTTACCCGATCAACTTTTGCCTTCCTAGATATTGTAAAAAATTATCCAAAGGTGGGACCGTTGATTTGATAAGTCTCCTCTCCCAGTTTTATTTGATGAAGAGGTTTTTCAAGCAAAAATTTCTGGAATCCCCTGGTTCCATTAAAGAACATCATTTTTCACCACGGTTTTACGGGGTGAAGGGTCACCTGAACTATGATTTACTCGGCTTAATCAATCGATTGGTTGATGCCAAAATTTCTCACACTTCCCTGAGATTTCTGAATGATCCAAAATTATTCCCAAGAGCTTCATTTGATCACCTTTAGCAACTGTATCTGGATTTCGTCTCAACCAAGCGATAGATATTGCCGAAAAAAATTGAATTTAGGTATTTACAAATTTCCCCAATAAGCATCCTCAGAAAAAAGAAACTTCATTTGAATCATGGTTTACGAGTCCAATAAAATGTAGGTATCAAAAAATCGATACAGAACGCCTAGAAAATATCTCTTAAAGTCATTGAAAAATATGTTCGTCACTTCATTACGAAGAAACGGGAGGAAAATTAATGTTGAACAAAATTGTTTCGTTCGTTTTGAAATGTATTTCTTCAAGAAAGCCTATTAGGGGGCACTGAAGGCATCTTGGACTAAAGGGCCTCTTAGCAATATCTATCACTTGTTTGAAACAAATTTCTGATACAGTTTGCTTGAGGACAATTGGAATGAGACTTAAAGAGCAAATTTAGGATTTTTTCAAAAAATTGGGGTAAGCAGAGATTGAATGGGATTTTGGTATTAACCAATAGGGGATAAAGATATTGGACTATAAAAACACGAAATTTAGTCGATTGTTCCTAAGAAGGCTCTATATTGCAGGTTGCTATATGGTTACTATCACTATTTTTTGAAAGTCTGCATCGCTGACGGCCGCGCAAGATTCTCTTGTCGTCGATAAAATTCCAGCAGGTCTCGAGAATGCAATAATAGTAGTTTTACCCCATAATAAAAGTCCAGGAGAAGTCCTCATAAGTCGCGCAAAAATTTTTTTGTCGTGAGCTGCTTATGCAGAAATTTTGATTAGCGTAACATGAAATAAGTGGCCTATCATGGCTATTCAAGAAGAACTTTTAGTAAAAGACCTTCATGATAATTTTCTGAACAATCTGGAAGGCTCAATCTTGAAGCTCCAGCAGAGTTACGTTCAGAATGTCGTTCGATCAATATTGAAACCAATGATGAAATCGATGTATCAACTTATGTTTCAACTCTATCTGCATCAGGTGTATTTTGATAAATGCCAGAAGTAAAGCTCGGTACATGACAATCTATACAATTTTTGTGATGGGAATAACATGAAAATATGATACATCATCTTATTTTGATTGACTGATTACTCGAATTAGACAGCGGTCTGCAAAAACCGTCGCGAAACCCTTTTCATCCAGAGTCGAAACATGTGTCGATGGGTATGCCATCGCTTGAGCACGCAAAAAACGGGGCTGATGATCCTGTATTGCCACCTGATGTATTTGTAAGTACGTCATCCAATTGCTAACAAACTGAGTATCTCGAACGTATTTTACTTGATCATCTTCAATTAGCTCCACCTAAAGAAATCGTGTATTTTTCAACAAAATGCATATTTCTCGAGTGCGATGAGAAATACGGAGATGCGATTGCAAACTTTCGAAAAGTATTGAAATAACCTAATATCGAAATCATTAATTTTGAAGCTGTGCTCGGTGTTAGCGGGCGAAAGAATGAAATCCACCAAATGACTAATTTTACGAAAACACTCGCAAAAACATGCTTTTTTAGGTCCTTGAAAATTTGACATTTGAAGTAAAAGTTTGTGTTATGAATTTTTGTGCAGCTCAATATGCCAGTTTGAGTGAGGATTCGATTTTGAAACTGAGCAATGAAAATTGATGGAGACGGCGAGATGATCGCAATAACGACGATCGGCGTGAGGCACATCAAGTCTTTTATGGCGCTCGGCGCCGGGGCACGTCGAGGAAAATGCCGAGCAGGTTTTCCTGGGTTTTCCCCGCGCTAATTATGTCGCGACTTGACGCTGTGCTGCAGCAGATTTATGTTACTGTGTACATCGCGTTTCGCTAAGAATTACAATAGTCGCGTGTGGAAACGATGTTGTGAAGTAGAATGTCGATCCCAATCTCGAATACAATACTTGGGCTGAATAACCGTTTTACATTATTTCGACTCGCGCTCTGCTGAGCCAGCAGGTGGGTGTGTAGGATGTATGGATACAAACCTGGCGACTCGAGCGACGCCTTTTAGGATGCTCATTATTTTTTAGTAAGACAAGGCGAAATTACCGCCATCGTTTGCAAGAATCGAAAAATGGAAATTTTTTCCGGGATTACCTTCGAAGGACTATTCTGATCCTAGAAATGCATGTTGCCAATCCGAGCTCTGGTGCAAAATTGTTCAAACCGAATTTGCTTGGTTTGTCTTTTGTCTTTTTGGTGCAATCGTTGATTTTCCGGTCCAAAGACGCTCTTGAAAACTATCATCAAAAGGAGTGGTCGGAATTTCAGGTCCGTGCTGTGTGGTTTTCCCTTTTTTTGGACTGGACGAGGAGCGAAGGGCCGGCGTGGGTCTTGCTAGGGATTTTGGCGGGTAAATTCATCAAATGTCGTAGTGTCGAGCATCAAATCCGACTGCTATAAGACCCAAAAGACCCAAATGACCACTCTTAGGGTGCTCAATGAGCACGTACATTTTGTGGCGCAATTTTGCGTAAAATTCTACTCACTCGGTTTTCCTCGATAAAAGTTAGTTTGCGCCCTTTCAACCCTTTCTGCATCGATTTTTTCTAGAGGTCCATCGTCAGGGGCAACGTTTGCTTGCCTAAAAGTGTCTAAACAAAATAGATTTTTGAACTTTGCGCAGTACTTTTCCGCGAAAATTCATTTTAGCCAATTATTTCGGCCAGGCCCGAGCCGCATTGGTGAGGAGAAGAGGAAAAAAATAGGAGAGGAGAAAGATAGACGGAGGGACGGAGAAGAGAGAGGGAGAAACGGCTGCGAGGGAAGTAAAGAGCAGCCGAGATCAGAGGGTAGCGAGGGAGAGGTAAGTGAAAGCCTTCTGTTCGGGGTTCGGGCCTTGCCTGCATAGCCAAAATCAATTATAGCCCGTTTTCCTACTCTCTCCCCTCTCTGCCAGGGCTCGCTGCTCTTCACCGCGGCTGGGTGGAGAAGCGGCAATGGTGGGAGAACGCGGTCTCTCGCTGGAGAGTGCCGTGGGGGGGGGGGGGGGGGGGAGCTGGCAGTCGGGGGGCCTGCCGGCCAGCGGGCACGCGTGGTCCGGATCCACTTGTCAGTTACGGAAAGTCCGCTGCGACGAGTAACACGTAAACTATGAGCGCGAGTATGAGCGTACCGGCAAGTGCACGCAACGATTTACACGACATCAGCATCAAGGATTGCGTGCTGATTCGCCCTTACGATGCTGTGCATGGGGTGCTGGGAGAGATGAGGATTGGATACGCTGGCTTTCTTGGGGCTGCGGATCGACGTGATAAGGCGAGGCTGGAAGAGGTCATCCGGGACGATGTGGCGGTGCCCATGGCATGGCCGGTGGCCGTCAGCGTCGACTCCAATTCAAAAAAACTGCGCCCGATGCTGATAAAGGCCCAATTTGATGAAATTTTGGTCAAGATCTATAAACACGGAGGTGAGTACGAGGCATGTGTATTATATATCAATTGCGATTTGCTTCGACCGATCGGTGTGATTTCTTTTCGGATATTGGCTGTTATTTGTTTGCGCGTTTAAGTAAATATTCCCTAACTTACCAAGCTCTCGTTTCGTGGTACTATCGCATTTCAAAGTTCTTGTACTAATCTTGCATAACCAAGCTCTCTTTTCGCGGGCCTATCGCTGTTCAAAGTCCTCGTACTTTTCTTGCATAATATAGCAGGCAAAAATTTCACCAGAGAGAGCACCGGTGAGGTCCCCGGTGCCCCATAGCCGCGAATATTTTTCGTACATTCCAATGATCTCGTGGCAGTAACAAAATCCGCGGAGGTACGTAATCCTACGTCAAAATAGTATGTTGTGCATGATTAATTGATGATGCGCAGGCGCTGCAAGAAACCGGCTTAACCGGCTGATGGCTGATGCCAGGGCACACCATGCCAAACAAAATTTGTCTGCTATCTTGAGTCTTGTGTTAGAGCCTTGCTCCACACCGCAATCGCGATTTTCCTCGGGATATCACCGGTATAGGCACCGTATGAATCCCCAGGGACGTCACCAGTGACGGCGCGGGTGCCCTAATCGGTGACGGGACCGACGAGAGCCCCAGTGTTTTTCTGATCAAAATTTTGTTTCCAACAAAAGCTGTTCAATCATATTTGTACTGCTTGGCTTCCTTCAGGGCCCTCCAACTAGCATAGGACGAGCGACTAATTTTTCTGGCTCGAGCCGTGGCCCGAGCGTAGCGCCATCGGGCGGATTTTTGATGGAAGCTCGTTGCCGCGCGTCTGAGGCCAGATAAAACTGAATTTACAAAACAGGGGCCACAGCGGTGCTCAATTTACTGCTGCCATCCAGATTCACGGCGATATTCTCGGTAAAAGTGATGCAATATCATCACCACCACACTTGATGATGATTGACAATATACTGCATAGATGACTTGTGTCAACTACGAGTAGTTTTATCTTAGATCCCATATGAGGGCCCGCGATTTATATACAAGCTTTTAATCATATGTGATAAGCATGTGAATATAGCTCAGGGGTGAAGTGTCGGGCTGGCACGCTCGGGTGCGCGGGTTCGCGCCCGGGCGATATCTTTTGTTTTTTTTCTACTCTTCAGAGATTAAATTTTTTTTTTTCACTTTTCACATATTAATTTTTTTTACACGATAATGATATTCTCAAAATTTTAATTTCTGAACGTTTCATTTTCGAGTTGTTGCAGATGTATACTATCGGTTTAAAAATGATTGACACCTAGAGAATTTCTGCTATCCTGGCTCCAACAAAAATCGCTAATTTTTTTAACTGGGATAACGTCGAAGCACATCTAGTCGCGGCCATGATAAAATTTTTTTGAAGTCGATCGGATGACAACTGCGGCTGTAGCTGTTATCAGAATGTAAAAAAACGCGGGTATAAGGCCAATTTCAGAGGTAGCTCGACTTTGGGATGCTACAGCTCTGCCAAAAAAAATTCTGGGGCGCTGCAAAAAATGTAGTTGATAGATATTTGGTTCCCCAATAGCGTCCAACCACAATCAGCCAAAAAAATTAATAACTTTTGAAGATAATCCAGTTATTGTTATCTCGGGATCTATTGAGGTTGAAGACTTGATTCAAAAACAGAAAAATCATAAAAAAATTCTCGATGTCAAATACAAAAATGCAATATGAGATTTTAAATAAACAAACGCGTGGCAAGGTCGCAAAGTTGGAAAAAATTAAAGTTTGCGCCTATTGTGAGGCTTTTATTGTCCTTTACAGCCGGGGCCCGTAAAATCGTCGATGGGCGAGACTACCCGACCGCGGACCATAAAAGTCGTAAAGTTGCGGTCTCGGAGTCAACTAGGGTACCATCAGTCTGCTTCGGCTGCAATAATGAAGCTGAATTTTCAACAAAGAGAGCAATAAAACTATTTCGAACGCGATTTGGGCCTTGCGTTACTATTACAAATATCACCGATTCATCGATGAAGGATTGTCAATGATGAGTCGAACAGTATATCAATGACGCGTGTGTGCAGGTGTCTTTCTCTCTCTCAGAGTTCCGCGATATCTGCATGTCAGTATTCTTTGGCGGATCCTTCAAATGATTGATAATATACAATCAGTACTTCATCCACATGATTTCGATGTGAAACAGTTGGATATCATCCGTATTGATAAGATGGCAATCAACAGTTGAATGATTTTACTATTATCTTGTTCGATCGTTGACTGATAATTATTGATTGTGCGAAACGCGCAATAACACGACATACATTCAATTCTATGATGCTATAAATGATCGGTGGAACAAGATGATGGTAAAATCATTCAACTGTTGATTGTCATCTTATCAATACGGATGATATCCAACTGTTTCACATCGGAATCATGTGGATAAAGTATTGATTGTATGTTATCAATCATTTGAAGGATCCGCCAAAGAATACTTACATGCAGATATCGCGGAACTCTGAGAGAGAGAAAGACACCTGCACACACGCGTCATTGATATATACTGTTCGACTCATCATTGACAATGCTTCATCGATGAATCGGCAATATTTGTAACGCAAGGCCCAAATCGCGTTCGAAATAGTTTTATTGCTCTCTTTGTTGAAAATTCAGCTCCATTATTGCAGCCGAAGCAGACTGATGGTACCCTAGTTGACTCCGAGACCGCAACTTTACGACTTTTATGGTCCGCGGTCGGGTAGTCTCGCCCATCGACGATTTTACGGGCCCCGGCTGTAAAGGACAATAAAAGCCTCACAATAGGCGCAAACTTTAATTTTTTCCAACTTTGCGACCTTGCCACGCGTTTGTTTATTTAAAATCTCATATTGCATTTTTGTATTTGACATCCAGAATTTTTTTATGATTTTTCTGTTTTTGAATCAAGTCTTCAACCTCAATAGATCCCGAGATAACAATAACTGGATTATCTCCAAAAGTTATCAATTTTTTTGGCTGATTGTTGTTGGACGCTATTGGGGAACCAAATATCTATCAACTACATTTTTTGCAGCGCCCCAGAATTTTTTTTGGCAGAGCTGTAGCATCCCAAAGTCGAGCTACCTCTGAAATTGGCCTTATACCCGCGTTTTTTTACATTCTGATAACAGCTACAGCCGCAGTTGTCATGCGATCGACTTCAAAAAAATTTTATCATGGCCACGACTAAATGTGCTTCGACGTTATCCCAGTTGAAAAAATTAGCGATTTTTTTTGGAGCCAGGATAGCAGAAATTCTCTAGGAGTCAATCATTTTTAAACCGATAGTAGTGTTTCATGTGGAGATATCGAGTGTAGGAAAAAGTATTCTTATCCTGAGCTGGATACAAATGCTGTTTTTTGTGACTCAGAAATCGGAAACACGCTGTTTCCAAGCTGAATTTCTTAAAACATGTATACTATAATTCCATAAAATACGATGACTTGAATCAATAAACTCGATTTCATCTTAGATCCCCTATGGGGGCCCGCGACTTAGATATAAGCTTTGGAGAACTAGATTAAAATGACAGTGTGGCTCAGGGGTAAAATCTTAAGCTGGCACGCCCGGGTACGAAGGTTCGCGCCCGCCCGGCAGGTACCTTTTTTTTTCTTTTTTTTACTTTCTACTGATTAAATCTTTTTTTTATACGATAATAATAATATTCTCAGAATTTAATTTCTGAACGATTGATTGTCTACATATCGCAGATGTAGTGTTCCATGCGGAGGTCAAGTGCGGGAGGGGAAATTCGCAGAATTTTCAGCATAGTTTTTTGTAGATTTTTTGTCGATCTACAAGACGATGTGCTCTCAATTATATAAAATAATTGGATTTACTTTGGGGCAATTGAAGGAACTTCAGGAAAAAAGGTTAGGAGTTCATCAAGTTTCTGAGATGTTTATCGTTCCTTTCTTTGAGAATTTCCCAGCTACTATTTCTCATCTTCCGTAAATATGATAATACAATATGAATACAATATCTTGCATGTTTTGAAAAATTTTCGAAAAATTATTTCACACGTTTTTCGATGAAACGCATCTCTGGTAAGTGTGCCCAATATGCCCCCACTACTTCGGTTTTACTCAAAACTTAGGTTCAATCTCAACCTTTTCAATTTAGCGTACCTTAAGGGGGTGCGGAAGCTCTACCTTTACCGACCTCGGATTTCATCACAAAAAAATTCATTACTCCAGTATTACGCAATATCTCGGAAAAAGGGCTATATTAGGCTCTTCCTTGGAATCGCAGCTATCTCTTCGTAAATTTTCAGGGTGATTCATCATGATTTGGAGGAGAAAAGAGCTTTCTCAGTTACCAAAATAGTGGTTGTTTTACTGAGAAAGGTCTTTTCTCCTCTGAATGATAACGAATCACCTTGGAAATCCACGACGAGGTAGCTACGATTACAAGGAAGAGCCTAATAGAGCCCTTTTGCCCCAACTCATCCTAAAAAAATTATAAAAAATCAAGAACTATCACGAGCCTGTGAACACTCATAATGTCAACAAACGCCTGTGAGCTGGGCGTTTAGTTGCGGGTCCGCCGCGTCAGCTGACACCGTGTGGATGTTTTAGGGCTTCCCGGTGCTCTCGCGGGTGATGAGATGGTTTCCATCGAGTGTGTGCTAATACTCCAGTGTCAGTTATTATATTTAGTGCAAGTACGAGACTAGGCCAACCCTGGCTACATCGCGGCGTCGGCGTTTTCCATCTCCCATCCAGCAACGCCCGGTCGGCGTCGACTGCTCGCATGACGCCGTGACGTTTTTTTTGACGTGAGTATCTTTTTAAATCACACATCTTCCCAGTAAATAGTGCACGTCGGTGGTGCTCAAATTCATCATGAATCTATTGTGCCCAAAATCGACTAGCTATGTCGTGTACTTTTCTCATCCGGAAGGTTATAAGTCAGCTGTTTTTGCAGTGCCTTTCAATGGGGCTAGATGTCAACTCATCTGATTTTGAAGATTTTTCTCATAGATAAGGCCTAACCTAGAATTTTTTATATTTAAAAGATTGTAAAAATTGTGATTTTACTAGTATGAAAGGTTTCAGTTGTCAATAAAGGCATTTTCTTGATTTTGTGTCATTCCCAGGACCTCGTCATTTGAAGCAAAGCTCTACATTATGGCTCGAAACTCACCCAGAGCTTCTGGGGAACCATCTGCACTGTATGGCATATTACTGGAGGCTCTTAGCAATATTTTGAGCAGTCTTTTGCTGTCCTAGGAAGATTTGAAGGTCCATACGGCATGGTTGTTTGATTGGGCAGTTGACGACATTCTGTATGTAGACTCAGTATGGTGAGTTAGCCCATCAATTTATACTCTAAACTACCTACAAATAGTGAGAATTTTCTGAATTTCATAATAATGTATGAAGCTTCATGGTTTTCTGTTATTGCTTAGAAATAATTTCAAAACTTGGTCATCAGGTTATGTACTACACAAGTGGCAAAACTAGATTCTTTGAGCTTTTATGGATCATATTGAGCCTCAATCATGCCTTTACCCTAGCACGTATAGAAATTTGTTATAGAAACCTCAAGCAAATTTCTGCTTCCAGGTGCAAGCAGAACTCAATCACTCATGTCGATTCTTAGCTTCCAGCATGGGTTCTTCCGTGGAATCAAACAACCTGTTTCTCTCCATTTTCCCTAACACTAACCGTATTAAGGGATCATACAACTCTGTAAGTGTTCAGATTGGGTAAGTACCACATCTCTAATCTACATTTTGAGGTCTTCGAGGGAGAAAGTCATCATATTTAAAAATTTACATGTTTCAGATTCTAAAAATAAATGAGTTCCAAAATGATGCAAGATTCACTTCAGTAAAATGATGTGGACTGAATCACATCCCTGAATATTAAATATTTTATACTTCCAGATATTGATCTATTGATGATGACATGCTCCATTGATGGAAGCAACCCAATTTCATATTCGAAGCTCAACTGCTTTTTCTATACCAGCGCATTCTAGATTATGGCATTCTCCAGGTGTCAAATAATTTCTAAATTTGTGAATTAGATAGAAGTTGTAACTTTCATGAAAATTATTCTATTAAAAGAAAATATGAATTACTAAAGAATAACTGATCCCTGGTAAAATTTTTTCGTGCGTACCCAATGGTACCTCAGTCCATAAGGTACCATGGGGTACGGATGGGGTACGACCACGATATTTGAAATGCGAACCCAACGGGTACCATGAGATACGCATGTAATATTCCTTAATGCATACGCATGAGGTACCATGTGGTACTCACGTATGGAGCCACCTGATACTGTATGCGGTCCTATGGGATACCATGCGGTACGAGGCTTTCGCATAGGTATATATGCACGAGGTACCATGTGGTACTCACATATGGAACTGCCGAGTACTCTATGCGATCCTCTGGGACACCATGCAGTACGCTGTCCTTAGGTAGAACGATACGCATGAGGTACCATGCGGTACTCACGGATGGAGCCGCCTGTTACTGTATGCGATGCCATGGGACACCATGCGGTATGCTGTTCTCAGATAGAAATATACGCATGGGGTACTAGGTGGTGCCCATGCGGTAAGCGGTTCTTAGATAGGACGATACGCATGAGGTACCATGTGGTACTCACGGATGGAGCCGCCTAATACTGTATGCGATCCCATGGGATACCATGCGGTACGAGGCTTTTGGATAGGAATATACGCATGAGGTACCATGGGGTACTCACGTATAGAGCTGCCAAATACTGCATGCAATCTAATGGGTCAGCATGAGGTACGCGGTTCTCAGATGGAACGATACGCATGAGGTATCATGTGGTACTCACGGATGGAGCCGCCTAATACTGTATGCGATCCCATGGGATACCATGCGGTACGAGGCCTTTGGATAGGAATATACGCATGAGGTACCATGGGGTACTCACGTATAGAACTGCCAAATACTGTATGCAATCTAATGGGTCAGCATGAGGTACGCAGTTCTTAGACGGGGCGATACGCATGAGGTACCATGTGGTACTCATGCGCTTAGCGGTTCTTAGATAGAACGATACGCATGAGGTACCATGCGGTACTCACGTATGGAGCCACCTGATACTGATGTATGCGGTCCCATGGGATACCATGCGGTACGAGGCTTTTGCATAAGTACATACGCACGAGGTACCATGGTGTACTCACACATGGAACTGCCGAATTCTGTATGCGATCCTATGGGATATCATGCGGTACAAGGCTTTTGGATAGGAATATCCGCATGAGGTACCATGGGGTACTCATGCGGTAAATGGTTCTCAGATAGAACGATACGCATGAGGTACCACGCGGTACTTACGCATGGGGCCGCCTCATACTGGATGCGATCTCATGGAATACGATGCGGTACGCGGTTTCCAGAAAAGAAAATACGCATGAGATTACAGGCGGTACTCACGTAAGGAGCCACAGTATACTGTATGCGATTGTATGGGGTACTAGGCTGTACGTAGCTTTTTGGTGGGAACATATGCTTTGTTGTACTTACGTAGAGAATCACCAAATACCAAGTGCGATCCCATGCAATACCATGCGATACCTGGCTTCTCGTTCAAGATAGACGCGTGAGAGAGGATGCGATCCGCGGCCCTCTGATGAGTACGTATTCATGGAATACCACGCCATGGTCACGCTATGTTGCAGAGGAAAACGCCAGATACAGGGCGAAGTAAGTCCTATAGCATACTGTGAAATCCAATGAGACATCATTCCAGCGCTCATGGATCATACGGTACTGATAATTCGATGCGATCTGAATGATTTGCTTCCACATGTAATGAAAACTCGAAAATCACGGTCTTGAGTGGAGATATTTCCCATACATACCTCGAGAATTCGTGAGGTAAGCATTCGGATGTGACAGAAGCATGCCACTCGAGTTTGATGATTCGTATGGTTGGCAACTACGTTTTTCGACAAATATTCAGAAATTTGGATAGATGATGCGATAATAGGAGCCCGAACACTACGTAGTAAGCTATGCGAGTCGAGAAGAAAATCAAGCCTATCGAATTGGCTAAGAGTATTGGATTGTCGTTATCGATTCCTAGCCTACTTCGTGATATGAAAGATCGTTCCATTCATAGAAGATGAGGAGTGTATCTAAAATTTCCAAGAGATACGACCAAAGCTCACCGAATCCATCTCTCCACCAGTACGTATCCCCAAAACTGATGGTACTTTCTTATCTGACCTGATTCGTGTTGGTGATTCCATGCTGCAAGAGTGACTCGTACTATGATAGCAGTGTCCTTTACAGCGGTATCATTCAAGAAATTTTGTGATCGATCCATGGAGTCTGGGAGAATCCGAGTAGTTCGTGGAACTCTTGGATATTATTGTCAGCTGAGAATAAAGCTCTGAAATCGTAGCTAGGAGTGTAACATTTATTATGATGTAGAAAAACTCTTATTACAACGATTCTCATGGAAAAACTTGAGGAATATGGACATTCAAAGGATAAGAAGCACTTGTATATAGAAATTTTCAGGATCATGATAACGGGTCCTTGTCTTCGATGGTACTAGTTGCATTTTCAATTTCTTCGTCGTTCTTCTCCTCGTCAGTATCAATCGCAGACTGGCTTATGTCAGATAATCCGTCGAGGTCAACTTCTGCGGTGAAGGATATCACCAATGAGTACGGTTAAGCTTTGTTTCTGTGATAATCATTGTTGTAAGCCATACGATAGTAGATATAATGAGGGAATGGTAATCTATTCTACACTAGGAATCCGAACTAACTGATACATTATGGGGAATTTACGCTCTCAGGAAGGGGATAACTAACGCGAGGGAGCATCGCAACCCTGCACAGTCATGATTGATGCTCAGCTGAGATAACACGAGGAATACCGGACGATTGGTTACTCTTACTACGAAAGATACTCGCTTCGGATGTTGAGATGTGGTAGCAGAAACTAAGAAATTCAATGTCATCACCTTCTGTGTACGATTCGAAGTTCTCCAAGTTCCCCTGAGCTTCAGAGTCATCGTCATCCTCAGCTGACGAGTTTGGCGGTGTATGTATCCTCCTGTATTCCCGGGTCTCAGATACTGAGGGATTGATGGTATTCTCTTCGTCTGAATCGGTATCAAGTGGATGGGGTGTTATCTGTTCCTCTCCAAAGTGTCTGATATTTCGTGATATCGGATCGGCTTTTCGTTTGCCTTTAGATTTCTCACCGTTTCCTTTGGAGGTTTGCAGTTCAGCTTCGGCTAGAATGATGACCACAATGGCATTA
Source organism: Eretmocerus hayati (assembly GCA_029851415.1). Taxonomy (NCBI): domain Eukaryota; kingdom Metazoa; phylum Arthropoda; class Insecta; order Hymenoptera; family Aphelinidae; genus Eretmocerus; species Eretmocerus hayati. Next base: position 108,487,321 of record CM056743.1, read on the forward strand.
TGTACCACGGATCCAAGGTTCACTCATTGACAGTCATCAAGAAAAAATTTTATAGATACACGTGCTCGCGAGGCAAATTAGAATGTAGGTCTAGATGAACAAATGCTTAAGAGCAGACAGCGAATATGCTTTTTGCATACAAATCAAACTACCGTTTCCAACCCATACTCAACATATACTCTCTTTGTTCAATCTACGCATCTTCGAACAGCGATTGAATACGAAGACGCATCAAAGAGTTCCTGACGAGAGAAAGCTGTAACATGGTGAAGCAGTGAAGATGGAAAGAAGTCGTAGTTGAAACAGAATTATTTCGGACGCTGACAGCGTTTAATTTCCTAACGATGGCTAGACTTGTCAGGGCCATAGTTTGGCGAAAATTCTAAAACCAACTCGAATGGTCCGCTTTCCAGATATAAGATAGATGACTCGAATCGCATAGGGCCCATATATTTTGGTTGAACAATTTAGTTGGCATCTAAATAGGCATGTGCTGGATCGCTAGTTTTCAAAATGTTTCGAGGAATCAGGAATTGAAATAGCGTTTCGTGGCAGTATGCACAGCTCACTCCTCAGTGCTGAGTTTGCATACCTAGGACTAATGCCGCCGCAACATGGCTATGGTGACCCCTGTGCACAGCCCTGCAGTGTGAAGAAGGCGTAGAGGACCAAAAAGTGGAACCGAGATGATCGCAGAAGACTTTGTCCGTCTCCATTCAACTTCGATGTATTTGCGCCAGTACAAAAATGATTTTCTAAGGCTCGATGATGTTAAATTTTTCTTCAAACTTCTGGTTCGAAAAATAGATGTAGAACGGTTTCATGCGTACAATGATACGAATAACTCAAAACTTTCGACAAAGTCACTCACGCTTTTCTCACTTTGCAGGGAAGTGTAGACAGAGTATTTTGATACTCTTGTGGAACGAGTGAACAAGACTCCAGCTCAAGCCTCAAAAAGTAAATACGCATCTCAGCGGCGGAAAAGTTTGATAGGTTCGTCGAGGCTGGGACAGAGCCAGTATTCAAACTTGTACGCAGAAAGGATTTTTCTCTCTCCTTCTCACTACCATTTCCTTTCTTTCTTTCTTTTTTCTTCCTCCCACCCTTCCTTTCTCCCTACGTTCCTTCTCGTGTCATACGTGTATGAACTATAGCGATGTTCTCCATTCCTCACCTTTTTTCTTGGCATCGCGATGTTTTTTCGCGTACTCGCGCTTGGCTTCTCTTTGTTCGGGCGTCTTCCGCACATCTACAATGAGGCGAGTCAAATAATCGTCGACCTTATCCCTTTCGGCTTCACTATCCTCCTTCGAGTATGACAGACGATTTTGTAGCCACCAGACAAACGTATCTATTACAGAAATATCAACTCAATATTCGGCTAAAACTGAGGGTAGTTGTACACCAAGATTTTTCAGCAGAATGATGCCTCAGAATCTTGAATGGGGTGGTTCTGTTGACAATGAGTATAAGTAAAAAGTTTCTAAATGATCGACCACATTATCTCACTCCTCAAATATTCACTCTGCCAACACACTAGGGGGTGCAAAAATGATCACTGCATGAGCTAGAGTGGGAAGATTGAGAGTGTGGTAACTGAACTGAGAACACACGAATTCGTAATATGGTTAATATCACGGCGAGACTGGGCCCCGTGACTCATCCAAATATCAAGTCGTCTGTTTTTTCTTTACTTCTTTGGAAGCACCATTGACAATTACTCGAGACATTTGTATGATGAGTTCGAAACGTAAAACAGGAAATACGAAATTGTGATTTTCGGGCATATTACTATGGAAATGGGGCGGATTCTCAAGTACGGAACCTTGGAGGGTCAATGGTGTGCGATTTTCATAGTAATAATGAAACTTCCGGTAGAATTGACGAATTCAAAGAGATTGGTGTGAGCAGAAAATGACATTAGCTCTCCTTCACTCACATCGTTGGTGTACATCTACCCTGAACTAGACAAAGCGTTGATATCCCACCTTCTATTGCTAATTTCTTGGTTGGATCTAAACGTGGCCTTGCTTGCTCTCCTTTCGGCCCTTTTTCACCGTGCACGCTACTACTCTTCAATGTCTCAATTCCATAAACAGCAGAGGCGAGCGAGCGAATGTACTGGCTCTTCTTCCTTTTGGCATCGCATTCGACTGCATCATACACAGATTCCGGGAGGTAAACTTGTTTACCTAGATGGAACTAGTACACAGAATGATCCATGAGAAGATTGTTAGGATGAATATAGGCTCATCAGATAAGATTACCCAAGCAAAACTCGTTGAAACATTTAGTTGACTCTGCTCCAATGTATGACATTGTACAAGCAGCAGAACAAATTGAGAAGTATTTGCATATTTCATGTGGAACCAGATCATATGCAAGTGGCGCAAGTTTGGGATTAAAACGCTCAAAAGAGATTCCCGTGGAAATTGTTGATTGGGTTTTAAAAATTGTTGTCATCGAAAACTGTTGATTGACGAGAAAACCTATTGTTTCATCGAATTCTGCGGAGAATGTTTATATACATGTATTTGGAGATAGCATAATGCATGAACACAGACGAGAATCGACCAGGAATGATCTCTGCGTTTGTGAGGAATCAATACTTCACGAAAGAGATCATCCATCATTCCAGATGTAATCAAGGGTTCTCCCTGGAATTCTTTGTCGTATGACGAGCAACATATCGTTCAAAGCGTTCATACTTGAGACCTACGGAACTCTGGAACGATGCCGTACGAAACCAAACAAAAAAACATATAACGTTCTCGGGTTCCTAGAACCATACACGTCAGAATATTTGAATTTTTATCTCAACTAGGCAAACGCATTTGCATAGGGGCTCCAATCCCTGCGGTTTTTCACGAAAAATATTTCGAAAACCGAGAAATTTTCATTGAAAGAAACATAGTCGAAATCAGAGAGTGGAAATGGACCGAATCGAGCATGATTTTCAATGGATACAATTAGAATTTCATCAACCATACCTCTCGTCCATTATCTGTTTCCCGCGAAGGAAGTTCTGCAGAGTTAGGTCCTTGTGCTGAATAGGATAAAAATGGGTTTTGTTGATGGGAAACTAGAATTTCAAAGTGAGATGGTAGTTGTCTTTTCATTTACCGAAAGTCTGTCTACACTTTAGTCTGAGGTGTTTGTAAAATCGATAAGCGCCTTTGTACGACTATGGAACGGCTCATGATTTAATTTTGGGGCCAGGGACTTTGAAAACTGATTGTTATGAATGACACCTCAACATCATATGTACACAGAAGAGCCATACAGAAAAAGTCGACCAATAACGAACTATAAAAGAGGCGCTAGTAGCTCTCAAGTGACTGGCTATGCATATTTGCAAGGCAATCGTCACCGGATGTTAGAACGAAATGCTCATGAGGGGACTCACAGAACTCTCAACTTTTACCGCACAATACAATATTTTGGCCACATGCTGACGTGAAGACTCTAGATTCATGGAGTGTGATAGGTAGATATCATTCCAGTGTCTACTTCTTTCATCATCCCCACACACGAAGCTCATCGTGGCTTCTGGAAGATAGCTTCAAATGAGCAAAAAATGCATAATCAAGTTGTAGAGGATCTCTGCGTGACTTGGGTGACGCCACCATCTTTTCCACCATCGACTTGAAAAGTGGGTACTGGCAGATACCCCTAGAACCTTCTGCAAAAAAGTATACGGCGTTCGCAACGCCCTCTGGCGGTTGTTATCAATTCAAGGTTATGCCCTTTGGCTTGAAGGGTGCTCCAGGAACATTCCAACGCTTGATGTCACAGGAGGTCCTCGTCGGATACATCAACGTATTCTGTATCGTGTATCTCGATGACATCATCGTCTTCTCGAGGAACGAGGCCGACCATCTAAAGCATGTTTCACTGGTTTTGGAAAGGTTAGTACTCCACGGACTCACGGCGGCGCCCGAAAAATGCCGCTTCGGAGTGAGTAACCTCGAGTACCTTGGATTCCAGGTCTCAGCATCTGGAAACGAGGCCAAGCCGGAGTATGTAGACGCCCTCCTGCAAGCCAAAGCACCTGCAAGCAAGAGACAACTTCAAGGATTCATCGGCGCTTGCAATTGGCTACGCGAGTACGTGCCCCGTCTAGCAGTCCTCTTGGCCCCATTGACTGACCTCCTGAATGAATATGTCATTCGTGCGCTTGCGCTAAACGGTGCCACGAGGACAAGGCGGCGCTCAGGCCACACCAACCTCAATCACCTTGGGAAACTCTCGCCATAGACTTGATGGGCCCATACCCGTCTACTTCTCCTCGTCGGAGGTTTATCCTTGTGATCACGGATCTTTTCTCAAGATGGGTTGAGGCTTTTGCTCTATGTTCTTCAGAAACGAGCGCAATCATCAAGGTTTGCGACGAAGAAGTCTTCCCACGACATGGATATCCCAAGAATATCCTTGCTGACAATGGGCCCCAATTTTGCAGCAAAACCTGGGCAGCAGCGTGCGAGAGATGGCAGGTAAACCTATGGACCACAGCGATTTATCATCCGAGGGCCAACCCCGCCGAAAGACGGAAACAGGAAATAAAGAAGGGTCTTCGACTGCATCTTCACGAACGTGAGCATAAGAATTGGGATCGCTTTCTCCCAAAAATCTTATTCCAGCTGAGAAACCGCAGAAACGCCGCCACCGGCTTCACCCCTGCCCAGTTGTTAACAGGGCGTGATATCAACCGCCCGGGGGCTTGGAAGTATGGACAAGCAGCAGACGTTCTTCCACTGCACGAGCGAACAGAAAAAGCTCGCTCAAGACAAGAGCGTTACCAGCAGAAATACGCGGAGCGCATTTCTCAGCCCCCTCGATTTGAAGCCGGCGAACGAATCTACATGAAAATTCACTTGCTATCCAGCGCAGGTGATGGCTTCCACGCTGGCTTCGCCCCAAAGTGGGAGCGAGGCACAATCCTCCGGCATATTTCAGGTGAAATATACTTGGTAGACAGGAATGGAACGCCAGTAAAGGTGCATAAAGACCAGCTCAAACCTGCCTGCTCCACCGACGACGCGATCGTCGACGAGCCTCCCGCTGACGACGCGATCGTCGACGGGCCCCCCGCTGACGACGCGATCGTGGCCGGGCACAATAACTCCAACCAAGCTCTTGACCTCGAAACCGGGAGTCAGCAGACCCCGCGCAATGGGCTTCGAGAGAGCGACACCTGCAACGGACCCGATGGTCCCAACTTGCCAGTCATCGACCGGAGAAACGACGACCCGGATCCTCCTCCGCAACGGTACAACCTCCGGCCTCGCAAGCGAATGAAGTGAAGTGTGATTTTCCCAGGACATTTTGGTGATCCACGTTATTCTTAGAAATAATTGCCTGTATTCTCCTCGATAGTTCTGATCTAATTGTTTCAACTATTAATCGGCCAACTTGGCCCACTATATACTCTTTTGTTTGAAATCACGGTTGTATCTGTAAATGTCATTTAAGTTCAAATTCCTCATTAGCTCATACTCCAAGGATAAGATGTATCTTTGGCAGGACTTGTCAAATCATTTTTATTTTGAAATCACGATTGCATCTGTTAATTATCTTATATGTTCAAATTCCTCATTAGCTTATACTCCTAGGATAAGATGTATCTTTAGCAGGACTTGTCAAACCATTTTTTATTTTGAAATCACGATTGCATCTGTTGATTATCTTATATGTTCAAATTCCTCATTAGCTTATACTCCTAGGGTAAGATGTATGCCTGGCTGGACTTGTCAAATCATACGTAAGACTCATCAGATTACGGGGGTGTTACTCCTATACGATTTTCTCGCCTTACGCACAATTCGAGTCGGCCTCTCTCCGAGGTCCGCGCTCTGCTTATAAGCGCCGGCCAGTTCGCCCGCAGCGGACACTTCGCCTCCAGCCGCGCGTCGGTTCGGAGCTCCCCACTCTTTCGTCCAGCCAGCGTAGGGACCAATCCGAATAAAGAAGCTGCTATACTTCAAATTGGTCTTCACTTCAAACTTCCCGCCTCGAGTCCTGAAGTACGCGCCACCGCCACCAGGTGGCGTCGGATGTTTCCCACAAGAGAAGCCCAGGTCCTGAATATACAGGAGGGGTTTCCCGGGCGACGAAGTCGTTCCTCTTTTCTGCTGGAGATTCTACAGCGCCTCGGCGCTCGGGATCTCGCAGTGTCGAACCTGCTCGGGAGGCCCCCACTTCTACAGCGCTTCGGCGCTCGGGAGTATCGCTTCTACAGCGCTTCGGCGCTCGGGAGCTCGCCAACCGAGTTGATACGCCACCGAACAGAGTTCGCTCTTATTAAGTGGTTGTATCTTTCGAGCCTTGCATGCGGCCTGAACTCCAAGCCCGGCTGGGCGATTCTCCTCGGCAACGCTCCCGCGCCCAGAAGGAAAAGAGGAGGGAGCGCGAAAGAGCGAGAAGGGCAGCGAAGCGAGTGGCCAAGGAGGCTCTCCAGGGTGACCTCGAGATCAACGTCACACCAAACCCTGATCCTCGATTACGCAGCATCATCGTCCGGCCAGAGGGGTACCTACCAGTACCACACCCCCCGAAGCGGACCATCATCGTGGTAGGACGTCCTCGACGACGGGCAACCCTCTCGGACTCCGCTACTCGGGTATCGGGTTTTCAACCACGGGCAGAAGACCGGCATCTCGTAGACGAGTGTTATTGGAGCGGATCGGAAACGTCCAGCTGTGACTGTTCCGACTTCGAGGGTCCTTCGCCATCGCCGGTGACCATCCCCGAGCGGAACAAGTCTCGGCTACAGTCCGACGTGCCTGCAACCTGCGTCCCGCTACGGATTCCCACCAACCCGGTACCACCGGAGTCCCAGATTCCCGCACCTCGGCCACCGGCACGGGAGACACCTCCGGAGCGCTCACGGGCCCCAAGGTCTGGTTTAGCAGCGCTTCGAGACCCTCGACGTTTTGGCAAGGCTAGACGGCGCTTGGCTCTTGAACAACCGTCTCGATCGATCCACTTCGAGGCCCATCAGCTGCCCCGCAACCGGAGCGAGAGCCGACGACGCTCTCTCAAACGGTTGCATCAACGTCCTAACGAGAAAGTCCTGGTGAGGAGGCGTCGTCCTAGGCAAGACTAGACGAGCTACCCTACGTCCACTCGCCGTCAACCCCCAGCTTACCCAATCGGCCCTTTTCAGGGCCACCGAAATAAACTTGCGACGTACAAAACTGTGCCATTGTTCCAGACCGTGCATTCGATCCCGGTAACAAGGTTTACATTGATTGGAATCTCGTTTGGGGTGATCCTCAAAGTTACTTGGGGAATCATCAAGATGTAGGAACGGCATTTATACAACCATTCGTATTCAACGAACCTCATAGTGTCTCATGAGTACCGTTTCAATCACGCATGAGTTACCATGTGGGACCCATGGAGTACTCATTTCTGGATCTATTCCGTTCTAAGAGTTTTCATCGATTGGGATCTTGTTTGAAGTGATCGCCAAGGTTACGTGAGAAATTTTCAAGATGTAGAAACGGCATATATACAATCATTCGTATCCAACGAACCTCATGGTATCTCATGAGTACCATTTTCATCACGCATGAGTTACCATGTGGTACCCATGGAGTACTCATTTCTGGACCTATTCCGTTCTGAGAGTTTTCATCGATTGGGATCTTGTTTGGGGTGATCGCCAAAGTTACGTGAGAGATTTTCAAGATGTAGGAACGGCATTTATACAATCATTCGTATTCAACGAACCTCATAGTGTCCAATGAGTACCATTTTCATCACGCATGAGTCACCATGAAGTACCCATGGAGTACTCATCCGTGGCTGAATTCTGTTCTGAAGGTTTACATTGATTGGAGTCTCGTTTGGGGTGATCCTCAAAGTTACTTGGGGAATCATCAAGATGTAGGAACGGCATATATACAATCATTCGTATTCAACGAACTTCATGGTGTCTCATGAGTACCGTTTTCATCACGCATGAGTTACTATGAAGTACCAATGGAGTACTCAATCCTGGCTAAATTCTATTCTGAGGGGTTATACTGATTGATATCTCGTTTGGGGTGATCCTCAGAGTTACGTGGAAAATCATCAAGATGTAGGAACGGCATACATACAATCACTCGTATTCTACGAACCTCATGGTGTCTCATGAGTACCTTCCTGATCACGCATGAGTTACCATGAAGTACCCATAGAGTACTCGGTTTTGGATGAATTTAGTTGTAGGGGTTCTCATCGACGGGGACCCTATTCGGGACTATCCCCGAGAGCACCTGAAGAATTCCCAAGTCATAGGGGCAGTTTATTCCTCTACATGCAGGTCCATAGTATCTCATAAGTTCCTCTTCAGTACCCATTCGACCACCGATGAGATACCATAGCGTACTCATGGGGTTCTAACCTTATGCATAAATCTTATCTGAGCTCCTCCTAGACATGTGATTATGATGAATATCATGCCCCATCCCACCCCCAGTCTCCCGGAACAATGGATACAACATTCCATTCCACGTGCGTACCCATGGTGACTCCATAGTACCTCACAAGTATATCCTGATCACGCATGAGATACCATGGGGTCTGCATGGGGAACTCACGAGTAATTTTTACCACGGATAACTTGATCTTTCTATAGGTTAATTTTGGTGGAATTTTTTAGATCAAGTATGGGTTTTGATGCAGTTCATTACCAAGTTGAGCAGGAATGAAGATTGATTGGTTTTGAGGTCTCTATTGGATACCAGAAATATTTGCCTTTCCTCCGCTCACAATCGAATGTCCTGGTTTAGCCATCTGTTTGTTTATATCACTGCATAATAAATGCACCCACTCTTTGGGTGCATAAAAAATGCAAGATATTCAACCAAAATACCAATTTGAGCAGGAATGAAGATTGATTGGTTTTGAGGTCTCTATTGGATACCAGAAATATTTGCCTTTCCTCCGCTCACAATCGAATGTCCTGGTTCAGCCATATGTTCGTTTATATCACTGCATAGTAAATGCACCCACTCTTTGGGTGCATAAAAAATGCAAGATGTTCAACTAAAATACCAAATTGAGCAGGAATGAAGATTGTTTGGTTTTGAGGTCTCTATTGGATACCAGAAATATTTGCCTTTCCTCCGCTCACAATCGAATGTCCTGGTTCAGCCATCTGTTTGTTTATATCACTGCATAATAAATGCACCCACTCTTTGGGTGCATAAAAAATGCAAGATATTCAACCAAAATACCAATTTGAGCAGGAATGAAGATTGATTGGTTTTGAGGTCTCTATTGGATACCAGAAATATTTGCCTTTCCTCCGCTCACAATCGAATGTCCTGGTTCAGCCATATGTTTGTTTATATCACTGCATAGTAAATGCACCCACTCTTTGGGTGCATAAAAAATGCAAGACGTTCAACTAAAATACCAAATTGAGCAGGAATGAAGATTGATTGTTTCTAAGGTCTCTATTAGATACCAGAAATATTTCCTTCCATCTGCTCAAAGTTGAAAATGTCCAGGCTCAGCCATCTGTTTTGTTTACATTACTGCATAGCAAATGCACCCAATTTTTGGTTGTATTTAAAATGCAAGATATTGACGTGAAATACACATCTAGACATGCCAAGATGCACATTTGCAGTGTATTTATATGAAAGATGTGTATAAACAGCATCCAAAATGGAGTTTTGGAGAGTACGCTGCAGTATTTTATTTAGAAATGTCAATCTCCACTAATGCATAAAAAATGTATGAGATTGCATATAAATGCTAAGGAGAACATAGAAGTAATTCATACAGAGAATTTTTTCATTCCTCTGCATGAATCTTTGCAGTCAGAAATACACACTTCTATGTGTAACAAACAGCAGAGAAGTTCATTTACAGACATCAGTGACCACCAGTGACAGAGGTGAATATCAAACAATAGAGATATAACACCAAATCTCTATTGAACAAACTCATCTCTTCTTATGTCAGGCTGTCGAGTGCTTGAGATAGATGTCTACAGATAGACACCATGAAGTCACGTATCAGTCACCAGACACAGCTCACATGCGGCTACCTAGGTCGGTAAAAGTAGAGCTTCCGAACCCCCTTAACGCACTTCGATCAGAGCTCGTTTCAAAAGACCTCTAAAATTAGCTACGATACGTTTGACTTTAACAAATTGGAACTGAGCTATCTTAATTTTTGCAAAACAAGATTTTCTGCGAGTTTTCGACAGTGTGTTCCTAATATGCCCCCACGTGTAGAAGAGGCCTTTTACCAAGTATAGTATACGTGTTTTTCTTACAATTGAATTATCTTGTCTCCCAGACCTCCAAATGAGACGTATACCTATTGGCTTATTTTATAGCCTTTTTTCTCTCCCTTTTTAATTTTTTGAGCTAAACTCATAGATTTCAAATCAGCGAAGGATATGACTTTGAACAACACTATGGGGCGAATTAGCTGCATTTTCTACCTAAGAATTTTTAGAAATCGATTATATCGGTGTTATCGCGAAATTTTACACATTTTGGACGCAAAAATTCAGAAGCTGTACTTTGACGCCCCGCATGTCTATCCCAACTCTTTCCAACTCTTTGCGCATATAGAGTGATAATATGTGATAAAACATATGCAGAAAATTATTTTGGACGAGTTAGAACGGTATATGTGATTTTCACATGTATGAGACATATAGGGAAAGTAGTACATGGACCTGACATTGTACGGTTTCTAAAGCATGCAAATCGGAGCTGGTTGAACAACCAATGGTTCAACTTCAGATATTTCCTCTATTTTTTTAACCATTTTGAGCACTCCACGGAAATTGTAAAATTATCACATAGCATGAGAAGATCGAACCACTGTACTTTATTATTGTGAATTCAACCATAAGTTGAAACAGCTCGTGTATATGAAAAAAGGGGCCGTTTCTCAATGGTGTTCGATAAGTTGATACCTGTTAAAAAAGATCAGGCATTTGACGCAAAAGTTAGTGGTCTAGAATCACTTGTTAGGTGTACAAAACTGCTACCCTTTGCATCAAAGTAAAAATATACTTCAACAATCAGCGAATATGATCATTATCAATATTGGATTGGATCTCCAGATCATGTTATGAGCAACACAACTTAATTATCAGGAAGAATTTAAGGGCATTTCAAAGTCAACTTTTACCCACTGAACACCGTTCGTTCCCGAAACGTACCACGGAAGGTTCCCTCCGGTACTAATGCAACCTTCGCCGCACTACCGGTAATTCGAGTCAAATTTTTATCGTCAAATCGCATGTGAACATATGGGCCTAACGATAAAAATTTCACCAGGATTACCGGCAGTGCGCCGGGCGTTCTTACGACCCACCAGCAACGTTGCGGGTTGGTAGAAATGTCCACAGACGACCGTATCTAGGGCGTTGTGTCATGGTTCCCGGAACCTTCCAGTGGTTCCGTAATGGTTTTGTAATGGTTGTTTGTTGCAACCTAAAACTTGGAAATTTTTTTGTTAAATGAATAAAATAATTGTTATTTTCTTTCTTTCCTCTGCAGGCTATTCAAGGACAGTCTCATTGTCTCCTCTTCACTAAGTGACCGTATTTGTGATTCAGCCGTGCCGAAGAGATTGAACGAATAGCCTGCAGAGGAAAAAAAGAAAATAACAGTTATTTTATTTTTTCAACAAAAAAATTTCCAAGTTTTAGGTTGCAAAAAACAACCATTACAAAACCATCACAGAACCACTGGAAGGTTCCGGGAACCATGACACAACGCCCTAGATACGTAGTCGTCTGCGGACATTTCTATCTACCCACAACGTTGCTGGTGGGTCGTAGGAACGCCCGGTGAAGGTTGCATTAGTTCCGGGGGGGGGGGGGGAACCTTCCGTGGTACGTTTCAGGAACGAACGGTGTTCAGTGGGTACCCACTCACCGAGAATCTCTACCTTTTAATTTTCCCCACAAAATCTACGAGCTACATAAAAAAGCACTTCCAAGCTTCACTGCTACTACTTCAGATCTATCATTCTAAAAAAGAATCGAGTGGATTGAGTGAATATTGCCTCCTGAATCAACTTTTGAAGATTAAAACTCTTATACCAAGAGTAAGTGCAGATTCTTCAATGAAATTTTAATCTTCAAAAGTTGGTTTTGAAGGCAATATTCACTCAATCCACTCGATTCTTTTTTTGAATGATAGATCTGAAGTAGTAACAGTGATGCTTGGAAGTACTTTTTCGATATATCTCGTAGATTTCGTGGGAAGAATTAAATAAGTCAAAATTTGGAGTGTCGGTAAAAGTTGACTTTGGTATACCCTTTATTCCAACCCACACAGCATGGAAATATTTCAAAGAACGCTTCAGGGAAATATTTCATTGCAATCTCCCGGGAATCTTGCAGGGATATTGCAGGAGATATTTCAAAATGTTCCGTGGCAATATTTCAGAGAAGGTTTCCCGGAAGCTCCCGTGAATATTTCAAAGAATCTTACACTCAATCTTCCAGTAACCTCGCACTGAAATATTACTGAAAGATTCCTTGAAACAATTCACTGAAATATCCCTGAAAGATTATCGAAAGCTTTCTGAAAGATGTAAGTGCAATATTTTGGGGAGAAGTTTTGGAAAAGTTACGAAAGCCTCTTGTGAGGTTTCACTGCTATGGGGAGAATCTCCTGGAAATGTTTCACCGATATTGAGTATAATATTTCATCATGACGAGGCACCAAAATTTTCTGGAGGGTTTGCTAGCTTCTACGGAGGGCTCCATTTTCAGACCAGTTTCAATTAACATCGTGCTTGCAGTTCTTTTAGGCTGGGAAATCTTCAAAAATTCTATGATGGATTTTCAAAACTCACCACGTTCTGATACTCTATATGGAGCACTTTGTGGCTGTGAGTTATCTTTCTCACTCACGATATGAAACGTACCACTTTGGATTGAGCTTGGAAAATCAATTTGATTCTGGTTTTCATTAAATCAATAGATTTCGGGAACATTTTAAGGGATTCCTCTATAAGTTACCTCTCTGCCACTGGTATGCACCAGATGAAATTGAAAAATTTCTGAATACCTTCTAAAAGGTTCGAAGAATATTTCTAGGAATTATTTCACCGGTAATCTTTCAGAAACGTTGCACTGAAATATTGTTGAAATCTATACGAAAGCTTTCTGGAAGATTTCAATGCAATATTCTTAGGAAGAATTTCCGTGAAATTTTTGTACGATATTGAGATCAATGAAATATCTCATTGCAATCTCCCAGGAATCTTGCAGAGATATTGCAGGTGATATTTCAAAATGTTCCGTAGCATTATTTCAGAGAAAGCTTTCCAGAAGCTCCCGTAAATATTTCAAAGGATCTTACACGCAATCTTTCGGAAACCTTGCACTGAAATATTTCTGAAAAAATTCACGAAAGTTCTCTGGAAGATTTCTTGGAACAATTCACTGAAATATTCCTGGAAGATTTACAAGCCTCCGCTGTTATATAGGCTCATTGAATTCCTAACTTGTTCAAATCTCTTTTGAATTGAGGCTAATCACGAGGCGTTGCATATAAATAAAGCCATCATTATAATAGGTTTGTGGAAGCTCTCTGACTGATCCCGCACATATTTCTTGGGAACATTCCAAAGGTAATCTACCAGGAATCTTGCACTGAGATATTGTTGATAGATTATCGCAAGCTCCCTAAAATCTTTCAGAGCGAAACTATGTGACGGGGTACTGCATATTGATACCGAAAACCGTTACAACCGAGGTAACAACATATTATACTGTTAAAGTATTGCGAGGAGTAATTCTTAACGACTTGAATCTGTGGGATATGACACATAAATATTGCGGTGGAACATTCTGGGGATCTTTCAGTAACATTGCTCGACAACAGTCTCGACAACAAAATATGTCCGCACAAGAGATGATCGAGGACTTTCAAATTTGAGGCATACATTGAAAGACCTTACGGATCTTTGATAATAATTCTACTCGAAACAATCGTTAAAATACTTTTTGTAATTGATGAATCAAATTTTTGGAATTATTTATGAGCATATTGTTGTTGTTATGTTGTTGAGGCTTGTGTCTTATTTGAATTCTATCACCCAAACGCCACTAATAGTACACACATCGTATTATTATTTTAGTCGTTCCATTCATGAATGTAAATCTTGAAACCCAACACGAATGTTTGGACCGTGGACAAGAATTACGCTTTTCTCGCGGGAGGTGGCTCAAATCTGTGCAAGTTCAACATTGGCATTTCGCTCGTCACCGTAAGGAAATCATCGACCAGTCTCAGTTTTCTCTTAGTTTTCCTAAGCGGGTCTCCTGTGTGCCAGAAAACGGCTCCTGTGTGTTTCCCAAATGTTTGCGCGAGTCAAAAATATGATTTGCCCGTGGGCGCGGTGAGCGTAAGTGTGCTTGAATACGATAAATATGCAATTGTCCGCAAGAACTCGATACGAGTATATCGGCGTGTTAGTTTCGATTTTCCATCCTTCTTTTTCAAGATTCTGATTTTTTTTCGAGATTTTCTAGATCATCATAGATTGGTTTCTCAAATTCCTTACCTCTGTATTCGAGTTGGATGAACTATTCAAAGTTTGAATGCCATCCGACTCCATGGAAATAATTCAAATGTAACGAAACGAAAGGGTAGAGTTTGCTGCAATTCCCGCTCCATCCATCTGGACTGACCGAATTCATCATGCCTCAGTACAACCCTTATGAATAAAATTATTCGAAATTCATTCAAGAAATTTCCCCAACCTTACATTTGCTGTACTTTTGACATTCTGATACAATCGTTGAAATGCTGATGGCTGCACACCGATACAGAGATTGTACCATCTGACTTTTGTAGAGTTGTGTAGATTATGCACTAATTTTCGGACTCTGAGTTTACGAAAAAAATTGCCTACAAGCTCATAGAAAACCTATGAGTTATCGATTCGGCCCTAGACACGTGATCCACACCGTGCGAAGCAATTTTCGTACGCTATAAATCTTGGGCGAGAGTGTCTCGCTCCACGCGGCGATCGCGATTTCCCTCGGAATGTCGTCGGTGAAGGCACCGCAGAAATCCCCGAGGACGTGACCAGTGACGTCGCCGAGGCTCTCGCAGGTGACGGCACCGACGAGAGCTCTGGTGTCTTCCCCGGTGTGAGATCATCTCGCTTCGCATCGCGATTGCAATTTCCCTCGGTATATCGTCGGTAAAGGCACCGCAGAGATCACTGAGACCGCGACCAGTGACGTCGCCAGGGCTCTCACTGGTGGCGGTACCGACGATAGCCCCGGGGTCTTCCTCGGTGCTCTCACTTGCAAAGAGCCATCAAAATTCTAGAGTCTGTGAACAAAACTTCAAATTGTAATATTTTCATCTGAATCTAATGTGCTTTAAATTCTTTTCATCCCGTAGATTGGACGAAGTGTAAGAAGGCGATGACGAACTTTGAAAATTACGGAATCTACACACCCACAAGGGAACAACGTTCCCAACTCAAACGAAAAGGGGACGAAGATTTTGTAACGCAAACTGACGACGATTTTGATAGCGAGTACGACGAGGAGCCAGAAAAGACATCCCGAAAAAGACGCAGAGGAATGCTACCCTCAGAGAAAGTCAACCTGACCGCTGCCGACAAGGAGCTGGCTGACATAATCCTGCGCGGAAATAATGTAAGTTTGAACGATTATTAGGTTTCTCTCTGTCACGCACGCACTCACGCACGCACACACACACACACGAACGCGCGCCAGCGCATGTCACCAGAATGCTGTTTTTCCCGCTTATGGACACGACGAGTGGATTTTGCAGTCGTTGCAAGGGTTGCATGTGATCACTTCGATTTTGTTGACAATCATAGCCGTATTCATATTCCATATCGCTTATCGACAGGAATCGGATGTTGAGGAGGACGAAGACAAGGAGAACGAGCATTGTGGGGATGATGGGACGCTCCGTACCTCCAGGCCTGGAACCCCCGTTGTTGATCTTCATCAGCCAGAGGAAATCGATAATACTGAGGGTTCCGGTAGGAACACACCTGAAGATCGTGTGCCTCTACTCGACAATCGTCATGGAGAAGATGCACTACCTCCTACTGCAGTCGAAGTGCCTCAAGGGTCCAAGGAATCAAAAAGGATGAAAATCGCTTGTCTAGAAGAGGAGAACGAAAAATTGAGAGCAGTAATCGAAAAACGTGATCGAAAAATTGTCAATCTGAAACAGAACAAGCTGGATCTTGAAGCGATGCTCCAAAATGGTATGTTGGATAGATTCGTCCAAATCTTGGGCTTATTTTCTATATTGCACACTCCAGAATTTGCATTTGCTTTTTGCAGGAAAATTGAGGGTTTCGCCGACGGCCGAACGGAACAGAAATCGGATGATCGCAATGCCACCTAAACAATGCGTTCACAGGCAGGTGAGACTTTGATACGATTTCTCAAGATATCATGAATGATTATGATGTGTTATTGAATACAATCGTTATACAACGACATTTTTCATATTCGCAGCGAAAGCAGCCGTATCCCTTATTTACGGACGGCTACCAGTTGCCTGAGTTTGTCGTTGCTCATGCAAAGACTTCCAAGACGGTGAAGGAGTTCACCAAGTTCGTCATTCCGATTTTATTCACAAGAGAAGAATGGAGAGATCATAGTCTGTATGGTGCCTCGGTGGCATCGAATAAGTTTGATCCGAGACCTGCGCTACCCTTCGAGCAAGTGAACGCTGTGCTGAGTGAGTAGAAAAATGTCAATGTCAATATTTTTCGCACAGTCTGGAAACGCGACCGATTATCTTCTCTTGATGTTGATTTACCAAGGATCAATATTTCAATGGTTAAGCTACCCGAATCTCGATCTCGAATCGAACATGTTTTATCGATATGAATGTGACCTTTGTCCGATAAATATTTCCCTCTCGAATATCTTCTAGTTGAAAACCTCGCTATTGTTAAAAGCTTGGCGATGACAAGTAAGTCGAACAGATTTTCTAAATGAACGCTTCTTTTTCCAGACTTGCTGTGGGAACTATTCAGCCATTTTCAGGCTTTGAGGGTGAATTCGGCGATGAATATCGGAAAATGCAGCCGAAGAGAAGAACGCCAAAACCAGCAAGTGGCGGCACGGCATAGAAGAATCGTCAGAATGGGCCAAGCGTGCACCCGCGGCTTTATCGTCAGCCATCTGCATCGCACGAGATAGCATCCTTCTGCGCATGATTTTGAATGTTTTGGGATAATTGTATTAGGCTGTGGATGCCCGTCCAGCCATAGATTCTTCCAAGTTCACTGATTTATGAGAAATTTCCATGCTCTTAATGAGGATACGATGAGTGTATTATAATTACCGCGTTTAGAGTAATGCTACTCTCAATAAGCTCTCTGGCACCATTTGGTTCGTTTTCGAGTCAATATTCGTACCTTCTTTGTTCATGTGCTTCAGAAGAGGTTACGATATATAGTCGATATAGTTTGAACTGTGTATCAAGTCACTATAAAGTTTGATCGAGTTACACTAGTTGTACAGAAATTTGAGATTCATGACCAATGAGATGACACATTCCAATACTTTGTAGTACTGTTTATTCGAGGAAAGATTCTAATAGCATCGACCAAACGTATTCTTGGCTTAGAGCGCATCTCATCATACGTATTTGTATATTTTGTAAGCGTTTCTGTTCAATTCAGGTGTGTGCTGACTGGCCGTCTATTTACATGCGTCCAAAAATGTATGAAAACGTGGAAAATGTGCGCTGTTCCAGATAGTATGAGTACGGTGCGCATAGTGTATAATTTGAAGTGAGATTAATGATAAATGCAAGATTGTCCGGGTAAATCCATTCAAAAATCGTGCAATTGGTCCTTCTTTCCTTGGCGCTTGTGTGCCTAACAAAGACTTGAACGAGTGATGATAGGATGAACTTTACTTCGATGTTTACCCGTATTCTTATTGTACGTAAAAAAGATTGTTGAATCGATTTCATGAGTCAAATGGGTTATGGTTGGAATTGTCCAGCAACTGTGTCATGTTCCTTTCATTTTGTATAGCTCGCTAGATCAAGGAGTGGGTATACACATTTGTGAGAACTCAACTTTATATGTGATTCCGAGGTCCATATCCCATATTTCATAAAAGTACCCATGTCTATGTGAATATCTTACATTTTTGGCAATCTGGTCATTCTGTATCTTAAAAATGTCAAACATCTGGATGCAATTCGGCGAGCTCATGGCCATTTGATAGATAGTGTATCTGAGCTTGCGCACATATATATATATATATATATATATATATATACATATATATCAATTCAAAGTTCAATCATTGTCTCAATATAGAAAGTTGCAAGATCACCCTCAGAATATTATATGTCTTCAAGCTCAAATAGCTGCATCGAATGACCATACGCATGCTGAATTCCAGGTTTCCATGGCTCTTGCAAGAGTATGGTCGACATTTGAGTATCTGGTCGATCGGACTGCTCAATTTGGAAAAATCATAAGATATTTATGTGTGTATTTTCATAGAATAGGTAATATGAGGATCAAAATTGTGAATGAGGGGAAAATGTGAGAAGAGATACATCTACCACAAACATCAAGCTCACCTGGCCGGCCAGGCTGTTGAATCCGCAGTATCGTATTAGGACTATTGTATTATATTGTTCAAATCTTTCGCCAAGGTTCATACATGTAAGACTGATAGTAAATACAACGTCGGCTTCTTAGAGTATGTGCAGAAATGGCTGTGAAGGTCTATTCTCATGTAATTAAACCATAGGATATTTAGATGCCTTTTTTTTTCAAGTATCATGTATGGATAATCTCAAATAGCACGATTAAATATCCTGTGTGACTCATATTCACGCCTAACTCTTATTGCCCCTGCAAACCCACTAATGATCAAATTCAACATGACTTCCTTGTGAAATTGCACGAATTTTGTCTGATATTTTATTTATGTGTCGTTCAAAAATGCTTCACATATAAAACTTTGCATACCTTGGGATTCATCTAATCTATGCCGATGTACCGTAAAATCCTAGGCATTCAACGCATGGTGATCGTCTCTGTCGTTTTCACCGAAGAAAAGCCAGACCCTACACCGAGTAGAGCCGCCACAGCATTTAAAATTTTCCTCGAAGGAAACCCCGGGGCAATCTCCCACGTCTTTTCCGAGCAGCTCTGCCAGAAGCAGCCGTGGCTTTCTAAATATCTGCCCGAAAAACCCCGGGGAAATCTTCCCCGGGGGGCAGCCCTGGCTTTCCAAATTTTTCCACAAAAAACACCGGGGAAAACTCCGAGGAAATCCTCGACCGGGAAAAGCCCCGAGGAAACCTTTGACGTTCTCTCCGAGCATACCTGCTTCGGGCAGCCCTGGCTTCCAAAATTTTTTCAGAAAAAACACCGGGGATAACCCCGGGGAAATCCTCGACCGGGAAAAACCCCGAGGAAACCTTTGACGTTCTCTCCGAGCATACCTGCTACGGGCAGCCCTGGCTTCCAAAATTTTTTCACAAAAAACACCGGGGAAAACACCGGGGAAATCCTCGACCGGGAAAAACCCCGAGGAAACCTTTGACGTTCTCTCCGAGCATACCTGCTACGGGCAGCCCTGGCTTCCAAAATTTTTTCACAAAAAACACCGGGGAAATCCTCGACCGGGAAAAACCCCGAGGAAACCTTTGACGTTCTCTCCGAGCATACCTGCTACGGGCAGCCCTGGCTTCCAAAATTTTTTCACAAAAAACACCGGGGAAATCCTCGACCGGGAAAAACCCCGAGGAAACCTTTGACGTTCTCTCGGAGCATACCTGCTACGGGCAGCCCTGGCTTCCAAAATTTTTTCACAAAAAACACCGCGGAAAACCCCGGGGAAATCCTCGACCGGGAAAAACCCCGAGGAAACCTTTGACGTTCTCTCCGAGCATACCTGCTACGGGCAGCCCTGGCTTCCAAAATTTTTTCATAAAAAACACCGGGGAAAACCCCGGATTCCGAAAATGTTCGAATTTTTCCCGGCGATCTCACCGGGTAAGTCACCGGGGACTTTACCGACGACTACCTCGGTGACAACACCAGTGCTTTTTTTCATAAGGGTATGTATATAGATATACTGTACCCCTCTCGCATACTGATATTATCAGAGGTCTTGACATTGTGCCCCTCTCACATACATTAGGGGCCTTTGGAAATAATTTGTTTCTATACTTGGAAACCACAGATGTAATTCAGTTGACTTGATGATTAAAATTGAATGAATACATGAACTTTTCAAAAATTAGTGTTATCAGAGACCCCAAATTTCAATTTTAGGAATACTTCAGAAAATGCACATTTATCAATTCTCAACTGATCCCAAAATTTGGACATGGGATCATCCCTCTGGAATACAGGAATCTTAGCAGGGATGCTTTGAACTCCAATTCAATATTTCAAGACTGACTTTATCTCTGAAAATGACCCGTATGCGTCATTTTGACCAAGTATTCTAGGATATTGAAACTGGAACATTGACTAGAATCATTAGAATAACCAGAACTGATTCAGAGGCCCAAACAAAACAGTTACACTCAGTATTTGTTCAATAAATCTTGAGTACAACAAAATTCATAAACTTACTTTCTAAATTTTGTTCACGAAACCTTTAGAACTCAAGTAATTTCCAACGGATTCAGATAACTGAACATGAAATCATCCCTCTAAAATACAGGGATCTTGGCAAACATGATATGAACTCCAATTCAATATTCCAAGACTGACTTTATCTCTCAAAGTGACCCGGATACGTTATTTTTACCAAGTATTGTAGGGTATTGAAATTGGAACCTTGATTAGCATCATTAAAATGATCAGAACTGGTTTACAGGGCCAAACAAAATACTTACATTCTGTGTTTGTTCAATTCATCTTGAGTACAATGAAATTCACAGACTAACTTTCTAACTTTATTTCACAAAACCTTCAGAACTCAACCAAATTTCAACGGATTCAGATAACTGAACATGAAAACATCCCTCTGAAATACAGGGATCTCAACAGACATGATTTAAACTCTAATTCAATATTCCAAGATTGACTGTATTTCTGAAAATGACCCGGTTACGCCATTTTACCCAAGTATTCTAAGATATTGGAACTGGAACTTTGAATTGAAGACCCTGAATGATCAGGAATGGTTTGGAGGCCCATACAGAACAATTTTACTCTGTATTTCATCAATACATCTTGAGGACAATAAAATTTGCAATATAACTTTCTAAATGTTGATCACAAAATCTTTATAACCCAACCAAGTTTCAACGGATTCAGATAACTGAACATGAAATCATCCCTCTGAAATACAGGGATCTCAGCAGACACGATTTAAACTCCAATTCAATATTCCAAGATTGACTTTATCTCTGAAAATGTCCCGGATACGCCATTTTGACCAAGTATTCTAAGATATTGGAACTAGAACTTTGAATAGAAAAACCTGAATGATCAGAAATGGTTTCCAGGCCCAAACAGAACAGTTACATTCTGTATTAGTTCAATCCATCTTGAATACAATGAAATCCACGAACTAACTTTCTATTTTTTTTTCACAAAACCTTTGGAACTCCAGCCAATTCCAACGGATTCAGATGACTGAACTTGAATTCATCCTTCTAACATGCAGGGATCTCAGCAGACATGATTTGAACTCCAATTCAATATTCCAAGACTGACGTTATCTCTTACAATGAACCGGAGACGTTATTTTCACCAAGTATTCTAGGATATTGAAACTGGAACCTTAATTAGAATCATTAGAATGATCAGAACTGGATTAGAGGCCCAAACAAAACACTTACATTCTGTATTTGTTCAATCCATCTTGAGTACAATGAAATACACAAACTAACTTTCTATTTTTTTCACAAAACCTTTGGAACTTGAGCCAATTCCAACGGATTCAGGTATCTAAACATAAAATTATCCCTCTGAAATGCAGGGATCTTAGCAGACATGATTCAAACTCCAATTCTATATTCCAAAACTGACTTCATCTCTCAAAGTGACCCGGATACGTTATTTTCACCAAGTATTCTAGGGTATTGAAACTGAAACCTTGATTAGAATCATCAAAATGATTAGAACTGGATTAGAGGTCCAAACAAAACACCTACATCCTGCGTATTTGTTCAAGGGCTCGTGCATGCAATATGCAAATTTGATGTTGCACTGAGCTTTCTGCCAATAGATGCAAGAAGATGCATGTCGCAGCGGACGGCTATCAGATTCACCACCATGCCTGGTCGCAGAAATCTCGCGCGTCAAAGGACCCGGGTCCGGTCGATGATGACATAATGTCATCACCTGGGCCGTCGCTTTCCACCGGGAAGTCGCGGCTTACAAGTCTCACTACCGCGATCTCATCCGCGATGACAACACACGGGAACGTGCATCATCGAAGCAGACGGTTTTGCTGCTGCCCCGCCTCGCGCCCGCTGATCAGTCTGACCACTTTGAAGAAACGAAGAAAAATTATGGCTGTCATCGTGTATAACTCATCGCCGTTCTGGATTTATCTCAAGTTTTATAGAGAATTATCAACGATTAAGGGTCTTACTATCATCTACGAACTTGAGAGGATTGCGCTATGGAGTGAAAGTGAGAAAAAACGAGCTGATCACAAAATTATAGAATGAAGTATAACAGCATGCTTTATCACAGGAGCAGACGACATCTGTCGAGCGCTTATCATGGAAGTTTCTCTCTCTACTTTTGTGGGATTTCGCTCCATAGCGCAATTCTTACATGCATTTTGTTGACGCATACAAAATATGAAGGGATTTGGTTAAGTAAAACTCGAGATATTCACAGAACGGATTCGGGTCAATCTGCCTAGCTTTTTCAAGATGGCCGCGGACTACGGCCTCGCCTTAATGTATTTCAACATACATAAAATTCATACCAGCTCGAAATCTGTTCATCTTATTTTGGCACCCAGTGGTCCCGCGGAAATCAACATTTAGCTATATGATACGATATTTTGGTATATCTTTGAACTGCACGGTACCCACTCAAATTTCGCCCAGAAATCATAGCCAATAACGAGGGTCTTAGTGATGCGGGTCACCGATTGGCCGAACGAATCGTACATGAGTTGATTATGTCGATGGCCTGGAGTAAAGAGTAACTATCTGAAAACGTAAGACTTGAAAAGAACTATCCAAAAATTTTTGTGGAAGGAACTATCTAAAAATCTTTGCTTAAAAGGAACTATCTGAAAATTTCTGTCTTAGAAAGGAACTATCTTAAATTTTTGGCTGAAAGAAATTATCTAAAAATTTTTGTTCTAGAAAGGAGCTATTTGTGAATTTCTGGTTCAAAAGGAACTATCTGTAAATGTTTGCTTGAAAGGAACTATCTGAATTTGTCTGATTCAAAAGGAACTATCTAAAAGTTTTTGTTCCAGAAAGGAACTATCTGTGAATCTCTGATCTAAGAGTAACCGAAAATGCACAGATAGTTCCGTTTAAATCAGACAAATTCATATAGTTCCTTTCAACTCTCACGATTCCAGATAGTTCCTTTTAGCCAAAAATTTATAGATAGTTCCTTTCTAAGACATTAATTTTCAGATAGTTCCTTTCAAATCAGACAAATCCAGATAGTCCCTTTTAAGCAAACATTTTTAAATAGTTCCTTTTACACAAATTCATAAGTAGTCCTTTTCACAGACACCTTTAGATAGTTTGTTTTAACCAGAAACTCTCAGATAGTTTTTTTAACCAGAGATTCGCACATAGTTCCTTTCAAGTCTTACGATTTCAGATAGTTCTTTTTCACTCTGAGCCATCGGTGTGTAGATGTACCACGACCCACAAGAGCATACAATTAATGAATCGTGTGAGACCGAAGAAATGAATTATGAGTTGTATGGCCTCGAATGGAAGTTGAATTCTCTAGTGACCACGTGGAATATTTTTTGTTTCGAACTGTTATTAGGAATATGCTACTGATCATGAATGTCATAGCCTATCAAATACTTTCCAAGATTCCTGGTAACCGACTTTGTTGACACTTACTAAGGATATATGTATGTTTTGTTTATATTCGAAAGCTTTCAATTTTTCATCCGCTGTCTTCCCTGGCATCCTCAAACTTCCTCGCTCAAGCATACAATTCATGTTGTAGGTCGTGGTACATACGTTGGATCAGGTTGAAGGAAAATTTGTGTATCCATAAGTCGAATGATTTTTTCTACTCGATATCTTATACTATTTTATTCGTATGGCACTAAATATCGAAGAAGTTTCCAGAGGTATTTTGATCGTTACCTAAGGAGTTCCATCGATGTTTCTTATATTCGAAAAGTTATTGACATCGTCAGTATTTTGCCCTTGACGCGGAAAATCTAGGGAAGGGCACAGTCTCCTACTCTTGATTACCCGATTTCTAAGTCCCAAGTAGTGCGTCAATAGTGGGCCACCTGGATCGAAAGTGGGCCACCTGTATCGTAAGTGAGCCACCTAGATCGAAAGTGGGCCACCTGGATCGAAAGTGGGCCACCTGTATCGTAAGTGAGCCACCTGGATCAAAAGTGGGCCATCTGCGCGCCGTAAAAAATTTCTCCGAAAAACTTCAGCCAGCTGGTTGAATGAAAACTTCAACCAGTCTAACTGGTTCTATCTGTGAATTATGAAAATAACAGTTGAATGCCCAGCCACAATCTGTCTGTGCGGTTCCCGTATATCGGGTCACCTATGTAAAAGGAACATAATGTGATAGGTGGTCATATGGGTGGATGTGAATGGGTGGATGGATGGATGATGGGTAATGGGTGGATTGCGCATATATAGCTCTCACGCCCTGCTGAATTTCATCGCAAATTCTGCAAATTTTCGCGGCCAGCGTACAAAAGTGTTCTCCAAAAGTTCTTTTAAACTCTAATTTATTCCATGCTGAGCAATGAAGAAGCTTCATTAACGATTTAGAAAGGAGTATGAATGAAATGAGGTTCATTCGCGAATCTTTAATGTTTCAAGTTGATTTTTATTGCGTAACGTAAATATAAGGCAAAACTAGCCCTGGAAAAGTTTGAGTAATTGCATCAAGCATAAGAAGACCGAAATCCGCACTATGAACCCGTTCGACTGCGCCCTCCCGTGCGGCGTGCCATGCCACTTTCCACCGCTCGGAGGCGCTGAAACTCATACTTCCCATAGCACGTTACACGCCACAACCTCACCTTCCGAGTATGAAATGAAGATCTCTCGATCTCGATATACTTATGTTGTCGTCATATTAGGCTTCTTCTCAATATATCCTCCTTCGATCCAATGTTGATTACGACAGTGTATAGTGTATACGGCACATCACGAATTCGAATATCGTTTAGCTGAAAAATCAGCTATATTAGCTGAGATTCCAGCCATGTTAGCCGACTGAATCAGTTATCATAAGCTGATTTTCCAGTGAACGGTTTTTTACTGACACGAATAGCTACTGTAGGTAAATTTCAGCTACATTAGCTGATTTTCAGCTACAATCACTGATTTATAGCTGATTATGATCAGCTATATAGGGCCTCCCGTGGCACAAAATGAGTAGATATCGAACGAATACGCCTTAGTTCGTCGTGACTCGGTCTGAAAAAGTCGTTAATGTGTTCATGTCGATATTAGAACCCGGATTTGTGGAGTTATTTCATCAGAATTATCGACTTAAGCGTGATTTTTGTGTTTGCTGATTTGATCAGCAGTTTGACGACCCATAGCAGTAATAGCTGATATTTCAGCTATATATTAGCTGATTGATGCTGAGAGAGTAGATTTTTCTTATCATATATTTCAAAGTTCTCACACCCTTATAACAACTATCGTAGTTTTGTGTCTTGTATGTATATTCTAAGCTACAAAGAATCAATATTCTCGGTGGTCCACTCTTCAATTATGATTATTGGATTTCATTCATATTGGCTGAATTTCAACCACCTGTTTGAATTTCGATTCAACTACGGTGGTTGTGATTCAACCACGCTTTTTTGTATTCAACCACTATGGCTCGAGATTTTGGTTGAAATTCATGCACGTTCTTACAGTGTACGAAATATTGCAATGAACCGAGATGGGACATGAACACTTCTGTGTTCATCTCTTCCAATTTGCATCCAGATTTTCTTACTCAGGAATGCTTCGTTCCTGGAATATATGCCTTGCAGCATGTCGAACCAGTTGTCCCGAACCTGCCTCGGCGTTTAACTCGAAATCTCGAGATTGGTGCGCTTGATGAAAATTTTACAAGAACACTCTTTTCTTGATCTTGGCAAGATCTTCGAATTCTTATTTGAGTGTTTACATTGGACTCTTGTATTCTGCAGCAATGAGTCCATTAATGCGTGAAAAACTGTGTAGTAGTCATGCGATCAAAATTCTCTAATGTAGATCTAAATTTGATTCATCCCGGATGTGAACCGCTTAAACAATAGGAATGCCTAACAGATTCAGGCGGGGCTCATTTATTTTAGACATTTCACCGCCCAAATTTCGGCTACAAAGTTTGAGAGAAGTTTGTATCATAGGTGGCACACAGATTATGGGCACAAGTTAGAAGGATATCTCGTAGCTGGAGAAGTAAGAAAATATGGAAAATTGTAGCTGTGACTGCTTCCCCACGAGATCAAAATTCTATAAAGTGGGTGGGTCTTTCGAAATTTACAAACGTGAACCTACTAAAAAATAGTAATGCTAGGCAGATTCGAATACTCCTTTTGAGTTCCCAACTTTTCCTCAACCAGAAGCTGAACAGGAAGTATACTGCGAGGTTGTGAATATATGGATATATCTATATCTATCCGAGCAATTGAGTGTCGTAAAATATTATTCGGCACTGGATCTCAGCTTGGCTGCTTCCTCTCGAACATCCAAATATACTCACGTTTTTACTGCTTAGATCGATTGAAATCCTCGTACTTTCAATCGATCAATCGGGGACTGGATCTTTGGGAATACTGCACTCTAGCTGTTCAATGCTAAAAGAGCATACTACGGCCACAAGTTACTTATATTAAAAACTGTAAGCAACAAAAAATGCACATAGATTGAATTATATACGAATAAAGCTATATTTTAGTTACTCTGCTGAATCCAACGATTCAATCGATCAGATCGCTTGTTCTCAGGTTTGGTATGTGATAATTACCGTACCTTGGCTTAAATTATAGGTAATTGAGTCTATCACTCAATTTAATCGTGAAACAGAATAACGCCGTCGTCTGAGACAAGTATTTGATTGATCGAAGGTCGATTTTTATGAAATCGACAGCTAAAACATATCGTGCAGGTTTTTACTGTAGCTGGTGCAATAAAATTTATTCTAATGCGGAAACTATTTAAAATGGTGCATATCACACGTATATAAGTGGCTCTATGTGTAAAAACTCGATTGCCAAAGGAGGGCCTGAAAATATTGAAAAATATATTCTGGGAATTAAAGTATTGGGTATTTTCTCATGAAAAGAGTTTGGTTCGTTTGATCATGATTTCATTTCTCTAACTTATGACGATTTGATTTTTACTTTGAAATTTGATTCTACACAATTCAAAACCACGATCTCGATCGTGTACATAGAATTGAAAATTTTTAGTGCTTGTTTTGCCTATGGCCGACGGTGTGACTCTCGTCTTCAATCTGATTCATTCGGAGTTGATGAATAATATGTCTATCTGTAACAGTTTTGAATCAGTACGCATTAGTACGCATGTGACATGAATATTGAGCCCTATTTGCGTGTGTTTTGTATTTCCGAGACACATAAGATTTTAACATCGCGCATATTTATTGTGGGCCGAACGAAAAGATTTTATTTGTTCGATTGTTGGATTTCGACGCGTATACCGGGTGATTTTACTTTAAAACCGAAACGGCATCAGACCACTGCATAATGTCGGCTTCACGTGAGTCTTAACCCCATCCTGGGTACAGAGACGATCAGTCCGGCTTGCCCAATCGGGTCCGATGCATCAAATTTTGCCCACGTTCACGTAGAAAAATATTAATTTCTGTCCCGCCTTGGATCATGAATAGTTGCCAGGTTGACTATTTATCCCGATCCAAAGAGGGTCGCGATGTTCTAATCCGCGTGCTCGTCGGAGCGGACCACTAGGATATTCTAAATATTGCACTCACATTGGTCTTGGGGAGACCTGGTGATGCTCTCGATACAGGCGTATAGATTATTTGGTTGGTCCTTTGCTGTAGTTCCAGCGCAAGTGGCCGCGCACTCGTCCGTCGGCTAACTATATGCCTGAGCTCACCAGATCCCCATTTCAAGACCAATTTCGGCGGCTCGACTGGATGATTCCATAGACACGCGTATTCATGCATACTTATAGAAATTTCACCGCGAATTCGAATTGAATGGTCAGCTATCAGTATTGATATATCGGTGATCGTTCATCGTGGAAAGGGTGTGGAATATAGCTGACCACACATATATATATATTTCGTATCCCAAAATCGTCGCGTAAAAATGGCTTCTAGTATTAGTGCCTTGATTAATTCACAATGATCAAATATACAGTTGTTAGTATTAGTATTTACCACACCATACATGCCTGATTCTACTTACACGGCTGGTCTGATGGTTATCTGCTGCAACTGCTGACTGGAAATTCTTAATTTTAAAACTTTAAAATTATCTGAAAATTGCAGACGTTGCAATACAGATAGAAGGCACGAGTCAGAACAGTATCTCGTGATAGGGACATGAATAAGTATTCGAAAAATTGTGGCTTCGACTGTTCAGTTATGCGATCAAAATTCTCGAAGGTGGTAGTTCTTGGGAAATTCCATACACGAACCTCTCAGAAATTGGCGATACCAAGCAGATTCTACTTTTGCTGTCTGAGTCTAAAAGTGCTGTCAGTTTAAATTTGATTACGAAGTTCGTGAAAGTTCGCATTGAAAGTAAATTATGAAGAATTGAATCGATATCCGATAGCTGGGAGATGCAAAAATGTTTGAAAAAAATCGTGGGTATGGATGATCAAACCATAATATCAAAATTGTTGTAAGTGATTGAGCTCTCCTCAAATTCCAGACTCGGTTATAACATGACGATGTTCAATAGCTTTACGGGTGGAATCCTTCAAAAACCTTTGCGCCCCTCTGAAAATAGTGATCTCATTGCGGGGCCGTCGGAATCATAATCTACAAATAATTTTTCATCATTCTAACCTAAAAAGGCCGCATTCAAATGCAATTTTAGGGTTCTCATGATGAGAAATCATTATTGCTCTGTGATCGCAGGCCCATTTCGGGCGTGAAGGACTTATTTCCCTCGCTTCGCTCGGGAAATAAACTGTCCTAGTGCCCGAACTGGGCGTACGCGCCCAGGGCAATAATGTACTATTCTACTCCCCAGCTACGAGTTACTGTTGCGACTAGATTTCACCCTTCATTGTGGTGCTTACTCATCTCAGACTTTTTAGTCAGATTTTAGCGGACAGGACTTCCATAATCAAACGCTAAACTCAAATCTGCTCGGTGTTACCATTCTCTAGTAGAGTCACGTTTGAAATTCAGGCAAAACCCACCCATTCTTTGGAAATTTGATCTCATAGATGAGCAATCAGATCTACAATCATTTTCAAACATTTCTGCATCTCCCACATACTGGGTACCGGTTCAATTCGTATTCACAATGCACCTTTGTTGCAAACTTTCCCAAACTGTGTATTCAAATTTAAGCTGACAGAACTTTGAAACTTCAACAGCAAAACTCGAATCTGCTTGGTATCATCAATTTCTGAGAGGCTCGTGTATGGAATTTCCCAAGAATTCAACCACTTTCAAGAACTTTGATCTATTAACTGAACAGTCAAAGCTACAATTTTTCGTGTATTTATCCACGTCTCTATTATGAGATACTGTTCTGACCCCTGTCTATTATCTGTCTACCGATGATGCAAACTTGTTTCGGCCTTCCTGTTCAGATTTTGGTTGAGAAAATGTTGAGAACCCAAAAGCAGTATCCAAATCTGCTTGGCATTACCACTGTCTAGTAGGTTCACGTTCGTAAACTTTGAAAGACCCACCCACTTTGTAGAATTTTGATCTTGTGGGGAAGCAGCAAAGCCATGGGTTTTCAGATTTTTAGCTTCGAGATATACTTCCATTTCGTGCCCATAACCTGTGTACCACCTATGATACAAACTATTCTCAAACTTTGTAGTCAAAATTTGGGTGACCAAATGTCTGAAATTAAAATCGGATTTCGATCGCATGACTACCACGCAGTTTTCCACGCATTGTTGGACTCTTGTACCGCGAGGTATAAGAGTCCAACAAGCCGATCGATCGACATTCCCACTCGATCACGAGTTTTCATTGTTGATGCTGAGGCTGGATAACCTATAAAAGAACATTGGTTAAGCCCCAAAACAACAACAACAAGAGCATATAGCATTTCTAAACATAACATCACTTAACACGTGTTGCGACTAATCTCTGCGACAATTGTTGTGGAAAACTCAAAATTAGCCATCTTCCATCAGTTTCTCTGGAAAATTGAGGGACTAAAAAAATTATCAGACAAGTCATATCGGACTCCAAATTTGATGAGCTATACAATGTCGTATCGCAAAAGTATTTTTCTTCGATATTTCGAGAAAAAATGTTTCCGTTCGCATCGAATTTTTCATTTTCTCAAAATGTTCGCTTCACCATCCAAGGCAAAATGTCAATGCACGTGAGAATCAATTTCGATCCAATTTGTACACTTGGCGTCAATGAATACTTCCTAGAACACTGAAAGAACACGCAACCCTAGGTTAGAAATGCACGGGTGGGTTGCATGTTCTGGAAAGGATTCATTGACGCCGAATGTACCTCGCAAAGAAGAAAAATGCCAAAGAGTGTCCACTACAGTGTCTCTCAAATCTCAGCTTTTTTCACTCTTACGAGCGCCCCCTAGATCGTTTTTTATGACCAAAGAATGAGAAAGGTACTTCTATATATACCGAAAAAAAATTCTACCGTGCCGTCACGAGCCGACATTTCTTAAAAAAAGATATCGAAAAAACTGAAGATTCTTCTCGTCCCAACATGTTTGAGCCTCGCGCTAGAACGCCATTGAGGTTTTCAAGTACCCAAATACATCATTTCCGCCGTGAAAATTACTGCTCGATTCGGATTCAAACTGATATTGATGATTAACTGTGATCTAGATCCGAAAAATGGTAATCTTTGCCAACAAAACCTCGTTTTTGGTTATTTTTCCTCGTTCCCTCCCTTACCAGCTATTCAATGAGTCACAAAAAAGTACCTTCTCATATGTAAAACTTCACGGAAAACCTAGTGCTGACCCCAGATCTGCGGTAGAAAGTAAAAATTCACACACTGGAAAGTTTTGATGACGAAGTCATCTTATGGCACGTTGGGTTTTGTTGCGGCCGCACTAGACGATCCACGTAACATGCGTGATGAAGTATATCTATATCTTGCACGCGTATCTCATCGACGCGCCGAGATTGTAAACAAACATGGGTGGATCTCTCATACATAATATCTATAGGTTCTTTACGTAGTTACAATGCATATGAAGACGAGGCATAAGATGTTGCAAATTTAATAATAAGAGTATTAGCTTTTCAAAATTAAAAAATACAATGACGTCCCTTTATGGAATCTTTCCTTGCTTTGGGACATTTTAATATGAGTATAGTCCGGTGGAAACTTCAAAACAATTAGAACCACCTTATTCAAACTCTTACCACTCTTGAGAAAAAAAAATCATACAATTGGTTGTTCTTGATATATTTATTTTTGGTGCTGCTTCTGGTTCCATGATGGCCCTTTCGATCCAGGATTACCCAAAAAATTATCAAAATGAACATGGGTCTGAATGTCAGTTTCGTGCCTTGTGGGTTTTCGTTTTTTCGATCTTTCTGAGTATCAAATCCATCAGTTACGAGTACCGAAATCCCATTCCATATGTGCACGCTGAGCTCGTACATTTCGTGGCGCAATTTTGCCTAAAATTTTACTCGATCTGACTCGGTCTGACCCAAAAAATTTGGCACCGGTATTACTGAACGCAAATTTCTCGATAATTCCTTAGCTTTGCAAACATGGAAAATGGAAAAACCACTCTAAGTTATCTGGGGAACGCAGAAACGAATGAGGATGGACCTGAGCCAATTATTTTCTCATATTCTTACTTCACGAACATTGCGCGAAAAATTGCGCGAAGGTCAACGAGTGTCCAGTTGTGAGACTGGCATATGCGGGTTCTCATCGGGTACACTCACGTTATAATCATACATAACCATATATGGCTATATATGGCCATATATGTCCACACTATATATGGCCATACATGACCATATATTTCTTTAACTGCAGATTCTGGGACGCGATGACGTCATTTCAGCGATATTTTGTCAAATTCTGGGACGCGTTCTAAATTCTGGGACGTCCCAGAAGGCGTCCTTCTAGATTCATAAATTCTGGGACGCGGCGAATAATATATTTTGCCATTTCCTGGGACGCGTGAAAATTTCGTGATATTTTGAAAAATCCACTTTCTAAGCAAAATTCTGTTATCTCCTCGGCGGTTATCTCCCACGAGGGATGGTTAGTGTTTTGAACGCAAAACGAAGTCTAAGCACACGTCTGTTATCTCCTCGGCGGTTATTTCCCACGAGGGATGGTTTAGTGTTTGAATAAAAAAATACTTTCAACCCTAAATTTTCATTTTTACGCGTTTTTGGAGAAGTCCCAGAATTTGGGAAAATATATATGTTGACGTCCCAGATTTTATGAATCCGTATCGGCGTCCCAGAATTTGGAGCTAAGTGTGTTTATATATATGGATGACCATATATGGCCATATATGGTCATGTATGATTCCTTTTCACTCGGTATCTCACACCAAAGGTCCTAAGATGTATTTCTTGACTTTTTGAAACTTGACCATCAGATACTTTGGAAAGAGCCGACCATCGCCTATATAGGGGCATTATCGCGAAAACTTACACATTTTGGACCTCAAAATTCAGAAGTTGAAAATTGATGCCCCGTATGTCTATCCAAGTTTCCTCCATTTTTTTCGCATATTCAGTGATAATATGTTATAGAACATGGACAGAATTTTTTGAGGGACCAATTAGAACGGTATATGGAATTCCAAAACGTGTAAGAGTAGTTCCGCGCGAAACAGACCTACGAAAAAGGGTCATGTCTCAAATTTTTTTCCTGACTTTTTTATCCGATTCTATGGTACAAAATATGACCTTTTCACTATCATGGAGCCCCAAAAAATTTTCCAGGTACTCTCTCAGCATCAATCAGCTAATATATAGCTGAAATATCAGCTATTACTGCTATGGGTCGTGAAACTGCTGATCAAATCAGCAAACACAAAAATCACGCTTAAATCGATGATTCTGATGAAATAACTCCACAAATCCGGGTTCTAATATCGACATGAACACATTAACGACTTTTTCAGACCAAGTCACGACGAACTAAGGCGTATTCGTTCGATATCTATTCATTTTGTGCCACGGGAGGCCCTATATAGCTGATTATAATCAGCTATAAATCAGTGATTGTAGCTGAAAATCAGCTAATGTAGCTGAAATTTACCTACAGTAGCTATTCGTGTCAGTAAAAAACCGTTCACTGAAAAATCAGCTTATAATAGCTGATTCAGTCAGCTAACATGGCTGGAATCTCAGCTAATATACACTGAGAGACTTTCGTCATCAAATTTTACAGATGTGGGATTAATTTTTAGAGAAAGACGCTGCAATTGGGGGACACTAGATATTTTTGAAACCTGGGCTGCAATTTTTGATGTCATGACACTAATTTTTCTTGCCGGACACGATAATGGATTAAAATATAATTGACTGGGAAAGAAGAAATTTTTTCCCCAAGGTAGTACTTGCACTGACTTATGAAGATGAAGTATAAATATGCTTAAACTCCTAATCAGATTTCGTACAATGTTTGATATATGGTGTTACATTATATAATGATATACTTATATTACGTTTGATACTTTTGTCGCTATATAACTAGATATATGTTACTCACCTCCTACCACACTCTCGCCATATACGGTATTCGTTTACGTCCAAATTTTGGAACTTCTATATATACAAACGAGGTTAGATTTGACCTCTTGCGAGAAAGATTAAACACGCCGTTTACGAATTTTCCTGAATATGGATGTGTTTTCCTTTGATGTACTAACATGCGTTAGAGCTCAACTCATCAATCCAACGTGGAAGGGAAATTCTAATATGTTCATTGAACTGAAAATTTGATTCGAAAGAGCTGTTATTGAGCCAAGATCGCTTCGGATCCATCTGGTGGCGTTAATGACAAATGGTGCCCTCTGTTTGCTACGTTTGAGTGGTTGTAGCGGCCGACACTAAATTTTAGTTCTTGAGCACTAATTTTTACTTCCCACGCGCCAATTTTTTGTGCCTGTGTGACGGGAGAGAAATTTTGTTGTGGGATCACTAAAATTTGATGTTGCATCTTTAAATTTTGCCGCGGATACTACACTTTCTGATGAAAATCAATCCTGTCCCCCGGATGGAGCCGATTGCAGCAATTTTTCATGTCGGGAGTTTCTCAGTGTAGCTGATTTTTCAGCTAAACGATATTCGAATTCGTGTTGTGCCGTATACACTATACACTGTCGTAATCAACATTGGATCGAAGGAGGATGTATTGAGAGGAAGCCTAATATGATGACAACATAAGTATATCGAGATCGAGAGATCTTCATTTCATACTCGGAAGGTGAGGTTGTGGCGTGAAACGTGCTATGGGAAAGATGAGTTTCAGAGCCTCCGAGCGGTGGAAAGTGGGATGGCACGCCGCACGGGAGGGAGCAGTCGAACGGGTTTATAGTGCGGGTTTCGGTCTTCTCATGCTTGCTGCAATTACTCAAACTTTTCCAGGGCTAGTTTTGCCTTATATTTTTGTTACGCAATAAAAATCAACTTGAAACATTAAAAATTCGCAAATGAACCTCATTCTATTCATACTTCTTTCTAAATCGTTAATGAAGCTTCTTCATTGCTCAGCATGGAATAAATTAAAGTTTAAAAGAACTTTTGGAGAACACTTTTGTACGCTGGCCGCAAAAATTTGCAGAATTTGCGATGAAATTCAGCACGGCGTGAGAGCTATATATGCGCAATCCACCCATTACCCATCATCCATCCATCCACCCATTCACATCCACCCATATGACCACCTATCACATTATGTTCCTTTTACATAGGTGACCCGATATACGGGAACCGCACAGACAGATTGTGGCTGGGCATTCAACTGTTATTTTCATAATCCACAGATAGAACCAGTTAGACTGGTTGAAGTTTTCATTCAACCAGCTGTCTGAAGTTTTTCGGAGAAATTTTTTACGGCGCGCAGATGGCCCACTTTTGATCCAGGTGGCCCACTTTCGATCCAGGTGTCCCACTTTCGATCAAGGTGGCCCACTTTCGATACAGGTGGCCCACTTTTGATCCAGGTGGCCCACTTTCGATCGAGGTGGCCCACTTTCGATCCAGGTGGCCCACTTTCGATCTAGGTGGCCCACTTTCGATCTAGGTGGCCCACTTTCGATATAGGTGGCTCACTTTCGATACAGGTGGCCCACTTTCGATACAGGTGGCCCACTTTCGATCCAGGTGGCCCACTTTCGATCCAGGTGGCTCACTTACGATACAGGTGGCCCACTTCCGATCCAGGTGGCCCACTTTCGATCTAGGTGGCCCACTTTCGATCAAGGTGGCCCACTTTCGATACAGGTGGCTCACTTTCGATACAGGTGGCCCACTTTCGATCCAGGTGGCCCACTTTCGATCTAGGTGGCCCACTTTCGATCTAGGTGGCCCACTTTCGATCTAGGTGGCCCACTTTCGATATAGGTGGCTCACTTTCGATACAGGTGGCCCACTTTTGATACAGGTGGCTCACTTTCGATCCAGGTGGCCCACTTTCGATACAGGTGGCCCACTTTCGATCCAGGTGGCCCACTTTCGATCCAGGTGGCTCACTTACGATACAGGTGGCCCACTTCCGATCCAGGTGGCCCACTTTCGATCTAGGTGGCCCACTTTCGATCAAGGTGGCCCACTTTCGATCCAGGTGGCTCACTTACGATACAGGTGGCCCACTTCCGATCCAGGTGGCCCACTTTCGATCTAGGTGGCCCACTTTCGATCAAGGTGGCCCACTTTCGATACAGGTGGCTCACTTTCGATACAGGTGGCCCACTTTCGATCCAGGTGGCCCACTTTCGATCTAGGTGGCCCACTTTCGATCTAGGTGGCCCACTTTCGATCCAGGTGGCCCACTTTCGATACAGGTGGCCCACTTTCGATCCAGGTGGCCCACTTTCGATCCAGGTGGCTCACTTACGATACAGGTGGCCCACTTCCGATCCAGGTGGCCCACTTTCGATACAGGTGGCCCACTTTCGATCTAGGTGGCCCACTTTCGATACAGGTGGCTCACTTTCGATAGAGGTGGCCCACTTTCGATACAGGTTGCCCATTTTCGATCCAGGTGGCCCACTATTGACGCACTACTTACGACTTAGAAATCGGGTGATCAAATGGATCCCAGTGCACTGCACGAACGATTCTAGAATACCAGAGCCCAAAATTCATCACGTGACCCCCAGTGCGCACGGAAAAACATTCCCGAACGGTGTATATCATCGTTCATAACCCTGTGTATTAGCTGATTCAATCAGTGCAAATCCGTTCACGTTAGCTGACGAAATCAGCTATCAATAGCTGATTTTCAGCTACCCTAGCTGATTCGCGCTGAGAGAGCACCTTCAACGTACATGACTTTGTTCTTTTGAATTATTTTCAACAAAAAAGTTAGGGTATTTTTTTCAATAAAACGGATTTTCCTCGAATTTCTTTAGAGATGCAGAGATGTGATTTGCAGCATTCAAAAGGTCTTCAAAAAACCTATCGAAATCGGTCTTGTAAAGTTGATTTTGATGTCTTGGGTGGTTTTATCGGGCAAAAGAATGGAAAACATAGAAGATTAAATTTCTCGAAAACCCAATTTTTTTAAACCTCGAAAATTTGACAATCAATCGAAAATGCTGTGTTCTTTCAGAACAAATAGTCCCTAATTCCTTTTTTTGCGTTCTAACGCCTATTTTTGCCACTTATCACAAATCCATTTTCTAGGCTTTTGGAAATCTTCTGTTTTCTCCGCATGCGCAGTAATTTGGATCCTTGCAACCGACACCATTAGAAAGCCAAGAAAATTTCCTTTGAAACAACCACCTGCCGAAGTCAATTCCGTGCATTTGAGCCAGAGTTGCAAGGTTCAAAAGACCACTGGATCTTGATAGTTCCTTAGAGTTGGGTCGGAGGTACTGTAGACAGCAGTAAGGAAAATCCACGCCTGCCCCCGTTCGATGGCGTCCATCGACGGGTCGCACTCAAGCTGGGGGTTCATCTTTTACACGTTGTAGATACGGTTCAAATGCATGAAATTGTCTTCAACAGGTGGTCATTTTAAAGGAAATTTTCTTGGCTTCCTAATGGAATTGGTTGCAAGGATCCGAATTTCTGCGCATGCGCAGACGATTCCCAAAAGCCTGGATAATGGATTTGTGATAATCGGCAAGAATAGGCGTTAGAACACAGAACAAGAATTCGGGACTATCTTTCTGAAAGAACACAATATTTCACATCAAATATCAAATTTTCAAGGTTTTAAAAAATCGGGTTTTCGAGAAATTGAATCTCCTATGTTCTTCACTCTTCCGCCCGATAAAATCACCCAAGACATCAAAATCAACTTTACAAGACCGATTTTGATAGGTTTTTCAAGACCTTTTGAATGCCGCAAACCGCATCTCTGTATCTCTGAACAATGCCGAGAAAAATCGATTTTATTGAAAAAAATAACCTAACTTTTTTGTTGAAAATAATTCAAAAGTACAAAGTAATGTATGTTGAAGGTACCTGGAAAATTTTTTGGGGCTCCATAGGTAGTGAGAAGTTGGTATTTTGTACCATAGAATCGAATCAAGAAGTTAAGAAAAAAATTTAAGACATGACCCTTTTTCGTAGGTCTGTTTCGCGCGGAACTACTCATAAAAAAAGTAGTACACGGACCTGACATTTCCCGGTTTTAGACATTCTATTGTCTAACGAGAAATCCTGACGTGATGGGACCAAACGACCCTGAAATTCGTATTTAGATGATTGATATGAGTCGGAAATAAATCCTCTGGATCAGATAATTTTATTTCTTCGCCTCTTTCGTGCTATCGAGTTTCCCAGGGAACGGATTTTGACTACAGGGGCCCGACATTTTGACCTTAAAATCGCTCGTGAAAATGAAGGAGTTCACATAGAAACTTTTCCATGTAGATTCCATCTAATCCCATCAAATATCAGTGGAAAAATTGTTCCCGCCCAGATAAGTCCACTCTCAGTTGGGTACCATGGTATGCACGAACCTGACATAACTTGATTACATGGCTCATTTTCGGCTAGAAATGTAGATGCAGCACTGGGAACTTTGTATCGGGGCTTCTTCTTGCATTGTTTGCCATATTTCCCTGAAATTTTGTTTGTGACAGAGTCCTTCAGAGTGAAGGAAGAGAGGGAAAATGGAAGAATGAAGATAGAAGATGCCGACAAGGGGCCGAAGAGAGGAAAGAGAGAAGAGGAACGCTCGCAATCGAGCGCGAGACACGCCGCTCATCCTGGAGTAATGCTCACGCGGTTCCGGGCTCAGATGGTATATGCAGGTGAATCTCCATCTTGATTGCCCGATGCCCTAAGTATCGGACATTAAGGGGAGAGGGATTTCACACGGCCGGGCCTACCTCTTGGTGGGCCCCACCCGAACCCGTGTCCCGCCTGGTATGGCCTGCGTGGACTATGCGTAGTCCGCGTAAGCTGAACCAGTCAAAAAAAGAAGTCCGAGTGTATTTGGGACGCGCTGTTGTTCTGAAAAAATGTCTCATACTTAGTAAAAATTCCATTACAAGAGGGAGGCACATGGCTCGGGGACTGAATTAACCATTTTAGCCATAATACCTATGGAAATTAGTTGATTCAATATTGTCCTTTGCTAGCAAAATTTGGGAAATGCGTTTGTATTGATAACCTCGACGCTAGCACTGAAAGCACGGGTGGAGCTCCAATTATTACAGTACAAGGACCTGACATCTCGATTTTTAATCTTTGAAAATGAAAAAGACGTCTCGACGGATCGATCTGGAAATTTATTTTTAACTGCATTTCAATAGATTACGTGCAGGAAAATTTGGTAGAGTGATTCGGAGCTTGTTCATCGAAATGCAAGGTCAGTACACGTTCTAGATAAGTTCTCGCGGTAATGCCCATATAGTCTCGCATTTGGTCACACCAGTAACACGTGGAATTTACCGAAAATTTAAAGAAAAGTAGATTTTGTTGACAAAATAGTCCCCAAAATATGGACATCAACTTTTTGCGAACGTTTGGATCACGACAAAGTTGTTTCGGATATGAGATGAGACAAGTGTACCAATCATGCGCCTCCCCTTTGAGCTGTTTGATCAATAGCTTTCTCCCACTTCAATATTTTTCAACGTACTCTAGCTCATTTTAGAGCTTGTTTTGAGACCTTTAAGATGAGCGAAGGTATATAGAGAGGGGTGATATTTCGTGAGTTCGCGAATTGGTACACTCGACTTAGCTCACATCCTTTAAAACGATGCAAATCGGCAAAAAAACTGAGACAAAAAATTCGTGTGCGTCTGAGAAACGCGTAAGGAACGGAGTTCCGAGATTGGCTTCGATGCGATATAAGAAAATATCAATATAATCTGAAACTCGTGATCGAATTATGATTGAGTTTCAAGTTTTTTGAACCTCATGGGATAAACATACCCATAAAGATACCCGCCAAGCTTCTGAGTGATTGAGACAGTTAGTATTACGCACTATTATCCGAATAAAATGATGAGTTCTTGGCCTTGGATGGACTCCTTAGAAGGTTATAGTGGGAGACATAAAAAGCTTGCAAGTTTGACTCTCAATCATCAATTCTCAAAATTTATGAAGTGCATCAGAGCTGATGAAATAAGATGAGAATTTCATTGGAATTCACTGGATTATTGAATGGAAGATGTCATGATCCAAATAATCTTTGTACCCTCCAGTTATGAGCATGATCTTATTTATTCAGACTTCAAATGTTGCCCAGAGAAGCACATAAATATCTCCTTTGGGCAGATTGGGGTTTTCGATGATGAGTGTGTATATTTAGAACTTATCTGAATTGTGATGTTTACAGTCCATTTCAATTGAAGCTCTGAAAAGCCGATAAGAGTGCCTTCAAATCCGTGAATCAAGTAAAAGGAGTGAATGATGAGTACGCAGGGGAATTTTTTGACTTTTGTCTCAAATTTTTGACCGAGAGAATGCTTTTCTACAACAAGTCACTACATTGCATGAAGTGATCTACCTTTTTGGCTAGCTTTTGCTCTATTTTAGGGCCATAGAGAATATTTTCTGGTATTTTCTGTTTATCTTTGAATAAATACTGAGTGCATGCCAATGTCGAGAGTGCCCAGTGACATATGTAGAGTGAAAGTGATGATAATGTAACCCATTATTTCAACTCTTGATTAAAGTACACTAAAGATTGAAATTATTAGTTGTTCATGATTTGATGCAACTCTATATGTAATGGATGAGGTCAAAAACAGGGTCATATTGATAAGCGCTATCACAATTTACCTACAGAGTGCACATACTGATTTCATCTAAGCAGATTATTGAGGTTGGTGACAAGTCTTTTCATTTTACAAGTTGAGACTGAGAAGCTTCTCATTAACCTCCTGTAACTCAGATAAAGTTGGTTAACTCTCTGAAAAATTGAGCAAAATGTATTAGAATTTTTAAATTTAGGGTAAACTAAAATTGACATTGGTCGTTCAATAAGATCTTAGAAAATTCTGACATTTGTCGTAAACTCTATGTAAGACATTGCTTAATCTAACAAATCACCGCATTGTATTATGCCTTTGCTTCTCAATCCATGATTCATTTTGTGTGGATTGAGATACGGTTTGGAATATTTTGAGATGCAAAGTAGTGACACGTATTATGTGAAAGTGGTGGGCACGAATAACAAAAAACTTTTGGTCATAGATCCCATCATTTGTAATGTTTTGGTTGCTCCAACAAAGACTCCTCACAATGAGAGGTCAGAACAGATGAATCGTATTCAATTCTCCATCATCATGAGATGAAGCAGCAATGAATAGGTTTCACCACGCACGTGTAATAACTATTCGCACTTATTATCACCACCAAACACTCACAATCTGTATAATTTGCATGATTAGTAATGATAATGAGGGAGCAGCAAAACGGCAATTCTCAGAATCATCTTATTATCCAGCAATACTAATTACAACAATCGAATATGCTGCTCTCAGTCGTTTACATACATAGCATCAGACAGCAGACCATAGCAGACGGATGTCGGCATCTGATGATGTGATATATCTGATGATAGGAATACACGCGCGGTTCCTCAGCTCAAGCCAGTATACCTATATCTATTTCGTGACGATTTTTCGTTGCATTGTGGCGGGTTGCATCTTTGCGGTGCGGTGTCGTTCAGCTGATCGCGCGCGATTTTACTCCTCAGACGAGCGTGAAGGAACTCCGTTCCAAAAAATTGAATCCGCTAAAGGACATTACGTTTGGTCGAATCAGAAAATTTTGGCTTAGGTTTTACTGAAGGTAGTTTTACCATGAATTTCTTAGCTGTGCGATAGTAAGATATACGAGTCTCACCATTTTTTGCGAGACGGAGAAATCATTTGCGGTTTATCCCAAACCGTCGATTCTATAACAAATGCAAAACAAAATTTTCGAGAAGGACAACGAGTGCCCATTCATGAGATCGGCGTTTGGGGGCATGTTGGGTACACTTATTTTGTAGAAGAAAATTATCGCGGATACGCCTACAAAGAAGCAGATTCATTTCTGAATTATGAAGAAATAATTCTTCGGTCTTTGCGAGTTAAAGTCAGCAGATATTGCTGACGTTTTTGGCATCAATCGAGAATGGATTTTACTCCACTCTCGATCAATGCACCTTTGGAGCCTCGTATGGTTCCGAGGATGCATCTAAAGGATTTTGATAGAAAGGAATGAAAAGTAAAGATGAGAAATGAGAAATTTTATGAAAAATTTGGATGCTACGCTGATATTATGCGTGTTTCGCCCTTCTCTCATTGCTCGGGCTTTTCAGAGTGGTGGAAGAGCAATGGAAGTTTATCACTGACACGCGGCTCAAGTGGCCGAATGTTCGACGGTTTGAACGCCCTTATATACGAAAGTTCATCTTCGTTAAGCGCTTGCGAGGAAGGTCGTTTTAACCCGCTATTTCCATTCGATTTCTGGACATTTTTACTTTGGCAGCTCTTCGGCCTTCTGCCGGAGATATATGTAATTAATTTTGACACTCGATCGATATGATCGGATATCGTATTTATCACTCGCGGGAATTTCAAATTATGAAGATATAATTTTTCGGTCTTCGCGAGTTGAAGTCAGCAGATATTGCTGACGTTTTTGGCATCAATCGAGGATGGTCTTTACTCCACTCTCGATCAATGCACCTTGAGAGCCTCGTATGGTTCCGAGGATGCATCTAAAGGATTTTGATGGAGAGAAATGAAAAGTGAAGATGAGAAATGAGAAACTCTACGAAAAATTTGGATTCTACGCTGATATTATGCGTGTTTCGCCCTTCTCTCATTGCTCAGGCTTTTCAAAGTGGTGGGAGAGCAATGAAAGTTTACCACAGACACGCGGCTCAAGTGGCCGAATGTTCGATGGTTTGAACGCCCTTATATACGAAAGTTCATCTTCGTTAAGCACTTGCGAGGAAGGTCATTTCAACCCGCTATTTCCATTTGATTTCTCAACATTTTTACTTTGGCAGCTCTTCGGCCTTCTGCCGGAGATATATGTAATTAATTTTGACACTCGATCGATATGATCGGATATCGTATTTATCACTCGCGGGAATCTCGAATTATGAAGATATAATTTTTCGGTCTTTGCGAGTTAGAGTCACCAGATATTGCTGACGGTTTTGGCATCAATCGAGAATGGATTTTACTCCACTCTCGATCAATGCACCTTTAGAGCCTCGTATGGTTCCGAGGATGCATCTAAAGGATTTTGATGGAAAGGAATGAAAACTGAAGATGAGAAATGAGAAACTTCATGAAAAATTTGGATTCTACGCTGATATCATGCGTGTTTCGCCCTTCTCTCATTGCTCGGGCTTTTCAAAGTGGTGGAAGAGCAATGAAAGTTTACCACTGACACGCGGCTCAAGTGGCCGAATGTTCAATGGTTTGAACGCCCTTATATACGAAAGTTCATCTTCGTTAAGAGCTTGTGAGGAAGGTCATTTTAACCCGCTATTTCCATTTAATTTCTCAACATTTTTACTTTGGCAGCTCTTCGGCCCTCTGCCGAGGATATATGTTATTGATTTTGACACTCGATCGATATGATCGGATATCGTATTTATCACAGATGAACTTTCGTATATGAGGGCGTTCAAACCATCGAACATTCGGCCACTTGAGCCGCGTGTCAGTGGTAAACTTTCATTGCTTTTCCACCACTTTGAGAAGCCCGAGCAATGAGAGAAGGGCAAAACACGCATAATATCAGCGTAGAATCCAAATTTCCCATAGAGTTCCTCATTTCTCATCTTTACTTTTCATTCCTTTCCATCAAAATCCTTCAGATGCCTCCTTGGAACCATACGAGGCTCTAAAGGTGCATTGATCGAGAGTGGAGCAAAATCCATTCTCGATTGATGCCAAAAACGTCAGCAATATCTACTGACTCTAACCCGCAAAGACCGAAAAAATTATATCTTCATGATTTGGAATTCCCGCGAGTGATAAATACGATATCCGATCATATCGACCGAGTGTCAAAATTAATTTCATATATCTCCGGCAGAAGGCCGAAGAGCTGCCAAAGTAAAAATGTTTGAGAAATCAAATGGAAATAGCCGGTTAGAATGACCTTTCTCGCAAGCGCTTAACGAAGATGAACTTTCGTATATAAGGGCGTTCAAACCATCGAACATTCGGCCACTTGAGCCGCGTGTCAGTGGTAAACTTTCATAACTCTTCCACCACTTCGAAAAGCCCGAGCAATGAGAGAAGGGCGAAACACGCATGATATCAGCGTAGAATCCAAATTTTTCATGAAGTTCCTCATTTCTCATCTTTACTTTTCATTCCTTTCCATAAAAATCCTTTAGATGCATCCTCGGAACCATACGAGGCTCTAAAGGTGCATTGATCGAGAGTGGAGTAAAATCCATTCTCGATTGATGCCAAAAACGTCAGCAATATCTGCTGACTTTAACTCGCAAAGACCGAAAAATCATATCTTCATAATTTGAGATTCCCGCGAGTGATAAATACGATATCCGTTCATATCGATCGAGTGTCAAAATTAATTACAGATTCATTTTTATCGAGAGA
Source organism: Eretmocerus hayati (assembly GCA_029851415.1). Taxonomy (NCBI): domain Eukaryota; kingdom Metazoa; phylum Arthropoda; class Insecta; order Hymenoptera; family Aphelinidae; genus Eretmocerus; species Eretmocerus hayati. Next base: position 108,531,893 of record CM056743.1, read on the forward strand.
AGCAGGAAGAGTGAAACTCCATGCTGGACTGCGTCATTCAAAATGTGCTCATCATGCACACAAAACAATGCCGTCTTCACAGTTCATCAGGGTCCCAAGCCCGACCGAAGTTGGGGCCCATGTAAGTCCACTGAAATTTTCAAATGAAATTTTGAGCAGATCCCAATACGCACTTCATGCGTACCATGCGACTGGCGAGTGAAAAGATAAACTGTGTAATCATGAAAATTTCACCTGTCTTTGTATTTTGGGCCCTGCTCTGGTGAACGAATATTCTGTCGGGGGAAAAATCAATCCGAATATCAAGGAAGGCAATTGAACCCGCAATCGGATGCTCATAATTTCAAATGATATTATATTCGTGAATCGGCATCGGAGGACTAATTTTATTTCTCTATCAATCTCGAGTTTGAGATCGATTAATTGAGAAATTGACGATCGGGTTTGATCGTGGAGGTGTTATTTAATGAAAAAATTGCATATGACAGACATCGAGAGAAAAAAGTCGCCTGGAGCCAGATTTGAACTGGGGGCCTTCTTCACACCGGGAAAGACACTCTACCAGCTGAGCTATCCAGGGCTCCAGGAACTCTTGTCTCGAAGTCATGCATATGCACGCCTTTTCTTTGCCGAAGGCGCCTGAAATCAGGTTACACTTTTATCACTAATCGATCTCAAACTCGAGATTGATAGAGAAATAAAATTAGTCCTCCGATGCCGATTCACGAATATAATACCATTTGAAACATAAGAGGACGAGTCAAGTTCGAAAAGTGTAACCTGATTTCAGGCGCCTTCGGCAAAGAACAGGCGCGCATATGCATGACATCGAGACAAGAGTTCCTGGAGCCCTGGATAGCTCAGCTGGTAGAGTGTCTTTTCCGGTGTGAAGAAGGCCCCCAGTTCAAATCTGGGTCCAGGCAACTTTTTTCTCTCGATGTCTGTCATATGCAATTTTTCCATTAAATAACACCTCCACGATCAAACCCGATCGTTTATTTCTCAATTAATCGATCTCAAACTCGAGATTAATAGAGAAATAAAATTAGTCCTCCGATGCCGATTCACGAATATAATACCATTTGAAACATAAGAGGACGAGTCAAGTTCGAAAAGTGTAACCTGATTTCAGGCGCCTTCGGCAAAGAAAAGGCGCGCATATGCATGACATCGAGACAAGAGTTCCTGGAGCCCTGGATAGCTCAGCTGGTAGAGTGTCTTTCCCGGTGTGAAGAAGGCCCCCAGTTCAAATCTGGGTTTAGGCGACTTTTTTCTCTCGATGTCTGTCATATGCAATTTTTTCAGTAAATAACACCTCCACGATCAAACCCGGTCGTTAATTTCTCAATTAATCGATCTCAAACTCGAGATTGATAGAGAAATGAAATTAGTCCTCCGATGCCGATTCACGAATATAATACCATTTTAAACATAAGAGGACGAGTCAAGTTCGAAAAGTGTAAGCTCATAATTTCTGTCCGTAAAACAACTATCCCCAAAACGTAGGAGGGCGATCAAACCCCGCTAATAACCGGGCACTCGGACCAAAAGGGCCCCGCCCTGAATCATAGGAATTTCGCTTTCAGTATTTTTAGTTATTTTATGTATGATTCAAGCCAGTTCACTCCATTGCTTAGAATTAGTAGGCTTATGAGTATATTCTTCCATTGAACTGAAGCACGTGTGTGTGCTTGCACCTGAATCACGGGCTAGTTTCGTACTTGCGTCTTCTTGCATAGAAACATGGAATCAATGAGCTTTATACCGATGAGCCAGACGAGATCAAATGAATATTCTAATTCTGTGGGGAAAGTCAAAATGGGCTAGTTTCACGGTTTCATTGAATCCGACTAACGTGGGATCCATTGCGCATCAATCTCTTCGGCTGGTTTTGCGATTTCATATTGACAGTTAGAGGAGTAACTCTCGCCAATAATTGATTCGATGAGAACATATAAAATGTCCATTGACGGAGTCTAGAAGAAGTATCAAGGAGCAAGTTTGGTTTTGACCGAAGCAGTATCGAATCAGATCGAAATCAAACTTAGTTCTTGATGATGCTTTTTCTCGACTTTGTCAATGAACATACATATCCTCATCGAATTCATTGTTGGCGAGAGGATTATTCTTCTAACGGTAAATATAAAATCGCAAAACCAGCCGAAGAGATTGGCGCGTGATGGGTCCCACGTGAGTTGAATTCAACGAAACGATGAAACTGATAAAACCAGCTTCTGCTGACTTTTCCCACAGAGTCAAACTGTTCATTTAATCTTGTTGGGCTCATCGATATGAAGCTCATTGATTTCATTTTTCTATGCGAAAATACGTAAGTGCGCAACTAGCCTGGGTTTCAGCAGGTGCAAGCACACACATGTGCGTTGAGTTCGATCAAAAGAGAGACCCATAAATCCACTAAAACTTATGATTACTTAAGAATATCTTCCGAAGATTACCTTTCACCAATCTCAGGATCCTGTATCAAGAGGCGCGATAGCGCCTCGCTGGCGAGTATGAGCAGACAAGAAATCGAGCGAGGCGCTGTGCCTCATATACTTTGAATTGGGGGTTTTCTAACCTCACAAATTTTTTCCACCTTACTTAATTCAACCACCCGCGTGCACAAACATCTCCTGCCACCCTATTCAGGGCTGTTTTCATACGGACTCACTATTAGTGTCATCAATTTCCCGATTCTGACCGCTGGGACTTTTATTTCGCTTCGCCAATTTTCACCACCTCAAAAAAATTATCCATTCGATTTGTTTAGACCTCGAATGCAGCTTCGATTTGTTTAGACCCTCGAACGCACAGCTTCGATTCGAGAGTTGTCGACGAGCGAGTGAGAGTGTGAGAGATAGATAGATAGATAGATAGATAACCTTTATTCGCCCGAGGGCAAAATTGAAAAATACAGTGGCATATGTCACATATGTTACACCTACATAATAAATATATAAAAAGTATAAATGATTGTCTTTTTGGTCAAGGAATATTAGGATTATCACAGAAAGTGACTAGTCATTTTAAGGCATCGAGAGATGCATAAAAGTCAGGAAGAGAATGATAAAATACATTTCCATATATATATATCAGTGTTCACAAGAACGATCGAGGGGAGAGGACATTCTCATGTAGAAAGGCATATAAAGGCTTGGGCCAGCAGAAATATCACAGGAATTACAATTCAGTGGCGAAGTAGCCACGTATAACTTTTTTAAGAAAGGAAACGCCGGTTGAGAAGATCCCAAACCTATCACAGTTTAGAGATTAAAATAATGCCTCCTCTCCACATCAATCCTCTGAGAAGACTGAGTCAGAAGTAAATCTTTTAAGGCCTCTTTGAATACTGATATTTTCCTCAGCTGCCGAAAGCCCGGAGGGAGAAAAGGAGAGAGAGAGGAGAGAGAGAAGATTCGTCTGCTTTGTTTACATCGCCATGCATCGCGGTGCCGCACACTGGGAACTTATGCAAATTTTTTCCGGACCATCTCTCACAACCGAACCAGGCAAGGTTTGACGAAGTGAGTTAGCTCGATGTCTCCGCCAACTCTTCTTCTTCACAGGAAAAGTTCTCAAATTAGTGACAGATCAATATTTTTCCCGTAATATTAGCGAATCTGAATAAAAATCTGCACCCGTTAGGCTCAAGTCAACTTCAAGTCGATGTAGAGACCCGAATTTTCACTCGATCGAGGTGAAATTTTGAACACTCTCCCAGTTCAATAGGGAAAAGGGGATAATGCGGTCAAAAATGGAATTATAATGATAGTCTTATCATTATAAAGTTTTTCCATTTTTTGGCCAAAATTAATCAAATTTTATATGTATCGATAGAGAAAAATTTTTTCAATGCAGAAATGTAATGGGCTAAACTTTCTGACTATTGGATGATATGATAAAAGGACTTTTAACCCTCTAAGAGAAGCCGACACAGAAGTAGTTGACTTTGCGGTTTGACTTTTAGAGGCCCATAAGACCGATACCATCGGTAAATCCCGACGGAAAATATAAGTCCGCAGCCAGGCTCGGGTCATAAACAACCCTCATAAAGCCATTATGAACTAACTCCAGCCAAATTCTGAATAATCGAAATAATCGAATTGCCCTCATTCTGATTGCGGAATCTGCTTGCTGATACCAGGCTGATCAATTACAAACTTGAATGGGAGAAATCGGATAAGATTAACTGTAAAAAATGATAATCGGCGATATCACTACAATCGATATCATCTTATCAGATATTGGCCGATTTCGACCATTCGAGTTTCTAAATGATCGGCTTGATATCAGTAAGCATATTCCATTATCAGAGTGTGGTTAATCCAATTATTTTGATTAGTCAAAAATTGGATAGGAGATTCCGTAATGACTTTATGAGGGTCGTTTATTTCTCAAGCCGGGACCGTATTGAGTAATAAACGACCCTCATAAGGTCATTACGGAATCTCCTATCCAATTTTTGACTTATCAAAATAATTGGATTAACCACACTCTGATAATGGAATATGCTTACTGATATCAAGCCGATCATTTAGAAACTCGAATGGTCGAAATCGGCCAATATCTGATAAGATGATATCGATTGTAGTGATATCGCCGATTATCATTTTTTACAGTTAATCTTATCCGATTTCTCCCATTCAAGTTTGTAATTGATCAGCCTGGTATCAGCAAGCAGATTCCGCAATCAGAATGGGGGCAATTCGATTATTTCGATTATTCAGAATTTGGCTGGAGTTAGTTCATAATGGCTTTATGAGGGTTGTTTATGACCCGAGCCTGGCTGCGGACTTATATTTTCCGTCGGGATTTACCGATGGTATCGGTCTTATGGGCCTCTAAAAGTCAAACCGCAAAGTCAACTACTTCTGTGTCGGCTTCTCTTAGAGGGTTAAAAGTCCTTTTATCATATCATCCAATAGTCAGAAAGTTTAGCCCATTACATTTCTGCATTGAAAAAATTTTTCTCTATCGATACATATAAAATTTGATTAATTTTGGCCAAAAAATGGAAAAACTTTATAATGATAAGACTATCATTATAATCCCATTTTTGACCGCATTATCCCCTTTTCCCTATCGAACTGGGAGAGTGTTCAAAATTTCACCTCGATCGAGTGAAAATTCGGGTCTCTACATCGACTTGAAGTTGACTTGAGCCTAACGGGTGCAGATTTTTATTCAGATTCGCTAATATTACGGGAAAAATATTGATCTGTCACTAATTTGAGAACTTTTCCTGTGAAGAGGAAGAGTTGGCGGAGACATCGAGCTAACTCACTTCGTCAAACCTTGCCTGGTTCGGTTGTGAGAGATGGTCCGGAAAAAATTTGCATAAGTTCCCAGTGTGTGCCGCACACTCAATTAGTGCATGCATGATCTTGTTTGGGCCAAATAGATTCAAAATGTGTATGTTTTTATGGAAAAAGGAGCCATTGAGAGTTTGAGAGTAAGGTATTCTTAAATGCGGTATATTGAGAAAACCTGTGCAAGATGTATGCTGGGATTCTTTGCCCCATCAGATTAGGAGTTTATAGATGCAACTTTGAAGTTTTGTATGTGATGCAGTACTAAATCTCTTCAGAAAACTCAGAGAGCATTTGCAAAGTACATGAGGATATGGCTTTGTAGTCCAATGAGTCACTTCATCTGCGTTAATACTTGTGATATTGCTTTCGATGTTTTTTTCTCTAAACATTCAGTCAAAAGTTGGATGGGAAGTTTCAGTGATTGATTACATGCATACACTGAATAATCTAAATGAATAGAGATTGAGCGGGCATTACTTCACTCTTGGTTTACTGATATTACAATCAAGATTCGATATCCTTGTGAGGACCAGACAATACATTTCATTATTTTGACTGCCTCTGGGCTGATTTTGAGTTTTATTCATCGGTGTCATCAAGTAAGAAGCTTGAGAGCTGATATGTGCCAAGAAATATTGGCAAGTGGTCAAGCGCATTTGATAGAACTACCACACACTTCCACAATCTTTCAGATCCAGATTAATAACTCTTTCATCGTCACAATCATACATGCGACTCATGGGTCCATTTAGTATTACTAAAGAGTTCTAGCAGAGTTATTGCTGCTCCAAGAAAGTTTGAAATCATGTGTTGAATTCATGAGTTGAGATGTGATGTAAAGAAGATATTCAAGCGCTCCATAAGATGGGAATATGGGTTTTTGGACTCTATAGGAGTTGAAGCTTGAAATTCTGCTCAGAACTTTTGACTATCAGGGAATCAAATATTTATATAGGGTAGCAAAACCTATGTCGCTCAAATTTTCTTGTCACCAAAGTTGGCTTGGAGCGGCTTTTGCTCCTCTTGTATTATTCCTCAGTACTATTTCACTTCAAATATTGATATCATGTTTGCAACCAGGGATATGTTAATCTTCTGGTTCTAAAACATATCCTGAACAATGAGGAATCAGGAGATTTCTAATCACAATCATAACATCCCAACTTTCACTCTCAATGAGGAACAATGTCTAATATTGTTCAAGCATTGATGTTATGATTGTGATAAGGAAATTTTCTAATTCCTTATAAATGAGGTAAGTTCTAGAATAAGATAAAGAGAAATGTCTCGTTCAAAAATATAGAATCAATACTTGGGTGGAATAATATTTGGAGATTTCTCAAGTATTTCAAGAGCCGCTCCAAGTCAACTTGATCTAAAAGATGATCTGAAAGAAATAATTATTTGTATTCTAGAGGGATATGTGATTAACAGATTCTCAAAGGCTGTGATCAGATGAGGAAGTTGATTTCTTCGTTTTGATTTTCATAAGAAAGAAATTAGATCCTTCCCCCCTCCATTTACTTTTTTCAAAAGTATAACTTGGCGAGTATGAGTTTGTTCCTCAAAATTTATTGATTTTTATCAGGTTTTCACAGTAAAAATGATGATCGATTCAATTCAGATGTATTACATAGTTTCAACTCTTGAAAGGAATGAAATCAAAAGAACTATGTCGAGTATTTCTGTAAGTTTGAGAGACCAACCATTTTCCGGGCAAAATACTTATGGCATTGTTTCAACTCGTGAAAGGAATGAAATGAATAAGAAACCATGTCGAGAGTTTTTCGAACAAGTTTGATTGTATAAGGTGATATGGATTTCGGAAATTTTACACGGTCTTTCTTTTCGTTGATTATTAAAACCAGAACTTGAATGAGAAAAATTGAAGAAGTCAAGTATAGTTGATTGAAGAATCACGCTAATTATTCTCGAAACTGTAGATTTTTCTTTGGAAATGTGGAGCGAATAATCACTCGTTGCTCTCCTTTGTATTATATGAACTATCATATGAGAGCGACGAGTGATTATTCGCTCCACATTTTCAAAGGAAAATCTACAGTTTCGAGAATAATTAGCGTGATTCTTCAATCAACTATACTTGACTTCTTCAATTTTTCTCATTCAAGTTCTGGTTTTAATAATCAACGAATAAGAAAGACCGTGCAAAAAATTCCGAAATCCATATCACCTTATACAATCAAACTTGTTCGAAAAACTCTCGACATGGTTTCTTATTCATTTCATTCCTTTCACGAGTTGAAACAATGCCATAAGTATTTTGCCCGGAAAATGGTTGGTCTCTCAAACTTACACAAATACTCGACATAGTTCCTTTGATTTCATTCCTTTCAAGAGTTGAAACTATGTAATACAGCTGAATTGAATCAATAATCATTTTTACTGTGGAAACCTGATAAAAATCAATAAATTTTGAGGAACAAACTCATACTCGCCAAGTTATACTTTTGAAAAAAGTAAATGGAGGGGGGAAGGATATATGTTACCGTGAAAGCCCGAAATCCGTGATTGACGGGCATTCACTAGTGAATCCTAAGATTCACTGGTCGAGGCCAGTGAATGCTGACATTCCCTAGTGAAAGCCCGGAATTCGTAGCTGATATCATTGCTGAGGCAATATTTCGGGCTTCCACTAGTGATTGTCAGCATTCACTGGCCATCGACCAGTGATTGTCAGCATTCACTGACCCGGACCAGTGAATGTCGGAGATCGGAAGAATTGGGTAATGGAAGTCGAATAAGATGTCAAACACATTATCTCATTATCCCAAGTTTTCGAGGCAGGTTGGAATATGGAAAAGTCAAGGTATGGTGTTCAATACTCTCTTAACCTTTCCGTATGAACCCCCACTCTGTGGCACCCCGAATAGAAACTTCGAAAAGAGTGAGTTCCCTCTTTTGGAGTGAGAATTTTATGCGGGCCCAAGTGAATCTCATTATTTCCGAATTGCCACAAAAAGGGGGTTTTACTCAGAAAGGTTGAGGATGTATGGCCTGTTTATTCATCACCCATCGAATGAGGTCAGGAGTCCCTGATTTCTAACCTTCATCTACTGATGTAGCCGTGGCGCACAAAATTGATAAGAGAACTATGTCAGCATGAACAGTGTGTCATGAATAATCATAAGTGAAACGTTTATGTCACTCAACTTTTGACATTGACAACTATTTCCTATGAGGTATTTCTGAGATCGACAAGTATTTGGCAAGACATTTCATTGACAACTCCTCATTGATAGACAATCGATATTTCTGCATATTTCAACCTGCCTCGGAAACTTGGGATAATGGGACAATGGGTTTGACATTTTATTCGACTTCCATCCCCCAATTCTTCCGATCTCCGACATTCACTGGGCCGGGTCAGTGAATGCTGACATTCACTGGCTGACAATCACTGGTCGAGACCAGTGAATGCTGACAATCACTGGTCAATGGCCAGTGAATGCTGACAATCACTAGTGAAAGCCTGAAATATGGCCTCAGCAACGATATCAGCTACGAATTCTGGGCTTTCACTAGTGAATGTCAGGATTCACTGGCCTCGACCAGTGAATCTTAGGATTTACTAGTGAATGCCTGGCAATCACGGATTTCGGGCTTTCACGGTGACATATACACCCATAGTCAAGAGGTCGGAGTATTATCTACGCGACCTACGCGTGGCAGATCTGGATTGGTGGTCATCCACCCGGTTAAGATCGAGGGTAATTCGTTGTTTGACCTGGATTTCCGATCCACGCACGTGACTCGGAATTTCATCACTTGTTTGTAGAAATTCAACCAGTATGGTTGGAAATTCAACCAATTTTCTACATTTTAGATAGCCTCGATTACTATTTTCATATTATCACGGGATGGCCTCATACGTATGGATTTTACGGGCCACATTCTTGCATTTTTTCACGAAGAAAGGTTTGTATCTTTCATTGACAAAAAATCTTCTGGGCAAGATTGAAACAAAATGATACTCAATAAAGCTCTCGAAACATTATGAGTACCTCCGTGGAAGCTTTGGAATAATGTGTGCCACCTAGTACAAACTTTTATAACGATTGGAAAAAGAACTATACGAGTCATTCCCGATGCATTTTCTATTGCTTCTTTTGTAGCAATCATTAGTTTTCCGATCCAAGGCTAGCCAGAAAACCTATCATCAAAAAAGGGGTCAAGATGTCAGGTCCGTGTACTATGGTTTTTCATTCTTTTGATCTTTGTGTGTGTGAAGTGCCGCAGTAGGGCTCGTTCGAGATCCGGGCTGGCAAATAAGGTAACTGTACCCAAATTTACCCCCAATCAAGTTCTCGAATGTACGCACACGCAGATCTTGCCCCGCATTTTTATCATATTCGTTACGTTAGAATATGAAAAAATAAACGTTTTCGACCAATCCCAAATGACTCATGCGTTTCTTGGAACGGAAAGAGGAGTTTTTGGTACTTTTGACTTCTTTTTGATAAGTCATCAAAAGTTGCGCGAAAAAAATTGGCGAAACCTATTTCCACGTACCTTAGTTCATTTCCTTCGTTTTCGTCTCAACTTCAAAATCTTCTTCGCGGAATCGCAATATTCAATCATTCGCATATTATTGAAATAAATGCAGTGTTACTAATCTGCCCTCATAGCCTTTTCTGAACTCGTCCTCCACTCCTTCAAAATCCATCAATTCAACTCATAAAGTTTCAAAGGTGATGAAAAAAACTACAAAATGAGCTCAAGTACGTCTTATTTGAGGGTCTGGGAGCCGAGATATCCCGATTTTAAGAAAACTCCGTATAATTGCATGGGAATAGGCCTCTTTCCCTCGGGGGGCCAATGAGGAACACACTGTCGAAAACCCGCAACAAAGTTTTTTTATGCAAAAATCAAGTAAGCTCGGCTCCACTTTTGACAACTGAATGATGTATATTAGCTCATTTTGAATGTCTTGAAACAAGCTTTGAAATGAGCCAAAGTACGTTGGAACATACTGAGATGAGTCAGAATGTCGAGCAAAACAAAAGTAGTGGGGGCAAATAAGGCGCACTTACCTCACATACGATATTATGGTTCCTATTGTGAATCAAATCCCACTGCTATAAGAGTCGAAGCACCTCTCCTTGTGTGAACGCTGAGCATGTACATTTTGCGACGCGATTTTATTTAAAATTTTACTCACTCATTTCTCCGCATTGAAAGTGAATGCAACTCATTCCAGACCTTCCCGCGATAATATCCCCTTACAGTAAATCGTCAAATGCAACTTTTCCATGCTACAGAATATCGAAAAATAGTATATTACGCAACAAGTGCGAGAAGGTCAATTTCCGCACAAGTTGCCAAACGAGTGCGAGAAGTTGATATTCACGCACACTTTGGAACTTCTCGCACGGCCAGAAGAACACATTTACGCACGCTCGCTTCGCGTTTTGTCCGCAAACACGGATACACCTACTTTTACATTTACAATAAACCAATCTGACCGCAAGACATCGCCACAAGCATTCTTTCGGAGGTATAGAGCACCCTTGAACGGGCTCTAGAGTCCACGCGGGAGATTTTAAGAATCCGAAAAAAATGTCGTACTATTTTAACATAGTAGTAGCTGGGAAATTTCTTCTGATTTTTCCCGGATTCTTCTGGTGACGGTTTTATCCACTATATATTCTGGTGACGTTGCTCCAAAACTACTCATATAGATTTTCCGTTATGATGCTCATGGTGCCCCCATCTGCATTCTGAAAGTCTCATCTGACTTCAAAACTGAAGTGACATTGTCATCATCTCTTGTAATCATGACGTATCTGTCCAACATCATGCAGTCAATTTGAAACATACGAAAATAGGTCTGGGGGAAGGACGGTCTCCCGACTCTTTCCCAAAGTTCCATCGAAATCGCATTGTCTTTCAAAGAAGAAGAAATACGAGGCAAGATGAGCTTTCCGATTTGGTAATGTATGTTAATTAAAGAAGGTGAAAGATCCGTTGATTAGATGAGAATAATTGAGAATAGTTTTCATGACTTCAAATTCAAAAATCAAAGGCAGAAAACGGGAAAGCATTCCGCGAATGGCGTTATGCAGCGCATTGTATTTCAAAATATCTTCTCCCATGAGGCCGTCGCGGGGATTGGTCCAACATGAAGAGGGCTATTTCTGTATTAACCTCGATTGGTTGATACAAAATTTTTGGAATCTGGCCAAACACAGTCAGTATTGAAACTGTCGGTTTTGAGTTTCGAAGTGACTCCGGTGTGATATTATACGCCGGGGTCATTCCGAAATTCAAAACTGACAGTTTTATCGTGTTCCTCGTGAAATTTTACGTCGAAATAGTGTATTTCGATGTTTTTCATGGTCCAAGAGGGCCCGTGAGGAATCACAATGATCCCAGAGGCACGGAGGGTGGGGAGGGCAAAATTTTCAGTATAGGGTTTTCAATTTTAAAATAAAATCATGTACGAGTGGCAAAGCAGGATACGTTGCAAAGGGCGTGGCGAAAGTTTTTCCTCATTTTTTTATATCAAAGATCGAAAATTCACGATGGTATCGTGGAAAACCGAAAGTTGGAAAATAACGCACATCCTACTATATACCTACCAAAATATAAGCTGGAATATCAGATAATGATTAAGCTAATAGATCAGCTGATTTTTTGGCAAAGAATTCTCAGTTTCAATGACACGCAATAAAGCAAGAAGGATGAGAGTCAAGGAGACAGAGAAAGCCCGGAAATGGGGTTGAGATATCAGCTTCAACTTTTCAGAAAATTGCTTGGCAGCAATGACGATGACATTATTATCCGAGATAGGCATGACAAGGGGGGGAGAGTAGTGTAAGTCGTGCAGTGGCAGATTCGTATTTCTGAGTCAGGCTATCCATCGGATGAGGGAAGAGAACAGGGAATCTCACGTGAACGAGAGTTGGAGAGGGGTAACGTAGTGGGGGAGCTGGGCTTCATGCCAATTATGACTATATATATTGTACCTCCCACATGGCTTGCTGATTTTGTTATACTCTTTGACCAGAACTGGCGCCGAATTGACTCGTGGCCATCCTAGTGGCAGTCTTCAAGTATCTTTCGCGTGCGTAACAATCGGGTGGCTAGTAATCCCCTTATGAATACGCGATTGAGAACTTCTATTACGAGTACGTCACAACTATGCGTGCATGCCAGAACATTTCGCGATATCTTCTCCGAGTGGGGGCAGAGCACAATTAGAGGACTTGATTTATGTGGGTGACATTCAATTACCTGAATAGAGTTCGACGAAAATACAGGAGTGAAAAATACTAGATCAGCTGAGAAAGATCGAGGAAGTATCCATGAAGTCATTCTGGCCAGCCTACGCGTATAATAAGATTCACAAATCATACGTGGGCCGGAATTCGAAGTGCAAATAAATCTAGTCCACCTCGTGAGTCCGGAAACACGTGTATTGAGGCTTAGAGCTATAGACGGAAGACCTCATATACCGATTCATAAATAACTTCGTTTAAAGGGCATATGGAGGAGACTTGAGGGGAATGTCTTATTGTGCGCCCGCGAACTCATGTGCAAGTCGTCAAAACACGAGGAGTCTCGGTATATCCAAATCATAAGTGACTATAAAACGGGTGACATACGAGCTAGCAAACGTGTGCGTGTAACATAATAGAAAGAGAGAGGAGACAAAGGAAGAGGGAACTATAAGAGAATAGAGAGGTGGAGACAATATTGGAAAGTTACGAGTCAAGCTGTTATTACAGAGAGTTGATAGTGATAAAACTAAGCTATTCCAAAATATTATCTGCATCACTATATTTCATGCATCCTTGGAACTTTCGCATTCGAAGTCAGTTCAAGTTGTAACAAGCATACTGCACAAAATGTCTCAAAAACGAAGAGAAGATAATCCTCCTGGTTATAATTCAACCAAACAACAGGTGAGGAAACAATGTTTTGATTAATATCTACATGCTTATTATTGGGACAAATTAGTCCAGTCTCCAGAGGATATTGATGAATCAAAAGAGGTTAGAAAGGATTGAATCTTTACTATACACTTCAATTCACGGCTCTAATATTTTTCTCACCAACTGAAGAGCATGAAATAATCTGAAATTATACCGGCCAGCCCAGTCACTTTTGAGAAAAGTCGTATGCTATGCAGTTGCCCATACCTCTGATCGTAAAATAATGACCTCTGACCGTAAGTCGGTGCATAAGAACATTATGCACCGATGCGAGGTCTGACCGTTTTGGGGCACGGGAATGAATTTTCTCCGGATGTAACGAGGGAAAAGTATTCCCCGTGCCCCAAAACAGCCCGACAAGCAAGGTGAATTTACTAGTTTTTGGTATCAGGGCGACTGAACGCCAATTTTTCCTACCAAGACGGGAGGAAGAATGGCTGTTTAGTCGTACTATACCAAGAATAGTATATTATGTGAGTGCCAAAAATCTTTGTTCTTTGCGAAAACTCTGCTGGACGTCGGCAAAGCCGGCGCCCAACAAGATTTTCGTGAAAAACGAAGTTTTTGGCACGAGTCGTATGAATCATTTCTGACCCTAGTCTTTATCTATCTCTTGGGGAACTCTCCCGAATAATTATGATGAATTTCAGAGAACATTCACTGTAACATCATTATAGATGATGAAAGCGTGGTGTGTTGAACTTCTGGGCAAGGAATGCAGGATCTATGGACATTTTCTCATCGGCAAAGGTGAATCTCAAGTCTGGGAAAATAACATTGCACATTTTATCATAAGGTCAGTGTACCCAACTTGCCCCCATTAAGCCATTTTCTTAATAACTTTGGCCCATCTCCATATTTTCCAACGTATCTTAGCTCATTTTAAAGCTTGTCTTAAGACCTTCAAGATGAATTGAAGTACATTCAATTCCAACCAGCTGGAACCAAAATTTTTTAGTTCTCCCAAAAGGTGATTTTTGAGAGTTTACAAAAGTGTTTACCCAACTTGCCCCCATTAAGCCTTTTTCTTAATAACTTTGGTTTACTTCAACGATTTCCAACGTGCTTTAGCTCATTTTAAAGCTTGTTCAAAGACCTTCAAAATGCACTAAATTACGTCCAATTTGGATCAATTGGAGCCAAACTGTTCCAAATCTTCCGAAATAAATGATGGAAATCGGCAATAAAGTGTTTTTATCGCCGTGCACGCACATTTGGAGCTATTCGGTGGTTCGAAACACTATTTCTGACCTATTTTGACGTGATAAACACGTTCTGAGTGGCGAAAGAAGTCGTTCAGCACGCCCTTTCGAGATAAACATATGAGGGCATATTAGGTACACTCCGATGTTGGCATCCTTGTTTACAAATCATCTCCGTGTTTTGCACGTAAAACAACTCCATATTCAAATTTCGCAATTTTAGAAAATGGATTCTGAAGGCCTTGAAACAAGGAATCGAATGCGCTAAGATACGTTAAGATTGGTTGAATTCAAAAAATTTGGTGTCGATTTTACTGAACGCAATTCCCTCGGTACTTTGTTAGCTAAGCAATCACGAAAAATAAAAAAATCACTTTATATTTTTTGGAGAACGCAGGGATGATTCGGGGTCGATGCAAACTACTTACTTTCTTATATTTCAACATAACAAACGTGAAAAAAAATTGCCGGGAAGCCAAAGAGTGCCCATCCCCGAGATCGGCATATGGGGGCAAGTTGGGTACAGAGGCAAGTTGGGTACACTTACTTTATATGATTATGGGACAGTGAATGTTCTCTGAAATTTATCGTCATTGGTCGGGAGAGTTCCCCAAGAGATAGGTAAAGACTAAGATTGAAAATTATTTTTTGCGATTTTCCGATGTTTGAGTACTCATAAAATCGCAAAAAAAACCAATCGCTCAGAAGCGAGCTACTACCTCATAAACTCGGTGCGAAATGTACTATTCTACAATAAGCGGTATGGGCAACTGGCATAGCGTACGATTTCTCTCGAAATGAATTGGGTTGGCCGATGAAATTCAAGATTATTTCACGCTTCTGAATTGTTGAGGACGATATTAGAGCCGTGAATGAAAGCGTATCGTGAAAACTCAATTTTTTCTCATCCATTTTTGATTTTGTGTTTTCTAGTAAAATGTGTGTGCGTCAAGTTTATCCATCTCACTAAATATATACAATCATAAGACCGTGGTCATCTCTTATTCCGACAGCCTGCGTGTACGGTCACCGCTAGCTGCCGGCCAGAATGCATAAAAAGACATTACCAAATACCAAGCCCTGTTTCACCACACGTTTGGTAAAGTTTCGTTGTTTGGTCAACCCTGGTCCGCTTCCGGTCTTATGCTGCGTGTAATGGAGACGCATAGCAGTGATGCATTTTTAGGTCACAGTGTGAAAAATGTTGATGTAGAATCAGAAATCGGTGAATACCCAACCTTGAGAGTTGTGGATTTTAGCTACTTTTTGCTATCTTACAAGCGCTTGTGAATTTACCACTCTCAGAGGGAGTAATTCTTCGATATTACTCTGAGACTGATAAATCTCCCCCTACAGGAGTATACACTGCGCATGCGTGATGCGAGCAGCAGAGCATCTCAATAGACTCGTAATTTGAGAAATCATCACCAACTAATCCTATAATGTGCGCTCCGCGCGCGATGTTTTTGTTGTACGCCCGCATGAAAAAAACTGCCCACCAGAGTACCTAGGTGCTTTCACAAGGTAGCTATCCACTGAAACTGCCTAGGTATTCGCATATGTGAACTACCTACCAAATTTTGGATGCATATATTTTTCTGTATACCTCTTTGTTTCGACAAAACCTTCTCATGTGAGGGGGCGTTTTCGAGTAGGTATGAGTGGGTACTGAATACGGGTGCTATCAGGATTATAGTCTTTCTAACTCTGAACTATCGGCTGACTTTTGGGGTGATGTTATTTTGGATTCGACGTTGGCAAAGAGTCTACCCACGATGACAACGTCAACAGCGACGAATTTACACCGTCAGCGACGTTGGGTGGCATTCTGTGGTGAACGTCTATGATGAGTCCGTCAGGTGGCGTTGACGGTGTGTCCGTCAGCGTCAGCCTTTACATCGGTGACGTCGACGACGAGTGCGTCAGTGACGTCGAAGATGAATACGTCAGCGACGTCGACGACGAGTGAGTCAGTGACGTCGGCGGCAAGTCCGTCAGTCCGCGCCGTCAATGAAGTAGAAGGTGATTTCGTCGACGACGGCAAAGAACAGTCTGGCAATCTGACGTCGGGGCATGCAGCAACAATTTCAATTGGTACAATCCAAAACTACCCCCTTCATTCACCCTGCTGAAAATAATTTCGTGGGATCCCATGGGATCCCTTGGGACCAGGTCCCACCGGATCCCATTAGATGATATGTTGATCCCGATCTCGATCTCTGAATGATTACGGGTATGAATATTTGAAATCGATTGATACTCCACGAGTGGAAAAAATCAAGCATCGAGAATCAATCCCTTCACTTCTCTCAAAATGTACCTTTAGCCGAGAGAAGATGCCTATGATGTGTCAAGTGTCAACAGATCAAGTGAAGAGTAATTCTCAGAGCGACACATGACGTGGGTTTCAAGTTCGAGAACGTGTAGATACTGAGTCATCTAATGATAAGGACTCGTAGCAGTGATGCTTTATACATAATCTTAGGCTCTTGAGAATTTTTTCACGCGAATTAAACAAGTTCTCATGATGGGATTGGAAGAAGAATTCAAACTATCTTCCATGGTCTGGTTTATTCACAAACTTATGTATATTCTCCTATATTCACTTCCGTCTGATTATTATAATCGATGTAGAGTATTGATCAAGTAGCTGTACTAATTGCTAACAACAAAGACAATATCAAATCCGAATCCCATGGGCTTTGGTTTTTGGAGCGAATTCATTGTATGAGGGGCGAATAAACATGTTATATAGAGAACTTTGCGGAAAAAATTATCCTACCCGATCATTTATGAAGATCATGGAAGCCTCGTTCACGAATACTTTTGGGGATGGGTGCTCACTAATTACCAGTACGTGAGTACCGAGTTCTCCTCATCCTCCTAGAATGATGTATCACCTTGTCACTTGAGTGTTGAGAGTTGAACATTTCGTTGGATTTTAGATATTAAGCTTCAATTGCAAAGAGGGAATACTCGTTGTATAAAGCAGGGGACATTATGTTCGAAGTTGCTCAATACTACACCTTAAGGGATCCCTTAAAAAAAGTTCATGTACGTCACATCGTTCCTACGAGTTCTTATCATTAGATGACTCAGTATATACACGTTCTCGAAATGAAATCCACGACATGTGTCGCTCTGAGCATTGTTCTTCACTTGATCTGTTGACACTTGATGACATCATAGGCATCTTCTCTCGGCTAAAGGCAGATCTTGAGAGAATTGAAGGGATTGATTCTCGATGCTCGATTTTTTTAACTCTTGGAGTCAGTCGATTTCGAATATTCATACCCCTAATCATTCAGAGATCGAGATCAGAATCCACGAAGCATCTATTCTTCACTCCCCATGTATCAACCCCTTCTTGGGCCGGGGAAATGATGTTTGAAACTTGTATGCTGCACGTCTTCGATGCCAAATTTTGCAAAATATAGAAATTAGATATTTTACCAGGACCAGGTCCCACGAAGTCCCATGGGATCCCACGAAATTATTTTCAGCAGGGCAGAGTACCCTTCGAGACATGCCGACTGACCGCTATCCAAACTGCCTACCTGAGTTCCGTTCGGTGGGTACTTCACCACATGCTCTACCATGGGTAAACTTGGTTGGTAGTTTTGGCTAGGCACAATCTGAGACTGCCCCTTCAGACTACCCGTATGACAAAAATTTTCCACATGGATTTACCCACTTGTAAGTGGTGAAAGTAATTAGGAAATTCGCTACTTGGATAACCTCCTTGGAATACCACTCAGACCATGTTGGGAATTCGGACCCTTCCGTGCCCCTTCAGGCTAACAAGGAGTGGTCCAATATTGCGGAACACAGATCTTGACGAAACTTCGGGAATCATCTGTTTTTGGTGAAAAATGAAGGTATCTCCAAGGGTTTAATTCCATGGACCTCCTATCCTGTGATACAGCTATGGAGATTAGCATTGCCAGTGTAGGCCTATGTTGAAAAGTCGTGTGTATATATATATATATATATATATATATATATATATATATATACTTACAATGCTAATCTCTGTAGCTGTATCTCAGGATAGGAGGCCTATGGAATTATACCATTTGAGATACTCTCATTTCTCACCAAAACAAGATGATTCCCAGAGTTTCATCAAGACCATGTTCCGCAAGGTTGGACCTCTCCTTGTAAGTGTTAAAAGCCTTGTCCCACATAGACCAGGTGGGTAGGAACTCACGTGAGAATTTTTTCTACGTAAAATATGTACAGATTTCGCCCACGTCGCTCAGCCATGCAGGATGTGGATGATTTTTTTACCCCTCCTGGCGGGCAAAATCTGAGGTCTCACCCACCTGGCAACTACCCACATACACCATAAGTAGACAAGCTCAACTAGGTGAAATTTTGTTTTTGAAAACTGAAAAAAAATTTAATGAATGAATTTATCGTTTTTTCGAGCCACTTATAATTGTCGCGCTCAGGTGGCGATCACAGTTTGACAAATGTCAAACTGCGACCTTCGAGGCTCCACTTTCATAGTGGCTGCATCACCAAGGAATTTTTTATTTTTTTGATTTTTGGATTTTTCAATCTTTTTATTGAAAGATTGACCGAGAGATGAAAAAATTCTTCCTTGGGGACTTGAACCTCGCAATCTCCGGTACTCCGGACCGGCACCTTAACCAATTAGAACCACCAAGGCGATTGCGTATTCTTTCGCTCGGGGAAGCCTTCTCTCATCTCTTGTGCCAATCTTTCGATGCGGTCAATCAAGGAACCATGACCATTCAACAAAAATTATTCAAAAAAAAAATTATTTGGGTAAATATTTTGAAAATTTTAGATTGAGTTCTGTTCAGTTACAGGCTCATTTAGTCAGGAAAACCGAATCAGAAATTCTCAGATTTCTAATTTGAACTCTGGTGCTCAACACGCTTTCACTCGAGACTGAACCCGCGGCATTTGGATTACAAGCCGAGGACCATATCCACTAGCCTAAAGTCTTGTAACACAGACTGTGCACTAATAGCCCTATTTGAGCTACTAGGATCGAAATTATTACCTACATGGTTGTCGTTGATATTTATCGACATAGCCCAAGTGGGAAATTATGTGGATATCGTCCACGTAAGATGTATAGGAGGAAATCTACCAAACCTTCAACTTTTGGACCATCCGAGAAGAAATTTTTTTTCCTCCCCGTCGCTTTTGAAACCAATTCCATAGTGTTTTGATACCTCTAAAATGTGAAAAAAAAGTTGTGCCCACCATTTTTGAAAGATGTTAATCCTCTGAGAACAATGAGGTGGAATTAGTCTATTACCGTTTTGCACTTTTAGAGGCTTTCCACATGGGTGGATTGTGAATAATGCAGTTTGATGGTTGATGAAGATGTTGTTGCACTCGTTTAATCAAATTCCATTTCCAGAATTGAGTCTCTTTCCGTTATACTCATCGACTACCATTTTTTCCGCGTTCACAGAGTTGCCGTAGGTTTATGCAATTTTCGCTTTCCCAAAGCTTTCTCAATTGAATTATGATAAGTTTGCAGAGTGAAAATGGTGTAAGAACTACACACAAAGTCGACAGCTATAATTCAGATCTGTTACGTTCATCTTTTTCGACCGGAAAAATCAGCTTTCGGAGGCTGAACAAGTTCCCCGAGCTCCTCCCTCAAATAACAATCGTTATAGGCACCCCATTGAAGTGAATAATAATTCATCATAGGTCGAAGTAAAATGGGCAATAGGATTTAGGAGCGACATCTGCTCATTATTCGAGTAACGAAGGTTTATTTCCTTTTTTGGAGCGGTGGGCGCGACAAATTCAGCAAGTGCAACGTCACAGATCTTCGGCCAAAATAATGTGTCACTGCCAAACGAAGGAGCATTTTGATTGTCTGTTCTTACTCTTCAATTTACCACCGCCCGATTCATCCTAGCTCGAATGTTATTTTTTTTACATACGAAAAATTGGAGGAAGTGAGTATTTTCCAAAAAGTGAGTTACACTTTTCATGGGAGTTGAGCCTGTCTACTTATGGTGTATGTGGTTAGTTGCCAGGTGGGTAAGACCTCAGATTTTGCCCGCCGGGAGGGGTCAAAAAACCATCTACATCCTGCATGGCTGAGCGACGTGGGCGAAATCTTTACATATTTCACGTAGAAAAAAATCTCACGTAAGTTTCTACCCACCTGTTTTATGTGGGACAAGGCTTCCACCACTTAGCCCATATGGGCACGGCAGGGTCCAAATTACCAACATGGTCCAAATGGTAACACAGCCCCACAAAAAAAAGTTCTGACCTGACTTCCAAACCATGCTACCTTTATGTTTTTGGAGTTGCTGAACCCGAATCCGAGGTCAGTTTGGCACGTCGAGATTCTGATATGACCTCAAAAAATCACAATTTTACAAAATCGATCGGAGATTATAACCAAACCATACTAAATATAGTTTTATGGAGTAAATATAGATTTTTGGGGTCGCTGATACCAAATCCGAGGTCGATTTGGGCCCAGCATAGCAAAGTTCTGACACAACCTCAAAAATTCGTGATTCTTCGAGAACGCTTGGAGCTGGTGATCAAACCATACTTTGTTTTGCACTTACTCCATGTTTTTGGGGTCGCTGAATCCGAATCCGAGGTTGATTCGGTCCCAGCATTGCAAAGTCCTGACATAACCTCAAAAATCAGGGATTTTTCGAGAGTGCTTAGAGCTGGAGGTCTAACCATTCTTTGTGTTGCGCTTACTCTATGTTTTTGGGGTCGCTGAATTCGAATCCTAGGTTCATTTGGCCCCAGCATTGCAAAGTTCTGACATAACCTCAAGAATCCGTGATTTCTTGAGAATGCTTGGAGCTGGTGATAAAACCATACTTTGTCTTACACTTGTTGAACCAAGGATGTTTTCTGCTATATTCGAGAGCTGCTCCAAAGCCCTGACTCTCAAATTCCTGAACTTAAAAGATTTGTCGATCCTATAGATTTCCATATCCAGAATCTCAGGAGGGAATTCCAACCTGCGGATTCTCGAATCCCATAACCCAAGAGGCTCTCCAAACCTACCAATTTCCGAATTTTGTAATGCTTAAAAACTTGAGAACTGGCGGACTCGAAGACCCTCCCGAGTTTCAAGATTTGAGTATCTCCAGATTTAAGAACGTCTGTGGGTTTCCAAATTCGAGAATTTTCGGGGTTGGCAGACTCTCCAATGCAAGGCAGTCGTAACAGTTTCTGTCTCATATGTTCTAAATTTGTGGTAAAAAATCTGCGAGTACCTATCGACAAAAACATCTGCGAACTGTACGAAGAGATTTTTGAGTCAAAACTTGATCAGAGTAACCCATGGGTGCCGTGCGTGATTTGCAACGCTTGCAAATCAATGCTGTTTCGATGGAAGAAAGAGAAAAATCAAAAGCTTAGGATGTAATATGAGCCTCAAGCTAGATTTCTTGGACGACCATCTGGATGAATTCCCAGAAAAACTGGGAGACTTTAGTGAAGAGCAAGGCGAACGTTTCCATCAAGATATTGAAGTAATGGAAACTCGCTATCAAGGAAGATGGGATGTGAACATGATGACCGATTTCTGCTGGATGCTAAAGCGAGACACAACACCAGGGGAAAGAAAACGTTATACTCTACATAGGTCATTCGAAGAGAAGGAGACTCGCTATAGCTCCAAGAGAGAGTAGAGCTCTGCTCCAATGACTGTTGCTCGGCACGCTTTGGTTCCTCTCGCAAAACTTGCAAGGAGAGCTAAGGCACCCCGGTGTCTCGGTTCTGGAGCTTGACAAACCTCCGATCGTCATCAACCTCTGATCATTAGCGCCGAGCATCCTTGAGAAATCATGATTTTTTGAGGTTGTGTCAAGGCCTTAAGTACTGGGACCATATGAACCCCGGATTCGGATTCAGCGACCCCAAAAGCTTAGAGTAAGTGCAAAACGAAAAATGGATTGATCACCAGCTCCAAGCATTCTCGAAAAACCACGGATTTTGGAGGTTATGTCAGAACTTCGCTATGCTGGGACCAAATCGACCTCGGATTTGGATTCAGCGACCCCAAAAACATGGAGTAAGTGCAAAACAAAGTATGGTTTGATCACCAGCTCCAAGAACTTTGCTATGCTGGGACCAAATCAACCTCGGATTTGGATTCAGCGACCCCAAAAACCTATAGTTACTCCACAAAACTGTATTTAGTATGGTTTAGTTATGATCTCCGATCGATTTTGTAAAATTGTGATTTTTTGAGGTTATGTCAAAATCTCGACTTGCTGGGACCAAACTGACTCCGGATTCGGATTCAGCGACCCCAAAAACATAAAGGTAGCATGGTTTGGGAGTTAGGTCAGAACTTTTTTTTTGTGGGGCTGTGAATTTATGCAAGTTGCGAATTTTCTACTTACTTTCACCACTCACAAGGGGGAGAATCCATGTAGGATATTTTTTTCATACAGGTACCCATCCGGCAATGCCAAGTAGAATTACCTACCTAACTAAGTTTCTTCCGGTAGGAACTCCGCCGTCGGTAAAATTGGTTGGTGGTCTTGGCTATCCAACTCTGAGACTGCAAAAGTCGAATTTTCAACCAACATCTGTATAGCTCAAAAAATTGTTTGCGTCTGCAAGTTGTATCACCATTGTGTTTTGAAATACAGATGATCAATCTTCTGTTTCCTCGAAGGGAATTGGTTGTGTTCGTAATAAGGGATTCTTCTAATAAAACCTGGATTGAAGTAATAAAATTTTTATTGCATAAGTTTTGCTGAAAAAATCGATTTAAACACAACCAATTTTCTTCGAGGGAACAGGAGATTAATCATCTGTATTTCAAAACATGATGATAATACAACTTGCAGACGCACTCATACCTACTCGAAAACGCCCCCACACATCAGAAGGTTTTTTCGAAACAAAGAGGTATACAGGAAAATATAGGCATCCGAAATTTGATAAGTAGTTTACATACACGAATACCTAGGCAGTTTCAGTGAGTGTTTCAGTGGGTGTTTCAGTGTTCAGGGTAGTTTCAGTGGGTGGGGGTGGTACCTAGCAGTTTCAGGCAGCTACTTTGTGAAAGCGCCTAGGTACTCTGGTGGGCAGTTTTTTTCCGTGCGGGCACTTTGTCACATCTTTGAATATTCTGGTAATATCCATGCGAATCATTCGTGTATGATTCTCGATCTTCTTGTTCTGAACTTTGCTACATCATCCTTGAATAGTCTGGTGATATCCATGTGAATAATTTGTGTATGATTCTTTGATTATAAATTATTTCAATCCTGGGATCTCTTGGGATGAGGTAATGAGACTATTCTAAATTACCCGTATCATCTGTATCTCATCCTGAAGAGATGGGAAATATTTGAGGGCCTATGCATTCTCATATGAATATAGGGACAATAGTGTATATATATATGATGAATTCCACGCCAAAGCGGCCTACGGGAAGGGGTCATCTCTCAGATTCTTTTTTAACCTTTTTCATTCGATTTTAGGGCCCAAAATAGGAACTTCGGACCACCTATGGGGTCCCAAAAAAATTTCTCCTCTCCATTGCACGCACATCCGTAAACGGACCGAAAATTTATCGTGTAAAAATCGATGCTCTATTATTCACCAAAATGGGAATATTCCGAGTTTTTGAATAGCTATCGATTTGCAGGTTGCGGCATCTGAGAGGGCATCAAAAGACCTATCGAAAACGTTGTCGAAAATTCCTTCTCTGTGATTTGGGGGCCTCCTGGAGGCCAAAGAGTGTTTTTCACTAAAATGTTGATTTCTCAAAATGCCATTTTTTTATTTTGTGAAAATCATTTATTCGACGTAAAATTTTGCGTTCTTTCGAAAAAATGGGTTTCGGAGAAGTTTGGGGCGATCCAAGTGACTTATGAGCCATTTTTTGAAAATTCGATTTTTTCGGTTTCAGAAAAAGGCGATTTTCTGCGCATGCGCACAAACGTAGACTTTCGGCGCCACTTTCAATGGAAAGCTGACAAAATTTCCTATAAAATGACCACCCGCAAAGTTGAAATTCATGCACTGAAACGCGATCTGCAAGGGTTAATTATGTCGAATCAAAATCACATGAAAATCCAGCCCATTAACGCCTTCGTGGCGTCTACTGAGATGACACATTCACGAGATCTTCTCGGGATTCAATTTTGAGTACGAAATTGACCTGAAAGAAATTCGGACCACATGGTTTCAACGTAAAATTGTATGAACTTTCAAAATATGCGATGAAAAACCCCGTTTGAGACGAACCCGAGGTGCTACATTCAATTTTTTGCCAGAAAAAATGATATTTCACATTCGAAATTGCGAAAAATTGAATGTAGCACCTCGGGTTCACCTCAAACGGGGTCATCGCATATCTTGAAAGTTCATACAATTTTACGTTGAAACCATGTGGTCCGAATTTTTTTCAGGTCAACTTTGTACTCAAAATTAAGTCCCGAGAAGATCTCGTAAATGTGTCATCTCAGCAGGCTCTCATGGGCTGAATTTTCATGTGATCTTGATTCGACATAATCAATCCTTGCAGATCCCGTTTCAGTGGATGAATTTCAACTCTGCGGGTAGTCATTTTATAGGAAATTTTGTCAACTTTCCATTGAAAGTGGCGCCGAAAGTCTACGTTTGTGCGCATGCGCAGAAAACCGCCTTTTTCTGAAACCGAAAAAATCGAATTCTCAAAAAATGGCTCATAAGTCACTTGGATCGCCCCAAACTCCTGTGAAACCCATTTTTTTCGAGAGAACGCAAAATTTTACGTCAAATATATGATTTCCAAAAAATAAAAAAATGGCTTTTTGAGAAATCAACATTTTAGTGAAAAACACTCATTTATCTTCAGGAGGCCCCCAAATCACAGAGAAGGAATTTTCGACAACGTTTTCGATAGGCTTCCTGATGCTCTTTCAGATGCTGCAACCCGCAAGTCGATAGCTATTCAAAAACTCGAAATATTCCCGTTTTCGTGAATGAAAGAGCATCGATTTTTACACGATAAAGGACCCCGCTCCGAGAGATAGGATTTTGGCTTTCGGTTAATATTGTCGGGGAAGAAATATGTTGTCGAGCACAAAATTCTGAACAAAAAGTTCCATGGGCTCGAAGACGGGAAATGGCTAGTTTTTTCAGTATAAATCAAATAAATACCAATAAATGGGAGGTTATGAGGTTATCTAGAACAACAACAACGGCTTGTCTGCAGCGTTCGAATTTGAATTGAAAATGTATAATTTGAGTGTGATGTAGCGAAAAGGTCATTTTGGTAATTGAAACATCTTATCTGAAACCTACGATACAAGAAGCAAAAAAATGCATGCAAAAAAAGTGATAATGCGCGATTGACAAAGAAATCATAACGGCTTGTATTCTCAACAATTACATTTCATTTCAATCAATGTAGCAGCTAACGCTGGAGCTGGATCATAAGGCTGTGCTGACTCAATGCAACGAGTACATGATCTTGAGAGCCCAGATATGGGGCGGGAGCGGCTTTTTGACATCAACATTATCGCATAGCATGAGGCTCGCGCTTTGAATAGTTGATAGAAGGTGTCCGATAGTGCATGGCTGCAATCAAATTATATGGAATGAATCAAAATTAATCTTGGATCGCGTGAGACTAGTGTCTGCCAAATATTTCGAGGATATGGAAATCGAATCTCATATTGCCGTATCTCGAGATCATATCGCGTAAGAGGCTGCGGGGTCGAGAGCAAGCGACTATCAAAATCGAGCTCGAAAAGTCGAGTGGAGGCTGTTTTTGAGGTATTTCGAGGTCGCTGAACACGAATATGACATTGCCTTGCCTCCTAATCGTGTTGCGTGGGCGGCTGCGGGGGCGGAGGCGCAAATCGACCGAGATCGAAGCTCGAGACTTGAGTAAGGGTGTTTTTGGGGTATTTTGGGGTCGCTAAGCACGAATTTGAGATCGTCCAGCCTCCAAGTCATGTTGCGTGGGTGGTTGGGGGGGGGGGTAGGGTAGGGTCGGGTAGAGGCACAAATTGACCAAGATTGGAGTTTGAGAGTTGAGTAGGGTTTGTTTTTGGAGTATTTTGGCATCGCTAAGCACGTATTTGAGATTACACAGCTCCCGAATCGTGTTGAATGGGTGGCTGCAAGAGCAAGGACGCGTGTTGAACTAGATAAAACTGGGAGAGCCGGCGGGGGGGGGGGGGTCCTTAATATCTCGAGATCACTGGACACAAATCTCAGATCACTTAGCCTCAGAACCGTATTGGGTGGGCGGCTGTGATGGTGAATTCGATGTAGTTTCCTGACAAGGATCATTTCCTGAGATATAATCTGACCAGGATTGAAAATAGAATTGAGGCATCGGGACCAGACCACGAGCATATGCCAAGTATCTCCTTCAACCGAGGGATCGAGCGATATCCTGTTTATCGAAATTCCGAATCGCTAGGTATGTAATCATAATTCTCGATCACGGAATAGGCCACAAATAGTTTCAGGCGTGAATCTGCGAGAAAGTGGTGACTGCCAGGAGATTTGACCGTTAAATCTCTATTCTGCCCATCTTCACAAGCAGGATCTGATTGGATGTACCGAGAGGCAAGATGACCAAACAACGCCCAGAATCACCACGTGATCCAATAGCCTAAGAATCGGAAGATATCCCAGGACGTGCGATTCTGAAATCTTAGCTCTGTGGCAAAAAAACTCAAGAATCTACCCGACTCTTTCTCAAGATTTTTGATCACACGCTGAGATTTCAGGGTCACACTACCTAAAACACCACACGATCAAGCTGCTCTGAAATCGTGCTCTGGCCACGGTCGTTGTATTGTAGTCATGCTCCTCGCAGGATCAGGTGATACTCCCTGTGGAATCGGCCAGAATAGTGATTCAGCTCCCAAATCTCCTTGCAGTCACCGCCCTCCCATAGATGCACGCTCGAAAAGATTCGTAGTACATACCAATATCAAGAAATGTGATCTCATAGCTAGAGGATCGTAGTTTCAATCCCTAGAAAATTGCTCGATCTTTGGACCACCAAACACACTCGGCTTAGTCTCGAGGTATGGTGACAGATAACAGGTTTATTCGAATATGCTGTTCGGAGCGCTCCGAACTCTGGGATCTCTCTCTCTCTGTTTTTTTTTTTTTTTTTTTAAGGTGGTTAGAGGGCAAAATCTGCCTCAGGATCCCTCGGATCCGTCCCCAGACACCGGACTGGTTCAGCTTACGCGGACTACGCATAGCCCACGCAGGCCATACCAGGCGGGACACGGGTTTGGGTGGGGCCCACCGAGAGGTGGGCCCGGCCGTGTAATATCCCTCTCCCCTCGATGTCCGATACCTAGGGCATCGGGCAATCAAGAAGGAGATCCACCTGCATCTACCACTCATCCCGGAACCGCGTGAGCATTACTTCAGGATGAGCGGCATGTCTCGCGCTTGATTGCGAGCGTTCCTCTTCTCCATCTTCTCTCTTCGGACACTTGTCGGCATCTTCTATCTTCATTCTTCATTGTTCCCTCTCTTTCTTCTTTCTCCCCTCTTCAGTGCATCAGATTTCTCCTGGAATCATTTGGGCCTCTTCTGTTTCAATCGGCAGAGTCACTGTAATTCGCCTGCTTCGAGGCGCCTTACTTCCCTCTCTTTCTCCTCTTTGCGGGTCATCACCAGCTTCATGTATCCGGTGAGTCTATCCCATGTCTCCTGGTTGCGGAGCAAGTACGGGACGAGATTCTCAGGTGTTAGTTGAGCACCCAGCCATTCATCCAGCTCGGCGCGCTCTCTCCGGGTGTCGCTGCACTTGAACAGGGCATGTTCGGCGTCATCCCATTCGTCCCCGCATGACTGACTTACTGGGGTCGTCCTCTTCTTGAACGGATCTCTCTCTCTCTCGGTCTGTCTGTCTGTCTCTCTCTCTCTCTCTCTCTCTCTCTCTGTGTGGATCCGTGAGTATAGTCACACGCTTCTCTACTTCGCTCCGCTGCTCACTCATTATTAACAAGGATTTTTAACACTTTCTCTTGCGAGACTGTGTTTTTCAGATATTTCAGGTTCCTGCTGGCTCACACGATAACGAGCATTACTGGCCGGCTCGTTTTTTAAGAGCCAGGGAACCGAATATCTGATTGAGCATTTTAGAGGTTAGGCAATATATAGCCTACTTTTCTGCAAATCTGCAAGCTAACGTGACGATTTGAAGATACATCAGCGCCCTCACACACCGCATTCTGCTAGACCTGCTGATCAATCATCGATGAAAATTTGTATGTGTGTGTGTCCATCGGATTCACTTAGCAGCAGACGTCTCTAGCAGACGACGCATGTATATCATCCGACTGAATGCCTGCAAGATATGAGCACAACTACTTCCACACTGAGAAATATATGTTTATTATGCAGCAAGCCTGTAAAACGTGGTGAGTCCTCTCTTCAATGTGTTACTTGTGCCAGCCTTATTCATCTTGCGTGCTCACCATCTACATTACACACTGAGTCTCAATTGTTTAAATGTCCCGACTGTCTAATATCTGTTAATCATAATAGTTTGAGCAAAACACACATATCATCATCATCACATACCAATTGCTCACCAACACCACCTTCGCGAGCTTGTACCCCTCCCAGCGCTTGCCCCTCAATTGCTCCTCCCCGCTCTCCGGCATCGGCAGCCCACGAACGTGACTCTCGCTCGCGCAAGCGTTCTGCTTCATCTCCTCCATCTCTCTCGCACTCACGTGTTAAAGCTTTGCGCACAGCTGAGTCGCCAGTCTTAGACTCTAGCTTTTTGCCCTCGAGTATGGAGGACTTGAATGCCAAGACTGCGCAATTCATGGATGATCCGAATATCCCAGAGCATATCAAGCAGCTTGGAAGTTTTTTACAAGCTTCTCAGCAGATGAATCACGCTTCAATTCAGACACAACTGCACGATATTAGCACACGTCTTACGAATATTGCCGGTACCGGAGAACAAAACACCCGTGCTATCGCTCATCTCCGCGAGGATTTTCGATCAACTCGAGCTCTTGTTGACTCATGTGAGAAAAGATTCTCCGGCCTACCACCAAACACTCAGCTTTCAGATCTTCAGCTAGTAAACAAGGTATTGGTAGCTATGGGCTGTGCAGAAACAGCTGGTGTCATCTTAGCTGTGCGCCGTTGGGCTCAGTCACCAGTATTGAATAACCCTGCAAACAATAACCCCAACGTCGCACCAGCAATACCCTCAGCACGCCCAAATATAGGCAACTATATTTCGGTTGTTGCTAAATTTACCTCGCCAACTGTGAGAGACTTTCTTTTGTCGAAGGCAATGGCTCTGAAAGGTCAAACGTCCCAGACAATTTTTGGTGTTGGAGGCCCGATTAAAATATTCTTATCCCCAGTATTGCCACCGTCAGTTTACAAAATTTGGCGAGCAGCTCTGCCAGAATCTAAAGAACTAGGATACCTTAGGCCCGAAATTAATAATATGACTGTAATCATGCGTCCAGGTCGATCTGCGCCTCCCATTGCAATCCTCTCAGTGGCAGAGCTTGCTCAGCTCCCTCGTAATCAAATTACCCCAATAACTCAAGAATATTCAAATCCCAATATGGACGTTACTTCTACCTGAAGGAACGCAGGTCTGCCACCTTCGAATTTATTATCAAAATCTGCTGCCTCACGTTGTAAACTTACTGTCGGTCACACAAACATCAATAGATTGAAAACTAATTTCTCCCTACTTGAATTAAAACTTTCCTCATATACTTACGACATCATTGCCATCTCCGAAACTTTTCTAGATCCATCAGTTAATGTGCAAATTTTTGAAGTTCCTGGTTACACTTTTATCCGTCATGATAGATTGGGAATGGAGGGTGGCGGTGTCGGAGTCTACGTTCGCTCCGACTTTCAAGTGAAAATCCTCAAGTGCTCTGATCCAGTATTTATGAACAAGCCCGAGTATATGATCTGTGAAATCAAATTAGGAAGTACTTCCCTTTTAATGGCTATCGTCTATCGCAGACCGTCTGCTGCTTACCCACATGAGTTCTTTGAGGCCATTTCCCCTTTCCTTCTTACATATGAGCACACTATCATAACAGGTGATTTCAACATGAATATGGCAATTGAATGGCCCCCCTCGATTTCTTTGACAGCATTATACACCGCATACTCATTATCCCTGGTTAGTACCGAACCTACGCACCATAAGGTATGGCATGATGGCTCTCGTCATGATACATGTCTCGACCTGTTTTTTATGAGCAACTCGACTGCTTTAGCAGCTCACCGTCGATCGGAATCCCCTTTTACAGATGGCCATGATTTTGTTGAGATTGATTATAATCTCAAAGTGAAGCCCATTGAGCCCAAAGCTCTACCGATACGAAATTTGAAACGAGTTGATCCTGCCAAATTGTGCCACATTATATCGTCCAACCTATCTTCAAAATTGAATTTCCCAGCGGTGGCAGACCCTGTTTCTCTAGCAACTGGTACTGTACAAGAGGTGCTTCCTGCACCCCTCCTATCTGTAAATATTGTAAATAATGTAAATATACCAAATTCACTCTTGCTAAATTCTAACCACATTTTGCGTCCCTTGGATCTCAGTCATCCTTTATATTCAACTTTAGCAAAAGGTCATATAGATGACCAAGTAAACTGTATTACAAAAACCTCGCTTGACGCCTTTGATCAGCTGTCTCCTACTAAATCTTGCACTCTAACCTCCACGAATAAACCCTGGGTGACAGCAGATATTCGGTTGTCCATGAAGCGTAGAGATCGTCTGTATCGCAAAGCCACCGAAACAAGATCTCCTATAATCATGCAGCAATATCGTCAAGCACGCAGTGAAGTCAAATCGACTTTAGATAGTGCTAAGAATAGCTACATATCTTGCAAACTAAACTCTGCAAAGGATGTGAAGACTCGCTGGCAAGAGCTGCGCAAATTTGGGATCGCTAATAAGCGCAATACCTCACCCTTCGCATTTTTCAGCAGTCAAACTTTGAACTCTCATTTTGCCTCTGTGACAAAAAATCTACCTCCCCTGAAAGATGAGGACATAGATAGAATCTGCTCCTCCCCCCTCCCGAGTCATGTTCCTGGGTTTGATTTCTCGTCTATCTCTGAGAATGACGTGGTTCGAGCATTCAATACAGCCAACTCCAGAGGAGCGGGGTCTGACCAACTATCCTCGTCCATGATGAAACTGGCATTCCCAGCATTACTTCCTCATCTCACTGGAGTTTTCAATAACTCCTTGCAAACGAGCTATTTTCCGGACGACTGGAAACGTGCCTCGATCATCCCGCTGTCTAAAATTCCGTCTCCGAAGGACCCCAGCGATACACGACCCATTGCGCAGCTTCCTGAGCCTGCGAAACTCTTGGAAAGAGTCGTGCATGAACAACTCATGTCCCATTTGACTATGAACAAGCTCATCGATCCTTTCCAATCTGGTTTTAGAGCTCGTCACTCCACTCAGACAGCTCTCCTGGGTGTTTTGGAAGACGTGCGAAATTCCATCGATAAGCGTATGTTAACTGTTCTCGTCTCTTTTGATTTCTCAAAAGCGTTTGACACGATCCCACACGTTAAACTCCTAGAAAAACTTCGAAATTTTGGTTGTTCTGACCGTGTCATACGGTGGTTTGCCAGTTATCTGAGAAACCGCTCACAAGCGGTACGACTAGATAACGGAACTCACGACGAATGGCTACCTATAAATGCAGGAGTTCCCCAGGGCAGCGTTCTAGGCCCCCTACTTTTTCTTATATTCATTAACGATCTTCCCAAAATCCTTCGGCATACATCTCATATGATATATGCAGATGATAGCCAGATCTACTTACACGCTCTTCCAACTGAATTAGTTACAAAACTTGCCCTAATTGCCCAAGATGCAAACGCCGTTGCTCAATGGGCAGCTGATAATGGGCTTGAACTCAACCCTACTAAGACAACGGTGATGATACTTGGGAGTGAGTTCTATACTTCAAAGATCGATTACAAGCAGATCCCAACCCTCAACATCATGGGCACTACCGTACCCTACTCAAAATCTATGAAAATTCTAGGACTTCACATATCACCAAGCCTTGACTGGGATCTTCAGGTTAGAGAAGTATCAAAGAGAGTCCACGGTTCACTTTATTCACTTCGGTCTCTGAGGCACTCACTTTCTCGTAATCTTAGAGAGCAACTTGTTCGAAGCCTTGTGCTGCCAATATTTGATTATGCCGCGCCATTGCTCACCGATCTCAATAAAGGCCAGCAACTT
The DNA here is from genome assembly GCA_029851415.1 of Eretmocerus hayati. Taxonomy (NCBI): domain Eukaryota; kingdom Metazoa; phylum Arthropoda; class Insecta; order Hymenoptera; family Aphelinidae; genus Eretmocerus; species Eretmocerus hayati. The sequence continues at coordinate 108,564,612 of CM056743.1, forward strand.
AAACTCCACCGCCTGCATAATGCATGTGTGCGCTTCGTCTATGGGAATATCCCATGGCGATCGCATGTGACCCCATACCGATTAGCCCTAGGATGGCTATCCGCTCAGCGCCGTAGAGAATACCTGCTCGGTTCCTTAGCTTACTCGGTAATAGATACCGGTTTGCCCGAATATCTCCGTCCTAGATTCCTTCTTACAGCGGAGTTACCATCTTTGAGTCAATCTAAGAGGAGAGACAAGGACACACTAACATATCAACTCCCCGTACTGAAGCTCAAAACCAATCATTTGCTCTTGCATCATCGAGACTCATCAATGAGTTACCTTACATTGACTTTGAAACATCCACACACGAACAGTTTAAACAAGACTTGCTCGACCATCTCATGTCTCTGGATCGTGATGACTGGCTTGAGCGTGTGCAACAAGAGCAACTTGAATCAGTCCCACCCGCCATCGCTCACTTGATTTCTTTTCCACCTTCCTGAGCAAAACAAGATGATACTGGCACTCACATTGATGATAAGAGATTCTATTGCACTCATGAATTTGATCCATGCTTCATGGAATGGATAAATTATGAGAACGTGAACAACCGAGTTCCAGTTTACATATTACCTCAAATATTATTGTTACTTCTATTCTCAGCTCATTTCGAATTTACTTAGTATTTAATTTTAAGTCTATTCGCAATTTTAGTTAGTCACTAGCAAACCATTGATTAATTCTATAGTTCGTTATAACTAAACTCTCAATACCCTGCACCATAATTCGACTGTAAATATGTAGCACTCTGTAATTCGCAATTTGGGCATATGGGATTCTTCCCCCGCCCTCAATAAAACCATCAATCAATCAATCAATCAATCTCTCTCTCTCTCTCTCTCTCTCTCTCTCTCTCTCCCTCTCTCTCTCTCTCTCTCTCTTTTTCTCTCTGTGGATCTGTGAGTATAGTCGCACGCTTCTCTACGCCGCTCAGCTGTTATCATCATATTAACGCAAATTTTTTGCACTCTCCCTCGTGAGACTGTGTCTTTCAGATATTTTGGATTCTTGCTGGCTCATACACATTACGGGCAAACCTAGCGGGCTCGTTCTTTAGAGCCAGAGAACCGAATATCTGAATCAAATTCTTGGAGATTAAGCCAATTCATAGCCGACATTTCGCCAATCAACGAGCAAGCGAAACGTAGCCAGCGCTCTATAGCGCCCTCACACACCCAAATTCTGCTCAATCATCGGTGCTGCTGTGATCCATCAACGTGTGTGTACATGTGTCCAGCAGAAGTCTCTAGCAGACAGCAACCATTACTGGACTGCATGCATGACAGCCAGATATGAGCACAACCACATTGAGGAATATATGTTTAACGTGCAGTCAATCAGTGAAACGTGGTGAGTCTTCTCTACAGTGTGTTTCTTGTGCCGGTTTAGTTCATCTTGTGTGCTCGCCGTCGTCATCATGCCCTGTGTCCCCGTTGTTCGAATGTTCTCAGTGTGAAATAAGTAATTGTCAGGATCGGCATAAGACACACACCCAAAGCTTGCTGGACTCGAGCATCTCACCAACACAACTACGTACGTCTACACCTCCCACCGCGATACCTCCGGATCCCCGCCCCACTCATACCCCAGCAGCCCGCGTGCAAGACACACGTTCGCGCAAGCGTTCGGCGTCTTCTCCACCATCTCTCTCACTCTCACGGGCTAAAGCCTCGCGCACGACTACATCGCCAATATCCAGTACAAATTCACTGCATCAAACGATGGATGATCTTGCACAGAAAACGTCTCAATTTATGAACGATCCAAACATCCCAGAACACATCAAACAGCTCGGAAGTCTCCTACAGCTTTCTCAGCAGCTGAATCATACGTCAATTCAGGAGAACTTGAGTGATATACGCACTAGTCTTACAAATATAGCGGGGACCGGAGAAGAGAATACGCGTGCAATTACCCATCTACGCGAAGAGATTCGCTCGACTCGCGCTCTCGTGGACTCATGTGAGATCCGATTCTCTGGAATTCCACCTAATACGCAGCACTCAGATCTCCGACTTGTAAATACTGTCCTAGCAGCCATGGGTTGTGCTGAAACTGCTGGTATTATTCTCGCAGTTCGTCGATGGGCTCAACCACCTCCAGTAAATACTCCCCTTCGTAACCCTGTTGCAACACCTGCGGTGGCCCAAGCACGTCCAAATATAGCTGGCTATTTCGATTGTTGCAAAATTTTCGTCCCCTACTATAAGAGATTTTCTCCTCTCAAAAGCAATAGCCCTCAAAGACAAAACTTCACAAACCATCTTTGGAGTGGGTGGTCCCATCAAAATATTCCTGTCCCCTGTACTGCCACCCTCTGTGTACAAAATATGGAGAGCCGCTCTACCCAAGTCCAAGGAACTCGGATACCTGAGACCTGAAATAAACAATATGACTGTCATAATGCGTCCCAGTCGCTCTACCGCTCCAATTGCAATTTTATCGATGGAAGAACTTTCTCAGCTTCCACCCAATCGTAACATCTCAATGGAGCAAGATAACCTAGCAACTGGCACAAGCAATGTCCCTACATGAAATAGTGCAAGTCTACTGCGCCATGATTCGAGGTCTAAATTTGTTTTATCGCGTACTAAATTAACAGTTGGGCATGTAAATATCAATCGGTTGAAAACTAATTTCTCTCTGCTTGAAATAAAACTTTCTTCAAATACTTATGACATAATTGCTGTCACAGAAACTTTTCTAGATCCATCAGTCAAGACGCAAATCTTTGAAACTCCTGGTTACACATTTATTCATCACGATAGACTGGGCATGGAAGGAGGTGGGGTTGGACTCTACGTACGATCCGATTTTCAGATCAAAATACTTGAGTGCTCAGAACCTGTATTCATGAATAAACCTGAATATTTGATCTGTGAAATAAGAATTGGATGCGACTCCCTCCTCATGGCTGTGGTTTATCGAAGGCCAACAGCTGCTTACCCGCACGAATTTTTTGATGTGATATCGCCGTTACTTCTCGCTTATGAGCATGCTATAATAACGGGTGACTCTAATATGAACATGGCGATTGAATGGCCTCCTTCAACCTCCCTGACTGCCCTTTATACTACATACTCACTGTCCTTGGTGAGCACTGAGCCTACACATCATAAAGTATGGCATGATGGCTCTCGCCATGATACCTGCCTTGATCTATTTTTTGTCAGCAATAAAGAAGCTCTAGATGAATATCGTCAATCGGAGTCTCCCTTCACAGATGGCCATGACTTTATTGAGATTGATTACAATATTAGAGTACCCCCATTAGTAATGAAAACTTTACCCGTACGTAATTTAAAAAGAGTTGACCCAGCGAGACTCTGCAACCTCATTTCTTCCAAACTGTCTTCTCAATCGAATCACTCCGTGGCAGACTGTACTCTCATCCCTTCAGCTGAAGCTACATATAGTCCCAGCATAAGTATTTTCAATGTATATGATGTAAATAGACTAAATTCTCGTATAATTAACGTGAATCATATAGATCGTCCTCTCGATCTGAGTCTTCCAGCATATACACCCCTAGCGAAAGGTCACATTGATGACCAAGTGAGCCACATCACAAAAAAGTCACTAGAGGCCTTTGATCTGCTGTCTCCTGCTAAACCATGCACTCTAACCTCTACAAAAAAACCCTGGGTGACAGCAGACATTAGATTTTCTATGAAACAGAGAGACCGCCTCTATAAAAAAGCGACTCAGACGAAGTCCCCCATCATCATGCAATCTTATCGACAGATACGCAGTGAAATCAAATCAACGCTCGATAATGCCAAGAGCCAGTATATCTCTAACAAACTGAACTCTGCTAGAGACGTTAAGTCGCGCTGGCAAGAGTTGCGCAAGTTTGGCATCGCCAGCAAACGTACTACTTCTCCACTAGCATTTTTCAACAGTGAGACTTTGAATGCTCATTTTGCATCGGTGACTGAAAACCATGTTCGTCTGAAGGACGAAGATGTTGATAGAATCTGTTCCTCTCCAGCTCCCAATAACGTTCCAGAGTTTGATTTCACACCGATCTCAGAGGCTGACGTCAGGCGTTCGTTTGATACAGCCAACTCCAAAGGAGCAGGATCAGACCAAATTTCTTCATCCATGATGAAACTAGCATTCCCATCACTGCTCCCTCACCTCACCAATATCTTCAACAACTCCCTGCAGAAAGGCTATTTTCCTCAAGACTGGAAGCGTGCTTCAATCACTCCACTGTCTAAAATACCATCTCCGAAAAGTCCTAATGACACTCGACCCATCGCGCAACTTCCAGAGCCCGCGAAACTACTCGAAAGAGTTGTTCACGAGCAACTCATGACTCACCTGTCGGCTAACAAACTGATCGATCCGTTTCAGTCTGGATTTAGAGCCCGGCACTCTACACAAACGGCTTTCTTAGGTGTCCTGGAGGACGTTCGCAATGGTATTGATAAGCGAATGCTCACAATCCTTATTTCGTTCGACTTTTCAAAAGCTTTTGACACGATTCCTCATGTTAAGATTCTACAAAAACTACGTAACCTTGGATGCTCTGATCGAGTTGTGCGCTGGTTTGCCAGCTACCTAAGAAACCGTGAACAAGCCGTACGTTTGGACGATGGATCACACGACGAATGGCTACCCATCAATGCAGGAGTACCTCAAGGCAGCGTCCTAGGTCCTCTGCTCTTTCTAATATTCATCAATGACCTGCCCACGGTTCTCCGCCACACCTCGCACATGATATATGCTGATGATAGCCAAATATATCTACACGCACTACCAACTGAACTGATTCAAAAGCTAGCTCTTATAAATCAAGATGCTAACTGCGTCACCGACTGGGCAGCGAACAATGAGCTTAAACTCAATGCTGCAAAAACAACAGTAATGATATTAGGAAGTGAGACATACATCTCAAGAATCAAATTTGACCAGATCCCAAACATTAGCGTTATGGGCACTGAAATACCGTACTCAAAATCAATGAAAGTCCTTGGACTCCACATCACACCGAGCTTGGATTGGGATCTCCAAGTGAGAGAAATATCGAAAAGAGTTCACGGTTCCCTCTACTCACTTCGCGCCTTGAGGCGCTCACTCTCTCGTGAGCTGCGCGAAGCACTCATTCGGAGTCTAGTACTGCCCATTTCCGATTACGCTGCGCCATTACTCACTGGACTAAACAAGGGACAAGGTCTGCGTCTCCACCGACTTCACAACGCATGTGTGCATTTTGTCTACGGCAATATACCGTGGCGCGCGAATGTGACCCCATACAGAATTGCTCTAGGATGGCTTTCAGCCCAACGTCGTAGGGAATACTTGCTAGGTTCCCTAGCATACTCAATCATCGAAACAGGCTTGCCCGAATACCTCTGTCACAGATTTTTCCTGACCTCCCAAGTTCCGTCCCTGAGACAATCCAACAGAAACGACAAAGCTACACTTACCTATCGCGCTCCACGCACTGAAGCACTAAACCAATCTTCCACCCTTGCGTCTTCCAAGCTTATCAATAAACTGCCATACACCGATTTTGAGAAACACACTCATGAACAATTCAAACAGAGCTTGCGCAGCTATCTTATGTCCCAAGATCGTGACGATTGGGTCAGTCGTGCCAGACTGGATCATCTTGAATTAATCCCTACCGCGATTGCCCATTTACTCTCTTTCCCGTCTTTGTGAGCGAAAACAAGATGACACCGGCACTCGCACTGTTGGAATACTATATTCCACAAAGTTGGATATGAAATGGTACAAATGAGAAGAGCAACATGATTTTGTAAAATGTTTGAAGATAACTAATATCTACGCTATGATGTAATATATTCAAAAGATGACTAGATCATCCCATCCTTAATTTCTAGCTATTACGTATTATTCTACTCTTGATATACTTTTAATATACTACTTTATATTTTGTTATCACAAACCTAACTTCTCCATATCTTGCACTGTATTTTATACATGTATGTTAAAAAGATTTCAAACTGTTCTATGCAAATTGGGCATATGGGATCTATCCCCCGCCTTCAATAAATCTATCAATCAATCAATCAATCTCTCTCTCTCTCACAAATGGATTGATCACATGTATGTAGATGAAAATGACATCATTACCGACTCACGAAACAGACTATTGCCCAGTTTTGGCAGGCACGCGGTCATTGACGTGAACATCAACGTCTTCACAACTGCTCCGCCTAAAAATTCCTTCACTTACAGGGATTTTCGTAACATCACTCCAGAGCAGTTGAATGATCGCCTGCTTCGCTGTGACTGGACAGCGCTCAACAATGCTGAAACTAGCTTGGAAGATGCAATTAATTGTCTTAATGAAAACTTAAAAGTTGTTCTGGACGAACTAGCACCGGAAAAAACGATTTACCCTCGTAAAGGTGATGCTCCTTGGATTGGTCCCGAGCTGAAGGCACTCATTAAGAAGCGAGATGCGACGCGTAGGCGCTGGGAGCGAAATCAATGCAACCTGCGCAAGTGTTCTGAGCTTCAAAATGAGTTCTTTCGCCTCAGTGAAGAAGTTGACGTGCGCATCGAAAAAGAGCGGAATTCCTTCATTCAGAATCACCTTTCAGACGCTCTTGATCAACATCAAAATATTTGGAAGGAAATGCGTAACCTCGGCCTTTTGTCCAAGAGCAAAGAGGAGGAGCTTCACGGCTTCACCCCGGGTGAGTTGAACGCTCACTTTGCGGGAGTCTCTGTCTCGCCCCACGAAAATATAGAAGATGCGATGGATGAAATTATGGTGGCTCCAGAGGAGGGTTTCAAATTCAAGCCAACCAATTTCAATGAAGTAGTCCTTGCTATGAAACATTCCTCCTCACAGGCTCGCGGGGCAGACGGAATTCCTCAAAGTGTGATCGCGAAGGCTCTCCCGGCGTTGGGTGACCTTATTGTACATATTTTTAACTCCTCTTTCGCTCACAGCATTTTCCCTGAGCCTTGGAAGAAAGCACAGCTGATTGCGCTGAAGAAGACTGCAGCTCCATCATCAGTCGCGGATTTCCGCCCTATAGCGCTGCTGTGCTTCCTCTCCAAGGTTCTCGAAAAGGTTGCACACGACCAACTCACGGAGTACTTGAAGAAAGAAAAATTATTAGATCGCTTCCAGGCTGGTTTCAGGCAACACCACAGTACCCAGACAGCTTTGCTGAAATTGACAGATGACATTAGACTAGGCATCGATAGGAAAAAGATCACCCTATTACTGCTCTTGACTTCAGCAAAGCCTTTGACACGATATCACCAACGAAACTTCTGAGTAAACTCCGACAACTAGGTTTCTCACGATCGGCCCTCCTGTGGATCAAATCATATTTACAAGGTCGCACCCAACTAGTCACCTCTAAAAATGGGGATTCTGATTGGCTTGCAACCAATCTGGGTGTTCCGCAGGGCTCCGTTCTTGGACCTTTACTCTTTAGTTTGTATGTCAATGACTTGCCCGGGTTACTGAACGGAAAGTCGGTAGATCATCTCTTTTACGCTGATGACCTCCAAATTTATCTTCAGGTGGAGAAAAATAAGATCAGAGAGGGGATCGCTCGATTAGGAGAAGTGGGGCGACTGGTTGCTGATTGGGCTGCGGGCTCCGGCCTGCGTCTCAACGCTGGTAGGACCAAAGCAATCTTTTTCTCTTCTGAGAGGAATATCAAAGATCTGAAAAGTATGGACTTGCCAGGGGTTGAGATACAGGAAGGAGTTTTCGTCCCTTTCAGTGATACAGTCGTGAGCCTTGGTGTTGTTTTAGATAGCGAATTGTCGTGGGAACCGCAAATTAATCAAGTGACAAAGAAAGTCAATAGGGGCCTATACAGTTTGCGGTTTTTTAGGGCATGCATCACCAGGACTCTTCACATTCGACTAGTCGAGGCGTTAGTCCAGCCTCATCTGGACTACTGCACGGTCACATATCTTGACTCAGCGGACGAACAGCGGCAACGGATACAGCGACTGAGCAATTCATTTGTGAGATACATTTTTTATCTTAGGAGAGACGAGCACATCACTCCGTTCAGGGACAGCTTGGATTGGTTGCGTACTGATTCGCGGCGAATGTACTTTGCAGGCATTATCATGTATAAGATCATGCACATTAGGGAATCTGGTTACCTGTCTGCAATGTTCACCAGGCACCAATCCGAGCGCCCTGGGTGTGGGAATGCACAAGAGCAGGAACTCAAAGTACCCAGAATGAGACTCGAGTACGGAAGACGATCTTTCCAAGCCCAGTGTGCTCATTTCTGGAACTTTCTCCCTTCGGGTTTTCGGCAGATCGCAAAAATTTCAATTTTTAAGGATGCTTTGAAAGAATTCCTTCGTTCACAGCCTCCCCAGATAATTGATGTGGACAAGAAGCATTACTTTAATCTTTGAAGGTCATTGGGCTCTTCTTTTTTTATATGGGCTGTGATTATACTCACAACCTGTTACATGACTGATTAGAAGATAACTGCGGTATTTTGTTGAGCCTTTGTCCTATTCATTGAATGTTTTTTAAGCAGCCTTTGTTGCTGCAATCTTGACTAGTCACAACTTGTGATAACCTACCTGTCCTTGACCAAAAGATTTATTTATATTAATTGATAATTTCCATTTATACGACATATGTATCCCACATGTGATATTTGATTTTTGCCTCCGGGCGAATAAAGGACGTCTATCAGTCTATCTCTCTCTCTCTCTCTCTCTCTCTCTCTCTCTCTCTCTCTCTCTCTTCTCTTACTCATTGCGTTTGAAAAGAGAGAATCGGGGGTAGGAGCGCTCCGAGCGCTCCGAACTAGCATAATCAGGTGAATTTAATGTGAGTCTTCCCACGACTTGGGATCAGATTTCATCAGTGGGGATGTCCAGATTCAGCAAAGGAACACTCGAATCTCCTACCCGTCAGTATCGAGTAGTAGATTCACGTTCGCCAATGTATTCGAATCGAATCCTTCTCGAGATTTTTGACCACATAGCTAGGATTTCAGAATCGGACGTCCGAGGTTATCTCCCGATCCCTAGGCTATTGGATCACGTGTTGGTTCTGGGCCGTTGTATGGTCACCATGCTTCTCGATACATGAGATCAGATTCTGCTTGTAAAGATGGCCAGGATAGAGATTTAATGCTGGAATCTCCTTGTAGTCAACACCTTTTCCTAGATTCACGCCCGAAAAGATTTGTAGTCCATTCCGTTATCAATAATTGTGATCACATAGCTAGAGGATTGTAGTTCCCGTGCCCAGAACATTGCTCGAATTTTTGGCCACTGATCACACTATGCTTAGGTTCGTGGTAAGGTGACCGAATAACGAAAGTCATCCCACTACTTGGGATCAGATTTAACCCGTGGGGATGTCCAGATTCAGCAAGGGAAAACTCGAATCTCCTAACCGTTACTATCGAGAAGTAGATTTACGCCCGTAAATCTATGAGAATAGGCTCCTCCTCGAGATTTATGATCACAGAGTTGAGATTCCATAATCGCACGTCCTGGGATATCTCCTGATCCCCAGGCTATTGGATCATGTAATAGTTCTGGGTGGTTGTATGGTCACCATGCTTCTTGGTACATGAGATCAGATTTCGCTTGTGAAAACAGTCAAAATAGAGATCTGACGCTTGAATCTTCTTGCAGTTATCACCCTCTCGTAGATTCTCGCCCGCGACGATTTGTAGTCCATTCCGTCATTGAGGATTATGATCACATAGCTAGAGGATCAGAGTTCGAATCCCTAGGATATTGCACAGTGCTCCATCCCACAAACACAGTTGGCTTAGGCTCGTGGTATGCGTGATTTCCGCCCATCAATATATGAGAATCGACTGCTTTTTAAGATTTCCGGTTACAGAGCTGAGAAATCAGTATCTTACTCCCTAAGTCATTACCCAATCCCGCTGCTATCAAATCACGCTCTGGTCACGGTCGTTGTGAAGTGATCATGCTTCGCGCATGATGAGATGAGACTCCGCCTGGAAAATTGGCCAGAATAGAGATTCAGCTCTCGAATCTCCTTGCAGTCACCACTCTCTCGCAGATTCACGCCTGAAACTATTTGTGGCCTATCCCGTGATCGAGAATTATGATTACATACCTAGCGATTCGGAATTTCGATAAACAGGATATCGCTCGATCCCTCGGTTAAAGGAGATACTTGGCGTATGCTCGTGGTCTGGTCCCGATGCCTTAATTCGGCTTACAATCCTGGTCAGATTCTATCTCAGGAAATGATCCTTGTCAGGAAACTACATCGAATTCACCATCACAGCCGCCCACCCAATACGGTTCTGAGGCTAAGTGATCGGAGATTTGTGTCCAGTGATCTCGAAATATTAAGGACCCCCCCCCCCCCCGCCGGCTCTTCCAGTTTTATCTAGTTCAACACGCGTCCTTGCTCTTGCAGCCACCCATTCAACACGATTCGGGAGCTGTGTAATCTCAAATACGTGCTTAGCGATGCCAAAATACTCCAAAAACAAACCCTACTCAACTCTCAAACTCCAATCTTGGTCAATTTGTGCCTCTACCCGACCCTACCCCCCCCCCCCCAACCACCCACGCAACATGACTTGGAGGCTGGACGATCTCAAATTCGTGCTTAGCGACCCCAAAATACCCCAAAAACACCCTTACTCAAGTCTCGAGCTTCGATCTCGGTCGATTCGCGCCTCCGCCCGCGCAGCCACCCACGCAACACGATTAGGAGGCAAGGCAATGTCATATTCGTGTTCAGCGACCTCGAAATACCTCAAGAACAGCCTCCACTCGACTTTTCGAGCTCGATTTTGATAGTCGCTTGCTCGCGACCCCGCAGCCTCTTACGCGATATGATCTCGAGATACGGCAATATGAGATTCGATTTCCATATCCTCGAAATATTCGGCAGACACTAGTCTCACGCGATCCAAGATTAATTTTGATTCATTCCATATAATTTGATTGCAGCCAGGCACTATCGGACACCTTTTATCAACTATTCAAAGCGCGAGCCTCATGCTATGCGATGATGTTGATGTCAAAAAGCCGCTCCCGCCCCATATCTGGGCTCTCAAGATCATGTACTCGTTGCATCGAGTCAGCACAGCCTTATGATCCAGTTCCAGCGTTAGCTGCTACATTGATTGAAATGAAATGTAATTGTTGAGAATACAAGCCGTTATGATTTCTTTGTCAATCGCGCATTATCACTTTTTCGCATGCATTTTTTGCTTCTTGTATCGTAGGTTTCAGCTAAGATGTTTCAATTACCAAAATGACCTTTTCGCTACATCACACTCAAATTATACATTTTCAATTCAAATTCGAACGCTGCAGACAAGCCGTTGTTGTTGTTCTAGATAACCTCATAACCTCCCATTTATTGGTATTTACTTGATTTATACTGAAAAAACTAGCCATTTTCCGTCTTCGAGCCCATGGAACTTTTTCTTCAGAATTTTGTGCTAGACAACATATTTCTTCCCCGACAAAATTAACCGAAAGCCGAAATCCTATCTCTCGGAGCGGGGTCCTTTTCGGTCTGTTGACGGATGTGCGTGCAATGGAGAGGAGAAATTTTTTCTGGACCCCATAGGTGGTCCGATGTTCCTATTTTGGGCCATAGAATCGAATGAAAAAGGTTAAAAAAGAATCTGAGAGATGACCCCTTTCCGTAGGTCGCTTTGGCATGGAATTCATCATATTTGAGGGTTTCCATGGAACTTTTAACTATTGACCCTCTGGAATAAAAAAAAAATTTCCTCATCGCACACGTTTGAAATGAGTTGCAAGTGATTCTTATACCTTGAAAACATGTGAAAAAAGTAGTGCCACTCTCTTCCAAGTCAAGGTCTCTGTTTCAGAACGACATGTACGGAATTTCACACTTCAAAAATTCGTGAATCAACTTCAATCGAATGAATTCGGTTCAAAACCTTGTCTAGACGATCGATACGGATTATATTTTGCCTGGCCCGACTTTCAGATGAATTTCATCATCGATTTCTCCGAAATTCGATGTAAATTTCCAAAATCGAGTCAAGAGCTATGAGTCTCATTTCAATCTCTAGAATACACTGTGGTGTTATTTTGTTCATATTTCAGCCGTATACTATGTAAAGATCAAGAAAATCGCGATACCATCACATTTAGAGGCTTATTTAGCTTACCATCCGGATTCAAATATTTCTCCTCAGCTTCTCACAGAAATACCGATCGAAAATTGCAACTCAAAACCTTGCGGTTATATCCTTTTTGTGATGAAAAAAAAAGAGCACAACGTCCCAACCCTGTGCTTCGCGTCTCCTGAGTATGACATCAAAAAATGACCATTTTCAATGCCAGTGGCGCGATAACTTTATGAGCTTTGAAGCTTCATGAAATTTGTCCGGATCAATGCACACTCACATACTCAACGGCATTCGATTCGTCTTCTCTTTAATTTCGAAAACTCATTGCTGAATTCTCCGTTTCGCACAAGGTATTTCATCATTTTCGTAAACAATAGCCAGAGAAAGTTCTCCCTTAAAACTCGGTTACATCGATGAATGAGAGCTAATATCATAGCCAAATCAGCGCACACCTGTGAATCAAAGATTTTCTCAAAATATGAGATTAGTAGATGGATATATCATTCTACCGAAGTAGTTGAGGCATAGGTATTCTAAATACAGCCTTATCAATTCAAAAAATTGCGTTGGTACGTTTGTAAACTACTCAAAAATCATCTTTTGCGGTCTGCTATTGATAAATCAGGATGCGTTTCAACAAAAAAGAATGGACTACATATTCAATGGTGCCAAATACTATGAATTGCCACTCCTGCGCACTCCGAATAGTTCAAGATACTCCTGGAATACTGCAGTAACACAAAAGTTGGAACCGTGGAAACCCTCATATGGGTCAGATCAGTATATCTCGGCAAATCCGTGCGCACGACCCCCGCGGATCTTTTCGCCGATTTTTTACATGAAAGTAGGCACAAAGAACAGTAATTCCCCAGAGTTTCAGCCCCCTGAAAGATTTTTTAAGCCCGCTAGAATTTTTTGAAGTTTGCAGAACTCTCGAGACCAAATGCGTTCAGTCTACACGACGATACGTAAAGTCACTTTTCCCCGATTTTTAGACCATTTTGGAATGGACGCTATTACGACGCATCTGGATCTCCCTATATCCAACTCAATCAGTTTTGTTTGGCTTGGAAAAACCTACAATTTGCGCTTTTGCACGTCCAAATCGGATGATTTTGGCTCGAGTTATGTCCATTAGAAGTTGGTGAGTTATCGAAAAATGCCCAATTTGTCAAGCTCGTCAAATCCATCGCCCTCCACCAATCGACTTAAAACTTGACACAGATGTACTTTCGAGTGTTCCAAACACGTGGAGGAAATTTCGCGCCGTGTTTCGGCTTTCCGTTGGACCTCTGAATTTTACAAACACCCTCATTTTTGCGAATTTTTGTGTAATTTTTGAAGCGATTGCCGCTCTCTTCCTGCGCAGGCGCACATCTGTACTGCTTCGGGAGTATTCTCAATCGATAGCCCTTGCAATTTCCCTCAAAATGACCTCTTTACAAAGTCTTTTTGATGCAACTGAACCAGAAATCGAGCTATTTTAAGGCAGAAAGAGATCACCACTACCCAAATGGCAAGCTTCGGCCACTTCTTGTCACCCTGGAAACCTGTGAGTTGGGGTACTTTCAGCATTTCGAGTTTTTCCTGCCATAGAATAGCTAGACCTCTGGTTCAATTGCATCAAAAAGACTTTGTCAAGGAGTCATTTTGTAGGGAATTGCAAGGGCTATCAATTGAAGATACTCCCAAAGCAGTACCGATGTGCGCATGCACGGGAAAAGAGCGGCAACCGCTCCAAAAATTACACGAAACTCCGTAAAAATGAGGGTGTTTGTAAAATTCATGGATCCAACAGAAGGCCGAGACACAGCGCGAAATTTTTTCTACATTTTTGGGACACTTGAAAGAACATCTGTGTCACGTTTCGTCGATTGGTGGAGGGCGATGGTTTGGCGAGCTTGACAAATTGGGCGTTTTTCGATAACTCACCATCTCATATCAAAATATCAAAATCATCAAATTTGGACGTGCAAAAGCGCAAATTGTAGGGTTTTTTAAGACAAACAAAACTGATTGAGTAAGATGTGAGAAGATTCAGATGCGTCGTAATAGCATCCATTTCAAAATGGTCTAAAAATCGGGGGAAAGTGACTTTACGTATCGTCGTGTAGACTGAAAGCATTTGGTTTCGAGAGTTCTGCATATTTTTCTTCTGAAAGTTGACATTAGAACGGACAAAATGCGACCTCGCACGCCTCGCTACGATGTTTCTGGTCAATATGGCAATTTTTTTAAATACGCTGCTAAAAGAGATTAGCAGAATGCTTTCTCTTAGCGAAATGGTCTCAGACGATTTATCGAACTAATGATAAATTTGGTAGACTGATCAAATTTCAAAATCATAATTGTAATTCCCACAAAATAGTTGCATTTTCTCTGTGGCCCAATCCATTTCATTTTCACTTTAGATTATACACATATATAACATATGAAAACAATCGTTTGGTTGAGGCGGAGTTTTGATACAGTTGGTTTATAGATTATGAAAGTGGAGAGCTTTAAGGAAAGGAAAAGGTTTCGATTTTTGGGAGAAAAATTGGATTTTAATCGGCTTCAAACGTAGATTAATTGAATTCGGTCTCAACCAATTGATGTGGAATGCTGGAAGAGCATCTCTCAAGTTTATCAAAAGGTGGATAGATTAGTTGTAGAGGGAGATATGAGCAAAATATGAATTTTAGTAGGAATTTTTTCATCGTGTTTTGAGTTATATTTACAAGATTCCCTTTGAGAGGAATTCCGATAACCTATACTAGGGTTTTTTTGGGCAAGATATATCGTCTGGTTCAGGCGAGAATTTAAAATTGTTGGTATAAAGATGATTATAATGAAGTCTTCTGAAAATTTTCGGATTATTCGAGGATGAATCTAATTTCGACTGTATTAGAACGAATTTTGAAAAAATTCGGTATCAACCAATTGATTTAGAATGATAAAAAAGTATCGACTCAGTTTATCGATATTTGAATGGTCTAGTTTGTGGGGGAGATACGAGGGAAGTATGATTATTGAAAAAAATATTTTTGTTTATTTTGAGTTATGTTTTGAGGAAGCTTGTTAGGAAGACTTGGGTATCCAAATTGAGGTCTTTTTAGCAGAATCAGTAACTTGGTTGAAACGGAATTTTGATAAAATTGTGATTATGAAGATGTAATTTTTTCGGTCTTTGCGAGTTAAAGTCAGCAGATATTGCTGACGTTTTTGGCATCAATCGAGAATGGATTTTACTCCACTCTCGAACAATGCACCTTTACAGCCTCGTATGGTTCCGAGGATGCATCTAAAGGATTTTGATGGAAAGGAATGAAAAGTAAAGATGAGAAAATGAGAAACTTTATGAAAAAATTTGGATTCTACGCTGATGTTATGCGTGTTTCGCCCTTCTCTCATTGCTCGGGCTTTTCAAAGTGGTGGAAGAGCAATGAAAGTTTACCACTGACACGCGGCTCAAGTGGCCGAATGTTCGATGGTTTGAACGCCCTTATATACGAAAGTTCATCTTCGTTATGCGCTTGCGAGAAAGGTCAATTTAACCCGCTATTTCCATTTGATTTCTCAACATTTTTACTTTGGCAGCTCTTCGGCCTTCTGCCGGAGATATATGTAATTAGTTTTGACACTCGATCGATATGATCGGATATCGTATTTATCACTCGCGGGAATTTCTTATTATGAAGATGTAATTTTTTCGGTCTTTGCGAGTTAAAGTCAGCAGATATTGCTGACGTTTTTGGCATCAATCGAGAATGGATTTTACTCCACTCTCGAACAATGCACCTTTACAGCCTCGTATGGTTCCGAGGATGCATCTAAAGGATTTTGATGGAAAGGAATGAAAAGTAAAGATGAGAAAATGAGAAACTTTATGAAAAAATTTGGATTCTACGCTGATGTTATGCGTGTTTCGCCCTTCTCTCATTGCTCGGGCTTTTCAAAGTGGTGGAAGAGCAATGAAAGTTTACCACTGACACGCGGCTCAAGTGGCCGAATGTTCGATGGTTTGAACGCCCTTATATACGAAAGTTCATCTTCGTTATGCGCTTGCGAGAAAGGTCAATTTAACCCGCTATTTCCATTTGATTTCTCAACATTTTTACTTTGGCAGCTCTTCGGCCTTCTGCCGGAGATATATGTAATTAGTTTTGACACTCGATCGATATGATCGGATATCGTATTTATCACTCGCGGGAATTTCTAATTATGAAGATGTAATTTTTTCGGTCTTTGCGAGTTAAAGTCAGCAGATATTGCTGACGTTTTTGGCATCAAAATGGTATATGAGGGCGTTCAAACCATCGAACATTCGGCCACTTGAGCGGCGTGTCAGTGGTAAACTTTCATTGCTCTTCCACCACTTCGAAAAGCCCGAGCAATGAGAGAAGGGCGAAACACGCATAACATCAGCGTAGAATCCAAATTTTTTCATAAAGTTTCTCATTTTCTCATCTTTACTTTTCATTCCTTTCCATCAAAATCCTTTAGATGCATCCTCGGAACCATACGAGGCTCTAACGGTGCATTGATCGAGAGTGGAGTAAAATCCATTCTCGATTGATGCCAAAAACGTCAGCAATATCTGCTGACTTTAACTCGCAAAGACCGAAAAAATTACATCTTCATAATCAGAAATTCCCGCGAGTGATAAATACGATATCCGATCATATCGATCGAGTGTCAAAATTGATTACATATATCTCCGGCAGAAGGCCGAAGAGCTGCCAAAGTAAAAATGTTGAGGAATCAAATGGAAATAGCGGGTTAAATTGACCTTTCTCGCAAGCACATAATTAAGATGAACTTTCGTATATAAGGGCGTTCAAACCATCGAACATTCGGCCACTTGAGCCGCGTGTCAGTGGTAAACTTTCATTGCTCTTCCACCACTTTGAAAAGCCCGAGCGATGAGAGAAGGGCGAAACACGCATAACATCAGCGTAAAATCCAAATTTTTTCATAAAGATTCTTATTTTCTCATCTTTACTTCTCATTCCTCTCCATCAAAATCCTTTAGATGCATCCTCGAAACCATACGAGGCTCTACAGGTGCTTTGATCGAGAGTGGAGTAAAATCCATTCTCGATTGATGCCAAAAACGTCAGCAATATCTGCTGAGTTTAACTCGCAAAGACCGAAAAAATTACATCTTCATAATTAGAAATTCCCGCGAGTGATAAATACGATATCCGATCATATCGATCGAGTGTCAAAATTGATTACATATTTGATAAAATTGGTTTCAATATGCTCAAAATGGATTTTTTGTTGAAAATTTCCGTTTTTTGTAAATATTTAGGTTTATGGAGACTGAATGGAATTTCGGTATTAACCAATCGATGGATTCAGCCGAAAAAACCATAGTCTAGGTTATCCAAATCGCCGAGAGATTGAGTAAGAAAAAGATATTTTACTATGCAAGTAAACAATTCTAGTGGTTTTACCTCAAAAAACCTCTGAATCAATTTCAATTGGAAGAGGAGAGCAGCCAAATCACTGGTCTCTTGTTTGAGTGATTCTCCACAACTCATAGGAAAGCAAAAATCAATAAAATGGAATGTAGAAAAGAAAGCGTGGCGCAAAAAAGACAACAGACATACACACCCACACATACACAGGCAAAGGGTCGGAGAGATGAGTACCTGGAAGGTTTTGGAAGATCTTAGGAGAAAAAGCGTTACTTTTTTTTTTTTTTTTTTTTCGAGATCCCCTTGCAGCCTTCTCGGCCTAGTACGGGAGGCCCCTTTACCACCTTGGTGTGAAGGATTATGCCCGAATTTTTCCTCCACACATGGATTCCAGCTTCCCCGGAGTGACCTACGCCATGGTTTGCAGCCATGGGATGCCTCTCTCCAATGCCGGTAAGGCCGACATTCCCTGTCTCACAAAGTGAGCCATCGGATCCGCTGTACCCTTAGCGTTCTGGGAGAGAGCCTCTTCATGGTTTGCAAGGCCATGATTTGGTGAGACTCAAACTCCAATGCCGGTTAGGCCGACATTCCCCGCACCTCCCCGTGCACTTCGGACGGCACGACGGGTCGGCTTATTAACTCCCTACGTTACCCACCCTCCCCCTGCTTCGCATCCGCCCAAGGCCCGCTAGTCGAACCTCGTGAAATGCGAAAACCCAGGATTTCTCTGAAGGATAATCCCGGGGTAAACGCCATTCCAAAGCAGGCGGGGTGTGATGGGTCCTTTTCCCGTCGAAAAAACCACAGAAAAAATTTCCGAGTGATTTCGCCGGGAATCGAACCCACGACCCCTCGAGCAGTGTTGATTCCGAAGCTAGCACGCTAACGACTGAGCCAACACTGCTCTCTGAAAAAGCGTTACTCACAATCGTTAGATTTTGGCGAGAGGAAGAAGATGGTCAAAGCATTTTCGTGATAAGAGAAAATTTGTTGAGGAGAATATCGGATCGAATGGAAAGATTGATCAAAAATTTGCTGGACCGAAAACAAAGCTTTCTCTTTAGAGGAGGCAAAAACGCTAAGAAAGGCCTTTTTCAAACTTCAAAAAATTCTAGGGGGCGTAAAAAATTATTTAAGTGGCTGAAACTCTGGAAAGTACCATTTCTGGTGTCTACTTCCACGTAAAGAATTGGCGAAAAAATCCGCGGGATCGTGCGCACGGATTTGCGGAAATATACTGATCTGACCCATATATGTATATATGCGCTCTGGCGGCAGATTTAAATTTCAGTATGAATTTGATATTCGGCTGTAGAGAGCAATGCCTTTCAAATACCAGTTTCATGTACTGGTTTTCACACATACTCAAATGAATGTATTATAGTTTTTAGCCTTTTGAAACAATTTTTTGCCCCTAGGAGGCCCCCAAATCACAAAGAAGGAATTTCCGACGACGTTTTTGATAGGTTTTTTTATGCCCTTTCGGATGCCGCAACCAGTGAGTAGTCTCAGTGAGTATCCACTGGAGTCGCACTGAAACTTCAGTGACCTTGGGTGGTCGTACGAGTCCCCATCACTGAAGTTTCAGTGAGCACCACTGAAATTTCAGTGACGACGCACAGTGGGGCCGAGAAGTTTTTGAATAATTCGCCTTCACGTGAATTTGCAATCAATCAACATATGCGGAGACGCAGGAGGTTGTTCTCATTCATGTAAAAGTTTTCTGTTTGCGCATATGTGGATTGGTTGCAAATTCACGTGATGGCGAATTATTCAAGTACTCCTTGGCCCCACTGTGCGGCGGCTCGCCCAACTCCAATGGTCACTGAAACTTCAGTGATGAGGACTCGTCTGACTCAAAAAACCACTGGAATTTCAGTGATTGGTCTCACTGAAATTTCAGTGATGTTTAATGAAACTTCAGTGGTGGGGACTTTTCCGACCACCCAAGGTCACTGAAGTTTCAGTGCGACTTCAGTGGATACTCACTGAAACTACTCACTGAAGTCTTCAGTCAGAGTTGATCCCAGATTAACTGGAATTCAGTGAGTTCTCACTGATTGTTTCGGAGAGAGTACCGTGCAGGAATCCCTGAACGATGATACGAAATCCTCTTTTCCAAATACGCCGATTGCTCGAGCGCAAACTGATGTAGAGAAATTTGAAAAAAGCATCTTGGAGATGAGAAAGAATACTTTTTGTGGTTTTCGATTTTTGTCTCAGCCCTTCCTGGTTCCTCAAACAGCTGATGTAATCTCAAGGATTTCGATAAAAAAACGTTTTCACTATATAGGCTGTAATTTGGACGCGGATGAAGATAGAACAATGTTGCGAAAAGCATTTCGAAGAGCGGGAAAATCCCATTTGCAATAATGTTCTGGTTATTTTTTACGTCGTGCAAATAAGATAGTGAGAGCTCTCAAAGTAGCTCTTGCGTAAGTTTTGCCATTTTTTGCTGTTTCCACTCATATTTCATCGAAAATCCGAGAATCTGGTTACTTTGAGAGCTCTCTCTTTCTTATTCGCAAGACGTAAAAAATGATCAAGAAATTATTGCAGATGGCATTTTTCCGCTCTTCAAGATGCTTTTTGCAAGATTGTTCTATCTTCATTCGCGTCCGAATTACAGCCCATATAGTGAAAACGTTTCTTCATCGAAATCCTTGAAATTACATCAGTTGTTTGAGGAATCAAAAAGGGCTGAGAGAAAAATCAAAAACCACAAATAGTATTTTTTCTCGTCTTTAAGATGCTTATTGCAAAATTCCTTCACATTAATTTGGGCTCGAGAAATCAACGTTTTTGCAAGAGAAGATCCGGGACAACGGTTCAGGAATTTTTGCACTGTAATGTACAAGCGTGAACAAGCAACTTTCAGAGTATTTACAAGCAAATACGTGAATCCAGAGCGATGTCGCAATGATATTGCAGTCGGAATGAGGACTGGAATCATGAATTTATTACAATCAAAATGGGTCTTCATTCTTAATTCAACTGTCCACGGGACAGAAATGTTGAGGGGATTGGTGGAACTGCACTTCCTTAACATTGACAACTGATCCTGTGCTATTTTTGCACTTCAACAGAATAAACTCCCATTTCCGAGGTATAGGATAGCGAGACAATAGTGTCCACAAGCCAAGCCATGCACGCTTGTCGGTCATCAGCACTTGCACGCCGTTCGAACCAGAGTACGTATGAAAGGCGAGTGGAGACACACTAGAGAATCTCCACTGAGAGATTAGAGACTCTAAATGGAGGGTCTCTAGTGGAGACAGGGCCATGTCTGTGCGAGTGGACGAGTCCTGAGGCTCGCTGGTGTCCCACACCTTGTTATTATCACGCAATGGTTCTGACGACTATATTGACTGTAACTATTATCGTTGCGAGAGTATTCATCACCTCCACGCACGATTTAGGCTAGTATCGCGCAATGGTACTCCGAATCGTATTTTTCCCTCAGTGTAGATCGTAAGAGACTGTAGAGAAATCCTGGTCGAGTTCGGTGACCTTGAGATCCATTGTTCTTTTTTCCACTACTTCAACTGGTTACCATTCGAGCCTCATCATGATAATTTTTGTATTTCAGTCGAGCAAGAGACGCCCAATGATAGCGGAGTATGACCATAAAGATTATTCGGTCAAAACCGGGCTATCTGATTTGGTGCTGGTGAAGTGAGTATTACACATCTTCTAAGAGACTCTGGATTTTCGATCTGATAAGATTCCCCACGAACTCCATCCAGTGTGTATTCCCAATTACTCCGACGTGCATCGTGGATTCTGGAGAATCACAACGATCATAGCTACCAAAGGAATCTACCCCTCTGTTTCATCAACTAAAAAATGAATCAGCTCCCACTGCATGACTGCTATGAGTCTAATTTCGAGGCGCTTGCCTTTGATCCTCCTACGCAGTTAAAGTTCGTGATGAGTGTGTCACGTGGGGAGAAGGGGGATTCGAATCAATCACGACTAAGTGATGTGGATATACAGGTTTAATAGCAAAGAGATATACTCGAGAGAGAGACATGTTTCTAGAGGTTGATACGATCGGCTGGCTACCTCACGGCTCGCCGTTGACGACGACGGTCCGTGCTGCAGCGTAGACCGATGCAGTGGGGATGTACTCCGCTCCGTCAAAGTGCTGACGGTGCATCCGCGTCAGCTGGTGAACCGCGATCATACATTGACAAATCATATATTTGACGTGAAATTTTGCGTTCTTTCGAAAAAATGGGTTTCAGAAAAGTTTGGAGCGATCCAAGTGACTTATGAGCCATTTTTTGAAAATTCGATTTTTTCGGTTTCAGAAAAAGGCGATTCCCTGCGCATGCGCGCAAATGTAGACTTTCGGCGCCATGTTCAATGGAAAGCTGACAAAATTTCCTATAAAATGACTACCCGCAAATTTGAAATTCATGCACAGAAACGGGATTTGCAACGATGAATTATATCGAATCAAAATCACATGAAAATTCAGCCCATTAGCGCCTTCGTGGCACCTGCTGAGATGACACATTCACGAGATCTTCTCGGGACTCAATTTCGAGTACGAAATCGACCTGAAAAGAATTCGGACCGCATGGTTTCAACGTAAAATTGTATGAACTTTCAAAATATGCGATGAAAACCCCCGTTTGAGGCGAACCGGAGGTGCTACATTCAATTTTTTGCCAGAAAATACGGAATTTCACATTGAAAATCGCAAAAAATTGAATGTAGCACCTCGGGTTCGCCTCAAACGGGGTTATTAATCGCATATTTTGAAAGTTCATACAATTTCACGTTGATACCATGTGGTCCGAATTTTTTTCAGGTCGATTTCGTACTCGAAATTGAGGCTCCAAGAAGATCTCGTGGATGTGTCATCTCAGCAGGTGCCACGAAGGCGCCAATGGGCTGAATTTTCATGTGATTTTGATTCGATATAACTAATCGTTGCAGATCCCGTTTCAGTGCATGAATTTCAACTTTGTGGGCAGTCATTTTATAGGAAATTCTGTCAGATTTCCATTGAACATGGCGCCAAAAGTCTACATTTGTGCGCATGCGCAGAAAATCGCCTTTTTCTGAAACCGAAAAAATCGAATTTTCAAAAAATGGCTCATAAGTCACTTGGATCGCCCCAAACTTTCCTGAAACCCATTTTTTTCGGAAGAACGCAAAATTTAACGTCAAATATATATGATTTTCAAGAAATAAAAAGAATGGCTTTTTGAGAAATTAACATTTTAGTGAAAAACACTCTTTTGCCTCCAGGAGGCCTCCAAATCACACAGGAGGAATTTTTGACAACGTTTTCGATAGGTTTTTTGATGCCCTTTCAGATGCCGCAACCCGCAAATCGATAGCTATTCAAGAACTCGGAATATTCCCATTTCCGTGAATAAAAGAGCATCGATTTTTACACGATAAATTTTCGGTCTGTTTACGGATGTGCGTGCAATGGAGATGAGAAATTTTTTTTGGACCCCATAGGCGGTTCAAAGTTCCTATTTTGGGCCATAGAATCGAATGAAAAAGGTTAAAAAAGAATTTGAGAGATGACCCCTTTCCGTAGGTCGCATTGGCGTGGAATTCATCATAGATGATCAAGTGAACTGTATTACAAGAACTTCGCTTGACGCCTTTGATATGCTTCCTCCTGCTAAATCTTGCGCTCTAACCTCCACAAGTAAACCCTGGGTGACAGCAGATATTCGGTTGTCCATGAAGCGTAGAGATCGTCTGTATCGCAAAGTCACCGAAATAAGATCTCCTACAATCATGCAGCAATATCGCCAAGCACGCAGTGAAGTCAAATCGACTTTAGATAGTGCTAAAAATAGCTACATATCTTGTAAACTGAACTCTGCCAAGGATGTGAAGACTCGCTGGTAAGAGCTGCGCGAATTTGGGATCGCTAATAAGCGCAATACTTCACATTCGCATTTTCCAGCAGTCAAACTTTGAACTCTCATTTTGCCCCTGTGACAAAAGATCTTCCTCCCCTGAAAGATGAGGACATAGATAGAATCCGCTCCTCTCCCCTCCCTAGTCATGTTCCTGGGTTTGCTTTTTCGTCTATTTCTGAGAATGACGTGGTTTGAGAATTCAATACACCCAACTTCAAAGGAGCGGGGTCAGACCAACTATCCTCGTCCATGATGAAATTGGCATTCCCTGCATTACTCCCTCATCCCACTGGAGTTTTCAATAACTCCTTGCGTACGAGCTATTTTCCCGACGACTGGAAACGTGCCCCGATCATCCCGCTGTCTAAAATCCCGTCTCAAAGGACCCCAGCGATACACGACCCATTGCGCAGCTTCCTGAGCCTGCAAAACTCTTGGAAAGAGTCGTGCATGAACAACTCATGTCCCATTCGACTATTAATAAGCTCATCGACCCTTTCCAATCTGGTTTTAGAGCTCGTCACTCCACTCAGACAGCTCTCCTGGGTGTTTCAGAGGACGTGCGAAATTCCATCGATAAGCGTATGTTAACTGTTCTCGTCTCTTCTGATTTCTCAAAAGCGTTTGACACGATCCCACACGTTGAACTCCTAGAAAAACTTCGAAATTTTGGTTGTTCTGATCGTGTCATACGGTGGTTCGCCAGTTATCTGAAAAACCGCTCGCAAGTGGTACGACTACATGACGGAACTCACGACGAATGGCTACCTATAAATGCAAGAGTGTCCCAGGGCAGCGTTCTAGGCCCCCAACTTTTTCTTATATTCATTAACGATCTCCCCAAAATCCTTCGGCATGCATCTCATATGATCTATGCAGACGATAGCCAGATCTGCTTACACGCTCTTCCAATTGAATTAGTTACAAAACTTGCCCTAATTGCCCAAGATGCAAACGCCGTTGCTCAATGGGCAGCTGATAATGGGCTTAAACTCAACCCTACTAAGACAACGGTGATGATACTTGGGAGTGAGTTCTATACCTCAAAGATCGATTTCAATCAGATCCCGACCCTCAACATCATGGGCACTACCGTACCCTTCTCAAAATCTATGAAAATTCTAGGACTCCACACATCACCAAGCCTTGACTGGGATCTTCAGGTTAGAGAAGTATCGAAGAGAGTCCACGGTTCACTTCATTCACTTCGGTCTCTGAGGCACTCACTTTCTCGTGATCTTAGAGAGCAACTCGTTCGAAGCCTTGTGCTGCCAAAATTTGATTATGCCGCGCCATTACTCACCGATCTCAATAAAGTCCAGCAACTTAAACTCCACCGCCTGCATAATGCATGAATGTGTTTCATCTATGGGAATTTCCCGTGGCGATCGCATGTGACCCCATACTAATTAGCCCTAGGATGGCTATCAGCTCAGCGCCGCACACAGGCTTACGGAACTCCAGGGGCTCGAGCTCGTAAGAACGAGACAATCTTGAGAAATGGTATTGGAGTATCCAAACAATAGTGGGTCAAAGCCTGTGATAAATTTTGGGAGATTTTTTGACGTGGAGGCTATACGCTCTCGAACTCCCGCAGGTGTATACACGCACACCTGGGTCACGGCAGATGATAGGTGGATGATGTAGACAGTTATTCCAGATACTTCCAATGTGGCACATTTACGTTTATATCCCGATAATTGATGATTTTCGAAGGATTTGCAGTGCATTCGTGTGTCCCTTTGCCTCAAAGCCCGTTCTACACGTTCTCGAAATCCCCCAAGTGTATCCACGCACTCTTTGGTCACGGCAAATGATACGTGAATGATGTGGTAAGGTTTTCCAGGTAATTTGAAATTGGCACATTTGCGTCTAAGCCCCGAGAATTCATGATATTGCACCGATTCGCGGTGTGGCCTTTCACCTGGAAGCTCGTTTTAGACGCTCTCAAAATCCCGCAGGTGTATCCACGCACTCTTGAGACACGGCAAATGATGTGTGGATGATGTACGAAGATATTCCAAGTACTTTCAATGTGGCACATTTGCGGTTACACCCGAAGAATTCGTGATTTGGCACCAATTCGCAGTGATTCGTGTGGCCTTTCGCCTGAAAGCTCATTCTAGCACGCTCTCAAAGTCCCGCAGTTATATCCACGCACACCTGGGTCACGGCAAATGATAGGTGGATGATGTGGGAAGGTATCCCACATACTCTAAATGTGGCAGATTCACGTTTATATCCCGAGAATTAATGATTTTCGACCGATTTGCAGAGAATTCAAGTGGCCTTTCGCCTCAAAGCTCGTTCTAGATGGTCTCAGAATCCCGCAGGTGTATTCGCGCACTCTTGGGACACGGCAAATGACGAGTGAATGATGTAGGAAGGTATTCCAGGTATTGTCGATGTGGCACATTCGTGTTTACACCCCGAGAATTCATGATTTTGGAAGATTCGCAGTGATTTTTTGTGGCCTCTCGCTTGAAAGCTCGTTCTAGCACGCTCTCAAAGTCCCGCAGGTGTATCCACGCACACCAGGGTCACGGGAAATCATAGGTGGATGATGTGAGGAGGTATTCCAGATTGTATCAATGTGGCACATTCACGTTCATATCCCGAGAATTAATGATTCCGACCGATTTGCAGTGCATTCGTGTGGCCTTTTGCCTCAGAGGTCGTCCTAGACGCTCTCAAGATCCCGCAGGTGTAACCAGCAACTCCTGGAACAACGGCAAACGATAGGTAGATGATATCGAGAGGTATTCTAGGTACTTCCAATGTGCCACACTCGCAGTTACACCCCGAGAATTCATGATTTAGCAACGATTCACAGTGATGCGTGTGGCCCTTCGCCTGAAAGCTCGTTCTAGCACGTTCTCCAAGTCCCGCAGTGGTATCCACGCTCGGTCACGGCGAATGATAGGTGAATGAAGTAGGAAGGTATTCCAGGTACTCTCAATGTGGCACATTCGTGTTGAGGGCCCAAGAATTCACGATTTTGCAAGATTCGCAGTGATTTTTTGTGGCATCTCGCCTAGAAGCTCGTTCTAGACGCTCTCAAAGTCCCGCAGGTGTATCTGAGCACTCCTGGGTCACGGACGATGATATGTGGATGATATCCGAAGGTACTACAGGTGCTTCCAATGTGGCACAATCGTGTTTACACCCCAAGGATTCATAATTTCGCAAGTTTTGCAGTGATTCTCTGTGGCCTCTCGCCTGATAGCTCGTTCTAGACGCTCTCAAAGTCCCGCAGGTGTATCCACGCACACCTGGGTCACGGGAAATGATAGGTGGATGAGGTGAGAAGGTATTCGAGATTCTTTCAATGTGGCACATTCACGTTTATATCCTGAGATTTATCATTCCGACCGATTTGCAGTGCATTCGTGTGGCCTCTCGCCTCAAAGCTCGTTCTAGACGCTCTCAAAGTATCGCAGGTGTATCCACGCACTTCTGGATCACGGCAAATGATATGTCGATGATGAAGGGAGATATGACAGGTGCTTTCAATGCGGCACGTACATGTTTACACCCCAAGGATTCATAATTTTGCACCGATATGCGATGATTCGTGTGGCCTCTCGCCTCAAAGCTCGTTCTAGACGCTCTCAAAGTCTCGCAGGTGTAACCACGCACTTCTGGGTCACGGCAAATGATATGTGGATGATGGAGAAAGATATTACAGGGGCTTTCAATGTGGCACATACGTGTCTACACCCCAATCATTCATAATTTTGCACCGATTCGCAATGATTCGTGTGGCCTCTCGCCTCATAGCTCGTCCAAGACGCTCTTGAAATCCCGCAGGTGTATCCAAGCACTCCTGGAACACGGCAAACAACAGGTAGGTGATATCCAAAGGTATCCCAGGTACTTTCAATGTGGCACATTCGCGGTTACACCCCGAGAATTCAAGATTTTGCACCGATTCGCAGTGATTCGTGTGGCCTGTCACCTGAGAGCTCGTTCTAGCACGCTCTCAAAGTCCCGCAGGTGTATCCACGCACACCTGGGTCACGGGAAATGATGGGTGCATGATGTGAGAAGGTATTCCGGATCCTTCAAATGTGGCACATTCACGTTTATATCCCGGGAATTCATGATTTCGACCGATTTGCAGTGCATTCGTGTGGCCTTTCGCTTCAAAGCTCGCTCTAGCACGCACTCGAAGTCCCACAGGTGTATCCACGCAGACCTGGGTCACGGCAAATGATAGGTGGATGATGTGGAAAGGTATTCCACATACTCCCAGTGTGGCACATTCACGTTTATATCCCGATATTCAGTGATTTTCGACCGATTTGCAGTGCATTCGTGTGGCCTTTTGCCTCAAAGCTCGTTCTAGACGCTCCTGAAGTCCCGCAGGTGTATCCACGCACTCCTGGAACCCCGCAAATGACGAGTGGATGATGTAGAAAGGTACCACAGGTACTTTTAATGTGGCACATTCGCGTTTACACCCCGAGTGTTCATGATAATGCACCGATTCGCCGTGATTCGTGTGGCCTGTCGCCTGAGAGCTCATTCTAGCACGCTCTCAAAGTCCCGCAGGTGTATCCACGCAGACCTGGGTCACGGCAAATGATCAGTGGATGATGTGAAAAGGTATTCCAGATTCTTTTCATGCGGCACATTCACGTTTATATCCTGAGAATTTATTATTGTGACCGATTTGCAGTGCATTCGTGTGGCCTCTCGCCTCATAGCTCGTCCAAAACGCTCACAAAATACCACATCTGTATCCACGCACTCCTGGAACACGGCAAAAGATAGGGAGATGATATCGAGAGGTATTCTAGGTATTCTCAATGTGGCACATCCGCGGTGACACCCCTAGAATTCATGATAATGCACCGATTCGCAGTGATTCGTGTGGCCTGTCACCTGAGAGCTCGTTCTAGTACGCTCTCAAAGTCCCATAGGTGTATCCACGCAGAACTGGGTCACGGCAAATGATAGGTGGATGATGTGGAGAGGTATTCCACATACTCCCAATGTGGCACATGCACCTTTCTATCCCGAGATCCAATGATTTTCGACCGATTTGCAGTGCATTCGTGTGGCCTTTTGCCTCAGAGCTCGTTCTAGACGCTCCTGAAGTCCCGCAGGTGTATCCACGCACTCCTGGGACACGGCAAATGATAGGTAAATGATGTGAGGAGGTATTCGAGGTACTTTAAATGTGGCACATTCGCGTTCACCCCGCAAGAATTCATGTTTGTGCACCGATTTGATGTGATTGGTTTGGCCTCTCGCCTCAAAACTCAATCAAGCACGCTCTCGAAGTCCCGCAGGTGTATCCACGCACACCTGGGTCACGGCAAATGATATGTGGATGATGAAGAAAGATTATACAGATGCTTTCAATGTGGCACATACGTGTTTACACCCCAAGAATTCATGATTTTGCAAGATTCGCAGTGATTTTCTACGGCCTCTCGCCTGAAAGCTCGTTCTAGACGCTCTCAAAGTCCCGCAGGTGTATCCACGCACTCATGGGTCACGGTAAATGATAGGTGAATGATGTGGGAAGGTATTCCGAATATAACAATGTGGCACAATCGCGTTTACCTCGCGAGAATTCATGATTTTGCACCAATCCGCTGTGATTGGTGTGGCCTCTCGCCTCAAAGCTCGTTCTAGCACGCTCTCAAAGTCCCGCAGCTATATCCACGCACACCTGGGTCACGGCAAATGATAGGTGGATGATGTGGGAAGGTATCCCACATACTCTAAATATGGCAAATCCACGTTTATATCCCGAGAATTAATGATTTTCGACCGATTTGCAGAGAATTCAAGTGGCCTTTCGCCTCAAGATCGTTCTAGATGCTCTTAGAATCCCGCAGCTGTATCCACGCACTCCTGAGACACGGCAAATGACGAGTGAATGATGAAGGAAGGTATTCCAGGTATTGTCGATGTGGCACATTCGTGTTTACACCCCGAGAATGCATGATTTTGGAAGATTTGCAGTGATTTTTTGTGGCCTCTCGCCTGAAACCTCGTTCTAGCACGCTGTGAAAGTCCCGCAGGTGTATCCACGCACACCAGGGTCACGGGGAAGGATAGGTGGCTGATGTGAGGAGGTATTCCAGATTCTTCCCATGTGGTACATTCACGTTCCTATCCCGAGAATTAATGATTCCGACCGATTTGCAGTGCATTCGTGTGGCCTTTCGCCTCAAAGCTCGTCCTAGAAGCTCTCGAAATCCCGCAGGTGTAACCACGCACTTCTGGAACACGGCAAATGATATGTGGATGATCGAGAAAGATATTACAGGGGCTTTCAATGTGGCACGAACGTGTTTACACCCCAATGATTCATAATTTTGCACCGACTCGCAATGATTCGTGTGGCCTCTCGCCTCAAAGCTCGTCCTAGTTGCTCTCAAAATACCGCAGGTGTATCCACGAACTCCTGGAACACGGCAAACAATAGGTAGATGATATCCAAAGGTATTCTAGGTACTTTTAATGTGGCACATTCGCGGTGACACCCCAAGAATTCATGATTATGCACCGACTCGCAGTGCTTTGTTTGGCCTTTCACCTGAAGGCTCGTTCTATCACGCTCTGAAAGTCCCGCAGGTGTATCCACGCACACGTCGGTCACGGGAAATCATAGGTGGATGACGTGAGGAGGTATTCCAGATTGTATCAATGTGGCACATTCACGTTCATATCCCGAGAATTAATGATTCCGACCGATTTGCAGTGCATTCGTGTGGCCTTTCGCCTCAGAGGTCGTCCTAGACGCTCTCAAAATCCCGCAGGTGTAACCAGCAACTCCTGGAACAACGGCAAACGATAGGTAGATGATATCGAGAGGTATTCTAGGTACTTCCAATGTGCCACACTCGCAGTTACACCACGAGAATTCATGATTTAGCAACGATTCACAGTGATGCGTGTGGCCCTTCGCCTGAAAGCTCGTTCTAGCACGTTCTCCAAGTCCCGCAGTGGTATCCACGCTCGGTCACGGCGAATGATAGGTGAATGAAGTAGGAAGGTATTCCAGGTACTCTCAATGTGGCACATTCGTGTTGAGGGCCCAAGAATTCACGATTTTGCAAGATTCGCAGTGATTTTTTGTGGCATCTCGCCTAGAAGCTCGTTCTAGTTGCTCTCAAAATACCGCAGGTGTATCTGAGCACTCCTGGGTCACGGACGATGATATGTGGATGATATCCGAAGGTACTACAGGTGCTTCCAATGTTGCACAATCGTGTTTACACCCCAAGGATTCATAATTTCGCAAGTTTTGCAGTGATTCTCTGTGGCCTCTCGCCTGATAGCTCGTTCTAGACGCTCTCAAAGTCCCGCAGGTGTATCCACGCACACCTGGGTCACGGGAAATGATAGGTGGATGAGGTGAGAAGGTATTCGAGATCCTTTCAATGTGGCACATTCACGTTTATATCCTGAGATTTATCATTCCGACCGATTTGCAGTGCATTCGTGTGGCCTCTCGCCTCAAAGCTCGTTCTAGACGCTTTCAAAGTATCGCAGGTGTATCCACGCACTTCTGGATCACGGCGAATGATATGTCGATGATGAAGGGAGATATGGCAGGTGCTTTCAATGCGGCACGTACATGTTTACACCCCAAGGATTCATAATTTTGCACCGATATGCGATGATTCGTGTGGCCTCTCGCCTCAAAGCTCGTTCAAGACGCTCTCAAAGTCTCGCAGGTGTAACCACGCACGTCTGGGTCACGGCAAATGATATGTGGATGATGGAGAAAGATATTACAGGTGCTTTCAATGTGGCACATACGTGTCTACACCCCAATCATTCATAATTTTGCACCGATTTGCAATGATTCGTGTGGCCTCTCGCCTCATAGCTCGTCCAAGACGCTCTTGAAATCCCGCAGGTGTATCCAAGCACTCCTGGAACACGGCAAACAACAGGTAGGTGATATCCAAAGGTATCCCAGGTACTTTCAATGTGGCACATTCGCGGTTACACCCCGAGAATTCAAGATTTTGCACCGATTCGCAGTGATTCGTGTGGCCTGTCACCTGAGAGCTCGTTCTAGCACGCTCTCAAAGTCCCGCAGGTGTATCCACGCACACCTGGGTCACGGGAAATGATGGGTGCATGATGTGAGAAGGTATTCCGGATCCTTCAAATGTGGCACATTCACGTTTATATCCCGGGAATTAATGATTTCGACCGATTTGCAGTGCATTCGTGTGGCCTTCCGCTTCAAAGCTCGCTCTAGCACGCACTCGAAGTCCCACAGGTGTATCCACGCAAACCTGGGTCACGGCAAATGATAGGTGGATGATGTGGAAAGGTATTCCACATACTCCCAATGTGGCACATTCACGTTTATATCCCGATATTCAATGATTTTCGACCGATTTGCAGTGCATTCGTGTGGCCTTTTGCCTCAAAGCTCGTTCTAGACGCTCCTGAAGTCCCGCAGGTGTATCCACGCACTCCTGGAACCCCGCAAATGACGAGTGGATGATGTAGAAAGGTACCACAGGTACTTTTGATGTGGCACATTCGCGTTTACACCCCGAGTGTTCATGATAATGCACCGATTCGCCGTGATTCGTGTGGCCTGTCGCCTGAGAGCTCATTCTAGCACGCTCTCAAAGTCCCGCAGGTGTATCCACGCAGACCTGGGTCACGGCAAATGATCAGTGGATGATGTGAAAAGGTATTCCAGATTCTTTTCATGCGGCACATTCACGTTTATATCCTGAGAATTTATTATTGTGACCGATTTGCAGTGCATTCGTGTGGCCTCTCGCCTCATAGCTCGTCCAAAACGCTCACAAAATACCACATCTGTATCCACGCACCCCTGGAACACGGCAAAAGATAGGGAGATGATATCGAGAGGTATTCTAGGTATTCTCAATGTGGCACATCCGCGGTGACACCCCTAGAATTCATGATAATGCACCGATTCGCAGTGATTCGTGTGGCCTGTCACCTGAGAGCTCGTTCTAGTACGCTCTCAAAGTCCCATAGGTGTATCCACGCAGAACTGGGTCACGGCAAATGATAGGTGGATGATGTGGAGAGGTATTCCACATACTCCCAATGTGGCACATGCACCTTTCTATCCCGAGATTCAATGATTTTCGACCGATTTGCAGTGCATTCGTGTGGCCTTTTGCCTCAAAGCTCGTTCTAGACGCTCCTGAAGTCCCGCAGGTGTATCCACGCACTCCTGGGACACGGCAAATGATAGGTAAATGATGTAAGGAGGTATTCGAGGTACTTTAAATGTGGCACATTCGCGTTCACCCCGCAAGAATTCATGTTTGTGCACCGATTTGATGTGATTGGTTTGGCCTCTCGCCTCAAAACTCAATCAAGCACGCTCTCGAAGTCCCGCAGGTGTATCCACGCACACCTGGGTCACGGCAAATGATATGTGGATGATGAAGAAAGATCATACAGATGCTTTCAATGTGGCACATACGTGTTTACACCCCAAGAATTCATGATTTTGCAAGATTCGCAGTGATTTTCTACGGCCTCTCGCCTGAAAGCTCGTTCTAGACGCTCTCAAAGTCCCGCAGGTGTATCCACGCACTCATGGGTCACGGTAAATGATAGGTGAATGATGTGGGAAGGTATTCCGAATATAACAATGTGGCACAATCGCGTTTACCTCGCGAGAATTCATGATTTTGCACCGATCCGCTGTGATTGGTGTGGCCTCTCGCCTCAAAGCTCGTTCTAGCACGCTCTCAAAGTCCCGCAGCTATATCCACGCACACCTGGGTCACGGCAAATGATAGGTGGATGATGTGGGAAGGTATCCCACATACTCTAAATATGGCAAATCCACGTTTATATCCCGAGAATTAATGATTTTCGACCGATTTGCAGAGAATTCAAGTGGCCTTTCGCCTCAAGATCGTTCTAGATGCTCTTAGAATCCCGCAGGTGTATCCACGCACTCCTGGGACACGGCAAATGACGAGTGAATGATGTAGGAAGGTATTCCAGGTATTGTCGATGTGGCACATTCGTGTTTACACCCCGAGAATGCATGATTTTGGAAGATTCGCAGTGATTTTTCGTGGCCTCTCGCCTGAAACCTCGTTCTAGCACGCTGTGAAAGTCCCGCAGGTGTATCCACGCACACCAGGGTCACGGGGAAGGATAGGTGGCTGATGTGAGGAGGTATTCCAGATTCTTCCCATGTGGTACATTCACGTTCCTATCCCGAGAATTAATGATTCCATCCGATTTGCAGTGCATTCGTGTGGCCTTTCGCCTCAAAGCTCGTCCTAGAAGCTCTCGAAATCCCGCAGGTGTAACCACGCACTTCTGGAACACGGCAAATGATATGTGGATGATCGAGAAAGATATTACAGGGGCTTTCAATGTGGCACGAACGTGTTTACACCCCAATGATTCATAATTTTGCACCGACTCGCAATGATTCGTGTGGCCTCTCGCCTCAAAGCTCGTCCTAGTTGCTCTCAAAATACCGCAGGTGTATCCACGAACTCCTGGAACACGGCAAACAATAGGTAGATGATATCCAAAGGTATTCTAGGTACTTTTAATGTGGCACATTCGCGGTGACACCCCGAGAATTCATGATTATGCACCGACTCGCAGTGCTTTGTTTGGCCTTTCACCTGAAGGCTCGTTCTATCACGCTCCGAAAGTCCCGCAGGTGTATCCACGCACACGTCGGTCACGGCAAACGATAGTCGGATGATGCGGAAAGGTATTCTCCATACTTTCAATGTGGCACATTCACGTTTATATCCCGAAAATTGATGATTTCCGACCGATTTGCAGTGCATTCGTGTGGCCTCTTGACTCAAAGCTCGTTGTAGACGCTCCTGAAGTCCCGCAGGTGAATCCACGCACTACCGGGAGTCGGCAAATAATAGGTGAATGATATGAGAAGGTATTCGGGGTAGTTTCAATGTGGCACATTCGCGTTTACCCCGCGAGAATTTATGATTTTGCACCAATTCGCTGTGATTTTGTGTGGCCTCTCGCCTGAAAACTCGTTCTAGATGCTCTCAAAGTCCCGAAGGTGTACCCACGCACGTCTGGGTCACGGCAAATGATAAGAGGATGATGGAAAAGATATTACAGGTGCTTCCAATGTGCCACATCCGTGTTGACACCCCAGGACTCATGATTTTGCCCCGATTCTCAGTGGTTGTGCGGCCTCTCGCCTGGAAGCTCGTTCTAGACGCACCCAAAGTCCCGCAGGTGTATCCACGCGAACCTGGGTCACGGGAAATGATAGGTAGATGACAAGGAAGGTATTCCAGATTATCGAATGTGGCACATTCACTTTTATATCCCGAGAATGAATGATTCCGACCGATTTGCAGTGCATTTGTGTGGCCTCTTGCCTCAAAGCTCGTCCTAGACGCTCTTGAAATCCCGCAGGTGTATCCACACACTCCTGGAACACGGCAAATGATAGGTGGATGATATCCAAAGGTATCCCAGATTCTTCCAATCGCCGCATACGTGTTTACACCCCAATGATTCATAATTTCGCACCGATTCGCAGTGATTCGTGTGGCCTTTCGCCTGAGAGCTCGTTCTAGCACGCTCTCAAAGTCCCGCAGGTGTATCCACGCACACCTGGATCACGGAGAATGATAGGTGCATGATGTTAGAAGGTATTTCGGATCTTTCGAATGTGGCACATTCGCGTTCATATCCCGGGAATTAATAATTTCGACCGATTCGCAGTGCATTCGTGTGGCCTTTCGCCTCAAAGCTCGTTCTAGCACGCACTCGAAGGCCCGCAGGTGTATCCACGCACACCTGGGTCACGGCAAATGATAGTTGAATGATGTGAAAAGGTATCCCACATACTCCCAATGTGGCACATTCACGTCTATATCCCGGGAATTGGAGATTTTCGACCGGTTTGCAGAAGATTTGTGTGGCCATTCGCCTCAAAGCTCGTCCTAGACGCTCTCAGGATCCCGCAGGTGTGTCCACGCACGTCTGAAACACGGCAAATGATAGGTAGATGATAAACAAAGGTATTCCAGGTACTTTGAATGAGGCACATTTTCGTTTACAAACCGAGAATTCATGATTTTGCACCGATTTGCAGTGATTCGTGTGGCGTCTCGCCTGGAAGCTCGTTCTAGGCGTTTTCAGAGTCCCGCAGGTGTATCCACGCACTTCTGTGTCACAGAAAAAAATGGGCGAATGATGGAGGGAGGTATTTGAAGTACTTTCTGAGCAGCACATTCGCGTTTGCTTTTCAAGAATTCATCACTTCGCACCGATCCGAGATGATTCGTGTGGCCTCTTGCCTCAAAGTCCGGTCTAGACGCTCTCAAAGTCCCGCAGGTGTATCCACGCACTCCTGGGACACCGCAAATGATAAGTGAATGATGTAGGAAGATATTACAGGTACTTTGAAAAGTTGCACATTAGCGTTTACACCCCGAGAGTTCATGATTTCTCACCGATCCGCAGTGATTCAAGGGGACTTCCGCCTGAGAGCTCGTTCTAGCACGCTCTTAAAGTCCCGCAGGTGTATTCACGCACCCCTGGGTCACGGCAAATGGTATGTGGATGATGGAGAGAGATATCACGGGTGGTTTCAATGCGGCACATACGTGTTTACACCCCGAGCATTCATAATTCTGCACCGATTTCCAATGATTCGTGTGGCCTCTCGCCTCAAAGCTCGTCCTAGACGTTCTCAAAATCTCGCAGGTGTATCCACGCACTTCTGAGTCACGGCAAATGATATGTGGATGATGGAGAAAGATATCACAGGTGCTTCCAATGTGGCACATACGTGTTCACACCCCAAGGATTCATAATTTTGCACCGATTTGCAATGAATCGTGTGGCCTCTCGCCTCAATGATCGTCCTAGACGCTCTCAAAATCTCGCAGGTGTATCCACGCACTCCTGAGTCACGGCAAATAATGAGTGGATGATGGAGGAACATATTACAGGTGCTTCGAATGTGGCACATACGTCCTTACACCCCAAGGATTCATGATTTTGCACCGATTTGCAATGATTCGTGTAGCCTCTCGCCTCAAAGCTCGTTCTAGACGCTCTCAAAGTGCCGCAGGTGTATTCACGCACACCTGGGTCACGGGAAATGATACGTAGATGAGGTGAAAAGGTATTCCAGATTTTCCCAATGTGGCACATTCACGTTTATATCCTGAGAATTAATTATTCCGACCGATTTGCAGTGCATTCGTAAGGCCTCTCGCCTCAGAGTTCGTTCTAGACCCTCTGAAAGTCTCGCAGGTGTATCCACGCACTTCTGGGTCACGGCGAATGATATGTAGATGATGGAGGAAGATATAAGAGGTGCTTTCAATGCGGCACATACGTGTTTACACCCCGAGGATTCATAATTTTGCACCGATTTCCAATGATTCGTGGGGCCTCTCGCCTCAAAGCTCGTCCTAGACGTTCTCAAAATCTCGCAGGTGTATCCACGCACTTCTGGGTCACGGCAAATGATATGTGGATGATGGAGGAAGATATTAGAGGTGCTTTGAATGTGGCACATACGTCTTTACACCCCAAGGATTCATGATTTTGCACCGAATTGCAATGATTCGTGTGGCCTCTCGCCTCAAAGCTCGTTCTAGACGCTCCCGAAGTGCCGCAGGTGAATCCACGCACACCTGGGTCACGGGAAATGATACGTAGATGATGTGAAAAGGTATTCCAGATTCTCCCAATGTGGCACATTCACGTTTATATCCTGAGAATTAATTATTCCGACCGATTTGCAGTGCAATCGTGTGGCCTCTCGCCTCAAAGTTCGTTCTACACCCTCTCAAAAGTCTCGCAGGTGTATCCACGCACTTCTGGGTCACGGCAAATGATATGTGGATGATGGAGGAAGATATAAGAGGTGCTTTCAATGTGGCACATACGTGTTTACACCCCAAGGATTCATAATTTTGCACCGATTCGCAATGATTCGTGTGGCCTCTCGCCTCAAAGTTCGTTCTAGACCCTCTCAAAAGTCTCGCAGGTGTATCCACGCACTTCTGGGTCACGGCAAATGATATGTGGATGATGGAGGGAGATATAAGAGGTGCTTTCAATGTGGCATATTCGTGTTTACATCCCAATGATTCATGATTTTGCACCGATTTGCAATGATTCGTGTGGCCTCTCGCCACAAAGCTCGTTCTAGACGCTCTCAAAGTCCCGCAAGTGTATCGACGCACACCTTGGTCACGGCAAATGATAGGTGAATGATGTAGGAAGGTATTCCAGGTACTCTCGATGTGGCACATTCGTGTTTGAGCCCCAAGAATTCATGACTTCGCAAGATTCGCAGTGATTTCCTGTTGCCTCTCGCCTCAGACTCGTCCTAGACGCTCTCAAAATACCGCAGGTGTATCCACGCACGTCTGGGTCACGGCAAATGATGAGTGGATGATGAAGAACCATATCGAAGGTGCTTCCAATGTGGCACATTCGTGTTTACACCCCGAGCATTCATAATTTTGCACCGATTTCCAATGATTCGTGTGGCCTCTCGCCTCAAAGCTCGTCCCAGACGTTTTCAAAATCTCGCAGGTGTATCCACGCACTTCTGGAACACGGCAAATGATATGTGGATGATGAAAAAAGATATCACGGGTGCTTTCAAATCGGCACATACGTGTTTACACCCCGAAGATTCATAAGTTTGCACCGATTTGCAGTCCATTCGTGTGGCTTTTCGCCTCAAAGCTCGTCCTAGACGCTCTCAAAATCCCGCAGCACTATACACGCACTCCTGTAATACGGCAAACGATAGGTAGATGATATCAAAAGGTATTCCAGGTACCTTCAATGTGGCACATTCGCGGTTACACCCCGAGAATTCATGATTTTGCACCGATTCGAAGTGAACGTGTGGCCTTTCGCCTCATACCTCGTTCTAGCACGCTCTCAAAGTCCCTCAGGCGTATCCACGCACACCTCGGTCACAACAAATGATAGGTCTGGAACACGGTCACTCCTGGAACACGGCAAATGGTACGTGAATGGTGCAGAAAGATATCACAGGTGCTTTGAATGTGGCGTATTCGTATCTACACCCCAAGGAGTCATAATTTCACACCGATTTGCAATGATTCGTGTGGCCTCTCGCCTCAAAGCTCGTCCTAGACGCTCTCAAAATTCCGCAGGTGTATCCACGCACGTCTGGGTCACGGCAAATAATGAGTTGATGATGAAGGAACATATCGAAGGTGCTTTCAATGTGGCGGATTCTTGCTTACACCCCAAGGATTCATGATTTTGCACCGATTCGCGCTGATGCGTGTGGCCTCTCGCCTCAAAGCTCGTTCTAGACGTTCCAAAAGTCCCGCAGGTGTATCCACGCACACCTGGGTCACGGGAAATGATAGGTAGATGATATCCAGGGGTATTTCAGGTGCTTTCGATGTGACACATTCGCGGTTACACCCCGAGGATTCATGAATTGGCTACGATTCGCAGTGATTCGTGTGGCCTTTCGCCTGAGAGCTCGTTCTTGCACGCTTTCTAAGTCCCGCACGGTATCCACGCACACCTGGTTCGCGGGAAATGATAGGTGTATGATGTGAGAAGGTATTCCAGATTCTTCCAATGTGGCACATTCAGGCTCATATCCCGAAAATTAATGATTTCGACCGATTGGCAGTGCATTCGTGTGGCCTTTTGCTTAAAAGCTTGTCCTGGACGCTCTCAAAAACCCGCAGGTGTATCCACGCACTCCTGGAACATGGCAAACGATAGGTGGATGATATCCAAAGGTATTCCAGGTACTTTCAATGTGGCACATTCGCGGTTACACCCCGAGAATTCATGATTTTGCACCGATTCGCAGAGACTCGTGTGGCCTTTTGCCTGAAAGCTCTTTCTCGCACGCTCTCAAAGTGCCGCAGGTGTATCCACGCATACCTTGCCCACGGCAAATGATAGGTGAATGGTGTAGAAAGGTATTCCAGGTACTCTCAATGTGGCACATTCGTGTTTGAGCCCCAAGAATTCATGATTTTGCAAGATTCGCAGTGATTTTCTGTGGCCTCTCGTCTAAAAGCTCGTTCTAGACGCTCCCAAAGTCCCGCAGGTGTATACACGCACACCTGGGTCACGGGAAATGATAGGTGGATGATGTGAAGACGTATTCCAGATTCTTTCATCGTGGCACATTCACGTTTATATCCTGAGCATTAATTATTCCGACCAATTCGCAGTGCATTCGTGTGGCCTCTCGCCTCAAAGCTCATTCTAGACCCTCTCAAAGTCACGCGTGAGTATCCACGCACTCCTGGGTCACGGCAACCGATATGTGGATGATGGAGCAAGATATCACAGGTGCTTTCAATGTGGCACATACGTGTTTACACCCCAAGGATTCATATTTTTGCACCGATTTACAATGATTCGTGTGGCCTCTCGCCTCAAAGCTCGTCCTAGACGCTCTAAAAATCCCGCAGGTGTATCCACGCAATCCTGGAACACGGCAAAGGATAGGGAGATGATTTCCAAAGGTATTCCAGGTACTCTCATT
This sequence comes from Eretmocerus hayati, assembly GCA_029851415.1. NCBI lineage: Eukaryota > Metazoa > Arthropoda > Insecta > Hymenoptera > Aphelinidae > Eretmocerus > Eretmocerus hayati. The sequence goes on from CM056743.1 coordinate 108,604,585, forward strand.
GTGGCACATTCGTGGTTACACCCCGAGAATTCATGATTTTGCCCCGATTCGCAGTGATTCGTGCGGCCTCTCGCCTGAAAGCTTGTTCTAGACGTTCTCAAAATCTCGCAGGTGTATCCACGCACTTCTGAGTCACGGCAAATGATATGTGGATGATGGAGAAAGATATCACAGGTGCTTCCAATGTGGCACATACGTGTTTACACCCCAAGGATTCATATTTTTGCACCGATTTACAATGATTCGTGTGGCCTCTCGCCTCAAAGCTCGTCCTAGACGCTCTAAAAATCCCGCAGGTGTATCCACGCAATCCTGGAACACGGCAAAGGATAGGGAGATGATTTCCAAAGGTATTCCAGGTACTCTCATTGTGGCACATTCGTGGTTACACCCCGAGAATTCATGATTTTGCCCCGATTCGCAGTGATTCGTGCGGCCTCTCGCCTCAAAGCTCGTCCTAGACGTTCTCAAAATCTCGCAGGTGTATCCACGCACTTCTGGGTCACGGCAAATGATATGTGGATGATGGAGAAAGATATCACAGGTGCTTCCAATATGGCACATACGTGTTCACACCCCAAGGATTCATAATTTTGCACCGATTTGCAATGAATCGTGTGGCCTCTCGCCTCAATGATCGTCCTAGACGCTCTCAAAATCTCGCAGGTGTATCCACGCACTCCTGAGTCACGGCAAATAATGAGTGGATGATGAAGGAACATATTACAGGTGCTTCGAATGTGGCACATACGTCCTTACACCCCAAGGATTCATGATTTTGCACCGATTCGCAATGATTCGTGTCGCCTCTCGCCTCAAAGTTCGTTCTAGACCCTCTCAAAAGTCTCGCAGGTGTATCCACGCACTTCTGGGTCACGGCAAATGATATGTGGATGATGAAGAAAGATATCACGGGTGCTTTCGAATCGGCATATTCGTGTTTACATCCCAATGATTCATGATTTTGCACCGATTTGCAATGATTCGTGTGGCCTCTCGCCTCAAAGCTCGTTCTAGACGCTCTCAAAGTCCCGCAAGTGTATCGACGCACACCTTGGTCACGGCAAATGATAGGTGGATGATGTAGGAAGGTATTCCAGGTACTCTCGATGTGGCACATTCGTGTTTGAGCCCCAAGAATTCATGACTTCGCAAGATTCGCAGTGATTTCCTGTTGCCTCTCGCCTCAGACTCGTCCTAGACGCTCTCAAAATACCGCAGGTGTATCCACGCACGTCTGGGTCACGGCAAATGATGAGTGGATGATGAAGAACCATATCGAAGGTGCTTCCAATGTGGCACATTCGTGTTTACACCCCGAGCATTCATAATTTTGCACCGATTTCCAATGATTCGTGTGGCCTCTCGCCTCAAAGCTCGTCCCAGACGTTTTCAAAATCTCGCAGGTGTATCCACGCACTTCTGGAACACGGCAAATGATATGTGGATGATGAAGAAAGATATCACGGGTGCTTTCAAATCGGCACATACGTGTTTACACCCCGAAGATTCATAAGTTTGCACCGATTTGCAGTCCATTCGTGTGGCTTTTCGCCTCAAAGCTCGTCCTAGACGCTCTCAAAATCCCGCAGCACTATACACGCACTCCTGTAATACGGCAAACGATAGGTAGATGATATCAAAAGGTATTCCAGGTACCTTCAATGTGGCACATTCGCGGTTACACCCCGAGAATTCATGATTTTGCACCGATTCGAAGTGATCGTGTGGCCTTTCGCCTGATACCTCGTTCTAGCACGCTCTCAAAGTCCCTCAGGCGTATCCACGCACACCTCGGTCACAACAAATGATAGGTCTGGAACACGGTCACTCCTGGAACACGGCAAATGGTACGTGAATGGTGCAGAAAGATATCACAGGTGCTTTGAATGTGGCGTATTCGTATCTACACCCCAAGGAGTCATAATTTTACACCGATTTGCAATGATTCGTGTGGCCTCTCGCCTCAAAGCTCGTCCTAGACGCTCTCAAAATTCCGCAGGTGTATCCACGCACGTCTGGGTCACGGCAAATAATGAGTTGATGATGAAGGAACATATCGAAGGTGCTTTCAATGTGGCGGATTCTTGCTTACACCCCAAGGATTCATGATTTTGCACCGATTCGCGCTGATGCGTGTGGCCTCTCGCCTCAAAGCTCGTTCTAGACGTTCCAAAAGTCCCGCAGGTGTATCCACGCACACCTGGGTCACGGGAAATGATAGGTAGATGATATCCAGGGGTATTTCAGGTGCTTTCGATGTGACACATTCGCGGTTACACCCCGAGGATTCATGAATTGGCTACGATTCGCAGTGATTCGTGTGGCCTTTCGCCTGAGAGCTCGTTCTTGCACGCTTTCTAAGTCCCGCACGGTATCCACGCACACCTGGTTCGCGGGAAATGATAGGTGTATGATGTGAGAAGGTATTCCAGATTCTTCCAATGTGGCACATTCAGGCTCATATCCCGAAAATTAATGATTTCGACCGATTGGCAGTGCATTCGTGTGGCCTTTTGCTTAAAAGCTTGTCCTGGACGCTCTCAAAAACCCGCAGGTGTATCCACGCACTCCTGGAACATGGCAAACGATAGGTGGGTGATATCCAAAGGTATTCCAGGTACTTTCAATGTGGCACATTCGCGGTTACACCCCGAGAATTCATGATTTTGCACCGATTCGCAGAGACTCGTGTGGCCTTTTGCCTGAAAGCTCTTTCTCGCACGCTCTCAAAGTGCCGCAGGTGTATCCACGCATACCTTGCCCACGGCAAATGATAGGTGAATGGTGTAGAAAGGTATTCCAGGTACTCTCAATGTGGCACATTCGTGTTTGAGCCCCAAGAATTCATGATTTTGCAAGATTCGCAGTGATTTTCTGTGGCCTCTCGTCTAAAAGCTCGTTCTAGACGCTCCCAAAGTCCCGCAGGTGTATACACGCACACCTGGGTCACGGGAAATGATAGGTGGATGATGTGAAGACGTATTCCAGATTCTTTCATCGTGGCACATTCACGTTTATATCCTGAGCATTAATTATTCCGACCGATTCGCAGTGCATTCGTGTGGCCTCTCGCCTCAAAGCTCATTCTAGACCCTCTCAAAGTCACGCGTGAGTATCCACGCACTCCTGGGTCACGGCAACCGATATGTGGATGATGGAGCAAGATATCACAGGTGCTTTCAATGTGGCACATACGTGTTTACACCCCAAGGATTCATATTTTTGCACCGATTTACAATGATTCGTGTGGCCTCTCGCCTCAAAGCTCGTCCTAGACGCTCTAAAAATCCCGCAGGTGTATCCACGCAATCCTGGAACACGGCAAAGGATAGGTAGATGATATCCAAAGGTATTCTAGGTACTTTCAATGTGGCACCGTCGCGGTGACATCCCGAGAATTCATGATTATGCACCGATTCGCAGTGATTCGTTTGGCCTTTCGCCTGAAAGCTCGTTCTAGCACGCTCTGAAAGTCCCGCAGGTGTATCCACGCACACCGAGGTCATGGCAAAGGATGGGTGAATGATGTAGAAAGGTATTCCAGGTACTCTCGATGTGGCATATTCATGTTTACCCCGCGAGAATTCATGATTTTGCACCGATTCGCTGTCATTGGTGTGGCCTCTCGCCTCAAAGCTCAATCTGGCACGCTCTCAAAGTCCCGCAGGTGTATCCACGCACACCTGGGTCACGGCAAAGGATGGGTGAATGATGTAGAAAGGTATTCCAGGTACTCTCGATGTGGCATATTCGTGTTTACGGCCCGAGAATTCATGATTTTGCAAGATTCGCAGTGATTTTCTGTGGCCTCTCGCCTGAAAGCTCGTTCTAGACGCTCTCAAAGTCCCGCAGGTGTATCCACGCACTTCTGGGTCACGGTAGATGATAGGTGAATGATGTGGAAAGGTTTTCCAGGTATGATGTAAGGTACGGAATCCCGCTGTAAATTTTAAACTTTAGTTATATAGATATATAACAGTCGCTCTCCAGAGCTTTTATGCAGATCAACCATGTAAGTAGAATCAATCATCATCTATCATTTCATAAAAACAATAACTTCACGTATCATTATTGTGTGAACTAACCCTTAGCTTGAACTGCTGCTTTTTATTGCATTTTTGATATTCCATTTGCTTAACGCACGCATGGGTTTTCGTTGTAATATATATAGATCTATGTATATATAGCAAAAGCTGTAGAGTAGGGTATTGCCCCCGTTCAAGTCATTTCCACAGACAACCATATACTTGCACGCAAGCACACACTTTTGTAGTTTTTCAAGTCATCGATATTTCAATACATATCGGATATATGTGTGTCGCGTGATATCCAGGCCGCTAAAGTTCGAGCCGCCTAATATTTGGGTCAAGTGGGGATGCTCGTCAAACGGCTGAGGTATCGCAGCAGCGAGGACCCGGTGCGACAAGCACTTCTCGTTCTAACGTCCAAAAGGGAAGCAACAAGATCTCCAGGGCTCCCGCAAGGCTTGCTATTCACTGCCGCAGAAGCTAGCACCTGGTTTCTTGGTAAATCAACCACGCCGAAATCACTGCTGTAGCCGATCACCAACGTCGCACCAGGTCCTCGCCAATTCGAGCACCACCACTTGATCATTTTGAAATTGATCAAATCAAATTTTGCGACGTAAGTAAAGTGAAAAAGTGAAAATCTTGAATATTATAATTGCACACTTCACCTCTGGATTTCCGTGGTGAACAGATTTTTAAGATCATCCTGGATATACACGTCCCAATACTTGGGTGTGATATCCAGGGACAATGAATTCATCCGCGTCGCGAGGGTGCGATAATTTCAGTCCACCCACCAACAGTTGTACGAGCCAGGCTCGAAATTCCGTGGAAAATCGACGATTGATCGATTTATTCTTATCTAGATTTCCAAGTAAAAATTACCGGAAGTTTGAGCCAGTTCTTCGAAGAAAGAACACTGCGCAGGCAACCGGCAACGCTACCAAGAGACTTGGTATTCGTACCGTGTTAGGGCTTAAAATCAATGGGTTGGATCGTGATTAGAGTCAATTAAAATCATTCGAATCATTCAAAATCAGTAAAAGTTCATATCAGCAGCAAGGGCTTCCATCTATGTAAAAACAGCCCATAGATAATCTCTTTTCGCTTTGGAATGTTCGCAGAATAATCTGATTCAAATTGCAAGGTACAGAGGCATATTCACGTGGAGTGAATTCAGCAGGCCGACAAGGATATCAGAATCAAGAGAATTAGCTCCTTCTGAGCATATCCTATGTACCCCGTTCCACGCGGTGGGATTGGAGATGTTTAGAAACATTTGTAATCAAATATACTAAATTTTCCAAGTATTATAATTCAATTTTGGACAATATACGGCTATGCTATTTTATCTATATTCCTTGTCAATTATGATTTCACCTATGAACCCTATATCCCCATGAATATCTGAATAAAACAGTAGTTCAACCATAAAAATCTTCTTTTTTCAATTTCAAGGAAAATTATTTGAGAATTTATTTCCGGGTATGTAAGTGTACAGACACTTAGATATACCAATTTTCTATCAGAAATTACTCATAAGAAAAATCTACTACCACACAGGTCAACAGGTAGGAGCGTTGACCTATTCAAAATTTCCAGATCCAAAATATCATTTTTTGACCATAATTTGTTTATATTTTTGTGTAAATAATTATTCTCACCAAATAAATTATTGGGTCACCTAGCTATGACTATTACAAACAATTCAAGCTTTGGAACACGCAAATCGATCAAGATTTGACGACACAGTAACGAATCAAGCTATTGATTCGTAAAAACCTGATAACACGTAGAATTTCAGCTTTTGTTGCATGTAATAATTTTCACAAGCTTGGATCTTTCTTTTTTGCACTTTTTATTGCTTTGGTGTGGTAGCTAGAATAATCTGGCAAGCATTTGCCAGTGGTACAGCAATCCCCGGTTACAACATTTCATTTTATTGGAGAGAAAAGCAGTCTGATTCGAGACGTTGCAGACAAGAAAGCAAGTAAATCGCCGAAGGTTCCACCGGACCGGTGTCTCGTTGTTGATAAAATTAAATATATATGCAGAGTAAGACGCATATCGTTTAACGTACGAATCTTTAGTAATTTTCTCATCCTAAATAAAAAGATCCGATACTTACAATGACAATGTGGGACATTCACGTTTACCTCGCGAGAATTCATGATTTTGCACCGATTCGAGGTGATTCGTGTGGCCTTTCGCCTGAAAGCTCGTTCTAGCACGCTCTCAAAGTCCCGCAGGTGTATCCACACACTCCTGGGACACGGAAAATGATAGGTGGATGATGTGAGAAGGTATTCCAGGTACAACAATGTTGCACATTCGCGTTTACCTCGCACGAATTCATGATTTTGCACCGATTCGCTGTGATTGGTGTGGCCTCTCGCCTCAAAGATCGTTCTAGCACACTCTCAAAGTCCCGCAGTTATATCCACGCACACCTGGGTCACGGCAAATGATAGGTGGATGATGTGGGAAGGTATTCCACATACTCCAAATGTGGCAAATTCACGTTAATATTCCGAGAATTAATGATTTTCGACCGATTTGCAGAGGATTCAAGTGGCCGTTCGCCTCAAAGCTCGTTCTAGACGCTCGCAAAGTCTCGCAGGTGTATCCACCCACTTCTGGGTCACGGCAAATGGTATGTGAATGATGAAGAAAGATATCACAGGTGCTTTGAATGTGGCATATTCGTGTCTACACCCTGAGGATTCATAATTTTTCACCGATTCGCAATGATTCGTGTGGCCTCTCGCCTCAAACCTCGTTCTAGACGCTCGCAAAGTCCCGCAGGTGTATCCACGCACACCTGGGTCACGGGAAATGATAGTGGATGATGAAGGAAGATATCACAGATGCTTTCAATGTGGCACATACGTGTTTACATCCCAAAGATTCATAATTTTGCACCGATTTGCAATGATTCGTGTGGCCTCTCACCTCAAAGCTCGTTCTAGACGCTCTCAAAGTCCCGCAAGTGTATCGACGCACACCTTGGTCACGGCAAATGATAGGTGAATGATGTAGGAAGGTATTCCAGGTACTTTTAATGTGGCACATTCGCGGTGACACCCCGAGAATTCATGATTATGCACCGACTCGCAGTGCTTTGTTTGGCCTTTCACCTGAAGGCTCGTTCTATCACGCTCTGAAAGTCCCGCAGGTGTATCCACGCACACGTCGGTCACGGCAAACGATAGTCGGATGATGCGGAAAGGTATTCTCCATACTTTCAATGTGGCACATTCACGTTTATATCCCGAAAATTGATGATTTCCGACCGATTTGCAGTGCATTCGTGTGGCCTCTTGACTCAAAGCTCGTTGTAGACGCTCCTGAAGTCCCGCAGGTGAATCCACGCACTACCGGGAGTCGGCAAATAATAGGTGAATGATATGAGAAGGTATTCGGGGTAGTTTCAATGTGGCACATTCGCGTTTACCCCGCGAGAATTTATGATTTTGCACCGATTCGCTGTGATTTTGTGTGGCCTCTCGCCTGAAAACTCGTTCTAGATGCTCTCAAAGTCCCGAAGGTGTACCCACGCACGTCTGGGTCACGGCAAATGATAAAAGGATGATGGAAAAGATATTACAGGTGCTTCCAATGTGCCACATCCGTGTTGACACCCCAGGACTCATGATTTTGCCCCGATTCTCAGTGGTTGTGCGGCCTCTCGCCTGGAAGCTCGTTCTAGACGCACCCAAAGTCCCGCAGGTGTATCCACGCGAACCTGGGTCACGGGAAATGATAGGTAGATGACAAGGAAGGTATTCCAGATTATCGAATGTGGCACATTCACTTTTATATCCCGAGAATGAATGATTCCGACCGATTTGCAGTGCATTTGTGTGGCCTCTTGCCTCAAAGCTCGTCCTAGACGCTCTTGAAATCCCGCAGGTGTATCCACACACTCCTGGAACACGGCAAATGATAGGTGAATGATATCCAAAGGTATCCCAGATTCTTCCAATCGCCGCATACGTGTTTACACCCCAATGATTCATAATTTTGCACCGATTCGCAGTGATTCGTGTGGCCTTTCGCCTGAGAGCTCGTTCTAGCACGCTCTCAAAGTCCCGCAGGTGTATCCACGCACACCTGGATCACGGAGAATGATAGGTGCATGATGTTAGAAGGTATTTCGGATCTTTCGAATGTGGCACATTCGCGTTCATATCCCGGGAATTAATAATTTCGACCGATTCGCAGTGCATTCGTGTGGCCTTTCGCCTCAAAGCTCGTTCTAGCACGCACTCGAAGGCCCGCAGGTGTATCCACGCACACCTGGGTCACGGCAAATGATAGTTGAATGATGTGAAAAGGTATCCCACATACTCCCAATGTGGCACATTCACGTCTATATCCCGGGAATTGGAGATTTTCGACCGGTTTGCAGAAGATTTGTGTGGCCATTCGCCTCAAAGCTCGTCCTAGACGCTCTCAGGATCCCGCAGGTGTGTCCACGCACGTCTGAAACACGGCAAATGATAGGTAGATGATAAACAAAGGTATTCCAGGTACTTTGAATGAGGCACATTTTCGTTTACAAACCGAGAATTCATGATTTTGCACCGATTTGCAGTGATTCGTGTGGCGTCTCGCCTGGAAGCTCGTTCTAGGCATTTTCAGAGTCCCGCAGGTGTATCCACGCACTTCTGTGTCACAGAAAAAAATGGGCGAATGATGGAGGGAGGTATTTGAAGTACTTTCTGAGCAGCACATTCGCGTTTGCTTTTCAAGAATTCATCACTTCGCACCGATCCGAGATGATTCGTGTGGCCTCTTGCCTCAAAGTCCGGTCTAGACGCTCTCAAAGTCCCGCAGGTGTATCCACGCACTCCTGGGACACCGCAAATGATAAGTGAATGATGTAGGAAGATATTACAGGTACTTTGAAAAGTTGCACATTAGCGTTTACACCCCGAGAGTTCATGATTTCTCACCGATCCGCAGTGATTCAAGGGGACTTCCGCCTGAGAGCTCGTTCTAGCACGCTCTTAAAGTCCCGCAGGTGTATTCACGCACCCCTGGGTCACGGCAAATGGTATGTGGATGATGGAGAGAGATATCACGGGTGGTTTCAATGCGGCACATACGTGTTTACACCCCGAGCATTCATAATTCTGCACCGATTTCCAATGATTCGTGTGGCCTCTCGCCTCAAAGCTCGTCCTAGACGTTCTCAAAATCTCGCAGGTGTATCCACGCACTTCTGGGTCACGGCAAATGATATGTGGATGATGGAGAGAGATATCACAGGTGCTTCCAATGTGGCACATACGTGTTCACACCCCAAGGATTCATAATTTTGCACCGATTTGCAATGAATCGTGTGGCCTCTCGCCTCAATGATCGTCCTAGACGCTCTCAAAATCTCGCAGGTGTATCCACGCACTCCTGAGTCACGGCAAATAATGAGTGGATGATGAAGGAACATATTACAGGTGCTTCGAATGTGGCACATACGTCCTTACACCCCAAGGATTCATGATTTTGCACCGATTCGCAATGATTCGTGTGGCCTCTCGCCTCAAAGTTCGTTCTAGACCCTCTCAAAAGTCTCGCAGGTGTATCCACGCACTTCTGGGTCACGGCAAATGATATGTGGATGATGGAGGGAGATATAAGAGGTGCTTTCAATGTGGCATATTCGTGTTTACATCCCAATGATTCATGATTTTGCACCGATTTGCAATGATTCGTGTGGCCTCTCGCCTCAAAGCTCGTTCTAGACGCTCTCAAAGTCCCGCAAGTGTATCGACGCACACCTTGGTCACGGCAAATGATAGGTGAATGATGTAGGAAGGTATTCCAGGTACTCTCGATGTGGCACATTCGTGTTTGAGCCCCAAGAATTCATGACTTCGCAAGATTCGCAGTGATTTCCTGTTGCCTCTCGCCTCAGACTCGTCCTAGACGCTCTCAAAATACCGCAGGTGTATCCACGCACGTCTGGGTCACGGCAAATGATGAGTGGATGATGAAGAACCATATCGAAGGTGCTTCCAATGTGGCACATTCGTGTTTACACCCCGAGCATTCATAATTTTGCACCGATTTCCAATGATTCGTGTGGCCTCTCGCCTCAAAGCTCGTCCCAGACGTTTTCAAAATCTCGCAGGTGTATCCACGCACTTCTGGAACACGGCTAATGATATGTGGATGATGAAGAAAGATATCACGGGTGCTTTCAAATCGGCACATACGTGTTTACACCCCGAAGATTCATAAGTTTGCACCGATTTGCAGTCCATTCGTGTGGCTTTTCGCCTCAAAGCTCGTCCTAGACGCTCTCAAAATCCCGCAGCACTATACACGCACTCCTGTAATACGGCAAACGATAGGTAGATGATATCAAAAGGTATTCCAGGTACCTTCAATGTGGCACATTCGCGGTTACACCCCGAGAATTCATGATTTTGCACCGATTCGAAGTGATCGTGTGGCCTTTCGCCTGATACCTCGTTCTAGCACGCTCTCAAAGTCCCTCAGGCGTATCCACGCACACCTCGGTCACAACAAATGATAGGTCTGGAACACGGTCACTCCTGGAACACGGCAAATGGTACGTGAATGGTGCAGAAAGATATCACAGGTGCTTTGAATGTGGCGTATTCGTATCTACACCCCAAGGAGTCATAATTTTACACCGATTTGCAATGATTCGTGTGGCCTCTCGCCTCAAAGCGCGTCCTAGACGCTCTCAAAATTCCGCAGGTGTATCCACGCACGTCTGGGTCACGGCAAATAATGAGTTGATGATGAAGGAACATATCGAAGGTGCTTTCAATGTGGCGGATTCTTGCTTACACCCCAAGGATTCATGATTTTGCACCGATTCGCGCTGATGCGTGTGGCCTCTCGCCTCAAAGCTCGTTCTAGACGTTCCAAAAGTCCCGCAGGTGTATCCACGCACACCTGGGTCACGGGAAATGATAGGTAGATGATATCCAGGGGTATTTCAGGTGCTTTCGATGTGACACATTCGCGGTTACACCCCGAGGATTCATGAATTGGCTACGATTCGCAGTGATTCGTGTGGCCTTTCGCCTGAGAGCTCGTTCTTGCACGCTTTCTAAGTCCCGCACGGTATCCACGCACACCTGGTTCGCGGGAAATGATAGGTGTATGATGTGAGAAGGTATTCCAGATTCTTCCAATGTGGCACATTCAGGCTCATATCCCGAAAATTAATGATTTCGACCGATTGGCAGTGCATTCATGTGGCCTTTTGCTTAAAAGCTTGTCCTGGACGCTCTCAAAAACCCGCAGGTGTATCCACGCACTCCTGGAACATGGCAAACGATAGGTGGATGATATCCAAAGGTATTCCAGGTACTTTCAATGTGGCACATTCGCGGTTACACCCCGAGAATTCATGATTTTGCACCGATTCGCAGAGACTCGTGTGGCCTTTTGCCTGAAAGCTCTTTCTCGCACGCTTCCAAAGTGCCGCAGGTGTATCCACGCATACCTTGCCCACGGCAAATGATAGGTGAATGGTGTAGAAAGGTATTCCAGGTACTCTCAATGTGGCACATTCGTGTTTGAGCCCCAAGAATTCATGATTTTGCAAGATTCGCAGTGATTTTCTGTGGCCTCTCGTCTAAAAGCTCGTTCTAGACGCTCCCAAAGTCCCGCAGGTGTATACACGCACACCTGGGTCACGGGAAATGATAGGTGGATGATATGAAGACGTATTCCAGATTCTTTCATCGTGGCACATTCACGTTTATATCCTGAGCATTAATTATTCCGACCGATTCGCAGTGCATTCGTGTGGCCTCTCGCCTCAAAGCTCATTCTAGACCCTCTCAAAGTCACGCGTGAGTATCCACGCACTCCTGGGTCACGGCAACCGATATGTGGATGATGGAGCAAGATATCACAGGTGCTTTCAATGTGGCACATACGTGTTTACACCCCAAGGATTCATATTTTTGCACCGATTTGAAAAGATTCGTGTGGCCTCTCGCCTCAAAGCTCGTCCTAGACGCTCTAAAAATCCCGCAGGTGTATCCACGCAATCCTGGAACACGGCAAAGGATAGGGAGATGATTTCCAAAGGTATTCCAGGTACTCTCATTCTGGCACATTCGTGGTTACACCCCGAGAATTCATGATTTTGCCCCGATTCGCAGTGATTCGTGCGGCCTCTCGCCTGAAAGCTCGTTCTAGACGCTCTCAAAGTCCCGCAGGTGTATCCACGCACACCTGGGTCACGGGAAATGATAGGTGTATGATGTGAGGAGGTATTCCAGGTACTCTCAATGTGGCACATTCGTGTTTGAGCCCCAAGAATTCATGATTTTGCAAGATTCGCAGTGATTTTCTGTGGCCTCTCGCCTGAAAGCTCGTTCTAGACGCTCGCAAAGTCCCGCAGGTGTATCCACGCACTCCTGGAACACGGCAAATGGTATGTGAATGATGAAGAAAGATATCACAGGTGCTTTGAATGGGCATATTCGTGTCTACACCCCAAGGAGTCATAATTCTGCACCGATTTGCAATGTATCGTTTTGCCTCTCGCCTCAAAGCTCGTTCCAGACGCTCTCAAAATACCGCAGGTGTATCCACGCACTCTTGGAACACGGCGAATGGTATGTGAATGATGAAGGAAGATATCACAGGTGCTTTGAATGTGGCATCTTCGTGTCTATACCCCAAGGATTCATAATTTTGCACCGATTTGCATCGATTCGTGTGGCCTCTCGACTCAAAGCTCGTTCTAGACGCTCGCAAAGTCCCGCAGGTGTATCCACGCAGACCTGGGTCACGGGGAATGATGGGTAGATGACGAGAAATGGATTCCAGATCCTTCCAATGTGGCGCATTCACGTTTATATTCCGAGAATGAAAGATTCCGACGGGTTTGCAGTGCATCCGTGTGGCCTTCTGCCTCAAAGCTCGTCCTAGACGCTCTCGGAATCCCGCAGGTGTATCCACGCACTCCTGGAACACGGCAAATGATAGGTGGATGATAGACAAAGGTATTCCAGGTCCTTTGAATGAGGCACATTCGCGTTAACAAACTGAGAATTCATGATTTTGCACCGATTTGCAGTGATTCGTGTGGCGTCTCGCCTGGAAGCTCGTTCTAGCACCCTCTTAAAGTCCCGCAGGTGTATCCACGCATACCTTGGTCACGGCGAATGATAGCCGAATGATGTAGAAAGATATCCCAGGTACTCTCAATATGTCACAACTGTGTTTGAGCCCCAAGAATTCATGATTTTGCAAGATTCGCAGTGATTTTCTGTGGCCTCTCGCCTGAAAGCTCGTTCTAGACGCTCGCAAAGTCCCGCAGGTATATCCACGCACTCCTGGAACACGGCAAATGGTATGTGAATGATGAAGAAAGATATCACAGGTGCTTTGAATTGGCATATTTAAGTCTACAGCCAAAAGATTGATAATTTTGCACCGATTCGCAAAGATTCGTGTGGCCTCTCGCCTCAAAGCTCGTTCCAGACGCTCTCAAAGTCTTGCAGGTGTATTCACGCACTTCTGGGTCACGGCAAATGATATCTGGATGATGAAGAAAGATACCACAGGCGCTTCCAGAGTGGCACATATGTGTTTACACCCGGAAGATTCATAATTTTGCACCGATTTGCAATGATCCGTGTGGCCTCTCGCCTCAAAGCTCGTCCTAGACGCTCTCGAAATACCGCAGGTGTATCCGCGCACTCCTGGAACACGGCCAATGGTATGTGAATGATGGAGAAAGATATCACAGGTGCTTTGAATGTGGCGTATTCGTGTCTACACCCCAACGATTCATAATTTTGCACCGATTTGCAATGATTCGTGTGGCCTCTGGCCTCAAAGCTCGTCCTAGAGGCTCTCAAAATACCGCAGGTGTATCCACGCACGTCTGGGTCACGGCAAATAATGAGTTGATGATGGAGGAACATATCAAAGGTGCTTTCAATGTGGCACATTCTTGTTTACACCCCAAGGATTCATGATTTTGCACCGATTTGCAATGATTCGTGTGGCCTCTCGCCTCAAAGCTCGTTCTAGACAATCTCAAAGTCCCGCAGGTGTATCCACGCACACCTGGGTCACGGGAAATGATAGGTAGATGATATCCAGGGCTATCCCAGGTACTTTCAATGTGACACGTTCGCGGTTACACCCCGAGAATTCATGAATTGGCTACGATTCGCAGTGATTCGTATGGCCTTTTGCCTGAGAGCCGGTTCTTGCACGCTTCCTAAATCCCGCAGGCGTATCCACGCACACCTGGGTCACGGGAAATGATAGGTGCATGATGTGAGAAGGCATTCCAGATCCTCCAAATGTGGCACATTCACGTTCATATCCCGAGAATTGATGATTTCGACCGATTTGCAGTGCATTCGTGTGGCTTCTTGCCTTAAAGCTCGTCCTAGACGCTCTCGAAATACCGCAGGTGTATCCGCGCACTCCTGGAACACGGCCGATGGTATGTGAATGATGAAGAAAGATATCACAGGTGCCCTTGAATGGGCATATTAGTGTCTACACCCCAAGGAGTCATAATTCTGCACCGATTTGCAATGTATCGTTTTGCCTCTCGCCTCAAAGCTCGTTCCAGACGCTCTCAAAGTCCCGCAGGTGTATCCACGCACACCTGGGTCACGGGAAATGATAGGTAGATGATATCCAGGGCTATCCCAGGTACTTTCAATGTGACACGTTTGCGGTTACACCCCGAGAATTCATGAATTCGCTACGATTCGCAGTGATTCGTATGGCCTTCCGCCTGAGAGCTCGTTCTTGCACGCTTCCTAAATCCCGCAGGCGTATCCACGCACACCTGGGTCACGGGAAATGATAGGTGCATGATGTGAGAAGGTATTCCAGATCCTTCAAATGTGGCACATTCACGTTCATATCCCGAGAATTGATGATTTCGACCGATTTGCAGTGCATTCGTGTGGCTTCTTGCCTCAAAGCTCGACCTAGACGCTCTCAAAATCCAGCAGGTGTATACACGCACTCCTGTTACACGGCAAACGATAGGTAGATGATATCAAAAGGTATTCCAGGTACCTTCAATGTGGCGTATTCGCGGTTACATCCCGAGAATTCATGATTTTGCACCGATCCGAAGTGATCGTGTGGCCTGTCGCCTAATAGCTCGATCTAGCACGCTCTCAAAAACCCGCAGGCGTATCCACGCACACCTCGGTCACAACAAATGATAGGTGGATGATGCTGAAAGGTATTCCCCATAATTTCAATGTGGCACATTCACGTTCATATCCCGAGAATTGATGATTTCGACCGATTTGCAGTGCATTCGTGTGGCTTCTTGCCTCAAATCTCGTCCTAGACGCTCTCGAAATACCGCAGGTGTATCCGCGCACTCCTGGAACACGGCCAATGCTATGTGAATGATGAAGAAAGATATCACAGGTGCTTTGAATGGGCATATTCGTGTCTACACCCCAAGGAGTCATAAATCTGCACCGATTTGCAATGTATCATTTTGCCTCTCGCCTCAAAGCTCGTTCCAGACGCACTCAAAGTCCCGCAGGTGTATCCACGCACACCTGGGTCACGGGAAATGATAGGTAGATGATATCCAGGGCTATCCCAGGTACTTTCAATGTGACAGGTTCGCGGTTACACCCCGAGAATTCATGAATTGGCTACGATTCGCAGTGATTCGTATGGCCTTTCGCCTGAGAGCTCGTTCTTGCACGCTTCCTAAATCCCGCAGGCGTATCCACGCACACCTGGGTCCAGGAAATGATAGGTGCATGATGTGAGAAGGTATTCCAGATCCTTCAAATGTGGCACATTCACGTTCATATCCCGAGAATTGATGATTTCGACCGATTTGCAGTGCATTCGTGTGGCTTTTTGCCTCAAAGCTCGTCCTAGACGCTCTCAAAATCCAGCAGGTGTTTACACGCACTACTGTTACACGGCAAACGATAGGTAGATGATATCAAAAGGTATTCCAGGTACCTTCAATGTGGCACATTCGCGGTTACATCCCGAGAATTCATGATTTTGCACCGATCCGAAGTGATCGTGTGGCCTGTCGCCTAATAGCTCGATCTAGCACGCTCTCAAAAACCCGCAGGCGTATCCACGCACACCTCGGTCACAACAAATGATAGGTGGATGATGCTGAAAGGTATTCCCCATAATTTCAATGTGGCACATTCACGTTTATATCCCGAGAATTGATGATTCCGACCGATTTGCAGTGCATTCGTGTGGCCTCTCGCCTCAAAGCTCGTTCTAGACGCTCCCAAAATCCCGCAGGTGTATCCACGCACCCCTGGAACACGGCAACCGATAGGTAGATGATATCCAAAGGTATTCTAGGTACTTTCAATGTGGCACCGTCGCGGTTACATCCCGAGAATTCATGATTTTCCACCGATTCGAAGTGATCGTGTGGCCTGTCGCCTAATAGCTCGATCTAGCACGCTCTCAAAAACCCGCAGGCGTATCCACGCACACCTCGGTCACAACAAATGATAGGTGGATGATGCTGAAAGGTATTCCCCATAATTTCAATGTGGCACATTCACGTTTATATCCCGAGAATTGATGATTCCGACCGATTTGCCGTGCATTCGTGTGGCCTCTCGCCTCAAAGCTCGTTCTAGACGCTCTCAAAATCCCGCAGGTGTATCCACGCACCCCTGGAACACGGCATCCGATAGGTAGATGATATCCAAAGGTATTCTAGGTACTTCCAATGTGGCACCGTCGCGGTGACATCCCGAGAATTCATGATTATGCACCGATTCGCAGTGATTCGTTTGGCCTTTCGCCTGAAAGCTCGTTCTAGCACGCTCTGAAAGTCCCGCAGGTGTATCCACGCACACCGAGGTCATGGCAAAGGATGGGTGAATGATGTAGAAAGGTATTCCAGGTACTCTCGATGTGGCATATTCATGTTTACCCCGCGAGAATTCATGATTTTGCACCGATTCGCTGTCATTGGTGTGGCCTCTCGCCTCAAAGCTCAATCTGGCACGCTCTCAAAGTCCCGCAGGTGTATCCACGCACACCTGGGTCACGGCAAAGGATGGGTGAATGATGTAGAAAGGTATTCCAGGTACTCTCGATGTGGCATATTCGTGTTTACGGCCCGAGAATTCATGATTTTGCAAGATTCGCAGTGATTTTCTGTGGCCTCTCGCCTGAAAGCTCGTTCTAGACGCTCTCAAAGTCCCGCAGGTGTATCCACGCACTTCTGGGTCACGGTAGATGATAGGTGAATGATGTGGAAAGGTTTTCCAGGTATGATGTAAGGTACGGAATCCCGCTGTAAATTTTAAACTTTAGTTATATAGATATATAACAGTCGCTCTCCAGAGCTTTTATGCAGATCAACCATGTAAGTAGAATCAATCATCATCTATCATTTCATAAAAACAATAACTTCACGTATCATTATTGTGTGAACTAACCCTTAGCTTGAACTGCTGCTTTTTATTGCATTTTTGATATTCCATTTGCTTAACGCACGCATGGGTTTTCGTTGTAATATATATAGATCTATGTATATATAGCAAAAGCTGTAGAGTAGGGTATTGCCCCCGTTCAAGGCATTTCCACAGACAACCATATACTTGCACGCAAGCACACACTTTTGTAGTTTTTCAAGTCATCGATATTTCAATACATATCGGATATATGTGTGTCGCGTGATATCCAGGCCGCTAAAGTTCGAGCCGCCTAATATTTGGGTCAAGTGGGGATGCTCGTCAAACGGCTGAGGTATCGCAGCAGCGAGGACCCGGTGCGACAAGCACTTCTCGTTCTAACGTCCAAAAGGGAAGCAACAAGATCTCCAGGGCTCCCGCAAGGCTTGCTATTCACTGCCGCAGAAGCTAGCACCTGGTTTCTTGGTAAATCAACCACGCCGAAATCACTGCTGTAGCCGATCACCAACGTCGCACCAGGTCCTCGCCAATTCGAGCACCACCACTGGATCATTTTGAAATTGATCAAATCAAATTTTGCGACGTAAGTAAAGTGAAAAAGTGAAAATCTTGAATATTATAATTGCACACTTCACCTCTGGATTTCCGTGGTGAACAGATTTTTAAGATCACCCTGGATATACACGTCCCAATACTTGGGTGTGATATCCAGGGACAATAAATTCATCCGCGTCGCGAGGGTGCGATAATTTCAGTCCACCCACCAACAGTTGTACGAGCCAGGCTCGAAATTCCGTGGAAAATCGACGATTGATCGATTTATTCTTATCTAGATTTCCAAGTAAAAATTACCGGAAGTTTGAGCCAGTTCTTCGAAGAAAGAACACTGCGCAGGCAACCGGCAACGCTACCAAGAGACTTGGTATTCGTACCGTGTTAGGGCTTAAAATCAATGGGTTGGATCGTGATTAGAGTCAATTAAAATCATTCGAATCATTCAAAATCAGTAAAAGTTCATATCAGCAGCAAGGGCTTCCATCTATGTAAAAACAGCCCATAGATAATCTCTTTCCGCTTTGGAATGTTCGCAGAATAATCTGATTCAAATTGTAAGGTACAGAGGCATATTCACGTGGAGTGAATTCAGCAGGCCGACAAGGATATCAGAATCAAGAAAATTAGCTCCTTCTGAGCATATCCTATGTACCCCGTTTCACGCGGTGGGATTGGAGATGTTTAGAAACATTTGATATCAAATATACTAAATTTTCCAAGTATTATAATTCAATTTTGGACAATATACGGCTATGCTATTTTATCTATATTCCTAGTCAATTATGATTTCACCTATGAACCCTATATCCCCATGAATATCTGAATAAAACAGTATTTCAACCATAAAAATCTTCTTTTTTCAATTTCAAGGAAAATTATTTGAGAATTTATTTCCGGGTATGTAAGTGTACAGACACTTAGATATACCAATTTTCTATCAGAAATTACTCATAAGAAAAATCTACTACCACACAGGTAAACAGGTAGGAGCGTTGACCTATTCAAAATTTCCAGATCCAAAATATCATTTTTTGACCATAATTTGTTTATATTTTTGTGTAAATAATTATTCTCACCAAATAAATTATTGGGTCACCTAGCTATGACTATTACAAACAATTCAAGCTTTGGAACACGCAAATCGATCAAGATTTGACGACACAGTAACGAATCAAGCTATTGATTCGTAAAAACCTGATAACACGTAGAATTTCAGCTTTTGTTGCATGTAATAATTTTCACAAGCTTGGATCTTTCTTTTTTGCACTTTTTATTGCTTTGGTGTGGTAGCTAGAATAATCTGGCAAGCATTTGCCAGTGGTACAGCAATCCCCGGTTACAACATTTCATTTTATTGCAGAGAAAAGCAGTCTGATTCGAGACGTTGCAGACAAGAAAGCAAGTAAATCGCCGAAGGTTCCACCGGACCGGTGTCTCGTTGTTGATAAAATTAAATATATATGCAGAGTAAGACGCATATCGTTTAACGTACGAATCTTTAGTAATTTTCTCATCCTAAATTAAAAGATCCGATACTTACAATGACAATGTGGGACATTCACGTTTACCTCGCGAGAATTCATGATTTTGCACCGATTCGAGGTGATTCGTGTGGCCTTTCGCCTGAAAGCTCGTTCTAGCACGCTCTCAAAGTCCTGCAGGTGTATCCACACACTCCTGGGACACGGAAAATGATAGGTGGATGATGTGAGAAGGTATTCCAGGTACAACAATGTTGCACATTCGCGTTTACCTCGCAAGAATTCATGATTTTGCACCGATTCACTGTGATTGGTGTGGCCTCTCGCCTCAAAGATCGTTCTAGCACACTCTCAAAGTCCCGCAGTTATATCCACGCACACCTGGGTCACGGCAAATGATAGGTGGATGATGTGGGAAGGTATTCCACATACTCCAAATGTGGCAAATTCACGTTAATATTCCGAGAATTAATGATTTTCGACCGATTTGCAGAGGAATCAAGTGGCCGTTCGCCTCAAAGCTCGTTCTAGACGCTCGCAAAGTCTCGCAGGTGTATCCACCCACTTCTGGGTGACGGCAAATGGTATGTGAATGATGAAGGAAGATATCACAGGTGCTTTGAATGTGGCATATTCGTGTCTACACCCTGAGGATTCATAATTTTGCACTGATTCGCAATGATTCGTGTGGCCTCTCGCTTCAAACCTCGTTCTAGACGCTCGCAAAGTCCCGCAGGTGTATCCACGCACACCTGGGTCACGGGAAATGATATTGGATGATGAAGAAAGATATCACAGATGCTTTCAATGTGGCACATACGTGTTTACATCCCAAAGATTCACAATTTTGCGCCGATTTGCAATGATTTGTGTGGCCTCTCGCCTCAAACCTCGTCCTAGACGCTCTCAAAGTCTCGCAGGTGTATCCACGCGCTTCCGGGTCACAGCAAATGATGAGTGGATGATGGAAAAAGATATCACAGGTGCTTTCAAAGTGGCACATACGTGTTTACACCCCGAAGATTAATAATTTTGCACCGATTTGCAATGATTCGTGTGGCCTCTCGCCTCAAAGCTCGTTCCAGACGCTCGCAAAGTCCCGCAGGTGTATCCACGCACACCTGGGTCACGGGGAATGATAGGTGCATGATGTGAGAAGGTATCCCAGGTACTTCCAATGTGGCACATTCGTGGTTACACCCCGAGAATTCATCATTTTGCACGGATTCGCAGTGATTTGTGTGGCCTTTCACCTGAGACCTCGTTCTAGCATGCTCTCAAAGTCCCGCAGGTGTATCCGAGCACGCCTGGGTCACGGCAAATGATAGTTGAATGATGTGGAAAGGTATTCCACATACTCCCAATGTGGCACCTTCACGTTTATATCCCGGGAATTAAAGATTCTCGACCGGTTCGCAGAGAATTTGTGTGGCCATTCGCCTCAAAGCTCGTCCTAGACGCTCTCAGAATCCCGCAGGTGTGTCCACGCATGTCTGGAACACGGCAAATGATAGGTAGATGATATACAAAGGTATTCCAGGTACTTTGAATGAGGCACATTCGCGTTTACAAACTGAGAATTCATGATTTTGCACCGATTTGCAGTGATTCGTGTGGCGTCTCGCCTGGAAGCTCGTTCTAGTACGCTCTTAAAGTCCCGCAGATGTATCCACGCACACCTGGGTCACGGCAAAGGATGGGTGAATGATGTAGAAAGGTATTCCAGGTACTCTCGATGTGGCATATTCGTGTTTACGGCCCGAGAATTCATGATTTTGCAAGATTCGCAGTGATTTTCTGTGGCCTCTCGCCTGAAAGCTCGTTCTAGACGCTCGCAAAGTCCCGCAGGTATATCCACGCACTCCCGGAACACGGCAAATGGTATGTGAATGATGGAGAAAGATGTCACAGGTGCTTTGAATGGGCATATTCGTGTCTACACCCAAAGGATTGATAATTTTGCACTGATTCGCATCGATTCGTGTGGCCTTTCGCCTGAAAGCTCGTTCTAGCACGCTCTCAAAGTCCCGCAGGTGTATCCACGCACGACTTGGTCACGGCAAATGATAGGTGGATGATGGAGAAAGGTATTCCAGGTACTCTCAATGTGGCACATTCGTGTTTGAGGCCCATGAATTCATGATTTTGCAAGATTCGCAGTGATTTTCTGTGGCCTCTCGCCTGAAGACTCGTTCTAGACGCTCTCAAACTCCCGCAGGTGTATCCACGAACGTATGGTTCACGGCAAATGGAAAGTGGATAGTGAAAAAAGATATGACATGTGCTTTCAATGTGGCACATTCGTTTTTACACCCCGAAGATTAATAATTTTGCACCGATTTGCAATGATTCGTGTGGCCTCTCGCCTCAAAGCTCGTTCCAGACGCTCGCAAAGTCCCGCAGGTGTATCCACGCACACCTGGGTCACGGGAAATGATAGGTGGATGATGTGAGAAGGTATCCCAGAGTCTTCCAACGTGGCACATTCACGTTTATATCCGCAGGAATAATGATTCCGACCGATTCGCAGTGCATTCGTGTGGCCTTCTGCCTCAAAGCTCGTCCTAGACGCTCGCAAAATCCCCCAGAGGTATCCACGCACTCCTGGAACACGGCAAACGATAGGTAGATGATATCCAAAGGTAGTCCAGGTACTTTCAATGTGGCACATTCGCGGTTACACCCCGAGAATTCATGATTATGCACCGATTCGCAGTGATTCGTGTGGCCTCTCGCCTGAATGCTCGCTCTAGCACGCTCTAAGAGTCCCGCAAGTGTATCCATGCACACCTGGGTCACGGGAAATGATGGGTGCATGATGGGAGAAGGTATTCCGGATCCTTCAAATGTGGCACATTCACGTTTATATCCCGGGAATTCATGATTTCGACCGATTTGCAGTGCATTCGTGTGGCCTTTCGCTTCAAAGCTCGCTCTAGCACGCACTCGAAGTCCCACAGGTGTATCCACGCAGACCTGGGTCACGGCAAATGATAGGTGGATGATGTGGAAAGGTATTCCACATACTCCCAATGTGGCACATTCACGTTTATATCCCGATATTCAATGATTTTCGACCGATTTGCAGTGCATTCGTGTGGCCTTTTGCCTCAAAGCTCGTTCTAGACGCTCCTGAAGTCCCGCAGGTGTATCCACGCACTCCTGGAACCCCGCAAATGACGAGTGGATGATGTAGAAAGGTACCACAGGTACTTTTAATGTGGCACATTCGCGTTTACACCCCGAGTGTTCATGATAATGCACCGATTCGCCGTGATTCGTGTGGCCTGTCGCCTGAGAGCTCATTCTAGCACGCTCTCAAAGTCCCGCAGGTGTATCCACGCAGACCTGGGTCACGGCAAATGATCAGTGGATGATGTGAAAAGGTATTCCAGATTCTTTTCATGCGGCACATTCACGTTTATATCCTGAGAATTTATTATTGTGACCGATTTGCAGTGCATTCGTGTGGCCTCTCGCCTCATAGCTCGTCCAAAACGCTCACAAAATACCACATCTGTATCCACGCACTCCTGGAACACGGCAAAAGATAGGGAGATGATATCGAGAGGTATTCTAGGTATTCTCAATGTGGCACATCCGCGGTGACACCCCTAGAATTCATGATAATGCACCGATTCGCAGTGATTCGTGTGGCCTGTCACCTGAGAGCTCGTTCTAGTACGCTCTCAAAGTCCCATAGGTGTATCCACGCAGAACTGGGTCACGGCAAATGATAGGTGGATGATGTGGAGAGGTATTCCACATACTCCCAATGTGGCACATGCACCTTTCTATCCCGAGATTCAATGATTTTCGACCGATTTGCAGTGCATTCGTGTGGCCTTTTGCCTCAAAGCTCGTTCTAGACGCTCCTGAAGTCCCGCAGGTGTATCCACGCACTCCTGGGACACGGCAAATGATAGGTAAATGATGTGAGGAGGTATTCGAGGTACTTTAAATGTGGCACATTCGCGTTCACCCCGCAAGAATTCATGTTTGTGCACCGATTTGATGTGATTGGTTTGGCCTCTCGCCTCAAAACTCAATCAAGCACGCTCTCGAAGTCCCGCAGGTGTATCCACGCACACCTGGGTCACGGCAAATGATATGTGGATGATGAAGAAAGATTATACAGATGCTTTCAATGTGGCACATACGTGTTTACACCCCAAGAATTCATGATTTTGCAAGATTCGCAGTGATTTTCTACGGCCTCTCGCCTGAAAGCTCGTTCTAGACGCTCTCAAAGTCCCGCAGGTGTATCCACGCACTCATGGGTCACGATAAATGATAGGTGAATGATGTGGGAAGGTATTCCGAATATAACAATGTGGCACAATCGCGTTTACCTCGCGAGAATTCATAATTTTGCACCGATTTGCAATGATCCGTGTGGCCTCTCGCCTCAAAGCTCGTCCTAGACGCTCTCGAAATACTGCAGGTGTATCCGCGCACTCCTGGAACACGGCCAATGGTATGTGAATGATGGAGAAAGATATCACAGGTGCTTTGAATGTGGCGTATTCGTGTCTACACCCCAACGATTCATAATTTTGCACCGATTTGCAATGATTCGTGTGGCCTCTGGCCTCAAAGCTCGTCCTAGAGGCTCTCAAAATACCGCAGGTGTATCCACGCACGTCTGGGTCACGGCAAATAATGAGTTGATGATGGAGGAACATATCAAAGGTGCTTTCAATGTGGCACATTCTTGTTTACACCCCAAGGATTCATGATTTTGCACCGATTTGCAGTGCAATCGTGTGGCCTCTCGCCTCAAAGTTCGTTCTACACCCTCTCAAAAGTCTCGCAGGTGTATCCACGCACTTCTGGGTCACGGCAAATGATATGTGGATGATGGAGAAAGATATAAGAGGTGCTTTCAATGTGGCACATACGTGTTTACACCCCAAGGATTCATAATTTTGCACCGATTCGCAATGATTCGTGTGGCCTCTCGCCTCAAAGTTCGTTCTAGACCCTCTCAAAAGTCTCGCAGGTGTATCCACGCACTCCTGTGTCACAGAAAAAAATGGGCGAATGATGGAGGGAGGTATTTGAAGTACTTTCTGAGCAGCACATTCGCGTTTGCTTTTCAAGAATTCATCACTTCGCACCGATCCGAGATGATTCGTGTGGCCTCTTGCCTCAAAGTCCGGTCTAGACGCTCTCAAAGTCCCGCAGGTGTATCCACGCACTCCTGGGACACCGCAAATGATAAGTGAATGATGTAGGAAGATATTACAGGTACTTTGAAAAGTTGCACATTAGCGTTTACACCCCGAGAGTTCATGATTTCTCACCGATCCGCAGTGATTCAAGGGGACTTCCGCCTGAGAGCTCGTTCTAGCACGCTCTTAAAGTCCCGCAGGTGTATTCACGCACCCCTGGGTCACGGCAAATGGTATGTGGATGATGGAGAGAGATATCACGGGTGGTTTCAATGCGGCACATACGTGTTTACACCCCGAGCATTCATAATTCTGCACCGATTCCCAATGATTCGTGTGGCCTCTCGCCTCAAAGCTCGTCCTAGACGTTCTCAAAATCTCGCAGGTGTATCCACGCACTTCTGGGTCACGGCAAATGATATGTGGATGATGGAGAAAGATATCACAGGTGCTTCCAATGTGGCACATACGTGTTCACACCCCAAGGATTCATAATTTTGCACCGATTTGCAATGAATCGTGTGGCCTCTCGCCTCAATGATCGTCCTAGACGCTCTCAAAATCTCGCAGGTGTATCCACGCACTCCTGAGTCACGGCAAATAATGAGTGGATGATGAAGGAACATATTACAGGTGCTTCGAATGTGGCACATACGTCCTTACACCCCAAGGATTCATGATTTTGCACCGATTCGCAATGATTCGTGTGGCCTCTCGCCTCAAAGTTCGTTCTAGACCCTCTCAAAAGTCTCGCAGGTGTATCCACGCACTTCTGGGTCACGGCAAATGATATGTGGATGATGGAGAAAGATATAAGAGGTGCTTTCAATGTGGCACATACGTGTTTACACCCCAAGGATTCATAATTTTGCACCGATTCGCAATGATTCGTGTGGCCTCTCGCCTCAAAGTTCGTTCTAGACCCTCTCAAAAGTCTCGCAGGTGTATCCACGCACTTCTGGGTCACGGCAAATGATATGTGGATGATGGAGGGAGATATAAGAGGTGCTTTCAATGTGGCATATTCGTGTTTACATCCCAATGATTCATGATTTTGCACCGATTTGCAATGATTCGTGTGGCCTCTCGCCTCAAAGCTCGTTCTAGACGCTCTCAAAGTCCCGCAAGTGTATCGACGCACACCTTGGTCACGGCAAATGATAGGTGAATGATGTAGGAAGGTATTCCAGGTACTTTTAATGTGGCACATTCGCGGTGACACCCCGAGAATTCATGATTATGCACCGACTCGCAGTGCTTTGTTTGGCCTTTCACCTGAAGGCTCGTTCTATCACGCTCTGAAAGTCCCGCAGGTGTATCCACGCACACGTCGGTCACGGCAAACGATAGTCGGATGATGCGGAAAGGTATTCTCCATACTTTCAATGTGGCACATTCACGTTTATATCCCGAAAATTGATGATTTCCGACCGATTTGCAGTGCATTCGTGTGGCCTCTTGACTCAAAGCTCGTTGTAGACGCTCCTGAAGTCCAGCAGGTGAATCCACGCACTACCGGGAGTCGGCAAATAATAGGTGAATGATATGAGAAGGTATTCGGGGTAGTTTCAATGTGGCACTATCGCGTTTACCCCGCGAGAATTTATGATTTTGCACCGATTCGCTGTGATTTTGTGTGGCCTCTCGCCTGAAAACTCGTTCTAGATGCTCTCAAAGTCCCGAAGGTGTACCCACGCACGTCTGGGTCACGGCAAATGATAAAAGGATGATGGAAAAGATATTACAGGTGCTTCCAATGTGCCACATCCGTGTTGACACCCCAGGACTCATGATTTTGCCCCGATTCTCAGTGGTTGTGCTGCCTCTCGCCTGGAAGCTCGTTCTAGACGCACCCAAAGTCCCGCAGGTGTATCCACGCGAACCTGGGTCACGGGAAATGATAGGTAGATGACAAGGAAGGTATTCCAGATTATCGAATGTGGCACATTCACTTTTATATCCCGAGAATGAATGATTCCGACCGATTTGCAGTGCATTTGTGTGGCCTCTTGCCTCAAAGCTCGTCCTAGACGCTCTTGAAATCCCGCAGGTGTATCCACACACTCCTGGAACACGGCAAATGATAGGTGAATGATATCCAAAGGTATCCCAGATTCTTCCAATCGCCGCATACGTGTTTACACCCCAATGATTCATAATTTCGCACCGATTCGCAGTGATTCGTGTGGCCTTTCGCCTGAGAGCTCGTTCTAGCACGCTCTCCAAGTCCCGCAGGTGTATCCACGCACACCTGGATCACGGAGAATGATGGGTGCATGATGTTAGAAGGTATTTCGGATCTTTCGAATGTGGCACATTCGCGTTCATATCCCGGGAATTAATAATTTCGACCGATTCGCAGTGCATTCGTGTGGCCTTTCGCCTCAAAGCTCGTTCTAGCACGCACTCGAAGGCCCGCAGGTGTATCCACGCACACCTGGGTCACGGCAAATGATAGTTGAATGATGTGAAAAGGTATCCCACAGACTCCCAATGTGGCACATTCACGTCTATATCCCGGGAATTGGAGATTTTCGACCGGTTTGCAGAAGATTTGTGTGGCCATTCGCCTCAAAGCTCGTCCTAGACGCTCTCAGGATCCCGCAGGTGTGTCCACGCACGTCTGAAACACGGCAAATGATAGGTAGATGATAAACAAAGGTATTCCAGGTACTTTGAATGAGGCACATTTTCGTTTACAAACCGAGAATTCATGATTTTGCACCGATTTGCAGTGATTCGTGTGGCGTCTCGCCTGGAAGCTCGTTCTAGGCGTTTTCAGAGTCCCGCAGGTGTATCCACGCACTTCTGTGTCACAGAAAAAAATGGGCGAATGATGGAGGGAGGTATTTGAAGTACTTTCTGAGCAGCACATTCGCGTTTGCTTTTCAAGAATTCATCACTTCGCACCGATCCGAGATGATTCGTGTGGCCTCTTGCCTCAAAGTCCGGTCTAGACGCTCTCAAAGTCCCGCAGGTGTATCCACGCACTCCTGGGACACCGCAAATGATAAGTGAATGATGTAGGAAGATATTACAGGTACTTTGAAAAGTTGCACATTAGCGTTTACACCCCGAGAGTTCATGATTTCTCACCGATCCGCAGTGATTCAAGGGGACTTCCGCCTGAGAGCTCGTTCTAGCACGCTCTTAAAGTCCCGCAGGTGTATTCACGCACCCCTGGGTCACGGCAAATGGTATGTGGATGATGGAGAGAGATATCACGGGTGGTTTCAATGCGGCACATACGTGTTTACACCCCGAGCATTCATAATTCTGCACCGATTCCCAATGATTCGTGTGGCCTCTCGCCTCAAAGCTCGTCCTAGACGTTCTCAAAATCTCGCAGGTGTATCCACGCACTTCTGGGTCACGGCAAATGATATGTGGATGATGGAGAAAGATATCACAGGTGCTTCCAATGTGGCACATACGTGTTCACACCCCAAGGATTCATAATTTTGCACCGATTTGCAATGAATCGTGTGGCCTCTCGCCTCAATGATCGTCCTAGACGCTCTCAAAATCTCGCAGGTGTATCCACGCACTCCTGAGTCACGGCAAATAATGAGTGGATGATGAAGGAACATATTACAGGTGCTTCGAATGTGGCACATACGTCCTTACACCCCAAGGATTCATGATTTTGCACCGATTCGCAATGATTCGTGTGGCCTCTCGCCTCAAAGTTCGTTCTAGACCCTCTCAAAAGTCTCGCAGGTGTATCCACGCACTTCTGGGTCACGGCAAATGATATGTGGATGATGTAGGAAGGTATTCCAGGTACTCTCGATGTGGCAAATTCGTGTTTGAGCCCCAAGAATTCATGACTTCGCAAGATTCGAAGTGATTTCCTGTTGCCTCTCGCCTCAGACTCGTCCTAGACGCTCTCAAAATACCGCAGGTGTATCCACGCACGTCTGGGTCACGGCAAATGATGAGTGGATGATGAAGAACCATATCGAAGGTGCTTCCAATGTGGCACATTCGTGTTTACACCCCGAGCATTCATAATTTTGCACCGATTTCCAATGATTCGTGTGGCCTCTCGCCTCAAAGCTCGTTCTAGACGCTCTCAAAGTCCCGCAAGTGTATCGACGCACACCTTGGTCACGGCAAATGATAGGTGAATGATGTAGGAAGGTATTCCAGGTACTCTCGATGTGGCACATTCGTGTTTGAGCCCCAAGAATTCATGACTTCGCAAGATTCGCAGTGATTTCCTGTTGCCTCTCGCCTCAGACTCGTCCTAGACGCTCTCAAAATACCGCAGGTGTATCCACGCACGTCTGGGTCACGGCAAATGATGAGTGGATGATGAAGAACCATATCGAAGGTGCTTCCAATGTGGCACATTCGTGTTTACACCCCGAGCATTCATAATTTTGCACCGATTTCCAATGATTCGTGTGGCCTCTCGCCTCAAAGCTCGTCCCAGACGTTTTCAAAATCTCGCAGGTGTATCCACGCACTTCTGGAACACGGCAAATGATATGTGGATGATGAAGGAAGATATCACGGGTGCTTTCAAATCGGCACATACGTGTTTACACCCCGAAGATTCATAAGTTTGCACCGATTTGCAGTCCATTCGTGTGGCTTTTCGCCTCAAAGCTCGTCCTAGACGCTCTCAAAATCCCGCAGACTATACACGCACTTCTGTAATACGGCAAACGATAGGTAGATGATATCAAAAGGTATTCCAGGTACCTTCAATGTGGCACATTCGCGGTTACACCCCGAGAATTCATGATTTTGCACCGATTCGAAGTGATCGTGTGGCCTTTCGCCTGATACCTCGTTCTAGCACGCTCTCAAAGTCCCTCAGGCGTATCCACGCACACCTCGGTCACAACAAATGATAGGTCTGGAACACGGTCACTCCTGGAACACGGCAAATGGTACGTGAATGGTGCAGAAAGATATCACAGGTGCTTTGAATGTGGCGTATTCGTATCTACACCCCAAGGAGTCATAATTTTACACCGATTTGCAATGATTCGTGTGGCCTCTCGCCTCAAAGCTCGTCCTAGACGCTCTCAAAATTCCGCAGGTGTATCCACGCACGTCTGGGTCACGGCAAATAATGAGTTGATGATGAAGGAACATATCGAAGGTGCTTTCAATGTGGCGGATTCTTGCTTACACCCCAAGGATTCATGATTTTGCACCGATTCGCGCTGATGCGTGTGGCCTCTCGCCTCAAAGCTCGTTCTAGACGTTCCAAAAGTCACGCAGGTGTATCCACGCACACCTGGGTCACGGGAAATGATAGGTAGATGATATCCAGGGGTATTTCAGGTGCTTTCGATGTGACACATTCGCGGTTACACCCCGAGGATTCATGAATTGGCTACGATTCGCAGTGATTCGTGTGGCCTTTCGCCTGAGAGCTCGTTCTTGCACGCTTTCTAAGTCCCGCACGGTATCCACGCACACCTGGTTCGCGGGAAATGATAGGTGTATGATGTGAGAAGGTATTCCAGATTCTTCCAATGTGGCACATTCAGGCTCATATCCCGAAAGTTAATGATTTCGACCGATTGGCAGTGCATTCGTGTGGCCTTTTGCTTAAAAGCTTGTCCTGGACGCTCTCAAAAACCCGCAGGTGTATCCACGCACTCCTGGAACATGGCAAACGATAGGTGGGTGATATCCAAAGGTATTCCAGGTACTTTCAATGTGGCACATTCGCGGTTACACCCCGAGAATTCATGATTTTGCACCGATTCGCAGAGACTCGTGTGGCCTTTTGCCTGAAAGCTCTTTCTCGCACGCTCTCAAAGTGCCGCAGGTGTATCCACGCATACCTTGCCCACGGCAAATGATAGGTGAATGGTGTAGAAAGGTATTCCAGGTACTCTCAATGTGGCACATTCGTGTTTGAGCCCCAAGAATTCATGATTTTGCAAGATTCGCAGTGATTTTCTATGGCCTCTCGTCTAAAAGCTCGTTCTAGACGCTCCCAAAGTCCCGCAGGTGTATACACGCACACCTGGGTCACGGGAAATGATAGGTGGATGATGTGAAGACGTATTCCAGATTCTTTCATCGTGGCACATTCACGTTTATATCCTGAGCATTAATTATTCCGACCGATTCGCAGTGCATTCGTGTGGCCTCTCGCCTCAAAGCTCATTCTAGACCCTCTCAAAGTCACGCGTGAGTATCCACGCACTCCTGGGTCACGGCAACCGATATGTGGATGATGGAGCAAGATATCACAGGTGCTTTCAATGTGGCACATACGTGTTTACACCCCAAGGATTCATATTTTTGCACCGATTTACAATGATTCGTGTGGCCTCTCGCCTCAAAGCTCGTCCTAGACGCTCTAAAAATCCCGCAGGTGTATCCACGCAATCCTGGAACACGGCAAAGGATAGGGAGATGATTTCCAAAGGTATTCCAGGTACTCTCATTGTGGCACATTCGTGGTTACACCCCGAGAATTCATGATTTTGCCCCGATTCGCAGTGATTCGTGCGGCCTCTCGCCTGAAAGCTCGTTCTAGACGCTCTCAAAGTCCCGCAGGTGTATCCACGCACACCTGGGTCACGGGAAATGATAGGTGTATGATGTGAGGAGGTATTCCAGGTACTCTCAATGTGGCACATTCGTGTTTGAGCCCCAAGAATTCATGATTTTGCAAGATTCGCAGTGATTTTCTGTGGCCTCTCGCCTGAAAGCTCGTTCTAGACGCTCGCAAAGTCCCGCAGGTGTATCCACGCACTCCTGGAACACGGCAAATGGTATGTGAATGATGAAGAAAGATATCACAGGTGCTTTGAATGGGCATATTCGTGTCTACACCCCCAAGGAGTCATAATTCTGCACCGATTTGCAATGTATCGTTTTGCCTCTCGCCTCAAAGCTCGTTCCAGACGCTCTCAAAATACCGCAGGTGTATCCACGCACTCTTGGAACACGGCAAATGGTATGGGAATGATGAAGGAAGATATCACAGGTGCTTTGAATGTGGCATCTTCGTGTCTATACCCCAAGGATTTATAATTTTGCACCGATTTGCATCGATTCTTGTGGCCTCTCGACTCAAAGCTCGTTCTAGACGCTCGCAAAGTCCCGCAGGTGTATCCACGCAGACCTGGGTCACGGGGAATGATAGGTAGATGACGAGAAATGGATTCCAGATCCTTCCAATGTGGCGCATTCACGTTTATATTCCGAGAATGAAAGATTCCGACGGGTTTGCAGTGCATCCGTGTGGCCTTTTGCCTCAAAGCTCGTCCTAGACGCTCTCGGAGACCCGCAGGTGGATCCACGCACTCCTGGAACACGGCAAATGATAGGTGGATGATGAAGAAAGATATTCCAGGTCCTTTGAATGAGGCACATTCGCGTTAACAAACTGAGAATTCATGATTTTGCACCGATTTGCAGTGATTCGTGTGGCGTCTCGCCTGGAAGCTCGTTCTAGCACGCTCTTAAAGTCCCGCAGGTGTATCCACGCATACCTTGGTCACGGCAAATGATAGCCGAATGATGTAGAAAGATATCCCAGGTACTCTCAATATGTCACAACTGTGTTTGAGCCCCAAGAATTCATGATTTTGCAAGATTCGCAGTGATTTTCTGTGGCCTCTCGCCTGAAAGCTCGTTCTAGACGCTCGCAAAGTCTCGCAGGTATATCCACGCACTCCTGGAACACGGCAAATGGTATGTGAATGATGAAGAAAGATATCACAGGTGCTTTGAATTTCCATATTTGTGTCTACAGCCAAAAGATTGATAATTTTGCACCGATTCGCAAAGATTCGTGTGGCCTCTCGCCTCAAAGCTCGTTCCAGACGCTCTCAAAGTCTTGCAGGTGTATTCACGCACTCCTGGGTCACGGCAAATGATATCTGGATGATGGAGAAAGATGTCACAGGCGCTTCCAGAGTGGCACATATGTGTTTACACCCGGAAGATTCATAATTTTGCACCGATTTGCAATGATCCGTGTGGCCTCTCGCCTCAAAGCTCGTCCTAGACGCTCTCGAAATACCGCAGGTGTATCCGCGCACTCCTGGAACACGGCCAATGGTATGTGAATGATGGAGAAAGATATCACAGGTGCTTTGAATGTGGCGTATTCGTGTCTACACCCCAACGATTCATAATTTTGCACCGATTTGCAATGATTCGTGTGGCCTCTGGCCTCAAAGCTCGTCCTAGAGGCTCTCAAAATACCGCAGGTGTATCCACGCACGTCTGGGTCACGGCAAATAATGAGTTGATGATGGAGGAACATATCAAAGGTGCTTTCAATGTGGCACATTCTTGTTTACACCCCAAGGATTCATGATTTTGCACCGATTTGCAATGATTCGTGTGGCCTCTCGCCTCAAAGCTCGTTCTAGACAATCTCAAAGTCCCGCAGGTGTATCCACGCACACCTGGGTCACGGGAAATGATAGATAGATGATATCCAGGGCTATCCCAGGTACTTTCAATGTGACACGTTCGCGGTTACACCCCGAGAATTCATGAATTGGCTACGATTCGCATTGATTCGTATGGCCTTCCGCCTGAGAGCTCGTTCTTGCACGCTTCCTAAATCCCGCAGGCGTATCCACGCACACCTGGGTCACGGGAAATGATAGGTGCATGATGTGAGAAGGTATTCCAGATCCTTCAAATGTGGCACATTCACGTTCATATCCCGAGAATTGATGATTTCGACCGATTTGCAGTGCATTCGTGTGGCTTCTTGCCTCAAAGCTCGACCTAGACGCTCTCAAAATCCAGCAGGTGTATACACGCACTCCTGTTACACGGCAAACGATAGGTAGATGATATCAAAAGGTATTCCAGGTACCTTCAATGTGGCACATTCGCGGTTACATCCCGAGAATTCATGATTTTGCACCGATCCGAAGTGATCGTGTGGCCTGTCGCCTAATAGCTCGATCTAGCACGCTCTCAAAAACCCGCAGGCGTATCCACGCACACCTCGGTCACAACAAATGATAGGTGGATGATGCTGAAAGGTATTCCCCATAATTTCAATGTGGCACATTCACGTTCATATCCCGAGAATTGATGATTTCGACCGATTTGCAGTGCATTCGTGTGGCTTCTTGCCTCAAATCTCGTCCTAGACGCTCTCGAAATACCGCAGGTGTATCCGCGCACTCCTGGAACACGGCTAATGGTATGTGGATGATGAAGAAAGATATCACAGGTGCTTTGAATGGGCATATTCGTGTCTACACCCCAAGGAGTCATAAATCTGCACCGATTTGCAATGTATCATTTTGCCTCTCGCCTCAAAGCTCGTTCCAGACGCACTCAAAGTCCCGCAGGTGTATCCACGCACACCTGGGTCGCGGGAAATGATAGGTAGATGATATCCAGGGCTATCCCAGGTACTTTCAATGTGACACGTTCGCGGTTACACCCCGAGAATTCATGAATTGGCTACGATTCGCAGTGATTCGTATGGCCTTTCGCCTGAGAGCTCGTTCTTGCACGCTTCCTAAATCCCGCAGGCGTATCCACGCACACCTGGGTCCAGGAAATGATAGGTGCATGATGTGAGAAGGTATTCCAGATCCTTCAAATGTGGCACATTCACGTTCATATCCCGAGAATTGATGATTTCGACCGATTTGCAGTGCATTCGTGTGGCTTTTTGCCTCAAAGCTCGTCCTAGACGCTCTCAAAATCCAGCAGGTGTTTACACGCACTACTGTTACACGGCAAACGATAGGTAGATGATATCAAAAGGTATTCCAGGTACCTTCAATGTGGCACATTCGCGGTTACATCCCGAGAATTCATGATTTTGCACCGATCCGAAGTGATCGTGTGGCCTGTCGCCTAATAGCTCGATCTAGCACGCTCTCAAAAACCCGCAGGCGTATCCACGCACACCTCGGTCACAACAAATGATAGGTGGATGATGCTGAAAGGTATTCCCCATAATTTCAATGTGGCACATTCACGTTTATATCCCGAGAATTGATGATTCCGACCGATTTGCAGTGGATTCGTGTGGCCTCTCGCCTCAAAGCTCGTTCTAGACGCTCTCAAAATCCCGCAGGTGTATCCACGCACCCCTGGAACACGGCAACCGATAGGTAGATGATATCCAAAGGTATTCTAGGTACTTTCAATGTGGCACCGTCGCGGTTACATCCCGAGAATTCATGATTTTCCACCGATTCGAAGTGATCGTGTGGCCTGTCGCCTAATAGCTCGATCTAGCACGCTCTCAAAAACCCGCAGGCGTATCCACGCACACCTCGGTCACAACAAATGATAGGTGGATGATGCTGAAAGGTATTCCCCATAATTTCAATGTGGCACATTCACGTTTATATCCCGAGAATGAATGATTCCGACCGATTTGCCGTGCATTCGTGTGGCCTCTCGCCTCAAAGCTCGTTCTAGACGCTCTCAAAATCCCGCAGGTGTATCCACGCACCCCTGGAACACGGCATCCGATAGGTAGATGATATCCAAAGGTATTCTAGGTACTTTCAATGTGGCACCGTCGCGGTGACATCCCGAGAATTCATGATTATGCACCGATTCGCAGTGATTCGTTTGGCCTTTCGCCTGAAAGCTCGTTCTAGCACGCTCTGAAAGTCCCGCAGGTGTATCCACGCACACCGAGGTCATGGCAAAGGATGGGTGAATGATGTAGAAAGGTATTCCAGGTACTCTCGATGTGGCATATTCGTGTTTACCCCGCGAGAATTCATGATTTTGCACCGATTCGCTGTCATTGGTGTGGCCTCTCGCCTCAAAGCTCAATCTGGCACGCTCTCAAAGTCCCGCAGGTGTATCCACGCACACCTGGGTCACGGCAAAGGATGGGTGAATGATGTAGAAAGGTATTCCAGGTACTCTCGATGTGGCATATTCGTGTTTACGGCCCGAGAATTCATGATTCTGCAAGATTCGCAGTGATTTTCTGTGGCCTCTCGCCTGAAAGCTCGTTCTAGACGCTCTCAAAGTCCCGCAGGTGTATCCACGCACTTCTGGGTCACGGTAGATGATAGGTGAATGATGTGGAAAGGTTTTCCAGGTATGATGTAAGGTACGGAATCCCGCTGTAAATTTTAAACTTTAGTTATATAGATATATAACAGTCGCTCTCCAGAGCTTTTATGCAGATCAACCATGTAAGTAGAATCAATCATCATCTATCATTTCATAAAAACAATAACTTCACGTATCATTATTGTGTGAACTAACCCTTAGCTTGAACTGCTGCTCTTTATTGCATTTTTGATATTCCATTTGCTTAACGCACGCATGGGTTTTCGTTGTAATATATATAGATCTATGTATATATAGCAAAAGCTGTAGAGTAGGGTATTGCCCCCGTTCAAGTCATTTCCACAGACAACCATATACTTGCACGCAAGCACACACTTTTGTAGTTTTTCAAGTCATCGATATTTCAATACATATCGGATATATGTGTGTCGCGTGATATCCAGGCCGCTAAAGTTCGAGCCGCCTAATATTTGGGTCAAGTGGGGATGCTCGTCAAACGGCTGAGGTATCGCAGCAGCGAGGACCCGGTGCGACAAGCACTTCTCGTTCTAACGTCCAAAAGGGAAGCAACAAGATCTCCAGGGCTCCCGCAAGGCTTGCTATTCACTGCCGCAGAAGCTAGCACCTGGTTTCTTGGTAAATCAACCACGCCGAAATCACTGCTGTAGCCGATCACCAACGTCGCACCAGGTCCTCGCCAATTCGAGCACCACCACTTGATCATTTTGAAATTGATCAAATCAAATTTTGCGACGTAAGTAAAGTGAAAAAGTGAAAATCTTGAATATTATAATTGCACACTTCACCTCTGGATTTCCGTGGTGAACAGATTTTTAAGATCATCCTGGATATACACGTCCCAATACTTGGGTGTGATATCCAGGGACAATGAATTCATCCGCGTCGCGAGGGTGCGATAATTTCAGTCCACCCACCAACAGTTGTACGAGCCAGGCTCGAAATTCCGTGGAAAATCGACGATTGATCGATTTATTCTTATCTAGATTTCCAAGTAAAAATTACCGGAAGTTTGAGCCAGTTCTTCGAAGAAAGAACACTGCGCAGGCAACCGGCAACGCTACCAAGAGACTTGGTATTCGTACCGTGTTAGGGCTTAAAATCAATGGGTTGGATCGTGATTAGAGTCAATTAAAATCATTCGAATCATTCAAAATCAGTAAAAGTTCATATCAGCAGCAAGGGCTTCCATCTATGTAAAAACAGCCCATAGATAATCTCTTTTCGCTTTGGAATGTTCGCAGAATAATCTGATTCAAATTGCAAGGTACAGAGGCATATTCACGTGGAGTGAATTCAGCAGGCCGACAAGGATATCAGAATCAAGAGAATTAGCTCCTTCTGAGCATATCCTATGTACCCCGTTTCACGCGGTGGGATTGGAGATGTTTAGAAACATTTGTAATCAAATATACTAAATTTTCCAAGTATTATAATTCAATTTTGGACAATATACGGCTATGCTATTTTATCTATATTCCTTGTCAATTATGATTTCACCTATGAACCCTATATCCCCATGAATATCTGAATAAAACAGTATTTCAACCATAAAAATCTTCTTTTTTCAATTTCAAGGAAAATTATTTGAGAATTTATTTCCGGGTATGTAAGTGTACAGACACTTAGATATACCAATTTTCCATCAGAAATTACTCATAAGAAAAATCTACTACCACACAGGTCAACAGGTAGGAGCGTTGACCTATTCAAAATTTCCAGATCCAAAATATCATTTTTTGACCATAATTTGTTTATATTTTTGTGTAAATAATTATTCTCACCAAATAAATTATTGGGTCACCTAGCTATGACTATTACAAACAATTCAAGCTTTGGAACACGCAAATCGATCAAGATTTGACGACACAGTAACGAATCAAGCTATTGATTCGTAGAAACCTGATAACACGTAGAATTTCAGCTTTTGTTGCATGTAATAATTTTCACAAGCTTGGATCTTTCTTTTTTCACTTTTTATTGCTTTGGTGTGGTAGCTAGAATAATCTGGCAAGCATTTGCCAGTGGTACAGCAATCCCCGGTTACAACATTTCATTTTATTGGAGAGAAAAGCAGTCTGATTCGAGACGTTGCAGACAAGAAAGCAAGTAAATCGCCGAAGGTTCCACCGGACCGGTGTCTCGTTGTTGATAAAATTAAATATATATGCAGAGTAAGACGCATATCGTTTAACGTACGAATCTTTAGTAATTTTCTCATCCTAAATTAAAAGATCCGATACTTACAATGACAATGTGGGACATTCACGTTTACCTCGCGAGAATTCATGATTTTGCACCGATTCGAGGTGATTCGTGTGGCCTTTCGCCTGAAAGCTCGTTCTAGCACGCTCTCAAAGTCCCGCAGGTGTATCCACACACTCCTGGGACACGGAAAATGATAGGTGGATGATGTGAGAAGGTATTCCAGGTACAACAATGTTGCACATTCGCGTTTACCTCGCAAGAATTCATGATTTTGCACCGATTCGCTGTGATTGGTGTGGCCTCTCGCCTCAAAGATCGTTCTAGCACACTCTCAAAGTCCCGCAGTTATATCCACGCACACCTGGGTCACGGCAAATGATAGGTGGATGATGTGGGAAGGTATTCCACATACTCCAAATGTGGCAAATTCACGTTAATATTCCGAGAATTAATGATTTTCGACCGATTTGCAGAGGATTCAAGTGGCCGTTCGCCTCAAAGCTCGTTCTAGACGCTCGCAAAGTCTCGCAGGTGTATCCACCCACTTCTGGGTCACGGCAAATGGTATGTGAATGATGAAGAAAGATATCACAGGTGCTTTGAATGTGGCATATTCGTGTCTACACCCTGAGGATTCATAATTTTGCACCGATTCGCAATGATTCGTGTGGCCTCTCGCCTCAAACCTCGTTCTAGACGCTCGCAAAGTCCCGCAGGTGTATCCACGCACACCTGGGTCACGGGAAATGATAGTGGATGATGAAGGAAGATATCACAGATGCTTTCAATGTGGCACATACGTGTTTACATCCCAAAGATTCATAATTTTGCGCCGATTTGCAATGATTTGTGTGGCCTCTCACCTCAAAGCTCGTTCCAGACGCTCGCAAAGTCCCGCAGGTGTATCCACGCACACCTGGGTCACGGGGAATGATAGGTGCATGATGTGAGAAGGTATCCCAGGTACTTCCAATGTGGCACATTCGTGGTTACACCCCGAGAATTCATCATTTTGCACGGATTCGCAGTGATTCGTGTGGCCTTTCACCTGAGACCTCGTTCTAGCACGCTCTCAAAGTCCCGCAGGTGTATCCGAGCACACCTGGGTCACGGCAAATGATAGTTGAATGATGTGGAAAGGTATTCCACATACTCCCAATGTGGCACCTTCACGTTTATATCCCGGGAATTAAAGATTCTCGACCGGTTTGCAGAGAATTTGTGTGGCCATTCGCCTCAAAGCTCGTCTTAGACGCTCTCAGAATCCCGCAGGTGTGTCCACGCATGTCTGGAACACGGCAAATGATAGGTAGATGATATGCAAAGGTATTCCAGGTACTTTGAATGAGGCACATTCGCGTTTACAAACTGAGAATTCATGATTTTGCACCGATTTGCAGTGATTCGTGTGGCGTCTCGCCTGGAAGCTCGTTCTAGTACGCTCTTAAAGTCCCGCAGATGTATCCACGCACACCTGGGTCACGGCAAAGGATGGGTGAATGATGTAGAAAGGTATTCCAGGTACTCTCGATGTGGCATATTCGTGTTCACGGCCCGAGAATTCATGATTTTGCAAGATTCGCAGTGATTTTCTGTGGCCTCTCGCATGAAAGCTCGTTCTAGACGCTCTCAAAGTCCCGCAGGTGTATCCACGCACTTCTGGGTCACGGTAGATGATAGGTGAATGATGTGAAAAGGTATTCCAGGTATGAAGTAAGGTACGGAATCCCGCTGTAAATTTTAAACTTTAGTTATATAGATATATAACAGTCGCTCTCCAGAGCTTTTATGCAGATCAACCATGTAAGTAGAATCAATCATCATCTATCATTTCATAAAAACAATAACTTCACGTATCATTATTGTGTGAACTAACCCTTAGCTTGAACTGCTGCTTTTTATTGCATTTTTAATATTTCATTTGCTTAACGCACGCATGGGTTTTCGTTGTAATATATATATAGATCTATGTATATATAGCAAAAGCTGTAGAGTAGGGTATTGCCCCCGTTCAAGTCATTTCCACGGACAACCATATACTTGCACGCAAGCACACACTTTTGTAGTTTTTCAAGTCATCGATATTTCAATACATATCGGATATATGTGTGTCGCGTGATATCCAGGCCGCTAAAGTTCGAGCCGCCTAATATTTGGGTCAAGTGGGGATGCTCGTCAAACGGCTGAGGTATCGCAGCAGCGAGGACCCGGTGCGACAAGCACTTCTCGTTCTAACGTCCAAAAGGGAAGCAACAAGATCTCCAGGGCTCCCGCAAGGCTTGCTATTCACTGCCGCAGAAGCTAGCACCTGGTTTCTTGGTAAATCAACCACGCCGAAATCACTGCTGTAGCCGATCACCAACGTCGCACCAGGTCCTCGCCAATTCGAGCACCACCACTTGATCATTTTGAAATTGATCAAATCAAATTTTGCGACGTAAGTAAAGTGAAAAAGTGAAAATCTTGAATATTATAATTGCACACTTCACCTCTGGATTTCCGTGGTGAACAGATTTTTAAGATCATCCTGGATATACACGTCCCAATACTTGGGTGTGATATCCAGGGACAATAAATTCATCCGCGTCGCGAGGGTGCGATAA
The DNA here is from genome assembly GCA_029851415.1 of Eretmocerus hayati. Lineage (NCBI taxonomy): Eukaryota > Metazoa > Arthropoda > Insecta > Hymenoptera > Aphelinidae > Eretmocerus > Eretmocerus hayati. The sequence goes on from CM056743.1 coordinate 108,645,086, forward strand.
TTTCAGTCCACCCACCAACAGTTGTACGAGCCAGGCTCGAAATTCCGTGGAAAATCGACGATTGATCGATTTATTCTTATCTAGATTTCCAAGTAAAAATTACCGGAAGTTTGAGCCAGTTCTTCGAAGAAAGAACACTGCGCAGGCAACCGGCAACGCTACCAAGAGACTTGGTATTCGTACCGTGTTAGGGCTTAAAATCAATGGGTTGGATCGTGATTAGAGTCAATTAAAATCATTCGAATCATTCAAAATCAGTAAAAGTTCATATCAGCAGCAAGGGCTTCCATCTATGTAAAAACAGCCCATAGATAATCTCTTTTCGCTTTGGAATGTTCGCAGAATAATCTGATTCAAATTGTAAGGTACAGAGGCATATTCACGTGGAGTGAATTCAGCAGGCCGACAAGGATATCAGAATCAAGAAAATTAGCTCCTTCTGAGCATATCCTATGTACCCCGTTTCACGCGGTGGGATTGGAGATGTTTAGAAACATTTGATATCAAATATACTAAATTTTCCAAGTATTATAATTCAATTTTGGACAATATACGGCTATGCTATTTTATCTATATTCCTAGTCAATTATGATTTCACCTATGAACCCTATATCCCCATGAATATCTGAATAAAACAGTATTTCAACCATAAAAATCTTCTTTTTTCAATTTCAAGGAAAATTATTTGAGAATTTATTTCCGGGTATGTAAGTGTACAGACACTTAGATATACCAATTTTCTATCAGAAATTACTCATAAGAAAAATCTACTACCACACAGGTAAACAGGTAGGAGCGTTGACCTATTCAAAATTTCCAGATCCAAAATATCATTTTTTGACCATAATTTGTTTATATTTTTGTGTAAATAATTATTCTCACCAAATAAATTATTGGGTCACCTAGCTATGACTATTACAAACAATTCAAGCTTTGGAACACGCAAATCGATCAAGATTTGACGACACAGTAACGAATCAAGCTATTGATTCGTAAAAACCTGATAACACGTAGAATTTCAGCTTTTGTTGCATGTAATAATTTTCACAAGCTTGGATCTTTCTTTTTTGCACTTTTTATTGCTTTGGTGTGGTAGCTAGAATAATCTGGCAAGCATTTGCCAGTGGTACAGCAATCCCCGGTTACAACATTTCATTTTATTCCAGAGAAAAGCAGTCTGATTCGAGACGTTGCAGTCAAGAAAGCAAGTAAATCGCCGAAGGTTCCACCGGACCGGTGTCTCGTTGTTGATAAAATTAAATATATATGCAGAGTAAGACGCATATCGTTTAACGTACGAATCTTTAGTAATTTTCTCATCCTAAATTAAAAGATCCGATACTTACAATGACAATGTGGGACATTCACGTTTACCTCGCGAGAATTCATGATTTTGCACCGATTCGAGGTGATTCGTGTGGCCTTTCGCCTGAAAGCTCGTTCTAGCACGCTCTCAAAGTCCTGCAGGTGTATCCACACACTCCTGGGACACGGAAAATGATAGGTGGATGATGTGAGAAGGTATTCCAGGTACAACAATGTTGCACATTCGCGTTTACCTCGCAAGAATTCATGATTTTGCACCGATTCGCTGTGATTGGTGTGGCCTCTCGCCTCAAAGATCGTTCTAGCACACTCTCAAAGTCCCGCAGTTATATCCACGCACACCTGGGTCACGGCAAATGATAGGTGGATGATGTGGGAAGGTATTCCACATACTCCAAATGTGGCAAATTCACGTTAATATTCCGAGAATTAATGATTTTCGACCGATTTGCAGAGGAATCAAGTGGCCGTTCGCCTCAAAGCTCGTTCTAGACGCTCGCAAAGTCTCGCAGGTGTATCCACCCACTTCTGGGTCACGGCAAATGGTATGTGAATGATGAAGAAAGATATCACAGGTGCTTTGAATGTGGCATATTCGTGTCTACACCCTGAGGATTCATAATTTTGCACCGATTCGCAATGATTCGTGTGGCCTCTCGCTTCAAACCTCGTTCTAGACGCTCGCAAAGTCCCGCAGGTGTATCCACGCACACCTGGGTCACGGGAAATGATATTGGATGATGAAGAAAGATATCACAGATGCTTTCAATGTGGCACATACGTGTTTACATCCCAAAGATTCATAATTTTGCGCCGATTTGCAATGATTTGTGTGGCCTCTCGCCTCAAACCTCGTCCTAGACGCTCTCAAAGTCTCGCAGGTGTATCCACGCGCTTCCGGGTCACAGCAAATGATGAGTGGATGATGAAGAAAGATATCACAGGTGCTTTCAAAGTGGCACATACGTGTTTACACCCCGAAGATTAATAATTTTGCACCGATTTGCAATGATTCGTGTGGCCTCTCGCCTCAAAGCTCGTTCCAGACGCTCGCAAAGTCCCGCAGGTGTATCCACGCACACCTGGGTCACGGGGAATGATAGGTGCATGATGTGAGAAGGTATCCCAGGTACTTCCAATGTGGCACATTCGTGGTTACACCCCGAGAATTCATCATTTTGCACGGATTCGCAGTGATTTGTGTGGCCTTTCACCTGAGACCTCGTTCTAGCATGCTCTCAAAGTCCCGCAGGTGTATCCGAGCACACCTGGGTCACGGCAAATGATAGTTGAATGATGTGGAAAGGTATTCCACATACTCCCAATGTGGCACCTTCACGTTTATATCCCGGGAATTAAAGATTCTCGACTGGTTCGCAGAGAATTTGTGTGGCAATTCGCCTCAAAGCTCGTCCTAGACGCTCTCAGAATCCCGCAGGTGTGTCCACGCATGTCTGGAACACGGCAAATGATAGGTAGATGATATACAAAGGTATTCCAGGTACTTTGAATGAGGCACATTCGCGTTTACAAACTGAGAATTCATGATTTTGCACCGATTTGCAGTGATTCGTGTGGCGTCTCGCCTGGAAGCTCGTTCTAGTACGCTCTTAAAGTCCCGCAGATGTATCCACGCACACCTGGGTCACGGCAAAGGATGGGTGAATGATGTAGAAAGGTATTCCAGGTACTCTCGATGTGGCATATTCGTGTTTACGGCCCGAGAATTCATGATTTTGCAAGATTCGCAGTGATTTTCTGTGGCCTCTCGCCTGAAAGCTCGTTCTAGACGCTCGCAAAGTCCCGCAGGTATATCCACGCACTCCCGGAACACGGCAAATGGTATGTGAATGATGGAGAAAGATGTCACAGGTGCTTTGAATGGGCATATTCGTGTCTACACCCAAAGGATTGATAATTTTGCACTGATTCGCATCGATTCGTGTGGCCTTTCGCCTGAAAGCTCGTTCTAGCACGCTCTCAAAGTCCCGCAGGTGTATCCACGCACGACTTGGTCACGGCAAATGATAGGTGGATGATGGAGAAAGGTATTCCAGGTACTCTCAATGTGGCACATTCGTGTTTGAGGCCCATGAATTCATGATTTTGCAAGATTCGCAGTGATTTTCTGTGGCCTCTCGCCTGAAGACTCGTTCTAGACGCTCTCAAACTCCCGCAGGTGTATCCACGAACGTATGGTTCACGGCAAATGGAAAGTGGATAGTGAAAAAAGATATGACATGTGCTTTCAATGTGGCACATTCGTTTTTACACCCCGAAGATTAATAATTTTGCACCGATTTGCAATGATTCGTGTGGCCTCTCGCCTCAAAGCTCGTTCCAGACGCTCGCAAAGTCCCGCAGGTGTATCCACGCACACCTGGGTCACGGGAAATGATAGGTGGATGATGTGAGAAGGTATTCCAGAGTCTTCCAACGTGGCACATTCACGTTTATATCCGCAGAAATAATGATTCCGACCGATTCGCAGTGCATTCGTGTGGCCTTCTGCCTCAAAGCTCGTCCTAGACGCTCTCAAAATCCCCCAGAGGTATCCACGCACTCCTGGAACACGGCAAACGATAGGTAGATGATATCCAAAGGTAGTCCAGGTACTTTCAATGTGGCACATTCGCGGTTACACCCCGAGAATTCATGATTATGCACCGATTCGCAGTGATTCGTGTGGCCTTTCGCCTGAATGCTCGCTCTAGCACGCTCTAAGAGTCCCGCAAGTGTATCCATGCACACCTTGGTCACGGCAAATAATAGGTGGATGATGCGGGAAGGTATTTCCCATACTTTCAATGTGGCACATTCACGTTTATATCCCGAGAATCAATGAATTCCGACCGATTTGCAGAGTATTCAAGTGGCCTTTCGCCTCAGAGCTCGTTCTAGACGCTCTCAAAATCCCGCAGGTGTATCCACGCACTGCTGGAACACGGCAAACGATATGTAGATGATATCCAAAGGTATTCCAGGTACTTTCAATGTGGCACATTCGTGGTTACAACCCGAGAATTCATGATTTGGCATCGATTTGCAGTGATTCGTGTGGCCTCTCGCCTGAAAGCTCATTCTAGACTTGCAGTGTATTGCGAATAGTTACACGTCAGAGTAAAGATGACACGCAGTGAAAGGAGTGCAAGAAAGACCCCCACAGTATATTAATACGCACCGAACCATATACGATAGTTTGAAGTCTGGTGAAAGGAGTTTGTAACAAGCACGGACTGGTACAGCCAGGTACAGCCAAGTACGAGCTGGTACTGCACAGAGTATGAAAGATGCACCCACTGTATAGCCAAGCAGACGGCACACGACCGGCGAGCCATACATACGGCTCCGTGTCGATTGTATACCAATACTTAATGAAGTAGTTAGACGCCGATCTCATCAAGTGCTTCACACCTTCTCCATAACACCACAAGACTCTCTCAAAGTCCCGCAGGTGTATTCACGCACTCCTGGGTCACGAAAAATAATGGGTGAATGATGTAGAAAGGTTATTCCAGGTACTTTCAATGCGGCACATTCGCGTTTACACCCCAAGAATCCATCACTTTGCACCGATTCGAGATGATTCGTGTGGCCTCCAACCTGAAAACTCGTTCTAGGCGCTCTCAAAGTCCCGCAGTTGTATCCACGCCCCTTTGGGACACGGCAAATGATAGGTGAATGATGTAGGAAGGTATTCCAGATACTTCCAATGTGGCACATTCACGTTCATATCCCGATGATTTTCGACCGATTTGCAGTGCATTCGTGTGGCTTTTTGCCTCAAAGCTCGTTCTAGACGCTCTCAAAGTCCCCGAGGTGTATCCATGCACTCCTGGGACACGGCAAATGATAGGTGGATGGAGTGAAGAGGTATTCCAGGTACTTTCAATGTGGCACATTCGCGTTCACCCCGCGAAAATGCATGATTTTGCACCGATTCGCTGTGATTGGTGTGGCCACTCGCCTCAATGCTCGTTCTAGACGCTCTCGAAGTCCCGCAGGTGTATCCACACACTTCCGGAACACCGCAAATGATAGATGGATGATGTAGAAAGATATAACAGGTACTTTCAATCTGGCACATTCGCGTTTATATCCCGAGAATTCATGATTTTTCACCGATTCGCAGTGATTCGTGTGGCCTTTCGCCTGAAAGCTCGTTCTAGCACGCTCTCAAAGTCCCGCAGGTGTATCCACGCACAGCTGGGTCACGGCAAATGATAGGTGGATGATGTGGAAAGGTATTCCACATACTCCCAATGTGGCACATTCACGTTTAGATCCCGAGGATCAATGATTTTCGACCGATTTGCATTGCAGTCGTGTGGCTTCTTGCCTCAAAGATCGTTCTAGTTGCTCTCAAAATTCTCCAGGTGTACATCCCCCTTATACACCGCAGTGTAAAGAAATTTCCCGGAAACTTCAACCTAGTAGTTGAATGATGAATTTAATCAACTGGTTGAATGGATAATTCAATCAATTGGTTGGAGGAACTGGTTAAATGCCCGACCAAACTGGTTGAATTTTCAACCAAGTGGTTGAACTCTTATTTAACTAACCGGTTGAATTTTTCATTCAACCAATTGATTAAAGTTTTTCAAAAATTCCTTCCACCGTGCGATTATACACCCTGAATTCGAGTAAGAAGTTTAAAAATCATTCTCCATCCGCAAAATTAGTTTTTTCAAGGTGAAGAAATAACTTGGAGGTCGGGGAGAAAACTGATCACATATTTAGTTCCTACAGTAAAACGATATGAGAGAGACGCATCCACGCCTGTCGAATATTACATTCAGAATTCGATCCTCCCAGGACTATTACAAGGTCAACTGATTTATGAATTTGATATACTGAAATTTTTCATTCCATGAATCAGATAGGCTAAAGTTTTACTTCGTCAAATTATCTTTTGTAAGTAGTTATTTTGGAGGACATTATTTTAACTCGTGATTGAAAATACTTCTGGAATCAAAAATCAAAGCTTTTACGTAGGAGATTGGAATTACCGATTCAAAATTGCTTCTAAGGTGATTTCAGAATTTCTTGATTGGTCCCCATAACTTGAAAGTAGTCGAGAACACTTATATTTGATGCAGAATGGTCTAATAAATGCATGAAGATGAGTTTCTAACATCAATTTGAACATTTAATCTTATTCAAATTGATTTTTAATGGTTAGGAATTCCTTCCAAGTGCTTAAATTTGAAGTAGTCAATACAAGAATACTCTTTTGATGAACTACTAGCGTAATGCCTCGCGTTGCTCGGCCTGTAAGAGTTCCCGAGACGCGTATTAGTTTCTCAAAATGCTCTCTCAAATCCAAAGAAAATATGTTCTGTACCATTTTTGTATATTGAGTTAAGCGATGGTATTTTTTATGGTCTCCATCAGTGAAAATCCATCGCTCAACTGGATATATAAAATTTTTGAATACCATATTCTCATCTGATTTGGAATAGCATTTAAAAAAACTAATACGACTCTCGGGAACACTTACAAGCCGAGTAACGCGAGGCATTATGCTAGTAATAATGAAATGATGGAATAAATGGTAGAAAATAGATGATAAGAACAATCTTAGATTAAATTAGGTGGTGAATTACTGATAAATTCGAATCCTAGTAATCATGGTTATATCGTCAAATCTCCTAAAATTCTTCAGTCCACGGAGTCTGCGAGCCTGTATTGGTAGCCGAGCAAACGAAGACTGAGTGTTATTCGTCGCTTCCCCAATGAAAGTTGCGTATGTGTACGTGATACGCCAGTATGCCCTGTCATCTCGATAAGAGCACACGAGCATAATGTGGGATCCCAAATGTCATAAGCTTAGAAGTTTCCATCAGTACTTACGCAAGACGACTTGTTGACCACCGCCCCCCCCCCCTAGTTTTCTAGGGAGAATTCGTAAGGATTTTGAGGACCCCCCTCCTCCCTTAAAACCTCTACGTGATTTATGGACGTCCCCTAATAGCACTTCTGAATTTTACCAAGGTTCAGTGTCCGATAGGTCCACTCACCACCAACCAGATATCACGGATACAAGTCCAGCAACTGCAGCTACTGCACAAAGTACTGAATACATTTTAGTCATTAAGACTGAACTTTTCGGTGGGGTCCATCGAAAAGTCACATACCTTATAAAAAATAAGTTCCCTCGAAGTTGGACATGAGAATAATACATTGGAACTTGTTCATAGATTGAGTGGACATGATTGCTTCTAATATAAAGGGAGCACAGTAATAGGTGTGGTTGAAAGAAGTTTTGAGGAGAAAGCAGAAGTAAGATTCGATAATTTCGACTAAAATTTCTAAGAATTGGGTGATATCTTGACTAGACAGCTTTGCAACAGGAAAATATTTTGTCTCATGTGATGATTTGATACACTCGATAGACTCAACTTACCAGTCGGTACGTACAAACAGTTTGAGGAATTTGAAGCTTTGCCCGAAAGAAATGGGAAATATGGGCGTTTCTCTGAAACTTTTACACCTGCTGGAATACAGCTATGGATAATGATATAAGGGAACAATCAAATCTATCGGTCTTGATCGAAGTGAAAATATCATTATCCGAGTCTCAGAATGAGATATCTTTGGCCTCTGTATGATCAGAAGAAGTTGATTCATTCTAGCTCATTCAAAGAGAGAAAATGTGGGAAAGATCCTGTGGAAATACTTGGTACTCTCGGGCGGTCTTACGGATATTCTGGTGATGCCGCGCAACTTTTCGGGTTGATTCAAGCTACATTTGGTGGGAAATATATTGAAGAAAAATGGCCCAAGAGCGGGATGGTGTGCTACCAATTTAGCCAAAACTGTATGACTTTGAAAATTGGGAATGAAGAATCAATCATGTCTCGTTCAACTCAAAGATGATTACGCCAAGCTCCTGCCGTGATTCTGAACGCAATTTTTGGAATGCGTATCTAAAATAGATGCAATTGCAAATATTTTGCGACGAGTCTCATGTTGGTACGATATTTCTGTCTAGAATACGACCGTTCTGAAGTGAAATAGAAAAAACGTGATTCATGAAAAAAATTCAGCTTTTCTCATCCCACATTGGCGGATCGAGCTCTACGTTGATAAAACCAATTGTGACCGGATACCTTGACCTTACGAAGCTGCAAAAAGCCCAAGGCGTTCGTTGAAACTGTCAATTTTGACAAATGATTGCTTAGGAAATTCTGGAGAATCGGCGAAAAACAACTTTGAGTTCGACTTATTAACGTGATTTTGGCGATGCCACTCACTCTGTATGAGTTCCAATAGTGGATTTGTAACTCTCTATACTACACAAATATGTGAGCAAAAGGTGCCAGGTGTGCGTTGAGCCGTTTTCATTTTCCATTTTTCATCGATTTTCAGCAAAGTGCAAAAGTTCCAGAGAAACGCTCATATCCGAGATCTGATATGATGAGAATTGCAATTTAAAGTTCGTTCTACAACTCCAAGAGTGAGGAGACCATCTGCAAATGATGTCTGGTGATGGTAGTGACACTGAGTCGATTTCAGCTCAACATCATTCATAGGTAGGTCCTCTATTTGCAAGATTCAGGAACTATTGTCTATTGATTTGATGTGAGTAAAAGTTTATTACTAGCACTACAAGTCGTGACATTGATGCTCAAGATAATTTGACAAGGTGGTGGAAAGATTCATGGGCAATGAGTTTTTAGTCTTATTCATTGCGTCGAGGAGTGATAATTCAAAGTCAAAATCGAAAAAACTCATTCTCGATACAAGACATTCTGTGCATGTTTGTTGGGTGAGTGACAAAAACATTATTGAGTTCCATTCTCTAGATTTATGAATAATAGATCATTCTCCAGAATCTTTCCTCATCGTATACGAGATTGGTAAGGAACAGAAACTACCTGAGCCTGCTTTCAATGATCAGTGGGAAATGTGATGAACAATGCTTGAACAATATGAGGCTCTGGAGTCATAGCCAAATTCGAATCCAGTTTGCCATTGATGTCATTATCAGATATTAATGTACATGCAAATAATGATTCGGATGAGGATACTGTTGAGAGATGACATTGGATCAATCAGTTGGGACGAAGCAGTACAGTATTCACAAAAAATGAGCTCCAATCAGTTGTCAGTTGCTCTCTTTCACTTGATTCATTCCTACTTCATTTGATATACTTCGTATCTTGGCCCATACGTGTTCTTACCACTCGCCATTATCGAGACTCCAAACTTTGTTGTCTGAAAAATTGATCGACCAAATGTGATTCAACATAGTATGATCGCGAGGTAAATGAATAATTGTCGGTAAGATTCTCGCACAATAAATAAAATATTTAGAGGTGGGATGGGGCGATCGAAACGATACAAGGCAGGGAGAGCTTATTTAGAAATGATAAGTACACTTGGCTCAACTGTATGAAATAGTACTTCAATCACGATACTTGTGTGGTAACAATAGTGTAAAAGAATAAAGACGCGGAGAGAGGTGAGGGATAAAGTCACGGAGAAAACAATTGCTAGATGAATTTAGAGGGGAGCTCGTGGCACGAACCGCGGGTGCGAGATCAGCCGAACTTACTGTCTCACCGATCCATGGTCAACTGACTAATGATTGCTTTGGAGTGATCGACAACGGCAAAGGTGCGAGACGAGATAAGACGTTGCCCAATTCCATAGTTAATTGCACCAATGGCCATAGTTTTACAGATCCAACGATTCGAGGGGGCACAAGGGGTCATCGCTCTCGTGACTCACAATTTGCTTTCTCGAACATTCAAGGGCTTCAAAAATCTCCAACACTTCCGAACATAGTACAACAATTAATAACCGTCAATCAATCTCCAGTGAGCGCTTTTTCAGTTGATTTTGATTGACCCTTCGATCTTTTTTTTATCTCGATTCCTTTACGTTCATGTCACTCTACATTCCAGACACCACTCACTTAGAAGCATGGAGATTTTGATTAGACAAATGACCAATTCCATGTAAGATCAGATAGTCAAACAATGCTTGAGTCTCAAATCTCTTCCAGGATGGACTATATGTTTTTAAGGGCAAATTGACGAAACACGTATCTTTGCGATTTGCCCAATCATACTCCAAATCGAAGCTATCGAAATTTCTTCATTTGAGCCGCACAACGCGCATTTTGTGAAATTAGCAACTTCTGATCGAAATGAATGGAGTTCCTGTATGTAATGGCCTTTGTGGAGATGAGACTCCTTCAGGGGGGTCGAGCAGGTTATACTGCAGCAGAACATCTTGGTACAGAAACACAATTAATGAGCAGGGTCCACAAAAAATGATTTTCGACGGAATCAGGGAAAGTTGAATGGCTCAAAATAATCACACTCGATTTTGATGGGAAATCCCCTGCAATCTCGTTGAAACATGAGGAACAAAATGTACTTGGTCCGGTTTACGCGAATTGGCGCAGAGTGGCACGAGGAATTATTTTCCGGATTTTATTGTTAAAACTTGTCTTTTATGATTGTGAATGTAATACTATGGTTCTTTGCTGCCATCAAATACCAGTTTGACTCATTTATGATATCAGATGAGTGTTATAATTCAATTGAAGTCTGGCTCAGAGTATATTCTATCTTCCAGATGAAATGAATGCAATGAGGAACAAGGGGATCAGTCTTCAACAGCCATCAGCGTGGATAGCAGCATCCAAGTATAGACGCAGCACACCACAGCCTCATTACGATTTCAATCAGTCCGAACGATCATGAAAGAAGTTTTAACGATTCAATTCAGGAAATGATTCCTAGTGTCACTCTGCGCCACGTCACGCGAACCGGAGCGAGGACATTTTGTTCCTTATGTTTCAACGAGTTCACAGAAGATTCCCCATCAGAATTCAGGTTGATTATTTTGAGCTTTTCAACTTTTCCTGATTCCGGTGAAAATCATTTTTTAAGGACCCTGCTCACTAATTGTGTTCCTGTACCAAGATTCCCTGCTGCAGTATAACCTACTCGGCCCCCTGAACAGGTCTCATATTCACAAATGCCATTACCTATGGAAAATTCCATTTATATCGATCAGAAGTTGCTAATTTTACGAGTTGCTCTCTGTGCGGCTCAAATGAAAGGAATTCGATAACTTCGATTCACAGATGATAGGGCAAATCGCAAGAATACGTGTTTCGTTAATTTGCCCGTAAAAACATATATTCCATCCTGGAGGAGATTTGAGACTCAAGCATATTTGACTGTTTGATCTTACATGGAACCGGTCCAATGAGGTTTATCACAACAAATAAGTTTTGATCAATTTTGAATTCATTTTCTTCTAGTTGGATGATTTCCATCTCGCTGGAACTACCGTAAACTCTGATTTATACATTGGTCATATTATATTCCAGAGATCTCAAGCTCTGTTGCTTAACCAGGATCGGTCTTGCAAAATACTTCACTTTCCGGTGGAACTTTCTGAGGAATTTCATCTAATGAATGCGAGATTATCTCAGCGATGCGTTGAGTAATTGTAAAATTATCCGATGAGTCGATAAATATGTGATATCCTGTTCATTGTCAGTATAAAATTGTTAATCAATTCCACTACGCTTCCAAATCGTTCCAAAAAATCACATTATCCCTCCCTGTGCGCATATTTATGATCATGTACGGTCAGTCATTGGAACTATTTGATCGAGGCTGGATCAAATAGCCTTACGTTCCTTGGTCAAATTGGATCAAGCTCTTCAGGCCCTCGATTTCATATTGGATTATCCGAATCCTTTGCATGGAACTTACGTATATCCTAGAGAAATGCCGATCTTCATAATCTCTGAGGGGGTAATAACTCAATGATATGCTTTTCTACAGGTACAGATGTGACAAGGATGAAGTCCCTGGAATTGTGAGCAATGGATCAACTCTCCCTTTAGTCGATGGACCCGGAGATGATGATATCATTGACTATAATCCATTTGAGCACCGTAGATTGGCTCATCCAACTAGTGATATGGATACCCTAATACATCTGTTGAAGGGGAGCTTAGGATCTGGTATCCTTGCTATGCCTGTGGCTTTCAAAAATGCTGGGCTATTTTTTGGGCTGTTCGCCACATTTTTCATCGGAGCAATATGCACATACTGTGTACATGTACTAGTCAAGTGCGCCCATGAGCTTTGTAAGAAGACTCAAACACCAAGTCTGAGCTTTGCTGAAGTTGCCGAAGCAGCTTTCCTCGTAGGACCTGAGCCAGTGCAGAAATATGCGAGATTAGCCAAGTGAGTAAAAAAATTGATGAAGGATAATGACAATGCATGATACTATTTTTGATGTGGAGAATCGATATTTCCATGCATTTTCCTCCTGCTCCTAAACTCCTCAAGCCTCCACTCTTAAGGTAGTACCCGCACTTTCAAATAAATATGTTTCGCGTCGCAAGAGTTAGCTAGGATTGAAGCTAAAACTCTGAGTTTTCCATATCTACCAAGAAAAAAGGAGGTTGCCGATATAAATTCTGGGGAAAAAGCATCGGCATCTGACGCGCTTATACACGCGGTCTTATGGGAGCGTCACTGTTTATACCTGCTCATGCGGAAATAAATATGTTGAGTTCTGTAAAATTTTAATATACGTATAAATGCGGTCTTGGCAATTCTCTTGCCAGCAGCAGAAATTTGGCTGGCCGATCAAAATCTTGAGCAAATTGATTTCAAAGTCGGCCGGTGGGGCATTTTCGGGTTCAACGCCATGCTTTGTGGTATGCGTCGTCTGCTGCGCTCACGCGGCAACGCTATACTCGAGCTCCGGCGCCCTCTCATTGATACGGGCCTGCACGCGGGTACTACCTTAACCCATGGAAGAATAGACGATGGGGCCAACGATGGCCCAATGCTCGTGCCGACACTGGCCAGTACTGGCAACCGATACCGTGCCAATGTTGGGACGACGTTGGAATGATAACGCTGGGCCTTCATTGATTTGGCATTATTGGGCCAACGGTGGTATTGATTGTTGGGCCAATATTGGCATGCCAAATCTGCCAACACTGTTTAAATCAGGATTTTCATAAAATGCGCGGGACAAGAATGAGGAAAGTCGGATAAACTTCTCTTAACCTTTCTTACACATCCTTACCTGTGTATGCCGAGCTCTTTGACGATGAGCTGGAAATTGATCATCAAAATATAGCCTCAAGATTGATGGTTATGGATTCCTTTGAATACGACAAATATATCGACTTCTGAGAGCTCTGTATCTGTTCATCTTTATCCGCCAGAGAAAGATATAGATGAAAGAACCAGAGCCCCCAGAGCTCTGATTATTCATTGACACAATCTAATGATCGAAAGGTTCTTATCTTCAGTCCATTATACTCAAAATTATTCATTAAATGCTGAACATACGGTAATATACAACGCAAAAAAATAACAATTTCTCACAACAATAGCTTTGTGCGAAGTAAATATACCATTTGAAATCAAAACTAGAAATCATTGGAGTCGTTAACCGATCCCGCGCTGTTTTCATTGGAACCAGAAGTTGATGAGGTGTCTGGGCGACCCCCTGATCTCAATTTCCTGTCGCCTTCTCGGTCGCCAGATCCGGAAAACCACCGAGATGTCCTGGTTATGATGGTCTTCTCCGTCTCGCTGGAAAACTTCGCCAAGACGACACCTAGGAAACGAAAATAATTCAATTCGATTAATCAGTAGCTGAGAAATTTACTCCGAACGCTATTGGACTTCAACTCATTCTTATATTAAGCCTTGATTTGATCATAAAGGAGAAGAATCGACGAGTAAATATTTCGAGATAGATGATATGAGCTAATGAAAGTTGGGGTAGAATATACCAGTATATTCTGCTTGTCCACATCGTTGGCAATTTCCTCATCGAAGTTTTCGAATTCATCCAGTTTCTTGAAGGGCAAGGTATTTTGTAAATTCATGAGCGGTTGCGTTCATTCTCCGAGAGGTTGATTTATCATACGTGAGGCAGCTTCTCGGAGAAATTCATTCATATCGTACTGGGTGCTCCGACGAAAGGACTTGAGCTCAGATTTAATTTGAGACTTGATTCTCTTTTCGAAGTTCTCCAAATCCTCGACTGTAGCGGGTCCTGAAAACCATGATTAAATCGTTGTAAAAATGTCAACATTCACCGGGAGCTGAATTCCGATGTAAATAGCTTACGTTTTTTACTATTGGACCTCACTCGATTCAAGGCGGCAAGAGTCTCGCTCGGAGATCGATCTGGCAAAACTGATGGCTCGTTGGATGTATTAGGACGTGATACAGACCTACTATTGCTTGAAGGAAGCCGTTCCTCTCTCGTATCATCGTTGTCTTCTGAAAAATATTAGTCAAACTGGTCAAATTTTCTTCCACGGCTAGTTGTGTTGATGTTTTGTGAAAATTGATCACAGAGGTTAACTAGAATGTGAGAGGTTAATTTATATTCATCTATATCGATAGAGAGGCATCATTACCATCAGAAAGCAGTGATATGTCCATTAGCTCGTCTGAAATTTGGTCGTCATTCAGGATTGGGATGTCAGACTCAGTCACTGGGATTTCAGCAGCAACCTCGTCGGCCGAACTCGAGAATTCTTCTTGAGTATACGATTTCTTAAGTCTTCGGAGACCTTGCTCGTGATTTTCTAGAAAAGAAGTGCTATTCATAATCTTGTCTCAGACAAGTGGACAATCATTCAGATATCTCTAGTAAAATGAAATCAACAGAAAATACGACCTTCAATGCAATGCTTCGAAGTATAAGATAAATCACAGCTTTGGGTCGATGATTGATTGGCTTGCATTTTGAATTCAAAGCAAGTTTCGACGATTTTGAAGGAAAAGATCCTTACTTGCTTGTTTGATCACTTTAACTTTCCATGCAATCCACCCGTCTTCTGGGCTCTTTTCTCCCTCCACCCATTTTGGCACGTGGTGGGTATCTCGATCAGGTGGATAACTGCAAAAATCGACTCCAGATACTTGGTGCCACCATCCTACAGGCACCAATTCTACTGCTTTCTGCCCATCAGGTCTAGTATAATCAAGAAAAATCACGACTAAATGCGTAGTTGATTCGCGAGGCACAAACATGATGTTTGGTTAAGACGAGACGGTTAATAACCTCTACACGCACTGTCAACAAACATACAGGTAGAATTGACAAAAGAGTAACAAATCAATTCTGTATGTACCTGCCATAGGTATATAAGCGCCCTCTCATCACACAGCATCTCGACTACAAATACTCAACCATGCAACAGCGTAGAGATGTAAATCTTGGAACCAAGATTCGACTTTACACATTTATGAGATATTTGATTTCCGTAGATAGTATGTATATTTTTTGATCTTCTTATCATTTTCACCACGCCAACTTGATTAGAAGGACATGGGTATTCAAAAGCATCTTCTGATCTCATGAAATACCCTTCAATTTCGAGGTCTTCATTCTCTTTGGACATTCTTGCGATCTCGAGGAATTTTCCATTCTGTAAGTGGATAGCATTATCAGGATGAACAGATCGAAGAGTTCAGTTTTTGAATCGAATTCCCAGAATTTCATCTGCTGAAGGGCTTTGACTAGGATTTGCTGATGCTGCAAACTGATTTTCCAGTATTGGAGTCCCCAATAGAACATTTTTCGTGATGCGCATACTCGGGCCAGATTGCAATTCTTTCAGTCGGTTTGCTACCTGAGACAGCGGTTTGTTTGGAGTTCGAATCAATTTCTTGAGCGTGCCGAGGAAGCTTCCATTGGGGAAAGCATCATACTTCGACAGTGGAGCCTTCATGTGTCTTACATCATGACACACATGTATGAGATTGTGAAAAGTCACGGTCTGAGAATCTTCATCGTAAAAACTTGGCATGAGCTTGAAAAATTTCCTTAGCAAAGTGTTAGCGTAATCTACTCTCTTTACAGCGTGCTCTTCGCTGAACAAAATTTGAACGCTTACAAATAAGAGCAGCAGATGATTGTATCTGTTAGTTGTCACATAATTTCTGAAGAGAAAAGGAAAGATATACAGGATAATGAATCGGTAGTGTGTAGCCTTCCACTTCTTCTGCTCAGATAAATCGAATTTTTTTCTCTGGAATTCCATTGTAATCCCCACTGATAGACTCTGCAGTGATTCTTGAAGATCTTGTCTTTGCTTAGTACTCAGTTTCAGGATCTTCCGATCATCAACTAGTTTCTCAAACAGATCTTTGGAAACGTTTAGGAAAAATAAATGCATAGATTTGAGAAATACATCTAGCACAGGATCCAGATCCGTCAATTTCAACAACGGAGAGAGAGCCTTGTGATGCTCCTTTTGTGCTTGGGTTCGAAAAGATTCGTTAGTTTTCAGAGGAGCATCCATTTCAGGGAATACCCTTTTCTTATTTATCGTCCTGCTTTTTGTAGTGCACCTTTCACAAGCGTAGAATCCACAGTGCTCCTTACAGCGTTTGATGAAAGCTCGAGCTGGAGTATCGCCAATGATCCCTGAGATCTCACATTTGTATGTCTTGCCCAATATTTCGATTCTTCGGCCAATTTTATGGATTCTTCAATAAAATCATACAGGAAATCAGAACATGAGTTTGGTTTCGAGTCGCCACAATAAATAGCAACTGCTGCAGGTTTCGAGGTATATTCATCATCCAAACTTATAACGATAGGCCAGAACTGCTCGTTTGGACTTTTGTACATAGAAACACCATCAATCCCCACGAAAATCTTGATCGTGTCTTTGTCATACTGCAGCTCACCGAACATAGTGGTCAAGACTTCTTTTATCCCAAAATACGTGTACATACCATTACTTTTCTTTGAGGTCTCCATAGATTTTGTATTATTTGGAAACCTTTTCGTTTTGAGAAGCGTTTCTGCAGTTTTTGGAAGATCTTCTATGCCCTCTTCTCTCAAAAGCTTCAACAATTCGATGATAGTCTTGTTTGTCAATGTGAGAATATTATTCAAACACCAAACTTGCAGCTTCTTTAGGAAAGTGAGCTTGTCGTCTTCCAACACCTGTCAACCAAGAATACCGACCAGCATTTAAGAATTTGCCAGCAGTGTAGTTCTTTTGTTTACTCTGTGGCAATTTCATGGAAGAGACTGGAGTATTTCGCACAGAAAGAATTTAATGCATTTTTCAAAAATTTGTGTTCAAATCTTCAACAGGTACAGATTATTCTGATCATGAAAATATTTTGTACGTTGAATTTTTCAGTGAATTGATATTTTGAACCGTATGTTTCTGATATTATTGAAAAACTCCACCTCTTCAATGTTGATGCTGGCATTGGGCTCGTTATCAGATGATATACTTGTTGAGCTGGTGCTGCCTCGGCTGCTGGCCCAGTTGCTACTCTCAGAATTCCAATTTCTCGTCTCAACCCTAGAGTTTGATATATTTGCAGTATACTGTCACACAGATAATTTTTCTAGTAAATATCGTTCTAAATAAACGATAATTTGCAAGTGAATGGATATTTTTTTTGCAGCCAATTTCTCTATCAGGAACTTTTACTATGTTTTCAAATATGAGCGGGCCCATTTACGATAGTTCAAAAATCAACAGTATATATTGAGTATGTACCTCGAATTTGACGTCTTCGAGCCTGGCCGAGAATCAAATTCATAGTCAATTCAAACTAAAGATTCCTCGTAGATATCATCTTGAGCACAATTATTCTAACCTATGATTCAAGAATTAGTAAGAAAAACATGATGAGTATCACACACCTCGAGGTAGGACTCCCAGGTGAAGGTGCATAAATATCACCCCTCGTTTTCTCGGTAGGCGTAATCTCGCCAGGTTCATTAATATCGGAGAAAAATGGACTGGAGCAACGTAAATCCTCAGCTCGTTTGATTGTTGACTCCGAGATGATCAATCGAATTTTTTGAGGCCCTTTTGAGCTCTTATCACTAGCACTAGAACAAGAATCACTCCAAGATCTCCGCGGTTTTAGATTTCTGCATTTTTTAACGCATTCGTAACTGCTCGGTCGGAACATTTTTCGGAAAAATTCGAGCACAGCATACGAGTGAAAACAGTCTTCACATTTATCAAAATAACAACATTTAAGGTTAACGAGGGAAGATTGGTTTCGTATAGCCGGTATAAAAATGATAAAATGACGTAGGCCCAATGTTATCACTCAACGTTGGCCCAATACCTCCCCCCAGCGTTGGCCCAAATGTCGCTACCAGCAATGGCCTGATGTTATCAAATCAGTAATGGTCGAATCATGGCCCAATGCTGACCGAGCCGACGATGGCAGCCAACGTCGCTCCAGTGTCGGGCCGTATGTTCAGCGTCGGCAAATTCCTACACGGGTAAGCATTATTATGATTTCTGCAAAGTTCTGTGAAAGATTGCACACGACCAGATTACTAAGTATTTGTGCAGGAAACACCGCTAGATAGCTCCCAGGCGAGCTCCATATAATACCATACTCCTCCTTCAAGTTGAGAGAATTGAAAACAGAGAGCTCGATAAGAAAGAATAAGGGGACCAGCTGTCGATCGGGTTGAGAACTCCGCTCTGTATTCCAACGCTGGTTAGACCAAAGCAATCCCTGTATTGCCGCAGAGACTTGCTTTGGAGGGGGTAGCCGACTCTACCGTCGCGCGCATGGTGAGCGCCGCGCGCACTAGTCAGGCAAAATTAAGCGGACCCTCTCATATAAACTAACACGGGAAGATGGAAAAAACCGTCCCTTGTTTTTTCCCTGATCATCGCAAAGCTTCCAAATTTGAGATAGTGGAAGCTCACACATTCGCAGATGCAATTATATTCACAGGAGAGACTTTCATGAAAGTTTGTCACTCACTTTTCGTGATACAAAGTCACGGCGCGCGAGAACGTAAACACGCTTTTTCGTGAATTTCTCTGATGTGATGGAGGCTATACCGGAATGTTCTGCAAAATGCATAGTCGAGAGCATTGAATTGGCAATGACCATCTCGATAATCGAGTCGATCTGATTATTCAAAGGCAAGATACAACGAGGTTTCTCGGACACGTAAACGCGCACGCCGTGGCTGGCCCGGCTGCTGCTCGCGTCTTTTGCTAACTTGGGCGGACCCGGTGAGTGACTCTACATTTACGACTACAACACAAAATCACTCTACCGATGACCATCAACTGCCTACACACTGCATTCGGCACCACGTTCAGTTTTGATCTCCACGAGTTTCGACGACACAATTCAATGATCATGATAATATTACGAGTAATTACATCCTGCCGTATGCTGAAGCAGGCTGACGAGTCCGCCCGTTTTGCCCATGAGCCGCTGCACCAAGGTACTTGAGCTGGTCTGCAGGTGGCGTGGCAGTTTAGTCTCGGTGGCATTGGGTTACCACGGGGGAACCGCATTAGAGGTGGGCATCGTACCATCGGCGCTCCCATCGGATGTTTATTGAACTGTGCCGGAGCCGACCACATGACCTCTCAAATCAAACCGCGTCTGCTAGCTGAAATTTGGTTCTCAAGAATCTATATGTTTCATCTCGTGGAAGACGATTTGCAGAGTTCAACTAGTGTCAATTGCATGGGAGTGCTCTTATACAACACGGATGTTCCCTAAGGCGAGTTATATTCTGCATCAGTTTTTGAACATAAGCACGAGAGAACTAATTGCTAAAAATGATGCGAAATATGCCTCAACGATCGGAAAAATCATGTTGTAAGAGCATTCTCGGGTATTGAAGCCGACTTAACTCTCCAAAACGTTTCTTACTCGATAAGACAAGTAGATTTGAGAGAACAAAATTTCAGCTAGCAGACGCGGTTTGATTTGAGGGGTCACGTGGTCGGCTCCGGCACAGTTCAATAAACATTCAATGAGGGCGCTGATTGTACCATGCCCACCTCGAATACGCATCTCATGCGCTCAATATACTATTTATTCCAGAGAAGAATATCAAGGGTCTGGAGGGGATTGATTTGTCAGGTCAAGGGTGACAAGGGTAGTGCTCACCCTCCCCTCAAACCCTACCAGCCATGCGCAAAGCGCGCCACGGCAAAGGTGAAGTCTCTCCGACAATCGTCTGCAGGTCGGTTAACGAGAGGGGCTTGAGGGGAGGGTCAGCACTATGCCTATCACCCCTATGTCAGGTTTCAAAGTACAGGAGGAGATATTCATCTGATTGAATGACACAGTCATGAATCTTGGTGTTGTGCATGATGAAAAACTGTGGAGAATGGTACATCAAGTGCAAGAGTCACTTCCTCACACGATTCCACTTTACAACACGGATATTCCGAAGTTCTTGCTCTGCGAAAAAAATAATACCCCTGCGAGGAAGTTGCAAGAGTCCGAGCAAGTTACTCCCTCGCGTAGTTCTGGACACGAGTGCGGGGACTATCCACTCACGATGCTTATACTATTCTTCACGCAACCTTTGCGAAGAGAAATGTCCCCATGGAGTTTCAAGAATCTCGATGCATCAGAGCTTAACTTCCTAGGAAACCACAAATACGTATGGGTAGTCACCGCTGACCAATGATCCAATACAAATGAACAACACATCTCTTTGGAAATCCTTGTGGTACTCTCAATGCATCCAGTTGTTCGTGTTCTATTACGTGAAGGACCAGGTACTCCGATCGTAGGTGAGGGCAGAGCACTTGACAGCGCTTGGGTCGGGGTTCAATGGGTGGCAGCTTCTAGCAGGGGTGCTTCGGACAAACCCCCCGCCAAGCTCTGCCTCCCAACTGGAAAAATATTCTAACATTCGTATGAAAAATGAGACTTTCGTTCAAATAGCTTGTGGCTGATTAGCTTGACAGTTACTTCAATCTCCAGAAGTATCCTAATCTTGACGTTCCGTGTGTGAAGCGTAAGGCGTTCAATTACGAATCCTATAGTCCGTGAAAAGATGATTTAGTTATCTGACTACTATCAGAGATACTGATGTGACTGTGATGATCCCATCCACCTCTAGTGAAGCTGTGGGAATTTTAGACATTTTGAGAAACAATCATCATGGTTTTGGGAATGACAAAACTTGGCCCGGAAATCAGAGGGGATCGATGCGAGCCAGTGATCTATGGATGACAGAATCTTCACATAATCTGCCCACTGATGACGAGGGATCTCTGTATCTGTCTACCAAATATTTTCACTTCCAACAATATGGACTAGAGGATTGTGAGATCACATGACGTTTGCAATGGGATCACGTAGTGTAACGATAAGATCATGTGGCGTTGCAGAAGATTGAAACTTGAATATTTGTATCTGACATCTATATAATGATGTATTCTCCTCAAGGTTCAATTGTCTTTGAAAATCATTTTTGCACAGATGTGACCTTCTAACTTTGTTTTCTCAAACATAAGGCAAAATTTACTTCTTTGCACGCTCGGCCGTGTGATGATAATCTTCTGTACCGCTATCGGCATGAGTATCTCGCATAGAATTGTACATCTCAATACAAGGGCTTGAAAACTTTTTTCCGCGTCCGAGTGATGGGTTTTCGGATCGAACCGCAGGCGAGGTTTACGCCCACGGTATACGCCGTGCATCAAACTATACTTCCCAATGGACTGTAAGTAAAAGTCGACAAGCTGTGCGCAAAGTACACTTTCACGCACAATTTACTGGAATAGTACATTAAGTAACAAGGGCGCAAAGAAATTTTACGCACGAGTTCCCGAAATGAGTGCGTAAAAGTGAACTTTGCGCACAGTTGTAACTTTTGCGCAATGGTTACAACTGTACGTAAAAAGTTCACTTTTACGCACGAAAATTTCGGGAACTCGGGCGTAAGATTGCGCCCGAGTTGCTTACGATTCTTTTTGATATATCTGTGCGGAAAGTTGGTGTTCGGTCCATACCACCGAAGTTGGCGGAAGCCCCTGGTGGGGGTGCAGGGGGCGGAGCCCCCCACTTGGAAAAAAATTCTGAAGAATGGATCAAAAAAAGATATCTTGAACCAGCTCATAACCAAAATACGGTGCTAGAATTCATCTCGAATATTGTAATCTCGTTGCAAAAGGAGTAACTGAGATATTTCAACTTCCGTTCAAATTTGAAGTATTGAGGTTGGAAAATCAGTGACGTCACATGATTCATGTCATTCCAAATATCCTGATTTCTGTCAGAACGTAGAAATTTACTTGAATGCCTTGGTACATGAAAGACTGGAATGCATTTGAAAATGTCTCTGATGAAACATATACGGGAAACTGAGTAAAATTGTTGTCGATATAGAAACTGCATCAATACACAATATATTTCTACCGATAACCAACATCTCTCATATTCACGATTATTTACTAATATGACTTGCAATTTCTCATCCAATCGCCGTCTGACCTACGAATCTTCGTGTATTCTTGTGATCTTGTATAGATCAAGACTCAATGAGGACAGTATCTGTCCTAATGCTCACTCGAATTCCCTTTACATTTGGGGTAAACGGCGAATTTCCGCACTCTTCTTGAATTTCTAACTTGTATAAGACAATAAGTCAGGTATCACAAATCCAAAGAGAATTCGCTCAAGGTGGGAACAAAAATGTACTCATAGTATAGATTAGGAGGTGATCAGCCACTTAATCATTCTCAACAGCCGGGTTGCAAGGCTACCGGATGCCCGTCATTCGATTCTAAACTGCAACTTCTTTCACTTCAACTCCGTGGGTAGCGATTCACACACGGGCCGGAGGGATTAGAAAAATTCCGGAATCATCGTTTGCTGCTCTGTGATCAGCCTTTTTTGCCATAAAAATCGAAATTGGGAAATGGTTGATTAACGTTTTTTTACGCACAGATTTTACTTTGCGCACGTTTTCGAGAACTTTGCGCACTGTAAAACTGTGCGCAAAGTTACTTTTACGCACGGTTTCACTTTTACGCACCAAAATCTGAACGTTAATGGAATCATGATCAACCTTGCGCACCGCACACCCGCACCAAAATGGACTTTTACGCACAACTTTACGCATAGTATATCAAAATGGTATATTACGAAACGACTTCGATTTTTTTCGCACTCCCAGAAATGCTTACACACAAGGGTAACAACTTCACGTACTGTTGAGATACTTCACGCACGAGCGTAAGCGAGAGCGTAAAGCACCCCAATAGTGCGTCAAGTGTTACCCGATTGTGTGAAGTTTCCGACAGTGCGTAAGGTATCGAAGTCGTTGCGTATCCTATTTTTCGAAATCGATGTGCGTGAAGTTAGTGCCTTACGCACCGAAAAATGGTTTTCACGCAGCAACTCGACGCACATGATTCCGAATTAGTATATTTCGCACTGAGTCAGTACAAGTTGTAGCTTGCTTCCGATTGATTTGTATTCGGCCCGAGCCGCATGCGAGGGTTGGAAGAATTGTTCGAAAGCGGGGAACCTCATGAGCGAAGCGCGGGAGTTATTTCTCGCAATTTTGCAGTTCGGAAAACTGCGCAAAGTAAATTTTCGTAACTCTGTGCAGAAAAGTTGTAAGATGATGGAACTTCTCTTCATCATCCACAGCGCGAGAAGTACTGCGTGGATGACTTATCACACAGTTGTACATTCACTCACTTTTAGGAAGTGCGTGAATGAATCTTCTCACTCTGATGAGTTTTCACTCACGCACAGATCCAAAATATGACGTCACGTCATTCCTCTGAATTCGGTCTCTTCCCAAAATTTTGTCTTCAAGATATTCTTGCTCGGATGATTTTGCGTTTAATTACAACTTTGCGCACAGTTGCAAAAAGCAGTATCTCCGCAACTGACCTTCTCGCACTTGTTGCGTAATATGGTATGTCCGCTCTCCATACAGTTTCACGCATAGCGTTGCATGAGAGATGACCCTAGCTGTAAGAAGTTGATATGTGGATAAAGTGGATAACTGATGAATATGGTATGAGACTCGCGTCTGATTCAAATCACCGAATAATAAATGGTGACTGAAGCTGGCAGTGTAATCAGTTAAAAACAATTGAATACGAGCCATCCCATTTGGAACTTACGAAGATTTGCCTCCAAATCATCGATCGATGCTCTCGCTAGCCAAGCAGCCGCGAGTGCGAGAGAGACAGTAACAAGGCCCATCCGAAGGGCCCGACGCCCACGCCACCGCCACAGCGACGAGCAGAGCGGTCCGCCACCAGAGCTACACTGACCTTCGGCTAGATCACATCATTTCGTCAAAGCGCTACACGCTTCATCTGTTTCTCGAGTCTTTGATATTTCTGAACAGAATAGCTCAAATAATCTATTCATAACTCTGTGTGTAAGTCATTTATCCTTCTTTCTACACGCATCGGCGAACCGAAAGGTAAATTCAAACATGAAATCAATGTTGAAAACTGGACCGATCGAGCTAAACTCATTCTTATTTATTATTCAATTCAAACATCAAATCTTAACTATTTCCCTAGATTTTGTACGTAACAAAGTGACGATCCTGCCAGTGCGAGTACTCAGAAGCGTGAGTGGAAATAATTAGTACAATATACTTATGAGTGAAAAAGAAGAAGGGAGGACGCCAAGCCAAGCCGCCATTGCAAGGTGAAGCCAAGCCGAACCGAAAGAGACGCAAAGCTACTACAACTGGCAAAATGAACTGCATCACCGAAAAGCGTGAGTCCAGTTCGAATTTGATATGTGACCCGCGATTTCTACGCCTTCGTGTTGGAATAATTTTTCGAGAAAGAGTGACGAGTAAATGCGGCAATTACGAAATAAATTCTCTATGTAGAGCCATGTTGAATAACGTAGATGGAAAGTCGGTCATTTTTTGGGCACCACAGCGGCGTCGCTTTCCTTATTCGGCGTTGCTCTCATACACACAGACACACAAATACATTCAAGAATCAAAAGTGAGAGTGAGAAACAATGTGACTCACCACGTTTGGAATACTTTGCCTCTTTGATTGAGTATACGAAATGAAAATTCTCTAGCTTTGCATTCCAACAAGAGAATTGAGATTTAGATACACAAATGTATTCTACATTGTGGGAGATTCCATTGAATTTATAGGACAATCACTTGGGTCATGAATTTTTCATTTACATTCAACTCAAGAAAATTTTAGGTGACTTCAAATAGCCAGCGGGTACTTGATGAAAAATTCAAACTTCAGATGTGAATAATTTACTTGATTATCCAGAATAATTCTTTCTAAACTAATCATAATTCAAACATTGAAGGGAAAATTCAATTGGTACTTGTTATCTGGTTGATGGAACATTCTGAAGTTGGAAAATTTGAGTCTTATAACAAATTTTGGAGAAAAAAGTATACGACTCCAGAAACATGAAATGAAAATTGTGGACAATGATAAACTAACTTCCTCGTATCGACCAAGCGTTTGGAAAACATGCCCTATCTATGACTATCCCTCAGAATACAATACCCACTCTGCTATTTCTCAACCCAGATCAGTGTGTGGAGAAGATGGGCATGCTACGTAGCTCCTCATCAACGCCAAATACTAATCCACCCAACCGCTATTTTCAATCATTCACAAGCTTCCCTGCTATAAGTATGTCTCAGCAGAACTATATCGAGCATCAAAATAGGAATCCTGGATAGATTTTGGTACTATGAATAGAACTCTGGAAATTTTGGAGTAAAAATTGGGAGAGCATGTAGACTCAAAAGTTGAATCATTGATGTGTGAAAAAAACGCCCACATGTTTTTCCTGACTTGAGGTTACGGCCAATCATAGCTGGACTCAGGATTCACACAATGCAATTGGAATGAACACGGTGGCAATAAAAGTATCCCAGAACTTTCAGAAATGATATTGGTGGGATTGAATATGAGGAAAGATATGGATAGAAATTCAATCGCACACATCTTATCAAAGGCGCTCCTCAAGGAGGACACCCATGAGGTGATATAGTGTGAGATAGAAGAGTCATCAGTAATTGTCCCCCAGCAAAAATGCACGATGAGACCTGGAAGAATGATAATGATGATGAAACAATGATATGATGATGAGGGTCAAGACTTGTTAACTGCAAGGTAGTATGCTTCAACATAGTTCAAGAATGAATGATCACTCTCACTCCATGTCATAAGACATCGAGGCACCCAATCAGGGGTGACATGGTGACGAGATAACTGATGGAAAGTCCATCTCTAGAGTGTTAATGATCATGAGAGGCACCATTGTATGCGATTTAGTCGGTGAGGACCATGATTGACGGAATTATCCGCTTCTCCAGGATGCCTTAGCGTATCAGGGATATTACCTTGACTGGTAGTGAGGGTAATTTTATGAATGGATTTGTGATGGATCAAGTTGTAGAGTAAAAAATCATACATGTAGCACTATGAGAAAAAGCGTGAAAATGATGAATGAAGGGTGATGGGAATTGGAATGAATGGAACATTCGCCCTCTAGGAGAGCCTCAGTGCATCGGGGACATTACCTTGACTGGGAGTGATTATAATAGTACACGGCGGGCCGGTGAGAATGTGTTAGGTGCGTGATCATGAGAAATACCAATTGGACATATTCATCGGTCGGGGATTTTTAAAATAATCGCCATTTTCGTGTTATTCAAATTCACGCGTTTTAATACTTACAACGATGTTTTTCCAATCACTCGAGCTATGATCTTTCGACTCGAAATAACCCTCAGAATTGGATGAATTACATACGCCCACGTTCATTTGTCCGTATCATTCGTTGGTATGGCGTAAATCCGCCAGAAATGACCTGTGAAAATATGAATTGAGATATAGCGAGGAGGAGTACATTATCTAGATCAGGGACCACTCAACAGGGACATTAAGTGAGGATTAAGAGCGATTCCAGGTTGATCCATATTTGTAACAGCACATGAAAAAGTGTTGTACATCTATACGGATATGTGATGTCAGAGTCCCCGGAGAGCGATGTATATTACAGATATAGAAAAACATTCGTTTGATCGGAAAAAGGGATCCCAAGAGGTGAGTCCACAACTGCTCTATACTTTTTGGAAAAATCATATACTATTCTTTCATCCACTAAGGTATTAATCGTATCCCCCAGCCATGTTTGAACATCAATGAAATCCTGCGATCGACAATTGGGATATTAGAACTTTTTATGCATCGGCGTCGCTTCCTCTTGTTGTGAGCGCCCCCTTCACCTCCCCCAGTTACCCCCTCCCCACTTCTTTGTGGCAACGCCGAAACTCTTTCGAGGTGAAAATTCCACTCATGCTCGATTGAATCTCACTTTGAAGGGGGGGGGGGGGAACTCAGATAGGTTGAGAAAGCGAATACGGCTGAGATCACTACAACTTTATTGAAAAAAAAGTATATCACTCTTCCTGTTCGATCGTTACACATTCTCCTAGATGAAATTTCAAATCGAGAGTACATGGATAACATCTCCTGAACTTTGATAGGAGGAAGATCCGGAGAACAAGTAATAGATAATCAATTCCAAATGAAATAGATTGAACTCACATACATCTCGTAGTATGCGATTTGGGCATTCGGGATTATCGTGATGATCGGTATCCTTCGACATTCGAAAAACAATGTAATGTATAGATTCAAAAGCTTGCTTGCTATGACAAATTTTTGCGCTTTTTTGAAATGGAAATCCGAACTTCCACAAGTATTTGACACTGGTGATAAACTCTCGAAATCGCTCTCAACCTCAAGGATTCGAGATCAACTCTGATAATTTGTGGATATGATGAATCCTAGTCATCTAAGGGAGATGAAATAGAGAGGTCTAGTCGTTTTCAAATTCAGCGTGTATCTTCATGAGTACCGTAGAACCAGGTCAATCGGCCCGAGTAGGTGATTCGGCCCTCTTTCCGTCTTTGCGATAACTTTGGACTCAGGGATCACACAGTATTGTGCAAAAATTCATCCTGAAGATGAAACGCAAAACTTCGAAATGAGCTTTTGCAGCATACTGTGTGAACCCTGAGTCCACGGTTATCGCAAAGACAAAAATTTGGCCGAATTACCGCCCCAGGCCGAATTACCCGGTTCAACGGTATTTTAGATATTTCACATACCAGCGAGTCTGCCTGCATAACGTCTAACATGCATGGACATCACATACGCATGAACTGTCAAATGTAACTGATATGGATCATATTGATGTTTGAATGACACTGAATCCTGACCAAATGTTCGTTCTAGACGACTTTCCATAAAAATGACGTAGGTATTCCTTCTCATAAAATCTCAAATTATATCAACACAGCTTCATCTCTAGCGCTTTTAGGCCAGACCCTTGAATGATTTGGATAAATATACGTGGGAATATTGTTGTCTGTCCAGCTCTGAGAGTGATTTTGAGTTGAAAGAGCATAGCTCGAGTGATTGAAAAAGGATCGTTGTAAGTATCAAAACGCGTGGATTTGAATAACACAAGAATGACGATGATTTCCAAAATCCCCGACCGATGATTCTAATTCTTCCTGGAAAATGATCTCAAGACTAGCCCGAAACATGTCCAATTGGTATTTTCCATGATCACGCCCCTACGCTTTTTCACCGTTCTGACCCGCCGTGTATTATCATCGTCAAACCGTGACCGAACGAGGTGAGTAATCAACTTCTAAATAATTTTGATGAGAATGAGATATACTGGGACGCCTGAATAATACCTATATTATCCATACTGTGACTTAGAAGGTCGAGGCGTATCGTACTCGGAACTGTCAATCTTACCAACCACGATCAAATTAAAACTCGTAATCTACACATACCAATCATGTGTTCTTGTCAAAACAATTTTCCCGCTCATTCGCATAATCCATAACCCATAACCCATAACCCATAACTCATAACCCATGTCTACTTGAAATTCATGAAAAATCATAATTTGAACCGTAATTCATGGCTTCACACGAATTCTTTCAGAAATCACGATTTTTCGCAACCCATGTGGATACTCTACATTCGTCAAACACATAATGTGTAGCACATTCTGATCATACCAAGTAGCCCTGCCTAAAAGAACCGACTCGTCTCAGACGACTCGGCTCAATCTAATTTTCTCAAAATTTGTGTCGAGATCGCAATGGAAGGAGCTAGTTGTATAGATAAAAGGTTTATTAATAAGGGTGGACCAAAAAAAAAACAAAAAAACACCGGTGTGGGAAGGTCTGTCCCAGACCCGGGCGTGAACTCACGAACGATCGGATCGTCTGATCCGAAGTCCGACACCTTGCCTCGGGGCCAGCGAGGAAGGTTGAGAAGTCAAGCTGCAACAGGCGTACTTGGAGTGTGAGTTGCTATAGCTATACTTGAAGTGTACCGGGTCGCTATGGCTATTATGTATGATTATATATAGTGTAAAGTTAGCGGTTCGTCGTTGTTCATATATATATATTAGGGTGGCATTTATTTACCAATTTTTTTTAGACTTACGGGCACCCCCTAGATCGCTTCTAAATGACAAAAATATAAGTTCCCAACCCCGCCAGGTCCGGAGAAAGAAAATTAAACCGTTCCGCGAAGGGCGGGCATTCTTTTTCAATTCAGCCAAAAATTGTCCTTTTCCGTTTTCTCACTTGGCGTTGTCAAACAACCCTGGATGATACCCGAGGTGAAGGAAAAATACTTCAAACCATCATTTTTTATGTATAATTTAATGTTCAATCCGAATCCAGCGTTATCTTGGACGTCAAAGTATGTTAAAATACTCAAAATTGCAATTTCAAGCAGGAAAATAGTTATTATTCACCGTTTTTCCTTACTTCCCCTTGCACTAACGGACTAAATTATCTCGGGAAAATACGTCGAAGCATCATTTTCCATGGAAAATTCGATGCTGAATCCGAATTCAGCGTTATCTTGGACGTCAAAGTATGTTGAAATACTCAAAATTGCGATTTCAAGCAGGGAAATCCTTTCTCACTTACCATATTTCCTTACTTCCCCTCGCACTAACGGACCAAATAATCTCGGAAAAATACTTCAAAGCATCATTTCTCATGTAAATTTCAATGCTGAATCCGAATCCGGCATACAAAAGGACATCAAAGAACGTCGAGCTACTAGAAATCGCAATCCTGAGTGAGAATATCCTTTTCACTTAGTTTTTTCCTTACTTCCCCTCATACTAACGGACCAAATCGTTCTGGAAAACTACGCACAATATCAGTTCCCATGTGAAATTTGATGCTCAATCCGAAATCAGCACGATCACGGATGTCAAAATGGGCTTAAATATCAAAAATTTCAACTTTGTGAAGGGAAAGAATTTCAGCATACCCTTTCCCTTGGCTCTGTCTCGTACCGACGGACCAAATCACTTCAGAAAATTCCACTCAATAATGTTATTCATGTGTATTTTCATGATGAATCACAATTGAGCTTCATATTGGACAATAGAGCAAAGCCAGTTTAATAAATATGTGACGGCCGAGTCATTCCGTCTTCCTCTCTCCCTGGACCTAATATTGTACTAATAATATTTTATGTTATAGCACAAGCACGAGACGAGTTGCTGCATAGTTTAGCCAGGTGAAACGGAGAGAGACAGAGAGCTGGCACCGTAGTAGGGCCCGCGCTCCCCATATTTTGAGCCGTCCCTGGCGCAAGCCAATGCTGCTCCGTCCAGCAACCTTTTGCTATATATCCCGTCGTGACGTTCCGGAGCGCTCGCACGCGCCTACCGAGCTTATCGTGCGCAATGTCGACGCCAGCCGGAGCCCGTCCTTGGCATAGTTCAGCCGGGGCTCTGGTGCGTGCATTTGAAATACTCTGTGTCGTGATCTATGACCAAAATCAACATCGTCTGGGACAATTGCAAGCTGCCTGATCGCCGTGAGCTGCGAGGGCTGGTGCCCGATCTGAGATCGAGTGACCATCCTGCGTCAAGGCCATTCATATTGTAAGTGCCTCTCGCAAATCTCTCTCTCCTCTTTCTGGGCTTATAGATTGTATTTTCCCAAATGCACCCTCGATAATCGTGCTCGGGCTCGATTTACCCAAACGTCAGCGGACCGATTTGTGAATAGTTTTTCTTGAATATATGCCCTTTCATTCTTAATTTTAATCGAGTGTGTGCTCATGTAGTGCTTCCCTCTCATGTTTTCTTGAACAATTACAGCAATTACTCACTACCTGAGGTTCTCAAATGGGAGCAGGCTTTGCCTGCAAGTGACGAGTTACCGAAACCGTCACAAATATGCCATTACACGCTGGGAAACTTATTCTTATCATACAACTGTAGTTGCTCACCATTGTGATCTAGTTTGTCACCTACAAGCACAGAAATTACCTTCTAGAGCACAATGATTGACAGAGTCTGTGCTTTAGAAGGTAATTTCTGTGCTTCTAGGTGACAGACTAGA
This sequence comes from Eretmocerus hayati, assembly GCA_029851415.1. NCBI lineage: Eukaryota > Metazoa > Arthropoda > Insecta > Hymenoptera > Aphelinidae > Eretmocerus > Eretmocerus hayati. Next base: position 108,676,652 of record CM056743.1, read on the forward strand.
TCACAATGGTGAGGAACTACAGCTGTATGATAAGAATAAGTTTCCCAGCGTGTGAAGGCATATTTAATGAACTGGCCTTGCTCTATTGTTCAACATGAAGTTCAGTTGTGATTCATCATGAGAAAACACATGAAAAACATTATTGAGTGGAATTTTCTGAAGTGATTTGGTCCGTTGGTACGAGACAGAGGCGAGGAACAGAGTATGCTAAAATTCTTTTCCTGCACGAAGTTGGAATTTTTGATATTTTAACCCATTTTGACGTCCATGATCGTGCTGGATTCGGATTGAGCATCAAATTTCTCATGGAAACTGATATTGTGCGTAGTTTTCCGAAACGATTTGGTCGGTTAGTATAAGGGGAAGTAAGGAAAAAACTAAGTGAAAAGGATTTCCTCACTCAAAATTGCAATTTTGACTTGCTCGACGTTCTTTGATGTCCTTTTGGATGCTGGATTCAGATCCAGCATTGAAATTTACATGAGAAATGATGCTTTGAAGTATTTTCCCGAGATGATTTCGTCCGTTGGTGCAAGCGGAAGTAAGGAAAAATGGTAAGTAAAAAGGATTTTCCTGCTTGAAATTGCAATTCTGAGTATTTGAACATACTCTGACGTCCAAGATAACGCTGAATTCGGATCCAACATCAAATTTTACATGAAAAATGATGCTTTGAAGTATCTTCCGAAATCAGTTAGTCCGTTAGTGCAAGGGGGAGTAAGGGAAAATGGTGAGTAAAAAGGATTTTCCTGCTCGAAATTGCGATTTTGAGTATTTCAACATACTTTGACGTCCAAGATAACGCTGAATTCGAACTCAACATCAAATTTGACACGGAAAATCATGCTTTCAAGTATTCCTCCGAGATTATTTGGTCCGTTAGTGCAAGGGGAAGGAAGGAGAAATGGTGAGTAAATAGTATATTACGCAACTAGGGAGTAAAGTGGGCCTTTTACTCCCGGGCGTGGATTATCGCTCGAGGCGAAGCCGAGAGCGATAAACACCCGGGAGTTTGAGGCCCACATTACTCCCGAGTTGCGTATGCTATTTTTTATCCTACGGGACTAAAGTACGCCCCCCCCCCCCCCCAAACCACGCACGCATCCGGGCATGCATTCTTTGGCGCAGTGGGCCACAACGATCGCGTCATTGTTAACATTGCCGCCTTGGAAATACCGAAGCCAATTGTTGCGGGCGGCGGGGACGGGGTCCGGGGCGGAGCCCCGGCGGGGGTGCAGGGGGCGGAGCCCCCGCCGGGGGGTTCGGGGGGCGGAGCCCCCCGACTGAAAAAAGATTTCGAAATGGTCTAAAAAATCCTCATTTTGTAATATCATATCAACTCTTCTGAATTTCCAACCAGAATCGATCTCTTGATATTCTCCCATTCAACGTTACACAGCTCAATATTCGAATATTATTTGAAAAATGTTTTTGAAAATTAATATTCATTGATACTTTTTTGAGATCCTTTCAATAATATGATCTCTCCAGAATACGTTTGTATAACGCTCGAATCATTATTTATCCGAAAACAACAAAATACGACGTAATGAGAGGTTGTATACCTATGCGTGAGTTATGTAGACGATTAGTGCCGCCTCAAGTGTGATCCTCCGTGGAGGGGTCGACAGACCGCTAGCCTTAGGATCACACCAATCTCTTGGGCGTGGGTTCGAATCCCGCTCGGGGCAAAATTTACTTCCGATTTTTTTCAATGACAAGTCCGTTCAGGGAGTAAAGTTTGATACCCGGGTGGAAATGAATCACATTACACCCAAAAATGAAGGGCCAAAGTGCGTACTTTAGTCCCGCTAGGATAAAACAGGATTTTCCTGCTTGGAATTGCAATTTAGAGTATTTCAACATACTTCGACGGCCAATATGACGCTGGACTCGGATTGAGCATCAAATTATACATGAAAAATGATGGTTTGAAGTATTTTTCCTCCATCTCGGGTGTCATCCAGGGTTGTTTGACAACCCTAAAGAGAAAACGGAAAAGGACAATTCTTGGCTGAATTGAAAAAGAATGCCGGCCCTTCGCGGCTCGGTTTGATTTTTCATTTCCGGACCTGGTGAGGTTGCAAACCCATATTTTTGTCATTTAGAAAAAATCTAGGGGGTGCCCGTCAGCCTAGAAAAGAATTGGTAAATGAGTGCCACCCTAATACATATATATACATATATATATATATATATGCTTTGATTCCCGGGAATCCCGTATATAGCTATTGCGATTATGTAAGTCCCGGAATTTTTTTCGTATGTCCCGGAAATATCCTAGGCCCGGAAAGCTGCGTATATGAATATGAGTCATTCTGGAGCAAGCTGGACAAAACCGTCACCAGGGGGGGTCTGGGAAAAATCCGCAAAAATTTTTTTCCATTAGTACTATGTTGAAATAGTACGAAAAAATTTTTTTCAGATTTTTTCGGCCCCCCCTGTGGGCCCAAGGGCCCATGAAAGGGCCATTTTAGGCCCTTTTTTAGCCTATTCTAAGAAAATCATAGTTCCAACGCAATTTAATATTTTTCAACGTACTTGGGCGCATTTTTCTCGGCGAGACTAGTACTTTTGAAAAAAAAATTGTCCAAGGCCACTCAGTGAGCTTGACGGCTTCTGCAAGCTAATTTTCGAGAGCAAATTTTAGCGATTTTTGGGTCTGCTTCAAAGCGATCTAGCTCCTACTAGACATGTGATAATCGACTTCTGCAGGTGGTCATTTTGAAGGTCTTGGAAAAACCTACAATTTGACCACTTGCAAAAGTCGATTAACCTACTTTTCATAGGAGCTATAGCCGATACAAGTTGAGCTATTTACGAAAAAGTCGAAAATTCAGGACTCAATTCCAAAAATATATCTTAATTTTTTTTCCCCAAACTTGTGCAAAAATGTTCTTCCAGACATCTACTTTCAGTAAAAAAAATTTGGTGGAGGTTATTTTTTTTGATTTTTTTTGCCGAGCGTTACAAAATACCGCATTTCGTGGTTTTAGTAAAAACGGCATCTTTGACCACGGTCATATACGCTCCCATCTGGACTGATGTGCACCAATCTGTGTGAAAGTACTCCCCAAAGTACCCCCAAGTACGTGTGAGAAGTTGCGGGGACGTGCCTCCAGCCAGGAGCGAGCTGTAGGTTCTCTTTACCGTGTCAAAAATAGGCATTATTTTGGTTATTCGAGCGTAAGCGACCGAGAGCATGATTTTACTTGTTCTGGCTTGCAAATGAGATAATGGGCTAGAATGAGGATCCAAACATACTTTTCCGACTCAAAATGACCATCTGAACACAATGCCGGGGTCAGTTCTGCTCTAAATATTCGTCCCTCTGCCCCTTAAGAACTTAGATTCTGTCGACGAGTTCTGACACCGTTGAGGCACTAGACGACATTCTAGAGCTAAACTGACCTCGGAATTGTGTTCAGATGGTTATTTTGAGTCGGAAAAGTATGTTTGGATCCTCATTCTAGCCCATTATCTCATTTGCAAGCCAAAACAAGTAAAATCATGCTCTCGGTCGCTTACGCTCGAATAACCAAAATAATGCCTATTTTTGACACGGTAAAGAGAACCTACAGCTCACTCCTGGCTGGAGGCACGTCCCCGCAACTTCTCACGCGTACTTGGGGGTACTTTGGGGAGTACTTTCATACAGATTGGTGCGCATCAGTCCAGATGGGAGCGTATGTTACCGTGGTTAAAGATGCCGTTTTTGCTAAAACCACGAAATGCGGCATTTTGTAACGCTCGGCAAAAAAAATAAAAAAAAATAACCTCCGCCAAATTTTTTTTACTGAAAGTAGATGTCTGAAAGAACATTTTCGCACAAGTTTGGTGAGAAAAAATTAAGATATATTTTTGGAATCGAGTCCTGAATTTTCGACTTCTTCGTAAATAGCTCAACTTGTATCGGCTATAGCTCCTATGAAAAGTACGATAATCGACTTCTGAAGGTGGTCAAATTGTAGGTTCTTCCAAGACCTTCAAAATAATCACCTGCAAAAGTCGATTATCACATGTCCAGTAGGAGCTAGATCGCTTTGAAGCAGACCCAAAAATCGCTAAAATTTGCTCTCGAAAATTAGCTTGCAGAAGCCGTCAGGCTCACTGAGTGGCCCTGGACAATTTTTTTTCAAAAGTACTAGTCTCGCCGAGAAAAATGCGCCGGAGTACGTTGAAAAATATTAAATGGCGTTGGAACTATGATTTTCTTAGAATAGGCTAAAAAAGGGCCTAAAATGGCCCTTTCATGGGCCCTGGGGCCCACAGGGGGGGCCGAAAAAATCTGAAAAAAATTTTTTCGTACTATTTCAACATAGTACTAATGGAAAAAAATTTTTGCGGATTTTTCCCAGACCCCCCCTGGTGACGGTTCTGTCCAGCTTGCTCCAGAATGACTCATATATATGGGTCATTCTGGACCAAGGTGAACATTTTGAAAATCGACGAAATTTAAATTTGCCCCAAACATTTTTTTCCCGTTAGTACTACTCGGATATAGTTGAAGAAAAATTTTCTCAGATTTTTTTGGGACCCATGGCGGGCCCTACGAATTTTCCAAGTCCCATTTCTGAGCAGTTTTCCGCCTATTTTTCGCTATCTTGGAAAATTCGTAGCTCGGACCCAAATGCATCTTTTTCATCCTAGCTGGGCGCATTTTCTTCTATGACGTATACTTTCAAGGAAAGAATTGACCAGTCCAAAACATTCATATCTGGTAGGCCCCACGGTTGCATCAAGAAAGGCCCAAAAATACGACTTTGCACCACCTTTGGAGGCGTATAGGTCAAAATGGAGGCCTCGTAGCAAAATTTTGCAGAAGAAAAAACTTGTAGGCCTTGAAAAAACCTTCAATTTCCTCTCTGGGACGTGTCATTATCTCATCCCACGTACGATCTACAGCCGATATAAGTTGGGCATTTTTGTAAAAACGTGAAACTTCAAGGCCAATTGAAAAAAATCGTTTTTTTATTGAACCCAAACCTATGAAAAAATGTTCTTTCAGGTGTCTATTTGAAAGCCCAACAATAATTCGGTTGTTCCTTTTGAATCCCGATTTTATACGAGCTGTTAAAAACAGTCGAAAATACCGAAAATCGTGTCTAATTCGGGCCTTATCATGACGCTTTATGGACTGGGTCTTCCCTTGCTCTCGATTCGTGGACTCTGATTATTCAGCATTTGGCATCAAATATTGTGAAAGATGAGACCTGGAGCTGGAGATTGGCCTCTCGTGCGATAATTTACGATGGAACAGTCCAAAACTAGAGTAAATTGAGTAAATACAAGATTAATTGAGAACCGGCCGCTTTGGCACTCCACGTATGCTCCTCACTGCATGCCATCCTCCGTTTGTGCGGAAGTGATGAGTGATATTAACAGCTGATGCAGTATTGTCAGGTATTATCCAGTATAGACAGAGTTAAGAAGGTTCTCTCATCTCCGTTATAGACTGTAGACTGTACGAGGATTTGGTTGTTAGTGACCACCACGAAAAAATTGTATGTGTCAGTCAGCGTCTCTCAGGAATTTTGGTACACTCGAGAACAAGGTGAACCATGGCGTGAAGATAACTTTTGTTATCTTTACGCCATGAGGTGAACTGCAATGGAATGACGGTCAGTGACCGTTCGAGATTTATCGTCTCCCTCGCACTCATGGGATAACCTATTAGGTGCGAGTGAGATGGGAGATCTCGAATGGCCGCTGACCGTCATCCCCCGTTGCAGTTCACCTTGTTCCCGAGTGTACCTTCCCCGCGGGGTTTACCCCGAATATCGCGGGTATTATGGCAAATGTATTGTGAAGCATATGAAGTGTAACGCCTTCCCCGCAAGGCCCCCGCAAAGTATCTGATCACTTTTACAACATTCCTGCATAGTGTCTCAGAGTTAACCTCACTTCTGTGGGTGTATGATGGAAATTTCAACAGAGGCATTGAACGCGAACATACTGTATTCTAATATCATTAATGAGCACCACTCACTTTTCACACAAATCTCAGTCCAGCAAAATTAATTTCTTCGTCACAGGCTGCAAAGTCAAGTGACTATTTGCCCTCAGTAGAAGTAATCACAGGCTGGATATTAGTAGCTCTTATGAGGCTTCCCCAGGTCTTCAATGAATTTTCAACTTTACTTGAACATACTTAACTTAAACAATCACATAATAGTGATAGCATTACAAACATATCCGAAATGATTTTGAAGGTCTCAACAGAAACTGCACTAATTTTGCGCAAATATTGCCCCGATGATACCTCGCAGGTGCCCCGCGGAAAAGGCGTTACACTTCATATGCTTCACAATACATTTGGCCCATCTTCGGGGCGAACCCCGCGGGGAAGGTACCAAAATTTCTGATCGGGACGCTGACTGACACATACAATTTTTCCGTGGTGGTCACTAAGAACCGAAACCTCGTACAGTCTACAGTCTATAACGGAGATTAGAGAACCTTCTTATCTCTGTCTATACTGGATAACACCTGACAATACTGCATCAGCTGTTGATATCACTTATCACTTCCACATGAACGGAGGATGGCATGCAGTGCGGAGTATACGCGGAGTGCCAAAGCAGCCAGTTGAGCTAGTGAGTGCGGGCTAGTTAAGTGAGAGATGCATCACAATCGATCTTCTCGATTTATCTTGTATTTACTCAATTCACTCTTGTTTTGGACGGTTCCATCGTTAAACATCGCACGAGAGGCCATTTTTCAGCTCTAGATCTCATCTTCCACAATATTTTATCCCGAGTGCTGTATAATTAGAGTCCACGAATCGAGAGCAAGGGAAGACCCAGTCCATAAAGCGTCATGATAAGGCCCGAATTCGACACGATTTTCGGTATTTTCAACTGTTTCCAACAGCTCGTATAAAATCAGGATTTGAAAGGAACAACCGAATCACCGTTGGGCCTTCAAATAGACACCTGAAAGAACATTTTTTCATAGGTTTGGGGTCGATGAAAAAAACGATTTTTTTAAATTGGCCTTGAAGTTTCACGTTTTTACGAAAATGCCCAACTTAAATCGGCTGTAGATCGTACGTGAGATGAGATAATGACACGTTCCAAAAAGGAAATTGAAGGTTTTTCCAAGGCCTACAAGTTCTTTCTCCTGCAAAATTTTGCGACGAGGCTTCCACTTTGACCTATACGCCTCCAAAGGTGGTGCAAAGTCGTATTCTTGGGCCTTTTTTGATGCAACCGTGGGACCTACCAGATATCAATTTTTTGGACCGGTCAATTCCTCTCTCGAAAGTGTACGTCATAACGAAGAAAATGCGCCCAGCTAGGATGAAAAAGATGCATTTGGGTCCGAGTTTTTTTTGGTCACCCTCATAAATAAACCTTTTCTTCATACAACTGGCTTTTTCAGTTGCGATCTGGACACAAATTTCGAGAAAACTAGATCGGCGATCCGAGACAGCCGAGTCGTCTGAGCCGAGTCGGTTCTTTTAGGCAGGGTAGGGTCCAATTTCTTCATTCCCTCATCTACTCCCAGAGGATACTAGCTCCGCTATTGCCTCAAAAACTAGGGAACACTAATGAATGAGTCTAAGAATCGTTGAATTTTGTTGAGTGAAATCAGTTGGTTGTTGGTGTTTAGTATTACCATCAGAGGAACGCTACCTCACACCGCATACGATGGTTGAATAGATTGCCCTTGTTACTTATAATTTAGTCTTACCATCAGGGGAGCGCTACTATACGCCGCATACGATGGTTGAACAGATTGCTCTTGTTATTTATAATTTAGTGTTATCATCAGGGAAACGCTACTTTACACTACACACGACGGCCGAACAGAGTGCCATTGTTAATTGTCAGGTCTATGCATGAGTGAGCGAATGTAGAAGAGTAATCAACAATTCTGTGACACATCCTACAAACCTCGCTTGTACGAAAAGATGTATATTGCAAGATGACTCATTCGACGATTCCGGTAGAATATACTCAATCGGAAAACATACGCATTCCGGCCATTGAATTCCCCAAGTTTGGATTTCAAATCACACTGGATATGTACCATATACTATCATTCTTACTACCGCAATCTGACGTTCAATGAGTATTGGCAGATTATGAGGATGAACTCGAGAACGAGCAGCTCTTCAGCGGAATGTATCTGATAGTTTTTTCATTGACTATTCAATTCCTCATGAAATGGGACGTTTGTGACCTTATGGAATTCATCCTTTTGCTTGTCGATGAGCAGTCGAAATCTTCGTACACATGAGTCCGCGAATAGCTTATTTTGTCGTACTCAATTCGGAAAAGTAAGAGCATCATTCATCTTAATTAGATAATGGCACCCCTAATTAGCGAAAGAATGGAGAGAACGAGACCAGTCGATGTCAAAACATTGCAAGAAAGTAGAACGCGTCCGAGTTTAAAGCGCGCAATTCATTCTTTTGCGCTTAGCTGAGAGAACGCGCTGGCTCCCCCCACCACACCTCCTCCGGTCGTTCCAGGGGTGACAAGCGTGGTGCTTACCCACCCCTCAAACCTCTCTTGTTCATCGCCCTGCAGATGATAGTCGGATGGCGCGCTCTGTGCGTTGCGAAAGGGGCTTGAGCGGAGGGTATGCACTATGCTTGTCACCCCTGGGTCGTTCCGCGACCCTTTTAGATTTCCTTTAACTTTTCCTCTTGGTTTATGATCATGGACAAATGCGCAATACTCTTCCATGCCTTGGAGCATTCTTTGATTACTCACCCGCATCTACACCAAACTCGAGCTCCTAATCTCTATTTATTCGTGAGATTTCGATCTCCTTCAAAACAACGTATCTCAGAAACAAATCGTCACGGGGAAACGTATTTGGGCTCAAATTCTTGAGAGAAATCGGGCATCATAGATCCGAAGGGACTAGTTGAGTTGTCCTCACCATTCCCGGATAAACAAACGAAATCGGCGAAATCCTCCTTTCTTAAACAAACGCAAATTTGGTGCATAACCAATAACGTATTGAGAGTTTCCTTGATGATTTATTGAATAGTCTATTTCAAGGGGTTTACCTGATCATTCGCTATTTCCCCAGATGATCGGAACCCAGAAATTTTTCAACACGAACTTTGCGCTATTTTCTGAAGAACAAATCAGTCGAAACGGGTGAACTCGATTGTATCGGTTCTTACTCTTACCAATATCAAGAGCATACCAAAATACGTCAATTCCAGCCATTTCCGATTCGTACTGCGAATACTCAGAAAGCAATGGACAATTCGATTATTGTGTGATTTCCATCGTTCATTGCAGCTGCTGACGACTAGATTGACATATTGACATGTTTTTTTTCTTATTCGCTTCGAAATTTCATCAGCTTCAAGACTGCTCAAATCAGAATTCTGTAAACCGACAGTTTTCTAGCTGTTTGGAGAGAAAGGGGGGAAAATATGAAATTTCGCACTGAATCGGCCGTACAAAAGAAAGCCAGCCGAGTTCGAAGGGCAATTTGGTATATTCTGACTTTTGAAGGACCCGCGCATCGAAAAAGAATTCAATTGTGGACCTGGATATTTCGTAACTCAATCATGCTAGTTTGCCTGGGGTGTAATGCAATTTGCGTTGAATGGTGAGCTCGGAAGCTTGGTTGCCGCTCTTGAAGCAAACATGCATGAACAAATTATGGGAAAGCTGCCAATTGACTGAGTGCTCGATTACTGTAGAGAGGCTACAGATCTGGGCAACTGGGTGTGTGCTAGACAGAGGTTCTGGAGCAACCATCTTGGACAAGGATAAGATAGAAGCGCGTATCCAGGCATCGGAGAAGTAGGCGGATGTCGGAGAGTATTTGATTACACTTGAGGGACGAGATTGAAGGGCTCGGAGAGCCAAGCTCGCCATCGACGAGGAGATCTCATCTGTGCCAGAATTTCCCGACATACCAGTGGCGGAAGCTCGGGAAACATCGAATTCGGGAACGGAAGTGAAGTCAAATACAGGTATGATTCCTGAAAGAGGCAAATCTGGCTACCTTGGCGTAGTTAGTATTGAGGATATTGTCGTTGATCACATCTTATGGCGAAGTTGATGGCCAGAGGATCACTTCCAGTTCTCGAAGTTGGGACCGTCTAGATTTGGCATCGGCTGACGATGATATCCCATTCTTGATGTAGTTATTCTTGGCCGAATTTGGCTTCGATTTGACCTCTGCACGTAAAGTGCGATATCGTGGAAGATTAGACTCGCACTTCACTTGGGATGCTTCTCGGTAGACTGCGTCACGCTGATCCACGAGACGTCGGATGTCACCTGTTATGCAGGATTTTTTCAAGGAGATGACGGTGCAAATTCTCACTGGTGGGAGCTGATCAAACGAATCTATCGTGACGCAAGTTATAGTTTGAACAGTTTTGATGATGTCCCCTTTGGCGAGACTGATATAAATAGGTGAGCTTACGCCCATTCTTTTTCGAGAGAAAGAAGTGGACATGCCGATAGTGGGAACGTTGCTTGCAACTAATGAAATTTCCACAGAAAATGAATCTATACATGTTTGATGTATGTGACGTGGTATTTCAACCAGCACAACTCATTTATCATTCGATCGGACTCGTAACCTACTCGCAGGAAATACGCGCCCGGACGGCAGAACGCCTCAAAAAATTCATCTTATCAGCAGTCACGTTCGCAGCACAGCATCGCTCATCATGCTATACCTGAAAATCGGGAAGGAGGAGGGGGAGGGTGCACGCTCGGAATTATGAAACAGGATTTTATTATGGAGATAACTGGCCTCTATTCTTTACGTTGCTTCCACCCGGCGATACATGAATTAACATATCACTCATAACCGACATTAATCCACGAGACTGAAATATCTGTCCCCAAGAGAATCAATTAATCAAATCAAGAATTCCTCTATTCCTGCGAAATATGAAACACTTCAGAAAAATGACACAACACTCTGTTCAAACCACTCACGAAATCTACCTGTGCTCCGAAGAGCACAGCTTGTCCGGACCCTGCTCAGATAATTGTGGCAAGACAGGTTGCTCTGAAATTCTCTTGTCCGAAATGGCCATCTTGAGCGTTTGTCCTTGCGCGAGTGTAGCGAGGGTTGTTGGACACAACCCTCGCTACACTCGCGCAAGGACAAACGCTCGAGATGGATTGCGTTCCGGTATCTTGGAGCCACCGATGCCTTCTTGACCCATGCACTCGAGCAAGAGGTGCACGATCACACAACTGGCTCCTAGTCTACTCTGCAACTGTCTGATTATGAACGCACGTATGCCTACTGTGATGCGTCTTGTCCACGACCGCGATCAAGAAATTCACAAGTCTGCTGCTACCAATAATCCACGCGACGCGGTTGATGCCCGGGTGCTCAGGTGCTCTTAGTTCGGTCGCGTACGTCCATCATAGACGTCTTGTACACGTCCGCACTCTGCACCAGCTAACGAGGTTCCCGGGATTCCGGTCTGTCCGCGGGCACGACGATTGCTCTCCCGACGCGCGAGGCTCTTCGCACACTCGAAGAGAGAATCGAGAAGGAAGTGGTAAGACCACTTACCGATTGATGCCATTGTTCGTTACTTGATTATTTTCCTCGCTCCGTCCAAATATGACGTTCCACAATCAGACAAGTCCAATCACAGCAGCTACTATTCGACCTGGTCAGCTGGGACTCCTGAGGAAATCGCAGCTGGGCACGTGCTCCGAATTGAGGCGCGTGCGAGACTAGTACGTGTGTACGGCACAAGGTCAGCTCCACGAGTGGCACAACGACCGCTCCGGAGTTCTGGACCAAAATCTCACCTTCGTCTCCACTGGAGAGAAGCTCTCCCATTGATCCTTACAATTTTACCAGAACACTGGCAGCGCCAACTGGTGGCTGAGCGCGCCAAATATCCGAGTCCAGTAGGATCTGTGACTGTATGCGACTGTATGTGACGTATACACGTCACATACAATCGCACAGATCCTACGAAATTCTCTGCAAATCGATCAAATGCAGTATCTACGGCTCTGATACCTCCACCAAGAGAATCTCTTGTCCTACTCATGCGCATGCACCGCTAGAATACGCGTGGAGGCATCGCGCCACTCGCGTTTACCGCAACTCCACGCTTTTATCTCATACAGCCCGTATATACGTCTGAGTACACCTATATTAAGTCCGTGTCACAGCGGTATACCTATATCTACTCGCTGCCGTCCGTAGTATACCTATATCGAGTCCCTGTGGTAGCAGTATATCTGTATATACGCCGTGCATCGTCCCAGCGAGTGTCTAGTGCGTTTCAGTAGCAAAACTTCTACGTTTCCATACCATTTCCGGACACTCACTCTTGCCCCGGGGTGTAATGGGGCCTCATTGGGCGGAAAAGGGCTGAGGAGGGCCGGGGCAGGGGCCGGCTAGTGCTTGAAAGCCCTGAAGAAGCCCCCTCGCACTCTCAGTCGTCAAAACATCTCGTTCGTCGGATGCTGGTCACGGTGGCCTCCTATGATGCGGCTACAGCGGCTATTTTCGGTGTAGGTGAGGTTGCCTACGCACAGGCATTCCCGCCTATGCAGCGTCACGTTATCCGGTCCAACTCTCCCGCCGCTCACCGTTGTCGTCCTCTCGAGTCAGCACCTCTACAAACAAGATAGTATTGGGCGTCAATACTCGTCTTTTGAGTTCGCTGGCTCGGGACAGTGACGGGAGATTCATCGAATTCGGTTGTGACGGTTTACCCGTCACATGGAAGAGCTAATCAGTGTTGATAGTATAGTGAGTCGAGGCTGAGCTGACACGGTTTAATATATTTGAACCACACGATCTGTTTGAAAACTTTGGAGGGTACTGTCTACGGTCATGCTGATATAAAAATCACAGTTACTATGGTATGCTCATCAAGAGGAAGGACAGGGGACAAGGTATCCACGATGTCTTAGGGATAGGGAGCTAGGAAATGCGGTCAATAGTGACAAAAATTCAACGTTCGAGAAATTCATTTCAGCGATTAGAAATTCAGGCTTATTCACGATGGCAGTTCCAGGATGATACAAAATTCAAGCAATAGAATCAAACCTAGCATGAGATCCCACTCCCCCGCTATCCTTACCAACTCTATCGTGCCGGTAGGAATTGTAACCAGTGATAATACACGGTTTAAAAGAGTCATCCGCTTCAAAAAGTCTCGGGTATAACCACAAGAACATATAAACCCCGAGTCATTCCATTTTTGAGCAGGTTGAAGTTCGCGGAGGAACGGTTTGATCCATGTGCCCAGTGGATGAGAAAAACCTCCGTGGGTGTGAGTTGAGGGGAGGATATTGTAGCAGGCTGGTAGTATCCTACAAATGATCCATCCCGGTTTGAGATACAGTTATGACTTCCAGAGATGGTGAGTCTCCGGTAGTGAGAATAAGGCTCACATTGATCAGATTAGATAATATCTCTGTCCAATTTGAAGTGAACTTATTATTTCAAAGGCATCGATATGTTCCAACCGTATTTTTGCTAACTCAGCTCTCGCGTGGCCTGGATAATCCATGATATCCACGTATGAAATTCCGTGGTTTGCGCAGCTTTTTTCTTCTTCCGACAACCGTCGAACGGTGCACGCGCGCCCCAATGTAGCCTTCTACGCAATGAGAGGTAGCTGTTCCAAAAGTCAGTGAACTAACACAAAATCAAGATTCAAGTGTTGTTCATTTATTGGATCCACAAACTTCTACGTACGTTACGGATCCACGCTATTTTGAACATTTCTTGGTCCTTCGAGCCGGATCCATGCCGAAAAGCGCAGTTTACGAGAATCTACGGGAGTGTAATTGAGAAGTTATCTGTGTGCCCGTCGTCTTGCTGAGTCTGCCAATGCATATACGGATAGCAGACCTTTGCAGCAATACAATCTCTGCTGGAGTTTTCACATCATCCAACGTGAAGTCTACAATAACAATAAGTAGCTGAAAACTACGCCCATTTAACCAAGCATATATTGAATTTGAGATCCATTTTAAGTTCATTGCTCATTGCTAGTAATACCCATATTTCAAAATCACTCGAGATCAAGTAATTATAACGACCAAAGGATAGGTGCAAAGAACATTCTCCAATTTTGCACTTCCTCTAACAGTTGTTTGACCAATTATCATGACGTCTTTGGACAAGATGCCCTTGGAAGAACTTGTCGTTTGGCATCTATCAAGAGTAGACAGAATCTTCAATTCTTTCACCAATCTCAAGAGGAAAGGAAGACGGGGAATGACCATTGGTGGGGCTGAAACACGCATAGGTAAAATAGAAGAGTGGTTGACGGTGGTGGAAAGAATCCATGATAAAATCATCATACATGGGGATTTTACGTCTTGAATTTGACTATGCCAAGAAAAATGCCTTTGCTGAGGCTGAAGAGATCTATATCGATGCTTTCAGTGATTTCAAAGATTCTCTCATCAATGAATCCCACGTAACCGTAAGGAGCGCTAGCTCTGGTAATCAATCACTCAGATGTCATGTCGGAATTCGAAGCTGCTCGACTAGCACCCATAGAAATCCAACCCTTCGATGGAACATTCGATGATTGGCCAAACTTTCGTGATTTATCCACCGCAACTGTTATCGATTGTGAATCATTCTCTAATGTAGTCAAATGTTATCATCTCAAAGCTCATCTGAAGGGTGATGCTGCTATGCAGATTCACGGGAGAGATTGCCGATCCCCCAACCTTTGCAAGAATGAAAACCTTTCCCAATACAAGATTGAGCATACTTGAGTCTATAGAAAATAGTTCTTAACTCAGCATTCCTTCGAGCACAAGTGATTCCAAATCAAATAAGAGCCATCAAAATAACCACAGGTCAAGCTTTCCATGCGCTCAAAGGCAAGGGCCAAAAGTCCTTCATTTTCCTCAGTCTGATTTGGTACTCAAGAAGAAGAAGTGCTCATGATGCGAGCGAGATCATTCTTCACGGAACTGCCCCGCATTCAATTCAATGAATATTGATTCTCGTCCAGAATTGATCCAGTCAAAGAGATTATGTTACAACTGTTAAGACCGGACCAGATGGGTCCGGTTAACAAATATCTTTATTTGATGTGGATTCTTCTGAACATATAGGGCGTACTGCCCCTGTTGCACTCAACTGATTCAGAGGTATTCAAGATGGAATATTCAAGTATTCAAGATGGAATGTTCAAGAATTCAAGAAGGAATATTCAAGAAAATCAAACGGGTGGAGGTTGGTCCAAATGACAAGATCTAATATGCCAATAAATATGGATATTTATATCTTACTGATTTTGAATGAAATGTGATAACATACTGGTTACACGAAACTAGAGTTGAATTTCAGTATCCTGATTGGTGAATTCTTTCTCTCTCAATCTAAGTAACAATCATATTTTTCTTAGACTTACAAATATGTAGGATCTTGATCTACTCCAGGATATTAGGAAAATCCTCGAGGCTTGACGGCAAGTTGAGTTTTCTCTGGATGACGCCGGAGAAGTGTGGCGGGATGCAGTCGGCTCTATTCGTCGCTTAAGAGGTTCACTTCGTCGTGCGCTTTAACTCGCGGCACACTTGGGTAAAATCTATATCACGAGCGTATGAGTTTCAGTAAAAGACTGATCGATCCGACGATTGTCGGTTCTGAAATTTATAATTCCGGCTGCTCTACTTATTTACTGTAACTCATGTAACTCATGTAACTAATGAGTTACAGTACCAATATAAATTATGTATGTAACTCATGTAAGTCATGAGTTACATACAGTACGCGAACTACCACGCGTTGGTGGAATTTTGCTTACTTTGCGTGGCCCACTGCAACAGCCTCAAGGATTTTGCTTATTCCCACATAATTTCCAGAATCTACAGGAGACAATGTGATTTCATGTCGCAATGAATAAAATGATTCGACCATTTCAACCAGAATGAAAGGGCGGGACGCCATACCTCCCCCACCAGACCATTCCCGTCCCGGAAATGCCCTGAGTACGGAGGCATGGTGACGCTCGAAAGTTGTGCATGCATGTTGTATGTAGTGTGTGTGCATGTGTGTGCGTGCATAATAATAAAAACAAAAGGAAGTAATAATTTTTTTTTCTCTTCTTCGTGTCACTCTTTCCTCCTGTTTGTTCGGCCCTTCTTGCATTTTGAACACACAAATTCTTGGATATTTTTCTTCTCCAGACATGCCAGATCTGCCTTTGCAGAGTCGCAATGGTTACACTTCATTCATTTTTTGTGCGTTTCGTGTTTGTGTCTACACATGAAACACCACTTGTCTATGTTGGTTCTTTGTAACCTCTTTCTTTCTCTACATCTCTTCACACGTTCTCTAACAAGTTTCCTCTGCCGTTCTGTGTTGTTCTTTGATATTTGAAAGTTATTGGTTTCGGAAGAGTCACCCTTTCCCTCGTCCATGTCAGTGTCTGAGGTTGCGTTCTCTGATGAAGATACTTCACTCCTGTCGTCGTATTGTTTTGAATCTCGAGCAATCTTGAGTGGATCGCCCCGTTCTTCACAGTGCTCCTCCTTCGAGACTGTGGATATCATTTGTGAAGTCATGTTTTTGTCTGGTATAACTAATTCAAAATTTGTGTGTGTGTGTGGAACGCTCTGGAAAAATAGAAGTGATGTATAATTCTTTCGGGACCGGTACATCATTTGAAATCCTTATTTGTGCATGACGATTGTTCGATGGAGTTACTTCATCTCGGGACACTTCAATAGGTACGACAGGAGTGATTGGATGATCCGGTACAGTGACAGCAGATTCTACAGGATCTGAGAATGTGCTGGTGAGATCTATTGCATGTAACTCATACTGCCAATTTGCCGCATCAGGGTTGTGATGCATTGGAGTTATAGGTGATCGTTCGGGTACTGATAGGGTTGCTGAAACTGTCACTTGTAATCCTCCCTGTAGTGTAGATTCTATTTCTTCACAAGTATGCAGCGTACCAGCGACTGGGAGGGGAAATATTTCAGTGTATGGCACAGGCTGTAACTGTCTTCGTGGGTTCTCTTGTGATGCACGTGGGATGCTTATGTTATGCTGCACCGACGCGCTCTCGGACGACGAGTAAAGTAACTCACCATGGGATGCGTCTTCTGCTGCATTAGTTGCGCGCGGCGTTGTGGCTTGCTGATAATGTAACTCACCGACCGGCGCGTCGTCTGCTACGATAGACGGGCGTAGCGCTTCAGAATGTAACTCACCATTGGGTGTGTCGTCTGCTTCGATAGACGGACGTGGCGGTCTGATACGTTGGCACTGCCCGCAGCTGAGTGCGTCTTCTGTCAAGCAGGTCGTGTTATCCACTTTA
Organism: Eretmocerus hayati; assembly: GCA_029851415.1. Lineage (NCBI taxonomy): Eukaryota > Metazoa > Arthropoda > Insecta > Hymenoptera > Aphelinidae > Eretmocerus > Eretmocerus hayati. The sequence goes on from CM056743.1 coordinate 108,693,933, forward strand.
GATGTTTTTTCATGCATACCACGTGTGTAGATTTCCGACGGAGTACAATCAGATGATAAGACCACTGAAATACCCACGTCCCGCACTTCGTCTATTGTTTGTGTCGCAGCATCAACTTCTCTGGTATATAATAATTTTTTCGTTTGAGTGCCGGTAGAATAGATGGGAGGGGATAGATCTATACTGTTATCTTCATCCAATTCATATGTGTTCAGGAATACTTTCTACAGTTTCACTGCCTTATCAAATTCTTTTGCTTTTGTCAAGACATCTAATTTTGCGGGATTATACAAAGAAACAGTATCTGAAACAATTGTAAAATTGGAGGCACTCTTACACACGAATTTTTTTTTTTTTTTTGTAAATTTCCATCATCCATCTAATCAACACTATTACTAATTCTATAAACTCTATCTACGACATAATAATTATAGTATATCATATGAATATAATATGATATAATATATAATATAATATGAATATAATTATAAGACAAACATGTCGACATTCAAAATATGATCCGGAAGGGTGCAGAACTTATTTTCTCCGTATGCTGTTATGTATGCATATTCCATCTTTGAAATGAAATTTCCCAGAAAGAGGAAAAAAAGGTATATATACATTCTGGAACATCGCACGTTGTCACTTCTATCATTTTGGAGTATGTACTGCGTCTGTCCGCGTACGTTGGGTATTGAGTTATTTGTTATATGCGGCCGAGTGATTTGACGAATTATGCGTAATAGTCATGGGTCTACGATTTTAAGGATAGTCCACGTCTTATGTCGGGAACAGAAATGATTGTGGTTAAAGTTGCGGTGGAACATGTATAAATGACGTTTCTAGTTGAGTATTCTCAGGAAGGGCTGGGTGTAATGAGGTTACAAATGGTACCAGGGCTTTAATCACTGGAGTAGACTCTGGAACGGCTGGGGGTAGTGATAGTGGTCTTGCTACTGTCCTGTGTATTGTGCTTCTCTGTGACAGATGTTGTGGATTGTCTGTTTGGATGATAACGGATGTATTTGGTCTCTCGTTTTTCCTAGATTTCAGGCATGTCTCCATTTTTCTAATACATTTGCAGAAAATAATTGCAATTATAGCAGTTGAACAGAATGATGCTCCCAAATAGCTGTGAAAGGTATTCATTACTCTCTTCTGTTTGGCTACCTCACGATATTGTTTTTCTATTCTCCCTAATGTTATTGTATCACCATTTGATAACCAGGCGTCTAAATTTTCATAAATTTCGTGATTCGTGTCCTGTAACACTGACTGGGTATTTTCGGATGAAAGGTGTGTGATATCCAGCTGAAACTCTGGTTCGTAGGCCAATGAATAATCTAGATCAACTCTGTTTACTCCAAAGAGTGTAAAATTACTAGCGTGCGCAGTGCATAATCCGTTAATTGAGAGAATACCGGTCCCGTTCAATACAATTTCGGTTTTGGATTCTTCAGCACAAATAACTCTCATTCGTATTGATATGGTCGTGGAAAAGAGCCACTCATTCGTGGAGTGTAATCTTTTGAAATAGGGTTTGTTCACTGAGGTTATTACGTAATTCCATGATTTTAGGTTGCCTGGTGAGGTTTTTGCTAAAAGTTCGAACTCGCATGGATCTTCAACGTGACTGACTCTAATTGGCTCTACAGCATCATATAGTTTAGTATGATTCCGGTCTATGCAGTCTTGTAATTGGTGCTCTCGGAAGAGAATATATGTACGAAAGTTTTTGGATACAAATATGTCTGAGAACTCCGGTATAATAGAAACAAATGAATTTTGAGTTCTTATTACGTTTCTTGGGGTTGGTAAGCTGTGAATTTTATGGTGCATGAATTGTATAGCATCGGCCACCGGGAAGGTTAAAGTTACGAAAAGTTTTTTGTTCGTTACATGTACGTAGGATTTTGATATTAAAATAGTATATTACGCAACAAGTGCGAGAAGGTCAATTTCCGCACAAGTTGCCAAACGAGTGCGTGAATGTTACTCCTCGCGCGAGTTGGCAACGTGTGCGGAAACTTCTCGCACGTGTTGCGTATACTATTTTTTGCAACTGTGCGCGAAGTTGTAATTAAATGTACCACTGTCCGAGCAAGATCATCTTGAGAACGAAGTTTTCAAGAAAGGCCAAATTCAGAGGGATGACGTGACATCATATTTTGGAACTGTGCGTGAATGAAAATGCATTAGAGCGAGGAGTTACATTTACGCACACTTCACCAGTGCGTAGATGTAAAACTGTGCGAGAAGTCATTCAAGCATTACTTCTCGCACTGTGAATAATGAAGAGAAGTCTCATTTTTTTACAACTTCGCGCACACAGTTGCAAAAAAGGTATTCCGGGGTGATTTCTTCTTTGTCTCATGGTATAGGAGTAAATAAAGGGTTGGGGTGCACTATTGCTACCTAATAAACACTGCACGGATATTCACTGAAATTGACTCTTTATTGCACACCGCGTGCACTCAGTGGTAACTCTGATTATACAAGGATATCCGAAGTACTCTCTTCGGCTGTGCGTATCCAAGTGTCGCGCGCTCGCTCTGCTCATGCGCGGCACCGAGGTGTATTATATATATAAGAAGGGAGTGAGCGCTGAGGGCGCTGATATTGAATAGTCGACAAAGTTACTTTACCGACACTCCCTCCCTTTGTCGATTATGACAATAGGAACTCTCAGCATTAGGAAACTCTACACACTCTCAGTGCTACTGGACTAGTAATTAAATTGAAAGAGAAGTCTTAACACATATGATATCGACTGCAGAAAAATGGTTATTGATTTGGCGTGAACAAAGATCAGTCAATTTCTTCTCATTGTCGAATGTCCAGTCATTGTTGTCCTGAAAGCATACAATAGTGGATGATATTAGACTCAAAGTAATAATAGTGACTCTCATTCTCATGTAACTCTACTCATAAGTTCTCATATTCATTATTTGGTCCCGCAAATTGACGTGAGTGCTTTGTGGCAATGGCTTAGTCATGATATCAGCCAGATTTTCCTCTGTCGATATCCACGCTACTTTGACCTTTTCCTCATCAACGCATTGCTTAATAAAATCTCCATGTGAGTCAGCCATGTGCTTTCTGTGTCCAGTATTTTCCCTGGCCTCTAGTTCTGCATGGATGTCTCTCAGACACATGTCGAACCACTTCAGCATATGACTTCCGTCCATTTCTGTACAATTTCGCGACGACTCATTGTCACACCATACTACCACTGGAAACATGGTTCGTCCTAGGATGTATCTGAATGATTTGTCCAACGAAATCAATTCTTGGCATGCATCACTCATTGCCGAATACTCCGCTTGGCAGGTAGATAGTGTGGCATAGGAAAGCTTGCGACTTCTCCAAGCAATTACGCCTCCGAACAGTTTTAAGATGTACCCACCAGTGGACTTTGAACCTTCGAGGTCTCTGCAACTCGCATCAGTAAGAGCTTTAAATACATCTGATGTTGAAGTGTATTTGATCCCCAGATTGGTTGTACCTCTCAGGTATCTGAAAATCCTCTTCACGTCCTTCCCGTCGTCCTCCGTGGGGTTCAACTGTTTTCTGGCTAGGTAATTTACGGCGTAAGTTATATCTGGCCGCGTGACATTAGCCAAGTACATCAAACTTCCAGTTGCTTCTCTAAATGGAACTTTTTGCGTTGAATGAGATTTGTTTGACTCATTAGGAGCTGTTTTCGACTTCTTGTTTCTATGGTTGAGTTGACCCGTGATCATTGGCGTAGCCACGGGTTTGCACTTTTTCATATTGAATTTTTCAAGCATCTTCTCTGTGTAGTCAGCTTGGTGTATTATCAAGCTTCTCTCATTCTTATTTCTCTGGATTGTCATGCCCAGGAATAATTGGGGCTCTCCCGAATCTTCCATTTGGAAAGCTTGATCTAGGCTACATTTGATATTATTTAGCTTCTGTAAATCATAGCTTATGATAAGCGTGTCATCTACATATAGCACAACCATGGCTATTTTCCCTCTTTTTCTCCAAGTAAATAAACATGGGTCATGGAGGTCATTTTCCAGGCCCAGTTTACGTGCTTCCTCTGAGAATCGCTGATTCCAATTTTTCGGACTCGGTTCCAGTCCGTACAGAGACTTCTTAAGTCTGCACACCTTGATACCCTTTTCACTTTCTGGATTTTCTAGACCCTCTGGGATTTCCATCAAGACCTCTCCCTCAATTTCTCCATTGAGTAATGCTGGCTTGACATCCATCTGGCACATATGCAAGTCCTCTTTATTGACTATACACAGTGCAGCTCTGATAAGTGATAATCTTGATACAGGTGCATACGTCTCTTTCAGACTTTATACGTTTTTATCCTTGAAGCCTCGAATTACCAAACGAGCTTTGTACTTGATAGACCCATCGCTCTCAGTCTTCTTCCTGGGAATCCACTTTGAATCAACAATGTTAGATTTCGTCTTGGGTCTGGGAGTTATTTCCCAAACTCCATTGTTTTTCATAGAATCCAACTCCTCTCGAATAGCCTTTTCCCACATCTTGGAATCCGGCAAACTCATTGATTCCTCAGGAGTAGTTGGATCTCTCGATATTGTGGCTAATAGGACATGTCCAAGCTCATCCTCCCTCAAATTTTCATCCTCTGAAACTTTGGTGTATCGGGCGAAGCTGATGTCCTCAACTGCCTTACATTTACTCCTTGTCACAGGACCATCGCGCTTCTGGGTGTGATCATCCTGCGATTTCTGAACCTCTACATTCGCATCAACGATTTTAAGCTGAACTTTTCGTGGTCTACCTCGTTTTCTTCTTGGAGGTGCGCTATGCTCTGAATCAGGCTTCTCATCACTCGTTGGTGTTCTTGTGGACCTTGACTCGTCAGTAGACTCAATGGGCTCTTGAGAAACTTCCTCTGTACATTGTCTCCTTCTATACACATCTCTATAAACCAGTTTCTCTAAAAACCTCACGTGTCTAGATTCAAAGAACTTCTTCGAATTTGGATGCCACAAAACGAAATCAGTGGATGTATACCCTACTAGAGTTGTTTTGATAGATACATTGCTGAATTTGGACTCAGTCTTGGGAAGCTTTACAAAGCTTATGCAACCAAATCTCTTCAGTTGTTGCAAATTGAGTTTGGTTCTACCTGAAAATTTGGTCAGTGGAACTTCATACTTCATCGTTTTATGAGGAGTTATGTTGTATGTATGTACAGCTACCTCCGCCGCTAGTTCCCACATACTTTCAGGTAAACCTGAATCACTCATATAGGCTCTAATTGTACGCTGAGTTGTTCTGTTGAATCTCTCAGCTGTGCCGTTCAGTTCCGGAGTATATGGTGGGCTCATATCATGTTCAATAGCTTCTCGTTTCATAATTTCAGCGAACTCTCCTCCCAGATACTCTTTTGCTTGATCACATCTCATGTAGCAAACTTTAGCATTATGGCCCAGTAAATTTCGGGCAGTGACTGAGAAGTTTTCCAAAGCTCTGCCTGCTCCGTCTTTGGTTTACAGGCAATAAGTCCGGGCAAAACGAGAGTAATCATCGATGAATGAGATGATGTATCTCTTTTGACCCGGCCACGATGACGGCTTTATTGGTCCCATGAGATCAGAATGTATTCTCTGGAGAGGTCTCTCTGCATTCGTTCTATTATCTTTGAAAGGCAGTTTCTCCATCTTTGGAAGTATACAAATCTCACAATTTTTGATCGACTCATCAAACTCCACATGTTCTAATATTTTCTCCTTTTTCTGTAACATGTTTGAATAGGCTAAGGATGGATGTCCTGGCCTTTTGTGCCATAGCATGGCATCGGATGATTTCATCCCCGACTCGGAATTTTGTGAAGTATTATCATTCAATACATCTTGTGAAGTGTCCATAGATTGTAAATCATCAACTCTGATGATTCGATCCAACACTGTATCGACAGACCCCTCTACTATGTCACACTTTGAAGTTTGCACCTCTGACTCTATGTGTTTCGGATTCGACTCTAAAATTGATTGTATTTGTGGATTTGGCTCTGAATTTGACTCTATTTCCATTTGGACTCCAGGATCGACAAGCTTCCCTGAATTCTCCCTCCCAATCGCAGAACCAGATTCAATGGGTGATTTATGGGCACAGGGCAAACCTCCTCCCTCCGGAGATAACAAAGTAATACCATTAGAATTGGCTTGCGATTGTCCAGGAAGCTCACCGTCGATTGCTATGAATGCAGTACATGTCTAGTCAGCATTACTGACTTCAATAGGATTCGAGCCTCCCGAATTTTTAACTTGGAATCTAACAATCCAATTGGGTTTCTCATAAACTCCCTCAAAAATTATCTTATTATTTGATTTGTCAAATACTCTGAAAATTTTGTTATCAAGAACTATACTAAAACCTGCATCAACTAACTTACGCAGAGATAATAGGTTTTCTGGAATATCTTTCGCGGCAATAACATTCGTAAGTTTGATGTGGCTCCCGTTTAATCTATCATTCTTGAGCACAAGATCGCCTCTACCGTCAATCACAATATCTGCAAAACTATTCTTACTTGCACTCTTGATAACTCCATTTTCAGATATCTTGAAATCGGTTAAAACGAAACTCTTATTTACAAATTGCTCGGTAGCTCCTGAATCGGCTATGAATTTTATATGACTGATACTATTGTCAATTTGCATCTCACCTTCATCATTCTCGTACTCTTCATCATACCATTGCTCTTCTTTTTCCTTTTCTTCCTCGGGGTACTCCTCAGAGTATTCCTCGTTGTCCTCGTATTCAGCCCTACGGGCAGACGGACGATTTTTGGGGCCTCCGCTATTACGGCCCTGTTATTTCCTTTGCCACGGCCTCGGGTTTCCTTATTATTTCCTCTGCTGGGCCCCTGGGGACCCCCTCTAGGAGCAACATGCCCTCTGGATGGCTTGCCTCTTTGAGGGCCTCTTTCCCCTTGACCCTGGTAGTAAGGCCTCCATCTCTTGTTGGGGGGTCCTTGCTGATTATAGACCGACTTATGAGGTCTCTTCCTCTCAGCAGGTCGAGAGGCTCTCGAACCCGGACAATTATCAGAAATATGGTCCGTCTCGAAACTGCAGCTGCGACAGTATCATTTATTTAATGGTATCAAGGGGCACTCATTCTGCCAGTGCCCGCCTCTATTACATCTGAAGCAGATGGTACCTTCCCCGTTAGAGTTTTGGGAAGTTGCTCTGGCTGCAGATGGGTTTGACTTCTTTGCCAGCATATCATCGTCAATCTCAATGCGGTGCAAAGATAGCCGCATCTCAGACATGCTCATTCCTTTCACTGCTATGCCAGGAGGTTCATCAGGACGACGAGGTTCTCCTTGCACAGTTTTCTCAGAAGATTTCCTACGACGAATAGCCTCTTTCACAGTTTCAACAGAAGAGTCATGACGACGTAGTTCTGGTATGGTATCAATGACAGCTTGATAATAGTGACGACGTTTATCGTCTTCGTCAAATGGTTTTGTATCACCGCTCAGCACCAGTTCTCTAACGAGCTGATCAAAGCGTTCATTGAACTTGTGAACTCGCTCACCCTTCTTTATTCTCATTTCAAACAGAGCTGTTCTGATTGATGCAGGGGTACAGGCTATCTTACCTCTCTTGCTTGCTCGGAGTTTCTGTACAATTTCTAGGGGTTCTTGCATACCCAGGATCTTCATGTGATAATCCTCATCAATATGGCTGATGATAATTCTTTCTGCAGAATTCTTTCTCATCGCCACCTCTTCCAGTTTCAAGTTCGCTGTCCCTTGGATGCTTGGATCTATTAGATCCAGCAGTCCCCAGCTCGTTAGCTCAGTTTTTAAATTATCGAGCCAGACTTCATGACTCGCTTTAGAAGTCAGTTTGTAATTGCTCGTGATCTTCGGCATACGATAATTTCCACTCGTTCTTGGACCAGTACGATAATTTCCACTTGTACTCGGTCCAGGGTCAGCGGTATTAGCCTGTGCAACTCGTGACTCAGATAGTTGAGACTCTAAATTGCTCTTCTCAGCTTGCAGCATGTTTTTCTGGGCCAGTACTAGCTTGTCGACAGCTTCTTTCACCAGAAGTTGGTTCTCTTGATCTCCTGCCATTCTTGGCAGTAAACACTTTGCCAGCGCTCGGGCAGTTGCAATAGCATTCTGTAACTCTGATGGGTTTGTTCTCTCATTTTGGCCTGTTTGGTCACTCGAATTGGATGGATTGGTCTCACTCATGATTCTCGATTGCTGTGATGTAGTTGTGGTTATTGCTGTGAACGGAACTCATTAATCATTACCTGGTTTTGAACTCTCAATGATTTGTCAGATCTGACCTCACTCACTCACTCAACTCAAGTTCAAAAGCTTCTATCAAACTCCCTCCGGAGCTCTAACTTTTGAAGAATCCCACTCAAAATTCACAGCACTCTATATATATTTTGTTAGTCAAATATGGGTGGTTAGTCTTGTAAGATATACTTGTGACTCTTACGTTGATCTCTCGGATCAAGGAGACTGGCCTCTGCCGCAATCCTGATCCTCATGTACTCCAAGTACTCGTCGCCCATTGGGTCGTTTACTCGTCAGAGGGATGACTAACCACCTGATCCAGGATCGTGAAACATTCTCAATTAGTGTTCATTCTTTTACCACATTTTCAATAGAAAATTTTCCTCATTAAACTATTGAACTCTAAAGTATTCACACCACCAGGTAATTCCTCATTTCACTAAGAGCAGAATGCTTCGTGCTTCTGAATTCAAGCAACTGCACGGCATGTTGCTAGAATCCGAAACGAGACATTAGATTCCTCTATTGCGCATCCCGCACATGCACACCACTCGCCATGTTCGAGCCTGAGTGTTAGTTCGGGGCTCGATCGGTTTTGGGTTGATCAGGCACATGTACGGGTCACAAGTAGAGTCGTACTAACATCTCTAATCATTTAGCAGACTACACTAAACACAAGTTTCATCTGAACAATGGCCCCAGATTTTACTGAATTCTCACAGAAATTTTAATTCGTGAATATAAACTCAACATCAAGAGAAAAAAATTTCCAACGAGAGCCAGCTGTCCGAGTCTGACGGCAAGGCAGTCAAGACCGGGATGCCAAACTCCCGAAAAAAATCTCCAATCCAGTAAGTGAATTCAAGAAAAAAATTCTGTCCCTGGTTGAGAAATTCATTGATTTGATCTGACTAGTCACTTAATGTTCATCTCATGATTTCTCATCACATAGAAATTATTGAGCTCTTAATTTTGCAGCGATTACTCAATTATCTGCTCGACTCAAGACTCTGTAAACGGATTTTTACTCTCAACCTCTTTTTTCTTATTTTTATTTAACCTCAAAAAAATCTCTCGACATCTTATGAGATGAACAACCTCTTTGACCACAACTTATGATACTCAAGAATACTCAGAAGCACGGCCGCAATTGAGAACCTCTTTTGCATCTATGTATTCACAATACGAAGCATGCATGAGACCAAGAGCGTTCAACATACTACGGTCCGGCCCGGGAAACTCATCCAAGAATCGCCAGAACTCCCTCCGTTCTGTGCAAACACAAGCTGTCATCTTGCTTGCAAAACGAAAATCATGAGTGCTTCACTTGCATCGGCTCAAGGAGCTCGATACGCATGCGAGTGAGACCCCGGCGTGCACAAATACAAGGTATCCGCGCACACCACGAAGCCCGCCGAAACAAGCTCGGACACGCGCACGAGAGAAATACCGAGAGAGCCACGAGCACTGAAAATTAATGCACTTCCGATGCTTATTATAAGACACCTCAATCGCGGAATGACATTAATAAGGGCCCAAAACGATACAATGCATTTATCAATGTATGATTCTTTTCGTGGTCCGCACGAGGAAAATACTCTTCACACTTATGTTGTAAGCACGTGGCCGCCCGATCAAATCCCCGCACACACGCCGCAAACAAGACGACAAACTCCGCTGGATCACTCTCTGCACCATGATGACGTCCGATTCTTGGAGGTCCCGTATACTCAAAAATGCAAGCGAATTCACTCAAAGAATCCCGCTGCTGAGCGATCTGCAAAGAAAAATCGCTTATTCTCTCGGTGGCTGCGTCCAGACAGAGCGCTCGCGCGCGCACTGCGCGGCGCACCTGAGCATACAGGCGTAACCCGTTATCTGCGGATGATACAGATCGGAAAGGTGCCGCAGATACCGAATCCGCAGATACGGAAGCATTGTTCTTATGGGAGAAGGGGGGATACAGACTGTGATTGGAAGAAAGTTCGTTCGAAAAAATTTTAGTGTAAAAATAATAGTGTTTATAAACGAAATAAAGTGATATAAATAACGATCTCTATTACAAAATTGATAACTGATCAACTTTTTGAGAAAAAATCGGTCATTTGGGTTTGTTTTGCTCGTCTGATAGTGTCCGCATACAGCTCGCGGTACCCCTTTAAAGCGATTTCACAATGGTGCTTGAACTGAAGACTTCGAACCATCACTGGGTCACTGTCCATAGCTTCATCCATAGCATCTTCGATCATCTTGATGATTTTTGCTATCGATTTGGCTTGGAATACGGGAGGCTGTGATTCTTGAGTTTCATCCTTGGATGCTTCGTCGGGCTCGTTGAGGATGATTTCAATTTCATCGATTGACAGAGGCTCAACTATGGGTTCCACCAATTCTAAGATCTCATTTTCCTCAACATTTGAGAAACCCTCGCCACCAACATGTCCAGCAAGACCAATAATTTCGTGCACAACATCACGTACAGGCTCAACTTGAGGAAGCTGACCATCCACAAGACCTGGCAGTAATTTTTTCCAGCACCCAATCAAGGTTGACGAGTTGATTTCATCCCATGATTCTTTGACGTATCCAATAGAATGAAAGATGTTGAACTGCCTCCAAAATTTCTTTACTGCAGTTTTCGGGTCATCAGTGCTTACCTCTGATTGACTGACAACGTTCAACATCCTCCTCATCACACGCCTGAGATAGTAGGCTTTGAAGGTTGCAATGACGGTTTGATCCATTGGCTGAATGAGGGAAGTCGTGTTCGGTGGTAAAAACATGACTTCAACATCTGGGTGCAACGATTGCAAAGTTTTTGGGTGGCTACCTGCATTGTCCAGTAGCAGTAGAATTTTGAAAGCAAGATTTTCCTTCATTAGTTTCTCTCTTACTTCTGGGATGAATGAATTTTGAAACCACTCCGTGACATTCTTTTGCGTTGCCCAAGCGCTTTTATTAGATTTCCAAAAAACTGGCAGTAGAGCCTTGTTTTTGTTCCTCAATGCGACTGGCGTTTCTGATCGGTAAATGAGCATTGGTTTGCACTTAATTGTTCCCGAAGCATTTGCGCACAAAAGCAATGTATATCTGAAACACCAAACAAGAGCCGTTGATGATTTCACGAGTCAGAGTCGTAATTTATTAAGAACGTCAGAAATTCACCTGTCTTTTGCAGCTTTGAACCCAGACGCCACCTTCTCTTCCTCAGTTAGATATGTACGCTTTGGCATTTTCTTCCAATAGAGTCCCAACTCGTCACCATTAAAGATTTGAGAGAGTGAGTACCCTTTTTCAGCAATGAATTGTGCAAGAGAAGAACAAAATTCACGAGCACCTTTCTCATCTGCTGATGCTTTTTCGCCGGTGAAGCTGACATTGTGCAGTGAAAATCTTGTTTTAAAACGAGTGAACCAGCCTGGACTAGCTCCAAACTTTTCTCCAGCACAGGCCTCGTATGTCTCGGTGACGTACTTGTGGAAGATCAATGCTTGCTCCCGAATCAACAATGTTGATAGAGGCACGTTTTGTCTCACCATTCCTTGGATCCACACATAAAGCATTTGCTCCATCCGCTCTTGACCTGGACTACGGCTGATCTTGCTTACTTGAGCATGCGTGCCAAGAATCTGCGCGCTATCTCGGATTTTGGCTTCATTATCACGTATACTTCGTATTGTCGATTCTCCAACCTCAAATTTTCTTGCGACATGGGCGATTTTCTCTCCTTTCTTCAAGCTATCCAAAATTTCTAACTTTTGAGCCAGATTTAGCACTTTCCGATTTTGTTTCTTTGCCGTTGTATCTTTCTTTGAGGGGGCCATTTTAAGAGAAATGTAGAAATATTTACACTCAATTTTGAACTTGAAATTCAGCCAGCCAAAATGTCAACAAACTGAAGTTGTTGACATTCCGTTGTTCGCCAGGGAAATTTTCAAAATCGAAAACCATCCGCATTTACGGAATTTTATACCGCACATAGCGGGAAGTGGTCTCATCGAAAAAATCCGCACTCAGCGAATCCGCAGATGCGGAAGCCGCAGATAACGGGTTACGCCTGTACTCTAAGTACAGGCCCGCAGCCCTGCACACTCATAGCGAGTCACATGGACGCAGCCACTTGCACGGTCTACGCCGCGCTGCTCTCGAGAATAAGGGAAAGCAACAGGCATAGGGCCGTTCCAGCTGCCATGCCGCATCCCTGCTCTCTGACCGCGTGCTCGACGCAAGGCGCCTCGCCCCACTATACGGCAGTCTACACACTTATTCTCGCAGACTTACCTCGCAGATTATTTTGGTGGGAATTCTGTCGTTTTGGTGGAGATTCATCACCGGTAGTAGTATGCACAGCGCTAGTGTGTGGCCACTTCCCTGTGCACACTGCACGCAGGTTTCAGAGCACGGCGAGTTCTCGCCTCGTGCACACGCGCTCACGCACTATCTTAGTGCACCCCTTTTTACTCTGTGGATCGGAACCACGCTCACTGCTATCATATAGGAGTGAATAAAGGGTTGGGGTGCACTATTGCTACTAAATAAACACTGCACACATATTCACTGAAATTGACTCTTTATTGCACACCGCGTGCACTCAGTGGTAACTCTGATTATACAAGGATAGCCGAAGTACTCTCTTCGGCTGTGCGTATCCAAGTGTCGCGCGCTCGCTCTGCTCATGCGCGGCACCGAGGTATCTCCCCCTAATATATAGTAGTAAGAATGAGATTCCACTGAATTCTCCTGAATTCCTCTGAATTCCCTTGAACTCCCCTGAATTCCCTTGACTGCCTTGAATGCCCAGGAGGGCCCCTGAGGGCCCCGAGTGCCTCTGACCAAATAACATAAATTACGTTCCATATTTACCTTAGGGGCTGAGAGATTCCCCTGAGATCCCCTGAGGGCCTGTGAGGGCCCCTGAGGGCCTCCGAGGGCCCCTGAGGGCCCGTCAATTTTTCAGAGCCCCTGCAGGTCCCTTAGACTTCTCAATTTCTCTCTGCAGCCTCCTAGAAATGATCTCGTTCTCATCATCATTATTTCCCGTCTCATTATTCAATTATTACAACATTCAAAGTGAGCTTGGGTTACAAAGAAGATGTATATTTCTTCCAAAAAAATGTGAATTAGAAAAATTTTACAGTATATCCGAGAATCAAAAATCAATAACCAAAATCTTTGTGTGACGAAACACTCTTCCACAACATGAACTTCATTTTCCAGAATCGAGTTCTCAATTTCCATCTTTTCACCAACTAACAATTTCAATTCATCTACAGCCTCCACTGTCACATGTACGTTGAACCTGTAAAGACCACTCAATGAAATCAATTTCGAAACGATTCTTTCCACTCTTATCTGATTGATCAGAAAATTAACTCTTCTCTTGAAAGTCACCGCAAACTTCTAACTCCACTCCACGATCGTACGATTCAATTTGACCGTTTCCATCTTTCACAACAATAACATCAAGTTTGTGACGTATATTTGTGTACACCCAGAATTCCACTTTTATTCTTTTCATTCCTTTGAACGCATTGATCCTTCAGATAAACCTCTATCTCTGGAGAATCGACAAGATTTGTGTGAAAATCGTGTCATATAGTCGAAACATCACCAATTCAACTCACTTATTGTTCCTTTTTTCGAAGGTATATCTTTAAATTTCATTTTGTTGTATATTCTAACGTCATATTCGCGATTCTCTTGTTCAATTCGATGATATTATCGTTATGAGATGACAGAACAACTCTATTCATAGAAATATCTCCAGTCATGTTTTTGAATATGGTTCTCCATACATCATCACTTATACACGTATACTCAATTTGATATGATGATTAATTTGCTAATATTATTCTCAATTCCGTTCAAGGTTAACCATTCTGTACGTACCTCACTAATTCACTCCCATCGCCCTTTTTCTGGAACTCAGATTCGCGAAATACTTTGTCAACATACGCAACTATAGTTCTGTAATATCAATGTCATTAACATCTCTAATCATAGATATACATATCAATTAACTGAATCACTAACGTTGTTTCATCTCCAATTTGGACTCTATCCTTCGAATAATTGAGTCCAGGAATTTTTCACATTCGCTGTGAACTCTCAAAATAAATACTCTCTGTTTCATGCAATGCTATTATTTCATCCAAACACTCAATTCCTGTAGATCGATCTGATTATTTTGAGCACTTGCCGTATTCTTCTCCAACCTTTTCTCTCGAACTGTTCGTTCAAACACCACAAGATTACCTGCTCCCTCAGTTCATATACTTGTATCGTTTTCCCCAACTCCAGATTTCACTCCATCTTAACCGAATTCGAGAACAATATTCTTGAATTTCCAATCATATATGACGAAAATATCAAACATCAGATACCCCGTCCCAAACAACCTTTTCCGATCTCATCTGAACCATCGAATCTATTTTCAATAAACGAATTCTTCTGATCTCTTTACCGAGGAAGAGCAACTCAAAGCTGTCCATTGGAGAGAATCGGCCGTTTTATATAAATATCAACCTTATCTAAACTTTCACGTGGAGACTTATTAATTGTCATTGCCAATATCGAGACCACAGGGAGCTGTTTCCTGTGAACTACAAACGGCAGGGAAGACTCACCCTCGGTTAGTGTTAGCTTGGGTACGAAAACTATTGTCCCCATATTCTCCCCACTTCTCACTTCCGCTTCAATATCATGCTTGTACAATTACCTAATCTTTAATCGAACCCCATTACATAAACCCTTCGCCACTCTCAGATTCCGAGTCATCAGATTCCAAATCAACATCACAATAGCATTTATGTTCAAATCAAGTCCATGTGGAGTTAAACCGTCTCTAATTCTAATCAGAAACTCGGTTGGATATTTCAGATGAGTGTGCTCCTCGGTTCGATCTACACCTTTGTGAGTCGCATGATCAACGCTTAGTGAGATGAAGTCGGACCATCGAACATTTCCAAGAATTTCTCATTCAATTTCATGATATTTTCTTCATGAGATGACAGAACAACTCTATCCGTAGCAATATTTCCATTGATGTCTTTGGATATGGGTTCTACGTACATCATTACTTTTCCGCTCAGGTCTCACTTTCACTTCATCAATTCTACCCTCACCTCTACCAGAAGGATGTTGGAAAAATCAGGTCCTTAGATCTCAAATTTTTAGTCAGATTCATTACATTAAACAATTGCCATAAGGCTGACGATGTGATAGTTTCCTGGATAATAGAATGTCTATTCCCATTGGTCAAAACTGGCAGGATTTGTCTGAAATCCCCGCCTGAAATCACCAATATTCGACCAAAGGGTGGGGCATTGTAAAAAGCGTCACGGAGTGTTCTATCCACCTCCTCCAACGCTTCTTTGAAAATCATTGATGCTTCACCCGAGATGATAACACCTGCTTCCCTCAATTTCTTCTCATCGGCATCAGATTTCAAAAAAATACTCTCAATACTTTCTAGATCCAAGGGTATTCTGAAGTATCTATGACTTGTCATACCTTGTGGTGAAAAAAATCGACTCAATACTCGTCCACGCCATTGACAGAATCTTCTTCTTTTGGGATAAAGAATATTAAATGAGAGACCTTTACAAGGAAGTTTTTCCACAATCTCCAGGACCATCAATGAAACTGACTAGACTTTCATTACTTCTTAAGTTGCTATGGATGGATTATTGATTCTTCACTCCTTTAAATCAATAATCAGGAGTAGCGGGGGTTGGCGAGCGGAGCGAGCAGGGGGGCTTGCCCCCTATATTATATATATATAGATATAGTATTATATATATAAGAAGGGAGTGAGCGCTGAGGGCGCTGATATTGAATAGTCGACAAAGTTACTTTACCGACACATGGTGAGAGATGATTAACTCTGTAATTGTTGATGTCTTGTGAAATATTTTGCAATTGCTCATGGTTCAACAGCAGAGCCTCTAATCCTATTATAAAACTGACGTGCTGATTCATTCTTTTTCATCTTAACTGACATGATTTCATTAATATAAAAGTCGTAAGGTTTCCTGGCGGAAAAGTTGAGTTTCAAAATTTCCTCAAGCTGGTCAATAGTCTGTATATTTTCGTCTCCGAGACATTTTTTAGCGTCACCTCGTATCTTGGTTAATATACCTCGTAAAAAGTCTGGATGTTTGTTGTCGGGAATCGTTCCGAGATAATTTTTTATGTCTTGGACGAAATCTTTGAAAGGGGTGGTGCCATCATATTCTTTTATATTGGCCAGAGCTTCGCGTACACAGGTACTCAAAGAGGTGTTAATGAAGGTATCATAGGTGAGCTTCAACTGTTCTTGATTTTCTAACTCTTTCTGTCTGAGGAGAGTAGTGAGAGCTTGTTCTCGCGCGTTAGCGTCTGCGATGGCATTGGTGTTCATCAATGATTTATTGATCCCGGAAGAAAAAGCCATTGTTGATTACTGATTCGGGCGTTTTCGGGACGTGTTGAGTTATATGTTACACGAATTGGGAATATGAGTTACGAGATATGTGTTACGTGTTATGAAGAGTGATGTGCGGATTCGGGAATTTGATATGTCAGCAAGTCGTCAGTTCCACAATAAGATTTCGTCGAGTCAGTAAGAAGGACAATGTTGCGATATTGCAGAATGATTTCTGCAAATTTACGAGCTGAACAAAGTTAGTGCAACCATATGTTCCCCACAAGGGATGCCAAAATGTTAAGACCGGACCAGATGGGTCCGGTCAACAAATATCTTCATTCAATGTGGATTCTTCTGAACATATAAGGCGTACTGCCCCTGTTGCACTCACCTGATTCAGAGGTATTCAAGATGGAATATTCAAGTATTCAAGATGAAATATTCAAAAATTCAAGATGGAATATTCAAGAAAATTAAACGGGTGGAGGTTGGTCTGAATAACAAGATCTAATATGCCAATAAATATGGATATTTATATCTCACTGATTTTGAATGAAATGTGATAACAAACTGGTTACACGAAACTAAAGTTGAATTTTAGTATCCTGGTTGGTGAATTTTTTCTCCCTTAATCTAAGTAACAATAATATTCTCCTTAGACTTTTAAATATGTAGGATCTCAATCTACTCCAGGATATTAGGAAAATCCTTGAGGCTTGTCGGCAAGTTGAGTTTTCTCTGGATGACGCCGGAGAAGTGCGGCGGGATGCAGTCGGCTTTATTCGTCGCTTAAGGGGTTTACTTTGTCATGCTCTTCAATTCGCGGCACACTTGGGTAAAATCTATATCACGAGCGTATGAGTTTCAGTAAAAGACTGATCGATCCGACGATTGTCGGTTCTGAAATTTATAATTCCAGCGGCTCTACTCATTTACTGTAACTCATGTAACTCATGTAACTAATGAGTTACAGTACCAATATAAATTATGTATGTAACTCATGTAACTCATGATATAATGAGTTACGGTACCAATATAAATTATGTATGTAACTCATGTAACTCGTGTAACTCATGACCTACATACAGTACGCGAACTACCACGCGTTGGCGGAATTTTGCTTACATTGCGTGGCCCACTTCAACAGCCTCAAGGATTTTGCTTATTCCCACATAATTTTCAGAATCTACAGGAGACAATGTGATTTCATGTCGCAATGAATAAGATGATTCGACTATTTTAACCAGAATGAAAGGGCGGGACGCCACACAACTGTTCCGCGATCATGATTCCAAAAGTTGCAGATCAATTTACAAGTGTCGTTCATGTAGAGGGAAGCATCATTCTCTACTCCATCTTGATAAACCTACCAATACGACCGAATCCAATTTTGTTCCTCGGACATAGCTTTCAGCAACATCTACGCCATTCCAACCGAGTTCTCCATTTCATAACCATGGGGTTGCAATGAACTCCATTCCCAAAAAAACCCATACAGTACTTTTGGCTACTGCCTCGGTCCCAGTTTCGAATTCAAGCTGCGAAACAGTATTTGCTCGCGCTCTCATCGACCAATGTGCCCAAACCTCATATATTGCTGAATCATCATTTCTCAGACTGAAACTACATGAAAAACGTATTTCAATGCCAGTACAAGCTCTGGGTAGTTAACAATCATATGCTCAAGGTCTTGCCGAAGTTATAGTTCAACCCATATTTGAATCTCCATTCATGGCTAGACTTCACGCTCTGGTTATCAAGGATGTCACGGGTTATCAACCCCCAGATTAGCTGCTCAATCACACCATGGAATCATATCTCAGGGTAACGACTAGCTGACCCACATATTATGAAAGGTAACCCAATTCAACTATTACTGAGTGCATCTATCCATGCATTGATTGGGGAAAATGACCAACTCAAAGGTACTCCCGATCAACCCATCGCTACGAAAACGAAACTTGGATGGATTCTGTCAGGATCCACTGACAATGGCAACCGATTGAAGTTGCAACCTACTGTTCACCTCCACTGCTCTGCGGATGTGAAGATAGAAAAGCTGCTCCAAAAATTCTGGATCCAAGAGGAGATGATCAGTTCAAAGCCACTTCTTACTCCAGATGAACAAGCTTGTGAGGAACATTCCATGGGAACTCATTCCAGAGGATTTGATGGTTGATATACTGTAAGGTTACCTTTACGTCATAATCTACAACCATCGAATCTCGGCGAATCATCTCATCCCGCAAAACAACTCCTCTACAAGCTAGAGATGAGGCTGGCGAGTGACAAGAAATTTTCCGATGCCTATCAAGATTTCCTCTCTGAGTATGCATCACTTGGTCACATGACTCGTCTAAATCTTGATCCTCGCAAGATTGATCTCTCCAATGATTTTTTTCTACCCCATCATGGCATTCTGAAAGAAAATAGCACAATCACGAAGATGAGGACCGTTTTCAATGGATCTTCCCATCTCGAATCAAATGAGTCAATCCATGAATATTTGATCGTAGGTCCTAATCTACTTCCAGATATCACCACACTTTTGTAGAATTGGAGACTTTATCGTTACGCTTCCACTGCCGATGTTGAGAAAATATTTCGACAGATTTAGGTTCATGAAGATAAGCGACACATGCAGTCTATCCTCTGGTGTGATCATCCTTCTCATCCAATTTCAATTTTCAGTCTCAATACAATAACTTACGGACTTGGAAGCAGCCTTTTCCATGTCGATCGGTTACGCGGTCAACTTGCTAGAGACAAACGTATTTTCCCCATGGGATCCGAAGCCCTTGAAGAAGAAACCTATATGGATGACGTAGTATCGGGTGATCACTCGATTGAAACTGTCATTCAGAAACAGCTGGAGCTCATCGATATCCGCAAAGTGGGCGGATTCAACCTTCGTAAATGGGTAGCTAGTGATCAACAATTATTGTCCCATCTTCCAAATGAACTATTCTTTGAAAACCCTACGCTACCAACCTCAACAGAACTTGCTTCAGAAACCGATCCAGTTTTCACAATTCTTGGCCTACATTGGCTACCCCATGAAGATGTGTTCAAATTCAGATGTATGAAACCAAGCCTTTCAGAGGTATGGACAGAACGCACAGCTCTCTTACGAATTGCTAGCACCTTTGACCCACTAGGCTGGCTTGCACCAATGGTTATCACTTCCAAAATTTTCATACGAAATCTTTGGATAGTTGGTTACGATTGGGATCAAGAGCTTTCGAAAGAAGATGCGTCCCGTTGGGCTCGCTCGTATGAGAATCTTGCGGCTATCTCTTCGCTCGGAATCCCTCGCTGGTTGAGCTACTCGAATGATAGTTGCTCCTATGAATTACACGAATTCGTTGACGCTCCAAAACTCGCCATTTTCACTGTAGTTGATCTCAGAGTTACTCCGATAGAAAAAGTTAGTACGAAACTTTTACAAGCCAAGACTCGAGTGGCATCCATCAAAACTGTTTCTATCCCAAGATTAGAGTCGTGCGCCGCACTTCTACCAGCCGAACTCGTTGGTCATTTAAAATCTTCAAGTTTCTGTGTGGACTGACGCAATGGATGTTTTGCATTGACTCAACGATCATTTATCTCGATGGCCAGTTTTCATAGCTGATCAATGTTCCAAGATTATGGATTTGTTACCAGGAACCCAATGAAAACACATTCGTTCTGAAGACAATTCTACCGATATTGGGAGTAGAGGTCGTTTTCCTGATAAAATGGCCGAACTAACGCTGTGTTGGAATGGTCCTGAATGGTTATTATTACGCCCTGCGTCATGGCCTAAATCAAAATCCCTTACCAAATACTCGCCCACTGATGCGTCAACTTCATCCTCACCATTACCTACTGTACATATGACAACAAATCCTGTTGTATCCAGAGGCTTACTCACGCCTTGTTTGAATATGCTACAAACGCAAGCGGCTTATTCACAGTTATCTCAGACTGATTGCAATTCTAAGACCCACCCTTTTCTCTCCCTGTGAAACTTCAGATCTGATTAGGAATAATGCTTGTGCTCAGGTACCCATTTGCAAGGGAGCTCTGACATACGAAGAAAAAGCACGAGCTCAACTCTCGTCGATCCATACTATTCAACATTCAGTATATCCTGAAGAAATGGAATTGATTCTAAACGATCGACCCTCGCCAAAGAGCCATGAACTTCGTAAACTTTGTCCCATTATCACTCATGGTATAATGAGAGTCGGGGGCAGATTAGAAAACTCGAATCTCACTGTCAATCAGAAACACCTTATTATATTGCCACTTGAACACCCATTCACACATATGATTGTTCGAAAATTCCACAAGCTCATGTTGCATGGAGGCACCTAGATCACGCTTGCGCCTCTTCGACAAGAATTTTGGATCGTGCGAGGTGAAAATGCAGTCAAAAGAACAACTCACCGATGCCCTGTTTGGCTGCGTTATCGCGCAGCAACATCGCATTAATTGATGGGTCAATTACCAGAAAGCCGTGTACAACTTCCGCGTCCTTTCCCAAAAACTAGTGTTGATTGTACTGATCCAATATAGGTACGTACTTCACCGGGGCGTGGTCATAAAGCACAAAAAGGTTATATTGCCGTCTTCATATGCATGAGTACGCGTGCCGTACATCTCGAGGTTGTCTCAGACTAGTCCTCAGCAGCCTTCATAGTAGCTTTCATCAGTTTCATCTCCCACCGTAGTCATTGTTCAGATTTGTACAGCGATCAAGGTACCACTTTTATTGTAGCCGATCATGAACTGAGAGAGCATTTTCAGAAGCCTTAGCAGAATGAGACTCAACTATCACCACTCTATCCGGGATGATGATTGGCATCTTAACCCCCCCCCCCTTCAGCACCATATTTTGGTGGCCTCTGGGAAGCGGCTGCGGAATCAGTCAAGCATCATCTCAACCGCGTGGTTGGTGAGAACAAATCGACATTTGAGGAATTTTCTACATTCTTCTGCCAAGTAGAGGCAATCCTAAATTCTCGTTCTCTCACTCCTCTCTCGGACGAACCAATGGATACGAGTCCTCTGGCCCCAGCTCATTTTCTAATCCATTCTGAACCATTCATAATTCCAGAGCCAGACCTGACGGGAAAGGGAATTCCACCATTGGAACGCTGGAGATTGGTCCAACAATTACAACAAAATTTCTGGAAACGTTGGTCCACTGAATATTTTCAGAACCTCCAGAAGCGCCACAAGTGGGCGGTGCCTACCTCTGATATCAAAGTGAACGATTTGGTCTTTATTAAGGATGAACGAATGCCCATTGCAAGGTGGCCGTCGGCCCGAGTGATCGAGGTGCATCCTGGAAAAGATAAGCGCACCAGAGTCGCTACTCTTCGTACCAATAGCTCTTCACAATCGACACGACCGATACATCAACCGGTGCTATTATCCAGTCAAGATGATTCATAAGCATGATTGAAGATGATTTATATTATAATAATCTATACCATGTAATCATATTGTTCAACTGGTAATGGAATTCAATCCTTTAGCTTAATATATATTCAATTATGATATATTCATGACTCTGTTTTCCGCTACGCCAAAAAAGTGGGCGGAATGTTCAATTTAAAGTGAACTTATTGTGTGAAAAGCATCGATATGTGCTAACCGTATTTTTGCTAACCCAGGTCTCGCGTGGCCTGGATAATTCATTCCCTTACGTATGAAATTCTGTGGCTTGCACCGCTTTTTTATTTTTCCGACAACCGTTGAACGGTGCATCCGCGACACAATGTAGCCTCCCACGCAATGAGAGGCAGCTGTTCCGAATGTCAGTAAAGTAACAAAAAATCAAGATTCAAGTGTTGTTCATTCATTGAATCCACAAACCTACGCTATCCTAAACAATCTCAAACAAGATTTGGTGTCCAGGTGGATCAAAAGAATTGGTCAATAATTTGTAACGTGAGTACTCTGGACTACCCTTTATTCTAGATATCGAGCCAATCTATGCTTCGGTCTGGCTTGATAGCCGGAATGAAGGACGGTCCGAAGTACCCTCGTATACGAATCATCCGCCAAATCAATCAGCATCAATTTGGTACTCAATCGATGTGAACGACCGTGAACTTACGCGTGGGAATTCAAAAATATGATATTCCACCTTGTCCACTGGCACGCTAAGTTGAAACAGTAAGTCTACTACTCTCCCCGTGACGGGAATTGAGTCGCATCTTGAACGATTTAGATGAAAATTATTGAATGAAATTAGATAAAACTTTGTGAAAAATTTGAACTCTACGATTGATGTTGGTGCGTTCCGTCTCCCCTCGACATATCCGACTCTTCAGGGGGGCCGAAGGGATCTATCAGGTTAGTTCCCGACGACATCTAGCCTACGTGGCTTGCTGATCGGGATTCTTTATCTCTCCTACATACGAAACGCAGTCAGTTCCAAGCGATTGCAAGTAACCCCCTCATATCGGTTGCTCGTAAAGCCAACGACCGGTGACAATCGAAATCAATTCGGTACATTGAGTACGATATGAACGATTGAGACCTCATTGCGCGCGGAAATTCAAAATTATGATGTGGCTCCTTGGCTACTGGCACACTGAATTGTAACAGAGAATCTGCTGTTTTTCTGCAGACTGAATCGATATTGACGGAATCCGACTCAATTCACGCACACGCACTGGGCATGAACTCTATGTGAATCCGGAAAAACTTATTATCCTTGGTTTGTTGTTCTAATCAGAATCAGACCCTTCGTGGGACTTCATAATCGCAATCTCATCCTCATAATTCTAAAATGGGTAATTCCACGTAAAAAGAATGGTCGACTGTATATACTATTCCAAATCTCTTCCTCGTGATTTCCCATCGATTTAATACCCCAAATTATGACCAAAAAAAACCGTCGCTAGGACCCAAAAAAATTGTTTTGCGTGGCTGGTAAGCAAGTTGAAACTTTTGGTTTTTTTTGGTGAAAGAATTGCTACTTTCTTCCCACTAAAACTGCTATAGGTTTCAAACAAAATGAGATAATGACACACGGGTGAGCGCATTCAGAAGCTGATATGAAAACATATCGGAATATGCCTTGGGATACTTTGTTCGGAGATAATTAGTCTTATATATGGGGGATTCCACGAAAATCACTTTTTGATTTTTTTTCTCAGAAACCCATTCTTGAAAAAATTCTGATAATACATATTTCCATGTGGAATTTGATGTTCTTTACGAGAAAAAATGTTCCAGACTGGGCTCTGCACTTCCCAGTGATATTCGAGCGATTTTTTGTGAATCGAATCTCCGGCCAATGAGAACTCGAGGATTTTCTCCGCATGCGCGTGGTTTTACGGAATTGAAACTTCGCGAAATCGATAGCTTGTAAAATTTTCTTCAAAATCACCTCTGGTCAAGTTCATTTCCATGTTTCTGAAGCTGAGCTATGACATTTAAAAGGGAACACACAGAGTAGGATAGTCTGCGGACCCGCATCGGTTGCTCGCCAGAAAGTCTCGGACCGGGGATTCCGACCAATGGCTTACAAGTTCACAGGATTTGAGAGACTCAATCTTTTTGTTCTATAGGGACGCTTAAAACTCCGGTTCTACAGCACCAAAACGAAATTTACTGGTAATCGTTTCAGAGGAAATTTCACGGCCTATCGATTGCGCGAGGTTTCACTTCCGTTAAATCACGCACATGCGCAGGAAATTCTCGAGTTCTCAATGGACAAAAATCAAATCGCAAAAAATCGCTCAAAACTCACTGGCGAGTGCAGAACCCAGCCTGAAACTTGTTTTCCGTGAAGAACATCAAATTTTACATCAGAATATGTGGTTTCAGAATTTTTTTAAGAATGAATTCTTGAGAGAAAGATTAAGGAAGTACCGCAGCAATGGGGGGGGGGGGAATTTTTCCCACCCGAACAGAATCAACCCGCGTGGAAAATTTTTTGTTCTTATAAACTTCTTCTGAACATCATGTTCAGGGAAACCTGATATGAACAAAAAATGAGACTATCCCGCACTCGGCTCGTAAACTTCTTCTGGAGTTTAGCAAACTTTCGATCAGTTTCAGAGGAAGATGCGATAACTTCAGAGAACGTTCATCATTTTTGGCGTGGGTGACGTGGAATTAGGCCTTGCATCGTGTATGTGACGCATTCCTAGACAAACATTCCCCGATGCGGTGCACTAGCCTACGTCAAAACTTACCGAAGCTTGTAAGGGCCGCTAAAGGTGCAGCTGCGGCGTGCGCGGAGATTCCCGCAAGGAGTGTGCGGGCCGTGCGTTAGGTGCGGGAAACATGAAAGATAGCGTTCCCAGTTTCCCAAGTCAGTTTCCCCGAAAAATCTGGTCTAGTTGAATTTGTTACGACGACAACCAATTTTTGTGGGGATCTCTGTGATTTTTCAAAACATCATGATTCGTGAGGTATACAGTGTGATTTTTGTCATGGCAGTCGATGTGCAATCCTGCATGTGAGGAATGTATGTTTCTAAAAATTCAACGTAACGTCTTTAGTATTTACATTCCAGAGTATAAATCGGTTCGGCGAGTTCAATCAATGGTTGGCTGCATGGGCAAGGAATGGTTAAAAAATGTTAAGGTCTAGACTTCTAATATTTTGCTCAGGTTGTTTTGATGAGATTGATGAGTATGATAAGCAGATGCATAGCTGTGGAAGTGAAACAATTGTACCTAATCTCAGCGTGTTGTTCACCACTACTTTATGGCCCAGCCTATCATTGATTCTCGGGAGGGAGGTGAACTGCAGTGCATCGAGAACCAATGGTAGGTTGGGCATAAAGTGGTAAACAACACGTTGAGGTTAGATACAACTGTTTCACTTTCACAGCTCTGCATCTGGTCATCATACTCATCAATCTCATCAAAACAACCTGAGCAAAATATTAGAAGTCTAGACCTTAACAATTTTTCCACCATTTCTCGCCCATGCAGCCTATCATTGATTGAACTCGCAGAACCGATTTATACTCTAAAATGTAAATACTAAATTTTGTTGGATCATCTCATTTGGCGTTACGTCGAGTTCATTGAAACACACATTCCTGTCATGCAGTATTGCACATCGGCTGCCATGACAAAAATCACCCATTTTGAAAAATCACCGAGATCCCCACAGAAATTGGTTGTCGTCGTAACAAATTCAACTAGGCCAGATTTTTCGGGAAAACTGACTTGGGAAACTGGAAACGCTATTTTTCATGTTTTTCGCACCTAACGCGCGGCCCGCACACTTCTTGCGGGAATCTTCGCGCACGCCGCAGCTGCGGCGGGGCCAGCCGAATCTCCGCCGCAGCTGCGCCTCTAGCGGCCCTTACAAGCTTTGATAAAAACTCGAGTCGGTGATCCTCCTCGAGCGTTTGGGCGACGACTAATTCGTCTCCACGACTCTTGCACCGCAAGCAGCCACAAACCCCGTGCCTTGCAGTCGAGCTGGACATCCACTGCCTTTTTCCTGCAACGAAAAAAAATCGACACAAAGTATCGTGCTATGTGTGATTGAAAAGTATCATTGTTGAGACAGAAAATGCCCAGAGAGTTCAAGACGAGAAGAAAATTGAGGTTAAGCATACAGAGCCTGCAGAGTCTCAATTTTAACCACAGGATGCATGCTTAACCACAGGAGAGTTGCAGAGAATAAAATACTCACCTAAATGAGAGCAGCCGAAGCCACGCCACCTCTGTTCAAGCCAAGGTGGCTCCTCTTCATCTGCAAGCTCATCAACTCCCTGCAAAAAATCTCACTCATGAAAAATCCTCATGAGCCCGCACGAGCTATCGTTGAACAGGTTACGGTCTGACAATGTTGTTGGCACCCAACAGGTTAATCGGTTCAACAGCGGCTCGGGCAGGCTTGTGGGGCTTTCTTGTATGTGAAATTTCTTACAAAAAGCTGATGAGCTTACGGATGGCGAGAAAAAAATCCAGGCATGGGCAGGAGTGCCGTTGCGTGGCTTCAGCTGCTCCTACTCAGATGAGTATTTTTGTGCATAACTCTCTCGTAAATAGCTGCAGAGCCTCCGTAAACACAATTTTCTATTCGCCTTGAACTTCTTGGGCAACTTATCTCCAAACAATACTACTCCTCGATCATACCCAGCACAATACTTTGTGATGAATTTTTTTCATTGAAAAGGACAAAATAGCGAATGTCCAGTTTGACTGCACGGGATGCAATTCGCTGCGTGAGGAGCTGTGGAGACGAGTCGGTCGTCGTTAAACACTCGAGGAGGATCGTTGACCCGAGTTTTGGGGTCGGCTAGTGCACCGCATCGGGCATTTTTGTCTAGGAATGGGCCACGTACACGATGGGAGGCCTAATTCCACGTTCCTCACGCCAGAATAATGAACAATCTCTGGAGTTGTCGGTCTGGTTTTTTTGAACCTAATCGAAAGTTTTCCAAAGTTCAGGAGAAGTTTGTTAAAGTTCAGAAAAAGTTTACGAGCCAAGTGCGGGATAGTCTCATTTTTTTTTGTTCATATAAAGTTCTTCTGAACATGATGTTCAGAAGAAGGTTAATTGTGTAACCTAAAAGAGTCTTGCTAATTTGAGAAATTCATATATACTTGCGTCGTCTTTACTATGAGTGACTCACACGCCACACATTTGGGATTGGTAACAATAGCTGTTTTCAGGCAAGAACCGTTTCATCATCCATTCACACATTCGTTCGAGGCCCCGATTCATTCTTACATGCGCACTATCTCGTATTTTCAATATTCTTCCGATACTCCGTCCCTGAGCAATCGTATTGCCTCATGCTAATGATATTTTCCGCAGAGTCTAATAATATTGAGCGAGTCCACTCCCTTTCATTCATTTCATTCAGAACAAATCAAAGGAATTTTCGCAGATGTACGCATCATTATTGCGGACATCACACCCCACCACTTAGACGCTTCCGTCTAGTTGACAAAGTCGACTAGAAGAAAACGTAATTTGATACTCCGTCCATTGATCGCAACTCCATACAGATCATACTTGCACAGTTACAGGATTGTGTGCATAGCGTATATAGCATAATTGAATGAAATGATCTTTGTGGAATGAACTCCAAGGCCCCTCTTCACCGCTGGTGAGAATTCAAATTCGAAAAATGAATGGTAGGAAACTAAGGCTCGTTCCAAAAAGGAAGTTTATAGTCTTGAGAGGAGTATATGATCTCATATTTTGTTTCATATCCAACATGTTTTTTTCCCCCAACCTTTTTGATCAGGGGCCTCATTCTAATATATTTTTCCCGCGACGGGGTGGGAGAAAATCCAGCAGTTTCCAATTTTCCCTACTCTACATTTAGTAAACAAACTAGTTTTTAACGTTCATTGCTACGAAAATATCATCCGAATATACTTTATGGCGTATCCTTCCAAACCCCCAAACATTTTTCAACATCACGCAATCCTAAATTTGGGTCAAAAGTCATCTCAACAAGAAATTGGATCACTTTTGGATCACAATCAAAGTGACAGGTTAGTAAGCGGAAATGTTGTGGTCTAAAAATGATTCAATCTCATGTTAAGATGACTTTTCGGCCAATCTTACGATTGTGTGGTGCTGAAAAATATTTGAGGGTTCGGAAGGATACGTCATCAAGTATATCCTGATGATATTTTCGTGGCAATGAATGCTACAAACTAGTTTGTTTACTAAATGTAAACTAGACGGTAATTGGAAGTGCTGGGTTTTCTCCCACCCCGTCGCGGGAAAAATGTATTAGGATAAGGCCCCAGGCAAAAGTGAACGTCCAGGTGGATTCTCTGGATAGCCAGATCAGATTGCTAAGGGATTCCAATCCCCGCCATGGCGTTTCAGGATTTTGATCCATAGTGCCATACAGCGATTCTTTACAGTTCTATGACAGCCATTAGGTCTCTCAATCGACACTTCTCGACTGTCATTGACAGTCTAAGCGAAGTTCGAAACAAGTCAAGGCTGCAGGACAATATCATCAACTCTCCTTACAAACCCAATTTTTCTTTGAATTCCTTGGGTTTCCCAAGTTCAAAAAAAACTCACGCACTTCATTGTTCAATGAGAAATTGTAGGAGGAGTAAGGGATTGGGTGAAAGTTGGCTTCGGAATGATGAAAAATTCCGAGCTTCCCCTTAGGCGAATACAAGATTCAAGGGTCCCGAAACTACACTCTATTCCTCTGGGATCACAGAGATCTATTACTGCTCAAGGTGAATCCAAAACTAGGTTGCGCAACAATGGAAATGGAAGATGCTTGGTTCAATACCCTTATTGCTTTTCACATGAATATTGATTCTTATTCCTACTCTTTCGCTCTATGATACATGATTTAAGAGTTGTGGTTGGAATCCAAGTTACATACAAACCGTTCTTGCTGTAGGACGAAATCCAAGAATAACCTTTATGATCATAAGGTTGGGCATCCTAGCTCGGAATAGTGAATAATACTAATTAATAATATAACCTGTAAGATCTATCTGGTATAATCTATCTCGTAGCGGAGGAGACAGCAATTTTTATTGCTTATGATCTCTACGCATCATTGAATGGATCTCGCCGAACCGGGTCCCAAAATGTTCTGCATTGTATTATGCTTCTATGATGTGGGAATTGTTGCACGAAAAAAAAAAAGGAGACTTAACTAATGTTTGAGACTGAGGTCATGAAATGAGGGCATAAACTGTCTTTCTGCAATCATGCCCCAGAATATTTGGCTTTCTTCTCAAAGTTGGACCAATAGACTGAATGATTCATCATCAATTGACGATCCTTTCTAATTTTCGGGCTCTGTTTACAAAAAAATCTCGAATATCGTCAAATTTTTATTCTATAGAACTGGGATCAAAGTCAAAACTTATTCGAATCCATGAATCAAGATTAGAAGGAAATTCAAATCCTAGGTTTGTCAGTGATTATGGAAAGGGTTTTTCTTTTTCTCTCGAGATTACGGATTCCAACTTGGTGAGTTTGTGAAAGGATGGTCTCTTAACCGCTCTGCCTTTCATTCATGAGTTGGTTTGAGTCAACATCACTCTCAAAGTATATTTGAAAAGTTTCAAGGGTATGATTGAGAGTCTGAACTGAAGATTATAAAACGTGGTTACTCCGCGATTGATAGCTCCAAGTAAATCTACACCTCGACTATTGTGAAGCAAAAATGAAATAAACATCACCATTTAATTTCACCATAAGTATGGAGTTGACATTTAACACGGAATCTGAAAGAATTTTGAAATTAAAGCAAACAACAGCAAATTGAGGTTGTGGGGAGGTGCGCCTTGGAGAACCAGCCATGACTTTGAGATCAAGAACAGCTAGGGGTTCGAGAAATACTGTGTTTCATAAACTTTTTGAACGTCAGATGGAATCTACACGAGCAGTATTAGTCCGATTGAGTAGTTTTGTTACGATGTGACAAACTGCACCTCAATTAGTGGTAAATCGAAAGCTCAAAGTCCCAGCTTGGATTGGGTGCAAAATCTATTTCGATGTTACTAGACTGAGCCAAGATGTGTACCAAAGTTAACCAACTTGACAGTAAACACAATAATTTTAGATATTCCATGAAATAGGACCCAAACGAAAATCATGGCTAGTTTCAAACATGAAATCTCCCAATATCAACGAGGTACCTGAAAAAGGGAGTTGATGACGATAAGTATTAGACAATTCAAGTATGAGTGCAAGTAGTTCTGTCAACCGATTGCAGGAAGTAAATAGTATGGGGTCTGACGTAGATGAGTTTGATATGTCATGAAAATTCGGCAAGGTTGGAAAGTTCGCTAATCATATGAGATTCAGATCGGCAAATCTGAATAGAGAAGCTAGGAACCTCGCATTCCCTCCGTCGTTATGGAATATAGGAGTCAGTATCGCTCAAATTTCGTTTGAGAATCGATCATCGAAAAAGCTACAGTAGCCTACACGAGATACAGAAATTATGTCTAGGGGTATTAGTTCGAGTAAAAGAGCGGAATAAGCTCGATACCAATTGAACCAACATTAAAAGGTGGATAGCGGGAATAACCAAACATTTTGGAATTGTTCGCTCTTAGGGTTTTGGTTCAATTTGGTCAACCCAAACTCATGATAAAATTGACGGGAATCGAATGCTCCGGGACATGAACTCCAGTTGATCTCTCATTTAATATGGCGGGCACTACTCGAGTGGAGTGGAGATTTGCGTTCGACTATTGCTGAATTTATCAGTAACCGATTTGTTGAGATTTGATTAGGAAACAGACCACTGCTTGATCTCTCTTCTCAGCAATGGTTGGTTCTTTTCTCAGAAACGTCATATTGGTCTGATGGGACTTGGCTGAGGTATTGACATTGACAAATAGCGATACGTCTTCAAAAATTCGACTTAGTTGAAGAAGAACAGTCTGGTATCCTTTAGAACTAGAAGTTAGATCGACGGAATTGAAGAGGAATGAGTCTTCAATTGGTATTTACTCTCCAATCCATTCGGATTGGTCAGAGAACGTTACGATAATAATAGGGAAGGGGAAAAAACGATCCTAGGAGTGAGAGGACTCGGACTAGAGAATTTTCACTAGAATGAAGAAGGGGACGTAACATTTAAAAGGTGTCGGTGATTCCCCTGCAACAGGCATCCCTGTCAGACCGCAACCCCACTCACGCCAGGCATGCTCGCGCAGAGACATTGCCGGTCACAGGCGCAAACCAGGGGATTCCCCGCAGAACTAATCCACCAGGTGGCTACCTGCAGAGGTCATCCATATGCGGAATAGATATCACCAGCAACCAAGAGGGCTAGGAAACCAGCACGAAGGCAGTTGACTCGGAGCTCGAGTCCAACTCACTGGCTAGTCTTGGGAGCTCCAAGCCTTAGCTCTTTTGACCCATCTCGACTCTAGGAGCTCTAGAGCCGTGATAGGTCTTCCCTGGGAGCACCAGCGGAGTAACGTTATCCGGGAGCTCCGGATACCGTTCCACCCGGGTCGTCTCGTCTTGGGAGCACCAAGATGCGAATGACCGCATACAATATCACCTGCGTAACCCGCCCGCGAAACTAGACCAGGGTGAAGAAATTTGTTGGGCGCGCCACCAAATGTCTCTGGCAGGAGTCCACTGTCAGATCAACTCACCATCAGGTCACTGTGCCGTCCACCACGAGGAGCTCTCGCGGTGAACCACCCAGCCTCCCGTAATTATCCCGTTTATGTAAATTCAATAGGGAACTGACATCATTCCGGGAAATTCTATAATTTGAGAGGGGAAGAGAATTTGAAATTGTTACGACGCCTCTATGGTCTTCAAATCATCATTGAAGTTTTGACTAGGGAGGGTATAGAAGGACGAGAGTAAACTCCGCTCTCGTTAACATTGGTGGGGGGGGGGGGTCTCAGAGTCCTTCGCCAGAAACCGTAGTTCAAAAACGGCCGCTGCGGCGCTAGCTATGCCATCTCGGCAGCTACGAGAGCTATACTTGACCGCATGAACCGCAATCGCGTGTCAGTGAGGCTGCCGGATAGCGCAGTCAGCGCCCCTGGCAGTCAAGTCATTTTTGCTGGCAACTCGTTTTGGACCTGCTCCGAGGGCGAGTTTACTCTCCTCCCTATATACCCTCCCTAGTTTTGACAATTTGAATTGGCGCCATCCAATATGGCGGTGGCTGCACATGTGCCACAAGATTTTCCAAGTGTTGTGATGTCATTTTGCATCGGAGATTTTCATCTGAATCACAATCGAGAGTTTCTTTTACTCAAATAATAGAAGTTCGCGGTGGAATGAAGCAGATTTGTCTCAGAACTATCTTGGAAAACACTCTGAAGTCACGTGACTCATGTGCAGTCGCCGCCATATTGAATGGCGCCAATTCAAAACCTGAAAAACTTCAGACTCGAATTTAAATCACTTTTACTAAAAAAAATTTCCAAATTTCCACATATAATGTCTCATTCAACGTGAACTTCCATAATATGAGCATTTTGGGATAACTTTTGTGGTCATGTCAGTTCTCTATTGACATTTATTTCACACACCGGTTTTTAGGGTTACCGCAGTCCATGTAAACTTCATTTGTAAAGAGCCAATATACCTCTGTTGTAATTGATCATTTCATTCTTTATCTCTAAATATATATATATATATATATATATATATATATATATTTTAACCATTGCCTGTTCAATTTGACACCCGATCAACCCTGATTTCCTGCCCCCAGAAACCCTCGGTTACACCCCTCTTATCGAATTATCAAGGATACCGTGTTTGTTGGGAAAACTTGTCACACAAGTGACTTCTTCATCTATGTATAAACCTTTTCCAGGTACCGTAAACTGTCGTAACTTTGGAATAACTAGTGATAGATTGGTGATGACCCGCAATCGGCAAGTGTGATGAACCTATTGCTCTAATAACTGTTCTCCCTACTTTAAACATGTATGATCAATTCTTGCTGACAAGGATGTCTCCATCAGCTGTGTGTTCGTTCATAACAGACCTCTTGGGAAATATGTAACACGTGTCTCTCAATTATTTTCCAACATCCATACCATCATTGAGTTCTATTTTTTTTCGAGTGGCCATTAATAAAAACCTCAAAATGAGCCGAGGAACTCTCCATTTGAACCCACGGAAACCGGATTACAGACATTCCTGTCAGAAATCGACTTTTGAGGTATTCTCCTCCTCGAGAGGTACCCATGGCGCGGACAGTGAGGCATACCGAAGGCGTCTTTATTTTATTATAGAAGTTGAATCCAACAAAATGGACTTCCTCAACCGGTCAATGAAAAGCTAAGACACTCAGATTCTAATTAATGATGATGAGAGTTGACTGAATGGTCTAGTTCACGAAAAGATCAATGAATCAATGATAAATCGAAATTCCTTTCCCAAAGCTATCTCAAATCAGTATCGACACAGCATGTCAAAATCCGGAAACACTACTGCAATGAGTGTGAGAGATTGTACCCGTGGGTGATATTTATTGATAATTTATTGATAATTGTCCAAGTGCTCTGAAATTTTGCATTGCTATGATTTATCAATTTCAGTTCAGAAATACGGTCTATTAATGATCAAAACGAGTGACATTAGATATATTTTCGCGTTATGGATAAGAATTTTGATGATAGACAAATTTCCACGAGAAAAAAAATTTGTTGTCCATTCTAACTCAACTTCTCGAACCAATCAGCTGGCAAATGTAAGATACCTGAATTTGTGGGTAGTGAGGAATTCAAACCGCAGATCATTTGAACCGAGAATCTCCCCTCTCTATATGAGTATTAGCGCGAGAACTTACACGATTTGGTCTTTAAGATTCAGAAGTTGAAAATTGATGCCTCGCATCTAGCCCTGGTATTCGATAGTTAGGCATGTTTCTCTGAATATTCGTTTGGAAAGAAGACTCAGAGTGGATCGAAGATGCGCTGTTATAATTTTCAAGAAAAAGTCTAACTTTCAACGAGAATTGCATGAAAAGAAAAAGAGACATGGCTTGGGGTCTAATCTGAGCATTGTGGATATAAAGTTATAAACCCTATAACAAATGATTGGATCGGCATCGTATCTTGGGAAAAGAATTCGGAAATACCCACTGCAACGATTACTTCGAATGCTGGCGCTAATAATATACGTGTGCCTGCTGATATCAGGGAATTCACAGAACCTTTGACCTTTAGTGTACCATGCAGTATTTCACTGGGATCGGAATTCAACGCCCTGGAGAAGTGTTTTGCAGAGAGTTTCTATAGTTTCGAGGATGATACTATATTGATTTTAAGGTAGTGCTCTTGATAAGAGTCGAAATATCGTCTGATCTCGCACTTTTCCAATGTTACTGACTCGACCTTCTGATACTCCTTAGCCTGTAGAGAAAATAACATTGTTCCGAGAAATCTGAAAAAATCTCATATGACTCTTCAAACGTCATTCAATCATAAGACATTCGTTCTGATAGCGACTCAGATACCTGGCACTTCTTGGAAGATACTCACTTTTTCGTATGCAGGGTTTGTCGCCAGTCACTTTTCCAATGATGGGAAAATGTGGGAAAATGAATGTCGAAAGAAAAGGGGGACCAAATGGGGGACTTTCGAAAACTTCGGATTTGTATACTAGGGAAAATCACCGTGCAATGTAGAGTCGAGGTTCCTCGACAACATTCTAAATGACAAAATCAGAGCACTTTGTGAACGGTCATCAAGACTTCGTTTTAGGTGACACATGAGGGTTTGTATGGTGCCACGGTCAGAGCTCATGCTCAATACTCATGAACATGTCAATATATAACTTGCAGTAAGGAAGAACGGAATTGTAGGCGGAGATTTATGGAGCTGTGATATTAATCCTCTAGCGCCCAATGGGTCCTGTGGGACCCACTTCCAAAATCCAGACATGACAAGCACCCCGGCAATATTTCGGAAATTGTTCATGGTAATGTCTTTCTTCTAGGCCAGAACTGAGAGTCTGTCATGATACGAGGCCCTGATAAAGCGTACATAGTTTTCGGGATCACGTGAAACTCAGCGCTCGCGCGTCGATCGACGAGGACGTGAGTTTACGGTCTAAATCGATTCATGTAGAGATGCAAATGACTCTTAAGTATCCAATACCTATTGGAACATCTTCTTTGAGCCCCCCTTGGAGGTTTTCATGCGTTGGAATGGTCCAAATGGGAGAATTGTCTAGGGGCTGGTCAATTTAGAAAGTGGGTCCCACAGGACCCACTGGGCTTCCGCGACATGGTATCCATGCATGAATATCTTTCACGTGAAAAAATATTTGGGCGTGAAGTGGGTCCTGCAAGACCCATTGGGCGTTCGCGTTCACAGAAGTCACGTGGTCGTTCGAATCGATATCTATCAAGCTTATTGTTAGCTCAGAATCCCAGCCATCGAATCTCTAAGAAAATTATTGTGGATATGAGGTATGACTCGCAAGAGCACTTCGTCAAGTTTGCGGATTGCAAACGAAGATGTAAGCTCTGCGTAAAGATTGAAATATACTCTTTTTGTGAGAAGTGTCAAGTAACTCTTTGCTGTGATGTATCCAAGAAACTGTTTCTATGACGCGTCGATCATGAAAATTCAGATTAACTGAGCAATTTTATAATGCTCTCATTGATTCATTATTGTAAGCTTTTTCGTCACGAATTCACTTTAAAAGTTCGAAGATACGAGCCCTTTATTCAAAACAAGAAGATTGTTTGTGTATAATCAATATTATGACCTGAACGCCCAATGGGCCCTGCGAACCCACTCGAAAAAATGCGGTTTCCGGTTATTTTGAGGAAATTGCGATTCGTCACGCCCATCTAGGAGCCGAATGGAAACATTTGAAGTAAAAAAAGAATAAGAATTCCGTGTCCTTGATACCTTGGGCGCCAGAGGGTTAGATGGAAATTGAATACCGTCAACCGGGGTTACTTTGAAGAGACGAGGTGAGTTTGAACACTTGAGGTACAAGTTTTTAATTCTCGAAATCAGCAAAGTAAGGATGCGCAAGTGTTCTGATGGTGAATTGTTTGGTAGTGGCACACGAGTACAATGTTTTGCTTTGGAGTGGGAGACCCTATCAACTGTGAGTGAGGTCACAACCATATTTTTGAATGGCACGATTTTGGAACAAAAAAAAATGCTCCGAACAATTTGTCTCGTCTAAGCACTTCTAGGGCAAATCCCATTGACACTCACCAATATCTTGGAGAATCCATCGTTACAATGACGTATGTCCACCTCGGATCAATTTAGGGAAAAAACTGAAAAGCGCGTGATTTTTCTCCAAAATTGGGTGATTTCGAATACTTTAATGGGAAAATAAATGCTCCTCCGATGAACGGGGTAACTTTGAATACTTCAAAAAAAAACCCACTCACTCGAAAACCGGGCTAACTCTAAATTATTCAAATGAGTTCTTGTGCTCCGATGACTCTCGATTTTGAGATTTGTGGTTGAGATTTTTTTGATTTTCATGATACTTCATTTGACTATCTATATTATCATGCATGAAGAACCAAATATTTTTTCATTAAATCAGAATTTTGTCTACGCGAATATTCAATTCAAATGCAGATTGTAATCGCAATTCCGATGATTTTTTTTGAAACTGCCTATTGATTGTTTGAGCTTTTGTTACAATTTCAGAAAACTCAAAATGAGTTCGTAATACTTCCATGAATGCAAAAGTGTTTCACAGAGACAGACAGAGAGCATAACCATATTCGTTATCGAGGGTCTTACGTTTGATTCATCTAGTGTTCGAAGTTACCCCAAGCAGAGGGTCTTACTTTGAATACCTCTTAAATGCTCATAACTTCTGTCAACAACATCCAATTGGGACCAACTGCAACGCAATTGAAAGACAATAAGCTTTCCATTGAACCCAGATACAACGCCTTTGTAATGTGAGACGTAAAACTCACAGCGGAATTACGAGCAAAATTTTCAAAAGAAGGTCCAAAGTAACCCCGTTTGGTCGAGGAAGGCTCTGCCTTCCGAGTCCAAGCGTGTTACGCACACGCCGAAAAATTCGAGAGAAACACCAGCGACCTTGCACATATGCGCCTTCAAGGGATCGAATAGCGAATATAATTCTGAATCTCATACAAGTGCGGTACTTGTTCGTCGTCTACCGTTCATCGGAGTTCTGGTACAGTGGAAGCTGTGTACATTGGATACCTGCGGTGCAAGACAGAAGTGGCCAAGGTAAGCAGGTGGCCAATGTACACAACACAAGCTTTAGGAGGATCAATGATGAACACAAACACGCTGAAATTGAATTTGTCTTTAATATATTCCCATTGGAAATCATCATACATATCTGAATACTTGTTATTCTGTCGAGATTGTCATTTGTACAATAATATTCCACACTTGCTTAAACAAGTCGCTTATTTTCGATTGCACTTGACGCTTATGACAAAACACTTCTTCCTTATACTCATTATATATCTTATATAAATCACTCATACACTGAGGTAAATGATTAGATGCGAATTTCATAAGCTCTTGCAGGTGTGAATGAGCTTCTTCGTGATTAGGTACACTTGTCACATTATGTGGTGCTGGATCTTCGCTGTCACTATCGTCGGAAAGAACATTGTCACTAGAACTATTGGACAGAATATGCTCTGAAATTGCATTTGGTTAATCTAAATCGTCGTGGATTCGCAAGTGATTGTCAGTCTAATTTCTTCTGCCGAACAGACGTCATCACGTAACTCTCGAGGCAGTGCCTGTATCACCGGACCTAGCGCATTATCTATCTCACTCACATTTCCAAGTTCTTCTATGCGAATATTTCCCAACTCCTGACCAAACCCTGCTCGCTTGGAACATTTTCATATCGTTTCGGAGGTTACTTCATCCCATGCCAATGCAATCCATCTCACAGCGTGATAGACTGAGATCGATTTGATAGAGTCTGTTCTTGGAACATTATTATCCAATTGACTTACAATATGTTGCAGCATCAGCTTTCTGTAATTCAACTTGACATTCTGGATGATTCCTCGATCAAGGGTAGCTCCGAAGTCAAGTGAGGGGGGAGAAACTCTTTTTCCACGTTCCTGAAAGTCATGGCGCATTTGTGGCTCGATGTATTGTCAATGAAAATGATGATATTCCTTACAGCACGTTCCATATCCTTGTTCACTATGTGGGCCCATTCTGTGAAGTAAACCGAAGTCACCTAAGCTTTTTCGTTCAACCTCCATATCACGGGTAAATTTTTCACGTCAACGCGATTGTCACGAAATGCACGAGGATAC
The DNA here is from genome assembly GCA_029851415.1 of Eretmocerus hayati. Taxonomy (NCBI): domain Eukaryota; kingdom Metazoa; phylum Arthropoda; class Insecta; order Hymenoptera; family Aphelinidae; genus Eretmocerus; species Eretmocerus hayati. The sequence continues at coordinate 108,732,354 of CM056743.1, forward strand.
GCGGCGTTGCCGATCACAAATGGCTTCAATTTTTCCCCAGTCACACTGCGACAAAATAATACAGTGAGCCTCTCTTTCGATAATTTACCGCCTTTGCAAGGGTCATTCTTACCAACGTAGCTCTCACGTAAAAGTTGCCTGGAATTTATAGCTCCTTCGTCACCATTGAATTGATCACATAGAGCGTACTTTCTCGTTTTGTCCGGAATTCTCGACTTCCAATCCTCTGCAGCTTGCAAATCGGCATCGGCTGACTGTCCCGAGAGAGTGCAAAACTGAATATTGTTCCTTGACAAAAAAGATTCAAGCCAACTATTACTTGCAGAGAAATTGTTCATGTCGAAAATCTTCGCCACTCTCAGAGCTTTAGCCTGAAGCATAGGCCCTGACACAGGAATATTAGCTGCACGACTGTTCGAAAAAAAACTCAAACATTGTGATGTTAATCCGGTCATGTTCAAAATGTCGCATTATTTTTTCCCTCTCACTATCACAATTATCATTCCACATATTCACAATTTCTTCTCTGCCTTCAGCAATATTCCCGACTATTGATTTTGAAATTGAAAACTGTTCAGCGACTTTTCGGTGACTCGAGCCTTTGCTGAGCAAATCCAGAACTTCTTTCTTTTCCTCGATGGTCAACTCGTTGTATTTCCTTTTTTGCCCATGTTCATGTTGTCTCAAGAGATTGAAAAATACTCGGACTCCTGAGACGGTGCTGGAAGTTGCAGCCGTTACGAAGGTATAGATTTCACGCAAGAGGCGAGCAAACTGAACACAATCGTACTGAATTGTAAACAAATCAATTATTGAGATTGTAAGCATGACCAAGCAGGAGAGGTAGGACAAGAGGAAGGGGGAGAGAGATTGAATATAGAGGTGATGTTTCAGTAAGTACGCTGCGAGATAGAGAATAGTATATGTTTCCAGCTATGAAACACACATACTTGTGTGAATGGCCAACTTATACGGGTCAAATAGCTCGTTCGGTGCTGATTCATGGTGTCCAGATTAGACAGGTGGCCAATGTAAACAGAAAACTTTACATAAGAATTAATGTACCGAAATTCAGTGCAGCGAGAAAGCGTCCAAATTCGGCAGGTGGCCAATGTAACAGGTTTTACTGTAACAGAAGTTATCGGATGATCCCGCATTATAGGGCGGTAGAGGGGCCAAATTGGCACCTTTAGTCGAGTTTAGGGAAATAATAGGGGGTTGTCCAGGATAGTGGTGAAAGAGAAGAATAGGGGACCGGCGACGAACCCTGCCGTATGAAAAAAAATAAAATTCGAGCTACGATGAATCGGATTTCGGGAAATTGAAGAGTGAGAATGGACGATCGGAATGCTTTTTTGTTTGGCAGCGACACATCATCCTCGCCAAAGATCTGCAACATCGAACTCGCAAAATTATACGCACCCACCACTTCACAAAAAGAATATAAACCTTCGGTACTCGAATAATGAGCAGATGTCGCTCCCAAATTCTATCGCCCATTCTACTTTGACGTATGATGAACTACTATGCACTTCAATGAGGTGGCTATAGCTATTGTTATTCGTGGGAGGAGTTTGGGAAACTTGTTCAGCCTCTGAAAGTTGATTTTTCCGGTCGAAAAAAATCCACGTAACAGGTCTCAATTATACCTGTCGACTTTGTATGTGGTTTCCACATCATTCTCACACTGCAAGTTTATCATAATTCGAGTGGGAAAGCTTTGGAAAAGCAAAAATTGCATATACCTCCGACAACTCTGTGGACACAGGAAAAGTCAAACTTGATGAGTATAACGGAAACAGGCTCAATTCTGGGAATGGAATTTGATTAAACGGGTAGAACAACATCTTAATCAACCATTATATTGCACTATTTCTGATCCATCCATGTGAAAAGCCTCTGTTTGTTGATAAACTAGGATATGACATATCTCGTACGCCTAGTTCTAACCTATCTATGACCATGACCTTCGAGTAACCAAGATAAGGCATGAATTGGAATGAGTTAAGCTTATCTGAACGAATATCTCTATCGCTCCCGGTACGGAACTGATGTTCGAAAATTTTGATAACAATCGCATGAAGTCGGAGAAGCTGTCCATCTGTCTTATGAAAAGGTTACATTTAGATAAACTTGCATTGATGAATCTATAGTTTGAAAGTGAGCTGTAGAAGCCTTTGACAGGGGGGTTTAGTGGTTGATATCGTTGATTTGTCATGATGGGATTATTTTCAAAACGTGATTGATAAACAAACCTGGATATGATCACGATCACAAGAATGAGTTCTGGGACGGATACTGGTATCAAAAGTGCCTCATCGCAATTATCGATGAATTCATCGTCACTCAAATCAGCTCCGTCGTGTAGTGGAATAGTTAAAATCGCAACTCCCACTATATCTACCAACTCATCAAGTTTCTCTATTGTCAAGTTCTGATAGTCTGGCGTAATCCAAAAAGATTTCTGCACCATACACAGCTCAAGCGAGTTAAGGAATGCCTACCATACTTTGAAAACATCTTTATTTTTCATGTGGATTCTAGCTCAAGAACGATCATTCAAATAGAATAAAAAATACAAATTTCCCAAGGAGATTTCATGCATACCAGATCATGTACAGATCCTATCGAAACCTTGTTGGGACGGATGTTGAAGATTTGGACAGAATTCAAGCAGACTTTTGGCAGATTTCAACCGCAAAAAAATTTCTAGCTCAGTTCTAACTATGATTCTCCTAATTTTAGGCTTCGAGACAGATTTAATATCACATATCTTTTTCACAGTCTAAATAATTCAGTACGGTGTAGAGACAAGGATGGAAACTATCATCAGCTCTGCATTTGAGACTAATAATGATATTGGAGTTGGGGTCTTGATATCTTCCCGATGGCTCTGTGGTTCTATAGGGGATGGATGTTTCCCAGACAATCAGAATGACGGAAGCTCTGTCAAGAAATCTTGCTTCGATAAGAAATGCCTCGCTATTCGGCCGTTTCTCCCATAATATATTGAAACATAGGGAGGGTATAATTTTTATCACAGAGGATGATTGTTCCATCGATCACAATTGGGGTGGTGCGTTAGAGATCGGTATTTCTGAGGTACAGTTCAGAGCCAAGTATGATGTCAGTAGTTTTCTTTACATTCAAGCAAATACCATTCCCGCAAGTCCATTATGTCAAACTATTGACCTCTTGATTGATGCGTGCAATCTGTCTGTCAAGGTCAGCTAGGTGAGAGTAGATGTATACATAGGCGTCATTCGCAAAGATTTCATAGGATGAGAGCCCTAATACGGAAGAGAGAGAGAGATTGCTTACGGAGATCAAGAAGAGGTGTGAGACCAGGATACTATCCTGAAAGATACCTTTATTGACATCAAATCACGTTTCATACGTTCCATCACCACGTCAGACTGCTTGCGTGCATCCACCCAGATGGCCGACGAACCATCATACTACACGATCAGTACAACCGATGTTACGCAGTTGTGTGGTGTCGTATTAGATGCTTTTGAAAAATCAAAAAATATAGAGACCATGATCATGCGGCTGTCTATCGATTTGCGAGTATCTTCTGAAACACCGAGTACGGCGGTTGGAGTAGAGTAATTAAGGCAAAATCAACACTGATTATCTTATGTCAACAATCTGTTACATCTTGTAACAGATTGTTGACGAGAGATGAGAGGGGAGCTGTTCATGTATTACCCAATGTAAGATTTTGAGACATCTCTCGGAGTTGTTGAACAGGGTGGTATCCGGCGGAAATCTTGGAGCTGAGATGTTTGGAGGAAGAGTGATGGAGAAGCCTTTCCATATAACCGTCATGTAGCCAGTAACGATTGACTTATCGACAGCTTTGGTAGAATGAAGGTGTAGAGCGGGAGACTGCGTTCTGAATTTGGTAGATTAGGTAGTATCAACATCGACGCATTGAGATTCAGATGATATGAATTCTCTATAAATGTCTGCCATAGACACGGTCATATAGTCAAATGTGGGAGCGTTGCTGGGTGGAAGTGTTGCACAGATGATTTTGTCAATATCGTCGTCTTTCACGGGTGTAGTATCTTGAGATATGGACGCAGAGGGATTGATTGATTGATGTCTTTTATAAGTCCGAAGACAGAAATTCTAATTACATACCCTCACATATATTCTCCAAAACCTGAATACACGCGTGAATAGACAATATCTGTACATACAGTTGCTAATTTGGTCGAGGACACTAGGTCTCACAATTCGTGACTAGTCAGGGCGAATACACGCAACATATTCATGATTCTAAAGTGTACATTGCTGAAAGAAAGAGGGCAAGGGCTCACAGTCATATCACAGTCATGCTCCATCAGTCAGGTAACGAAAGGTCACATATGAACATTCCCAATTCAAAGTAGAGCCTAACCCATCACAGATCAAGATAATGCTTCTTCTCCACACCAATCTTCCAAGGAGACTGCGTTAACAAGAAATTTTTTAGGCTTCTCCGAATCAGGATATCCTCCCCAGCTACCAGAAGCCCGGAAGGAGAAAGTTCCTTGAATGAACGCATCGAACCTGGGAAAATCTTTTTCCATATTCAGGTCTCATGTTGGGGACTCCGAGTACCCGCTCTTCTAGATCACCACGTGCGGGGCGTTCGGATTGGTACCTGGTGAACATAGCAGCTAGATAGCCAGATTCACCTGAATGCATGATCTTGTGCATCAAGAGAGCTAGGAAGTACATTCTCCGCAAATCAGTACGTAACCAAACCAACCGCTCCTTAAACGGGGTGATGTGCTCGTCTCTCCTGAGCTCAAATATATATCTCACACACGAATTGCTTACTCTCTGTACTCGTTGCCGCTGTTTGTCCGTGCCGTCGAGGTACACGACCGTGCAATAATCTAGGTGCGGTTGAACCAATGACTCGACTATGCAAATTTGGAGAGGTCTGATGATGCATGTCCTAAGAAACCACAGACCATATAGGGGTCTGTTGACTTCCGTAGTTATATGGTCAATGTGCGGTGTCCACGTCAATTCAATGTCAAGTGTCACACCAAGACTCACGACCATATCACTGAACGGAATGGAGTTCCCTCCTGTATCTCAACCCCTGGCAAGTCCATTCTCTTCATATCTCTGATATTCCTATCCGAACTGAAGTGGTTTGCCTTGGTCTTGCCAGTATTGAGATACAGGCCGGGACTTCTGGTCAACTCAGCAACTAGTCATTCTATTCTTCACAGCCGAGCAATGCCTTCCCTAATCTCATTTTCCTCGATTCGGAGTTAGATTTAGGAATCATCCGCATAAAATAGATGATGTACCGACTTTCCATCTAGCAAGCCCGCCAAGTCATTCACATACAAGCTGAAGAGGGGGGTCTCGAGGACGGACTCCTGTCGAACACCCAGATTGGTTCCGAACCAATCAGATTTACCTACTTTAGAATTGAAAACTAGTAGTAATGAAAACTAGTGCTATATGTTTCTTGAACGATCGATACAAATTGACTCTTATGAAAATGTGTGATTACTGTGAATGTGCGTAGATAGTCTCATATGATATTTCATTTTGTTGCTCAGATTTTCCCTGATGAGGGGTGTAATACACGCACCCGAAACGTTGGAATTCAAAAAAGATGACAGGACTTTGGCAGTAAAGTCCGTTTGAATCGAGTAATTTTGGGGTCGTTTATCACATCTACTTTAGAATTGATTCGTTGGGTCTGACCCTGTGGATATGATTCTATCCACAGGAGTGCTGATCTTGAGAAGCCAAGATGTCGTAGCTCCCTCAACAGCTTGGATGGTGAAATTGTGTCAAAGGCTTTACTTAAATCGAATAGTTGGAGCAGAGTGATCTTCTTGATATCAATACCTACTCTGATGTCATCGATCAATTCTGATAGAGCTGTCTGGGTGCTATCGAATTGCCTGAAACCAGTCAGGAAGCAATCAAGTCACTTTGCGATTCTCAAATACCTTGGAGAGGGAACTCAGCAGCGCTATAGGACGGAAGTCCGAGACTGTTGATGGAGCGGCAGCATTCTTCAATGCAATCAGCTGCGCTTGCTTCTAAGTCTCAGGAGAAGTACCATGAGCAAAAGAGGAGTTGAAAATATGTACAGTTACGGACCCGAATCCTACACTTACATCTACTTGCACTACACCTTACACGCATCATGTCTACGCCCCTCAGCGAGAAACCGAGGCAAATTCCTTGACATTAGCGCCTATGCTTTAAGATGGCTGCTAGCGACCAAGGGTTTGTTAAGATTCCTCGCTGTGCGCCCGCGAGAGCACTACACAGACACAACAACATTATACAGAACACGCACTACACAAAATGCCACACCCTTACTGGAACCCGGGATCAGCCAGTTGGCGGTAATCAGACCCCCTCCCGGATCGAAGTGGCGGAGGCCGCCTCACCCGGGCACTCACACTCGCACAACTCTCCAGCCAGACATGTACACTCACCCTTTCAAACACGCACTCTTCCACACTCATTTGCACAGACTCGCCCAACCAGTATAACACAGAATGACACACTTCAACACAGTCACATAATCCCCCACCCTCGCCCGTGCTTGTCTGGTCCGGAGTCGGACAGCACGCGATCACAGGCCCCGGAGAAGAAGAAAGAAGTTGGAATGTCCAGCATCGACGGCAAAATTTCTCCGAGTAAAGCGGGGCCCCATTCGGATCTTGGGAGGGAGGGGGGGGCAACGATGCAGAGCGCGCTCCCAGTGGCACACTGGACTGGCGGAGTTACGCGTATAGCTGGACGCAATGGAAATACGCCACAGGTGGGAGAACTGGGAGGGAAAAACCTACACCAGGAAGGAGTTGAGCTCACCTATAGCAGGAAGAGGAAGGACCTGAGCGCCAGAGCATAGGAATGAGTGCTCAAACAATCGAAGACCACATTCCCGAGCCAACGAGAGATGAACGCTAAGGTAGCAGCAAAAGCACGAGTGGTGGCAGAGAAGCTGCTCACGGTGTCCTTGAACCAACTTTAAATGAGTCGGAAGACCACCTCGCCAAATATTTTCTTCAATGGTTGTTCAGGGCTCAAATAATATCTTCCAATTGTTTTTAAAATCGCCTACGTTAGAATTTTCAAATAAAACAACTTTTATGATTTATTCTGGAAAAATTGTCAAAAAACGACTTTGACGCGCTTTGGCGATGATAAACGCTTAGTTATATGCTTCAAATTTCAAAAAAATTTCGTCACAAAGTGCAGATGGTTCATGACACTCTATCCCAAACTATTCGCAATGTAATACGTAGAGGAAGGGATAGGCTTCGTGAGCTGTGACTAATGCTTGGGTGGAGAGTCAGATATGGCGAATATAGAAAGGTCCACCTATCTTTATTGGGAAATTTGTCATCTGCTCACGGCTCTGTCTTCTTCTTACTCACATTGGTCCTAATAATATGTACACAATGCCTTGGACTCTCGGCAAGGTCCTCATCGCGCAACAAACGCTCTCACTCCGGTTCTGGAGAGCTTGCAGGTTCGTCATACCTGCTCCACATCTCGCATTTGAGTGAAGGGGGTAGCTCTATCGTAGTCCTAAGATGCCATGTGCTCGCTTTCATGAAGAGAATCGACTCAAATTTTGGGTATTGTGCATGAAAAAGGAGGTGGGAGTGCAGAAGCTGAAAAGAGACATGGAAGACTGCTCCAAAAATGTTCAGCGATTGACGGTCAGAATGATAGATTGACCCATCTGACTTACCTATGTCTGACATATAGATAAAGGTACTTCATCATTCTGACCGTCAATCGCTGAACATTTTTGGAGCAGTCTTCCATGTCTCTTTTCAGCTTCTGCACTCCCACATCCTTTTTCATGCACAATACCCAAAATTTAAGTCGATTCTCTTCATGAAAGCAAGCACATGGCATTTTAGAACTACGATAGAGCTACCCTTTCCACTCAAATGCGAGATGTGGAATAGGTATGACGAACCTGCAAGCTCTCCAGAACCGGAGTGAGAGCGTTTGTTGCGCGATGAGGACCTTGCCGAGATTCCAAGGCATTGTGTACATATGATTAGGACCAATGTGAGTAAGAAGAAGACAGAGCCGTGAGCAGATGACAAATTTCCCAATATAGATAAGTGGACCTTTCTATATTCGCCATATCTGACTCTCTACCCAAGCATTAGTCACAGCTCACGAAGCCTATCCCTCCCTCTACGTATTACATTGCGAATAGTTTGGGATAGAGTGTCATGAACCATCTGCACTTTGTGACGAAATTTTTGTGGAATCCGAAGCATAAAACTAAGCGTTCATCATCACCAAAGCGCGTCAGAGTCGTTTTTTGACAATTTTTTCAAAAAAAATCATAAAAGTTGTTTTATTTGAAAATTCTAACGTAGGCGATTTTAAAAACAGTTGGAAGATGTTATTTGAGCCCTGAACAACCATTTAAGAAAATATTTGGCGAGGTGGTCTTCCGACTCATTCAAAGTTGGTTCAAGGACACCGTGTGCTGAAGATCAACCCCGTGCTAAGGCTTCAGATCACGCAGCCCAACAACAAGGAAGCAGACGCCGTCAACGCGAGCTCGGACTCGAGTGACCTCGACACCACCTCAGGATCTCAGGGGACGGTAACAACCCTGAATCCCAGAGGGAGCGAGCGAGGCGTGATAGGGAATGAGGAATCCCCCGAAGAAATGGAAACAAATCGTCTTCCCACACCCGAGAGGGCCAATCAACAGAGCAGCGAAAACAAAACCCCCGATCTGATGGAAAGGTGGAGGGACTTGAAAGCACGCCGATAAGTAACAGAAGAGGAGACCTCTTCCTCCTCGAATACCTCGAATTGGTAATGGGGATAGTGGAGTGTGCCAACATCTCAGAAGGGACCGAGGGCGACATCGAAGAACTCAAGAAGATGACCCGCACTCTTGGAGACATACTCGCAGCAGATGAGACGAAAAGGGCAGATTTCGAGACCACACTCCTCGAAGCGGAGAAGGCCCCGGGAGTGAAATGGAATGCGCTGCCATCCACCACAGACAAACCAGCCGCATCAGGGAGCGGCCAATAGGGGAGGGGGTGGAAAAACCTGAATTGCGACTGGGGAAACAACGCGATGCGAAAGAGACGCAACGCTATTAACCACCGAGAGGCCATGAAACACCGCGTTCAACATCGGCTCCTAATAGGTCGATGCAGAGCGAGGCCTGGCAGGTGGTAGCGTCGGAAAGAGTTGCAAAGAGGGCAGGAGAGAGCAGTAGATTGAACGATATCGCCAGGAAGAATGCAGAAATGGAGCCGAGAAGAGCCAAGCCTGGAGCCATCCGCGTCACGGCCGATCAGGACGGGCTCACCTACGCAGACATGCTGCGTAGGATGAAAACGAACGCTGCCAACGGCGAAGTAGGCATGAACATCACAGGACCCCGCAAGACCCAGGAGGGCCAAGTCCTCGTCGAATTGAGGAAGGGCACCGACGCCACAGCTGTGAACGCAGCACTGACACCAGTGGTCGGTGAAGAAGGAGCTGTCTACTGACTTCTGAACACTGCTCCTCTCGAGGTGCTCGGAGTCAACTACGATGTTGTCAAGAATGAATTGCTCGAGGACCTCGTTATGGCCCTACCAGAGAGCGACAGACGGACTATCGTAGTCAAGTCGCTCAAGCTGCACGAATTTGGAGACGAGTTCCACGACCTAGAAGAGTATGTGAGGCAACGGGGAGGGGGGCCTATTCAAAATCGGGGCAGATTTTAACTCCAAGGAACTAACCTGGAGCTTGGGGCCGCGGGATTGACGAGAGGTAATACTCGTTGATACCATGGATGAGTTAGGACTAGTACTCGCAAACGAAACGGGGGTGATCACCTACTACCGGCACGATACTAGGTTCCGGGAGAGAGGATCGTCACCAGTCCTTGAGCCGACGTTCATGAGCTCATCGCTCATGGGACGTATGACATCGTGGACATGAAAACACCGAGTGGCTATCGACACATTCGGTTTCGGTTTCAGACTAACGGACAGAGACAAACGATACTTGCACTATGACCGAAGGGGTGGCAGGTACGCAAACAAGACGAGGGCAAATTCCGGGGATCGTTTGAAACAGCCAAGGATCTCCCGATGAATCCCACACGAAAGAGGCTATGGATATAGTGACGACAACTATCGCGAGAGCTTGCGACGCATCCATGCCTCGCAAGACAACACCATGCTCCCAGAGAAAACCGGAATACTGGATCACCGACAAGATCAGAGCTGTACGAAGAACGAGTAATAAGAAGAGGAGGACCGCGTGGCGATCAAAGAAGCTGAAACGAACATCGCTCGCAGAAGATGAGAAGGCGTACAAAGGAGCAAAGGCGGCTCTCATTCTAGTCATCCGGAGAAGCAAATAGTAGTACTGGGGCGAATTGTGCGACATGGTTGACCAAGACCCGTGGGGCACGCCATACCACGTGGTCATGTTGAAGGTCCGACCCCAAACAGACAACCCAGCACCGACACGGTGTCCTTGAACCAACTTTAAATGAGTCGGAAGACCACCTCGCCAAATATTTTCTTCAATGGTTGTTCAGGGCTCAAATAATATCTTCCAATTGTTTTTAAAATCGCCTACGTTAGAATTTTCAAATAAAACAACTTTTATGATTTATTCTGGAAAAATTGTCAAAAAACGACTTTGACGCGCTTTGGCGATGATAAACGCTTAGTTATATGCTTCAAATTTCAAAAAAATTTCGTCACAAAGTGCAGATGGTTCATGACACTCTATCCCAAACTATTCGCAATGTAATACGTAGAGGAAGGGATAGGCTTCGTGAGCTGTGACTAATGCTTGGGTGGAGAGTCAGATATGGCGAATATAGAAAGGTCCACCTATCTTTATTGGGAAATTTGTCATCTGCTCACGGCTCTGTCTTCTTCTTACTCACATTGGTCCTAATAATATGTACACAATGCCTTGGACTCTCGGCAAGGTCCTCATCGCGCAACAAACGCTCTCACTCCGGTTCTGGAGAGCTTGCAGGTTCGTCATACCTGCTCCACATCTCGCAATTGAGTGAAGGGGGTAGCTCTATCGTAGTCCTAAGATGCCATGTGCTCGCTTTCATGAAGAGAATCGACTCAAATTTTGGGTATTGTGCATGAAAAAGGAGGTGGGAGTGCAGAAGCTGAAAAGAGACATGGAAGACTGCTCCAAAAATGTTCAGCGATTGACGGTCAGAATGATAGATTGACCCATCTGACTTACCTATGTCTGACATATAGATAAAGGTACTTCATCATTCTGACCGTCAATCGCTGAACATTTTTGGAGCAGTCTTCCATGTCTCTTTTCAGCTTCTGCACTCCCACATCCTTTTTCATGCACAATACCCAAAATTTAAGTCGATTCTCTTCATGAAAGCAAGCACATGGCATCTTAGAACTACGATAGAGCTACCCTTTCCACTCAAATGCGAGATGTGGAACAGGTATGACGAACCTGCAAGCTCTCCAGAACCGGAGTGAGAGCGTTTGTTGCGCGATGAGGACCTTGCCGAGATTCCAAGGCATTGTGTACATATGATTAGGACCAATGTGAGTAAGAAGAAGACAGAGCCGTGAGCAGATGACAAATTTCCCAATATAGATAAGTGGACCTTTCTATATTCGCCATATCTGACTCTCTACCCAAGCATTAGTCACAGCTCACGAAGCCTATCCCTCCCTCTACGTATTACATTGCGAATAGTTTGGGATAGAGTGTCATGAACCATCTGCACTTTGTGACGAAATTTTTGTGGAATCCGAAGCATAAAACTAAGCGTTCATCATCACCAAAGCGCGTCAGAGTCGTTTTTTGACAATTTTTTCAAAAAAAATCATAAAAGTTGTTTTATTTGAAAATTCTAACGTAGGCGATTTTAAAAACAGTTGGAAGATGTTATTTGAGCCCTGAACAACCATTTAAGAAAATATTTGGCGAGGTGGTCTTCCGACTCATTCAAAGTTGGTTCAAGGACACCGTGCCGACCGATGCAGCAACCTTCTGCAGCATCGCGGAAGACCGTTTCCCAGCAGAAAAATCCCGGGTTATATCCCCTTCGGAGACCGACGACCCCATCTCACTCTCCACTATGCAAAAGCCACTCATAGCGGTGAAGAGGATGCCGAACGACAAGGCTCCTGGCCTGGACGGCATCCGAAACGAGGCGCTGGAACTGGTCTCCAAATACGAACCAGATTCACTTCTCAACTCCTTTGACATCTTTTTGAGCGTGGAAACCTTCCGGAATGAGTGTAAACGCCAGAAGCTGGTCCTGATGCCCAAGGTTCAAGAACCTCAGCGCTTTTTCGGGATGCTCGAAAATATTGGGGGAATGTACGAGACGATGGTGCTCAACAGGGTAGAGGAAGCCTACGAAGAGAGCGGCGGTATATCGTCGATGCAGTTTGTGTTTTGGAGAGGACGCAGCGCGGTGCATGCGATCGAAACGGTACAAGAACATGTACAACCGGTGGTAGGGAACCCATACCAAGGAAGAGGAGGCTTCTGCGCCATCATTGCATTGGACATCAAGAACGCATTCGACTGTCCAAGCCAGGAGCGAGTCTACGAATCCCAGGCATGTGAAGTAACCTCCTATCTATGGGACGTAACGATTGACTACCTGCAAAACAGAACCCTCGTGTACCACACTGACGACGGACAAGAGGTTCGAGAGCTGTCTGCCAGGATCGGGCAGGGATTAAGCAGTCTCCGGTCCATTCGACTGAAACACACAGTACGATAGCCTGCTCACTATCGGACTGCCTTAGAGTGTGGAATTTGTGGCTTTTGCGGACGACGCGAGACTCATAGTATGGTCAGACAACGAGGAACTCCTGGGTAGTCGCGTGGATGGAACGCTTGCCCAAATCTACGAGTGGATGATCAGCATGCTCCTAAAGCTCGCTGTCAAGGAGTGCGAAGCCATAGTGGTCACGAGACGGGGGATGTTTAACTCACCCCGTTTTTACATCAACGGGCAAGAGATCCCACGGAGGACAGATCTGAAATACCTTGGCGTATGGCTTGACGGCAAGTGGTCGTTCGAGAAACACATCCAAGAGGCCGCCCAGAAGGCGAGCAGGGTCGGTGCGGCGCTTCAGCGGCTGATGCCATACATCGGAGGACCGAAACAGGAGGAGCGCAAGCTGCTCAACTTCGTGAGCGCTTCCATCTTGCTCTACCCTGTACCCGTGTGGAGGAAGAGAGTAGAGAAGGCCGTCATCTAGGAGAGGGTGGGAGTCTGTCCAGTTGAGAGCGGCCCTGAGGAGCATCCGTGCCTACCGCACCGTCTCAGGAGTTGCGGCTTGCGTGTTGGCGGAGCCAACGCCCATCCACTCGCTCCCGCGGAGCAAGTGAGGATCTGGGACCGGCAAAAAATGATATGATGATGAGAACGTAACAAGGGAGGTGGATTCCTGCGCGACTATCGCGTTAGACATTAGGAACCCATTCAACTGAGCGAGCTGGGAGTGAGTGTTCGCATCGTAGGCGGGCAAAGTGCCACCCTATCTGTTAGCAGTCACGAGCGACCACCTACAGAATAGGATCCTCGTGTACGACACCGACGAGGGACAAGAGGTTCGAGAGCTCTCCGCCGGATTCGGACAAGAATCAGTCTCTGGTCCATTCGACTGGAACACACAGTACGACAGCCTGCTTACTATCGGACTGCCTCAAAGAGTGGCAATTGTGGCTTTTGCGGACGACGCGAGACTCATAGTCCGGGCCGACAATGAAGAGCTCCTGAGTAGACGCGCAAATGAGGCTATGACCCGAGTCTACGAGTGAATGATCAGCAGGCTCCTAGAGCTGGCCGTTCCAAAGTGCGGAGCCGTAGTGGTCACGAAACGGAAAAAATTCGATTTGCCTCATTCCTACATCAACGGGCAAGCGATATCAGGCAAGACAGAACTAAAATATCTGGGTGTATGGCTCGACGATAAGTGGTCGTTCAAGAAGCACATCCAAGAAGCCGCGTAGGAGGCAAAGAGGGTCAGAGCGGCTCTTCAGCGACTGACATCGGAGGTCCCAAAGAGAAGAGACGCTCGCTGCTCAACACCGCCAGCACTTCCATCATGCTCCCCGGAGCTCCCGTGTGGGAGTGAAAGAGTAGAAAGAGCCATCATCGAGGAGAGAATGGGGCCTGTCTACCGAAGGGCAGCCCTCGAAAGCATCCGTGCGTATCGCACGGTGTCGGAAGACGCGGCTCACGTCTTGGCGGAGACACTACCCATCCACTTGCTCGTCGCGGAGCGAGTGGAGATCTGGGATCTTCAGAAAGTGATCGGAGCCGAAAGGGCTCACTCCGAAAATAAACGAGATCACCCGTGACAACGAGGAGGACATCACCCTCGAGCAGTGGCAAGCGAAGTGGCATTCGCCGTTCACCGACGGTGAATGGACACATCGACTGATTCACAATGTAGCCGAATGGGCGGACCGATTACTTGAAGAGGTAGATCATTGGACCACGTTGGCACTCAGCGACCACAGCTGCTTCGGCGCCCACTTGACTCGATTAAAGAAGAGGGCTTCCCTAGCGTGCCAGTCATGTGGGGATAACTCGGACGATGCTAAACACGCTCTGTTCAAATGCAGCAACAAACTGAGAGAGCGAGTCAAGTTGAACGGAATGCTGTGTGCTCAACCAACACCCGAGAACCTCGTTCCGTACGTTCTCCGCAACCGGGAGACATGGAATAGAGTCACCGGCTACATCAAGCTAATGATGACCCGCAAGGGAGGAAAAGAGAAAGATTTGAGTGCCAAGTAGCAGCCGAATCATAGTGGTCGGTCGATTCCAATAGAAGAGGTCCAAATGATCCCAGGAGAAACGTGATGGATTGAAGAGGGAAGGAAGAAAAGAGAAGAAAGAAGGAAGACGGAAGAAGAGCAGGAAGGTGATCGAAGGAGGAGGAACAAAACCTGCGAGTCCTGTGAAGAGAGCCACTCCTAACAGAGCGCGAGATGCCAACGGACCTGAAGTAATGCTCACGCAGTCCCGGGCCCAGATCTCTCCCTTGACCAATGGCCGATGCCATTGGAGAAGGGTGAGAGGGTTCTAGCCGGTAGAGGATGGCCGTATCGATGCGGATTCCAGCCCGGCACAGTAGAGGGCGCCACGGACTAGCTGTGTTGACCGAGACCTCACCCATTCGGAGAAGCAGAACGGTCTCTTCAGAAGTACATCACAGCGTATCTCGCCCTACAGCCACAGGAAGAAGAGAGAGAGAGATTTATTGACTAATTGATAATCATGACTCGGGGACAATGGGTCCCATGGGGCACGAATACCAGGTACATTACAAGTATAAAAGTAAAAATGATTGAAATCTAACTAATGAACCATATGTACAGATATTGTAGTGGATTTTCTCTACAGAGGGAAATTCAAATTCAACTGCCCAAAACTACACCAATGGGGAGATCACTTTGAGGTTGAGGATATTCGGCTCGTATGTGATTCATATTGTGTATCACAAGCGAGCCGACCGTTCTCTATACCTGAAACATGAGTGGAATTCCACCGTTTGAAGGAAGGGCTGGAGAACGACGTATCAGGGTTGGACTCGTTGTCTAGGTGAAAGGGTAGCGGAGTGAATGAGATTTGAAATATTCCAAGGATATCAAGTTTGGGGGAGGGGGGCTCATTATAGTGCGTGGGAACGAATTCCAGAGATATAAGGTAGGAAGATGAGTAATTATGGGGCCACTATGGGCCGTCAAAACATGACCTCTGATGAACTCGTATGATTCATATTCTCAACCGAGCTCATTTTGCGAGATCGGAAGAATATGAATCATGTTTCACAGAGATCGTGTTAGACGGCACATAGTGGCCCCTTGTGGACTATACGTAAGGATTTTTGGATGATTCTATCATGGCTCATATTCTCGACCGAGATCTTTCCGCGAATCAGGAGAATATGGGCGTTTATTGTTATCGATGAGCGTACCGTGGGAGTGAGCGCTTTCAGTAGTGTTGATCATGAACTACTCCTTCGTAGGATGGAGGAACTAGATTTTTCTGAGAGAACTATAACATGGTTCCATCCTTATTTGAGTGGCCGGCTCCAGGCTGTAATTGATGCAGATGGTAGAATGTCTGAGTTTGAGCCCAGCACTTCGGGCTTCCCCCAAGGTTTGAACCCGGGGCGAATAATCTTTCTCTTATTCATCGACCCCATCATGAGCATCTTAAATCATTTTCGTGGCATGCTTTTTGCTGATGAGCTTCAAATATATATCCAAGGTAAACCATCAGAGCTATCATCATTGATTGGAAAATTGAATGAGCATTCTCAAAATATAGTTGACTGGGCGCAAGATTATAAACTTCGCCTGAATATTCCAAGGAGAAGAGCTATTCTAAGTGCCTCGGTACAGTACCATATGAGGATTGACCTTCGATCTGTGCAACCTATCATCGTAGGAGGTCATGTCATACCTTTGGAGAAATCAATTAAAAATTGATCTCATTCAGCTTTCGCAGCATGAAAATCCGTCCCTATTGCTATCCGTCTGAAGGTGCCATTCGACGCATTCAAAATCGCCATTCAGGAATATTCGTATGGGGAAGCTGTTTAAATGAAGTCTGGATCTGTGATACTTTGTTCTCAAGTGTGATCATTGCAAATTGAATGCCCTAAGAGTACTTGCACCACTTATGACGGCTGTTATTCTATGTCATATTATTATGCACTGAGAGAACTTCGGGACCCCCCTTGCCACAAACGCGACAGTACTGTCGGATTACGGGATCGCGCGCGTCTCGAGGCTAGCGAGCGCCACGGTCCCGACTCTGGGCAGTAGCTGTCGCGGGAGGAGGCACACATTACCGTGGCGTGTGCGCCTCTATACGTCGCTAACGAAGTGAACACGGTGATCGCGGTTTAGGGAACCCCGGCCGGCTCGGCGACACCTTATTCATTTCGCGGTCAGTGCAGGTATTATATTATTTTCTGTGTTCCAATTCAATCTTTCGAAAATGAAGTAGTATACATGTTTGATATTGTGTGCGTAAAGTTGTGTCGTAAAAGTACTCTGCAGGTGGGTGTGCGGTGCGTAAAGTTAAGCGAATTTTTTTTAACGCACGATTTTTCGTGCGCAAAGTTCCAAATCGTGCGCAAAATTGTCTCAATCGTCCGCAAAGTTCCCTGATTCGTGCGCGAAGTTGAGAGCGTGCCAGTAAGATTGTATCTCAAATAACTCCCCATTCTCATGTTCACGTGATCCGATCGATTTATGGATCGTCACAGGAGATAATTTGAATCCCGAATTCTCACGGATTTTTCATTTTGGTTGGTGGTTTGATCCAATGTAGTCAACGATGTAGGTAATGATAACCATCCCCATGAAGATAGTATATGTTTTCGATTTGGAAATCATTAAATACTAAAATAGTAGTGTCACACCATTTGCATGATCATAAACTGATGAAAATTACTTTTGCACTTTACATTCCAATCTTATAGAAATCACAGCGTGGTCATATGATAATTTGAATTCCATTTTCGATAGCTAGATGATAATTTCGGATTCTTCTCCACTCATATACATGGAAGTAGTCCATAGTTTCACATGCATCTATTTTGTTCTAGTGTTAAACTCCGAGTTTCTGCAGCACAAGTATTTGGATATCTTGAACGTCGTCAATCTTTTGTCATGGAATTCGACGATGGATTTTCCATGAAGTCGATTTTTTCTTGGTCGAAATTCTCCATTTGATACTCACGAGATTTTTTCTTGAGTCAAGGAGCTTGCACATAACGGCTACTATTAGTCAATTTGAAAATGGAGAATAATATCTTCAAACGAAACGGTAACATATAGTATATCAATTGGAAAATTTTTTCATGATACATTTTCAGAACTCCTTTCCAGTCGGGGGCGGAGCCCCCTGCACCCCAACCGGGGCTCCGCCACTGGACCCCGCCGCGCCCTGCCCTCCTCCCGCTTCTAACGGTACATGACACGGGAAAAAACTTTCCGCACCAATATCAAAAAGTATAGTAAGCAACACGGGCGCGACTTTTCCGCTCTCGTTCCCGAAATTCTCGTGCGCAAAGTTCATTTTTGCGCACTCATTTCAGGAACTCGTGCGTAAGAGTACTTTGCGCCCTTGTTACTTAATGTACTATTTTTCAAATCCTAGCAGCTTTTTTCACCCCAATGCAAATAAATCTAGTTTGCTCACAGATAGAGACATGCGGTTTGTGGCATTCAAAAATTCCTAAATAAACCGCGGCCTGATGTAGGAGCAAAAGTGTGAGAATCACTAAACAGTGGATTCCTCAGTTGGTTATTATCTTCATTCTCTGGAAGAAATTCCATTGGCTTTCCAATGAAATTGGTTTCTAGAGTCCAAATTCCTGCGCTTTTGCTCGCACAGACTACCCATGACCCTGAAATCAACTTTTCAACAGCGATTTTGATAGGTCTCCTTAACACCTTTTGAATGCCGTGAACCGCATGTCTGTATCTGTGAGCGAATCCGACTCGATTGCATTTTAGTGAAAATAAGCTGCTAGAATTTCAAAAAATGTATTTTACTTCATTTTTGATGATCCTCGCCAAGGGACCAAAAAATTCTTTCGGGACGTCATAGGTGGAGGAAAATTCATATTCTGTACCAATCAAATAAAAATGTTAACAACAGGATCTGAGACATGACCCTTTTCCGTAGGTCGCTTTCGCGTAGAACTACTCTTAGACAATTTGAGCAGAGCGCGTTTGAAAGTCACGAAGGTTGCTGTCCCGGGGTTGATGATCATCAGCAGGCAACCAAGTGCGCGGGGAGTCGGGATAGCCCGCGTCCCAATGTCGCGAACGCTGCGGTCCCGACAAGCCTTAGCGCGCGACGCCTCCTCTCTCTGGCAATGCGGGTCCCGAAGTTCTCTCAGTGTGGTTTTGTATATTGTATGTGAGTTTACGCTAGCATGATAATCGGATTATATTTGAGTTTTTATATGTAAAGTTCATGTAATTTTCTGTTGTCATACGGTCTAACGTAACCACGGCATAAAAGATTGTATTAACAATCAACCAATCTCTCTCTTACGCACGATCGAAAACCCTGTCGTTTGTGCGTGGTTTATTCTGACCACGCGCATTTCTTCAGCTAAATCATATTTTGGGAGCCATCCGACCACGCGCTCTATTTTTCACCATCATTGCATGCATATCACATTCCATCCTTATCGCCAAGGCATTATGTACTCACCGCATGTATTATTTCCTCCGATTTTTGTAGAGATGCAGCGTCTGAAAGAATGAGTCAAACCTCTCTCCATGCAGGAGAGAGTCTCCAATTTCATTCCTTTTTCAACCGCACAAGAATGTTTCGTTTATGGAATTTTGAAACTTATCACACCAAAGTTGAGAGTTGCGGATGTCATTTGATGAGAATCCGCAATCCGACTCCAGACACTTTTTTCCAAAATCACTCAATTTTCGCTTGAGACTCAATGAAGTATGGATGTCCTTTTTCTTAAAACTATAAGACTTCGCGCACATCACGGCTTTTCCAAATCCAGATGAGTGCACTATACTTTTCGAACTCTCTTTGACGAAATTACGTGATTCATCGGTTTTCATGCGTTTTTCGCCAGTCATTAACTTCTTGAATGCGGCTTTTCTGGGATGCACTGCATTTTCACACGATTTTCATAAATCAAATCATTTGGAGAACGTAAATTGACGGCATTGTCTACGCTCTTTTGACGCTGAATCCGATTCATGAACGACTCTCAGGATTAAACCATTGACGTGAACGACTACGAAGGTAGGACCTGATCGTCTTGGAAACTGTAGTTGTTAAAAACAATCAAATGTGCGATTCCACTTCTGCGACTGAGGAAATTTACCACGTGCTTGCTCAAAGCAAATGAATCTATGATAAGGATCATTCTGGACCAAGGTGAACATTTTGAAAATCGACGAGATTTAAAAATGCCCCAAACATTTTTTCCCCGTCAGTACTACTAGAATATAGTTGAGAGATATTTTTTTTAGATTTTTTTGGGACCCTTGGCGGGTCCTACGAATTTTCAAAGTCCCATTTTTGAGCAGTTTTTCGCCTATTTTTCGCTATCTTGGAAAATTCAT
This sequence comes from Eretmocerus hayati, assembly GCA_029851415.1. Lineage (NCBI taxonomy): Eukaryota > Metazoa > Arthropoda > Insecta > Hymenoptera > Aphelinidae > Eretmocerus > Eretmocerus hayati. The sequence goes on from CM056743.1 coordinate 108,752,496, forward strand.
AGCTCGGACCCAAATGCATCTTTTTCATCCTACCTGGGCGCATTTTTTTTGTTATGACGTACACTTCCAAGAGAAGAATTGACTGGTCCTACAAGACCATACCTGACAAGACTGCATCAGCTGTCCATCACATTCGCATAAACGGAGGCCGGCATGCAGTGCGGAGCATACGCGGAGTACCAAAGCGGCCGGTTCGGCTAGTGAGTGCGGGATAGTTAGGTGAGAGATGCGTCACAATCGATTTTCTCGATTTATCTTGTATCCACTCAATTTACTCTAGTTTTGGACTGTTCCATTGTGAAAGATCGCACGAGAGGCCATTCTTCAGCTCCAGATCTCATCTTTCACAATATTTTATGCCAAATGCTGAATAATTAGAGTCCACGAATTGAGAGCAAGAGAAAACCCAATCCACAGAGCGTCATGATAAGGCCCGAATTCGACACGATTCTCGGTATTTTCGAGTGTTTTTAACAGCTCGTATAAAATCGGGATTCAAAAGGAACAACCAAATTATTGTTGGACCTCCAAATAGACACCTGTAAGAACATTTTCTCATAGGTTTGGGATCGATAGAAAAAAACGATTTTTTTTCAATTGGCCTTAGAGTTCCACATTTTTCCAAGAATGACCAACTCAAATCGCCTGTAGATCGTACGTAAAATAAGATAATGACACGTTCGAAGAGGGAAATTGAAGGTTTCTTCAAGACCTTCAAGTTTTTTCTCTTGCAAAATTCCGTTACGAGGCTTCCATTCCAACCCATACGCCTTCAAAGGTGGTGCAAAGTCGTATTTTTGGGCCGTTTTTGATGCAACCGTGGGACCTACCAGATATCAATTTTTCGGACCGGTCAACTTTTTTCTTGGAAGTGTACGTCATAACAAAAAAATGCGCCCAGGTAGGATGAAAAAGATGCATTTGGGTCCGAGCTATGAATTTTCCAAGATAGCGAAAAATAGGCGAAAAACTGCTCAAAATTAAAACTTTGAAAATTTGTAGGTCCCGCCAAGGGTCCCAAAGAAATCTAAAAAAAAATTTTTTCAACTATATTCTAGTAGTACAAACGGGAGAAAAACGGGGCAATTTTAAATTTCGTCGATTTCCAAAATGTTCACCTTGGTCCAGAATGACCCATAATCATGTACTCGCCAATGATTTTTCAATCGCAATACGATATGCTCGCTTTCGATGAAATCTCTTCATGAGTCGCTGTATTGGTGACCAGTCTCTCTCACTGGTTTTGGTTGATGGATTTGAGGCTTTTGGCGAAGATACAACACCAATTGACACGTCTTGTGGTTCGGTGAGCATAATGAACACACAATCGCTCACATATCGATGTACACACACACACACACACACACATACACACTGTATAGTATTTGAGTAGTTCCGCGCGAAACAGACCTACGGAAAAGGGTCATGTCTTACATTTTTTTCTTGACTTTTTTATTCGATGCCATGGTACAAAAATTGAACTTCTCACTATCCATGGAGCCCCAAAAAATTCCCCAGGTACCTTCAACGTACATGACTTTGTTCTTTCAAATTATTTTCAACAAAAAAATTAGGGTTTTTTTTTCAATAAAACGGATTTTTCTCGAATTTGTTCAGAGATGCAGAGATGCGGTTTGCGGCATTCAAAATGTCTTCAAAAACCTATCGAAATCGGTCTTTTAAAGTTGATTTTGATGTCTTGGGTGGTTTTATCGGGCAAAAGAATGAAAAACATAGAAGATTAAATTTCTCGAGAACCCAATTTTTTTAAACCTCGAAAATTTGACATTTGATGGAAAATTTTGTGTTCTTTCAAAAAAATGGTCCCGAATTCCTTTTTTGCGTTCTAACGCCTATTTTTGCCATTTACCACAAATCTATTTTCGAGGCTTTTGGAAGTCGTCTGTTTCCTGCGCATGCGCAGAAATCTGGATCCTTGAAACCAATTCCATTGGAGAGCCAAGAAAATTTCCTTGAGAATGACCCCCTGCCTGTATCAATTCCATGCATTTGAGCCAGAGTTGCAACGTTCAAAAGACCACTGAATCTTGATAGTTCCTCAGAGGTGAGTCGGAGGTGCCGGAGACAGCACAGCAGTAAGGAAAATCCACGTCTGCCACCGTTCGATGGCGTCCATCGACGTGTCACACTCGAGCTGGAGGCTCATCTCTTTAACGTTGTAGATTCGGTCCAAATGCATGAAATTGACTTCGGCAAGTAGTCATTTCGAAGGAAATTTTCTTGGCTTCCCATTGGAATACGTGTCAAGGATCCGAATTTCTGTGCATGCGCAGCAAGCAGACGGTTTTCAAAAGCCTGGGAAATAGATTTGTGATAATTGGCAAAAATAGGTGTTAGAACACAAAAAGGAAATTGGGACTATTTTTCTGAAAGAACACAAGATTTTACAAAAAATATCAAATTTTCAAAATTTCGAGTAATCGTGTTTTTGAGAAATTTCATCTTCTATGTTTTTCACTCTTCTGCCTGATAAAATCATCCAAGACATCAAAATCAATTTTACAAGGCCGATTTCGATAGGTTTTTTGAAGATCTCCCGAATGCCGCAAGCCGCATTCCTGTATCTGTGAACGAATTGGCGAAAAATTCATTTTATTGATGAAATATCCTATTTTTTTTTGTTGAAAATAATTCAAAAGAACGAAGTAATGTACGTTGAAGGTACCTGGAAAAATTTTTTGGGGCCCCACAGGTAGTGAAAAGTTCATATTTTGTATCATAGAATCGGATGAAAAACACAAGAAAATTTTAAGACATGACCCTTTTTTGTTGGTCTGTCTTGCGCGGAACTACTCGTTCATGATCGTTTTTTCAATGAGCACTATTTGTTAGAACCGCATGCTGGTTGCGCGCGATCTTTCTACCGCGCATGAATCATATTTCACTATAAACTCGTATGACTTGTCCTCAAAGATATAGACAGCGACTAAATTTGGGGATGCACCAGGACTCAACGCCCATGACGTTGTGCTGTTATGCCTATGTCGATGCACCGGTGTCAAACCGTATTCCATCCAGGCTCTCTCACGGCTACAAACGATGACTTTGTGGACCCGGTAATAATTTGGACAGCACAAAACTTCAACAAGAACTCATGGGGATCTGTACCAACGAAATGGCCACTCAATTATTCCCCATCTCATAGGCAGCAGGAGTCCTTCTACTTCATCCAGTCCATCCAGAAAATCAACAGCCCTACACACTCCAGCTGCCAAATGTACGCGATGATCACGATGTGTGGATCTCGTATTTCCGTCGAGCACGATATTAGATAGGATCTCTCGCGACTCCTGGAGACCTGACTCGCATGGCGACATACCGGGAACTACTTTTTATCGCAAAGTGACGAAGACTGATTTGATGACCGTCATCCAGCTTCATGAGATGAATTTTCGAAGGTGGAGACGTTATCTCGCGAGTGACAAGCTTCAGAGTCTGGACGTGTACCAAAACAACTGAATTGGCTTATGTCAGTGTATACTCAAGATATCTTAAGCCCTTAACGTAACGCGTGTCCCACAATAATTCCTAAACAATGCAGCTGTCTCGTGATTCATCCCTCTGTCGCAGTTTCCATTTCGCGTTTCAAACATCCAAACAGCAATGTCATGTATCTCCTTATTACTATGAGTCTTGCTTTTCTTGCGACGTCGATCTGAATTTCGCCAAATCATTTTGACGATAGGTGATTCAAGCAGTGAAATGTAAGCACATCGTTTTGCGATGAAATTTGAACACTGCCGTGAATTCCTCGTAAAAGTTTGATCAAAAGTCTCAAAATATCTGTAAATTCCTCTGAACTCATGACAACTCATGAGTGATTGGGCAGATTTCGAATGAACAATTCGCATGATTCATACCGCTGACCCAAGCTAAATTTTTCTTTGTAGTTCCTAGAATCTCCAATGATTTCTCTGTATAATCTGCTCAGCCGTTCCCATCGACGACGTATGCAGCCAAATCATCGGTAGTGTGTCACGACAGTTTGATGTATGAGGAGTGGGCGAGAGTTTGCGCTCTTGATCATAATCCCAGCACTCACCCATAGTATGAATACTGTTGCTGAGAGACGATTATGACAGTTACAGTCACATATGGGCAATATGGATCGAACAGAGGAACGAAAACTTCTCGTGAACTTTATCAAATGTCTCTTTCGTTACGCGTGGGTACACGATCCACATATTAGGACCATGCGTAGTCAGCAATGGGCTGAAAATATAGGAAGACTGCCCAATCATAAATTGGAGCACTTGTTTTCGTTCTTACTACTGGACTGTAGTTTCGACACCATTGATCATCTTTGAGCGCGAGACTGCTGAATAAGGGGATATTGCACCCAATCGTCGTCAAGGTTGTCAAAAAGGAGATTGGTGATCATAATCGATACATTCATATTAGAGAGCTCGTGGAAAGTGATACCAATGAATACTCGTTGACGAAAAATTCGATAGAAGCAGCACGACAATGTGTGAGCAGTGATTCTGTTGGAGATAAGTGTATCATGCGTTGTGCATACGAAGATGGTACTGATCACTCTCAATATTTAGGGTTAGACGTATCTGCACCATCGACTAGTGGTATGAATGATCGTGATGGTCAAAACCACACAGCCTTGAAAGTGCAGCGAGGTGGCGGAGCGAGATCTTCACACAATAGTAGCTCAGACTCTTCGGGGGAGGACGAGGTTGAAGATGAAGATTCAGAAACATCTTCCTCGTCGTTGTCGTCACGAACTTCTTATACGTTCTCATCGACCGATACAGAATCTGAAGGAGAGTACGCTTGTGATCGACACATTCACACCCGACATATCGTGAAAGAGCGGTTTCAGGCGAACGTGAATCGATGTTCGAGATCGTTGAGCAATCAACGAGGCGCTATCGGAAATTTGGCATAGAGGGTCATGAGATCATTATTAGGATGATGACACCACCGGAAGGATCTGATATATGATGAATTCCACGCCAAAGCGACCTACGAAAAGGGGTCATCTCTCATCTTTTTAACCTTTTTCATTCGATTGTATGGCCCTATAATAGGAACTTCGGACCACCTACTAGGTCCGAGAGAAATTCATACACGAAAATGGGAATATTTGGCCAGCTTTCCATTGAAAGTGGCGCCGAAAGTCTACGTTTGTGCGCATGCGCAGAAAATCGCCTTTTTCTGAAACCGGAAAAATCGAATTTTCAAAAAATGGCTCATAAGTCACTTGGATCGCCCCAAACTTCTCTAAAACCCATTTTTTTCGGAAGAACGCAAAATTTTACGTCGAGTATATGATTTTGAAAGAATAAAAAAATGGCTTTTTGAGAAATCAACATTTTAGTGAAAAACACTCTTTTGCCTCCAGGAGGCCTCCAAATCACACAGGAGGAATTTTCGACAATGTTTTCGATAGGTTTTTTGATGCCCTTTCAGATACCGCAACCCGCAAATCGATAGCTATTCAAAAACTCGGAATATTCCCATTTTCGTGAATAAAAGCGCATCGATTTTTACACGATAAATTTTGGGTCTGTTGACGGATATGCGTGCAATGGAGAGGAGAAATTTTTTTTGGGCCCCATAGGTGGTCCGAAGTTCCTATTTTGGGCCATAGAATCGAATGAAAAAGGTTAAAAAAGAATCTGAGAGATGACCCTTTTCCGTAGGTCGCTTTGGCGTGGAATTCATCATATATGTGTGGATTGAGAGAGGATTCAGAGATCTTCATCGCAACTTGTGTGAACGAGGAAATCTAACAGATTTTATAGGTCTTACCATCGATTCTCAACAATTTACCCAGGGATCCTCGTGGATTCAGACTGATACGAAATTTTGACTTCGAAGATCTGTGGGAACTATTTTTTAATGCTGCTCAGAGCTCAACAGAATTTGGGGTCGACGATCCATTCATAATTAATTGTAGTATGTTCAAAAATGTGGCGTGGCAAGGCAGAGTCCGCCTCACTGAAAATGATATGAATAAGAAATCAATCTTTTCAATCCGTCACGACGATGACCTCTTTTTCGTGAGATCTTTGGTTACGGCCTACGCTCGTGCAGTTCGAGGACAAATACGAACGGGGCAATTGCATGATTATTGGGACGCTATCAGAAGAAGTCACGGAACAGTTCAAAGGAAGGCTGTGAATGATTTGCTCCAGTCTTCGGGGTTCAAGTGCCACAGAGCGGTTGTGGTCTGATTGAGATCCACAAATCTCAACTATTCTTCTTACAACATGACACAGTCTCATGATCCACTCATTCCAAGAATTTGCCCGAGGAACCCCACCGATCTACGATGGAAGCAGCCTCGTCATGCATACTGAGGGTAGAGTATTGCATACATTACACATCATGTACTATGAAAGATACCGTCATTACCAACCTATACTGAATCTGGTCGGTGCGGCGGGCAGCCACGGGTATTGCATCCCATGTAACCAAAGTAACAAGAGAGCTAAGGACCACAGATGCAGCAACAAATGTCCTGCATGTTTTATCATGCCAATCTGCAGCTTGAACGCACAAAAAGTCACCTGCACAGATTGTTCGAGATGTTTTTATAGGCGCGTTTGCTTTGAAAATCACAAGGAAACCGATTCTTTCAGTGAGAAAGATAGCGTCCGTGAGTATATCAGAATCTGTCAGAGATGTTTTAAATTAGTGCGCGCCACTGTTCGCGGAGAACAGCATGTATGCGGTAGGTACGTCTTGTTGCGGAACATGTCGCAAAAGACTGCCAATCGAACATTTCTGTTACATGCAGCCTATTTCATCAAACCATGAATAGAAGCCTTCCACATTTCTGTTTTACGATTCCGAAAGACAACAGTCGAAGCCTATATTGGGAAACGATCGAAATAAAGTCCACTAACTAAATTTGTGCATTGTTCAACAAGTTTGCGACTACTGCATTGACGCCTGATATGACTCGAATTTGTCTGATGTGTGGTCGACAAGAATATAAATTCGCTATCAATCCCGTCAAGTAGCTCATTGATTTGGCTCTAGAAGAGAAGACAGCTTTCGGAGGAAAGATAGTGATAGCCCACTTCTCAGGTGGTTTTAACTCACAATTCATTTTCAGATATCCCGTCGAAAACAAAAGTCAACGCGTGAAACCAACAGTTATCTTGAATGGCACAAAAATTATTTTGATTGAATATCTGCACGCTAAATTCATCGACAGCTTCAATTATTTCCACATGCCCCTATCAAAGTTACCGGAAGCGTACGGGTTACCGGATATGGAGAGAGGCATATTCCCTCATCTCTTCAACATTCCTGGCAACGAGGATTACAATGACAAATATCCAAGAAAAGAAATGTATTCGCCGAGGTCCATGAGTCGTGAAGAGGGGAAGAAATTTCTGATCTGGTACGAGGAACGAGTCAAAAACAAGGAGGTATTCAATCTCCGCGATGAAAGAGAGGAATACTGCGAGCAAGATGTAACTATCCTAAGACTAGCTTGTGCCGCGTTTCGTAAGATATTCTCGAGAAGTGGTGTTAATCCCTTCGCTGAATGTACGACTAATGCTTCGACGTGTATGTATTTGCACAGAAAAGAATTTCCCTAGAGAAGACACGATCGGAATCATTCCTCCTTGTGGATATAGATTGGCCGACAGGCAATCTGTGAAAGCTATTTGTTGGCTGCATTGGATGGGAAAGAGAATTCTCAAACGTGAAATAATACACGCCAGGCGCGGGTGAGAGAAACGGTTGCCGGAAGGGGTTTTCGCCCTGCCGAGAGACAAGAAGATGGTAATGGCATCGTTCTCCAGTTTCATGGATGCTTCTGGCATGGTTGTCCATTGTGCTACAGGATCAATAGAGACAGAGATGTGGCTGACGGGGAAACAATGAAGGACAGACTCGAAAGCACTTTTGCAATATTGCACCAAATCAAAGCTCATCATCACAAGCTAATTGAAATTTCGGAGAGTGAGTATGATAGGGAATACGCGAGTGAGGAGCAATTCCAGAGTTTCCTTGACACGTCCAAGCATTTTCTCGAGAATCGTACACCATTGAATCCCCGCGATGCTTTTTTTGGAGTCAGAACAGGCAACACACTGAAATATTACGAGTGGAAGAACGAGGGAAGAATCAAGTATCTCGACGTGTGTTCCCTATATCCATTCATATGCAAAAGAGGAAAGTTCCCGATTGGTCATCCAAGAATATTCATTGGCGAGGAAGAATGTCGAAAAATCATGGTGATCAAGTCATGGGTGAGATATATGATATGAGTAGAGTGAATGGTTTGATCAAGTATGCCATACTGCCCTCAAGAGATCTATATCATCCCGTATTACCGGTGAAATTTTACAATAAACTACTTTTCCCACTGTGTCACTCCTGTGCCGAAGTGCTGTCACAAGAAGAGTGCTCACATGATGATGCCAATGAACGTATTCTGAAGGGCACTTGGGTATCTGAAGGAGTTAAAAAAGCATTCTAGGTGGGCTATGGAATCCGCAAGGTTTATGAAATTTGGCATTATCAAATGACGCAGTGTGACCCCACTATGGGAGAAGGTGGCTTGTTGGCAGATTACATTGATAAATTTTTCCCTGAGAAAACGAAAGCGTCAGGATTCCCACCCGAATGTGATAATCAAGAGGAGAAAAAAGGGTATCTTGATCAATTGGCCCGTCACGAAGGTATCCGTCTGACTGAAGAAGAGATCAAGGCAAACCCGGGACAACGATCAGTCGCCAAAGCGGCATTGGTATCGATCTGGGGGGAGTTTGGACAGCGCGGAAATATGGCAAAAACTGAGATCGTTACTTGTCCACAGAGACTGACAGAACTACTCAACAGTGCCGAAATATCGGTAAGCAGTATCTTACCTATCAATAACGACATCATGTACGTCGACTGGACCCATACAGACTGAACCGGTCCTGCTTCGGCAACAACGAACGTTGTCATAGCGGCTTCTACAACAGCTCAAGCGAGGCTCGAACTCTTCCGATATCTCCACAGTTTGGGACCGGCTGGTATCTATTTTGATACAGATAGCGTCATCTACATATCCAATGGGGTGGGAAATGATCTTCCGACCGGTGCTATGCTCGGCGGACTGACTGGTGAATTAGCCGATGAAGGCATTGGGACATACATCACATGTTTTATGAGTGGTGGGCCAAAGTTCTACGCTTATAGATGGAAATTGCCGACTGGAGAAGGAGGGACTGTTTATCAGGTGAAAGTAATCAGATTAAACTATGAAAACAGTGAGAAAGTGAATTTCGATATAATACGCAATTTTACAGAAATTGTAAAAACTTTCGTTCGAATTCAGTGAGACTGCAAAGTGACACATCTGACGTGTGTGGTCAGTTTTCCTTAATGTTTTCATACTATATGAGCTCGGGGATGAAGATTGCTGATTTTCTCCGGAATTTTTCCGATGACTATTCTCAGAACGATGCAATAGCGAGAAACTTTGTAAAACACAAAGTTTATGATCAGCAATTCAGCGGCGGCGGTGGATGTATCATCCGATGTTCGCAAAGTTGCGCGTCTAAAATATCTTTGTTATGATTTCATGTGTGATCCTTCAAAGCTCTGATTCAGATATCCCTTCCACATGCAATGATGGGTATGAGAGAGCGTGGGCTCCAAAGTGCTTCTGTCAATTGTTCTTGGAGCTCTCTACACCGTTCACCAAGACTCGGTCTCTCTCGCAATGGCTGCTCATGAGGGAAGTATCGTACGTTGTGGAAGACTACTGCCTGCTCTACATACATTAAACAACTCAGCGAGTAAGAAAGCATTGATTGGATTAGAATATAGTTCAATCGAAGAAAATATCCACACTGCCACCCTGCGCATAGTAGCTGCAGACTCGGACAGTGTCAGTTTTACATGAGCTCAATGGAAAACATTCAAAGAAGAAGTTGGCGAAGTTTATCGATATTCCCGAGGATTCGCTCCAGAACTACGTGATCAGACGATCTGTGGCAATGGTTGGATTTTACGATTTACTCATAGTCATCCACAAAATACCATTGAAATCGAAGAAGATCGACGGGAACCATCCTTCGAAACCATAAGGAAACGTTTCCGTCGTAGTATCTATCTACACAGGGTAACGTTTGAACAACTGATGGATCTGTCGTTGTTCGTTGACTATAAACTCGAATGTTCGGATCAAATGTCTGAATAGTTCCCTCCTATGGTTACGAGTATTATCGATCACATTCATCATTTTGCGACAACTGCCAATGATGCACAAATCCAAACTTTTAATGAAAACTTGCTCTATCATTCACTAGAGAAGATACGCAAAGATGACAAGATTTTCAAGTCAATATTGTCTGATGTGGGTTTGAGAACTGAAGAATGAAGAGAAGATATTTGTGTTAGCCAATATGTCGTATAAACTGCACTCCATCAAATTGTAACAACGCGTACTGATGAATTGATTGAAATGTTTATTAGAGGCTCAGAAAATTAGTAATATTATCAATCATCAATATGTATATCTGTATGTATCAAATTGGTTATTCAATGAATAAACTACCATTATGCAGAATCTTGATTTTTTAATCTAAATAACCCGTGCACCTACATCTCCAGTAATATTCCAATACGAGAAGAATCAAGTTTCACGTGGTGTGAATTCTCTGGTAATATTTCAAGGTAAGAACGAGAGTAAATTTTCATTTAATCCAAATATTATCAGTAATTAACCATGAGCAGAGAGAGAGAAGATTTCAGTAATATTTTTCTCTGTGACTTTCATTCGTTACGGAGAAAGTATATATGTCGCAGCCTCTTAATAGAATCAGCCGTTTGACCAAAAGGCTAGCCTTCTGGCCAAACGCCGCCTTTTCATTTGAAAACGATTGATTCTACAATCGGGCGGGCTAAAACCAGCCTTTTGGTCAAACGGCTACCGTACCTCAGCCATTTGGCCAAATGGCGGATCGCGCGCGGCCTTTTGATATTAGAACTTGCGCTTTTCAATAATTTCGCGGTAGATTCGGGAACTTAAGGATTTAGCGGAAACAGCTCATGACAATTCAGAAATGGGGGTTGTATAAAGCTTGATACGTGAGTTATTACGCGTGAAATGAGTGATCGGTGAAACATGATGTCCAGATTTTCTGGGCATGATTTTTCACCGATTTTATATCGTAAAACGTGATTAAAAACCGACCGTCGGGATCCCAGAAACTTTTTTGCCCAGCTGGTGAACAGATTGGTTTGAATTTTGATTTTTTCGATGAAATGAAGCGCTGACACGAGGCGCTGACGTCTTCGCATCGAAAGAGCTATAGCCTCTAGCTCTGAAGTGGAAAGAGACATCGACGATGAGTTCAGAGTATTTGAGAACTCCGTCAAAATCGCTACTCAATTTCATTTTCTAAAACAGGGTTCTGAATAAATTCTGATAACACTTATCTTTAACACTTATGTTTTCAAAATTTTTTGAAAATATCTTTCTGAAAGAAAACCTAAATAGCGATTTTCCAGAAAGCTTCTATTTACGAGACTATGACTTTTCACAATATATTTCAAGGTATACTTTGATAAGTTTCTGTCTTGGCTTCCAAATGTGCTGGATTGCTTGTCCATATCTTGTCCCGTTTCAGAGCGATAGCTGTATTTATGTGAAAGAGTCAGTGCTTTTCCATCGAATGAAATCAAAAGTTAAGCCAATATGCTCACCAACCACGTAAAATAACCCGAACGGTAGGTGTTTCATCACATTTTGAGATATAAAGTCGGTGAAAATCATGCCCAGAAAACCTGGACATCATGTTTCACCGATCCCTCATTTCACGCGTAATAACTCACGTATCAAGCTTTATACAACCCCTATTTCTGAATTGTCATGAGCTGAAGTTCACGAATCTACCGCGGAATATTGAAAAGCGCAAGTTCTAACATGAAAAGGCTGCGCGCGATCCGCCATTTGACCAAATGGCTGAGGTACGGTAGCCGTTTGACCAAAAGGCTGGTTTTAGCCCGCCCGATGGTAGAATAAACCGTCTTCAAATGAAAAGGCGGCGTTTGGCCGAAAGACTAGCCTTTCGGTCAAACGGCTGATTCTACCAGAAGGCTGTGACATATATATGTTACAGGTAAAGCGTTGAATTCAGTGATTTCATGAAATCACTAGATATTTCATGAAATAACGAGCCGTTTTAGTGAAAGTGTGGAATGGCTCGATTTTGCAATGCTCTAACTAGTTATTTCATGAAATATCTGGGCGTTACGCACTTCAACTGAGCGCAGGCAGTGAGAGCGTGTAATACACTCTAAAATCAATACCATGAGTCGCGTGTGGATGTGATGAATAAGATGTTCATAGTACTGTCGGGCGATGCATTTTATTGAAAAAATTACTGATGGATTTATCTCCGTGACTTGAGATCATAGTCATACATTACAAGGTTCGAATCCTCGTCGTTGTGTTGGTGCTGAGCAAAAGTTTCGATACCATCTATCTTACTGTACTCTCGTGCACGCTGACTGATTCGACTAACAAGAATGACAATCAATGATTGAATATTAGGGTGTTCGTTATTCCCCAAGTTTTTCCGATCCTCCGTGCCACCCACCACAACCTAATCATTCGTATGGCTGTTTTCGAAACTTAGAAAATTCAAAGTACCAAATCCGTGTAACAGTTTTGATACTAGGGGTTGGGCTACTATGATAGGGGTCATCAGACACACTCAATAATTGCAGATGCAGCATACCATTATATATCCCAAAAATGCGAATTTTGAGTCGGTCTATTTTAAAGATGTGAATATGTGTTTTTGATGTATTTTTGAACGTAGAAACAGAATCCGTGCTCAGTTTCACCTCTTATCATCAGAATTTTTTAATAGACTTAAGAAACCGACAAAACAAAAAACGGTCGTTTTCAGTCACTTTTATGTTCTTCGGGTGGATGATAGGCGAATGAGTGAGCTATCACCGGTTCTACTATATCAACCTGAATGTTTCAGGTTAGTCATTTTGGAGAAAATTGCACCCGCTATCGATTGAAAACACTATCAAGGACGTAGAAAGGAACGCATGCAAGGAATGCATGCGCGATAAATGCGAATCATTGGCTCAAATTTTTATTTAGAAGGAAACATTTCAAATAAGAAACGCTCTAGGTGGGGCAGCACCCAAACTTCACCTAGGTCCCCGAAAATTTTTTTCCCGCAATATCTCACCAAATGATTAGGTTGTGGGGGGTGGCATGGGTGATCGGAGGAACTTGGGAAATAACGGACACCCTATTGAATATGCTTCACTGACACAATTGATGTATTGGTGCAGAGCATCGGGTCTGTATCCGAATCAAAAGAGAGGGAAGGGGGGAGCTCCGTCTACGCTTTGACTGACATTTCATGCTTTCACTGAGGCTTGCTCGTCATTCTGTGGAATAACTAGTGAATGTGTGACATGTGGACTCATTTCACGCTTTGACTGGGTGCGCCCGTGATTTCATGAAATCACTAGGTATTTCATGAAATACCTGGTTCAACGCTTTAACTGTAACATATAGAGTCAGTATAGTCAGATTATGCTCGTTGCCATTTTTGCTGACTATGCAAGAGCTATGCTCAGAGTTGCGCTCGACGAATTATCCTCTTAACTAACGCGATCTCTATCAATCATGATTCACATTCTTCCGATCTCGCGAAATGAGCTCGGTCAAGAATATGAATCATACGAGGTCATCAGAGGTCATGTTTCGACTGCCCATAGTGGCCCCATGACTAATAAGATGGAATGAACTCATGTAAGAAGATGTGTGCGATTTAGAAATATTGAGATATCCTGTCTCAAGCCGAGCCGACCTGTGTAATCCTCTATTACATACTTCTATAATGTTCTTGGCCAGACAGTATGGTCACTGGGTCTTGAGTGTCTGAAACAGCAGATTAGCTAGAAAATACTCTCTACGGGCTTCGTTTGTAAGCTAACCCAACCTCTGACGATGGGGTGTCGCACTACATCTTCGAGTAACGTCTTCGAATACAAATTGTGTGCAGGCGTTTTGAGCACGTTGGAGCAGCAAGTTTTCCATCACAGAGATCGTGGTAGACAAGGCAGGCATAGTCGAATATTGGAAGTATGAGTGTTTGTACACTTAGTGAAAACGAATACTTCCTGAAAGTGTCAAGTGTTACGCTTCCCAAACCACGTGACTTCCAGTTACTCGATTTGCAGGTTAGCGACGCAAGATGTTGTTGTTAACCAGAATGGATAAGTCAGTATTCGCTCTTTCGATAATAATATCACCAGATATTGAAGAATCAAAAACGTCTCTTCCACGTGGTTTATTGTGAGCTCGAATCGATGATGTAATTTTGCATTTTGATGGATGTATAGATCGTTTTGGCCGAATCTGGGTGGAGAGTAAGTCATTGATTGGAAATTGGAAACTTGAGTTAATTTGGGATAAGGGATGGATGATAGGTTCGACCGTTTGCTTAGTCATTTCAATTCCCATCTTTTGATATTGCATCATTAACTCCTGGGATTGATCCAATTTTCCCTGGAGAACAATGGAATGGATAAGCCGACTGGATTTGATTTCCCTTTATCCATCAGATGGAAAGCTCATTCTTAACGAGAGTTTCACATGCATCACACAACAATATTGATGTTTACATAATTGAACGATAGAGTATTCCCATGCGGTCTCAGCGCTGAATTCTAATACTCTAGCATTGATGAATCTTAAACCAACACTCGGCTGATGGATGATTATCACGGATAAAGTGGCGAAAAGAGGTATTTCACAATTTTTCCACGTTGAAATGATATTACTGTCGCTAAATTCTTGCATTCAAGGGGAGGTCCCACCCTTATTTCGAAGTCTGGCGAAAAAAATCACGGAGGGCTAAAGATCTGGATTTATAATTAGAATTATTTTCGTACTTGATCGATATGATCGATCGTGACTTTATCGCTTGCGGGAATTTCAAATCATGTAATATATGAATTGGCCATTGCAAGCTAATTTAATCAGCGGATGTGCTGATTTTTGAACATAGATCGATATTAGAATCAATCTATGTACCTTCAAGGCACCTCTAATGCGAGGTTGCAACTTGGACGTTTTTGATGGAAATAAATTAATTAGATGAAATACTCGAAAAATCTTGATTCTACGCTTGATGTTGGTGCATTTCGCCTTCCCTTGACAGATCCGGCTCTTTAGGGGGACTGAAGGGATCTGGTCAGGTTAGTCCCCGACGACACCTAGCCTAAGTGGCTTGGTAATCGAGATCTTAATCGTCCTTATATACGAATCACAGACTTTCGCAGGCACTTGTGAGTAACGTTTTCATCTTGGGCGTTGATGGGCCGACAGCCGGTGACAGTTGGAATTATTTTCGTACTTGATCGATATAATCGATCGTGACTTCATCGCTCGCGGGGATTTCAAATCATGTAATATATGAATTGCCCATTGCAAGCTAATTCACTGTCAAGGAAAGGCAAAACGCACCAACATCAAGCGTAGAATCAGAATTTATTGAGTATTCCATCTAATGAATTCATTTCCATCAAAAGCCTTCAAGTTGCAACCTCGCATTAGAGGTGCCTTGAAGGTATATAGATTGATTTTAATATCGATCTATGTTCGAAAATCAACACATCTGCTGATTAAATTAGCTCGCAATGGCCAATTCATATATTACATGATTTGAAATTCTCGCGAGCGATAAAGTCACGATCGATCATATCGATCGAGTACGAGAATAATTCTAATTGTCACGGGTTGTCGGCTCATCAACGACCGAGATGAAAACGTTACTCACAAGTGCCTGCGAAAGTCTCTGATTCGTATATAAAAACGATTAAAACCCCGATTACCAAGCCACTACGATATTTTGTTCAAAACTGTAAGGAGTACCCCCAGAAAAATTTACAGACCGATCCAAATGTATCTAGTTGCATAGATGTTTTGCACAAATTTTTTGCAACTATATACAGTGAAACTTCTATAAGGCGGACACCTTCGGTTGCAAAAAATACGTCCGACTTATAGAGGTGTCCACTTCATAGAGAGGCTACCTGGAAATGTCAAGTCGGTCATTCAATGATCCTATAAAAATGAATCGTGTCAATTTGATCAAAATTGATTGCAGATGATCGAGATCAAGTCAACGATTGAAATCCCCCTGAATAAAAACAAAATCGTTGTTGTTGCTCTCTGCAGCATAACCGGTGCGTTATACGCAGAAACTAACATCAGAATCAAGCCATCACCTGTCCGGCTAATAGAGGTGCTTATACATGTGCTCTTATGAGTAGAGCTCGGAATTTCGTGCAGTAAAAACTCCAAAAAATGCCATGTTTCGTGCAGCAAAAAATCGAGAAACGTGCAGTATCAAGTTCCAAAACGTGCAATAAAAAATATCGTCTTTCGAAGATGAAAAAGTGGACTCATACGCCTTTTCATTGCTCAAATTTTATCGAAACCGACAACCAGGTGCTTCTCCAAATTATCTTGGTTGAAACTATATCTCCGATCACTCAAAAGATGTTTATAATATGAAAATGATCTCTCAACATCAACAGATGTGAGGGGAGCATATGCGAAACTATTAATTATCGTTGGTTCCATATCATTTATTTCACGAGTTGTCACTTGTTCGCCACTTTGGACTTTGAGAATTTCCCGTAAGAATGTTAGTCCTGAATTCTTGTCGAAGACACTATCAAATTTATTCTGGAGACGGACTCCTCTACCGCCAGGGATTGACTTTATTTTCTCTTCCACCACATTAAGGATTTCGAATTGGCCCCGCAACGTCTGTCCTGCCACCATCATATCTTCGATACTTTGAGGCAGAAACGACAAGTTTGCCTGCAAAAATGTCAACTGACTCAGAACGTTCTGATTCTGCACTAGTGACTTAGCCTTCGTCACTGACTCCGCATCTTCTTCCAAATTTTGCACGACAATTTTGAACTGCTGAAAATTCTCTGCGTAGAAAAGTGCTGCAGACAGCCATGTACCCCAACGTGTTAGCACTGGCTGTGGTGGCAAGGGCTTGTTCATTATTTCTTGATACACTTCTAGACGGGATGGAGCTTTTAAGAACATCTTCTTCCCGGCATTTACCAGCTTATTCACATCGGGACAGATCGCTCGTGCTTCTTCAGCCAATCGGTGCATACCATGCACTACACACGTGACATGATGTAAATTAGCGTAGAATAATCTCAAGCCCTTGCCAGCCTTAATCATGTAACTAGCAGCATCTGACAAGAGTAGTAGAATTCGGTCTTCAAATGACTCGCCTTCGTAGAACCGCCTGAGATTGGTGTTAATGAATCGGCTTATGGTCTCGTGGTTAGTTTTATTCAACTGCTGACTCGCTATTAGAAATGCTCTCCCAAAAGTTTCCTGCGCCAAAACTCCAATCAACAGATTCGCAATATATATTCCTCTAGCATCGGTTGTTTCATCCACCGAAATGTATACGTAATTCTCACCGACAACTTCTTTGATTTTACGGAGACTTTCTTCGAAAATTAGAGGAATGTAAGTTTTGCGAAGACCACTTTTCGTTGGCACTTGATTTTGTGTGTACTTCTGGAGGAAATTACGGAATGGATCAGCGCTCAGTTTATGCAACGGAATATTAGAGGCTACGAGAGCGTAGCATAGATCCATGAAAAACACATTCTTCGATTGAGACGCTAGCAATGTCTGTTTTTCTCTTCTAGATTTTCTTTTACGGGCCAACGCTCCAGTATGCTGACCTGGAATTATTCATGAACGTGAATGCTCATTGCTCTTTCCAGGCATCTAGCCAGGATTTCACAAAACTCAAACCTGTAATGACATGCGCGTCGATTTGAGATTTCCTCTCACAGCCTATACCCTTCGAACAAATGTTGCAGTATACCACTGTACCATCCGTGGTGAAGACTTCAAATTCCTTGTTATACGGCGCAATCCACGATCGAATTTTGGCACCAAGACTTTGCGCTACTTTAGGCATCTTGAATTGACTTCAAATTTGGATTAGACACGAAATTTCGCTTAAAAACTTTCCAACAGCAATCAAAACATAAACAAATTTAGTAATAACCCCAAAAGAGCAGCCTCAATGAGAGCTATGTTCAGAATTCTCGCAATTTTATTGATTATTTTCACACTTGATGTTGATATATACTTCATTTCTTTCGAACGTGCAATAACCCAAAACGTGCAATAACACGAAAAAAAGTGTTGTAACACGAAATTCCGAGCTCTACTCATAATATATGATGTATGCACATACATGGTGTCAAAAATGTGAACAACTACGATGTGGTTAACTATCTCTACGACAACAATTTTGGAATACTTCAAGAAAGTAGGCTTCCAAGATTTTCAAATGACATCCATTAAGAAGATTCCATAGGGGAATGGTGAAACAAATCGACATCGTTGATGATGGAATTGTTCAATTTTCTCTACAGATGTTCAAATATGACATCTGGGATTCTCAAGTATGACTCAGCTATCTATCGATTTCTCAATATTCTCTACATATTACGGATATTTCGATTTATTTATTGAATATTTGGAATAACGAACGCTTAAGTGACGCCATGATTGGGGATTGCACTGTTCAATTAGTTTGTCAGTGAATGAGTACTTATACTATGGATGTTAAGATTTATTCATTGAGTCACATGACGTTACGATGAGTCAGTTTTTTGGCATGTCCGTGTATATTGGACACCTCGCTATATTGGACTTTTTTCTTCGGAACCAAACTGTCCAACTTAGACAGGTTCTAGTGTATTATATTATCATTGTTGTTGTATGAGGGTCTCTCATCGCTGCTTCGTGTAAATCCATTTTGCAACAAGAGTTGTTAAAAAGTTAATTGATGTTCGTTATTCCATTATGGTTAGAGTATGATAAGGGAAAGGAAAAATAAGATTTCCAACGAGAACCTCAATTGATTGCAAAATCATCTAAAAATTATCACTGAGGGAATTTTTCTACCATTTTGTCCAGTTTATTGGATTATTGAATGATACAATCAGAGTATATTTGTTCGTAGCCCAGAAATTTACGATTTCAAAAGGATTTACAAATCTATGGATGAGTCATTCACTAACAGGGGACTTTTCAGGGTTCTGTGTAGAATGACTCAGAAATGTAAGGATTCAGTTGGGTCGAAATTTTTTGATGGGGTCCGTCAGTCAGTTAATAAGAACACCAGATCCTTGACATTATCTCAGCATTTTGTGAGGCACCCGGCCGCAGGCGGTCGCCGAGTATTGGATTCTCCGTTTGTAAATGTCACGTCGATTGATTATTAGGGAAAGTTCCATTATGACGATAAGTTTACTCATTCTTGAAGAATCTGTCCTATCGTCATGGCCTCTCATTCTGAATCATACCGCAATCAATTGAAAATGTCATAATTGGAATGTAAATGAATTGAATTTGGGTTAACCCTAGTATAAATCATTATATGATCTTTTTCAAGTCCACTAAATATTATTCGGAAGTTCATTCTAACTAAACCCATGGAATAAAATGAGACGAGAAGGCAGAGACGGGCAAATGTCCCGTCTCTGTTGGGTTTTATTGGTTTATTTAATATACATATCCTCACCTCCCTCCATTCACTTTTTTTCAAAAGTATAACTTGGTGAGTATGAGTTTGTCTCTCAGAACTAATTGATTTTCACAGGACTTTTACAGTGAAAATGACCAATCATTTGAATCAACCGTATTACATAGTTTCAACTCTTGGAAGAAATAAAATGAACAAGGAACCATGTCGAGTATGCTTCGAACAAGACCAGGATCTTCAGGATTAGAATAGGATGGGGATGCAATGATTTTGTTTCACCTGAATCGGATTTACTCGTATATTACTCGTATAATACATCTCGGGCAATTTCGCGGGGTCTCTCTCATTTGTTGTTCGTGATCCCCAAAATTTGAAGTGATAAAATTTAAGAAATAGAAGGCAGAAGTCAAAAACATTGATAACAATTTTCCAAACTTGATATGTTCTTATCAGGATGTAGAGCGAATTTCTCGTTGCTCTCTCGTGAATAATAATATTATGAATGATATGATGATTAAATCTGAGAGCATGATATTTCGAAATGTCATCAGGCAATTCAATTTCCATGTGAGAGCACCGAGTGATTCGCTCTACATTCTAATAAGAGAATATCAAGTTTGAAAGATTGTTATCAAAGTTTTTGACTCCTGACTTTTATTTCTTCAATTTCATCATTTCAAACTTTATATTCCACAAGCAAGAAATAAGGAAGATCCCGCGAAATTGCACGAGATGTATCATACGAATACATCCGATTCAGGTGAAACGAAATCATTCCATCTCTATCCTATCCTAATCCTAAAGATCTTGGCCTTGTTCGAAGCATACTCGACATAGTTCCTTGTTCATTCCATTCCTTTTAAGAGTTGAAACTATGTCATACAGTTGATTAAAATGATTGCTCATTCTTACTGTGAGAGCCCTGCAAAAATCAATCAGTTCTGAGAGACAAACTCATACTCGACAAGTTATACTTTTGAAGAAAAGTGAATCGAGGAGGATGAGGATCCAATTCCTTTATTATAGAAATCAGAAGGTAAAATTCCACCCCTCTTCCGGCTCAATACTTTTAAGAATATAGTATATTATGTATCAAGTTGCCCAAAATGCGTTTATGGCACGAGATGGATACCGTTTGTTTTTGATCAGAGCATTATGATCAAACACATGATATGTTTGTAAGAAACCGCCACGTATAACCAAAGCAGACGGATCTTTTTTCTTCTCTCTCTCTCTCTCTTTCTCTTTCTGCTCTCGTTCGCAACTCGTAGCAGCAGGTTATGGTCGGCTCGACATCTCTCGAATCGAAGCAATGTTCGAGGGTCTGAAAAAATACAAGCCGCATTTGAGCGTCTAATGAAATCGAATGGATAAATTTTTTGAGGTGGTGAAAATTGAGGAAGCGAAATGAACGCCCCAGAGGTTCAAATCAAGGAATTCGCGATACTAGTAGTAAATGCTTATTATACTAGCCTTGAATAAACAGGGATGGGATGGTAACACTTCCGGCTCGAGATAATCAGTGATTCGGGAAAAATGTGCGAGGTTAAACAACCCCCAATTCAAAGTAAATAAGGCACGACGCCCTACTCGATTCATTTCGTCTGCTCATACTCGCTAGCGAGGCGCAATCGCGCCTCTTGATTCTTTTCCTTCGCTATTCTCTGAAGAATTCTTATAATTTTTTAGAGGAAGTATAGAAATATTTATAATATGACCTGTTATAAATATTTTCAAATGATCTGAAAACACCACGAGTTCGTCCTTCATTTGACAACGGTGGTATCGGAATAGCTCCCTGATTTCCTGTTGGGTTGAATTGTCCAATGGGTTGGCGGGATACTCTCCTTCCCGGGCTTGGTGTCGTTGTAGAATGGGAAAATCATTATGACGTAATATTTCTCTATTAAATAATCGCTTTCGTTTGTGTCTATATGTACATGCATGAGTATGTGTGTGTATGTGTCTGATAGAATTATGGAGATTGGGGAAGGTGGCGTACGAGGTCGAAACTAGGTACAGCCAAATGAACCAAAATATTGCACGTACCCTATCAAATAATCCCACCCGTGTGCAATTTTTTGCACCTCGCTTTATTTTCGAGATATTTGCAAGAAATGTTGGCGCCCAGCATGCACGTCTTGACTAGGCTTATCACGGAAATGGAGTGAATAAACAATATTCTGAAAGAACAAATCCATTCATCTTTTCTAGCACGAACAGCATACATTCATCAAAGTAATGTAACGGTCTTTAACAAAAAAAAAAAAACATTGAAAGAAACAATCAGCGTGTTCCTATTCCACGCCGTACCATTTGCAGATGCTCTAGAGATGCGCGCAACGCTCTTAGCAAGCGTGCCAACTTGTTGTTTTTGCAGCTGATGAGTGCACGAATAAGTCAGACGACTGGGGAGACGATCAACGAATCAATGTTGTTGTTCTGCTATTTGTTGTTGTCATCCGGATCCGCACTGCAGACACTGATCTTGTGGATGAGCCTCTCAGCTGCTGGGAATTTATCACAGCCATGGGTGTAAGCTGCACCAGGTATCTTGCGTAACATCAAGTACCCTGCCTGGTGCATCTCGTGCGCAGGAAATGCTCCCGTAACCTAAGCTCTCCTCCGCAGACTAGTGACCTTAGTTTGATGCTGTTCCTGAAGCGGTGCACAAGCTACCTGCCCTTCGAGCATCTACGTGGCCGTTACACACAGACAGCCATCATTGGGATGACGCCAAAGAGGCGCCGGGCATGATCAAAGCTGCCCGGCTCCTCAACCTCAGCACTGTAAGTACGCGTCTTTTCACCAAGACACGAAATTCATTCATCGCCACAACTCTGATCACACACTCTATACTCAGCATTTGAAAAATTCTAAGCATTTGAAGAATTATAGCAGCTACGCTACCCCAAGGCAAACCCTGTCTCAAGCTCAAGTTGCAGTTCTCGTGTGACGCGCATTTTGAGCCACGTGCCATCTTTCCTTTGTTTCAAAGACACTCTCTCAAATATTAATTGCATTCGTCTTGTCTGCTTAATGTTTTAGAAACCCAGATCTATCACATCTATACATTGCTGAATTTCTTAAATGAGTGTATCTCCAATGCATGGGAGGCCTTGATGATTTAGTACATGGTTGGTATATTCAGTTGCTGAAAGCACTTGCATATTTTCATTATCCTTGTATATTACCATTAGACAAGTGGATGAAAGGGCAGATGACCAACAATAGGATCAATCATCTTCTTCGTGTCACCAAACAAGTATTCCTTTGAAGGCTACTCTGAAATTCTTTGCCTCAAAGGAGGTACATGTCCTGACTTTTGTTCATACCTCTACTTATTCTTCCTTAGCACGCCTGGCTTCCTATGCCCAACAACAGGTCTCACATGTCTATCTGGTACAACTGTTGACAGGCATTGCAAGATCCAATATATAGGATTTTGTCTTCTCTGCAGATGGATAGGAGGGACAATGATAAAGACTTTGCTGTGATTAGAATACAGGTCGATACAGCTGGATTTGCAGATTCTGACCAATTTTCCGAAGTTGCTTCCAAGCACTGCAACAAGGAAAGTAGAAAATGTATAAGATCTCTAGTTGGAACTTGTGATCCTCATGTCATACCAAAATTCAACGATTTTGCCCGGGGAATTAAGATTGACTTACCAGACACATGGCCATGGGTAGAATGTGATATCTTATGGTTCCCGGATGAGTTCTGAGTTCACATTACAGGAAACTGATTCTTTTCCCTTAAGAACACTTATGTTATTCACTTGAGCGCGCCATTGTTTGCCTCCCAACGAATACTCCGTTTAGAGAACTGAAGATACAAGTGAACTTCTATGATTTGCAGATTCTTTACACGAAATTGACAAGGAGGTTGATGTCCTACAGAGCAGAACACCCTTAGTTGCTCATAATACAATTTCTGCTCCCAGTATACGGCAATATCCAAAATAATTTGGAGATTATATGATTATTTCGAAAACCCCAGCAGAGGAACAGGCTGTGCCTCCTCTCACAGCTCCAAAATTTCAAGTGGAGAAATGACTGCTGGTTCCCGAATAATATATAAGACGAAGGTAATTGCATCACAGGATTGCACGAAGGCCATCATCGTACGACCTCCGTTAGGGAGCACGATAGAACATGTCAATCTTCTCTCCCCTTCTACAAAAAGGAACCAAAACTCTTCTGAACAATCGCCACCCACGAAGGAACTGCGAATCAATACAGACTCTCCTACTCTTATTTCAAGGCTTTGAGATAACCAAAGTAAAGAGAAGAATCCTGCACAGATTCTTTTGCATATTCCAATTGTACATGGCAGTTAGTTGTCAAGTTCACATCAACTTGCATCACGATCTTTCCTCCTAAGAGATAGCAGAGATTCAGCTCCCTCTAACTAATCTCTACCAAAGTCGAGCTAGGATAAAGTACAAGGAGCACATCGAAGAGTGAACTTGTCCAGAGAGCCGAACTCATCAAATTGCATCTGACTCTCGCTCTAGCAAGGCTCAAGATGATTCGACCAAATCTCAACCGTTGGTCCATGGAGGATGGTCCATCTTTTTATTCTTAATAATGTGAATTGAACGAGGCTACTATGGCTCTCGGAGTGAAAACTGAACCCGTGATTGCCGACGTGGTACGCTTTTGCGTCGATCGAAATCGCATTCACGTTCAGACCGTTGCAACTTTCTTTCCGGAATTCGTAACTTACATGCTAGTTCGTGGTTTGGCGTGCTATTCCAAGCTCTAATCCTTCCTGGATTCCTTCATTCATTCTTCTTCAAATTTCCAAAAATTAGGAGGGGTTCAGCAGGATGTCCGAATATTCTACCACGGTAGTCGCAGTATAACTTTGTTTCACATCGTTATGAAGGATATTTCTTCATTCAAATTAATTAAGCGTTAATAGCGCTGATACGGCCATGAGCTCGATTACATTTCCTCCAGATATGTTCCTAGGTAGTCGTTACTGATGACCGCTATCTCATTATAACACGCTTCAGCACGACGTTATACCAGCCCGACCGTCGGAGTATGCGAGCGCACTAATCTGACATTTGTCATGAAAGTAGGAGGGGATGATTGGAAAGCTATTCAATCGTTAGTCGTTGAGCAGAGTAACCGAACGAGTTTGGAACTGCAAAAAGGATGGACTGGCATAATTCGCCGACGCATTCGGGAAGAGAAACAAATTCTGCGACGAGCACCCCTACACTAGCGCAACCCGCCAAGCACCAGTGTGCTCGTGCAGTAATGTTACAGGCACCAAACCGGTCAAGAGCTTGCATCAGTCGCCACTAGGTGGACCCCCAGCTTTCTCACAAGCAGAGCAGTCAACCCGAGGAAGGAAGCCGGCCCACAGACAGCAGCAGAGTCAGTCGACTCCGGACGTTGTACTCGCCGCACTGGGGCAACCCAGTGTATGAGCTGAGACCATTTAATCGTCCAGTCACTCCTCTTGTCTCCAGGCACTCCTAGAGCCAAGAGTCAGTACCCCCGGGCACCCCCAGGGACCGACGTATGTCGCATTCACTCCCATCCCGGGTACTCCTAGGATGAGGGAGAACGACTTTTTTGCAGCATAGACCAGATTCGTCCCGTCCCCAGGTACACCTAGGACCGAGACAACCTGTAGTCAGATGCACCGACTCTTCTCCTTCCCGGGTACCCCCAGGAAGAGAGAGATCGGCCCGTAGTAGCAACCCTCCTGTGTAACCCGCTCGCGATCAACGACCCAAAGGACTGTTAAATACGGCCCGGGCACACCCAGGTAGTATTCACAGTACCGGTCACTATCATTCTCGGCATGGGCACTCCCGTGATGAGGAAGATAGCCGTTTAATTATTCCGTTTTGCATTTATAACCTTAATATCATGTTTACAAATACTTTAGGGTTACCAGGTTACAAATGACATGAATTATTGTACACAACGAGCTAGTTTCACCCCCGTTATGAATTGTTAAATTTTTTCCTAATATATATCTATATTGTATTTTAACAATTGCCTGTTTATTCACAAACCCGAATTTCCTGGTACCCAGTAAATCCCTCGGTTACATGGCGCCCAGACAATGCTCGACGGTAACTAGCTCGTTGTGAAACATATGTAAATCAGATAAAGAGTAGATCAATAAGGAAAAATCAAGATGGTAGGAGTATCATGGATATTTACATTGAAGAAACCAGAGCTCATCGCAGAACTAACCAGCTATCAATTAGACACAGATGGAAACGTAGCAGTTTTGAGACAACGATTAGTGGATTATGTGAGGGGTCATGCACGAAAATTCGAGGAAAAACCAAGAGACCCTTTGGGGTTCAACGAAACAGCAGCAAAATGGAGGATGAGGCTACACAAGAAGAAGAATCTCCTATGCCCGGCAAATACACCAGAACGCGTAGCGGTTATGGAACAACCAGTTGCTCCACACATAAGAACACTGAAAAATATGAGAGAATGGAATTGCCATTTTGACGAAAAGGACCTGTACACGTTCCTAGAACGCGTTGATGAGCTTCAGAAAGCATACAGAATGTCTGACGAGGATCTATTATCGGGTCTGCCAGAACTATTACGAGGCGAAGCGCAACTCTGGTTCAGAAACATCGCAAATAACAACCTCACATGGACTTACATGAGGGAGAGTATGCGTTCGTACTTCTTATCGCCAAATGAATTAAGATTACTGGATAGACAGATATATAAACGGAAACAAGGAACATCAGAACCGGTTAGATCTTTAGTGACAGCTCTAACAACACTAATGAGACGTAGGGGAGGATTCGACTTAGAAAAACAGATAGATTCACTATATTACCAGATGAAGCCAGAATATCGCCTCCACATTCGAAGAGCAGATCTAACATCGGTAAACGATCTCACGCAAAGGGCAGAAGAAATAGGCGAGACATTGAAACAGGTCAACAAAGAGTCTCGAGAGCATCACACAACGCCTAGAAACAGTGCGATGGCAGTTACTGCCGCCTACGATAAATCCAACCATTGTTGGCGATGCGGCCAAAGGGGGCATAGGAGATTCGAGTGCAGGAACCCGTGGAAAAAGTTTTGCTCTTGGTGTGGAAAGGACGACATTCTCAGTCGAAATTGCACGTGCCCCAGAACGGGAAACGGCGAAGGGGTCGGCCCGACATCAAACCGACCCCCAGAGAACCAAGGGACTACGTAGAAACGAAAGTAGGTCATAAAAAGTATCTGGCACTAGTAGAACCAGGATCTTCGTCTTCGTTTGTAAGCGCACACGTAAAGGAAAAATGCCTCGAAGAAGAATGGGACTATAGAGAGACACACAGCTCCGTAGGTCTAGCAGATGGTTCGGCAACGGC
The DNA here is from genome assembly GCA_029851415.1 of Eretmocerus hayati. Lineage (NCBI taxonomy): Eukaryota > Metazoa > Arthropoda > Insecta > Hymenoptera > Aphelinidae > Eretmocerus > Eretmocerus hayati. The sequence goes on from CM056743.1 coordinate 108,779,448, forward strand.
AGTTTCAGGACATATAACAGGCACCATCGATGTCCTCGGACGGGAATCACACCATCGGTTTGGAATCATGAATACCCTGCAAACCGATGCGAGCAAGGCTGGCCTGGATGCAGTACTAACACAGGGCGAAGGCAGCGAGAAAAGAGTAGTAGCATCCGCTAGCAGATCGTTGAAACCGGCAGAGAAAAATTATTCAGCGACGGAACTCGAATGCATAGCAGTAAAATGGGGAATATGGAAGATGAGAGATGACCTGGAAGGTAACCACTTCCGGGTACTGACAGATCGGCCCGAAGTAGCAACCCTCCTGTGTAACCCGCTCGCGATCAACGACCCAAAGGACTGTTAAATACGGGCCGGGCACACCCAGGTAGTATTCACAGTACCGGTCACTATCATTCTCGGCATGGGCACTCCCGTGATGAGGAAGATAGCCGTTTAATTATTCCGTTTTGCATTTATAAGCTTAATATCATGTTTACAAATACTTCAGGGTTACCAGGTTACGAATGACATGAATTATTGTACACAACGTGCTTGTTTCACCCCCGTTATGAATTGTTATATTTTCTCCTAATATATATCTATATTGTATTTGAAATACATTGTTAAACGATTGCCTGTTTATTGACAAATCCGAATTTCCTGGTACCCAGTAAATCCCTCGGTTACAATTCCCTGTGCTTTTATCTTCAAAGGCGATCACTTTTTCACAATGGGAGGATATCCTTATTTCGAAGTTTAACGACACGGTATAGATGAGAGATGTCAGTGTGATCTCGAAGGTACATATCAGTCACCAGAGTGAACATGTGCAACCATACAGATGAGAATCACCAACTTCAGGAATGTTCCCCATTTGAAAAATGTAGTTCTTTCTGGCGATTCTAGAATTGCGGCAAAAATGGAGTTGCGCGGCTGCAAGCCACTTGCATATCAACATCAGCTTGCTAATAGATTATTACGATCAAATTTGGAAGACTCCGACATGACTCACTGTCTATTGATCGCCAGCAGGCACGTTTATTCCAAAGCACGCGAAGAAGATGAGCGCCTCCAAATGGAGGACTTCGTTGGAGACGTCATAAGTGCCCTAATGAGGATGAAGGCTGTAATGCCACAGATCGGGCAGATTTCAACCATATCCTTTTGACTTTTGTTTTGGAGTGGAGATCAGACATCCTTGGGGAATATTGTAGCAGCTTTGCATGGTGAAATTTCAACCGACGCCACCGGTGGTCTTCTGGGCATTTTTGAGATCATTAATCCTTAGACTGACGGCATTTTTCTTAATAAAATGACCACTTCCAAAGCGAGAAATTCACATATATGAGTAACTAACATATCGCGATGAGTTGGAGTCATGGGTGGCTCATATATGAGCCAGGCCGGCAGGCAACGGTCGAGCCCTCTGCTGTACATTTCGGAATGAGAATCTGCATTCAGTTACATCTGAATGAATTCCTGGCTTCTTCGGATGTAATAGGCAGTTGAAATCGCTTCTGCATGCACTTATATCATCAAAACACACTAAACATCAAAACTACCCCTTATCAGGGGTTGAAAATGTGAAAATTCATACTTAGAGAATTACCGACTTTTGAGAGGATTTTTGTGATAAAATGGCTTATAGAGTATCCAAATTGTAACCTGCAGTTGTTGTGAAAACACTAGTGTACATGAACTACCCCTCATAAGGGGGTGAAATTTCAAATTTTTTGAACACGACATCATGAAGGAATTTGAGAGAGGTCAATAAGCGCTCAAGATAGATTTTTGAAAACTCAACCCCCGTTTCAGGGGTAGTTGAGGAATCTGAGTGAATGGAAAAAAGATTCAGGGTACAATCTAGATACTTCATAAACTATTAGCCAGGAAAAGTTTCGGAGAATCTGATATAAGTCTGACATTTAATTTCTGAATTTTGAGGGATTCACCCCCTCGTTAGGGGTAGTTTAGATACATTGGTTGGTTTGGATGGATCTCAGAGTGGTTCACGATGCTTCTGAAGCCATTCAATCATAGAAACCTCATCAAAAACTCACTTACGATAATCAAAGTGATCATAGAATGAGTGGCTCATACATGCGCCAGGCCGGCTGTCTAAAGGTCAAGGGATACAAATGTTCGAATATATTTCCCTACATTATTGTTACACACTTGAACGGCAAAATTTACTCGATTTGTCAGAGAGTCTCTAGCGCCCACCATACTAAATCTATATTTTTGTGGATCTCCGGGTGACTGCAATCTGGAGCGTTGATTCCCAAAAAATATACGCTCGATGGATCGGGGGCACTCTTGAATCCGGCGTCTCTCGCTCTTGCCGGTCACTATCACAATGATGACCTGACTCTCTGCATGAAGATTATCGAAAGACGAGAAGCCAAGAAACCAATCTATGAGCTACCTGGGCGTTCGATAATGCGCGATCCAGCGCACATGATCAAAAATATGTGCAGCGGGGATTGTTTCAAGAATGACAATTGGGTGAAAAAGGGATTTTACCTCGATTCTATAGATTTAGCTATAAAAATAGATAATTCTGAGGAAATGAGCCACCTCATGGGAGCGCTCTCCATTATCGCCAATAGCAAGTCGTGTACTCGTGGCTCAAAATGTTTTGAAGAGACGAAATCGTTGTCAGATGAAATTCGCTATTTCGGTGTGAATGAGAGAGATGACGACGGATACATCACCATTGTAACATACGACTACATCACTCAAAACTTCAGCGACCCGTCACCGCAAACTCTCCTCCATGTAACAAATATGTACAACCAGAGTATACGTCAATGCGACAATGTTAGCAATGCTGAAATGAATCCATTTTTTGCCCAAAGTCTGTAAGAATTTGGAAAGTATTTTCGTACAGTTTCCTATTTGGAGCCGCATTATGAATCAATTTTACTGTGGCACAAGTCAAAATTCGAGCTCGGCCAGGTCGGGAACATTTTATAAAATTCTCAGAAGAACTATGAAATGAAGAATGAAGCTCCGGTTCTGAGATTTGTTCTAAGTCTTTGCAATAAAGTTGATGGTACCACAGAACTAGGCTCCTCACGTACAAACAAAGATATCCTCCAAGTTGAGGTGCGATTTTTAGTGAAATTTGTCTCATGCCTCGACGATGGAATAATGATGAATCAACTATCCTGATTAATTCCGGTACATTCTTGATTCGAAAAAGACCCCATACCGACATTTCACAAAGTTAGACCGGGAGCTAGTGAATTCTTTTTGTGCCACATTTCATAAAGGCTGGAAAGGTCCTTAAAATGTTGTCCTTGATGTACCTAACCTAAACCCACCGTCAGCCCTCTCAGCACGTGGGCTTTTGTTTGAAATTAAATTTTCAAATAATTTTTTCGACCAACTCATGTGCTATATGACTTCAAATCTGAATCTTTCAGGGATGACAGATGATGATCCAAAGTGATCGAAATCAACCGTCAGCCCTTCTGCAGACTGGGCGTTTTGCGTCAGCCCTTTGTTCAATATTCAATGTTGACAAGTTGGTGTGCTATATTTATTGAAATCTGAAACTTCCAAGGACGATAGATTATGATCCGAAATGATCGAAATCGACCGTCAGCCCCTCCGTAGACTGGGCGTTTCCGAGACTGACGATTTTTCCCGATGTAAACAAAGCCCCGCTTCGACGCCGCGATTTATATATAAGCTTTGTCTCACTTATATGTCTTGTCTCCGTAGTCTAGTGGATACGGTTCTAGTCTAGTGTCTGGAGGGGTCGGGTTCGTATCCCTGAAGTTCCATTTATTTTTATTATTTTTTTTTTCATTCTCCTTCCGATGTTATTTCAACGCGAGAAAACTATAATTCTCTGATTAGGGAACTTTTTTTCATCTTGGTACCGTTCATCCATTCAGTGTTATAATAATAGCAAAGAGGTATACACAAAACGTCCAATGAACAGACAGTATTGTTTAATTTGATCCATGTGCAGCACTCATTCATGTTGATAGTCTCACAATATTTATACATTATTTCCTCAACCACACCGTGTATATTTCAGAAACCATACAAGTATCAATACAATATTCGATTTTGACAAGTTATACATTTTTTACAGCTAACACTGCTCTTTATTCTTGGTCATATTTTCAAAACATTCGTGAACAAGAATAAAATATTTGTTCATAGCACAATAAATATCACTCATGAATTCGAGCCTGATGACGAGGAACTTCGAATTCATTTCATTCTGTGGGAGTTCGCAGTTGAAACACTAAATCAAATGCGCTCTCGAATGAATGGTACTAACAAGGGAGGACCACGTGGTCCGGGTCGCCGATCTCGCCCAAGATTTTTTTTACAGTTTTTCATCATCGAGAATATGAAGAATCCAGAGTAACTCCGTCAAACGGGCCTCCCACCCAAAGATACAGCCACTGAGATTAGCATTGCTCATATAGGCCCATGTTAAAAAGTGGTATAAATAGATATACTGGTAATGCTAATGTTTTCGCTTGTAGCTCTGGACAGGAGGCCCATTTGACGGAGTTACTCGAGATTCTTCATATTCTAGACGGTACCAAACTGTGAAAAAAATTTGGGGATGATTGGCGACCCGGACCCCGTGGTCCCCCTTTGTGAGACAGAAAAAGTTTCCTGATCAGAGGATGATGGTTTTCTCGCGTTGGAATAACATCGGAAGAAGAATGAAGAAAAAAAATTGGAGATGGCGGGATACGAACTCGAGCCCTCCAGCTACTACACTAGAACCGTATCCACTAGACCACGGAGACAAGACATATAAGTGAGACAAAGCTCATATATAAATCGCGGTCTCGAAGCGGGGCTTTGTTTACATCGGGAAAAATCGTCAGTCTCGGAAACGCCCAGTCCGCGGAGGGGCTGACGGTCGACTCCGATCACTTAGGATCATGATTTATCATCTCTGAAAGTTTCAGATTTTAATAAATATAGCACACCAACTTGTCAACATTGAGTAATGAACAAAGGGCTGACGCAAAACGGCCAGTCTGCGGAAAGCTGACGGTTGATTTCGATCATTTTGGATCATCATCTATCATCCCTGAAAGATTTACATTTAAAGTCATATAGCACATGAGTTGGTCGAAGAAATTATTTGAAAATTTAATTTAAAAAAAACGCCCATGCTGAGAGGGCTGACGGTGGGTTTAGGTTAGGTACATCAAGGACAACATTTTAAGTACTTTTCCAGCCTTTGTGGAATATGGCACAAAAAAGTTCACCAGGTCCCGGTCCAAGATCCTGATCAGGAGATTCAATGTCTTATTTATCCAAACTTTGAATGACTTTTCTACATGATGTAACGAGCTTCATAGGTATAGCTCTTCATTTCATTTCTTATATCCAATGCGTTTCCATTAAAGCTAATTTCACATTAAGAGACTCCTCAATCCCCTCATGGAATCCTGTTTCCTATGCTCTGTTCTGAAGGGCTCCACCCTTGATAGTTTGTCTTTGGCTCTTCTAACTACGCCCCTGGCGATACAACAATTGGTTTGGGAAGCTCACGGAGCGCAGCGCTCAATGTTTGAATGGACATTCGTAAGATTGTGGTCCTCTCCCTGATCTCATTCTCAGAAATATAATTCACTGTCTGGTGCTCTTTCTTCTCATTTACGAAAAGTGTGAATGTTATCGACGCGCAGCAAAGCGTTATACAGTACCTGAACCCTTTCTATAATTATGGTAATCAATGATAAAATCAATACTCCATGAGTCCATCTGACTCACGCATTCTCCACCGCGTCGAGAGCATCCCTATTCGATAGCCATGATAGATTTTGATTGTAAATTTATTCAACAGAGTCGATTTCGGAGACAAATATAGTTATTCCTACAAGAGCATATTCTACACGTCCCAAACTTTTGTGACAACGGTGATAACGCCTAGACCTCTTCGGATGACACAGCCCCACGAAACAAAAGTTCTGACCTAACTCCCAAACCATGCTACCTTTATGTTTTTGGGGTCGCTGAACGCGAATCCGGGGTCAATATGGTCCCAGCATGTCGAGATTTTGACATAACCTCAAATAATCACAATTACAAAAAATCGATCGGAGATCATAACCAAACCATATTAAATACAGTTTTGTGGAGTAACTATAGGTTCTTGGGGTCGCTGAATCCAGATCCGAGGTCGATTTGGTCCCAGCATAGCAAAGTTCTGATATAACCTCAAAAACTCGTGACTTTTCGAGAATGCTTGGAGCTGGTGATCAAACCATACTTTGTTTTGCACTTACTCCATGTTTTTGGGGTCGCTAAATCCGAATCCGAGGTTGATTTGGTCCCAGCATTGCGAATTCCTGACATAACCTCAAAAATCAGTGACTTTTCGAGAGTGCTTGGAGATGGAGATCAAACCATTCTTTGTGTTGCACTTACTCCATGTTTTTGGGATCGCTGAATCCGAATCCGAGGTTGATTTGGCCCCAGCATTGCAGAGTCCTGACATAACCTCAAAAATCTATGATTTTTTGAGAATGCTCGGAGCTGGTGATATAACCATACTCTGTCTTGCATTTGTTGAACCAAGGATGTTTCCCACCATATTCGGGAGCTGCTCCAAAGCCCTGTCTCTCAAATTCCTAAACTTAGAAGATTTGTCGATCCTATAGATTTTCATATCCAGAATCTCAGAAGGGTATCTCAACCTGCGGATTCCCGAATCCCATAACCCAAGAGGCTCTCCAAACCTACTAATTTCCGAATTTTGTAATATTCTGCTCCAAAACTTGAGAATTGGCGGGCTCGAAGACCCTCCTAAGTTTCAAGATATGAGTATCTCCAGATTCAAGAACGTCTGTGGGTTCCCAAATTCGAGAATCTTCGGATTGGCAGACTCTCTAGTTTTGAGAGTTCTCGCGAGCGTCTGCGTCCAGGGCACCCCCTCATGGTGACGGCGGGCAACGGAGCAGGCCCGTTTTCCGGCTGAGTCCCTGGATAATGGCTTGACGCCGTCATGGCAGACGCACGCGAGCGCAAATCTACGATGCAGGGGGTCGGATCCTCAGTGTCGGCGACTGGTCAGAGTGAGAAAGCGGGCCCGCAGTCGTTGTTATCCAGTGACCGCAGTTCCACATCAGTTGGTGACTTGGCTGACGTGGAATCTAATGTGACAAGAAAACGACCTAAGGGACTCTCGGGAACGCACGATTGCCAAGGCAGGCGTAACAGTTTCTGTCTCATATGTTCCAAATTTGAGGTAGAAAATCTCCGAGTACCTATCGACAAAAACATCTGCGAACTGTACGAAGAGATTTTTGAGTCAGGAATCGATCAGAGTAACCCATGGGCGCCATGCGTGATTTGCAACGCTTGCAAATCCATGCTGTTTCGATGGAAGAAAGAGAAAAATGAAAAAATCATAAAATTTGTCATCCCTGCAGTCTGGGGAAACCCGACAAGTTCGAAAGATCGTTACTTTTGTATGAACAATATCAACGGCTAAATTTCTAAGAATAAACACAAAATTGTCTCTCAACTCACTCCAACGATGACTATTCCAGATCCTTCCAAGACAGTGAAATGTGAACCCCAGACTGAGAATAATGTCAGAGAAAGCGAATCGGAAAATAAGGATTCTTCTCGTGATGGCGGTGTTCGGAGTGATGAAGATTTTCAGCCGAGTGGAAAAATACCTTAAAAACCAATCCCGATATGGGTTATTCCGCCACCTTGAGATTTAGAGGAGAAGAAAATTTTTTTGAGGCACATTAACCACCGATAGTTTTTCTTGTTTCATGTACCAAAAGAAGTAATAAAACCCCTGAGTGCACGATTTTTATGATAGGGTCTCTTGGGAAATCCATTCCTCGTCAATCAAACAACACTAGAGAAATTATTCCCTCTACTCTTCTCCTACCTCATTTCTCAGCATGAAACCATAATTTGGAAGAATTTTGATCGAATGGAATCGACGTGAAATTGGCTGAACTTTCAGAATATGTGATCAAAAATGCCTTAGAATGGGATCCTGACGATGTCTGAGCTACTTTCTAGCAAAATAATCAATTTTAATACGAAAAAAAGATTTTCAACGTTTCACATTGCAATGAAAATAGCCCGTGGCTGTTCCAGAATCTTAGAAGAGTTCATCCATGAACTTCAAACTCCGAGAACCCTACCCTTGTTGTATCGAAATAGGAATCAACAGACCTAGAAACAACTCCAAAGGCAAGAAGTGTCTACGATGACAAATAAGCCAGACTATGAATTGTTCAATCAATATGGTTCAAATATAACAACCAGGCGGATATTGGGCTCTATCCACTCTATCTACAGAATCATTCATTATTCGAAAATAGAACGCCCCATGATGAACATATACTCCCATAACAATCAACATAAATGTACAGTAATGGCCAGAAAATACATTATATAATAATCGGAAATACTCTTAGTGACATGGGTATGTCGTAATAATTAGAAAATCAATCCTACAATTCTATCAACTATCTCCCAATGATGCATTGACTCTTGAGGACTTTCTACAAACTCCACTCCTCAGACTCGATTTGACTTGAAATGCGCTTCCACACTCAGCTTTCTTTGATTCGATTCATGCCATGCGCTGGGTTTCTCCTTCCCATCGACAAATGCTCAAGGAATGATGGGTTTATAGGGAAATGTCTGGAATACTCTTTCATTTCCAATAAGATAATAACCCGAGTGACATATCTATTTTTGATAATTTGATCCCTAGTCCAGAGTGATGCTGGATTGTTATATACAAACTCGCTTCTTGCAACGAAATATGTAAAATTCAACAATCCATCGTATGAATCATGTCTATATTTTCTAAAATCCCAAATGCAACATTTTTTGTTTGAGAGTTCTTTCTTTCCGAACGAAACTTCTCTACATATGCGCAAAATCCATAAAGTTGGCGGTATTTTGTTGATAAAAAAAAATTTACCCGGATTTCCAGACTAGAATTGAGATATCTGTAATCAGCGTGTCGAGACTAATCGATTAAAAGAAAAACTGCGTGCCAACCTCGTTTTTGCTACAGAACCTATGGCTGGCTGATAGATTAGAGGGGATAGTTTTTACTCGAATGTCACGAGAAGAAATAATCGTACTTTACAACAGCGTGCGAAGGACGTATGCTATTTTTTATTGTTAAGGCGAGTACACGCTAATTTTCTGTTTGCAGCCGGGACTGAGAAGGGCGCTTCAGTCGCCCTGTACTAAAATATTCTATTCGACAGATCCTCAGAACACAACAAAATGAGTCTGCATACATATTTCTATATAAAACGTTCTGAGTGTACAGTAACCCATATTCCTTTCGTCACTTCTTACAATGTGGTAGTCCTGGAGAAGAATGCTTCAGTAACGTCGACATGATGCTTTCTATTAAAGAGTGTGTGTCGAACAAAAAGCGTATCTCTTCAAAATCTTTGAAAAAATGATCTACGCACTTCTCTATCAAATGCGTTCCCGTCTAGGTAGGGGGCCAAAACCGTGAAAAATAACATGAAAGTACAAATATACTCTCATTACACAAGTGGAACTTCTTATACGGCAGAATGTGCACATACCTAGGAAAAGTTGGTTTTTCTGAGATCTACAAGAAAGACCTGAACACTTTTTGCAGTAAAATGCAATCCCCTCGAGTTATCGAACCAAACCCGAGAGTTATAACAAAAAATGAAAATATTCTTATTACGGAAATAGAACGGCTTACACGGGGAAATGTATAGAAATCTTCTTTGATCATTCTCCGAAGATCTGCAAAAAGTTGCTCTACACTTTTTGCGATAAAATGCATTCCTTTTCAGTTATCGAGGACAGAAGATTAGAAAATTTCGAAGAAGAGCACTTTTTTGAATAGAATTAGGAAGTTTCAGAGGTTACAATTATGATTATTGTCTGATTCTGTCGGTACAGATGCCTAGGACCATATCCAACCAGAATCCCATCCTCGGGTGACAAGCGTATGTTCACGTACTTCAAAAACGTCGTGATCGTATGAAATCTCACCATATAAGTGGATTTCCATGATCCCCAGGGTCGAAATTCAAAAGAAACATTCATCTCTATCATCCATCACTGTGAAAACCAACTTTCAAAAGACAAATGAAAGAGCCATCTGTCCATATTGCGATGTGCCATCAATTTTATTGTGTTTTCCAACCGATTCATGCAACACTTTTCTCGCGTTAGGGTTGCGATTAGTTTTCTTCTACGATAGGCACACACATCCGGCTTAGAACATCATGGTGGTGACACTCAGACGATGAATTTTTTATGGTTCCGATGGGGAAAAGAGGATAGGTCTTTTGGGTAATGCTGTGTGAATGCGAAAACCAAAAGAAGATCGAATCACGGGTTCCCATTGGAAACACCTCCCTGAAACTTCTTCATTGATAGACACACCTATCTGCATCGGATTTGTGATAGTGAGGTATAACGGAATGGTGTTCGATGCTTTATAAAAATATTTATGATAGAGTCTTTTGAGTTACACGCTGAAGAATGCTGCCGATGGTAGTGAATACCAAGTACTTACTCTTACGAACAGCTTATTATTCCATGATTCTGAGACCTTTAATGAATAGGTAGGCACTAAGTAATATTCGAGACTGAATCTTGGCACTATTTGGACCATATTTGAGCATTGAGGACAAGCATTTTGGTACAGACGGAGCGTATAGCTTTGCATACCACATCTTTTTTCAGTTGGCGGAATTACTCATATCTCAATCCCATCTCAATGACCGAGTAAGAGGTTCAGGTTTGCCAAAAGACGGGGCTGAGTTCTTAGCGTCAATTCTGAAAGAGAGAAATCTCTTGGAACCTAAAACGAAAGTAACTTTCTATCAAGATCGAGATAAGAGATATTGCGAGTATTTTGAGAAAGTTGAGGAGCTAGCGCTAGTATATTGCACTGATGTCAAAGGCCTGATTGATAAATTGAAGCCGGAATGCTACAAAGCATCTGATTGGCGACTCTTCATAGACTCGTCTAAGCGGAGTATTAAGGCGGTTCTACTCCACAACACGAATAAATGAAGGAACAGTATAGCAACATGAAAGTGCTCTTGGAAAAAATCAAGTATAAGGATCATTCATGGCAAGTTTGTGGTGATCTGAAGATAATATCTATGCTACTAGGCCAGCAGTTAGGATATACCAAATTCCCATGCTTCAAATGCTTGTGGGATAGCAGAGACAAAGAGAACCACTATGAAAAGACAAAGCACTGGGAGAAGAGGTCCTCACTCATTCCAGGGTCTACCAACGTAACTGAGGAAGCTCTAGTAGATCCATCCAAGATCTTCATTCCACCTTTACACATCAAACTCGCTTTGATGAAGCAATTCGTCAAAGCCTTGAATAAAGATGGTGAGTGCTACAAGTATCTTGAGGGAAAATTTCCAAAGCTATCAGAAGCAAAGATAGAGCAAGGAGTATTTGATGGACCAAAAATCCGCACCACGCTCAGAGATAAGAACTTCATGAATGTGATGACTCCACTTGAAGAAGCAGCTTGGAGCAGTCTTGAAAACGTGACATCTAATTTCTTAGGGAATAAAAAGAGTTTGAACTATGAAAAAATTGTCAAGAAAATGGTTAATGATTTCAAAAGCTTAGGATGTAGTATGAGCCTCAAGCTACATTTCTTGGGCGACCATCTGGATGAATTCCCAGAAAACCTGGGAGACTTTAGTGTAGAGCAAGGCGAACCCTTCCATCGAGATATTAATCAAGGAAGATGGAATGTGAACATGATGGCCGATTTCTGCTAGATGCTGGAGCGAGACACAACACCAGGGGGAAGAAAACGTTATACTCTACATAGGTCATTCGAAGCAAAGAAGGCTCGCTTCAGCTCCAAAAAAGAGTAGACCTTTGCTCCAATGACTATTGCTTGGCACGCTTCAGCTCCTCTCGCAGAACTCGTAAGGAGAGCTAAGGCACCCCGGTGTCTCGGTTCTGGAGCTCGACAAACCTCCTATCATCATCAACTTCTGATCATCAGCGCCAAGCATCCTTGAGAAATCATGATTTTTTGAGGTTGTGTCAAAAACTCATCGTGCTGGGACCATATCGACCCAAGATTCAGATTCAGCGACCACAAAAACATGGAGTAAGCACAACACAAAGAGTGGTGTGATCTCCAGCTCCAAGCACTCTCGAAAAGTCACTGATTTTTGAGCTTATGTCAGAACTTTGCAATGCTGGGACCAAATCACCCTCGGATTCGGATTTAGCGACCACAAAAACATGGAGTAAGCACAACACAAAGAGTGGTGTGATCTCCAGCTCCAAGCACTCTCGAAAAGTCACTGATGTTTGAGCTTATGTCAGAACTTTGCTATGCTGGGACCAAATCGACCTCGGATTTGGATTCAGCGACCCCAAGAGCTTATAGTTACTCCAAAGAACTGTATTTAGTGTTACAAGCGGACCTGATGGGTGAGGGTAACAAATATATTTATTTAGAGTGTGGATTCTTGGAACATTGAAGGGCGGCCTGCCCTGTTGCACTCACCTTATGCAAGAATATAGACAAGAATATGAATACCCATTTCATGTTTGTATATACATATATATATATATATATATTCAATATATATACTCACATTTTGAGTGATGAAATATGCATAGTCATCATCAGGGAAAAGGTCAATCTAATTAATAAGTATTGATTTGAGAATGATTTGATTTATATGCTGATTTTGAATTTGATAATCCAAAGATAACGACGATAGATTTGATATACTGAACTTGAATGAGAATGATCAAAATTTAACAATGGTAGATTTTTCTTAGACTTACAATCATATTGATACTAAATTCCACTCCAGGATATCTTGACTCGCAGAGCTGGAAATCCTCGAGGCTGATGGACAGGTTGATTCTTTGCACGTACTCTGGATGACGCCGGAGATGCGCGGTGGAATTCAGTCGACTCAGTCTCACTTAGAAATTTACTTTGTTGTGCTCAAAACTTGGGTGAAATCTGCGCGTGAGTTTAAGAGTTACGTTTCAAGACTGATCGATTAACTGCTGTTAACACTCAATTTTCATAGCTTTGTGGTTATGAAATTTGACCTGTTTTTCGGCCGTGCGCGTAACTCAGAGTTACTGTGGGTTACGCGCACGGCGACAACAATGCGCTGAATCAACCTGTCTTCATAATTTCAATTGCTTAATCTCGAGGATACGACTCAAATGTCAGCAATCCTCAATCACCTAGGACAATCTGGGTCACTTCGGGATGGCGGGACGCCACACCTCCCCCGTTAGACCATTCCCGTCCCGGGAATGCATCCATTGCCAGTGTAACAATCCGTCCTCCCAAATGGCCCAATCATTCAAGGTTGTTATTGTGTGTTTCGTGTAATGTGCTTTTTCTCACGACCAGTACATTGAAATTTTCCCATGCTATTCATTTTTCCTCAGGCACGATATTTCTCTCTTAACGCTGGTTGCATCTTGATGAGTAATCTTCTCCTTGCACGTAGTCTGGTTGGTTAGCCATTATGCATAACGCATCCAAAGACGAGGTATAGCCGATGATAACTAGCGGTGGGGGTCGGCGATAGAAGTTTATTGTCGCACCAGCATTGATTGAGCCGCGCGTCGTCTGCTGGGTTAGCAGTTACGCGTAATGCTGCTGGTGGACAGAGGAAGGTAGGGTGGGAGACATCGAGTGAAGCGAATTATGCGCTGATGGCACTATGCGGTTGCCCGTTCTTGGTATTGTCTGCGGGGTTACCTGTTATGAGTGATACGGTGTACTCCGTGATGTGGTTCAACTCAGCTCGATCACGCAGAGCGATGAAGCTCATGCGCTTTTCTGAAAATCCTGGGACCGGTTCTGGTAACTTCCATTTTGAAGTGCTGTCACGCGGCATGGTGTCAGGGCTACTCGATGAGTTCGTTCTATTCACTATACGAGTGTCCTTCTTATGAATACCAGCGTATTTATATGGGTCGAGAATTTCACAGTCTGTAAATGGGAGCACTAATACAGTAACATCCTGCACTTTCCTAGATGTTTGGATTTCCACATCATAATTTTCTTCGATGGTGCCATCGCGCCGTAATTTGCGTCTTCACTGATTTCGCCAATAATAATATACCAAAATTTCCGTAAAAAGTTCCACCGTGTAGCTGTAAGAAGTTACTATATACTTTCAAACAGATTTCCAACTTTTCCAATTTCATCAGCACGTCTTGTTTGATAGAACGGTTTGAATAACAGAATTCCGTGTTTCAAATGTATGCAATAGTACAAATGATCGTGTGTATGGATGTGTTTGCAGTTTTTTTCTGAATGTTGTTTAATTTGAAGCTTGCAATATACTTTTGTAGGTTTTTTTTGCTATTACTATTTGGTGTAATGTGTGTTGGAAGGGTACCGTGCAGCGATTGAAAATTGCTGTACACCTGAGATTACATGCATTTGCCTGATTATCCTTGACAAAATAATTGTTACTCCCTTTCATATCGTAAAATTATCAGAAAAACTTCTTAATATATACAGTGATTTACTATCATGATGAATACTTATTATTCTCTACAAACTTTTCAATATACGTTGTTCAATTACTTTACAATATACGTTTGAATATAACCTCTCAATATACGAAAGTTTTGAATATACAATCAATTTCTATTTTAATCAATAGTTACTATTATTATTAACAAACTCTAATGCGTTCTGAGATTTTTCTTTTCTCTAAATCGAACTGGCATATGAAATCTATATATGCGAGTGTATATATGAACACATTCCAAGAGAATCCCTGACATGAAATCGTTGAAGGAAAAAGCTAATCTATAAAATGTTCCAACAATTGTGTTATTTCATATTGGGTTCCCTCATTTCGAAATATATGTTACTTAATGTTTCCGAAAGGATCTAACTATTGAAAATATAGCATTGTAGGGGTCATAGTATAAATGGATAAATATGTAACTGAGAAGCCTAGAATCTCGTGTTGCCTATTATTAGGCGCAACCGTTCCAGTTTACCATGTTTCTGTTAATTCAGTTGATTAATCTTCCCAAAAAGGAATGAAACTCATATAAAGAGGAAGTCAAAACATGCCAAATTATGAAATTCATCACTTTTTTTATCTCAAATACTTCTATGAAAAAAAGACAAAAGATATCTCTCCATTGTTCAATGCTCAATTATAAGCGTAATACGTATGATCTAGAGGGATTACATCATTTTATTCACTCACTATGTTGTCATGTATAAATATTTCACTTTCAGAATTGAAAATAAGTTGTGAAAATCATGTTCACAAAACTTTGCAATTATACTTAGATTCCCAAAAATACGTATCCCGCAACATCTCATACTGTTATTCCCATTGTTTCCCAATATATGTCTCGTCTCCCGGTGGTCTCCGTAACTAAGATGTCAGGTTATTTGTGACTGAGCGATCTACATAAACTATGCGTAATCTGTATGGATCTTCGATTCTGATGGTAATCCACGACTCGTATTGGTAATATAGACAGTTGTTGTTGAAGGTATAGCGAAGTATGTATGAATGACATTTCTTGTCGATTATTTTCAGCAAGGAATGGATGTTATGAGGTTTTTCATGGTACAAGGGCTTGAGTCCCAAGGGTAGGCTTTGGAATGGTGTGGGAGGGGGGGGGGTGGTCTTGTTGCTGTTCTTTGTACGGTACTTATCTGTGGGGGGTGTCCTGTTTTATCTGTTTGGATGATACTGGGTGCATTTTGTCACTTAATTCCAAGCGTATTTATATTTTCTATGCAATGTCTATACATTGCATAGAAACATAGGATTTTGAAGGAGGATTTAGAAGAA
The DNA here is from genome assembly GCA_029851415.1 of Eretmocerus hayati. Lineage (NCBI taxonomy): Eukaryota > Metazoa > Arthropoda > Insecta > Hymenoptera > Aphelinidae > Eretmocerus > Eretmocerus hayati. The sequence continues at coordinate 108,795,278 of CM056743.1, forward strand.
CTATGGAGACCTATGAAGAACTATGAAGGACTGAAATTTGAATTCTTACCATAGATGTTTCAAAACCGGCAAATTCTGATTCTCTCTGATTTTGATATTGAACAAAAGAAAAAAGAAGTGATCGCTGTGAGTAAAATGTTTCCCTGAATTCATGGAGTCAGTTTGTGTCGAATCGTTGAATCTCCGGCGAGCGTAAAAATTACAGAGACATAATTTGAGAAGTTAAAGATTTCGGTACGATACTATTGAGGATTCACTTCTAGACTGTTGATGCGGAAACAATAGCTGCTGTCTCTATATCATTCTGACATCGGTCTGAATTTTCTGGAGGTGGAAAGTGGAAAAGTCGCGAGAGAACTATCACCTAAGATTCGAGTCCTGAGTGGTGTATATATCCTGCAAATATTCTGGAAAAGCTCTTTCTCATCGGTTGTTGTTATGAAAGGTTCTAAGTTACCTGTTTCGAGCGACAAATATTTCGAAAGAATATATTCGATCAAGCATTTTGAAATAAAATATGGTCGCGGTTCTCCCTGGATCGTTGTTTTCATGAAATCCCTGGAGTATTTATCAGATGCTCGTATTGAGTTCACGGATTTTGTGGAGATTGCATTGAGATATTCCATTTTTGTATGGAGTAGTGGTTTTTCACGATCTCTCAGCATTGGCGTGACATTGGGACGGTTATCTTTGAGCTTGATATACTTTAAATTTCTGAGAATAATGCTCGTCTTTTCGTAGGAACCGATTGGTATGCGCTGATTTCTGGGATTCAATGAGAGTTCTGGAGGGTTTCTGGAAGTTTCAGGTAGAGTACCATCACATTGGGGATTAGTCGGTTCTGGTCTATCATAATCGTGATGGAACCTTTCATCTGAAATGATTCGGATTTGTTGATCATCTGCCTTAAGCTGCTGGGTGGAGCAAATTTCTTTGGGGGGTTCAAGGAAAGTTTGACTGATTTGTATCCCTTCTGGTTGACGTTCCTTATCATCTATGTATTCTGCGTCGAGTATAGTTGTCACTTGTTCGCAAGTGAAAGGAATTGATATGCCACATTCTCTTGAATATTCAAAAAGTGCATTTCTATCCCGGAAATATTGAAATGGATTCGAAATGAGGAGATGCACGTCGCTTAGAGTGTTTAGTTTCTGGGTGATGGTCCGGGAGTCCATGAGAGATGAGACTACGATTTGTAGTTGGTTTGGAAGATTTCGAATATATTTGTCTTGCGAGCACGTCTAAATTTCTGTTAAGCTGGTGGTAAATTGGATCGACAGAAAGGTATGGATCAGTAAGAAAATTGTGACGTGCATCGTTGAGAATTTCATGCAACTGAATATATACTATCTCATAATGGTTATGATTTACAATGAAAATCTGTTGACATCATTTATCAAAAACAGTTGTTCTGATAAAACATTTCAATACGTGTTCAGTTATTTCGTCTACGGATGTAAATTTGAAATTCTCAAAAGCATGAAAGGCTGATCCGGACAGATGATCAAGTATATGACTTATCAAAATTTTATCGAAGTATTGATATGGGGCGATGCATCTTGCTTCGACAACACGAGCAATGAACTCAATAGGATTGATGTTGTGTCTGACAAACGGCACAAGGCACTCCTCAACTGCATCGCGGGGATATTCGAAAATGCGGTCCTTCATTGTTGTTGATACGTCAACTCATGGGAGATTCAAATCATTTCATACAGAGAATGGCGAACATTCTCGCGCTGTGGCATCTGCAATGGCTATGATGTCCATAGAAGATTCATTCAATCCAGAAGAGAAAAATTCATTGTTGGTTTGGGGATTTTGCGTTTTCGTGGCGTATCCAGTTAGTTTGGAGTTGTACTACTAGAATAGTTATATGCCGTGCGTTATGGGTTATGTGTACGTAGTTTGGCTGTGAGTGATGCGCGATGCGTTACTGAATGATGCGTTATGAGTTACGGAGGGTCTTAGCAAATTTTGAAATTTAGCGTGCCAGGAGAATTGTGAATTGTCGAGTCACAGTACCTTAATTCAGTCGAAGGTCAATTTGGTGCAAATAATGTTGCGAAAACGTAGATTTTGAGACTAAACAAAGTGTGTGCAACAATATGTTTCCCACAAGGGATGCCAAAATGTTACGACCGGACCTGATGGGTCCGGGTAACAAATATAATTTATTTAGAGTGTGGATTCTTGGAACATTGAAGGGTGGCCTGCCTTGTTGCACTCACCTTATTCAATAATATAGACAAGAATATGAATACCCTTTTAATGTTTGTATATATATATATACAAACAATATAAAATATATAAAAATATATTTTAATATAATATAAAAATACTAGGGGGGGCAAGCCCTCCTGCTCGCTCCGCTCGCCAACCCCCGCTACTCCTGATTATTGATTTAAAGGAGTGGAGAATCAATAGTCCATCCATAGCAACTTAAGAAGTAATGAAAGTCTAGTCAGTTTCATTGATGGTCCTGGAGATTGTGGAAAAACTTCCTTGTAAAGGTCTCTCATTCAATATTTTTTATCCCAAAAGAAGAAGATTCTGCCAATGGCGTGGACGAGTATTGAGTCGATTTTTTTCACCACAAGGTATGACAAGTCATAGATACTTCAGAATACCCTTGGATCTAGAAAGTATTGAGAGTATTTTTTTGAAATCTGATGCCGATGAGAAGAAATTGAGGGAAGCAGGTGTTATCATCTCGGGTGAAGCATCAATGATTCCCAAAGAAGCGTTGGAGGTGGTGGATAGAACACTCCGTGACGCTTTTTACAATGACTCACCCTTTGGTCGAATATTGGTGATTTCAGGCGGGGATTTCAGACAAATCCTGCCAGTTTTGACCAATGGGAATAGACATTCTATAATCCAGGAAACTATCACATCGTCAGCCTTATGGCAATTGTTTAATGTAATGAAGCTGACTAAAAATTTGCGATCTAAGGACCTGATTTTTCCAACATCCTTCTGGTAGAGGTGAGGGTAGAATTGATGAAGTGAAAGTGAGACCTGAGCGGAAGAGTAATGATGTACGTAGAACCCATATCCAAAGACATCAATGAAGATATTGCTACGAATAAAGTTGTTCTGTCATCTCATGAAGAAAATATCATAAAATTGAATGAGAAAATCTTGGAAATGTTCGATGGTCCGACTTCATCTTACTAAGCGTTGATCATGCGACTCACAAAGGTGTAGATCAAACCGAGGAGCACACTCATCTGTAATATCCAACCGAGTTTCTGAATAGAATTAGAGACGGTTTAACTCCACATGGACTTGATTTGAACGTAAATGCTATTGTGATGTTGATTTGGAATCTGATGACTCGGAATCTGAGAGTGGCGAAGAGTTTATGTAATGGGGTTCGATTAAAGATTAGGTGATTGTACAAGCATGATATTGAAGTGGAAGTGATAAGTGGGGAGAATATGGGGACAATAGTTTTCGTACCCAAGCTAACACTAACCAAGGGTGAGTCTTTCCTGCCGTCTGTAGTTCACAGGGAACAGCTCCCTGTGGTCTCGGTATTGGCAATGACAATTAATAAGTCTCCACGTGAAAGTTTAGATAAGGTTGATATTTATATAAAACGGCCGATTCTCTCCAATGGACAGCTTCACGTTGCTCTTCCTCGGTGAAGAGATCAGAAGAATTCGTTTATTGAAAATAGATTCGATGGTTCAGATGAGATCGGAAAAGGTTGTTTGGGACGGGGTATCTGATGTTTGATATTTTTGTCATATATGATTGGAAATTCAAGTATATTAATCTCAAATTCCGTTAAGATGGAGTGAAATCTGGAGTTGGGGAAAACGGTACAAGTATATGAACTGAGGGAGCAGGTAATCTTGTGGTGTTTGAACGAACAATTCGAGAGAAAAGGTTGGAGAAGAATACGGCAAGTGCTCAAAATAATCAGATCGATCTACAGGGATTGAGTGTTTGGATGAAATAATAGCATTGCATGAAACAGAGAATATTCATTCTGAGAATTCACAGCGAATGTGAAAAATTCGTGGACTCAATTATTCGAAGAATAGAGTCCAAATTGGAGATGAAACAACGTTAGTAATTCAGTTAATTGATATGTATATCTATGATTAGAGATGTTAATGACATTGATATTACAGAACTATAGTTGCGTATGTTGACAAAGTATTTCGCGAATCTGAGTTCCAGAAAAAGGGCGATGGGAGTGAATTAGTGAGGTACGTACAGAATGGTTAACTTTGAACGAAATTGAGAATAATATTAGCAAATTAATCATCATATCAAATTGAGTATACGTGTATAAATGATGATGTATGGAGAACCATATTCAAAGACATGACTGGAGATATTTCTACGAATAGAGTTGTTCTGTCATCTCATAACGAGAATATCATCGAATTGAACAAGAGAATCGCGAATATGAAGTTGGAATATACAACAAAATGAAATTTGAAGATATACCTTCGAAAAAAGGAACAATAAGTGAGTTGAATTGGTGATGTTTCGACTATATGACACGATTTCCACACAAATCTTGTCGATTATCCAGAGATAGAGGTTTATCTGAAGGATCAATGCGTTCAAAGGAATGAAAAGAATAAAAGTGGAATTCTGGGTGTACACAAATATACGTTACAAACTTGATGTTATTGTTGTGAAAGATGGAAAGGGTCAAATTGAATCGTACGATCGTGGAGTGGAGTTAGAAGTTTGCGGTGACTTACAAGAGAAGAGTTAATTTTCTGATCAATCAGATAAGAGTGGAAAGAATCGTTTCGAAATTGATTTCATTGAGTGGTCTTTACAGGTTCAACGTACATGTGACAGTGGAGGCTGTAGATGAATTGAAATTGTTAGGTGGTGAAAAGATGAAAATTGAGAACTCGATTCTGGAAAATGAAGTTCATGTTGTGGAAGAGTGTTCCGTCACACAAAGATTTTGGTTATTGATTTTTGATTCTCGGATATACTGTAAAATTTTTCTAATTCACATTTTTTTGGAAGAAATATACATCTTCTTCGTAACCCAAGCTCACTTTAAATGTTGTAATAATTGAATAATGAGACGGAAAATAATGATGATGAGAACGAGATCATTTCTAGAAGGCTGCAGAGGGGAATTGAGAAGACTAAGGGACCTGCAGGGGCTCAGAGAAATTGACGGGCCCTCAGGGGCCCTCGGAGGCCCTCGGAGGCCCTCAGGGGCCCTCACAGGCCCTCAGGGGATCTCAGGGGAATCTCTCAGCCCCTAAGGTAAATATGGAACGTAATTTAGGTTATTGGGTCAGAGGCACTCGGGGCCCTCAGGGGCCCTCCTGGGCATTCAAGGCAGTCAAGGGAATTCAGGGGAGTTCAAGGGAATTCAGAGGAATTCAGGGGAATCCAGGGGAATTTCATTCTTACTACTATATATTAGGGGGAGATATATATATATATATCATTCAAATTCTGAATGATGAAATATGCATATCAATCATCAGGGAAAAGGTCAATCTAATTAATAAGTATTGATTTAAGAATAATTCGATTTATATGCTGATTTTGGATTTGATAATCCAAAGGTAACAACGATAGATTTAATATACTGAACTTGAGTGAGAATAATCAAAATTTAACAATGGTAGATTTTTCTTAGACTTACAATTATATTGATACTAAATTCTACTCCAGGATATCTTGACTCGCAGAGCTGGAAATCCTCGAGGCTGATGGACAGGTTGATTCTTTGCACGTACTCTGGATGACGCCGGAGATGCGCGGCGGGATTCAGTCGACTCAGTCTCACTTAGAAATTTACTTTGTCGTGCTCAACACTGGGGTAAAATCTGCCCGTGAGTTTAAGAGTAACGTTTCAAGACTGATCGATTAACTGCTGTTAACACTCAATTTTCATAGCTTTGTGGTTATAAAATTTGACCTGTTTTTCGGCCGTGCGCGTAACTCAGAGTTACTGTGGGTTACGCGCACGGCGACGACAATGCGCTGAATCAACCTGTCTTCATAATTTCAATTGCTTAATCTAGAGATTACGACTCAAATGTCAGCAATCCTCAATCACCTAGGACAATCTGGGTCACTTCGGGATGGCGGGACGCCACATTAGTATGGTTTGGTTATGATCTCCGATCGATTTTGTGTATTTGAGATTATTTGAGGTTATGTCAAAATCTCGACGCGCTGGGACCAAACTGACCCCGGATTCGGGTTCAGCGATCCCAAAAACCTAAAGGTAGCATTGTTTGGGAGTTAGGTCAGAACTAATCTTTTGTGGGTATGGTGAAGAGATAGCTCTACTAACAACGTCACAGCCAAATTAATAGACAATTGATTCTTTATAGGAATTTACTCTTTCCGAGGATCTATGCGATTTTTGACAATTTTTGAGCTCACTAAGAGTTCATACGTGAAATGGAAAAATATTGAAATTTAGCAGATAGAGAAGAGAATTTCAAAGTTCCAACCCATTCATAAGCGGAAAGTATAATGACAGATTTTATTGCTATCATGCAATAAGTCAGCTGAGATTTCCTAGGGATAAGGATTTCCTGAGACAATATTGAAATTATAATTTGAGAGCACACGCTAATTTCTTGAAGGATATTCCTCTCAAATAAATAAGTTGATCAAGAGTCAGACGATGCACTCTGCCCGGTTAGGTTCAATGAAACATTGGTAAGCTCAACTTGAAATGCACTACAGATAGCTTTTTGTGCCACTTCCTTTTCACACACGCCAAATTTGTGGATTATTTCAGAAATAAATGAATCAAAAACTGCAATCAAAAATGAATTTTGTCCACAGGAAGGATCACAACTCACGTTTCAAAATAGGCGGATTCGACCATCAACTACTGCGTATTGATTTCAATATTAATATAAAGGGCAAGGAAATATGCACGATATGAAGGGTTGATTTCTTCTACTTTGCTTCTTTGCCTTTCCTTCTACTTTGCTTCTTTGCCCTTTGTTTGTACCACGATCCATTCATCAACCGAGTGTTAGAGGCATATGTCCCATCCATATTCGTGATTTCTTTGGCAATAAGTCCTACGAGAATGTAGGTAGTACCTAGAACTACCAATTCTACTGGAAGCACATTCAACGATATTTTCAAGTGGCTCATTTCAAAGTCTAAAGCTAGATATGAGCCAGGAATGCGAGTGACCTGTGTTCCTGGCTCATTACACTCCCAGCACATGTTCAAATCAAAATATTCGGAACACAGAAAATCCTGGAGAACTTTCCCCCCTCTGAAGTCGCTTTGGCAGTTAACTGATAGGGCAACGATGGTGAATTCAACTATGATACATTTTGGACAATCAAGTCTATGAATGTATGAAACATGTTGGTGCATCAAATAACGAAGAAAAGGTCCTGTTGTCTTATTTCATGTAATATGATCTAGGTCATTTTTCCCCATATGGAATGACACAATACAGCTCTTACATTATAAAAGTCAGGTAATTTCCCCGAATTAGCAAAACGTCTAATAGCGCGCAAGAAACACAAGTCTTGTCTACAAGCAAGTGCCTCGCTGTCACAATTTTTTTGATAGTTTTTGAAATTTATGTATGAAAAAACTAATATCCTCGCAATGTTATCGACGACTGCTGTGTTTTGCAGTACATGTTTCTTGCCTCCTATTAAGTGAATGGAACCTTTCCCATTCTCAATGAAGGGATCGTTCTTTTTCACTTACTTCCGAGGGTTTCGCGGTGAGTGACACGCATAGTGGAGTTCAGTGTGGTGTATCCACCTTCTTTTTGAACATATCTTGGCTGACCAAGAGGTGGTGGAGATACGTTTTGTGAGCAGGTTTCCTCTGTGCCATCTAGATTTTGGTCAAGAACACCAATCTCAACGACGACTTGACCTAGAGTTTCTGAATCATCTGGAGCATCTTCATTACGACTTTTCCAGTCTTCTTTATAATTAAGGCAGACAGAACAACCTCCTTTGTACGATTTCTTCATCTCACCCTCTATTCTCATCGCCAACTCTCTCCTCGTCTTTGTATTTTGATGGATAGCTTCTAAATTTTACCCAAAGTATTCTGGTATTGATATCTTACCAGTAAGATTCATGAAATCACGAACATACGAATTCGTACCCTATAAGCAATCCCGAATATACCGAGTTCCTCATGTTTAGTATGCAGTCGCGTCCACAATGAGAATTCGTAGATAAAAGGTGTGGAGAATTGATTATACCAGTCAAGGCAATAGTACGGATTTGGTTGAGCAGGTATAAAATAGTCTTGACTTCCAAACTCACATGAGCCTCATCTCTAAGCTGATTGATAAAGTCCATGATATTGTGTGATGGTTCAGAAAAGAAGAATTCACCGTTTAAGGGTTTTTCATCATCAGGAGAGAATGCTGAGGCATACGTTTTGGAAGGTTCAATTTCGGTTTCCAGGGAATCGAGATGGATATCAATTATTTCATTTTTCAAGGGAGCAGTTGATAAAATTATTATACCATTCAGTGATTAGAAATTTCCCTCAATCATCAATTTTACCGAGATAAATCATGCTGTTTCTGTAGAAAACTCCCACATCAGAGGGCTTCTCTGTGAAGGAACATGACATTGATGCAACAAGTTTTGATATGTCTGTACATATAGCAGTATGTGGCTCTTCTGGGGATCCAGTTTCAAAATTTTCCAAACAACGAATATTCAATCACTCAGTTCAATGTTGTTCATCGATGAACTAATTGCAAACAGAAAGGCCGAAGAATGTTCCACCAAGATTTCCTCAGGAGGAGGTACCTTACTCCTGATTAACTCCAATACAAGATCCATAGCAAAAGGTGAGTCAAATTCTTCACTTAGTGCTTGAGCTACTGGAGAATAACTGTTCTCACAGACTGTTACAAGAGGAAAGCAACGGGCCGCGTTCATGAAGTGGTTCTTCATCCGACTTTTTTCTATCAAGCCATTGATGCACAGCACGATCATGTATGTCCCTTTGACTTTCATGAAATTTTTATATAGATCCAGTCGTTCATTCATGGAATGAATCCGATGGAATTCATCAACGCCTAGGCTTTTAGTGATTGGACGGTACTCATCAGTAAATGCTAATTGGTGGACTGCGTCAGACTGATCATTGCAATTTTCTTTGAAATTGATGATATTCTTCTGGACAGAACTGTTTTGTTCATGATTCGAAGATTCGCTCGTTTGTATAACTTCTTCGCCTTCATCGATGACGGTATGAATGTTGATTGGTAAATTTCCTCCAACTTTTATAAACTTTAATTTTGACAGAATACCATGATTTCCATCAATATTATTCCTGGCGTCTTTGAACCCGGTCAAATATAAATTTTTGCGGGTTGTTCTACCACACAGCTTCTCGCAAGCATCTTTCCATACTGGGTGAATTTCTTTCTTGAGTACGCATTGTGAAATTTTTTCTGATCCGTGTTTCGAATATTGGGAGATCTCTGAAGACAGCAACGATCCCTACTGTCGACACCAGTGCTTCTCTACCCCGTATACTTGTAATAACGGGTTGTTTCATTGATTTGATGTTCTCACTCTCTCAATATAAATCAGCTAAGACAAACGGATTTTGACTGAAAATCAGCTGTTTTAGCTGATTTTCAGCTATTGTGGCTGATTTTCAGTGAAAATCCGTCCATGTTAGCTGCAAATCAGCTGAATTAGCTGATTCATGTTGAGAGAGCACAAGACCTGAAAAATGAGAGTGATGTATCAGTAGAACCAGCCCATGTTCATAATATTTTCATGCCAGATAGAAGTATCGCTAGCTTTTGGCAATTATGACATCCATAGAATCACAATAGCTGAAATCCTTTGAGTTGCGAGTATTCTCAAATTTGAGAAGAATATTCTATTAACTAAGGAACCTCTATCCATCGAGACAATTCAGGGTCGATGAGAACTGAAATCATCGACACATTTCTGAAAATTCAAATGTCCAAAGTCACCTCTACCAAGGGAGACTGTTGAGTCTGTAGACTCAATGGTGTAATTTGGGTTCGTAGATTGAAACTCACAATTGATAACAATACTTAGGTCACTTTAATAACGGATTGTAAATACTATGTACAAAGAGAAGAGATGTAGTGTGCTCCGTGTCACCGCGATATCTGTCTGCACAGCTGCTTTAACGCCGGAGCGTAGACTTGCGCATGCTCACACATACACACATAATCGCACGCATACTCATGAAGTATGAGTAGATACAACACTTCCCCTAGTGAAAGAAAAATCCATGCACTACAGGGAAAGTGCAGGAATGTAAGTTGGAAAAGAAATCTCGTACTTGATTGTAGAAAATTTGAAGTGAAATGTAAATGTAGAAATTATTTTGATGCAAATACCAATTGAACCTGAATGAGGCGTAAAATAAAAAAAAATCATTTGTAGTTCACTGGCGTAAACAACGTGAATTTTCATAGCAGACACTCTCAAAATTTTGTAGCAGACACAATTCCAAATTCTTGTAACATACACACTTTCAACACCTTGTGAGTCCTTTGAGAACACCTTGCAATACAATAGTAGATTTCGCAACAAGATTTGTAGAAATTTTTTCGAATTCTTTTTTAGAAATTGAAAGAAAAATTCTGTACACATGTTCGTATTGGGAACCAATCACGCAGAAATGGCTTTGAGCATGTACAAAAGTGTAAAATGTAAACATTTTGAATGTTTTTCAACTTTCCTCTAGCATTAGAACTTTTAGAAAATCTGGTAATAATTGTATAGAATACTTGGTTTGACTAGTCCTTCCAAATCAAAGAAATTGTAGATATGGTAAACTCCTGTAGATAGAAATTGTAAAGATTCTTGTAAATGAAAACTATGAATTCTGTAGATTTTTGTGAATAAAAATTCTAAATTCTGTAAGTTCTCATGAAAAGAACATTTTGAATCTTGTAAACTTTCGTGAATAGCAGAACTGTAAATAACTTCGAAAATATCAGTAACTATTGTTCACTATTCCTCACGTAATCGACCACTGTAACCATTTAAATGTTCGTATCACTCCATGAAAACACTTGTAGATTTGAAAACTGTAGCTTGTAGTTTACTTCTGAAGAATTTGCTGCTTCCTGCGTTTGAACTCGTAATTCTCCTTAATCTCTAAAGCTGCTGTTGATGAAACCCAATCAGCTTCTTGTATGTGGATGTTACTATCTGCTTCCAAATGCTGAATCCAACGGTCCGAATTTGAAGTGTCAGGGACGAACGGCTCGAATTGAAAATTTGGCACCATCGTAGTCGTAGTTGAAGGTTGAAGGTGTCATTGACGTGCTGCCAGAGGCTGTATTGCTCGGCGGCAAATCCGGCATCACTGTAGGGTTTTAGCGCGCAAGTGAATTCGCACTAAAACTTTTGGCGCGCACTTTGCGCATGTAGTTGTAGTCGCACTTTCGGTAAGTAGTTGCATTTTGTTCATGTAGTAGCATTTTGCGTATGTAGTTGCACTGTATGTACTTTAGTGCTGTATTTGTAGTCGCACGTAGCGTATCATGTAGTCGTACTGTATGTACTCGTAATTGTATTTTTAAGTACACTTGTTTCAGACGTAAACTCGTGCCGTAGCACATATACCGACACGAGACGAATGCACTGAGATTACCACTGAAAATGTACTATTTGTAAGGGGGTCACGGAAGCACCGTAGTTGCACTGTAATTGCACTGTAGTTGCATTGTTATTGCACTGTAGTTGCATTGTTGACGTAGGCTGTACTCTGTAGACTTGTAGCATGTAGTACGTGTAAGTCTATTGAGTCTAGATGGATGCACACGTTTTGACTGTAAAACTCATGCCGTAACGCAACGCGCGAAGGCGGGCGTGCACCGACACGAGAACAAATGCACTGATGTATTCACCTATTCTGTGCCGTAGTGCATCGCATGAGCGAGCGTGCACCGACACGAAATGAATGCACAGAATACTTCACTGTTTGTAGATGTAGGCTGTAGGTATATGGTTTGTAGGTACTTGTAAGGACTGTAATGAGCACTCACACGGATGACTTTGGCGCACGGCAACAGCTGTAACACGGACACTGCTGCTACCCGTTGCTCTCCGCCGAGATTCGCACTTTTCGCACGTAAAAAATGCATTGTAGTTCACTGTATACCACTATACGCGTCCTTGCGTTGTAATGGAATGCACTATACTTCACTGCATTTTACTTGTACTTGCACTGTAAATGCTTTGTAATGAGCTCAAGAGTCCATCCCGTGAAATTGAAGCACGGCAACGACTTGTAGCTTTGTCATGGCTGCTGCCTTGTAGGTCTCACCGTTGAGGCGCGCTTACGCGTTACCCAGAAGTCGAAGTTGAGATCCCATCCTCGTCATCACGGTTAAGTCTGTGAACTTAATGGTGTACTTTGGGTTCGTAGATTGAAACTCAGAATTGATAACAATACTTAGGTCACTTTAATAACGGATTGTAAAAACTATGTACAAAGAGAAGAGATGTAGTGTGCTCCGTGTCACCGCGATATCTGTCTGCACAGCTGCTTTAACGCCGGAGCGTAGACTTGCGCATGCTCACACATACACACATACTCATGAAATACGAGTGGATAGAACAGAGACCTTTTGGAATCCATAAGCCACTGGAACCATCTAGACTCAATGGGAAGAAGATTTGTTGTGATTCCCTTTAATTCATGCTTTTACATATCATATACATGAACCTAACTTGATGGATGGTTCAATTACTGGATAACTTACCATGAGGAGCATGAAGAATAGAGCACTAGACATTTGTTTCAGTTGTGCGCCAACATGTCTCAATATCAACTAACTGGTGATCAGGCAAAAAGTATTGGCTAAGCCAACTTGCACATACCAAATATGAGAATGTAGATATTCTAACAACAGTTCTACCAGTTTTCGCTATTACTGTCTTGCCATCCTTGAACACTGAGATCTAGTATTTTATCTCATAACTTCACAAAACGCAAATCCTTCTTATAACCTCCTGCATGTTTGTTTCAAGCGACTGCAGGTTTTCAATTGTAAAAGCAATAGGAGAGCGTATTGATATCACTCATTCCCATATTGGAAGGTTCACTTTTGTTCATAGATTTATGGGAGTAGTCATCGATGGTCAGTGACATTCATGAAAGGTGCTTTGGATAACTCAGATGATAGATTATGATTTCGATAGATTGAAGATTGTGGTTGATTTCACACTACAAAGGAATTTTTGACTGACCATCATCGATAAAACCTTTCAAGAATGTGCATTGCCAGAGAATATGAGACAGAAATCGGGAAACGATGGAAAAAATATGTGTTAGGTTTGGTCAAAATTTGGAATGTTTTCTCTGTTGAAATTAATATTTTTGTTATTGAGGTTGAAGTTCAAAGATTTCCTAAGATACCAGCAACTAGATTCGATTTGAGGAGCTTGTAGATTCCCCCAGGAAATGGATTCAAGTTTTCAATCAAAACAATCATAAAGGCGTTATCACATTCAGGACGGGGAGGGGCAGTGTTGTTTGAGAAATTGTTGGGACGCCAATTCAGGCCGATCAATTCACTGCCGTTACTCACTCCACTCCGATCGTTTTGATCCGAGGCCTCGGTTGCGCGCGCGAAAATTTCGTCTGCTTTGTTATGATCCGGCGATCATAACATCACATTTTACTTCAACTGAAGCGTTCGATTTCTGATCCCTGATAATGAGGCCTATTCCGAGTGATGCTCTGTGCACGGTGTCCTTGAACCAACTTTAAATGAGTCGGAAGACCACCTCGCCAAATATTTTCTTAAATGGTTGTTCAGGGCTCAAATAACATCTTCCAACTGTTTTTAAAATCGCCTACGTTAGAATTTTCAAATAAAACAACTTTTATGATTTATTCTGGAAAAAAGTGTCAAAAAACGACTTTGACGCGCTTTGGCGATGATGAACGCTTAGTTATATGCTCCAAATTTCACAAAAATTTCGTCACAAAGTGCAGATGGTTCATGACACTCTATCCCAAACGATTCGCAATGTAATACGTAGAGGGAGGGATAGGCTTCGTGAGCTGTGACTAATGCTTGGGTAGAGAATCAGATATGGCGAATATAGAAAGGTCCACCTATCTTTATTGGGAAATTTGTCGTCTGCTCACGGCTCTGTCTTCTTCTTACTCACATTGGTCCTAATCATATGTACACAATGCCTTGGACTCTCGGCAAGGTCCTCATCGCGCAACAAAAGCTCTCACTCCGGTTCTGGAGAGCTTGCAGGTTCGTCATACCTGCTCCACATCTCGCATTTGAGTGAAGGAGGTAGCTCTATCGTAGTCCTAAGATGCCACGTGCTCGCTTTCATGAAGAGAATCGACTCAAATTTTGGGTATTGTGCATGAAAAAGGAGGTGGGAGTGCAGAAGCTGAGAAGAGACATGGAAGACTGCTCCAAAAATGTTCAGCGATTGACGGTCAGAATGATAGATTGACCTATCTGACTTACCTATGTCTGACATATAGATAAAGGTACTTGATCATTCTGACCGTCAATCGCTGAACATTTTTGGAGCAGTCTTCCATGTCTCTTCTCAGCTTCTGCACTCCCACCTCCTTTTTCATGCACAATACCCAAAATTTGAGTCGATTCTCTTCATAAAAGCGAGCACGTGGCATCTTAGGACTACGATAGAGCTACCCTCTTCACTCAAATGCGAGATGTGGGGCAGGTATGACGAACCTGCAAGCTCTCCAGAACCGGAGTGAGAGCGTTTGTTGCGCGATGAGGACCTTGCCGAGATTCCAAGGCATTGTGTACATATGATTAGGACCAATGTGAGTAAGAAGAAGACAGAGCCGTGAGCAGATGACAAATTTCCCAATATAGATAGGTGGACCTTTCTATATTCGCCATATCTGACTCTCTACCCAAGCATTAGTCACAGCTCACGAAGCCTATCCCTCCCTCTACGTATTACATTGCGAATAGTTTGGGATAGAGTGTCATGAACCATCTGCACTTTGTGACGAAATTTTTGTGAAATTTGAAGCATATAACTAAGCGTTCATCATCACCAAAGCGCGTCAAAGTCGTTTTTCGACAATTTTTTCGAAAAAAATCATAAAAGTTGATTTATTTGAAAATTCTAACGTACGCGATTTTAAAAACAGTTGGAAGATGTTATTTGAGTCCTGAACAACCATTCAAGAAAATATTTGGCGAGATGGTCTTCCGACTCATTCAAAGTTGGTTCAAGGACACCGTGTGTGATCAAAATAAAAGCCCGATGAGAGCTGACAAAAAACCAGATCGGATCTTTACTACGCGATGCTGCTGTATTTTTGTTGGAAGGAATGCTTTCAAGCCCTCAGAATCTGTAGCTGCCAGCACCATCAGGCAGCGCCACAGGCTGTTTTCTCCTCATCTCTACCCCCGTCTAAACTACAGTGCGCCGGTGCATAGTCCGGCTTCACATCCCTCGTGCGTCGCCGTCTCTCATCGCACACTCGGCTCGCGACACTCGCCGCATAAGCATCTCGTGCATCTTATACCTTTGACCAGTTTCCTACTTGATAGTATTAACTATTCTTTGTTCACTCAGAAGATCATAACCTTGTGTTTAGAGTTACTCAGAGTGTTCTCAATGAATATTTTTTTGTCGTGTTCACAAACAAGTCGTGCTGTCTCTTGGTTTTCGCACTCCAACAGGTTATCGGCCCGCCGCAAGGACTTCGTTGTGAGCCACGCTAGAGCTAAAACTTCGAAAGAGTAAGTACATACGGGGAAGTATTAGATGAGTGCTGTGCTGTGTTCGCGAGGATATTCAGACGAGTGGAGTGTTTTGTGTCAGTGCCGTTCAGACGCAAGCCTACTCAGAAGAATTGTGCTCCAATTAGATGTGCACGCGGGAATATTAGAAAGAAAATCGCCGCGGTGCATCGAATCTGTATACGAGCGGGGACGCCGGAAATTTTAGAGGTACTCGTTCCTTGTCGAACAAAAGATCGGAAAATGTGCGTGTAAATAGAAGTGCTCGTTTTTTTGTCTCGTCGTGATAGAAAAATCGTGCCTTGAGCGCACGTGCAAGCACGAACACGTTCGAATTCGGAGAAATTCGAAGGGAGCGAGCGTGGCATGTTGGGGCATGTGTGTGCGCGCATATGTGAGCTGATGATGCGCGAGTCGTTTGTTTCCGTGTTCGCGGAAGGCTCGGAAACGCTTGCGGTGCTTGTGTTTTTCGTTCGGTTGCGTCGATTTCGGAATTTTCGGAACAGCTTGTCGACGCCATCTTGAAGATGTTTTCGTTCAAAACTGGGTTTGCGCTGCGTGCGCATGCATAGACGGCATACAAGTGCAACAAGTGCACGGAGGTTGCTTTGTTGAACTATATACAAGTGCGGATATGCCTCCAAGTTAGCGCGTACTCGAGAGATCGCGATACCGAGATTCGAGTGAAATGGCTGGATTGGTAATCTACCGCATGTATTTGCTTGTTTTTTCTTCTCGGTAGGATCTTGGAGTAAATATAACGTATTACTAAAATCCGCGAATATTCAAATTGTTCAGAGAGGCCTTCTCTTTGATAGATATTCAGATAGTTTAGATTTATAGGTAAATAGTTGAGCGAACGTAGAATAATATTCTCGTAACTCGCATCTGAGATAAACTGTGTGGTGGTACCCACGATAATCTCGAAAAAATGAAGAAGTAGAAGAATTAGATGGATATGGTGAGATGAATGTGTAAAAATCGAGAATATGCATGAGATTTATTACCGATATGCAAATTTGAAATAATGTGCGGTGCATAAATTTTTCAATTTGTGGACGAGTTTTCTTTCTTGCTTCGGCATAGATTGTGTGCAGCGATCGCCCCTTACCACACCTATTGAGTACGATGCGGTGCACTTACTCACAGTGAAAGGGTGTGCATAGCTTGTGTCGGGTCAAGAATAATTCTCTGTCACGATTGTGATCATTTCAGTAATAAAATGACCACTCCTTTTAGGACAATGTCAGACGACCCAAGTAACTCAGATGGTCCAACTGGTGGCAATGACGACCAGTCAACCATAAGAAATGATCATCCAGGTTCCCATGCGAATGCGCAAAATCAACAAGGAATCACTGACCAAACAACACCACCGGCAGTGAGTGGCTCCGGATCACAAACCTTGCCTAATACTGGTGCGCGAGCAGAGAGCAAAACACAAAGTGTCTCAGAGGAACCAAGAGTGGAATCCTGGGTGTCCAACACAGGTAATAGTCTCATATATGAACAATGGTTAAGATGAATCCAGATCTGGCAGTTTTGAATTTTCCTGAGTGAATGAAAACTGTAGTTAGAAGGTAGATGACTCAGAATATTGTTTACGGAGTAGATGAAAACGTTCAATCAACAAATGTTATGAAGGCGTTTAGATGACTCAGATGATTAACAAGATTATACTTGGTTAAATTACAGGTGCAGTTTATACAGCTACTCGTCCAGAATTCGTAATGATAACACCGTCTGAGCGGCGACTCAGAGAAAAATTGAGACAGGCTCAACAAAAAGCTGAAAACTGGGCTGAGGTATCTAAAGAGGCGACCCAGGGGATGCAAACACAGAGGGACCAGCTGAAAGCTCAAGCTGAGGACTATCAGTCGGCTGCCTCAGCAACTCAGAGGGAGAAGGAGGAACTTCGAAGAACCACAAGGGAACTTGCTGATCTCTGGCGTCAACGTTTCCAAGGGAAACGGGAACCAATGCTACAACTCAATCAACCTCAGAAGCTGCAAATCAGCAAGCAGCAGGGGTGAATTCGAGTCTCAGACGCTTAGAAGAATCAGCTCAGGAGTCAGACCGTGATACGATGCCCGACATATCAAGACGCTTAGATGCCTCTAACCACCAGGTACTGAGCTCTACACCTCTTGCTAGTTCTTTTAGACCGTTGCAGGCTCGACAATCTCACTTAGACTCAACATTTTAGAATGAATCTTTGCGTGTAGAAAATTCAGATGTGCTTAGCTTGAACATCTCAGGCACGCTTGTGAATGACTTGAATGCTACCTTGTTACAAGTGAATAGTACGTTAAAATCAACGAATTCTGGGGAAGTATCGGTCAAAAGAGACTATGAATTGACTCAGAAAGCTCCATATGATCTATGGCTAGACAGTTTAAAATCCGAACTTCAGACTTAGATATGAGAGTTTCCACGGAACTTTTAACTTTTGTGTTACTGCAGTGTTCCAGGAGTATTTTGAACTATTCGGAGTGCACAGGAGTGGCATTTCATAGTATTTGGCATCATTCAATATGGACTACATTCTCTTTTGTTGAAACGCATCCTGATTTGTCGATAGCAGACCGCAAAAGAGGATTTTTGGGTAGTTTACAAACGTACCAACGCGATTTTTTGAATTGATAAGGCTGTAACTAAAATACCTATGCCTCAACTACTTCAGTGGAATGATATATCCATCTACTAATCTCATATTTTGAGAAAATCATCGATTCAGAGGTGTGCGCTGATTTGGCTATGGAATCAGCTCTCATTTATCGATGTAACCGAGTTTTGTGGGAAAACTTTCTCTGGCTATTGTTTACGAAAATGATGAAATACCTTGTGCGAAACGGAGAATTTAGCAATGAGTTTTCGAAGTTAAAAAGGAGACGAATCGAATCCCGTTCGGTTTGTGAGTGTGCGTTGATCCGGACAAATTTTATAAAGGTTCAAAGCTCATAAAGTTATCACGCCACTGGCTTTGAAAATGGTCATTTTTTGATGTCATACTCAGGAGACGCGGAGCACAGGGTTGGGACGTTGTGCTCTTTTTTCTTTATCACAAAAGGGATATAACCGCACTGTTTTGAGTTGCAATCGCCGATCGGTATTTCTGTGAGAAGCTGAGGAGAAATATTTGAATCCGGATGGTAAGCTAAATAAGCCTCTAAATCGAGGCTCTATCGCGATTTCCTTGATTTCTACATAGTATACGGCTGAAATATGAACAAAATAACACCACAGTGTATTCTAGAAATTGAAATGAGACTCATAGCTCTTGACTCGATTTTGGAAATCTACATCGAATTTCAGAGAAATCGATGATGGAATTCATCTTAAAGTCAAGTCAGGCAAAATATAATCCGTATCAATCGTCCTGACAATGTTTTGAATCGAATCTACTCGATTGGAGTTGATTCACAAATTTTTCAAGAGTGGAATTCCGTACTTGTAGTTCTGAACCAGATACCTTGGCTTGGAAGAGAGTGGCACCACTCTTTCTACATGTTTTCGAGGTCTCAGTATCACATAAAAACCATTTCAAACGTGTGCGATGGAAAATTTTTTTTTCTATTTTGGAGGGTCAATAGTTAAAAGTTCCATGGAAATCCTCATATGTTACATGTGATTGACTCAGATATACCTGCTCTTAGATTATTCACTGCCGCAGGGATTCAGAAGAGAAAGATCCTTGTTAGAGATCTAATTATAAATCACATAGATACGCACTATCACAAGAAAGTAATTAACATCAAAGACCCAGTGGAGGTTCTGCAATTGGAAACTATAAGGAGATCAGAAGTAAATCTGACAGATACAAGCGTGAAAACGAAGCTCTATCGGTCGCGGATGCGTCCAAACTAATCTGTCAATCAGTTCTGTGATAGGTTCGATGATTTGATCAGGGAACATGAGATGTGCGGAACAAAACCTATAGATGAAAGTGACAAGGAAGCGATGTTTTACCAAGCTGTGTCGGATAATAGTGAAGATTTGCAACTCTCAGAAATGATTATTAATGCTCTGAATAAAGACATAACGCTTAATGAAATGGAAAATCTTATGTTACAGTTTGAGGCTAGCAATAGATCAAGGAGCCACTCAGGAGTTCGTGTCAACACTGCTCAGACAGAGAGAAGATGTCATAGATGTGCCAGACAGGGCCACCTGTGGGTGTCCTGTCCTTTAGCAGCCAGAGGTTTAAGGTACTGCTACTATTGTGAGAATGACATTAATCACAATAGAAATGACCCGAATGGTCCCTCACGGAACAATCCAAGAGATGGTATGTACCTGCGAATTTCAATCAAGCTAGAGGTAGAAGCGGAAACTCCCCAAGTCGTGGAAAATTAAGTCAAAGCAGAGGTGGCTTTGGAGGCAAAGGTAGTAGAGGAGGGATATCTGGTGGTGGAGGTATTGGGGGGCAGAGTAGGAAATAAGATGGGTCCCCCGTTTCCAACACCCGGAAGGGAAAAACGTCAAGATCAAGAGAGGGGTCGTCTGAGACTAGCAGGTAACGCAAATATTCATTCTAGTTCGAGCTCAAAGATTACTTTCATAACAGACTCGGATGCTACCGATCACATAATTGATGAACAAATTCATCTCAGAAAGTTCGAAAAGAGTGCAAATGAATTCATTTGTAGTGCAAATAGGAACGAGTCAGCAAATATCTCTATTGATGGCAGGGGAAATCGATACTTAAAATCAAATGTCAATAACGAGACGATTCTGTTGTTTAACGGCATTTCTGCTATGGATGTTTCAGAAAATTTGATTTCTCTCAGATGTTTTGCAGACTTAGAGTCAGGAATATACTTAGATGATGAAAGGTTCAGTATTTTCGACAAGAATACTGGCTCCGAATTTTTCAGAGGGAAATACGAGAAACCAAATTGGTTGATGTCGTTGGAGGTGGAGAATGATTCAGATGAAACTCGCAAGTCCTCAAACGAAGTTGATGAATATTCATTTGTAGCTAGGATCGGTACGGTCAATGAAATCCTCCAATAATTGCAGACAGACATCATGGGAATAGTAGAATCAAACCGAAGTCCTTCAGGGGTTTTGGGAAGAGGAAGTCCATCTGAGATTGGGAGGGAAGAAGTGTCGGATTCCGGGTCGTCCATAGGTCGAACGGAAGTTGATGACTTCGAACAAAATTTCCTAAAAGATCGAATAATTCAATTAGATGAAGATTTAGGGAAAATGCTCCTAGAGTGCACCCAATTGTCACTTAGTTCAGAGACTCAGAAGCCACATAATTTTGATGAAAGAATGCTATGGCATTCTAGACTAGGAAATCCTTCGCTCGACTGTTTGAGAAATCGTCAGAAGAAAGAACCGGTGTTGAGCAAGGCTAGGTTTGATGAGTCTATACGTACATGTGAGATTTGTATGGTAGCAAAAATGGAAAAACTACCGTATTCAGAAACCAGATCTAGAGCTCAGAGACCATTAGGAAGGATTCATATTGATAGAATGGGACCCATCAAGCCCGCCTCTCGACCGGGCGACAACAGGTTTATGATCGTTTTCATAGACGATCATACACGGTATGCAATGACCTTTGCCATTGAACATAAGAGTGAAGCCGGCAATTGCTTGGAAAAATCCCTGTATAACATGAGAAACTTGCTGGGTAAAAATGAAAAAGCATGCACTCTTAGAGCAGATAATGCTGCTGAATTCAAAGGAGGTAAATTCTTAGAAGTGGTAAAGAAAGAGAAAATCACCTGTGACTTTGCCCCACCTTACACGCCGAAACATAATGGTACGGCGGAAAGGTTTAACAAAACACTTCAATGGAAAATCAGAGCCTTGATGCTGGACTCGGGTTTACCAATGGAGATGTGGACTTTCGCATTAGAAGTTGCCGTGCATTTGTATAACAGATCTCCACACAAGACGCTTGAGTTTGAAATACCGCTACATAAAGTGGTTCCAAACGTCAACCCTCATGTGGATAAGATAAGACGTTTCGGTTGCCTAGCATATGCGAAAATTCCATTACCAAACTCAAAATTCTCAGAAAGAGCTGTTCGAGTCTTCTTGGTTGGGTATGCTAAATCTGGGTACGTTTTGTGGCACCCAGACACAGGGAAGTTCATACATTCCAGAAATGTAAAATTTAATGAAAAAGGAATTTTCAAAGATAACGGAAAAATCCACTTAGAAGCTCGCTCAAGAGGTCCAGGAAAGCTTTAACTCCAATGATAACAAAATTGAGTCTTTGGGAAATTCAGAGGGTGCAGAAGAACTTTCCACAGTTCAGATCGAGCCAGAGGTTCAGAAGGGGAAAGGTAGACCGAAACAACGGAAAAATGATAATGTTAAGCAGCGGAAAAATCCAGAGAGACAGGCAAAAACAAATAGACCTACTTGGTCACATTTCTGACGCACTGAAGTAGGATCGCCTCTCGTAGATGTGAGCCAGGGCATTGAAAGATTTTCTCACGAGATTCACTGAAACTCAGAAGTCGGAAATGAATTGACCTATAATTTTCTAGCTCGAATGAACAAAGATCCCACTAGTTTCAAAGAAGCCATGCGTTCAGACGAATCTGAGAACTGGAAGTCAGCAGTGAGAGTTGAATCAGACTGCATGAATAAAAACCAAGTCTGGGAAATCGTTGATAAGCCAATTCGGGATCCTAACGGGGAAAAACCGCGAGAGTTAGATTCTAGATGGGTATTCACGAAAAAGACAGACTCAGAGGGCAACATTATCTATAAGGCACGGCTTGTGGTCAAAGGTTTTAAAGACACTAAAGAGTATTCTTTGAAAGAAACGTATGTTTCTATGTCTCGGCTGTCAATCATTCGATCAGCTACTGCCATTGTGAACGAATATGACTTAGAAGTTTGTCAGATGGAGGTAAAAACGGCGTTCCTTGATGGAAGATTAGATGAAAATATATACATGATGATTCCAGAAGGATTAGAAGTGAGTGATGAAATCAGACGAACTGAAGTATGTAAATTGAAGAAGGCTTTATATGGACACAAAACTAGCCCAAAGAAATGGAACGAGCGGTTCACTGAGGGAGCCTTGGAAGTAGGTTTAGAGAAAGATATGAACGAGTCATGTTTGTTCACCTGGAGATACCAAACACGGTAGGGCTGAACCAACTTTAAATGCGACTGAGAGAAACTCCCGAAATTCGAACGGGATATTCAAGTATATGGGCAAATCTCAGGAACTATGCGGTTTCGACTTTGAAATTTCGAGAATTTCCAGAATGGCAGCACATCTCCGATAAACTTTTGTTTGGTCCAAGTAATGCTCAAACAATGATGAAATACTTGCGTAAATCATTTTGGAGCCCCGCCGTGGATTTGTGAGGGTGTAGAAGTTTTTCCCATGTATTTGCGTGGGACCCTCATATTTTCGTAATTCTAATTGGCTCGTGTGTATGTGAATACATGGCATCCTTGGTGTTGGAATAGAAGAAGAGAGATGAGTTCAATGGTTTACAGTGTTTTCTGAAGGTCTGTGGTACAAAATGTAGATGTGCCTCAACCGTCGAAACGCTCATTTTCGTCATTTGTCGATCCTCACAAGCCTCGCATCGCGACCGATATGAGGCTGTAGTAGGGGCGATTCTCATAGGCATTCCTTGAGGTACAAATATCAGTTTACACGTGGTTTCCATCCCAACGGAATCGAAATTTTCGTGTGCTACACGAAAAACGATTTTTTTGACCCCATTTACGCGAAAATAACTTTTCTCATTTCAAGCCGCATCGTCGTGCGGAATCGAGCACACTATCGTTCTTGGGCTAGATTTGTAGGTTTTTGGATGTAGAATAATATGTCGTTTCTACAGATACGAAATATTCACCGCCCCGAGTGCTGCATCCATTAGAAGAGCGATACAGGAGAAAATGTAGAATCGGAGTTCGCTCCAACGAATCATCGGCACTCCGACGCATTGATAGGCACAGCCTCGGGCGAAAATTATATGTTTCTATGTATTATAATCCATCACATATCCAATTTTCAGACCGATCGGTGAACCGCCCCGCCTGTGGCGAGCTAAGGCGTGAGAGAACTATGGCCCTGTTCGGTCGAAAATTGTGATTTTGTCACGAAGAAGCGTCTCCCAGTACCTTTCTATAGCAATTTTTAGACTTCTGAATGATGCAGAACTATTAAATATGAGTAGATCTTCAAAATGATCTAATGCGAGCGGCGGAAATAACGCGACTGTTGTTCTGACAACGTGAAAATAGGCCTGTTCGGCCAAACCGCATACTTCGTGAGATTTGCCCATATATCTAAATACGTTACCAAAAAAAATTTTTGTCGTATGTTATGAGGCCGATTTCGAGATAAACGATTCTCGATAAAACGATTCGAGATAAACGATTGAGTCTCGGGAATCAGTTTTTATCACCATAACCGTATAGACTCGTGTGGTTCTGGATCATACAATGGGCTACTGTTTCAGCATTCTCAAATATCTGTTCTACCATCAGAAAAGAGACAAAAAAGATGGTAATGCACTATAACATGCTCAGACGATGGTCCGAAATGAGACGAATGTTCGAGCGGAAAAGTTCATTCATCAATCTATGTGCAAGAGATTGATGAGCGTTGGAGAATTCAAAATCCGAATTATTCGAAATATTGATCCGATTCCCTCAGAATGAAATTTATTACAGGGTTGAGGATGAACTGTTACGTAAAAAAACGACTCTCACACTCACGCGCTCACAGGTACAATTCATCCGAATATCTTTTTCCAGTATTGTCTCACGGTAATTTTGGTTACTTACATTACATGTTTTCGGCATAATCCATCGATTGCTTGATACCGTAAGTATGATTTCTTGAAACAAAATTTATTATCCTGTTGATGCAGAATTTTGATAGGATTGATCGGAAGATCATCAAAATACTTTCTTTCATGGGGCCCTTGATTGAGTCAGAAAATTGAGGTTCGCACAGATTGGATAGCATTTCAATATCAACCAATCGATGGATTATGCCGAAAGAGTGTAGTGTAAGTAACCAAAATTACCGTGAGACAATACTGGAAAAAGATATTCGGATGAATTGTATACCTGTGAGCGCGTGAGTGTGAGAGTCATTTTTCCACGTAAACGGTTTATCCTCAACCCTTTAACAAATCTCAGCCTTAGAAAACGAATCGATTTCTCAAAAGATTAGAATTTTGAATCCTTCAACGCTCATCAATCTTCCGCACATCAATCAATGTAGAAACTCCGCCGCTCGAACATCTGTCTCATTTCGGACCATCGTCTGAACATGTTATAGTGCATTACCACCTTATGCGTCTCTATTCTGATGGTAGAACAGATAATTAAGAATGCTGAGATAATTTCCCATCGTATTATCCAAATCCACACAAGTCTATACTTGTTTTTTTATAAAAACCAATGGACCATCGTCTGAGCATGTTATAGTGCATTACCATCTTTTTCGTCTCTTTTCTGATGGTAGAACAGATGTCTGAGAATGCTGGAACAGTAGCCCATCGTATGATCCAGAACCACACAAATCTATACGGCTTTTGTGATAAAAACTGATTCCCGAGACTCAATAATCGTTTATCTCGAAATCGACCACATAACTTACGACAAAAAATTGTTTGTTAACGTATTTTGACATATACTTGAATATCCTGTTCGAATCTCGGGAGTTTCTCTCAGTCGCATTTCAATTTGGTTCAGCCCTACCGTGCAAAACCAGATGGTATTGCTAGTACTTTATGTTGATGATATATTGTTGGCAGAAAATTGTGCTGTAAAGATGAATAGCATTAAACCTCACCTCAACTCTGTATTTGAGATGGAGGATCTAGGAGAGCCAGAAGTGTATTTGGAAATGAGAATCAATAGAGACAGAAAGAACCGTATAATAACTATGACTCAACCAGAGTACATTGAGAAGTGTTTGGAACGCTTTGGGATGAGAGACTGTAAGCCTCATAAGACGCCAATGGAGACGAGACAACTCAGAGGACGAAATCTTCAGAGGATAGACGAAACCTCAGATGCACTCAGAAAAGCACCCTATAGAGAAGCAGTGGGCTGTCTGTCTTATCTGTCAGGGACTACGAGGCCGGACATCGCCATCGCGGTGAATGTACTCTCTCGCCAACAGAAGAATCCCTCAGACGAAGACTGGAAAGAAGTCAAACGAGTCTTGCGATATCTCAGAGGTACCTCAGATGTGGGCCTTATTTTTAGAGCTCAAGGGAACAGCTTGACTGCAATGTCCGATTCTAGTTCTCGAGATTGGGATGACTCGTCAACCACAAGTGGCTATATTATCAAGCTGTTTGGAGATCCAATCGCATGGCGAAGTCATAAGCAAAGTCTGGTTACGAAGTCGGTTCACCAAGCAGAGTATCTTGCGATGAGTGAAACCTGCCAGGAGATAATCTACCTAGACAAAGCTATTAGGGACATAACTGGGTGTACTATGTACCCAGTTACTCTCAGATGTGACAACTTAGCAGCAAAATATTGTACTGAGATGGACGGATGTCATAGACTCAAGGATTTTGACGTCGATATTCTGACGATCATTAAATCATTGGCAGATAGGGAACGAACGGGCACTAAGAGTCCCGTGGCGATCACTCACGGTGATTACATGAAACAATGCGTGTTAGACGGTAGAGTCAAAGTGACGTGGATTGAAAGTTCTGAGAATGAAGCCGATATTATGACAAAACCCTTGCCTCTAAATGCTCACCTCAACCTTAGATGTAAAATCATGAATTTAGACGTATAGACTATTCAGTGAGGATTAGCACATGCAAGGCCATCCAGTTCAGCAATCTCAGAAGAATTTGCCATGGCATTGTCTCAAATGGAACGTTTTCTGTTGACCACTCTCTTAGATTCGTCAAGGCGTCAAACCCTGGAGGAAGACGACGACAATGAAGAAAACTATGGAGATGACTGGGATGAAGACGAAACAGAGGCGCAGTAGGGAAACAGCAATCCCGGGGCTTGAAGGAAGGGAGCGTTGAAATAAATGCTCCCAAGCCCTCAGAATCTGTAGCTGCCAGCACCATCAGGCAGCGCCACAGGCTGTTCTCTCCTCATCTCTACCTTCGTCTAAACTACAGTGCGCCGGCGCATAGTCCGGCTTCACATCCCTCTTGCGTCGCCATCTCTCATCGCAAACTTGGATCGCGACACTCGCTGCATAAGCATCTCTTGCATCTTATACCTTTGACCAGTTTCCTACTTGATAGTATTAATTATTCTTTGTACACTCAGAAGATTGTCAACTTGTGTTTAGAGTTACTCGGAGTGTTCTCAATGAATAGTTTCTTGTCGTGTTCACAAACAAGTCGTGCTGTCTCTTGGTTTTCGCACTCCAACAATTTTCTCACCAACTATTTAGTGATGTGATGTGATTCACGATTTTCAATTTTGAAAACTTGCCGCCATTCTTTCATTTCTTGATCTTCTTGTCAATGTGGTGAGCTTGTGACAATCAAGTTCTCTCTTTGTTTAGAGTGAGATTTCCTAGTTATTTTTGGGAGACGAATAACATTTCTAGAGCGACTCGGAATCATTTCACTCGTCATTCCATGTGACATTGAGGTCGAATTCCATGATCATCAAATAACCAGCATGCCTTGCAGCTCTGATTTTGCGCTACAGTAGAGATGATTTATAATTGAATGAGTATCACTAAATAACTGGTACAATGAACCGCAGCAGCGTCGTGAAATAAAGATTCGATGTGGTTATTTGTTAGATCAAGCTGATCGATCTTTAATTTTAAGCATATCAGAGCATCCGTGATGGGCTTCGTTTTCGGCCATTCATCAATTCCGCACCGGATCGCAATCAAAATCGAAGGCTTCAGTTGAAGATTATGTTATGATTGCCGCAACATGTTCATGACAAAGCAGACGAGATTTCGCGCGCGCAACCGAGCCTCGTTTTGATCCGAGTGAAGTGAGTCAATGCAGGGAATTGATCGGCGTGAATTGGCGTCCCAACAATTTCTCAAACAACACTGGGGGAGGGGGGAGGGGGGTAGGCACTCATGCGCATAGAGGCATAGAGCCTGTTGGTGGCGCTATATTCAAATGGAACACTTCAAACAGCCGGGAGATGCCCTGTAAGAGCCACAACACAACCATCGTAATGATTGTAAGAGTCTAAATGAATATTGATCAAGTATCTGAGATTCCGATGACAACGCACAGGTGAACTAGTGTCATTTGTACTTGGAAAGGCTATTTTCATTGGATACCTTGTTGAGGAACCCTGCTCAAGCTTAAATTTCAGTATGGATTTGATATTCGGCTGTACAGAGCAATGCCTTTGTATTACCAGTTTATGTACTGGTTTTCACACATACTCAATTGGATGTATTATATTTTTTGAGCATGTGTACCTGTGAGCTTCGTTTGAATATGAAGTTGTATCGAAGAATTTCGATGGAACGATTTGAGATGGTGGAATAATACAGATAGAAATTTGGCAAAGTTTGAGAAAATGATTTTAAACGCGGTTAGCGTCTTGTCTCCCGATAGTGCGGCGTTTGGATGTCTCTTCAGGGGCAGAGTACACGCACACTATCGGGCTATGCCCGACGCTGATGTTAGTCGCATCGGACCGTCCTTATATATGAATCGCACCCCAATTCGTGCGCTTGCGAATTTGACGATTTGAGGAATTTCAGATGGATTTGCCGTATTATTCGACGAAAATTCCACACATCTCGGCAGGTTGCGGCTCACTGCGATCGGATAATGGACTAATGGGGTGCGATTTATATATAAGGACGCTCCGATGCGACTAACATCAGCGTCGGGCAGAGCCCGATAGTGTGCGTGTACTCTACCCCTGAAGAGTCATCCAAACGCCGCACTATCGAGAGACGAAACGCTAACCGCGTTTAAAATCATTTTTTCAAACTTTGCCAAATTTCTATCTGTGTTATTCCACCGTCTCAAATCTTTCCATCAAAATCCTCCGATGCAACTTCGTATTTGAACGAAGCTCGAAGGTACACATGCTCAAAAAATATAATACATTTAATTGAATATGTGTGAAAACCAGCACATAGACTGGTCATTCAAAAGCATTGCTCTGTACAGCCGAATATCAAATTTATACTAAAATTTAAATCTGCCGCCAGAGCGCATATATACATATATATATATATATATATATATCGAATTTAGTTCATTATCATGCTCAAGTTTCTTGTTGATTTCCCGTTAAATTTGCTGATAAGCAGTGAAATAGTTGATTTCTGACTCAGAACTGGCCAAAACGCTATGAAAATGGAAAGTTTCCATTTCAAAATTATACACAATATCCGCGTCCTTATCCTCATCGGTAAGTGCAGCTGTCTCGTATCGCATGCGATCGATGAAAGGGAGAAGTTAATGTCCCAAACCTCGGTTTCTATGAATGCTTAGATTTTGATCATTTCGCGTACAATTTATCCGCCAAAGGACTGTTAGATTTCTTTGGCATATGCACGAGCATGTTGAATAAATGAATCACATATGATCTGATCGAGGAAAACCATGATACTCACTTCACATTCCTCGTGGAAGAGATGTGGCATCCCGAATATTCTCTCAATGCGTTCAAACAAAGGCTGGCTATTGTAGAAACCTATCATCGTCCACTTGATCTCTTTTTTCGAATAACCTTGCTCTAAATTGGATACGTGCTGCTAGAGCTTCTCAATGGCATAATTTATACAAAACTCCTAAAACAGTCGGAGTGACAGGTTCCGAAAGCGTAACACCGAGAACCCTGATGAGGCAATGAGTTTGACTAGGCGGCTGCAGTGAGTGAGCCATTTACGTGGGTGACGGTCCGGCCAAATAGCTGAGCGTGAATGCGCTTGGCCAGAACGTCACTTGCGTTGAAGCAAAAACCGCCGATGAATCAAAAATGGGTGACTTGAATCGATTACAAAGCATAGAAATCTGCGCACAGCGCAAAACACTTTGCGCACGTCGCAAAAGTTACAACTGTGCGCAAAGTTCACTTTTGCGCACTTATTACGGGAACTCGTGCGTGAAAGTACTTTTGCGCCCTTGTTATTTAATGTAATATTCAAATTGCCTGCTAGGAAGATCAAAAACTACTTTGTAGAAAAACTTCTGTCAGCTATCGTGCTTTTGACTTTTACCACCCAAATCGGGACGAAAAATACATTGGTTCTCACCTAAAAGACATTCCAACAATCATCCAAGAGAACGTTCTCATACTCTCATCAGTAATGTGTGAATTTTTGTCGAACCTTGTCGAGACATGATGAAATTTTGCTCCTTGAAGTCTTCACGTTACCTATGGTCTTCATCATAGGCAATGATGCAAAGACCTCCTTATTTCTAATCTGCGTCTCGTTCGACCAGCCTTCGAATGTCATCGCAAAATTTTGTGCATTTGTCTGAGACGGTATTTCCCGCACCGAATTCACTGGACTCTGACAGAACCCAGTCATGGTTTCCTCCGTTGAACAATAACTCCAGCATTTACTGCAGTTCTCAATACTGATAGTGACTCGAATACAACTGACAAGATTCTGAAGACCCATCATAATTAGATCAGGCCGAGGATGAGACCTCCACATTAGGTTGAGTGGAATCCTATTATACAGTGCTCAGAACTAAACAGTTATTCTTCAATTACGGTCCACAATAAAACAAAATTTCTCTGATCAGAAAAGATGAATGTCATTTCTGACGTATCTTGAGCTGTTGGATACGAATCCGAACCCAGAACAGCACTTTTTCCTGGCTGTTTCCGAATTGTGGCCACATCCATGGATCATTAAAATACCTAGATATGAGTTTTAGCGTTTAAGAGGACAGTATACACCTTTGACAGCAATACGAGGGGTAGGATAGTTTTTGTCATCAAATTTCACGTGAAAGACGTATCTTTTCAAAATTTTGGTCTCCCGTAGAATGCTAGAAAACTCCCTGGATTTGCTAGGACTCCCTAGGTGGGGTATTTCTGTCCTGGACGAAAATGGTGACTAGATAGGACAAAACCAAGGATGAGGTCGGCTTGTCCGTTGAATTTTACGTCGGAAACGTATTTTTCGGAAATTTTCCAGGATTGCTAGGAGCAACAGATGTGAGGCAGAGCAAAAGCCACCAAGGAAATGCCTAAAACCATACAGCATCAATGTGCTTATACGGAGCTGGGAATGTGTGATCTTTGGCTCGATCGTTGCCTTCCAACTCCCTAGCAACGCTAGGAATTCTCGATACATGCATTTTTGACGTAAATTTTGACGTAGAATTCGACCCTGGTCTTGGTTCTAAAATATCTAGTCACTATTTCGGTCCAGGGCGAAAATATCTAGTCTAGAGAATTTAGTACATTTAGGGATTTCTCTAGCTTCGTAAGGTAGGAAAAAATTTTGAAATATACGTTCACGGGGTAGAATTTATTGACGAGAACGATCCCACCCTCAGTTCTGCTGTAAAAGGTGTCTATTATACTCTAAAACGCAAACCTCATACCTAGGTATTTTTCTAATCCATAAATATGGCCGTAACTCAGGAACAGGCAAGAAAAGGGGCTATTTTGAGTTTGGATCCGTATTGAGCAGCTTAAAAACGTCAGAGACGACTTCCACCTCTTTTGATCAAACAATTTTTGTTCATTTGTGGACCTGTGTTATTTGATGATGAGAAATAATGTAGCATCTCATGCATGGCTATGAACTCAAGTTTTTGTGTACTTCTGAATATTGTGACCCTAGTTCTCCACTTCTACTTGACAAAAAACATATCGGCCTAGTGAGCGAGACTAGGAGACAAGTTTTCGCGCCCTTGCGCTCGAAATTTTTCGTCCCCAACTGAACACGATTAGTTTTGAGAATCATTCGTCAGGACAACATGTGCATCACTTAGTAATTGTATCTCTGCTATTCAGTGCTCGGTACAATATAATGCTCTAAAGCGCCCAGAAACTAATGCAGTTTGAATGAAGGAGTCATTACACTGACTGCATATATGAAAGTATGCGTTAATGTAAAAGATATAAATCTTGATGCTGGATGATGATAGTATGGAGAGCTTATCAATAACAAGGTTCTGGATATACAAGTACAGTCAAAATCTCAGTTAAAGAGGTCCAATAAAATATGGAGCAATAGCTTGGAATGGCATGAATAATCGAGCTGCATGGATGGCATATGAGTAGTTCCGCGCGAAAGCGACCTATGAAAAGGGGTCATGTCTCGGATCTTTTTTTTGACTTTTTGATTCGATTCTATGTCCCAAAATATGAACTTTTAACGACCTCTGGGGTCCCAGAAAAATTTTTCCCGGCCGTAGCACGCACATACCCGCGACGAGTCAGAAAATCTCTGACAAAAATTTGACGGTTTCTCTTCAGAAAAACGTAAATATCTCAAGTTTGAGACTAGATGCGTCTACGTGGGTCATCCCATTCGAAAGGTCTTGAAAAAATCTATCAAAATCACTATTAAAAATATGATTTTGGAGTTATAAACAGCCTGTACAAGCAAAAATGTGAAAATCACAAAAATATCGATTTCTCAAAAACCCAATTTTTTAAAATTCTGAAAATTTGATATTTGATGTAAAATTTTGTGTTCTTTCCGGAAAAAATGGTCCCATTTTCCTTTTTTGACTTTTAAGTTGAGTTTTTGCCCATTTATTGGCTCTACATACCCCCATATGCGCAAGACGGCTCCACGAGCAGCCACACAATCGCTTTTACTGCGCATGCGCAGAGATTTCAGACTCTGGGGCCCATTTACTCCAATGGCCGATGAAATTTCCATCAAAATGACCACTGGTAGAGTTTAGTTTCGTTCTGCGAGACCAGAATGACAGATCATTGAATAAACTTCAGAGCCACATCCAAAGAATTCAGACCGAGAGGCGTAAGTTAGGGGTCTTGGTTGCTTCTTCCCGTACAACAATGGGCCAATGAGAAGGATATTTCCCACCCGTTCCATGGTGGTTGAGCTATCTGCTCGGAATGTTTCGATTGAAAAAACTCTTGATTACGACAGAACCTCTGTCTGCGATAGAATTTGATACGAAGAACGGACAGGTCAGGCATGGATTGGGTAGCTTGTATCAATAACAGAAAGGAGCTGCTTATGTACTCTCTTCGAATTTATATTTCTCTTTAGTTTCTAATACAACACTACGGAAAACTCTGATATGGAAAAGTAACAGATTATTATAGATATTTCAGAAAATATGGACCTCTTGGCGATATAATTAAAATACTACAGTCGTTTCTTCTTCAACATCTTGCAGTCTTTGAAATCTTCCGATGTTGAGAACTTCCGGACTCGAATCGTCTCCTCATCAATGGGTTCGAAGCAGTGATAACCTCTTGTTCCTTCTACGGTTTTCACCAACTCACTGCGTTCATCTAGGAATCTTTCACTCTCCTCGATTTCTCTGTTTGGAACGAATAGTGTTATGATCTTGGAGTCCCAAGTTTTAGTCCATTGGACGAGATCTTCGACAGTTTGGATTTGACCTGAGGTAGGCCTTTGTAAGCTAGCTTTCTTAACTGAGCGTTTCAAACAACCACCCAACCCATCACATGCACCTTTGCCATGCGATGTGGCACAAAAATGCCATTCGCCGTCTAATCCAAAGTCCTTGCAATGATGGCACAAGTTCAGGAAATTAGTCTTGTTTTTGTACTGTCCAGATGCACCATCTGTCATGTATATCATCTTGGTTAGATATCCAATCTTTTCCTTCACAATCCTAATTAGATGCTTTTGGAACGTGTACACGGTAGAAGTGTCGTGCTTCAATCGATCAGTGATCATAATGATGTTGATGTGTTCTATTTCTCCTTTGCTATTCCTGAAATAAACTACCCACGGGTGTATGGTGCACTGATCGTTATTCCAAAGATGCTCTTGGACTTCGTCCTGGAGAGTAAATGCAAGATTTTGCGAAAAATCTCCGCATGCTAGAGCTTCTCCTAACAAAAGTGACTCCCTTCTCTGCTTCAAGAATCGAGATTGTTCTTTCGCAATGAAGTCGTGCTCTCTAAGATCTTTCAAAGACTTGGGGAGATTTTTTAGAATCACTTCCACCGGTAGAGTTAAAGTTTCCAAAAAACTCCTAAGAAACAAAGAGAGGAATACATCAGATTCATTAATATTCTTCTGTGAAACCACCTATCAAAACAAAAATACCTATCCGTGCTCGTCCACTGTTTAAAAGTAACCTGTGTGATATTTTCATTGCTCAATAGAGTCTTGATTTCATCAATAACTGTTTCGACCCCAGGACATGAAGCACAGTTCCCTATGAAAATATCATCGATTGAATTCTTAGAAGCATGCGCATTTTCAAACCAAAAATATCTCACCGAAGTGGCAGGCTAATGTTGGGGGATTACACTTTATCCTACTCAGTACATGGTGGTAAGTCCAGTTTTTGTTTGTTTCGTCCAATGACTCCAAGTCAAGACCATGCAACAGCAATTTGAAATTTTGGTGGATTTTGCAGACACACACTGTATGCGTTCCACTGGCCCCAGCCAAAATGATATAAGGTGGACGAGCCTCTGCGAATCTTGTAAATCCAACTAAAATATCTGGATTGCTGTCTTTGAAATGCTGATAGGCTTCTTTCAAATTGCAAAGCAACAATCTTTTCTGACTCTGTAAAGTTTGAAATGTGGATATGTTAGTCAAGATCTCGATTACTATTCGAATAATTAGTACACTTCATTGCGGATTCCCAATTGCCATGTATCCCAACATTCCCAACCATTCATATCAAATTACAGCTCAATACCAATCATACTCACTTCCACTCTTGATCCATCAACTTCGTGTGCCACATAATCCCAAATACCGGGCATGATGCGGCTTGTATCATCGGAATCGTAGAATTCTTTAATTTTCTGTAAGACATTGCGATCGAGGGGTCTATTTGTTTTAGATGGAACCAAGCAAAAGATTCCTTGATCCTCAACCAGTCTCTTTACTCTGATCGATGTGTATTTCGAAACTTCCATAGCTTTTTGAATCTGGTATGCAGACCATGATTTTGGTAAAATGGATAGAAGCCTGTATTTTTCTTTAGTATCTTTGCAACTTGGTAACTTTTCTTTCAGCTGTTCAATCACTTCCTTGAAATATGCTGCATTCTCTGAATCCGACTTCAGATTAGGAATTTTCAGCTCTGGATTGAGGATCTTCATTTTTTTGGCCACCGACCCAACCACAGCACCGAAAGATTCGTCGATTGATCTCTGAAAAACACGACTTTACTGCAACCAATGGATGAAGTAAAGATAGTTAGCTCAGTATTAATAATGTCCTGCTTACCTTGCTAGTAATCTCAAGCTGGAAGTTTGGGATCTCTAAAATTTGCTGCACTTCCATGATTTTACTCTTCGCTTCATTGATTCGATACTCAGCACTGACCCCCGACGAAGAAGATTGACTCCCTGAAAGCTGCCCTTGAGATTGAGATTTTGGATCAGATGTTTGAGACCCAGTTAGCTCATCTAACAATTTCTTTACACTGCGTTCTTCAAGCCATTGAGGAATCCTGATGTACATGCAATTCGAACACAATTTCTGACCAGGAACTACATCTACTTCATTTTTGACTGACTCATAATAATCATCGGTGACATCATAAAGTTGAGTCCTGATTGTTTTTTTGTGTTTCATCAAAGGGTCACAACAAGAGTTCTGATGTACTGTGAAGAAATTGAGCTGCTGTTTCAAATGAAGTTGACAAAAAGAAGTTACTCCTGTTTGTTTCCAAGCTTGAGCTCGCTCTGACTCAGGAAGATCTTTCAGGAGTATAATTTCTCCAGCACAGGCATCTGCGCTTTCTACTAGACACTCATGGCAGCTTTCTGAAGGAGAACAAAATTAGAGTTGTTATTGTTTAATTCAAACAATTTATGAGTGACGGGTCATTTTGGTATTCCACTCTCATTAGAAGAGTTTATGTAACAGTTCCAGAATGAATCATCTTATTGAAAATGATCAAGTTTCGGATCTCTGTTCAATAAAGATCTCAGATATTGTTTATTTATTCACGTGGTGAATCATCTTGAGTCACAAATTATTTAGTATGTGACTCATAATATGAGCGTTGAAGCTCATTATACGTTGGCAAGAGATATTCCAATGCTCAGTTTGGTAAGGAATGAATGTGCATCAGCATTATGCTAATAGAGAGTAAAACGATTTTCTTGTACCATATTATATCAGTGCAAAAGTAAGATAACAGCGAGGAGACAAAAGAACAAGGAAATCCACATTGAAAGTTATAACAATGGCATACAACCGGTGGTGCTATTGATAGACTTTTATGCCTACTATTCGACAAAGATTCACTGGCAAGCACTCCAAATGCCACCTAACACATGGAACAAAAATTCGAGCATTTTCGGAGGATCAGTAACTAGGGAAATTGATGAAAGTGATCCCTCACTTAAAACTGCTATATCAATGACTAGCGATGTTTCTCGTACGATTAAAGGCGGTTTTTAGAAGAGGATATCTAGCTCAACTAACAACTGGGATATTGGTAACCACTCACCTTCTTCCATGGTCAAACGTAATAGTTCACATAAAACTTTGGATGGAATGATGTTGACTTCTCAAAGAGACCAAATTTCAATGCAACATCTAACTGGTATACTTATTGATCATACAATGAGGGAGAACCACAAGTAATTGGATCTTTGCATTTCTCTAAGTATCCCTGGAAACCATTTTGAAGATAAGAGAGAGAGAGTTCTACGGAATACTACAAATTTTCCTTCAATGAGTACATCATTCATTTTCATTGCGAACAAGCTTATTGGAAATTCACATTTTGAAATAATGCTTGCTTTACTTAAAGCGATTCCTATCGGTTGGAACCCATCAAACGACATGACTCAGTAGATTCAAAAGGGCCCCATTTGGATAGCATGTGGAAGAATTTAATACCACTTCAAATTTCATTCCACATTGTTTCAGAATCAAGGAATAGTTCTACAAATATTCTGGCATTTGGAGTGTGTGACCTGGTGCAATAGATCACCTTGCAACCTTTTGTCAACTGAACTTCCGCAATAGAACTTTGTACATTGGAAGATTACCACTGGGGTAGAATCCCAAGCGTATTCCAAGAGCTTTTTGGATGGGTTCAAGATCATACCTTTACTGATTGATCTTGTTTTCTGTGTATGAGCTGGAGTTGTTTATCGACTGGTTAACATATAATCTAGAGTCATATTGCTGAGCTATCCGAGTAATAAAGAATTATGTATTATAGCTTTAAAATGGTGACAAGAAAGCGCTTCCAGCACTGATGGCTTGTATGATGTCTCGTGGCATGAAATATCATCTACCTATCCGGACTCACTGTGTGCAGCAGATCTCAAATCATTAATGATCTCATTGAGTCATCAAAACTGGAGGGGCTGCTCAGTTATAGGTGGTAGTCAAAAAAGATTCAATAATCCAAATTAAAAATCTACTGTTGGACAATTTTTAAATCAAAATTACTTTCAACGGAAGATTTTTTACTATGAAACTCTAACATTGGATGATAAGATGAGCATTGTCGTGTCTATTTCTATAAGATCCTGTGATCATGAAATATCATTACTGCCTTCTTGACGACATCAGAATATCCTTTGACCCGAATACTCATGATGAGATTTTCTTGATATAATTAACCAATTTCAATAATGGAATGGGGGCAAAGACATAATCTGGAAGAATATAGAAAGAGGATTTGCATCTAGTTCATTCATCAACTTGGCTGCGAAAGGTTCATCCACAAGACTAGTTCAAAAAATTCAGCTTGTCAGTGGACACCTGATTCACAGTATGAGTGAAATTGACAAGAGAGATCTCATACTGAAAGTTGTTACACCTTCAGCCATGAAAAGGCTCATCTCATCATCAGATATTTAAGCTCCATGATGGAGTTGGTTTCCCAAGAATAATGATTGAAACTCTAGAACTTCCCAATAGAAGATTCAGACAAATCAAGTTTTTCTCACTATCCTAAACAAGATACAAAAGTGTCACTCCTTTAACCTCCTCCTGCAGAAAATTGTAGGCACTTCCAGTTTTGATGAGTAAACTGAAACAATTGATAATATTAGCTCTTTATAATGAGTACAAAGCGGTTGCTAATATTTTATCTCAGAACAGAATATACAAATCATCAGTGCTAGATGCACATTCTTGTCACTATTTCTAAACTATTTTACGCAAAAAGCCATTGCTCGGGTAGCTCAGTAGTGTGAGTATAGATAATGTTGATCTTTTCATAAATAACCCAAGCACACACATACAAGGCAAGAACAATCAGTAGAAGGATGATCTTGAGCCCATCAGAGAGGCTCTTGGGGTACTCTTGTGATGCTACGCCAGCATCTTACTTCTTATGCTCACAGTTCTATTGCTGAAATTCAGTCCAAGACTAGTTGAACAGTTAATCTATGGCATCAGGTCACACACTTCAATAACCAAGGTATTTGTGTAGAACTACTTTTGGAGTTTGACACAATGTAAAATGAGATTTGGAGTGGTATAAAATTCTGCCCCATGCTATCCGAAAGGGATCCATTTGAATCTACTGATAAGTTATGATGTCACAGGAGCTTTGTTCAAGCAGAAGGCTCTTCGAGCTCTATATTCTTGGCTCAACAATCACTACTTCAATAATTAATCAAGAATTGGCCTGATTGTTAGGAAATCTACACAGAATCTGGCAAAAGTGTTCCTCAAAATCATGCATATAAAGGTCCATTGATGCACCCGATTAGGAAGAGAGTCACAGAACTGGTGATAAATTGGAGTGAATCTGGTCTTGACTCACACGAAAGTTCTCACAAGAAGCAGTAGCACAATCACGTAGAATTCACAAAGGCTGTCGACACTAAATACTTGTCGCCATAGCTGGGTGCCGCGCAGAATAAAGTGTGCAACGGAAAAGGTAGCCTTCCATGCTCATTCAATATCTCATCCATCGATGTTCTTCTCCATTAAAATATCCAAGTTCGAGGAATACAAGTACGATCGTATCAGAGATGAGGAGGCCCGCTAATCCCGGATACGATCCTTTCGCTTTGCTCGGCTTTGCTTTTTTTTTCTCCTTCTGGCTAGCCCGGCGGCCCGGTGGTGTGGCCGCTTGGGATGTGCCCAAGCCGTCTGCTCGGCTTTGCTCAACGCTGCTTGACGCTTGAACCAGCTTGAACGACGCTGCTCAACCATGCTCAACGCATTGAATTCGGTCGTCCTACAGTCATTGGCTTCAATGTTGGGATCGGGTTAGGGAGGGTAGAGAGGTTGGTAGGTTGGGTTGGGTTGGGTTCGACACCCGCAGGAATATGAAGTTCACAAGGCGGCACGCGACTCACTCGTGTACACTCGTGTACGCCTCGCGGTCTGAATTCTTTGGATGTGGCTCTGAAGTTTATTCAATGATCTGTCATTCTGGTCTCGCAGAACGAAACTAAACTCTACCAGTGGTCATTTTGATGGAAATTTCATCGGCCATTGGAGTAAATGGGCCCCAGAGTCTGAAATCTCTGCGCATGCGCAGTAAAAGCGATTGTGTGGTTGCTCGTGGAGCCGTCTTGCGCATATGGGGGTATGTAGAGCCAATAAATGGGCAAAAACTCAACTTAAAAGTCAAAAAAGGAAAATGGGACCATTTTTTTCGGAAAGAACACAAAATTTTACATCAAATATCAAATTTTCAGAATTTTAAAAAATTGGGTTTTTGAGAAATCGATATTTTTGTGATTTTCACATTTTTGCTTGTACAGGCTGTCTATAACTCCAAAATCATATTTTCAATAGTGATTTTGATAGATTTTTTCAAGACCTTTCGAATGGGATGACCCACGTAGACGCATCTAGTCTCAAACTTGAGATATTTACGTTTTTCTGAAGAGAAACCGTCAAATTTTTGTCAGAGATTTTCTGACTCGTCGCGGGTATGTGCGTGCTACGGCCGGGAAAAATTTTTCTGGGACCCCAGAGGTCGTTAAAAGTTCATATTTTGGGACATAGAATCGAATCAAAAAGTCAAAAAAAAGATCCGAGACATGACCCCTTTTCATAGGTCGCTTTCGCGCGGAACTACTCATATCTGATTAGCATACTGTATCCTGAGTGTGATTCAGTGATACCTCCGGTGATGGAGGCACTTATTATGATTCAAATGATATTGAATAACGATATTGATGTGTTCCGTACAGGTATTGGGCATGAAAGAGGATGAGCCAGCTTTAGGAAAAGAATTGCGCCTTACCCAGGGACATCATGTTTACCCCTCACGGTGGTCGAGAAGAAGGGGAATATGAGATCAAAAATGGTAACCAAATCTGCGCACGTGGTCAGTTTCCACTACTCCGTACGAGTAGAGTCCCGTTGGAATCAGACCCGGAGCTGCTCAATTTTTGAAATGCGATCAAAAATGGTATTTTCTTGATTGATGAGCCGCGAATCTTTTTTCAGCCGATCTTTACGTCCTCTTGAAATTCGGCATAACTTCCTCATTTTTCTGAATCTTCCTATGTGGCATGGCACATTTTGAAGTTTATCACAAAATGTACAAAATCAGATGAAGGAGATCTGATTATTTCCACTCCAAACCAGATGCAAGGGGGAACAGTATCGCTATTAAAAATTCTTAGCAAATCGACATTTTCACCGGTACGCATCTGGAAGGTGTTGAGCTCACAAATTCATCGGTTCTCGCAGTTCCTAACTCAGCTCGGCTCATTTAGAAGATAACTCAAAAATCCACAAAATCAGAAAGAAAACGTCTCATCCCGTCAATAGGAAACCGAATGCTGATGAGAAAAGTGATGCCTCTCTCGTACTCAGGATTTGACACGAAACTGATTTTTTGATTTCGGTTCATTTTGGATCGGGTGGTCAAATTTGTGTGATAATTTTGTAAATGCAACCGATAATTTTGTTGCTGTGCATCCAAGATGAATGGAGATCAACAAAATTTCGAGTGATCTCTTGTACGAGCCGAGTTGAGTTGAGAATGCCCGTGGACCGAAGAATCCATGAGTCAGAGGCTTTCCAGATGCGTATCGGGAAGAATACCCATTTGCGTGTAATTTGTGATTGTATCACTTCCCTCAGCAGCTTTCGATTTTCTATTGACGAGATGAGAGGTTTCCTTTTTGATTTTGTCGATCGTTGATCCATCTCCCAAATAAGCCGAGCTGAGTTGAGGAGCTGCGAGAACCGATGAAATTGTGAGCCCGCCGCGCGGCACCTTCCAGACGCGTACTGGTGAGGATCTCGATTTGCTAGGAATTTTTAATAGTGATACTGTTCTCACTTGCATTCGTTTTGAGGTAGGAATAATCAAATCTCCTTCATCTGATTTCGTGCATTTTGTTATGCACTCCAAAATTAGCTAAGCCGCATAGGAAAATTCAGGAAAATGAGGAAGTTATGGCGAATTTCAAGAGGACGAGCAAATCGGCTGGAAAACGATTCGCGAATCATTAATCAAAGAATACCATTTTTGATCACATTTCAAAAATCGAGCAACTCTGGGTCTGATTCCAACGGGGTTCCACTCGTACGGAGTAGTAGAAAATGACCACTTGCGCAGATTTGGTTACCATTTTTGGTCTCATATTCCCCCCCCCCCTTCCCGACCACCGTGCCCTGAGCCAGATGAATTTGAGACCGATAGCATGTGATGAGAAAATAGGTAGCGTAGAGGAATCCCATGAAGATAGTGGATCGAAGAGTCCTTCCTTGAACAACTCTGAACCACTCTGTGCGTGCATTCAAATTTTGTAGCCTTGATCAGCACCACCACGTGTGCAACAACAATTAGGCTGGACAATCGAAGATCTGTGACAGGGTACTGAAACAAGCACACCCTTAAGAGAGGCACGTAGAAGAAAAATAGAACTTGGAAAGTGTAGCTCACCAATGAAAAATCGCTCAAGTTCTCTTATTGCTGTGAAATGAGCACACCCCAAGCACGAGGTGTGATCGATTAGTTCATTTGAGAACTTCTTCAGCTCTTCTGACCTTGGGGAGATGACACGCTCTATCATAATTGCAAAGAGCACTGCATGACTTGAAATAGATGTCGCTTGGTCCGAGAATCGTGCTTTTTCTTAGCTGGGGCACACGAGAACTGCAGCTTGAGCTTCAGGCAGGTTTGCTTTGGAGCAGCGTAGCTACTATAATTTCTCAAATGCCTGTTATAAAGTGTGTGATGAGAGTTGTGGCTATGAATGAATTTCATATTTTGGTGAAAAGACGCATACTTACAGTGCTGAGATCGAGGCGCCGGGCAGCTTTGGTCATGCCCGGCGCCTTCTCGGCGTCGTCCTAATGATGGCTGTCTGTGTATAATGGCCACGTAGATGCTCGAGGGGCAGGTAGAATGCACGCTGCTTCAGGAACAGCATCCAACTAAGGTCACTAGTCCACGGAGGAGAGTTCAGATTAGGGGAGCATTTCTTGCGCACAAGATGCATTCGGCAGGGTACTTGATGTTATGCAAGATATCTGGTGCAGCTCACACCCGCGGCTGTGATGATTTCCCAGCAGCTGAGAAGCTCATCCACAAGATCAGTGTCTGTGGCGCGGACCCGGACGACAACAACAAATAGCAGAACAACAACATTGATTTGTTGATCGTCTCCGCAGTCGCCTGACTCATCAGTACACTCATCAGCTGCGGAAACGACAGGTTGGTACGCTTGCCATGAGCAACGCGCGCATCTCTAGTGCATCTGAAGACGGTGCGGCGCGGAATAGGAACACGCTGATTGTTCGTTTCAATGTTTTTTTTCGTTGCAGACATTTACATTACTTCGATGAGTGTATGCTGTTCCTGCTAGAAAAGATGAATGGATTTGCCAGTTCAGAATATTGTTCAATCACTCCATTTTCATGAGAAGCCTAGTTAAGATGTGCATGTTGGGCGCTAACGTTTTTTGCAAATATCTCGAAAATGAAGCGACGTGCGAAAAATTGCACATGGTTGGAATTATTCAGTAGGGTACGTGCAATATCCTGATATATTTGGATGTACGTAGTTCTGACTCTGTAATCTAAAGAGAGATCGAGAGATTGAGGCAAAAAAGTGAATCACGAGTCCCATCATTTTATCCCTAGGATCACGTCACTTACGGCTAAGACAGTTTTGAATGTTAAGTGTTTTCACAAGATGATCTCACATG
Source organism: Eretmocerus hayati (assembly GCA_029851415.1). NCBI lineage: Eukaryota > Metazoa > Arthropoda > Insecta > Hymenoptera > Aphelinidae > Eretmocerus > Eretmocerus hayati. Next base: position 108,838,230 of record CM056743.1, read on the forward strand.
TAGCCATCGTTAGAATTCCAGGTGATGAGTTGAATATGGATTATGCAAGAACTCCAGAAACACTTAACTCTTCGCGTTGCCAACCATGTATTTCACAAGTATTCTCCTTGATTTCAGAGCAACAGTCAATACATTTCTGGTCTTAGATCTCATCGGTTGTTGCTGCGTATACGTCGTATTTGTGGGTTCCAATTTGAAAGACGTTGCCGATCTTTACTTGGACAATTCATGGGACTTGAGGATATTCATGGCCATACTTCTACCATTCTTGATCATCTTTTCTCTCATCAGAAATTTGAAGTATTTGGCACCGTTCTCTATGATAGCGAATGGATTGATTGCTGCTGGCTTGGGTATCACGTTCTATTATATATTCACCGATCTTCCGCCTATCAAAGACATTCCAAAAGTGGCGACCATGGAGGAAATGCCACTCTTTTTTGGCATCGCAATCTTTGCCTTAGAAGGTATCGGAGTTGTAAGTATCTCACTCTGTATATGGATATCCCAATATTCCTTTGAGACTCTCGTGTTTATGGGCAAATCTCTCGAACTAGGTGGTTCCGAAATATAATTCGGAAGATCTCAAAATGGCGGCACGTCTCCTGTTGAGTGTTTTATCGGAGTAAGCTTGAACAATGATGGACTCACGTGATTCGGTTCGCAGCTCCGCTACGAGTTCGTTAGAGAACGGGAGATTTCTCCATACATTCAAATGAGAGCTCTATATAATGCAACCCCTCAAATCGTCACACATACACGTTAATAGTAGATAAGCTATGCTGACATGAGCGCATGCCAATATGAGCGCGTGCCGATATTAGCACATTACTTTTTTGCACGCGTGTGAATCATATTCACTTGGTGGAGTTTGGTATCCCGCCGCACAGTGAGAATCCAGAATAAAGTTTTGGTCGCTAGCAGCTATCCAAAACCATGGGCGCTAAATACCAAGGATTCGTGATGATTCCTCGCTGTGTGCCGCCACGTGGCTATCCGTTTGTAAGCAAACTGATACTTTTCAGAATACAATCCGGGAGCTTGATGAGTGGGTAGTTGTCCATCAACCTCCGCCAGGAGGCTGATAGAGCAGTCGACAAGGAGTTTTGTGCTCCTCAGTATTCACTGGCGGATCTGTATTTTAGATTCAGCCTGCAGTCTGGAGATCAGATTCCCGACAATTTGGATAACTGACCCTGGCTGCAACATTATCTCGCATTCCACTATTGTGGATACTGAGATAAGTTTCTGGAGCTCCTGCCATGCGGAAACTCTTGATCATTCACCTCCCCCCCCCCCCCCTCATGACCAACCAAAGTTCACAGTCCCCAACCCACCTTATAATTCATAATTCCATAATCAATAACCCATCTCATAATGCATAATTCCATATCCCATCACCCATGTCTCAATTCATGATTTCTCCATACAACGATCCATAGCAATGTTGCGTACAATGGAATCGCCCACCGGGAATCGAATTTATCAGAAAAATCATCCCGATCCGCGATGATAATGTCAGTGCTGATTTCAATGCCACGCGGTATACAGCTTTACCTCGTGCGGTATTCGTAGGGTATACAGCTACACCGCGTGGTATACAGCTCTACCCCGCGTGGTATTCATGCGGTATACGTGTATCGCGCGGGGTATTCGTCCAGTATAGGGCTCAGCCTATCTATGGGTGGTCTGATGGAGGAATGGATATAAGAACGGATCTTGGTCGACGTATGCACTTTTTCGGAGAATCTACGATCTACCATTGTGACGTGGTATTTTAAACATCACAACTCATTTATATTCAACGAGACTCTCATCCTAAAATACAGGAATTACGCACGCGAACGGCGAAACGACTCCAAAAATTCAGCTACTACGCAGTCACGTCCGCAGCACAGCATCACTTACCATGCCAACACCTGAAAATCGAAAAGGGGTGCACATGCTCGAAATGATGAATCGAATATTTATCATCGGGATGATTGCCTTCTACTATTCACGTTTTTTCTGCGCGGCGATACATGAATTTACACATATATCAAGTCCGACAATGGTCTGCGTACTTCTACTATCCAACAAAAATCGACTCATTAATCATCAAAAATTGTCTCTGAATTTTCCTGAAAATAATACACTTCACATAGGCCATGATCAGTCCAAATCACTCATGAAATCTATTCCGTAGAGCACAGCTTGTCCGGTCCCTACTCCGATGATTGTCTCAAGACAGATTGCTCCGAAATCCTCTTGTCCAAAGTGGCCGTCCAACAGCCCTCGATACACGCGCGCAATGACGAACGTCCAAGATGGCTTGTGCTCCGATGCCTTGGAGACACCGATGCCCCCTCGTCCCACGCGCTCGAACAACAGGTGCACGATCACACACCTGGCTCGTTGTCCACTCCTCGATTGTCTAAGTATCAACGCACGTATGCCTACTCCGAAGCATCTTGTCCACGACCGAGCTCAAGAAATCCTTAAGTCCGCTGCTTCCAATAATCCACGCGACGCGGTAGATGCCCGGGTCCTCAAGTGCTCTAATTCCATTCGCGTACGTCTATCATAGACGTCTGGTCCACGTCCGCACACTGCACTAGCTACCGAGGTCCCCCGGGAGTCCGGTCTGTTCGCGGGCACGAGGATTGCCCTCCGACGCGCGAGGCTCTTCGAAGATTCATGACGAGAGATTCAGATAAAAAAGGGGAAGACCACTCACCGTTTTTTCTGTCCATCTCGTCCGCTGCGGGCCCTTAAGTCAGCAGTTGCAGCTTCCAATCATGATCCCCTAGTCCGTTTTAGTCCTCATCCTATCCGATAGACTTCCTGGGGCTCTGCCCCGCAGGGCAGGGATGCCCCGGCCACGCGGCCGCTGCTCCGATTTTTGGCAGCTCGAAGCACATGCGCTCTGTTCAGCGACTACTTTTCAACTGACAAAATGTCCGACTTTTCTCGCCCGCTGCCTCTCCGTCTTCACTCAAGGATGGAAGCCTTGATTGGTCAACCAGAATAATCACTAGCGCTAACTGGTAACCACTGCACGCGTACTGCGCAACAAGTCCAAGTACACGTACGAATATATCTATATCTAGTCCATGTGGCCGCAGTATCTCTATATATACTCGCTGCCGTCCGTAGTATAACGATATCGAGTCCCTGTCCCAGCAGTATATTTGTATATAAACTGTACACCGTCTCAGTGCAGCATACTTGCGTGTACATATGCATACATAATTGTGTGTATCGTCCGCAAGTCACATCTTGTACCAGCAGCCGATGTCCAGGTACTCGTCCGTCAGATTCCCGTACCAATGGCTGCCCGGGCCTGGCCCGGATTTGCGCACCCGCAGCGCTGCCGCATCAGCCAGCCAGTTTGTCGTCTGCACAGCACCGTGTGCACAAGTGCTCCGTTGGCGCTCTCCCATGATGAATCACCCTTGCTCATCCGAATCCGTGTCCGCTGTCCCCCGTGTCGTGGGTGAACATACCGGAACTGTAATGATAGTGCGTGGGTGTGGGTCGCCCCATGTGAGCGATTTGCATGTGAAACAGGTGTTACACATGTGCATCACCTCAGTCATCGCCGGCTTGTATGCATACTCGGACTGCAGCAGATAGGGCAATTGACTGGATGGCTAGCAGCCCGGAGAGCGCACCTTCAGATGTGCTACGCGTATGCTCCTGCTGCATCGTAGTCACCTTGTCCGTACCCTCACCATGCATCGTCCATGGTTGTATGCGCGGTGTCAAGTGATCATGAAATCTTGTACTCTCGCCCACCCGCGGGCGAGAGTCTAGTCCGTTGTAGAAGCAAAAGATTCTCCGTTGTCATGCCGTTTCCGGGCACGTACTCTTACTCCGGGGCATAATGGGACCACATTGAGCGGAAAAAGGGCTGTGGAGGGCCGGGGCAGGGACCAAACAGCGCTTGAGGGCCCTGAAAAAGACATCCAGCCTACCCAGCTGTCAGAAGATCTCCTCCTATGATACGGCTACAGCGTCTTGTTCTGGTGTAGGTGGGGTTGCCTACGCGCAAGCATACCCACCCATGCAGCGTCACATTGTGCGGTCCACTCTCCCGTCGCACAGTGGGGCCAAGGTGATCTTGAATAATTCGCCTTCACGTGAATTTGCAACCAATCGACATATGCGCAGATGCAGGAGGTTGTTCTCATTCATCCAAAAGTCTTCTGTTTGCGCAACTGCCGATTGGTTGCGAATTCACGTAATGGCGAATTATCCAAGAACTTCTTGGCCCCACTGTGCGTCGCTCGCCGTCGTCGTCTTCTCGAGCCAGCACCTCGACGGAATGGAAAGTATTGTGGTCAATAACTGTCCTTTGAGTTTGCTGGCTCAAGACGGCGACGAGAGATTTTCCAAATTTCGGCTGTGACGGTTTACCCGTCACATCACCCTCCACTAAGGGGGAGGGGATCCTCCGGTAGGGCGTGATCTTGCCGAAAATTAGGTTGCGCATTCTTGCCTGACAATGGAATCTCTCGCCGCTGCCTCCACCAGGTCCAAAGGAAATCATCATATCAAAGTCTTCATTATTATCACCAATGAACAATCACATCGCTCTATCACGCAATCAACCTGAACGGACTCGCAACCTACAATGGAAAAATACATTCAAGAACGAAAGGGAAAGTGATTCTGAATTGGGGATCAACATAACCTCTCTGGGTTACACTGACAAGGACCCATTCACACACATTCACTCACGCAAAAACATCCGTAGCATCTCACTTCTCGACCATTCCTTCACGCTACCTAGGGTCTGGTCCGCAGGAGAAAATTCGTCCTTGGGACAACCTAGATCTCTCAAATCCGTCCCTAATATGAACAACTCGGTATCCACGTGTCCACATTTTGTCCAACAACTGACAGTTCGTAACTTCTCCGCCTCGCACAGTGACTCATTTAGCGTTTCGAAAGAGTCCGATCATGTGTTAACCGAATCGTCAGTCCACGAGAGCAGGTCCTTTGAAACCCCATCTTCGTCCGTCCGAGATCCGTCCGATCTGTCCGTTCACGCTGATGAGACTGCAGTGGTTCCACTGCTGCTCATGTGTGATCCGCCTTGATCATCAGATGTCTCACCAGCATCCGTCAGAGTTTCCCCAGCATCTTTCATGAGTCTTTCCTTGGAAAATCGCCGGTCTTGGCCTTCCAAAACGCGCCACCGCCCTTTGGCTTTGCGAGAGTCCGAATACCAAGCGTGCATGAAGTCCATACTCAGGACAATGTCTCGCCCCAGAGAATCCACCATGTACATAGTGACTGTCCTCAAGTGTCCACCAACTTTCATGGACATTTTTATCAGTCCCGTAACTGGCATTTGGTCACTGCCTGCGACACTGGCCAGTTGGTGATCCTCGTAGAGAATCTCATCTTCATAACTCTTAACTGTCTCGGAGCCAGTGACGGATTTACAGTGATGCTAATTGAAGCTACAGCTTAGGGCGGCAGCTCAAGGGGAGTGGCAGATTTTGGGGAAGTTGTAGTTCGGGAACGTTGAACGACCTTATCTAAATGTTTGTCGAATGAAAAAATAGGCGCAAAAAGAATTGATTGCATTGAAACAATAAACGAAAAGTACGTGAAAGCTTATCACCAGATAACTCTTCGAATATTTTTCATCCCGAATTTTCCGTCAATGTATCGTTGTTATCATTCCTTGTCTGATGTTTTAGTCACGGTTTTAAAAATTGGCTAGTTCGCGCAGCTTGCAGAAAGACCAAAGATCTTCTTTAGTATCAATAATTTTGAAATATCGAAATATCATGTTGAGGACGATTGAAATAATCATATCACATTTCGATTCCTTTCATATCTATAAATGGCAAGATACTAATCAAAGATCACCCTTCGTAACAATAAAATTATTTGATTTTGGAAAATAATTGTTTTTCTCTGCGCAACAAAATTTAGGGGCAGTAATGATGCATGACCGTACAATGATTTTCTTGTGTAATTTGTGACGCTCAAACCGAATCCGACCTCCGATTTGCGCCCATACCTCAGGAATTTTTCATTTTGATTGGAAGGACTGGATCTCCAAAAAGAGCGTTCTTCACATTCTTTCGTCATTCCCGAATCTGTAGGTTCCAGGGAGTACCAATTGGTCAAGGTGCATATCTCGTTCTGTTTTTCTACATTTTTAGGCCCGCTGAACACGATCCCAGTGGTTTCAGAACCCTAGGATGCCACCGAGAAACTACATTCGCTAATACGTCCCCCTTGTATTTGGAAAAAAGCTAATCTCGCAATGAATTTTTAGAAAGCATGAATTATCTAAGATACACTGTTTTTGAAAGTTCGAGGTCACATTTTCTTCGTTTTGGAATGCATTTTGGGAGATCAAATTGGCCGGTACCCATAAAAACTGTCGTTCAATGCCACAAATTCGTTTCAACACCCGTTTTTGCAATAATTTTTGCTGTGGTAAAAGACCTACACGAAAATCCTGCCGTCGTAGCCCAAAACGGACTGCGGGATCATGTTAAGATGGTTATTTTACTTATTTTGTCTCGAAAAATCAGCGTTTTCTGGTTCTTTTGTTGTTAGGATACCTCGTGCGAGGGGAAATTTTTCTTCCCGTGATTCCAACACAGCAACAATTGTTGCAATAACAGGTATTTAAAAAAATTCTAGGCATGAAACCACACTTTCTCCAGGTATCGAACGATTCTTTCCTTCCACGTGCATAACAAAACGAAGAAAATGCGACATCGGCCGTTCAAATTGGGCCATCCTAGTCCGTTTATGATATTTTGAAAATTTTTTACGAAACTCAATTCTTTCTTAGATACTACGTGCACTAATTAGCTTACACGGCTTGACGATTACATTGTAGCGTACTCAAACCACCGGGATCGTGTCCAGTAAGTCAGAGTATGAAGGAATTCATTTATCTTGATATGTTTTTTCACCAATCGGTACTCCCTGGCTAATTGTAAGTGACCTTCAAATTCGGAAATGAGGGGAGACCGTCAAAAACACTGTTTTCTGGAAATCGGTTTTATCCAAAACAAAAATCTTGACGTGGCTTGAAACTGAGGTCGGAATCGGTTCCAGCGTCAGAAAATTTATAAGAATATCATCGTCCGGTCATTGCATTATTTTCCTAACGCAAAATTTTTGGTGCGGAATGTGATTCTAATTTCTGAAATTTCCTCCAAACTTTTTCTAATGTTGTTGAAAAATATATGAGAACCTCATTTTCAGGGGGGGGGGGCGGCAGCCTAAAGACAGCTTGGGGCGGCGACTGTCTTAAATCCACCACTGCTCGGAGCTCACCATCGATACTTGGGGTCCGGGATCGTACAGCGCCCAGTGTGAGTTTCCGTCCAGAATGACCTCTATGAAGTTCCTCGCATGGGGTTCACCTGTGGTTCTGCCTCGAGATCCTCGATCGTCCAAGGTTCGATTTTGGCTTGAATAGAATTGTCCATGTCCACACTTTGCTCGATGCAAGCTCATCGCTGTCTGGCAGTACCGTCCTGACCTTCCCACGCCACTTAGTCCATGACTCGTCTGTCGAACTCTTCCGAAGGTTTTGCGAGTAATCCTCGTCTGCATAGCTGACCTCGTCAGTGCAGTGCATAGAATCTCGTCCCGACAAATCTCCATCAGGTTCTCGAAGTCTCAGAGTCACGTCCTCATTGGCTACCATTGCCAGTTTTCTGATTCTCTCTCTCTCTCTCACGACGCATCATTCGGCTTGCTCTCACTCTGGGACGCCTTTCTCTGTCATCTAGTCGACGTGGTCCGACACACCGACCTGTACCCACTCGGTAACTCCGTGAACTCGATATCGGCCCCTCGGACAACATCTGCGAAGAACCTCCTTCTCGCTCGGCTCCCACGAGCACTTACTGTGAGGATACTCCTTCTCACCTAATTTTCCCTCACTCTCATCTGGATATTCTCGGCGAGGCAACTCCTTCTCGCTGTGCTGTCTTGAGCACACTTTGTAAGAGAACTCCTTCCCACGTTCTCTCTGAACCGCAACATAGCATCGTCCGTTCTGAGCCATGAGTCACTGTCATCGTGCCTGGTTGCACGTGAGGATAACCTCGTCGACGAGGATATCTCTTTCTTTGTGCACAACACCGAGGATCTAAGTGTCCGCTCAGAGAGACTCCGGGCTCCCACGAACCCGTCGCTTTGCCTACTGTTCATTGTTCTGTGTTCCACGGGGAGATTTCCACAACCTTCGACCCGTCCATACCTTAACTCACTTTTGAGGAGATCCTTCCGACCTTCGACCCTGTTACTTCCAAGTTTTGAAACATTCTTGGGAAGGTCCTTACGACCTTCGACCCAGTTTCGTGTTGGACACTTTTCACCCGTAGCTTCTTCCACAAGGATCTTGGGCTTCTCGTCCATCACGCACTTTCTTACACCACGATTGCTCCTCATCTCATACGTGTTGTATTCTTGTCCTTGGCCCTCACTCGACCAACCTGATTCCGCATCACTACTCGTCACATTTTGCTGTACTCTCTTCATGTGGAGCCACGTCCACTCATCACCGTATGAGCTATCTTTACAGCTCTATGACGAGCTCTAGAGGACGAATCGTACTACTGCCAACTGAATGATGAATCCAGTACATTCTGGGATTGACAAGAAATATTTTGGGCACGAACCATGTCTCAGAGTTACTGCAGTGCGATCTGAGATCGGTATTGGGCCCAGAATCATCGGAAATGATCACAGATCGTATTCAGAATCATGAATTCTAGGAGGTAAATCCTATTCCTGCCAACTCAATGAGGAATTCAGTTGATTTTGGGATCGAATAGGAATATTTGAATCCAGTCCCGTCGTTCAGATCTACTGCAGTGCGATGTAAAACCAGTATTGGGCCCCGGATCGTCGGAAATCCGTGCGGATCCCACGGAAAATGATCAATCTTAGGACGGAAATCGTACTACTGCGACCCTTGAAAGCGACCCAGCACATTTTGAATTAGAGAAAAAATATTTTGGGCCCAGTCCCGTCACTCAGATCCACTCCAGTGCGATCTCCGATCGGTATTGGGCCCAGAATCGTCGAAAACTTCTGCGGATCCTACAGAAAATGACGATTTATAAGGAGTGATTCGAACCACTGCCAACTGGATAATGAACTCAGTACATTTTGAGATTGACTGAAAATATTTTGGGCCCAAGCCCGTCACTCAGGACCACAGCAGTGCGATCTGAGATCGGTATTGGGCCCAGAATCGTCAAAAACTTCTGCGGATCCTACAGAAAATGATGATTTCGAAGGGGTGAATCGTACTACTGCTAACTGAATGATGAATCAGTTCATTTGGGGATCGACAAGGAATATTTTGGGCCCACTCTTGTGGGTCAGAGTCACTGCAGCGCGATCTGAGATCGGTATTGGGCCCAGAATCATCGGAAATGATCACAAATCGTATTCAGAATCATGGATTCTAGGGGGTAGATCCTATTCCTGCCAACTCAATGAGGAATCCAGTTGATTTTGGGATCGAATAGGAATATTTTGAGCTGAGTCCCGTCACTCAGATCCACTGCAGTGCAATGTAAAACCAGTATTGGGCCCCGGATCGTCGGAAGTCGGTGCGGATCCCACGGATAATGATCAATCTTAGGACGGAAATCGTACTACTGCGACCCTTGAAAGCGACTCAGCACATTTTGAATTAGAGAAAAAATATTTTGGGCCCAGTCCCGTCACTCAGATCCACTCCAGTGCGATCTCCGATCGGTATTGGGCCCAGAATCGTCGAAAACTTCTGCGGATCCTACAGAAAATGACGATTTATAAGGAGTGATTCGAACCACTGCCAACTGGATAATGAACTCAGTACATTTTGAGATTGACTGAAAATATTTTGGGCCCAAGCCCGTCACTCAGGACCACAGCAGTGCGATCTGAGATCGGTATTGGGCCCAGAATCGTCAAAAACTTCTGCGGATCCTACAGAAAATGATGATTTCGAAGGGGTGAATCGCACTACTGCTAACTGAATGATGAATCAGTTCATTTGGGGATCGACAAGGAATATTTTGGGCCCACTCTCGTGGGTCAGAGTCACTGCAGCGCGATCTGAGATCGGTATTGGGCCCAGAATCATCGGAAATGATCACAAATCGTATTCAGAATCATGGATTCTAGGGGGTAGATCCTATTCCTGCCAACTCGATGAGGAATCCAGTTGATTTTGGGATCGAATAGGAATATTTTGAGCTGAGTCCCGTCACTCAGATCCACTGCAGTGCAATGTAAAACCAGTATTGGGCCCCGGATCGTCGGAAGTCGGTGCGGATCCCACGGATAATGATCAATCTCAGGACGGTAACCGTACTACTGCGACCCTTAAAAGCGACCCAGCACATTCTGAATTAGAAGGGAAATATCTTGGGCCCAGTCCCGCCACTCCGATCCACTGTAGTGCGATCTGCGTTCGGTATTGGGCCCAGAATCGTCGGAAACTCCTGCGAATCCTACAGAAAATGACAATTTCTAGAGGACGAATCGTACTACTGCCAACTGGATGATGAATCCAGTACATCCCGGGATTGACTAGGAACATTTTGGGCCCGGTTCCATGTCTCAGAGTTACTGCAGTGCGAGCTGAGATCGGTATTGGACCCAGAATCATCGGAAATGATCACAGATCGTATTCAGAATCATGAATTCCAGGAGGTAAATCCTATTCCTGCCAACTCAATGAGGAATTCAGTTGATCTTGGGATCGAATAGGAATATTTTGAATCCAGTCCCGTCACTCAGATCCACTGCAGTGCGATGTAAAACCAGTATTGGGCCCCGGATCGTCGGAAATCCGTGCGGATCCCACGGATAATGATCAATCTTAGGACGAAAATCGTACTACTGCGACCCTTAAAAGCGACCCAGCACATTTTGAATCAGAAAAAAAATATTTTGGGCCCAGTCCCGTCACTCAGATCCACTGCAGTGCGATCTCCGATCGGTATTGGGCCCAGCATCGTCGAAAACTTCTGCGGATCCTACAGAAAACTATGATTTCGAGGGGGTGAATCGTACTACTGTTAACTGAATGATGAATTCAGTACATTCGGGGATCGACAAGGAATATTTTGGGCCCACTCTCGTGGGTCAGAGTCACTGCAGCGCGATCTGAGATCGGTATTGGCCTCAGAATCGTCGAAAATTCCTGCGGATTCCACTGGAGCATGATGAAAATTTTGAGGAGGGATCGTAACCTTGTGAACATGGTAATAATTCCATTTGTTCCAGGCACATGAGGGAATATGTTCCGTTCAATACCTATCCAGGGTATTGGCGGAGAGTCAATCGTCATTTAAGCCGAACTCGACAAATTCGATAGCCCCCGCAAGTCCATCTCAGATTGAAGTAAATTTGAATGGATGACTCCCTACTGTCAACTCTGAATGAGTCGTGAGTCATGTTCTATCCCAGACCTAAGTCGGGACTTCAATCTGAGAATCATTGCCAAGAGATCGCACAACTCCCATGTATAGTAATGACAACTAAAGTTTATTTATCCATTACCATCACATTTCAAACTCTAGAATGTTCTAAGTTTCTATCGTATCATGAAATTGAATGACAAGCGGTCCTCTCCTCGTCATACAAAAAAATCCGAAAGACTTCTTTTCACAATATTGAGTAAGATTAACTCACATACGAATCACTTAACTGATAACTGTACATTCAAAAATGTTCTCATAACTCGGGAAATCATAGAATTAATAGATCACCGATTATGTAGTCGTAACAAAAAAATTCCGCAACGCAACAATTCGGTAAGCAATAAACATCCTCATTAATTGAATAATCACTGTCAATGAAAAAATTTCTCAAGCGTACTCGAAATTGTTGATTGAGAAGGTAACCAATTAACTGTGTGATACTTCATGAGTATGTACTCATTCAGTATCATCAACTGTATCATTGAACAAAAAAGAACCTTAATGAGAAGATCAGATAAGTTTGATCCACATACTAATAACTCAATGATCGTGCATTCTCTGTGGGAAAGTAATGTGATATACAAAATATTCCACGACTATCAACGAACTCAATACTTTGACGCCCTCGTAGGCCTCATAATGGAATTTCTCTGTCTCGTCTGGGGGAACAGACAAAGCAAGAGGAATGGGAATTGTTGTCAGGTGTTGCCGGGATCCAGATTCAGTAGGTCCAAACTTTTGTTAATCAACGACATCTTCAGAGGAAACAGACGACCTGAGACTTCAGCAATACCCACTCTACTGTTTTTGCATTCTCATTGACATAGAAATCTTGGACTCGTGATCATCACGTGATATTCATACGTATTTTCACAGTTCCATCCCACTTTTGAATCTCATGCAAGAGTGAATTTCAAATCGATTCACCGCCTAGAAATCGTCATTTCCTGTAGGATCCGCAGAAGTTTTCGACGGTTCTGGGCCCAATACCGATCTCAGATCGCACTGCAGTGAGTCTCAGCCACGGGACTTGGCCCAAAATACTTTTAGTCAATCCCAGGATGTACTGGATTCATCATCCAGTTGGCAGTAGTACGATTCGCCCCCTAGAAGTCGTCATTTTCTGTAGGATCCGCAGGAGTTTTCGATGATTCTGGGCCCAATACCGATCTCAGATCGCACTGCAGTGGATCTGAGTGACGTGACTGAGCCCAAAATATTTTCATTCAATCCCAAGAAGTACTGAATTTATTATCGAGTTGGCAGTAAAACGATTCACCCCCTAGGAATCATCATTTTCTGTAGGATCCGCAGGAGTTTTCGATGATTCTGGGCCCAATACCGATCTCAGATCGCACTGCAGTGGATCTGAGTGACGTGACTGGGCCCAAAATATTTTCATTCAATCCCAAAATCAACTGAATTCCTCATTGAGTTGGCAGGAATAGGATTTACCTCCTGGAATTCATGATTCTGAATACGATCTGTGATCATTTCCGATGATTCTGGGCCCAATACCGATCTCAGATCGCACTGCAGTGGATCTGAGTGACGGGACTGAGCTCAAAATATTTCTCTTCTGATTTGAAATGTGCTGGATCGCTTTCAAGGGTCGCAGTAGTACGATTCCCATCTTAAGATAGAACATTTTCCGTGGGATCCGCTTGGATTTTCGACGATCCGGGGCCCAAAATTGGTTTTACATCGCACTGCAGTGGACCTGGCTGATGGGTTTAGCTAAAAATATTCCTTAACGATCCCAAAATCAACTGGATTCCTCATTGAGTTGGCAGAGATAGGATTTACCCCCTAGAATTCATGATTCTGAATACAATTTGTGATCATTTTCGATGATTCTGGGCCCAATACCGATCTCAAATCGCACTGCAGTGGATCTGAGTGACGGGGCTGAGCTCAAAATATCCCTAATCCATCCCAAAATCAACTGGAACCCTTATCCATTTGGCAGGAATAGGATCCACCCCCTAGAAATCTGGGTCGCTTTTAAGGGTCGCAGTAGTACGATTTCCGTCCTAAGATTGATCATTTCCCGTGGGATCCGCACGGATTTCCGACGATCCGGGGCCCAATACAGGTTTTACATCGCACTGCAGTTGATCTGAGTGACGGGATTGGGCTCAAAATATTCCTATTCGATCCCAACATCAACTAAATTCCTCATTGAGTTGGCAGGAATAGGATTTACCCCCTAGAATTCATGATTCTGAATACGATTTGTGATCATTTCCGATGATTCTGGGCCCAATACCCATCTCAGATCGCACTGCAGTAACTCTGAGCCATGGGAACGGGCCCAAAATATTGACTGACAAACATGGAATACGGTGGGATCGCTCGCGGTTTGGCAGTATTACGATTTCCATCCTGAACCCCATCATTTCCCGTGGAATCCACACGAATTTCCAAAGTTTCAGGGCCCAATTCGGGTTTTAAATCGCACTGCGGTGATTTTGAGCGACGAGGCTCGGCTTAAATTGTTTCTACTCGATTCAAAAATGTATTGGATTCCTGATGAAATTGGCAGTAGTACGATTTACCCCCTCAGAAATCGCCATTTTCTGTAGGAACCGCAGAAGTTTCCCACAATTCTGGGCCCAATACCGATCGCAGATCGCACTGCAGTTATTGCCAGACACAGGATCGGGCCCAAAATACCCGCAGCTATGCTAAAAATGTCCTGGATCCATTCTCAAGTTGGGAGGGGTAGGATTTACGCCCTAGAGTCCATCTTCTTTAATATGACCCGCGCTGATTTGCGAATACTCTGGCCCAAATATTGTTCTCAGATCGCACTGCGGTAATCTTGAGACACGGGAATGTGCCCAAAAAATTCACTGGCAAATTTGGAACTCGACAAGTTCGTTCTCGAGTTGGCAGTAGTATGGTTTCCCTCCTGAAACTCGTCATTCTCCGTGGGATCCGCACGGATTTCCGATGATTTTGGCTCAATCTTGATTGCAGATCACACTGCAGTGATTCGGGGGCATGACACCGCGCTCAAAATATTCACTTTTGGACTTGTAACGAGATTGAATGGTACTTACCTTGGCAGTAGTAGAATTGAAGAAAAAAATTCAACTATTCCCCATCAGATCGACTGTAATTCACGACAATACTGAGCTCAATATGCATCTGAAATTCCTCTGCAGCAATTTTCAGATGCAGGATTTGGCTAGAAATTCCCGTCTATGATCCCAGATTTCACTGTATGTATCCTTGGGGTGGCAGTAGTACTTATTGGGAGTTAGAATCATTAGATCTGGCTCATTTCTAGTGCCACTCCGCAATTTCTGCCTCAGATTCGATCTCAAAGCTCTCAGCAGATATATGAAAAATCGAGGTTCTGTTCAAAATCACGTCGAAGGATTCCAAAATGATTCTTGATTGCTGTTCAGGTGGCAGTAGGACGATTTCCGCCCTATAATCCACGATCATGTGAGAATTCTCTACCTTTCTGAAATGCTGCTGGATAAAGATTGATCTCGGTGCTCTCAGCAGCGATTCTCGGGGGTGAGATTGGGCGCAAAGTTTGGTGAGTGAGATCTAGAATTGGTTCCAATTGTTGATTATTTGCCAGTACTTCTTCTATTCACCTAAATATCATCATTTTGCGCCAAAAATGCCGTATCTGTGAGCCTTTTTCGACCCAATACCGTCACTCAATCTCACTGCAGCAGTTCTCGGACTCGGTATCAGTGTCAAAATCTTGCCGAGTGATCACAGAGTATACTCCAAGTATTTCTAAGCTGGCAGCAATAGGAATTCCGAGCTAGAATCGGCCAATCGGGATGATTTGCAACGCTAGTGACACACTCCTGGCACATGCCGTATTGGAATCGATCCCAGTACTCTCAGAGGTTATCCCCAGATCTCAGATTAGGCTAAAAATTTTGCTGTTCAACCCTGGATTGTGATGTGACCATTTTTCATGTGGCAGTAGAGCGGTTTCCAACCTATGATTCATAATTACGCAAAAATTTGCCCGATTCATCTCACGCTTTTGGCTCAGAATCGATCTCAGAGCTCTCAGCAGCAATTCCCAGATTCGGGCTTGAGCTGGAAATTTTGTGACGGAGGACTGGAATGTACGTCAAGCCTTAACTTGTTGGCAGTAGAGTTTTTCTCCATCTAAAATTCATAGTTTTTTCCCAAACGTCAATTTTTTTTGTAGCTTTTCTGGCCTGATATCGGTCATGAATCATCCTGCAGTGAGTTTGAGACTCGGGATTGACGTCAAAATCATATTCAGTCATTCCAGAGTGCACTTCAAGTGTTTTTGAGCTGGCAGTAGTAGAAAATCCGAGCTAAAATCCATGACTTTGATCAGTCGGTAAGGCATTTTCAACCGTTTTCAGCTCAAACCACATCGCATCAATGTCAACAGCAATTTCTGAATCCGAGGTTTAGTTGAAAATCTCGTGAAATAATCCCAGAAT
Organism: Eretmocerus hayati; assembly: GCA_029851415.1. Classification (NCBI taxonomy): domain Eukaryota; kingdom Metazoa; phylum Arthropoda; class Insecta; order Hymenoptera; family Aphelinidae; genus Eretmocerus; species Eretmocerus hayati. The sequence goes on from CM056743.1 coordinate 108,854,146, forward strand.
TCATCGCTATTGTTTCTCAGGAGGCAGCAGAACGTTCACCGACTTAGAATCAACGATTTTGGTCAAATATACAGTGTCTATAATATGTTTCTAGCTAAAAATTGCTCTTAAAATTCATAGCAGCGATTTCCAAGTTTGAGGACAGGCCGAAAATTCAACTATAGGGTCCTTAAATGTACTCCAAGTATATTCAAGTTGGCAGTAGAACGAGGGACTCGTCACGTGTATGTTTTGTTTCGGTAAAATTTCGTTGTTTTTTTTTGGGGGGGGGCGTTTATCGCCCCCCCCACCCCTCCCCATTGAGTTTAGGACAAAGAAGGCATCGCGCATCGTGTAGCTGAGGAAATTTCGAAGAGAATACCGTTTGAATCATCCCGATAGCTGATGAAGCCGATTGAAGCGGATTTACTAGCAAAGTTGAGATTTTGAAAAGATAGTGAGCCGGTCGCGCGACAGTCGCGGGCCATGAACGTAGCCCAACAGTCGCGCCACGGTGGCGGGACAGAAGCGCCACTGTTGCGCGACAGGTGCGCGACCATTTTCAGCCGGAAAGGTATTCTTTCGCGTGCATGAGAATTCGCAGGTATGCTCCCCATGAAATTCTCGGCTCAGGGAAACCGGATATATTCGCGTATAAGAAGCGAAGTATCGTTCGCGTATGCGAAAATATTCAAGTGTGGGCACCAGGAATGGGGTCGCATATGCGAAAGGTATTATTTCGCGTTTACGAGAATCCACAAGTATGCGCCTCATCAAAACTTTGGCTACATAGCTTCGCGTAAGCTAACCGAACAATTTTCGTGTACGAGAAGGGTATTCTTTCGCGTGCGTGGGAATTCGCCAATATGCACCCCGTGGAAACCTTGGCCCACGGAAACCGGAATGTTCTCGCTCATGCGGAAAAGAGTATCGTTCGCGTACGCGAAAATATTCAAGCTTGGGCACCGGAAATGGGGTAGCGTACGCGAACCTTTTCGTAGGTATTCTTCCGCGTATACGAGAATTCATAAGTACGCGCCTCATAGGAACCTTGGCTTTCGTGATCGGATGGCTTTCGCGTACACGGAGAATAGTATATTATGATACAAGGGCGCAAACGACGGCTTTCGCACTTCGAGTGACTTTTTTAGGCCCGAGCCGCAGGCGAGGGTCTAAATGGTAACGAGAAAGCGAAAACCGTTGCGTCCAAGTATCATACTATGTTTTTTGATCTTCTGTGAGCAAATGAAAAGCGACTAACAGTGTGCAAATGACTCATTTGCGCACAGACGATCAAAAAAGTATCATTCACGTACGCAAAATGTTTGAGCTTGGGCAGTGCGGATACCTTCGCGTACCCGAACAGGACTATTTTCGCGTGAGCGAAGGGTATTTTTCCCGCGTACGCGAGGATTTACAAGCATGCGCCCCATGGAAACTTTGGTAACAGAAAACGGAGAATTTCCGCGTACGAGAACAAAAGTATCGTTCGCGAAAGTGTTCAAGCTTGGGCACCGAGAAATTCTACCTTGGCTACATCGCTTCGCGTGCGCAAACTCGAGAATTTTCGCGTATATGTGAGAGGTATTTCATCACCTGCATGAGAATTATCAAGTATGCGCCCTATGGAAACCTTGGCTCATGAAAAATTTACAAGTAAGCGCCTCATGGAAACCTTGGCCTACTTCGCGAACCGGGAAGTGTTCGCGTACCCGAAGAGAAGTATCGTTTGCGTACGCCCAAGTGTTCAAGCATGGGCACCGTGAAATTGTTGCGTACGCGAGAATTTGCGAATATGCGCCCGATGGAAACCTTTATTTACGGAAACCGGCATAATTCCGCGTACGCGAAGGACTAAATCGTTCGCGTACGCGAAAACATTCAACCTTTGGACACCGGAAATAGCATCGCGTACGCGAAGCGGGACATTGTCGCGTACGCGAACTGGGGCATTGTCGTGTACGCGAAGAGTAATTTTCTCGCGTACGCGAGATATCACAGGCATGTGCCTCGTGGAAACCTCAGTGACAGAATCCGGAAAATTCTCGCGTGCGAGAAAAGAAGTATCGTTCGCGTACGCGAAAGTGTTCATACATGGGCACCGGAAAATTGTTGCGTACGCGAGAATTTGCAAGTATGCGCCCCATGGATACCTGGCTTACGGAAACCGGCATAATTCCGCGTACGAGAAGGACTAAATCGTTCGCGTACGCGAAAACATTCAACCTTTGGACACCGGAAATAGCATCGCGTACGCGAAGCGGGACATTGTCGCGTACGCAAACTGGGACATTGTCGTGTACGCAAAGAGTCTTTTTCTCGCGTACGCGAGATATCACAGGCATGTGCCTCGTGGAAACCTCAGTGACAGAATCCGGAAAATTCTCGCGTGCGAGAAAGAAAGTATCGATCGCGTACGCGAAAGTGTTCATACATGGGCACCGGAAAATTGTCGCGTACGTGAGAATTTGCAAGTATGCGCCCCATGGATACCTGGCTTACGGAAACCGAAATATCTTCGCGAAACTTGATGCCACTCTTGGTAATTTCTGATGCCAGATTAGTGTTCGACGAGCTCGGAATACCCTGAAAAGCATGTCCTATGAGTTGCAGAGCTTAATTCTGATCGAATTGCACCTCCAACCACGCAATTAGACGTAGACACCGGCTGATGCCAGATTCGTGTTCAGCGACCTCGAAATACCTACGAAATACCATATCGCAACTCTTAAAACTCGATATAGGTCATCGCACACCTACACCCTCGCACCCGCCCTTGCAGTCGTATTTAGAGGCTGGTTGATACCAGACTCGTGTTCAGCGACCTTGGAATACCCTAAGAAGCACGATTTCCCACCTCTTTCATTTCAATCCACGTTACGCCTCTCCTACACCCCGCAATCAAATTCAGAGTCTGGCTGATAGCATATTCGCGTTCAGCAACCTGAAAATGCCCATAAAAATAAATAGTATTGTCATTTCTCAAGTTCTCCAATCCGCTTCCTGCGGCTGCCCATGACAAGCGTTGATTCAGTCACGATTTCTCGCCGCTATGAATGCGATGTCATCGTGGATACTTGGTAAGGCAGTTTTCCTTTGCTTACATTTCTCAGCTGATTCTTCGCAAGATTTTCAAATCAATCATCTCGATATTCTGGAGGAGATGCGCGTTCCACATAAAAATATCCGAAAAACGTTGCCTGAATTCGAACGCTGCAGTATATCAAGCACGTGGTGTTGTTATTGTTGTAGATAACCTCTTAACCTACCATTTTTCGATCGTTGATTGATTGATTGCGAAAAATGGTCCATTATCTGGCTTCGGGTCGATTAAACTTTTGGATCAGAATTTTCCGCTCTACAACATATTTCTTCCCCAAAAAATTCAACCGAAACCCAATATCCTATCTCTGGGTTCGGGGTCCTTTGACCCCGTATTCGGAAAAAGGGCGTAACTGCATTTTTTTAAATGGCTGTAAAATCCATGGAATCAACTCTAATTTCACGAGACTTGCACTGATAGGTCGAGGATGCTATCTTTTTCGAAATAAGTCGGGTCAACTCGTCTAAATACGCCTCTGGCGGTTTTTATTAAGTTTTTATTGATTTCCTCGAAATGACCCTTTTGTAGTTACGCCCTTTTTCCACGCGCCCCCTCAATTGATAGATGAATTGTTGATCTCATAAATTTGATTTGAGGAAGCATTCTGCTAATCTCTTTTAGCAGCGTATTTTTTTTTGGGAAACCCATAACACCCACAATCAATCTTAGAACGGTTCTCGAACGCGCTGGAGACGCACAATTAGGTGATATTTTTTCATAATTTTTTTTGCAAACTCAGGTGCCCACGTCACGGAGCCTTCATCAACTACTCGGTTCATAAGTCCGTGAGTATGTGTGGATGGGTCAGTTGTATTTTTCTCTCGGAAACTGCTAAGACTTTCAGCCGACATCATTGGAATTTCGAAGAATCGTTAATATGACCGAGGAACGAAATTTTGAGGTCGGATTGTCTCACTGATGAGACTACGATTAACTTGCTTATTTTTCGACGTATATATTGAATCCGCGGTCTAATTTGCACTTGCATGTGTCAGTATTTTCGCTATACACAAAAATCACTCTCTTCGCAAGTTTCCTCGACCTGGACAAAAATCCTGCCACGACACTTCAAAACACAGCATAGGCTCGTGTTCAGGTGGTCTTTTCGCGTCGGTGAAGCATACTTGGTTATTCCGTAGCCGTTGATCTATTTGAATGCGAGTGTGAGTGAGATGGCGCAATTTCGCTGTAGCCTAGTGAGGAAGGGGCGAGGGGCGGGAGGTAAACACAGCTAGGATCGTCGATCAGTTGCGTTTCAAGCAAGTTTCATCTCTTGGAATTCCCACAACGAGAGTGAGAGAGACGGACAATCAAATCGTCTGATCATCCAGTTGGCGCCACTCTCGATTATTGCAAAAGCTGCAACACAGTAAATAATGCATAACATAAATCCAATGATCATGCGGTCTTGATGATTAAAATGTAATAGAATATGTAGTATATATGTATATATATATATATATATATATGAGTGATTCTGGAGCAAGCTGGACAAAACCGTCACCAGGGGGGTCTGGGAAAAATCCGCAAAAATTTTTTTCCATTAGTACTATGTTGAAATAGTACGAAAAATTTTTTTTCAGATTTTTTCGGCCCCCCCTGTGGGCCCCAGGGCCCATATAAGGGCCATTTTAGGCCCTTTTTTAGCCTATTCTATGAAAATCATAGCTCCGACGCAATTCAATATTTTTCAACGTACTTGGGCGCATTTTTCTCGTCAAGACTAGTACTTTGGAGAAAAAAATTGTCCAAGGCCACCTAGTGAGCCTGACGACTTCTGCCACCTATTTATTGAGAGCAAATTTTAGCGATTTTTGGGCTTGCTTCAAAGTGATGTAGCTCCCACTAGACATGTGATAATCGACTTTTACAAGTAGTCATTTTGAAGGTCTTGAAAATACCTACAATTTGCCCACTTGTAAAAGTCAATTATCGCACTTTTTGTTGGAGCTACAGTCGATACAAGTTGAGCTATTTACGAAAAAGTCGAAAATTCAGGACTCGATTCCAAAAATATATCTTAATTTTTTTTCACCAAACTTATGCGAAAATGTTCTTTCAGACATCTACTTTTAGTAAAAAAAATTTGGCGGAGGTTATTTTTTTTTATTTTTTTTGCCGAGCGTTACAAAATGCCGCATTTCGTGGTTTAAGCAAAAACAGCATCTTTGACCACGGTCACATATGCTCCCATCTTGACTGATGTGCACCAATCTGTGTGAAAGTACTCCCCAAAGTACCCCCAAGTACGTGTAAGAAGTTGCGGGGACGAGCCTCCACCCAGGAGCGAGCTGTAGGTTCTATTTACCGTGTCAAAAATAGGCATTATTTTGGCTATTCGAGCGTAAGCGACTGAGAGCATGATTTTACTCGTTCTGGCTCACAAATGAGATAATGGGGTAGAATGAGGATCAAAACATGCTTTTCCGACTCAAAATGACCATCTAAACACTATTCCGAGGTCAGTTTTGCTCTAAATAGTCGTCCCTCTGCCCCTCAAGAACTTAGATTCTGTCGACGGGTTCTGACCCGTTGAGGCACTAGACGACATTCTAGGCTTACAAATGAGATAATGGGCTAGAATGAGGATCCAAACATATTTTTCCGACTCAAAATGACCATCTGAACACAATTCCGAGGTCAGTTTGGCTCTAGAATGTCGTCTAGTGCCTCAACGGGTCAGAACCCGTCGACAGAATCTAAGTTCTTGAGGGGCAGAGGGACGACTATTTAGAGCAAAACTGACCTCGGAATAGTGTTTAGATGGTCATTTTGAGTCGGAAAAGCATGTTTTGATCCTCATTCTACCCTATTATCTCATTTGTGAGCCAGAACGAGTAAAATCATGCTCTCAGTCGCTTACGCTCGAATAGCCAAAATAATGCCTATTTTGGACACGGTGAATAGAACCTACAGCTCGCTCCTGGGTGGAGGCTCGTCCCCGCAACTTCTTACACGTACTTGGGGGTACTTTGGGGAGTACTTTCACACAGATTGGTGCACATCAGTCCAGATGGGAGCATATGAGACCGTGGTCAAAGATGCTGTTTTTGCTAAAACCACGAAATGTGGCATTTTGTAACGCTCGGCAAAAAAAATAAAAAAAAATAACCTCCGCCAAATTTTTTTTACTAAAAGTAGATGTCTGAAAGAACATTTTCGCACAAGTTTGGTGGAAAAAAATTAAGATATATTTTTGGAATCGAGTCCTGAATTTTCGACTTTTTCGTAAATAGCTCAACTTGTATCGACTGTAGCTCCAACAAAAAGTGCGATAATTGACTTTTACAAGTGGGCAAATTGTAGGTATTTTCAAGACCTTCAAAATGACTACTTGTAAAAGTCGATTATCACATGTCTAGTGGGAGCTACATCACTTTGAAGCAAGCCCAAAAATCGCTAAAATTTGCTCTCAATAAATAGGTGGCAGAAGTCGTCAGGCTCACTAGGTGGCCTTGGACAATTTTTTTCTCCAAAGTACTAGTCTTGACGAGAAAAATGCGCCCAAGTACGTTGAAAAATATTGAATTGCGTCGGAGCTATGATTTTCATAGAATAGGCTAAAAAAGGGCCTAAAATGGCCCTTATATGGGCCCTGGGGCCCACAGGGGGGGCCGAAAAAATCTGAAAAAAATTTTTCGTACTATTTCAACATAGTACTAATGGAAAAAAATTTTTGCGGATTTTTCCCAGACCCCCCTGGTGACGGTTTTGTCCAGCTTGCTCCAGAATCACTCATATATATATATATATATATATATATATTGCACAGTGCGCAGTGTATGAGAGTTGTTTTATATCGATATCGGCGAACATCGAGTGTGTGTGAGATCCCCGAGATTCGCGAATCGAGTATGAGAAAGTTTTCGGGTAATATACAATATGGGTCAGAATTGGTGTACATACCGTAACTGGGGTATGTACCGCATTTTGTGATTTTATTGGGTGTTCTCAGATTTTTTTGTAATAGTTTCTATTTTTTGTAACTTTTAATTCAAAATACGTTTTAAATAATTACATTTGTAATGGTTCGAAGCGGGTGCCAACTTCGCACGTGTAATGATTTGCCCCTAATCATTACATAACAAAGAAGCGTTTGTTGTGTAATGATAATTGTAATGTCATCTAGGTTAGAGTGGGGTGCTCGTCGTTTTCTAATGGAGTGAAATAAATGTATTACTCTTGTCCGGTGATAGTTTCAACAACAGTGATTACTGGTGCGCGAGCGGTGGTCTTTGTGTAGGCATGGAATGGCAATGGGCATCGAGTCTACTGCGGGTTCAGCCGGAGCGCAAGATGCACATTATCAACATTGACCGTTGTCAACGTGGTTCAACGTGTTGGTCATCCGTTCAGTCAAGCAAGTACTTGTTCCGATCTCGAATATGCAATTCTCGCGTACGCTAAGAATATTCATCGCCTGCGCTAATTTTCAGGATTTGATTATCGCATACACTCATCATGTCTTTCGCGTGCGCTACGATCAAAAATTTAATCTTCGCGTACGCTAAAGTTGTCTTTTGCGTGCTATAATTTTCTTGAATTGTACTTTGATTGTAGCGCACGCAAAAGACAACTTTAGCGTACGCGAAAATTAAAAATTCAACTGTAGCGCACGCAAAGATTAAGTTTTCGATTGTACTGCACGCGAAAGACATGATGAGTGTATAGACATTAGAATAATCATTACACAACAAACGCTTGTTTGTTATGTATTGATTAGGTGGCACCCGTTTCGAAGCATTACAGATGTAATGATAAGAAAGGGTTTTTGAATTGGAAGGTACAAAAAATGAGAGCTATTACAAAAAATTTTGAAAACACCCAACGAATTTACAAAACGCGATTCATACCCCAGTTACGGTATGTACACCAATTCCGACACATATTGTATATACGATCCTCAAGATCAAATTCAGAATTTCTGAAATTACTGACGCGTTGTGGTAGTGCGAATTGACTCATTTTCGTCCGATATAGACTAAAAGAAATTGGTTCAAAACTAATGACAATAATATTTTCTCAATGAAAATTGTTTTGAGTAGACTAATCCCACGTGAGATCATGCAATTGATTCCACTCCAAATCTTGGATCACTTCGGCGATCACATATGAGAGGCTCTACAGAACTGTTAACATTTGGGTTGCTGAAGAGTGGAATTTTTTTTCTCATGCCACGCGTCTGGAACCAATTCTGCTGGTTAGTAAGACCTTCTAAATGAGTGGGGAAAATACGCGCCCACTGGTGTGGTAGGATAATATTTGTATGTGCCGGAATGATCAGTGATCTGCAGAGAGAAGATGTCGTCATACCAGCATCTTCACCCTCTCTGAATCCAACAATGAAAAGTCATGGAACTTCAGTCAATCGTGATCAACTTCATCTGATGACTTCAATGAAAAGTTTCGATAAATATACACTGGGGTAGCACTGAAACTTTAGTGACCTGAGGAGGTCGGACGTGTCCTCGTTACTACATTTTTTGCCAGCGTTACTGGTGGATCGGTGAGACTATTCGCTGAAATTCCACTGCTTTGATGGGTCCAGCAGATTATCTTCACTGAAGACCCAGTGAGCATCTCTGATGAATCAGCCACACGTACTCATGTAGCAAAGGAGGTTTGGTCGATGCGTTTCTCGGCAAGGTGTTGTTGAACGGGTCTCTGTTCGCTAGAGGTGATGAGAGAATCATTGCACGCGCACTTTTCCACTGGGCAGCGGTCTCCCTCTCTTGGAATCCGTGCTCACAGGAATGATTTCTCAAATATATGCTAAATTATATGAAACGAACTTATATCCCTCAAAGAACTGAAATTTTATCGAATGGTCTAACTGATCTATCAGTGATGCTGACTGAAACTTCTGTGACGAGGACCCGTCTCACCTACCCAGGTCACTGCAAGTCCAGTGCTACTTCAGTGTATATTACTGAAACTTTTCACTGGAGTCATCAGTTGAAGTTAATCCGAGATTAACCGAAGTTCAGTGACTTTTCACTGATGGATTTGGAGAGTGTATGCTCCTGTTAGGGACGGTATGACATTATACTACCATCCAAAGCAGCAATGCAGCAGAAGTGTAATGAGAGATGGACAGAGCTCAAAAGTGAACATCGCTAACGGCATCTCGCACGCAGATACCGAAAGCCAAGAACTCAAGGATTGATTTTTCACCACTCTGTATAATGCATGCCTAATTGAGAATTGATCATTTTGAGCGATAATCATACCCGCACTCTCTGTAATACCAGTGAGCTATTTCCTCAAGAATCTCTTAGAGACGTGAATAAGAGATTTTCGAATTTAGTTCTCTCCCTAGTGACGGAAGAAAGAGCCTGAATGTTTCGTAGCCCCGCGTTGGATGCGGACACCCGCTATTCAAGGGTTGGAATTCGGAAATTCTCGAGGTTTAGATTAGGAGGCTTTGTTCCGAAATTTCTCATCGTAGACCGCTCATCAATGACGGGAGGGGATGCCTGAATTTCCTGAAGCCCACCCGGTGGATGCGAACAACCCCTGATTGGGGATTGGATTACGGAAATTTCCGTGGATCAGGCTAAGGAGCTTTGTTCCAGAATTTTTCATCAGAGATTACTCACTCGTGGACCAAGGTAAAGCCTCAATTTCTCGCATCCCCCGCCCCCGTGGAAGGGAACAACCCCCAATCGAGGGTTGGAATTTGGGAATTTTCGAAGTTCAAGTTAGGGGGCTTTGTTCCGAAATTCCTCATCGATGATCGCTTACCAGTGACGGGAGGGAATGCCTGAATTTCCTGGAGCCCACCCGATGGATGCGAGCAACCCCTGATTGAGGAGTGAAATTTGGAAATTCCCTTAGATAAGGCTAGGGGGCTTTGTTCCAAAATTTTGTCATAGGAGATCGTTTCTTAGTGACGAAAGAGAGTGCCTGAAATTTTGCAGCTCCCCGTCGGATGCGAACAACCCCTAATCAAGGGTTGATATTCGAAAATTGTCGTAGATTAGAATAGAGACCTTCGTCCCAAAATTTCTCAATTGAGATAGCTTTCTAGTGACGAAAGAAACTGCTCGAATCTTTAGCCAGCCCTTCGGTGAATTCAAGCAACCCCTTATCGAGGTTGGACATTCGGAATTTATCGTAAATCAGGCTAGGAAACTTCGTCCCAAAACACCTCGAACAAGATTGCCTTCTGGAGCCAGAATAATTCGCCTCAATTCTTCGTAGCCCCGCGGTGAAGGCGAGAAACCCCTAATCGAGGGTTGGAATTCAGAAATTCTCGTGGATCAGAGGAGAGGTTCTCGTTCTAGAATTGCTCGACCGAGTTCGCTTCCTAGTGACGGAAGGAAGTGCCTGAATTTTTCGCAGCCCCCGCTGTGGATGCGGACGACCCATCAACGAGGGTTGAAATTCGGGAATTTTTGGAGATCGGGGTCGGAGCCTCCGTTCCAGGATTCCTGAGATGAAATCGCTCCCTAGTGACGGGGAGATTGCCTGAACTCTATGCAGCCCTCCATTGATGCGAACAACTCCTCATCGAGGGTTGAAATCCGGGAATTCTCGTGAATCAGGTTGAGGGGCTTTGTTTCAAGATTGCTTAATCGGGATCGCTTGAAGTAACGGGAGAAATAGCCCGGAACCCTTCCAGCCACCCGTTGGATGTGGACAACACCTTATCGAGGGATGAAATTCGTAAATCTTTGTGGATCAGGTTAAGGGGATTTGTACCGAGATTTTTCAATCGAGATCGCTCCATTGTGACGGAAGGCAGTGCCTGAACTGTTTGCGCCCCTCCCCCCCACCTCACGGTGGATGCGGATAACCCCTAATGACGGGTTGAAAGTCGTGAACCTTCGTGGATCAGGTTGGGGGAATTCGTTCCAAGACTCCTCAATCGAGACCGCTTCTCAGTGACCGGAGAGAGTGCCTGAATTTTTAGCAGCCCCAGACCCCCTCCCCCCGTGAATACGAGCAACCCCTGATCGAAGATTGAAATTCGGAAATTTCCGAGGATCAGGTGAAGGGGCTTCTCTCCAAAATTTTCTCATCGGAGATCACTTACTACAGACTGAAGGAAGTGCCTGAATCTTCTACAGCCCAACCGAAGAATGCGAACAACACCTAATTAAGGATTGAATTACGGAAATTTCCGTAGATCAGGCTAAAGATCTTTGTTCCAGGATTCTTCATCAGAGGTCACTTACTCGTGGACTAAGGTATTGCCTCAATTTCTCGCACCCCCTGCCCCCCGTGGAAGGAAACAAGCCCTAATCGGGGGTTGGAATTCGGGAATTTTCGCGGTTCAGGTTAGGGGGCTTTGTTTCGAAATTTCTCATCGATGATCGCTTACCAGTGACGGGAGGGAATGCCTGAATTTCCTGGAACCCACCCGGTGAATGCGTTCAACCCCTGATTGGGAAGTGAAATCTGGAAATTCTCTTAGATAAGGCTAGGGGGCTTTCTTCCAAAATTTTTCATAGGAGATCGTTATTTAGTGACGGAAGATCTTCTACACTCACATTCATCACTCATGCCAATGATTGCCTATCCGCAGATAGGTCCCTGCGCGCACGTAAGTCGCCTTCGGGTCCAGAAGTCGCGTCTGCATCGATTCGCAAGTAGGGGGTGAGGTGACCGATTTCATCTCATTACATTTCCTAATCTGACCATGATCACATCTCCCAGTTCGTTCTTCTTGCCTTTATTCCATCCTCTCATCCGACAAAATTCACTCTATCAGCATCATTTCTCTCCATCCACTCTATACCTCACTCACACTATCACTCTCCCATCTTCTACTCCCACATTCATAACTCATGCCGATAATCATCTTTCCGCAGATGGATCCTCGCATCACGTGAATTGCCTTCGGGTGCAAAACTTGCATTTGGATCTATTTGCGGATGGGAGGGCGAGGTGACCGAATTCATGAAATTTCATTTTCCCATTCAATTCCCCTACATATTTCATCGCATTCTTTATTCCATCTGATTCTATTCTCTATCATTCCAACCCCTCCACTCATTTAGCATCATTTCTTTTCATCCACTCCATCTCCAATTACACAACCTTTCTTCCATTTCCTACTGGTTTCTTCCATCACTCATGCCAATGTTCTCATATCCTGCACGCATTTCAGCCCCCTTCGGGTGCGGAAGTTGCATCTGGATCCACTGGCGAATAGAAGGGCGGAGCAACCAAATTCATGTCATTCCATTTTCTCATTCTGTCGCTTCATATTCTCCATCGCTTCCTCCATTTCATTCCATTCCATCTTCTCATTTCACTTCCTCCACTCATTCTGCATCATTCCTGTCCATTCATTGCATACCTCAACCACACTATCATTCTTCCATCTTCTACACTCACATTCATCACTCATGCCAATGATCGCCTATTCGCTCATAGGTCCCTGCACGTATTTCAGCCGCCTTCGGGTGCAGAAGTTGCGTCTGGATCCACTGGCGAATAGAAGGGTGGAGCAACCAAATTCACGTAATTCCATTTTCTCATTCTGTCGCTTCACATTCTTCATCGCTTCCTCCATTCCATTCCATTTCATCCTCTCATCCCTATTTCTCTACTCATTCTGCATCATTTCTCTCCATTCATGGCATACCTCAAAGGCACTATCATTCCTTCATCTTCTACATTCACATTCATCACTCTTGCCAACGATAGCCTATTCGCAGATAGATGCCTACTTGTACGTAATTCCGACTTGGAATGTTGGTCGCGTCCTAATCACACGTCTTTGTCAGTCTGCTGGACAAAAGTGGATTATTCATCTACTTTTCCCCAAAATTCATGTTTTCATCACCCAAATGATCAGATGTGCCATTTCATTAAATCTGGATAACATCTCTTACCTGTCTAGATGCCTTAAGTGATGCGGCTCGCCGTGCAAGCCGGAAATTATTTTTTGATCGTCTGTGCGCAAATGAGTCATTTCCACACTGTTTTTCGCTTTTCATTTGCTCCCAGAAAATCAAAAAACATAGTATGATACTCGGGCGCAATGGTTTTCGCTTTCTCGTGACTATTTAGACCCTCGCGTGTGGCTCGGGCCAAAAAAAGTCACTTGAAGTGCTAAAACCATCGTTTGCGCCCTTATAATATACTATTTCAATTACGAGGTAACTCAATATTTTGGCGATACAAAATTTGACGCGAATTGTCAATAACTCATTATCATTTGAACTGTGGTAGATAACTCGCCATTTGTCACCAATCACAAAAGCATCGGAGATGAAGGAGAATAACTTGCCCGCGGGTACTTCCTAACCTATAAAGCAGTCACAATAGATTTATTCGATTACGCCGGTCAGACCAAGTCAGACTAGGTGTGGCCATCGGATTTCTCTTTCTAACCTTATGAGAAAGAGAGAGAGGCCCGATGATCAGACCAGGTCTGACCGCCGTTATCGAATAAACCTAATGGTGTCCACAGAAATCTCAAAATCTTCCCCAATTTTGGCTTAAAGACGAGTTATCCAGTACAAGTAAAATGATGATAAAGCTGGGATACCTCATCGTTCATCCCAAATTTAAAAAGATTTTGAGATTTTTGTGAACAAAGTTCAGCGTGCACGGCGACCGCATCGCCTCAACATAGAGTTGAGTCAAAGTCGAATTAATATGATTTTTGAAATTTAAGTTCAGACAGAATGGGTGAGTATCCAGTATTCATGATAGTTTCTGAAATAATTTTCCAAACACTCAGAAGTATCATCTTTGAGAAATCTTTCTAATAATGAAACATCTTAGATCATTCTGACCACGTCTATCAATTGCGAATACTATCGAATTTTGTTACGATCATGTCTAATATTCATAAGTCTACTTTGACCGTTGCATAAGTATTTTCCTACAATCTTGAAGCAGAACATATACTATAAACGACTCAACTTATTACCAATGGAAAATTATTTGAGCATTTTTATATCCTGCGACCCATTTCTGTCTATAGCAACAATTTTTAGCTCATCAATACAAGGTCCCATCTCCGATTAATCACATCGATAAAGTTTTCCAGTCAGTGGCTAGAGATTCGAGAATGATTTCACGTGTAAGAATATGTGTAATTGGTCTTACCCCCTGAAAAATATCAATCAAATGATTTTCCATATTAACCGATATGACTGCGCTCCGAGTGTCAAAAATGAAATTCTTCCCGATCGTTTTAAACATAGTTTGAAACATTTTGAGATAGAGCAAGTATGCTAGAAAAGGAAACTATATTAAATGTTCATTGAATCACATAACACCGTATGTACTATCATCCGTGAGCTTATAGATGTAGGAAAATTGATTTATTGGTTTCCTGAAATTCTTGTCTGATCGATTTCATAGGTTGCTTCAATGAAAATATGTAAAGAATTCGCATTCGGCTTTGCTCTTACCAATTCAAAACTATCCTGAAATTGAATCTATCTTGGTATCACGATGAAGAATGTACTTCGACAAAATTCTTCATACGATAATAAAAAAATATACAATCGATGTGGTACATTTCCTTCTTTTGCAAGGTCATGAAAGCTATAAGCTAAAATGAGCGTAAAATTGTCTATTATTCTAGCTTACGTGATCAGAACTATGATGAAGCTTGGAACGAGGGAAGCATATTTCCATCAGAGGATGTTACCTGTTCCAGAATGAAGATTTCATTTCAGATCAGATTCTTATCGTCAAAATCGATACATATTTTCTCGCTTGGCGTGAATGAACCACGTGGCGGGTCATGGAAATCATCTCGCAGACGCAAGTTCAGAAGTACCGCGTGGCGCGCCGCCCGAAAATCTGGCGAACGCCACGCCTCATAAACGAAGGTGTCTGGGCGCCACTCGGGGCGCTGGCTCCGGACAACAGATGAAATGTGTTCGGCTGGGGCGCAAATTTCCCTAGGTTCCCCAGTACCAGTCCCGCCTCCTTCAAAGCCCCTTATTATGGAAGTGTAATCCAGTCGTGCCAGCGTGATTTATTATCGTGGCGATGAAAAAATGACAGGTGCGCAACTGCGAGCAGTGTATTTCATGGAGAAGTATTTTTATAGATATTACTCGCGAGAGCCTCTCGTTCGAGAGGCACGCTTATTTGTGGATACATGTTTTGCTCTGCAAAATATTTTTTTCTGCAAGGTGTGCGTAAGGCAGCGCTATGAGGGAGCCGAGATGAACTTTCTTCGATTGATTTGTTGATGACTTGGTAGAAAACGGATGACTTCCTCATATGGAATGAATGAGCAAATACTCTCTTTGCAAGTGTGTGCGCAAAGTTGTGACAAAATGAAACTTCTCTTCATTATTTACAGAGCGAAAAGTGATGCGGAAATGACTTCCCGCATAGTTTTACATTCACGCACTGGTTCTTTTGGGGGAGGAATCAATCCCAAAACCCAGGAAGGTAAACTAACCCGCAAGTGCCCGGATGCTCGGACCGATATTCTTTTGGGGGAGGAATCAACCCCGAAACCCAGGAAGACAAACTAACCCGCAAGTGCCTAGATGCTCGGACCGGAATTCTTCTGGGGGAGAAATCAACCCCAAAACCCAGGAAGGCAAACCCGCAAGTGCCCGGATGCTCGAATCAAAATTCTTTTGGGGGGAGGGGGGGTTCAATCCTAAAACCCAGGATGGTGAATTAACCCGCAAGTGCCTGGATGCTCGGACCAGAAATTCTTCTGCGAGAAGAATCATCCCCAGGACCGAGGAAAGCAACCAGACGCGCCTGCTGGAAATAATTCCGTGGTTAAGCGCTGGAACCCGTGGGCTTGTACCTATGGGGAAAATTCCAATCTTAATATTCTGCCACATTGGGCATCGAAGACGTGCAGCATACAAATGTCGACCATTATCTTTCCGGTACACCGGGCGGGTGATGCACGGGGAGTGGAGAGTAGATGCCGCGTGGATTTTGATTTCAAGATGCTAATAGTCAAAGGAATGAATATTTCAAATTGCTAGGTACTTTGAGAGTGTCAAATAAGTGAGCGTCGAGAATCAGTCCCTTCATGCGTCTCGAAATGTGGTTTCACCCGAGAAAAGATGATTACGATCTCACCATCTTCACCTAAGGAAACATCAATTGAAGAACAATACTCAGAATGACAGAACCGAGATCGTGTATGTTTCATCGCTTGTACGAGTCGAAATGGGATATCGATGTGTAATTCGACTTGAACAGGACCCTTCAATTTTTCCGTATATTCTATCCAATATATTGATATTTAATTCGCGAATAATGATTATTCATTACGAATTAACAATCAGAATTGTAGCCTCATTTGGGATTTCAAATTCGTATTATACGAAATATGAATCGTTCAGGCTCCTTCATGAAAAAGGCAAAAAATAGTCTAACTCATGCAAAGTTACAGTGAGAAACTTTGGTAGGGAAACTTAATATTAGTTACCATAATCCCAGCGTACAGGCAATCATGAACTGATACAAAACTTTGGGAGTCTTTTTTTAATTTTGTTCTATTAAAGTTTCACTGTTCTAATTCAGCATTATAGTTTCAATGTCGTTCAAAAATAAGATAAATGAATAGTTTTTTTATGACTGTAAATTATAAGCAACTCGATGATCGAGTGAAAAAACAGCACGCTTCGAGTGAAATTTTCACTCGGACTTCGAGCAAAAAACCACTCGAAGCCGGGTTGCTACTCGAACTTCGAGTCGAGAAACTAGTTCTTTCTATTTTGTCTCTGTAGAAGCTTCGAGTGAAATTTCGACCGAATACTTTTAGAGAGCACGCATCAAGAAGGCATACGAACCCCAAGATACCCGGATGCTCAGATTTAAAATTTTCTCGTGAGAAGAATGATTCCCCAAACCCAGGATGATGGCTAAACCCGTAGTTGCCTGGATGCTCGGGACAGGACTTCTTGGTCTGAGCATCCAGGGATTTGCGGGTTTCGTTGCCATCGTGGGTTTTGGGAATTATTCCCTTCACGAGAGAATCCCTGCTTCAAGCATCCAGGTATTTACAGGTTTGGCTGCCTTCCTAGGTTTTGGGGTTGATTCCTCTCCCAAGAGATTTCCGGTCCGAGCATCCGGGCACTAGCAGAAGAGTTTGCCTTCCTGGGTTTTGGGATTGATTTCTCCCCATAAAGAATTTCGGTTTAAGCATCCGGGCACTTGAGGGTTAGTTTGCCTTCCTGGAGTTTGGGGTGAACTTCTCCCCCAGAAGAATTTCGGTCCGAGCATAGACATAAGAAGGTATAGACTAGGAGTCGTGGGTTATTGCCGTGGGACTTCGTGCGCGTGAGACAGATGCGCAAGAGGCAATGCTTTCTTATGGAGCGGCGTGACTCTCACGTCGTACTCTCTCACTCGCACTCATGCAATTTCGACGTCCCTTTCTCCCAATCCTGACCCGCAGTCTATGCCTTCCTATGTCTATGGGTCCGAGCATCCGAGCACTTGCGGGTTAGTTTGCCTTCCTGGGTTTTGGGTTTGATTTCTCCCCCAAAAGAATTTCGGTCCGAGCATCCGGGCAGTTGAGGACTAATTCGTCCTCCTAGATTTTGGGGTTGAATCCTCCCCTGAAAGATTTTGGGGTCCAAGCATCCAGGCACTTGCAGATTAGTTTATCTTCCTAGGTTTTGGGGTGATAATTGTCCCAACGACAGAACTTCTGGTCCGAGCATCCGGGCACTTGCGGGTTCATTCGCCCTGCTAGGTTTCGGGGTTGATTCCTCCCCCAAAAGAATCTCGTTCCAAGCATCCAGGCACTTGAGGGTTAGTTTACCTTCCTGAGTTTCGGATTTGATTTCTCCCCCAAAAGATTTCCGGTCCGAGCATCCGGGCACTTGCAGGTTGAATTATCTTCCTAGGTATTGGGGTGATAGTTGTCCCACCGACAGAACTTCTGGTCCGCGCATCCGGGCACTTGCGGATTCATTCGCCCTGCTAGGTTCCGGGGTTGATTCCTCCCCCAAAAGAATTTCGGTCCAAGCATCCAGGCACTTGAGGGTTAGTTTACCTTCCTGAGTTTCAGATTTGATTCCTCCCCCAGAAGATTCCCGGTCCGAGCATCCGGGCACTTGCAGGTTGAATCATCTTCCTAGGTTTTGGGGTGATGATTGTCCCACCGACAGAACTTCTGGTCCGCGCATCCGGGCACTTGCGGGTTGATTCGCCCTCCTGGGTTTTGGGTTCGATTCCTCCATCAAAAAAATTCCGGTCCGACCATCCGGGCACTCTTAGGTTAGTTTGCCTTCCTAGGTTTTGGGGTTGATTCCTCCCCCAAAAACATTTCGGTCCAAGCATCCGGGCACATGAGGGTTGGTTTGCCCTCCTGGAGTTTAGGGTCAATTTCTCCCCCAGGAGAATTTCGGTCCGAGCATCCGGGCACTTGCGGGTTAGTTTGCCTTTCTAGGTTATGGGTTCAAATTTTCCCCCAGCATCCGGGCACTTGAGGGTTAACTTGCCCTCCTAGGCTTTGTGGCTGATTCCTCCCCCAGAAGATTTCCGGTCCGAGCATCCGGGCACTCGCAGGCTAGTTTATCTTCCTAGGTTTCGGGGTGATAATTGTTCCACCGACAGAACTTCTAGTCGAACGTTCGGGTACTTGTGGGTTAATCCGCCTTCCTAGGTTTTGGGGTTCATTCCTCCCCCAAAAGAATTGTGGTCCAAGTATCCGGAAACTTGAGGGTTAGTTTGCTTTCTTGGGTTTTTTATCCGATTTCTCCCCCAGAAGAATTCCGGTCCGAGCATCCGAGCACTTGCGGGTTAGTTTGCCTCCCTGGGTTTGGGGTTTGATTCCTCTCCCAAGAGATTTCCGCTCCGAGGTTCCGGGCACTCGCAGGTTAGTTTGCTTTCTTGGGTTTTGAGGTTGATTTCTCCCCCAAAAGAATTTCAGTTCGAGCATCTGGGCGCTTGAGGGTAAGTTTGCCTCCCTGGAGGTTAGGATTAATTTCTTCCCCAAGAGGGTTTCGGTCCGAGCATAGACATAAGAAGGTATAGACTGCGAGTCGTGGGTTATTGCCATGATACTTTGTGCGCATGAGACGGATGCGCGAAAGGCAATGCTTCCTCCTGGAGTGGCGTGACTCTTACGTCATGCTCTCTCACTCGCACTCATGCAATCTCGACGTCCCTTTCTCTCAATCCTGACCCGCAGTGTATACCTTTCTATGTCTATGGGTCCGAGCATCCGGGGACTCGTGGGTTAGTTTGCTCCCCTGGGTTCAGGGTTTGATTTTTCCCCCGGAAGAATTTCGGTCTGAGCGTCCGGGCACTTGAGAGAAAATTCGCCCTCCTAGATTTAGGGGTTGATTCCTCCCCCAGAAGATTTTCGGTCCGAGCATCCGGGCACTGGCAGGATAGTTTGCCTTCCTGGGTTTTGGGGTTGATTCCTCCCCCAGAAGGATCTCGGTCCAAGCATCCGGGCACTTGGAGGTCAGTTCACCGTCCTGGAGTGTAGGGTTGATTGCTCCTCCAAAAGATTCCCGGTCCGAGCATCCGGGCAATTGAGCGTTAGTTCGCCTCCCTAGGTTTTGGGGTTGATTCCTCTCCCAAGAGATTTCCGGTCCGAGCATCCAGGCACTCGCAGGTTGATTCGCCCTCCTAGGTTTTGGGGTTGATTCCTCCCCCAAAAGATTTTCGGTCCGACCATGCGGGCACTCTTAGGTTAGTTTGCCTTCCTAGGTTTGGGGGTTGATTCCTCTCCAAAAACATTCCGGTCCGAGCATCCGGGCACTTGAGGGTTGGTTAACCTCCCTGGAGTTGAGGGTTCATCTCTCCCCCAGGAGAATCTCGGTCCAAGCATCCGGGCACTTGCGGGTTAGTTTGCCTCCCTGCGTTTTGGGTTCAATTCCTCCCCCAAAAAGAGTTTCGGTTTAAGCATACGGGCACTCGCGGGTTAGTGCGACTCCCTAAGTTTCGGGGTTGACACCTCTCCCAACAGAATTACGGTTTAAGCATCCGGGCACTCGCGGGTTAGTTTGCCTCCCTGCGTTCTGGGTTTAATTCCTCGCCCAAAGGGAATTTCGGTTTAGGCATCCGGGCAATTGAGGGTTGATTCGCCCGCCTAGGTACTGGGGTTGATTCCTCCCCCAAAAGAACTCCGGTCCGAGCATCCGGGCACTTGCAGGTTAGTTTATCTTCCTTGGTTTTGGGGTGATAATTGTCCCACCGACAGGGATTCTGGTCCAAGCATCCGGGCACTCGCGGGTTGATTCGCCCTCCTAGGTTTTGGGGATGATTCCTCCCCCAAGAGATTTTCAGTCCGAGCATCCGGGCACTTGCAGGTTAGTTCATCTCCCTAGGTTTTGGGGTGATAATTGTCCAACCGACAGAAATTGTGGTCCAAGCATCCAGGCACTTGCGGGTTAATTTGCCCTCCTAGGTTTTGGGGTTAATTCCTCCCCCAAGAAAATCTCGGTCCAAGCACCCGGGCACTTGAGGGTTAGTTTGCATTCCTTGAGTTCAGGATCAATTACTCCCCCAGGAGGATTTCGGTCCGAGCATCCGGGCACTTGCGGGTTTGTTTGCCTTTCTGGGTTATGGGTTCAATCTTTCCCCCAGAAGATTTCCGGTCCGAGCATCCGGGCACTCGCAGGCTAGTTTATCTTCCTAGGTTTCGGGGTGATAATTGTTCCACCGACAGAACTTCTAGTCGAACGTTCGGGTACTTGTGGGTTAATCCGCCTTCCTAGGTTTTGGGGTTCATTCCTCCCCCGAAAGAATTGTGGTCCAAGTATCCGGAAACTTGAGGGTTAGTTTGCCTTCTTGGGTTTTTTATCCGATTTCTCCCCCAGAAGAATTCCGGTCCGAGCATCCGAGCACTAGCTGGTTAGTTTGCCTCCCTGGGTTTGGGGTTTGATTCCTCTCCCAAGAGATTTCCGGTCCGAGGTTCCGGGCACTCGCAGGTTAGTTTGCTTTCTTGGGTTTTGGGGTTGATTTCTCCCCCAAAAGATTTTCAGTTTGAGCATCCGGGCGCTTGAGGGTAAGTTTGCCTCCCTGGAGGTTAGGATTGATTTCTTCCCCAAGAGGGTTTCGGTCCGAGCATAGACATGAGAAGGTATAGACTGCGAGTCGTGGGTTATTGCCATGATACTTCGTGCGCATGAGACAGATGCGCGAAAGGCAATGTTTCCTCCTGGAGTGGCGTGACTCTTACGTCATGCTCTCTCACTCGCACTCATGCAATCTCGACGTCCCTTTCTCTCAATCCTGACCCGCAGTGTTTACCTTTCTATGTCTATGGGTCCGAGCATCCGGGGACTCGTGGGTTAGTTTGCTCCCCTGGGTTCAGGGTTTGATTTTTCCCCCGGAAGAATTTCGGTCTGAGCGTCCGGGCACTTGAGAGAAAATTCGCCCTCCTAGATTTAGGGGTTGATTTCTCCCCCAAAAGATTTCCGGTCCGAGCATCCGGGCACTGGCAGGATAGTTTGCCTTCCTGGGTTTTGGGGTTGATTCCTCCCCCAGAAGGATCTCGGTCCAAGCATCCGGGCACTTGGGGGTCAGTTCACCGTCCTGGAGTGTAGGGTTGATTGCTCCTCCGAAAGATTCCCGGTCCGAGCATCCGGGCAATTGAGCGTTAGTTCGCCTCCCTAGGTTTTGGGGTTGATTCCTCTCCCAAGAGATTTCCGGTCCGAGCATCCGGGCACTCGCAGGTTAGTTTTCCTTCCTGGGTTCTGGGGTTGATTTCTCCCCCAAAAGAATTCCGGTCGAAGCATCCGGGCACTCGCGGGTTGATTCGCCCTCCTAGGTTTTGGGGTTGATTCCTCCCCCAAAAAATTTTCGGTCCGACCATGCGGGCACTCTTAGGTTAGTTTGCCTTCCTAGGTTTGGGGGTTGATTCCTCTCCAAAAACATTCCGGTCCGAGCATCCGGGCACTTGAGGGTTGGTTAACCTCCCTGGAGTTTAGGGTTAATCTCTCCCCCAGGAGAATCTCGGTGAGCATCCGGGCACTTGCGGGTTAGTTTGCCTCCCTGCGATTTGGGTTCAATTCCTACCCCAAAAAGATTTTCGGGTTAAGCATACGGGCACTCGCGGGTTAGTGCGACTCCCTAGGTTTCGGGGTTGACTCCTCTCCCAACAGAATTCCGGTTTAAGCATCCGGGCACTCGCGGGTTAGTTTGCCTCCCTGCGTTCTGGGTTTAATTCCTCGCCCAAAAAGAATTTCGGTTTAGGCATCCGGGCAATTGAGGGTTGATTCGCCCGCCTAGGGAATGGGGTTGATCCCTCTCCCAGAAGAACTCCGGTCCGAGCATCCGGGCACTTGCAGGTTAGTTTATCTTCCTTGGTTTTGGGGTGATAATCGTCCCACCGACAGGGATTCTGGTCCAAGCATGCGGGCACTCGCGGGTTGATCCGCCCTCCTAGGTTTCGGGGTTGACTCCTCTCCCAACGAAATTCCGGTTTAAGCATCCGGGCACTCGCGGGTTAGTTTGCCTCCCTGCGTTTTGGGTTTAATTCCTCGCCCAAAAAGAATTCCGGTTTAGGCATCCGGGCAGTCGCGGGTTAGTTCGACTCCCTAGGTTTTGGGGTCGATTCCTCTCCCAAGAGATTTCCGGTCCGAGCATCCGGGCACTCGATGGTGAGTTTGCCTTCCTGGGTTTCAGGGTCGATTTCTCTCCCAAAAGAATTTTGGTTTAAGCATCCGGGCACCCCCGGGTTAGTTTGCCTTCCTGGAGTTTGAGGTGAACTTCTCCCCCAGAAGAATTTCGGTCCGAGCATAGACCGGGCACTTGAGGGTTGATTCGCCCTCCTAGGTACTGGGGTTGATTCCTCCCCCAAAAGAACTCCAGTCCGAGCATCCGGGCACTTGCAGGTTAGTTTATCTTCCTAGGTTTTCGGGTGATAACTGTCCCACCGTCAGGGATTCTCGTCCAAGCATCCGGGCACTTGCGGGTTAATTCGCCCTCCTAGGTTTTGGGGTTGATTCCTCCCCGAAAAAAATCTCGGTCCGAGCACCCGGGCATTCGAGGGTGAGTCTGCATTCCTTGAGTTCAGGATTAATTTCTCCCCCCAGAAGAATTCCGGTCCGAGCATCCGGGCACTTGCGGGTTAGTTTGCCTCCCTGGGTTTCGGGGTTGACTTCTCTCCCAACAGAATTCCGGTTTAAGCATCCGGGCACTTGCGGGTTAGTTTGACACCCTTGGGTTCAGGATTCATCTCTCCCCCAGAAGAATTCCGGTCCGAGCCTCCGGGCACTCCCAGGTGAGTTTGCCTCCCTGGGTTTCGGGGTTGACTTCTCTACCAACAGAATTCCGGTTTAAGCATCCGGGCACTTGCGGGTTAGTTTGACACCCTTGAGTTCAGGATTCATCTCTACCCCAGAAGAATTCCGGTCCGAGCATCCGGGCACTTGCGGGTTAGTTTGCCTTCCTAGGTTATGGGTTTGAGCCTCCCCCGAAAGATTTCCGGTACGAGCATCCGGGCACTTGAGGGTCAAATCGCCCTCCTAGGTTTTGAGGCTGATCCCCCCCCCCTCCCCCAGAAGATTTCTTGTCCGAGCATCCGGGCACTCGCAGGCTATTTTATCTTCCTAGCTTTCGGGGTGATAATTGTTCCACCGACTGAACTTCTAGTCGAGTATTCGGGCACTTGTGGATTAATTCGCCCGTTTTGGGGTTGATTCCTCCCCCAGAAGAATTTTGGTCCAAGTATCAGGAAACTTGAGGGTTAGTTTGCCTTCTTAGGTTTTGGATTCGAATTCTCCCCGAGAAGGATTCCGGTCCAAACATCCGAGCACTTGAGGGTTAGTTTGCCTTCCTGGAGTTTGAGGTGAACTTCTCCCCCAAAAGGATTTCGGTCCGAGCATAGACATAAGGAGGTATAGATTGCGAGTCGTGGGTAATTTCCGTGATACTTCGTGCGCGTGAGACGGTTGCCCGAGAGGCAATGCTCCCTCCTGGAGCGGCGTGACTCTCACGTCATGCTCTCTCACTCGCACTCATGCAATCTCGACGTCCCTTTCTCTCAATCCTGACCCTCAGTCTATACCTTCCTATGCCTATGGGTCCGAGCATCCGGGGACTCGTGGGTTAGTTTGCTCCCCTGGGTTCAGGGTTTGATTTTTCCCCCGGAAGAATTTCGGTCTGAGCATCTGGGCACTCGCAGGATAGTTCGCCTCCCTGGGTTTTGGGGTTCATTCCTCCCCCAAAAGTACTCGGTCCAAGCATCCGGGCACTTGAGGGTTAGTTCACCCCCTTGAAGTTGAGGGTTGATTGCTCCTCCAAAAAAACCCCGGTCCGAGCATCCGGGCACTTGAGGGTTATTTCGCCCTCCTAGATTTTGAGGTTGATTTCTCCCCCAAAAGATTTTCGGTCCGAGCATCCGGGCACTGGCAGGATAGTTTGCCTTCCTGGGTTTTGGGGTTGATTCCTCCCCCAGAAGGATCTCGGTCCAAGCATCCGGGCACTTGAGGGTTGGTTAACCTCCCTGGAGTTGAGGGTTCATCTCTCCCCCAGGAGAATCTCGGTCCAAGCATCCGGGCACTTGCGGGTTAGTTTGCCTCCCTGCGTTTTGGGTTCAATTCCTCCCCCGAAAAGATTTTCGGTTTAAGCATACGGGCACTCGCGGGTTAGTGCGACTCCCTAAGTTTCGGGGTTGACACCTCTCCCAACAGAATTACGGTTTAAGCATCCGGGCACTCGCGGGTTAGTTTGCCTCCCTGCGTTCTGGGTTTAATTCCTCGCCCAAAGGGAATTTCGGTTTAGGCATCCGGGCAATTGAGGGTTGATTCGCCCGCCTAGGTACTGGGGTTGATTCCTCCCCCAAAAGAACTCCGGTCCGAGCATCCGGGCACTTGCAGCTTAGTTTATCTTCCTTGGTTTTGGGGTGATAATTGTCCCACCGACAGGGATTCTGGTCCAAGCATCCGGGCACTCGCGGGTTGATTCGCCCTCCTAGGTTTTGGGGATGATTCCTCCCCCAAGAGATTTTCAGTCCGAGCATCCGGGCACTTGCAGGTTAGTTCATCTCCCTAGGTTTTGGGGTGATAATTGTCCAACCGACAGAAATTGTGGTCCAAGCATCCAGGCACTTGCGGGTTGATTTGCCCTCCTAGGTTTTGGGGTTAATTCCTCCCCCAAGAAAATCTCGGTCCAAGCACCCGGGCACTTGAGGGTTAGTTTGCATTCCTTGAGTTCAGGATCAATTACTCCCCCAGGAGGATTTCGGTCCGAGCATCCGGGCACTTGCGGGTTTGTTTGCCTTCCTGGGTTATGGGTTCAATCTTTCCCCCAGAAGATTTCCGGTCCGAGCATCCGGGCACTCGCAGGCTAGTTTATCTTCCTAGGTTTCGGGATGATAATTGTTCCACCGACAGAACTTCTAGTCGAACGTTCGGGTACTTGTGGGTTAATCCGCCTTCCTAGGTTTTGGGGTTCATTCCTCCCCCAAAAGAATTGTGGTCCAAGTATCCGGAAACTTGAGGGTTAGTTTGCCTTCTTGGGTTTTTTATCCGATTTCTCCCCCAGAAGAATTCCGGTCCGAGCATCCGAGCACTAGCTGGTTAGTTTGCCTCCCTGGGTTTGGGGTTTGATTCCTCTCCCAAGAGATTTCCGGTCCGAGGTTCCGGGCACTCGCAGGTTAGTTTGCTTTCTTGGGTTTTGGGGTTGATTTCTCCCCCAAAAGAATTTCAGTTTGAGCATCCGGGCGCTTGAGGGTAAGTTTGCCTCCCTGGAGGTTAGGATTAATTTCTTCCCCAAGAGGGTTTCGGTCCGAGCATAGACATGAGAAGGTATAGACTGCGAGTCGTGGGTTATTGCCATGATACTTCGTGCGCATGAGACAGATGCGCGAAAGGCAATGTTTCCTCCTGGAGTGGCGTGACTCTTACGTCATGCTCTCTCACTCGCACTCATGCAATCTCGACGTCCCTTTCTCTCAATCCTGACCCGCAGTGTTTACCTTTCTATGTCTATGGGTCCGAGCATCCGGGGACTCGTGGGTTAGTTTGCTCCCCTGGGTTCAGGGTTTGATTTTTCCCCCGGAAGAATTTCGGTCTGAGCGTCCGGGCACTTGAGAGAAAATTCGCCCTCCTAGATTTAGGGGTTGATTTCTCCCCCAAAAGATTTCCGGTCCGAGCATCCGGGCACTGGCAGGATAGTTTGCCTTCCTGGGTTTTGGGGTTGATTCCTCCCCCAGAAGGATCTCGGTCCAAGCATCCGGGCACTTGGGGGTCAGTTCACCGTCCTGGAGTGTAGGGTTGATTGCTCCTCCGAAAGATTCCCGGTCCGAGCATCCGGGCAATTGAGCGTTTGTTCGCCTCCCTAGGTTTTGGGGTTGATTCCTCTCCCAAGAGATTTCCGGTCCGAGCATCCGGGCACTCGCAGGTTAGTTTTCCTTCCTGGGTTCTGGGGTTGATTTCTCCCCCAAAAGAATTCCGGTCGAAGCATCCGGGCACTCGCGGGTTGATTCGCCCTCCTAGGTTTTGGGGTTGATTCCTCCCCCAAAAAATTTTCGGTCCGACCATGCGGGCACTCTTAGGTTAGTTTGCCTTCCTAGGTTTGGGGGTTGATTCCTCTCCAAAAACATTCCGGTCCGAGCATCCGGGCACTTGAGGGTTGGTTAACCTCCCTGGAGTTTAGGGTTAATCTCTCCCCCAGGAGAATCTCGGTGAGCATCCGGGCACTTGCGGGTTAGTTTGCCTCCCTGCGTTTTGGGTTCAATTCCTACCCCAAAAAGATTTTCGGGTTAAGCATACGGGCACTCGCGGGTTATTGCGACTCCCTAGGTTTCGGGGTTGACTCCTCTCCCAACAGAATTCCGGTTTAAGCATCCGGGCACTCGCGGGTTAGTTTGCCTCCCTGCGTTCTGGGTTTAATTCCTCGCCCAAAAAGAATTTCGGTTTAGGCATCCGGGCAATTCAGGGTTGATTCGCCCGCCTAGGTACTGGGGTTGATCCCTCCCCCAAAAGAACTCCGGTCCGAGCATCCGGGCACTTGCAGGTTAGTTTATCTTCCTTGGTTTTGGGGTGATAATCGTCCCACCGACAGGGATTCTGGTCCAAGCATGCGGGCACTCGCGGGTTGATCCGCCCTCCTAGGTTTCGGGGTTGACTCCTCTCCCAACAGAATTCCGGTTTAAGCATCCGGGCTCTCGCGGGTTAGTTTGCCTCCCTGCGTTTTGGGTTTAATTCCTCGCCCAAAAAGAATTCCGGTTTAGGCATCCGGGCACTCGCGGGTTAGTTCGACTCCCTAGGTTTTGGGGTCGATTCCTCTCCCAAGAGATTTCCGGTCCGAGCATCCGGGCACTCGATGGTGAGTTTGCCTTCCTGGGTTTCAGGGTCGATTTCTCTCCCAAAAGAATTTTGGTTTAAGCATCCGGGCACCCCCGGGTTAGTTTGCCTTCCTGGAGTTTGAGGTGAACTTCTCCCCCAGAAGAATTTCGGTCCGAGCATAGACCGGGCACTTGAGGGTTGATTCGCCCTCCTAGGTACTGGGGTTGATTCCTCCCCCAAAAGAACTCCAGTCCGAGCATCCGGGCACTTGCAGGTTAGTTTATCTTCCTAGGTTTTCGGGTGATAATTGTCCCACCGTCAGGGATTCTCGTCCAAGCATCCGGGCACTTGCGGGTTAATTCGCCCTCCTAGGTTTTGGGGTTGATTCCTCCCCGAAAAAAATCTCGGTCCGAGCACCCGGGCATTCGAGGGTGAGTCTGCATTCCTTGAGTTCAGGATTAATTTCTCCCCCCAGAAGAATTCCGGTCCGAGCATCCGGGCACTTGCGGGTTAGTTTGCCTCCCTGGGTTTCGGGGTTGACTTCTCTCCCAACAGAATTCCGGTTTAAGCATCCGGGCACTTGCGGGTTAGTTTGACACCCTTGAGTTCAGGATTCATCTCTCCCCCAGAAGAATTCCGGTCCGAGCCTCCGGGCACTCCCAGGTGAGTTTGCCTCCCTGGGTTTCGGGGTTGACTTCTCTACCAACAGAATTCCGGTTTAAGCATCCGGGCACTTGCGGGTTAGTTTGACACCCTTGAGTTCAGGATTCATCTCTACCCCAGAAGAATTCCGGTCCGAGCATCCGGGCACTTGCGGGTTAGTTTGACTTCCTAGGTTATGGGTTTGAGCCTCCCCCGAAAGATTTCCGGTACGAGCATCCGGGCACTTGAGGGTCAAATCGCCCTCCTAGGTTTTGAGGCTGATCCCCCCCCCCCTCCCTCAGAAGATTTCTTGTCCGAGCATCCGGGCACTCGCAGGCTATTTTATCTTCCTAGCTTTCGGGGTGATAATTGTTCCACCGACTGAGATTCTAGTCGAGTATTCGGGCACTTGTGGATTAATTCGCCCGTTTTGGGGTTGATTCCTCCCCCAGAAGAATTTTGGTCCAAGTATCAGGAAACTTGAGGGTTAGTTTGCCTTCTTAGGTTTTGGATTCGAATTCTCCCCGAGAAGGATTCCGGTCCAAACATCCGAGCACTTGAGGGTTAGTTTGCCTTCCTGGAGTTTGAGGTGAACTTCTCCCCCAAAAGGATTTCGGTCCGAGCATAGACATAAGGAGGTATAGATTGCGAGTCGTGGGTAATTTCCGTGATACTTCGTGCGCGTGAGACGGTTGCCCGAGAGGCAATGCTCCCTCCTGGAGCGGCGTGACTCTCACGTCATGCTCTCTCACTCGCACTCATGCAATCTCGACGTCCCTTTCTCTCAATCCTGACCCTCAGTCTATACCTTCCTATGCCTATGGGTCCGAGCATCCGGGGACTCGTGGGTTAGTTTGCTCCCCTGGGTTCAGGGTTTGATTTTTCCCCCGGAAGAATTTCGGTCTGAGCATCTGGGCACTCGCAGGATAGTTCGCCTCCCTGGGTTTTGGGGTTCATTCCTCCCCCAAAAGTACTCGGTCCAAGCATCCGGGCACTTGAGGGTTAGTTCACCCCCTTGAAGTTGAGGGTTGATTGCTCCTCCAAAAAAACCCCGGTCCGAGCATCCGGGCACTTGAGGGTTATTTCGCCCTCCTAGATTTTGAGGTTGATTTCTCCCCCAAAAGATTTTCGGTCCGAGCATCCGGGCACTGGCAGGATAGTTTGCCTTCCTGGGTTTTGGGGTTGATTCCTCCCCCAGAAGGATCTCGGTCCAAGCATCCGGGCACTTGAGGGTTGGTTAACCTCCCTGGAGTTGAGGGTTCATCTCTCCCCCAGGAGAATCTCGGTCCAAGCATCCGGGCACTTGCGGGTTAGTTTGCCTCCCTGCGTTTTGGGTTCAATTCCTCCCCCAAAAAGATTTTCGGTTTAAGCATACGGGCACTCGCGGGTTAGTGCGACTCCCTAAGTTTCGGGGTTGACACCTCTCCCAACAGAATTACGGTTTAAGCATCCGGGCACTCGCGGGTTAGTTTGCCTCCCTGCGTTCTGGGTTTAATTCCTCGCCCAAAGGGAATTTCGGTTTAGGCATCCGGGCAATTGAGGGTTGATTCGCCCGCCTAGGTACTGGGGTTGATTCCTCCCCCAAAAGAACTCCGGTCCGAGCATCCGGGCACTTGCAGCTTAGTTCATCTTCCTTGGTTTTGGGGTGATAATTGTCCCACCGACAGGGATTCTGGTCCAAGCATCCGGGCACTCGCGGGTTGATTCGCCCTCCTAGGTTTTGGGGATGATTCCTCCCCCAAGAGATTTTCAGTCCGAGCATCCGGGCACTTGCAGGTTAGTTCATCTCCCTAGGTTTTGGGGTGATAATTGTCCAACCGACAGAAATTGTGGTCCAAGCATCCAGGCACTTGCGGGTTAATTTGCCCTCCTAGGTTTTGGGGTTAATTCCTCCCCCAAGAAAATCTCGGTCCAAGCACCCGGGCACTTGAGGGTTAGTTTGCATTCCTTGAGTTCAGGATCAATTACTCCCCCAGGAGGATTTCGGTCCGAGCATCCGGGCACTTGCGGGTTTGTTTGCCTTTCTGGGTTATGGGTTCAATCTTTCCCCCAGAAGATTTCCGGTCCGAGCATCCGGGCACTCGCAGGCTAGTTTATCTTCCTAGGTTTCGGGGTGATAATTGTTCCACCGACAGAACTTCTAGTCGAACGTTCGGGTACTTGTGGGTTAATCCGCCTTCCTAGGTTTTGGGGTTCATTCCTCCCCCGAAAGAATTGTGGTCCAAGTATCCGGAAACTTGAGGGTTAGTTTGCCTTCTTGGGTTTTTTATCCGATTTCTCCCCCAGAAGAATTCCGGTCCGAGCATCCGAGCACTAGCTGGTTAGTTTGCCTCCCTGGGTTTGGGGTTTGATTCCTCTCCCAAGAGATTTCCGGTCCGAGGTTCCGGGCACTCGCAGGTTAGTTTGCTTTCTTGGGTTTTGGGGTTGATTTCTCCCCCAAAAGATTTTCAGTTTGAGCATCCGGGCGCTTGAGGGTAAGTTTGCCTCCCTGGAGGTTAGGATTGATTTCTTCCCCAAGAGGGTTTCGGTCCGAGCATAGACATGAGAAGGTATAGACTGCGAGTCGTGGGTTATTGCCATGATACTTCGTGCGCATGAGACAGATGCGCGAAAGGCAATGTTTCCTCCTGGAGTGGCGTGACTCTTACGTCATGCTCTCTCACTCGCACTCATGCAATCTCGACGTCCCTTTCTCTCAATCCTGACCCGCAGTGTTTACCTTTCTATGTCTATGGGTCCGAGCATCCGGGGACTCGTGGGTTAGTTTGCTCCCCTGGGTTCAGGGTTTGATTTTTCCCCCGGAAGAATTTTGGTCTGAGCGTCCGGGCACTTGAGAGAAAATTCGCCCTCCTAGATTTAGGGGTTGATTTCTCCCCCAAAAGATTTCCGGTCCGAGCATCCGGGCACTGGCAGGATAGTTTGCCTTCCTGGGTTTTGGGGTTGATTCCTCCCCCAGAAGGATCTCGGTCCAAGCATCCGGGCACTTGGGGGTCAGTTCACCGTCCTGGAGTGTAGGGTTGATTGCTCCTCCGAAAGATTCCCGGTCCGAGCATCCGGGCAATTGAGCGTTTGTTCGCCTCCCTAGGTTTTGGGGTTGATTCCTCTCCCAAGAGATTTCCGGTCCGAGCATCCGGGCACTCGCAGGTTAGTTTTCCTTCCTGGGTTCTGGGGTTGATTTCTCCCCCAAAAGAATTCCGGTCGAAGCATCCGGGCACTCGCGGGTTGATTCGCCCTCCTAGGTTTTGGGGTTGATTCCTCCCCCAAAAAATTTTCGGTCCGACCATGCGGGCACTCTTAGGTTAGTTTGCCTTCCTAGGTTTGGGGGTTGATTCCTCTCCAAAAACATTCCGGTCCGAGCATCCGGGCACTTGAGGGTTGGTTAACCTCCCTGGAGTTTAGGGTTAATCTCTCCCCCAGGAGAATCTCGGTGAGCATCCGGGCACTTGCGGGTTAGTTTGCCTCCCTGCGTTTTGGGTTCAATTCCTACCCCAAAAAGATTTTCGGGTTAAGCATACGGGCACTCGCGGGTTATTGCGACTCCCTAGGTTTCGGGGTTGACTCCTCTCCCAACAGAATTCCGGTTTAAGCATCCGGGCACTCGCGGGTTAGTTTGCCTCCCTGCGTTCTGGGTTTAATTCCTCGCCCAAAAAGAATTTCGGTTTAGGCATCCGGGCAATTGAGGGTTGATTCGCCCGCCTAGGTACTGGGGTTGATCCCTCCCCCAAAAGAACTCCGGTCCGAGCATCCGGGCACTTGCAGGTTAGTTTATCTTCCTTGGTTTTGGGGTGATAATCGTCCCACCGACAGGGATTCTGGTCCAAGCATGCGGGCACTCGCGGGTTGATCCGCCCTCCTAGGTTTCGGGGTTGACTCCTCTCCCAACAGAATTCCGGTTTAAGCATCCGGGCTCTCGCGGGTTAGTTTGCCTCCCTGCGTTTTGGGTTTAATTCCTCGCCCAAAAAGAATTCCGGTTTAGGCATCCGGGCACTCGCGGGTTAGTTCGACTCCCTAGGTTTTGGGGTCGATTCCTCTCCCAAGAGATTTCCGGTCCGAGCATCCGGGCACTCGATGGTGAGTTTGCCTTCCTGGGTTTCAGGGTCGATTTCTCTCCCAAAAGAATTTTGGTTTAAGCATCCGGGCACCCCCGGGTTAGTTTGCCTTCCTGGAGTTTGAGGTGAACTTCTCCCCCAGAAGAATTTCGGTCCGAGCATAGACCGGGCACTTGAGGGTTGATTCGCCCTCCTAGGTACTGGGGTTGATTCCTCCCCCAAAAGAACTCCAGTCCGAGCATCCGGGCACTTGCAGGTTAGTTTATCTTCCTAGGTTTTCGGGTGATAATTGTCCCACCGTCAGGGATTCTCGTCCAAGCATCCGGGCACTTGCGGGTTAATTCGCCCTCCTAGGTTTTGGGGTTGATTCCTCCCCGAAAAAAATCTCGGTCCGAGCACCCGGGCATTCGAGGGTGAGTCTGCATTCCTTGAGTTCAGGATTAATTTCTCCCCCCAGAAGAATTCCGGTCCGAGCATCCGGGCACTTGCGGGTTAGTTTGCCTCCCTGGGTTTCGGGGTTGACTTCTCTCCCAACAGAATTCCGGTTTAAGCATCCGGGCACTTGCGGGTTAGTTTGACACCCTTGAGTTCAGGATTCATCTCTCCCCCAGAAGAATTCCGGTCCGAGCCTCCGGGCACTCCCAGGTGAGTTTGCCTCCCTGGGTTTCGGGGTTGACTTCTCTACCAACAGAATTCCGGTTTAAGCATCCGGGCACTTGCGGGTTAGTTTGACACCCTTGAGTTCAGGATTCATCTCTACCCCAGAAGAATTCCGGTCCGAGCATCCGGGCACTTGCGGGTTAGTTTGCCTTCCTAGGTTATGGGTTTGAGCCTCCCCCGAAAGATTTCCGGTACGAGCATCCGGGCACTTGAGGGTCAAATCGCCCTCCTAGGTTTTGAGGCTGATCCCCCCCCCCCTCCCTCAGAAGATTTCTTGTCCGAGCATCCGGGCACTCGCAGGCTATTTTATCTTCCTAGCTTTCGGGGTGATAATTGTTCCACCGACTGAACTTCTAGTCGAGTATGCGGGCACTTGTGGATTAATTCGCCCGTTTTGGGGTTGATTCCTCCCCCAGAAGAATTTTGGTCCAAGTATCAGGAAACTTGAGGGTTAGTTTGCCTTCTTAGGTTTTGGATTCGAATTCTCCCCGAGAAGGATTCCGGTCCAAACATCCGAGCACTTGAGGGTTAGTTTGCCTTCCTGGAGTTTGAGGTGAACTTCTCCCCCAAAAGGATTTCGGTCCGAGCATAGACATAAGGAGGTATAGATTGCGAGTCGTGGGTAATTTCCGTGATACTTCGTGCGCGTGAGACGGTTGCCCGAGAGGCAATGCTCCCTCCTGGAGCGGCGTGACTCTTACGTCATGCTCTCTCACTCGCACTCATGCAATCTCGACGTCCCTTTCTCTCAATCCTGACCCGCAGTCTATACCTTCCTATGCCTATGGGTCCGAGCATCCGGGGACTCGTGGGTTAGTTTGCTCCCCTGGGTTCAGGGTTTGATTTTTCCCCCGGAAGAATTTCGGTCTGAGCATCTGGGCACTCGCAGGATAGTTCGCCTCCCTGGGTTTTGGGGTTCATTCCTCCCCCAAAAGTACTCGGTCCAAGCATCCGGGCACTTGAGGGTTAGTTCACCCCCTTGAAGTTGAGGGTTGATTGCTCCTCCAAAAAAACCCCGGTCCGAGCATCCGGGCACTTGAGGGTTATTTCGCCCTCCTAGATTTTGAGGTTGATTTCTCCCCCAAAAGATTTTCGGTCCGAGCATCTGGGCACTCGCAGGATAGTTTGCCTTCCTGGGTTTTGGGGTTGATTCCTCTCCCAAAAGAATTCCGGTCCAAGCATCCGGACTTGAGGATTAGGTTGCCCTCCTGGAATTTAGGGTTCATTATTTCCCCCAAAAGATTTCCGGTCCGAGCCTCCGGGCACTTGCAGGTTAGTTTATCTTCCTCGATTTTGGGGTCGTAATTGTCCCACCGACATATTTTCTTGTCCGAGCATCCGGGCACTTGAGGGTTAATTCGCCCTCCTGGGTTTTGTGGTTGATTCCTCCCCCAAAGAAATTTTGGTCCAAGCATTCGGGCACTTGAGGGTAAGCTTGCCTTCCTGGGTTTTGGATTCAATTTCTCCCCGAGTAGAATCTCGATCCAAGCACCCGGGCACTTGCGGGTAGGTTAGCCTTCCTGGGTTTTGGGTATGTTTTCTCCCCCAAGAGAATTTCGGTCCGAGCATCCGGGCACTTGAGGGCAGGGTTAATTCGCCTTCCTAGATTTCGGGGTTGATTCCTCCCCCAAAAGATTCACGGTCCGAGCATCCGGGCACTTGTGGGTTAGTTTGCCTTCTTGAGTTTTGGGTTTGATTTCTTCCTCGAAAGAATTTCGGTCCAAGTATCGGGGCATTCGCGGGTTAGTTTGCCTCTCTGGGTTTTGGGTTTGTTTCCTCCCCCAGAAGAATTACGGTCCGAGCATCCGGGCACTTGAGGGTTAATTCGCCCTCCTAGATTTCGGGGTTGATTCCTCCCTTAAAAGATTTTTGGTCCGAGCTTCCGGGCACTCGCAGGTTAGTTTACCTTCCTGGGTTCTGGGTTTGATTTCTCCCCCAAAAGAATTCCGGTCCGTGCATCCCGGCACTCGCGGGTTTGTTCGCCTTCCTGGGTTTTGGGTTTGTTGCCTCCCCCGAAAGAATTTCGGTCCGAGCATCCGGGCACTTGAGGGTTAATCCGCCCTCCTAGATTCCGGGGTTGATTCTTCCCCCAATGGATTTCCGGTCCGAGCATCCGGACACTCGCAAGTTAGTTTGCCTTCCTGGGTTTTGGTTTCGATTTCTCCCCCAAAAGAATTTCATTCCAAGCATCCGGGCACTTGAGGGTTAGTTTGCCCTCCAGGAGTTTAGGGTTAATTTTTCCCCCAAAAAATTTCCGATCCTTGCATCCGGGCAATCGCAGGTTAGTTCATCCTCCTCGGTTTTGGGGTGATAATTGTCCCACCGAGAGAACTTCTTGTCCGAGCATCCGGGCTTTTGCGGGTTGATTCGCCCTCCTAAGTTTTGGGATTGATTCCACCCCCAGAAAAATTTAGGTCCAAGCATCCGGGCACGTGAGGGTTAGTTTGCCTCCCTGGGTTTCGGGATTGATTTTTCCTCCAGAAGAATTTCGGTCCGAGCATCCGGGCACTTGAAGGTTAATTCGCCCTCCTAGGTTTTGGGGTTGTTCCCTCCCCCAGAAGATTTTCGGTCCGAGCATTCGGGCACTCGCCGGTTAATTTACCTTCCTGGGTTTCGGTTTTCATTTCTCCCCCGAAAGAATTCCGGTCCGCGCATCTGGGCACTTGCGGTTTAGTTTGCCTCCCTGGGTCTTGGGTTTGATCTTTCCCCCAAAAGAATTCCGGTCCGAGCATCTCGGCACTTGCGGGTTAGTTTGCCTTCCTGGGTTTTGGGTTTGTTCACTCCCCCGGAAGAATTTCGGTCCGAGCATCTGGGCACTTGAGGGTTATCTCGCGGTCCTTGGTTTTGGGGTTGAATCCCCCCCCCCCCAAAAAGATTACCGGTCCGAGTATCCGGGCATTTGAAGGTTAGTTCATCTTCTCAGGTTTTGGGGTGATAATTGTTCCACCGACAAAACTCCTTGTCCGAGCATCCGGGACTCGCAGGTTAGTTTGCCTCCCTGGGTTCTGGGGTTGATTTCTCCCCCAAAAGAATTCCGGTTTAAGCATCGCGGGCACTTGAGGGTTAGTTTGCCTCCCCGGAGTTTAGGGTTAATTTCTCTGCAGAAGAATTCCGGTCCGAGCATAAACATAAGAAGGTATAGACTGCGAGTCGTGGGTTAATGCCGTGGGACTTCGTGCGCGTGAGACAAATGCGCAAGCGGCAATGCTTCCTTAAGGAACGGTGTGACTCTTACGTCATGCTCTCTCACTCGCACTCATGCAATCTCGACGTCCCTACCTCCCAATCCTGACCCGCAGTCTAAACCTTTCTATGTCCATGGGCCCGAGCATCCGGGCACTTGCGGGTTAGTTTGCTTTCCGGGGTTTTGGGTTTGATTCCTCCCCCAAAAAAACTTCGGTCCGAGCATCCGGGTACTTGAGGTTCAATTCGCCTTCCTAGATTCTGGGGTCGATCCCTTCCCCCAAAAGATTTCCGGTCCGAGCATCCGTGCACTCGCAGGTTAGTTTATCTTCCTTGGTTTTGGGTTGATAATTGTCTCACCGACAGAACTTCTTGTCCGAGCATCCGGGCACTTGCGGGTTAAACCACCCTCCTAGGTTTTGGTGTTGAATCCTCCCCCAAAAGAATTGCGGTCCGAGCATCCCGGCACTTGCGGCTTAGTTTGCCTCCCTGGGTTTTGGGTTTGATTTCTGCCCCAAGAGAATTTCAGTCCGAGTGTCTGGGCACTTGCGAGTTAGTTTGCCTTCCTAGGTTTTGGGACGATTCTTTCTAGAAGAAATCATCTCTTCGAAGCACCTCTTTCCCTTACAAATTATCTCGCTCCCAAACCAAATATTCACATGTGAAATATATTTTTTTTCCAAGTTATACTTCCTTGGCTCTTACAAGGGTCTACTCAGCGATATCATGCAACTTTGATCGTTGAAAGTGTTATACTGCGAACACGTGGTGTTGCGATAATTTTTGTGAACGAAAATGTGCCAATTCGTAGGTTAGAAAGTACCCGCGCGCAAGCTATTCTCGTTCATTAGTGATAGTTTTGTGATTGGTGACGAATAATGAGTTGTTGACCACAATTTAGATGATAATACGTAATGGACAAATCTTCTCCAACTTCGTTTTGTGAAAATTTTTTGATTTATATACAGATGGAATATAATTTTCGGGTTACACCGCGGCCGCATTGCCTTCAACGTGCACACGCTGCCTCCGTATTTCGAAGTATTTTCAACTATTTACCGCTATTTCCAGCTATTTCTTCGAGTATTTCTCTCGTTTATCTGCCCCTCGACCACCCCTCGACTCATCACGATCATACTCGAATTCGAACGATGAAAATCGGCCAGGTGTAAATCAAAACGCATTGCTGAAGATACTAACACTTGTCCGATTTTCACCGTTCAAATTTGAAAGAGATCGTCTTGTGTTGTAGTGATCAAATTCTGATTCTGAAATGGCCATTCGAAGCTTTTTCGATTACCGAAAAAAATGTTTTAATGATATATAACGGTCGGGGATTAGCGTGAGCCGCGCGGACGTGCCCGCAACAATAGGCGAGCCGTGGGTGCAATAAAGCATGGCGCGGCGGCGGCTGCATCTAGCCGAGCCATCTCGCCCCGCTCGAGCTGCGCATGTACATCAGAAAAATATCAAAAGAAAAGTAATCGCTCACTTTTCTTTTGAAATTTTCCAAAAACTGCCAACGCTGAGATAGATGCCTGCACGTACGTAAGTCGCCTTCGAGTGCAGAAGTTGCGTCGGGATCTATTCGCAAATAGGAGGGTGAGGCGACTGATCTCATGTAATTTCACTTTTTCATCCTGTTAGTAGCGGAAGGCATGTGAAATAATAACACATGCAGGGTACAATTTAACTTGGCACTTTTAATGGAAATTTTGTTCAGAATGGATGGGTAACATTGCTACTTGTGAGCACGGCCACGGTCGACGGGCAAGAGAGCGAGAGAGGCAACGACGGCAGAATCTTAACGCGATGATGCTATAGAGGGGGTCACGTGCCATATACAGGGCCGTAACAACTAAAATTTAATGGTTTTTAACAATAATAAGAAATTGAGTTTGAAGGCCGTACTCTTAATAAAAGATACAAGTTTGATGTATAACATAGAGATATTTTCATTCTCATGAACTATGAATTCAAACATTTCGCCCACTTTTTTTTCTGCGAATACAAAAAATAAATAAACAGAGAATTCAGAGTTAACTCTTAATTTGAGCTGAGCTTGGTACTGGATTCGAATACTAAATCAATAAATAAGACTTTGAAATTCATTGGAACTGAACATCTAGAATTTGAAACTTAATCAGGATCAAAACCAATAAATCAAATAATGAGTACTAAAGTCTGTTTGGTATCACTGCACATCACTAATTTTCTTCTTCAGGAGCATATATTCTGATGAGTTTGGGAACAGGACGTTGTAGTTCGGTGGTGGAGGTACGTAGAGTGGCGACTCTGGTGCGTTTGTCCGGCCCTGGGTGTACTTGTATCACACGAGCCAAGGGCCAACGAGCAGCTGGAGTTTGCTCGTCCTTGATGAAGACTAGGTCGCCCACTTTGAGGTTCGATGAAGGCAACGCCCACTTCTGGCGTTTCTGCAGATTTTGGAGGTATTCAGTAGACCAGCGTTTCCAAAAGTTTTGTTGGAGCTGCTGGACTAATAGTCAACGTTCAAGTGGTGGTATGCGCTTGCTTGTGAGATCTGGTTCTGGAACAATGTATGAATCCGATTGGATCAGAAAGTGCGCAGGTGTAAGAGGCCCGGCATCCAAAGGTTCGTCGGTCAGAGGAGTGATGGGACGAAAATTCAGGATTGCTTCTATTTGGCATAGAGGTGTTGATAATCCTTCGTATGTGAGCTTGTTTTCGCCCACAATTCGGTTGAGATGGTGTTTGACTGACTTGACTGCGGCTTCCCAAATACCTCCGGAGTGAGGTGAGACTGGGGAGATAAAATGCCAGTTAGTCGAGAGTTCAGCCAGGGACGAGACTATCTCGTTGAATGTCTGGGAGGACTCGAAAAAAAGCTCCTTCAACTCACGAGCAGCACCATGAAAATTCAAGGCTTGATTCGAGTAGACATCTGAGCAATGACCCCTACGTGAAGTCATTCTGATAAAGGCAGCTCTGAAACCGGAGGACGTGTAGTCCGAGACGGCTTCAAGGTGCATGGCACGTGTGCATAGACAGACGAAGACGGCAATATAGCCTTTGTAAGATTTGTGACCTCGTCCAGGAGCCGTGCGCAGCAACAACGGGCCCGGGTAATCGACTCCAACTTTGGAAAATGGTCGTGAAACCTGAACTCAACAAGGTGGCAGCTGGCCCATAAGTTGGTAGGCAGGTGACACTTGGTACTTGATGCAGACTTTGCATTGGTGAATACATCGGTTGACGGCTTGACGACCTTGGATGATCCAAAACTCTTGTCGAAGTGTGGCAAGAGTTACTCGGGTGCCACCGTGCAATGTTATGGAGTGGAATCGCCTGACTACCATTTCGGTAAAAGGATGGTCGAATGGAAGTATGATTGGATGTTTCTGACTCGTAGAGAGAGCTGAATTTTCGAATCTCCCGCCCACTCGCAGGATTCCATGGACAACGATTGGTGAGAATTTGAGCAACTCATGGCCTTTTGGTAGGACCGAACCAGCTGAGATGAGGTTCATTTCTCTTGGATAGACAGAACATTGGATGAAAGAGACCCATGCTAACTTTGCACGCTCTTTCTCTTCATAAGTGAGGAAGTTAGTACCACAGTTTGACACTCGAGCCCAAGGCTGATTTTGTATCAAAATAGGCTGCTCATCAGGAACAAATAGGTCGGGATTGATTTTTGCCAAGTAGCGAAAAATATAGGCAGTGACGTTGGTCAGTCTTAAGTAAGACGAAATGTCACTGAGCAAGTGGTTGAATGGGGTCAAAATACCGCCAGATACAGAAGGGCTATTTACAATATTTACAGAGGGTACAAAATTGAGCAAAGGCTGCGAATCATTTGGTTTCTTGGCGAGTGGTTCTGGATGAGCCCATTTAGAGACAGGCAAGCTTAACCAATCTGGCCCATTCCACCATAGAGATAGGTTAGCTAATCCATCAGGGAAACAACCACGGCTGCCTAAATCAGCAGGGTTCTGCTTCGATTCTACATATTTCCACTTTACATCAGTGAGAAGGGTCATGATTTTAGCACAACGGTTTGCAATGAATGCCGGCCATCGAGATGGGCGGTCATCCAACCAGTACAGCACATTCATATTGTCTGACCAAACATGGCAACTGACATTTGGTATTGACAAGAAGGATTCAACTTTGTTCATGAGCTCAGCGAGCAAAAGCGCAGCGCAGAGCTCCCATCTCGCAGTTTTAGGCTTATCGAGCGGAGCAACTCGAGTTTTAGCCTGGAGAAGTGTGACTTGATTTTTGTCACGATAGCTAATTTTCAGGTACACAACAGCACAAATTGCCAGGGTGGAAGCATCGGCGAAGCCAAGTAGCTCACAAGAACATGATTCACTCACGAATCCAGTCCATCTAGGGATTTCCAGTTTGGATATTTCAGGTAGACTGCTATACCATCGAGACCATCGGTTAGAGTCTTGATCAGAAAGTTCTTGATCCCATTCATACTTTCCTCGCCAGAGATCTTGCATGATCAATTTAGAGGTTATGATAATAGGGGCAAGCCATCCTAGAGGGTCGAAAAGACTAGCTATTCGGGACAAGACGGACCTTTTCGTCCAAGAAATCGGGTTATCTACATCAATCGGTTCGAACTTGAACACCTCTTCACTGGGTAACCAATGAAGACCGAGGATTGAGAACACAATCATTTTCAGAATTCAGAAGACTGGGAAAATCAGATGAGGGAGCTTTGGCTAACATATCTGCGGGCGAATGAGCGAGTAATCGAGAATCGTTCGATATTCATTTTCGCAAGTTGAATTTACCCGATTTGCAGACATCAATCAATTGCTGATGCTCAATTTCCGCAACTTCGAAGGTATGATCTCCTGAAACCACATCATCCATGTAGATTTCATCCTTGAGGGCAAGCAAACCTTTTGGAAAAGAGTCATCTTCATCATCAGCAAGCTGTACTCTGACACGGTTCGCTTGAAAGGGACTTGGACTAACAAGGGAAGGTCAGGGTCTGCGGGAGCTGAAACTCCATGAAAATTTTTTTACATAATGTTTGGGACAAGAGAAAATATATGTACTTTCCAGTTTACTTGAATAGGTCTCTAGAGCTTCAGGAGAAATATATCAAACCTGCAAATATACTAATGACTGTCCATATATGATCATACATGGTCATGCATGGTCATGGACGGTGGACTCACAGACACTGAGAACATACTAACTTGGTAAGATAGTTGGTGACTTGATTTAATGTGGAGCTCAAAAATGTTACTTGAAGCACACATGGTCCTCACATTGAGTTATAATAAAGCCTCATCCAAAAGATGGCAGTGAATCAATCGTTCTGAAAGTCTCAAACAAAGTATCGTCTCTTATCCTTCCACTGGCAATGTATGTACATTT
This sequence comes from Eretmocerus hayati, assembly GCA_029851415.1. NCBI lineage: Eukaryota > Metazoa > Arthropoda > Insecta > Hymenoptera > Aphelinidae > Eretmocerus > Eretmocerus hayati. The sequence goes on from CM056743.1 coordinate 108,895,305, forward strand.
TTGCACCTGTAGGTCGATTCAAATCCACAAAGATGCTGTGTATTGCTATCATTATATTCAGAATAATATCTACAATCCTCCGTAAGGAACGCTTTTAAATGTTCCGGGAGGCTTGGTGTGTCGAAATCAACTCATACAACTCACCCAATCTCTTAATAGTGGCGCATCCTTGTTCATATGATTATGTAAAAAATTTTAAAGTATTCCTTACAGAGGATTGTAGATATTATTCTGAATATAATAATGGCAATACACACTATTTCTGTGAATTTGAATCGACCTACAGGTGCAAGAATATACATACATTGCCAGTGGAAGGACAAGAGACGATACTTCGTTTGAGACTTTGAGAATGATTGATTCACTGCCATCTCTTGGATGAGGCTTATAACTCAATGTGAGGACCCTGTGTGCTTCAAGTAACATTTTTGAGCTCCACATTAGATCAAGTCACCAACTATCTGACCAAGTTAGTATGTTCTCAGTGTCTGTGAGCCCATCGCCCATGACCATGCATGACCATGTATGATCATATATGGACAGTCATTAGTATATTTGCAAGTTTGATATATTTTTCTTGGAGCTCTAGAGACCTATTCAAGTAAAATAAAAAATACGTATATTTTTTCTTGTCCCAAAAAGTATGTAAAAAACTTTTCATGGAGTTTCACCTCCCGCGGACCCTAACCTCCCCTTGTAAGACCATAGGTAATGGTATTCAATAGAAAGATTGAAACTGGTTTGGAAGGGTCTTTACGCCATAAGATCGATTGTAGTTTACGATCATCTTCGTGAATCCAGACTTGTCGAAACATTTCCTCAATATCAGCTGTAAAAGCAAACTTATAACAGCGCCAATTCGAAAGTAAGGTAGGCAAATCAGGCAGAAGATTTGGTCCAACTGAAAGCAGATTGTTCACTGAAATACCTGATTTTGTCTTGAACGATCCGTTGAATACGGTTCTCAACTTGGTGGTGGAGCTAATCTCTTTGAGGACTCCGTGATGGGGTAAAAAGGAATGGTGCGATAAATTAATGGGATCAGTAATACCCGCGTATTGTGACATATGACCAAGATTCTCATATTCATCAAGAAACAAATGATAAGCTTGAGATAACTCACGATCATGGGATAATCTCTTTTCTAGTTTGAAGAGAAGCATTTTGGCAGGGATCATCGATTCTCCAAGATTCAAGGTTTGATTGTCGTAGCGTAAAGGTAACCTCACAGTATACCGGCCATCTGAGGCTCTCGAGTACGTGGCCTTGAAGTGGTCCTCGCAGCGCTGTTCATCAAGAGTAAGCGGCGAACAGGGTCCCATACCCTCTTCTTGACGCCAGAACCGCTGTAACAGGTCACTGATCTCCACATCTTGAGCACAAGGAAGTACGGTAGGTTGCATGAGAAGATGCTCGGTTTTATCGGTGGATCCAGAGAGAATCCAGCCAAGCTTGGTTTTAGTTGCGACAGGTTGATCAGGAGAGCCTTTGATAAGCTCACCCTCGACGATCAAGGCATGTACTGCTGCTCCTAGCAACAATTTTATTGGACTAGAGCTCGAAAAATTGGGATCGGCAAGCGGCAATCCAGCGATGTGATTCCAAGAGTCTGCTCGTCCCCCAATTCGAGGTTGATAGCTGGTCACCTGTTTGATGACGAGAGCTTAGAGTCGAGTCACGAACAGTGAATCAAAGGTTGGTCTAATAGTGAAATCCGCCACCCCCTTTTCGTATGACTGCTTACCACCCAAAGCCTGCACAGGTACAGGAACACGTTTTTTAAATAGTTTCATTCGTTGACATAATGACTCAGATATGAAAGAGCTCTGAGCACACTGGTCGATGAGTGCACGGGATAACTTAACCTCACCGGCAGGATTTACTACGTGCACCCGAACTGTAGCCAGCAATACTATATTGGGCTTACATGGTTGTGCGTTGGGAGCGACCATGTGACTGTGGGATTCAGGGTTGGGCTGGAACGGTTTCGAACTCGGAGAAAGTTGAGAGTTGATAGGAGGGGAGCTTGCTTGTTTTGCTTGCTCTGCTCTGTCAATGTGGAGCAAGTAGTGATGCTTACCATTGCAAGTGCGGCATGTGTAAACAGATTTACAAGATGTAATCATATAAGGATGTGACGGACAAGCCGTCACAGCCGAAATTCGTAAAATCTCTCGTCGCCGTCTCGAGCCAGCAACCGAGAAGTACAAGTATTGACCCCAAATACTTCTCTTTTGTTGAGGGCTGGCTCGAGAGGACGACGAAGGCAAGCGACGAGAGAGCTGGACCAACGGAGGCAGTGCAGGTATGTCTACACATAGGCAGCCCCTTCCACACCCCGGACAGCCGCGGTAGCCGCACAAGAGGCTGCCCCGGGTGAGCAGCCGACAGGACGTGGTTTCTACAGTTGGGTGGCCCGGAGGGCTCCCCTAGGGGCCCGAAGCCCTGTTTGGCCCTAACACCGGCCCTCCCACACCCCACGGACATGCTGCTCCTCGACACCATGCCCCGGGGCAGGTATGTACACACCGGCGTGCGGACGACGGCGACGATGATGACGGACGAGGCCCTCGCTCGCGGGTGGGCGAGGGTATGCTTGGCACCGCGAAATCGCGTTGCATAACGCACATACAAATAATGCACGACGCGGGGCAGGTTATGGACCCGGTGCCACACACACACGACATGCACACTGTTGCAGGACACGAAGAGATGGTGTGGACGGCACGCTGGTCACGGGTGACGACGACAGCATGCAGCAGACGGGTGGCCCTCCTGGTGCTGCGCTCCCCGGGCTGCCAGCTATCTAGGCATTTGCCCCATCCGCTGCAGCCCGGGGCAGTGTGCATGCCTGCAACAATGGGGTTATGTACCCACATACCACCTGATATACAGGTACATTGTGTACCTGGTGTATCGCACACCCGCGCACCATTGAAATAACACTAGAGTGGCCACCCACCGCAGGGGGGACCACCACACGGACGCGGGTGGGCCCCGGGTGACCCAGCAGAAGACGGTGATGACGGACAGGCCGGTGCACGCGGCAAGAGCAGACAGCTGACTGGCGAGGGACGAGATGTGGCGGCGCTGCGGGTATATAAATCCGGGCCACACCTAGGCGCTCGTGGCCACAAAAATTCGACAGACGACTACCTGGACAACGATCACTGGGCGAATTTGGACTTGCGGACGACATCTACGTGTACTTAGGGTTATGCACACATGAGTATGTTGCACTGGGGCTATGTACAGCATATATACAGAGATACTGCAGCCATGCGGACTCGGTATCATTATTTTACGGACGGCCGCGAGTATATATAGATTAGGGTGTCCGTTATTCCCCAAATTGGACGCAAGGCTTAGGTCGCCCCCTAGATCGTCTTGTTATCACCAAAAAATGATATCCAAACCGCGACCGGTGCAAAAATCGACCTTCCAACCGTGCCTCTAGAGTCAGGGGCTTTTCCATATGGATAGTCCAGCGTAGCTTTCTTGAGGTGCTCGGACACTCGTAGCTATTGGCCACCAACATCTCAATACGAGTCTAAACGGCATCAAAGGTACTGTTTCCGACGTAAAATTTCATGCTCAATTCGAATTCATTGTTAGTTTTACCCTAAATGAGTCACCAGACTAGTTATTTGATGCTTTTCAAGGGAAAAATGGACTTTTCTATGCGAAAACGCCCTTCATTTTTGTTGTTACCGACCTCCTGAGAGCTAGGGGTGTTTTGGATTGATCATGTTCCACGTGAAATTGTATGCAGGATTTGGATTGGTTGTTGGTTTCAACCCAGGAGAGTCACCGGACTAGCTGATTGATGTCTTTTGAGGAGTGAGAAGTGTTTTCCACGCGAAAAAGCTCCCATTATACCATCTGAAAGCTACGGATATCTTACAACAATCATCTATCACGTGGAGTTGTACGCTTGATCGAAAATTGTTGTAATTTTGCTCCTAGAAGAGTCTCCAGACTAGCTAATTGATTATTTTCGAGGAGAGAACGGATTTTCCCGCGCGTAAAACCCCATCTTACTGGTATATCTGACGTCTTGAGAGCTACCGACATCTCATAAGGATCATCTCTCAAGTAATAATTGTATGCTGGATTCAAATTCATTGTTGATTCAAGTCTAGAAAAATTACTAGAGCAGCGAGTTGATGATTTTCGAGGAGAAAATGCATTTTTCCGCCTAGAAATCCTCATGTTACCATAATTCTCGGCCACCTAAGTGCTAGAGTCGTCTCAACCATCTCTTTCACAACATGAAATTGTACTCTAGATTCAAATCTATTATCAATTTCCTCTCGGAGAGGCGACCAGATATGCTAATAAATGTCCTCTCACGCAAAAATGGAATTTCCCGTATTGGAACTACAAAATAGGCACTGTCCGCAGACAACTGACAGTAACGGGTGGCTTGAGGTGACTTTCACCTCAGTCAATTTCTTTCTTGACCATTTTCAGTTGAAGAAGTAAACTTCAAGGACTTGCTCATTTGTGGGTAACTTATAACCCACAATCTGAGGTGAATAATTTTCTAGCAAATACAGATCACCACGTAACTGATGAGATTAGGACATGGTCAACTGTGTTCATCGCTTTTATTCATCAAGAACTATTTATTGTATCGAGTAACAAGCAAGAATATCTATTGGCGACTAATACGGTTGAATATGAATCTTCTGTTAGAGTTTATTTCATGAGGGTGAATCTACAATTGACCCACGTATTTGCAACTGTTCATCGCGGATAGTGGTGGTTGAAATAATTTCCACTCAGACACATTTTGTAAGTGAAAAAACAACAAACTAATTTATTGCCTATAGCTACATGCTAATTGGCGAGGTGGTGCGGACGAGCGACGGACGAGAACTGGCGAGAGCCGCGGAAGGCGGCAAACGCGACATCGAAGAGCTTGAGCGCGAGCACAAGAGGCGGTAGCGCGACAAAATTCAAATAGTGTGAGATAGATCGATATGAAACTAAACATACCGCCCACCTCGATTTGTTACGCTTCAAAAATCGATGACTTAAGTAGTATCATTTTACAGTATAATTCAATAAATTTGCTCGACTCGAAAGGAATACAATTCAAGGGTGACACGTCCAAAAATCGAAATTACGAATAAGGAGCAATAGGCTCAAGAGCTATCTTTGCTCTAGAATTGAAAGAAAAATCATAATGAATCAACCGGTTATTTCGACGGTGATTAAATTGATCAAAGCAAGAAAACCTTTGGACTGATAAGGCCAATAAAATAACAAAAATCGTATGTACAGAAAAAATCTACCAAACTACCGGAAATAGAGTCTCAATTTCGGAAGAAAGGGAATCAAAGTTGAACAGTTACCATCTCGGTTCTATTAAAGGCAAGCTAAGTTCCGGTCACCCGGGATCTAGTCCCAAAAGGAGGCGCATTCATTCCTTTAGAATATAAATGTCCTTGACAACCACGCAAGTGATTCTAATTTCATATAGTGATCGTACGATCACAAAACACTAACCTAGTGATTGCGTACGGACGAGTCACTGATACTACTTGAAAAGACTCTAAAATTCAAGAACCCAATGATTTTATGCTCATGACTCTAAACCCTAAATCTTCATTCAACTTTATATCACTAAGTATCCATTAAAAGGATTCAATCCTCATCACTATCTTCTTTCGACGAGTCATCAGGAACAAGCAGCACCAGTTTGACTATAGGTCGAACGAATGTAGAAGTGGCGGTGCGAACTTCGACCACCCGGATCCTTCCATCAGCACCAGGGAATGTTTGAGTGACAACCGCCATAGGCCAGAGTGCTGGAGAACGACAGTCCTCTCGAAGCAATACCACATCGTTAATCCGGAAAGCTCTTGAAGGCCTCGACCATTCGTGTCGTTCTTGTAGAGCTTGGAGATAATCCCTTGACCATGACTTCCAGAATTCCTGGACCATTTGAGTCATCCATCTCCAACGCTTATTGACTGGGATTGGTCCTTTAGGTACAGAAGGCTCTGGAATTATGAAAGAAGGTCTCTGTATCAAGAAATGTGCGGGAGTGAGCACGGCAAAATCAAAAGAGTCATCTCGGAGAGGAGCTAACGATCTTGAATTTAAACAAGCTTCAATCTGGCATAGCAATGTGGAAACTTCAACGAAAGTGAGAATATGGTCACCAACTATCCTTTTAAAATGATGTTTGGCGGATTTAACAGCAACCTCCCATATTCCCCCGAAGTGTGGCGCCGAAGGTGGGTTGAATCTCCATTCCGTACCCAGATTAGTCAGATCTATGGCAAGGTCCTTGAACTCCTGAGATGCCTGATCAAAGCGTTGACGAAGTTCCGCATCAGCACCAGTGAAGTTGAGCGCGTTGTCACTCTCTAATCTCGAACAGTGTCCTCGCCTTGCAGTGAATCTTTTGGAAGCAGCGAGGAATGCTTCCAAAGTGAGGTCTTCCACAGCCTCCAAGTGCGTAGCTCTTGTGCTAAGACATACAAAAATAAAAAAGTAAGCTTTCATGGTCCCTTTCCCTTTAGCTTTCACCAACCGTATTTCGAATGGACCGACAAAGTCCACTCCTGAATTTTCAAAGGGGTAAGCTGGAGTGACTCGATTCTTAGGAAGATCTCCCATTAATTGGGTAGACATTTTAGCGGAAAATCTGAGACATACCGTGCATTTGTCGATTAGAACCTTTACCGCCTGTCGACCAGTGATAATCCAGTACCGATTCCGTAGATGAGCCGAAGTTAACTGCGTCCCTCCGTGCTGAGTTTCCTTGTGAGCTCTCCTGGTGAGCAGAACAGTCAAAGGGCCCTTGCGTGGCAGAATCAGTGGGTGCTTTGCGGTGTAGTCTAAATTCGAATGACGAAGTCTGCCTCCAACCCGCAGAAGTCCTCGATCTAGATTTGGTCGTAATTTCATTAAATGTGTGCCTCTGAGCTCTAGGTTTCTCTCAAGGCACCTAAAAACATTCCGGAAACTTTGCTTCTGAACAAGATAAGTCCATAGCAATTCAGCGTTCTTAATCTCGATGGTATTCAACAACCCTTCAGACAAAGCATCGAGATCTATGAATGACAACTGTAATAGCTCGATTTTTTCTCTATTTCTCTCGCTCAGACGAGATCCAAACTTCGTCAAGAAGCGAACACAAAGCGCAGTGATCCGAAAAAGTTTAGTAGCAGATGAATATCTGTTAAGCAGTTCATTGTCAGGTGAGTCATCCGGATACTGTAACGCAGTGGCATGAGAAGTGGTTCGCTCTTCGAGCGGTTCGACCTGCACACTCTCCGCCTCAGTAGTCCACGGTTGACTCAACTCTGAGAGAAACAAAGGACCTTTCCACCAAAGATCGAATGTGAATAACAATTCAGGACTTGAGCCTCGGGAAACCACGTCAGCAGGGTTGTCCTTTGATCTGACATGGTGCCAGTGAGCCTGAGGAAGCAGCTCTTGAATTTGCGAACACTTATTCGCAACAAACGTCTGCCAACGATTTGGCAGAGCCCTAATCCAATACAACACATCCTTCGAGTCTAACCATAACTGAGTCGATGCTATCTCAAGAGGCATGATTTTCAAGAAGTGATCAGTGAGTTCTGCTAGTAATAACGCCGCGCAAAGCTCTAGGCGAGGTATACTAATTGTCTTGATTGGGGCTACCTTTGACTTGGCGCATTGCAATGACATATTAACCTGGCCATTTCTGATCAATCTTAAGTGAATTACTGCCCCAAATGCCTTGGAAGAAGCATGTGCAAACCCGTGAAGCTCTATGATTAATCCTTGACTCGAATAACCTATCCACCTAGGTATCCTGATTTCTTCCAAATTCGTCAGCTCCTTATACCAATTAGATCACTTTTCTGAATATTCCTCCGGGAGCACATCATCCCAATCACACTTTAGCAACCAAAGAGATTGCATAAATATTTTAGCCCAAATTACTACAGGAGCTAACCATCCTAGAAGGTCAAAGATTTTTGCCGTGAGTGACAAAACCGATCTCTTAGTCAAATTCTGTTTGTCAAAAGCTTGAGGCTCGATCCTGAAATGAAAAAAATCCTCTCTTGGTGCCCAAGAAAGGCCCAATATAGAGGTACAATTATCAGAATCGAACGTCGCCGAACCGTGAATCCCATGATCGACCGGAATATCTTCGATCAATTGAACATTATTGGCTGCCCATTTCCTTAGCTCGAATCCGCCCACCTTGAGAATTTGTATCAGCTGAGATTGTTTCTCTCGTGTTTCATCCAAAGTTTCTCCCCCCGACATAAAATCATCCATAAAAGATTCATCTTCGATGATTTTGATAGCAAGGACGAAAAGGTGACTGTAGATTCAAATCTGTAGTGTACTCTAGATTCAAATCTATTATCAATTTCCTCTCGGAGAGGCGACCAGATATGCTAATAAATGTCCTCTCACGCAAAAATGGAATTTCCCGTATTGGAACTACAAAATAGGCACTGTCCGCAGACAACTGACAGTAACGGGTGGCTTGAGGTGACTTTCACCTCAGTCAATTTCTTTCTTGACCATTTTCAGTTGAAGAAGTAAACTTCAAGGACTTGCTCATTTGTGGGTAACTTATAACCCACAATCTGAGGTGAATAATTTTCTAGCAAATACAGATCACCACGTAACTGATGAGATTAGGACATGGTCAACTGTGTTCATCGCTTTTATTCATCAAGAACTATTTATTGTATCGAGTAACAAGCAAGAATATCTATTGGCGACTAATACGGTTGAATATGAATCTTCTGTTAGAGTTTATTTCATGAGGGTGAATCTACAATTGACCCACGTATTTGCAACTGTTCATCGCGGATAGTGGTGGTTGAAATAATTTCCACTCAGACACATTTTGTAAGTGAAAAAACAACAAACTAATTTATTGCCTATAGCTACATGCTAATTGGCGAGGTGGTGCGGACGAGCGACGGACGAGAACTGGCGAGAGCCGCGGAAGGCGGCAAACGCGACATCGAAGAGCTTGAGCGCGAGCACAAGAGGCGGTAGCGCGACAAAATTCAAATAGTGTGAGATAGATCGATATGAAACTAAACATACCGCCCACCTCGATTTGTTACGCTTCAAAAATCGATGACTTAAGTAGTATCATTTTACAGTATAATTCAATAAATTTGCTCGACTCGAAAGGAATACAATTCAAGGGTGACACGTCCAAAAATCGAAATTACGAATAAGGAGCAATAGGCTCAAGAGCTATCTTTGCTCTAGAATTGAAAGAAAAATCATAATGAATCAACCGGTTATTTCGACGGTGATTAAATTGATCAAAGCAAGAAAACCTTTGGACTGATAAGGCCAATAAAATAACAAAAATCGTATGTACAGAAAAAATCTACCAAACTACCGGAAATAGAGTCTCAATTTCGGAAGAAAGGGAATCAAAGTTGAACAGTTACCATCTCGGTTCTATTAAAGGCAAGCTAAGTTCCGGTCACCCGGGATCTAGTCCCAAAAGGAGGCGCATTCATTCCTTTAGAATATAAATGTCCTTGACAACCACGCAAGTGATTCTAATTTCATATAGTGATCGTACGATCACAAAACACTAACCTAGTGATTGCGTACGGACGAGTCACTGATACTACTTGAAAAGACTCTAAAATTCAAGAACCCAATGATTTTATGCTCATGACTCTAAACCCTAAATCTTCATTCAACTTTATATCACTAAGTATCCATTAAAAGGATTCAATCCTCATCACTATCTTCTTTCGACGAGTCATCAGGAACAAGCAGCACCAGTTTGACTATAGGTCGAACGAATGTAGAAGTGGCGGTGCGAACTTCGACCACCCGGATCCTTCCATCAGCACCAGGGAATGTTTGAGTGACAACCGCCATAGGCCAGAGTGCTGGAGAACGACAGTCCTCTCGAAGCAATACCACATCGTTAATCCGGAAAGCTCTTGAAGGCCTCGACCATTCGTGTCGTTCTTGTAGAGCTTGGAGATAATCCCTTGACCATGACTTCCAGAATTCCTGGACCATTTGAGTCATCCATCTCCAACGCTTATTGACTGGGATTGGTCCTTTAGGTACAGAAGGCTCTGGAATTATGAAAGAAGGTCTCTGTATCAAGAAATGTGCGGGAGTGAGCACGGCAAAATCAAAAGAGTCATCTCGGAGAGGAGCTAACGATCTTGAATTTAAACAAGCTTCAATCTGGCATAGCAATGTGGAAACTTCAACGAAAGTGAGAATATGGTCACCAACTATCCTTTTAAAATGATGTTTGGCGGATTTAACAGCAACCTCCCATATTCCCCCGAAGTGTGGCGCCGAAGGTGGGTTGAATCTCCATTCCGTACCCAGATTAGTCAGATCTATGGCAAGGTCCTTGAACTCCTGAGATGCCTGATCAAAGCGTTGACGAAGTTCCGCATCAGCACCAGTGAAGTTGAGCGCGTTGTCACTCTCTAATCTCGAACAGTGTCCTCGCCTTGCAGTGAATCTTTTGGAAGCAGCGAGGAATGCTTCCAAAGTGAGGTCTTCCACAGCCTCCAAGTGCGTAGCTCTTGTGCTAAGACATACAAAAATAAAAAAGTAAGCTTTCATGGTCCCTTTCCCTTTAGCTTTCACCAACCGTATTTCGAATGGACCGACAAAGTCCACTCCTGAATTTTCAAAGGGGTAAGCTGGAGTGACTCGATTCTTAGGAAGATCTCCCATTAATTGGGTAGACATTTTAGCGGAAAATCTGAGACATACCGTGCATTTGTCGATTAGAACCTTTACCGCCTGTCGACCAGTGATAATCCAGTACCGATTCCGTAGATGAGCCGAAGTTAACTGCGTCCCTCCGTGCTGAGTTTCCTTGTGAGCTCTCCTGGTGAGCAGAACAGTCAAAGGGCCCTTGCGTGGCAGAATCAGTGGGTGCTTTGCGGTGTAGTCTAAATTCGAATGACGAAGTCTGCCTCCAACCCGCAGAAGTCCTCGATCTAGATTTGGTCGTAATTTCATTAAATGTGTGCCTCTGAGCTCTAGGTTTCTCTCAAGGCACCTAAAAACATTCCGGAAACTTTGCTTCTGAACAAGATAAGTCCATAGCAATTCAGCGTTCTTAATCTCGATGGTATTCAACAACCCTTCAGACAAAGCATCGAGATCTATGAATGACAACTGTAATAGCTCGATTTTTTCTCTATTTCTCTCGCTCAGACGAGATCCAAACTTCGTCAAGAAGCGAACACAAAGCGCAGTGATCCGAAAAAGTTTAGTAGCAGATGAATATCTGTTAAGCAGTTCATTGTCAGGTGAGTCATCCGGATACTGTAACGCAGTGGCATGAGAAGTGGTTCGCTCTTCGAGCGGTTCGACCTGCACACTCTCCGCCTCAGTAGTCCACGGTTGACTCAACTCTGAGAGAAACAAAGGACCTTTCCACCAAAGATCGAATGTGAATAACAATTCAGGACTTGAGCCTCGGGAAACCACGTCAGCAGGGTTGTCCTTTGATCTGACATGGTGCCAGTGAGCCTGAGGAAGCAGCTCTTGAATTTGCGAACACTTATTCGCAACAAACGTCTGCCAACGATTTGGCAGAGCCCTAATCCAATACAACACATCCTTCGAGTCTAACCATAACTGAGTCGATGCTATCTCAAGAGGCATGATTTTCAAGAAGTGATCAGTGAGTTCTGCTAGTAATAACGCCGCGCAAAGCTCTAGGCGAGGTATACTAATTGTCTTGATTGGGGCTACCTTTGACTTGGCGCATTGCAATGACATATTAACCTGGCCATTTCTGATCAATCTTAAGTGAATTACTGCCCCAAATGCCTTGGAAGAAGCATGTGCAAACCCGTGAAGCTCTATGATTAATCCTTGACTCGAATAACCTATCCACCTAGGTATCCTGATTTCTTCCAAATTCGTCAGCTCCTTATACCAATTAGATCACTTTTCTGAATATTCCTCCGGGAGCACATCATCCCAATCACACTTTAGCAACCAAAGAGATTGCATAAATATTTTAGCCCAAATTACTACAGGAGCTAACCATCCTAGAAGGTCAAAGATTTTTGCCGTGAGTGACAAAACCGATCTCTTAGTCAAATTCTGTTTGTCAAAAGCTTGAGGCTCGATCCTGAAATGAAAAAAATCCTCTCTTGGTGCCCAAGAAAGGCCCAATATAGAGGTACAATTATCAGAATCGAACGTCGCCGAACCGTGAATCCCATGATCGACCGGAATATCTTCGATCAATTGAACATTATTGGCTGCCCATTTCCTTAGCTCGAATCCGCCCACCTTGAGAATTTGTATCAGCTGAGATTGTTTCTCTCGTGTTTCATCCAAAGTTTCTCCCCCCGACATAAAATCATCCATAAAAGATTCATCTTCGATGATTTTGATAGCAAGGACGAAAAGGTGACCATAATCTTTTGCTAACTGTCTCAGCACTCTGATAGCTAGAAACGGTGAGCATTTCAACCCATAAGTAACCGTTCTGAGTAAGTAGAGCAGAACTTCTGAATCCGAATTTTCTCTCCACAAAATCATTTGCAAATGTTGATCTCGAGGATCTACCAATATTTGCCTGTACATTTTCTCAATGTCTGCTACGAACACGAATTCATAACGCCGCCATCTCAGAATCAGATTAATCAACTCTGGGAGCAAATTCTCACCAGTGTAGAGGAGATCATTCAAAGACGTGCCGTGAATTTTGTTCGAACCATTGAAAACCGTCCGTAACTTTTTAGAGCCTTGAAGAACTCCATGATGAGGAAGAACGTAGCCACGATTTTTATCCTCAACCGACAAGTTTGATGCTTTTTCCATATGCGAGAGCTGTTCATACTCCAACATAAAAATTTGGATTTAGCTTCAAAATCCGAATTTTTTGCAAATTTACGTTCCATAGAATAGAGCGTTTGAAGGGCTGATTTATAAGAATCACCGAGATTGAAATTCAAACTATTCATCAGTTCCTGTTTCACCGGTAATCGTACAACGTATCTACCACTTGGGTCTTGCTTATGGGTCTCTTGGAAATGTTCCTCGCATTTACGATCGTCTTCTGTTAACTTTTTACTGACCGTAAGAATTTCTTCTTGTTTCCAAAATTTTTCAAGTATCGAGTCTAGCATTGAATTATCGACCAAGTGGAAATAAGAAGCAGCAGATTTCGAGCTTTGACCGATGCTAGAGGATACAACCCAACCCAAAGCAGTATTAGTAGCAATAGGTTGATTTGATGGATCGATTTTAGCCTTTTCCACCCCATCAAGCACGATTTGAGCGTGAATCTTGGCTCCGAGCAACATATCAATCGATCGCGTTTTGAGAAAGTGGGGATCAGCTAATTCCAAACCCTTGAGATGATCCCATTTTTCCATACCCAAAGAAATAGAAGCCTTATAGCCAGATACTTTAGGAATTATGAAGGCCGTCACATCACAACTAAAATCAGAAGAGAATCTGGGATGCACGATGAAATTGGTGGTACCTCGAGAAACACAAGTATTGAGGTCAGCAACACTCTTGATTTGTACCTTCGATTTCGTCCTTTTAATCCCGAGTTTTTGGCGAGCATTCTCCGTGATGAAAGAAGACTGTGAACAGTGATCAACCAAAGCCGCAAAGAAGTACTCAAACCCGTCTGATGAGATCACCTTGACGACTGCCGTTGGCAAAAGCACGAAACTTGAGCTTTCCACCAAATTTAGACAAGAGGTAGTAGTAGCGTGCGAATTATCACCGTTTCCCGAACCTTTTCCATCCCCCGATGGGACGGAATCACCCTTTTTGTCATTACCCTGAGGTTTGACTGACCTCTGAAATTCCGGATGGATGAAACTATGATGTTTCTCGTTACACTTGCGACAAAGTTTAGTCGACTTACAAAATTTTACACTGTGATTGCCGAAATAGATGTAACATAACCGTTTCCCCGTTACGAAAGCTCGACGATCGGCTATACTTTTTGCCTTGAAAGAATCGCACTGTGAAAGATGATGACTGGCCGAACAACTAGGGCACACTCTTTTTGGATGGTCGGAATCCGTATCCGTCGCCATCGAGTGTGTCTTACCAGATCCCGAAGGTTTAGCTGGTTGACTAGTCGTATGAGGTTTCTGACTACTCTCTATCGATTCCATAGTGGACAGCTGATCTTTGAAAAAGCTTTCTAATTGTTCCATAGGAGCAGGATTACTAGTTTTCCCTAAATGCTTCTCCCATTCCTTCCTGGTCACTGAATCAAATTTAGAAACAGTAAAATAAACGAACAAGTCCTCACCGCTCTCCTTAATTGGACGTCCAAGCCCTGCCAGAAAATTGACAGTGTCAAATGGACCAGGATAAAGTCTTTTCATCTCAGCATGGGTATCAATTTTCATAGACTTCAACGAATAATATGACCCCAGCAACAAGTTAACGAGCCTTCTCTTATTCTCATAATACTCGCACAAATCCGACCAAGCCTTTTGATAGTTATCACTCGACATTTCGATATTCTTTATCTGATCCAAAGCTTCACCCGATAGCTTGGTCCTCAAATGATAGAACTTGACAGCAGGGGCCATCTTACTTCTACGGTGAACTAATGACTTGAATAGGTCCCGAAAATTCGACCAATCACTGATTTTCCCAGAAAATACAGGAATATCAATCTTTGCAAGAGCATAAGACTCCTCCGGATCAGCTTCATTAGGATTTCCTGGAGCCATATCCTCATTAGCTTCCCTCTCTACCCTTTCAAAGTCCACGAAGATATCTAATGCTTCTTGAAAATCAGATTTCTTAGCTAGGTACGACTCTTCTACTAAATCGGGAAGATTATTCTTAAAGTAATCGTGACCTGCTTCCTTTGGCTTCATAGCAACGATTTTGTTATGATTATGGAAAAGCTTAAAAATTAGCTTCTAGATTGTTGAATCTAGTCGTAGCAGCAGCTTTTGTCATTTTTTCCTGGCCCAACTTCTTGTAATTAGTGTACGAGTTAGCAAGTTTCGGTTGCAAATCCAACTGGAGTTGATAAAGAGCGTCCATTTTCGCTAAAAATCCGAACCCAACGTACAAAAATCTTAAGATCGCCGACCAAAAAGCGAACCGAAAACAATTGAATTCAAAATTCTGTGCGATTATCTAGCCCGAAATGCTAGAAAATTTGACCAGAAACTTTTGAAAAAATGCCAAAATTCAATCCAGAATGAAGGCAACTACGAATCCAAAAAATGAGAAATTTTTCAAATCTGTGTTAAAGATTTGATGGAAGCACTTATCCACAAATTTCTCCCTACTATTTACATATGTACATCTAACCTAATATGCAATAGCATGGAAACGATATTTTTTGAGGTTAGAAAAATCAAAACCTTAATCAGAGTAAACTTGAACCCAAAACCTAACCTCGATCGTACTCGATCAGAAGAATTCACGTATCCATAAATAGATTAAAGGAAAAACTCACTCAAACTGCGAGTTCAAACCTCGAAGATCAACGTCGTGACCATACGGACGATGGTCGCGTGGTGTGCTGGAACGCTGCGCTGGGATGCGACGATCTAGGTATAGACGGAGTCATGATGCAGTCGAGTTGGCGAGAACGAAGTATCCCCGCTCAGCTGACTGGCGTTGCTCCGCTGCGCAAAGCTGATGAACAGCTGCGGTGACTCTGGTCAGCTGTGTTGCCAGATGTCTAGCACGAACGCCGAGCAGCACGCACACCAACGTGGGTCACACATACGGACGACTCCCTATAAAAAGCCAATAACTTCAGTATATGCCCATATGACACCATAAAATTCTGACTGAAATTCAGAATTTTTGGTTATACGTACTAAATATTGTACGAATGGTACAAAATAGATCCTGATTGCACTAAAGTGTGCAAAATAAGCTCAATCTCCGAGCGAAAATGCTCTGAATTCTAATAAGAATCTATGAATTTTCTCAGAATTCGAAAAGTAGCTGTCGAAATAAAAAATAAAAAAACAGCTTAGCCCAATAATCCCACGATGGTTCCCTCGATGCCCAAGGACCCTCCTGGGCCCCAGGTCGTTCCCGTCGTCTCCAAGGGGTGCGGCGACTCGAGACCTCGTGGGTGATGTTGAGGTTAGCCTGCGCTCCGGACTTGTAGGCTGCCCGATCTGCGCTCCGCTGCCGGTGGACCAATGCTCCAAAAAACAGCAATCGAGGATTAATCCATATCCGCCGGCAAGATAACAGCTTTAGCACTTGCTGCTGTAGGTCCCGAGGATGACGCCGCTGGTCGCCCGAGGAGACTCTCGTCCGAACACCATCACCTCGTGGTAATGCGAATCCGATCGCATCCACTCGAATTTCACTCACTGATCCCGATCCGGCACACGAAGGACCAAATATTTATCGCGGATAGTGGTGGTTGAAATAATTTTCACTCAGACACATTTTGTAAGTGAAAAAACAACAAACTAATTTATTGCCTATAGCTACATGCTAATTGGCGAGGTGGTGCGGACGAGAACTGGCGAGAGCCGCGGAAGGCGGCAAACGCGACATCGAAGAGCTTGAGCGCGAGCGCAAAATGGCGGTAGCGCGCCAAAATTCAAATAGTGTGAGATAGATCGATATGAAACTGAACAGCAACAATGGCGCTTCATCGGCGACGCATCGAGACGCATCAGATAGGGGGAAGTGAATGAGGCGTGGCGGTGTGCTTGAATATCTATCACTGAAGATTGCACTGAGGATTGCAATTGAGGGGGTGGGTGGAAAAAGGGCGTAACCGCCGTTATGCCTTTTTCCCGGACATCGCTTTTTTTGAGCCCCTAAACCAAGATCTACCGGCCCCCGAAATCCGTTTTTGTAAGACCCCAAAAACCGTCTGGCAGATGAAAGGGCGTAACGGCCATTACGCCCTTTCATCTGCACAATGAAAGGGCGTGAGTGCAATGATAGAATATTGAGAGGGCGTAACTGCTATGATAAGATGTTAAAAGGGCGTAACTGCTGTGATAAAATTCAAAAGCAGGGCTAAATTTTTTGCTTAACCTAACAGGATTTGGAAATACGCTGCTAAATGAGATTAGCAGAATGCTTTCTCTTGGCGAAATTGTTTAAGAGGTTCACTGAAACTAATGAGAAATTTACAAAACTGATCAAATTCCAAAATGATGATTGGGATTCCTACAAAATAAATTATATTTTTTAATCTAATTTAATTGCATTTCATATCACACTCACAATCCAATGATTGGATATAACCAATCGATGTAGAATGCGGGAAAAGTATCTCTCTAGTCCATTAAAAGGTGTATAGATTAGTTGTAGAGGGAGATGTGAGGATAAAATGAATTTTAGCTGCAATTTTCTTCTAATATTTTGGGTTATTATTACGAGATTCACTTTTAGGGGAATAAACTGGGGTTTTTGATGGAAGATATTTAGTTTGGTTGAGGGAAAATTTTGAAATAGTTGGTGAAAAGATCATAAAAATGGAGTTTTTTGAAAAAAATTTGGATTTTTCGGGAATAAATTGGATTTTGAATGTATTTAGAAGGATTTTGAGGAATTTGGTATCAACTCATCGATTTAGAACGATGAAGAAGTATAAACTTAGTTGAGTAAAATTTGTATATATTAGTTTAGGGGGTGGGTAATAGCGGAAAATGAATTTTAGATACGATTTCCTTCTAATATTTTGAGTTATTATAAAGAGATTGCCTTTTAGGGGAATTCAGATGACCTAAACTAGGGTTTTCCATGGAATATATGTAGTATGGTTGAGGGGAAATTTTAATATAGTTAGTGTAAGGATTATGAAAATGGAGTATTTTGAAAAAATTTGGATTATTCGGGAATAAATCGGATTTTGAATGTATTAAAACGGATTTTGAGAAAATTCGGTATCAACCAATCGATTTAGAACGATGAAAAAGTATCAACTTAGTTGAGTAAAATTTGAATAAAGTCGTTTAGAGGAGAGATATGAGGAAAGTATGAAAATTGAAAAAAATATTTTTGTATATTTTGAGTTATTTTTGTGAGGAAAGTAGTTATCGGGATTTGGGCTACCTAAAGTGAGGTTTTTTTAGCAAAACGTGTAATTTGGTTAAAACAGAATTTCGATAGAATAGGTCTAAACATGCTGAAATTGCTGTTTTTGTTGGAAATTTTGGTTTTTTTATAAAAATTTACGTTGATGGAGTTTGAATGGAATTTCGGTATTAACCAAAAGATAGATT
Source organism: Eretmocerus hayati (assembly GCA_029851415.1). NCBI lineage: Eukaryota > Metazoa > Arthropoda > Insecta > Hymenoptera > Aphelinidae > Eretmocerus > Eretmocerus hayati. The sequence continues at coordinate 108,913,520 of CM056743.1, forward strand.
GAGCCAAAAAAATCATAGCCTAGGTAATCAAAATTGAGGTGAGGTAAAGTTAGAAAGAAATATTTTAGTATGAAAGTAAACAATTTCAGCGATTTTACCTCAAAAAACGTTCAAATAAAATTCGATTTGGAGAGGAGACCAGGCAAATCACTGGTCTCATCTCTGAGACATTCTCTACAACTTGTAGAAAAGCAAAAATCGATAGAGTGGAGTGTAGAAGAGAAAGCGTGGCGCAAAAAAACAACACATACACACACACACAGACAAAGGGCCGGAGAGATGAGTCACTGGGGGGTTTTTGAGGATTATAAGGGGAAAAGTGTTACTTACAATCGTTAGATTTTGGCGAGAGGAATAAGATGGTTAAAGCACTTTTTTGATAAGATGAATTATGTTGAAGAAAATATTGGGTTGAATGGGAGTATTTTGAAAAAATTTGGATTTTTCGGGAATGAATGGGATTTTGAATGTATTAAAACGGATTTTGAGAAAATTCGGTATCAACCAATCGATTTAGAACGATGAAAAAGTATCAACTTAGTTGAGTAAAATTTGAATAAAGTAGTTCAGAGGAGAGATATGAGGAAAGTATGAATATTGAAAAAAATATTTTTGTATATTTTGAGTTATTTTTTTGAGGAAAATAGTTATGGGAATTTGGGCTACCTAAAGTGAGGTTTTTTTAGCAAAACGAGTAATTTGGTTAAAACAGAATTTCGATAGAATAGGTCTAAACATGCTCAAATTGCCGTTTTTGTTGGAAATTTTGGTTTTTTTATAAAAATTCACGTTGATGGAGTTTGAATGGAATTTCGGTATTAACCAAAAGATAGATTGAGCCAAAAAAACCGTAGTCTAGGTAATCAAAATTGGGGTAAGGTGAAGTTAGAAAGAGATATTTTAGTATGAAAGTACACAATTTCAGCGATTTTGCCTAAAAAATCGTTTTAATTAAATTCGATTTGGAGAGGAGACCAGGCAAATCACTGGTCTCATCTCTGAGACATTCTCTACAACTTGTAGAAAAGCAAAAATCGATAGAGTGGAGTGTAGAAGAGAAAGCGTGGCGCAAAAAAAAACAACACACATACACACACACACACACAGACACAGACAGAGGGCCGGAGAGATGAGTCACTGGGGGGTTTTTGAGGATTCTAAGGGGAAAAGTGTTACTTACAATCGTTAGATTTTGGCGAGAGGAATAAGATGGTTAAAGCACTTTTTTGATGAGATGAATTATGTTGAATAAAATATTGGGTTGAATGGAAAAATTGATCAAAAATTCGCTGTGTCGAAAACAAAGCTTTCTCTTTAGAGAAAGCAAAAAGGCTTAAGTACCTGACTGAAAAGATTCAAAAGAGCGTAATTACTCGGTAACAGGGCGTAAGTGAGGGCGCATCTGGAAAAAAGGCCTAATTACCGAGGAAAAATCCTAAAATTTCTCCAGAGCCTGGAAACTTTTTTTCACCCAACATAACGATGAAAACATGTTGTTTCACCTTCAAATTGAGTGTTTTTACCCTACCCTAGTGAAAAAAATTTCTCGTCATTCTCACACAACTGATGGAAGCTTTTCGTGGCCATAGAACCGTGGAGCATGAATCGAACCACCCCCTAGCAATCAGATACAGGCAGGCCCCGCTATTCGTGGTCCCGGGATTCGCGGAATTCGCTCATTCGCGGTTTGGATCTGGATCTTCGAGATAAGTTAGCTCATGAAACGTGAATTTTCGATGGATTTCATCCAAATGTATTCTTCCAAACCAATTTTGTGATTGAGTATTCACCATTTCGAGCTTGTTCATATTGTTATTGTTTCCCAAAACTGATTCATTCGTTATACCACACAGTTATCAGTGTACCTGTGTACTATCTGAATTCTCCTCATGGCATCCTGCGTAGAAAGAACGCATATTCGTCAGTTGAAAAACGTGACAATGAACTTTGAGGCTTCCGGAAGAATTGTCGAATTTTCTTGCCACTAGAAAAAATGGCCGAAGTTCTTAGAACTACCCATGGCCACTCCCCAGAGATTGTATGTTTGTCAAGCTTGCTAGTCGAAAGTGTCTGAGCTCTTCATCCGCACGCTCGTGAATAGATTTTCCCAACTGATTCCCGGGTGAATTCCAGTAGTTCTTCAATGGTATCATACTGTTACTCCGTATCTTCCACATATTGAGTCAACTTGCTGGGCTTCTTACATGAACTTGTTGATTGGAGATGATGTGTGGATTTTTTGCTTAATCACAGATCCACATATGTATGCGTAACCCCCCTTTTCCCATAAGGCCAAGGTCCTGGTATTCGCGGTTTCGGTATTCGCGACATTTTCTTCATACACATTAACCGCGGATAGCGGGGGCTGCCTGTATCTTTCAGAACATGCCCAGGACTCTCAAAGAATTTTGAGACGATTGGACTTGATCGCGAAATTTAATTCCACTTTTTGTGAGGAAAGAAGGCCCAAATTTGACCCTGTTTTCGGAAAAAGGGCGTAATTGCATTTTTTGAAATTGCTGAAAAGAGCTCAAAGTCAAATTTAAACCCCGGCTCGGGTTGGGCTATTTCGGAAAGGCTATTTCCTTCGAAATAAGTCAAGTCAACTCGTCCAATCATGTCTGTAGCGATTTTTATTAAGTTTTTATTGATTTTCTCAAAATGACTGTTTTGCAATTACGCCCTTTTTCCACCCACCTCCTCAATTATCTGGGTCCTCAGCGATCACATCTGTATTGGTTTCTCACTGTGGAAAGTATTCCGATGCTGAGAATGAGTGGGAAACGGTTCGGCATAGAATTTTATTTTTCGGAAAATGATTTGATCAAGTCACGTTCGTGATGGATGATGGGCAAGTATTCGGATCAACTTGGATATCTTCAACCTCAAGTGGTCGCCTCAAGCCACCCGTTGCTGTCAGTTGTCTACGGACAGTGACAATTTTGTAGTTTCAATACGTGAAGTTCCATTATCGCGTGAGATGACATCGATGAGCTAATCTGTTGGCCTCTTTGAGGGTGAACTGATAATAGATTTGCATCCAGAGTACAATTTATGTTGAAAAGGAGATTGTTGAGACGGCTCTAGCACTTAGGAGGTCGAGAATTGGGGTAACATGGGGAATTCCAGGCGGAAGAATGCATCTTCTCCTCGAAACTCATGAACGAGCTGCTCTGGTGATTTTTCTGGTGATGAACAATGGATTTGAATCCAGCATACAATTATTACGTTAGAGATGATCCTTGTGAGATGTCGGTAGCTCTCAGGAGGTCAGATATCATAGATTCCATTTAAAAACGACAGATGAAAAATAGTGATGTCTCGGATCGGTTTCTCGTGGTTTTAGTTCGATTCTGTGGATCGAATTATCAAGTTTCCACCCACCAGGAGGTCCCAAAAAAATTTCGGAGACGCCTGCGGAGCTATTTCTGTTTCGCTTTTTGATTCTACCGAAGCATCTAGATCATGATCTTTTTCTACTAAATTGAATATATCTCGAGTTTGGCTCAAAGTGATGCAACGCGGTTCGTACCATTCAAAAGATCTTAAAAAATCCTATCGAAAATAACCTTGAAAATTTTTCTTCAGCTTTTTGAGGCCCTGATCAGGCAAAATCCGGAAAAATCAGGCAAACCTAATTTCTCATCAGCCCGAAGTTAATATTTTATGGTGTTATGCGTTTTTGGTCAATTTTCTGATTGTTTATTCTCCGACCTATCAGGAAACAGAGATTTCTGCGCATGCGCGTGGTTTGCCGGATTTTCCGAGTAGTTTCAATCAAAAGCTGGGGAAATTCCCTTCAAAATGACCTAGTGCAGAACTCCATTTGATCGACTGGAACTGAAGATGCACGATTCTTCAGACATCGAGATCATTAACACAACTGACAGCATGGATGCAAGAGAAGGTGTCAAGGCTCTGGTTCACGATAGATAGGTCATCTCGCTCTGGCCATCCTTCTTTTTCACTCAAGTTGCCGTAGTTCCTGACTGGAAACATGGAATTGACTTTTGCAAGGGGTCGTCTCCAAGAAAAATCCCTCAGCTTTCGATTGAAACTACTTAAAAATTCGGCGAACCACGTGCATGCGCAGAAGTATCTGTTTTCTGATTGGTTGGAGAATGGAAAATCAGAAAATTGACCAAAAAATGCATATCACCGTGAAAAAACAACTTCAGGCTAGTTCCATCGCAAAGATCGTGCGAATTCGCATGAGGAATCATATTTTTGAGAAATTAAAAAAAATGCTGTTTGAGATAATCAGGTTTCCCTGATTTTTCCGGATTTACCTGATCAGGGCCTGAAAAAGCTGGTGGAGAATTTTTGAGGTCATTCTCGATAGGTTTTTTCAAGAACCTTCGAATGGTGCAGACTGCATTGCATCATCTTGATCTAAATTCGAGATATATCCAATTTAGTAATGGAAGATCATGATTTTTATGCTTCGGTGGAATCAAAAAGCGGAACAGAGATAGCTCCGCAGGCATCTCCGAAATTTTTTCAAGTTCTTCCCTCGGAAATCATCAATTAACTAGTCTAGAGACTCTTCTAAGAGCAAAATAACAACGAATATCGAATGAGCGTACAATTTTACGTAATAGATGATTGTTATATGATATCCGTAGCTTTCAGATGGTATAATGGGTGCTTTTTGCGTAGAAAACACTTCTCACTTCTCAAAAAACATTAATCAGCCAGTCTGGTGACTCCTCTAAGTTAAAACCAACAACCAATTCAAATCCTGCATACAATTTCACGTGGAACATGATCAATCCAAAACACCCCTAGCTCTCAGGAGGTCGAGAACAACAGAAATGAAGGGCGTTTTCGCGTAGAGAAGTCCATTCTCCCCTTGAGAAGCATCAAATAACTAGTCTGGTGACTCATTTAGGGTAGAAATAACAATGAATTCGAATTAAGCATGAAATTTTACGTCGGAAACAGTACCTTTGATGCCGTTTAGACTCGTATTGAGATGTTGGTGGCCAATAGCTACGAGTGTCCGAGCACCTCAAGAAAGCTACGCTGGACTATCCATATGGAAAAGCCCCTGACTCTAGAGGCACGGTTCGAAGGTCGATTTTTGCACCGAACGCGGTTGGGATATCATTTTTTGGTGATAACAAGACGATCTAGGGGGCGACCTAAGCCTTGCGTCCAACTTGGGAATTAACGGACACCCTAATATAGATATACTGCTGCAACACGGACTAGATATAGATATATACGGACATGTATAAGGGCTACACAAGGTAAAAGCGTGGAGTTGCGGTAAGCGCGAGTGCGCAAAGCCTCCGCGTGTATTTCAGCGGTGCATGCGCGTGAGTGGGACAGAATATTCTCTGGGTGGAGGCATCAGGACCGTATATACTGCAATTGACGGACTTGAAGCGAATTTCGTAGAATCTGAGCTACGGCATGGAACAAAAATTGTGGACTAGACTTGAATATTTGGCGCGCTCAGCCGCTAGCTGGCGCTGCCAGAGTTCCGGTGAAATCAGACGGACCAATCAGAGAGCTTCTCTTTGGTGAAGACGAAGGCGAGCTTTTGGTGAAGATGAAGCGGCCATTGTGCCACTTGTGAATCTAACCCGGTGCAGTGCACACGTACTAGTCGCGCTCGCGCTTTCAATTCGGAGCACGTGCCCAGCCGCGAGTCCCCCAGGAGACCCGGTTGCCCAGGACGAGTAGCTGCTGTAATTGGACTCGTGTGATTGTGGGACGTCACATTTGGACAGAGCAAGGAAAAATAATCAAGCAACGGACAATGGCATCAAACGGTGAGTGGTCTTGCTATTTTTCTTAGATTCTATCGTCGGGTGTGCGGAGAGCCTCGCGCGTCGCGGAGGGCAATCGTCGTGCCCGCGGACAGACTGGACTCCCGGGGGACCTTGTGAGCTGGTGCACCGCGTTCTCGTGGACTAGACGTCTCCAAGTGACGTACGCGCGTTGTGAAATTGCATCAGCGGACCCGGAGCAGCAACCGCGTCGCGTGGAGAAATTCGGAGCAGCGATTAAGTGGAGTTTGGGCGTGTGCTCGTGGACAAGACGTTCTGGAAAGACGTACGTGCGATAGGAAATTCGTGTCGAGGACAGACCTCCTGGAGGAGGCGCGCGTGGACGGGGACCTAGTGAACCTTGGACGAGTTATATCTGGACTAGGAGCCAGGTGCGTGATCGTGCACCTGTTGCTGGAGTGCGTGGGACAAGCGAGCATCGCAGCACAAGCCATTTTGGGTGCTTGCCGTTGCGCGCGCGTTACAAGGGCCGCTTAGCGGCCATTTTGGACGATAAAATTTTGGAGCAGATCAATTGTGGGAAAAATATCGGAGCAGGGACCGAACAAGCTGCACTCTACGGAGTGCAGGTAGATTTCGCGAGTGATCGGACAGTGTGATACGGCCTTTTTGTGAAGTGTTTTATATTTTTCAGGGATAGAGACATTTTGACAATTTATGCGATTGATTGAGATTTTCCTAGACAGATAGTCGAGTCATTCGGACAAATGTCGGTTATTAGATATATGTAGATTTTTTGTATCGCCGCGCAGAAGTAACGTAAAGAATATAGGACAGATATTTCTGTAATAAATATTCGATTTGTCATTTACGAGCGTGCGCCCTCCCCCACCCTCCTTATTTTCAGGTGATGGCACGGTAAGTGGTGCTGTGCTGAGGACGTGTTTGCGGAGTAGCTGAATTTTTCGAAGTCCTTTCGCCGCTGGCGCGCGTATTGCCTGCGATTTTAGGATAGGAGTCCCGTTGAATATAAATTAGTTGTGCTGGTTAAAATACCACGTCACAAATGGCGACCGTGACAGGACTCCGCGGCTTCTGAAAAATTCAGATAACATTTTTACGGACTAGACGCAAAGCGCTACAAATATTTTGGACAGATCGGATTTCTGACACATGGGACTTGGAAATTTCGCGATTGCGGACAGGTACGCGTGCGTGCGAGGCTCTTCGCGTAGTAGTAGTAGTATAGTGCCCTCTCTCACAGTCTGATCATATTGAATGTTAATATTTCTCCCCGTATGTAAATATTATGAGCCCCCCTGCAGCCCTGCTCCCTAGGACAAGTAAAGTAGTTGCTTAAAATCATTTTTTGCGAGGATTTCCACTCGTGCAGAATTATTTTTATAGCATCTTACTAAGGTTTTAGGGAGGTTAGGTGAATTTTTCGGACTTGGAAAAATTCTAATGGCCCCTATGTTTGCAGATTGATCCTCCCAATGCATGGTGTGATGATTGAATAATAAATTTTTGATGTATCGTTTGGACATGATGATGATTCTGGCCCGTTCCATTTCCACGTAAGTACTCCTGCACCCCGAACAAGGTAATTCTTTCGAATTTCATTCAACCCGATCCTATTATCGGACTCTGGCAGGGTGCTAGGTATTTTTGTGACGACTTGGACCTTAGGTGGTTGGGAAATTTCACGGACAAGACTCAGTTGCTGAGTAGTAGGTTCTCTGATAGATTTTCCAGGACTTTTGAATGAATTTAAGGGTACTAGAAAATCGGACAAGACTCAGCGGCTGAGTATTAGGTTCTCTGGAAATTTTCTGGGACTTTTGAATAAATTTAGGGGTACTAGGGAATCGGACGAGACTGAATTGCTGAGAGTTAGGATCCGTGAAGATTTTTCTAGGCATTTGGAAATAAGTTTAGAGGACGGAGTGGACTTATTTGCGGACAATTGAGGGCTGAATTGTTGCAGGTGGGGATATTAGAGAACGTAGACGCGGTTTTATTCATTTAGGTTCGGCTGAAGATTGAATTGTCGGATTTTCGGACTAGTGTAGAATGAAAAGAGGTAGACATCCGGGCAAAAAGAATAAAGCAGTCGAGCAACCAAAACTACCGTTGTCTGGACTGCTCAAGTGTGGGGATCAGGACCTCATTCGACTGTTAGAGAGGGACGGACGGTATTTACATTTGGCCAAATAGATTTGGCCACTGAACCCTGAGCAGATCACCACGCGAGTGGAAGCTAAAGGACTGAATGAGCGAGGGACTAGAGAACGGACTCGATCTCGGCTAATTATATCGGAAATTCGTGACTGTTTTCCGGACGAGGACGTGCCTTGGGACCCTCAAATAGACAAGGCTGGTGGAGTAGACCCATTCGCGCATCCAAAGGATTGGCGTCGCCCACCAGCGACTTCGCATAGCTCAGCTCACGTGCCTGCTGTTGGAACTAGGAGTTCAGTGGCCATGAACTCGACTCAAGGGATGGAGCTTACGGGGGTCGCGGGTGCCTCAACCCACGGTATTCCAAGCTCGGACGGACAAGTGCGGGAGCCTCTCGCTCTCGCGATTCCGGAACCTCTTTGACGAATGTAACGAGCCTGTTGACGACGACAGTAACGACAGTGAGCACAGCAAGCACCACCACTAGCTCGGCGTTTCAAGTAACGAGTAGTATTCCACGCCCAATCTCCTCGCCAGCTGCAGGCCGCTCACCGTTTATAGTGCCAGCGTTGTAGCTGGCACTATAAACCGAGATCTGATAAGCCGTTGTAGGATTATCAGATCTCCGCATCGGGGTATCAGTTGATGAGCCGAATGGCTGCGATGTCTCAGGCCATATTAGCGGGAGCAGCTATACCGGACGCGCCCGCTACAACTGCTGTTCAGCAGCCTCGGACTTGGGCAAGGACGGACGACATGTTAGTGACTCCCGCACTAGAGGGCCCCATGCCACCCCAGACGGGAACCACGGAGCCCACGTCGACACTAGGACACATGAGTAGATCGGTTGCTAATGCCTCTGGGGTCAGAGTAGCGGACCAGCGTCGCACGGTGGCAGATTTAAAAAAACCTCCATTTCACGATCAGATGGCTTTTGCCCGTCAAGAGGTACAAATATGTATTTTTTCTAAAAGGAAGGTATTCCAATTCCACGTCTCGTAAAACTATAGAAAAACTCGGAAAATCCCATCAACATCCGTGAAAAATTGAGAAAGCGAATAAGTGTAAATCGTTATTTTCTTGCTTCTGACTCAGTAACTGTTTGAGGAATTGTGAATTGAGGTCGAGGTCATACCTAAGGTTTTGATACCTGCTGAATAAGAATCCGTGGTCAGATTTTGGAAAAACAAAATGGCGGCCTCAAAGCGTCGGGTGAGTGAATGAAAATTCATGTTTTTACGATCGAAAAAAATACTACGATATTCATGAGCCGATTACAAGTCGAGATGTTCTCTAGTAACTTTCTCCCAAAATGCATAGTTTTTGAGTAAAAAGATTGAACAATTTGGAGAATCCCAAATCCCCCTCAAGCATCTATTCAAACAAGTGGGGCCTAGCTTGATAAATGATTCCTCAATCTGGGCCCGGTACTTGTATCCATCTTTGAATCCTAGCCAACATTTATCCGTATGCAGATTTTGGAAAAACAAAATGGCGGTCTCGAAATGGCGGGTGAGTGAATAAAAGTTCATGTTCTTACGATCGAAAAAAATACTACGATATTCATGAGCCGATTACAAGTCGAGATGTTCTTTAGTGATTTTCTCCCAAAATGCATAGTTTTTGAGTGAAAAATTGAACAATTAGAAAAATCCCAAATCCCACTCAAGCATCTATTTAACCAAGTGGGGCCTAGCTTGATGAATGATTCCTCAATCTGGGCCCGGTACTGGTATCCACCTTTGAATCCTAGCCAATATTTGACCGTATTCAGATTTTGGAAAAACAAAATGGCGGCCTCAAAATGGCGGGTGAGTGAATAAAAATTCATATTTTTTCGGTCGAAAAAAATACCAAATCATCTATGACCCAATTGCTTAGTCGCATCTGGCTGGAAAAGATAGAGAAACTCGTAACTTCTCTAGTCCATAGTACTCATCCAATTAAATACATTCGGAAAATAGCCAAGACGAATTAAATACATTTTTCATTTTTCCAAAAAATCAAAATAAAATATCCCAGCTTGCACGGATCCGCCGCGAGATTAATACCTCACCAGCTGCCTGTACTCAATGATCATATTTTTCTACACCCCTCTACCGGATAGACTGACCTCTAGTTACTCACTTAAATCGGTGTTGTTGATTATAATTTCATCATTTTATTGTTTTAAGATAGCCCAGATCACAACCTGATAGTCTGCAGTAGCGATCCTCTGCAGACTACCAGGTTGTGATCTGGGCTATCTCAAAACAATAAAATGATAAAATCATAATTAACAACACGCAATTAAGTGAGTAACTAGAGGTCAGTCTATCCGGTAGAGGGGTGTAGAAAAATATGATCATTGAGTACAGGCAGCTGGTGAGGTATTAATCTCGCGGCGGATCCGTGCGAGCTGGGATATTTTATTTTGATTTTTTGGAAAAATGAAAAATGTATTTAATTCGTCTTGGTTATTTTCCGAATGTATTTAATTGAATGAGTACTATGAACTAGAGAAGTTACGAGTTTTTCTATCTTTTCCAGCCAGATGCGACGGAGCGACCCGCTTTCATACGGAATGTCTTGTACAGATTTTCTCGCAAAATCTATAGTTCCTGAGTCAAAAAATCAACAATACGGATATTCTTATGGTGATGCGGTCACCGTGCACGCTGAAAAATATTCGCACTTTTATCCGATTCTCTTGCGATTTGGGCTAAACGATGGGAAGACGAATACTTATCATCATCTATCTTGAGTTCATCTTCCCGTCGTTCAGCTCAAATCTCAAAAAAATCGGATAAAAGTGAGAATCACAAAGTACCTATATTGTAGGTTAGGAGATGTCTACGTTCAAGTTATTCGCACTTCCATTAAATTCTCTTTCGATTTGAGCTAAACGAAGAGAAGACGAACACGAGTTAGATGATGATAAGTATTCGCCTTCTCCTCGTTTAGTCCAAATCGCAAGAATATTGGAGAAAAGTGCGAATAACTTCCTCCGTGCATGGTGCACGGTGACCGCATAACCTTGAGGCCAGGGATGATGGGTACTCCAGACACCCCCTCCCCCCACCGAACCGCCCTTGAAACGTGCAGATTTTGTGAGAAAGTTTGATAATTTACCTAGAGAATCTGAAATACTCCACGAAGTATGTATTCGGGGAGGGGGCTTGTCTCGTGATTATACAAAACGAGTCCAACGTTACTTATACATCATTTTCTCAACACTGCCATCATATGTAACGGAGAGATCAATTATGCAGAAGGAAGACTTTTTTGAGACATTGCATGAGCAAGTTGTCAAGGAGCTCCTTCCTATACTTGTCCCACTCAACGAACATGAGTTCCACGACCTGAGTGATTCAACAACAGAAGTTTATGTAATCATCCATAAACACAGTTGAAAATAACTGGAGTCATTGATATTCCAATATCCCCTCAATTTTAATAGTTACAAAACTATTTTCGGAAGATTTCCGAGAGAAAATCTTCAAACTATTATATCTTTGGATCCATTATCCAAAGATGATATCCTCTGACACCATTGGAATTATGAATTGTTCATCGCTCAAAGTAAAACTACGTGGGATTCCTTTTCTATTGATTATGACCAAATTCCATATTGAACAATCAATCCATTATGGGACAACAAACATTTCATTAGGTTATTCCATGTTCCTCTCTGAACTTTTTCTGAAAAATATCGATGAAGAATCTAATTGATCTCATGGAAATTTTGAAATATTACTTTTTAAGATTCATACATCAAAAGCTGTCTCATGGAGCTAGCTGTAAATCCTTTTGGCATATCTTTGAGTGGTCCATCAACATCTAAATTGATTCCGAAAATATCGGACGAAGGGTTAAGAAGAAATCATGGACGAATAGATGGTATGCGCATGAATGTAGACGATGTCTTGGACATCAACATTTTTGTTACCCAATGATTATCGACAAGGAAAATGGACCAACAATTGAAAGATCTGGGCGGAAGGAACAAACTAGGTCAACTCAAATCCGCGCGAGCCGAGATTGAAGGATGAGAAATCGATTTTAGTGGGAAAGTTAGAGAAAAAATTTCTTGTCACGGATAGGATTTTTTATTTTCGTCTCGCAATTCAGATAATGGACTAGGATGTGTCACCCACACTCAAGAAATCTCGGCGAAAGAAACGAATTGGTCGAAATTGAAGTTGTGTTAGCCAAGGTTTGGAGAATGGAAAATGAATTAGAGCGAAAGAATACTCAAAAAATATCTTTTCGTGGATAGAAATTCTCATTTTTGTCCCCCAATGATCATTGTGCACGTTTTGCAATAACGAGCATTATACTAATCTTATTTAGCAGAATTTTTTTCACTCGGAATTGGTGCATGGAAGGAGGGAGGGGGGGGGGGTTACTCGGGAGCCCTTCGTTGTTGAAGTGGAGATAGATCTTGACGCGCCATGGTATTTTTTCGGTCACTCGCCATTTTCGGACCGCCGTTTTGTTTTTCCGAAATCTGAATACTGATGAACGTTGGCTAGGCATCAAAGGTGAATACAAGTACCGGGCCCAGATTAAGGAATCATTCATCAAGCTAGGCCCCATTTGTATGAATTGATGCTTGAAGGGGATTTGGGATTTTTCAAATTGTTCGATTTTTAACTCAAAAACTATGCATTTCGGGAGAAAATCACCGGAGACCGTTTCGACTTGTGATTGGCTCATAAATATCGTAGTATTTTTTCGATCATAAAAATATGGATTTTTATTCACTCACCCGCCATTTTGAGGCCGCCATTTTCTTTTTCCAAAATCTGAATACGGATAAATGTTGGCTAGGATTCAAAGGTGGATCCAAGTACCGGGCCCAGATTGAGGAATCATTCATTAAGCTAGGCCCCACTTGTTTGAATTGATGCTCGAGGGGGATTTGGGATTTTTCGAATTCTTCCATTTTTTACTCAAAAAACTATGTATTTTGGGAGAAAATTACTAGTGAACATCTCGACTTGTAATCGGCTCATAAATATCGTAGTATTTTTTCCGATCGTAAAAACATGAATTTTTATTCCCTCACCCGCCATTTTGTTTTTCCAAAATCTGACCACGGATCCTTATTCAGCAGGTCTCAAAACCATGAGTATGACCTCGACCTCAATTCACAACTCCTTAAACAGTTACTGAATCAAAAGCAAAAAAAACGATTTACACTTTTCCGCTTTCCCAATTCTTCACGAATGTTGATGAGATTTTCCGAGTTTTTCTATAGTTTTATGAGGGGTGGAATTGGAATACCTTTCTTAAAAAAAAAAAAAAAATACATATTTGCACCTCTCAACAGGCGAAAGCCATCTGATCGTGAAATGGGGGTTTTTGTAAATCTGCCACCGTGCGTCGGTTGTTTGACCCAGAGAGCGATGATGGAATGTCAAACCCGCGGAGTCGGACGAGTGAGAGTGATTCGCAACCCCTTTCCGAGGATTACGTCCCAAAGCGACCAACTGGGTCTCGGTATTTGCGACTCCTCACGACGGACTACCGGTACATGGAGAAAGCTATGAGAAATACCCCGGACGCAACTCGCAGACAGTCTCAATGGTGGAATGCGACCATGAAATGGAACGATGATGACCTAAAAGGGACAAAGCCCCGAGCGAGTCGTGGCCGTTGTCGAGACTCATGTTATGGACGTGACCGTCGTGATCGCTCTCGAGACGACGACCCACCTCCCATGCACTCACAACCCGGAGACCGACGGACGAGATATCGCGATGAATCCAGTGATAGCGAGCGTAGCTATATGGACCGAGTGAAAGCGTACGATGGCATTGGACGTTCTTATGCGCAACCGAACCAGAGCTCTTAACTTGGTGCGCGCCCCCGACAAGAGGAGCATGCGCCTGCAAGCCACCCCGCGGATAGTGGATCACCATATTTGCCTGAAGACAGAGAGCCTGCCGGTCAACACCCACCCCAGGTTAAGGACTTGAACGTGGACCAGGGGCCTCTCGAACCCCCGGTGGGCAGCCACAGCCCCCGTGGCGGGCCAGAACCGGTTCGGGTGGAACGGGCACGCCCTCAAGGTTGCTCGATCCAACGAACGGGACCAGAACGCGAGCGCGCGACCACTTTCGTGAGAGTAGGCGCAGCCAGAATGATCCGTCCCACTCACAGAGAGGACGAGATCATTCTCGAGAGAGTAGGGGACGCAGAGATGCCTCTCATGGACATCGGAACGGTCGTGAGCGAGAATCGGGGAATCGCGCGGATCGGCGGCGCTCGAGGGACGGTCGTGATAGGCGGGAAAGACCAAGTGACGCGGTCCGTTGGCGCGATAATCGTCGCAGCAATTATAGGGGCAGCTCTTCGGACAACTCAGCTGAGCGAAACTCACGACGTGATCGCAGATCTGGGTCTGATTCGGTCAGGTCAAGGCGCCGAGGCGGGCGTCGAGAATCAAGGGACTCGCGTAGGAACAGACGTGATGAAAATAGGGACCGCGGACGTGACAGTAGCAGCGACTCGGACTATAACTCGTCGGACGGTGAATCAACCCGCAGTCGTGGTGGACAAGTGACGGGACGGACGTTCCAAGTAATCAAGATGCTGCAGAGCATGAAAATCAATTTTGGCGGTAGCGAGAAAGATGGACCAGTGGACTTTTTGGCCAATCTTAAGGACTGTAGGCGTATGTTACCGGTGTCTGCCAGGGAAATGCTCTCGGCAGTGCCAGCAGCCCTTAGCAAGGACGCTCGGCACTGGTATAGGACTCACCAGGACGAGTTTAGGGACTGGACTGATTTTAAGCATGCTTTGAGGACTCAATACGTGGGTCACTTGGACCGCCAGGACTTAATGGACGAGCTGTTGCATCGGACTCAACCGAAAGGCGAGGAAGTGGCAAAGTATCTGACGTGCGTGAAGATCATTCTGGGACATTTTTAGAGGCCACCTCGGGACAGGGACGTCTTTGAAATCGTGCGCAGGAATCGACTGCCAGAATCGCGAAAGTATTTGGACACGAGAGATGTGCGGAACTTGGACAATATCCAGTACTATGGAAAGAGGTTTGAGAAGGAAAGGGACTTGGACGCTCGATACGCAGCGCCCCCAACAAGGGACAAGGCACGCATACCTGGAGCAGCATACCAAGGACCCGCACAAACCCCCCAGAGAGGTAGATCAGGGAAAACGGAGGCTGGCGCACTAGCGCAAACGGAGTCAGCACAGGTCGAGGCATCGAAACCTGCTCCAACCGCGCAGAACACGAATCAGAGTCGTAACAAGGGACAGACTGGCAAAAACGGAGCGAGGAGCGGACAAAATCAGGTCACGCCAACTGGCGCAGCGGCGCCTAGCGCCCGCCTGCCACGCCAGTGAGTGCTCCGATCCCAGTCACTCAACCAACGCCAGCCCCTCCGACTACCTGGAGCCCGGACACTGGACAATGGCCCATGATGTACCCTCGGTACCCATATTTCCCTTATCCGGCATATGGATCACGGAGTCCACCAGGCAGCGGTCGATTGCGTCCACAAGTGGACAGAGTGGTTAGAGAGGAGCCGACGACCAAAGGACTGTGCTATAACTACAGTGACCCGGGTCATTTCGCTAATAAATGTCCAACGAGACAGTACTATAAATGCTCTGCTGTGGGGCATACGGCCGTAGAGTGTCCGGACTCAGTGAGTGCAGCGACTGGAGCCATAGCTCCAACGAGGGAGAGATGTCAATTGTGTAACAAGGAGGGTGTGACATTGCAGTCTTGTCAGGACTGCAAGTATCGATTGGAGTGCTTGAGAAAGGGACCAAGCACTGCACCCTTGCCCAAATAGAAGAATTGTTGGTAACGGACAAAGCCTTAGGGTCTTGTGGAAGGCTTGAGAGGTGATAAGTGTCCAAAAATCAACGGATCGGGAAGTTCAAAGGTCTCGTGAAGGGTGGAACAAATGAGACTGTTAAACGCCATGGGTCGAGTGACCTGAGCGCCTTGGTGAAGGTATGGCGGATGAACGTGTTAAAATGCCATGGGTCGTGGGACCTGAGCGCCTTTGTGAAGGTATGGCGAGTGAGAGTGTGAAATGTCATGGGTCGAATTACCTGAGCGCCTTGGTGAAGGTATGGCAAGTGAAAATGTTGAAATGCCATGGGTCGTGGGACCTGAGCGCCTTCGTGAAGGTATGGCAAGAGAGAATGTTAAAATGCCATGGGTCGTGGGACCTGAGCGCCTTTTTGAAGGTATGACGAATGAGAGTGTTAAACGCCATGGGTCGTGGGACCTGAGCGCCTTTGGGAAGGTATGGCAAGAGAGAATGTTTAAGTGCTATGGGTTGAGAAACCTGAGCGCTTTCGTGAACGTATGACAAGCTACCAACCGGTAGAACAATGGTCTGTGAGATCTGAGGGCGTTGTGAAGGACCAATTGAGTTGAAAAGTACACACGGAGTCTGAGTGAATGTCGACGGAGTTGTACGAGCGCGAGCGACGGTGCGCAGACGGTACCTGAAGGACCTGTGTGACAGAATACCCCATGGGAAGCGAGAATCCGACAATTTCTCGGTACTGGGGATCCCTCGGACTATTGTGACCACGGATCGTAGAATCACCACAAGTTTCGATAACCGCGGACTCGGTGGAGTTTCACGCGGGACGCAATTCAAGTATCTGTTGGTGCTTCGGACACCCGATGAGACTGAGCCATTGCGCAAAGCGGACGAGTAGGACGGTTGACGCCCTACAATCGTGGACAGGAAAACATGCGGTTGCTATCGGTGTGGACGTAATGCGACGAGATACACCTTATTGTGGGCGGGGCGCTTGGGTTTCTACGAGTTCCGCGTTCAAGTTCAAGTGATAGTCTGAGATTTTCAAGGTCGAATCATCGAGGGTTTGCGTTCCCGAGGGACGTGGGTAGAACCCTGCCAGGTGGACTGGACCGAATAGGGACAAATCGCCAGGACAAGACGTCGTAAGACGTAAGCGGGGCGATGAATCGGACCAAAGTAAGATGCTATAATTTTTCTTTTACTTTCTCTCCCTTTCCAGGTTGAATGAATGAATAAATCCATGACCATAGGGCCCAGGGTGGTTTTATCCCCTCCCCGTAGGACTTTCTCCAATTTTCCTAGAGTTGTAGGACAGCCAGTAGAGTGATTCCCTTCAGTATGATTGTGTGAGAGAGTGAACGGGTGATGATCCCCATATTCATGAATATATAATATGATTTTGATCTTGAATCTGCTGAACTAGGCAGCGACGAGAGAATTTTAAAGGCGAGAATGCGCCACCTAAGTATCTGCAAGACGACTCCCTTCCGGAGGACCCTCTCCCCCTTAGTGGGGGGTAATGTGACGGACAAGCCGTCACAGCCGAAATTCGTAAAAACTCTCGTCGCCGTCTCGAGCCAGCAACCGAGAAGTACAAGTATTGACCCCAAATGCTTCTCTTTTGTTGAGGGCTGGCTCGAGAGGACGACGAAGGCAAGCGACGAGAGAGCTGGACCAGCGGAGGGAGTGCAGGTATGTCTACACATGAGCAGCCCCTTCTACACCCCGGACAGCCGCGGTAGCCGCACAAGAGGCTGCCCCGGGTGAGCAGCCGACGGGACGCGGTTTCTACAGTTGGGTGGCCCGGAGGGCTCCCCTAGGGGCCCGAAGCCCTGTTTGGCCCTAACACCGGCCCTCCCATACCCCACGGACATGCTGCTCCTCGACACTATGCCCCGAAGCAAGTGTGTACACACCGGCGTGCGGACGATGGCGACAATGATGACGGACGAGGCCCTCGCTCGCGGGTGGGCGAGGGTATGCTTGGCACCGCGAAATCGCGTTGCATAACGCACATACAAATAATGCACGACGCGGGGCAGGTTATGGACCCGGTGCCACACACACACGGCACGTACACTGTTGCAGGACACGAAGAGATGGTGCGGACGGCACGCTGGGCCCGGGTGACAACGACAGCATGCAGCAGACGTGTGGCCCTCCTGGTGCTGCGCGCCTCGGGCTGCCAGCCATCTAGGCATTCGCCCCATCCGCTGCAGCCCGGGGCAGCGAGCATGCCTGCAACAATGGGGTTATGTACCCACATACTGCCTGATATACAGGTACATCGTGTACCTGGTGTATCGCACACCCTCGCACCATTGGAATAACAATAAGGTGGTCACCCACCGCAGGGGGGACCACCACACGGACGCGGGTGGGCCCCGGGTGACCCAGCAGAAGACGGTGATGACGGACAGGCCGGTGCACGCGGCAAGAGCAGACAGCTGACTGGCGGTGGACGAGATGTGGCGGCGCTGCGGGCATGTGAATCTGGGCCACACCCGGGCGCTCGTGGCCACAAAAATTTGACGGACGAGTACCTGGACAACGATCACTGGGCACATTTGGACTTGCGGACGACATCTACATGTACTTAGGGTTATGCACACATGAGTATAATGCACTGGGACTATGTACAACATATATACAGAGATACTGCAGCCATGCGGATTCGGTATCATTATTTTACGGACGTCCGCGAGTAGATATAGATATACTGCTGCAACACGGACTAGATATAGATATATGCGGACATGTATAAGGGCTATACGAGGTGAAAGCGTGGAGTTGCGGTAAGCGCGAGTGCGCAAAGCCTCCGCGTGTATTTCAGTGATGCATGCGCGTGAGTGGGACCGAATATTCTCTAGGTGGAGGCATCACGACCGTATATTCTGCAATCGACGGACTTGAAGCGAATTTCGTAGAATCTGAGCTACGGCATGGAACATGGAACAAGTATAGTGGACTGGACTTGAATATTTGGCGTGCTCAGCCGCTAGCTGGCGCTGCCAGAGTTCCGGTGAAATTGGACGGACCAATCAGAGAGCTTCTCTTCCGTGAAGACGAAGGCGAGCTTTTGATGAAGATGAAGCGGCCATTGTGCCACTTGTGGATCTAACCCGGTGCAGTGCACACGTACTAGTCGCGCTCGCGCTTTCAATTCGGAGCACGTGCCCAGCCGCGAGTCCCCCAGGAGACCCGGTTGCCCGGGACGAGTAGCTGCTGTGATTGGACTCGTGTAACTGTGGGACGGCACATTTGGACGGAGCAAGGAAAAATAATCAAGCAACGGACAATGGCATCAAACGGTGAGTGGTCTTGCTATTTTTCTTAGATTCTCTCGTCGGGTGTGCGGAGAGCCTCGCGCGTCGCGGAGGGCAATCGTCGTGCCCGCGGACAGACTGGACTCCCGGGGGACCTCGTGAGCTGGTGCACCGCGTTCTCGTGGACTAGATTTCTCGAAGAGACGTACGCGCGAGTTTAGGCGTGGACGGGGACCTAGTGAACCTTGGACGAGTTATATCTGGACTAGGAGCCAGGTGCGTGATCGTGCACCTGTTGCTGGAGTGCGTGGGACAAGCGAGCATCGCAGCACAAGCCATTTTGGGTGCTTGCCGTTGCGCGCGCGTTACGAGGGCCGCTGAGTGGCCATTTTGGACGATAAAATTTTGGAGTAGATTAATTGTGGGAATAATATCGGAGCAGGGACCAGACAAGCTGCACTCTACGGAGTGCAGGTAGATTTCGCGAGTGATCGGACAGTGTAATATGGCCTTTTTGTGAAGTGTTTTATATTTTTCAGGAATAGAGACATTTTGATAATTTATGCGATTGATTGATATTTTTCCTGGACAGATAGTCGAGTCATTCGGACAAATGTCGGTTATTAGAGATATGTAGATTTATGTATCGCCGCGCAGAAGTAACGTAAAGAATATAGGCCAGATATTTTTGTAATGAATATCTGATTTGTCATTTATGAGCGTGCGCCCTCCCTCCCCCTCTTTATTTTCAGGTGATGGCACGGTAAGTGATGCTGTGCTGAGGACGTGTTTGCGGAGTAGCTGAATTTTTCGGAGTCGTCCCGTCGTTGGCGCGCGTATTGCCTGCGATTATAGGATAGGAGTCCCGTTGAATATGAATAAGTTGTGCTGGTTAAAATACCACGTCACAAGGACCAAGGCAGTTGAAGCACAATTTTTCGGAACGAGCATACTCTCTTCTCGCATCAACATTCATGGATTCGAAAGAACTGCAATGTTGCAGAACATGGTCTTGGTTGCACAATGAGCATTTATTAGTTTTGAAGTACCATCAGCTTGAGCAGTATGCTGGACTCTGGCTCCAGAGGTTTGGCTCGAGAAGGAATTATTCTTCTGAGATTTTTGAGGAGGTTTATCCGATTTTGAATCAGAAGTAGAAGGGATAGTCAGGTCTTTGCTACTTTCAATAGATTCTAAGCTACTCAGTCTAGTTTTGAGGAAGGTTTTCATCTGAGCAAGTGTGGGAGGGTCTGTGGATTCTCCAAGTGAAGTTTCCCACAGCGCTCGAGATTTTCCATCTAGTCTGCTAGCGGTGATAAATATTATCAAATCATCCCATTTATCGGTTGGTCGGTTCAGAGCACACAAAACCATCAGTGGGTTATTTGTGCCATTGATCAGTGCTCTTAATTCAGCAGCTGATCCATTTTTGAGTGTCGAAAGAGAGAAAAATCCTTCGAATTGGTTATTTACCATTCTACGTTTATTCTCGTATAAATTTTCATCTCATCCCAGGCTCGCGCAAAGTTGTCCTCTTCAAAAGTGATACCTTGGATGAGCGACTCCGCATCACCAGGGAGATGAGACCTCAGGTAATAAAACTTGATAGCATCGCTATAACCATTATTGCCATCAATTACGGTTGCAGTAAAAAGATCACGAAATTTAGGCCACTCTTTATAGTTACCATCAAACTTGGGACTATCTATGGGGGCTAGACGCGCAGTTTGGAACTCAGGCACAACTACTTGAGTAGTTGTGTTACCTGCCGTAATTGTTTTAACAGAAAGTTGGTTGGCATTGCAAATGTACTCATTAAATTCGCCCATTATTTCAAGGTAGGCGTCTTCTGCCTCGTCTAGGTAATTTTCAGTGGAATAGGCGTGTTGAACATCTATTTCCTCGAGATCCATCATTTTATCATTGATTTCTTGAATGGTTGCCCAAAACTCATCAACTTTACTCGCACGAGTATGAGCATTGCCGATAGTTTGCTTCTTCTTCTTGAAATTAGCGAACCCATTTTTGATTTTAGTCAGGGTAACTTGGTGCTTTTTCACAAGATCGTCCATGATCAGAGTGAAATGAGGGACTGGGTACAAATTGACTCAAAGAAAAATCATTAAGTCAAACTAAACTGTACACTGAGGTATGGATACCGATCAGCCACTAAGAAAAGTGACGAGAACAGCTTCAAATATAGGTACTGGGATTGCTATATATGCACGTTGAAATAGCCACACGTAATTGCATATAAGCACTTTCAATTATTGGGGAGGCACGATTCTATGGTAAAGGTAACAAGCGCTGCATGATATGCTAGCATAGACATTGGTTATATGAAATAGAAACGATCTTACTGGTTTGATGACTGCGCGATGCAGATGATCGGCGACGCGCGACGATGCGCTTGAAAACTCGAACACACTTGTATGCGGACGCCGCACACTGCTGCAGACGTCAGCTGGTCGCAACGATGTATCAAGTTGTTACCTCGGCGCCAGGACCCACTTGTGGCAGCGGTGAGAACTGCGTGCCGGCGTGGCGATGATCGGTCGGTAAGAAAGGCTGCGGCTATGCAGCGCGCCCACTGTTCTTGGAGATGACCTCCAGGTATGCCCACGTTAAGTGCCGGACTGATGACATCTGCTGGGGCACCCGTGGACTGCCGTTCGTTGATGATGGTTGAAGAGGAAGCGCATTCGCGCTTGCCTCGTGCCAATATACTGGCTCAGAGTGATAAATTTCACAGAGCACGTGCACTGGTGCGATAGCCGATCGATGCAAAATTTTAGCTCACCCGCAAAGATGCAGGATCGCAGCGGGGCACACGTGCATCGCCGGTTTTGCTACACTTCACTTAGTGAACACAGTTTTAGTGCACTCGTGTATATTCGAGTACGAAACATCTCGAGTTTAGCTCGACCGCATGCATAACTAGGCGATGCTGTAGCGGGGCTAGAATGACGTCACGACCAAAACTTCGGAGCACGCACGCTTCACACGCGATCACTGCACTTTCCAGTTTTCCACTGCACTGATGCGGCTCAAAGGACCAAAATATTAGTAGTGGAAGGCATGTGAAATAATAACACATGCAGGGTACAATTTAACTTGGCACTTTTAATGAAAATTTTGTTAAGAATGGATGGATCACATTGCTACTTGTGAGCACGGCCACGGTCGACGGGCAAAAGAGCGAGAGAGGCAACGACGGCAGAATCTTGACGCGATGATGCTATAGAGGGGGTCACGTGCCATATACAGGGCCGTACCAAATAAAATTTGATGATTTTTAACAATAATAAGAAACTGAGTTTGAAGGCCGTACTCACAATAAAAGATATGAGTTTGATGTATAACATAGAAATATTTTCATTCTTATGAACTATGAATTCAAACACATCCAATTTCTCATGATTTTCCATATCATTCTTAATTTCATCTCATCCCATCCTTTCATTCCATCTCCTATGCTCATTCAGTACCATTCCACTTTTCCATTCTTCATTTTCGATTCTACACTCATCACTTTCAGACGACCAACAAATCCTCGCCAGCCGAAACTATAGAGTTTGCTCGCTCAATCTGCACCTTTGCAATACTCCGGTACGCATCTTGGCAATCTTAAGGATTGAGTGCCAATCATCCATAGAAAATGCGCCGAACGAGGATGACGAACAGATCGACAGAACGACAATCTTAAAGTTTCATCTTCAAACAGACGGTATGAACTGGACGAGAGGACGAATTATCTCACAGGTAAGTAAGAAGAGGTGAGTAATTCAATTTCTCCACTTTTTGATATCACTCTTCATTTCATCTCATTCTATCCTTTCATTCCATCTCCTACGCTCATTCAGTATCATTTCACTTCATTCACTTCATTTTTCATTTTCAACTCTTCACTCATCACTTTCGGACGACCGACAAATCCTCGCGAGCCCAAACTATAGAGTTTGCTCACTCAATCTGCGCCTCTGCAACACACCGATATGCATGTTGGCGATCTCAAGGATTGGGTTCCAATCATCTACAGGAAATGAAGTAAAGGAGGATAACGAACGAAAGACAGAACGACAATCTTTCAATTTCATCTTCGAAACGGACAACACGAATGAGACGGAAACGAGAAAATTAACACGCAGGTAAATAAGAAGAGGTAGGTAATACGATGTTACAATCAACAAAATTCATGGTCGTGGTAGAAAAAGTAGTAGTAGTAGTAGCAATAGTAGCAGTAGTAAACGTAGAAATTTAGAAATTTAGAGACGTCGTCCCTACTGAAAGAGGCCGAGTCGGTGACAGAGACGGTTGACCGAGTCGGTGTACGGAGTCGGTGACTGTTTCAGTTTACCGACTCGGTCACTTCGCATGGAATGGCCTGAAATGCCACGAAACGAACAATAAATGATAAATTATCGTCAGAGGTTAATAGGAGAATTCTAAAAAAAAGAAAAAAACATGCCCGGCTATTTTCACAATTTTGACGCGAGTGGGGTTCGAACCTGCAATCTCTTGATTACGAGTCCAAGCACATGTGCCCGGGGCCGGCGAGACATGTTGCGAGAGAGGGCTTAGTGAGCGTACTTGGAGTGTGTGACTCATAGGAAGTACCTAAGATCTGTTTATCATCAGTTTTATCATGAGTTGATCATAAACTCTGGCGCCAGAGCACTCAGTCAAGCCGTAGCTAGGATGGGACTTGGAATATTTCTAGATGTGGCTGCTTGACCGAGTCGGTTGACCGACTCGGTCAACCGAATTCAAATTTTCACGGGAAAGTAACACGCATAGGACTTGGGAATTTCCGAGATTTGGCTGATTAACTACCGACACGGTACACCGACTCGGTCAACCGAATCCAAATTTTCACGGGAAAGTAACACCGAGTCGGTTAACCAGTCAAATTTTGAGAATTTTCCTACACTGTAAAAAAAAATCGACAAAATCGCTAAGCCCAGGGTGGGAAATGGGAGCGACCTACGCTGGGCGGAGTGAATTTGCTACAGCAATGTAAATTCGCGAACCGGGGCGTAAATTCGCGAACCGGGGCTTAGCGATTTTACTCCGCCAGGTGGAGCCCATCCCAATTTTTTTAGGTTATGGACGACTCTATTTTCACTCGACTGGACTCGTTTACGCGGTTGTCCAGGAGTCCTTGTAGGTGCAGGGCAGTGCTGTGTTAATATTGCATGCTCGGATGATACTCCGAAAGTAGATGAAGGGCTCGTAAAGACGTACGAAGTTCATCCAATCGCAAAATACCAATGTTTGTTGCTTTCTCAATTTCAATAAATTCACCACGCTGTCTTGGGTGAATTCGCTAATCTCAGATTAGCGATTTCGCTTCGCTCAGCGGAGGTAACAGAGCGACCTACGCTGAGCGTGGTGATTTTACGAACTATTAGTAAATTCGCTAATCCGTTAGCGATTTCACTCGCGGGAAGGTAGCAAAAATACGAAATTCCGATATTAAATTTACCAACAATTGGTAAAATCATAGAAAGTTTTTTTTACAGTGTAGTTTTATGCGTGTTGCTTTCCCGCGAGAATTTGAATTCGGTTGACCGAGTCAGTCAACCGACTCGGTCAAGCAGCCAGATCTAGAAATATTCCAAGTCCCATTCTAGCTACGGCGTGACTCAGTGCTCTGGCGCCAGAGTTTATGATCAACTCATGATAAAACTGATGATAAACAGATCTTATGTACTTCCTATGATCACACTCCAAGTACGCTCACTAAGCCCTCTCTCGTAACATGTCTCGCTGGCCCCGGGCACATGTGCTTGGACTCGTAATAAAAAGATTGCAGGTTCGAACCCCACTCGCGTCAAAATTGTGAAAATAGCCGGGCATGTTTTTTTCTATTTTTTAAGAATTTTTCTATTAACCTCTGACGATAATTTATCATTTATTGTTCGTTTCGTGGCATTTCAGGCCATTCCATGGGAAGTGACCGAGTCGGTAAACTGAAACAGTCACCGACTCCGTACACCGACTCGGTCAACCGTCTCGGTCACCGACTCGGCCTCTTCCAGTAGGGGTATACGTGTGTTTCAGACCACGTATACATCATATATGTTGTATACAGATCATAAACATGTTCTACTTACATATATATCTGAGTCATGAATATAGAATATATGTAGAACGTGTATATATAGGTCTATAAAAATCTGGCACCGTCGGACGCTACTGGCAGATTATATTATTAATTGGCAAAAAGAGCGCAATTGGATCAGTAGCCGTTGAATGATGTGTGATGGAATGATCCACACTTGAGGACGATTGACTGATAGTGGCATCGTTTTGTTCAGGACCATATGTGATTTGTAATACGAATAGCCGTATGTATCATTGAATGACATCGTAGATTCGACGTCAACGATTGGAACCTATTGAAGGTCATGGGAACGAATCTGACTCATGTCGATCGAATATTATCGGAAGAATGAACGCGATGAGATCAAGACCCGTTAAATACTATCTTATAGAACTCTTCACTCTTCGGAAAGATTCGCCAATAGAGGCTACGTTTCGTTCATCTCCTCCTGTGATAAGAGGAATAAATAGCCGTCTGTCTCATTGAATGACATTGAAGAGTAAAGTAGTCAGCAATTCGAACCAACTGAAGTATATTAGAATAAATTTGACTCATGTCGATTATCATTGTCAAATTGAATGCAATCACTTCAGCATCCGGTGAATACTATCAAATGGAACTTTTGACCGTTACGAACGATTCGTCAATTGTGGAATTTTTTGTCGATGACCATCAGTATATAGGGGAATAAATAGCCATATGTACTATTGAATGATATTGAAGAGTAAAATAGACAACGATTAGAATTTATTGGAGTATTTTGAAACGAATTCAATCCAGCTCCATTGATCACATTCCGATTGTCGAATGTTATCCTCCATTTTTAAAACGCTTTTATGCACTTCGGCATCAAGGTCATTGGTGTCGCTTCGCTTTTCGACGGGTATTTTCTATACCTATATCGGTCAGTTTCTCGTACGTGTGCCGCATTTATCTTTGTGTGGGTGAAATTAGCCATGCCCGATACGCTGGAAAATATCGATACGTCCGCATCGATACGTATCGGATCGACCGATACGATGCGACCGATATATCGGGGCGGAAATATCGATACGCCGAATATCGATACGATTTTTCATATTTGCTTGTAAGCCGCGCGAACGTATGCCACGACTGTTTTCCATCATTCGTGCTTTTTAGCGATCACGGACAGTGTAAAGAGTTGATCCAAGACTAAAGTTTAAATATCACTGACGAGTTGAAATTTTCATCATCTTTTATCATCAAGATTTTTTGTAGATTGTTATCAGTTGTATGATATAGTTGAATAGGTTGGCTGAATGGAAAGACAAATTTAAGTTCCCTGAGAATAACAATTGTGAGATTAGACGTTACGATCATGAATATCAAAACTTGCTAAGAAACTTTCTCTCGGGAAATTCGTTATCTGATTCAAAAAGAAGTCATTTATATGGGCAAATCTCACGAAGTATGCGGTTTGGCCGAACAGGCCTATTTTCACGTTGTCAGAACAACAGTCGCGTTATTTCCGCCGCTCGCATTAGATCATTTTGAAGATCTACTCATATTTAATAGTTCTGCATCATTCAGAAGTCTAAAAATTGCTATAGAAAGGTACTGGGAGACGCTTCTTCGTGACAAAATCACAATTTTCGACCGAACAGGGCCATAGTTCTCTCACGCCTTAGCTCGCCACAGGCGGGGCGGTTCACCGATCGGTCTGAAAATTGGATATGTGATGGATTATAATACATAGAAACATATAATTTTCGCCCGAGGCTGTGCCTATCAATGCGTCGGAGTGCCGATGATTCGTTGGAGCGAACTCCGATTCTACATTTTCTCCTGTATCGCTCTTCTAATGGATGCAGCACTCGGGGCGGTGAATATTTCGTATCTGTAGAAACGACATATTATTCTACATCCAAAAACCTACAAATCTAGCCCAAGAACGATAGTGTGCTCGATTCCGCACGACGATGCGGCTTGAAATGAGAAAAGTTATTTTTGCGTAAATGGGGTCAAAAAAATCGTTTTTCGTGTAGCACACGAAAATTTCGATTCCGTTGGGATGGAAACCACGTGTAAACTGATATTTGTACCTCAAGAAATGCCTATGAGAATCGCCCCTACTACAGCCTCATATCGGTCGCGATGCGAGGCTTGTGAGGATCGACAAATGACGAAAATGAGCGTTTCGACGGTTGAGGCACATCTACATTTTGTACCACAGACCTTCAGAAAACACTGTAAACCATTGAACTCATCTCTCTTCTTCTATTCCAACACCAAGGATGCCATGTATTCACATACACACGAGCCAATTAGAATTACGAAAATATGAGGGTCCCACGCAAATACATGGGAAAAACTTCTACACCCTCACAAATCCACGGCGGGGCTCCAAAATGATTTACGCAAGTATTTCATCATTGTTTGAGCATTACTTGGACCAAACAAAAGTTTATCGGAGATGTGCTGCCATTCTGGAAATTCTCGAAATTTCAAAGTCGAAACCGCATAGTTCCTGAGATTTGCCCATATTCAAATACAATTTGAATTCGATACAAGAATTGAATTGGTCGTCGAATGATTGATTCTAAGAGTTATCATATTTATGCATGTGAATTTTTCATGAATAGAATTTGATACGACCAATTATCAAGGATCTACACTTCTAAGACAGGAGTTTCAAGGTTCTAGATATCAAAGGAATACTCACGGTATTCAGATAAGCTGTTTATTATAAATTATGTTTGAATAGACATATACACATATATACACAATATACCCGAAGTTATCTACTATATTATAAGTCTTCATCGTAACAAATCTAGAGTCTATTATAACACACACACACACACACAAACACAAATATACATATATATTATTAGTCATATCAGGATTGCGTTTCATACGATATCATTAATAAATACTGATCAGAAAATTGTTCTCAGACACTTTTCAGACCCAGAATTACCTATTACCTAAATTCTAGACAATTAGAGATGAAGGGAAAAACGACAGAATTTTAGCATCCAAGTACAAATACTGTCTTTGGTCAATGTCACACAAAAACTATTTAAAATTTATAAGTCCCACAAACTTTTATCTGCTGAATTTAGAAAGAGGAGCTGCTGAAAATGCTCAGGAGTGAGTCTACTCCTGTCATCGATCAGGATATGGCCTGCTCTGGAAAACATTCGCTCTGACGCGACTGAGGTACACAATACTATCGCGTATTTAAGCGCTATTTTTTTCAAAACAGAGTCAGGTTGCACTGTCCAATAAGAAAGAGGGGTTATTGACATGTCTCGGACAATTGGCTGTGATAAGTATAACGACAAATCATGCGGCAGACCATCTACTTCGCGCTCGCTTCGAGCTTTTTCATGATCATCAACAGCAGTTTGATGGAATGACCAAAAATCTTCAGAAGCCGAAGTAGTAGGGGCTGCCGCTTGATTTTCCGTTGGAAGTTGAGTATCATCTCGAGTCATGTCCCTGATCGAATTAGCAATTTTATTAATCGCGGTAGAGCATGTTAGGAGTGCCAAGTACATTTTCTTAAATCGAGGATCGAGAATCGTGGCAATGGCTAGAAGTTGATTATTTTGGATATTTCTACACCTTTCAGTCATCTGACTTTGCAAAATTGATTTCATCGATTCGCCCAATGCAGTAACTGGCTGAACTTGTGCTAGTTTTTTGTTGATTGAAATGACTGTTGGAATAGCTTCACCAGCCGTACTAGATTTTTCTTTTGAAATAATAAGTGTAGCGTCGTAAAAGGGACGCAAAAGTGCAGCAAATTCTGCAAGGATACCTAATTCAGAGTTATTCAACATATCTGGAGAATTCGGATTCTGCATGAGTACGACAGAGACTTTTTCTTTTAACGACAAAAATCTCAGGATCATCTTATATGTAGAGTTCCATCGAGTTTCAACGGACTGAATTAAAGTTAAAGATTCTGTCTCTCTAAACCTGTCAGCAGCGTTATAAGACTGGTTAAAATGTTTGACGATTACTTTTACTTTATCAATGACAGGTTTGATATGAGCATCTTCAAGAACTTTTGAAACTGCACTGTTCAAAACATGAGCAAGGCACGGCAGGTGCCTGCTTCCAAAAATATCTATTAGTGCCCTTCTAATATTTGCACCTGAATCTGATACTGCTGACCCGATTTTTCTCATTTCTATTCCCCATTCCGTAAGTACACATTTTAATTTATCACCTATATAAGCACTAGTATGATTTTGATTCAATTCAGTAACACCTAAAAAAAGTGATTTTAATTCAGAGCCTAAACGATAATGACATGTAACACCTAAAAAACTCCGCGCGTTATGCGGATCTGTCCATATATCAGTAGTTATACAAAAATCTTCTACGTTCCCGAAAGATAGTTTGACAGTTGCTGAAAGAGCTTCATATTTTTGTTCTATTAAGCGAGTCACCTTGTTTCTGCCGGGAAGCTTGTACTGAGGGACAGCGGTCTTCATCAGGTGCGAGAAGCCTTCTTTCTCGGTTGCACAGAGGGGCAAATTGTCTTTTGCGATGCAAAACAGTACTGCTTTTGTGATGGCATTCGCCCTCTCGCCACCTTCTGGAATCAAAAGAATAACATTTCATGAGATTGGATACATATCAATTGAATCGTGAAATCGTTGGAATATTAATACATGGGTGATTATGAGATGAATTAGATATTTCGAGGCCAAAAAAAGGCGGAGGTCGAGATTTGGGACGAGAATTGACTAGTTAAATATAGTTGCAATCTGACTGCATATAGGTGTTCTCCAGTCTACCTGGCATCCAAAAACATTCCCCAGACGAGCATATAAATAGTAATCAATCTATGTAAAAGATATGAGCAATTCTCGATTTTGCCACGGTTAGGACAGCCACGGTATGAGGACATTCTGGCATAAAAAGTGATCTCAAAGGCATACATCGAAAAGGATCGGTTTTTCCAAATACATGGCTCATTTTTACGGTGGGAGTAGACTGTAAAAAAATTTCTAGACCTTTACGTGGTATGGTGTGTGAGAGCCAGTGACCACGGTAAGAATAAGTCTTATGTTTGCAACGGAAAAATTGTATATGAATTATCGCACGGAAAACTGATCACGTATGTAATTCACCACTCATCTGCTAGTGATAAAAATTTTTTTTGGTGTGTCAAGGATAAATTATTGACGTTTTAGAGCCATTTGAAGCGATTCGAGAATCAGGAGCCGAATGATCTAGGAGTATTCGAAAAATTTGCAAAATTCTAGGACAGAATGTCAGCTATGACTATTTTGAAGTGAGACTCGATACTCGATTTCAATTCAATTTTGGAATCATTAACTGCTTGGTGAAGTCCAAATAATTGTGTGAATTGAAAAAAACTAGTAGTTTGCATTACGTAAAACAATCCAAAATTTCATACGATTTTAGTCAAAATTTTGAATGAATATCATTCACGATTTTTGGACCATTTGAATGATGATCAATCAATTTATCAATGCTCACCTCTGAATGACTGACCAGATGAAAACATATCGTCGACTCGTCTCTGTTTTCGTACTGGCTGAGCTGCCGACCCTATCGTGGATCCAGTAGTCGATGTTGATCGTTGAAATTCCTCAGAATCCGACGATGACCTGGACGATGATTCAGATCGTAGCTGAGACTGCACTTCAGTCAGCTCTACGATATCTGGATCACTGGTGTCATCAGATTCGCTCTGCGCAAAAATGAAAGTGCAATAAAGTTATAAGGTGTGCAAATTGACTAAAAAATCAAATAAGTCATCAAACAAGTAACATCTGAGCAAGACTTCGGAATTTGTGACACGGGAACTCATGTACGAACATGAATTTTGGTTCCGAAGATTAATAATATGATCTTTGGATACGTTATTTTGTGTCACAAAATGTTAAATTAACACTCGAACGTACTCAATACGAAATTCTCTGATTTAACGAATAATAGCTTTGGTGCCTCGAACAAGTAACGTTACTCCGGCATCATCAGATCAAGAATCTGGTATTTTGATAGTTTTTCAATGATACGTTGTAAGACCGAGAAAAAAGCAGATTTGCACCACAAGTAACAACGAAAATTATCACATCAAAATTGATACATGAACCTCTTAGAATCTACTCAAGTACTAAAATTTCTACGATCCTCTTCGTACAGACAAAACGTGAAAAAGTTATAACAAAAGAAGAGAAGATTAGCAGCTACGTCAAAAGCAAGGAATAAGCTTTAGAGTCGAAAATAATACATTATGAGCATTGCTTACCCTTTTTCTTTTTTGCGTCTTTTTCTTCTGCGACTCCAATTGGCCATGTACGGCTGGATGATGCCTCTTTAGATGAATCATCATGTTGGAGGTGTTGCCATTTGTTTTGACGCTGGAATTGCATAATTTGCAGGAAGCAGTATCACCTTGTTGAGATACAAAGTACGTCCACACAGGGCTTCGTGGCGCCATACTGAAAAAAACACAAGATAAAAATTAAGATCATGCCTTCGATTAGTTGCAGGATTCTCATTCTCATTTGTTCACATTTTTCATATCAATATCAAAATAAGAGAGTACCCTCTCTCATCACGAGATGTTATAAAAAAACAAAATAGCCATCCTTCAGAAATTTTAAATGCTGGTTATAGTGGATAGTTCTATGATATCAAAATTGTATAAAAAAACGTCGACTACTAAATTTCAGCGAATCAATACTCGCTTCTGAATAGTATAACCCAGTTACTACTTACTTGCAGCGATCAGCGCTTCTGCATTTGCTGCAAACGCTAGTGACAATAATCCTGAACGCAGATTGACACAGACAAGATGCCTTGATAAACTTGTAAGACTCGAGCACTCTCAGAATAATGAATTCATGTTCGTACATGAGTTCCCGTGTCCCAAATTCCGAAGTCTTGCTCAGATGTTACTTGTTTGATGACTTATTTGATTTTTTAGTCAATTTGCACACCTTATAACTTTATTGCACTTTCATTTTTGCGCAGAGCGAATCTGATGACACCAGTGATCCAGATATCGTAGAGCTGACTGAAGTGCAGTCTCAGCTACGATCTGAATCATCGTCCAGGTCATCGTCGGATTCTGAGGAATTTCAACGATCAACATCGACTACTGGATCCACGATAGGGTCGGCAGCTCAGCCAGTACGAAAACAGAGACGAGTCGACGATATGTTTTCATCTGGTCAGTCATTCAGAGGTGAGCATTGATAAATTGATTGATCATCATTCAAATGGTCCAAAAATCGTGAATGATATTCATTCAAAATTTTGACTAAAATCGTATGAAATTTTGGATTGTTTTACGTAATGCAAACTACTAGTTTTTTTCAATTCACACAATTATTTGGACTTCACCAAGCAGTTAATGATTCCAAAATTGAATTGAAATCGAGTATCGAGTCTCACTTCAAAATAGTCATAGCTGACATTCTGTCCTAGAATTTTGCAAATTTTTCGAATACTCCTAGATCATTCGGCTCCTGATTCTCGAATCGCTTCAAATGGCTCTAAAACGTCAATAATTTATCCTTGACACACCAAAAAAAATTTTTATCACTAGCAGATGAGTGGTGAATTACATACGTGATCAGTTTTCCGTGCGATAATTCATATACAATTTTTCCGTTGCAAACATAAGACTTATTCTTACCGTGGTCACTGGCTCTCACACACCATACCACGTAAAGGTCTAGAAATTTTTTTACAGTCTACTCCCACCGTAAAAATGAGCCATGTATTTGGAAAAACCGATCCTTTTCGATGTATGCCTTTGAGATCACTTTTTATGCCAGAATGTCCTCATACCGTGGCTGTCCTAACCGTGGCAAAATCGAGAATTGCTCATATCTTTTACATAGATTGATTACTATTTATATGCTCGTCTGGGGAATGTTTTTGGATGCCAGGTAGACTGGAGAACACCTATATGCAGTCAGATTGCAACTATATTTAACTAGTCAATTCTCGTCCCAAATCTCGACCTCCGCCTTTTTTTGGCCTCGAAATATCTAATTCATCTCATAATCACCCATGTATTAATATTCCAACGATTTCACGATTCAATTGATATGTATCCAATCTCATGAAATGTTATTCTTTTGATTCCAGAAGGTGGCGAGAGGGCGAATGCCATCACAAAAGCAGTACTGTTTTGCATCGCAAAAGACAATTTGCCCCTCTGTGCAACCGAGAAAGAAGGCTTCTCGCACCTGATGAAGACCGCTGTCCCTCAGTACAAGCTTCCCGGCAAAAACAAGGTGACTCGCTTAATAGAACAAAAATATGAAGCTCTTTCAGCAACTGTCAAACTATCTTTCGGGAACGTAGAAGATTTTTGTATAACTACTGATATATGGACAGATCCGCATAACGCGCGGAGTTTTTTAGGTGTTACATGTCATTATCGTTTAGGCTCTGAATTAAAATCACTTTTTTTAGGTGTTACTGAATTGAATCAAAATCATACTAGTGCTTATATAGGTGATAAATTAAAATGTGTACTTACGGAATGGGGAATAGAAATGAGAAAAATCGGGTCAGCAGTATCAGATTCAGGTGCAAATATTAGAAGGGCACTAATAGATATTTTTGGAAGCAGGCACCTGCCGTGCCTTGCTCATGTTTTGAACAGTGCAGTTTCAAAAGTTCTTGAAGATGCTCATATCAAACCTGTCATTGATAAAGTAAAAGTAATCGTCAAACATTTTAACCAGTCTTATAACGCTGCTGACAGGTTTAGAGAGACAGAATCTTTAACTTTAATTCAGTCCGTTGAAACTCGATGGAACTCTACATATAAGATGATCCTGAGATTTTTGTCGTTAAAAGAAAAAGTCTCTGTCGTACTCATGCAGAATCCGAATTCTCCAGATATGTTGAATAACTCTGAATTAGGTATCCTTGCAGAATTTGCTGCACTTTTGCGTCCCTTTTACGACGCTACACTTATTATTTCAAAAGAAAAATCTAGTACGGCTGGTGAAGCTATTCCAACAGTCATTTCAATCAACAAAAAACTAGCACAAGTTCAGCCAGTTACTGCATTGGGCGAATCGATGAAATCAATTTTGCAAAGTCAGATGACTGAAAGGTGTAGAAATATCCAAAATAATCAACTTCTAGCCATTGCCACGATTCTCGATCCTCGATTTAAGAAAATGTACTTGGCACTCCTAACATGCTCTACCGCGATTAATAAAATTGCTAATTCGATCAGGGACATGACTCGAGATGATACTCAACTTCCAACGGAAAATCAAGCGGCAGCCCCTACTACTTCGGCTTCTGAAGATTTTTGGTCATTCCATCAAACTGCTGTTGATGATCATGAAAAAGCTCGAAGCGAGCGCGAAGTAGATGGTCTGCCGCATGATTTGTCGTTATACTTATCACAGCCAATTGTCCGAGACATGTCAATAACCCCTCTTTCTTATTGGACAGTGCAACCTGACTCTGTTTTGAAAAAAATAGCGCTTAAATACGCGATAGTATTGTGTACCTCAGTCGCGTCAGAGCGAATGTTTTCCAGAGCAGGCCATATCCTGATCGATGACAGGAGTAGACTCACTCCTGAGCATTTTCAGCAGCTCCTCTTTCTAAATTCAGCAGATAAAAGTTTGTGGGACTTATAAATTTTAAATAGTTTTTGTGTGACATTGACCAAAGACAGTATTTGTACTTGGATGCTAAAATTCTGTCGTTTTTCCCTTCATCTCTAATTGTCTAGAATTTAGGTAATAGGTAATTCTGGGTCTGAAAAGTGTCTGAGAACAATTTTCTGATCAGTATTTATTAATGATATCGTATGAAACGCAATCCTGATATGACTAATAATATATATGTATATTTGTGTTTGTGTGTGTGTGTGTGTGTTATAATAGACTCTAGATTTGTTACGATGAAGACTTATAATATAGTAGATAACTTCGGGTATATTGTGTATATATGTGTATATGTCTATTCAAACATAATTTATAATAAACAGCTTATCTGAATACCGTGAGTATTCCTTTGATAACTAGAACCTTGAAACTCCTGTCTTAGAAGTGTAGATCCTTGATAATTGGTCGTATCAAATTCTATTCATGAAAAATTCACATGCATAAATATGATAACTCTTAGAATCAATCATTCGACGACCAATTCAATTCTTGTATCGAATTCAAATTGTATTTGAATATAAATGACTTCTTTTTGAATCAGATAACGAATTTCCCGAGAGAAAGTTTCTTAGCAAGTTTTGATATTCATGATCGTAACGTCTAATCTCACAATTGTTATTCTCAGGGAACTTAAATTTGTCTTTCCATTCAGCCAACCTATTCAACTATATCATACAACTGATAACAATCTACAAAAAATCTTGATGATAAAAGATGAAGAAAATTTCAACTCGTCAGTGATATTTAAACTTTAGTTTTGGATCAACTCTTTACACTGTCCGTGATCGCTAAAAAGCACGAATGATGGAAAACAGTCGTGGCATACGTTCGCGCGGCTTACAAGCAAATATGAAAAATCGTATCGATATTCGGCGTATCGATATTTTCGCCCCGATATATCGGTCGCATCGTATCGGTCGATCCGATACGTATCGATGCGGACGTATCGATATTTTCCAGCGTATCGGGCATGGCTAACGACAACTACTAATATCGATGTGAAATATCGATGTATCGGAGCCAAAAAATCGATACGCCAGAATATCGATACGTATCGGGCATGGCTAGGTGAAATGTTTTCTCTTGGATCTCATTTCGGCCAATGAGAACGCGCGCGCCGCAGCTGCGCACGGAGAGCAGCAGCAGACAGCATGGGCCGCCAAGCTATAGCTATCTGTAGCTCATCACCATGCCGCCGCCTGTAGCCTGCCTTCTGCGGGAGAATCGTGGCTTCCTGGTGAAAATGCGTGTCTCCGGGTCGAGTAAAAATGTGCCTGTTGTGAACGTCTTTCGTGGTCACCCTCGAGATGCGGGTACCCGAGATGCAGCTTCTACATGGCGCCACGCCGTACGTGACCTCCCCATCCCATGACACGATTTTGTTATTCATACATTTATAACTAAATTATGGTTTTGGACCATAAAAAAGTGTCGTGTCGGAGTAGTGCGGGCCACTTGCAAGCCTTAGTAACTAGCAGATCAAGAAAAAATGTGTTTGTTGTGGTGTTGTTGTGCGTGAGGGATGTCGCATATCAGCGTGTTCCCCCTATTCCAGGACATGTGTCAGCTTATAGTTTTACCACAGAATATTCAATATCAGACAGAATAGGGTTTTTTGTATCCAAAATGATTTAAAAAATTTGTCCTGTTATTGGAAAGTGGAATGAAGTGGAGTAGTTATGTAGAAGTCATTTCAGTTGAGTTGTTGGATCTCGTTAGTCAGAATTCCCAGGTACCATCAACCTTGAACATAGTCCCTGACCTTGACGTTGGTCTCTTAATGTTAAATGATGAATTCGGAGCCATCTTTAACTTGTAGAGAACTCCATTTACCAGTCTCATGACTCCACCAGACTCCACAAGTAGATTCATGATGGGTATACACCCATGGCGAGGAACCGTAGAATGAGACTTTTAATTGTTAGCAGATTCTGAGGCTCTCAGGAATGGAATGAAGAGCCATTCGTATTGAGATGATAACAAATTGAAAACAATTATAAATCCACTACGATAATCATACAGTTGCAGCAGCTTATTGTTAGTCATGGTATAAGATCATGATTCAAACAAGAATTTGCCAACTCACAATCAGTCTCCCAAATTTCTGACGACTTAACTATACTTAGTATCAATTTCAAACTTTTGAATCAGGTGAGATATTTCAAGTTCGTGGATAACCCTTGGAACTACCAACAGTCTAAAATCTCAAAAAATTGGCGGACAGAGAAAGTTTTAGGATGATTTTTAAGGAACAAGTTTTAGCAGAACTCCACGCTGATATTCATGTATTGTAATGAAGGGGTTTGACTGAATGTGCATGTTCTGTTACTACTTTCAAAAGTTACTTGGCAATGGAGATGTCCAAGAATTCAATCCATTTGTTCATACGAAAGGGACATTATCGAGTCTTCTAATCAGTTGGTATTCTCAAAAGTAACTTGTTATCCAAGATGTGAAATGAGTGGATAGACAGAACTAATGATGAAATCCATGGGTGTTATCAGATTGACTTCAACTAAAAAGAGCAAAATAAAATAAATAAAAAAAAAAATTTTTAAGGCAAACGCTTTTATGAAGGCTCATCTTATAAGTGGAAGTCTAGCGATCAATTGTATTACAACTTAATGAAAGGACACTATTGTGGAGTTGAAGATGATTCTCCCAGTCCCTGATTAAATACTTTTTAAATTCTCACTTGAAACCGTTGAACAAATGATCAGAAATGCTGAAAATATTACCACCTTGAAATTTATATATCATGAAAGCGTGGGGTGCCATAGAAAGGAGAAGTACATTGCATTCTCTTCATGGCTACCCCACGCGTTCATGATATATACATTTCAAGGTGGTAAT
Organism: Eretmocerus hayati; assembly: GCA_029851415.1. Taxonomy (NCBI): domain Eukaryota; kingdom Metazoa; phylum Arthropoda; class Insecta; order Hymenoptera; family Aphelinidae; genus Eretmocerus; species Eretmocerus hayati. The sequence continues at coordinate 108,951,128 of CM056743.1, forward strand.
ATTTTCAGCATTTCTGATCATTTGTTCAACGGTTTCAAGTGAGAATTTAAAAAGTATTTAATCAGGGACTGGGAGAATCATTTTCAACTCCACAATAGTGTCCTTTCATTAAGTTGTAATACAATTGATCGCTAGACTTCCACTTATAAGATGAGCCTTCATAAAAGCGTTTGCCTTAAAAATTTTTTTTTTTATTTATTTTATTGGAAAGGATTAGCCAATAGTGGCATGAATGATGCCCTCTAAGGTCTGGTAATGGGAGGAATACACGATTTTGCATTGAAAAACATGGGCGCCAATGATTTCGTACAGTGGCATTGGATCATCCCCAAGTCTTTTTGAAATAACTCGAATTGAGTGAGACTGGTTGCTTTTCCCAACTGTCTTATTTCGTCCGGAAGAGTCTAATGGTAACACGTCACATTGAAATGGTTAGAACACTCCCCATCCAATATCTCCGTGTCACATTGGGAGCAGTTGGAGATACGTTGTAATGGAGTCCAATTAATTAATTCTAATTGAATTTTCTATCGATCCAATCATATTGTGCTATTGGAGCGATATGATTCCATTTAACCCAGTTGTCCTCGCAAGAGTATTCCGAGCAGGGAATATGGCATCCCTTGATGCGTACGGTCTTGTAGTTGTACCGGCTATGTCGGCATCACGATCCTCCACGTGCGTTCTCGCAAGCGGCCGCCATAGTGTCTCCGATGTTGCATGGAGAAACGCACGAGGACACGCACGCGGAAACGCGTAATGTAGTTACAGCTTCTCAAATCCTTGACTCGTGGAGAACCCAACTCCGTGACATGTTTGCATGACATATCATTCCATACAATCCGATGGACCGATCTCTATTCTAAGGGAGGCACATGATGGAAACTTCCTCTCTTCAGAGACGGTTCAGACCGATCTTCGCAATGATCAATCCATTGAAATTTGACTTGACAAATACATTACCAGAATAACGTGATTAGAACAGCACCTCACGATGATGAATCAATTTTTGCAGGTGATGCCCTTAGAGAACAATATGAAGACTCCCACGCACTTTATAGGATGTCCTGGAGTTTTGAACATTGGTATGATTTTCGTCATCGCTCTGTATAGTACAGTGGGATTCTTCGGCTACTTGAAGTATCAAGATAGTACAAGAGATTCCATCACACTGAATTTGGATCATCAAGATGTGATGGCACAAGCTGTGAAACTTATGATAGCTGCAGCTATATTCTTAACTTATGGTCTTCAATTCTATGTCCCCATGGAAATAATATGGAAGAATGTCAGACAGTTGTTTGGTTCTTACAAATTGATAGCAGAATATATACTGCGAATTTGTTTAGTAACATTTACAGTGGGTATGGCAATCGCAATCCCCAATCTTGGACCGTTTATTTCACTTGTAGGTGCCCTCTGCCTATCTACGCTTGGTCTTATGTTCCCTCCACTTATTGAGCTCGTCACCGTGTGGGAACGAGACAACGGTCTTGGTTGCTACTATTGGAGACTATGGAAGAATCTAGTCATCATCGGATTTGGTGTTCTTGGCTTGCTTACTGGTACCTATACTAGTTTGGATGCAATATCGAGCAGTGCAAATGGGGCCACTAACTCGGTCGCAAGCAGCATTGGGGAGTAGCTTCTGTGTATTTCGTAATCTTCGGAAAGCTTATATCGGGTCAATGAACATGGAACGCATGAAACAAAATCCGGAAGATACGAGTGGAATTATCAATTGGAGAATGAGCTCTCGGAGAGGAATGGAGTGTCATCAGAGATACAGAGGCAGACCCCACGGATCTGAAAACCACTATGAATCTGAACGAAACACACCTGAAAATTGCAATGGGTGGCAACAACTAATACTTTAATGGACGATCCAGTCCAATGCGACTGGCTAGTAGGCAGCATGAGATCTCTCTGCTCCTCTCTGTGAAGTATATCACTGCTCGGAAGAAGTCCAGCCACAGATAGAGTTCAGTCATAACCTGACTCCATCGCCGAACATGACCAGAAAATGAACAAAACAGTGAAGCAACTGTAGATTCTTGGGTAGCCCCACTGAAAGAGACCGAGTCGGTGACAAAGACGGTTGACCGAGTCGATGTACCAAGTTGAAAGACGTGGCGAATCGAAACAGTCACCGACTCGTTCAACCGACTCGGTCACTTCTCATGTAATAATCCTAAGGGCCATGAAACAAACAATGAATGATCAATCATCATCAGAGATCGATAGAAATATTTGCAAGAGCCAGGGAAAAAACATGTCCAGCTTTTACGCAATTCTGCTGAGAGCGAGATTTGAACTCTCGATCTCATGGTTAGAAATCCAAGCACATATATGCTCGTGGGTAGCGAGTCATGTTACGAGAGGTGGCTTAGTAAGCCTACTTTAAGTGTGATTAATAGTGGATATCTAACATGTGTTCTTGAGTTTGTCTTAAATTCCGGTGTCACGGCGTCGAGTCAATTCGTAGCTAACCCGAGAACTGGAATGTTTCAAGAACTGGCTGTTCCTGACTCGGTCAACCGAACCCATACTTCCACGGGAAAGCAGGACCGAGTCGGTTAACCAGGGAGATTCTGAGTATTCCCAAGTCTCATGCTAGCTATGGCTCGACTCAGTGCTGTGGCGACAGAGCTTATGACAAACTTATGATTGGAAGAATGATGAACAGATATTAGATACTCCCTATCAGCCACACTCGAAGTAGGCCCACTAAGCTACTAGTCGCAACATGACTCGCTGGCCACGAGCACATGTGCTTGGACTTGTAACCAAGAGATCGAGGGTTTGAATCGTTTCCTCAGCAAAATTGTAAAGATAGATGGGCATGTTTTTCCGTTTTTCCAAAAATATTCCTATTGATCTTTGATGATAATTAATCATTCATTGTTCGTTTTGTGGCCCTCGGGGCTCTTTCACGAGGAGGGACCGAGGGGGTGACTGTTTCGGTTTACCGAGTTGATTCGCTTGGTACACCAACTCCGTCTCTTCCAGTAGGGAAAAGTTTGACATAGCGAATCTTTGTGGTTTTCAAGAAAATTGATGGCTCACCCAACAAGTTCTTCGACTATTCATGGATTTGTACATGGCAACCGGTGCTCGATTGGCACCGACTTGCTACTCTCGCAACATTGATGATTGAATGAAATAAATATGACAATCAATCTGCCAAAGAAATATGTGTTGTTGTCGATCTCCGCAGTGCACGGCAAGCCAGCTCATTGAATGACGCAGGGTCGATGCAGATAATACGGGAGCTAGATAGACGCCCTTATGCACTGAGTAGTCCAAACATGTTGCCGCGTAGAATCCGAATTCGTCGGCATCTCAACGATCGAGTGGGAGGTGGGGATCATCCTTCCCGGTAAGAAAGGATTACCTGATCTGGTCACCTAACCAGATCAGGAGGGGGATAATCTGGATTATTTGACTGTATAGCCCGCTGGATTAGGTGATCTGATCGTTAGTGGCGGGCTGGACTCAACTGGACTGAAACGGTTTTTCGGCACGTTATGTTCTATGCAACACGGTAGAGAGTTTTCGTATAATTAATTATTATATGTATGATATACATATAGCATAAATTGTATATTAACGAATTCAATAATTTTATTCCCAGTGGTAGTCTTGATTCGAGTTCTTGAGAATAAGAATTAATGTTGGATTTCCCCGTTCGAAACTGCTCGAGTCGGGTGAGTACTCAGCAGAGTATTTCGAAGTTCTTTCCCATGTTGCATAAGACATGACTTGCCGGAAAATTGCTTATGTCAAGCCCGCCACGGATAACACTGCGCAACAAAATTTTGGGTCCGAAATAATGCATAAGTGACGGCTGAGTAATGCCGTCCCCTCTCTCCTGGACCAATTTATCGGTCTGATATAATTTCATGTTACAGCTAGGGCAAGTAACAAGGAGAGGACTTTTCAAGGTAAGAGAGAGAGAGAGAGAGAGAGAGAGAGAGAGAGAGAGAGAGAGAGAGAGAGAGAGATGGCACACCAAAAGAGTGGGATAGAGTCGCGTGGACCGTAGCTTGTAGCAGATACTACTAAGCTATTCTGCCCCGCGCTCCTCTGCCCTTGCGTTCTTCCAAGCTGCCACTGCGCCACTGTGCCAGCCGGCAGACTACCATCGTCATGAGTAGGGAGAGCACGTGTTGGAGCTCGCTCCAGTTTTCGTGCTCTGTTTTTCTCTTCCGCGCGTAACCTCGTCGCCGTTTTACTAGTCGCGGTACGCGCGTGATAACCTGGTGCAGCGGTCTCGTGACAGACCCTGCAGACTTGTAGCACATTCGACGAGCCCGGATTTCGAGGGTCTCCTGACCGTGCACGGTCAAGCTGCCAGTAGCCCTCGGCCAAGCGTGGCCCATATATACTTCTGCCCTCGTGGACATCTCCGTCGTCGCCAAGTCGACCATTCTGTAATGACCAGATCGATCTCCTTTCTCTCTCCCTCTCTCTCTTTTTTTTTTTTTTTTTTAAGGTGGTTAGAGGGCAAAATCTGCCTCAGGATCCCTCGGATCCGTCCCCAGACACCGGACTGGTTAAGCTTACGCGGACTACGCACAGCCCACGCAGGCCATACCAGGCGGGACACGGGTTTGGGTGGGGCCCACCGAGAGGTGGGCCCGGCCGTGTAATATCCCTCTCCCCTCGATGTCCGATACCTAGGGCATCGGGCAATCAAGAAGGAGATCCACCTGCATCTACCATCTCATCCCGGAACCGCGTGAGCATTACTTCAGGATGAGCGGCATGTCTCACGCTCGATTGCGAGCGTTCCTCTTCTCCATCTTCTCTCTTCGGCCACTTGTCGGCATCTCCTATCTTCATTCTTCATTGTTCCCTCTCTTTCTTCTTTCTTCTCTCTTCTTTCTTCTTTCTTCCCTCTTCAGTGCATCAGATTCCTCCTGGAATCATTTGGGCCTCTTCTGTTTCAATCGGCAGAGTCACTGTAATTCGCCTGCTTCGAGGCGCCTTACTTCCCTCCCTTTCTCCTCTTTGCGGGTCATCACCAGTTTGATGTATCCGGTGAGTCTATCCCATGTCTCCTGGTTGCGGAGCAAGTACGGGACGAGATTCTCAGGTGTTAGTTGAGCACCCAGCCATTCATCCAGCTCGGCGCGCTCTCTCCGGGTGTCGCTGCACTTGAACAGGGCATGTTCGGCGTCATCCCATTCGTCCCCGCATGACTGACATGCTGGGGTCGTCCTCTTCTTGAACCTGGTTAGATAGGAACCGAAGCAACCATGATCGCTCAGTGCCTGCGTCGTCCAGTAGTCCATCTCTCCGTGGGTGTGTTCCGCCCACTTGGCTACGTCACGGATCAGCCGGTGCGTCCATCTGCCGTTCGCAAATGGCGAATCCCACTCAGTTTGCCAATACTCAACGGTGGTTTCCTTCTCGTTGTCGCGGATGATCTCCTTCATCGTCGGAGTGAGTACTCGTTCGGCTCCGATCACTTTCTGGCGGTCCCAGATCCTCAGTTTCGGAGGCTCTTGACTATTATGGCTCCATCCTCGTTTTCTGGTAGGGCCTTAGCGAGGTCCTTCTAAACTTTAGTTTTGTCGACATCGTAGTCGACTCCGAGAACCTCGAGGGTCATGCTATTTGCGAGGCAGTGGACGGCCCCTTCTTGCCCGACGACTGGTGTCAGAGCCGCTTTGATGGCTGCAGCATCGGTGCCCTTCCTCAGTTCAATGAGGATTTGTCCTCCCTGTGTCTTGCGGATGCCCGTGACTTTAGAGCCCACTTCTTCATTAAGGTCATCCGTCTTTATCTTGCGCAGCATATCTGCGTAGCTTAACCCACCTTGATTTGCCGTGACGAGAACGGCGTCGGATTTCGCTCTTCTTGGCTTCATCTTTGCCTTCTTTCCAGCGGTGTCACTTGATCGACCGCTTTTCTTTGCCCTCTTTGTATTTCTCTTAGAGACCACTTCCTGCCAAGGCCCGTCCTGCTTGGGCCTATTAGGAGCCGATGTCGAGCGCGGTGTTTCGAGGGCTCCCGATGGATGTCCGCGTCGCGTCCTCTTCGTATCGTGCTGTTTCCCTTGTCGCGATTCCGGTTTATTCGCCCCCCTTCCCTGTGTGCCGCTTCCCGACGCGGCTGGCCCAGAGGGCTGCGCACTCCTCTTCATTTTTAGGGTCTTCTCCGCTTCGAGAAGTGTGGTCTCGAAAGCCGCTCTCTTCCCTTTGTCTGCCGCAAGTAGGCCTTCGAGAGCGTGGCCAATCTTCTTGAGCTCTCCCATGTCGCCCTGAGTTCCTTCTGGGATGTTGGAGGCAGACTCGGCTATCCCTATGACCAAGTTCAGTTGGTCGAGGAGAAGATGAGTCTTGTCCTCCATCTGTTCTCGGCACATTTTCAAGTCCCTCCATCCTTCCATTAGATCGGGGACCTTGTCTCCACTTCTTTGTCGACTGGCCTTCTCAGGTGTGGGGAACCGATCGATGTCCATATCCTCCGGTGTTTTTTGACCTTTTCCGAGTCCGCGGTCACAGTCCTTGGATGTCAGGGTGTCTTCTGACTCCTGGGACTCCGTGGTGGTGTTAGAGTCCCCTGAATCCGAGCTGGAATCGGCGGTATCGTCTCCCTTGTTCTTGTCTTGCGTAAGCTGGATCTTGATCGCGGGGTTGATCTCCATCAGCTTGTCTGCCGCCGCTTGCGCTTCTGCAGCAACCTTCGCGTTCTTCTCTTTTTGGCTCAAGAATGTGAGCTTCGATTGCTTCAGCGTTCGCTTATCTACTTCCTCACCCAGACCCTTTCTCTTCCTGCTGTTCGGGGTGAGGTCTACTCCTTTCTGGTGTTGGTCCTTTCCTCCAACTATCTTCGCCAGAGGCGTATTTCCATCGCTTGTAGCTTTACGCGTGAGTCCACCAGCCAAGTGTGCCACTGGTAGCGCGCTTTGCATCGTTGCCCCCCCCCTCCCCCAAGATCCGAATGGGGCCCCGCTTAACTTGGGGAATTCTTGCCGTCAATGCTGGTCATCTTCTTCTTTCTTCTTTTTCCAGGGCCTGAAATCGCATGCTGGCCGACCCCGGACCAGACCAGCACGGGTGTGGTGTGTTGTGTGATGCGTGTACTGTATAATGTTGGTATGTCTGTGTAATGCTTGAGCAAGCGTAAGTATGGTGCGTGTAGAGTGTAGTGTGTGTGTTAGTGTGAGTGTAGGACTCGGGTCCGGAGGGGCGTCACTCCCTCAAGCTCCAAGTGCAACCCTAAGGTCACACCCAAAGCCCCCTACGGGGTCTCTCTCTCTCTCTCTCTCTCTCTCTCTTTTTTTTTTTTATTTTTTTATTTTTGTTAGGTGGTTGTAGGGTGAATACGCTGCGACGTAGCCACAGAGAGGTTCCAGACGGACAATTACGCCTGGCCGATACTTCTCAAGGCTTCCGGGCTGGATTCCGCATCGATGCGGCCATCCGTACCAGATAAACCCTCTCTCCCTTCCCCTTCGGCGCTGGCCATCGGACAAGGGAGAGATCCACCAACTTACCAATCCGGACCCGGCACCGCGTGAGCATTACTTCAGGACCGGTGGCGTCTCGCGCTCACGATCGAGCGTCCCTCTTCTCACGATTCGCAGGTGTTGTTTCTCCTCCTTCGATCTTCTTCCATCTCTTCATTCTTCTTTCTTCTTTCTTCGATCTTCTCTCTTCTTCCTTCCCTCTTCAGTCCATCATATTCCTCCTGGAACCATTTGGACCTCTTCTGTTTCAATCGGCAGAGTCACTGTGATTCGCCTGCTTCGAGGCGCCTTACTTCCCTCTCTTTCCCCTCTTTGCGGGTTCTCTCTCTCTCTCTCTCTCTCTCTCTCTTTTTTTTTTTTTTTTTTAAGTGGAATATAAGGAAAAATCTGATGACAGGACATCCCTAATGGATGTCCCACCGGCAGACCATGAGCGCTTTCATTTTGCCCACCCGGTGAACCGGATGAGCATAAATCCAGCGCCCGTGTGCCCTGTGGGCTAAAACCTTCTGCTCTCAACCCTACAGTGTTGGCAAGCCATCACTGCAGAACTGGGGGCAGCTAACCACTATCTAACCAACCCACCCCGGAACCGCGTTAGCATTACTTCAGGGTGGGAGGCGTATCGCGCTCGGGATCAAGCGACTCTCTTCTCTCACGACTCGCAGGTGTTGTTGCTCCTTCTTCGATCTTTTCCTACTCTTCTTTCTTCGATCTTCTCTCTTCTTTCTTCTCTCTTCTTTCTTCTTTCTTCCCTCTTCAGTTCATCATATTCCTCCTGGAATAATTTGGACCTCTTCTGTGTGAATCGGCAGACTCACTGTGATTCGCCTGCTTCAAGGCGCCTCACTTCCCTCTCTTTCTCCTCCTTACGGGTCATTACCAGCTTGATGTATCCGGTGACTCTATCCCATGTCTCCTGGTTGCGAAGTAAGAACGGGACGAGGTTCTCGGGTGTCAGTTGAGCACCCAGCCATCCATCCAACTCAGCGCGCTCACTTTGGGTGTCGTTGCACGTGAACAGGGCGTGTTCAGCGTCATCCCAGTTGTCCCCGCATGACTGACATGCTGGGGATGTCCTCTTCTTGAACCGGGTTAGATAGGCACCGAAGCAACCGTGGTCACTCAGTGCTTGTGTCGTCCAGTAATCTATCTCTCCGTGGGTGCGTTCCGTCCATTTGGCTACGTCACGGATCAGCCGGTGCGTCCATCTGCCGTTCGCAAATGGCGAATCCCACTCAGTTTGCCAATGCTCAAGGGTGGTTTCCTTCTCGTTGTCGCGGATGATCTCCTTCATCGTCGGAGTGAGTACTCGTTCGGCTCCGATCACTTTCTGGCGGTCCCAGATCCTCACTCGCTCCGCGACAAGCAAGTGGATGGGCGGAGTACTCGCCAATACGTAAGCCGCATCTCCTGACACAGTGCGGTAGGCCCGGATACTCCTCAGGGCCGCTCTTCGGTGGGATTCTCTCTCTCTCTCTCTCTGTCTCTCTCTCTCTCTCTCTCTCTCTCTTTCAAGGTGGTTGTAGGGCTAATACGCTGCGACGTACGAAGGAGAGGCACCGGACAGCCCAACACGGCTGGCCAGCACTTCCCCAACAGTCCCGGGCTGTAATCCGCATCGATACGGCCATCCGAACCGGGTGAGCCCTCTCTTCCTTCTCCGTTGGCGCCGGCCATTGGACAAGGGAGAGATCCAGCAACTTACCAATCCGGTACGAGGATTAGTAAGTTGGGGACGAGGTTCTCAGGTGTCACTTGAGCACCCAGCCATCCATCCAACTCGGCGCGCTCTCTTCGTGTGTCGTTGCACGTGAACCGGGCGTGTTCAGCGTCATCCCAGTTGTCCCCGCATGACTGACATGCTGAGGATGTCCTCTTTTTGAACCGGGTCAGGTAGGCACCGAAACAACCGTGGTCACTCAGTGCTTGCGTCGTCCAGTAATCTATCTCTCCGTGGGTGCGTTCCGTCCATTTGGCTACGTCACGGATCAACCGGTGCGTCCATCTGCCATTTGCAAATGGCGAATCCCACTCAGTTTGCCAATGCTCAAGGGTGGTTTCCTTCTCGTTGTCGCGGATGATCTCCTTCATCGTTGGAGTGAGTACTCGTTCGGCTCCGATCACTTTCTGGCGGTCCCAGATTCTCACTCGCTCCGCGACGAGCAAGTGGATGGGCGGTGTACTCGCCAATACGTGAGCCGCATCTCCTGGAACGGTGCGGTAGGCACGGATACTTCTCAGGGCCGCTCTCCGGTGGACAGGCCCCATCCTCTTCTCGATGATGGTCTTCTCTACTCTCTTTCCCCACATGGGTGCACCGTAGAGCCTGATAGAGGTGCTGACGGTGTTGAGAAGTGCGCGCCTCTTTTCCTTGGGTCTCCCGATATTCGGCATCAGCCGCTGAAGCGCCGCACCAACCCTGCTCGCTTTCTGGGCGGCCTCCTGGATGTGCTTCTTGAACGACCACTTGTCGTCAAGCTATACGCCGAGGTATTTCAGCTCTGTCTTGCGTGGGATCTCTTGCCCGTTGATGTAAAAGTGGGGCAAGTCAAACTTCCTGCGTCTTGTGACCACGATTGCTTCGCACTTCTTGATGACAGCAAGCTCTAGGAGCCTGCTGATCATCCACTCGTAGACTCGGGCCAGCGCTTTGTTTGCGCATCTACCCAAGAGTTCCTCGTTGTCAGCCCAGACTATGAGTCCCGCGTCGTCCGCGGAAGCCACTATTATCACTCCTTCGGGCAGTTCAATAGACAGTAAACTGTCGTACTGGGTGTTCCAGTTGAACGGACCGGAAACCGATCCCTGTCCAATTCCAGCGGACAGTTCCCGGATCTCTTGTCCCTCGTCAGTGTCGTACACGAGTGTCCTGTTCCGCAGATAGTCACTCGTGATGGCTAGTAGATGGGGCGGCACTTTACCTGCTTGGGATTGATAGACTCGCTCCCAGCTTGCGCAGTTGAACGCGTTCTTTATGTCCAACGCAATAATGGCACAGAATCCTCCTCTTCCTTGGTATGGGTTCCCTACCGACGCTTGAACCCGTTCTTGGACTTCCTCGATCGCGTGCGCAGTGCTTCGTCCTTTCCGGAACCCAAATTGCATTGGTGATAGCCCGCCGCTCTCTCCGTAGGCTTTTTCCACCCTGTTGAGCACCATCCTCTCGTACATTTTCCCGATATTGTCGAGCATGCTGAGAGGGCGTTGACCTCCTTGACCTTTAGGTATCAGGACCAGCTTCTGTCGTTTCCACTTATCCGGGAAATTTCCCGCGCTCAGAAAGATGTTGAAGAGGTCGAGGAGTAAATCTGGCTTATATTTGAAGACCAATTTCAGAGCCTCGTTTGAAATGCCGTCCAGGCGAGGGGCCTTGACGTTTGGCAGTCTCTTCGCCGCTATGAGTAGTTCTTGCATAGTGAAGAGCGGGATGGGGTCGTCGCTCTCTGGAGAGAATGTGACTCTAGGTTCTCCTGCTGAGAAGAGGTCTTCCACGATGCTGCGCAAGGTAGCTGCATCAGTCGGTGCTGGGTTGCCCCTCCGGGGTCGGACCTTGGACATGACCACGCGATATGGCGTATCCCACGGGTCTCCATTAACCATGTCGCACAATTCACCCCAGCACTTCTCTTTGCTTCTCCGGATGGCTAGAACGAGAGCCTTCTTTGCTTCTCTGTACGCCCTATCATCTTCCGCCAGTGATGGTCGTTTTAGTTTCCTTGATCGTCACGCGGTTCTCCTTTTCTTATTGCTCGTTCATCGTAGGGCTTTTATCTCGTCGGTGATCCAGTACTCTGGTTTCCTCCAAAAGCATGATGTTGTCTTGCGAGGCATCGATGCGTCACAAGCTCTTGTGATGGTGGTCGTCACCATATCCACAGCCTCGTCCGCGGTGATGTTCATCGGGAGATCTTCGGCTGTTCCTATCGATTCCCGGAATTTCCCCTCATCCAGCTTGCGTACCTGCCACCCCGTCGGTCGCGGTCTGCGTGTCGTCTGTCTCTGTCTGTCAGTCCTAAGCCGAGACCGAATATGTCGATGGTCACTCAATGTTTCCGTGTCCAGAACCTCCCACGATGTCATACATCCCGTGAGCGACGGGCTCATGAACGTCAGGTCGAGGACCGAAGACGAACGTCCCTCCCTGGACCGAGTGTCGTGTCGGTAGTAGGTGATAACCCCCGTCTCGTTCGCGAGCACTAATCCCAATGCCTCCATGGCATCAGCGAGTATTACCCCCCGTCTATCACGCGGCCCCCCGCTCCAAGTCGGTTCCTTGGAGTTGAAATCCCCCGCGATTATAACTGCCCCCCCCCCTCCCCCATTGCCTCACATCCTCTTCTAGGTCGTGGAGCTCGTCTCCGAATTCGTGCGTCTTGAGCGACGGCGAATAGTAGCAGCTGTAGGCTGCTGTGCCCCCTATAGTCTCCCGAGCGAAACCGCGGCCACTAACAGCTGGTCCAGTCTCACGGATCGTAGGATTCATGATCTGGATTACGGCTGTCCTCCAGTGATCGAATGTGGATCGAGAGAATTCGCGCTTCCGAGGCGGTTCGGAGATAATCAGAACATCGATCCCTCCTTCTTTGGCATCTCTCTCCCTCTCTCTCTCTCTCTCTCTCTCTCTGTCTCTCTCTTTGATCTTAGGAGAGACGAGAACATCACCCCGTTTAGGGAACGTCTAGGTTGGTTACGTACTGATTCGCGGAGAATGTACTTCGCAGCTCTGTTAATGCACAAGATCATGCACTTAGGAGAGCCTGGCTACCTAGCTGCGATGTCTACCAGGTACTAATCTGAGCGTCCCGCACGGGGTGATGTAGAAGAATAGGTTCTCAAGGTTCCCAGGATGAGACTTGAGTATGGAAGAAGATCTTCCCAGACGCAATGTGCTCACCTGTGGAATTTTCTCCCTTCGGGCATTCGGCAGCTCGGTAAAGTGACACAATTTAAGGAGACATTAAAGAGCTTTCTGCTAACAAGACCTCCGCAGAAGATTGACGTGGATTTGAAGCAATATTTCAATCTGTGATGGGCTGGACTCTGTTCCTTTCTTTTAATTAGTAATTTCTTTACACGTGACCTTTCGTCATAAGACTGATGCATAACTTTTGATTTTCTGTGATATGACGAAGAGTCCTTGCTCCATCTACTTTTCTTCACTAAATTTGTGATAGTACTCCATTTGTACCTGATTCTGTTACACCTTGACTAATCGCAAGCTGTGATAATCTTTGTCCTTGACCAAACTAGTAGTTAGTAGAATTTATATTCAACGTGCATTTATATATATATACTATAAAATTATAACAGACATATGTTACCATATGTAATTACTCTTTTGTCTTTCGGACAAATAAAGGACAGCAATCAATCAATCAATCTCTCTCTGGTGTTGGCATTGACATCCGTAACGACTTGAAATATCATGTGCTCCAGTCATCAAAGATATCTAGTATTAACGAAACAGAATTCTTAATGCTGGATCTGAAGACCCCAGAGAACCGTAAAATTTTAATTGCAGCTATCTATCGTCGACCGAAGGGGCATGTGTTGACTAAGTTTTTTTCTGAATTTGAGAATATAGCAACATCTCATTCTAATGTTGTTCTGGCCGGAGATTTGAACTCTGATTTACTGACGCAAGACTACTATTCTTCACATCTACGGGACTTGATCCGCGAAAAATCACTACATTGTATCCCGTTTGGCTCGACACACCACCTTGAGAATAGTGATACCTGGATAGACGTTATCTTGACCGGTTGTGCTGATAAAGTCGTACATTACTCCAAATCAGATGCTCCGTTCATCTATGGTCACGACTTCCTCGTAATTGATTATAAGTTCCCTTCGAGCGTTAAGAAATCTAAGATAGTTACCTCACGTGACTACCGAAAATTTGATCCTGTAATATTCAGTAATCAGTTCGAAGTAATGTCAAGCAGCATGTCACTTAATTGTCGCATCAATGTAAATGTGTCACTTGGTAATTTCAAAACTGTCGCTCTGAGCTTGCTCGATCAAATGGCTCCTCTGACCACGCGCTGTATTCGCGAACGGGTAAACCCGTGGGTAAATCCAGAGCTTCGAAAAGAAAGCAAGGAACGAAATAAAGTCTATTCACAAGCTAAGAAATCGGACGACCCTCGATTATGGGCCAAATATAAGCTTCTTCGGAAACAGCTGAAGTATAAATTGAGGAACGCCAAAAATGAGTTTTGCCTTAAATCTTTCTCAGATGCTACTGGAAAATCAGGCTATTGGAATGTATTGCGTAAGCTTGGTTTGTGTAGGGACTCAAACAAGTCCCCCCTTGAATTTTTTCCAGCGGATGAGTTGAATCGTTTTCACTGTGAAACGTTGAGCCAATATCCAAATTGTCCTTCCCGGACATTGCAACTAATCGTTGATAGTCACGTTGAATGCGCCTACCCCATGTTCTCTCTGAAGCAAGTGGATGGCATCCAAGTTTATGAGTCAATGCTGAAATGTCTCCCAAAATCGAAAGGGCAGACTTGTGATGGATTATCCCTCCGAGATTTCAGATCTGTCTTGTCGTCACTTGTTCCGTATTTTGTCAATTTGTTTAATTCATTGATTGAATCTAGCCAATATCCCGAAATGTGGAAAAAGTCGCTAATCATTCCTTTAAGTAAGATTTCTCGTCCAAATTCGCCAGCAGACACCAGACCCATTTCAAATTTGCCTCATTTTGCGAAAGTTTTTGACACCTTAGTAACAGAGCAGCTAGTCGCGCATCTTGAACAACATCAGATCTTGTCTGATTATCAATCTGGGTTTCGTGCTCATTTCAGTACCCAGACTGCCCTTCTGAAAATTTCTGAGGATATTCGTTGTGGTATCGAGAATGGCCTCGTAACATTGCAAATCTTGTTCGACTTCAAGACTGCGTTCAACAGTGTTGACCACGAGCTACTCCTACGGAGGATGAAAGAACTAAATTTCTCGAATGAAACTATAATGTGGTTCCATTCTTATCTCAGTGGCAGACTTCAATCTGTCGTTGACGAAGATGGCGTCCCATCACAATTCAAACCCACATCCTCGGGCTTCTAACAAGGCTCAAACCCAGGACCAATAATTTTTCTCATATTCATCGATCCAATCATGCGCGTCCTGCGACATTGGAAAGGTATGCTGTTTGCCGATGACTTTCAGATTTACATACAAGGGAAACCCTCTGAATTACCTCAAATGATTGAAAAGATAAATGAAGACTCTGCTCGCATAGTACGATGGGCAGAGGACTTCAAACTTCAACTTAGCATCCCCAAAACAAAAGGTATTCTAATCGCCTCAGTTCAGCATCACATGAAGATTGACGTATCCTCTCTACATCCTATTATTGTTAATGGTCACGTATTACCCCTACAAGAGTCGGTCAAGGATTTAGGAGTGATTTTCTCCAAGGACCTCTCGTGGAATGCTCATGTCTCAAGTATTTGTTTGAATGTGCATGGAACCCTACATGAGTTGCGCCGTCGTGGCAGCTTTTTATCAACTCAAGCGAAGAAATTGCTTATCAATGCCTTGATAATGCCTCACATTGATTATGCTTGCCTGGTATATTTTGATCTATCAGCTTATTCGGCTACAAAGCTGCAGCGTCTCCTTAACACCTGCGTACGCTTCATCTTTCGATGTCCTCGCGATGCAGCTCTGCAACCCCTCTATGAGCGCCTGCATTGGCTACAATTACATCGTCGTCGTGATTATTTTCTGAGCGTACGGACTCATAAAGTATTTTCCACCGGAACTCCTTGGTATCTAAAAGATCTGTTTCAACCTTTGAACGATGAAATACGTCGCTCAGAGCGGAATTAATCCACTCGGATTCGAATTCCTGTTACCCGCAAGATTGCATATGAGAACGCATTCTCACTTCGAGCAATGCAACTATGGGAAACTATTCCCGTTCAGATTCGTTTAAAAACCCCTTTAGATACATTCAAAAATGCTGTCTCGACTCATTTCCACGAGATGGAAGTATAAATGGAGTGTGTGCGCAGCGTGTTTGTATATCAAGTGTGCCTTGAATGAATTGCCTAATTTTCGAAATTGTTGAGTCTTATAATTGCCTAGTTCTGTTCGCACAACCCATTGTCCTTTTGCGTGTTTGAGTGAGAATAGTATTGAAGTACGTTAGATCTACCTAATTTTATCTATTAAGTCTGAACTTGTTATCATATGAATCTATTTTGTTAGAAATTGAACTATTTTATAGAAATGTATTTTTGTGCCTTTTGCCATACGGTCCGCTGTGACCACGGCATAAGTAAATCGTTAACCGATCAATCAATCTCTCTCTCTCTCCCTCTCTCTCTCTCTCTCTCTCTCTCTCTCTCTCTCTCTCTCTCTCTCTCTCTCTCTTTCTCTCTCTCTGCGGCGCCGGTGAGTTGAAATCACACGTACTTTGCATCGCTCCCCAGAGAACCCCAATTTTAATACGTATATTACTTCCCTGAGTGGGAATTTCTTACAGGGTGGACCTCTCCTGCAGGCTCTCGACCTTGGAGCATAAACTGTCTGGCTCCTCCAATGAGCCTAAGAGAGCTATCCACCTGCAGAAAATCGACCCAGCATATCCATCATCGTCAAGACTGCCGAGATTGCTGGCGCGCAGAACGACGCAAGTGCGCATGCCTGTCCCCTACCGTTCTTCTGCATCATTCCTGTCTTCTGCTGTGCTTTGCTGTCAACCGCCCTGCTGCTGTCTGCTAGCCCGCAGCTGTAATTGCTGCCACCCACAAAACCTCACATCGCAATCACCATATCCTGCTTATATCAATGATGTGCTGTGTCATCCAGCTATAGTTTCGTACATGTGTCGTCGAAGTGGTATAAGTGGTATAAGTGTTGTTTAACTGAATTCGCGGAAATAGTGATTGTGTGTGACTTAGTGCGGCATCCGACATTTCCCACGGCACTCGAACTCTATAGATCTCTGTGAAAATCCATGCTGATTGCGCATGCGCACCTGGTGCCTATTCGCGACTGTCTCTTTCGACCATCAGTTTTAGACAAAGACACACGCAATCGCCGAATGCCTACGTGTTCTAAGTGCTTGCGACCCATAGCGGGGGAATTCATTCTCTGCGAAGCTGACAACTGGACACAAACTTTCCACCCGGGTTGTGCTCGAGTTTACGCCGGCTATCGCTCAGCAAAGCCTTGTTGCGCTCTCTCTATTACGGGGTCAAAGCACTTTCAGAAGACTGTCGGTATGGAAGGAAACGGCCACAACCTACCGCCCCTCGTAATAGGAGCTACTGACCCGACCGCTCTAGCACAGCAGCAGCAGCTGGTGAGTAACACTACCACTAGTACAGGAGTGTATACGGCTATTTCCCCCTCCACCACCTCAACAAACGACACTCATAATTCAGCTGGTACCCACACGAGTCCAGGCACACCGTTATACACCGGCATGCAACAGCAGCCACATCGGCCTGATCCTGCTCTTGGATCTATCTCAGCTTTGATTGAACGGCACCTCAATGCATTCTCCACCCGCCAAGAAGAGCGACTCCAAGTCATGGAGATTACATTTCATACATCTATTGATGCATTGAACAAACGGGTCTATGATCGGAGTGCCATTAACACCAAACTGGCTGAGCATGAACAACATATCAGCAACCTAAGCGACAAGATGGATCAGAGGATATCGTCGATACGTAGAGAGCTACGAATTATGCAGAATAATGCATCATCTAATAATAATCCTGCTGCGAGCTCATCAAACGTCGTCCTCAAAGAAGAAGCAGAGCTGATTGCATCCGGTATCCCACATTCAGTAGATGAAACCCCTTTCAATCTGATAAAATCTATTTTGATAGCGTTGAATCTAGCTCACCTCGTTGGTGACATACTTGATGCGAGAATTTTTCCCCGCGAATCCACGAAGAAAAATAATAGTGCTCCCGTAGCCTCAGTGACCAATCAAACGTCCAAAAGTATTGTTGTCAAATTTAAATCCACGCAGATTCGTGACTACGTAGTATCAACGCGTATTGGTACAACTAAATTCACTGCTGCTGAGGCTTTTGGAGAGGCATGATCTAGTAAAATTCTTATTCGCCCTCTCTATCCGAAACCACTTTATGAGTTATTGAAAAAGGCGAGAGTCAAAGCTACTGAACTCAAATACCTGCCCCCTCTAATCATCGATTACACGATTTTCATGCGCAAAGATGCTAATTCCACTCAGATTCCAATCAGATCTCATCTAGACCTCGGTGCACTTCATTCCTGACTTAAATAATTATCATCTCCGGGATCCATTGCGCAACTCATCATCAGTAAATATTTCCCATGCGAATGTTAACGGCATTGTAGCACATTTTAATGAAATAGAATTATTTTTATCTGATCATCCTAAACATATTCTCACGGTTACCGAGAGCAAGCTCACTTTACAAGACACAGACACTTCTGTGCACCTCTCCAACTATACCATTGTACGTAACGATCGAGCAAATCGCACGGAAGGTGGAGTAGCTCTCTATATCCACGAATCCTTATCCTACAAAGTTCTAGTCAAATCTGATAGCTCTCGCATCAAGCAGCCTGAATATTTAATTGCAGACATCACGGTCGGAAACGACCGTCTTCTCGTCGCTGTTCTTCATCGTCCGCCTCATGGCCCTCTGCCAGAAGAATTTTTTAATGTTTTGTCGAAATTTCTTCCTAATTATGGACATATCGTCTTAACTGGTGACTTTAATGTAAATATGTGTGTGATAGAACCAGAGTCTAATTTCATACGGAGCAAGCTGCGAATCTCGCGCTTGAAATAGTACAATCGGATCCCACGCATCATACGATAAACGCCCAAAGACAACTTTCCCATACCTGGATAGACTTATTTATTGTCAACTCACTGTCCATAGTCGAGTCCTACGTCAAGTCTGATGCACCTTTTACCTACGGTCACGACAGAATCGATCTCAATGTAAAACTTCATCCACCCAGTCATCAAAGTCGTACATTCATTAAACGCGACTTCAAGCACTTTGATAGACCTAAGTACTTAAATGATGTACATGTTGGGATCAATCAAATCAATGATCATATGTGTCTCAAGGAAAAAGTACAAACTTTCACTGTCTCATTAGAAACCGCGCTGGACCACCACGCCCCGATGCGAAAAGTTACTATTCTTGACTCTAAGAAACCGTGGGTAAGTCATGATATCAGGCAGCGTATGAAACAACGTGATAATGTTTACAAAAAAGCGAAAAAGCTCGATTGCCCTGTGCTGGAAGAAAGTTATCGCATCTCACGGGCTGAAGTGAAGAGCGATTTGAATAAAGCCAAAAACAGTTATTATGCAAGTCAAATTAATGCAGCGAAGGACATGAATAAGCTCTGGAATGCTCTCGACAGATTCGGCATGATCAAATCACGTGCTCCCTCGCCCTTCACCATATTTTTACATAACGCCATGAATTCTCATCCTGCATCTATCTCCACTAACCCGACAACGATCTCACCTCATAAGACACCATCAAACCTCACACCACCTCACAATTTTACTCATCTACCTAACTCACCGTTTAGGCCCGAATTTATAGTCGTAATCCGGAGTCTGGATAAGCTTATCCGAGGCGCCACAGTCGCCAGTCCTCATAGAATCGCAAATTCGCCGCACCGATTGTGGCGCCTCGGATAAGCTTATCCGGACACCGGATTATGACTATAAATTCGGGCCTTACTCTCCAAGAAACTTCACTGGATGAGATATACTACGAGATATTAGAAATAAAATCAAAATCATCTGGTATCGACGGCTTTACCATCAAAAACCTCATCGCCTCATGCCCTGAAATCCTATCACCACTCACAAACATCTACAATTCATCCATCTCATCTGCGTCCTATCCAGCCCTTTGGAAACGCACGCTTGTCACGCCAATTCCCAAATCAGCACTGTTATCTGACTCATCAGATCTCAGACCCATTGCTCGCATATCAGAATGTTCAAAAATCCTTGAGGAGATCGTTGCGAAACAGTTTACACGTTATCTTGAAAAGAATCACCTTCTCGATCCTCGTCAAGCAGGCTTTCGTGCGGGTCACAGCACTCAGACAGCGTTACTGGGTGTCTTGGATGACGTGAGACATGCAATAGACAAATTACAATACACCATTCTTGTGCTATTTGACTTTTCCAAAGCGTTCGATAAAATACCTCACCACATACTCATCCAAAAGTTGCGCTCTTATCATATCGATAATCACACCATCAAATGGTTCCTCTCATATTTGGCTGACACGTGTCAAGCCGTCATATACGGCGGCGGTACAGTGTCTGACTGGCTCAAAACCACTGCAGGTGTTCCCCAAGGATCGGTACTAGGACCCCTTCTATTTCCAATCTTCATTAATGATCTACCCCAAGTTCTCAAGTACAGTCGCTCCATGATCTACGCTGATGACACACAGATCTACAGGAGTTGCCAGCATTATGAAATTTTTGACACGCTTAAAAAAGTCGAAGCGGATGCCAATGCTATAAATCAATGGGCTTTTGCTAACGGACTCGAACTAAACTTGAGAAAGACAAAAGTCATGATCACGGGCAGCTGTGAAAATCTCCGTCTCCTTAACATCGGTAACATGCCTCGACTCCAAATCGATGGCACTCCTGTAGACTATGTGTCAGAGGTAAAGAATCTGGGCATATGGATAGCTAGTGTCTTGAACTGGAAGAAACAAGTGTCTCATATTTGCCAACAAGTTTTCAGAACCCTGCGCCAACTCAGATCTCACCGTCATGCACTTTCCTTCTCAATCAGGAAAACTCTTGTTCAATCCCTCATCATGCCCTTCTTTGATTACGCAGGCCTTGTATTCCACAATCTTGATAAGGGACTGAACCTTAAACTTCAAAGAGCCCAAAATGCATGCACACGCTTTATCTTTGGCAATATTCCGTGGCGTGACCATGTCACTCCCTTTCGGAAACGGCTGGGATGGCTCTCCGTCGAGTCTCGTCGAGAATACTTTTTGGCTAGTAAAACTTTCCAAATCTTGAAATGCGGTTCCCCTAGTTACTTGTCAATTAACTTCACTGAGATTTGCAACACTACCCTTCACCGGTCCAAAAGATTGGAGTCAGGGAATTTGCTTATTGAACCGGCCAGGACAAAGGCATATGAAAACTCACTTCGAATCTCAGCTCCAAGATTTTGGAATAAGCTACCTCACGAACACACATCGCTTACTCGAGACACAACATCGATCGAAACATTCAAGAATCATCTCTTAAACTATTTGCATAGCAAAGAAGATGAACCTGAACCATGACTCATATTTGATAACGCATAACTGATAATTCGCATTTCAAAATCTGGTCGTGACATTGATATCGATATTTTCATATTTTTACACCTTCATATTCTTATATTCTTATATTTTTGTTTTCATATTTTTATATTCTTATATTTTAGTTTTTATATTTTTTGTTTTTGATGTTGCCTCACTAGCATCTGTGATAAATGTACATATATACGTATAGATATTTTCATACCAATTGTTTTTGGGATAAAGTACTTACCACTAGCATTAAATTAGTTAAGTTCTGTTCACACGAATGATTTGAACGCTATATTTGTTTATCTCAAGTTTGTGAAATTATGTATTCATCAAGTTTCGTTTTGCCCCATGGGACTCATTGTCCCCGGGCTAATAAATTGAAATGAATCAATCAATCAATCTCTCTCTCTCCCTGACGCGACCATATCACCCCCTATCGTGAACAGTTAGGATGGTTATCTCGTCGAGAGTACTTCTTGGCTAGTCAAACATTTCAAATACTGAAAAGCGGCACCCCCAGCTACTTGGCCTGTCACATTACTGAAATATGCAATACAACCCTACACAGATCTAAGCGATTGCAAACGGGCGATTTGCTTGTCGAAACTGCTCGCACCAGCACTTATGGAAATTCATTCAGAATCGCAGCTGCTGAGTTCTGGAATAAGCTACCTCAAGTACTTTCATCTCTCCCTCGGGACGCAACAACAGTTGAAACGTTCAAGAAGCATCTTCTAGCTCATCTACACGGTCAAGATGACCACGGTGAATTGTAACACACGGTTTGTTCATGTTCTCGTCGAAAGTGGTCCATACCAATCATTAGACACTGTTGTTTTGCTATCTGTGCTTCATTACAGTCATCCCTTTTTACAGTCACGAGTTGATCAATGTACCTGTTACTGTTATTTAGTGTGCAAGTAGTGAATATATAGTGCATAACGGAGTACGATCGTTGAGCATATATTTGCCTACTTTATAAAATTTATGTATCTATTGTTTTTCGCTTTGCCCCATGGGACTCACTGTCCCCGGGCTAATAAATTTAAATCAATCAATCTCTCTCTCTCTCTCTCTCTCTCTCTCTGCGCTGTAAACTGATTATTAATGGTGTATTAAAAGAAGATTCTAAGGCCTCACCAGCACAGATATCTGATATTTCTTATGCAGTGCTCAAGTCTATTCTCCCCTCATTGGAGAGGGCAGACATTGCTGATGTCCGTGTCCTGCAACCGGGGCGTGCGTCTGGGGAGAAGACTCCAACAGTTAATCGTGACTCGGTTCTATCTTCCCGAGCCTCAGCTGCCATCACGCGCAATTTACCATCATGTGTAGTCCAACTCTCCAGTAGCCGACTAGTCGGCAAAGTGATTCGGGCTAAACGTTCAATCACCAATAATTATTTCACGGCCAACAATATCCAGCCTGACTTACTCGACCCAGATACAAAAGCTCATGTGCCAGACCGTAAAATCTTTATAAATGAGATGCTCCACCGTGAAAAATACAAAGAATTCATACGTTTAAGGTCGGTTGCACGCGGTTTGGGTCTTAAATACGTCTGGCACAGAGATGGGCGTTTCTGGGTTAGACGGAAAAATGGTGAGCGAGCGCATACGTTCGAATCCCTTGCTGATCTGCAGGTCATTCAAACGACCTGTCGAAGTGGTCCGGAACGCACCTGTGCGTCCTCTAATAACACCCAGAGCTGCACTATCGTTCCGGAGCAAAATAAAGTTCCGGCAACAGAATCAGCAAGGACTCCCTGACTGGATACGGCTGCTGAAGAGCGACGAGGGAGGGGTAATTCTTTAAAAGCGGGATTTATCAACCTTAACTCCCTGACAGATAAGATTGAGCATCTACGCTTGCTCGTCGCTAACGATCCCTCCTATCATCTATTTGGGGTGGCCGAGTCGAAGCTAGATGAGTATGTGGATGACAGTCTCGTTCAAATTCCAGGTTTTTCGTTGTTGCGACAAGATCGCAACAGAGAAGGTGGAGGAGTTGCCTTGTATGTGCGCAATGACTTCAAAATTGAGAAGTTGGTTTCGTCGAATACTTTTGGGCCGGGGAAACCTGGCGTGCCCGAATTCCTTTTTTGTAGCGTGCAGCAAGGCAGCTCACCCCCAATATTAGTCGCGGTAATCTATAGACCCCCTAAAATTGCCATGCAGAAGGATGATGGGCTGTTTGGCTCGTTACGCCGGCTGTGTGGTGATTACAGTCACAAAATCATTATGGGTGATCTGAACGCTGACTTGTTGGATACTGCTCATCCCGACACCAAGACACTGACTGCACTGACAGAAGAACTAGCCTTGCAGATAGTGCAGCACGGCCCGACTCATCAACACAACCCCAATGTATCTCATACATGGATTGATCACATCTACGTAGATGACAACGACACCATTACTGACTTTCACAACAGACACCTGCCCAGCTTCGGTGGGCACTCGGTCATAGACGTCACCATCAACGTCTTCACCCCTACTCCGCCAAAGAATTCCTTCAAGTATAGGGATTTTCGTAACATCACCCCGGAGATATTGAATGACCGTCTGCTCCGCTGTGACTGGACAGCTCTTGAAAATGCCGAAACGAGTTTGGAAGACGCAATTCAATGCTTGAATGTAAATTTAATGATCGTTTTAGATGAATTAGCACCGGAAAAAACTATAAACCCGCGTAAAAATGATGCTCCTTGGATTGGTCCTGAGCTGAGGGTGCTCATGAAGAAGCGAGACGCGACGCGCAGGCATTGGGAGCGTATGCAACGCAACCAGTGCAAGTGTCCTGAGCTTCAAAATGAGTACTTTCGGCTTAGCGAAGAGGTCGATCTGCGCATTGAGCAAGAGCGTAATTCCTTCCTTCAAAACCATCTTTCAGACGCTCTTGATCAGAACAAGAATATTTGGAAGGAGATGCGCAATCTCGGCCTCTTGCCCAAGAGCAAAGAGGAAGAACTTCACGGTTTCACACCGGATGAGTTGAACGCTCACTTTGCGGGGGTCTCTGTTTCGCCTCACGAAAATATCAATGAAGCAATGGACGATATTAACTCTGCACCGGAGGAGGGGTTTAAATTTGAGCCCACAAATTTCAATGATGTAGTCCTTGCTATTAAACATTTCTCCTCGCAGGCCCGCGGGGTGGATGGGATCCCTCAGAGTGTGATCGCGAAGGCTCTTCCGGCAGTTGGTGATCTTATTGTACATATATTCAATTCCTCTTTCGCTCATAGCGTTTTTCCCGAGGCTTGGAAGCAAGCGCAGCTGATTGCATTGAAGAAGACTGCAGCTCCATCAACGGTCTCGGACTTTCGTCCCATAGCGCTGCTGTGCTTCCTTTCCAAGGTTCTGGAAAAAATTGCACATGACCAAATCACGGAGTATTTAAAAGTAGAGAAACTTCTTGATCGCTTCCAGACTGGTTTCAGGCAATACCATAGCACCCAGACAGCTTTACTAAAGTTGACGGATGACATCAGAGTAGGCATTGATAGGAAGAAGGTCACCTTACTCCTACTATTCGACTTTAGCAAAGCCTTCGACACAATAACACCGTCAAAGCTGTTGAGGAAGCTCCGAAAGCTTGGATTCTCAAGGTCGGCACTCCTGTGGATAAAATCATACTTACAAGGCCGCACCCAAATAGTCACTTCAAAATCCGGTAGTTCTGATTGGCTCGAAACCAATCTGGGTGTTCCACAGGGATCCGTTCTCGGGCCTTTACTCTTCAGCTTATATGTTAATGACTTACCTGGTTTGCTAGATGGAAAGTCGGTATATCATCTATTCTATGCGGATGATCTTCAAATTTATCTCCAAGTCGAGAAAACTAAGATCAAGGAAGGCATCACTCGGCTGGGGGAAGTAGGACGACTAATTGCTGAATGGGCCAGAAGTTCCGGCCTGCGTCTCAACGCGGGCAAGACCAAGGCAATCTTCTTCAGCTCTGAGAGGAATATCAAAGACCTGAAGAGAATGGACTTGCCAGGAGTTGAGATACAGGAAGGAAAGTTCATTCCGTTCAGCGACACGGTCGTGAGTCTTGGTGTTACACTTGATAGTGAACTGACGTGGAAACCGCACATCGACCAAGTAACTAAGAAAGTGAACAGAGCCCTATACGGATTGCGGTTTTTTAGGGCGTGTATCACCAGACCTCTCCGAATTCGCCTAGTCGAGTCATTAGTTCAACCGCATTTAGATTATTGCACAGTCGTGTACCTCGACGCCACGGACGAACAGCGGCAACGGATACAGCGACTGAGCAATTCATGTGTGAGGTACATTTTTGATCTTAGGAGAGACGAGCACATCACCCCGTTTAGGGAGCGTTTGGGTTGGTTACGTACTGATTCGCGGAGAATGTACTTCGCAGCACTTTTAATGCATAAGATCGTGCATCTTGGAGAACCTGGCTACCTAGCTGCGATGTTTACCAGGTACCAATCTGGACGCCCCGCACGTGGTGATGCAGAAGAGCGGGTACTCAAAGTTCCCAATATGAGACTTGAATATGGAAGGAGATCTTTCCAGGTTCAATGTGCTCATTTTTGGAACTTCCTCCCTCCGGGCTTTCGGCAGCTGGGGAAAATGTCATTATTTAAAGAGGCTATGAAGGATTTTTTGCTCACACAGTCTCCCCAGAGGATTGATGTGGAGAAGAAGCATTACTTTAATCTTTGATGGGCTAGGGCTTTGTTCCTTTTCTTTCTATCTCTTTTTAATTGTAAGTGACCTTCTGTCACCAGACTGAGGAAAAACTGTGATATTTCTGTGAACCCATGCCCTTTATCTTATTTTCTCTCAAGTTAAATCGTAAAGTGTATGACTAGTCACAATTGTGATATATCTATCCTTGACCAAATTATCGCTTAATATGATTTTATCGGAATATTTATTAATTTTATATATATATATATATGTGACACATATGAAAATATGTAGGTGTATTTTGTCGCATGACGAATAAAGGATATCTATCTATCTATCTCTCTCTCTCTCTCTCTCTCTCTCTCTCTCTCTCTCTCTCTCTCTCTCTCTCTCTCTCTCTCTCTGCTGGTGAGTTGAACACACACGCTCTTCGTATAGCTCCGCTGAGAATCTTCTAATAATTGGAAATTCATTGTCCCGAGTGGATAATTTTTACAGGGCGAACTTCTCTTGCAGGCTCTTATTCTTGGAGCATACACTGTCTGGCTCCTTTCTCGAGCCTGGGAAAAATATCCGACTCTGAAATCACATTCAGAATCTTTTCGCCGAGTGAGCAGACATTGTCGTGGGTTCATAGACATGTCCGTTCCCTCTCTCCCTTTCGAACCTTCTCTCCTCAGTCAATTAATGCCCATTTCGCCTCCATTTCCAACCCTCCTCCCACACCTCTAAATCAACATTACCATCAACTCAGCTACCAACCCCATGTCAACATACCCTTATTTTCACTGTCATCAACCAACAAAAGCGAAGTCCTGAGTATCATTCGCTCACTGAAATCGAAAAGCTCTGGCATTGATCATTTCAAGGTCCGGAATCTGCTCACGTCCTGTCCAATCATTCTTGAACCTCTCACTGATATTTTTAACTCGAGTATTGAGGACGCGTCTTTTCCCGACCTCTGGGAGCGCACATTAATCACTCCTATCCCTAGAACAGATAATCTCGTAGACTTATCGGACCTGAGACCCATAGCAAGACTCTCTGAGTGCTCAAAAATTCTTGAAAAGGTAGTCTCAGACCAGCTGAAACAGTTTATCCGTATAGTATACAAAATTGGTTCTCTCACTTTTTCCCGTGAAATGCATCCTTTTGGAGTTATTCTTGATCAAAATTATAATCGAATTTGTTGAAATAAATTCGCTAAAATTATTTATAACGGGTTCAAATTATTTTCTCTAGGTAATTGAGTCAATTTTGAGAAGAAAAGGTCTCTTAGTATTTTTTCCTAAATTTGATTGTTTTCGAGTAATGAGAAAAAGCCGATTTCGCAACTTCCAAGTCAAAGTGCTGTCATGAAAGCACCGTATTGCGGGTTAGAAGTAGCGAAATTTGCTTTTTTCATCACTCGAAAATGATCAAAGTTGGGGAAAATACCGAGAGGCCTTTTATTCTCACAATCGACTCAATTACCTACGGAAAATAATTTGAACCCGTTATAAACAATTTTAGCGAATTTATTTAAACAAATTCGATTATAACTTTGATCAAGAATAACTCCAGAAGGATGCATTTTACGGGAGAAAGTAAATCAACCAATTTTGTAGATCGTTTAGAGATCTACAAATTACTACTGGACAAGTTTTCTCGAAAAACCAATATTTTCCGACTTATAATGGAAAAACCGAAAAGAGGACGGAGAAATGCATGTTTTTATTGTTTATTTATGCCTTGCCCCAATTTTTGAACAATAATCCTCATCAATATTGATTATTGGATGTGCCACCTATCATTTGAGCCCAAATTTCGAGGGTTTGGAAGAGTTTAGCCGGTTACTCCTAAAAGGAAGCGTCTTTTCGGGGATTACTTACTTGACTAAACTTCCTAGCCGTATGCGTGCACTCGAGCCGTAGAAAATGGCTCCTGCCTCGCCTGTGTTCGATTCTACAAGATGTATAGCTGATCGGCAGTAGAATTGCGTCCCCGTGTTTGTATAGGCCTTCATAAGTCTTGAGTTTGTGATGGGGTCGATTTCCTGTTATGTAGGATAGGCCCGTTGATGGTTCATCCATACAAAATGATGATTCTTTCATGCTTGAGCCGGAGTCCTGTGTGTTTCATTTTCCATCCGCAACCTGGCTCACCGTAACCCGACTTGTAAGCAGAGCTGGAATTGAAGGTGAATACCCTGGACGTTTGCCAATAAAGTGCTCATGAGCTCTGATAATTGCTTGGGCTGTCATCCATCTATTACGTACTTGTAGTATTAAGTACCCCACATTCCTTCACCATAGTGACCCTATAGTGTAATATGATGTTGGGGCTGCATTTTCATTTTTCCCCCACAGCTCATCTCCCGCCATTGGAGCAAAAGAGAGAGACTGTTGTCTAGAAACTCTAGATTAGGGGAGTATCTTTCTCGCTCCAACGGCGAGAGATTGGCTGTAAAGGAGGAATCTTGCATCTTGAGAAGGCACCCTAAAATGAAATCACACGCTAATTGGCTGAAACCCAAACAAAGCCAATTCCACTCAAGATCAGACAGCGAAAAAAGTCGATGCCACAGATTTTTTTGCCTATATCATTCTTGTGACAGAATTGGGGGACTTTCAAGAAAAAAATTGACCAATCAGGAACGAGGTTGAATCAAGGTAAGGCGGTATGCCCTTGGAACCTCGTGGGTAAAACACATTTTATCGTTGTCGTTTGAGAGCGATAATTCGGTTCGGAATCATCGTAGAAAACTTTAAAAGATGGGAAATTGAAGGTCTTGAAGAGCCCTACAAGATCTCATCCAGTTCGTCCCGATCCGTTAACGCCCGTGAAAATTACAAGTGATTGACGCGACTTGGAAAATTTCACTTTTTGATAGTGAATTTCGGGCATGAAAAGTGCATTAAAAAATCTTCAAAGTACACGGAAAGGTAGCATTTTTTCCGATCTTCAAGATGCTTTTTTCAAAATTATCGTCAAACTAGTAGTTCTTGAGTGATCGATGTTTTGTGCGGGCATCGGTGTTCCATTATTTTTGGTGGGTACTGTATGCACTACTCAAAACACGATTCTTGCTCCGTTTGATATTCTCTCAGCTCAGTGTAAATTCAAACCACAATATCAGCGTGGTGATTATGTAATTTTTAGTTTCACGATCCTTTAGCACGATTGAGGGGTAGCCAATTCGACGTAAACTCACTGTTGGTTTGACTTTTTTCGCAGTAGTCTCACATTTGTACTGAGCATGTCCTGCTCCTCGCTTAAGATTGTCTGATCATTATGACGCGAGAGTGTGTCCAAAGTATCTGATCTAAAATTTGACTTTTACATCTATCAAATTCTGTTTATCTATTGTGACGTCTAGTTATATTTATTGTAAGCTCTAGAAAGGTATGACTTGCATCGGTGTATTGTGGCCAATGGTAATCTTATGGCCTATACCTTCCCAGTGCTAGCCCTAGTTCTGAGCCACTAACTGAATAGTATGCTTTCGGGATTTAGGGCATGAAGAGAAAGAAAAGGGAATTGTTCAATAATATGAGTGGGTGGATCCTTGTTGGCGATCGGTGGTTCACTCGTATTCGGTATGTCAAGAGCGTATCTCGTGGATGTGCCCTAATGCGCTCGTCTAGCTCGAGTCTTCCCTAGCTGCGCAGACTAGCTTGCGCGCAGAGCAAGTGGGAGAGAGAGTAGCCTAACACGTTACTCTTATACTGCACTGCTCTCGCAATGCTGTGGGCCCAAAACTCTATATATGTATAGTATATATATATGTATATATTGGATAGTGGGGCTGGCTCTCTTATGGGGCTGACCGTGTTTCAATGGATCTCCGGCTCGGTACTCGGTGTCTATTTCCTAAAGGGCGACTCTTGTTTTTGGAACTATTCTTCAAGACCTCTGCTACTCGCCAAATGCGTTCAAAAACCCTTAAATATTCTGCAGGTACGTTGACAAACGTTATTTCGACAAAATGTACCTATGCGCTAGGTGATTTTAGTCGCGAGCGGAATTGCTCATAACTCGATGAGCATTGGGTAGAATCGACTCTAGTTTAGCTTGAAATACGCACAAAGGAGTAATCTGAATGGAAAATAACCGTTGCTGGTCAATTTCACAATAGTTGTTGAGTTTTGAACAAAACCTGTGTTAAGTCCGATACGGTAGCGATATGGGGCAAAATGGGTGTTGAGTTTGAATATCTTCACTGCAAACACTTGGGATGAGTTTAAACTTGGCTATTTACCTACTGGTACCTCTGAACTACTCTAAGAAACCTTCAATAGCCCTCTAAATGAGTTCACTTTGCAATGTAGTCAAATCGAAGAGAGAAAAATGCACTTTTCGTCGCTCGGGTCGGCTAGCGAAAAATGGATGATTTTACCTTGGCGGGTCGTATATTATGTGAATTCACTTTGTAGAAGTTCCAAAAGGTAGGTAGACTACGTGTCTGAGTACCCCGAACTCTATTGCGATGTTAAAATCGAAAATAAAATAGTTACGGACGGTTCACGCGCGAAAATTGCAATTACTCGGACGAAAAATTGGGAGGTACGCAAACGTCAATTTCTCGATATCTAGGTATCAAAATGAAGCTCACAATAGCTAATTTTTGAGCTAAAACACTATTCGAAGAGATTGTGCACGCTGATCTATGAATTTGATCAATATGAGCAAACCATGGGTGAAATCTGGGGTACTTCGAAAATACTCGGGTAGCGCGAGAATTTGACGATAAAAGTGATATTTCCCTACTGTACTGGACTGAAATGATTCTCTTTTAGCTTATTCCCCTTCTTTAAGACTTGACAAACCCTGGTGAAACGAAATCCACGAAAGGATTGACACGAGGTTTGAGTAACACCGAAAACTTGGGGTGAATTATGCACTCCCCGACCACAATTACACTCGGGAAAATTCCTACTATCCTCACTATTTAAACGGGGTAGAACTGTGGAGTTGCACGGATCGGGTATGGTGCAAATTTAGGATTGATACTTGAAATTACTCACTTGTGGTTATATAGTTGCTTGTGGAGGAATCCTGTACTGCTGACAGGCACTGGTAAATAATCCACCTTTCTTGGGTTTCTCTGTTTATTTCCTTTTGGTTATACTGCACTCTGACAATTTGAAGTGCCTCTTTCTAATGATGCACAGTTCACTTCCAATATTATATTGATAGTAATTTCACTTGCACTTATTACTTGCTTTTGTATCAAGAGCTCGTGAAAACTCGGAAAAATCGACTGTGTCGGAGTCACTCCAAAACTATACTAAAAAAAACAAGTCCACCTGAGCCCTCTGAAGGCCCTCTTTATATATCTGGTAGGCTCGATTATTGTCCTCGATACTCGTGTTCCATTCAAGTTTTATTTACTCAAAACGTCAACTCGACCGATCTGCGCACATAAGAGCAAATGCATTAAGAGCAAATGCATCTTCCGGAGGAAGAAACCGAGCCATGCATATTTTTGGGCATACTTTCGTATGATTCGAGCACTAGGCAATTTGTCATTCTCGTTCTCAAGTGTCGTCTTTACGTACTTGGTGAGTTTGCCTATGCGCCGGGCTATCCGATGTTTATGCATTATAATACAACGGAGTTTGTGGGCCCGCGCCATTGATTAATTATGCATGCGCACTTGTGTGAGTTTAAGGGCCAGCGTGCCACTCAGCTCTTCCATTCTTGTTTTGTATAGTTGCATCTTTTGCTCAATGTTAAACTGTGCACCTATCAGCATCGAGATGAATTGAGGAATGTAGAGCACGCGGGAATTTTGACGAGACGTTGACATTTCAGGTCAAATTCCGTTGTGCAATGCTCTCTGGACAACATCGATGATTTTCGCCTGACCTCGATAGATTCTACTCACATTTCTGAGTTCACGATGATTTTACATGAAATTACCGAAAATATGATGTTACGATGGGTTTTGATCATTTTCACCTCTCAAAAAAAAGTTATATTGATTTCACGGAGTTCCCACGAAATGCAATGTTTCCATTCATCATCTGATAAAAATAATGAATGAAAGTTAGTATTTTCACATGTCATCTTTCCCGAGATTCATATCCTCTTGATAATGTATTCCATGAAATTAAGGTTACATTTTACCGTATAACTTTCTATCTATAAGTATCATTTATATTTTTTGAATATATATTCTAAAATTTTTACCGACATTACACCATCATCCACAACATCCGCGTGGTTCGAATACATACCATCAAAATTATAATGCGCGAGTTAGCCGATCGTTCAACATTATTGAGATCTTATTGAAGCAGTCCCTGTATGTGTCCTGGACGAGTCCTGCAGCGCTCCTTACAAGGTTCGATCACTGTGACACTCAAATGTCGAACGAGTCCAGCCTCTCACAATGTTATCATGATTTTCTCAACTTCTACTGGAACCTTGAGCAGACTTGCGGAGTTCACTTTTGCGTGAGGTAAGTATACGAGTTTCATTGCACGCAAAGGAACGTGCTCATATTCCTGCCGAGGCTAGCATATGAGAGTTTCCACGGAACTTTCAACTTTTGTGTTACTGCAGTGTTCCAGGAGTATTTTGAACTATTCGTAGTGCGCAGGAGTGGCATTTTATGGTATTTGGAATCGTTCAATATGAGCTACATTCTTTCTTGTTGGAACGCATCCTGATTTGTCAATAGCAGACCGCGAAAGATGATTTTTGGGTAGTTTACAAACGTACCAACGCGATTTTTTGAATTGATAAGGCTGTAACTAAAATACCTATGCCTCAACTACTTCGGTGGAATGATATATCCATCTACTAATCTCATATTTTGAGAAAAGCTTTGATTCAGAGGTGTGCGCTGATTTGGCTATGATATTAGCTCTCATTCATCGATGTAACCGAGTATTGTGGGAAAACTTTCTCTTGCTATTGTTTACGAAATTAATGGAATACCTTGTGCAAAATGGGGAATTAAGCAATGAGTTTCCGAAGTTAAAAAGAAGACAAATCGAATCCCGTTTGGTTTGTGAGTGTGCGTTGATCCGGGAAAATTTTATAAAGCTTCAAAGCTCATAAAGTTATTGCGCCACTGGCTCTCGAAACGGTCATTTTTTGATGGCATACTCAGGAAACGTAAAGCACAGGATTGGAATGTTGTGCTCTTTTTTCTTCATCACAGAAGGGATATAACCGCACTGTTCTGAGTTGCAATTGTCGATCGGTATTTCTGTGAGAAGCTGAGGAGAAATATTTGAATCCGGATGGTAAGCTGAATAAGCCTTCAAATGTGATGTTATCGCGATTTTCTTGATTTTTACACAGTATACGGCTAAAATATGAACAAAATAAGTCCACAGTGTATTCTAGAAATTGAAATGAGACTCATAGCTCTTGACTCGATTCTGGAAATTTACCTCGAATTTCGGAGAAATCGAGGATGAAATTCATCTTAAAGTCAAGTCAGGCAAAATATAATCCGTATCGATCGTCTAGACAATGTTTTGAATCGAATCTATTCGATTGAAGTTGATTCACGAATGTTTCAAGTGTGTAATTCCGTACATGTCGTTCTGAACCAGATACCTCGGCTTGGAAGAGAGTGGCACCACTTTTTTCACATGTTTTCGAGGTCTAAGTATCACATGAAATCCATTTCAAACGTGTGCGATGAGAAAATTTTTTTTTTATTTCAGAGGGTCAATAGTTAAAAGTTCCATGGAAACTCTCAAATGCGAGTTTCAAGGTATCCAGCGCACGCGAAGTATTTTCAGCTTACGAGTGCTTTCTAGCTGTTCTCAGCGCCATCTTGCGGCTCACATTGGTTTATTGTAATAATTAAATAAAACCAAACAACGAAGAACGGCGTGCCATATACCGCCACCGGCGGCGAATTTTTTTTGGCAAATTTTGAAGAAAAGTTTCATCGAAATCGATTCGAATTTGAGCCCACAAAGTTGCGAGAATATCTGTATAGTGTTGAAGGGAATTTTTCCGCAACTTTGTTGGCTCAATTTTGCACCGACTCTAGCTGAATGGGATCTCTTTTACAATAAGCAGGAAATTTTTCTCTAGATTGTGGTACAATTGGTTTCCTGCGTCTTTGTTTTCAAAAACCGTTACTGGTAATATACCAATTTGACCGCTAGAGGCGCCACCACCACTTTTCAAAAAGTACGGAGCACTCTTACACTGCACTCCAACGGTGGCGTAGTTAGTGTACGCTAAAGCTAGTTAATTTTAGCTCGTGTGCCAAATCACAGACGCGAGAGCCGAAATCAGTGCACGCTAGAGTAAATTATCTGTAGCGCCGTCAAAAAATTCTAATCAGGATAATATCGAACCGAAAACTAGCACAGTCGCATAAAATCGAGAGCGCGATACTTCTCATTCATCCTCACTGCGACAATCATGCTAGACAAGTCAATAACCAGCCACCGAATTTAACACAAGGCACTAACTAATCCAATATTTTCAAAAATCACCACAAAACAGGGATAAATTAAATATACTTCGCAGAGAAAGGATGAATATCCTGTCTTAACCTCGATAGCAGACGCATATTATTCCACATAAACACATGAAATGATTTGTGACAGATCGATACGCGCACGGAATTGGCACTCGCTTCAGAGCATTTCAGATGAAATGATAATGAAATGATGTCAATGGCATTTTCAATTAAAAGTTACAAAAAATAGAAACTATTACAAAAAATTCTGCGAATATCCAACGAAATTACGAAATGCGATCGATACCCCAGTTACGTTTGGTTTACCTACCCTGGTACATGGTGTATATATATATATACACCGGGACCGTGCGATACGTATTCAACCGTTGCAGCATTCTACTGCGTCGCAAAAAATTTTGAAAATTCCATGCGTTTGATTGGAAGATTCAAAAACGATTGTGGTTCTATGTGACCCTAATATTAGTTGTATATTAACAACTTTGAGAATTTTTGATGCGATTTGAGTCAGTTCTAACGGTTCATGACCGTTCTTTTTCTATTTTTCTTGAAAATTCTGAGAATTTCTCGTTGAGTTTACATAAAATAGTTAAGACTCTAGCACACTTGTGCAATGCAAATACGATTGTTGTCAACAATTTTATGGTCAAATTTTAATTGTATGATGAATATTAGGCCGATATCAGTAGACCAAATCCAGGACCACTATATTTCGGGTTTATCGACCAATCTCGTTTTTGACCAATATATATAGGTATAATCTGATGTTTCTTAGGATATACATACATATAATAATATCCTCAAGCAACCGATATGGATATAGTGATGTTTACGGAAATTCGTGATCAAATTACGGTCGATGTGCGCACAATGAATGTTGCCTTTTTTCGTTCATCTAACAATTTTTCAAGCTGAAATTGAGTCTCTTGAATGGCCTTGGACCAATCTTTTTGCATCGTTCTGTGTGGAATCCCGGAAATTTCTACAATTGATAGTAAACTGGCTATGACTCAGGCACTCTCGTGTCATGCAATCTAAAATTGTTGATAACAATATTTATCAACAGATTCATGATTTTTGTGAAAAATAGGTCAAATTGATCTGACCAATTATGAAATGAATGAATTATGGTGCCATCG
The DNA here is from genome assembly GCA_029851415.1 of Eretmocerus hayati. Taxonomy (NCBI): domain Eukaryota; kingdom Metazoa; phylum Arthropoda; class Insecta; order Hymenoptera; family Aphelinidae; genus Eretmocerus; species Eretmocerus hayati. The sequence goes on from CM056743.1 coordinate 108,986,198, forward strand.
ACCGAAACTGTTTTTGATCTGTATATATAGGGGTCATTCTGGACCAAGGTGAACATTTTGAAAATCGACGAAATATAAGAATGCCCCAAACATTTTTTTTTCCGTTAGTACTACTAGAATATAGTTGAAAAAAATTTTTTTCAGATTTTTTTGGGACCCATGGCGGGCCCTACGAATTTCCCGAGTCCCATTTTTGAGCAGTTTTTCGCCTACTTTCGCTATCTTGGAAAATTCGTAGCTCGGACCCAAGTGCATCTTTTTCATCCTAGCTGGGCGCATTTTCTTCGTTATGACGGACACTTTCAAGAAAGAAATTGACCGGTCCAAAAAATTTATATCTGGTAGGTCCCACGGTTGCATCAAAAGAGGCCCAAAAATACGACTTTGCACCACCTTTGGAGGCGTATAGGTCAAAATGGAAGCCTCGTAGCAAAATTTTGCAGAAGAAAAAACTTGTAGGCCTTGAAAGAACCTTCAATTTCCTCTCTGGAACGTGTCATTATCTCATCCCATGTACGATCTACAGCCGATATAAGTGGGGCATCTTTGTAAAAACGTGAAACTTCAAGGCCAATTTAAAAAAATCGTTTTTCTTATTGAACCCAAACCTATGAAAAAATGTTCTTTCTGGTGTCTATTTGAAAGCCCAACAATAATTTGGTTGTTCCTTTTGAATCCCGATTTCATACGAGCTGTTTAAAACAGTCGAAAATACCGAAAATCGTGTCGAATTCGGGCCTTATCATGACGCTTTATGGACTGGGTCTTCCCTTCCTCTCGATTCGTGGACTCTGATTATTCAGCATTTGGCATGAAATATTGTGAAAGATGAGACCTGGAGCTGGAGATTGGCCTCTCGTGCGATAATTCACGATGGAACAGTCCAAAACTAGAGTAAATTGAGTAAATACAAGATTAATTGAGAACCGGCCGCCTTGGCACTCCGCGTATGCTCCTCACTGCATGCCATCCTCCGTTTATGCGGAAGTGATGAGTGATATTAACAGCTCATGCAGTATCGTCAGGTATTATCGAGTATAGACAGAGTTAAAAAGGTTCTCTAATCTCCGTTATAGACTGTAGACTGTACGAGGTTTTGGTTGTTAGTGACCACCACGAAAAAATTGTATGTGTCAGTCAGCGTCTCTCAGAAATTTTGGTACACTCGAGAACAAGGTGAACCATGGCGTGAGGATAACTTTTGTTATCTTCACGCCATGAGGTGAACTGCAATGGGATGACGGTCAGTGACCGTTCGAGATCTGTCGTCTCCCTCGCACTCATGGGATAACCTATTAGGTGCGAGTGAGATGGGAGATCTCGAATGGCCACTCATGAGGTGAACTGCAATGGGATGACGGTCAGTGACCGTTCGAGATCTGTCGTCTCCCTCGCACTCATGGGATAACCTATTACGTGCGAGTGAGATGGGAGATCTCGAATGGCCGCTGACCGTCATCCCCCGTTGCAGTTCACCTTGTACCCGAGTGTACCTTCCCCGCGGGGTTTACCCCGAATATCGCGGGTATTAGGGCAAATGTATAGTGAAGCATATGAAGTGTAACGCTTTCCCCGCAAGGCCCCCGCAAGGCCCCCCCCGTCGTTCTCTCATTATGACAATGCAAATTCAATTAGTGATCAATCTCATTGGAGGCTCGACACTGAGTTAAAAAATATTTGCTCATGGGTTTTGAGTAATATTGATATTCCTAGAACAGTTGTTGGACCAATCAACCCACAATTAATTGCTGCAACCATATTTCACGTTATCTTGTGATGCAATTCTTGTTCGTGTAGAACGTAGAATGACGGTGAAGGGCAAGAAGGGCCCGTCAGACCCTCTCACTGTTCAATTCCCGACGCAGGAAGATTTAATTACTGCACAACCCGCATCTATCGGCGTTGAAGATTTTACCGATGAGCAGTTGGGATTGTTGAATATTACATCAGCCCACAAGATAGGTTATATGGTCCAAATATCAAGTGCATAGACCGGACTGAATACGAGATCATTGTCGTCTACTCAACCGATCGATGAGGAATACTACCCCGGATCCAAGTGGATCGAGGACAAAAGGAAAAATGAAGTCCAGACAGTGCTCAAAATTTATTGATCTTTCACCGCAATCACATGCAATAATAAACAGCTTTGAAATACTTGAAAATGACTTTGAAAGCGCATAATAAGTAGCGCATACAATGAAATTGCGATTTGTTTCGAGACATTATGCCAAATCATGACTTTTAGTCAAATTTTGATTTTTACAGGCAAAATTATGACTTATCTGTATCGATGGATGTCCAAACTGCTCAATCTTGTACTCATTCTTCATTGCCAGGCATGACTTGTGTTCGATTTGGCCTATTTGGGCATAAAGTATTGTACGAGCAATCGTGGCTCTGTCAAAATAACAATCATTTTGATTTGGCTCTTTCTAAATTGGAGCAACAAATCAATAATTCCGATCACGTGAAGGCAGAGATTTGTCTTAACATCCCAAGGGAAAGTACGTCTTCTGACTTCTTCACGAATCCTCTGGATGTCATCGATTCCCATGGCTCTTCTCGTGTGATATGTTTTTTCTAACATCCGTTCATCTCGATCATTTTTACGGCCGTTCGTTCTCCATCGGACAATCGCAGTCAGGATCTTAGAGTCCGACAAGCTAGCGCGTGTTGTAGTGCAAATCTGTCATCCCAATTGGATTGTAGAATTCTCTGAATCTGGAATTGCATCAAGACGAGAAATGGGCCTGATCAACCCTATTCTTGTCAATTCCCCCCCCCCCCCCGGGGTTCAATATAATGTTGAATTTTGTGGGCAATATCTCAATACTGACTTGCACAGTCCAAATTTTAAAGGTAATTGAGACCGCAATAAGACATTTGATGGTCGTAGGATCGATTGCGAATCCTAGTCTGAGCATGAGGTCGTGTCTGAGTTATCTCGTCCGACTAATAAAGCATTTTACCTCGTTTCTGCCAAGATCGAGACCGAGCTTCATGCTCATGATGAAGAGATGCAAATAGATAATTATACATATTTTTCTCTTCTCACCTATGCACAAGCGTTGTGCGAATACCAAAGTACCATTTTCAAGTACAATTCCCCAATTCAACATCGATCAAGCCTTGGAACGCACTATTGTCTGACGAAGCACATTTTTTGCCTAGATGCATAATGTTGCAGGTTTCAGTGTGCGTTAGCCTTGCAATGATCGTTAAATTTTCTGGTTCTCAAGATCTGACCTAGCATCTCAATTTGTTAGCTCGCCGCACAGAACCAATCTATCTACGCGGCTAGAGCAATCTAACCTTGATTTTGACGAGCTATTTCCGAACTTATCTAGTCGTGATATTGGACTCAAATTTTATACAACCCATGACCTTCGATCAGCAGATCAATCACTCTCAATCAATCCAAGGCCTATGAGGCCAATACAACCACATAGCGCCGTTACGTCGATTTTAGACCGAAAGACTTGCCTGGGAGGAGGCATAGCGAAATCATAAGCGCAGGAGCAGCCTTGTGCCCGTAGCAAGCATATACGTGCTACTGACTGCAACTGAAGATGGACATCGTTCCGGAGGAAGATTCGTCGAGAGAGAGAAGAATTGACCTCATCAAACCAAATAAACGTTCCAGTGTGTGAACATGGAATACAACAGACAATTTCTTCTCTAATGAGCCCAATTATTCAAGATGACCAATGACCATTCGAATTCACCGTGTTCTCGAGTAGAGATCAATAATAAGGTCAATTGACCATGATGAAATTCTTCAACTTTTGTACAATATTACAATATGCTTTGAGTTTGTTGTGAACTGATCTTTGTATAGTTAAATATGAAATTAATTCGTTTTGATTAGTATGATCGATGAGTAGTTTATTACCATTTATTAGGTATAAAAAATGGAATTTTTCCAATTTTTCCCAAGTTTTTCGATACTTGTTTAGTTCCTTAATATGATCCTGCGATCAAATTTTTGTTGTACTTCCATACTTGAATTTCTCAAATTGGAAGGAGGCCCGTTGACCAATTTCCGTAGTAGTAAGTACAAAGGTCTACGACCGATTTCTCCTAAATAGTTTTTCGATACGTTTGATTAGTCTTCAGATCGATCTTCCAATAAAATTATCATTATGTTACAAACCTCTTCCAATTTCAGATTAGGAAGAACACGGTCAGTGACTAATATCTGAAAAATTAAAAATTTCACCGAAAAGTGACATTCATTCTTCAAAATGTATAAAAAAAATGCCTAACCGGCATTTGAAAAATTTCTACTGGTTTTCATTTTGTGTGCCAATGTATCAAATTTTCGAAAAACAAGCCATGTTCGAATATAAGGTCTACGACCGAATAATCATGTGACAAAATAGTCAATTGATCATGATTTTAGATTCAACTACGTGCGCTATTTGTATGAAAAGTATGGATTGAGCGAAATATGGTATGATCTGAATGCACGAGGCGTACATACGAGACAAATGTCCGAAGTTTGATCAGTGTACTGTATGCAATGTATGATCAGAGTGCTGTATGCAATGAATGATTAGTGTACTGTATGCATAGTATAGTCTAGTGGTGACGGTCAATTCAAGAGACCTAGTGGTTTAGTGAAACCAAGTGATTTCTCTGTGGCACAATAGTGCAGGACAGTGCAGTGGAAAGATGTTCTCCAGTGATCTATGATCCAGAATTCGTACGAATAATTGCGTGATACGGTGGATTTTATGTCCGTATGAATGAGTACCCAACCGTTTTTTGAAGAAATCGTATCCACTTCTGATATCAAATCTTTCTTTCCCCAAAAAACTACATGAATAATTCTTAATGAATATCAACTTCTTATTTTCATCACTGAATTGGTCCATTTCCTAGATTGGCCCAGATTGAGAGAGGGTAGTTCTCGAGCTGGTACGCCAGCCGGCTACCCAGCGTCTGGGGAAGGGGTGTGACGGCTGAGTAATGCCGTCCCCTCTCTCCCGGAACAATTTATCGGTCTAATATAATTTTATGTTACAGCTGGGGCAAGTAACAAGGAGAGGACTTTTCAAGGTAAGAGAGAGAGAGAGAGAGGGATGGCACACCAAAAGAGTGAGATAGAGTCGCATGGACCGTAGCTTGTGACAGATACTACTAAGCTATTCTCCCCCACGCTCCCCTCCCCTTGCGTTCTTCCAAACTGCCGCTGTGCCAGCCGGCAGACTACCATCGTCATGAGGGAGAGCACGTGTCGGAGCTCGCTCTAGTTTTCGTGCCCCGTTTTTCTCTTCCGCGCGTAACCTCGTCACCGTTTTACTAGTCTCGGTGCGCGCGTGATAACCTGGTGCAACGGTCTCGTGACAGGCCCTGCAGACCTGTAGCACATTCGACGAGCCCGGGCTTCGAGGGTCTCCTGACCGTGCCCGGTCAAGCTGCCGGTAGCCCTCGGCCAAGCGTGGCTCATATATACTTCTGCCCTCGTGGACATCTCCGTCGCCGCTAAGTCGACCATTCTGTAAGTACCAGATCGATCTCCTTTTTTTTTTTTCTTTTTTTTTTTTTAAGGTGGTTGTAGGGCGAATACGCTGCGACGTACGAAGGAGAGGTACCGGTCAGCCAAACACGGCTGACCAGCACCTCCTAAACAGTCCCTGGCTGGAATCCGCATCGATACGGCCATCCGAACCGGGTAAACCCTCTCTTCTTTCTCCGTTGGCGCCGGCCATTGGACAAGGGAGAGATCCACCAACTTACCAATCCGGCCCCGGCACCGCGTGAGCATTACTTCAGGGCCGGCGGCGTCTCGCGCTCAGGATCGAGCGTCTCTCTTCTCACGACTCGCAGGTGTTGTTTCCCTTCCTTCGATCTTCTTCCATCTCTTCATTCTTCATTCTTCTTTCTTCTCTCTTCGATCTCCGATCTTCTCTCTTCTTCCTTCCCTCTTCAGTCCATCATATTCTTCCTGGAACCATTTGGACCTCTTCTGTTTAAATCGGCAGGTTTACTGTAATTCACCGGCATCGAGGCGCCTCACCTCCCTCTCTTTCTCCTCCTTACGGGTCATCACCAGCTTGATGTATCCGGTAACTCTATCCCATGTCTCCTGGTTGCGAAGTAAGTACGGGACGAGGTTGTCAGGTGTCAGTTGAGCACCCAGCCATCCTTCCAACTCGGCGCGCTCTCTTTGTGTGTCGCTGCACGTGAACAGGGCGTGTTCAGCGTCATCCCAGTTGTCCCCGCATGACTGGCATGCTGGGGATGTCCTCTTCTTGAACTGGGTCAGATAGGCACCGAAGCAACCGTGGTCACTCTGTGCTTGCGTCGTCCAGTAATCTATCTCTCCGTGGGTGCGTTCCGTCCATTTGGCTACGTCACGGATCACCCGGTGCGTCCGTCTGCCATTTGCAAATGACGAATCCCACTCAGTTTGCCAATGCTCACTCAAGGGTGGTTTCCTTCTCGTTGTCGCGGATGATCTCCTTCATCGTTGGAGTGAGTACTCGTTCGGCTCCGATCACTTTCTGGCGGTCCCAGATCCTCACTCGCTCCGCGACGAGCAAGTGGATGGGCGGTGTACTCGCCAATACGTAAGCCGCATCTCCTGACACGGTGCGGTAGGCACGGATACTTCTCAGGGCCGCTCTCTGGTGGACAGGCCCCATCTTCTTCTCGATGATGGTCTTCTCTACTCTCTTTCCCCACACGGGTGCACCGTAGAGCATGATAGAGGTGCTGACGGTGTTGAGAAGTGCGCGCCTCTTTTCCTTGGGTCCTCCGATATTCGGCATCAGCCGCTGAAGCGCCGCACCAACCCTGCTCGCTTTCTGGGTGGCCTCCTGGATGTGCTTCTTGAACGACCACTTGTCGTCAAGCCATACGCCGAGGTATTTCAGCTCTGTCTTGCGTGGGATCTCTTGCCCGTTGATGTAGAAGTGGGGCAAGTCAAACTTCCTGCGTCTTGTGACCACGATTGCTTCGCACTTCTTGACAGCAAGCTCTAGGAGCCTGCTGATCATCCACTCGTAGACTCGGGCCAGCGCCTCGTTTGCGCGTCTACCCAAGACTTCCTCGTTGTCGGACCAGACTATGAGCCCCGCGTCGTCCGCGAAAGCCACTATTATCACTCCTTCGGTCAGTTCAATAGACAGTAAACTTTCGTACTGGGTGTTCCAGTTGAACGGCCCGGAAACCGATCCCTGTCCAATTCCGGCGGACAGTTCCCGGATCTCTTGTCCCTCGTCGGTGTCGTACACGAGTGTCCTGTTCCGCAGATAGTCACTCGTGATGGCTAGTAGATAGGGCGGCACTTTACCTGCTTGGGATTGATAGACTCGCTCCCAGCTCACGCAGTTGAACGCGTTCTTTATGTCCAACGCAATAATGGCAGAGAATCCTCCTCTTCCTTGGTATGGGTTCCCTACCGACGCTTGAACCCGTTCTTGGACCTCCTCGTACGCGTGCACAGTGCTTCGTCCCTTCCGGAACCCAAACTGCATTGGTGATAGCCCGCCGCTCTCTTCGTAGGCTTTTTCCACCCTGTTGAGCACCATCCTCTCGTACATGTTCCCGATATTGTCGAGCATGCTGAGAGGGCATTGACCTCCTTGACCTTTAGGTATCAGGACCAGCTTCTGGCGTTTCCACTTATCCGGGAAATTTCCCGCGCTCAGACAGATGTTGAAGAGGTCGAGGAGTAAATCTGGCTTGTATTTGAAAACCAGTTTCAGAGCCTCGTTTGGAATGTCGTCCAGGCCAGGGGCCTTGCCATTTGGCAGTCTCTTCGCCACTATGAGTAGTTCTTGCATAGTGAAGAGCGGGATGGGGTCGTCGCTCTCTGGAGGGAATGTGAGTCTGGGTTCTCCTGCTGGGAAGAGGTCTTCCATGATGCTGCGCAAGGTAGCTGCATCAGTCGGTGCTGGGTTGCCCCTCCGGGGTCGGACCTTGGACATGACCACGCGGTATGGCGTACCCCACGGGTCTCCATTAACCATGTCGCACAATTCACCCCAGCACTTCTCTTTGCTTCTCCGGATGGCTAGAACGAGAGCCTTCTTTGCTTCTCTGTACGCCCTATCATCTTCCGCCAGCGATGGTCGTTGCAGCTTCCTTGATCGCCACGCGGTTCTCCTTTTCTTATCGCTCGTTCTCCGTAGGGCTTTCATCTCGTCGGTGATCCAGTACTCTGGTTTCCTCCAAAAGCATGATGTTGTCTTGCGAGGCATCGATGCGTCACAAGCTCTTGTGATGGTGGTCGTCACCATATCCACAGCCTCGTCCGCGGTGATGTTCATCGGGAGATCTTCGGCTGTTCCTATCGATTCCCGGAATTTTCCCTCATCCAGCTTGCGTACCTGCCACCCCGTCGGTCGCGGTCTGCGTGTCGTCTGTCTCTGTCTGTCAGTCCTAAGCCGAAACCGAATATGTCGATGGTCACTCAATGTTTCCGTGTCCAGAACCTCCCACGATGTCATACGTCCCATGAGCGACGGGCTCATGAACGTCAGGTCGAGGACCAAAGACGAACCTCCCTCCCTGGACCGAGTGTCGTGTCGGTAGTAGGTGATAACCCCCATCTCGTTCGCGAGCACTAATCCCAATGCCTCCATGGCATCAGCGAGTATTACCCCCCGTCTATCACGCGGCCCCCCGCTCCAAGTCGGTTCCTTGGAGTTGAAATCCCCCGCGATTATAACTGGGCCCCCATTTTAACGTGAGGAATAAGTTTTACCCCGTATGCTTCCCTTGCGAAACTGGAGATCATCCTCGATCGTTATTCGAGAGTTGTGTCCTATAGGCCCTGTCGGTAATTGCAAGTATTGTTGACATGTACGAGCACACATGAGGTCAGTAATGGGGTGCTGGAGTGTTGAAAACTGCGAAGCCCAGTATTTGATGGTTCTTGCATGGTTCTGGCAAGAAATGGTCCTACCCACCGCAGAGAACAGAAAATAAGACTGCCACCACCACCAAAGTTTCCGAGGGATTTTTCAAAAACTTGAGATTTGATGATGAGTCAATTGCAAGATTACTATTATAGACTCAAATTTTTTGCTTTTCTCAAAATGACTAGGCTTGCTCACTAGAAATTACTCGCAAGACATATGTATGTAGAAACAACGGAAAGAAATCAGTTCTTTTCATGGTAGACCAAGAAGTCTGAGAGAATCGATGCACTTGTAATGAGCTATCCCGTGCTCTTCGATTTTTTGCTTAACCATAGAACGGATTGGATTTTTCCGTTGTCACTGCATGCTTATAATTTGCGAGTAATCTCTTGTGAGCAAGTTGAGAAAAGAAAATATTCCATGTCTATGATAATGAATCCTGCGATTGACTATCACGATATCTCAAGTGTTTAAAAAATCTTTCGGAAAAGTTGGTGGTTGCAACAGTATTTTCTACGGTGTGTGAAGAAATTTTTCATCATAACCATGAGAGAATCATCAAACTCTGATGGGCTCTGCAGTTTTGGAGACATCAACAACCTATCACTCGACTGATGTGTACTCTCAAATTTCAATAATTCTCGCAGTCACCAACAGTGCTAATGGGATACGTTGAGAACGTCACGCTCGAGTACGATCTCCAGTTCCATTAGGGAAACATCGGGGGAAGAAATTATTTTTCGCGTTGAAATAAAATTTAATCGTTGCCACTGCATCTGTTGCAGTTCTTGCCCATATATTTTAAGAGATTAGACTTGAGAAAACTGGACTCGTAGTTCCTGTTGACTTTGATGATTAATTACAGGCCAAGGAACTTGGGTTTCAAATCCTGGAGAGTGATCATTTCGACAAACGCAGCAAAAATCGGAAAAATCGATTTTATTTCGAAAACCCCGAGCGGATGATTTTGATTCTTGTTGAAAATTGTTCCTGAAACATCCCCAGTACATATCCCACAGTAATATCCCATGTTCCCGCACCTTCGACTATTTGCCCCTTTGACTCGCCGTGTTGTGAATATTCATCCTCTTTTCATTACTTTATTAAAGCTTCGGTTCTTAAATTAACTTCATGCTTTGGTCATTTGACCTTTCCCTCATACATAAGTACAGAATACGAACCCACAAAATATTGAACCAGGCTATGCCTGGATATGACGGAATGAATTCCCTCATACATGGACCGTACAATGATTTTCTTATTCATCTTCGACGCTGAAACTGAATTCGACCTCAGATTTGCCCCTTCGCGTCAGGATTTTTTTTTGGATTGATAGAAACCGATTCTCTAAAAAACAGCGTTTTTTTACGAGTTTTGCTAATCTTTTGAATTGAAGGGCTCTTAGCCAGGGAGTAATGATGGGTCGAAATGCATATGAAAATATGTTTTCCTACGTATTTTGACTCGCTGAACACGACCCCGGGGTATATAGAGCGCTATATCCTAACCTTGGAAACGTATGAGCTCATTGGTTCATCTTGTGTTAGGAAGAAAAGTCCAATTTGGCAATAAATCTTCAAAAAATCATAAGGCGGGCTAAAATGGATCAAATTAGACGTTCGACCTCGCATTTTTTTCATTATGTAACATACTCCAAGGGAATAATTCGTCCAATAACCGTAGAGGCATTGGTTTAATGACAGGAATTTTTTCCGACGTAATTTTGATCAATTCTCATGGCAACATACGCCTGGAGTGCATGGATTCTATAGTATCACAGTTTATCAACTCAAATTAAGTGCAAAAAAGCGTCAATGCATGCCGAAGAGATCGGTAGAACTCCTCAGAGTGTATCATTCCATCGATAAATGCAAGCATGAACTCGAAGCTTTCTCCTACACTCGTAACGCTTCCTCAATCCTGGGCTTCAGAATCCTGCCGCTCGGTGGCATACTAAGTTCTCGTCCACTACATCAGATTGGTAGGGTACTGGACATATACCAGTGTCTCGGTGTGCCCCTGGTTCACTACAGTTTCACTCCAATATTGTGGTGAGCCCCTCTGGGAGGTGAACCACTTCACTCAGCTGCTGTGCAGAGTAACAAATCGAAAAGTCGAGTCTTTCGATCATATATAGCATAGAGCTCGAGATATAGATCCGCTACTTATGGAAGGCAGTGACGTTGCCTGTCAAGTTGGAGCGTAGGCCCATTCACTGTACAGAGCACTACTATCGTCAAGACTTGATTGAAGACTCACAGAAACATGTCTCGCCAATACCAGTGTCTTAATGCTCCGAGCAAATTTTGCTATGTGTGCAGCGAGTACATGTTTGAAAAAGTCAAGCGCAACTTCACATCTGCGCTGCAAAAGGATTATGAGGACTATTTTGGTCTCAAGCCTGAGAATGTGATCGAACCCTGGACTCTTAATCACATTTGTCTCAGTTCTTTCATCAGATTAGTGCCACAGACTCCTCAAAATCTTCATTTTTCAATGCTTACCCTGTGGAGAGAACAGAGAGACCATGTTAGTGACGGTCACTTCTGTTTGACTCGGGTGACAGGATATTCTCCGAAAACTAGATACTTGATCGAATATCCAGTTATGACTTCGGTGATGAAACCCATCCCGGGTACACCCACGCATCGAGCTACTGTTTCAACCCAAGGTGTTGAGATGCAAGATTCGCAGCCGTCGTCGGAAAGTCAGGCAACCAGTTCTCAACACTCCACCTTCAATTTCGGACAGGAGCTTAACAAACCCATTCTCTTCCGTAGAAAAAAGCTCAACGATGCGATCAGAGATTTAGATCTCTCAAAGTTCAAAGCAGAACTTGCAGCTTCTCAACTGAAAGAAATGAATCTTCTCGAAGAAGGAGCTCGCATCACTCATTTCAGGGATCGGGAATTAGAATCGAGAGTTTATTTTACTGAGAGGGACGGAGACCTATACTGCTGTGATATTGGAGGTCTCTTTGCTGAACTTCAATACGAGCACGTAGCTAATGCATTGCGTCTCTTCATCGATTCCAACAAAACCAGTTTGAAAGCTGTTTTACTGCATGATGGGAATGAAAAACCTTCCTGTTCAGTTTTTTACGGCACGCAGACCAAAGAGAATCGTACAAACGTTAAAAATCTTCTCGGAAAGATTAGTACGAACGATACAATTGGAATTCATGTAGTGATCTCAAAATGGTAAGCATCGCCCTCGGGTTACGGTTGGGATATACAAAATATTTGTGTTTTCTTTGTGAATTGGACTCTCGGAATGTGACTGATCATTACACGAGGGAAGATTGGCATAGAAGAGAACATGTTGTACCGGGGGTAAAGAACGCTATTGCTGAGCCATCAATTGACCCACAATAAGTTTTCCTACCTCCACTCTACGTCAAACTAGGACTAGTCAAAAGCTTCATCAAAAAGATGGATAAGACTTCAGGGGGATTCCTTTACCCCAAAGAAAAGTTCCCGCATATATCCGATGCAAAATTGAAAGAGAGCGTATTGGTCGGCCCCGATATTAGGAAACTGATACTTGATCGCTCATTTGATTTAAAAATTGTAGGAATCGAACTAGAAACGTGGAAATCGGTGAAAGATGTCATAACAAATTTTTTAGGAAACAGGAAATCTGAGGATTATGAGATGTTGGTGGAAAATATGTTGTTGAATTTCGAGGGGAGTCATTATGAGTCTGAAAATCCATTTGTTGGATTCTCACTTGGATTTGTTCCCCGAAAATCTTGGAACAGTAAGTGATGAACACGGCGAGAGGTTCCATCAAGATATATCTGAGTTAGAAAAAAGATATGATAGAGATGATCCAAATACGCTGGCTGACAACTGTTGGTTCCTGCTTTCCCAAGACTCCAGTTTACATAAGAAAAAGGCAGCCAGAGAAACATTCTCAGGATTCAAGAAGATTTTCGAGAATGTTCATTCGATTCAAACTCAATGAGAATCTGAATTCATATTTCATTGCCTTTATTTTCAGTAGATGTACTCTGATACTATAGAATCCATGCACTCCAGGCGTTTGTTCACGTTGCCATGGAAATTGGTCAAAATCACGTCAAAAATACCTGGCATCAAACCAATGCCTCTACGGTTATTGGACGAATTGTTCCCTCAAGGTATGTTACATAACAAAGGAAATGCGAGGTCGAACGTCTAATTTGGTCCCTTCTAGCCCGTTTCATGATTTTTTGAAGATTTATCGCAAAATGAGACTCTTTTCCTAATACCAGGTGGACCAATAAGCTCATACGGCTTCAAGGTTGAGATATAGCGCTCTATATACACCAGGATCGTGTTCAGCGGGTCAAAATACGTAGGAAAATATATTCCGATATGCATTCTGACCCATCTCTACTCCCTGGCTATGAGACCTCCAATTTACAAAATTAGCGAATCTCGTGAAACACACTTTTTTGGAGAATCAGATTTTCTCAATTTAAAAAAAATCCTGACGTGTAGGCGCAAATCTGAGGTCGGATTCGGTTTCAGCGTCGGAAAATACATAAGAAAATCATTGTCCGATCCATGCATTATTTCAGACCCAAAATTTTGTTGCGCAGTGTAATCGTATCACCTGATCCAATGGGCCATACAGTCAAGTAATCCAGGTGATCCAGTCACCTGATCCAATCAGGTGACGAGGTCGGGTAATCCTTTTTTTCCCGGGCTAAGACTGCAATTCTTGACCTAAGAACTGCTTTTTCGTGCAAGTGAGGGTACCAATCTTCCAAATTACTTGGATGACCTCTGAAACATAGAGGTATGAGTTCAGACAATGCCCGAACATTATCTACAGATATTCTACATCCGATATACGTTGAGAATCGATGTTTCTCCCATGGAATAGCATTCTACCTAGGTCTTCCGCAATAGTCGATAATTTATCGTTATTATATCGTGATATCAATCATTTCGATATCGATATAAATATCGATATGTCAGATTTCCGAACAGATCAATGAAGATATGAGTTGACCAATAAGAATTATCGACCGACATTTAATCGCAATATATTGCGATGATGTCGATATCGATGCCAATTCTGCTATTCTGCTTCCTGTAAAGAAAAAGCTTTGTTTTCACCCCAACGAACATTTGATTGAATTTTTCATTGAAACCAACATATCCTTCAACAAAATTGCTTTTATCTGAGAAAGCCTTAGACCATTATATTCCTCTCGCAAAAATCGATCAATTGTAGGCAATACTTCTGCTCCCAATGACCTCCCAAATCTGTCAAAGATTCATCCTTGCGCCCCTCTGTCCGTGTTTGTATGTGTGTGTGTTGTTTTATACCGGACACGCTTCCTCTTTTGAAGTTTACCTTATCAACTTTTGGCTTCCTACAAGTTGTACAGAATCTAATTTCTGAGAGCATAGTGATTTGGCACCATTCGGCTCGGAATCAAATTTGATCCATGGAGTTTTCAAAGCAAAATTGCTCAAATTTTGACTCGTAATACATGAATATCCCTCCCTAACACGGTCTCAACGCGAATTGAGTCACCTAAACTGAGATTTCTCCTGCTTGATCGATTGATTGGTTAATACCGGATTTTAATTCAATCTTTATAGATCTCAAATCCCGGAAGAAATCGAAATTCCCAGTGAAAACTTTATTTTAATCATTTACAAACCCACTGCATCGGAAATCCGTCTCAACCAAACGATGTATATTGTGCAAGAAGCCTCAGTCTAAATGGCATTAATCCCTTTCAAAAGCTTCCTCTAAAAGATAACTCAAAAAATAGTAGAAAATCCTCATTAATATTCATTTTTTCCTCGTATCATCCTTTACGACTCACTCATCTCAGTTTTAATGACCTAAAGACTTACTCATACGCGATTCTGAATCGGTTGGTTGATACAAAATTCTCTCAACATCCGTCAAACACTATTTCAATGAAGGTTTTTTGGGGAATGTAAATTTTCACCGAAAACCCCATTTTAATCATGTTCAAAACCACTGCATCGAAATTCTGTCCCAACCAAACAATACACGGTAGGTCGGCAAGCCGAAGAAGTGAGGAAGGTGCGTGAACATAAGTGAAAAAGGTGCGTGAACATGGATTTGTCTTGATGGATATGTTCTAGGGTGATTTCGCGGTCATTTTCCAATAAGAATAGAAAAGTTCTGTAGTGGATTTCGGAGAACAATCGATTTTTCTGAATTTTGTCTCTCTTCGTGTAAGGATAATCGAGTTTTCTCCCCATTTGTATTTGTTTCTTATACTCGAATGAATTCCAAAAAATTGTTGGGGTATTTCCTATCGATGCAGTATGGTGTCATAATTTGGACCTGATGTACAACCTGTTTCAGAATTCGCGTACACCCCGATAAAATTAGGTAGCGGTGATTTTGTTATTTTGATTGGTGAGATCGAGAGATTTTGTTACGGTTTCCTGAGTTTGTAACTGTCGTGTGAAAAAACGTATTTTTTGGCGTTATGTCAGTAACGCTTGGTGTGTAATGCTTAACGGCTAGCATTACACTAAAGCGTTACATTGTGTATTCTGCTTGGTTATGGCTCGGAGGGGTGTGTTTTTCGGCTGCTCTTGTGTTGATTGTGAACCGTGATTATTTTGCGCGAGCTGTTGGTGTCGGGAAATTAAAAATTAATTAGGTGTGCTGTGCGTGTTGGGGCGTTCGCGTTTCTGTGAGAGCCGTGTCTTCGGCGGGTGCGGTGGCAGCGGCATTGCATAATTCCATGCGCGCTTCTGCAGAGGCAACGACGCAGTGCTTTTCGCGTTCGAGATTGAATTTTTGTGTTGTGGGAGTCGCGGAGAGTGTTGTTGAATAATAAGGTGTGTGGAATAATGTTGTGTGGCATGCGTGTCGAGAGCCGACAAACAGACAACCGTGGCCTTGGCCTTGGCCGCTGCAGCAGAAGGTGGGCATGCCGTATCGTAGCAGAAATCTGGTAGCAGATAACGCGGTACAGATGATGCGATGTGTCTGCTGCGGGCCATGTTTTCGGTGCACCAATTGCATGGCCCGCGACCGGCTTATGCGAGATGATGCCACGTGCTTGTGTTGTGTTCAATTTTTTTCGTCGTTCGAGGAGCATTCCTGTCGAATCGCCTCGTTGGGAATGTTTATTTTCTGCTGTGATGCATGGCTTGAGCTGTCGTCCGCGGAGGCTCAGTGCGGACAAGGTAGCGGACTCAATGCGGATCGAGCTATTTTAAGTTCTCCGAGTGACCCTTTTGCTCGCAAGAGGTCATGCCTCATTTTTTCACTTAGGCTAGGGGATTAGCTGATTCAATCGACCTGATTTGGAGTTTCGTCAGTGATCCTCTACTTAAGTGCCAGAGATTAGTGCTGTTGAGGTGAGTCAATGGAGTTGGGTTTCGCGTACGAGATAAATCGTAAGATACGTCACATCATTTTTTGCGCGCGCTCAATTACTGAATAATCGCGTTTGTAAGAAATTGTACTGATCCCGTTTTTTTTCTTTCCTTTTCAATATGAGCCTCGCGTACGCTATGGTCTAACTCGCTCATGCACGACAGCGATTTCAGCGTCAACCATAACATTTTAGTTCATACTCGCGTATGCTAATTTCGACAATTTATCAGGTGTTCATTTTCCCTTTCCGCAGTGCAGATCATCTTTTGGGTAATTCGCATGAACGGAGATGATGGTTCACACTATGATTTTACCTATGTAAACAACGTGAAATAACTCTTTCACTTTATCTCTTGATAAACTCCGGGGCTTTTCCTCCAACACAAAGTCTCGTATTGTGAACTTGAGAGATTCGTCGCCCTGTGGAATATCGATGATTGTTACTCCACGCGTGACGATGTCCACTGTAGTGCCCGCGAGAAGCTTCTTTCGCGTACGCTGAATTTCCCAGATAGGAAGAAAGAGACCTTTTTCTCGTAATCGTATAATTGAGAAGCTGACAAAGTATCTGGAGAAAGTGGGAAATTTCCGTGTGCGCGGGTGACTTTCCTCTTCGCGCATGCGACAGTTTCCATTCTCTAACTTATCTGTCGAGGTAATTTCGAATTTCGCGCGCGCTATGTGAGTAATTTTTGCGTACGCGAAAGATATCAATCCAAGCTCGACCGCCACAAGTTTCGAACTTTTGCGTGCTGAAGTGAAAAATCTTTGTGAACACGAAATTTTCCCAACCTGTACTCGTTTGGGCCGAATTTTGGATTACCGCGCACGCGGAAAATTTTCCGGCCTCCAGTGACCTGGTCCGAGTTTCGGATCTTCGCGTGCAAATAGCGATCGCTCACGAAAATTCAACACTTTCCCGGATCTCTGAGCTTTCTCCAATACCACTGTGAAATTCGTCATTGCCCGTCATAATCAACTATCACGATGCTTCGCTATCTATGAGACTGAGTATGACAACAATAGGGTACCAACATTCCTGATGCACGAAAATTGTTGTCCAACAATCATTCGAATTGATTAGTAATTATTGAAGGATATGCTCAGCTCCTCGTCGGACAGCCAGACCCGATGCGGAGAGCCTCAGACCCTGCAGCGGCTGCGCATATTTTGCATTTAAGTTGCACGGACTTCATTCTGCCGTTGCGATGAGTGAGCCTCTAGAACCACAGGAAAATTCGGAGATCGAGATTTCTCAGGCCTAAAAATGGCATCAATCGAAAATTCGAATTTCGCGTTGAGAACGCATGAGCTCAGTTCGTCGTCGCACAGCCCAACACGATCCGCGTTGGGCTCACACCCTGCAGCGGCTGCGCATGTTTTGATTGACACTTGCTCAAGCTCTTCAGAAGCGTTTTACTGGTTTAATTCCGAGTTGGATCGAAAGTTGTGGTTCAAGAATATCGACATATTTTCAAGATTATTCTACCTTTGGTCTCTATGGCTCTAATACCACTAAAAAATTCGTCATCGCCAGTCATAATCAAGAATCACGACGCTTCGCTATCCATGAAACTGAGTATTACAAGAATAGGGAGCCAACGTTCCTGACGCACAAAAATTGTTGTCTAACACTCATACGGATTGATTAGGAATTATTAAAGCATATGCTCAGCTCCTCGTCGGACAGCCAGACCCGATGCGGAGAGCCTCAGACCCTGCAGCGGCTGCGCATGTTTTGCATTCGAAATGCACGGACTCCATTCTGCCGTTGCGATGAGTAAGCTCCTAGAACCACAAGAAATTTGGGAGATCAAGATTTCTCAGGCGTGGAAATGACATCAGACGAAGATTCAAATTTCGCGTTGATAACGCATGAGCTGAGCTCGTCGTCGCACATCCCAACACGATGCGCGTTGGGCTTACACCCTGCAGCGGCTGCGCATGTTTTGCATTTGAGTTGCACGGACTCCATCCTGCCGTTGCGATGGGTGAGCTTCCAGAACCACAGGAAAACTGGGAGATCAAGATTGCTCGGGCCTAAAAATGGCATCAATCGAAAATCCGAATTTAGCGTTGAGAACGCATGAGCTCAGTTCGTCGTCGCACAGCCCAACACGATCCGCGTTGGGCTCACACCCTGCAGCGGCTGCGCATGTTTTGATTGACACTTGCTCAAGCTCTTCTGAAGCGTTTTACTGGTTTAATTCCGAGTTGGATCGAAAGTTGTGGTTCTGAACACTCGACATATTTCCAAGATTATTCTACCTTTGGTCTCTATGTCTCCCAAACGACAAGGAAAATTCGACTTTATTCTGCTGTTGCTTTGAGTGAGCTTATACAAACACAGGAAAACTATAGGCGATCAAGATTCCTGAAGCACGAAGAACGGCATCGGACAGGAAGTCGATTTCCACATTGATAACGCATGAGCTCAGCTCCTCAGACCCTGCAGCGTCTGCGCATGTTTTGCATGACACTTGTCCAAGCTCTTCTGGAGCTATCTACTGGTTTCGTTCTGAATTTGATCGAAGGTTGTGGTTCTGACCATTCGACATATTTCCAAGATTATTCTACCTTTGGTCTCTATGTCTCTGAAACTACAAGGAAAATTTGACTTTATTCTGCTGTTGCGATGAGTGAGCTTGTAGAACCGCAGGAAAACTAGGCGATCAAGATTTCTGAAGCACAAAAACTGGCATCGGACGGAAAGTCGATTTTCACGATGATAACGTATGAGCTCAGCTCCTCAGACCCTGCAGCGGCTGCTCATGTTTTGCATTTGAGTTGCAAGGACTCCATCCTGCAGTTGCGATGAGTGAGCTTCCAGAACCACAGGAAAATTGGGAGATCAACATTGCTCGGGGCTAAAAATGATATCAATCGAAAATTCGAATTTCGCGTTGATAACGCATGAGCTCAGCTCGTCGTCGCACAGCCCAAAACGATGCGCGTTGGGCTCACATCCTGTAGCGGCTGCGCATGTTTTGCATGACACTTGCCCAAGCTCTTCTGGAGCGTTCTACTGGTTTCGTTCTGAATTTGATCGAAGGTTGTGGTTCTGAACATTTGACATATTTCCAAGATTATTCCACCTTTGGTCTCTATGTCTCCGAAACGACAAGGAAAATTCGACTTCATTCTGCTGTTGCTTTGAGTGAGCTTATACAACCACAGGAAAACTATAGGCGATCAAGATTGCTGAAGCACAAAGAACGGCATCGGAAAGAAAGTCGATATTCACATTGATAACGCATGAGCTCAGCTCCTCAGACCCTGCAGCGTCTGCGCATGTTTTGCATGACACTTGCCCAAGCTCTTCTGGAGCGTTCTACTGGTTTCGTTCTGAATTTGATCGAAGGTTGTGGTTCTGAACATTCGACATATTTCCAAGATTATTCTACCTTTGGTCTCTATGTCTCCGAAACTACAAGGAAAATTCGACTTTATTCTGCTGTTGCTTTGAGTGAGCTTATACAACCACAGGAAAACTATAGTCGATCAAGATTCCTGAGGCACGAAGAACGGCATCGGACAGGAAGTCGATTTTCACATTGATAACGCATGAGCTCAGCTCCTCAGACCCTGCAGCGTCTGCGCATGTTTTGCATGACACTTGTCCAAGCTCTTCTGGAGCTATCTACTGGTTTCGTTCTGAATTTGATCGAAGGTTGTGGTTCTGACCATTCGACATATTTTCAAGATTATTCTACCTTTGGTCTCTATGTCTCCGAAACTACAAGGAAAATTCGGTCCCATTCTGCCATTGCGATGAGTGAGCTTGTAGAACCGCAGGGAAACTAGGCGATCAAGATTTCTGAAGCACAAGAACTGGCATCGGACGGAAAGTCGATTTTCACATTGATAACGTACGAGCTCAGCTCCTCAGACCCTGCAGCGGCTGCGCATGTTTTGCATTTGAGTTGCACGGACTCCATCCTGTCGTTGCGTTGAGTGAGCTTCCAGAACCACAGGAAAATTGGGAGATCAAGATTGCTCGGGCCTAAAAATGGCATCAATCGAAAATTCGAATTTCGCGTTGATAACGCATGAGTTCAGCTCGTCGTCGCACAGCCCAAAACGATGCGCGTTGGGCTCACATCCTGTAGCGGCTGCGCATGTTTTGCATGACACTTGCCCAAGCTCTTCTGGAGCGTTCTACTGGTTTCGTTCTGAATTTGATCGAAGGTTGTGGTTCTGAACATTTGACATATTTCCAAGATTATTCCACCTTTGGTCTCTATGTCTCCGAAACGACAAGGAAAATTCGACTTTATTCTGCTGTTGCGATGAGTGAGCTTGTAGAACCGCAGGAAAACTAGGCGATCAAGATTTCTGAAGCACAAAAACTGGCATCGGACGGAAAGTCGATTTTCACATTGATAACGTATGAGCTCAGCTCCTCAGACCCTGCAGCGTCTGCGCATGTTTTGCATGACACTTGCCCAAGCTCTCCTGGGGCATTCTACTGGTTTCGCTCTGAATACGATCGGAGGTTGTGGTTCTGAACATTCGACATATTTTCAAGATTATTCTACCTTTGGTCTCTATGTCTCCGAAACTACAAGGAAAATTCGGTCCTATTCTGCCATTGCGATGAGTGAGCTTGTAGAACCGCCGGGAAACTAGGCGATCAAGATTTCTGAAGCACAAGAACTGGCATCGGACGGAAAGTCGATTTTCACATTGATAACGTACGAGCTCAGCTCCTCAGACCCTGCAGCGGCTGCGCATGTTTTGCATTTGAGTTGCACGGACTCCATCCTGTCGTTGCGTTGAGTGAGCTTCCAGAACCACAGGAAAATTGGGAGATCAAGATTGCTCGGGCCTAAAAATGGCATCAATCGAAAATTCGAATTTCGCGTTGATAACGCATGAGTTCAGCTCGTCGTCGCACAGCCCAAAACGATGCGCGTTGGGCTCACATCCTGTAGCGGCTGCGCATGTTTTGCATGACACTTGCCCAAGCTCTTCTGGAGCGTTCTACTGGTTTCGTTCTGAATTTGATCGAAGGTTGTGGTTCTGAACATTTGACATATTTCCAAGATTATTCCACCTTTGGTCTCTATGTCTCCGAAACGACAAGGAAAATTCGACTTCATTCTGCTGTTGCTTTGAGTGAGCTTATACAACCACAGGAAAACTATAGGCGATCAAGATTGCTGAAGCACAAAGAACGGCATCGGAAAGAAAGTCGATATTCACATTGATAACGCATGAGCTCAGCTCCTCAGACCCTGCAGCGTCTGCGCATGTTTTGCATGACACTTGCCCAAGCTCTTCTGGAGCGTTCTACTGGTTTCGTTCTGAATTTGATCGAAGGTTGTGGTTCTGAACATTCGACATATTTCCAAGATTATTCTACCTTTGGTCTCTATGTCTCCGAAACTACAAGGAAAATTCGACTTTATTCTGCTGTTGCGATGAGTGAGCTTATACAACCACAGGAAAACTATAGGCGATCAAGATTGCTGAAGCACAAAGAACGGCATCGGAAAGAAAGTCGATATTCACATTGATAACGCATGAGCTCAGCTCCTCAGACCCTGCAGCGTCTGCGCATGTTTTGCATGACACTTGCCCAAGCTCTTCTGGAGCGTTCTACTGGTTTCGTTCTGAATTTGATCGAAGGTTGTGGTTCTGAACATTCGACATATTTCCAAGATTATTCTACTTTTGGTCTCTATGTCTCCGAAACTACAAGGAAAATTCGACTTTATTCTGCCGTTGCGAAGAGTGAGCTTGTAGAACCGCAGGAAAACTAGGCGATCAAGATTTCTGAAGCACAAAAACTGGCATCGGACGGAAAGTCGATTTTCACATTGATAACGTATGAGCTCAGCTCCTCAGACCCTGCAGCGTCTGCGCATGTTTTGCATGAAACTTGCCCAAGCTCTCCTGGGGCGTTCTACTGGTTTCGCTCTGAATACGATCGGAGGTTGTGGTTCTGAACATTCGACATATTTTCAAGATTATTCTACCTTTGGTCTCTATGTCTCCGAAACTACAAGGAAAATTCGGTCCTATTCTGCCATTGCGATGAGTGAGCTTGTAGAACCGCAGGGAAACTAGGCGATCAAGATTTCTGAAGCACAAGAACTGGCATCGGACGGAAAGTCGATTTTCACATTGATAACGTACGAGCTCAGCTCCTCAGACCCTGCAGCGGCTGCGCATGTTTTGCATTTGAGTTGCAAGGACTCCATCCTGCCGTTGCGATGAGTGAGCTTCCAGAACCACAGGAAAATTGGGAGATCAAGATTGCTCGGGCCTAAAACTGACATCAATCGAAAATTCGAATTTCGCGTTGATAACGCATGAGCTCAGCTCGTCGTCGCACAGCCCAATACGATGCGAGTTGGGCTCACATCCTGTAGCGGCTGCGCATGTTTTGCATGACACTTGCCCAAGCTCTTCTGGAGCGTTCTACTGGTTTCGTTCTGAATTTAATCGAAGGTTGTGGTTCTGAACACTCGACATATTTCCAAGATTATTCTACCTTTGCTCTCTATGTCTCCCAAACGACAAGGAAAATTCGACTTTATTCTGCTGTTGCTTTGAGTGAGCTTATACAACCACAGGAAAACTATAGTCGATCAAGATTCCTGAGGCACGAAGAACGGCATCGGACAGGAAGTCGATTTTCACATTGATAACGCATGAGCTCAGCTCCTCAGACCCTGCAGCGTCTGCGCATGTTTTGCATGACACTTGTCCAAGCTCTTCTGGAGCTATCTACTGGTTTCGTTCTGAATTTGATCGAAGGTTGTGGTTCTGACCATTCGACATATTTCCAAGATTATTCTACCTTTGGTCTCTATGTCTCCGAAACTACAAGGAAAATTCGACTTTATTCTGCTGTTGCGATGAGTGAGCTTGTAGAACCGCAGGAAAACTAGGCGATCAAGATTTCTGAAGCACAAAAACTGGCATCAGACGGAAAGTCGATTTTCACATTGATAACGTATGAGCTCAGCGCCTCAGACCCTGCAGCGGCTGCTCATGTTTTGCATTTGAGTTGCAAGGACTCCATCCTGCCGTTGCGATGGGTGAGCTTCCAGAACCACAGGAAAATTGGGAGATCAAGATTGCTCGGGCCTAAAAATGATATCAATCGAAAATTCGAATTTCGCGTTGATAACGCATGAGCTCAGCTCGTCGTCGCACAGCCCAAAACGATGCGCGTTGGGCTCACATCCTGTAGCGGCTGCGCATGTTTTGCATGGCACTTGCCCAAGCTCTTCTGGAGCGTTCTACTGGTTTCGTTCTGAATTTGATCGAAGGTTGTGGTTCTGAACATTCGACATATTTCCAAGATTATTCCACCTTTGGTCTCTATGTCTCCGAAACTACAAGGAAAATTCGACTTTATTCTGCCGTTGCGATGAGTGAGCTTGTAGAACCGCAGGAAAACTAGGCGATCAAGATTTCTGGAGCACAAAAACTGGCATCGGACGGAAAGTCGATTTTCACATTGATAACGTATGAGCTCAGCTCCTCAGACCCTGCAGCGTCTGCGCATGTTTTGCATGACACTTGCTCAAGCTCTCCTGGGGCGTTCTACTGGTTTTGCTCTGAATACGATCGGAGGTTGTGGTTCTGAACATTCGACATATTTTCAAGATTATTCTACCTTTGGTCTCTATGTCTCCGAAACTACAAGGAAAATTCGGTCCTATTCTGCCATTGCGATAAATGAGCTTGTAGAACCGCAGGGAAACTAGGCGATCAAGATTTCTGAAGCACAAGAACTGGCATCGGACGGAAAGTCGATTTTCACATTGATAACGTACGAGCTCAGCTCCTCAGACCCTGCAGCGGCTGCGCATGTTTTGCATTTGAGTTGCACGGACTCCATCCTGTCGTTGCGTTGAGTCAGCTTCCAGAACCACAGGAAAATTGGGAGATCAAGATTGCTCGGGCCTAAAAATGGCATCAATCGAAAATTCGAATTTCGCGTTGATAACGCATGAGTTCAGCTCGTCGTCGCACAGCCCAAAACGATGCGCGTTGGGCTCACATCCTGTAGCGGCTGCGCATGTTTTGCATGACACTTGCCCAAGCTCTTCTGGAGCGTTCTACTGGTTTCGTTCTGAATTTGATCGAAGGTTGTGGTTCTGAACATTTGACATATTTCCAAGATTATTCCACCTTTGGTCTCTATGTCTCCGAAACTACAAGGAAAATTCGGTCCTATTCTGCCATTGCGATGAGTGAGCTTGTAGAACCGCCGGGAAACTAGGCGATCAAGATTTCTGAAGCACAAGAACTGGCATCGGACGGAAAGTCGATTTTCACATTGATAACGTACGAGCTCAGCTCCTCAGACCCTGCAGCGGCTGCGCATGTTTTGCATTTGAGTTGCACGGACTCCATCCTGTCGTTGCGTTGAGTGAGCTTCCAGAACCACAGGAAAATTGGGAGATCAAGATTGCTCGGGCCTAAAAATGGCATCAATCGAAAATTCGAATTTCGCGTTGATAACGCATGAGTTCAGCTCGTCGTCGCACAGCCCAAAACGATGCGCGTTGGGCTCACATCCTGTAGCGGCTGCGCATGTTTTGCATGACACTTGCCCAAGCTCTTCTGGAGCGTTCTACTGGTTTCTTCCTGAATTTGATCGAAGGTTGTGGTTCTGAACATTCGACATATTTCCAAGATTATTCCACCTTTGGTCTCTATGTCTCCGAAACGACAAGGAAAATTCGACTTCATTCTGCTGTTGCTTTGAGTGAGCTTATACAGTCACAGGAAAACTATAGGCGATCAAGATTGCTGAAGCACAAAGAACGGCATCGGAAAGAAAGTCGATTTTCACATTGATAACGCATGAGCTCAGCACCTCAGACCCTGCAGCGTCTGCGCATGTTTTGCATGACACTTGCCCAAGCTCTTCTGGAGCGTTCTACTGGTTTCGTTCTGAATTTGATCGAAGGTTGTGGTTCTGACCATTCGACATATTTCCAAGATTATTCTACCTTTGGTCTCTATGTCTCCCAAACGACAAGGAAAATTCGACTTTATTCTGCTGTTGCTTTGAGTGAGCTTATACAACCACAGGAAAACTATAGGCGATCAAGATTCCTGAAGCACGGAGAACGGCATCGGACAGAAAGTCGATTTTCACATTGATAACGCATGAGCTCAGCTCCTCAGACCCTGCAGCGTCTGCGCATGTTTTGCATGACACTTGTCCAAGCTCTTCTGGAGCTATCTACTGGTTTCGTTCTGAATTTGATCGAAGGTTGTGGTTCTGACCATTCGACATATTTCCAAGATTATTCTACCTTTGGTCTCTATGTCTCCGAAACTACAAGGAAAATTCGACTTTATTCTGCTGTTGCGATGAGTGAGCTTGTAGAACCGCAGGAAAACTAGGCGATCAAGATTTCTGAAGAACAAAAACTGGCATCGGACGGAAAGTCGATTTTCACATTGATAACGTATGAGCTCAGCTCCTCAGACCCTGCAGCGGCTGCTCATGTTTGGCATTTGAGTTGCAAGGACTCCATCCTGCCGTTGCGATGAGTGAGCTTCCAGAACCACAGGAAAATTGGGAGATCAAGATTGCTCGGGCCTAAAACTGACATCAATCGAAAATTCGAATTTCGCGTTGATAACGCATGAGCTCAGCTCGTCGTCGCACAGCCCAATACGATGCGAGTTGGGCTCACATCCTGTAGCGGCTGCGCATGTTTTGCATGACACTTGCCCAAGCTCTTCTGGAGCGTTCTACTGGTTTCGTTCTGAATTTAATCGAAGGTTGTGGTTCTGAACATTCGACATATTTCCAAGATTATTCCACCTTTGGTCTCTATGTCTCCGAAACGACAAGGAAAATTCGACTTCATTCTGCTGTTGCTTTGAGTGAGCTTATACAACCACAGGAGAACTATAGGCGATCAAGATTGCTGAAGCACGAAAAACGGCATCGGAAAGAAAGTCGATTTTCACATTGATAACGCATGAGCTCAGCTCCTCAGACCCTGCAGCGTCTGCGCATGTTTTGCATGACACTTGCCCAAGCTCTTCTGGAGCGTTCCACTGGTTTCGTTCTGAATTGCATCTAAGGTTGTGGTTCTGAACATTCGACATATTTCCAAGATTATTCTACCTTTGGTCTCTATGTCTCCGAAACTACAAGGAAAATTCGACTTTATTCTGCCGTTGCGATGAGTGAGCTTGTAGAACCGCAGGAAAACTAGGCGATCAAGATTCCTGAAGCACAAAAACTGGCATCGGACGGAAAGTCGATTTTCACATTGACAACGTATGAGCTCAGCTCCTCAGACCCCGCAGCGGCTGCGCATGTTTTGCATTTGAGTTGCACGGACTCCATCCTGCCGTTGAGATGAGTGAGCTTCCAGAACCACAGGAAAATTGGGAGATCAAGATTGCTCGGGCCTAAAAATGGCATCAATCGAAAATTCGAATTTCGCGTTGATAACGCATGAGCTCAGCTCGTCGTCGCACAGCCCAAAACGATGCGCGTTGGGCTCACATCCTGCAGCGGCTGCGCATGTTTTGCATGACACTTGCCCAAGCTCTTCTGGAGCGTTCTACTGGTTTCGTTCTGAATTTGATCGAAGGTTGTGGTTCTGAACATTCGACATATTTTCAAGATTATTCTACCTTTGGTCTCTATGTCTCCGAAACGACAAGGAAAATTCGACTTTATTCTGCCGTTGCGATGAGTGAGCTCGTAGAACCGCAGGAAAACTAGGCGATCAATATTTTTGAAGCACAAAAAGTGGCATCGGACGGAAAGTTGATTTCCACATTGTTAACGTATGAGCTCTATCCCCAATCCGAAGTACGAGGGTACCTTCCGCGTGCGCGAACATCTAGCGGGTCTGCGTGGTCCGCATTTGCTCACGCTTACTCGGAGAGCAAAATACTCGAACGGTGGGTGCACGGAACACTAATACGCGTGCGCGGAGAATTTCGCGTACACGATATCGTTGCAAGGCAACCTGCCGAGAATTTCACGTGAGCGAGGAGAAGACAATTTCGCGTACGCGAAGCACTTCTGTTTTCGCGTACGCGACAGTGGCGTGGGATCCGCTCTATCTTCAATCCGCAGTACGAGGGTACACTTCGCGTGCGCGAACAACCAGCGAGTCTGCGTAGACCGCAAACGGTAACGATGACATGAGAAGCAAAATACTCAATTATTGGGTGCACGAAACACTAATACGCGTGCGTGAAAAATTTCGCGTACGCAATAACATTGCAAGGCACCCTGTCGAGAACTTCGCGCGAGCTAGGAGAAGACACGTTCGCGTACGCGAAGCACTTCTGTTATCGCGTACGCGACAGTGGCGTGGGATCCGCTCTATCCCCATTCCGAAGTACGGGGGTACACTTCGCGTGCGCGAACAACTAGTGAGTCTGCGTAGACCGCAATCGGTAACGATGACATGAGAAGCAAAATACTCAATTATTGGGTGCACGAAACACTAATACGCGTGCGCGAAAAATTTCGCGTACGCAATAACATTGCAAGGCACCCTGCCGAGAATTTCGCACGAGCGAGGAGAAGACACGTTCGCGTACGCGAAGCACTCCTGATTCCGCGTACGCGACAGCGGCGTGGGATTCGCTCTATCCCCAATCCGAAGTACGAGGGTACCTTCCGTTTGCGCGAACATCTAGCGGGTCTGCGTAGACCGCGATCACTAAAAGCCAAAGCCCAGGGGTCCATAATACATTTTCATTCAGTCTATGCCCCTATGACGATCGGGAGTATTGTCGGAATCGTACTGTAGTCTAGTTTCTGACATCGCTGCAGGAAATATCAGTACGGAGTAATGAGTCTGATGGTTGCTCTCTCACATGATTCGAACTGTTAGGGAGCTTTATGCATTGTTTCAATATTAAAAAAATAAATTATGGGTCCCTGAATCACGCTACCCAGCATCCAACGCGATCACAACCGATGCAAAATTTAGAGTTCGAATCGGGGTTTCGCGAGTTCTGCAATCATGAGGATCATAGCAATTTATTATCATGTAGATTACTCATCATTTGAGCCCACGGAGAGGTCTGTGCATTGCCGCCAGGGCCCGGGGATCCATATGTCATTTCTATTTACAAGACTATGGACCTATGACGAATACGAGTATTCTTGGATTCGTATTGTAGTCTGGTTCCTGATATCGCTGCAAAGAAACGATGCTCAGTGATGAGTTAAATAGTTGCCATTCTCCACCTGTCAAACTGTGAGAGAGAGCTTCGTGCGTTGGTATTGAGATCAACCAAGAAATTATCATGCATTCAATTCAGAGATTCTGCATTCGATACGGTCACAACCGATCCAAAATTCAGAGTTTGAATCAAGGTTCCACGAGTTCTGCGATAACACGAATCATAGCAATTGATTGTGATGCAGATAACTCATCTTTTGAGCCCACGGAGCGATCTGTGCATTGCCGCCAAGGCCCAGGGATCCATATTACATTTCTATTTGCAAGACTATGGACCTATAACGATGACGAGTATACTTGAACTAGTACTGTATAGTCGAGTAAGTAAGCTCCTCATGATTGGCCGGAAATTGGGGGGAGGCGTTAATAAACAATAAAAACATGCATTTTTCCGTCCTTCTTTCGGTGTTCCCATTATAAGTCGGAAAATATTGGTTTTCCGGGAAAATTTGTGTGAAGGTTATTTGTAGATCCCTAAACGATCTACAAAATTGGTCTTCTCACTTTTTCGCGTAAAATGCATCCTTTTGGAGTTATATCTCATCAAAGTTATAACCGAATTCGTTTGAATGAATTCGCTCAAATTGTTTATAACGGGTTCAAATTATTTTTCCTAGGTGTTTGAGTTAATTTGGAAAAGAAAAGGTCTCTTGGTATTTTTTCCTAAATTTGATCGTTTTTGAGTAATGAGAAAAAGCAGATTCCGCAACTTCCAAGTCGAGTGCTATCATGAAAACACTGCATTGAGGGTTGGAAGTCGCGAAATTTGCTCTTTACATACTCAAAATGATCAACTTAGGCAAGAATATCAGCAGATCTTTTCTATTGCAAAATTTACTCGATTACATAGGAAAAAGAAATTGAACCCGTTATAAACAATTTTAGCGAATTTATTG
The DNA here is from genome assembly GCA_029851415.1 of Eretmocerus hayati. Classification (NCBI taxonomy): domain Eukaryota; kingdom Metazoa; phylum Arthropoda; class Insecta; order Hymenoptera; family Aphelinidae; genus Eretmocerus; species Eretmocerus hayati. The sequence goes on from CM056743.1 coordinate 109,015,550, forward strand.
GAACAAATTTGGTTATAATTTCGATCAGGAATAACTCCAAAAGGATACATATTACGAGAAAAAGTGGGGTGACCAATCTTGTAGATCGTTCAGAGATCTGAAAATTACCTGTTCACAAATTTTCCAAAAAAACTAATATTTTCTGACTTATAATGGAAAAACCGAAAGAAGGACGGAAAAATGCATGTTTTTATCGTTTATTTATGCCTTCCCCCAATTTTTGAACAATAATTTTTATCAATATTGATTATTGGATGTGCCACCTACCACTTGAGCCCAAATCGGGGTTCCGCGAATTCTGCAATAATGGGGATCATAGCAATTTGTCGTCATGTGAATTACTTATCATTTGAGCCCACGGAGCGATCTGTGCATTGCCGCCAAGGCCAATATTCTTGAAAATATGTCGAATGTTCAGAACCACAACCTTCGATCAAATTCAGAATGAAACCAGTAGAACGCTCCAGAAGAGCTTGGGCGAGTGTTATGCAAAACATGCGCAGCCGCTGCAGGGTGTGAGCCCAACGCGCATCGTGTTGAGCTGTGCAACGACGAGCTGAACTCATGCGTTATCAACGCGAGATTCGAATTTTCGTCTGATGCGATTTTTAGGCCTGAAGAATCTTGATCATCTAATTTTTCTGTGGTTCTAGGAGCTCACTCATCGCAACGGTGAAATGGCGTCCGTGTAACTCAAATGCGAAACATGCGCAGCCGCTGCAGGGTCTGAGGAGCTAAGCTCATGCGTTATCAACGCGAAATTCGAATCTTCGTCTGATGTCATTTTCAGGCCTGAGAAACCTTGATCTCTCAATTATCCTGTGAATCTAGGAGCTCACTCATCGCAACGGCAGAATGGAGTCCGTGCAACTCAAATGCAAAACATGCGCAGCCGCTGCAGGGTCTGAGGCTCTCCGCATCGGGTCTGGCTGTCCGACGAGGAGCTGAGCATATGCTTTTATAATTTCTAATCAATCCGAATGAATGTTAGACAACAATTTTTATGCATCAGGAACGTTGGCTCCCTATTCTTGTAATACTCAGTTTCATAGATAGCGAAGCGTCGTGATTCTTGATTATGACTGGCAATGACGAATTTTTTAGTGGTATTAGAGCCATAGAGAACAATGGTAGAATAATCTTGAAAATATGTCGATATTCTAGAACCACAACTTTTGATCCAACTCGGAATTAAACCAGTAAAACGCTTCAGAAGAGCTTGAGCAAGTGTCAATCAGAACATGCGCAGCCGCTGCAGGGTGTGAGCCCAACGCGGATCGTGTTGGGCCGTGCGACGACGAACTGAGCTCATGCGTTCTCAACGCGAAATTCGAATTTTCGATTGATGCCATTTCAGGCCTGAGAAATCTCGATCTCCCAATTTCCCTGTGGTTCTAGAGGCTCACTCATCGCAACGGCAGAATGAAGTCCGCGCAACTCAAATGCAAAATATGCGCAGCCGCTGCAGAGTCTGAGGCTCTCCGCATCGGGTCTGGCTGTCCGACGAGGAGCTGAGCATATCCTTCAATAATTACTAATCAATTCGAATGATTGTTGGACAACAATTTTTGTGCATCAGGAATGTTGGTTCCCTATTGTTGTAATACTCAGTCTCATAGATAGCGAAGCATCGTGTCAGTTGATTATGACTGGCAATGACGAATTCTACAGTGGTATTGGAGAAAGCTCAGAGATCCGGGAAAGTGTTGAATTTTTGTGTGCGATCGCTATTTGCACGCGAAGATCCGAAACTCGGACCAGGTCACTGGAGGCCGGAAAATTTTGCGCGTGCGCGGTAATCCAAAATTCGGCCCAAACGAGTTCAGGTTGGGAAAATTTCGTGTTCACAAAGATTTTTCACTTCAGCACGCAAAAGTTCGAAACTTTTGGCGGTCGAGCTTGGATTGATATCTTTCGCGTACGCAAAAATTACTCACATAGCGCGCGCGAAATTCGAAATTACCTCGACAGATAAGTTAGAGAATGGAAACTGTCGCATGCGCGAAGAGGAAAGTCACCCGCGCACACGGAAATTTCCCACTTTCTCCAGATACTTTGTCAGCTTCTCAATTATACGATTACGAGAAAAAGGTCTCTTTCTTCCTATCTGGGAAATTCAGCGTACGTGAAAGAAGCTTCTCGCGGGCGCTACAGTGGACATCGTCACGCGTGGAGTAACAATCATCGATATTCCACAGGGCGACGAATCTCTCAAGTTCACAATACGAGACTTTGTGTTGGAGGAAAAGCCCCGGAGTTTATCAAGAGATAAAGTGAAAGAGTTATTTCACGTTGTTTACATAGGTAAAATTATAGTGTGAACCATCATCTCCGTTCATGCGAATTACCCAAAAGATGATCTGCACTGCGGAAAGGGAAAATGAACACCTGATAAATTGTCGAAATTAGCATACGCGAGTATGAACTAAAATGTTATGGTTGACGCTGAAACCGCTGTCGTGCATGAGCGAGTTAGACCATAGCGTACGCGAGGCTCATCTTGAAAAGGAAAGAAAAAAAACGGGATCAGGACAATTTCTTACAAACGCGATGATTCAGTAATTGAGCGCGCGCAAAAAATGATGTGACGTATCTTACGATTTATCTCGTACGCGAAACCCAACTCCATTGACTCACCTCAACAGCAATAATCTCTGGCACTTAAGTAGAGGATCACTGACGAAACTCCAAATCAGGTCGATTGAATCAGCTAATCCCCTAGCCTAAGTGAAAAAATGAGGCATGACCTCTTGCGAGCAAAAGGGTCACTCGGAGAACTTAAAATAGCTCGATCCGCATTGAGTCCGCTACCTTGTCCGCACTGAGCCTCCGCGGACGACAGCTCAAGCCATGCATCACAGCAGAAAATAAACATTCCCAACGAGGCAATTCGACAGGCATGCTCCTCGAACGACGAAAAAAATTAAACACAACACAAGCACGTGGCATCATCTCGCATAAGCCGGTCGCGGGCCATGCAATTGGTGCACCGAAAACATGGCCCGCAGCAGACACATCGCATCATCTGTACCGCGTTATCTGCTACCAGATTTCTGCTACGATACGGCATGCCCACCTTCTGCTGCAGCGGCCAAGGCCAAGGCCACGGTTGTCTGTTTGTCGGCTCTCGACACGCATGCCACACAACATTATTCCACACACCTTATTATCCAACAACACTCTCCGCGACTCCCACAACACAAAAATTCAATCTCGAACGCGAAAAGCACTGCGTCGTTGCCTCTGCAAGAGCGCGCATGGAATTATGCAATGCCGCTGCCACCGCACCCGCCGAAGACACGGCGCTCACAGAAACGCGAACGCCCCAACACGCACAGCACACCTAATTAATTTTTAATTCCCCGACACCAACAGCTCGCGCAAAAAAATCACGGTTCACAATCAACACAAGAGCAGCCGAAAAACACACCCCTCCGAGCCATAACCAAGCAGAATACACAATGTAACGCTTTAGTGTAATGCTAGCCGTTAAGCATTACACACCAAGCGTTACTGACATAACGCTAAAGAATACGTTTTTTCACACGACAGTTACAAACTCAGGAAACCGTAACAAAATCTCTCGATCTCACCAATCGAAATAACAAAATCACCGCTACCTAATTTTATCGGGGTGTACGCCAATTCTGAAACAGGTTGTATATTTATGGATCAACTTCCATTTTGGAGCAGACGAAGGTTCTCTATAGTCACGAATCTATTTGCATATCCGACCGCGAATACGCAGCGAAGCTACAAAATGAGCTACGCGACTATTCTATCATTGTTTCAGTACTACTTCACCCAGAAGAATTTTGCCGGATATGTCCTGCCATATTGAAAATTCCCAAATTTTCCAGCGAAAATGGCTCGAATCCTGAGATTCGCCCATATGAGTCACTGTATTACAGTTTCGATGAATCTTGGCAGAAGTAATAACGCTGAATGACTCGCTATGTATTCAGATTAGTTGTTTCGTTCTGTATGCGAATCCAATGGGTTATTTGTTTCATGCATGTTAGATGATCCACAGAATGAGCGAGCCTTGTGTAAATCGATTGAAAATGGAGATCTACAGGGTTTATGATACATGCAAGGTCGTTTCTGCTCCTCTAAATTTGAATTTGATCCATCTAATTACACTGAATTCCAATTCTTGCACCATATGTATTCTGTGAAATAAGGACTTTCAGCGTCAATCGCGTATATGGGCAAATCTCACGAAGTAAGCGGTTTGGCCAAACAGGCCTATTTTCACGTTGTCAGGAGAACAGTCGCTTTTTTTCTGCCGCTCGCATTAGATCATTTTGAAGATTCACTCATATGTAACAGTTCTGCGTCATTCAAAGTCTAATACTTGCTATAGCAAGGTACTGAGAGACGCGTCTTCGTGACGAAATCGCAATTTTCGTCCGAACAGGGTCATAATTCTCTCACGCCTTAGCTCGCCACAGGCGGGGCGGTTCACCGATCGGTCTCAGAATTGGATATGTGATGAATCATGATATATAGAAACATATAATCTTCGCCTGAGGCTGTGCCTATCAATGCGTCAGAGTGGCGATGATTCGTTGGAGCGGACTCCGATTTCACTTTTTTTCCTGTATCGCTCTTCTAATGGATGCAGCGTTCGGGGCGGTGAATATTTTGTATCTGTAGAGACGAAATCTTATTTAACATCCAAAAACCTACAAACCTAGCCCAAGAACGATAGTTTGCTCGATTACACACGACGATGCGGCTTAGAATGAGGAAAGTTATTTTTGCGTAAATAGGGCCAAAAAATCGTTTTTCGTGTAGCACACGAAAATTTCGATTCCGTTGGGATTGAAACAACGTGTAAACTGATATTTGTACCTCAAGAAATGATCACGAAAATCGCCCCTACTGCAGCCTCATCTCGGTCGTGATGCGAGGCTTGTGAGGATTAACAAATTACGAAAATGAGCGTTCTGGCGGCTGAGGCACATCTTCATTTTAGACCACAGACCTTCAGAAGACACTGTAAACTATTAAACTCATCTCCTTTTCTCTATTCCAACACCGAGAATGCCATGTATCCACATACACATGAGCCAATAAGAATTACGGAAGTATGAGGGTCCCATCCAAATACATGGCAGAATCTTCTATTCCATCACAAATCCACAGCGGAGCTCCAAAGTGATTCACTCAAGTATTTCATCATTGTTTGAGCATTACTTGGACCTAACTAAAGTTCATGGGAGGTGTGCTGCCATTCTGGAAATTCTCGAAAGGAGCTGTTGCAAATAAGGCGAAATCAGGCCCAAACGGATTTGGCTGTGAATCACGTCAGATACTCGTTTTGGGTGTCCGAGTATGCATGTAAATTTTTTCCGCATGAAATCCACTTGGAGTGATTTGGCGAGCAAGAGTTCCCCCCATTCAAAATACACGTGTACGATACATTTTTGCATCGTTCTCCGAAACCGCCCAACGTCCCAAGATGGGCGAATGGTATATTTTTCTACATCAAAAAATACGACTTCTCTGGGTACTTTCGTACTCGGAAAATGATGGCCTCGCGCCCAAAAACCATCATTATAGTTGAGTTTATTGATTTTTCTGACTTATGAGCGTGAATACTCGGACTGGGTGGGGGTTAGCGCAAAAAAGTACAAAAAATGTTGGCCTTATTCTGAGCATTCATCTGGTATGTGCTAAATATCCAGTTCCCCCCTACAGACCGTGGGAAAAAGGGTAAAAGTGTCAAAATACGGTACTTCTCCTGTTTTTTGGCCAGGAGGAGCCAAATATGAAAAATATCGAAAATACGTCTGAAAGATATTCAAAAAATACACAACTCTGTTTCTCATAATTTTTCCGATAGAATGCTTCAAACTCGAGCTGTGGGCCAAAAAACATGGAAAATTGGCATATTGCGCGTTTAAACCGCCGAATACTCGAAAAATTCAAATGAAAATCATATTTTATCTCAGCTGGAAAAGTTGGTTTTTTTTCTGCGTACTTTTCAATGAAAAAAAAATTCCTTGCGATTCCACACTCATAGCTCGAGGAATCTGCATTCTTGTGCTGGAAAAATGTTTTCCCCGGGATATGAGCATCGTTATAGTTTGATTCTTGCGTATCAGGCTCAAAAGAGTGTAGTCAAACACGGAGCAAGTGTTATATCAATAACTGCTCTCTCACTTTCCTCATTCAGAGTTATACGGAACTATTAGACACTGTCCCCATACACAAAAAAATTGTCCGATCGAAAGGTTTCTCTACGATCAAGAAACATGTGATCTTTGCTGAATTGAAAATCATTCCTTATACTTTTTCGGGACTAACAAGATTATCTACGAAAAATTGGATACTTTCCGTTTGTCCCGTGCCAGATGAAGTTCGGTGGAAGTATCTACACACACACTCATGGGGCATTCTGAGAAGATTCACTCTTGCAATCACTCATTAGCCTAGGGAATCCTAAACAGGACATGTAGGGGTAAAACTGGCTGAACAAAGGACTTGAGATCATCTGGAATTCTGAGTAACAATGTATGGAGTAGTTATAAAAGTCCCCTAATAATCGAGGACTCGACAGATTATCCAAACGTCTGAAGTACAAATTCTGAAGAACTGCAAGTATTAACACTTGGTATCTACCAGGTATGGATATGATCACATCAATCCTGTGTATAAGAGCTCGCAATAGTTTGGATGAATACAGACTAACGGATTTGCCATGAATTATGAGTTGACCGACTCTCTTGGTGTGATCAGGACCCCCACTTTTTGTATGAGTTGATCGAAATGTTCATCATTATCCATTCGCTGATAATCTCATGTTCACAGATCAAACAAGCTGGTTCGTACACAGATGAACATCTCGATGACGATGGGCTCTATACACAATCTTATCACAAGGATGAGAGAACGATCATACGAATCAAGATGCAGTAACGTCATACCTCTTCAAAAAAGTATTATCTGAGGATAAAATACGATGGAGGAGGAGAATCTGTCAATGGCTGGTTCTGCCAATATCAGACTGGTGCACGAACAGTTGGCTGCTGTGCACACATCGCATCAGTGCTCTGGTATCTTGGTTATTACAGATACCAGGATAGTAACAACAACAAATTGAACAAAGATTACTCTTCTCATGTTCCTGATGTGAATCAGGAGGATTCAAATGGAGAACATGCAGAGGACAATGATACTCTTGAGTCTATGTCGACCGATTCGGAAGTCTCTGATTAAAAATAGATTCATATGCCTACGGCATATTATGTTCCCGTGGAATTTCTCTTCTTTATGACGGTTTAGGATTGGGAGCTGTACCAACCATTAGAACGTGAGGTGTATGGTCTTCGCTAAGATAACCCCAAATATCCTAGGAACTGTTGATCTCGACACTTAGTATGCATAGCATAAGGATAATTTACTCGACTTGTATTATTTTGCTAAATTCTGATCTGGAACCAACACATGTGATACTTATATAGGTGAGGTAGTGTACAACTTCGATGATTTTAGTGAGCCGCGTACTCTGAGATACATGGTGGATATTCGACATGCACGAGAATTGTATGGATATTTTGTATACTGAAAATCGATCTGCTAATAGATGTATCAGGGTGATATCTTGTATATATGCATTCCAAAGTCTCTCCATGATTCATTCCACAGTCCTTTGGGATTAACGTACAGGAATTCATTAATATTCATCAAATTCGTAGTGATTTGAGTCAAGGTATTGTTATGTATGTATTTAATTTCACGTATAATAGGATAACTTGAGTTCAGTCCACATTTTTGGGCATAATACACAACAATCAAACCATAACTATGCTCTTATCCCGGGGAAAAAATTTTCCAGCACAAAAATGCAGATTCCTCGAGCTATGAGTGTGGAATTGCAAGGAATTTTTTTTTCATTGAAAAGTACGCAAAAAATGCCAACTTTTCCAGCTGAGATAAATTATGGTTTCCATTTGAATTTCTCGAGTATTCGGCGGTTCAAAGGGTCAAGATGCCGATTTTCCATGTTTTTTGGCCCACAGCTCGAGTTTGAAGCGTTCTATCGAAAAAATGATGAGGAACAAAGTTGTGTATTTTTTGACTACCTTTCAGACGTATTTTCGATATTTTTCATATTTGGCTCCTCTTGGCCAAAAAACAGAAGAAGTACCATTTTTTGACACTTATACCCTTTTCCCCACGGTCTGCAGGGGGGAACTGGATATTTAGCACATACCAGATGAAAGCTCAGAATAAGGCCAACATTTTTTGTTCTCTACACTTTTGCGCTAACCCCCACCCAGTCCGAGTATTCACGCTCATAAGTCAGAAAAATCGATAAACTCAACTATAATGATGGTTTTTGGGCGCGAGACCACCATTTCCCGAGTACGAAAATACCCAAAGAAGTAGTATTTTTTGATGTAGAATAATATACCATTCGTCCATCTTGGGGCGTTGGGCGGTTTTGAAAAACGACGCAGAAATGTATCGTACACGTGTATTTTGAATGGGGGGAACTTTTGCTCGCCATATCGCTCCAAGTGGCTATACTCGGACACCCAAAACGACTATCTGACGTGATTTACAGCCAAATCCGTTTGGGCCTGAGTTCACCTTATTTGCAACAGCTTCTTTCAAAGTCGAAATCGCATAGTTCCTGAGATTTGCCCATATACCAACAAATTGAGATGATGGGAGTCTGAAGACTAGATATTAAACATCGATAGGACTCAATTTTGATGGAATACCCGATGAAATTCACAAAACTCGATCTTTTCGAAATCTCTCTACAGATTTTTTTGATTCGCATTGGAAAATGATGACGAAGATACCCCGGAACATATCCAACAAGAGAATCTCATGTTTACGTACCTTTCACTTTTTCGGCTCTTCGACCCACCGTGAATAGATATTGTTAGAAAAACCTGATTTCAGATGACCTAAATCTCTCTGAAATGCTTCCTCAGAAGAATAACTCAAAATATAGGGTGCGTTCTCATTTGTTATGATTATTATGATATGACGCCGTGAGAGAGCAATATGCTAATTACTTTTAGCAGCGTATTTTTCGGCAATCCTATGGTACACAAGCAAGTCCTGTTGGCCTGCCTGTGAGATATAACGTTGATAATAGTGAATGATCTTCATCAAAATAGATAGTAATACTAATAGATAGTAATATCCCCCCTTAAGCCGTTTTCCCAATAGTTTTTATCAACTTGAATATTTTTCAACGTCCCTTAGCTCACTTCGAAGCTTGTTCCAAGGCCTTCAAAATGAGCTGAGGTAGGTTCAATCTCGACCGGCTCGAGCTGAGCTATCACAATTTTCCCAAGAAATGTTTTTTGCGAGTTTGCAAAAGGGTGTACCCAACATGCCCCCATTAGCAATTTTCTCAACAACTCTGGTCTACCTCAACATTTTCCAATGTACTTCAGCTCATTATGAAGCTTGTTTTAAGACCTTAAAATTGAGCCAGAGTACGTCTGGTTTCAATCAATTAGAGACGAGCTGTCTCAATTTTCTCCCCAAAAACGATGTAAGTCGTCGATAAAGAGCATCAAATTGTTCTCATTGGCGTGCGACCTCATTTGGGGCTTTACTTGTGCTGGACCAAAAATATATTTTCTTCCTATTTTGACGTGACAAATACGTTTTGCGTGATAAAAAGAGTCTTACCGCGTGCCATCTTGTGATCACCATACCAGGGTGTGTTGAGTACCCCTCGATTTTGGCTTTCTTGTTTTACAAATCATTTCGATATTTTCCTCGTGAACCCTCCCCAAATCCGAGTTTTGCATTTTCGGAAGGAGGACTATCGAAGGCTTGAGGCAAGTTGGGTACGGAGGCAAGTTGGGTACACTTACAGCCCCCCTAATGGATAGTGAAGAGTAGGGTGTGCGTTATATCCCAACTATCGATTTTCCACGATACCATCGTGGATTTACTATCTTTGATATAAGAAATAGGCAAAAACTTTCCCCACTCCCTGTATGACGTATCCTGTTTTGCTGCTCGAACATTATTTTAACATTAAGAAGCCCATTCTGAGAATTTTGACCTCCCAACCCTTCGTGTTCCTGAGTTCGCTGTGATTTTTATAGCTTCTTTTAAAGCTGAAAAATTATTAGAATACATGATTCCCACGTGAAATTCCACGAGAAACACATTGAAATTGTCAGTTCTGCCTTCCAAAACGACCCCGGGGAGACATCAGTGTTTTTTTTGAAGAACCGCTAATATCAAGCCAGGGTCACTTTGAAACTCCTAACTGACAGTTTCATCGTCTTCCTCGTGAAATTTTACGTGAAATGATGTATTATGATGAATTTCCAGCTCTGAAAGGAGCCATGAAGGATCACAGCGATCTCAGAGACAAGTGGGTCGGGAAGGCAAAGTTCTCAGCATAGGCTTTTCAATGTTAAGAAGGATGTCCGAGCGGCAAAACAGGATACGTTGTACATGGTACGGCATAAGTTTTTCCTTATTTTTTCATAGCAAAGATCAAAAATCCACGATGTTGTCGTGGAAAAATGGAAAGTCAGGGAATGACGCACTCCCTTGACGTGCGCCTAAGCCTCGTACATCTTTTTTGGAAATGAATTCCGCGCTTCTTCACGTCATTAGACTTTTGGTCCCACTATGCGCACCGCGTTCAGTGACTACGAACCATGTCACATCGGTTGTGACTAGAAGGCACTTTCTCGCTCTTGAACCCATTGCACCCCGTGTGACCCATGATCACGTCACGAGACTGCTAATTGCATCACGTGACCCGTAATAACGTCACGTGACTGCTAATTGCATCACGTGACTCGTAATTACGTCACGTGACCTCTCTTTCTATCACAATCGTGTTATTCCACGCGTATATAAGTCCGTGCTTCCAAGCCCAAATCATCTAGTCTTACTCGGCGCTCTCTCGCCGTCGCCTCAGCACGCTGCGGCTCCTCGCCTCGACGTCCGTTACTCTGCCCGAATCGCTGCCGCTCCAGGACCCGGTACGTGCTCACTCGCCACCCCCGACGTGTCGCGACTTCCGCGAGTTCCGCGACCCTCTCGAAATATGAGTCACCGCGCGTGTGTGGTTTTCGTGTTCAGCACTTCGGTTTCCGAGTCGCAATTAATATTGGAAAACATTCGTATCATTCGCCTTCCTGCCCAAGTGTCCGTTCCAGTGATAACCTTGTAGAATATTGGATTTTCAATCGAGACATTTGCCAAGTGTGACAAATCTTTCAAACTCCTACGTCTGGGCGCGCTCCAGGCCGCAGCCGCTGCCCAGTCATCTAGCGACCCTCGCGCCGATCAGCCAAGGCCGAGCCGTCGAACGGTTGAATTTAAATTCACTCATTGACAGGGATCCCGAGGACTCGCTATACGCATTTTCCCTCAAGATCCACCTGTCGGGCACTGTCACCCTAATGAATAGTCTTAGTAAATCACGAAAGTCTCGGGCTCAGTCCGTCTCGCGTCAGTTTCACGAAAAGCATCTCAAAGATCATAAAAAATCTTTCAATTTATATACTTCAAAAAAATTTCACTCGTTTTTTAGCTTGTCTCAGTCGACGTCGAAAATTCAAAAAATTTTCATTAATCAATCTTTTGTATTTTTGACCAGAATGATCTGATCAAAAAATCTTGAATGGGATGCTATAGATCGTTCGTGTACCCAACATGCCCCCATTAGCAATTTTTGCTAGCAATGGTCTACCTCAACATTTTTCAATGTACTTTGGCTCATTATGAAGCTCATTTCAAGCACTTACAATTGAGTTGAGATACGTCTTCTTCCAATTAACTTTAAACGAGCTGATTCAATTTCCCCCCCCCCCTCCCCCAAAAAAAACGATGTAAATCGTAGATAAACATCATAGTATATTTCAATACAAGTACGTAAAAACTTTTTTTTGCGTTTGGTCAGAATCATCACGAGGATGTGAAAAATAGATTCCACGCCCGTGTATCGTACTGTGATTTCTGACAAACTGTGAGAGGAAGTGGGAAATCTATTGCGGAAAAGATACTTTTTTGCACAGTATGTCAAAAAATTGTTCTTTGGCATAGTGCGACTAAACGGCCATTGTTCCTCCCGGGTCGAATCAGAAAATTGGCGTTCAGTCGCAATGACGCCAAATATAGTATATGCACCTCGCTCATCGGACCATTTTCGGGCACGGGGAATATTTTTCCCTCGTTATCCCGTACCTCAAACAGTATGGGGGCAGGTTGGGTACACTTGCCCGATAGAGACAAATGATTGCGGAGAAGCCTGGTATGGGGCAACTTCACTTATATGGAGGAAAATAGAAAGTGTAAAATTTTAGTCTGGACTGCACCTCTAAGAATACGTGCTCATCAAGCACACAAAACTCACGGTAGATCTCGTAGAAAAGGCTTCTGAACCTTATTGTGCGCCCTTATTGTGAAATTTTTGTGCGACCCTTTCCATCGGAGCCGCGAGCGCTGGAAAGAAACTCATTATTGAATCGATCCTCACGGAGATACCCAGGCATGCACCACTTCCATCTGTTCAGCCTCTATTCCCAATCCAGAATACATTCTAAATATTATTGTGATGCATGATTCCGATGTGAACTTCTCTGATCTTCCAGTACATGCTATCAGATTTTGCCTCTGATGTGATATAGGAAGGTGAACTCCCATTTGGTCCTGTTTTGCGAGTAGAAAATTGAAAGCTATCACAGGTCATGTCCCAGAGGAAATTTGATAGTATATTCTGAAAGATCAGAGAATTTTACCTCGGGAACATGCATCACGATAATTTTTGGAATGTATTCTGGATTGGGGATAGAGGCTGAACAGATGAAAGTGGTGCATGCCTCGATATCTCCATAAAAATCGATGTAATAATGAGTTTCTTTCCGGAGCTCGTAGCTCCGTAAAGAAAATTGTGAAATTTTCGTCGCACGAAAATTCTACAAGAGATGACTTTCGGAGTCTTTGGAACGATCTATAGCATTTTTCGATCAGATCGTTCTCGTCAAAAATACAAGTGATTGATTAATGGAAAGTTTTTGAATTTGACTGAGACAAGCTAAAAAACAAGTAAAATTTTTTTGAAGTATATAAATTGATAGATTTTTTCATGATCTTTGAGATGCTCCTTGTGAAACTGACTCAAGATGGACTGGGTCCGAGACTTTGGTGATTTACTAAGACTATTAATTGGGGTGTGCGTCATTCCCCAACTTTCGATTATTCCACGATACCATCGTGAATTTTCGATCTTTGATATGGAAAAATAAGGAAAATTTTTTGCCGTGCCCTGTACGACGTATCCTGTTTTGCCGCTCGGACATCCTTCTTGACATTGAAAAGCCTATGCTGAGAACTTTGCCCTCCCGACCCACTCGTTTCTGAGATCGCTGTGGTTCTTCATGGCTCCTTTCGGAGCTGAAAAATCACCATAATACATCATTTTTGCGTAAAATTCCACGAGAAAGACGATGGAACTGTTAGTTAGGAGTTTCAAAGTGACCCCGGCTTGATATTAGCGGTTCTTCCAAAAAATCACTTATGTCTCACCGGGGTCATTTTGGAAGTCAGAACTGATTCAACGTGTTTCTCGTGAAATTTCACGTGGAAATCATAGATTCTAATCATTTTTCAGCTTTAAAAGAATCTATGGAAAATCACAGCGACCTCAGAGACACGAAGGGTTGGGAGGGCAGGATTCTCAGAATAGGCCACTCAATGTTAACACTGTTGTGTACTAAATGATGATAGCATGCAGTTTCACTATATAACTATTCATTTGTAACTACAACTTTGGAGTACAAGACTATAGGATAAGGGGTCTTACTTATACGGTGGTATCGTACGTTCTGCTCTCTCCAGCCGCGCTTACATATGGGCTGCGGTGGTGGCAGCACTATGCAGGGATGCACACTTACATACACATATGCACAGCTCAAGCAGCTGGTGTGAATACATTACATTCCTCCACCCATAGCTTTGACATCTCTATTTTAATATTTCTATTACACATTGTATAATCGCCTTGGTTTGACTTGTCTAGTGGATCTTCTTAGAGGAACATGAATCTGTTCAATGGATTTATTCTTTGGAAGTGATTCTACGTTACTTTTACTGTTATGATTTTTAGGTGAATTAGAAATGTTGGGATCCACTGGAGAAGTTACATTGACTGTGCTTTGAGTTATATTTGTGTTATCAGAATCAGGCTCTATTACAGAAGTGTGGCTTTTTGGATGGCTTGATTTGGTATTCGAAGGCTCTCGATTAGCTTCAATTTTATTCAGTTCTAAGTTACAAGATCTAATTTGATCAGTATGTCTTTTCCATACTCTATTATCATCAGTACAAACAGTGTAGGTTACAGGACTGTGTTTATCAATTATTTTTGCTTGTTTCCAATTTCCAGTGGAATAATCTTTTGCCATGACAACTTCATTTTGGTCAAAGCTTATGTTCCTATTGCCTCTGAAATATTTTTCTTGGTCACTTTGTTTTTTCTCAACTCTATCTTTAACTTGAGCCTTCAATAAATCAAATCTATTCCTAAACTTCCTACCTACTTGCAATTCTGATGGACACACTCCAGTAGTACACTGAGGCGTAGATCTGTAATGAAATAAATATTTAGCCAGCGCTTCTCTACGGTTCTTACATTCTTGTAATAGAAGCTTGAATTTTGACTTGAATGTCTTGACTGCATTCTCAGCAAGACCATTTGAAGCTGGGTGATATGGAGCTGTTCTATGATGTGAAATGCCATTATTGGACATGAATTTTTGAAACTCGGCTGAGCAAAAGCTTGGTCCATTATCAGTTATTAATACAAGAGGCAAGCCCCATGATGCAAAGTATTCTCTGAATACCTCTATTGTACTTTCTGTAGTTATGTCCTTCATTTCTCTAATCTCTATCCACTTAGAATAGGCATCTATTATTATGAGGTACATTTTACCATCAATGGGACCACAAAAGTCAGCATGTAATCTGCTGTTAGGTCCCTCGGGCCAACTCCATACATTCAATGAAGATTTTGGTGGATTGCTTGCATGTGTAAGACATAAGTTACATGATTTGCAATGATTTTCTATTTGATCATCCAATTTTGGCCACCAAATGTATGAGCGAGCAAGTGCTTTCATTCTCACAACTCCGATATGAGCAATATGTGGTTCTTTCAAAAGATCATTTTGTAATGTTACTGGAATTACTAATCTGTGACCCCACATTATACAATCATTTTCAAGTGTCAATTCTCTTTCACGTCTCTTGAAAGGTAATAATATATCTGGAACTTGTTTGGGGCCAACCATTTTTCATGAAATTTTTGACTGAACTTAGAATTGGATCTTTGTCTGTTTCTTGTTTAACAAGTTCTATTGACAAGGTATTTACATTTTCTGACACATAATTTAGATATGTGTTTTTTTTCAACAAAATTATTAACATTCTCCATGGGAAATCTAGATAAAAAATCTGCACTTGTATTGGTTGAGCCTTTGATATAATTAATTTCATAATCATATCCACTTAAAAATACACCCCAACGCTGAACTCTATTAGCTGCCATTGAGGGGAGACCTTTCTTATCTCCAAAGATATAAATTAGAGGTTTGTGGTCTGTTTCTAAAATGAAATGTCTGCCATAAATGAATTGATGGAAAGTTTTCACTCCAAAAATTAAACTCAGGGCTTCTTTATCCAATTGAGAGTATGATCTCTCTGCTACTTTGAGTGTTCTTGAAGCAAACGCAATAGGTCGGACACTTTTATCTGGCATAATATGTGAAATGACTGCTCCAATCCCAAATGGTGAAGCATCACAAGTAATTTTTACTGGCAATTTTGTGTCATAATGTACTAAAACCGCATGTGAAACTAAAGCCTCTTTAGCATTCTTGAATGCCTTTTCACATTCATTTGTCCATTTCCATATTGAATCCTTCCTCAACAGTTTGTAAAGTGGACTCATTATGGAGGCAAAGTTTTTAATAAATTTTGAATAATAATTGATCATTCCCAAAAACATTTGTAATTCTTCAACATTCTTCGGAGCCTCTACTTTTGTAATTGCATCAATTTTCTTATTGCATGCATGTAAACCTTCTGCATCTATTGTATAACCTAAAAAATCTACTTTATTCTCTGCAAACTTACACTTCTTTTTCTTCAAAGTTAGCCCACATTCTTGGAATCTTTTTAAGACTTCCTCGAGAGCGATGTCATGTTTCTCAACTGTTTCACCAAAAACGAATATATCATCAAAAAATATGAGGACACCTTCTATGCCTCTCAAAATTGACTCTATTTCACCCTGGAATTCTCCAGGAGCTGATGCTATTCCATCAAATAAGACTGCTACTTTAAATAATCCTTTGTGAGTGGAAAGTGTTAGGCACTCCTGCGAATCCTCATCTATTGGAAATTGTTGATATGCGTGGAGCAAATCTAATTTTGTAAACACTTTTCCACGTTGAATTGATGCCATCAGGTCTTGGACTCTAGGGATTGGATGTCTATTCATTATCAGCTGGGGGTTGACAGTGACTTTAAAATCCCCACATATTCTGACTTCTCCATCATCTTTCAAAATTGGCACAATGGGAGTACCCCACTCACTAAATTTTACTGGTATCAATGACTCTATTCCCACTAGTCTATCTATTTCTCTTTCGATTTTTGGTTTCAGTGCATAAGGCACTGGTCGAGGTTTGAAAAAAACTGGTTTGGCATCGCTTTTCAATTTTAATTTTATCTTTCTCCGGGTATATTTCCCTGGCTTGTCACTAAAAACTTCTTCATACTTTTCCATAATTATTGGATAATTACTCCCTTTTTGCTGACTGTTAATTGCATTTATTCTTTCATTGATTGAATCAATTGTCCTTTGAAATTTGTCCAAAATTTCGAAACTCTCTAACTACTCTCTTCCAATAAGAGGTAAACCTTTTCCTGGCATAATGAAAAGTTCTAATTTTCTCATCTTACCAAGACATTTTGCAGTTACATTTACTTTCCCGACTGGAATCATTCGAGCATCTGTGTAACTCGTGAACTGTCTTCCCGTTTTTACTATTTTCAAACTACGTAACTCTCTTTTGCTTCGAAAATAGTCGAGAGAAATTGCTGTAATGGGTGATCCAGTGTCAACCTCAAAATCTATTAACGAGTCTTGGACTCTGACTTTCAAATAAACCGGTTTAACCGCGTTCAATGAATTGACTTTTTTCACTTCTTCAACAAAATAAAGATTTTCAAATTCTTCGCTCAAATCCTCCTCATCTGATTCTACATCATCTACATAATTTTGCCTATCAGAGTGATTTGAACGTTTACGATCGCCATTGCCATTTCTACTGTTATTGCCTTTTTTCTCATTTTTATGACTTTTTTGCTCACCTTTACTTCTGCAGACCCATTGCATATGACCCTGTTTGTTGCACTTTCTACACGCATAATCCTTATAATGACAGTCTCCTGATTTATGATTGGTATAACCGCAACAGTTACACCGATCCTTACCACTCTTCGTGTTGAACGTTGAGTTTTTGCTGCGATGATTGTTGATCGCGTTGACTGGCGTCGGCTGTGTTGCTGTTTCTTCCATCGAATCTGCATTTCTGTTGACAGTCTCTTGAGCAAGTGCAATTTGAACTGCTTCGTCGTATGTTAGTTTATCAGCTTGTGATAAGAATTTCGTTCTTGTAACTTTATCCGCAATACCGTAGACCAGTTGGTCACGAAGATTTTCTTTGATGTTCTGTCCAAATTTGCAGTGCATGGCTTCTTTTTTCAATTTTGCAATAAAGGCTTTCACTGTTTCTCCTTTCTCTTGTCGGCAGTGTTTGAACTTATATCGCTCGCCAAGTAAATTTCGATTTGGCTCAAGATGTTCTGACATTTTTCCTGTTAGCGTTTTGTAATCCAATTTCTTTGGTTCATCTGGAACACATAACTCTTTCATCAACGCGTATCCCTTGCTGCCTATCAGCAGTAGAAGGAACGCTACTCTCTTCTCGGTTATCTCATTCACCTCGAAGTACTGCTCTAGTCTCTCCTGCCACGAGGACCAGTCGTCAGTTGATGAGTCAAATGCATTCATGTGTCCTATATATGCTTTGGCCGCCATGTTGGTACTGTTTGCTGTTTCCTGGTTCACTCTTTCTGCACCTTCTATCTCGCTCGCGCTCTCCTTATTGTCTGTCTCACCCGCACTCGCACTTGCTACGGCCGCTGCACGTGTCGAGGTGGTTGATTGTTCTTCGTTAATTACTCGATTAGAAGAGTCGTCGAGGTCAACAATAGTATTTTCGAGATCACCTGATTTTTCTAACGATTCTAATGATGACGGTCCAGATGACATTTGCTTTCTTCAGATCCCCTTTCCTCTTAGCGTGGAGCACGCGATCGGGACATATATCAACCTTTGTCTTTTCCGGCCGGCTCTTGGAGAACTTTTCTCACGCTATAAGTACTCACTTTTTGTTACTTTTTATCCTCGTCGCCAATTGTTGTGTACTAAATGATGATAGCACGCAGTTTCACTATATAACTATTTATTTGTAACTACAACTTTGGAGTACAAGACTATAGGATAAGGGGTCTTACTTATACGGTGGTATCGTACGTTCTGCTCTCTCAAGCCGCGCTTACATATGGGCTGCGGTGGTGGCAGCACTATGCAGGGATGCACACTTACATACACATATGCACAGCTCAAGCAGCTGGTGTGAATACATTACAAACACGTTCGCTGCGACGCTGTTTCTTCGTAATTTTAATCCGTTCTTAAACCGGATCATCACAGTTGGGTAGAAATGCCCATATGTAGCTGAATTCTTTTTTAGCTCATTGTTAAGGTCCTTGGTGGGGTAACCCACCTTGATAGATTTCCTGGGGAGAATTTTCCGAGCAAGTCTGAGTCGGCAAAGATTGAAAAATGGAAAATCGCGGGTCCCACCGGTGGGACCCGTAGCGTCGCAGCGGACGTTTTAAAATAGTGTTCGAGCGGCAAAACAGGATACGTCGTACAGGGAGCGGCGAGTGTTTTTGCCTATTTTTTTATATCAAAGATAGTGAATCCACGATCTTATCGTGGAAAATCGATAGTTGGGATATAATGTACACCCTACTCTTCACTATCCATTAGGGGGGCTGTAAGTGTACCCAACTTACCTCCGTACCCAACTTGCCCCCATATGTCGATCTCAAGAATGGGCACTCGTTAACCGTAGCTCAAATTCTTTTCACATTTGTTATAGCAAAATATGACGGAATAAGTAGTCTAGATCGACCCCGAATCATTTCTGTAATTCCCAGAAGAGTGATTTTCTCATTTTTCGTGTTTCTAAAGGAAATTGCGTTCAGTGCCAGTCTCAGCGTACCTCAGCGCATTAGATTCCTCTCTCGGAAGCCTCTGATGATCCTGCTTCCGAAAATGCAAAACTTGGATTTGGGGAGGATTCATGACGAAAATAACGGAATGATTTGTAGAACAAGAAAGCCAAAATCGGAAGGTACCCAGCAATCCCTCATATGATGATCACAAGAGGGCATGCGGTAAGACTCTTTTAATCACGCAGAACGTATTTGAGCTGGGTTTCCATGGAACTTCTAACTATTGACCCTCCGAAATAGAAAAAAAAATTTTCCATCGCACACGTTTGAAATGGGTTTTATGTGATCCTAAGACCTCGGAAACGTGTAAAAAAAGTGGTGCCACTCTCTTCCAAGCCAAGGTATCTGGTTCAGAACGACAAGTACGGAATTCCACTCTCGAAACATTTGTGGATCAATTCCAATCGAGTAGATTCGATTCAAAGCATTTTCTAGACGATTGATAGGGATTGTATTGCGCCTAACTTGACTTTAAGATGAATTTTATCATTGATTTCCCCAAATTTCGATGTAAATTTCCAAAATCGAGTCACGACTTATGAGTCTCATTTCGATTCCTAGAACATACTGTGGTGTTATTTTGTTCATATTTCAGCCGTATACTATGTAGAAATCGAGAAATTTGCGATACCATCACAGCTTACCATCGAGATTCGAATATTCCTCCTTAGCTTCCAACAGAAATACCGGTCGACAATTGCAACTCAAAACAGTGTGTTATATCCTTTTTTGATGAAGAAAAAAGAGCATAACATTCCAATCCTGTGCTTTACGTCTCCTGAGTATGCCATCATAAAATGACCATTTTCAGAGCCAGTGGCGCGATAACTTTATGAGCTTCAAAGCTTCATAAAATTTGTCCGGATCAACGCAGACTCACAAACCAAACGGGATTCGATTCGTCTCCTTTTTAACTTTCGAAACTCATTGCTAGATTCCCCGTTTCGCACAAGGTATATCATGATTTTTGCAAACAATAGCCAGAGAAAATCTTTCCACAAAACTCGGTTAGATCGATAAGTGAGGGCTAATATCATAGCCAAATTAGCGCACACCTCTGAATCAAACATTTTCTCAAAATATGAGATTAGTAGATGGATATATCATTCCAGCAAAGTAGTTGAGCCATAGGTATTTTAGTTACAGCCCTATCAATTCAAAAAATCGCGTTGGTTCGTTCGTAAACTACCCAAAAATCATCTTTTCCAGTCTTCTGTTGACAAATCAGAATGCATTTCAACAAGAAAGAATGTAGGCCATATTGAATGATGCCAAATGCTATACAATGCCACTCCTGCGCACTCCCCATAGTTCAGAATACTCCAGAAACATTACAGCAACACAAAAGTCAAAAGTTCCGTGGAAACCCTCATTTGTCACGTCAAAATAGGAAGAAAATATATTCTTGGTCCAGCACAAGTAAATGAGAACGATTTCATGCACTTTATCGACGACTTACATCGTTTTTGGGGAGAAAATTAAGACAGCTCGTCTCTAATTGATTGAAACCAGACGTACTCTAGCTCAATTTTAAGGTCTTCAAACAAGCTTCATAATGAGCTGAAGTACATTGGAAAATGTTGAGGTAGACCAGGGTTGTTGAGAAAATTGCTAATGGGGGCATGTTGGGTACACCCTTTTGCAAACTCGCAAAAAAACATTTCTTGGGAAAATTGTGATGGCTCAGCTCGAGCCGGTCGAGATTGAACCTACCTTAGCTCATTTTGAAGGCCTTGGAACAAGCTTCGAAGTGAGCTAAGGGACGTTGAAAAATATTCAAGTTGATAAAAACTATTGGAAAAACGGCTTGAGGGGGGACATTAGGTACACTTACCTTATATATACATGGCCGTAAAAAAACAAGAGAGAAGGCAGAAGGCTGGATCGGCCGCGAAAGTTGGTTTTCTCCTTCTAACAAAAGAAAACCAAAAGATATAAGGTAAGTGTACCCAACTTGCCTCTGTACGCAACTTGCCCCCATATGCCGATCTCGGGCATGGGCACTCTTTGGCCAACCGGCAATTTTTTTCACTCTTGTTATGTTGAAATATGAGGAAGTAAGTAGTTTGCATCGACCCCGAATCATTCCTGCGTTCTCCAGAGAATCTAAAGTGATTTTTCTATTTTTCGTAATTGCTTATTTAAGAAAGCACCGAGGAAAGGGCGTTCAGTAAAATCGGTGCCAAATTCGTTGCGTTTAACCAATCTTAACGTACCTTAGCGCATTCGATTCCTTGTTTCAAAACCTTCAAAATCCATTTCCCAGAATTGCAAAATTTGAAGATGGAGTCTTTTTATGTGCAAAACACGGAGACGATTTGTAAACAAGGATGCCAACATCGGAGTGTACCCAACATGCCCCCATATGTTTATCTCGAAAGGGCGTGCAGAACGACTTTTTTCACCACTCGGAACGTGTTTATCACGTCAAAATAGGTCAGAAATAGTGTTTCGAACCACCGAAAAGCTCCAAATGTGCGTGCACGGCGATGAAAACACTTTATCGCCGATTTCCATCATTTATTTCGGAAGAATTGAGACAGTTCGGCTCCAATCGATCCAAATTTGACGTCACTTAGTGCATTTCAAAGGTCTTTAAACAAGCTTCAAAATGAGTTGAAGCACGTTGAGAATCGCTGAAGTAAACCAAAGTTATTAAGGAAAAGGCTTAATGGGGGCAAGTTGGGTACACACTTTTGTAAACTCTCAAAAACCACCTTTTGGGAGAACTCAAACAGTTTGGCTCCAGTTGGTTCAAATTGAATGTAGTTAAACTCATTTTGAAGGTCTTAAGACAAGCTTTAGAATGAGCTAAGGTACGTTAAAAAATATGGAGATGGGCCAAAGTTATTATGAAAATGGCTTAATGGGGGCAAGTTGGGTACACTTACCTTATAAATGATTCCCCTCTTCCACCTGTTCCATTAATTTTGGAGTATGATTTTATCTGGATCATTCATAGAATTCAATATGAAGAACGAAAATAGCAGTAGTCTAAGTCAAGCGAGTTAGCAAATATTATAACAATTGTTTTATTACACTCTGAACCTTATCCAGGACAGACCGGAATCCTGATACACCTGTTCTGTATCCCCTATTGACACATCTTCGATGGCGCAGTCGGCTAAATGTCGTGGCTACTAAGTTGCTGTAAGGTGAAGGGCCCAGGTTCAAATCAACGTAAGTGCAAATTTTGAGTGATTTAAATACGTTTTTTCTCAATCTAGCTGCGACACTTAACCACATAAAACATGAAAAATTAGCCTAGAGAGCTTGGAGAAGAATTGATTTTCAATAAATAAATCTTAAAATATCAGCTGAGATCACAGCTGAGAATTCAGCTGTGAATTTGGCCTGGGAAATCAGCTGTGGTCTCAGCTGTGAATTCACCTGTGATCTCAGCTGATTTCTCAGCTGAGAAATCTGCTGGTTTTTTCGGCAGGGCAGATTGCTACGCTGGGCATATTTCCTGTCAGGCTATAGATACACCATCGAGGTAGTGAAATCGAGAGCGAACGGCAACTGCAACGCGCTTTCAAGGTCACCGATTGCAGACAAAACGCCGGTATTCGAGACAGAATACGCAAACATTGATTTTATTCAGGACGAATGCACGATCATAGACTTCCCAAAAGTTGTAACAGCAACAACGCACGATATAACCTTACGGAAAGTTATTTTATACATACAAACGTCATGGCCTAAAAGTGGAGCTTTGACCCGCATAGAGAAAAGCTTTCGTCATAAAAGACATGAATTGAGCTTCGAGCAAGGATGCTTTTCGTCGGGTTATAGATGAATAATTCCAGAATCATTACAGCGAAGCATACTCGATGAACTTCATTCATCTCATCTTGGAATCGTCAAAATGAAACAAATAGCACGGTCTCATTTTTGGTGGCCACGTATCGATGAAGACATCAAACGAATCACGAATTCGTGTAGAATCTGTTCAGCAACGCGATCAGAACCACGAAAAATACCTCTCACTCCGTGGCACCAGTCGACCTTGGTCGCGAATTCACATCGATTTCATGAGTCCATTCCACAATTGCATGTTTTTGATCATCGTAGATGCTCATTCAAAATGGCCTGAAGTCATAAACATGAAAAAAGATACAACATCTTACAAACTCATACAGGTACACTCGGCAGGAAGGTCATCTGCACTAGAGCGAGTAATCGATTTCACCTCGGCAACTTCAGACTTGTGGCCCAAAAAGTTCGAGTAGGTCGCCCATCATATAGCAGGTCTTTAGTCTATGGTCGCTGTCTGCAAAATCCGGATGCCGGGGTACCCGGGGGAAAGGACCCGAATTTTACTCAAGTAAGAACGCTCCAGGTAGATGTTGTGCCCCTCCCTGGTAAAAATATTTGACCCTAAATTCGACTCGAATATTAGAGTCAAGTATTAGACTCAGGATTTGGGTCCTTTATTCAAGTCGGATATTCGAGTCGAATATTAGAGTCATTTTTTGGGGAATTAAAATAAGCCACTCAGCCTTATTAATAACTTTTCTCGATATTCCTAAGCCATTATATGGCCGAAAAATGATTGGAAAAAAGAAAAAAAAACCAACATAGGAATTTCGGGTGCCGTCACCGAGATTCGAACTCACAAACTTTCGGTTCAAAGTCCAACACTCTACGTCCGTGGCTAGCGAGACGAGATACGGATAACGGCCTAAAAGGCGTACTTGAACTGCAAGTCACCGTATGGAGAATATAGCATCCTGCTACTCATTCGCTCATTTCACGATAATACATGTACTGTTGAAATGTTTCACAGTGAGTGACCCATTCGGAATAACGCTATATTCTCCATACGGCTGCCCACACTTAAAGTAAGCCTTTTACGTCAACTAGGGTATCTTGTCTCGCTGGCTACGGACGTAGAAGGTTGCACTTTGAATCGAAAGGTTGTGAGTTCAAATCCCGGTGTCGGCACCCGATATGTCACGATTGTATTTTTTTTTTTTTCCATTCATTTTCCGTCCATATAATGGCTCAAAAATATCGAGAAAAGTTATCAATAAGGCTGAGTCGGTTCCTTTAATTCCCCAAAAATTGACTCTAATATTCGACTCGAAAAAGGACCCAAATCCTGAGTCTAATACTTGAGTCTAATATTCGAGTCGAATTTAGAGTCAAATATTTTTACCAGGGCTGGTGCCGAGGGCGACGCGGAACGTGTTGAGTGTGATCCCCGGTTCGGCGCAGTCACCGAGCATGAGATACGGCTAAGTTGTAGGCTGCGGGCTATGAAAGCGATTTGTGCTCTCGTGGCCAGGGGCGTCAGAACGCCTCTGGTCCGGGTGTGGGGTTCTAACAGAGGCTATCAGAGAAGCAAAAAAAAAAGGTCCTCAGATGGCAGAACTGTTGCACTTTGGACACGCAACGATGTTGTTGAGATATAATTATTTTATGTTTGAATATCCCGCACTTCCCCGCCATGAGCATGCGCGTACTAGTTAGTAGTGTGACTAACCTTACTTGACCAAATAACAGTCCGTACTTCCTGCAATAGTCTGGAGCATGCACATGCAGCAATTATGTAGCAATAGTAATGTTTGTTAGTCAGAGTTTGTTTAAGCAATGTTGGAAGCAATGAAATATCTATAGGCAGTGTCAGATGATTTTATCATTCGAAGGTATGTCACAGATTAATGTTTTATCTGTAGAGCCTGTGATATATAAGCAGGCTCGTATATGTGTAACATGCGGTCCGCAATATGAATCGTTGTGTAACTTTTGATTTGTATTGCAGGCGCCTTTTAAATTATCATTTATTCCAATAAATGTATTCTATGCACTTGAGGATTTAATCATTTACAAGAAACCCCAAATGCCAAATGTCAGAATAAGTCAGAATTATTATCAGATGTAACAAGCCTGATTTTTCGATATCTATTTATTAAAGTTCGGGCATTCGTGCAAATACTACGAGCGCATTTAGAGATGAATATGTTCACTAGCTTACTTATATTCACAGAATCTAGCAATTTTTTGTATATATGACAGAAGGCTAAATCGTTTAGACGCTGTTGTAACATTGTTGCTCTGGGGCTTGATTTTAAAATTACGACACTTGCAAATGCAGCAAGCTCGCGCGCACCTATCGCCAAGTGTTGTTATGAACAGATGTGCGGGGATTATAGGAAATTGAAGATGGCCGATATGGATGAATTCTGATTGGCCAAAATATTAGTGGCGCAATTCAAGGCCTAATACAATTTTTTAGAGTGGCAGAGAATTTTGTTTGAATGCCCAATTTCTCAAATTCTGTAGGCGTGGGTCCATATCCAACAAAGAATTGAAATTCACGAAGCTTCGGGTATATAAAATATATTGAATTTTGCCAATACAGGGCACTAATTTATAATCTCAAAGAACCAATATAGTATCTTGCAGTCAGACTGAAATGATATCGAATGAGCTCCCGATTCGAGGATTTGGCCCCTTTATATAGTTTTGATCACGAAAAATGTGGTCTTCTCCATATCTCCAATGTAAGCCGCCTTTTGGGCGGTGTGTGGGTTCCAAAAATCAGCAGCCTTCTGATTGAGCCACATGCGGCTGCAAACCGCATTTTGCGGGATGCAATTGCTACGTGAAGTATCCGCAAATGGTGCAATCGGGTATGGATGACCCTTGTACCATGCTCGAGATTCCTTGACATGCCGATGCGACCTCCTCACGCTAAGCTGCTTGTCTCCTTCATATATGTTTCGTTAATCTGTAATCAACCGTATTTCTCGCCGAATCCAGACTCTTTCTTTAATCGCGTATGTCGACAATGATCGAATCAACTATGCTGGAAAACCTTCCTTTCACTAAAATTCTGCCCCAATATTAGCGCGAAAAATGCACAGCCAGATTCGGTCCCACATGAGAGAAACGCCTCAAGAGAGAAACGTAAAACAATCGCCCAAAAGATCATCCGAACCCATTGCCCGATATTCTTTCTTTTCATGAAATATACCATCCTCATCTCACCTAATTCATACCTCTATTTAAATTCAAGAAGGATACAAGATAAGGTAGGGAACTGTAGAGAGAAGCCTTCCTTATCCATACTCTACTCTAGCAGACAATAACTTTTGTGATTTATGCTTTACAGCTTCCTTGTTGAGAAAAAGAATGATCCTTGATCATTCCTTTTTTTTGTTTTTATTCTCTGTGGGACAGATAAAATTATTCAATAATTTCTAGTGTTGATGTGGGCCTGGAGTTGAATCAAGAAATGCCAAAATTTGTAAACTCAGGTATATTGAATAACAGGTAAAAAAGGTAGTATCAAAGTATCAAAGTATCAAAGTATCAAAATAAATTAGTTCAGATTCTCTTAGTATTCATAATGTTCAGTGAAGCAACGAGGCATTAAAACTAGGTATTGTCTTAGCTTATGGTACTTCTCCTCTAGGTGAGATATATTCAAACTGATATCTTCTTTCAAATTGGGTAAGACTCTTGTGGTACAAATCAAAGTCAGAAACATGCTTCTGATTATCGAATACTTAAGTGGTGCTGGAAGCAACCTTTTGAGGTAGTTCTATGGATTTAAAATTGGTGCCCTCTTCAATAGGCCTTTTATGCGTTATCCAGATACAGCAGCAAGTGCGACAACCTACTATGCTACATTTAGATCTCAAGTTAGTGTGACATCCAGGGCATGTCTTTATCAAAATGTTATTGGCTAAACCAATAGCATGTATGGTAACTAAATCCCATCCAGACGGGGTTTTCTTTTGGAGAGCACAATCTAAACATCTCCAGTTGGACTGGTCAGGCTTTACATATAAGGTGACATGCAGATGATGAACATGGTTTGGAATGCTCTCTAATTTTCCATCCAAAGCTAACATAAGACTCAGCATGAATTCTACTGTACGTTCAAAGACCCAATCCTTGTACGGGTCCACAGGATCAGTATTAAATGGATGAAATGGAACAGCTATGAACTTTCCTGGATCACTACATTGTGCATATATGAGCCTTGTTCTTAGTTCCAAAATTTTCTTGACTTTTGACTTTCTATATCTCTTTTTGATTTTAAGGATTTCCTTTACGCCTTCCTTGTTTGACATTGGTGTCTTATGGTTACCGGTTTTGGGTGGCGTTAGTTTTGACTGTGATGACTTTAGAATACTGATGTTGTATTGTGGTGATTTTGGCTGTGGTGATTCTTGTATTTTGGTGTTGTGTGATGATGAGCTAGCCTGTGATGGGGGAAAATCAGGAGCAGTGGATGTGCTAGGGGTTGGATCTGATTGTGTGAACTCCAAGACGGCTTGAAATGGTTCTTCACACATGGGGGTTTCTATAGTAGATGGGATTTCCAAGAGTGGTTCCAAATTGAGTCCTGTGGGCGGTGTTAGTAATTGTTGTTCACTGATGTTCTCATATACTTCTTGTTCTGCGTAATTAGAATCAAGTAACTGATTTGAATGCTCAGCAGAGGGCAGAGACTGTAAAGAGTGATGTTTTTCGTTGAGGGTATCTGGGACTGAAGTGAAGTATGGCTTGGGTGTGTTGTGACTGATTTCACAAGTGATTGTTGGATTGGATGATGAGCATGTTTCGTTGGGTTGGAGAGCATCCAGGGTTGGAGTAAAATATGGCTTAGGTGCATTGGGGAGGAGTTCAGATGTGATCGTTGGATTGGATGGTGAGCATATTTCGTTGGATAGCAGATCATCCAGTGTTGGAGTGAAAAATGGCTTGGGTGTATTGTGAATGAGTTCAGATGTTATTGTTGAATTGGATGATGGGCCTGTTCCATTAAATTGGGGAGGGATGGCTAGTGACGTGTAAGAGTGCTTGTTGGGTGAAGGTGTACTAGCAAGCTCGCTGTTATTCATTGGGCCCTTTTTTGCAATCAGAACTCTCTTGTAAGTTATCGCGTCGGTGCCTGTGTTAGCTGTGGGCAATTCATAAGTGTCTGAATTTAGTGTCACTGAAGTGTAAGGGATCAAACCTTGAACTGATTCATCAATTGATGAAGGGTGAGGCTCATCGGTGCTTTCGACCCGGTTGAGGGCGGACTGGGGTTCACAACTTGACTCGATGTCATCCGTTACCTCTGAAAAATTGTTGTAACCCGCAATGTCTTTCAAAATGTCTTGAAAATGAGGGGACAAATTCGAATTCTCTCTAAAAGCGATCAATTCATCCTCAGTCCAGGACATCTTACTGAGATCTAGATCTAAATCGTCCAGCGCCTCTTCTACTAGTGGTAAGTTATTCTCTATCCTGGCCTCCACCCGCGTGAAAACAAATGAGTCGTTCATGAACGAGTCGTTTAACGAGTCAAATATTTGTTTCATTATGTGGAGTCGTTGCAACGACTCGTTAAAACGACTCATTTCGAAAATTTCACAATCTAAGTTTTTTAATGGTACCACCTTTTTTACTGAGAAGATTGCAGTGTCGGTGGAAAAAAACTTGAATTTCAAAAATCACCAAATGAGTCATTTTAACGAGTCGTTGCAACGACTCCACATAATGAAACGAATATTTGACTCGTTCAATGACTCGTTCAACGACTCAAATATACGACTCATTGATTTTCACGTGGGCAGATCTTGATTTGGATTCTGCATTCTATATAAAAAGAGAACTCATTTTGATATTCTCGCGCTAATGCCCTTAATTTTGGAAATTTCACGTCAGTTATCGCGCCATTCATTGTTTGTTTTGATTTTGCTATCGAAGAGAAAGGAGCACGTTGACTCTACATATATATATATATATATATATATATATATATAGTAAGATCACTCACGTGCTTTCAACGCGTGGGCCACTTGTTCCACAAGTGTCAGCGACTCCACTGTTTGTTTTGATAATGGCACAGGCTTGTGCATCAAATAGCAAAAATTAACCCTTTAGATACAAAATTTTAGATTGTCATCGACTTTTGGGATACTGTCGCCGAACTGCGCACTCTAATGAGTGAAGACAAGCTCTGACCCGTGGGAGCGCAAGGACCGCCTCTCGCTGTACCCGGCTGCTTTTCTGGCTACATGTGTTTACGAGGGCTCGCTTTCTCCGCAAATCGAAGTGCCTATGTGTTTTTTTTTTATTTAGTTTTAACTCGTAAAATTTTAACCACTTGAGAGGTGGCGACCCCATGTGGGAAATGAATGCTTGTATTTTTCTTGCCCAATGAAGCCTGACCTTCATCTCAACAGCCCTCCACTCTATTTTTATCTAACGAACTATGCATTCTTTTGGTAGATTTTGCTTTCAGCTTAGCCTTGCAAAAGTTTATACATATTTAGGCACCCTGAGCCATACTTGATTTTACTAGAGATTTCGTTAAGAGAAGAATTTAGAGTGTTGAGATTGAACGCAAACTCAAAGAATCCGGAAAGCCCGAGAGATCTAAGCGATATAATTTCCCGATCTCAACGAGCCCCTTCTACTTTTGTATGCTCGGAATTCTGTCATCATTTGCAGGGTGTGATTTTATCGTTAGTCTAAGAAACATTTCCATTTTCTGGATTTGTAAAACACAGCAGTCCATAAGCATAAATTCTGCAAGTCGCTCATTTCTTGCCATGAAGGCTTGATTGTTTGCCCTGAATATTCTTTCCTTCATCCTGAAATTTCTTAAGAATGGAAATCCTGATGCATTTGGGTGTAAGAACCCTGCCCTTATCTTCCCTCTAAAAGTTATATCGTTGCACTTTTGAGTAATGAACAAATCTCACCGAATTATTTACGGCTGTTAAGCAGCAATTTGCTTAAGACAAGGACCGAGTCTTATGTTATCCGAGGAGAAGCATCATTCCATCCCGAATTTATGTCGTGAAACTTCCACCGTTTTCTCAAGTTAACCCACTGTGAAACTTCATTCATCAAGAAATTAGCACTCGAAAGATTTTAATAGATCAAAACGTCTAGTGACGGACCAAGGCTCAATCAATGTGCATGATGTCAAAAACTGTGGATACATTTCAACTAGTCACCTGTGTGGGAATAATGAGCGTCACTTGACCTGGCAAGGATGTATAAAGAATTGTGAGAGGGTAAGAGCGCCAACCTTCGCTCAGTACCTGTGAAATCCTCCGTGTCTCTTGCATCTGACACAAATTTACGATGCAAACGCATTTTCAAGTCGAGCCAAGCTACAAGAATCTGTGCATTTTTTCATACAGCGCATCAATTTTTTATTGAACTTCCTATTGGTTTCAAAATCTTCTAAAGTTACGGGAGGCATAGTCAAAGTGATATCCTCAGTATTTGAATTGATTATGAACATTTTACATTTTCCATCTCGATTTGAAACTAAACATTCACCTCCGTAAATTCCTGGACCCGCTTGTAGCCTAGGAACGTAGCCACTTTGCTTGTCTGCGTTTTGGATATTTAATGTGCATAATTGCCGAGTTCTGGCCGGCAAAAGAATAGTGTCATGATTCGTGAAGGGTATGGATCCACCAGGATGATCCTTGAGGGAGAGAATTTCGTCCTTAAAAGAAATCACGGCTTTCTGATTTTGGAGGAATTCCACGCCTAAGACTCCGGACTGTGCAATAGGAAAATTATCAGAAACTACGTGCATTTTACATTCAACACCTTCAAAATGTATGACACATTCGCCCAGTGTCTGAACAAACCCATCGTTTATCCCAGATAAACCAAAAACATTCTTTGTGTTAATTGCGACATGCTCTGCTAAAGAGCTTCTTTTTATGAGATTTAATTCTGAACCTGTGTCAATAAGAAACATGGAATTTTCCGATTGCACATCACGGCTGGATAGATGAACTACTGGCGAGCTTGATTGTTCCAATTTCCCGATCTGTAGGATGGCCCGTTTTTGGACACTGCTTGATTCGGATTTCGCGGCGGAGCCCCCATCGTGTCCGCTTGGGGTCTCCGAAAAGAGTTTAAACCCACGTTATTCTTCGGTTGATTATTTCCAGATTGTCTTGGTTGATTGCATTCTGATGCGCGATGTCCAGACCCCCCACAGAGAATACATAAAGGAGTTGATCCTGGTGAGAGTAAATTTTGTTGTGATCGACAATCACGCGAGAGATGACCCGTTCGATAACAAAAATTGCATTGAGGGCGTCTTGGTTGGTATGAGCGCGCGTTGGGACAATCGCGAGCGAAATGATCAAACCCGCTGCAATTATAACACTGTAGCTTACGTTCCACGGGGGGCGGGGAACGTAAGTTTCCATTGGGAGCAAGATGAGAAGCTACTATATTGCGGACAAACATTCTCTTATTCTCGCGAGAATCGTAGTGCGCCTGCCGCCCTCCATGTAACTCACGTCGCTGCATAACGTGACGCTCAGCTTCGCCCGCAGCAGCAATAGCCTTCTCCAAAGTATCAAACTTCTGGCCGACTAAAAATTGAGCTATATCCCTGTGCAGCCCGAGGTGAAAGCAATCAATTGCCGTTCTCGACGTTCCCTCTATCATGCCGGCAGCGGCAGCTACCGTAAAATTCTCCCTGATTATCTCGACAGCTTTTTGTAAAATGAGTGAAACGCGCAACCCAAAATCAGCCACCTTCTCAGAGCTTCCTTGGAGTGAGCGAGCTAATTGTACTTGCAATTCAGATAAAGTTTCAGTTGGAGCAAATGCACGCTTTAATTCAGCTAACAATTCATCAAGATCTCGAAATGTTTTGCCATCCACATAAAGCCTGGCGTCCCCAACAATTTTAGTTTTAATTAATCTTAAGAAAAATTCCTTTTCTCCAGCATCTACAAATCTTTCCGCGTCTTTGCACTCACGTATAAATTGATTGATTGACAACCTTTTGCCATCAAAAAATGGTACTATTTGTGCAACTTCAGTTGTCTTTCTTGTTGTCATCGAATTTGAGTGAGAGTCAGAATAGCTCCGCTGAAGCAAGGATAACCAATTAAAATCGAGCAAAGATGGTGCAAGTGGGGGAACCTGACTTCCACCTGCATGAGGGAATCGACCGTCTCCATACCCATTCGCGCTTGCACTTGAGGTATGAGATGCACGTGTTGCCGTAGAAACAGGTTGACTCCCATCACCCAGGTTGGAAGGATTTGAACTGTTAGATGAGGGGCACAAATTTTGTACACTGGGAAATATATCTCTCTCTCGAGGCGTACCAGGGGGAGTATGACTATTACGTTCTTCCATAGTTGATTCGATCGTCTGTTGTCTAATATATAAATTCTTATTCTGTATATTCTATTCTAACTTCTCTTATTTCCAACGGCTAAGTTTCCGGAATTTCCAATGTACTCGCTAGAATTTACCAAGGGAATCGTATTTCTACTTGAAAGCTCAATATCCAGTGGATGTTGTGTATCTCAATTCTAATTTCAAATCCAAACGTAAAAACTCGTCGAAAGTCGTATGAAAATTCCGGATTTTCAAGCCTTTCAGTTCCCATATGTGTTCAATTCAAAATTATTTCTTAATGTCGAGTTACTTAGCTTTGAACTAAAATCGAAGCGCTGATGATGATGAAACCAGATGATACACGGTCGATGATCGATGTCCAAAAATTCCACAAAATTGGGGCAATTTGAGAAGCCTGGCTTCCTTGTCAAATTGAAGTAGTAGATCAAAAGTTTTCCTTGCTGAATTAAAGTTGTAGATCGGTGTGGCTTCCTTGTCAAATTGAAGTACGGCTCAATGAGATGAGAGCGTTTAATCCTTTGTAACTTCTCGTTTTGATCCCTCCTGGGACGAAGATGATGGATTGGAAATATTTGTTTGATTATTCTCGTCGCTGCTAGAATTTGCAGATGGTTGTTGGTTTGCAGCTGAATCTTCAGTGGGCTTGTAACGCAGAGCGCCTTCTAGAGCTAGCCTCCTGGCTTTTTGAATGCAACAGTACGGGCACGGATATGCAGAACACCGTTCTGGTTGGTTCTTGAAATTTATCCGGCCAGATCGAGGCATTGGATGACGTTGCTACTTTTGCTCTTGGTTTGAATACGTGATTCTCGTTGATAACAGAAAATTCCAGGAACTTGATTTTCTGACCACTTGATAACCCGAAAGCTTCTTTGGAAAAATCCCACTTCTGACACCAAAAAATCTGTTATGAACAGATGTGGGGATTATAGGAAATTGAAGATGGCCGATATGGATGAATTCTGATTGGCCAAAATATTAGTGGCGCAATTCAAGGCCTAATACAATTTTTTAGAGTGGCAGAGAATTTTGTTTGAATGCCCAATTTCTCAAATTCTGTAGGCGTGGGTCCATATCCAACAAAGAATTGAAATTCACGAAGCTTCGGGTATATAAAATATATTGAATTTTGCCAATACAGGGCACTAATTTATAATCTCAAAGAACCAATATAGTATCTTGCAGTCAGACTGAAATGATATCGAATGAGCTCCCGATTCGAGGATTTGGCCCCTTTATATAGTTTTGATCACGAAAAATGTGGTCTTCTCCATATCTCCAATGTAAGCCGCCTTTTGGGCGGTGTGTGGGTTCCAAAAATCAGCAGCCTTCTGATTGAGCCACATGCGGCTGCAAACCGCATTTTGCGGGATGCAATTGCTACGTGAAGTATCCGCAAATGGTGCAATCGGGTATGGATGACCCTTGTACCATGCTCGAGATTCCTTGACATGCCGATGCGACCTCCTCACGCTAAGCTGCTTGTCTCCTTCATATATGTTTCGTTAATCTGTAATCAACCGTATTTCTCGCCGAATCCAGACTCTTTCTTTAATCGCGTATGTCGACAATGATCGAATCAACTATGCTGGAAAACCTTCCTTTCACTAAAATTCTGCCCCAATATTAGCGCGAAAAATGCACAGCCAGATTCGGTCCCACATGAGAGAAACGCCTCAAGAGAGAAAGGTAAAACAATCGCCCAAAAGATCATCCGAACCCATTGCCCGATATTCTTTCTTTTCATGAAATATACCATCCTCATCTCACCTAATTCATACCTCTATTTAAATTCAAGAAGGATACAAGATAAGGTAGGGAACTGTAGAGAGAAGCCTTCCTTATCCATACTCTACTCTAGCAGACAATAACTTTTGTGATTTATGCTTTACAGTGTCTAGTCTTTGCGGCGGTTCTGCCGGTCCACCCGTTCCTTCCCATTCGGTGTGGTGTTAGGTTAGTCCTTCGGTAAATTGAGACTAGGGCAGATTACAGACTTCTCTCTTCTCTGGACTTAATTGAAAAATGCATCAATTGAGTCTTTCCTCGATAATGAGTTATGGATAACTCAACTCTCCACAGCAGCAGACGATGCATTTTTTTTTATGCAAACCCTCACAAAACACATGCACATATGGTCCTACGATCATGATCTGAGTGTTTCGTAGGGAGCCAGAGAGATACATGACATCAGGCTCGAATAATAATAATCTGGAATTTAAAGTGATGTTCAAGAGTGCAGGTGTTACACAACACATTCATGATGATGTCAGATAATAGTGTTAACTTATTATAGTGTTGACAGATAGCGCTAGATTTTGTGTGAAAAACTTTTTTGACTTAAATTCTGTTCATCTTATAACAGCAAACATATTGTAGATTTTAATCCTACGATGCAAGCTTACTTGTATTTTTACTAAGGATATTTCACCCATTTCTGTCATCTAGGTAGAATTAGGTCTTAACAATCAGGCATTACCACCACCGATGAAGAAATTAAATGTACACACATCAGATTATGATCTCCATCAGTAAAATTGATGAATAAAATGAAGACCTCCTCTACGCGAGCCTTACTTTTGAGAATCAGAGTCTATTGTGCATGATGAAATTTTTTTGTCCTGAAAATAAGAACCTATAGCGTGTATTCATTCCTGATGTGCATCCAAATGTGGAGGTTTGGAGACTATAATAGAATGTTGAAAGAATTGAGTTATTATCAATTGTTGGAGGGATTTAAGCATTTTAACTGTGTTGTCATCCCAACAGTGGGCATGGTCTGAAAGTCATATGATGAGTTCTGATTAATGCCATGGGACAAGATTCTAGGTTTTGCGCATCAAACTGAGAAAGTGTACATATCTAAATGTTTAGGGATACTAGTCAATAAGAATGGGTTATGCTCTAGTCAGATTTAGAAGGTCTAATTGGTAGTGAACTATATACTAATTGGATATACTATTTGGATACTCAAGCTGTTAGGAGCTACTTGTATTTTTTATTTTTGTTGGTATCTTGAAGATTTTTCTTCCAAGAATTGAAATATATTGAGATAACCCATATTGAGTATCCAAATAGTATAGCCCACTACTAATTTGACCTTCTAAATCTGATTAGAGCGTAACTCATATTCTTATGACTGGTATCCCAAAACATTTAGATACATACACTTTCTCAGTTTGATGCGCAAAACCTAGAATCTTGTCCCATGGCATTAATCAGAACTCATCATATGACTTTCTGACCATGCCCACTGTTGGGATGACAACACAGTCAAAATGCTTTAATTCCTCCAATAATTGATAATAACTCAATTCTCTCAACATTCTATTACAGTCTCCAAACCTCCACATTTGGATGCACATCTGGAATGAATACACGCTATAGGTTCTTATTTTCAGGACAAAAAAATTTCATCATGCACAATAGACTCTGATTCTCAAAAGTAAGGCTCGCGTAGAGGAGGTCTTCATTTTATTCATCAATTTTACTGATGGAGATCATAATCTGATGTGTGTACATTCAATTTTTTCATCGGTGGTGGTAATGTCTGATTGTTAAGACCTAATTCTGCCTAGATGACAGAAAGAGGGTGAAATATCCTTAGTAAAAATACAAGTAAGCTTGCATCGTAGGATTAAAATCTACAATATGTTTGCTGTTATGAGATGAACAGAATTTAACTCAAAAAAGTTTTTCACACAAAATCTAGCGCTATCTGTCAACACTATAATAAGTTAACACTATTTTCTGACATCATCATGAATGTATTGTGTAACACCTGCACTCATGAACATCACTTTAAATTCCAGATTATTATTATTCGAGCCTGATGTTATGTATCTCTCTGGCTCCCTACGAAACACTCAGATCATGATCGTAGGACCATATGTGCATGTGTTTTGTGAGGGTTTGCATAAAAAAAAATGCATCTTCTGCTGCTGTGGAGAGTTGAGTTATCCATAACTCATTATCGAGGAAAGACTCAATTAATTGATGTATTTTTCTCAATTAAGTACAGAGAAGAGAGAAGTCTGTAATCTGCCTTAGTCTTATTTACCGAAGGACTAACCTCACACCACACCGAATGGGAAGGAACGGGTGGACCGGCGGAACCGCCGCAAAGACTAGACACTTGGCGATAGGTGTGCGCGTAAGCTTGCTGCATTTGCAAGTGTCGTAATTTTAAAATCAAGCCCCTGAGATAAGATTTGAGACGTCTCAATACCGAAAAAGATCTTTCATATGAACAAGAACAGCCTGGTATGGTGAGGATAGTCTTAAGGCGATGCGGTCACCGTGCAACCCGGAAATTATATCTTATTTGGATGTAAATCAAAAAATTTTCACGAAACGAAGTTGGAGACGATTTGTCCATTACGTATTATCATCTGAATTTTGGTGGACAACTTATTATTCGTCACCAATCACAAGACTATCACTAATAAACGAGAATAACTCGCCCACGGGTACTTTCTAACCTACAGATTGGTACATTTTCGTTCACAAAACTCTCAAAATCTAGTCCGATTTGGGCCAAACGAAGAGTTATCCAGGCCAAGTTAGATGATAATAAAGCCTGGATAACTCGTCGTTTAGCCCATAATGGAAAAGATTTTGAGAGTTCTGTGAACAAAGTTCAGCGCGCACGGTGACCGCATCGCCTTAACGAGCTTTGTGAATTTCTGGTTTTCCACGTCAGTACCCTGCGACATCTCTCAACCGAAGTCGATGTAGAATGCCATGCTTACTAGCTTGATTTTCCTCGCACCGTGCGAGACTTTGAGCTTTACCAACAAATTGGTTTTTCTGTCTTTTTTCACGTTTTTTGGCCCTCGCAATGCCTCGAGTTTTTCTCGGAATGGTACATCGTCGTTAAATGGCATTCAAAAAGACGCCTCTTTCAAAACAAGTCTGTGGCCAACACGTCCAGTTTTCGGGTGTTGACTTCAACACCCGCTTTTCATCCGGGTATTGAATTTCAACACCCACCACACCCAAAATGACGCCCCTGCTCGTGGCTGATGTTGGTGCACGGCAAAATCGGAGCGCTGTCCGGGTCGACGCGGTCGCCGAAGGAGATGCGGCCAGGTTGCTGTGTAACCCGCTCGCCGAAACCGCTCAGCGCCGTCAACGAGTGACTTACGTCATGCATCGTCCGTGAGAGCGTCGGTGTCGAGGGATAGGGCAGCTCCGGGGCGTCGTCACCTTGAGGAAGCTATTCTGTAGATGAAAGTATAAGAAATATTGAAAACGAAGCAATTGAGGCAGCACATAAACAGGATGAAATTCTTGTCATAACTGTTGCAAAATATGAGAATGAAAGCATGAGGTATGCAGAAGGAGATAATAACCTCAAACCGCAGCAGCATTGGAATGTGAAATTACCTATATGGTGTCCTGTTTTTGAATCAGCAAGAGGAACAGTTTGAAAGCAAATCACAATCATCCGATAATATCCCTTTTGCACCAGATGTGAATTAATCACTCAGGTAAATACTGACATCCTCATCAACTTCAATATCATTTGATCTTTTTTCCTCAAGCGACCAGTCAACTATCAATGCAAATGAGAATCCAGACATTGTTTCGGTTCTATATTTTGACACATTTTATTGGTATTCTTGTTTCAGATGGAATTCAAAGGATAGCTACTCTGGAATAGGCTCCAGTGGCTTGGACCGGAGACCTGTTCTGAATCGACGTATGAACTCACTTGATGCACCAGCTCTTAGTTTCCTAGAGAAAACACCAAAATTTATCCATTAAAGTTCAAACATTTACAGTAGGGGCATTTCAAGCGGAAGAAGATGATAATTGCGCAAAAGATAACAAGTGTTGATATGACTTGACTCTTGTCCAGGCATAGAAGACTAATGTGGCTGGTTCAAGGCAGAAGTTAGAGTGCGTTAGCATGCCCAGAAGGTTTTGTTCCAGTGACGGTGAATCTATCTGGGAAGAAGGTCGTTTCTGTTATTGATGCACCCAAGGATTATGTTGCTGTGCGCAGAGTGAGACAAAGTATATCTTCAACTTTCAAGTGAAGAAAACAATCAACAGCAGGCCTGATCAACGGTATTCCCCCTCAAAGTTCAATAGCACAGGGTGCATTGTTCACTCAAGCATAAAAGGCTTTGGCCAAAGACAAATCACGATTCACTAAATTTGCTACGTAACCAGGAACTTGATTACGAGGCATTGAAACCACACTAATAGAGCACTACTGTAGCTTTGCACAATCATTGTGAATTTGGAGTACTTGAGTAAGCCGCTTTGCAAGTCCAGGAAGACATTGAATCTTCATTCAAGATTGAAGTGACTGAACAATCAGTGTCAGCAACGACAGACCTTGTTGGGTATTCTACAGCTTTGAATCCCTTGGGATAGTTTTTTCTCCCAAAGATGAACGATTGCTGAAACATGATAGAGACGAATAGGTCTTTGAAGCCAGTTCAACCTATCAGAGGGCTCAAATTGTGCACTCAAAATCCCTCGATAACATGCTGGTCCTAGATGAGTTACACGGTATGTAGCAACTGTATTTCTGAATTTCAACAATTTTTATATTTCATACCTGAAACTATTTTGATAATTTTGTGAATTATTCTCAGGACTGTCAGAAGTAGATTTCATCCATACTGAAAGTCTGATGCAACAAGCTAAAGGTCACACGGAAACCAAACCCAAGCTCCTCAAGGGCTGGTATGCAGGAGATTGTCTTCACTCCTCAGTTTGGTAGCATTGTTTCTTGAAGCATGAAATAGTCCTGACGAAGAAGGTATTTTTAAATACTCTACATGAAACTTTTCAACAGAAGTATTGTTTTCTATCAGAAATAAGAGTTAGTTAGTCAATGAATCATTGCTATCATCAGTATATTGCGAAAATGACATGTTCATCTCCATGAAGTATTGCAGAGAATAAGTCATTCTTGCTAGTATCTTTTCAATCTTAGATATCTTGATGCCAAGGATGGAATATCATTGTTGGATAATTGTCTCAAACGCTAGTAACTTTACTCCGCGCGGGTGAAAATGAAGCTTTGATTGTTGATGTTTGCATTTTAGAACTCCATAAATAACCATCGTTCGCTCAGTTTGCGACGAATATATTGACCCGGTTTCTTAAAACGATCTTGCTTGCACCTTTGATTTAGCCCAAATTATACATAGAGGGATCTAACCCCTTCTCTCTCACGGATAGCACTTGAATTTCATCAGTGTTTGAAATCTGGACGATTTGGGTATTTTAATTTTGCCTTCCATAATTCATCTATATGATTATTCCCAAAGGATTGAAAAGCAATGAATTCTATGTCACACTTGACTGACCGCCGCCCTTTCGCTGGTATTCTTGATGATTTTGAGATTCTATTCCCAATCATGAGAGACCTCCGATCTCTAACCACATGGCAGTAGATTTTCAATGGCCTACGGATTGCCTCCTGCTAGATTCATCATCTCGAAGTATAATCACCATTAGCTGAACATTGTTGAAAATGCACATCATCAGGTTTTGGATATCTCGCGAGACATTACAATTCATAACTCTCATTTCAATTGTAGGTATCAAATGAATGCGGGAACCGGATGCCAAATTATCAATGATGATGGGCCTAGGTTCATAGACTATGGGCATCGCCACGATTGATGGATTTTTCTTGAAATTAACTACCTTGTGTTAATATTCATCTCTATGAGATTGTCAAGCATCTCGAACACGTTCAAGAATTCATCAGTAACGTTAATATTCAATCTTGAAAAGACTATTTGTTGCTCATCAAATTAGCGCATACTTACAAGTGAACTAAAGTAGAAGGTTTTGATAAGTGGATAATAACATCAACTTATAGATAAGATCATACCCAAATTGTTTTCCATTCCGTGATTTTCCGGAAAAATGAATGGTTCTCTTCGAGGTCCAATATTTTCCAGCCAAAAGAAATTATCACTATATTATATAAATCTTTATCATTTTACTAAGCGACTACGCCACGACATCATAATAATAATTGAATCATTTGTAAGGGATAATTTGAGACGTTTTGTAACCTTGTATACTCCACAGAATAAAATATACATTTGGACTGCGAAAAGAATCTTATTTAATTCAATAAATAGTTTTCAAATAACATCTCAACTTTCGACTCATCTGATTTTCCATCTCATGCGACAAATCAGCTGAAAATATGAGCGCAAATGAGCTATATCTTTCTAACAAAATGATTGAATTTAATAAAACAGCTTTCATAATATGTGAATTGGGAAGTATAAGTGAGGAATCAACTTCATGAAAGGAATGGCATATGCGAAAAATAATTACTTCCCCAAGCACAACCTAAGGAATTGTTTCTCCATCACGAAAGCATCTCCCAGTTCACTGTTTTTCTTTCTTTTCATTCGCAACTCACCAGCAGACTTCTCTCTTCGAGAGATCTATATTTCAACATCTGAGGATGAAATCCTGTTTTACGGTAACCTATTGGTTGGATCTTGGAACACAACTCCTCAATCAGTTAATGAAGAACTGAAGATTGAAAATAATATCTTTGTATAGAATTATTGAACAACACACATGTATTACAATGAAAGTATATTTATTATGATTCACAAAAATACATCACCAAAAGGTTCCCACAAGTCTTTGGGTCCAGTCATCCACCAACCAATTGCACTCCATGATTGCTGTTTCAGCACTTAACTTATAATGTTTAATTATTATTGAGATATTACACAGAAGTGTTTGATCTATGAAGAGCTGATAACTCCAAATATATTCAGAGAATGTGAGGAGAACATGGGCGATGGATAAATACTTGGTCCGGGCACATCCATCCATAAGTCCAACGAGTAAATATGTCACTTATATATGTTTTTGATCGTCTGTGCTGTTTCTCGCTTTTCATTTGCTCACAGAATATCAAAAACTATAGTATGACACTCGGGCGCAATGGTTTTTGCTTTCTCGTGACTATTTAGACCCTCGCCTGCGGCTCGAGCCTAAGAAAGTCACTCGTAGTGCGAAAACCATCGTTTGCGCCGTTGTATCATGATATACTATTTGCTCTCAATATTGATTTCACATTTCCTTTCTTCATTAATTTAATCTATGCATTCAAATAGCATTCTACTGCACTTCTGCAAACACAAATCATGCAAACATTCATGTTTTCTCAAATGTTCAAATATTCATGATTTGCGTAGATCCCAAAGGATCACAGAATCATCCATATAGCAACTGTGGGAAGAATTCAGTGAAACCTTATCTGATTTAGTAGGTAGCATTTATGCTGGTAAGAAAAGCCAAAAAAACAGATTCTACATTTCCCAAGTGCAAAGATCCACTCCTACAATCTACAGCGATCATATTATTTTAAGGCGAGGCCGTAGTCTGCCGCTATATCGGATCAGCCCTAGTAACTTACGGTGGCACCCCTGCGACCACCATAGCTCAGTGATGATCAGCAGGCGTGTCACCACCAGCCCACACAATCTAACCTTTGTAAACATACTGATTGTTGATTTATATGTATGTGTGAACACACACACACACAACAACACTGTTTACAAAGGTGTATATATATATATATATATATATATATATATATACACACTTTATGTATTGTACCCCTCTCGCACACTAATATCAGAGGTCTTGACATTGTGCCCCTCTTACATACATTAGGGGCCTTGGAAATAATGTGTACCTATAGTGGAAACCACAGATGCGATTGGATGCAATTCAATTCACTTGATAATTTAATTTGAATGGACAGAAAGCCATTGAGCATGAACTTCTGAAAAATAAGTATTATCAGAAACCCCAAGTTTTTCAATTTTAGGAATACTTCAGAAAATACAAATTTATCAATTCTCAACCGATCCACAAGTTTGGACATGGAATCATCCCTCTGAAATACAGGGATCTTCGCAGACATGAATTGGACTCCAATTCAATATTCCAAGACTGACTTTGTCTCTCAAAATGACTTGTATGCGCCATTTTCACCAAGTATTCTAGGATATTGAAACTGGATCCTTGATTAGAATCATCAAAATGATCAGAACTGGTTTAGAGGCCCAAACGAAACACTCACTGTCTGTATTTGGTCAATTCATCTTGAGTACAATGAAAGTCACATACTACCTCTCTAACTTTTTTTCACAAAACCTTTAGAACTCAAGTAATTCCCAACGGATTCAGATAACTAAACATGAAATCATCCCTTTGGACAACAGAGATCTTAGCAGACATGATTTGAAGTCCAATTCAATATTGCAAAACTGACTTTGTCTCTCAAAGTGACCCGGATTCGTTATTTTTACCAACTATTCTAGGTTATTGAAACTGGAACCTTGACTAGAATCATTAGAATAACTAGAACTGGTTTAGAGGCTCAAACAGAACAGTTACATTCAGTATTTGTTCAATACATCTTGAGGACAACAAAATTCATAAACTAACTTCCTAATTTTGGTTCACGAAACCCTTAGAACTCAAGTAATTCCCAACGGATTCAGATAACTGAACATGAAATTATCCCTCTGAAATGCAGGGATCTTATCAGACATGTTTTGAACTCCAATTCAATATTCCAAGACTGACTTTATCTCTCAAAGTGACCTAGATACGTTATTTTCACCAAGTATTCTAGGATATTGAAAGTGGAACCTTGACTAGAATCATTAGAATAACTAGAACTAGTTTAGAGGCTCAAACAGTTACATTCAGTATTTGTTCAATACATTTTGAGGACAACAAAGTTCATAAACTAACTTTCTAATTTTTGTTCACAAAACCTTTAGAACTCAAGTAATGCACAACGGATTCAGATAAATGAACATGAAATTATCCCACTGAAATGCAGGGATCTTAGCAGACATGATTTGAACTCCAATTCAATATTCCAAGACTGACTTTATCACTCAAAGTGACCCGGATACGTTATTTATTCACCAAGTATTCTAGGGTATTGAACCTTGACATGACCTTGACTAGAATCATCAAAATGATCAGAACTGGTTTAGAGATCCAAACAAAACACTTACATTCTGTATTTGTTCAAGGGCTCGTGTATGCAAATTTGCAAAGATGATGTTGCACTGAGCTCTCTGCCGATATGCAAAAAGATGCATGTCGCAGCGGACGGCTATCAGATTCCATGCCTGATCGCAGAAAAAGGACCCGGGTCCGGTCGATGATGACATATAATGTCATCAGCTGGGCCGTCGCTTTCCACCGGGAAGTCGCGGCTGACAAGTCTCACAACATATCTCATCCGCGAGGACAACACACGGGAACGTGCATGATCGAAGCAGACGGTTTTGCTGCTGTCATCCCGCCTCGCGCCCGCTGATCAGTTTGACCACTTTGAAGAAACGTAAAATGATGGCTGCCATCGTGTATAACTCATCGCCGTTCTGGATTTATCTCAAGTTTTATAGAGAATTATCAACAAATAAGGGTCTTACTATCATCTACGAACTTTAGAGAATTGCGCTATGGAGTGAAAGGGAGCAAAAACGAGCTGATTACAAAATTATCGAATGAAGTATAACAGCATGCCTTACCACAGGAGCAGACGACATCTGTCCAGCGCTTATCATGGTAGTTTCTTTCTCTACTTTTGTGGAATTTCGCTCCATAGCGCAATTCTCACATGCATTTTGTTGACGCATACAAAATATGAAGGGATTTGGTTAAATAAAACTCGAGATATTCACAGAACGGATTCGGTCAATCTCCCTAGCTTTTTCAAGATGGCCGCGGACTACGGCCTCGCCTTAATGTTGAATTCCATACTCTAACTTATCTTATTGAGCTAGAAAATGATTTGACCTGCTCTGGATATATACAAAAACCGAGGGACATATTCTATTGCTTTAAAGAGCAAAGATCCACTCCTCGACAATCTTGAGTGATAAAATCATTGTGATAGTGAACTCATGTTGTAATCTTATCTTATTGAGCAGAGTCAAAAGTCCATCTGTACTGGGAACACAAACT
The DNA here is from genome assembly GCA_029851415.1 of Eretmocerus hayati. Lineage (NCBI taxonomy): Eukaryota > Metazoa > Arthropoda > Insecta > Hymenoptera > Aphelinidae > Eretmocerus > Eretmocerus hayati. Next base: position 109,060,091 of record CM056743.1, read on the forward strand.
AAGAAGCAGATCCAACAATTTTCAAGATTTTATCTGACCTGGCAACAAAAGCCGAGGAACAGATCCAACGTTCTTCAAGTAAAAACCGAATTACAATATATTATGATTAAATTAATGAAATGATCAACTGATTGTTTCACTTTGTCTGATTGACCAAGGTCAAGATTTCATCTGACCTGAGAACAAGAGCGGAGGCACCGATTCTGAATTTTTCAACTAAAAAAACAAATTCTCCACAATCTTCTATGATTAAAGTCATGCAATGATGAACTGATTGTTTCACTTTGCCTGATTGAGCAAGGTCAAAATTTTATCTGCCCTGGCAACAAAAGCCGAGGCACAGATTCTACATTTTTCTGGTAAAGAAAGTAATTCTCTACAATCTCTTATGATTGAAGCAATGCAATGGTTAACTTACTGTGAAACTGTATTATATTGAGCAATGTTTAGATCTCACCTTCGCTCTAGGAACAAAAACCGAGGAACTGACTTTACATTTTTCAAGTACAATGACTAATTTTTTACAATCCATTATGATACAACCAACGCAATGGCATAGTTATAGTGCAACTTCATCCAATTGAAGTGGGTGAAGATTTCATCCACGGATTTGGCGTGCCAGCTGCAGGATAATTTACACCTCACTCTGTCTTAATACAAAAATATTCACAGAGGCACCGCACAGGGACCACCGAAACTGGCGGCCAACGACGACGGTGATGCTCAGGATCAACTAATGGTGCCACGTGACGTTGAGGGCAGGCGAACTCTGTGTGGCCGTCGACGGTGACCACCAGGGAGCTCAGGAGCGGCGCCCGGATGTGTCGTCAGCTACAAACTCGGGCCTGCACGCTGGACCAGGCATGCTGCCGCAACGAGTGACAGTCGTTGACTGACTGTTCTGTTGGTGGTGGTGTTCTGTGCTGTGGACTGTTTGGTGTTGTGGGACGTCTCAGCCAACAGCTGTGACGTGATGATGATTATTACACGAGCGCACCGCCTTTGCGTTGGTCGGGCATTGAACTCGAGTCAGTTGTTCACCAAAACACTGCAGCACGATCCTAGAAAACTGCATCAGGCTGAATGAACTCATAACTGAAAATTGAAAAATTTCAAGCACAAAACAATTGCATAGAGCGCTATTCACACAGTATTCAAGCTACTTACATTATTTTTACACACGCCACTCGCGTGCAAAATTGGGGAAATCGTTTAGTACCCTGTAGGTAGACCACTCAAGAGGCTTGCAGATGCTGGGAGGCAACCGCCGGCCATGTATGATGTTATCATGTATAAAATAGAATTCGTCGAGCATTCGTTTCCAGAGTACCTGGGTGTCACGCGTGAAGAGCGTCAGTAGATAGTAGATTTCGCTCATGCCGAACCTTTCACCCTTGCTACTCATTATGTTCAGAGGTTCGGACTACCTCTGGTGAACGTGGAAGCAATTAGAGCTCGTCTCCATAGAAATGGAATACACAGCCGAAAAGCCCGGAAGAAGCCCGCTTTGACTTAGCTAAACCGTGAGTCGCGCGTCGCATTTGTTCGTCGGTACCGCAACAGGGGCCGAATTACGAACAAGCGAAACGCACGAGCGAGCGGACGACGCGCACGATGCGCGAGATGCGCACGCCAAGCGCGAGAAACGAGCGACCGAACGACACGAGCGGGCGAACCGCGAGTACCCCCACTCCACCTCCCCAATGTAAAAGGTATAGGGGCCGGTATAGTGGGGGTACTCGCGGTTCGCCCGCTCGTATCGTTCGGTCGCTCGTTTCTCGCGCTTGGCGTGCGCATCTTGCGCATCGTGCGCGTCGTCCGCTCGCTCGTGCGTTCGCTTGTTCGTAATTCGGCCCCAGGTGTGGGCTTTTCTAGATGCGGAAGATCTTCATAGACGAGAAGAAGTTCACGACGGAGTCCGTCAGTCGGGTCTGAGTCTGGAGTCCGGACAACGAGAGGTGAGCTTTAGATAGTAGTAATTATTCGTGTTTTCATCAATCCAAGTAATCAAATGTTGAGTGTTGATCGACGAACTTTAGAGCGTACCCTTTTGCTTTGTAAACTCCGTGTTTCAATTATCTTCTCCCTACTATAGTTTGAATGGCCCAAAACTGTTGGGATATATCAAGCACAACCACACGATATACCAAATAAGACGGTTTAGCTTTAGAGTGAGTAGAATCGTTAGGAAAGTACGGAAAGCAGAAATGTAAACTCCGTGTCTTGTAAACTCCGTGTCCCATACTTGCTACTACTCCAAATGATCTTTTTGCACTGCACCGTGGCCCTAGTTTCAACACATTCGGCCATCTAGTGACACTCTTTCTGCATTCTACTGATGGAATAAGCTTGTATGTGTGTGCTAATGCACGAGTGACCGTGAGATTTGATGCTTGTGTGCAAGTCCCGGGGGAATCGTCAGACTATCCGAATCGATTGAGTACTGTGAAGCAGGCATGTGTGTATGCTGTTGTATCTGTATCCGAGGATCTCATTGCATGTATGCGTATTGTTGGGGAAATGTCATACTACTCGGATTTAATATGAGTGTCCAGAAGTACACGTACCTAGGTATGGCCCTGAGTGAATCATCCTTCGCGTGTGATTTGTGTGATCTAGGGACATTGAATAGGATGTATGGAGGATGAAACAATTTCAGCAAATGATCAGGCGGTCTTTGTCAATACTGTCTGTTGTATCCAATGATGAGTGTGGCTCGCAACGTGGTGGCACGATATTGCAATACGAGACACCCATACCTTGTAAAATGTTTCTGGTTTGAGAAAGTAGCTAAACTCGCTACAACAGCATAATCCTAGGCTAAAATGATGAGTGGCACATTCAATGATCAATATTAATGAGGATTATTGTTTGAAATTTGAGGCGTGGCGAAAATGAACAATTAAACGTGCATCCTTTAACGTCCTTTTCGGTTTTTTCATTATAAGTCTTGAAATATGGGGTTTTTTGGAAAACTTGTAGAAACAACATTCGTAGATCTTAAGAAAATCTACAAAAAGTTACTCCACACAGTTTCTCGAAAAATCAATATTTCCCGACTTGTACCCAAAAACCCGCGAAAAGGCGAAAAATGCACGTATTTGCTATTTCTTCATATCGCACTGCAATTTTTAAACAATGATTGTCATCAATATTGATCATTGAATGTGCCACCCATCATTTGAGCCCAGAATCGTGCTGTTGTGCCGAGTTTAGCCACTAAGTGCTCGAATTTCGAGAGTCACGCACTGATCTATATCTGCGACTCAAACTGAACGAGATGCGCGCTCCCATGATAGATACTACTTGATCCGTGAGTTTGAATGATCACATTCAATTACCAACACTTCAAGCAAGGTAGTATATTTGTCCCCTCGCTCCATAAGAAGCGTCCTCACGTTATTTGTGTAAACTCCGTGTCAGTACTGTCAACTCCGTGGCGCATCAATACACAGAAATTCATTTTACGTTGCTGTGCGTTCAGATTTGGTTGGCCAGAACATCATACGTTCATCTAGAGCGAAAATGAAAGATATCCTACCCACCAGGCGAGTTTTGAGTACCATTTTTTTCTTCAGAATATAGATGTCCAAAATGACGCGCTTATGGAGAATGACCCATATACTTCATCATCTAATATGCAATTAATCATGCAGATCCTGAGCTTTTTTCGGCGCCAATCTAATGATGCTCCATACTCAATTTAGATACGAGCGAAAGCACTTGATACCCCAGCACCACAGCGGACGCAAAAATATGTTTTGCGTGGGATGGATGTCGGGACTAGGGGTTGGTGAGCTGGTTCCTAACCCAGTGAGGCTGAATGCTGTAGGTTACCTCAACATCCTACAAAATCACATCTGGTCGGCAGTCGAGGCGAGGTATCCATTGGGTCCCGTATATATGGTTGAGGACAACAGCGCGATACACAGGGCACGGATCGTCAGGGAGTGGTACGCCAACCACCCTCGTTTGGTCAGACTCCCTTTCCCAGCGCAATCTCCAGGAATGAATGTCATCGAGAACCTTTGGACAATGATGGTGAGGAAATGGACACTAATCCTGGAGAACGACACGGCTAAGCTCCAACAGAGAGTGGCTCAAGCCTGGAGAGATCTCCAGCTGTGACCTGATCATTGCCGCGACCTCGTGCTGTCAATGCCACGCAGGCTGCGAGCGATCATTGATGCTGAAGGCTGGTCTATCAATTATTGAATGAAGATGATGTAAGTAGCTTGAATACTGTGTGATTCCCGCTCCATCCAATTATTTTGTATTTGAAATTTTTAGATTTTCGTTCATGGGTTCAGTCAGCCTGATGCAGTTTTCTAGGATCGTGCTGCAGTGTTTTGATGAACAGCTGACTCGAGTTCACTGCCCGACCAACGCAAAGGTGGCGCGCTCATGTAATAATCATCATCATCACGTCACAGCTGTTGGCTGAGACGTCCCACACCATCAAGCAGTCTACAGCACAGAACACCACCACCAACAGAACAGTCAGTCGACGACTGTCACTCGTTGCGGCAGTATGCGTGGTCCAGCGTGCAGGCCCGAGTTTGTAGCTGACGAAACATCCGGGCGCGGCTCCTGTGCTCCCTGATGGTCACCGTCGACGGCCGCACATAGTTTGCCTGCCCTTAACGTCGCGTGGCACCATGAGTTGATGCAGAGCATCGCCGTCGTCGTTGGCCGCCAGTTTCGGTGTTCCCTGTGCGGTGCCTCTGTGGATGTTTTTGTAGTAAGACAGAGTGAGGTGTTAATTATCCTGCAGCTGGCACGCCAAATCCGTGGATGAAATCTTCACCCACTTCAATTGGATGAAGTTGCACTATAACTATGCCATTGCGTTGGTTGTATCATAATGGATTGTAAAAAATTAGTCATTGTACTTGAAAAATGTAAAGTCAGTTCCTCGGTTTTTGTTCCTAGAGCGAAGATGAGATCTAAACATTGCTCAATATTATACAGTTCCACAGTAAGTTAACCATTGCATTGCTTCAATCATAGCAGATTGTAGAGGATTACTTTCTTCACCAGGAAAATGTAAAATCTGTCCCTCTGCTTTTGTTCTTCATGGAGTGCGATTGGTTGGTGGATGACTGAACTTAGAGACTTAAGGAAACCTTTTGGTGGTGTATTTTTTGGAATCGTGATGAATATAGAATTATATTATTACATGACTCGGCTGATGCAAGCTAATTTTAATCAACGGATCTGTTGATTAAGTAACATAGATCGATATTGGATTACTCCAATTCGATCCGTGTACCTTCAAGGCACCTCGCAATTCCAGTGTCGCAACTTGAAGGACTTTGATGGAATTTCAAATACATGAAGATGAAATGAATATCGAAAACATTTTTTACTCTACGCTAAGATGTTGGTGCGTTCCATCTTTCCTCTCCGGATCAGACTCTTCTGGGGGGCTGGAGAGATCCGAGTAGAGGTTGGCCCCCGACGCATCGCACCTAGCCAAAGTGACTTTATCAACATCAAGACCTATGTCACTTAATCAACAGGTCCATTGATTCAAATTAGCTTGCATTAGCCGAGTCATGTTATAATATGATTTGAAATTCCCGCGAACGATGAAGTCTGGATCGTTCATATCGATCTAGACGAGAATTCATTCTAATTGTCACCGGTTGTCGTCGAATATACAACCGAGATGAAAACCTTTCTCGCGAGTGGCTGCAAAAGCCCTCGTGTAACATATAAGCCTGATCAAAATCATGACCATCGAACCACTTTGGCTAGGTGACGTCGGGGGCCAACCTCTACTCGGATCTCTTCAGCCCCCCTGGAAAGTCTGATCCGGAGAGGAAAGACGAAACGCACCAACATCTGAGCGTAGAGTAAAAAATGTTTTCGATATACATCTGATTCGGATGTATTTGAAATTCCATCAAAATCTTTCAAGTTGCGACACTCGAATTGCTAGTTGCCTTGAAGGTACATAGATCGAAATGGAGTAATCCAATATCGATCTATGTCACTCAATCAACAGATCCGTTGATTAAAATTAGCTTGCATTAGCCGAGTCATGTAATAATATGATTTGAAATTCTCGTGAGCGATAAAGTCTCGATCGTTCATATCGATCGAGACAAAAATTCATTCTAATTGTCATAACGAATATACTTTCATTGTAATTCATGTGTGTTGCTCAATAACTCTATACAAAAGATATAATTTTCAATCTTCAATTCTTCATTAATTGATTGAGCAGTTGTGATCCAAGATCCACCCAATAGATTACCGTGAAACAAGATTTCATCCTCAGATGTTGAAGAATAGAGCTCTTGAAGGGAAAAATCTGCTAGTAAGTTGCGAATGAAAAGCAAGAAAAACAGTGAACTGGGAGATGCTTTCGTCATGGAGCAACAATTTCTTAGGTTGTGCTTGGAAAAGTAATTATTCTTGGCATATGCCATCCTTTCTATGGAGTTGATTACTTACTCATACTTGCCAGTTCACATATCATGAAAGCTGTTTTGTTATATTCAATCATTTTGGTAGAAAAATATAGCTCATTCGCGCTTATATTTTCAGCTGATTTGTCACATGAGGTAAAAAATCGGATGAGTCGGAAAATGAGATGTTATGTAAAATCTATTCATTGAATTGAATAAGATTCTTTTCGTAGTCCAAATGTATATCTAATTCTGTCGAGTATACGTCTCAAATTATCCCTTACAAATGATTCAATCATCATTATAATGTCGTGGCGTAGTCGCTTAGTAAAATGATAAAAATTTGTATAATATAGTGATAATTTCTTTGTAACGTGGCGGGCATCAGCAGGGGGAAATTTCCTGAAAAGATACACCCACCCAACGCTACCTCATTTATTTGGGCCGGATCGGGTTAGGGCCAGGCACCCCGCGCCACGAGGGGCGGGACAGTGGGGCAAATTGGGAGCACCTGAAAATCACGAAAATATTCTGCGGACACTGTATATACATATCGTATCGAAATAATCACTCTCCAGATTCACGAAATTATAAACGGAATTTATTGCTATTAGGAACTCTCATTTCGAGGCACGCAGGCCAATAAACCTAGTTACAACGCCCTCTGTGGCGGATCGGTGCATCTAATGTCCATAAATCGTTCAGTAAACTCACTGCGAAAAATATACCAAAATTCACTTTAGTGTGAAAACGCCCATATACACTTGGTCAAGAAATCACTTCACTACTTTAGAGCAGAAATGCCCATATACACGGTGGGCGGAGCTAACGCGAGGGGTGGGAGCTATTCCCCAGCTGGCGGGCCCGTCCCTCTCCAACTCTCCGCGCCTTCGTCTCCGGAAGTTAGAATTATTACGCAAAATGGCCGCTACACCGACCCGCGTGGCCCAGCATGGCCAAAACGTGCATGCTAATATTGGCGCGGGGGGTTGGAGGGACACGGTTACGACGCGATGGGTCGGCGGACAAGAAGGACACACCGCGTCGCGAGCTGGGAAATAGGCCACCCGGTAGCCCTGGACACGACTCTCCGCCCGGGGGGTTCACGATGAGGGCGGATGCACCCTGGGGAAGAGGTAATGCCACTCACCGCGTAGGTCCATGTCGTCCGGAAGCTCACTGTGATAGCGCTACTGCTGCGCTGTTGCTGCTCTGCTGCTGGGGCTGCTTGATTCCGCTGCTGCTGCAGCTCTCTCTCTCTCTAGCCCAGTCCGGGTCACCCTCCAAAAGCTGGGTACCCTGAGCGAGATGTGGTCGTGTGGGGTGGCCACGCGTCAGCACACGCTAACACAAGTCTTGGCACTAGCACTGGGTTCGCCCACACACACACGAAACGTCTTTCGCACCCGCGGCGCGATCACTGGACCCGTCCTGGGTCGCTACTCCTGAAGCACGCGGCGAATTTAAGGGCACGATCTACAGGGAGGTCTATCTAGGTCGGCAGCCATCCCAAGATTGCCGGCCGGCGATGCGCGGCGCGGCTTCCTCTAGCCCGCGCAAGCGCTGCGCCGCCCGGCTCGGTGGGCTGGAAGGTGCTGCCACCACGCTGGTGGCGGGAGCCATCAGCCCGTTTGAAACGTCGTTGTCGTCTTCTTCTCGTCACCTCGGGCACCTCAACAAAAAAGTATAACACACGAAAATCAGACCTTGATTTACTTTGCCCGAGGTGACGACGAGGGTTTAACGAGAGGAGACGAAAAGCGTGCTGCAACGTCCACGTTGCATCTTTTGTCTGGAAAGTGAATTGGATCTCGGAGAGAACCATTCATCTTTCCGGAGAATCACGGAATGGAAAACAATTTGGGTATGATCTTATCTATAAGTTGATGTTATTATCCACTTATCAAAACCTTCTACTTTAGTTCACTTGTAAGTATGCGCTAATTTGATGAGCAACAAATAGTCTTTTCAAGATTGAATGTTAACGTTACTGATGAATTCTTGAACGTGTTCGAGATGCTTGACAATCTCATAGAGATGAATATTAACACAAGGTAGTTAATTTCAAGAAAAATCCATCAATCGTGGCGATGCCCATAGTCTATGAACCTAGGCCCATCATCATTAATAATTTGGCATCCGGTCCCCGCATTCATTTGATACCTACAATTGAAATGAGAGTTATGAATTGTAATGTCTCACGAGATATCCAAAACCTGATGATGTGCATTTTCAACAATGTTCAGCTAATGGTGATTATACTTCGAGATGATGAATCTAGCAGGAGGCAATCCGTAGGCCATTGAAAATCTACTGCCATGTGGTTAGAGATCGGAGGTCTCTCATGATTGGGAATAGAATCTCAAAATCATCAAGAATACCAGCGAAAGGGCGGCGGTCAGTCAAGTGTGACATAGAATTCATTGCTTTTCAATCCTTTGGGAATAATCATATAGATGAATTATGGAAAGGAAAATTGAAATACCCAAATCGTCCAGATTTCGAACACTGATGAAATTCAAGTGCTATCCGTGAGAGAAAAGGGACTAGATCCCTCTATGTATGATTTAGGCTAAATTGAAGGTGCAAGATCGTTTTGAGAAACTGGGTTAATATATTCGGCGCAAACTGAGCAAACGATGGTTATTTGGAGTTCTAAAATTCAAACATCAACAATCAAAGCTATATTACCACCCGCGCGGAGCAAAGTTCCTAGCGTATGAGACAATTATTCAACAATAATATTCGATCCTTGGCATCAATATATCTAAGATTGAAAAGATACTAGCAAGAATGACTTATCTTCTGCAATACTTCATGAAGATGAATAGAATATAGAATAGAATAGAATATCCTTTTTATTCGCCCTTGGGCAAAAAACATCAATCATTCATACAATACTCGTACATATACAAATCCAGTAATAGCATTTTGGTCAAGGATTTAACATCACAGATGTGACTAGTCGTTTGATGATAATATAACTCGAATTACAATCATAGTTTGCCTAACAATTGGGCCACTGGAAGACTTGAACAAGAAACAAGAAAATCACTCAATAGACATATATAAAAGTGCCCTCAAAGATTAAAAAATTGCCCAGTGTCCACATCCATCCTCATGGGAGGGAGAGTTTTCAGAAATTCTTTCACTGCTTCTTTAAACAGGGAAACTTCTTTTCCTCGCCGAAAGCCGAGAGGGAGGAAGTTCCAAAATCGTGCGCATTGACTTTGGAACGATCTTAGTCCACGGTCAAGACGCATTCTTGGAACTTTGAGTTCCTGTGCTCCTGCCTCATCACGCTGAGGGCGCTCGGATTGGTACCTGGCAAACATCGCAGCTAGGTAGCCAGGTTCTCCCAAATGCATGATCTTGTGCATTAAGAGGGCTGCGAAGTACATTCTCCGCGAATCAGTACGTAACCAACCCAAACGCTCCCTGTACGGGGTGATATGTTCGCTCTTCTTAATTCCAAAGATGTACCGCACACATGAATTACTCAGTCTCTGTACCCGCGTCCTTAGTTCGTCGGTGGCGTCTAGATACACGACTGTGCAGTAGTCAAGGTGTGGTTGGACTAAGGTCTCGACCAGTCGAATACGGAGTGTCTCGGTAGTGCATGCCCTCATAAACCGCAGACCGTATAGGGCCCTATTAACCTTCTTTGTAACTTGATGTATATGCGGTCTCCACGATAATTCACTATCTAATGTCACACCGAGACTCACGACAGTGTCACTGAATGGGACATATACTCCGTCCTGTATCTCAACCCCCGGTAGATCAATTTTCTGTAGATCCGCGATGTTCCTGTCGGAAGCAAAGAAGATTGCTTTGGTTTTACCAGCGTTGAGACGCAAGTCGGAGCCCTGAGCCCATCCTGCGACAAGTCTTCCGATTTCTCCTAACCGAGCAATCCCCTCCAGTATGTTCTCTTTCTCAACTTGGAGATAGATTTGGAGGTCATCTGCATAAAAGAGATGATTTACCGATTTTCCGTGAAGCAACTCAGGGAGGTCATTGACATACAGGCTAAAGAGTAGAGGTCCAAGAACAGATCCCTGCGGAACACCGAGATTGGTTGCAAGCCAATCAGAATTTCCATTTTTCGTGGTGACCATTTGGGTGCGATTCTGTAAGTATGATTTGATCCACAGTAGTGCTGATCTTGAGAAACCGAGATGTCTGAGTTTACTCAGTAGCTTTGATGGTGAAATCGTGTCAAAAGCCTTGCTGAAGTCAAAAAGCAGCAACAAGGTGATCTTCTTTCTGTCAATTCCGACTCTAATGTCATCAGTCAACTTCAACAAGGCAGTCTGAGTGCTATGATGTTTCTTGAAACCAGTTTGGAAGCGATCTAACAAATTTTTACTTTTAAGATACTCCGTGATTTGGTCGTGCGCAATCTTTTCCAGAACCTTAGATAAGAAGCACAGCAATGCAATGGGACGGAAGTCCGTGACTGCTGATGGAGCTGCAGTCTTTTTCAAAGCAATCAGCTGGGCTTGTTTCCAGGTCTCGGGAAAAGTGCTATGAGCGAAGGAGGAGTTGAAAATGTGTACAATAAGATCACCTAAGGCCGGAAGAGCCTTCGCGATCACGCTTTGGGGGACTCCGTCTGCCCCACGAGCCTGCGAGGAGAAATGTTTTACAGCAAGGACTACTTCATTGAAATTTGTGGGCTTGAATTTAAACCGGTCTTCTGAGGCTGACATTATTCCATCGATTGCTTCCTCAATATTCTCGTGCTGGGAAACGGAGACCCCCGCAAAGTGAGTATTCAGCTCGTCCGGTGTGAAGCCATGTAGCTCCTCCTCCTTGCTCTTCGGTAAGAGGCCAAGGTCGCGCATCTCCTTCCATATATTCTTATTCGAATCAAGGGCGTCTGAAAGGTGGTTTTGAAGGAAGGTAGTTCGCTCTTGTTCTAAGCGCACGTCGACCTCTTCGCTGAGTCGAAAGTACTCATTTTGAAGCTGAGTACACTTGCGTCGGTTGCGTTGATTACGCTCCCAGCGCCGTCGTGCCGCATCTCGCTTCCTAATGAGCACTTTCAACTCTGGACCAATCCAAGGAGCATCGCCTTCGCGAGGACGAACCGTTTTTTCTGGAGCTAATTCATCAATAACTTTCTTCAAATTTTCATTAAGGCATTTTACTGCGTCTTCCAAGCTGGTTTCAGTATGTTGCAGAGCTGTCCAGTCACAGCGTAGCAGGCGATCATTCAGTAACTCCGGTGTAATATTGCTGAAATTTCTACATTTAAAAGAGTCCTTCGGAGGAGCAGCAGTGAAAACATTGATTGTAACATCTATGACCGCGTGCCTGCCAAAACTGGGCAGTGCTCTGTTTTGGAAGTTGGTAATGTTGTCATTGTCATCTGTATAAATATGATCTATCCATGTGTCGGAACAATCTGAGGAATGGTGGTGAGTCGCGCCATGCTGAACAATCTGCAGAGACAGTTCTTCTGTCAGCTCAGTCAGAGCTTTTGTGTCAGGATGAGTCGTGTTTAACAGGTTCGCGTTCAGATCCCCCATGATGATTTTATGGCTGTAATCCCCACACAATCGGCGCAACGAGCTACAAAGCGCGCAGTCCTTTTGTATGGCTATTCCAGGAGGTCTATATATGACTCCAACTAGGATTGGGGTAGAGTTGCCCTGCTGTATGCTACAAAATAAAAATTCAGGTACACCAGGTTTCCCTGAGCCAGACGTATTGGACGACACCAAATGTTTGATTTTGAAATCATTCCGCACATACAGGACAACCCCACCGCCCTCTCGGTTACGATCTTGTCGAAGCATAGAAAACCCCCGGATCCGCACTAGGCTGTCATCCACGCACTCATCTAGCTTTGACTCTGCCACTCCAAAAAGTTGGTAAGAAGGTTCGTTGGCAAGAAGCAGGCGGAGGTGTTCGATTTTTTTCGTCAAGGAGCTGAAATTAACGAAGCCCGCCTTTAAGAAACTACCACTCCCTCGTGGCTCTCGAGCAGTTGGATCTAGTCATGGGGTTTTCACAGGGTCGGCTGTCAGAGTAACATCCGATTCCGGGATGGTGGGTACGTTCTGGGTGCTTTCCGAGGCTTTGCCGTTGTTCCTCGGAGTTGATTTACTCGCTGTCTGTATAACATGAAGATCAACTAATGATTCAAACGCGTGCGCTCGCTCACCATTTCTTCTCCGAACCCAAAAACGTCCACCGCTGTGCCAAACATATCTGAAACCTAGTCCCCGCGCTAAGGGCCTCAGACGCAAATATTCCTTATACTTATCTTGGGGAAGCTTTTCATTAATAAATATTCTCCTGTCTGGCACAAGGGCTTTGGTGATAGGGTCTAACAAAGAAGTCTCGATATCACGAGCGGTGAAATAGTTATGAGTGAGCGAGCGCTTGGATCGTATGACATCTCGGACCATACGGCTACTCGCGAGTTGTACTACACAAGATGGTAAAGTGCGAGATTTGAACGATGGAGAAGATCCCTTTCCCATATCCCCACTCACGCACAAAGGTTGCAAGACACGAACACCGACGATGTCGCTCTTTTCCAGCGGAGGATGTATCGTTTTTAGCACTGCGTATGCAATATTACATACTTCCTCAAGTGAGGCAGCAGATTCATTTTTCAGAGCACCATTAATTATTAATTTAGAGTACTCATCGCCGTAGCACGTGTTCTGTTTACCAGCGTGTGAGTGGGAAACTGATTTGGATTTTGTTGGAGAAACTACATTTGAGGACTTCTGCGGACACTGATTATGACATATATTCTTACAGCTATCAGTCTTGGTTTCGCACAGAGATGCGTGTTTCGCATGTCATGAACATGTCATTTTTGCAATATACTGATGATAGCAATGATCCGTTGACTAACGAACTCTTACTTCTGATAGAAAATAATACTTCTATTGAAAAGTTTCATGTAGGGTATTTGAAAATACCTGCTTCGTCGCGACTATTTCATGCTTCAAGAAACAATGCTACCAAACTGAGGAGTAAAGACAATCACCTGCATACCAGCCATTGAGGAGCTTGGGTTTGGTTTCCATGTGACCTTTAGCACGTTGCATCAGACTTTTAGTATGGATGAAATCTACTTCTGGCAGTCCTGAAAATAATTCACAAAATTATCAAAATCGTTTCAGGTATAAATTATAAAAATTGTTGAAATTCAGGAATACAGTTGCTACATACCCTGTAACTCATCTGGGACCAGCATGTTATCGAGGGACTTTGAGTGCACAATTTGAACCTTCTGATAGGTTGAACGGGGATTCAAATACTAATTTGTCCATGTCATTTTTCAGCAATCGTTCATCTTTTGGAGGGAGAACTATTCACAAGGGATTCAAAGCTGTAGAATACCCAACAAGGTCTGTCGTTGCTGACACTGATCGTTCAGTCACTTCAATCTTGAATGAAGTATCAATGTCTTTCTGGACTTGCAAAGCAGCTTACTCAAGTACACTTGGCACCAGGGAATACTCTCCGAACGCGAGGAAGTACTCGCAGCTTTGTCGCTCACTTGCGAGTTGGACCAAAGCCGCAGATGTCGCCACTTCCGATATTTTGGGAAAGATTAATTTGACTGTTTATTATCATCGCGAGGGGAGGGTAAGATAGGGAGTGATTGCAGGGAGTACTCTTATCCGTAGAATCATTGTTTCGAAAATCTTTGAGATGTCGCAGCGAAAAATTCTCTACTCTTGCTACGCAACAAGAAATTTAGAAATTTTCAATCGAGATGGAGCAAAATTTTCCAAAGTCATGAAGGAAATGATCTCAACTCTCAGGGATAAAAATCGATAAGTAACACCTTGTGATTCAACATTGAAATCTACATCAATTATTCAGCTTAACACTAGCCAGAGAATACCGAGACCATGCGAGAAAATGACGAGGGGCACTCTCGACCAACTTGAGCACCGTGAGTCCTGCTTTTCTGCTATCCGTGGTATATATCGCGATGAATTGGAACACTCACAGATTTCCCAGGCTCGAATCTCACGACCTTGACTAAGAACAGAGGACTCCCGTTTCTCCAGCATTGCAGAAGCGAGGAAACATCAGGGCCACGCGAGGAAAAGACGAGGGGCACTCGAAAACGCACGACTAATGCACGAAATGTGGCTCTCTCTATAAGGGTATCTATGAGCGATCTAAGGCTGATAGACTCCAAGCACAGGAATCTCCTAATTTACTCTCTCTTCTCGGGACTAGGAGACAAATTAATCCATTATTCAGCTCGACACTAGCCAGAGAATATCAAGACCATGAGAGAAAAAGACGAGGGGCACTCTCGACCAACGTGGGCACTGTTAGCCCTGCTTTTCGGGAATCCGTGGTACATCTCGCGATGAATTAGAACAATCACAGAATTCCCAGGCACAAATCTTACATCCGTGGCTGAGACAAAAGCACCCCCGTTTCTTCAGCACTACAGAGTCGAGAGAATATCAAGTCTTCGAGAGAAAAAGACGAAGGGCACTCTCGACCAGATTGACCACCGTGACCCCTGCTTTTTTGAAATCCGTGGTACATACCGCGATAAATTGAAAGAGTCCCAGAATTCCCAGGCACAAGTCTTACACCATTGGCTGAGAACAGAGAACTCCTGTTTATTCGGCATTGCAGAAGCGAGAGAATATCAGGGCGACGCGAGGAAAAGACGAGGGGCATTCGAAAACGCACGACCAATGCGCGCCCTGTCCTACCGTTCTCAAGGGTATCTATGATCAATCTGAGGGTGGTAGACACCAAGCACGGATTTCCCTATATTAGTCTTTCTTTCCGGAACCAGATCACAAATCAATCCATTATCCAGCTCAACACTAGACAGAGAATATCGAGACCATGAGAGGAAAAGACGAGGGAATCTCTCGACCATAAGGAGCACTGTGACCCCTGCTTCTTTGGAATGCATGCTATATATCGCGATGAATAAGAACAATCATAGAATTCCCAGGCAAAAATCTTACATCCGTGGCTGAGACAAAAGGACTCCCGTTTTTCCAGCACTACACATTCGAGACAATATCGAGTCTTCGAGAGAAAAAGACGAGGAGCACTCTCGACCAGATTGACCATTGCGAGCCCTGCTTTTTTGGGATCTGTGGTATATATCGCGATGAATTGAAACAGATCCAGAATTCCCAGGCATGGATCTTAGATCCGTGGGTGAGAACAGAGAACTTTCGTTCATTCAGCTTTGTAGAAGCGAGAGAATATCAGGGCATTACGGGGAAAAGACAAGGGACACTCAAAAACGCACGACTAATGTACGAACTGTGGCTTTCGCTATGAGGGTATCTATGAGCGATCTGAGGCTGTTAGACTTTAAGCACAGAAATCTCCTAATCTACTGTCTCTTTTTGGGACCAGAAGACGAATTAATTCATTATTCAGCTCAACACTATCCACAGAATATCGAGACCATGCGAGAAAAAGACGAGGGGCACTCTCGACCACCGTGTGCACTGTTAGCTCTGCTTTTTGGGAATCCGTGGTATATCTCGCGATGAATTAGAAGAATCATAGAACTCCCAGGCAAAGATCTTACATCCGTGGCTGAGACAAAAGGACTCCCGTTTTTTCAGCACTACACAGTCGAGACAATATCGAGTCTTCGAGAGAAAAAGACGAGGGGCACTCTCGACCAGATTGACCACTGTGAGCCCTGCTTTTTTGGAATCCGTGGGATATATCGCGATAAGTCAAGAAAATCACAGAATTTCCTGGCACAATTCGTACATCCCTGGCTAAGAACAGATGACGCCCGTTCTCTTAGCATTGCAAGAGCGAGAGAATATCAGGTCGACGCGACGAAAAGACGAGGGGAACTTGAAATCGCACGACTGATGCACGAACTGTGGCTCTTGCTGCAAGGGTATCTATGAGCAATCTGAGGGTGATAGACTCCGAGCACAGAATTCCCTTAGATGAGTCCTCCTCCTCGGGGCCAGAACATGAAGTAATCTATTATCCAGGTCAACACTAGACAGAGGATACTGAGACCATGCGAGAAAAAACGAGGGGCACTGTCGACCAACTTAAACGGGAGTTCTCTGTTCTCAGCCAAGGATGTAAGACTCGTGCCTGGAAATTCTGGGATTTCTTCGATTTATCGCGATATATACTACGGATTCCGAAGAAGCAGGGCTCACAAAGCTCAAGTTAGTCGGGAGTGCCCCTCGTCTTTTTCTCGCAGGGTCTCGATTACCTCTGTCTAGTTTTGAGCTGAATGATGGATTAATTTGTGTCCTGGTCCCGAAAAGAAAGACTTATTTAGGAGAATTCTGTGCTTCAAGTCTATCACCCTCACATCGCTCATAGATACCCTTATAGCGAGAGCTACAGTTCGTGCATTAGTCGTGCGATTTCGAGTGCCCCTCGACTTTTCCTCGCGTCGACCTGATATTCTTTCGCCTCTGTAGTGCTGAAAAAACGGGGGTCCTCTTGTCTCAGACACGGTTGTAAGATTTGTCCCTGGGAATTCTAGGACTGTTTCAATTTATCGCGATATATACCACGGATAGCAAAAGAGCAGGGCTCACAGTGCTCAAGTTGGTCGAGAGTGCCCCTCGTCTTTCTCTCGCATGGTCTCGATCTTCTCTGGCTAGTGTTAAGCTGAATAATTGATGAACCTGATATTCTCTCGCTTTTGCAATGCTAAAAGAACGGGCGTCATCTGTTCTTAGCCAGGGATGTACGATTTGTGCATGGAAATCCTGTGATTTCCTTAATTTATTGCGATATATCCCACGGATTCCAAAGAAGCACGGCTCACAGTGGTCATTCTGGTCGAGAGTGCCCCTCGTCTTTTTCTCGCATGGTCTGGATATTCTCTGGCTAGTGTTCAGCTGAATAATGAATTAATTCGTGTTCTGGTTCCGAAATGAAAGACTGATTGGGAGGAATCATGTGCTTGGAGTCTATCGCCCTCAGATCTCTCAAAGATACCCTTATGGCGAGAACCACAGTGCTCAAGTTGGTCGAGAGTGCCCCTCGTCTTTTTCTCCCTATGACTCGATATTCCGTCGCCCTTGTAGTGCTAAATAAACGAAAGTCCTTTTGTCTCGGCCACGGATGTAACATCCGTGCCTGGGAATTCCGTGATTGTTTCAATTCATCGCGAGATATACCTCGGATTCCAAGAAAGTAGTTCGAGATGGCCCCCGTTGGTCGAGAGTGCCCCTCGTCTTTTAGGACATCGAAATCGAATAATGTTGATTGCGAATGCGAATGGAATACATGACACACCTGGTTTGGGGAACCGTATCAAGATTTCACGGTAGCATTCATGAGTTTTCGCAATAAATTGTAGAGAATGCCGAGAACAATTCTTGTATATTGATGGCAAGGCCAATTTAGACCGATGTTGTCTTCGTCGATCGTGTACACGAAGAATTCCAAAGTGGTGATCGCAATCAGAAATAGCATCGATATCCTCAGTGACTTCGGGTGCTTTCTCTTTGCTGCTGTGCGTGTGGGAAAACAAATCGCTAGAGATGAGCGAAACGAGCTATTTCGAGTGCGTAAAAAAGCTGCAGGGATGCATTCCCTTCACATGGTGCGCAAAAAAGACGGCTATATTGGGGCTTCGTCTGCACACAAAGCTGTAAATAATGATTTCGCGCACACGTGTTGAGGCTCGCGCGGGTTTTTGGGCGCAGGGGTGTCAAGCGTAGTAGAGTCCCTCCCCTCAAGCCCCTCCAGTCAAGTGCAGAGAGTGTCGCGGCTCGCGGCGAAGGAGCCCCTCCCCTGCGACGCCGCGGCGCGCTCTACACATGACTGGAGGGGCTTGAGGGGAAGGACTCTACTACGCTTGACACCCCTGTTTGGGCGGAGTCGATGTAAGTGGAGAGGTCCGCGGCTGTGGTGAGAATGTAGCTTCCACGATTCGCCGTGATAGAGCTTTCTTGACCAGGGGGGCAGGGGGGAAGGGTGGACTGTGACAGGGCCGGTGCCAAGTTTACGCGATTTGGCTCCGTTCTTAGGGCGCTCGGTGGAACAACCAGTTCGCTCGCGGTCCTCTTCCGAGAAACATCTGTCGAGTGCCCGGGTCGACTATTGAGCTGCTTGTTCACAATAGCCCGATTACCAAACAGTGCATAGACTTCAACGTGATCCGCGCGTCCTTGGTTCGCGACAGTGTTGCAGAATTCAAGTGATAGCCTGTTGGATTGGTGCACGCCAAGATGGCTCTATTCTACTGGATTGAGTTGAAGAACGGCTCCGTGCACGTCGTACCCGGGATCTGGTTGAGGAGGCTGGACCCAGAGCAAGTTCCGATGGTAGTAGCTTGGCCAACACGTGTTCGAGCCGAGCAAAGGTGAAGCCTGGCACGCAATCAACACAGACCCGAACGTGACTGGGGAGTGATAGCGGTGAAGCAAATTCTAGCGTCGATGGGTGAGTTCGATCGGTTATCGTACTTTCTGACAAATAGACGATTCAGTGGATAAGATGACTCACATGCATATATTGAGATTTTTCATGATGTTTATTGAAAAGTAGTGTGAATTCTGGATACGGCAAACAATTCCATGAGCTGAAAATCAAGTTTGGATCAGTCCGGGGAGTTTATTCCCGTACTGGCTAAGGCTTAGGATCGCGGAGCTCGTGATGAGCCGACGTTGGTACTATTAGTTTCGTTCTCATAAATACCACATATACCGGTAGTGAAATGTACTTCTCGTATACCAAAAATGGGGAATATGTGAAGGTTACAACGAACTGTTTTGGTTTGTGTGTAGTTATATTACCATAATGTGTGAACATGTCGGGGAAGCAGTGTTGTTGCGATTCTTCGAGGGGATGCTGATAGTGATAGGTATCTCGCACACGCCTGATAAGCGTCGACAAAGGAGCTATTGGAGGGAAGTGAATTTTTCGCCGTTCACCACTCAATTTCGGGAATTCCCCATTTAAAAATCCACCAAACAGTGAATGTTCCCTCAACGTTTCTGGAACGTTGCAATTGCAACCTTGGGACGTTCCGTAAACAGTCGGAAACCCCGTAGGTGGAACATTTGAGCAACGTAAAGTGTCTACGAGATGTCTGATGTCTCAACGTTTCCAGCACGTTCCTGGACGTTGCGAATATAATTGAATCAATGGATTGTTTTTTTTATAAATTGTTATTAATTGGCACTTGTTGCATTTAAGCACAATCTCACCGTCTTTCTTGCACTAACAAGGGGGGTTCACAGTGTTCGGGTCACCAATTTAGACCAAAATTTTTCTACTGTCTCGTATTACCTAGTAATTAGAGAATCCAGAATATTGAGGCCCAGTGGGCCTCCTGTTCAGCGCTACAGCCTATGACATTAGCATTGCCCATATAGGCCCATGTTAAAAAGTGATATATATAGACATACTCGCAATGCTAACGTTTATGCTTGTAACTCTAATCAGAAGGCCCATTGGTCCTGTATATTTTGGATTTTCCAATTCCTAGGTGGTACGAGACTAGAAAAATTTTGGTCAAAATTGGTGACCCAAACACTGTAGTCCCCCCTTGTAAGTGTGTATGTTTCTGATTGAGCGCAATCGTTGGGATTGAACGGGGATGGAGCTGGTAGCTTGCGAGACACAGAATTTTATGAACAATTCATCCATTCATTCAACAAAAAATTTTCTAAGTCTTGGGTGCACAAGAATCATCTCGGAAACGTTTGAAAAACCGGTGAAACGTCCCGGAAACGTGCTGGAAACGTGGAGACAACAGACATCTCGTAGACATTTGACGTTGCTCAAACGTTCCACCATGGGGTGTTCCAATGGGGTTTCCGACTATTTACGGAACGTTCCAAGGTTGCAATTGCAACGTTCCAGAAACGTTGAGGTAACATTCACTGTTTGGTGGAAACGATATGCACGTATGATTTGGACACATCGAGACAGGGGAATGCAGGAGTGTAATCGACCATGGGCACAGAGCGGGGGAAGAAGCGGGGAGATGAATTTGGGATTTTTTGAGAGGGCAGAGTTGTTCCCTTCCCTGTCTGCCATGCTGTTGAGATATCGATTCCAAATACGGTGTCACAATAGAAAGTTTTGAAGTCATAAACTTCGCATGTGGAGTTGATGAATGAGTGAAGTACGAAGCATACCAAACCGCCCCATGCATTCGATTGTCTCGGCTCCATTCCTCCTTAAATTAATACGACGATGCAGAGGCAGATGTGGCAGCAGTCCAAAATGCCCATTCATCGTGACCATGCTCTGCCGAGGAGGACGAAGGGGATGGAGGAATCGAGAAGGCAGCACTTACCGATTCAAATAGCGGAGACTCGGCAGACTCTGGATTAGGCTCGTCACCGCATGGTCGCTTCAACGAGAGACAAGACATCGACGAACCCAGCCACAAAAAGAGGAAATTCTCGCTGAGTGAGGATGAGCCTGCCGATGATGGTACGAATATGTGCATAACTTGATACCTTCTCCCATACTCTAGAATTTCATGACTTTGGATCTGCCGAGCAACGACGTTCCTTGCAATGCTTTAATTTTGAGTCTTTCGCGAACAAGTTGTAATATATATAGTGATTCAGGTTGATTGAACTCCCACGGCCGCGGGTCGTGGCAACGAATTAATAAGAAACATTCATACTCACGAAATCGTGAGCCCTCTAATGCGATGCTTATAAAAATATTTAACACACTGTATCTGGGTATAAGATGATCGGTTGTTGGTGTTGCGCGGATAAGAATATTATGAAGTCCCGTTATCGTGTTGATAATGGAAGATTTTGAGATAATATCGTGTATGAGTATTCGATTCAACATTTTGCAGGAAACCAGTTCGACTTGAGTGAGCGAGGGTCAACTGTGTCAAAAGCTCCGATTGCAAAGCTGTGTCTAATTGTACGACTGGCCCCGGATTATCGGAACGAGCGTAGTGAAGTGGTTGCAAACCTCGTTTTTGAGTTGCCGGCTGATATGCACGATGAAATCATGTCCAAGGTGATATTGGAAGTGATGCCGGAGGCCGAGCAAGAAGCCGACAATACTCAAGGTCAGTATCAAAAATGGAATCTCTCCACCTCTACCTGGATTTGACCCCAAAGTTTGTCCACAAAATGTCCAGACCGATTATTTCACGCGTAATCAAATACTTTACAGGCGATGACCATCCACTTTCCTCCGGCACTTGTGAATTAGCGTGAGCTAAAAGTGTGCCACGAAAATGTTTGGAGGATCCCAATTTAAGCTGGGCTCCGTATTACGGGATATCCTGGTGAAAGCTCCACACGCCAAACAATCAACTGCCACGCTGATGAAGAAGAGATCTAAAAGTATTCAACCAGTTATCCTCGCGGTATTCAACAAATTTCCACCGTGTCATTTCCATGACAACGCACTTGAAAATTCGAGCCGAATATATTTATTCATCATGTTCAATTTTGTGTGGTTAAAAATGATCTACTTCGATGCGATATGACGAGATCTTTCGAATTTTGTGGCCAAATGCAATCAAGGCAATGGACAGCACTTGATCCATCTGTCTCAGTTTAACTTTACAAGATTAATCTCAGTGTCAATATGAAATTATTCAAGTATAGTTTGTAGTTTGCATCGTGTCAGAGAATCCATACAATCTCAATCACTTCTAGAGTGATGGATTCATCAAGCCCGACAGGTTGTATCTAGAATTGAGTGAGCATTCTTTTATCTCATCTTAGTAAGAAATTCAATTCCAGTTCGCTAAAATTGTAAGATATTAGACTATTTGTGTATGATTACGGTATTTAGTTTAGAAGAAATGGATAGATTATTGTCTAGACTGGAAAACGATTGGAATATTGATTCGAATTCGACAGATCTCGTGTTTAAAATTAGTGTCTTGATTGGAGGCCGAGGCATGGTCAACGTATGAGTAGATTTAGTGCTTGATGATTAGAAATTCATCGTTCTGGAGGGTTCATAAATTTTTTCTATGTGAAGCTCACTTATTCCTTTTGTTCATAAAAATCACTCGAAATATTCTTTAGATTGACTTATGCAAATTCATATCGTTAATCAATGATAAACATTAAAGTTCGGTTTCGACTTTGATGTCCGATAGCAGAAATAATTTTTTTCGAATTTACTGATATTTATAAACTATGTGTTCCACATCTGTGTTCAGAAACGACACGTTTCGGAAATGTAAATATATCCCTCGTCGAGGAAAATTGATATCTGATCTAGGAATGAGAATTACAAGTTCGAACGAGCCCCTACATTCCTTCATTTTTGTGCCTAGATCATATAATAGTTTGTCTCAGGAGGCGCATATTTCGGTGTTCGGATCGCGTCGCTTCTGAATGCAAGTGATAATGAGTATGTAGTCGAGATCCATCAATAGCGATCGGTTCAAACATAAACCCATGTTCAAGAGATAATGATGTATAACGTCCATAACATTATTTATACGTTTTTGATTCAAGGTTACCCGACACTGCGGTAGAATGATCATACAAGTATTATTGGACAGAAATCTTGTGATATCAAAGAGAGCCGAGAAAGATTACATTCAGTTTCTCTTAGCATGTTACTTCACTGTGCTACGAACTCGAAACCTATTCGGTCTATTCCCATGGATTTAGTATTTAGTATTTAGTATTTATTTGGGAAAATCCACGGACCCAATGGTCCAATATAACAATGATTTACAAAATGTTGAAATAGGAAAATCATATAAAATTTTTCTCATATCACACATGTGAAGTATCACAGTTAAGCGGGGTAGAATATAAAATACAATTTGAAATAAATTAGGAGTTACATAGAGTCTTGATCATGGATTTGAATAAGATATCACTCATCCCAGGTATATTCCCAGGTAAAGTGTTCCATGATTTCAAACACCTGCACAGTACCGAATTAGAACCAGATTTAGACTTATAAGATAGATTCCTGAAAAATGGAGAGTGCCTCGTGCTGTAGTGCGGATCAATTCTTTCCAATTTGGAACCAACATATTCAATGCAAGGGATCAAGTTAATGAATGATTTGAAAAAGAGTAAATCATTATAGTTGTGAAGACTTTCTACAGTATGAATATTAAAGTGCTCATACAGAGGCTCATAATTGTGATCAAAGCGATCAAAGTTGATTTTGCTCTTGTATGCAAGGTACCTTATTAATCGATGATTTAGTCTTTCTAAATCATTTTTCAGATAATCAACATGAGGGCGCCAAATACTCGACGCAAAACCTAACTTGGGTTTCACTAGTGCGGAAAAAAGATATTTTATACAGTTGATGTTGTAAAAATCTGAGGTCATTCTTTTGATGAAACCCAGAATTCTACTACTCAAATTGATTATGCTTTCTATATGATCTCTAAAAGATAGTTTTGAATCAAAAATAACACCAAGGTCTTTTACTCTATTGACTCTCACAAGTTGTTCAGAACTAATGTTATAATCAAATAAAATGGGGTTATGGTTACGCACGAAACTCATAACATGGCACTTTGCAATATTTAAGTTGAGTCTGTTCACGCGAGCCCATTCAAATAAGGCATCCAAATCTTTCTGCAATTTTGAGCAATCCAATACACTACGTACACGAAGATATAGCTTGACGTCATCAGCATAGATTAAAATAGAGCAATACTTCATTTGACTAGCAAGGTCATTAATGAAAATAATGAAGAGGATAGGACCAAGGTGAGAACCTTGTGGAACACCAGAGGTGGATTCATAAAAATTAGAAACTGAATTATTTAATCTCACAGATTGTTTACGTTCTGTAAGATATGATGCTATCCAATGAATAAGATCGACACTGAAATTATAACTGTATAGTTTCTGAATTAAAATACTATGGTCAACCGAATCAAAGGCCTTCGAAAAATCAGTATAAACAGAGTCAACTTGTTCGAAGTTTTCAAGGCAACTTGTTATAAAATCAGTGTATATGGCAAGATTTGAAACAACTGACCTTCCTCTGACAAAACCATGTTGCTCTTGAGCCAAATGACGGAGAAAATAATCATATACTTTGTGAGACATAATTGCATCAAAAATTTTTGAGAAAACACTGGTAATGGAAATTGGCCTATAGTTTGTAACATCAGAACGATCATCAGATTTAAACACAGGAGTAACATATGATAGCTTCCATTTACTAGGGAAAATCCTTTGACGAACTGATGAGTTGAACAATAAACATAACGGTTTGATGAGCACATCACACAGATTTTTCACAAATACCGATGGAATACCATCTGGACCAGCAGAGTTTGATTCTTTAAGAGAATTTATAACATCAGAGATCTCACTTTCAGTAATGCTTAAATCAATATCATTGTGGATATAGTCTTGACAAAAGGTACTATTTATTGAATTAGATCCTGAGTAAAAACTACTGAAATAAGTGGCAAATAAATTTGAAGTTTCAGAATCACTTGAAGACGTCTTCTGTAAAAATCTAACTTTGTCAGGTATACTATTAATATTATTTCTAGATCTGTTGACATGCGACCAAAAAGCTTTGATATTCTTAAATATATTATTTTGTACATTATCTAAGTATTGCTTATGCAGAGACCTAGACAAACGAATACACTGAGCCCTTATTTTTTTAAATATAATATAGTCATTTGGATCATTGCTATTTTTCCAAGCAGTGTGAGCAGACACTTTATCTTCAATGAGATCGATAAGAGCTTTGTTAAACCAGACAGGGTGTTCATTGGCAGCTGGCTTCTTGCCGAGAGGGACATGTTTATTGATACAATTGTTCAAAAGGTCATAGAAGGAGTCAACAGATCTATCAATATTAGTATCATCAAGACAATTTACCCAATCTATTTCACTTAACGTTGTATTAATGGCCACATAGTCAGCTTTGAAGAATTTTCTATCCACCAACCTACTAGAATTCTTAGAGTCATTAGCACAATTAATATCACAGGAGAAAACAGCAGGTACGTGATGTTGGTCAGCAACGAGGAGGTGTTCAAAATCAGCAACTTGTTGAACTAGCCCTTTAGTTGAAAACAGCAGATCTAAGCTATACGCCTTAGAGTGGTGATTAGGGTAACATTGACACAGGTCCAGAGCAGAGAGTTCAGAAGACATGTAATTAGCAGCATCTCTCATTCCAGGAGCAACATAGTCAGTAAACTGAGCACTGATGTTGTCACCATCCATCCAATTTACATTTCTAAGATTATAGTCACCAAATAAGAGTAATTTATGGGAAGGATGTGCACTAGCTATATCTGTAACTGATCTCACATGTTCCTTGTATTTATCACTAGTTGATCCAGGAGGAATGTAAGTGCAACCAATTATACATTGAAATTTACTCAAAGTTACCTGAACAAAGACATGCTCAACATTGTTAGAGATAGGCGTGATCTGTTTTGATGATAAGTCAGATTTTACTGCAATCAAGACACCTCCACCTATCGTGGAGGAACTTGTGCTGGGATTTCTGTCCATGCGATACACACAAAAACCATTTAGGCCAAGCTCTTCATTGTTGATGCCAGAGAGCCATGTCTCAGTAAGAATAAAGATATCTGGTTTAGGTGAGAGACTATGCCATTTTCGATTTCGTTCATTATTCTCCTGAATAAATTCGCATCTCATGAAATTGATGCACTGCTGTTTCTTCTGGCGTGTATTGTAGTATCCCTATCTCCTAGACCACAATTCATCGACATCTATCACGAATTCGATGTCTGAGGGCCGATTGTAGGTCAGTGGTCTGGGCTCGCCCCTGCACCGCAACTACCGGATCGCTCCATCCGGGAGAGGCTTGGGAACGTTTCCCCCGAAACGTCTAGGAAACCAACCAACCCCTGCACAGCGACCACCGGATCGCTTCCACCTGGCGCGGCGTGACTGGGGAAACGTTTCCGTCGAAACCCCCAGGAAACCAACTCTGCATGCTACTGGATGCACAGAAATTCTTGCCCGAAGGTTCCCTTGGAAACGTTCCGGAAACACTCATTCCGGCACCAGAAATGCCGGACATTTAACCGTTCCAGAAACCTATCTGCAACGTGTACGAAACCTTCTTATGAAACGTTTCCAGGTTTTGGCGAAAACATTGCTGAAACGTTTCTGAAACGTGGTGGTGCTGCATGGGTACTTGAGTAAAATTCGCGTACTTTCCCTCGGGTACCCCGGCATCTAGATTTTGCAGACAGCGACCATAGACTAAAGATCTGCTATATGATGGGTGACCTACTCGAACTTTTTGCACACAAGTCTGGAGTTCTCGAGATGAAATCGATAACTCGCTCTACTGCAGATCGCCTTCCTGCTGAGTGTACTATACGAAATTTTTCCACGATATGGTATTCCTCATCACATAGTCAGCGTTAATGGTCCACAATTAACCCGGGAGTAGGCGCGCGAAACGGACTAACGTTAGTAGGCGCGCTGTCTGTCATTTAGACCGACTTCGATAATCCGTGATTGTATACATTTGGATGATAATGTGAACTTGAAAATACTTCCAGTATCGAGTCTATAGTCATCTATGGTACGCAGTACACTTTTTGGACCACTTTCATGCATTAGAAACTTCTTTGCGAAGGAAATTACTCTGCGTTAACATGACCGTCGGTTCCACTACTTTCGATACACGCGACAGGGACACGCATATTCAAACTTCATTTTGAACAAACTAAACCAGTTTTATTGCCTTTTTTCTACTGTTGGAGGAATAATAGTAACAATAAGTACGATACAGAACGTTTCCCCGTGGTTTGCATTCAGTTTTAAAGAATTTATTGATATCCTATTTCATAAGTAGGGGCCCGAGAGAGGCACCAACGTTAGTAGGCGCGCGACTGTCATTCCGAACGACTCTGTTCTGATGAAAATCTCAAAAACTGCGGTGCGGTCGGATTGCCTCAGGAACGCTTAAACAGCTTGGTAGTAACGTCAACATAGTTGATCTAAATCGCTGTAATGATTGGAGAAAATTTTTATATCTCACTTGTCCAAATAAAAAAAAGTCGGTCTTTTTGACATATGGCGCGCCCACTCCCGGTTTAACGAGCCGCGAATTTGCAAGATTCGTGAAACAATATAAGATCAAACGCACATTCTCAGCTCCTTTCCACCCTGCTACTAATGGCGCAGCAGGAAATTTTGTTAAAACAGTGAAACACAAAGGAGACAAAGTGATCAAAGATGATCATTCCTTAGAATTTCCAATGAACAGGTCCCTAAGCGATTATAGGAACAGGGGACAGTTGACAACGAATAGAACACCAGCAGAACTATCTTTCAATAGAAAGTTGCGTACAAAATTCAATTTATTGGTACCCAATTCAACTAGTAATGTTGAAAAACACCAATTTGATCAGAAACGAAACAAACAGGGTAATAGATTAATAGAGTTTACAGAGAATGAAATTGTTTTCGTGGACGATTTTCGAGTACAATCCGAGAATGAGAGTCGAGCAAAAATTATAAGACAACTCTCACCAGTCATGTATGAGAAAATTTGAAGATGGATATGTAACTAAGAGACATGCGAATCAAATTGTGAGAACAATAACTGGAAAATACTTCAAGAGAAGGGGAGTTGATATGTAAGGATTATTGTAAGAATTCATATGTGAAACCGAATATTACTAAGAATTCGAAGAATAAGATGTACCCTTACAACGATCAAAATGTACCGAGACGTTTGTCTCGAAAAGCTAAGAAAGCAGCGACCCGATCTCAAAAATAAGAGGAGGGGAGTTGTAGTGTATTACGAATATATTGTAAGAGTGAGCTCAACACGGTATTAGTCATCTTAAGCTGAATCAGAATTCTCGTAAATATATTGAAGCTGTGTCACAAAGAAGTGCATCGTCTCTCTGCACTCATTTACATACAAATGTGTCTGGCCCCGAATTCACGTACCATGTACGAGCTGGTACGATGTAGGGTATAAAAGAGGCACCCACTGCATAGCCAGGCAGACGACTCAAGACCGGTAAGCCTCATACACGGCTCCGTGTCACTTGTACCAATGTATTAAATAAAGTTTCAGTTATTCCTCAGAACGCCGATCTCATCATACATTGCACGCCCTCTCCATGAACACCAGAAGCTTCGGCTCGAGAGAATGCCATGGAAAATGCGGCAAATGCACTGAAATTTTTCTCGTAAGGAGGTCGTTTTAAACAAGACATTTCTGTCATGGGCAGTACAAAACCATACAGACCCGAAAAGCGCCAACCTAGTAGCGGGGAATACGGACGCTCCTGCAACACAGAAGAATATCCAGAACGAGCACGTAATAATAAGAGGAGTTCAGCGGACAAATTCATCGAACAAGAGAACAACGACGAGCAGCAAACGCCCGACAGCGATGACGGACAATACACCTACATGGGTGACAACCATCATGTGAATTTTCATGCGATTCATTATCCACAAGATTCTCATCTCAATTGTGATCGTATAGGAACAGACTCAATATTCATGAATTTAGAAATTAACCGGAAACAAGTTGAAATGGACGATTCGGAAATTACTTGGGAATATGGCGAAGGATCACATACAGTAGAGGCAGACAAATTGAAACGCGAGAAAATTTAAAAGGATTTTGAGAGGCTATTCTTCAAAGTATCGGTGCCAGAAGTTGAAAAAGAGTTTCATTCAAAACTATATATATCCAGGTTGTCGAATGTAACTGTAAGTAGGCTCGAAACTAATCCCTTAATATCAAAATTCGAACATGAAAGCGAAAACGCACGGAAACTGAATATTTAAGTCAAAGCAGTACCGAAAGAACGGCCAGAACCGTCATTTACGGATACTGAAACAGATTTGAGCCTGAAAGTGGTCAAGGTTACAGTTGTCGATCCGAATACTACCATCAATTTGGGTAGCAAAGAACGTGGCCCAAGATTATCTTATTCCGGTTCTTGGTACACATGCGAGTTACACAGATACGTCAATTTCGTGATACGGCTGGTATTGTTCCTGAGAGGGATGATATTTCACGATGAATTTTTAGGGTGGTTCGTGTATAAATCAAGATTTTGGTTCAAAACTGCAGTTTATGAGATTGGTAGAGGGTCGAATGAAAGAGTATTGGAAAGTTACGGACTACGTTATCATTTTCACTTGTTCGTTGTGTTCCTTTTTTATTCTTTTTTTTACTTTCTCATGAATAACTAACAGTTTCCGGAACTGTGGTAGTAACCCTTTCCAAACTAGGTGTCCGAACTATTTTGTTCAAAGGGGCAAATATTTTGAAAGACGAGAGAAGAACAGATTTTACACAAAAAGAGGAATCGTGGTATATGAACGAGGTCAATACTGAGTAAGTACAACGAACGCGTTGTGCTTACTCAGCAGAATGGAAGAATGCGGATGATGAAGTATTATTGTAAGGCCGACTGAGTTGAGCCAACGCGCGCGGCCGTCCAAGACTGTTTTGTACACTCCCCAATCAGGTGAACTGCACTAGGGTGACGGTCAGCGGTAGTTCGAGATCTTTCGTTTCTCTTGCACCGAACAGGTCATCCCACGAGTGTGAGTGAGACGGTAGATCTCGAACTGTCACTGACCGTCACAGCCAGTGCAGTTCAGCTTGTTGGGGAGTGTACATACGAGGGTTTCCATGGAACTTTTAACTATTGACCCTCTGGAATAAAAAAAGAAATTTCCTCATCGCACACGTTTGAAATGGGTTTCATGTGATTCTCTGTTGGGAATGTATGTATGTATGTGTGTGCGGCTTCGAACGCTCGCTCGCTTGAGGCGCGCATGCTGCGGCTGCGCGTAGTTAGTTGGACGGAGGCAGCGTTGCTAGACGTTGCTCCTTTCGTATAATAAAGTGCGTGTGCTTGACTTGGACTCCTGGTGCTTCATTCACCCCGTCCAACAACCGTCAATTATATTATCCTTCATGGTAGCAGCGCCTGGGTTCTGATCAACGGACCCTGAATCCCAAGTACGTGTGCACACTACAGTCAGGATGGCATCGGGAGAGGGTGGTGGCTGCAACAACAACAGCGGCAACAGCACATTCTCGAGATCTCAACTACAAGAAAGACCAGGTAGGTCGGAATGATATTACACGCGAGTGAGTGCGAGATACCGTGAGCGGTGCGCTTGGTGCTCGAGGATGTGCGTCATCGGCCACCTGTTGCGTACCAAAATCATACGGCACCGGTGCCTAAGCACCGCGACGGGAAAACTTGGTGCGAGAAAGCCCTGTAGAAGCCGCGCGTCGGGACGCGGGAGAAAATGGCGGGCGGCAGATAGATGTGTTTGTGAAAAGCCGGTACGCTCGGGGAATTTGAAACGAGCAGCCATGCTTGCAGTCGAGTCGAACCGTGTGAGCCCCACTACAGCGTATAGTTAGTTACGCCGTATAGTAAGAGTGTATAATTACGCGGTCGAGTCGGCGTTTGGCCCCGATGGCAAGAAGGAGGAGAGAGAGATAGAGAAAGGAAGACAGTGACACTCAAACTGTGGCTCTCTGCTACAAGTGGTGCTCAACTTGCGGTTCTCTGCTCTCGAAGTAACATATCATTGATGCGCACGGAATTGGAGTGTTGTCTGCTACGGTTGGCGAATAATGTGCAATCTGCCCGGACTCGTTCACTCACACTAATCAAGATACCTTACAGCTGAGGAAGAGGAGCCAAGCAGAGGAAAATCAATCTTGAATTATTTGCAGGAACTAATATATACATATTTATAGGTGGTTATATATCTATATACATATTTACAGGTATTTATATATATTTATATATATTTATATTTATTCAATACGGATTCCATAGTGGGAGAATGAATACATAGATATATAAATGAATAGATAGATAGATAAATAGATAGATAGATAGATAGATAGATAGATGACTAGCAGGTACTCCACCTATTCGACTACTTGTAGCCGAAAGGGTGCGTGTATGGGAACGCCAAGAGACTCTCAAGAACGATGGAGTAGTACTAAACCCCACCCGGAAGGCCCTCATTCGAGATGTCGAAAGGGGGGGAACTGTCGAAGAGTGGCAGAAAGAATGGGATAGCTCAACGAAAGGGAAGTGGACGCGAAGATTGATCCCCAACATAGCCAGGTGGATCGATCGAGCTCACGGAGAGTTAGATTATTGGCTGACGCAGGCGCTCAGTGGTCATGGCTGCTTCGGGGAGTACCTAGAGCGGTTCCAGAAGAGGGAGACCTCGGTCTGTCAGATGTGTGAGGCAGACTGGGACGATGCGGAGCATGCACTCTTCCAGTGCGTGAACACAGCGATGGAGAGAGCGGAACTCGTGGACTGGCTTGGGAATCAGATCACCCCTGAGACCCTAGTGCCGTCCATGCTCCGCAGCAAAGAGACGTGGGATAAGATTGCCGCCTATATCAAGACGGCGATCACCCGAAAAGAAGAGCGAGAACGGGCATTGCAGCGCCAAGCAAGGGGCGCTGTATAGCGAACAACGACGACTTGAAGAGTGAACAAGGACGACGAAGAGAGAAGACAGGAGAGCGGACACACCAAAGAGGAACGCCCCTTGGCGCGCGATACGCCTCCCACCCTGAAGTAATGCTAACGCGGTTCCGGGGTGGGTTGGTTAGATAGTGGTTAGCTGCCCCCAGTTCTGCAATGATGGCTTGCCAACATCGTAGGGCTGAGAGCAGAAGGTTTTAGCCCCCAGGGCACACGGGCGTTGGATTCATGCTCATCCGGTTTACCGGGTGAGCAAAATGAAAGCGCTCATGGTCTGCCGGTGGGAGATCCATTAGGGATAGCCTGTCATCAGATTTTTCCTTATATTCCACTTAAAAAAAAAAAAAAAAAAAAAAAAAGATAGATAGATGACGAAACGAGGCAAGTGGCTTCAAAAGTCTCCAAACTCCGGAAGACGAAAGAGGGTCATCTACTCATCGAGCTCGAGAAGGGGGTGAAGGCAGAGGTTGTTGAGGATGCCCTTAAGGGGGCGATCCAAGACGCCGGAGAGATACGACGGCTTTCCCCAACGATCACGCTGGAAGTGCTTGACCTCGACGACGTGAGCACACTCCCGTAAGTTAAGGAAGCCTTCGTGAAGGAACTCGGAGCAGAGCATGCAGGCAGCATCACGACCCGGACCATCCGCCCAGGATACAAGGGTACTCAAATTGCGGTGATCACACTGCCAGAGCGGCTCGCCAAAGAAGTGCTGGCAAAGGGGAAAGTCCGGGTAGACTTCGTTAACGCGCGGGTTCGGGAAAAGGGCGGAATCCCGAGATGTTACAACTGCCTGCAATACGGGCATTTGTCCGCAAAGTGCGTCAAGCCACAAGTGAGGCGGGCAAAACGCTGCTTCAACTGTGGGGAAGAAGGCCACATAGCAGCGGTATGTGTTACCGGAGAGCAGAAATGCCTGAGCTGCGAGGCCCTCAAAGAGGACCACAAACACAGGTCGGGCATGCAGTGCTGCAAGGCCTACCAGCAGGCGCGAGCAGCATGGAAGGGCCGGAAGAAGCGCAAAGATGGCTAGTTTCCTGCAAGCGAATCTCTGCAGGAGCAACGATGCTCACAGTCTACTCGAAGCAGAGGCCTCAAGACTGGGAGCAGACGTCCTCATCATCTCCGAGCAGTATCCCCGAGAAGAGCGACCACGAACCACGGAAGACCTTGGGAGGGGATCGGCCATCCAAGTCTGGAACGTGAGCCTTACAGAGACAAAGAGACCGACCGAAGGGACGGGCTTCGCCCGAAGAGTCATCGGCGATATTGCGGTGTATAGCTGCTATTACTCACCGAACGCACCGATGAATGTCTTCCTTCGGGAACTGCGGGAACTCGAGGATAGTCTGAGACAGTGGAGAGGCCTCGCCATAGTAGCGGGGGATTTTAACTCCAAAGCTCCAGCCTGGAGTGGAGGGCCAGAGGATGAAAGAGGCAACGCGCTGGAAACAACCATGGCCCAATTGGACCTGGTTTGCCTCAACGAGGTAGGAAAGGCGACATGGCACAGAGGGGCATCATCCTCAGTGCTCGACTTAACGTTTGTTAGCGCGCCTCTCATGAGACGAGTCACGAAGTGGCAGGTCCTTGACTCGGAAACGCTCAGCGACCACTGCCATATCTTCTTCAAGATAGACCATGGCCGAGATGCAGGCATAGCACGGCAGATCGAGGGATGGCAAGTCCGCAAACTGGACGAGGAAAGCTTCAGAGAAGCAATCCTGAGAGCAGAGGACCCCGGAGAAGAGCTCTCGCCGGAGGAGACGGTATCGAGCGTCATCCGGTCCATCACCCGAGCTTGCGACGCCTCCATGCCGAGGAGGAAGCAACCCCGGTTCCAGAAGAGGCAAGTATACTGGTGGAACGATGAGATCAGGGATCTTCGCCGCAGCGCAAACGCTCAGAGGAGGCGAGCAAAGCGAGCGCGCAAACGTGGACGTCCATCAGCGGCACCAGACGAAGCGGCCTACAAAGAGGCGAAGAAGCTTCTTCGGGATGCCATCCGTCGCAGCAAACAAAAATGCTGGTCGGAGCTATGCAACATGGTCGATCAAGATCCGTGGGGCACACCGTACCGGGTGGTCATGAGCAGACTGCGATTGAGAGACGGACCAACAGCGCCAACTGACAAAGAGTCAGTTCTACGGATTGCCAGGGCACTCTACCCGAGAGGGGAGCCCAGACTCACATTCCCTGGGTTCAGCTACGACCCAATCCCCCTCTTCACCGAAGAAGAGCTAAGACGAGCCGCTACAAGACTGGCGAATGGTAAGGCCCCGGGGTTGGATGGTATCCCTAATGAAATATTCCAAAATATGCAGGACTGTGTCATTATCTCTTGGAATCAGAAATTTTCAGATAGTCGGCTTTGACCAAAAATTTACGGATAATTCCTTTCAATCACAGATGTATAGCTAGTTCTTCTTTGGAATCAGGAATCTTTAGATAGTTGCTTCAAACAGAAATCCACAGATAGTTCCTTCTCACCAAAGATGTATAGATAGTTCATTTCTAGAATCAATTATTCCAGACAGTTTCTCTCAAATCTGACACTTTTAGATAGCTCCTTCAACCAAAAATTTTCAGATTGTTCTTTACATCAAAATATCTTAGATAGTTCCTTGTACTCTTACGTTTCCAGATTGTTCCTCCTTACTCTGGGCCATCGGTATGAGCAACAGATCTTCCCGAAGCACCAAACGAGTTCCTGAATTATTCGGAATAAGTATAGTTTTAGCCTCTTCGTGCACGCACCTACTTTCGGTGCTTTCAGACCTTTGTTTTCTACTAGATTTTATAGTGGGAATCGTGAAAATCATTTTGAGCCCAAACGCGATATAATAAAGTCATGCCATATCAAAATTATGTCAGCATAAACTTTTCAAGGTCAAACACGAATAAGGCACTAGCAACAAGATTTTTATGATGAAGTTGATAGAAAATCATCAATTCGGATCAAAAAACATAACACGACAAGTATTCCTATCCTACCATCAAACTTCAGTGAGTTATAATAGTCAAAAGATGAACCGTTCCAAAGTGCATGATCAAGTGAGATGCTTCACGTTAATCATTAGCTATGATGCATAACTGAAGATGAGACTATGTTCACCATAATCATGGAATTTCCTACATTTTGGGCCAAGGGAGAAAATGTATGAAGTATTTTTCCTCCAAAGTCAAAGAGAGTTAGAGGAACCCGATTCAAAGATGTGTCCACATATGTGGACAAATGCGGGAAGAGGTTAACTATGACTAATTTTTCATCATCTTGACTAATTAGTGCACGAGTATTGGGTTCTGACTTACAGTGTTTAACAGTTCTTCTGGTGTTGGAGGCTGACTTACTATGAGAGTGAACATCATTGTAAGGGTCCGTTTCTAGCCCCAATTACAGGTGTCAAGGGTATTGCCAAGCCCTGTTTTCATTTGATAATATAAACGCTTGGCGTGCTCACGGAGTGAAGCCTCGGTGGGTGGCAACAATTTGAGGGACTTCTCTCTATCAACCCTGTGTTCGAGATGGAGATAAGTCCTGTATCTCGTTTCTGTCATCGCTAACTCGTTCTCCTTGAAGTTGTATAGGTGTGCAATGAGCACTCGAGAGATAGATAGCAATTCATCTATCGTTTTATTTTCTCTGTAGAAACATTGAACGGACTCTTGGAGTGCGGTATCTTTGCTGAGCATAGATATAATAGCCCTTTTATCTCTGTTGAAAAATGCACAAGTGGTATCACATCTCGCGAAGGCGTGTGCAAACAAAATATACTGTTGGAGATACTGATGATCTGCGGTGTTGTGAAGAGTGCTCTTATTTCGTTTGCATATTCTACGAAAATAGATTTTTCGATACACTGGGCGTAAAAGTGCACTTTGCGCACAGTTTGTCGACTTTTACTCACAGTTTATCGAGAAGTATAGTTCGATACACAGCCGTAAAACCCATCACTCGGACGCGAATAAAACGTTTTACGCCCTTGTATCGAAATGTACTATTTTGCAACTGTGTGCGCAAAGTTGTAAAAAAATGAGACTTCTCTTCATTATTTACAGTGCGAGAAGTAATGCGTGAATGAATTCTCGCACAGTTTTACATTTACGCACTGGTGAAGTGTGCGTAAATGTAACTTCTCACTCTAATGCATTTTCATTCACGCGCAGTTCCAAAATATGATGTCACGTCATCCCTCTGAATTTGGCCTTTCTTGAAAACTTCGTTCTCAAGATGATCTTGCTCGGACAGTGGTGCATTTAATTACACCTTCGCGCACAGTTGCAAAAAATAGTATACGCAACACGTGCGAGAAGTTTCCGCACTCGTTTGGCAACTTGTGCGGAAATTGACCTTCTCGCACTTGTTGCGTAATATACTATTTTCACCTTCAGGACATTGGTCGATGAGGAGTATGAATAGATCGATGTCAGTACCATGAACAGTGATCGGTTTTGTGGTTGATCTCTTCAGTTCCACGGCTGTGTGGACAATCAAAATATCTGCATTTTCCATAGCAATGCTACTTTGGATGTGGTTTTGTGGAGTTTTTGATGATAACAATTCATCGAATTGGTACTCATTTGCAACATTTGAGAGAAAACGTTCTCTGTTCATGTTTACCATGTTCGAGACAGATATTGCTACATCCGGGGCAATACTCCTCTCTTTTTGTCGGTAACGTTCATACAATTCTGTATCAATAATTTCACGGCTATATGCATCAAAAACGACCCCTGCATTCGAGCCAAAATGTTTGTGAATATATCATGAGAATATCTTCATGATTTCTGCATATGTTTCGCTATGAGGCCATACAACTTGATGCAAGAGTCAACCACCATTAATGACATCGCAAAAAGTCGACAAAAATTCTGCCGAACACAAGCTTGCAAAATTTGTACAAATCTGATCTCGTATTTTTCCTCATTAAACCATGTCCATCGAATGAGCACAATGGATACGGTGCAAGCTCATATTCAAATGCTTCTTTGGTTTTTTCTTCATTGACATTGAAAACTATCACCAATCTCTGAAAAAGTATGCGCACATTGATCGATTTTGATTGATCGTTACTGATGGACTGGCCATCATGTGCAGCGGACAGAGGTTTGACTTTGTACAAAGTGGATAGTTGGACGTTAGCAGCATTCTTCCCAACCATAGTTTCCATTGATTCCCGACCTCATTCAAATGCTTCGTGTCAGTTGATGAACGGGTCACCAACGATGCCAGTTGAAAGAGAAATCAAAGATGTTCTCGGCTCGAATGGCTTGTGCTGGTCCAGCCAGAATTTGAAGTCTTCTAAGCCTGCTTGATCTCTTTCATGCGTCCTTGTCTCAGTTCCACATGTTGCTCGCTGTTAGCCGATTGGACTTCAACATGGTTTTCAAATAATTCCATCAATGAATACGCCGCAGGCATGCCCATGAGATATTGAGCAACAATATCTGGTGTCACACCTCTTCCGTGCTCCAAATCGATCCCAAAGAGTCTATTCAGGGTCTGCTCAATAATCATATCTTTCCATACCCTACATGGGCCTTCATCAGACCTATGCACAGTGGAGAAACCTTAGGCGAATTGCTGTAATTCTTCGGGGTCCATGCTGAGTTCCAGATTAGCCATACCATGCAGATAGATTTGAGCACTCTTAGCGTATGCAAAGTGACCATCAGTGTGAAAAATAGGAGTCGTTTTTCCGTTAACTGTAAATGCAGTGGCTGATTTTCTGTACGCTCAGCTTCTAGGGACTGAAGTATGAGCATCACACATTCGAAATACTATACCCATAAAGCTGCAGTTGGTCCAATACTTTCCAACTTCTACAATTGAGCCATGAATTTTTCCGCCAACTGCTTCAAGAACTCTTCAGAGTTGCATTCACTTAATCCAGGCGAATCATCCGTATTTCAATTCTTTAGGGAGCTGCGAATAAAATCTTCAGAATTATCATCAGCATTAACATCCTTACAGATCTCAGAAGCCACAGCTGTGAGTAATAGAATATGCGCTCGCAGTGCTCTGGAAAATCCATGACCAGTCAACATAATTTTCATAGACTCAGGGGCATAAACAGTAGACCAAAGGTCATGAAGGTCACTTCCATCCATGATGAAACAAGTGGCACCTTTGAGAGACATGAGGTGAAACCCCTCAAGGCGAGCAACAACTTCCAATAGACATTCAGCCAAAATGCATTGAAATTTCCTATGCAAGGGTTGATCCAAGGTTGACCGTCTGCTGTGTAAGTAACAACACCTACTCTATCTTACTCCTGCTTTGCCACCTTTACTGCCGCGAATATGCCTTCGGGCCTGTTTTTCTTCCAGTTACTTGCAAGCGCTCAAATGTAAGCCATCGCAGCAAAAATCACTGGAGCTGCAGGGTTGCAACACCTCATAAATAAATCACCATCAATTCTTCAAGATCACGATTGAGGTTAGCAGTAACCAAGGAAGATTACGCGACAGCGAAGCAGTCGGGTGTGTTGGTGAGTACGTGTGGATACGTTCTCGAGCGTGTAGTGCAGTATTAATCCATTGACATGTTGGATACGGATGTAGATGTCGTTTGTCAAGGCCCTGCCACGGAGGAGCACCTCTTGAGATTGTGCCCTGCGTGTCAAAAACCACGGCACACTAAATGCGCAGGCAATGAGAGGGAAGGGATGTGCGACACCTTTCGTGCAAGAAAACCTGGGTCTCGGCCCAAGAGTAGGCTATCGACTGCGCCTAAGCAGACGACACGCACACACAGCATCGGCATCGAAGCTGCTAGCAGTCGATCGCCACTGAGCGTCGCACCACCACCAGCACGTCCACAGACGCTCCCCTCTCGCAGCTCTAATTCGTCTTCATCCACCAAGTCACAGATGGCACTCAGCCCGCGCACGTCGAAGTCGACTGCTGCGCGCACAACACCCTGCGCAGACGCCGAACATCTGGCGGACATTTCAAATGTCGGAGCTAACCAAACGACGGACGAAAGCCCATCGATAAGCAACGACGTGTCTCAGGCAACACCACTCAAGTCAGACGCAGTAAATGACTTGCGGAATTTGAATAATCCAATGGGTGACGCTGTTCCTGTGCCTATCCAGTCTCCACTAGTCAACACCAAGGATACGGTCTCAGCGACGACGTTCGTAACCCAAAATATTCCAATTCCACAGACCACTCTTAATCTCATATTGCAACAACTCAATTCTTCCCAAGACCAGTTGGACAACATACAAAGCCTCCTGAAGCGCCCACAAGCTGAAGCAGCACCAACATCTCCCACAAACAGTGGTTGGGAGTAACCGGGTGCTCCTTGAGCGAGTGGGTGCACTTGAAGATTTACTAAGCAAGCAATCATCTCAGCTGGATGAGATGGATTGAGATGGTCTTGGAGGAGAATACAAAGTTGAAAAATAGCTTGAAATCTCATGGTGGATTCAATAATTTTTTATCCTTTGACTGTAATGCTGGGAGTGACTCATCCAATCAATTGAATTCCTCGCCTCTGCATCTGCCTCCACGACCGTTGCGGGTTGTGACTTCAGCTGCTGCCACTGTCGATGACTCTGCGGAGCGCTGCGAACTCGTGATTAATGATTTGAATTCAGATTCAAATATACCTCAGCGAGAGGCAGAGGATATTTCATTCGCATTGCTCGGTACAATTCTTCCATCTCTAAAGAGGAATGGCATCACCAGGGTTCGTGTGCTGGAGTTCCGGCGCGCAAAAGCGAGCCCCGAACGTAGGACAGCAGGGGGAGAATCGGGAGTAACGTCACACACCAAAATATCATCATCACTTGTCGTTCATCTCACCTCTGAGCGTCTTATTCATGATGTCCTGCGAGTTAAAAGTTCGCCTGCCTACAGTACCTCACAACCAGCGACATCTCGCCCACTCTACTTGACCAACATTCTGCTCTCATTGTGCCAGGACGCAAGATATTCATCAATGAACTACTGCCCCGTGATAAATCCGAATCTTACAAGAGCTTGCAGACCGTTGTAAGGGGACTAGGCTTCAAGTACATTTGGCACAGTAGAGGTAGATTTTTCGATAGGCAGGGCCGTGGCAAGCAAGCGCATGTATTCACTAGTGCTGCTGATTTGAATATTATACACCCAGCGGGCGCATCTAAGACTAGTCGGCACTCTCGTCGTTCCGATTGTCTTTCTAATACAGTTCGTGGACATAGTCCTAATTTGACCAATGGCGAGACCACGGCAACATCAGCTTCAGCACAATGACTAAGTACGCTCGATGGGAACTCGGGAATTTGAGGCGATCACCTGAGGGCAGGATTCCTTAACCCTTAGACTGCCGGCATTTTCCCAATAAAATGACCACTTCCGAAGGGGAAAAATTTGTATATATGAGTAACTAATACGTCGCGATGAGTTCTCAAGGTCATGGGTGGCTTATATATGAGCCAGGCCGGCAGGCAACGGTCGAGCCCTATACTGTACATTTCGGAATTCTGCAAATTATCATTCAGTTACATCTTAATGAATCCCTGGGTTCTTCGGATGTAATAGGCTGTTCGAATCACTTCTCCACGCATTCATATCATCAAAAAACACTAAACATCAAAACTACCCCTTAGCAGGGGTTGAAAATTTGAAAATCCATAATTGGAGAATTACTGACTTCTGAGAGGATTTATGTGATGAAGTGGTTTGTGGAGGATCCACATTGTTACCTGCAGTTGTTGTGGAAACACTAATGTACATAAATTATTAGCCTGGAGAAATTTCGGAAAATCTGATATAAGTCTGATATTCTATTCTTGAATTTTAAGGGGTTCCAACCCCTCGATAGGGGTAATTGAGATGCACTGATTGGTTTGGAAGAATCTCAGGGTAGCTCACGATGCCTCTAAATCCATTCCATCATAGAAATCTCATCAAAAACTCACCTACAAAAATCAAACTGATCATAAAATAAGTGGCTCAAATCTGCGCCAGGCCGGCAGTCACCAGGTAATATCGAGGAGTTATGTCTCCATATTTCTCATGACCATACATATCATATCCTTGGTGTTGCCGAGACATGGCTGGAAGCGAAAGTGGATGACAGTCTTACTCAGGTTCCGGGATTCTCAGTAATCAGGCAAGATCGGAATAGAGTTGGTGGCGGTGTTGCTCTTTATGTACGCAGCGATTACAAAGTCAAGAAATTGGCATGTTCAGACACAACTTGCAAAGGTAAACCTCTGAAACCAGAGTATTTATTCTGTAGCGTACAAAAAGACAACTCCCCACCTATCCTCGTGGGAGTCATATACCGACCCTTGACGTTCCGTTACGTTATGATTCAGACGTATTTGATGTACTGCGTGATTCGTCAGTCACAAAATTATCATAGGAGACTTGAATGCGAATATGCTGACCTCGTCTACTGA
This sequence comes from Eretmocerus hayati, assembly GCA_029851415.1. Lineage (NCBI taxonomy): Eukaryota > Metazoa > Arthropoda > Insecta > Hymenoptera > Aphelinidae > Eretmocerus > Eretmocerus hayati. Next base: position 109,101,340 of record CM056743.1, read on the forward strand.
TGCGGCGACCATCAGATGGCTAACTGACAAACTATCTCTTGTTATGAACCAGGGTTCCTCAGGGTCATGTACTATGGGTTCTATTCTGTCCTTACCAGACCGTCGGGTTAGTAAGTCGGGGTGCAAGGTATTCTCTGAATGATAAGTCCAAGATGTTGAGTGCAGTATAGGCTTTATTCAAAGGTAAGTTATAAATCCGAGAGAGAGGCTGTTACAACTATTCGTTATTCTACTGATTCTGCGATGGTACGAGAGTATCAAGGGCTGAGACTATTCGTCCTGGAATGCTGCTAATCGCGGAGTCTACGCTACGAGTTTACGTGGTCGACTGTGATTCTAGAAACCTAATGTACGCGGCGAGAGTCCGCGGTCAACTGTTCGGACAGGAGCCTGGATCAGCGTTCTTATGCCACTTTCATATTCGTTCCCACGCCGAGGTGAAATGCGCGTCGGTGCCTCTGTTTTCGCGCCAGTGCGCTCGTGCTCGAACATTCTAGAAGGCTGTAGACTGGCACCTCTGAGTCGCAGCTATTGGATCTTGCTCGCGTGGTTGGTAACGTTTAGTTGCACCACATCACAATAAATACTGCAACAGCTGCAGCTCATGTTTCTAGACCTACTTTATGACGCACACCTATAGATTTTTGCACGTGCGGCTATACTTGCACACGTCCCATTGAATCTCGCAATAGCTGCAGCTCGTAGGTATGGAGCTTAGACTAGCTCCATGACACGTTCATTGGCGTGCAACTGATCTCAGGATCAGCAATTATGATTAAAAAAAATTACCAAAATTTGGAACAATCTGAAGAATTATTGGCGTGGTACATTCTAAATGCAACTTAATTCTCAGTAAGATTTGAGTGTGAAAAAACTGCCGACGACTATAGGCTGATAAAAATTAATACATATACGCATGGTATTGGCGGTGGTATTATAAGTATTGGCTAATTACACAGTTGCTCAACTAATAATATATGAGATGAGAAATATATTACACATCCGATTGGTGGTCTAGAGATACATTCTGAAAAGAGGAAAATTGCAAAAATTTTGATCATATTATGGTGTTCCCTCACAGGTATTATTTCGAAAGTGTGAAAATAGAATAGCCATCGAGGCCTATCATCTACAATAGAAGTATACTGTTACATATGGTAGTGTGCCTGAATCTGAATTTTGATAACATTTGGTTATATCATGAGTAATCGGAATGGTAGCGTGTATATTTAACAAAAGTTCCCTTGTTATTATCACCGAGTGGTCGTTACAATAGTATTTTTGACAGCGAAGGGTGTTACTTGAATTTCTAGATTCCCTCTGTCTCTCTCTCTCTCTCTCTGAAAATATTTTGTTGCGCTGAACACTGTTATTCCTATAAGGCGATTTTTAAAGGTTAATATTTGACATATGAATATAGTTATCGATATGATTAAGTCGGGATGTTTATAGTCTATCTCAGTCTCTCTCTCTCTCTCTCTCTCTCTCTCTCTCTCTCTCTCTCTCTCTCTCATTTAATGAAATATGTTCCAATATTCGATCGTCAATTTATGAATGTTCGAGGAAAACTATTGTACATTTGAGTCTTCTCTCGGATATCCTTTTTCTGGCGGATTCGCTGCCATATTTTCACAGGAGTGTTTCATGAGGTAAGGGTTCTGCTTTTTCCGGCGTAATAATTCCATCATCGTCTGGTATTTCAAATTCTCCAATCAAAACTCTTCTGGTGTAAGAAATTACGTCATCATGTGATGAGCTGGTCTCGTTTCCCATGAATACTATCTCTTGTGATCCCCAATTTGTATCCTCGTCCAGTAAGTTGGGTCCATTTGTTATGGGTAATTTTCCCTTCAAAGGACCCCGCACCAAATACATTGTCTTTTTTTTCACCGTAATTTTTCACGAGATTCTGCCGACCGATAGATCAAAATGCGCTGAACAAATGTTCAAATGAGCGCAAAGTCCTATCAATTACTGTTTTGGAGATATTTATCTGAGAAGTAGCGCAAGATGCAGGTGATTGTATAGGTAGGATTGCTGAATCGAACGTCACCAACGGTACGTATGATGCGCCCGCTACTGTATTTATCTTGCGCGTCTCTTGACTTTAGTCTTTTATCGAAAATTGTTTTGGTGACATCTGAGCCTGCATTGAAAAGATTTCCGAAAATTGAAAATCTGTCGAGCACTGAGAATGGGTATTTTTCCGGTGAAGGCTCAGTCTGAATCATCTTCCACTTATTCATTTGAGATGAGTCAATATTATTGAAGTGTATTCGTTTGCTCAATTATAGGTCAGTTGTACCTAACACAGAATATCGTGGAATCAAGGACGCTCAGCTTGAATTCTCTGATGCATAAGATACTCAAAAATGTCGAATTTAGGCGAGAGTCCCATCATCTCCGAAAAAATTCAATTCTACCTCTACGAGCTAGAACGTTATTTGCACTGGCTCTCTAGATAGCCACACAGCAGTGACATCGGGGCCCAAAGACGACGGCAACCCTGTGAGAACACATTTTGCGCCCGTCTGGAAATTTTTGCGTAGAGGTAGAGATGGATTTTTCTTTGAGATGATGCGACAAACGAAAATTCGACATTCTTAGTGTTCTATGCGTCAAAGAATTCAAGCTGAGCGTCCTCGATTTCATGATATTCTGTGTTACGTACAACTGCCCTATAATTGAGCAAACGAATATACTTCAATAATATTGGCTCATCCCAAATGAACAAACGGAAGATGATTCAGACTGAGCCTTCATCGGCAAAATACCCATTCTTAGTGCTCGACAGATTTCCGATTTTCAAAAATCTCTTCAATGCAGGCTTAGATGTCACCAAAACAATCTTTGATGGATATAAATCAAGAGACGCGCAAGATACATACAGTAGCAGGCGCATTGTACATACCGTTGATGACGTTTGATTCAGCAATCTAACCTATACAATCACCTGCATCTTGCGTTACTTCTCAGATAAATATCTCCAAAACAGTAATTGATAGGACTTTGCGCTTATTTGAACATTCAGCGCATTTTGATCTATCGATCGTCAGAACCTTGTGAAAAATTACGGTGAAGAAAACCAATGTATTTGGTGCGGGGTCCTTTCCATCCCTATTTTCTGGACCTTGTTCATTTTTCTCGAGCTTTGCCAGAATTGTATTTCCTGGTACGAGGATTTAAATTGTCCTCTTCGATTTCCATGTATGTTGCCCTCAAGATATTTCATCAAGCGTCACGCCTGCATTCTGAACTCCTGGTTGCCCTATTTGCGGCACATTCATAATAATATATTTCAGTGGATGGTTCCTCATTGATTGATTTTTACGCCGACATGGTGGGCATCCTGAAACAAGTCTTCTTAGAATTAAACAAGGGACCCCGTAGGCAAAAGACTCTTGTAATGCATGGAACACTGATGGGAATCAGTAGATAATAGGGTCCTGAATAAATGAGGTGGGAAAATAAATTGTCATATTCCGTTGGTAATATTTTTGGTTGGTGCCTCCTAATTTAACTCTTCTAATGATTCGAAAAGTATGTCTCCGCGTATCTGTATACGCAACATGTCTTCTGATCACTGAATTTGATCGTGAGGAATTTTGGAGAATCATAACTTTCGGGTGTACTGTAAATCTACGTTTAGTCTTTGGTCCGATCGTTCAGTTTGATTCTGAGCATCCTTGTGGTAAATGCATCATCTACATATTATTTATTGTTTCTCGTGTGAGATTTCTACCATTCGTGAGATATACGCAAATGTCCCATTTCTCAAAAATTTCCAATAGCAATTTCCCTGATTCCCAAAAGCTTTCAGAAATCCAATGTGAACTCTCGGTTCATTATGACGAATCACAACACCTTCTGTGGCCCAACATCCTCAGATTTTGATTAAAATTCTATGTAACATGTTTCTATGGCTTTGTTTCATTTATTGACGCTTCAAAACTTGGTTTACTTTGCTCTGGAGAGCTGATTTTGATTATTGAAAGAAGTTTTTCTGCTTAAGTCGAGTTAGGTTAGTTTTCATGAGAATTTACAGGAGAGCAAAAAGACTTATCTTCCAAAGCTCTAATTGCGCACCTATTTTCAATATTTCGATGAAAGGTACGTAACTCGAGTTATTGTCAAGTCTTTCAGAAAAAAGCCGATAATTTTGCCGAAAACAGGTCCTATAATGAAACTTTTCCAATTTGAGATCAGATCACTGGAAAATCTTTCATGGCTTCGTATTCTACCCTGTGATATAAGTTTTTCTATATCATTTTTAGCCGCTTTAATATTGTTTATAATGTAGGACAATGGAAGGGTTCAAGCAGTTTACTTGCAGCCTCTAGAATCCCAGAACTTTATCTTGGTGCCTCTCTTTTACGTGGTCATGGTGAGTAAGGTGAGTAAGTTAGATACAGAGAGCCCGTGATCCTTTGGCTCAGCTGATTGTACGTTATCTGTTGTATTTGCGAGATACACACGGTCCCGTTATACACGCATGCGCGTTACCATATTCAAACCCTCCTCTTGTCGCTACGCGTCTGGCGCGTTATGAGTTGTTACGATTCGCTCACTGTCGCTTCTCGTGGTGATTTCCCTCACGAATTATTCGTTTTTTTGACTTTAGCTTTTCAACTATCGGGTTCTGCTTACTATGTGATCATGTGTGAAAGTGACCAAACGCACTTTTGCGTACTGGACGTTACTATAGACTCGAGGAGGTGGCCATGGTAAAGGCCCAGGTGCATGCTACCCTACCCGCAGGGTGCGAGCATTTGCGATTATATACACTAGCACACTCAGCACAGCACAAAACACTCATAGCTATCACACTTTCACGCGACCCGGACACTCTCATCACCGCTAGGAAGCCACGATTTCCTCGCAAAACGCCGACTACGAGGATTTGTGGTATAACGAAAAGCAAGCATGCGAGCAACAGCACGCGCTTGCGATGTCGCACAGTGGGGCCGAGAAGTTTTTGGATAATTCACCTTTACGTGAATTTGCAACCAATCAACATATGCGCAAACGCAGGAGGTTGTTCTCATTCATGTAAAAAGTCTTCTGTTTGCGCATATGTCGATTGGTTGCAAATTCACGTAATGGCGAATTATTCAAGTACTCCTTGGCCCCACTGTGTGTCGGCAGACGTCTGCCAACAGCCGACATCAGACCAACGGGTAAACAGAGACCACGGCAATGCTGCCAACTTATGGAATGCAGTTCTCGACTTCGCGATACAGAATACTAACTCGTGTCACGTGGGTAGAGGTGGAGATCAGTGCCTGATCTCACCTCTCCCCTTCGTGCCACGATGACGTTGCACCCGCGATGGCTACGCGGCCGCGCAACGTACGTTCGCGGTTCGCCGACCATCGCGGATGCACCGTCAGCACGTCGACGGAGCGGGGCTTATCCCTACCTGCATGGTCTCTGCTGCAACGCGGACCGTCGTCGTCGACGACGAGCCGCGCGGCAGCCAGATCGCTCAGACTAACCATTAGATTCACATCAACCTCTCTCTCTAGTATATCTGCTCTATTAAACTCATATCCATATACACGGTTAATTCAATAGAGTCACCCCCCTTCCCACGTAACACTCGCATTACCCCAAACTCGTATTTATAAAACTACGGTTCCAAAACTCATCGAATCAATCCCAAATTTTTCACAGAGATAGAAGATCCCCGTAGAATTGGTGGAAAATCTCTCATGGAGCAATCCAGCTCACAGAAATCCTACACTGTGAGTATAATAGTAGCCTAACCTCAAAGAGTTTCGACATTCGAGACAGTTTTTGACTGACACAGATCTTTTCCAAGGAAATCACTGACTTTCCACCATTTCCACGAGGATCTTCTAACTCTGTGGAAAAGGGACTAGGCGGGTAATCATGGTGAATCGGCCCTTGTCAGGTATGGCCCCGGAAGCAATTCCCCCCAGTTTTAACCCCAAACTATGAGGAGAGCAATAGTTTTTAGGTCCCGAAGTCGCCCCTATGTTTTGGGGCAGCCTGGAAACCCTCTAAAAAACGCTAAAAGTCGATGTTCCTTGTATTGAATCGCATTCTGACGCATCTCAATGAATTGTTCTGAAATTTTTCTGACATACTTCTGAAACATCAACAATTCGAGGGCGAGTAGTTTCATCTCGACAATTTTTGATTCAAGCCCCGAAAAAAATTGTTGAAAAATGAAAATCAATTTTTAACCCTGTTATCCGTGATTAAGACGTTAGTGAACCATCTCATCGTATTTTTCGGCTCATTTTACGTCGGGAACCACTTCAAAATATATCATTTGTGGTGGTGGAAAGTGGTAAAAAACGTCAAAAATCAATTTCAAAGCAATTTTTTTCCATAAACTAGCCTCTCCTGCGCATGAGCGTTGCTCTACGCTCCTGAAAGTATCTTTAATCGATAGCTGGTGTAATTTCCTTCAAAATGACCTCTTGCAAAAGTCGATTCGATGCAATTACAGCTGAGATATGACTGGTGCAGAAAATGGAAAAACCCAAGGTATCAAACCTGTGAATCCGTGGTTCCTTCAATGGCCTTGAAAAATGCGAATTTCGAGTTGGACCCTTTCCAACGTGCGAACATGTGTTCTTGATGTATTTTCTGACGTAGAAACCGAATACGCGGTCAGTTTTGTTCCAAACCTTCAGGATTTCTCATCAGACTCGTAAAACCGACTCGATAATGCATGCTCATCTTCAGCCTTTTTCACTTCTTTGAGATAAATTGTCGGTGTATGGGGAGGTTTGGGTGGACTGTGTACTAGATACAACTATGTTCCCCAATGTATTCTGACTAGCCGAAGACGATTCCGGTGGTTTTGAGGCTCGAGGAAGCGGTGGGAATGAGATTTCTGTTGTTGGAGCTGGATTTTGTTGTTTAATTTCATATGAGGAAACTATATCGACCAGCTTATATGAGGATAGCAGCGCTTCCTCGAGCTTCGAAACCATCACCATTGTCATCAGCTGATCAGAATACATTAGGGAACATAATTATATCTGGTACACAATCTACCCAAACCTCCCCATACACCGACAATTCATCTCAAATAAGTGTAAAAAGGCTGAAGATGAGCATCTATTATCGAGTCGGTTTTATTAGTCTGGTGAGAAATCTTGAAGGTTTGGAACAAAACTGACCGCGTATTCGATTTCTACGTCAAAAAATACATCAAAAACACATGTTCGCACGTTGGAAAGGGTCCAACTCGAAATTCGCATTTTTCAAGGCCATTGAAGGAACCACGGATTCACAGATTTGATACCTTGGGTTTTTCCATTTTCTGCACCAGTCATATCTCAGCTGTAATTGCGTCAAATCGACTTCTGCAAGGGGTCATTTTGAAGGAAATTACACCAGCTATCGATTAAAGATACTTTCAGGAGCGTAGATCAACGCTCATGCGCAGGAGAGGCTAGTTTATGAAACAAAAATTTGCTTTGAAATTGATTTTTGACGTTTTTTACCACTTTCCACCACCAAAAATGATATATTTCAAAGTGATTTCCGACGTGAAATGAGCCGACAAATACGATGAAATGGTTCACTAACGTCTTAATCACGGATAACAGGGTTAAAAATTGATTTTCATTTTTCAACAACTTTTTTCGGGGCTTGAATCAAAAGTTGTCGAGATGAAACCACTCCCCCTCGAATTGTTAATGTTTCAGAAATATGTCATCTCAATGAATCATTCTGAAAAAAATTTCAGAATGATTCATTGAGATGCGTCAGAATGCGATTCAATACAAGGAACATCGATTTTTAGCGTTTTTTAGAGGGTTTCGAGGCTGCCTCAAAACATAGGGGTGACTTCGGGATCCAAAAACTATTGCTTTCCTCATAGTTTGGGGTTAGAAACTGGGGGAAATTGCTTCCCGGGGCCATACCTGACAAGGGCCGATTCACCATGCTTACCCGCCTAGTCCCTTTGGGATCGATTCGATAAATTCTAGAGTCGTAGTTCTTCAAATACGATTTTGGGGTAATTTAGCAGATGAATTTCGGCCGGTATACGCCATCCTCTTGAGAAACTTTCCAAGAGGAGCATTAAAAAAACTCCAGAGTAGAGTAACTCAAGGATCTTCAAGGATCATCATAGGAGGCTGTATTGGTGAGTGATTATATTAACCATTTGAAAAGGTCATTTCTTTATTGATTACCCAGTCGATAATAAATCGATTTATTAATACAAATCGATCACCATAAGGAGTTCGATCTAACACACTCACTTATATTCAGTCATATGAACACACACAGTTACAGACACACACACACACACACACACCCTGCCTAAAATATCTCACTCGGTTTTTCCGAGTCAGCTCGACCGAGTCAGCGGAGCCGTCTCAAATAACCGACTTAGCTCTATCGATTCGGTCACCTATATTACTTCCCGTATAGCATCTGAACGGGTTAGTGGATGAAAAAAATGAATAAATAATTAATGAAAAAAATCATAAAAAAACAAAAAAAATCTCCACTCCAAGTCCCCTCCTGGAATCCGTGGGACTCGAACCCGAGACCTTCAGGTCACGAGTCGGACACTATACTCTCGTGGCCAGCCAGACGTCCTGACAGAAGAGACATAATGGGCCTACTTGAACAAGTTACGTCGATGATATCCCGGCTTTGCGAATGCGCCGCGGAATTTGAATTGGACGAGTTTTCAGTACTTTTTTCTGATATCGGTGGACAGTATTAAAAATCTTGATAAATATATTCAGAGGCATCTGAGGATCACTGAATCCGCTTCACAAATGATTATTGCTTGAAAAATTGTTTTAACGAGAAAGTATTTCCAGAGGGCCACTGTATCCGAGTCTGAAATTATAATTGCTCATAAATGTATTGATCTGATCATTTTTCATTTATTTTTTCAAGTTTATATGAGTTCCGAAGATATGAAGGTTGTGTAAAATTTTTTACTTCGTTGCTTCGATCTTTGGGAGAAAGGATGGTCTATATGCGCACGTATCCATTAGAGAGGACCGAAAAATGTAATTTTCTGGTATCGTTACGCTTGGGGTTCCAGTTTCTTGCATCTTGCACGTCGATAGATAAAGAATGTTTTGATATTTCCACAAAGAGACTTCATATGGCTCCGGCAAAAACCTTGGAGTTTTTTAGAAAATAGAGTATAAAAACCTTATTTCTACGCTATTTTTGAAGGTAAAGATACAGCGTTGTGATATTTCATCGCAATATCTAACGCTAATTTTCGAGAAAGCTTCCGGGAATACTTCATGTAATGAGATAAATGTACTCAATCTGCCCCCAGCACCCAAAATGCCCCCATGTCTTGGTCTTGAAGAATGGGCACTCGTTGATATCCCCGCAATTTGTTTCCGTTAACTATTCTGAAATATGAAAAAATGAGTGATTTGGAACGATCGGAATTAATTTCTGCATGTCCCAGAAAATTTGAAGTCAGTCTTCCAATTTCTGTTTTTACACAGCTAAAGAATCGCCGGAGAAATCGCGTTCAGTAAACTGATGCCAAAAATTGTTGGTATGACCAATCTCAACGTTTCTTGACGCAGCAGCCTTTCAAAATACGTCTTTTAGAGTTGAAAAGTTCCAATCTGAACCTCTTTCGAGAGCAAAATATGGAGCATGCATGAAATATTTCTGCATGTAGGAATATTTCAAAACAGTAATTTTCGAGAATTTTACTGGAATTTCCCTCAGAATTTTTGAACGCCTTTCAAATGTTCGACACGAAATGGCTCCACAAATATCAGCATACATCATGCTTTCGGGATACGGGATATTCTTCTTGACTCTTCTAGAAACCTTCCAGGAGTCTTTCAAAGATCTATCCAAAACAAGATTGCTGATAGATTGTCGCAGCATTTAAATATCTCAGAAATAGTTCAAATTGATATTTCCTAATATTCGCACTAAAATATACGGGGAAGTTCTCAAAAAACTTCCAAAAATCTTCCGAAAAACTCCCAGGAACCTTCCGAAAGTCTTCCGATCCGAGACTGTTACTGTTTTTCATTATTGTAGAAATATTTCAAAGACGTATTTTTGAGATATTGCACCAAAATCTTTCAACAATATCCTAGAAACATTCCAGAAACGTTCCAAAAATCTGTCAAGAATCTACTTTTGAACCTTTCAAAACATGAATTTGCTGAATAGTTGTATCTGGGAGATATTGGAGAAATATTTCAGAGGTTCCTCAAAGCTTTTCGAGGGTTTAGTAAACAGACCTTTGAAAGGTTCCTGAAACTTTTCTGAAACAACACATCAACATTTTAAGAGTATAACTTCGAAACATTCCTGCTATATTGCATCGGAATCTTTCAGGAATATTTCGGAAACGTTCCAGGGAATTTCAAAGAATCTATTCATGAACCTTTTAACACGTTCGCTGCGACGGGTCCCACCGGTGGGACCCGCGATTTTTCATCTTTCAATCTTTGCCGACTCAGACTTGCTCGGAAAATTTCCCGAAAAGAATCTATTATGATTGTTTACTTTGCCAAGAACGTAAACAATGAGATAAAGAAGAGTCTAGACCCATATGGGCGTTTCCATCGAAATGCGGGGGTCCAGTTCATGACCAAAATAAAATTACGGAAAAACGGCGTCGCAGCGAACGTGTTAAGAAACTGTTTGAGCGCGAAGGCTCACAAAATTGCGTGGACTCGAATTTTATATGCAGTGGAAGACTTTATCGGGATCTCGGAAATTGCAAATAAATACACTCACGATTCACTGTAAATTTGATCACTTTAATCGTAAAGAGAAGTGTAAAACACGGGTTTGAAAAGAATGAGACGCGGCAAGAGGAGAGAAAGAATAACTGACAAAAAATAGGCAATCGGCGCGGAGCGCGGGCGCCAAATGCGCGTAATAACAAATCGTTCAACTAGAGCATTGTTTCGCTTCGATGGTCAGCGGATAACTAACAGGTGCGAGACAGCTCGTCTCACGCGTAAGAACGGGAAGTAAGAGACGTTGAGAGTACCGAATGTTCTAGATGGATTTGAAATATATCGAATATCGAATACAAAATCTCTAGAAATGGTACGATGCGCAAACTCTTCGTATCTCATTCGCATTTTGAGAATTGAAACTGAATGTCGTATAGAAATGATACTTTCGAAATCGAACATACCGCCCACTTTGAACACATCCAGTGGTCAAACAACAAAATATTACAGTTCAAGAAAATAATTCGAGATTCAGCATTTAGTGTTACAAGTTGTATTCTACTGAAAGTTCATAAATCCATCTGAGAAAATTAACAACCTTGTAATACGAAGTAAAAGCCTTTGAATCCATTGAACAGATTTAAGTATTCCGCAGAATTGATTCCAAGAAAATTCCCGCAAAGAATTGAAAAACATTTAACGGAACATATATCTGAATGAAAACAAATTACTGACTGGTAGGCATTCAAACGTCTCTGTCAATCCTAAAAATCTTAGCTTGGTGCAACTTGATTCATGTAGCTAATTTTATCCATGAGGTCATGATCCACCGAGCTAAACGGTTATAGTCAGTATTCAGACCTAGAGAGTCGCCTTTGGTACTGAACCATCAACCAAAAAAATCACATATTGTCGACCAGACTTCAAATTAACTGTAACTGATTGGATTCGAAAGATTCGACTAATATTGATCATCATGAAACTAAAAATATTAAACTGGCACTCTCGAATTACTCTTTTCTTGAAACCCAAAGTTCCGAACTGACTTTTTTGAAACTGTTCAACGAATCATGCATAAAAAATATGTATGTATCTTAAAGAATTATCGCTTGAACGGACTGTACTCCAAAGAAAATGTAAATACAACAAAACATATTAGAGAATGATTCTAGTTGAGTGTACGATTTCGATACAATTTGTGCCCAAAATTTCGCAACCGAACGTAACACAATGCACGGGTGTCCCGAAACGAGGAAATTGTGTAGTGTAATGTGACGCGAAATATCGTGATCATAAATTTGAATATCCAAATTTCATCTTGACAACTCCATCCTGTTGATATTATTCTCCGTTGGTCCATTATTACGAAATCTGGCAGGCATGAAACTTGGCTTAACTGGGCAGGTAAATTTCTGAATTGAACAGCTCAACTCCAAAAAACCGGAACTCGCCATTCTCGTAGAGCTACAGATGTCCTCATGCAACTATACTGATACTGGAACTGATCCAATCATCGTCATCATTTTGAAATGGTACTGCTGCACGTCGAGTAACATGAGTATCGAGTGGCATCTTCTTGTAACCTGCACATACATTGAGTCCAATTCTATTAGACCCAAGTCGACGAATTTTCAAAACAGAACTTGGAGAGTGAAAAACCTCAAAATAAATTCGAAATCTTCAGAGGAACTAATTTTGAAACGACCTGAAGGCTGAATTTTCTTTCAGAAATTCCATTACAATTTACGAGCAAACAATGCCAGGAATAAATTCAATTTCATCAAATTTCTGAAGCAGAAGCGAGAAACAAAATAATTTTCAATGTGGCGAAAATTTTATCTATATCAGCGATCACCACCCACTCTCACCAATCTGGCCACGAAAAATTCTTGGAAAAATTAGACAGTCGGCCATTACCTCCATTTGGTCTTAATAATACCAACGGTAGTCTCAGTTCATGAGAGTGAAGATCACATTGCTTCATCAAATTTGGCTGAAAGTCCAGGAACCTCCACCATCCAGGAAGGTCCTTGAGAGTTATTGTATTCCTCGTTGTAGATCCGTGGTAAATCTCGATGGCTTCGTTTATCTTTTGTTTGTTCATTACATCCTCGAGATCAGAATGATGGACGTCCATATGCTCTGTAAAAAAGAACAAATCAATTTTCTGGCAACCAATTCATCACCTCCCTCCACGAGAGCTGAGAAATTGCTGAAGATTGCAATTGCTCCCGACATTCTCAGCCAAATTCAACAGATTTTGGAGGAGGTGCCGTAAAATCAAAATTAATACCAGACAATCCCAGCTTTTGAAGGACACAGACATCGAAAATTCTTACTCCTTCTCTTCCCCACCTAATTAGAATTGCGAATCGCAATATGTTACAACAAATCTTGCAGGGAAGAAAATCCACGAAAAAACGTGGCGTCTCACATGACGACGTAAAAATACGGTTAGATACCGTAACCGACTGACAAGGGTTTTGATACACGGGACTTGATTCACGTCAACATACGTGGCGTCTCACCTGCCGACGCTTACCAACCAACACAAGCACTGAAAGTTGCTGATGTTCTCTCGTCAACTACCATGCAGTAAGCAACTTCCTACTTCGAATTGAAATAGCCTTCTTGATCGATCAAAGTTCTAGTCTAGGAATCGGCCGACTTATCAGAAGAAGCAAACACTATGCTCTTATACACGAGTCACCGGAGTGAAAAAATTTCACTTCAACGTTTGACCATCTGACAACACTAAGGCGTATTCAATTATCATTTCACAAATGTGAATGCTCGATTAAACTAACTCAAAGAGATTCAGGTTTAACTTATCCGTTGCGCGTACCCACCACTGACCAACGAATCAACCTCATAACTATCTCAATTTTGCATGAAATTAATTGAATCTACGAGTACATAACGGCTAGATTTTGAAAATCACCGACTCGCAAATTCCCACTACAATAAACGTAGTTCATACAAAAAGTTAATTTCAACTCGAAGCTATTTACGAAGATAGATTACTCAATCGACATTCTCCTGAAAACAATATGATGAACTGAATCGAAATTTTCTAAGGAATTCGAACATTGTTTTTGCATCAGCAATAAAGTTGTATTCATATGAGTTCATGACAAACGAGATTATCATATTGATCAACGAAAAGCTTCACTGATTTTTTGACCACTTAATTACTCACTCAATGAAATATATATGAGAACACTTTGACTATTACAGAGTCTTAATTTGGTGCGAGGGGCAAAAAACTCACAAGCTAAATATTTCAATCGCTTGATTGACCAGCTACCGTACAAAATGCCAAGCTCCACCAGATTCCTAACTTCATAGCTGTCAAAATGTCTCATTGATTGACCGAAAAATTAATCTCAAATTGCATTTTGTCATGAACTCCCCAGATCGTGCTGTGAAAGTGACGACATTCCAGCTACTTGCGAGTATCGGTATTAAAATCGGTAACTCTCACGGGTGAATGACGCCATGTGCGGAGACATGTGAGCTGAATAAATTATTTCAACCGCAAAGGTTGGAACCAGCTTCCCCAGAAACCATTGAATATTCACGCACCAACATAATTAAATACGTCCAAATTCCACTCAGCAAAAAATAGAGAACCAACCCAATTCTCGGCACAAGTTCTCAATAACCGAGCTCACTGCGTCGGTACCATCACAATCAAGTATATGCAGAGAATGCGTGCATCAAAGTATTCAATTACAACCCAAATGCGCTAAACATTGCCAGAAGACTGTGAATTGAATGCACGATTACTGATTATTTAAATCAGTGACATTAAAAACTAGACATTAAAACCCAACCCATTAGCGAGCGCTCTTCCAAACAAATAGAGTATAAATACTGTACATCAGCTGATGCACAACAGCTGTGCGCTATCTACACACAAAAGTATGGAACTTGCTCATATATATATATTGTTGGTCCTACCGACAATTGAAGCGACGAGGAAAATCAGTAAGACAGAAAGGGACTACCATATACAGGTATATTGAGTATTGAAACTCTCCAGTCAACTGCAGAGCGACGACTAGTCACTGCTTACCCTCTCCCTGTCTTCTTATGATGTCATCTACGTCGATGGCACGAAGCTAGAGCTGCAGCTAGGATGGCTGCTCTGCTGCGCCGCGCCGTTGCGATGCTCGAAACCACGAGCCCGCTGAAATCCACTGAGCGGCTGCAGCGATGCCAGAAAATTGGCACGCTATTCCTTGCGCTTGATAATGCTCCACTTCTGCCTCCTGGTGCACTTCTGGGCCGAAGATACTCCTCGACTCAGCCAGGTGGTCTAAAACTCCGGACCAAGTGTCACTGCTACCTGCAGTTGATGATCGGCTGACCTTTATTGCCTCTCCAGCGACCGATGCCCGTTTCCTAGTGCACAACACCAAGCACTCGCGACCGAAGAACTTGTCGCCTCCTCGTGCCCGGAAACCCTCAACCCCGAGATCCGCGAAGCAGAGAAACCACGCTCTACTACTAAATGTTTGAGCGCGAAGGCTCGCAAAATTGCGTGGATCCGAATTTCATATGCAGTGGAAGACTTTATCGGGATCTCGGGAATTGCAAATAAATACACTCACGATTCACTGTAAATTTGATCACTTTAATCATAAAGAGAAGTGTAAAACACGGGTTTGGAAAAAATAAGACGCGGCACGAGGGGAGAAAAAATAACTGACAAAAAATGGGCAATCGGCGCGGAGCGCGGGCGCCAAACGCGCGTAATAACAGATCGTTCGACTAGAGCATTGTTTCGCTTCGATGGTCAGCGGATAACTAACAGGTGCGAGACAGCTCGTCTCACGCGTAAGAACGGGAAGTAAGAGACGTTGAGAGTACCGACTGTTCTAGATGGATTTGAAATATAGCGAATATCTAATACAAAATCCCTAGAAAAGGTACGATGCGCAAACTCTCCGCATCTCATTCGCATTTTGAGAATTGAAACTGAATGTCGTATAGAAATCATACTTTCGAAATCGAACAGAAACTTAGAGGAATATTTCTAAAATTTTCCAAGAACATAAGATTGCCGAAGAGCTTATGAAATTTTGCAGAAATATGATAGTACATTTCGAAACAAGGTGTAAAAGTAGGTTTTATACTCAGGTACCCGCCTATACTTTTTGATGCTCTGTGAGTAACAGTCGAAAAACTGCGCGACATTCACTTTTACGCGCAGTGTCAGTGTATCAAAATACTTTTTCTCATGTGTGACACTGTAATCTTCCTGGAAATTGTGGATAACCATTCCAAATTTTTAAGCATGGGGCTGCTAAAGAATTTCGATGGAGTATTGATGAGATATTTGATAGTCGTATTTTGGAGATTTTGCTCTGGAATTTTCTAGCAACCTTCCAAAAACCTCAGAAAAATTCTTCTGTACCCAGATTACTGACAGATTATCGATGAGAAACTGCAGGGATAGTTGAGAATGATATCTAGATCCCCGAAGAACTTGTCAGGAACTCTTCAAAAGTCTTTCAGAAAACTTCCGGAAATATCTAAAAAGTTTTCGTTGCAAGATTGCATGCATAAAAATTGTTGTGTGATATTGCAGACACATTTCAAGATCATATTCTTAAAATACGCTGCTAAAAGGAATTAGCAGAATGCTTTCTCTTGGCAAATTTTGCCTGAGTAGTTCGATCGAATTGCCTATAAGAAATCAATTCAGAATGTAACAAACGTAAATGATATGAAAGTGGAGCCTCGAAGGTCGCCGTTTGACATCTGTCAAACTGTGATCGCCGCCTGAGCGCGGTGATTACAAGTGGCTCGAAAGAATGATAAATTCATTCATTAAATGTATTTCATCAGATCGAGCGATAGTCAAAAATATCGATGAGATCTACCTTATCGGTATAATTTGCATATAACAAACGTAAAGTTGATTTGGGCGGGTTTACTATATTTTGAGTTATTTTTTCGAGGAAGATTCTTAAGAGAATTTAGGGCATCTAAACCGGGATCTTGTTAACAATATTTATCGTTTTGTTAATAGGAAATTTCGATGAAATTGATTTGAGGATGATTAAAATGACGGTTCCGGTGAAAACTTGAGTTTTTCTTGGAAGAAACTTCATTTAAATCATGATTCACTTCAATTGGAAGTTCAATCCAAGTTCAATTGGAATTTGGTATTAACCAATAGATGGAGAATGCTCGATGAATATGAATCTAGGTCTTCGGAAGTTTAGTAAATTACTTGTACAGGGTAATACGGAGGGAAAACGAATATTTGAAAAAGACGTTTTAATATATTTTGAGTTATTTCTTCGAGAAAGCTCAATAGGAGAACTTGGGTGATCTAATCTAGAGTTTTCTTACCAATATTTATGGTTTAGTTGACACGAAATTTCGATAAAATCGGTTTGAAGATGAATAAAATGACGATTTTGGTAAGAATTTCAGTTTTTGTGGAAAGAAACTTCAATTAAATAGCAATTTACTAGTTAAAAGGAGATTCGGTATGAACCACTCCATGAGGAATGTTTGAAAAGTATCCTTTTAGGTAGATAAAAGTTTGGCCAATTACTTGAAAAGGATGATGAAGGAGGAAGATGGATAAACGAAACAAATGTTCTATTACTTTTTGAGTTATTTTTCTGAGGAAGATTATATTAGCGAAAATTAGGGAATCTAAACTATATCTTTCTCAACAATATGTATCGTTTGGTTGAGACAGAATTTTGATAAAATTGATTCGAGGATGAGTCAAATCACTACTTCGGTGAAAATTTCATTTTTTGTAGAAAGAAACTTCATTTTAATCGTGATTCACAAGTTAAACTGAAATTCCGTATAAACCAACTCATGAATAATGTTCGAAAAATGTGCATTCAAATCGATAAAAGTTTGGTAAATTACTTGTAAAGGGAGATGCAGGAGAAAAATGAATATTCGGAAAAAATGTTTTATTATTTTTCGACTTATTTTTCCGAGGAAGCTTGTTAGTGGAAATCGGGGAATCTAAACTCTATTCTCCTCACCAATATTTATCGTTTGGTTGAGAAAGAGTTTCGATAAAATTGGTTTGAGGATGATTAAAATAACAATTTTGGTGAAAATTTCAATTTTTTCCAAAATATCGAGGTTTCGAGGGATCATATGGAATTTCGGTATTAACCAATGGATAGATCATGCAGAAAAATCCATAGTTTAAGTCATTGAAATTGAGATAATGAGTCATAAAGGGAGGTAGGAGGGAAAAGAGGATATTGAGAAACATTTTCTATTATTTTTTGAGTTATCATTGAGAGGAAGCTCCTTAGAGAGAATTAAGCCATCTAGTATGAGGTTTTTTCGATGATATCTATTGTTTGGTTGAGACAAATTTCGGATGCAGTGGGTTTGAAAAGACTCAAAAAGAAATTTTTGGTGAAAATTTTGATTTTTTTGGAAATTTGAGATCTGTAAAAATCAAATGAAATTTCGGTATTAACCAATCGATAGATCGTGCAGAAAACATTATAGTTTAGGTGACTCAATTCGTGGTGAGAAGGTGTGAGAAAAAGATATTTATGAATTAAAAGTCGAACTTTGAGCACTTTTGCTTGAAAAACCCCATGGGTCAAATTTGACTGGGAGACGAAAGGTGCCAAATCACTAGGCTCTCAGAAATTGGATCCTGTATAACTTGTAGAAAGCCAGAAGTTGATAAGGTGGACAGTAAAAGAGGAAGTGTGTCCGGTATAAAACAAGATACATACACACAGACACGGACAAAGGGATGCAAAGATGAGTCTTTGTCAGATTTGGGAGGCCATTAGGAGGGAAAGTGTTACCTACAATTCATAGATTTTGGCGAGAGGAAGAGAATGGTCTAAGGCTTTTTCAGATAAAGGGGATTCTGTTGAAAAATATGTTGGTTTTAATGAAGAATTTGATCAAATTTTCGTTGGGGTGAAAACAAAGCTTTCTCTTTAGAGAAAGCAATATTGTACAGGAATCTTCAAGAATCTTCCCAGAAACGTTTCAAAAATCTTCCCAAGGAATATTTATGAAAGATTCCGAGTAATAAGGTGAGTTAGCTTAACATGCCCCGCCTTAGGCCATTTTGCCAATAGTTTTGGCCTACTCCAATGTTTCCAACGTATAGTGAAGCTCACTTTAAAGCTTGTCTCCAGACCTTCAAAAGAGCTGAAGCGCGTTCAATTGTGATCAGTTGGAATCTAACTGTCACAACTTTTCCAGGAAGTATTTGTCGTAATTTTCTAATGTTCCGGGGGCTACAAAATTGAAAAAAAAGTTCCGCGCCTCGCTCATGAGGTTCTCCGCTTCCGAGCGATCATTCCGACCCTCGCCTATGGCTCAGACCGGAACAGAATCGCTCAGAAGTGAGCTACAACCTCATAAACTCGGTGCGAAATCTACTATATTGCGGGCCCGCAAAAGGGTGACCCAATGTTACATGCTCCCATCCTTTAAAACAACTATAGAGTTGACGATAGACCGCATCAAATCGAAAAATCAATTTCACCTCCATTCAACCACATTTTGAGCTTTTGATCGGTTCAAATCTCTATTTATGGCTCATTTTGACGTGATTAAGACATTCCGAATGATGATAAAATTTATGCTGCTTACCCTTTCGATGTAAGTGTATGGGGGCATGTTGGATACACGCCGATGTTGGCCTTCGTGGTTTACAAACTATCACCGTACTTTGCTCGACAATAGCTTCAGATTGGAGTTTTGCAACTCTAAAAGGTGGATTGGAAGCCGTGATCACGTCATGATTAGACTCAGCAATCTCGAAGCCCCAGTACATCTTTCATCAAAGACATAAGAAAATCTCATGTTCTAATTGTTTATGAAAATTCATAAACAGATCACCAAGTAGATTAATAATGCCACCAGAACCGAGTTAAGCAAGCTTGAGAATTACCGATAACATTTTTAAGCACAATCGTCTGTTTTTGATCTATTTGTTCAAACAATCTGTATTAGAGCAATTATCATTTCAGACTCGGATACAGTGGCCCTCTGAAAATACTTTCTCGTTAGAACAATTTTTCAAGCAATAATCATTTGTGAAGCGGATTCAGTGACCCTCAGATGCCTCTGAATATATTTATAAAGATTTTTAATACTGTCCACCGATATGAGAAAGAAATACTGAAAACTCGCCCAATTCAAATTGCGCGGCGCACTCGCGTAACTTGTTCAAGTAGGCCTATTATGTCTCTTCTGTCAGTACGTCTCGCTGGCCAAGAGTATAGTGTCTGACTCGTGACCTGAAGGTCTCGGGTCTGAGTCCCACAGATTCCAGAAGGGGACTTGGAATGGAGATTTTTTTGTTCTTTCATGATTATTCATCAATCATTTATTCATTTTTTTCATCCACTAACCCGTTTAGATGCTATCCGGGAAGTAATATAGATGACCGAGTCGATAGAGCTGAGTCGATTATTTGAGACGGCTCCGCCGACTCGGTTGAGCTGACTCGGAAAAACCGAGTGAGATATTTTAGGCAGGGACACACACTCACAGTCATTCACGCGCATTCATTCACATACAAATATAACCACCACACGATTCACTAACACGCCAACAAGTTAAATCATTCCATGAACAATAATATAAATCCTATTTTATTCGATTTCAGCATATAAATCAGTAGAGGATCTGGAAACAGTTGATCATCCAGAGGATGGAGAAGAATGACTTTGCTCTTGGAACTGTCAAGGGTCATATTGAAAGGCTGCACTGGTGAGTCAGTTCAATAACCTTTTGAATAATTGATGATTATTGATATAGTTCATAATATTTTGAAACAATGATGGACTTCTTGTGAATTGGTCGAGCAAATGGTTTTTATTCTTCAAAACGCCAACGTTTCGCCCGTCTAAACTCCACGGGCCTCTTCAGAGCTACATATATGTCGATTTATAAATTTAACATCTTATCGATGCGGGACGAGTGTTACACAACACTGTTCATTATTTTTTGGAACTTTGAAGTTTTTTCACTGTTGGCTGTCGAGCGAAGATGTTAGCGCTGTGACAGGTCTACGTTTTGGCGTTTTGAAGAAGAAAAACCATTTGCTCGACCAATTCACAAGGAGTCCATCATTGTTTCAGAATTCATCAATTCGAGCTCGAGCAACCACCAGAATAATGGTTCATAATATTATTAAAAGGCATGTTATAATTCTTTCACTACATACTCACTCACCCACCCACCCATACATGCACATGAGTCATTTCGGAGCATTTCAGACAGAGGCGTCACCAGGGGGGTCTGGGAAAAATCCCAAAAAATTTTTTCCGATTAAGACTATGTTCAAGGAATGTAAAAAAATTTTTTCGGATTTTTTCGAAGCCCTCCACGGGCCGCAGGGCCCACAGAAGGTCTATTTTAGGTCCTTTTTTGGCCTATCTCTGGAAAATCATAGCTCCGACTAGACTCAATCTTTTTTTACGTACTTCGGCGCATTTTCTTTGTTGAGACTAGCACTTTTGAAGAAAAATGGTCTGGAATCAATCATGCAGCCTAGTAACTTCTAGGAGCTATTTGCTGAGAGCAGATTTTAGCGATTTTTGGGCCTGCTTCAAAGCGATCTAGCTCCTACTAGATACGTGATAATTGACTTTTGCAGGGAAAAAATTCGAAGGTCTTGAGAAAACCTACGATTTGACCACCTGTAGAAGTCGATTATTGTACTTTTTATAGGAGTTATAGCCGATACAAGTTGAGCAGTTTTGTAAAAATGCCAAACTTTGACCTCAATAAAAAAAATCGTTTCTTTTCTTTCGACCCCAAACCTGTGCGAATATGTTTTTCGATACAAATACTATCAATTAGAAGAATAATCTTGATGGGCCATTCAATTCTCGATTTTATACAGCCAATTTAAAACACCCTTTTTTGACTTCTTGCTTAAAATGCCGACATAGGCATGGCTCGCATATGCTTCCATCTGAGCTGTTGTGCACCAATCTGGGTAGAATTACTCCTCAAAGTACCCCCAAATATGGATAAGGACATCCGGAGGCAAGCCAGAAGCGAGCTGGAGGCTCTAACCATCAGGTCCGAGGTGGGTATTATTTCGTCTATTTCGGGGCAGGCGGGGGAGGTCTCGATTCCTCGTGTTCTTGCCCAGTAACGAGACGAGTGGCTAAAGTAGGGATACAAACATGTGTTTCCGACTCAAAACGACCATCTAAACATGATTCCGGGTCCATTGAGCCCTAAATCATCGTCGTTTTGCAGTAGAGGCGCAAAACCTGTTATTACGGAGTTTAACGCCGTTTGAGGATTGGATGATATCCTAGGCACGAAATGACCCCGGGATCGGATTCAGATGGTCATTTTGAGTCGAAAAAACATGTTTGTATCCCTACTCTATCCACTCGTCTCGTTTGTGGGCAAGAGCACGAGGAATCGAGACCTCGCTCGCCTGCCCCGAAATAGACGAAATAATGCCCATCTCGGACCTGATGGTTTGAGCCTCCAGCTCGTTTCTGGCTTGAGGTTCGCCTCCGGATGTTCTTATACATATTTGGGGGTACTTTGAGGAGTAATTCCATCCAGATTGGTGCACAACAACTCAGATGGAAGCATATGCGAGCCATGCCTACGTTGGTATATCAAGCAAAAAGTCAAAAAAGGGTGTTTTAAATTGGCTGTGTAAAATCGAGAATCAAATGGCCCACCCAGATTATTGTTCTAATTGATAGTATTCGTATCGAAAAACATGTTCGCACAGGTTTGGGGTCGAAAGAAAAAAAACAATTTTTTAAATTGAGCTCAAAGTTTGGCATTTTTATAAAACTGCTCAACTTGTATCGGCTATAGCTCCTATGAAAAGTGCGATAATCGACTTCTACAGGTAGTCAAATCGTAGGTTTTTTCAATACCTTCAAAATCACCACCTGCAAAAGCCGATTATCACATGTCTAATAGGAGCTAGATCGCTTTGAAGCAGGCCCAAAAATCGCTAAAATCTGCTCTCAGCAAATAGCTCCTAGCTGGACTATTTTTTTTCAAAAGTGCTAGTCTCAGCAAAGAAAATGTGCCCAAGTACGTAAAAAAAGATCGGAGCTACGATTTTCCAGAAATAGGCCATAAAAGGGCCTAAAATAGACCTTCTGTGGGCCCTAGGGCCCGTGGAGAGCTTTGAAAAAATTCCAAGAAAATTTTCTTGGACTTCTTAAGGGAAGGGTACACACATTTTCGGAATTTCCACATTATTAGTGATTCTAAGGTTCTATGACGGACAAGACGTCACAGCCGAAATTCGTGAAATCTCTCGTCGCCGCCTCGAGCCAGCAACCGAGAAGTATGGGTATTAACCCGAAATACTTCTCCTTTTTGGTTGAGGGCTGGCTCGAGAGGACGACGACGACGAGCGACGAGGGAGATTGTGGATGCTGCGGGTACCGATATGCCTGTGCGCGGGCAACCCTCCCGGCGCCCAGGTTAGCCGCTGCAGCCTGGTCAAGGGGGCTGCAGGATTTGCAGCCGACGGGTCGCGATTCCTACAGCTGGGTGGCCCGGAGGGCTCCCCCAGGGCACCGAAGCCCTGTTTGGCCCTTACACCGGCCCTCCCACGCCCACGGACGTGCTTCTGCATTACATCATGCCCCGGGGCATGCCTGTGTGCATCGGACGACGGCGAAAATACCACGGACGGGGCTCTCGCTCGCGGGTGGGCGAGGGCACAAAACGGACATATCTGGGCACCGCGGTGTACTGCCACACCACCCATGACATCACCGCGCGGACGACGTACCCGGTGCACACACACACACACACACGACACACACACTGCTGCAGAACACGAGGAGATGGTGCGCACGGCACACGGGGCCCGGGTGACAACGACAGCATGCAGCAGACGTGTGGCCCTCCTGGTGCTGCGCTCCTCGGGCTGCCAGCCATCTAGGCATTCGCCCCATCCGCTGCAGCCCGAGGCAGCGAGTATGCCGGCAACGATCGGGTTATGTACCCACGTACCACCCGATACACAGGTACATCGTGTACCTGGTGTATCGCACACCCGCGTACCATTGGAATAACACTAGGGTGGCCATCCACCGCACGGGGGACCATCACACGGATGCGGGTGGGCCCCGGGTGACCCAGCAGAAGACGGCGATAACGGACAGGCCGATGCACGCGGCTAGAGCAGACAGCTGACTGGCGGTGGACGAGATGTGCCGGGCTGCGGGCATGTAAATCCGGGCCATACCCGGGCACTCGTGGCCACAAAAATCCGACGGACGACTACCTGGACATCGGCCATTGGGCAAATTTGGACTTGCGGACGATATTTACATGTACTTAGGGTTATGCACACATGAGTATGCTGCAATGGGACTGTGCGCAGCATATATATGAGTCATTCTGGAGCAAGCTGGACAAAACCGTCACCAGGGGGGTCTGGGAAAATTCCGCAAAAATTTTTTTCCATCAGCACTATGTTGAAATAGTACGAAAAAAATTTTTTCAGATTTTTTCGGCCCCCCTTGTGGGCCCCAGGGCCATTTTAGGCCCTTTTTCAGCCTATCCTAGGAAAATCATAGTTCCAACGCAATTCAATATTTTTCAACGTACTTGGGCGCATTTTTCTCATCAAGACTAGTACTTTTGAAAAAAAAATTGTCCAAGGCCACTTAGTGAGCCTGACGACTTCTGCAAGCTAATTATTGAGAGCAAATTTTAGCGATTTTTGGGCCTGCTTCAAAGCGATCTAGCTCCTACTAGACATGTGATAATCGACTTCTGCAGGTGGTCGTTTTGAAGGTCTTGAAAAAACCTACAATTTGACCACCTGCAGAAGTCGATTATCGTACTTTTTATAGGAGCTATAGCCGATACAAGTTGAGCTATTTACGAAAAAGTCGAAAATTCAGGACTCGATTCCAAAAATATATCTTAATTTTTTTTCACGAAACTTGTGCGGAAATGTTTTTCCAGACATCTACTTTCAGTAAAAAAAATTTGGCGGAGGTTATTTTTTTTGATTTTTTTTGCCGAGCGTTACAAAATGCCGCATTTCGTGGTTTTAGCAAAAACGGCATCATCGACCGCGGTCACATATGCTCCCATCTGGACTGATGTGCACCAATCTGTGTGGAAGTACTCCCCAAAGTACCCCAAAGTACGTGTAAGAAGTTGCGGAAACGAGCCTTCAGCCAGGAGCGAGCTGTAGGTTCTATTTACCGTGTCAAAAATAGGCATTAATTTGGCTATTCGAGCGTAAGCGACCGAGAGCATGATTTTACTTGTTCTGACTTACAAATGAGATAATGGGCTAGAATGAGGATCCAAACATACTTTCCGCGGTCAGTTTTGCTCTATATAGTCGTTCCTCTGCCCCTCAAGAACTTAGATTCTGTCGACGGGTTCTGACACCGTTGAGGCACTAGACGACATTCTAGAGCTAAATTGACCTCGGAATTGTGTTCAGATGGTCATTTTGAGTCAGAAAAATATGTTTGGATCCTCATTCTAGCCCATTATCTCATTTGTAAGCCAGAACGAGTAAAATTATGCTCTTAGTCGCTTACGCTCGAATAGCCAAAATAATGCCTCTTTTGGACACGGTGAATAGAACCTACAGCTCGCTCCTGGGTGGAGTCTCGTCCCCGCAACTTCTTACACGTACTTGGGTGTACTTTGGGGAGTACTTTCACACAGATTGGTGCACATCAGTCCAGATGGGAGCATATGTGACCGTGGTCGATGATGCCGTTTTTGCTAAAACCACGAAATGCGGCATTTTGTAACGCTCGGCAAAAGAAATCAAAAAAAAATAACCTCCGCCAAATTTTTTTTACTGAAAGTAAATGTCTGAAAAAACATTTTCGCACAAGTTTCGTGAAAAAAATTAAGATATATTTTTGGAATCGAGTCCTGAATTTTCGACTTTTTCGTAAATAGCTCAACTTGTATCGGCTATAGCTCCTATAAAAAGTACGATAATCGACTTCTGCAGGTGGTCAAATTGTAGGTTTTTTCAAGACCTTCGAAACGACCACCTGCAGAAGTCGATTATCACATGTCTAGTAGGAGCTAGATCGCTTTGAAGCAGGCCCAAAAATCGCTAAAATTTGCTCTCAATAATTAGCTTGCAGAAGTCGTCAGGCTCACTAAGTGGCCGTGGACAATTTTTTTTTCAAAAGTACTAGTCTTGACGAAAGAAATGCGCCCAAGTACGTTGAAAAATATTGAACTGCGTTGGAACTATGATTTTCCTGGGATAGGCTAAAAAAGGGCCTGAAATGGCCCTTTCATGGGCCCTGGGGCCCACAGGGGGGGCCGAAAAAATCTGAAAAAAATTTTCTCGTACTATTTCAACATAGTACTAATGGAAAAAAATTTTTGCGGAATTTTCCCAGACCCCCCTGGTGACGGTTTTGTCCAGCTTGCTCTAGAATGACTCATATAGATATACTGCGGCCATGCGGACTCGATATTATTATGCCATGGGCGGCCGCGAGCAGATATAGATATACTGCTGCAATACGGACTATATATAGATATACACGGACATGTATAAAGGCTATACGAGGTGAAAGCGTGAAGTTGCGGCAAGCGCGAGTGCGCGATGCCTTCGCATGTATTTTAGCGGTGCATGCGCGCGAGTGGGACAGAATATTCTCTGGGTGGAGGCATCAGGACCGTAGATACTGCAATTGATGCGCTTGCAGTGAATTTCGTAGAATCTGAGCTACTGTATGGGACAAGTATAGTGGACTGGACTTGAATATTTGGCGCGCTCAGCCGTCAGTTGGCGCTGCTGGTGTTCCGGTAAGATTGAACGGACCAATCCTAGGGCTTGACTTCAGTGAAGACGAAGACGCGGACTTGGTGAAGAAGAAGCAGCCATTGTGACACTTGTGGATCACCTCTTGTGCCGGTGTCGTATAGCACATCGAATTTGTCACTAAACTTACTAGGATATAGAGAGAAAACACGAATACACACAAACTCAATCATACATACAGGCACTCACACCATTACACCTATTCAAACTAAAATCCGCGAATTCTAATATGAAAAGTCTAGATATTTTGAAAGCAATTATTGATCACCCAGGATTCTAAGATTCTGGTAGAACATAGAAGCATCGAGAATAATTATCTAGGCCACGATTGACGTCATCGAATGGAAAGATTCAGCCCAAAAACAAGAGCCTTGATCTCCCCTAATTTCAATGCCCATATATGGAAATAGACACATCTTGAGCGCGACTCGGTGCACGATCCCATGTAGCTTTCCAGCGAGTGAATTTTAAAGAAAAGCGTGTATAAAAAATTTCGGTCGCGAGGGGTGCCCAACTCAACTGCTCACTCTCCCACGCACCAACACATAGAAGACCGGCACACGTACTGCACTATACCTATATCTACTACACCATAGCTGGAAGAGGGCAGCAGCTCTTGGACTCATCATCAGTCTCATCATCGTAACATCCAGCAGCAGATCCAGCAGCATCAAACCATCGTAACATTACAGCTTTCGCTCTCGTCGCGGTTAACTGCTTGTATTCGGAGTTCATCTCAAATATATTGCATCATCTCTTATAACTTCTGACTTTTCAATTTATTTATTAAATTCATTCATCCTTTCGGACTTTTAAACATTCGCGCTCGAGCCACAGAAATATCTACGTAACATTGGTGACAGCGGTCTTTTTTCGCTAAAATCGGTGAATCGCGATCGGCAGGACAAACGCCGCGCGCACCGCACGAGTTGCATGTCGAGCGAATTTTTTGCAAAGGAAGTGCAGTGCATCTCAACCTTGCGCTCTGAGTAAATTCGCGGGAGTGCATAAACTTTTGGACAATTTTCGAAAGTGCAATTCTTGGGAATGGAGTCGCATCAGATAAATGGACATTCTGACAGAGTATTGCATCATCCGCTGCAAGATTGACGCCGCAGTACAGATTCAATGGAATTTTTCACATGCAGTATTGAAACTTTATGGTGAATAATCGCATCGCTTCCGGAGGTTTTTCGCGCAGTTTTCCACGGCAAGGGCAAATGCCAGCGATGAGGTGATTTAGTGGCTGCGCTTGGTCATACTCTCTACTAAATTCACAGACGCAACTCACCCAACGACCAGAACTGGAGATTGGATTTTGGATTTCGTCAGACAATTTGACAACAAGGATCATCAACAGAATTTATTATCGTGGAGGTGGCTATTATGGTCAATATTGAAAATTGACAATCTTTCTATATGGACGTATAAGTGCTTGATTTATATAAAAGTGAATATTGTGAGCCACTCCACTCGTCGAAAATCAACAGCACAGAGTAAGTTTTGAACGAATCTTGCGGTGACCATAAATTAGGAAATAGTGGCAATACTCTCATCATGTGGCGAATAGAGGATTTAGTTGTGGTTCCTCGCGCTGATACATCAACGGATTCGACTACAAGTTTCAATAATCAAATGATTTCTGAGAATAGTACAACTAGTAGCACAAATACACAACATTCTCCTACAACATCTGTAGAATCATGTTTTTCAGAAAATGATACTCAATCTTATTTACCGCTAAAATTAGCAATAGAACTCATTCCAGTATTTAACGGCAATTCAAATTCACTTGCACATTTTATCAAGAAATCAACGTTAGCATACAATAGAGTAAATCCATCTGACAAATTGAATCTTTTATTATTGATCCGGAATAAAATAACAGAGCGTGCAGATCAATTACTATCACGTCATAATGACAATTTTGAATCTCTGGAAGATTTTATTAAAATTTTACGGAAGACTTTTTTGAGGGAAATCGGTGTCGACGTTGCATACACAGAATTAAATTCTCAAATTCAGAAAGAAGGAGAGTCAGTTGGTGTGTTCGGTGCTAGAGTAGATGAAATTTTAACCAGAGCAATTAAAGCCTCAAAAATACAATGCAATACAGACGATAATGTAGGCATACAAGCTTTATTAAAACGAGCTGCAATTTCGAGTTTCTCTTTAGGATTGCGTGATAAAGTGACAAGTTCGATTTTGACCGAGAAAAATCCCAAGACTTTGGGAGATGCTATCAATATTGCAACGAAAATAGAAAACAGAAATAGTAACCGAGAATCATTATTTGACATCAATTCTACAAATTCAGATATAACAATCGAATAATTATTTCAAATTCCAATTTCAAATTCTGAGAGTCATTGTCATAACGGCAATGAACCAGGACACATCGCGTGAAATTTCATACAGCCTGACCAATCCAGTTTTACTTTGTATCATAACACGTGCAACGCAAGCTGTCGTTTAGGTAGTGCACAAGAGATTCTGATCACGCGTGACCAGAAATCGCTTGGGCATTTCCAGAACAATGACATTGTTGACACACTAGCATCATTAACATGAGCAATATAAATTCATAGAGTTTTGCTGACATTTGGAAAATATATTACAGAATTTGACTTTCATAATCCAGAATTTTCTATTAAAAGGCGTCAAAACGAGTCTAATGTGGAATCTTTAGAAGGGGCCCCAAATGAAAAATGATATACGAAAATAAAAATGAGAACAAGAGAAATGAAAAGACATGTGACAATAATGAAAAATTTTGGCACCGGACAACCAGGAATGTTATCACTATTCGTGGCTCCCGGAAGAGATCTTGTTGGCGGAGAATCCTTGTTTGAAAGCGTTAAGGGAACTCTTGTTGGCGGAGAACCTTTGTTTGAAAGCGTCAGAGAACTCTCGCGGGCAAGGAACTCTTCTTTTAAAAGCGATGGTCGAAAGCAATGGTCGAAAGCAAAGGCACAAGCCTAGTCGAATGTGATGTACATCTGGGATGTCAATAAGGCTCCGAGTGTTCCTTGCTGGCCAGACAATCGCGTCTGGAGGCGCCTCTGCTTCCGTCTCGCGCAGTATATGGCTCCCGGGAGAAAAGTCCTAGTAGGCTTAGAGGGCACCCTCCCTTAGAACAAGCGCGTTCAGGGGTATGCGTTGCTGCCATGCCGGATAGTATGCGTCTGGACAACGGATTACACCTTTCTTCTTCTGAAAGCAGTAAGATGAGGAAGGGTGATTATATGAGAAAGAAAGAGATAACCCACAAAAACGTGGTAGGCAAAAAATTTGCATGAGACAACCCACTACAATGTGGAAGACCAAAGATGGTATGAGACATCCCACAAGAACGTGGAAGATCCTAGATATGGATGAATTGATAGGGAAACGATTCCTCACATTGACTCTACGCCTCATTTTGTCAAAAGCAAAGGTATATTATTCATGAGAAAATATGATGTGGTTCATTCTATTCGATTGATCGTGTTATACATCGCAAGTTGGCAAAGAATTATTGAAACGCAGAGAATTCACAATGAGTAGCGTAACAAGAGTAAATGCTACAATTGGGGATGCTACAACTCTACAAGGAAGTAACTATCAAATTTTTCATTCATACCTAAGAGTTGCTCATTCTTGATTCAATGAATATTATCAACGTAGAGAAGTCTTTCAAAGATGTCAAATTCTATTTTGAAGTGAAAACAATAAGCATTCACAGTTCGATAAATTTAGATGCACTGGTTTGGTCATGGTATCAGTGTTTATTCAAAACATATTTTCAATCATCATTCGTACAGAATTATTGTATGCACTGGAAAGAATAGTTATACCGGTTGAATGGAAAAAGAAAGAACATTGCTAAAGGATAAAAAACTTCATTAGTGAGTGGTCACAAAGGAATCAACAAATTACATTAATGCATAAGAGAAAATTTCTATTGGAAAAATATGTTTGAAGACATGAAAGAGTTTATACGTACCTTTCCCATTTGTCAGAGAAAAAAGGTTACTACTCCAAATACTAGAATGCCAATGAAAATCACAGACACACCATCAGCAGCATTTGAGAAAATTCTTATTGACATAGTTGGTCCATTACCGATCACTGAAAAAGGGAATAGATTCTTACTAACCATTCAATGTGTTCTCACAAAATACTCAGAAGCAATCCCTATTCCAATAATTGATGCCTTCACAATAGCAGTTGCTTTAGCAGAACATTTCATCACTAGACATGGTTGTCCAAAAACCATACAGAGTGACCAAGATTCAAATTTCATGAGTGAGGTTATCGAAACTTTCTGTGAATTATTCAGAATTCAGAGATAAATCTAACAGCGTATCACCCAGAAGTCTCAATGCTCGTTAGAGCAGGCCCACATAGTCTTTGTAAAGTACTTGAAATCATATTGTAGTAAGAGAGATTGAGATGATATTAGATCAGATACGCTATTTAGTCCTGCAACATTTCCCCAAGTGAGTCGACAGAATATTCTCCCCATGAATTGTTCCATGAAGTATAAGCAAGAATCCAATTTGAAGTTCAACAATGACAGAATTGATAGGATTTTCAAAGATCTTTCTTCAGAATAGTTCATGCGAATAAGACTCAAGCTTGCTCATATTGAAATAGATCCTTCGCCAGATGATGAGATGAACCTAGGTATGATGGAATTATGCGACAAAGAACTGATTTGACTGATTGAGAGTTGTCAGAAGAAAATGAGTATAGGTTACTTACTTGACTTGTGTTGAGAATATATCTTGTGTGAAAATATATAATCTTTGTGTACTTACTAATGAGGCATATATTGTTATACCTTGTACAATGAAGTATATAAGATCATTGTAGAAATTCGATTTGCTATACAACCTCAGCTTCTCAGCATCACATAAAACTCTAATGTTGACATTTTGGGCTTGGAAAAAGTCGTCTCCTCCGTCAACAACTTTTTCTTCGTGGGGCGGTAGGTGTCGTACAGCACATCGAATTTGTCACTAAACTTACTAGGCTATAGAGAGAAAACACGAATACACACAAACTCAATCATACATACAGGCACTCACACCATTACACCTATTCAAACTAAAATCCGCGAATTCTAATATGAAAAGTGTAGATATTTTGAAAGCAATTATTGATCACCCAGGATTCTAAGATACTGGTAAAACATAGAAGCATCGAGAATAATTATCTAGGCCACGATTGACGTCATCGAATGGAAAGATTCAGCCCAAAAACAAGAGCCTTGATCTCCCCTAATTTCAATGCCCATATATGGAAATAGACACATCTTGAGCGCGACTCGGTGCACGATCTCATGTAGCTTTCCAGCGAGTGAATTTTAAAGAAAAACGTGTATAAAAAATTTCGGTCGCGAGGGGTGCCCAACTCCGCGGGTCACTCTCCCACGCACCAACACATAGAAGACCGGCACACGTACTGCACTATACCTATATCTACTGCACCATAGCTGGAAGAGGGCAGCAGCTCTCGAACTCATCATCAGTCTCATCATCGCAACATCCAGCAGCAGATCCAGCAGCATCAAACCATCGTAACATTACAGCTTTCGCTCTCGTCGCGGTTAGCTGCTTGTATTCGGAGTTCATCTCAAATATGTTGCATCATCTCTTATAACTTTTGACTTTTCAATTTATTTATTAAATTCATTCATCCTTTCGGACTTTTAAACATTCCCACCCGATCCACAGAAATACCCACGTAACACCGGCCATACGTACCAGTCGCGCCCGCGAATTCATTTCGGAGCACGTGCCCAGTCACCAGTCCCTCAGGAGTCCCGGTGGACTCGGACAGACAGCAGCAGTAGCAGCAGTGTGAATTAACTAGGAGGGTTAAAATAATTGTGTATTGACGGAGCAGCACCAGGACTAGGACAATGGAAATCAGCGGTGAGTAGTTTTGCTAATTTTGTAAATTCTCTCGTCGAGTGTGTGAGGAGCCTCGCGCGTCGCGGAGGGCAATCGTCGTGCCCGCGGACTATTTGGACTCCCGGGAGACCTCGTGATCTGGTGCAGTGCGCGGACGTGGACAAGACGCCCCGGAGCCGGCGTACGCGCGGTAACGAGTGCATAACGGAGAAGTGAATTAGGAGCCAGGTGTGTGATCGTGCACCTGTTGCTCGAGCGCTTGGGACAAGAGAGCATCGGAGCACGAGCCATTTTGGGGGCTCGCCGTTGCACGCGCGTTGTGAGAGCCGTTGAGTGGCCATTTTGGACGATAGATTTTTGGAGCAGATTAATTGTGGGAAAAATATCGCAGCAGGGACTGGACAAGCTGCACTCTACGGAGTGCAGGTAGATTTCGCGAGTGATCGGACAGTGTGATATGGCCTTTTTGTGAAGCGTCTTATATTTCCCAGGAATAGAGACATTTTGACAATTTATGCGATTGATTGATTGATATTTTTTTCTGGACAGATAGTCGAGTCAATCGGACAAATGTCGGTTATCAGAGATATGTGGATTTATGTATCGCCGCGCAGAAGTAACGTAAAGAATATAGGCCAGATATTTTTGTAATAAATATTCGATTTATCATTCATGAGCGTGCGCCCTCCCTCCCCCTCTTTATTTCCAGGTGATGGCACGGTAAGTGACGCTGTGCTGGGGACGTGTTTGCGGAGTAGCTGAATTTCCGGAGTCGTTTCGCCGTTCACGCGCGTATTGCCTGCGATCTTAGGTTAAGAGTCCCGTTGAATATGAATTAGTTGTGCTGGTTAAAACACCACGTCACAGTTCATAATATATATTTTATGGAAGTACCCATAAATATATCTTATATTGGTGCTGAATTAGCCATTTTGATGGCTCAGATACTCAAAATATCAAACCTAACCTCAAAAAAGCACTAATTACCAAAATTAAGGTTGGCGCATACTCTATCGATGGACATATCTGTGCTTGGAGGTATGTATTCTAAGGGTCGAAAGATAACTTTTTGTATTGAGATAATGATGGAATTCAGTCTTTTATAAATTTTGGGATGATATTCATCAATAAATTGACCAATTTATTGATAATTTGACAATAAATTGATGGGAATCATTCAACAAATCACCTTCAAAGAAGAATTCCACCATTATCCCAATACAAGAAGTTGCCTTCTGACCCTTCGAATACATGCCTCCAAGCACAGATATGTCCATCGATAGAGTATGTGCCAACCTCAATTTTGGTAATTAGTGCTTTTTTGAAGTGAGGTTTGATATTTTGAGTGTCCGAGCTATCAGAATGGCTAATTTAATGCTCCGAAATGACTCACATACACAAACATTTTCAATAATCAATATCTATCCACACAACCTCCCTCATAATTCTATCAGACAGACTCACACACATACTCATATATACACAAACTAATAAACACATAAACACACAAAATATATACACACAAACGAATTAATTAGATAGATTTTATTTTCCTTGTACAGCTTTTTGCTTTCCACACGGTCTTAGTCCTTGAATTGTAGAATACATATATTACAAAAGTACTTTTATAGTAGAAAAATAATCCGCTATAATGATTTTTCCATTCTATAGCACCGTCAAGGGCGAGGAGGACTATATCCCGCCAATCCATTGGATAATTTAGCTCAACAGGGAATCAAGAAGCAATGGCGGTGCGATCATTGTCAAATAGAGACGTACTCCAGGTGATTCCAAATAATTTAAAAATATTCAATCTAGGTGATATCATATTCATTTTTATACTGTTTCTAGAAAATTATAAGAATTTTTCAAAAATTGTGATAAGGAATATGTATATTGAATAATTTAATAAAATTCAACAGAGACGGGAATTTTACCCGTCTCTCCCCTCTCATCTTCTTTCATTTCATAGGTTTAATGAGACTAAAGCCCACAAAATTTTAAAATGACTTAGAAATGATGATATAATGATTTTTACTAAGGTTCAACAAAATTCAATTCATTCACTTTTCAATGCCGCCGATTTGGCTTAATGGCAAAATTATAATCAATTTAGAATCGAAACCATGACGATAGGACAGAGCTTTCATGAATCAGTAAACTTAACATCATAATAGAATTTTTCCTAACGATAAATCGACGTGACTCCCACATACTAAGAATCCTGCGGTAGGGTGCCTCACAAAAGTGCTGATGTAATGTCAAGGATTCGTTGTTCTTATTAGCTGACTGACGAATCCCATCAAAAAATTTCCGCCCAACTGAATCCCTACGTTCCTCAGTCATTCTACACAGAACCCTGGAAGGTCCCCTGTTAGTAAATGACTCATCCATAGATTTGTATATTCTTTTGGAATCGTGAAATTCTGGGCTCCGAACGCACATACTCTGACTGCATTATTCAATATTCAATAAATTGAACAAAATAGAAGGAAAATTCTTACAGTAATAACTTTTAGATGATTTTGCAATCAATTAAGGTCGTCGTTAGAGATCAAATTTCTCCTTTTTCTCATTATACTCACCATAATGGAAGAACAAATATTAATGAACTTTTTAACAACTATTGTTGCAAAATGAACAACAATAGAAGTTTTCTTCATATTAATAAATAACATTGTTCCAGATAATCATCAAATTTTTCAGTATTCAGTACATAGTTGAAAAGATATTCGACAATCAACAACTTACATAATAAAATCACTAAAATTTCCATTCAAGAATCATGAGTTCCTCATAGCCGAACAGTAACAGCTCTGAAAAATTGCATGATAGATGAAGAGAGAGATTTTATTGAAATATTAGCTCAACATCGAGAAATATAATAATGGAAAATCAAACTGAATAATGAATAATAAAAGGAAGACCATCAAAAAAAGACGGACTAACTTGAAAATTTCAAATAGGTCAGTTTCTTACGATTAAATAACACCATCTCTAAAAAATTGCACAATACATAGAAACTGAATTACCCCAACATGATATACCTAAAAGATGAGAATGTATAAAAAATTACTCGAAAAAGTGAAAACAACCAAGAAAGTGAAGTAAAGTTAAAAAAACGACGAAATAACTTCAAGATAACAATAAGATAACCAAAAGATGAAAAGATAATCAAAAGATAACATTCAGATGAAAAGATAACTTCAAGATGATCTTAGGTGATATTAGATGATAAGATAGACTTAGATGATAGGTATTTAGATACTCGCGACACATAAGGTCTATTGTTGCTCTCCTAATCCCCACACAAATTTTTCACGTCAAAATGGCAGCCCTGCTTACGATTTTACGTTGGCAGCCTCGCTCGGGGGGATCCGGACGGACGGGATTTCGCCCGCGGCTTAATTATTGTGAAAGATTCCTGTTGAAACTTACTGTCTGAAAGTTTGTTTATACGCAAGATGGCTGCCGATGTGATCCGCGCAGAGCAAGACGAAACTCGTCCTCGACTTGAACATGTAATGGTCGGGTAACATACAGCGATCTAAAATTGCGTAAAGCTGACTTGACACTACCTTCCTAAAGTCATCGAGTGTCTCGCACGGTTGCCATCTGGGATTCCCTATCTTTCAATCCTTTCTCTTCGAGTGCGATGCATCAGCTCATCAGCATCTACTACCGGGCACGTAGCCGTGGTTTTGGATCCAAACATCTGTATTCTTTGTAAGGTTTTTCCTCTATCTAAGCTGAACGGATCGTTGACGTTATCTAGATTTGAAATTTGTAAGGGCGTGAAGTTTTGTGGCCCGTATTTTAACTCAGTATCATGAAAGTACAGCGTCGACGAAGGAAGTTACCAGTTTTATTTTGTTCGCCATCCGAGTCACAGAGCTCCGTACCATCATGGAATAAAGTTTCACTGAAAGTCCACAAGTCAAAACGTCAATCAAGTAGCTATAGTTAGTTGAATTTCTCCCCTAAAGACGCTTCTGGTGAGAGAAACTGGCTAAACTCGGTACAACAGGCCATTCTCGGGCTCAAACGATAGGTTCTCCATCCAATAATCGATAGTACCAAGAATTATTGTTAAAATATTTGGGCGTGGCATGGATAAACAATGGAAACATGCAATTTTTCGCGTCTTTTTCGATTTTTCTGCCATAAGTCGGAGAATATCAAATATTCGGGAAAATCAGGGAGACTAAAGATATCTCTTTAGTCTCCCTGGGGAAATTGTAGGGAGAGATAATTTGTAGATCTTCAAAAGATCTACAAAACTGATCTGAACACTTTTCCTCGCAAAAGCGACCCTCTGGAGTTATCCCTCGTCAAAGTCAAAATCGAATTTGTTTAAACAATTTCGCTGAAATTATTCATACCGGGCTCGAACTATTGTTCTAAGATAATTTAGTGAATTTGGAGCAGAAAAGATCTGTAGGTATGTTTTCCTAAACTTGATCGTTTTCGAGTAATCGGAATGGCCGATTCCGCGACTTGCAACAATCAATGCGGTGCTTTCATGAATGCATTTAGGATTAAGAGTCTCAAAATTGGCCATTTCCAATACTTGAAAACGACCAAGTTAAGGAGGAAATACCTGGAGATCTTTTCTGCTTCAAATTCACTAAATTATCTTGGAACAATAGTTTGAGCCCGATATGAACAATTTCAGCGAATTTGTTTAAACAAGTTCGATTCTAACTTCGACGAGGAATAACTCCAAAGGGTTGCAATTTGCGAAGAAAAGTGTTCGGACTGATTTTGTAGATCTCTCAAAGATCTACAAATTATTTCTCCATTCATTTTCCCGTATATTTGATAAATTTCGACTTATGGCGGGAAAATCGAGAAAGACGTGAAAAATTGCATGTTTTCACTGTTAATTCATGCCACAACCCAATTTTTAATCAATGATTTTTGTGACTATCGATTATTGGGGGTAGAACCTATCGTTTGAGCCCGGAATTGTCGTGTTGTACCAAGTTTAGCAACTTAGAGATCGAATTTCGAGGGTAGTTCAACTACATACTAGCTTGGACCTGCTTCCTAAGATTAAGCGTACGAGTCCAGCAGAGAGACCACTCTAGAGCCAAGAGACCGTCTCAGAAGAGAGTAGAGGTATCTATATATCTATTACCACTGCCAACATACCACCCCATGTCAGTCTCGCTCAGACCCAGAGTCTCCCTCTTTCTCTCGATATTTATATATATATATATATATATATATATATATATCTTTCCTTCTCACCACTCCATCATCCTCTCATCATTTCATACTGTGGACTTATATTTGTGGCCCATCTACATATATTACTTGTGAGTAATTTGAATGTCGTGAAGCGCTGCTTCTCCAAATTAGCAGAAGTCCCGATTTCTGCTGAGTCGCGCAAAGCGTGGGCAAAAACGGGATCTTTTTACCATCGTAATCTCACGAAGATTATAACAGTACGGGGCCCTTACTCCGGGATCAGAATCTAGCTACTTTTGGAGAGGCCGCGACTACCTTATTGTTTTTATTAAAATAAGTTCTGGCAAGGATAATCGTTTTGACGATGCACTAGGAATTATGATCAACGAAATTTCTAAATATGACGAAAATTTTTCATCAGGAGAGGAGGAAGTGACTTATTGGATATTTGTCAGTTCGGTAGCTAAAGACGCGTGAAGTTAAACCGGACAGAAATAATGGAATAAAAACCATTAAAAGATTAATGGAAGGTGAAATAGTAGAAGATTTAGTTGAAAACTTTTGCACTGACGAATTATCTCTGAATATAATTTGTGTTTTCGCCGGTGTTGTTTTGCGGGATCCAGGTTACTCATGAAGAGGAGGAATGCGAATCAATAATTTTCAGCGAACTGATATATTGAGCAAACTGAATACATGCTCTAGGTGGTGGAGAGTGTGCGGCTTGTTCGCGATCCACAAGAAGACTGACTGAACCGGAGCAGAGCAGGAGGCCTATAGCCAAGCGGCTGAATGTCTATATATATATGTATACACTGCAGTAGGTTCTACTGTCGGTTGAGGGTCTACTGCCGGTTGAGCGTCTACTGTCGGTTGAGGGTCTGCGCTATTGTGTAAGTGCATGTATGTGTGCTGTCGCGAAACATTGCTTGATCGGTGCTACATAAACGTCCTCCCACATCGAGAGAAAAATATATTTCAATGAAATAAACAAATGATTCCATAAGAGTGTGGAAAAATAAGGGTTCACTTGTAGTGAAAAAAAATATATAGTCATTATTCGATTCCACCTGGAGAAAATAATCACTGATTTCAAAAATAGAAAATTGAAAATTGATCAACATAGTAAATATTCATTCATCGTTGTCTTAGTGCACTCCACTTTTGAATCACTCGGAAGCACTTTTCACTCATCTTTTTTACTTTGTGGGCGAAATAATTCCACCAACATCACATTCGGCCGATCCAGGATGGTGGTAGCTGTGCGCACTTGCACGACTCGAACAATCCCATCTTTTCCAGGGAGCGTCTTGATTATTCGGCCCAGTGGCCATCTGGATGGCGGCGTTATTTCGTTTCTCACTAAAACCAAGTCACCTTCAGCAAAGTTAGGTTGTACTGAGGTCCACTTATTTCGTTCATGGAGCGTATGGAGATACTGGTGCGACCAACGTTCCCAAAGTTGTTGGACCATTTGTGTGATGATCTTCCAGCATCGTAGAGGTGACACTTTGTCATTGGTAACTCTGTCCTTGACTATTAGGAGGGATGGCTCTCCTATCAGAAAATGAGCGGGTGTGATAGCCTCTAGATTATAAGGGTCATTGCCGAGGGGCATGAGAGGCCGAGAGTTGAGGCATGCCTCCACTTGATTGAAGACTGTTGTGAATTCCTCAAAGGTGAGTATTGTTCCTCCCACTACCCTCTTTAGGTGATGTTTCACTGCCTTAACCCCAGCTCCCCAAATTCCTCCAAAATGTGGGGTGGATGTTGGATTAAAACGCCATTTTGTCCCCAAATTGCTGAGGGATTGGGAAATGAAATTGGAGTAGGGTGAATTTTTGGTGAACATTCCTCTAAGTTCGGCATCTGCTCCTACCAAATTCTGACCTTGATCACTTATGAGAAGCTCACAAGGTCCTCGTCTTGCCGTGAATCTGTCGAACGCGGCTAGATACGACTCTGTAGTGTAATCGGAGACAGCTTCAAGGTGAATTGCTTTTGTGCAAAGACAAATGAAAATAATGAAATAACCCTTGTAGAAAATTTATCCGCGAATGCGTAAAACTAGCAACTTAAATGGACCTGCGTAATCTACACCTGATTTTTTAAATGGACGCGTAGGCAGTGCCCGTTCTTGAGGTAGAGCTGCCATCATTTGATACTGTGGAGTGGCTCTGTATCTTTGATAACTGGTGCAATCATCAATAATAACTTTCACTGCAATTTTTCCTCGAATGATCCAGAACATTTGTCTGCTAATAGAAAAAGTCAGTTGAGTACCACCGTGCAACGTGATGTGATGAAAAGATCGAATCAAGAGCTCCGTCAGAGTAGATTTTGTAGGTAAGATAACGGGAAATTTCCCATCGTCACATAGATCCGAATTCTTGATTCTGCTACCTACTCTCAACAAACCGTCCTTTAGCACGGGGTTCAAGGATTTCTAAGGCATTTGCTCTAGGTAGAATCTTACCTCCTTCTAGCATTTTATATTCAAATCGAAAATAAACTAACTGGGTAAGATAGCTCATGACAAGTTTAGCGTGACGAATTTCACTGCTGTCTATGAGCTGATCTGAATGAAACGTAAACTTGCTAATAACGCATGAGACTTCGTCTTCGAGAGATGTTCTATCCACGATTCTTGAAATAAATCTCATAATGTATACAGTGATTCTAATCAGTTTGGTGAAAGAAGAGTACCGTTTCATCAAATCCCAAATCTGAATCGTCGGAGTCTTTGATGTTATGGTATTTACAGATACTTCAATGTTTTCATTAGTCGACTTCTCTGGATTGGTAGAAAAATTCAAATCGACATAAACTGTTAGATTCCAATCGCGATTGTGTTCTTGCAAGTCAGGGGGTCCCTCCCACCACAGACTATGTGAGACGAGTTAATTCCCCAAATACCCTCTAGAAGCAACATCTGCAGGGTTTTTCGACGATTTGATGTAGTGCCAAGTGGCATTGGGAATCAGAGTTTTAATCTCAGCACACCTATTGGCAACTAAAACCGGCCATTCAGAAGGGTGCTCATGAACCCAGTGCAATACTACTTTTGAATCGCAGTGCACATGAATTGACACATTGTCAAGCTTGAGTTTGGATGCAAATCGATTGAGTAGTTGGGCGACTGTCAGAGCGCCGGATAGTTCCAATTTCGGAATCGAGGGGATTTTAATGGGTTCAACTTTTGACTTAGCACCCAACAAAGTGACTTTACAGTCATCATCTAAAACGCGCAGGTATACAACCGCTGCATACGCTATCTTGGAAGCGTCGGAATAACCATGTAGCTCGTATTTTTGAGCGTTTTTTGTTATACCCAAGTAACGTGGGATTTTCAAGTCCAAAAGGTGAGTCAAGGAAGAATACCATTGTTCAAATTTTTTGGCAAATTCATCCGGTAGTTGCTGATCCCAAGGTACCATTTTCACCCACAGCAGCTGCATGAAATTTTAACCGGTGATGATCACCGGAGTTATGCAGCCCAGTGGGTCAGAGATTCTAGCGATTTTGGAAAGTACAATACGCTTTGTCAGTGGAACCGTCAAAGGGTCAAGTGACAATTGAAATTTGAAAATATCATTAGCGGGACACCAACTTATACCGAGCACTGAGAACAAAGAGTCCTCTTGCAAAGGGTCGTCCGCAGCTAATATGTTTTTTGGTAATTTATCGACGAGTTCGGGGGTGTTTGAGAGTCATTTTCTCAACTCGAATCCACCAGATTTTAGGAGGTTAGTTGTGTCCGATTGCTTAGTCAAAATTTCCTCAATTGAGAAGCCACCAGATACTACGTCATCCATGTAGCTCTCTTCATTGATTACTTCAATAGCGCTCGGAAAATGTTCACCTTCATCTTTGACTAACTGTTTAAGAGTCATAATAGCTAAGAAAGGACTACTCGTGTAGCCAAATGTCAGTACGGTCAACAGAAGTTTCATTATTGCATCACTGGGGTGCTCTCGCCACAGAATAGTTTGGAGGTGTTGATCCTCTGGATGGACGCCAATTTGTGGAAACATTTGTTTTATATCCGCCACAAAAGCATGAGGATACTTACGCCATTGGGTACATAAATCAACTAATTCAGGTAGTAAATTCGGACCTGAATAGAGATAGTCATGGAGCGAGTAACCCTTATCAGTGATCATTGAAGCATTGAAAACTGTTCTCACTGGAGTTGTCGAGCTATTCTCTTTGATAACCCCGTGATGAGGTAAAAAATAGGACTGATCGTCAGGGATACTGGTAGTAAATATTGGGCGCACGAAACCTTGAGATAAGTAATCTTGCATTGATTTGACATGCGCATTCTTGAATTCAGGATTCTTTGCAAACTTCTTTTCCAAACTTAGAAAAACTCGAAGTGCTTTCGAGTAAGAATCTCCTAGAATACCTGACTCTGGAAAATTGGGTTTCCGTGGAAGTTTGACAATATATTTGCCGGTTTCTGTGCGACTCACATTATTATTGTAATGTTCAACACATTTTCGTTCATCATCCGACAAGAAACGTTCCTTTGGAATTTCCTCGCGTTCAAAAACCGAACGGAGAGTTTCATTGAGTTGAGAATCGGTGTCATTAAGACACAAATTTATTGTTGGTTGCGACGATTTTTGAGACATTGAAGAACCAGAAACTATCCAACCGAATGCGATTTTATAGCTATAGGAGCATCGCCCTTTCGGGTCTTACGTAAACCTTGTTGTATGATTTGTGCGTGGATCTGAGCACTAAGTAACATATCAACAACACCAGGTCTATTGAAATTAGGGTCGGCTAAATGCAGTTTCTTCAAATGTTTCCAATCCCCATTAAATAGAGAGTTGGGTTGATATTTGGTAACCTTAGGAATCACGTAAGCTGACACTATGAATTTTTTATCGGAAGTAAAGCGAGGTCATATAGTCACCTCTACTGTATTTTTGCATACAGGGCCACTCTTACCGCCAACTGTCGTAGTAGGTACCATAACGGTCTTCTCTTCTTCTTTTCCTCTTTAGTCTAAGTAATTGGCATAAGCCTTGTGAAATAAATGAAGACTGTGCGCACTGATCCACAATTGCCCGTATTTCGTATGACGAACCAAATGTAGATTCAGCTAAGATTCGAGCAGTTGCTATGAAAATCTCCCCATCATTTTCATCATTATTAACAATGTTATTGACGTGGTTCGATTCCAATTGTAACATAGATGCTGCACTGCTGGACTTTTGGGCGGACGTATTCGATTTGGAAAGTTGATTAGCGGTATTCGGGATACTAGGCTTACCACTTTCGTGAATAGTCGTATGATGCTTGCCGTTACAAACAGCACAGCGTTTTTCTTTAGTGCACTCTACTGATAAGAGATGGTCCGAAGAGAAACAATTGAGACATCTCTTGAGCGAACTTATGTATTTTTCTCTTCCAGGCACAGATTTCGCCTTACAATTATTGCAAAAGGTAAAAAAATGTGGACCCTCGCAAATGAGGCAGACGGGTTGTTCACGCCAAAGTTTCTTTGGGTCCTTTTGATTAACATGAACCGCTTGAGAATCCTTGGGTTTGTTATTCTGACTTCTCGATCGAAGCCATTGTATTTGATTATTTTTATCTCGTCAACTCGAGCGCTCAAAAATGGAGAATCTCCTCAAATGTTCAAAATGAGTGTTGACATGAAAATCAAGTCATTTCGAATAATTATGTGTCACGAAGAACACAAAGAGCAATCTCAATCCATCAAGAAAAACGTAGCATGATGCAGTACCTAAATATGAGTGTACCGATTGAGGGGAGGGGCAAGGGTAGGCAGCGAAACAATCCCCCAAAGAATGTAGGAAGGATAGACAACTCACTCACCGATAGATGATCTTGGCCCCTGTCGCGAACGCTTCGCGACCGTTGATACTGCGCAGGACCGTGATGACCGATGATGTGGCGCCGCTTTCTATTCTGCTAGCTGCTTCGACGATGAACGAGACGCTGGCTCTCAAAATGGCCACCACGCGCTCGTTTTGCGGCTCGCTCGGCGTCATCCGCCGTTTGGAGCGAGGCAGGCAAAATGGCTGGCATGTAGGATGGGCGATGGCTTGATTATGCCATTAACTTCCCACAAAATGCATGGATCGCAAACTTTCAACTTGCACCATAAACTTGCACAATTAAGCTCACTGTATCATAGTCGGTAGTGATATAATGCTTCACAACCGCAAATGAGCTCCGCACTATAAAATTTGCACCACGCGTTCGCACATCACTACGAATCATACAACCTCCCTTCGCAAGCACCTGGATCCGGCTCGAAGGACCAAATGTTTTCGCCGGTGTTGTTTTGTGGGATCCAGGTTACTCATAAGGAGGAGGAATGCGGATTTATAATTTTTAGCGAACTGATATATTGAGCAAACTGAATACATGCTCT
Source organism: Eretmocerus hayati (assembly GCA_029851415.1). NCBI lineage: Eukaryota > Metazoa > Arthropoda > Insecta > Hymenoptera > Aphelinidae > Eretmocerus > Eretmocerus hayati. The sequence goes on from CM056743.1 coordinate 109,145,347, forward strand.
AGGTGGTGGAGAGTGTGCGGCTTGTTCGCGATCCACAAGAAGACTGACTGAACCGGAGCAGAGCAGGAGGCCTATAGCCAAGCGGCTGAATGTCTATATATATGTATACACTACAGTAGGTTCTACTGTCGGTTGAGGGTCTACTGCCGGTTGAGCGTCTACTGTCGGTTGAGGGTCTACGCTATTGTGTAGGTGCATGAATGTGTGCTGTCGCGAAACATTGCTTGATCGGTGCTACATAAACAATTTGTCTTCTCATAAATCATAACATTAGTATCAAAGAAATTGTACGGATGGTCATGGATAATGAATCAGAAGCCATATCTGAAACTATTCCTATTTTATTTGACAATAAGGCAGAAATAACTGATGACCTTACTTTGAAACAGAGTACCGATGAGCACGGAATAAGTCCAGTAACAATTACCAATCAATCGGTATTACATTTCGTTGAGGGTAGAGGGTACCCTCGTAGACTGACGAGTACCCCTAGATCCACTTTGAATCAAACTTCAAATATGCGACGTTCAGTACATTTTGACTTGCATGGTCATAATCACCAGACTCAAAATAGTTTGTCCTCTTTAGCGCCTATCAGGAACTTATCTATCAAGGACGTCATGGAATTGATTCCGAAGTATAACGGATTTAATATCCCTTTGATGAATTTCTTGGAAGGCTCTCGTGAGGCTTGAAATGTTATCCCTGCTATCAATGAACCCGACCTCGCGGAACTCATAAAAATGCGCTTGTCGGGACCCTGCTGCAGACGATCGATTGGGATAGATTGAAAACCAATCGAAACCTATCGGAATGAATATATCTCAATCGGTTCCATCATTCAACCGGCGAGAGCAGTATTGTATTCCAATGCAGAACAATTGAAAATAGACCTAATCTAGCTGAATCCTGAATTGCGGATTTGAGATCACAACTGCCTATCTAATTCTATACTGTTGATGAGGATTGACGTGAGCGAATGTAATCCAATACTGGTATTCAGCATAGGATAGGTTCCGGATGGACAGATGAAAGTTCATCGCAGGTTCAATATATCTTAATGAACCAATATGGGATTGGAATAAATCTAATTGAATGATGAATTCTGTCTCCCACTGCTGTGACGAAGTCAATGTCCTGTGGATTTCATGTATTTAAATCGAATTCAATATTGCTGAGCAGGATTGGTAAGGCATGAGGATAAGTTTCGCTAGCGATCTGAATCCTGCCAGGCCGCATTGAATCGACTGCGTCAATCGATTTCAATTATGACCCAATCACTCATTGCGTGAATGACCAATCGAGATGAATACTACTGGATCAAATTGGAGTCGTGGGTGCATGGCTATTTTATCCTCCTCAATACTCACAATCAGTATTGAACTCCTCTAGTTCCCATGTATTTGAATCGAATTTAATACTGCTGAGCGGGATTCGTAAGGCTTGAGGACAAGTTTCGCTATCGGTATGTATCCTGCCAGACAGCATTGAATCGACTACGTCAATCGATTCCAATGATAGCCCAATAACTCATTGCGTGAGAACCAATCGAGATGAATACTACAGGATCAAATCGGAATCCTGGATGCATGGTAATTCTATCCTTCTCAATACTCATAATCAATATTGAACTCCTCTAGATTCCATAGATTTGAATCGAATCCAATACTGCTGAGCAGGATTGAAACGGCCTGAAGATGAGTTTTGCTATCGGTCTGAATCATGCTAGGCAGCATTGAATCGACTGCGTCAATCGATTTCAATGATAACCTAATCACTTATTGCGTGATTGACCAATCAAGATGGACACTATAAAATGGAATTAAGATCGTGGGAGCATGGTTATCCTATCTTCCTCGATGCTTATAATCAGTATTGAACTCCTCTAGTTTCCATATATATTCTAATCGAATTCGATACTGCTGAGAAGGATTGGTACGGCCTAAGGATAAGTTTTGCTATCGGTCTAGAGCCTGCCAGGCAGCATCGAATCGACTGCGTCAATCAATTTGCATGATGACCCAATCACTCATCGTGTGATTGACCAATCGAGATGAGTACTACTGAATCGAATTTGAGTCGTGGTTGCATGGTTATCCCATTCCTCTCAATACTCACAATCAGTATTGGACTCCTCTAGATTCCATAAATTTGAATCGAGTCCAATACTGCTGAGCAGAATTGAAACGGCCTGAAGATGAGTTTTGCTATCGGTCTGGATCCTGCGAGGCAGCATTGAATTAACTGCGTCAATCGATTTCAATGATGACCCAATCACTTATTGCGTGATTGACCAATCGAGATGGACACTATAGAATGGAATTAAGATCGTGGGAGCATGGTTATCCTATCTTCCTGGATGCTTACAATCAGTATTGAACTCCTCTAGTTTCCATATATATTCTAATCGAATTCGATACTGCTGAGAAGGATTGGTACGGCCTGAGGATAAGTTTTGCTATCGGTCTGGATCCTGCCAGGCAGCATCGAATCAACTGCGTCAATCAATTTGCATGATGACCCAACCACTCATCGTGTGATTGACCAATCGAGATGAATACTACTGGATCGAATTTGAGTCGTGGTTGCATGGTTATCCCATTCCTCTCAATACTCACAATCAGTATTGAACTCCTCTAGATTCCATAAATTTGAATCGAGTCCAATACTGCTGAGCAGAACTGAAACGGCCTGAAGATGAGTTCTGCTATCGGTCTGGATCCTGCGAGGCAGCATTGAATTGACTGCGTCAATCAATTTCAATGATGACACAATCACTTATTGCGTGATTGACCAATCGAGATGGACACTATAGAATGGAATTAAGATCGTGGGAGCATGGTTATCCTATCTTCCTGGATGCTTACAATCAGTATTGAACTCCTCTAGTTTCCATGTATATTCTAATCGAATTCGATACTGCTGAGCAGAATTGAAAGGGCCTGAAGTTGAGTTTTGCTATCGGTCTGGATCCTGCGAGGCAGCATTGAATTAACTGCGTCAATCGATTTCAATGATGACCCAATTACTCATTGCTTGATTGACCCACCGAGATGAATCTTAACGAATCGAATTGAGATCGTGGGTGCATGGTTATTCTATCCATCTCAATATCCACAATCAGTATTGAACTCTTCTAGATTTCATAGATTTCAAGCGAATTCGATACTGCTGGGCAGAGATGGGATGCCCTGAAGATGAGTCTTGCTATTGGTCGGGTGAATGGGTTATAAGGTCTGCAATGCTGAGAATCAGTATTGATATCGATTGGAGCGGATTGTGAGCTCGATGTTCGCAATACTGAGGAACAGTACTGGAATCGGTTGGGGCAGTTAGGATTCCAAGTCCTCAATACTGATATTCAGCATTCAATTCGATTCAGACAAATAGGATATAAGGTTCCCGATGCTGATAATCAGTATTGAGATCGATTGAAGCATACTGAGATCTCGATGTTCTCAATACTGAGAAATAGTACTGAGATCGATTTGGGCACATAGGATTCCAAGTCCTCAATACTGATATTCAGCATTGAATTCGATTCAGGTAAACATCATATGAGGTCTGCATATACTGCAATACTGAAAAACAGTACTGGAATCGATGGGGGCGAATAGGATATCAGGTCCTCAATACTGATATCCAGCATTCAATTCGATTCCGACAAATAGGATATGAGGTTCCTGATGCTGAAAATCGGTATCGAGATCGATTAAAGCAGACTGAGATCTCGATGTTCGCAATACTGACGAACAGTACCTAAATCGATGGGGGCAGATAGATTTCAAAGTCCTCAATACTGATATTCAGCATCCAATTCGATTCAGGTAAATATCATATGAAGTCTTCAATGCTGAAGATGAGTATTGAGATCGATTGAAGCGTATTGATCCCGATATTCCCAATACTGAAGTACAGTACTTGGATTCATTGGGGCAGATAGGATTCCAAGTCCCCAATACTGATATTCCGCATTCAATTCGATTCATTAAATATCATATAAGGTCTGCAACGCTGGAAATCAGTATTGGAATCGATTGGAGCTGATTAAGATCCCGATGTTTCCAATACTGAAAAACAGCACAGGAATCGATCGAGGGAGATGGGATTGCCAGGCTTCGATACTGATATTCAGCATTCAATTCGATTCACACGAATAGGACATAAGGTTCCCGATGCTGAAAATCAGTATTGAGATCAATTGAAGCAGACTGAGATCTCGATGTTCTCAGTACTGAGGACCAGTACTGGGATCGATTTGGGCACATAGGATTCCAAGTCCTCAATACTGATATCCAGCATTCAATCCGATTCAGGTGAATATGGTATGATGTCTGAAATGCTGAAAATCAGTATTGAAATCGATTCAAGCTGATTGAGAACCCGATGTCCCCAATACTGAGAAACAGTTTCGGAATCGATTGGGGCAGATAGGATGTCAAGTCCTCACTACTGATATTCAGCATTCAATTCGATTCAGATGAATAGGATATGAGGTTTCCAATGCTGGAAATCAGTATTGAGATCGATCAAAGTTGATTGAAATCTCGATGTTCCCAATACTGAATAACAGTACTGGAATCGATTGGGGCAAATAGGATTCCAATTCTCCAATACTGATTTTCAGCATTCAAATTGATTCAAGTAGATAGGATATATATATATATATATATATATATAATATATAATATATATTTCTAATGCTTACTTTCAGTATTGAGATCGAATGGAGTGGATTGAGATAGCGATCTGCCCAATGCTGAGAAACATTACTGAAATCGATTCAGGTTATTAGGAAATAAGGGCTCCAATACTCACAGTCAGTATTGAGATCGATTGAAGTGGGTTGAGATCTCGATGTTTCTAATACTAGAAAACAGTACTGAAATCGACTGGGGCAGATAGGATTTCAAGCCCTCAATACTGATATTCAGCATTCAAATCGATTAGGGACGATGAATGAACTCGTTAATGCCCATAGTCAGCATTGGGATCTATTGAGGTAGTCTGAGATATTGAAATTCCCGTTCCTCAAAGTTAGTATTGGAATCGATTGAGGCCGATAGAATATCATGGGATTGCTTTCTCGCAAGCGACGAACCATCTCTCCTGTTCCTGGACAAGACTGATGAGTGGCAGAATTTCCAGAAAGAGTTTAGTTATGTAATGTGATGATATGTTCATTCGGTCATGATTGAAATAAGTATTGGATTGTATTGAAACCTCAGCTGTAAAGTGAGTGTTGTATATATGGGACGTTGATGGGTAATAATGACTGAAAGTCAGTATTGAGATCGATTGAGGCGGATTGAGTTCTCGATGTTCCCAATACTGAAAAACAGTACTTTAATCGATTGGGGCAAATAGGATTCAAATTTTCCAATACTGATTTTCAGCATCCAAATCGATCCAAGTAGGTAGTATATAAGGTTTTCAATGCTTACTTCCAGTATTGAGATCGATTTAAGTGGATTGAGAACCCGATGTTCCCAATACTGAATAACAGTTCTGGAATACATTGGGGCAGATAGGATTGCAAGTCCTCAATACTGATATTCAGCATTCAAATTAGGGCTGGGACTTTTATCCGGATTTTTGGAAAATCCGAACTATCCGAACACCCGGGTATCTGGATTCGGCAAAAAAAGTCCGGACGGATCCAAATATCCGGATAACCGGATATTATCCGGATAGTTGGATCCGTCCGGATTTTATAGACAAATTAAGATATATTCGGCGAGGAAAGCATATATAAACGAATATCGAATGTAGCAGTATCAAATGTGTTTGTAACAGACCCATACTACCGGTCTCAGCCTGTCAGTCTGGTAACCGGTCAACCAGTATCTCTGCCTCGCTCTTTCTTTGTCTCTACTCCTCTCTGTCTGTCTGTTTGGCTGTCTCCGTCGTCTTCTGTCTATTAGTTGTGTATTAGGTATGTGTAGGTCCCCATCACAAAACAGATTTGAGAATCCAGATGATATCCGGAAATCCGGATTCAATCCGGACTATCCGGGAGTATCCGGATCTTCGGATCCGGATAGCCGGATACTATCCGGATGATTGGATCCGTCCGGATCTCTTTAACCTGGGCGGATATCCGGATAGAAATCCGGATCCACGGATATTCCCAGCCCTGATTCAAATTGATTCAGATAAAAAGGGTATAAGGACTCCAATGCTTCCACTCAGTATTGAGGTCGATTGAGGTGGATTGAGATCTCGATGTTTCCAATACTGGGGAACAGTATTGAAATCGATTGAGGCAGATAGGTTTTCGAAATTCCAATACCGATATCCAGCATTCAAATCGATTCAGATAAATAGGGGATGAGGTCTCCAATGCTCCCAGTCAGTATTCAGGTCGATTGAAGCGGATTGAGATCTCGATGTTTCCAATACTGAAAAACAGTGCTGGAATCGATTGAAGTCGGTAGGACCCTATTATGGTATGTCAACGCTTCTTTACGGCATAGATTGGAATCGCGATATTCTATCAAGGGAATCAGCATTCATACAGATAGAACATCGGCTTCCGAATACTGGTGGTAAGTATTGGGATTGATTGGCAATCTCACTTCCAATGCGAAAAGTCTGCATTGGTTAAGATTGGTCTATATTGTTCGAATCATGATCAAAATCATTGATCGTTATGGAAGTCCAATCTTCCTCAATCCTGGAAGTCATGTTTCAAATTCATCATGAGATTCTAGATTCAGAACGATTGGATGTATTTCAATCGAATCCAATCAAACTTTTGCAGCAGGGGGAGAAATTGACGAAATAGCCAGGTTTTTAATGGTATTTTTGGGTCTGCAAAAAATTATCTTCAACTTCATGGAGAGCTAGCTGTACTGAAACAGCGCAAATTAAGAAGAATTGGTCATTTTCTTTTCAAACAGAGTTGAACAAATAGGGCAAGAAATATTGGAGGTGGCCACTCGTGAAAATAGAGTTCAGGGAAAATCCAATGCTGAATTGGGAAGTGACAAAGTCCAATTTTTCTTACGTGGACTATATTGGGGGATCAGAGCTCGAATTGGAAAAACTGAGTCTCTAGAAGATGCCACCGCTCAGGCCATTGAAATTGAACGTGTATTCAATCTTCTTGAGCCAGAGGAGTTAACAGAAACGGTCAGGATATTAAACGAAGCAAGGGTTAAGAAAGATAACGCAGCATCTGTTTTGACTATAGGGGCTAGAGAAGTAGAGATATGCCAGTATTGTGAGAAGAGGGAAAATACGACTAGAACGTGCTGGTCTATACCAGGTATGTGGCAGGTAGCGCGAAGGGTTACTTTCGGAAGAAGCATGGCAAGGGATCCTGCACCTCGCTTAATAGCTGATGCACAGCATCTCGCTCCTGCATCTGAAGATGAGCCATTATTTGACCGACGCGAAGTTTCACGCCACACGAACGCCGCGGATTATCGCGAGGCAGGGCAGGAGCATGAAAAGGTGTCATTATTGTCGGCAACCAGGGCATTGGAAGCATGAATGCAGGAAACTGCAATATATCAAACAGCAATCAGAGCAAGCGGGAAACGAGCACGGTTCTCAAAGTATGAGCGCGACGTGGGAATCGCTACCCCAGCGCTCGCACAGTTCCAACCGAGAGTAGAATTCGTAACGTCATCAGTAATGCTCAATTTGCATGGCCCATCGCCAGTAATAAAAATGCAATTCTATGGATGTACAGAATATCTCAGCATCCGAACACTCAGCAGTACACTCTTTCTCCACCTAGAAATAACGATTTATCTAATATTCTGCGCGGCCAGACAGCCTTTCCTGGACGAATATTGATCTCAAATCCCTCTGCGGCAATTCCCAGACCTGAGACCAGGCTAAAGATTATGTTTAATGCTCTAGAAATACACCCAAAGTCTTTTTCATCTGGCAGCATATCGCATTCTGAGCTAAAATCGACCATCTCGAATGTCCCTTCAGATCTGAAGAGACAATCCCGCCACAAAATAAATCTGAACCGTTCTGAGTTCTAAAAAGTCTATCTTGAGCGCTTATTGACCTCTCACAATTTTCTTCATGATGTCGTGTTCAAAAATTTTGAAATTTCACCCCTTTATTAGGGGAAGTTTATGAACACCAGTGTTTTTACAACAACTGCAGGTTACAATTTGGATACTCCACAAACCATTTCATCACAAAAATCTTCTCAGAAGTCAGTAATTCTCTAATTATAAATTTTCTAATTTTCAATCCCTGATAAGGAGTAGTTTTTATATTTAGTGTGTTTTGATGATACGGATGCATGGAAAAGCGATTCAGACAGCCTATTGCATCCGACGAAGCCAGGGATTCATTTAGATGTAACTGAATAATCTGCAAAATTCCGAAATGTACAGTATGGGGCCCGACCGTTGCCTGCCGGCCTGGCTCATATATGAGCCACCCATGACCTTGAGAACTCATCGCGACGTATTAGTTACTCATATATATGAATTTTCCCTTTCGGAAGTGGTCATTCTATTAGAAACAATGCCGGCAGTCTAGGGGTTAAAAATGATTATAAGTACATAACAAAGAATCGAGATTATCTCAAATGGAATTGAGGACCTTGTTGATATTATCGAAACTCAAGAAAGCGAAATAACCAGAGGCATAAGAACATGCTTGCGCACTATTCACTCTGGAATTGAATCGGATGTTTTAAATCAGATTGATGATGCTTTGAATGGTGCTACCGTGACTTATAAAGCAAACAAAAGAGAGCATGAATCAAAAAATCCTTGGGAGATGATTTTTCACAGAACGAAGACCGCAAGGGGAGAATGAAGCAATTATTGCGGTTGGAACATCTGGTGGGCCAACAAAAAAAGCGATTGAAACAATTATCGGAGAATTCTCGGATCGATTCTATGTAGAAGGGGACAAATTAGGTACAACGAATCTGTTTGAACACGCCATACCTACTACGAATCGTAATCCGAATAGAGTCCGACAGTTTGGACAACCTCCAGCTCTCAATGAAGAAATAAATAGACAGGTACAGAAAATGTTAGATACAGGAATAGCGTAACCTTCTACAAGTTCGTTTTCGGCCCCCGTTTATTGTGTCTATAAAAAGCCGGGTCCCGATGGCAAACATCGGCATAGAATGGTAGTGAATTTCCGGAAACTCAATGAATTTATCCCCGATAATAACCGTCGAGTACCTAACATCGCAGATGTCTTAGATAATATTGGGGGGGGGGGGGGCAACTCATTTCTCTGTATTTGACTTAGCGGCTGGATATCATTGGATAAGGATTAAGAAGGAAGATAGATCCAAGACGGCATTTGGGTGTGACCTAGGTTTATTCCAATTCACCCGCACACCTTTTGGGATGAAAACAAGCGCTCCTGTCTTTCTATATTTGGTATTAATGGTCATATTAGAACTGAAAGGAGTCGTTTCATTTTTCGACGACATTTGTGTCTACTCGGAAGACTTTTACGAGCATTGCAATATCATCAAAGAATTATTTTTGCGATTACGTGAGGCCAATCTAATGTTACAACCAGAAGAATGTGAATTCTTAAGGGAAAAAATAACATATTTAGGGCATGTGATCAGTAAAGAAGGATCGTCCAGATCCGGAGAAGATTTGGGCTGTAAAAGAGTTTCCGGTTCCAAAAACAGCTAGAAACATTAAACAATTTTTAGGACTAGCCGGATACTATCGTAAATTCATGGAAAACTTCGCAGTATTGGCCGAGCTTTCAACGAGTTTACTCAAGGACAATCATCCATTCATTTGGGACGAGAAAGCGCAGGAAGCCTTCGAGTCGTTACGTAACAAGTTATGCGAACCGCCCATCTTGGTTAATCCAAATTTCGTAGAAATCTTCAGTTTGAGTACAGATGCAAGTGGGTACGCGATTGCTGTGGTGCTTTCTCAAAGAAATAGACCGGTCGTTTATACTTCGAGAGCCCTGACTAAATCGGAAATCAATTATTGCACTTTTTCCAAAGAAGCACTCGCGATCGTTCATTGCATTGATCAATTCAGAGTATATCTGTATGGGTGCCCATTCATATTGGTTATTGATCATCGACCGCTGGTATTGTTGAATAATCATAAGATCCAACTTCACGAGTAACTCGCTGGCGGTTAAAATTGGCCGACTACCTATTCCAAATCAAATTCACGAGGGGAAAATCTAACACCGTTGCCGATAGTTTATCTAGAAAACCAGTTGAGGGCAAAGTCTTAGTTATCAGAGTTAACGATGATGCAATGAATTCCAATAAAGGAAAAGGGTGCAGTGATGAATCTTCGTCTGATGATCGTGAGATAAACACAGGAGAAAGTTCAAATCAACCTTTCCTAGAGCAAAATCAGGACGACAACCAAATCAAAGATATTTGGATGCAATTGCTGCATTAAAACCTAGGGAGCAAAAGTCTAAGAGAGAAGAGAATCAAACAGAAACTCGATTATTGCATACCATGGTAGATACACAGACCCAGCAAGGATATGAGCCTCATCTAACAGAAGTTTTGGGTACGCTGAATCACGACGTAGGACCTATTGCGGATCATCAGAATGATAACCGAGAGTTGTTGGAGATCACCACGCAAAACTGCTTGCCAACTTTGCCATTCGCGTCTACCTCTCATGATAACTCTTATTCTGAACAAGTCATTGATGAGAGTTTTTTACGAAGTAATCAAGACAAAAATATCATAAACAGCAGGGAACAATTGTTCATGAGAAAGGACAGTTACGCGTATTTTATCAACTCCAACGGGATCCCTTTGGATGATGGAGCAAGACAGTTGAACTCTGTAAACAGGTTACCTACATTTGAAAATTTGAATGTAGGTAAAATCAAAATCCTTGATTTTGAGGCACTTAGGAAGAATTACAAGATCAATACCAGCATTTAGTGATATTGGAATCCATGACTTGTGGGTGTGGGAGTTATGGGCAATTCCAAGAAAGGGAAAGTGGGCCCCTATTGGGATTCAATATACATGTATAGTAGTAGTAAGTTATAGTGAAGATATAAATACTAGGGTTTGCGGGTCCCACTATCATTTTGAGTAGAACTATCGAAAGTCTCCAGGCATTTTTATGCCGTAACATCAATCGAACCCACAATAAGGAATGTAAAAGTCAATTGAACACGATAAATTCGCGATTATTGATTAAACACGATGAATTCATGATTATTCATTAAACACGATGGAGTCTGTATGCCCCAGGCACCCCAGAGGGGAACTGATGAGGTGGATCTGGGATGTCAGCCCGAAGCAGAAAGTATAGGGTCGAGTTTGTACTTTCAAATAGTGCGCCATTCAGGATTTTTCAATTGATCCATAACAAACACACCATATCTCCTTCCCACCATGCACCCAACAATCCGATGGTTCTTTTTCTGGACAAATAACCTCCAATACCGCTGTGATATAGGTATATGGGGTTCAGTGAAATTTCGACCGGACGCATCTTGAAGTACGCGATGCGTCTACAAAAACGACAAACTCTCGGCTTGATCATTGACAGTTTCACAGAGTAAGGGCTAGAGGACCAAATATGATGAACAATTACCTGGGAAGATTTGGGCCCTCGGGCCATTGATTACAGATTACAATCGACACGCGAGACGGTGCACAATACTGCGGTTCCGCCATCAGGTGACCTGGATTGCGGCATGGCGCAGCTGCACAAGTGCCGTTCACGTGCGTTGCGCCGCACCGCTGCTGTGTGAATGAGGAGCATTCACATGAACATCGTTGAGTGACAGATGACCTGAATTGGAATATAATAGAGTCGAACGAGTACGATTTACAAACGTTGCGCCGGAACGCAGCTGTGCAAACAGGGGACACTCACGTAAATAACGTTGAGTGTAAGGTGACCTGGATTGCGAAATGACGCAGTTGCACGACTACAATTCACAAGCGTTGTGCCGGAACGCAGCCGTCCAAACAGGAGGCACTCACATGAATAAAAATGAGTGACAGGTGACCTGGATTGCGACATACCTAGACGCAGTTGCACGAGTACAATTCACAAGCGTTTCCCCCGCAACGCGGCTGTGCAAACAGGGGGCACTCACATATATAACGTTGAGTAACAGGTGATCTGGATTGTGGAATGACGCAGTTGCGAGAGTACAATTCACGAGCGTTGCGCGGCAACGCAGCTGTGCAAACAGGAGGCATTCACAGGAATAACGTTGACTGACAGGTGACCTCAATTGCGACATACCTAGACGCAGTTGGACTAGTACAATTCACAAGCGTTGCGCCGCAACGCAGCTGTGCGAACAGGAGGCAGTCACGTAAATAAAGTTGAGTGACAGGTGACCTTCATTGCGGAATGACGCAGTTGCACGAGTACAATTCACAAGCATTGCGCCGTAACGCAGCTGTGCAAACAGGGAGGCGCTCACGCGAATGAAGTTGAGTGACAGGTGACCTGAAATGCGAAATGACGCAGTTGCACGAGTACAATTCACAAGCATTGCGCCGTAACGCAGCTGTGCAAACAGGAAGCACTCACATAAATAACGTTGAGTGACAGGTGACCTGGATTGCGAGATGACGCAGTTGCACGACTACAATTCACAAGCGTTGCGCCGTAACGCAGCTGTGCGAACAGGAGGCACTCACATAAATAACGTTGAGTGAAAGGTGACCTGGATCGCGACATGACGCAGTTGCACGTGTACAATTCACAAGCGTTGCGCTGCAACGCAGCTGTGCGAACAGGAGGCACTCACGTGAATGAAATTGAGTGACAGGTGACCTGGTTTGCGAAATGACGTAGTTGCACGAGTACAATTTACAAGCATTGCGCCGCAACGCAGCTGTGCAAACAGGAGGCAGTCACGTAAATAAAGTTGAAAGACAGGTGAACTTGATTGCAAGATGACGCAGTTGCACGACTACAATTCACAAGCATTGCGCCGTAACGCAGCCGTGCGAACAGGAGGCACTCACGTGGATGAAGTTGAGTGACAGGTGACCTGGATTGCCAAAAGACGTAGTTGCACGAGTACAATTCACAAGCATTGCGCCGCACCGCAGCTGTGCGAACAGGAGGCACTCACGTGGATGAAGTTGAGTGACAGGTGACCTGGATTGCCAAAAGACGTAGTTGCACGAGTACAATTCACAAGCATTGCGCCGCACCGCAGCGGTGCAAACAGGAGGCACTCACGCGAATAAAGTTGAGTGACAGGGGACCTGAAATGCGAAAAGACGCAGTTGCACGAGTACAATTCACAAGCATTGCGCCGTAACGCAGCTGTGCAAACAAGAGGCACTCACATAAATAACGTTGAGTGACAGGTGACCTGGATTGCGAGATGACGCAGTTGCACGACTACAATTCACAAGCGTTGCGCCGCACCGCAGCTGTGCAAACAGGAGACGTTCACATGAATAATGTCGAGTGACAGGTGACCTTGATTGCGAAATGACGCAGTTGCACGAGTACAATTCACAAGCATTGCGCCGTAACGCAGCTGTGCGAACAGGAGGCACTGACATAAATAACGTTGAGTGAAAGGTGACCTGGATCGCGACATGACGCAGTTGCACGTGTACAATTCACAAGCGTTGCGCCGCAACGCAGCTGTGCGAACAGGAGGCACTCACGTGAATAAAGTTGAGTGACAGGTGACCTGGTTTGCGAAATTATGTAGTTGCACGAGTACAATTTACAAGCATTGCGCCGCAACGCAGCTGTGCAAACAGGAGGCAGTCACGTAAATAAAGTTGAAAGACAGGTGAACTTGATTGCAAGATGACGCCGTTGCACGACTACAATTCACAAGCATTGCGCCGTAACGCAGCCGTGCGAACAGGAGGCACTTACGTGGATGAAGTTGAGTGACAGGTGACCTGGATTGCCAAAAGACGTAGTTGCACGAGTACAATTCACAAGCGTGGCGCCGCACCGCAGCTGTGCAAACAGGAGGCGTTCACTTGAATAATGTCGAGTGACAGGTGACCTTGATTGCGAAATAACGCTGTTGCACGAGTACAATTCACAAGCATTGCGCCGTAACGCAGCTGTGCAAACAGTAGGCACTCACATAAATAACGTTGAGTGAAAGGTGACCTGGATCGCGACATGACGCAGTTGCACGTGGACAATTCACAAGCATTGCACCGTAACGCAGCTGTGCGAACAGGAGGCACTCACGTGGATAAAGTTGAGCGACAGGGGACCTGAAATGCGAAATGACGCAGTTGCACGAGTACAATCCACAAGCATTGCGCCGTAACGCAGCTGTGCAAACAAGAGGCACTCACATAAATAACGTTGAGTGACAGGTGACCTGGATTGCGAGATGACGCTGTTGCACGACTACAATTCACAAGCGTTGCGCCGCACCGCAGCTGTGCAAACAGGAGACGTGCACATGAATAATGTCGAGTGACAGGTGACCTTGATTGCGAAATGACGCAGTTGCACGAGTACAATTCACAAGTATTGCGCCGTAACGCAGCTGTGCGAACAGGAGGCACTGACATAAATAACGATGAGTGAATGGTGACCTGGATCGCGACATGACGCAGTTGCAAGTGTACAATTCACAAGCGTTGCGCCGCAACGCAGCTGTGCGAAGCGGAGGCACTCACGTGAATAAAGTTGAGTGACAGGTGACCTGGTTTGCGAAATTATGTAGTTGCACGAGTACAATTTACAAGCATCGCGCCGCAACGCAGCTGTGCAAACAGGAGGCAGTCACGTAAATAAAGTTGAAAGACAGGTGAACTTGATTGCAAGATGACGCAGTTGCACGACTACAATTCACAAGCATTGCGCCGTAACGCAGCCGTGCGAACAGGAGGCACTCACGTGGATGAAGTTGAGTGACAGGTGACCTGGATTGCCAAAAGACGTAGTTGCACGAGTACAATTCACAAGCATTGCGCCGCACCGCAGCTGTGCAAACAGGAGGCGTTCACTTGAATAATGTCGAGTGACAGGTGACCTTGATTGCGAAATGACGCTGTTGCACGAGTACAATTCACAAGCATTGCGTCGTAACACAGCTGTGCAAACAGGAGGCACTCACATAAATAACGTTGAGTGAAAGGTGACCTGGATCGCGACATGACGCAGTTGCAAGTGTACAATTCACAAGCATTGCACCGTAACGCAGCTGTGCGAACAGGAGGCACTCACGTGAATAAAGTTGAGCGAGAGGTGACCTGAAATGCGAAATGACGCAGTTGCACGAGTACAACTCACAAGCATTGCGCCGTAACGCAGCTGTGCAAACAGGAGGCAGTCACGTAAAGAAAGTTGAAAGACAGGTGAAATTGATTGCAAGATGACGCAGTTGCACGACTACAATTCGCAAGCATTGCGCCGTAACGCAGCTGTGCGAACAGGAGGCACTCACGTGAATAAAGTTGAGTGACAGGTGACCTGGATTGCCAAAAGACGTAGTTCCACGAGGACATTTCACAAGCATTGCGCCGCAACGCAGCTGTGCAAACTGGAGGCAGTCACGTAAATGATGTTTGAAAGACAGGTGACCTTGATTGCGAAATGACGCTGCTGCACGAGTACAATTCACAAGCATTGCGCCGTAACGCAGCTGTGAAACAGGAGGCACTCGCATAAAAAACGTTGAGTGAAAGGTGACCTGGATCGTGATGTGACGCAGTTGCACGTGTACAATTCACAAGCGTTGCGCCGCACCGCAGCTGTGCAAACAGGAGGCACACACGTGAATAAGGTTGAGTGACAGGTGACCTGGATTGCCAAAAGACGTAGTTGCACGAGTACAATTCACAAGCATTGCGCCGCACCGCAGCTGTGCAAACAGGAGGCAGTCACGTAAATAAACATGAAAGACAGGTGAACTTGATTGCAAGATGACGCAGTTGCACGACTACAATTCACAAGCATTGCGCCGTAACGCAGCTGTGCGAACAGGAGGCACTCACGTGAATAAAGTTGAGTGACAGGTGACCTGGATTGCCAAAAGACGTAGTTGCACGAGTACCACTCACAAGCATTGCGCCGCACCGCAGCTGTGCAAACAGGAGGCGTTCACTTGAATAATGTCGAGTGACAGGTGACCTTGATTGCGAAATGACGCTGTTGCACGAGTACAATTCACAAGCATTGCGCCGTAACGCAGCTGTGCGAACAGGAGGCACTCACAGGAATAACGTTGAGTGACAGGTGACCTCAATTGCGACATACCTAGACGCAGTTGGACGAGTACAATTCACAAGCGTTGCGCCGCAACGCAGCCGTGCGAACAGGAGGCACTCACGTGGATGAAGTTGAGTGACAGGTGACCTGGATTGCCAAAAGACGTAGTTGCACGAGTACAATTCACAAGCATTGCGCCGCACCGCAGCTGTGCGAACAGGAGGCACTCACGTGGATGAAGTTGAGTGACAGGTGACCTGGATTGCCAAAAGACGTAGTTGCACGAGTACAATTCACAAGCATTGCGCCGCACCGCAGCGGTGCAAACAGGAGGCACTCACGCGAATAAAGTTGAGTGACAGGGGACCTGAAATGCGAAAAGACGCAGTTGCACGAGTACAATTCACAAGCATTGCGCCGTAACGCAGCTGTGCAAACAAGAGGCACTCACATAAATAACGTTGAGTGACAGGTGACCTGGATTGCGAGATGACGCAGTTGCACGACTACAATTCACAAGCGTTGCGCCGCACCGCAGCTGTGCAAACAGGAGACGTTCACATGAATAATGTCGAGTGACAGGTGACCTTGATTGCGAAATGACGCAGTTGCACGAGTACAATTCACAAGCATTGCGCCGTAACGCAGCTGTGCGAACAGGAGGCACTGACATAAATAACGTTGAGTGAAAGGTGACCTGGATCGCGACATGACGCAGTTGCACGTGTACAATTCACAAGCGTTGCGCCGCAACGCAGCTGTGCGAACGGGAGTCACTCACGTGAATAAAGTTGAGTGACAGGTGACCTGGTTTGCGAAATTATGTAGTTGCACGAGTACAATTTACAAGCATTGCGCCGCAACGCAGCTGTGCAAACAGGAGGCAGTCACGTAAATAAAGTTGAAAGACAGGTGAACTTGATTGCAAGATGACGCCGTTGCACGACTACAATTCACAAGCATTGCGCCGTAACGCAGCCGTGCGAACAGGAGGCACTTACGTGGATGAAGTTGAGTGACAGGTGACCTGGATTGCCAAAAGACGTAGTTGCACGAGTACAATTCACAAGCGTGGCGCCGCACCGCAGCTGTGCAAACAGGAGGCGTTCACTTGAATAATGTCGAGTGACAGGTGACCTTGATTGCGAAATAACGCTGTTGCAAGAGTACAATTCACAAGCATTGCGCCGTTACGCAGCTGTGCAAACAGGAGGCACTCACATAAATAACGTTGAGTGAAAGGTGACCTGGATCGCGACATGACGCAGTTGCACGTGGACAATTCACAAGCATTGCACCGTAACGCAGCTGTGCGAACAGGAGGCACTCACGTGGATAAAGTTGAGCGACAGGGGACCTGAAATGCGAAATGACGCAGTTGCACGAGTACAATCCACAAGCATTGCGCCGTAACGCAGCTGTGCAAACAAGAGGCACTCACATAAATAACGTTGAGTGACAGGTGACCTGGATTGCGAGATGACGCAGTTGCACGACTACAATTCACAAGCGTTGCGCCGCACCGCAGCTGTGCAAACAGGAGACGTGCACATGGATAATGTCGAGTGACAGGTGACCTTGATTGCGAAATGACGCAGTTGCACGAGTACAATTCACAAGTATTGCGCCGTAACGCAGCTGTGCGAACAGGAGGCACTGACATAAATAACGTTGAGTGAATGGTGACCTGGATCACGACATGACGCAGTTGCAAGTGTACAATTCACAAGCGTTGCGTCGCAACGCAGCTGTGCGAAGCGGAGGCACTCACGTGAATAAAGTTGAGTGACAGGTGACCTGGTTTGCGAAATTATGTAGTTGCACGAGTACAATTTACAAGCATCGCGCCGCAACGCAGCTGTGCAAACAGGAGGCAGTCACGTAAATAAAGTTGAAAGACAGGTGAACTTGATTGCAAGATGACGCAGTTGCACGACTACAATTCACAAGCATTGCGCCGTAACGCAGCCGTGCGAACAGGAGGCACTCACGTGAATGAAGTTGAGTGACAGGTGACCTGGATTGCCAAAAGACGTAGTTGCACGAGTACAATTCACAAGCATTGCGCCGCACCGCAGCTGTGCAAACAGGAGGCGTTCACTTGAATAATGTCGAGTGACAGGTGACCTTGATTGCGAAATGACGCTGTTGCACGAGTACAATTCACAAGCATTGCGTCGTAACACAGCTGTGCAAACAGGAGGCACTCACATGAATAACGTTGAGTGAAAGGTGACCTGGATCGCGACATGACGCAGTTGCACGTGGACAATTCACAAGCATTGCACCGTAACGCAGCTGTGCGGACAGGAGGCACTCACGTGAATAAAGTTGAGCGAGAGGTGACCTGAAATGCGAAATGACGCAGTTGCACGAGTACAACTCACAAGCAATGCGCCGTAACGCAGCTGTGCAAACAGGAGGCAGTCACGTAAAGAAAGTTGAAAGACAGGTGAAATTGATTGCAAGATGACGCAGTTGCACGACTACAATTCGCAAGCATTGCGCCGTAACGCAGCTGTGCGAACAGGAGGCACTCACGTGAATAAAGTTGAGTGACAGGTGACCTGGATTGCCAAAAGACGTAGTTCCACGAGTACATTTCACAAGCATTGCGCCGCAACGCAGCTGTGCAAACTGGAGGCAGTCACGTAAATGATGTTTGAAAGACAGGTGACCTTGATTGCGAAATGACGCTGCTGCACGAGTACAATTCACAAGCATTGCGCCGTAACGCAGCTGTGAAACAGGAGGCACTCGCATAAATAACGTTGAGTGAAAGGTGACCTGGATCGTGATGTGACGCAGTTGCACGTGTAAAATTCACAAGCGTTGCGCCGCACCGCAGCTGTGCAAACAGGAGGCACACACGTGAATAAGGTTGAGTGACAGGTGACCTGGATTGCCAAAAGACGTAGTTGCACGAGTACAATTCACAAGCATTGCGCCGCACCGCAGCTGTGCAAACAGGAGGCAGTCACGTAAATAAAGTTGAAAGACAGGTGAACTTGATTGCAAGATGACGCAGTTGCACGACTACAATTCACAAGCATTGCGCCGTAACGCAGCTGTGCGAACAGGAGGCACTCACGTGAATAAAGTTGAGTGACAGGTGACCTGGATTGCCAAAAGACGTAGTTGCACGAGTACCACTCACAAGCATTGCGCCGCACCGCAGCTGTGCAAACAGGAGGCGTTCACTTGAATAATGTCGAGTGACAGGTGACCTTGATTGCGAAATGACGCTGTTGCACGAGTACAATTCACAAGCATTGCGCCGTAACGCAGCTGTGCGAACAGGAGGCACTCACAGGAATAACGTTGAGTGACAGGTGACCTCAATTGCGACATACCTAGACGCAGTTGGACGAGTACAATTCACAAGCGTTGCGCCGCAACGCAGCTGTGCGAACAGGAGGCAAACACGTAAATAAAGTTGAGTGACAGGTGACCTTCATTGCGAAATGACGCAGTTGCACGAGTACAATTCACAAGCATTGCGCCGTAATGCAGCTGTGCAAACAGCAGGCGCTCACGCGAATAAAGTTGAGTGACAGGTGACCTGAAATGCGAAATGACGCAGTTGCACGAGTACAATTCACAAGCATTGCGCCGTAACGCAGCTGTGCAAACGGGAGGCACTCACATAAATAACGTTGAGTGACAGGTGACCTGGATTGCAAGATGACGCAGTTGCACGACTACAATTCACAAGCGTTGCGCCGTAACGCAGCTGTGCGAACAGGAGGCACTCACATAAACAACGTTGAGTGAAAGGTGACCTGGATCGTGACATGACGCAGTTGCACGTGTACAATTCACAAGCGTTGCGCCGCAACGCAGCTGTGCGAACAGGAGGCACTCACGTGAATGAAGTTGAGTGACAGGTGACCTGGTTTGCGAAATGACGTAGTTGCACGAGTACAATTCACAAGTATTGCGCCGCACCGCAGCTGTGCAAACAGGAGGCGTTCACATAAGAATGTCGAGTGACAGGTGACCTTGATTGCGAAATGACGCAGTTGCACGAGTACAATTCACAAGCATTGCGCCGTAACGCAGCTGAGCGAACAGGAGGCACTCACATTAATAACGTTGAGTGAAAGGTGACCTGGATCGTGATGTGACGCAGTTGCACGTGTACAATTCACAAGCGTTGCGCCGCAACGCAGCTGTGCGAACAGGAGGCACTCACGTGAATAAGGTTGAGTGACAGGTGACCTGGATTGCCAAAAGACGTAGTTGCACGAGTACAATTCACAAGCATTGCGCCGCACCGCAGCTGTGCAAACAGGAGGCAGTCACGTAAATAAAGTTGAAAGACAGGTGAACTTGATTGCAAGATGACGCAATTGCACGACTACAATTCACAAGCATTGCGCCGTAACGCAGCTGTGCCAACAGGAGGCACTCACGTGAATAAAGTTGAGTGACAGGTGACCTGGATTGCCAAAAGACGTAGCTGCACGAGTACCACTCACAAGCATTGCGCCGCACCGCAGCTGTGCAAACAGGAGGCAGTCACGTAAATAAAGTTGAAAGACAGGTGAACTTGATTGCAAGATGACGCAGTTGCACGACTACAATTCACAAGCATTGCGCCGTAACGCAGCTGTGCGAACAGGAGGCACTCACGTGAATAAAGTTGAGTGACAGGTGACCTGGATTGCCAAAAGACGTAGTTGCACGAGTACCACTCACAAGCATTGCGCCCCACCGCAGCTGTGCAAACAGGAGGCGTTCGCTTGAATAATGTCGAGTGACAGGTGACCTTGATTGCGAAATGACGCTGTTGCACGAGTACAGTTCACAAGCATTGCGCCGTAACGCAGCTAAGCGAACAGGAGGCAGTCACGTAAATGATGTTTGAAAGACAGGTGACCTTGATTGCGAAATGACGCTGCTGCACGAGTACAATTCACAAGCGATGCGCCGTAACGCAGCTGTCCAAACAGGAGGCACTCGCATAAATAACGTTGAGTGAAAGGTGACCTGTTTCGTGATGTGACGCAGTTGCACGTGTACAATTCACAAGCGTTGCGCCGCACCGCAGCTGTGCAAACAGGAGGCGTTCACATGAATAATGTCGAGTGACAGGTGACCTTGATTGCGAAATGACGCAGTTGCACGAGTACAATTCACAAGCATTGCGCCGTAACCCAGCTGTGCGAAGAGGAGGCACTCCCATAAATAACGTTGAGTGAAAGGTGACCTGGATCGTGATGTGACGCGGTTGCACGTGTACAATTCACAAGCGTTGCGCCGCAACGCAGCTGTGCGAACAGGAGGCACTCACGTGAATAAAGTTGATTGACAGGTGACCTGAAATGCGAAATGACGCAGTTGCACGAGTACAATTCACAAGCATTGCGCCGTAACGCAGCTGTGCAAACGGGAGGCAGTCACGTAAATAAAGTTGAAAGACAGGTGAACTTGATTGCAAGATGACGCAGTTGCACGACTACAATTCACAAGCATTGCGCCGTAACGCAGCTGTGCGAACAGGAGGCACTCACGTGAATAAAGTTGAGTGACAGGTGACCTGGATTGCCAAAAGACGTAGTTGCACGAGTACCACTCACAAGCATTGCGCCCCACCGCAGCTGTGCAAACAGGAGGCGTTCGCTTGAATAATGTCGAGTGACAGGTGACCTTGATTGCGAAATGACGCTGTTGCACGAGTACAGTTCACAAGCATTGCGCCGTAACGCAGCTGTGCGAACAGGAGGCACTCACAGGAATAACGTTGAGTGACAGGTGACCTCAATTGCGACATACCTAGACGCAGTTGGACGAGTACAATTCAAAAGCGTCGCGCCGCAACGCAGCTGTGCGAACAGGAGGCAGTCACGTGAATAAAGTTGAGTGACAGGTGACCTTCATTGCGAAATGACGCAGTTGCACGACTACAATTCACAAGCGTTGCGCCGCAACGCAGCTGTGCAAACAGGAGGCACTCACTTGAATGAGGTTGAGTGACAGGTGACCTGGATTGCCATAGACGTAGTTCCACGAGTACAATTCACAAGCATTGTGCCGCAACGCAGCTGTGCAAACTGGAGGCACTCACATAAATAACGTTGAGTGAAAGGTGACCTGGATCGTGATGTGACGCAGTTGCACGTGTACAATTCACAAGCGTTGCGCCGCAACGCAGCTGTGCAAACAGGAGGCACTCACGTGAATAAGGTTGAGTGACAGGTGACCTGGATTGCCAAAAGACGTAGTTGCACGAGTACAATTCACAAGCATTGCGCCGCACCGCAGCTGTGCAAACAGGAGGCAGTCACGTAAATAAAGTTGAAAGACAGGTGAACTTGATTGCAAGATGACGCAGTTGCACGACTACAATTCACAAGCATTGCGCCGTAACGCAGCTGTGCGAACAGGAGGCACTCACGTGAATAAAGTTGAGTGACAGGTGACCTGGATTGCCAAAAGACGTAGTTGCACGAGTACCACTCACAAGCATTGCGCCGCACCGCAGCTGTGCAAACAGGAGGCGTTCACTTGAATAATGTCGAGTGACAGGTGACCTTGATTGCGAAATCACGCTGTTGCACGAGTACAATTCACAAGCATTGCGCCGTAACGCGGCTGTGCGAACAGGAGGCCTTCACAGGAATAACGTTGAGTGACAGTTGACCTCAATTGCGACATACCTAGACGCAGTCGGACGAGTACAATTCACAAGCGTTGCGCCGCAACGCAGCTGTGCGAACAGGAGGCAGTCACGTAAATAAAGTTGAGTGACAGGTGACCTTCATTGCGAAATGACGCAGTTGCACGAGTACAATTCACAAGCATTGCGCCGTAACGCAGCTGTGCGAACAGGAGGCACTCACGTGAATAAAGTTGAGTGACAGGTGACCTGGATTGCCAAAAGACGTAGTTGCACGAGTACAATTCACAAGCATTGCGCCGCACCGCAGCGGTGCAAACAGGAGGCACTCACGCGAATAAAGTTGAGTGACAGGTGACCTGGATTGCCAAAAGACGTAGTTGCACGAGTACCACTCACAAGCATTGCGCCCCACCGCAGCTGTGCAAACAGGAGGCGTTCACTTGAATAATGTCGAGTGACAGGTGACCTTGATTGCGAAATGACGCTATTGCACGAGTACAATTCACAAGCATTGCGCTTAACGCAGCTGTGCGAACAGGAGGCACTCACAGGAATAACGTTGAGTGACAGGTGACCTCAATTGCGACATACCTAGACGCAGTTGGACGAGTACAATTCACAAGCGTTGCGCCGCAACGCAGCCGTGCGAACAGGAGGCACTCACGTGGATGAAGTTGAGTGACAGGTGACCTGGATTGCCAAAAGACGTAGTTGCACGAGTACAATTCACAAGCATTGCGCCGCACCGCAGCTGTGCGAACAGGAGGCACTCACGTGGATGAAGTTGAGTGACAGGTGACCTGGATTGCCAAAAGACGTAGTTGCACGAGTACAATCCACAAGCCTTGCGCCGCACCGCAGCGGTGCAAACAGGAGGCACTCACGCGAATAAAGTTGAGTGACAGGGGACCTGAAATGCGAAAAGACGCAGTTGCACGAGTACAATTCACAAGCATTGCGCCGTAACGCAGCTGTGCGAACAAGAGGCACTCACATAAATAACGTTGAGTGACAGGTGACCTGGATTGCGAGATGACGCAGTTGCACGACTACAATTCACAAGCGTTGCGCCGCACCGCAGCTGTGCAAACAGGAGACGTTCACATGAATAATGTCGAGTGACAGGTGACCTTGATTGCGAAATGACGCAGTTGCACGAGTACAATTCACAAGCATTGCGCCGTAACGCAGCTGTGCGAACAGGAGGCACTGACATAAATAACGTTGAGTGAAAGGTGACCTGGATCGCGACATGACGCAGTTGCACGTGTACAATTCACAAGCGTTGCGTTGCAACGCAGCTGTGCGAACAGGAGGCAGTCACGTAAATAAAGTTGAGTGACAGGTGACCTTCATTGCGAAATGACGCAGTTGCAGGAGTACAATTCACAAGCATTGCGCCGTAACGCAGCTGTGCAAACAGGAGGCGCTCACGCGAATAAAGTTGAGTGACAGGTGACCTGAAATGCGAAATGACGCAGTTGCACGAGTACAATTCACAAGCATTGCGCCGTAACGCAGCTGTGCAAACGGGAGGCACTCACATAAATAACGTTGAGTGACAGGTGACCTGGATTGCAAGATGAAGCAGTCGCACGACTACAATTCACAAGCGTTGCGCCGTAACGCAGCTGTGCGAACAGGAGGCACTCACATAAATAACGTTGAGTGAAAGGTGACCTGGATCGCGACATGACGCAGTTGCACGTGTACAATTCACAAGCGTTGCGCCGCAACGCAGCTGTGCGAACAGGAGGCACTCACGTGAATGAAGTTGAGTGACAGGTGACCTGGTTTGCGAAATGACGTAGTTGCACGAGTACAATTTACAAGCATTGCGCCGCAACGCAGCTGTGCAAACAGGAGGCAGTCACGTAAATAAAGTTGAAAGACAGGTGAACTTGATTGCAAGATGACGCAGTTGTACGACTACAATTCACAAGCATTGCGCCGTAACGCAGCTGTGCGAACAGGAGGCACTCACGTGGATGAAGTTGAGTGACAGGTGACCTGGATTGCCAAAAGACGTAGTTGCACGAGTACAATTCACAAGCATTGCGCCGCACGGCAGCTGTGCAAACAGGAGGCAGTCACGTAAATAAAGTTGAAAGACAGGTGACCTGGATTGCCAAAAGACGTAGTTCCACGAGTACAATTCACAAGCATTGTGCCGCAACGCAGCTGTGCAAACTGGAGGCACTCACATAAATAACGTTGAGTGAAAGGTGACCTGGATCGTGATGTGACGCAGTTGCACGTGTACAATTCACAAGCGTTGCGCCGCAACGCAGCTGTGCAAACAGGAGGCACTCACGTGAATAAGGTTGAGTGACAGGTGACCTGGATTGCCAAAAGACGTAGTTGCACGAGTACAATTCACAAGCATTGCGCCGCACCGCAGCTGTGCAAACAGGAGGCAGTCACGTAAATAAAGTTGAAAGACAGGTGAACTTGATTGCAAGATGACGCAGTTGCACGACTACAATTCACAAGCATTGCGCCGTAACGCAGCTGTGCGAACAGGAGGCACTCACGTGAATAAAGTTGAGTGACAGGTGACCTGGATTGCCAAAAGACGTAGTTGCACGAGTACCACTCACAAGCATTGCGCCGCACCGCAGCTGTGCAAACAGGAGGCGTTCACTTGAATAATGTCGAGTGACAGGTGACCTTGATTGCGAAATGACGCTGTTGCACGAGTACAATTCACAAGCATTGCGCCGTAACGCAGCTGTGCGAACAGGAGGCCTTCACAGGAATAACGTTGAGTGACAGTTGACCTCAATTGCGACATACCTAGACGCAGTCGGACGAGTACAATTCACAAGCGTTGCGCCGCAACGCAGCTGTGCGAACAGGAGGCAGTCACGTAAATAAAGTTGAGTGACAGGTGACCTTCATTGCGAAATGACGCAGTTGCACGAGTACAATTCACAAGCATTGCGCCGTAACGCAGCTGTGCAAACAGGAGGCGCTCACGCGAATAAAGTTGAGTGACAGGTGACCTGAAATGCGAAATGACGCAGTTGCACGAGTACAATTCACAAGCATTGCGCCGTAACGCAGCTGTGCAAACGGGAGGCACTCACATAAATAACGTTGAGTGACAGGTGACCTGGATTGCAAGATGACGCAGTCGCACGACTACAATTCACAAGCGTTGCGCCGTAACGCAGCTGTGCGAACAGGAGGCACTCACATAAATAACGTTGAGTGAAAGGTGACCTGGATCGCGACATGACGCAGTTGCACGTGTACAATTCACAAGCGTTGCGCCGCAACGCAGCTGTGCGAACAGGAGGCACTCACGTGAATGAAGTTGAGTGACAGTTGACCTGGTTTGCGAAATGACGTAGTTGCACGAGTACAATTTACAAGCATTGCGCCGCAACGCAGCTGTGCAAACAGGAGGCAGTCACGTAAATAAAGTTGAAAGACAGGTGAACTTGATTGCAAGATGACGCAGTTGTACGACTACAATTCACAAGCATTGCGCCGTAACGCAGCTGTGCGAACAGGAGGCACTCACGTGGATGAAGTTGAGTGACAGGTGACCTGGATTGCCAAAAGACGTAGTTGCACGAGTACAATTCACAAGCATTGCGCCGCACCGCAGCGGTGCAAACAAGAGGCACTCACGCGAATAAAGTTGAGTGACAGGTGACCTGAAATGCGAAATGACGGAGTTGCACGAGTACAATTCACAAGCATTGCGCCGTAACGCAGCTGTGCGAACAAGAGGCACTCACATAAATAACGTTGAGTGACAGGTGACCTGGATTGCGAGATGACGCAGTTGCACGACTACAATTCACAAGCGTTGCGCCGCACCGCAGCTGTGCAAACAGGAGACGTTCACATGAATAATGTCGAGTGACAGGTGACCTGGATTGCCAAAAGACGTAGTTGCACGAGTACCACTCACAAGCATTGCGCCGCACCGCAGCTGTGCAAACAGGAGGCGTTCACTTGAATAATGTCGAGTGACAGGTGACCTTGATTGCGAAATGACGCTGTTGCACGAGTACAATTCACAAGCATTGCGCCGTAACGCGGCTGTGCGAACAGGAGGCCTTCACAGGAATAACGTTGAGTGACAGTTGACCTCAATTGCGACATACCTAGACGCAGTCGGACGAGTACAATTCACAAGCGTTGCGCCGCAACGCAGCTGTGCGAACAGGAGGCAGTCACGTAAATAGAGTTGAGTGACAGGTGACCTTCATTGCGAAATGACGCAGTTGCACGAGTACAATTCACAAGCATTGCGCCGTAACGCAGCTGTGCAAACAGGAGGCACTCACGTGAATAAAGTTGAGTGACAGGTGACCTGGATTGCCAAAAGACGTAGTTCCACGAGTACAATTCACAAGCATTGCGCCGTAACGCAGCTGTGCGAACAGGAGGCACTGACATAAATAACGTTGAGTGAAAGGTGACCTGGATCGCGACATGACGCAGTTGCACGTGTACAATTCACAAGCGTTGCGTTGCAACGCAGCTGTGCGAACAGGAGGCAGTCACGTAAATAAAAATGAGTGACAGGTGACCTTCATTGCGAAATGACGCAGTTGCACGAGTACAATTCACAAGCATTGCGCCGTAACGCAGCTGTGCAAACAGGAGGCGCTCACGCGAATAAAGTTGAGTGACAGGTGACCTGAAATGCGAAATGACGCAGTTGCACGAGTACAATTCACAAGCATTGCGCCGTAACGCAGCTGTGCAAACGGGAGGCACTCACATAAATAACGTTGAGTGACAGGTGACCTGGATTGCAAGATGAAGCAGTCGCACGACTACAATTCACAAGCGTTGCGCCGTAACGCAGCTGTGCGAGCAGGAGGCACTCACATAAATAACGTTGAGTGAAAGGTGACCTGGATCGCGACATGACGCAGTTGCACGTGTACAATTCACAAGCGTTGCGCCGCAACGCAGCTGTGCGAAC
Organism: Eretmocerus hayati; assembly: GCA_029851415.1. Taxonomy (NCBI): domain Eukaryota; kingdom Metazoa; phylum Arthropoda; class Insecta; order Hymenoptera; family Aphelinidae; genus Eretmocerus; species Eretmocerus hayati. The sequence goes on from CM056743.1 coordinate 109,173,062, forward strand.
AGGAGGCACTCACGTGAATGAAGTTGAGTGACAGGTGACCTGGTTTGCGAAATGACGTAGTTGCACGAGTACAATTTACAAGCATTGCGCCGCAACGCAGCTGTGCAAACAGGAGGCAGTCACGTAAATAAAGTTGAAAGACAGGTGAACTTGATTGCAAGATGACGCAGTTGTACGACTACAATTCACAAGCATTGCGCCGTAACGCAGCTGTGCGAACAGGAGGCACTCACGTGAATAAAGTTGAGTGACGGGTGACTTGGATTGCCAAAAGACGTAGTTCCACGAGTACAATTCACAAGCATTGCGCCGCAACGCAGCTGTGCAAACAGGAGGCAGTCACGTAAATGATGTTTGAAAGACAGGTGACCTTGATTGCGAAATGACGCTGCTGCACGAGTACAATTCACAAGCATTGCGCCGTAACGCAGCTGTCCAAACAGGAGGCACTCGCATAAATAACGTTGAGTGAAAGGTGACCTGGATCGTGATGTGACGCAGTTGCACGTGTACAATTCACAAGCGTTGCGCCGCACCGCAGCTGTGCAAACAGGAGGCGTTCACAAGAATAATGTCGAGTGACAGGTGACCTTGATTGCGAAATCACGCAGTTGCACGAGTAGAATTCACAAGCATTGCGCCGTAACGCAGCTGTGCGAACAGGAGGCACTCCCATAAATAACGTTGAGTGAAAGGTGACCTGGATCGTGATGTGACGCAGTTGCACGTGTACAATTCACAAGCGTTGCGCCGCAACGCAGCTGTGCAAACAGGAGGCACTCACGTGAATAAGGTTGAGTGACAGGTGACCTGGATTGCCAAAAGACGTAGTTGCACGAGTACATTCACAAGCATTGCGCCGCACCGCAGCTGTGCAAACAGGAGGCAGTCACGTAAATAAAGTTGAAAGACAGGTGAACTTGATTGCAAGATGACGCAGTTGCAGGACTACAATTCACAAGCATTGCGCCGTAACGCAGCTGTGCGAACAGGAGGCACTCACGTGAATGAAGTTGAGTGACAGGTGACCTGGATTGCCAAAAGACGTAGTTGCACGAGTACAATTCACAAGCATTGCGCCGCACCGCAGCTGTGCAAACAGGAGGCGTTCACTTGAATAATGTCGAGTGACAGGTGACCTTGATTGCGAAATGACGCTGTTGCACGAGTACAATTCACAAGCATTGCGCCGTAACGCAGCTGTGCGAACAGGAGGCACTCACATAAATAACGTTGAGTGAAAGGTGACCTGGATCGCGACATGACGCAGTTGCACGTGTACAATTCACAAGCGTTGCGCCGCAACGCAGCTGTGCAAACAGGAGGCACTCACGTGAATAAAGTTGAGTGACAGGTGACCTGGATTGCCGAAAGACGTTGTTGCACGAGTATAATTCACAAGCATTGCGCCGCACTGCGGCTGTGCAAACAGGAGGCAGTCACGTAAAAGAAGTTGAAAGACAGGTGACCTTGATTGCGAAATGACGCTGCTGCACGAGTACAATTCACAAGCATTGCGCCGTAACGCAGCTGTCCAAACAGGAAGCACTCACATAAATAACGTTGAGTGACAGGTGACCTGGATTGCAACATGACGCAGTTGCACGAATACAATTCACAAGCGTTGCGACGCACCGCAGCTGTGCAAACAGGCGGCGTTCACATGAATAATGTCAAGTGACAGGTGACCTTGATTGCGAAATGCCGCAGTTGCACGAGTACAATTCACAAGCATTTCGCCGTAACGCAGCTGTGCGAACAGGAGGCACTCACATAAATAACGTTGAGTGAAAGGTGACCTGGATCGTGACATGACGCAGTTGCACGTGTACAATTCACAAGCGTTGCGCCGCAACGCAGCTGTGCAAACAGGAGGCACTCACGTGAATAAGGTTGAGTGACAGGTGACCTGGATTGCCAAAAGACGTAGTTGCACGAGTACAATGGCTGCGTCCAGATTAAGCATATATGCATGTGCCGTGCAAGTTTCTAGGGGACCCGCGTGCAGACTGGGCCGGTACAACAGATTTGATGTTTTTTTTTCTCAAACATTCTGCTCCGCGTACACCAAGCTGCATCGCTGCATGCGAATATTATAGACAGTTCGACAATAATTGTCGACACGAATAAAGTACTCGTAATTCTAAGTCGGGTGATGAATTAATGTTCCAGGGATGGCTCTGATTATCGCCAATATGCTATACATATGTGGCACCCAACCAAGTACTACTTCAAGAGTTTTATATGTGTATATGTACAGGAAGAACAAAGCAGACCTTTCATTTTTCAAAAGTTGGGGAACGATTCAAGTTTTTGAAAATAAAGGATGTAGTTGCCACCCAGCTGGTACCTTCTTTTTGTAGATAATGGACAAATTTCACAGTGATGAAATATCAACTTACCAATCAAATGAAAAGGTATATTAAATGAAAATTTTGGTAATCATTCTAGTCCAATTCATTTTCGTCACCATTCTTTTTCCATATCCTTGGACAAAACTTGAAGGTTGTCCTTGCAATTACAAACTGGCTGAATAACTTTGAATCAAAATATTTTCATGAATAACAACTATCAAGTTGAATGAAATGCTTTTAATTAGGTAATAATGTTTAAATTGATACAAGAGTCCATGAGACATAAATAACGATACATTCAAAGTTTAGTAAGAGCATTCAAAACTCTACGGCGACAATTGTCATATTCACTTTTAGGAATCATTTTCACAAGCCTTAGCATTGATTTGAAAGTCCCTGTAGTAGGCACCACGTCTACTGAGGTTTTATTCCACACACTCTGAACTCCTTGAAACATACTTTTGAGTGTTTCGATTGATGCTTCCGTATCATTCCTGCTTTTTGCTTTTTTCATGGCAAAGTCATCCAATGGTGGGTATCTTGAATATCTTTTCAACGACTGTGGATTTCCCTTACTCCTTCTGCGTTTGGTCGCTTTTCTTGATTGATGGTTGTCATTTTTGATGCTGGTTTGCAGCATGGGACGTTGCACGATAAGACTGTCCATGAATGATATGTACTCATCTTCATCACAATCACCACCAGCCAGTTGGGATCCCATATTCCTAGCACCAGGTGCCATCGCCCCTTTTTTGTAGTTCGATAGTTGTGACTCCCAAACTTTCTTAACTCCAGAGCCTAGCAAGCAAATGAACATTTTACAATTAACAAAATTTATACATGTTGAGTTACTTCTAGGTAGATCTATCTTTTGTCATATTCAAATGTTGTCAATGCGAACCCAATATCGATTTTTTCATGACAATTATAATTCTGGGCGAAAAATTATTATGTATTCAAGAAATGTATTTCTTACTCGACATTTTCATCCCGTACTCTTCCCAGAGTTGAAGGCTGATGTTGTCGTAGGCTTGAGCCGTCAGCTCGGCGCACTTCTCTGTTGCCCGGAGTCGTTTGTCGTAAAGTATGGGATGATTCTTCACAAGCAATGCGACACGTCTATGTAGCATCCTGACAACTTTTAGAATAATTTAACAGAAAAACGGACAGAAAAAACCAGGGCAAAGTGGTGCCAGGATTCAGCGGAGTCGACAGTACCCAACAGTACCTTTATAGCGCTAATATTTGCGCTAATTTGTAGTCGGCTCGAGTCAGGTTTGGTTGGGTTAACGGTCAAGTCAATTAAAATTTCATTACCGATTGCTGTCTGTCACTAACAGTTTAAAAAAAAACACTGCGGGTTAAATAGTACATCATTTCCATAATCACACACATTCGTTTAAAAATGTTTGGGTTCGAAGAAAGTAAATTCTAATTGTCACATATAAGAACCGGACTGGGCCGAAGCGGACCTCGAACCAGGAACGGGCGGAACGCATCGCTTATGTCAGGTAAGGCTAGTTCAGCTTTGTTGATATGTCAGCTGGCGTCTGACATATCAACAAAACTGGATCTTGGAAAAAATTTTCCAAGAAGAGAATTCGTTGACCAGGAGTTCTCAGGAACCGCTTCCCCGCCGGCTATAGCCGGCGGGGGAGCATATCTTAGCCAATTTATTCTAACATCGAATCACACCTGTCGTTTTCCTGGTTATTTCACTGGGTCTCAACTGCCTCATCTGTGATTTGTATGAACTAAGGGTGAGCTCCTTTATATATTATAATTCACTTTCCACTGTGTAGACTTTTATAAATGACTAAACAATCTATCAAACTTGTAGAACAAGACTCCTTCACCAGAATGTCACAGCATCCACCAAATCTTGAATTTCCCATAGAATGGTCTTCAGACATGGATAATTTCTTGATAGCTTATCACAAAAAATATGAATGTGAGATTTTTTCTTTAGAATCCACAATGACTAATGATCAAAAATCAGCACTGTGGCATAGTATGGTCAAAGAATTCCAGCGCAATTATGGGGCTCACTATGATAGTGAGTATTGTTTATTTCATTGCTAAACAAGGATATATCAATCTCACCAAGTTTATGGCGTTATTCCAATTTCAAACTTATTTATCAGGTGAGAAACTCAAGGCTAGATGGAGGACTCTCCGTAATTTTGTTGCTTCAGCTAAGAAGAAGAAAGCGGCTAATACAAGATGCACTGGCAAGGAAGAGTGGATGTACCAGCGGTGCTTATTTTTATTGCCATACATCAATAGTAAGAATCCAGGAATGAAAACGTACTCTGCTCAGTCATCATGTACTGTAACCAGCAATACAAGTCAAGATGGCATAGCCCAGATCTTGGGAGCCATCGACTGCCAGGGTACCAGTAATACTGGCAGTGGTGGAGGTGTTCACGTTTCCCAGCCAAGCCCTGCACAAGTGAGTGACTTTAATAGCAATGTGACCATTCAAGAAGAGGCTTCGGAATTAGAGTGCGCTGTTGAAACTGTGGAGTACGATGGTGTAGTATTTGGTGATCATGATTACGAAACTTGTTACATGCCTATTTATAACAATAGCATGTTTGTAAATGATGTTGATGCCAACTGCAAAGGAGTATCTAATGATGTTGATGCCAACTGCAAAGAAGTATCTAAGGTTGTTGATGACCATTGCGAAGGAGAATCCAGTGTTGATTATAACAAGCTGTATAAGTCAAGCTTTCAAGATATGAATTTCCCAAAGAAACCAAAAAAAAAACAAGATGAAACGCCACAACCGTCAGATATCAGAGAAATATTACCTCAGATTGAAGAAATTTTACCAAAAATTAATGAAGATTTATGTGCCATGGAATCTGAAGAGGAAGCGGTTGACTTGACAAGAACCCTGTGGGAGATGTATCAAAGTGTGGAGGGAGTTCAACGAATTCCAGCTCTCAAGATCATCATGGACATTCTCGAGCATCTGGCTGGCGTGGGTGAGCCCTCTCATATGGAAGAGTGAATTTCTGCATCAATGCAAACCTGAAATGTATAGTTTGGTTAGGTATTAAGTTGAATCTGAATTGCGGTGAATTGAAATTCGCTGCTGGCCTCTTCATAATTGTTTTGATGTCTGAAGTAAGTTGTATTAAATAATTTGTGAAAGATCTCATTGGTTTCAATCGAAGATTAATATTTTTGAGTTTAATGAGTTGTAATATTTGTAACATATATATTTAGCCCAAATTTGATGCATACAAACTTCCGGTTTTGAATGCATGAAATGAATGTCTCCTACGCAGAGTTGAACCAAGATTATATATCTTTCATGAGCCAAAGTGACAAAACCCAAAAATAGGTCAAGAATACATCTTGTACTTTGTTGTATTACATCACAAAACATGCACATCTTCACGTATTTGTCTGATATGAACATACACTACTAAAATGAAATTGTACACTTGCATTTTCTTGGATAATTTTTTTCAACGCTCAATTTGAAAATAAAGTTGAATAAAGGAATGAATGACGTCTTATAATCTTGAGTAAGCAGAGCTTATGTACGTACTGCAGTGAAGGCTCTAAAATAGAGAGATCCAGTTAATCATTAACACCAGAAGCAGGTCCAAGCATAATCATATTTTCTGTTTCCATGAAATCGAGCATACAACCATAACTGGTAAATTATGGCAAATGAGCTGTAATCAATTCAAGCAAGTTAGTATTTTGATTCAGAGGCATCACAACCTTCCTCACAAAAATGAAAGCTACATTGTTCATGAAAGATCTTCATGTTATTTTTCATTTCTTGAAGCAATCAGTTGGTATAATTCGAAAATCTTGGGGAAAATCACCACAAACCCATGTATCAATCTTTCTTTCTGCACTATTGAGAAGACTGTGGTGAAAAACACCTCACAGTCCACGTAAATTCGAACTTCAACTCGGCATGTTCAAATTCGTCAAACACTGTCGTAAACTCGCTTCTCGCCCTTCTGTAGTCCAATTCGAGCGGAAGATATGCCCGTGGAGCGCAGAAAAATTCCTGAAGCGAGTCTTGCGCCCGTTACAAGCTCCGTAAATATATTTCATGAATCATTTTTCCAAACTTGAAGTAACTTAGTATGATTTGAATTAAAATGAAAAAGTGTGATTTAAGCAGAGGAGCTCATTCACTCTACAATATACCACAATAAGTCTTTTAGAATTTTACATTTGTATCGCCTTACACGGGCAATATGGTGCAGATCATGCTTTGATCGATAGAGAATAGAATGCAAAAGCTGAACATTGTTCTCAATTAATAACATTTCAACTTTAATATTTTATGTGCACATAATATACACTACAGAATACTTTTAAAATTTTGCACGAGTACATGAATTACATTAATTTGTATTTTCGAGATGGATGAACAAGTATAACGTCATCGAAAAATCTCTTCGAGATGATACCAGTTCTCAGTCTCAGAAATGGATGATGATGATGAATAGCCTTATAAATTACATGTTCATTTACATGCGTTGAGATCTTCTGGCAAAATCATTCATCCTTGAATCATCTAATGAATAAGAATCTTGAAGTACCTAGAATAAGAATATCATTCAATAACACGCCGAAACGGGGGCGCCTTTTTCCAAAAAATGTAGATGCTGATGATATGAAATGATGATTTGGAACCAACACATTGTTGCGGATTGAAATGACTGTCTCAGAATTTACTCACTTGTATTTAAGGGCAATCACAGGGTCCTCGTATCGGAAGGCTCTCGGGTGATTCAGATCAGATCCCATTGCCATTCAACGTTTCCGGCAGGTGATGTGAAGTACTGGCAAAGGATGTCTCTCATCAATTCTCCCTGAGCGTCCGGGTTGACATCATCAAATTCCTCGTCTTCAGACGATACCTCACTCGACTCTTCACTGCTGCTGCTGCTGCTGCTCTGTTCTACATCGCTTCCGTCATCAGCATCATCCATCGAGGCGTCAGAGTCCGAGCTCCGTGATCTCGATGATTCTTCACAGCTTATGCCAGACGACGATTGGGACGCGAGGCTGGACGCATCATCTTCCAATTCTGAATCTTCGTCAGAAGAACTGTCGTCATCATCTGAGTCATGGCCATATCTATGGCGGTCAACATCAACATCGCGACTCTCTGTCAGTAAGTAATTGTGAAGAATGAAGCTTGTCAGTATGATGAGGTCTATAGTCTCCAAATTAAAATCCAGAGGGTTCTCGAAGCATCTGAATTTTTTGGTTAGGATTCCAAAAGCTCTCTCGATTACCCTTCGAGCTGTACCCAATCGAATGTTGAAGATTCTTCGTTCCAAAGGCATAGGACGCACAGTTGGGAATGGTCTCAACATGAACCTTTCCAAAGGAAATCCTCCATCTGCGATCAAAAACCGTGTTAGGTTTACATCTGTATTAGGGAGCCTGCTCCTTTGATTTATAATCGGCAAATCATCTTGATACAAGGCTGCTCCTAAGTTGGTGTTTCTGAACACCGTCGAATCGTTGAGAGATCCTATTCATGGTAAGAAAACAGAATCATGAAACTATTGAAGGATGTCAATTGAGGTAGAGGGTGGTAGCACGCTTTGAAGTTCTTGTTGATTCATCGATGAGGAATAATTCTCCTCATTGATGAATCTACAAGAACATCGAGATTCAGTAAGGGAGGAAAAATTTTATAGCTTCCATCACAGAGGGAACGATGATCGTCAAGACTCTCATTTGCAATTAATTATGTATAAATTAAATTCGTCACCCTCCGTGTAATCGAATCTATAGCCAAAATAGGCGAAATAGTATATATATATCCTGATACAGGTTTATCCACATAATACTGTTTTGATTACTGGATGAGAACGCACTGATACATGAGATATTGGTACTCTAATCCCAGCAAAATGTGACTTTTTACGAAGGCAAAATTTGTATCTTGTCGGCTGGCTATTGAACAGAGACGAAGATACTTGGGGAAGACAGGTATACTTTGTTTCCCGTCAAAAAATCGTATGAATACCCGCCTTAACTCTCTCAGCTCATTTTACTTCAGACGTAGAAAAATCCATCTTAGGACTAAAATGGAGATCCTCCATTGAGGGTTCATCAGGGTTTTTACTTGAATTTATGGGTCGATGTCAAGGAATTCCCAAGATTTTCCAAGAAGGAAAGTGACCGGATTTTAAGAAAATTTGTGTAACATTTACACCGATTTTTGTGCTTAACTCGAAATCCAATTTTTTCCAACTTTCTTGATTGGACTACTAGGCTGTAATTGGCCAAAAGAACATTATCAGAGCTCGTTTAGAACGTCTTCTCACGCATTCAAAGATGGCTTACTTTATTTCTATGTGCACGACTCCGGATATTTTCGATGTTATTTTTAAAAAGAGTCGATATCGACCATTTTCAAGGGGATATCCTGACTCCTGCTGGTGGAAGACATACATGACTTCTTTTTAATGCAACCTGTGAAATGTGTGCAATTCGATTGGAAATATCTGTCTACGCTGCTGCCACAGCAAGCTACGACATTTAATCTGTGCAGAGATGTTTTATAAAACTTTTAGCACGTGCATTGAAAGATGTCAAATTGTTTCACTTTTTGAAGGCTTGATTGGGAGATCTCTCGTTTTCCTGATTAACATATTGAAGGCAAATTCCGGGAATGAAGAGTATATCGTCAATGAACCTCATTCCTCCGATTGTTTTGATTAGAGTGCTAATCTTTTCCATACAAATTCTCCGCACATGGAATGTCATATCTCAGACTGGGAGACGCGTAGAGAGACCTTCAAAAATGCATTTTTAAATATGTACTTTCACATCTCACGAGTTCTATCCCAAAACGTTCGTAGCACGAGTCAGGAGATTTTCTGTAAAATCATTAAAAGAGACTCTTTCTGAAGCTATTATTGAAATTATCCGGATTCACGGTGATAAAATTCAAGTACACCATATCAAAGTACGTGAGCAGGCCTCCAGAACCAGACGTGGTGATGTCTTCTTCGGCCAAGTACAGCCTGGTCGTACAATTTAAAAATTTGAAAAAAAATTGGGTGACCACAAACTGCTGAGCGGCAGTGTATATAGGAGTTTCAGTTCTTGATCAACGGACTAACAAGAACGCAGTATTAATTATCGGGTACTTGATAAAGTGAAGCAAGGTGATTAATGAATGAGGATCATCAATGTAACGGAGAAATCATTCTCCTGCTGCTACGAGAGTATCTAGTATCAGAGAAATAGTATTAATTGATATTACCTACTGTTGAAAGGGCTTGCGCGTGGAATTGTCTATCGGGTGTACATAACTTTGTTGGATTGAGAATATGAACCTGAATATTCTTTTGCGAGTTAAATATAAATCCCAGGACAATCAAGAATGTGACAGTAAATTCACGAATTTCCCATGATGTCAAATATGAAAAAGGATGTCAATGAAGGTTCAACGTTTTTAAAGTTTTTAAGGAAATGACAAACCCTAGTTTATGATCAAAGGTAAATTTCAAAATAAGACTCACCCAAAGCCCCTGCAGAAACCCACATAAAATAACCATCAGAGTCGCATACCGCCATGACGTTCACGCTGTAGAATCGTTTCCAATTCCAAAATGAAGCGCCTGAATGAGCTGGCTGCCTGATTCGGAAATGCTTCCCATCCAAAGCTCCGACGCAGTTCGGTATCTGGTATTTATCCCAGAAGCCTTGGGCGATGGCATCCCACTCTTGATTATTCGATGGGAAACGCATGTACCGAGGCCTCAATGTTTCCGAGATAGCTCGACAGACGTCGGGAATGAATTCATAAAGCGTGGTTCGCCCGATGAGGTAATGCCATGCCACCTCCTTGACGGAGGTATCGTGTACCATATAGCTGTAAAAGATTAAATTTAGTTCTTTTACAAAGTAATTATATTATCATATTTGCAAGAATAAGTACGTTTAAGATTAGCAACGCTGTCATTCATGATTGCACTAGGGACTTTCTGTATAGGTGCCTCCTACACGTATGTGCAGCGTGGCACAAGAGAAAACATCCCTGAATGACGTAAGAGAGAGAATCATCTCTTAATTTTCATGGTGAGAAATCAAGATCATTTTTTTTAGTTTAAGAAAAGCGACGTAAAAAGATTTTTCCAAAAGAAAGTACAAGTTTGTGATGCGTAGAATTTGCGTTAACCTATCAAAATGAGTCCAATTAAAAGCAGGTTAATGGTACAACCGTCTACAATACTGAGGGGACATTTTTTCTTTACTCCAATGATAAAAAAGGAAGACCGGTTTTGTGATGTAATGTATGAGCGATGATACAATTTTGGTACGGTCGTATTGTACTCCGAAACCTACGAGTTCACGTAGACTGATCAAAAGCAATCGAATTAAATGCAGGTCTTTGGGAATACTTTCTGCAATAGTCAATAATTATTATCTCTTAATTCTCATAATAGAGAGTAAAGTGAAAGATTGGAAAATAACGTTAGATTGTAGGGGAGGGGTCAGACTCTTCAATTCTCACGGTAATTGATTCTTGTGTAGAGAGGTTCCGCGGATGCCATAAAAGCCTTTGCTTTATTAAAGAATCTTCCGTGATAAGCACTAATTTCCGTGAATACGGCAGTGAAAACGTCCTGGTCACAAACTTTTTTGTTAAACGAGTAACTCATGGGAAAGTTATCCGTTAACCAATTTTTCGAATAATTTTCGGACAAACCCTATGCATTCTGCCTGGATAATTTTTCATTGTTGACTCTTTACCGGGCTTAATAAGGGCAGGCAAATCTCAAGGAGAAACAAAAGTACTCACTTTAGCGTAGCTGCTAATTTCAGCTCAGCGGACAACGAACCTCTAGGGCTGTATTTCGTCAGTCTATGTCTCACCAAGTTATGCAACCTTTGGAATTGATTCAATGTCATGCCAGTAAAACTGAAGAATTCTTCTTCATCTCGTAATTTGAAATATTCAAATATTGTTGAATACGCCCCATATCTGTCTCTGAGCTTAAGATGTGGCTTCACCCACCAACGTCTGAATGATGATTCCCTCAGATTTGCATTCAAGTGGTTCACCAGTAGCAGGCAAATCGTACTAATGTGCACTAAGGCTCTAAGTAGCTGTCGACGATGAAGCATGGTTGAAGAGCGCTTGGCAGAGTGGCACTATGACGAGTAGAGATATAAAAATTATCAAAATTTGAAGTAAGCAACGCAAAATCATCATTTTTTGAAGAAATACAAGTACGGGTCGCCCTCTGCGTTTGGTGATTCCGTATATGCGCAATTTGTTTATTCAAGGGTAGGGAAATGACCCCCTATCTCAATATTTCCATAGGAGTAATGTCCCGGTATTCGCGACATGTCTCCATTTGAGGGAAATGTTTTCGGAATCCACTCTCGAAATCCCTCAAGAAGATTCGATAAAAATCATCCGAACCCAATAAAAGTTGCTGTTTTTTCTGCTTTTTTAAATTCCCCTTCGAAAATTCTCTTACGACGCATAGATCTCGACTTATCGTTGTTGCAAGTCGGGGTACTCGAGGGCTCACTCATCGATAACTTTTGAACAGTACTATACATAATCCACTATTCTAACGTAACATGTTCTACATTTCAGGTGATTGAAGTAAGATCCATCCTACGAATTTCTTGAGAAGACTTCTGTCCGCTCGATCGGAAGAATAACGGATGCTTCCATGTTCAATTACTACTCGGCTCTATTTGACCGTAGAAGACTTTTCTGGAGCTCATTTTTAATTTTTCTTGCGTCCTCCAAGATGGCATTATTATCTTTTTCCCCACGAATCAGGATCTTTCCAATTTGAGCTTGAAAAAGTGTCAATTTCGATCATTTTTGAGATAATCTTTTGGCTCGTGCCAATATGAGCCACATAAGTGTTTCAATACGGGAGTTGCGAGAACCAAACGTACAAGTGTAGAGCTTCAAAATTGATTTTCAAGCGTCCCTCTACGCCGCGCCGTAGCTAATCTGAGCTATGACATTCTCGCTGAGGGTAGATTTCTCGCAAAAAATAGAATTCCAATTCGAAAGAGATACAGAGATGCATTTTTCTGAATTCTAATCATCAAGCTTATCATCTATCATCTATATCTTGACCAAGAAAACGAGAAACCTTGGAAATAAGCCAAAAAAATTAATTTTGTGGTCATTTTTTGAATACAGGTGCTATTTTTTGCAAAAAATCCCCTCTCAGAGAAAATGTCATAGCTCGGATTGGAGGTAGCGTAGATGGGCGTTCAAGAACGAATTTTGGAGCTTCACACTTGTACAGCCGGGTCTCACAACTTCCATATTGGAACATTCATGTAGCTCAATTTGGCACGAGCCAAAAGATTTTCTCGGAAATCGTTGAAATTGACACATTTTCAAGCTGAAATTGGGAAGATCCCGATCTGTGCGGATAAAGATGAATGATAGCATCTCGAAGTACGTAAAAAAATTCAAAAGGAGCTCATAAATAGTACTCGACGATCAAATAGAGCCGAATAGTTAAACTCACAAAATTGAAAAAAAAAGGTTCTGGTAGAGCTTAACCTTTTGACCGGTAGTGTATGTTACACCGTAGAAAATTGTTTCATTGCACAATGTGAGCCACAGAAACTTAGGAGGGCTCAGAGCACGGAAACTCCCACTTTCGGTGACATCACTCACATGTGGCAAAATTCGTTGCAGAATGGCAACATACTCTATTAGTGATAACATATTTAAGAACTTCACACTTCTAATTGCCGACTCCCCAAGTAATTTATCTAGTTTCCCACGTTTTATATTATTTTTCAACCTCAAAATGTGGGAGCTTTTTGATAGTTCTCGGTTTAGATTGGAAATAATCATTGAATTATTAGATCTATAAATTGTATCTTACCGAACTGTCTGAATTCCATCAAAATCTTCCAACGCATTCTTAAAGTCCTCTTTTGCAAAATTGATACTGTAGCGTGCACAGATTCCTGAAGATGACATGAAATCCTCTCTTGCTCAAAGTTCGATTGTTCTAAGCCCAGATGGAATAGAAAATAGCTTGATAGAGGTTACAAGAAATGCTAATTTTTTGTGGTAGCTGATTTCACTTGCAATCCTTCGGGGTTGCACAAATGGCTGATGTAATTACAAAATTTAGCGGAAATAAAACATTTTTACTTTTTCAGCTACCATTTACACCCGGATAAACGTAGAGCAAATACAGGAATTACACGAAGAGCAACTTGACAAACGGGAAAGATTGCATTTGCAATGATTTTCCCATCATTTTTTACGTCATGCGAACTAGAGTGTGAGAGCTCTAGAAAAATCCAAAACCGTGTTTTGCCATTTTTCATTGCAAATCCGAGAAGCCGGGTACTTTTAAAGGCCTCACACTCTCGCTCGCACGACGTAAAAAATAATCGATCTATATGCTTTATGTGTCAGCACTGTAATTTTATCCGCGTCAAAATGGCAGCAGTAAAAACGTTTATTCCTCCAAAACCTCGAATTCATTTTAGCTGTTAAAGTAACCAGAAATGTTGAAAAGAAAATAATAAGTAACATAAAATTATTTATAGTATTATTTTTCATCATTAAAATGCTTTCGCGAGAATCTCTCGATGTCGATGTGGGCTCGTGCAGTCGACGTTTGAGCAAGAGAGTTTTGCACCATCGTTTTATATTTTCTACAACTGTATAGAGACTTGAGAAGCTTCCTTTGGAGCGTGAATGGACAGCAATGACTCTTTTCAAAAATGATATCGTCTTCAACCAAAAATACGGGAAGTATGGGGCAAACTATGATTTTATATTCAAATATGGGACAATCTAAAAAGAGGGAGAAACATAGGAATATGGGACAGAGTGAAAAGCCTGGCAGGGATAAAAATAAAAAATCAAAAATTGGAGTAATCAATGGAAAATCATCAAAATTTGGAAAAATGAACGATAGAAATCAATTTAGAAATATTATTCATTTAGAAATACTTCTCAAGAACCGAACCGGTCTGTATTTTTCCCGGACCACCAGTTCTCGGAAGAAATCGCGGCGGCGACTGCACCCGATCACGGTTTTATTCGTTCATATTAAATCAAAGACTTTAGTCAAGCGTGAACGACCGCTGTGAGACAGTGCCTCGAATACTTATTGTCAATTTGCAATTTTTGTGCAACGTAAGTGATTAATCATCTTTAAACGGGTCCTTAATTTTTTCGCGTACAACGAAGTCAAGTGAAACGTGTCATTTTTCAATTCCCAGCATGCAAGTCTCGCCAGATCAGTTTGATGTAATTCTACGACGGCAGGTATTGGACGATCTGCCGAGAGCGATGAAACCGATTATCAACATCATGATGCGCAATAATCTGGATCGTCCAACTGACAACATGAGGCAGGATATGCTAGCCCTACTTCACCGGCACGTAACTCGGAAAAATGCACTTAGAGAGTGCACGCGTAAGTATTTATTATCACACAGAAACTCATGTCTTCAAGCACAGGCATCATAACGCGCCTATTTTCTAGGTGATGAGGTAGCTGGGGAATTTTTGAAAATTCAAAGAGTACATCAATATTTTGATGCCAATTATCTAAGGGGGCGATTTGTTACCCCATCAGAATCAAGAAAATTAACATGGAGAACATATATGAAATCCAAGCAGATTGAGAACATGTCATTATTTTTTGTATGAAAGGTAAAAATTGTTTTTGAAATAATACCAATTGGATGTATAAAAAACATGCAGAATACATGAATATACCTGTATGAGATGTAGTTGATTATACCATCATCTTTCTAACATAGCTGAGATGCTAGAAAACTCCATACTGCTAAGCAGAACTTTGGTTCTCGGTTGTTGAAATCATGTTGAATGGAACTACGAACCAGTGTATCGTGCTCCAATGTCACTTCATAAAATCACCTTCAAAATTCATTTCAAAATTTAGAACAAATACATCATACCATGAACATCATTAGCTGGCATGATCAGGTTCATCAAGGATTACTTACGGTCAATCTCTGATCATTCACAGTTACATGTAAATGCTTTCGTCGAATTTCACCACATCTGGTCGTTATTGTCACAGGTAGTCTCAATTATCTGGTCAGTGTGATCACAATGTTTGTACTAATAATTGATGTCAAAGATTTCTATTTCTGGAGTCCATTTTATGAGTAATCTACAAGTTTGAGCCGGCTGCAGAGTTTTGAAAATCTGATGTGGTGTAGAGGATAAAATCACTGTTAGTCATCGGTATAAGAGTATATACAGCATTGCTTCTGTTACAAGAGATCTGACATACAACTCACAGTTAATGGAACAGCTCAGCTACTGGAAGACTCAGCAACAGCACAATGAAGAAACACGACAGGTATGATTCAAGGTTTGACCAAACTCGCTAACCAGTACAATAAAATGTTTAGCCATTTCTAGATGTCTATGTAGTGGCGAGTGAAATGAAATGAGACACCCAGGTGATCCTAGTTTATGCTAATCTTAGATCAGGACATTTGAGACCCAGTAAAATAACCAGGAAAACTACAGGTGTGATTCGATGTTAGAAAGAATTGGCTCAGACACGCGTCCCCGCCGGCTGTAGCCGGCGGGGAAGCGGTTCCTGAGAACTCCTGGTCAACGAGTTGTCTTCTTGGAGATTTTCTTCCAAGCTGCAGCTTTTCTTGAAATTTCACACGCCAGCTGACATATCAACAAAGCTGAACTAGCTCGACCTGACATACAACGAAGCATTCCTCGCGTTCCTGGTCCAAAGTCCGGTTCAGCCCAGTCCGATCCTTATGTGACAATTAAAATTTATTTTTCTCGAATCCAAAATTTTTTCAATGAATGAGTGACATTATGGAGAGAATGTACTGTTCAACTCGGTGTTTTTTTGTTATAACATTTGTGGCAGCCAGCGATTGATAATGAAATTACACGGGCATTAAAGGATTGACATGACGGCATATCTGTAATATACGCGCCATATGATGCACTAACCAACACTGGGATACCTGGGCAGCATGCTTTCATATATAGGTTAGTGAGGAGCAGACGATCTCCAAATTTCGCTCGGTGTTCTCTACTTGCCTGTCTCGGGGCTGAATGCTCTGGAGTACCGGGAAATCGCCTCCCCGGTCGGCAAACGCTGACCGGGGAGAGCTTTCCGGGAAATTAATGTGGCTCCATTCTGCCGTAACGAAAGCTCGAAGGAGGCTTGGCTGAGTTTTGATTTATAAATCAATCTGATTGTACGGAAGCACTTCAACGCGCTGGTCGAAGTGAGTACTAATTCCCTATTAGTTCAAGTAAAGAGGAAAATCCCTCTTATTATTTATTAAGTAGTTGCCCATTGCTCCTTATCTATTACAGTCTCCTCGTCATGCCTTTGCAAGACCGTAGACGCTTTATATGGACCCGTGATATGGAAACCTTCATAATTACTTTTTATAAAAAGTGGGAACTCTTCTTGCTTGGCACACCCATGTATTTCCCAAAGACGAAAAAGGCCCAATCAAAACAAAGGTTGACGGAACAATTCAATAAAGAGTTTGGCACCCAACAATCAAGTGAGTATAGGGAAACTAAATAATTTCTGATAACTATTCAATCATGTATTGTAAAGCTACTTCTAACTTATCGTACCTACTTGTAACTACTTCTGTTCTACTTCTAACTTATGGTGGTTTGCAGCTCAAGAAATATGCAAGAGATTCGAGGTATTAAAAGAAAGGGTTAGGAGATGCAGTATCAAGCTATCAACCATGCAACGTCCTACAAGGTTGGAGCGTTGGACTTATGACCGTAGTCTGTTCATGTTGCACTACATCCAACATAAGGAAGTGGAAAAAACTGTAGACACATCCCAGGAAGTCAGACTTTATGAAGACTCTGACAACGATTCAAATGCCTCAGTTAGTGATGAAGATGATGTTGCTATGCAAGAGGTCATTGAGATTGACGACAGCGAGGACATTATTCTTATATCCAGTGAAGATGACGATGATGTCCTGATTTTACCTTAACTGGTTAATCCACACTACATGCCTTGTGACTATTCACATGCTTGATAATAATCAGGTGAGTACTCTTCAATAGCTATTATAGAAAATCCCTCAATTCATTTTTTAATGGAATGAATGCAAATATTTGCAGATATGGCTGTAATAGTCAGAGATTCTTCCATTCTCTTCAAGAATTTATCTACAGAAAACTAAAATACATAAATACAATTTGTTATTCTCTAGATCCACTTTTTCTAAATAGTATTTGTAGTGTGTTTTGATGGAAACAATAATTGTTTTGAATCATGATATTATTATTGCTTGGCCACTGATAATCATTGTTTTGGTCAATACACTGTAACATTAATATTGTGGGATTTCGGGTCCAGGAATAGGAGCTTGCAAATAAAAAGTCACCTTTTGTAAAGCTTGGTTTATTACGAAACCAACACACACGACAACTCACATTCAAGCTCTCACTAGGGGATGAGATGCGTAAAGCGTACGCTACTTGAAAAGACGGTGAGGATCGCGCGTCGAGTATGTGTTACCAAAAACGTGGCTACACATAGACTGCCTGCCCGGCTGCGGCATAACGGCCGCATGCCCTGCCTGCGCCCTGCGGCCCGCAGCATGATCGCATGCTTGCTGAGTAGCAGAGACGCGAGACGCACATACTCACATACACGCATACGCGCTCACACTCACTCGTACTCCCACAAATCGGCCATCCTGGCGCTCGAACGCCCTCGGTCGACTTTTGAAATTTCATTCATACTCATCATCATTACATATTCTTATCGGTTCCTAAGATTTTAGAGATTCAGGTTTACATATGAGGATGTCTTCACACTAATACATCCTTGGGCTCATACATCAAGATCATCCTTCTCTTTCCATAACCCACACGGCGAGCTTACAAATTTACACTGCTCGCATCATACAGAGTTCCACCTCACTGGGCCTTGGCACAACCCGCACTAACACTATCACTACATGGCCCTAGCCCTCTTGATCAGGCTCAGGCTCAGGATCCGCATCAGCTGCAAAATCTTCCAGATCTTCCTCGAGGTCATCACGAAATCCACGCCACGGCTTCATAGAGTCAGCCGAAGAAGTGGTGCGTGCTGGACCTTCGCCTTGGCCAACCTTCTCGACTGCGTATCGGTCGTGAAGATCGCACCGTGTGACCTTGTACGGTCCGAAGTACTTGATCGCCAGCTTGAGACCTGGGCCTTGTTGGGTTCTTCTTATGGCCACGAGATCTCCGAGCTCGTACTTAGTAGCTGGTTTACGACGGCGGTCGTATTGACGCCTATTTTCATCTTGGATTTGTTCAATCTTGCGACGGGCTTCGGCACGAAGACCTTCTCGGGCTTCTTGATAATAAGCTGCAATTTCTTGGTCCATGATCTCTAGGATCTGATGGTCTTGGGAAGTCCTCATGCGAGTCCCGAAAAGCAGTTCGAATGGGCTTGTCCCAATTGCTCGTTGGAACGTGCCATTTATGGCTCTTTGTACACGGCCCACTTGTTTGTACCACTTATCAGCTTCGGCTTCGGAGAGTTTTGTCAGGACACCGGTGACAATGGCGTTCACCCGCTCCACCTGACCGTTGCCTCGTGGCACCCCTGCTGTGATGAGACTATGTTCAATGTTCTCATCTTTACAGAATTGTTCGAATTCTCCCGAGGTAAAGGCGCCGTGTCTATCGGTCACTATTCGCTGCGGATTTCCAAAGTGCTGTTGGAGCATGCGCAGCCGATCCAAGACCTCTGCTGTACCCGTAGATTTTGTCGGGAAAATCCACGTGTATTTTGTAAATCCGTCCACCATCACAAGGACATATTGGTACCTTTTGTGAGTGGACCTAAGAGGGCCTACATGGTCGACTTGCAAAGTGTGCATAGGCGTATCTCCTTTCGGTATAGGATTTAGCCGCCCCTCGGCACGGCCTTGCTTGCGTGAGCCTAGAATGCAATCTATGCAATTCTGTATGAAATGCTCAACTCGTTGCTGCATTCGTTCCATGTAGTAGTCTCGTTGCAGCAAGTCCATGGTCTTTTTAACACCAAAATGTCCGACTTCATGAGCTTTTCTGATAATCTCTGTCTGCATAGCTTTGGGCACGACGAGTTTTTGGTCACCTCCGGGACCCTTGTATAGTACTCCTTGTCGCAATTCGTAATCCTCATAAGGCTCAGGCCGAGTCTCAAGCAACAGCTTGACTGACCGGCAATGCCCATCGTTTTCTTGGGCACGTCTTATTCTTGGGATTATTGGATCGTGGATGAGATTTACAGAATCCACTCGGCTGAGAGCATCAACATGCTTCATGCGTGCACCTGATCGATGTTCGATCCTGTAATCAAATTGTTCTACAAACATCACCCAGCGACCCACTCGTGGAGATATTTTCTGATTATCCATGGTCTGTTGAAAAGCTTTGCAATCGGTCACGATCTTGAACCGCAAGCCCAAAAGATAGCTTCTGAACTTCTCTAGAGCTTTAACTACGGCGTAGAATTCGAGCTCGTAACTTTTCCATTTCTTCTCTGCATCGGTGGTCTTCCGGCTCATATAGTACACCGGATGGAATTTCTGGTCATCAGGATTCTTCTGCATCAGAATTGCTCCATACCCATGCATTGATGCATCAGTGTGCAATTCAGTTTCCCGTTCAGGGCTGTAGATCTGGAGAACTGGAGCATTGATCAGGGCTCTCTTCAATTTGAGAAACGCTTGGGTCTGTTCAAGCCCAAAAGTGAATCGAACATTCTTCTTGGTGAGATCGCTCAGAGGCTTAGCAATCTTGGCGAAGTCCCGGATGAACTTCCGGAAATAACCAGCCAATCCCAAGAAACGTTGCAACTGATTCACAGTCTTTGGTTCCTGAAATTTGATCATATCCTCGGTTTTGCTCGGGGAAGGTGAAATTTTCCCATGTTCAATCACATGACCAAGAAATTCGATCCTCGTTTGAAGGAGTTGGCATTTTTTCCAGTTTATTTCTAAACCAAAACGTGCCGCGACTTTCAGGACTAACCTGAAATTTTCCAAGGCCTCCTCTGGTGTTCGGCCTGTGATAATCCCATCATCCATGAAAAAGATTATCTTCTTCTCCTTGATCAAATCTCGAAATATGTATCTCAAAAAACGAGTGAACACTGCTGGAGCCGTAGACAATCCGAACGGAACTTTGAGGAACTCAAATTGTTCAGTCCGTGTCACAAATGCGGTGTACTTGATGCTGTCCTTAGCAACCTTGACATGATGGAATCCATTCTTCAGGTCAATCGTGATAAAGTACACAGCACCTGCAAGGTCGTCCAAGATGTCCTCCATGAGGGGCATCGGAGTTTGCTCCTTTATCATTCTCTTATTGAGAGGTCGGTAGTTGATACAGACCCTATGTGCTCCTCCTTTTCTTGCGACTACGACCACTGTACTTGACCACTCCGAAGTACTCGGGCGGATCACTTTCTTCGCCAACCATTCTCGAACTTGCTGCTCGATCGCTTTCTCTTCTTGAGGCGACAGTCGGCGGCATTGGCGATGAATTGGAGTCTCATCGGTCACGAGAATTTCCAATTCTACAGGAGCTTCCTCGACAGCCTCCGGATGGTAACCATCTATCATCTCTCGGAGGTCATCGACGTATTCACTTGGAGCATTTTCCAAACATCGATACTTTTCATCATCCTCTATGAGGCCCACAAAACTTGCACCCACTAGTGGCTCAATCTCGATGATGTCTGGTTTCAAAGTTACAACAGCAGCGTCGCGCAAGGGGTCGCCAATGATAACTCGTTTCGGCGAGGCGCTAGTGGCAACCACCGCATACTCTAGCTGATATGCTACCCCATCTATCAAGGTTGGAAGCACAATTGTCCCCTTCGCGCGCGCCGTTCCCCCACCAAACCCGTTGAGGTTATGGGGCCGCTCGGTCATCTTGTACTTGTTAGGCGACCATCCCTTTACTCGTGACAGAAAATCTGCCCGGATGACATTCACATCGGCTCCCGGATCGATATAAGCCTGAACATCGATGCCACCGACGTTAGCCCGAGTATGTCGCCTATCTAGATGTCAATTCTGGTCTTTTTTGTTCGGGTCAGCTGGCTCAGCATCTTCGCCTTCGATCCCAAACACTCCTGGACCGCTACGTGATCCTCCTGTGTTACCTGGCTTTGGCTTATTTCTTTCTGGACAGTCTCTATAGATATGTCCAGGTTTGTGGCACTTAAAGCAAGCGTTGTCTGGAACGTTTTTTCTACATTCCTGGGACAAATGTCCCCGACCTCCACATTTGCGGCAAGTATTTAGCCTGCGCTGCTTCGGATCACTCGGGCCGGAACCACGAGTTTGTGGTTGATTGGGCCGCTAGTTGGGGTTGGGTGCTGGCGCTCCGGATCCAGCCGACGGTCGGCTTGCACTCGGACGCCGTGAACTGAGGAGTTCATCGTACGTGAGCAGAGCGTCTTTAAACTCGCTCCAATTTTTTGCACTGGCCATTGCCTGTTTCATCAGAGGGTCACCACCTAATCCGTTCATTATATAAAAACGGATTTGGTCATCTTGAACATTAGCTGCTTTCCCCAACCTTCTTGCCCGGTTCAGATACTCGATGGCTTTCTCATCCGGTTTCCTAGTCAGCTCCTTCAGCTGCCTATAAGCCACCATCGGATTGGCAGAGCGTTCGAACCAACTAAGCAAATCATGGCTCAGCTGATCCCAAGTTTCATAAGGATCTTGCGAGCGCAGCCATTCGGCTGCTGCGCCTTCTAAGGCAGTTTTCGCCGCGGTGAGCTTCTCATGCTCATCCCATTTACCAACGCGAGCTGCCTGGTTGAAATCGGCAACCCACAAAGAGACCGGCATCTCATCACTCAATCCGGAGTACTTAGCGAGAGCCTTAACCTCCTCGCGGTAAGTAACTCGGCTTTGGCTGGGACGGTCACTCCGCCCACTGTTGGCCGCAAGAGCATTCAGTGCAGCCGTACTCGCCTGAAGCGCTGCCAATATGGCCGCATAATTCAAATCTTGCCCGGTCTGACCTTGGCTTACTGTGCCCATTTGCGGCACGGGATTGGAGATCCCCGGCGGGCAAGTTGAAGTGCTCAGCTGGGTGACCGGTGCCGTATTGGCTAGATCTGACACTGAGCTTGCGTCAGAACGAACCTCATCGTGCCTCTCAAAATGTTGAGAAGACTCCGACGATCTCGGTCCTGCGCAGGTTGACTGTGCGGGCAAAGTCACGGTCTGTGGTAACCGCGCTGAGCCGTCCAGAACGCGGACACTCGAATTCTGACTGAATGCCGCCCGATTTACGGCAAACCGCCCCTGTAGCAGTGCCTCGTTCTGAGCGCGCAAGGCCTCATTCTCCGCGCGCAGACCGGTCATCTGCTCGTTAAGCACACGACTCGATTCAGCGCGACTCGCTTGCGCCGCTGCCAATCGTGCATTAAGGGCTGCTAATTCACGGACCCGTATCTCATTATCCCGCACGCGGGCTTCTTCTAATTCGAGCAACCGGCGCTGCAAAGCTTCTGCCGTGAGAATGGCAGGCTGCCGTACCTCCGCCGGAGCAGAAGCCCTGATCGGCGCTGCATCGCGTGGTGCACGCATACGAGTTGGCGCGCGTGACCGCGAAGCAGACGACTCGTGGCTCAGCCCCGAACCTCCCTGCCGCGGGCTCCTACCTCTCGAGCGTGTATTCATCTCGAGCTATGCGAGCAAAGCCGGTCTACGAGCAGACGAAACGTCGCCGGTATGTATGCTGGACGTGGCCGCTGCTGCCACTTATACTATAGCGGCTGAATCCCGCAGATCGGCGGATGAGAAGTGAGAGAGGCGGATAGGGCGAAAAGACTCGCTGCTGGATGAGCACAGCTGTACACAGCGGCCTGTACGGGGAGCCGCTGAAGGAGTGTCACTGCTATCTCCCTCTCTCTCCCGCGCGCTCTCTCTCTCTTCCGCCCCGCACGTGTGCGTGAACCCCTCTTGCGCTCTCTCTGCTTGTACTCGACTATGTCTTCTTACAAGCAGATGCGCTCAAGGTCCCGCCAGATTTTTACGAGCTTAAAACTTACAAATTTCGGCTTGCGTGCTTGGCGCGCGGCGCAGCGTCCCAGCTGCAAGCGATCGTCGTGGCGTCGCCTCTTGGTCGGTTACGCCAACCTGGAGACTACACAGGGCTGCAGATTGATTGACCGCTGCTCTCGGTGCTGAGTGCTGTGGTACCCAATGCGGCGTCACCCGCGTTGGGCTGTCCTCCAGGACACGACGCTGAGCTGGCCAAGCTCGACGTAGCACCGCTCCGGACGCTTATCCTCACGGCAACGGCCGCGTATAGGATTGCGTCAGCACTTTTCCCCGTGTTCACCAATGACCACTTTTCGTGCAAGCTTGAGATTACAAGCACGTTGCAAGCTCGAAAAAAGCTCTCAAAGTCACAGCGCGAAAGCACAACACTTTCACTTGTTGCGCGTCGCACGCGGCTCGGTCTTTGTCCTTGCTCCTATCCCGGTCGAGCCCCCAAATGTGGGATTTCGGGTCCAGGAATAGGAGCTTGCAAATAAAAAGTCACCTTTTGTAAAGCTTGGTTTATTACGAAACCAACACACACGACAACTCACATTCAAGCTCTCACTAGGGGATGAGATGCGTAAAGCGTACGCTACTTGAAAAGACGGTGAGGATCGCGCGTCGAGTATGTGTTACCAAAAACGTGGCTACACATAGACTGCCTGCCCGGCTGCGGCATAACGGCCGCATGCCCTGCCTGCGCCCTGCGGCCCGCAGCATGATCGCATGCTTGCTGAGTAGCAGAGACGCGAGACGCACATACTCACATACACGCATACGCGCTCACACTCACTCGTACTCCCACAATATGACTATGCATGAATGATGCAAAATTGGTATCAATAGATAATTTTCAAGCGTGCAGGGGATCCTGTCCTAAGAGCGAGCTTCTGATGTCTTCACCATATAGTCAGAATATATTTTGATGGTCCCAGGGAAGCATCCCCTGCACGCTTGTACATTTATTGAATGTAATATCATGGAAAATTACTGGATTGAATTAAATGTTTCTGTATTATATGAATACTGTGTTATGAATAATATTTGAACAAATTGAAATTCATTTGTGAAACTACAAATATTAGTGTGAAGGGTAAAAATATGAAAGTGTCTCACGGTAGCTCTGAGTACTTATTCAGAACTGGTAAACTATATTTCTGAGTATTATCCGGATGGTGTCAGGAATGCAATTTGGGTAAATAGAATTGACCAAGAAATACTAATGTTTCACAGTAATGAATGGCTTCATCAAACTACCTTTGTATTTCAAGATGTGTTCATTCTCGATTGGCAGTAATGATATTTCATGTTATCCAGGATAGCATGGATAACTTATCCTGCGCCTCAAACCTTAGCAGATTGGAATCAATATCCTCTCAGTATCTCAGCACGTTGAAACTGAAGGCTTAATTACTCCAGGAAACGATGAATTTGCTTCCAACTTTGAATGCATGAGAGGATAAGATTCATGATATGTTGACGCTTCTCTTATGTATGCCTCAGAACAATAATTTAACACCTTAAATAGGCAATGAAGCTTGAGTTTGGTAGCATTCAATTCAAATAACTAGTCAACTCTATATTTGAACAACTGAATCACCATTTATGCAATTCAAATTTATGGCACAAGTTATTGTTCAGAATTGATGACTGGCTGGGGAACTGATTGTACTTTGACTCGTTATTGAATTTTCATTGCGCTTCCACCATGGCAAATTCATGAAGTAGTACTTGGTTGGGTACCACATATGTATGGTAATCCAGTAACCAAAAACTCTTTTCATAGAGCCTATGCAATCTCAAAACACTAAATATACAAACTCAAATTACGTGGCAGGCTGCCTTTCAAACTGGCAAGGGTGATGAGAATAAATTACTTTTTCAGGGTGTGATATCGTTCTGAGCTACTTAAACATCAGTAATACTCAGAGTTTGAAATATTCCGTGAAAGTGTTGAGCCTCATGATAGCAGTGTTTTGATTGGAATACCCTAACCTCTCACGAAGGATACACGCGTTTATTGATTGGGTATCATACACGACCATCGCCTCAGTCCATCACATTGGCGATGATCAGAGCCATCCCTGGAACATTAATTCATCACCCGACTTAGAATTACGAGTACTTTATTCGTGTCGACAATTATTGTCGAACTGTCTATAATATTCGCATGCAGCGATGCAGCTTGGTGTACGCGGAGCAGAATGTTTGAGAAAAAAAAAACATCAAATCTGTTGTATCGGCCAGCCTGCCCGCGGGTCCCCCAGAAACAACCAGAAACTTGCATGGCACACGGCACGGCACACGCATATATGCTTAATCTGGACCAGGGGGGATCGACTCCCGTGTTAAACTGTGGTGTGCTAGCCCGTGCTAGCCTTATGGGCGGCTCAGCACAGGGTGTCTGGCGGGCAAACGTTACGCAGGCGCCGCGTCGTTGTGCAGGGGCAGACAGCATGCATAACACAGGTATGCCACGGGCATACTTTATACTTATGCGGCTCCACGCAAAATAAGTAATTCCGATTGATGTATGCCGCGGAACTATTTCTTTCTCTCACCCCTATATTCTTCCACTCCTATACTTGTTGAACAACCAAGTAAATTATTATATTTATGGTTAATCAACAATACTGAAAAAATAAACAATGCGTCACGAATACACGTAACCTCGCAGTCCGGCCTGCGGCATGGGTTTGTTGTGATGCCGTTCCGCCAAAAACCTAAAAAAATGGTAAAATAGAAAATGAAAAAAAAAAAGTAACATTTATAGAAAAAATGAAAATTTAGAGTAGAAAATAGTGATGAAGTTGTAAGTGAGGCGGGAAAGATGGCATCAAGAAAGTGCGCAGTTCCGGGATGCACCTCGCGCGACGGCATTTCAAAATTTATGTTCACGGCTAATGAAACAATCGGCCGAGAGTGGTTGCGAGTTATCAATAATGATGCTGTGCTTGGAGAATTAGGATATGACGAAATTCGTGAGGCTCGTTACAAAGTGTGCTTGTATCATTTCACAAAAACCGACTGGATTCCAAAAGGGAATGGGCGACAACTATTCGAATGGGCAATACCGAGTTTGAATCTCCCACCACCTCGCACAGCAGAAAACGCCACTGTAGCCGGTAATTAATTACTTAATCTAAAACAAATTAAACTTGAAGATTATAGATTTGGAAAAAAATTGTGCTCCGATCCCTGCTGTAGTACGAAATGATATCAGTATTACCTAATCAGTATCCAACCACGATATATAATGATGAACTTCGTGTTGTGCTATGTAATAAAATTTGATTCCGTTTTTATTAGATGATCATATCAGACCTGCAGATCGTGACACTAATCGGCATTATTGCGACTGCAATCAGCCTGCTCGGAGAGTAGTTCTTCAAAGCGGTGTGTAGTATAACTTTATCTCTGCTCTTCTCACTCTCTTTTTCCCGAAATTGTCCAAAAAGTTCCGAAATTTACAAAATCATCAATGGTATGAAAAAAACTCTTGTGAGTCTCAAAAAATGGCTTCCACGTCTTGAAATAGTTTCTTTTGGAACAAATTCTGAGAGGTCTCAACTCTCGATGTCTCATATATATAGGGAGAGTATACTACTGTTGCGATAAGCAAGCGGGTCAAGAAAAGCAGTGCAACTTCTTCCGCATGGAGGGTGTACCAGCAACAGTGGAAGAAGCACAACATGATCTTGAGCCACAGCCATCAACTTCAGCGGCTCATCCAAGTTCAGAGCGAAAAAGACAGTCTGTGGAGAATTCACCCATCAGTGCAAAAATATCTAAACGCTCACAAGATGGAGCGATTCCAGCAACTGAGCAGGAGGGATTGCCCCCCGCGCCCTCTTTTACTGAATTATTCTCCCAGGAAGTGCTCAGGGTGTATGCCAAAAAGAAGCATCTTTCTGCTGAAACATCTGCGTCTCTGGGAGCAGCAATCATAGACTCTGCCGCAAAAAAATATTCATCCCCTTCTCGCTCTACCCCATCTACTCCCACTAACTCTCGCCCGTCTACTCCATCATCAATCTCTACGATCTCTCGACCTTCAACTCCGTCAACTCCCACTACCTCTCGACCTTCTACTCCATCATCAACCTCTACAATCTCTCGACCTTCAACTCCGTCAACTCCTGCTGCCTCTCTGCTAGAAGATACCGAATTTTTGAGGAGAGAAATCAGTTCAAAGTCAAATCAGTTATATAACCAAACGAGGCGGATGCAAAGGTGAAAACGTGCTCATCTAGAGAGTATTGTATCGTAACACTGTAATTCTTTTAATTGGCATAGGTTGCAAGTCGTTCGAGATAAGGATGACCATGCTGTCAAGCTTTATAAAAAGTATGTTGAGCTGTCTCAAGCTGAGAAAACAGTTGTTGACACGATATTGAATAATGAACAAGGTAGTAAGGGAAATCGATATAGCAAAGAGTGCAAACTGTTTTTTTCCTCAATTTTCAAGAGAGGCCCCGCAGCTTACAGGTACTTTTGGGCAAAAGATGTTCTTTTTGACCATATTGAGTGTATATGTGTTATATTTGGATTAAATAATGCAGATATCAATGTGGACTTCTACCATACCCGGGCGAATCTACTCTCAAAGAATTCCTAAAAGAGATAAATGTGGATACAGGAATTCACGGATCTTTGAAAACCCATCTAATAGAGCTTACCAAAGACCTGCCTGATATCGAAAAATATGTTGTCGTGGTGTGGGATGAAATGCACCTTATGCCTCATCTTGATTTTGATGCGACTAAAGACAGAATTATTGGATTTGAAATGTGGGGTTCGGATACGACAAATCGCATTGCTGATGCGGTGCTCGTATTCATCATCCGAGGTGCCAATTCGGGCTGGAAAATGCCGATAGCTTTTGGGTACTGCAAATCGGCAACGAGCTGGCCCCAGTTGATGAAATGCATCAAAGAAATCATTTTTCTCTTAAAAGAAGTCGGGTTGATTCCAATCGCGAGTGTTTGCGATCAAGGAAAGCCGAATCAAAGCGCCATCGACCAGCTCATTGCGGACACACATGCAGAACTTCGGAAGGAGAAAAATTTGGAATATTGTAAGTACACCTGACATCCAGAGCCGAACCATGATGAGTTGTGCGTGAGCATCATACTCTCTTACAGATAACACCTATTACATCCACGGGTTTGAGATCATTCACATTTGGGATATACCTCATGTATTTAAAGGCTTGAGAAACTTATTGTTGACTAAGTGGCTTGAATTGAATTGGGAAGACGGGAAAAGAGAGATCGATCGAGTGTTTCTGAAATGGTTGACACTAAAGATCGCTTTTGAAATTGATGCATACAGACGGGCTATCTGTAGAGTTATGCCTCACCTTACCATCGATGACATCGATGAAAAGAAGATAAGTAAAATGAAGGTAAAGAGTATGGCACATATCTGGAGTGAAAAGACTGGGAAAGGAATCATCGAATTGGCTCTGAATGGAGGTAAAGTTATCTGTCCGGCGTCACCAATTTCATGTTCAGGAAAAATCTGTAATATCGATCGCTTTAGGTGTTATCCAAACTGACGCTGGTGAGAGGAAAATGCCAAATACTGCAGTGCAAGAAGCTGAAGCTATTTTATTCTTTGATGAACTTTTCGATCTATTGAATGGCTCGGCAAAAACGGATGTTTTCAAGGAAATACGTCAGCCCATCAAAGAGGGCAGTTCTCAACTTCAAAAAATTATAGAAGCCAAAAGTAAATTGCATAAAATGCGATTCTGCGTGGTAGATGGAAAAAACAGTTCACCGAGACCAGCCACAAAATCGGAAAGTCCTAGTATCTTCAATTTGCGGTTTAGTCTCGATAGTTTTTTGCTTTTGCGGAAAAAATTGACAAGCATAGGAATTGTTGAACTTACTCAGAGATTTTACAATCAAGATTGTGCGGAAAATATGTTCGGTGAGTTTCGTCAAATCAATGAGAATCCAACTTCCTACCAACTTGGCCCAATATTCAGGACTGCGATGATCAAGAATTTGTCTTCAGAGAGGTCTATCAAGGGAACTAACTGCATGATTGATGGAGGTGAATTTCTAATGTCGCTAGGGAAGCATCAATTACTCCTAAACTCGGTTGACCCAGATGGAAATGTTGATTTGAGCATTCCATCAAATTCAACATGTCAGCCCTTCAGCCCCAAGCACGTCTGTGCGCTAGAATTGAGCTTTCTGTTGAAAGAAATGGCAAATAAGATTAAAAAGTGCCCGACTTGCCTCGAATGCTTGTCCCGCGGGGATATGATTGTTTCATCTCCATCAGTCTATAAAGAAGCTAAGGAGCTAGTTACCACTTTTCTGCCTCGAGTTTTCGGACCAAGACAGTTGATAACAACTAGTATTATAAGAGCCATTTTGAGACAGCTGTTCGATCAAGTCGAACCAAAAACCTGTAACATCGGGAAACACGATAGCATTATCGATTTGTATGTAAAAATTTTGGTTACCGAGTATCTCAAGTCTTCCCTAGATTTCATGAACAGTATCATGTCCGGAAAAACACTTCTAAAAGATGCTAAAGAGCACAATTCTTTTGTGCAAGAGGCCCACGATATTCGACAAAAAATGATTCCCAAAAAGAACCGTCAAGCTACTTCTGAAACTGTCACTGCCAAAAAATTTGTAACTAAAACTACCTATAAGAAATAAGATTTAGAATAAAATTATCGATATCGGACATTTTTCGATTTACTATTCAGTTTTCCACATCTACGCGTCAAAACCGCCATAAATTATCAGAAACTGTTGGAATCCAAACAATTGCATCCTATCATTTCTTTACTTAACCTCAGATTTGAAATACAGGTCCCATTTAAGCATCCTAAATTTATACGTGTATATTTCGTGATTGGCCCAATAAATAATCATGGTATCAGAAGAATCTCGCAGTAAAAATTTGAAGAAACAAATTACAATGAGTTTGGACGAGATTTTGAAAGTAATATTGAGCTTTATATAAGGTATACATTTGCATTGAAGCTAGCTAGACGAGCAGAATCATCGGAAAACCCCATCTACTCTAGTATAGCTTTTGATTGGTGTAACGACTTCAGGTTCCTCGTAGATATACTTAGCAAAGTCATGACTAATGGTTGCAACCATCATTTCTTTGAATTGTTATTAAAAGTCTATTCACATATTGATGATGATTTTTGCAAAGAGTGTAGAAACAGGGTTTACTCCCGTGTATCGAACCAGTATTTTTCAAAAATACTTTTTAAAAGCTTAATTTCAAGAATACTTTTTAAAAGCTTAATGTTATTTCCATCATGCCCATTAATTTTTTTGCCAAATTCGACCTAATTATTTCATGTACAGCTGCGAGCACTGTAAGCTGATGCGATATGCAGTGCGCATTGCTGCCACAGCATGGCCATAGCCATGCACCGGCCGCGCCTGCCGTGCTGCCCCTGCACGCGCCTGACAAGCTTATACCCGCCACACACCCAGCGTCTCTCTCTCCGCCGTCCTGCCTATGCGAGTCGATCCCCCCTGATCTGGACGCAGCCAATTCACAAGCATTGCGCCGCACCGCAGCTGTGCAAACAGGAGGCACTCACGTGAATAAAGTTGAGTGACAGTCGACCTGGATTCCCGAAAGACGTAGTTGCACGAGTACAATTCACAAGCATTGCGCCGCACCGCAGCTGTGCAAACAGGAGGCACTCACATAAATAACGTTGAGTGACAGGTGACCTGGATTGCGAGATGACGCTGCTGCACGAGTACAATTCACAAGCATTGCGCCGCACCGCAGCTGTGCAAACAGGAGGCGTTCACTTGAATAATGTCGAGTTTCAGGTGACCTTGATTGCGAAATGACGCTGTTGCACGAGTACAATTCACAAGCATTGCGCCGTAACGCAGCTGTGCGAACAGGAGGCCTTCACAGGAATAACGTTGAGTGACAGTTGACCTCAATTGCGACATACCTAGACGCAGTCGGACGAATACAATTCACAAGCGTTGCGCCGCAACGCAGCTGTACGAACAGGAGGCAGTCACGTAAATAAAGTTCAGTGGAAGGTGACCTTCATTGCGAAATGACGCAGTTGCACGAGTACAATTCACAAGCATTGCGCCGTAACGCAGCTGTGCAAACAGGAGGCGCTCACGCGAATAAAGTTGAGTGACAGGTGACCTGAAATGCAAAATGACGCAGTTGCACGAGTACAATTCACAAGCATTGCGCCGTAACGCAGCTGTGCAAACGGGAGGCACTCACATAAATAACGTTGAGTGACAGGTTACCTGGATTGCAAGATGACGCAGTTGCACGACTACAATTCACAAGCGTTGCGCCGTAACGCAGCTGTGCGAACAGGAGGCACTCACATAAATAACGTTGAGTGAAAGGTGACCTGGATCGCGACATGACGCAGTTGCACGTGTACAATTCACAAGCGTTGCGCCGCAACGCAGCTGTGCGAACAGGAGGCACTCAAGTGAATGAAGTTGAGTGACAGGTGACCTTGTTTGCGAAATGACGTAGTTGCACGAGTACAATTTACAAGCATTGCGCCGCAACGCAGCTGTGCAAACAGGAGATAGTCACGTAAATAAAGTTGAAAGACAGGTGAACTTGATTGCAAGATGACGCAGTTGTACGACTACAATTTACAAGCATTGCGCCGTAACGCAGCTGTGCGAACAGGAGGCACTCACGTGGATGAAGTTGAGTGACAGGTGACCTGGATTGCCAAAAGACGTAGTTGCACGAGTACAATTCACAAGCATTGCGCCGCACCGCAGCGGTGCAAACAGGAGGCACTCACGCGAATAAAGTTGAAAGACAGGTGACCTGAAATGCGAAATGACGCAGTTGCACGAGTACAATTCACAAGCATTGCGCCGTAACGCAGCTGTGCGAACAAGAGGCACTCACATAAATAACGTTGAGTGACAGGTGACCTGGATTGCGAGATGACGCTGTTGCACGAGTACAATTCACAAGCATTGCGCCGTAACGCAGCTGTGCGAACAGGAGGCACTCACGTGGATGAAGTTGAGTGAAAGGTGACCTGGATTGCCAAATGACGTAGTTGCACGAGTACAATTCACAAGTATTGCGCCGCACCGCAGCTGTGCAAAAAGGAGGCGTTCACATGAATAATGTCGAGTGACAGGTGACCTTGATTGCGAAATGACGCTGCTGCACGAGTACAATCCTTAAGCATTGCGCCGTAACGCAGCTGTGCAAACAGGAGGCACTCGCATAAATAACGGTGAGTGACAGGTGACCTGGGTCGCGACATGACGCAGTTGCACGTGTACAATTCACAAGCGTTGCGCCGCAACGCAGCTGTGCAAACAGGAGGCACTCACATGAATAAGGTTGAGTGACAGGTGACCTGGATTGCCAAAAGACGTAGTTGCACGAGTACAATTCACAAGCATTGCGCCGCACCGCAGCTGTGCAAACAGCAGGCAGTCACGTAAATAAAGTTGAAAGACAGGTGAACTTGATTGCAAGATGACGCAGTTGCACGACTACAATTCACAAGCGTTGCGCCGCAACGCAGCTGTGCGAACAGGAGGCACTCAAGTGAATGAAGTTGAGTGACAGGTGACCTTGTTTGCGAAATGACGTAGTTGCACGAGTACAATTTACAAGCATTGCGCCGCACCGCAGCTGTGCAAACAGGAGGCGTTCACTTGAATAATGTCGAGTTTCAGGTGACCTTGATTGCGAAATGACGCTGTTGCACGAGTACAATTCACAAGCATTGCGCCGTAACGCAGCTGTGCGAACAGGAGGCCTTCACAGGAATAACGTTGAGTGACAGTTGACCTCAATTGCGACATACCTAGACGCAGTCGGACGAATACAATTCACAAGCGTTGCGCCGCAACGCAGCTGTACGAACAGGAGGCAGTCACGTAAATAAAGTTCAGTGGAAGGTGACCTTCATTGCGAAATGACGCAGTTGCACGAGTACAATTCACAAGCATTGCGCCGTAACGCAGCTGTGCAAACAGGAGGCGCTCACGCGAATAAAGTTGAGTGACAGGTGACCTGAAATGCAAAATGACGCAGTTGCACGAGTACAATTCACAAGCATTGCGCCGTAACGCAGCTGTGCAAACGGGAGGCACTCACATAAATAACGTTGAGTGACAGGTGACCTGGATTGCAAGATGACGCAGTTGCACGACTACAATTCACAAGCGTTGCGCCGTAACGCAGCTGTGCGAACCGGAGGCACTCACATAAATAACGTTGAGTGAAAGGTGACCTGGATCGCGACATGACGCAGTTGCACGTGTACAATTCACAAGCGTTGCGCCGCAACGCAGCTGTGCGAACAGGAGGCACTCAAGTGAATGAAGTTGAGTGACAGGTGACCTTGTTTGCGAAATGACGTAGTTGCACGAGTACAATTTACAAGCATTGCGCCGCAACGCAGCTGTGCAAACAGGAGATAGTCACGTAAATAAAGTTGAAAGACAGGTGAACTTGATTGCAAGATGACGCAGTTGTACGACTACAATTTACAAGCATTGCGCCGTAACGCAGCTGTGCGAACAGGAGGCACTCACGTGGATGAAGTTGAGTGACAGGTGACCTGGATTGCCAAAAGACGTAGTTGCACGAGTACAATTCACAAGCATTGCGCCGCACCGCAGCGGTGCAAACAGGAGGCACTCACGCGAATAAAGTTGAAAGACAGGTGACCTGAAATGCGAAATGACGCAGTTGCACGAGTACAATTCACAAGCATTGCGCCGTAACGCAGCTGTGCGAACAAGAGGCACTCACATAAATAACGTTGAGTGACAGGTGACCTGGATTGCGAGATGACGCTGTTGCACGAGTACAATTCACAAGCATTGCGCCGTAACGCATCTGTGCGAACAGGAGGCACTCACGTGGATGAAGTTGAGTGAAAGGTGACCTGGATTGCCAAATGACGTAGTTGCACGAGTACAATTCACAAGTATTGCGCCGCACCGCAGCTCTGCAAACAGGAGGCGTTCACATGAATAATGTCGAGTGACAGGTGACCTTGATTGCGAAATGACGCTGCTGCACGAGTACAATCCTTAAGCATTGCGCCGTAACGCAGCTGTGCAAACAGGAGGCACTCGCATAAATAACGGTGAGTGACAGGTGACCTGGGTCGCGACATGACGCAGTTGCACGTGTACAATTCACAAGCGTTGCGCCGCAACGCAGCTGTGCAAACAGGAGGCACTCACGTGAATAAGGTTGAGTGACAGGTGACCTGGATTGCCAAAAGACGTAGTTGCACGAGTACAATTCACAAGCATTGCGCCGCACCGCAGCTGTGCAAACAGGAGGCGTTCACATGAATAATGTCGAGTGACAGGTGACCTTGATTGCGAAATGACGCTGCTGCACGAGTACAATTCACAAGCATTGCGCCGCAACACAGCTGTGCAAACAGGAGGCACTCACGTGAATAAAGTTGAGTGACAGTCGACCTGGATTCCCGAAAGACGTAGTTGCACGAGTACAATTCACAAGCATTGCGCCGCACCGCAGCTGTGCGAACAGGAGGCACTCAAGTGAATGAAGTTGAGTGACAGGTGACCTTGTTTGCGAAATGACGTAGTTGCACGAGTACAATTTACAAGCATTGCGCCGCAACGCAGCTGTGCAAACAGGAGATAGTCACGTAAATGAAGTTGAAAGACAGGTGAACTTGATTGCAAGATGACGCAGTTGCACGACTACAATTCACAAGCGTTGCGCCGTAACGCAGCTGTGCGAACAGGAGGCACTCACATAAATAACGTTGAGTGAAAGGTGACCTGGATCGTGATGTGACGCAGTTGCACGTGTACAATTCACAAGCGTTGCGCCGCAACGCAGCTGTGCAAACAGGAGGCACTCACGTGAATAAGGTTGAGTGACAGGTGACCTGGATTGCCAAAAGACGTAGTTCCACGAGTACAATTCACAAGCATTGTGCCGCAACGCAGCTGTGCAAACAGGAGATAGTCACGTAAATAAAGTTGAAAGACAGGTGAACTTGATTGCAAGATGACGCAGTTGCACGACTACAATTCACAAGCGTTGCGCCGCAACGCAGCTGTGCAAACAGGAGGCACTCACGTGAATAAGGTTGAGTGACAGGTGACCTGGATTGCCAAAAGACGTAGTTGCACGAGTACAATTCACAAGCATTGCGCCGCACCGCAGCTGTGCAAACAGCAGGCAGTCACGTAAATAAAGTTGAAAGACAGGTGAACTTGATTGCAAGATGACGCAGTTGCACGACTACAATTCACAAGCGTTGCGCCGTAACGCAGCTGTGCGAACAGGAGGCACTCACATAAATAACGTTGAGTGAAAGGTGACCTGGATCGCGACATGACGCAGTTGCACGTGTACAATTCACAAGCGTTGCGCCGCAACGCAGCTGTGCTAACAGGAGGCACTCAAGTGAATGAAGTTGAGTGACAGGTGACCTTGTTTGCGAAATGACGTAGTTGCACGAGTACAATTTACAAGCATTGCGCCGCACCGCAGCTGTGCAAACAGGAGGCGTTCACTTGAATAATGTCGAGTTTCAGGTGACCTTGATTGCGAAATGACGCTGTTGCACGAGTACAATTCACAAGCATTGCGCCGTAACGCAGCTGTGCGAACAGGAGGCCTTCACAGGAATAACGTTGAGTGACAGTTGACCTCAATTGCGACATACCTAGACGCAGTCGGACGAGTACAATTCACAAGCGTTGCGCCGCAACGCAGCTGTACGAACAGGAGGCAGTCACGTAAATAAAGTTGAGTGGAAGGTGACCTTCATTGCGAAATGACGCAGTTGCACGAGTACAATTCACAAGCATTGCGCCGTAACGCAGCTGTGCAAACAGGAGGCGCTCACGCGAATAAAGTTGAGTGACAGGTGACCTGAAATGCAAAATGACGCAGTTGCACGAGTACAATTCACAAGCATTGCGCCGTAACGCAGCTGTGCAAACGGGAGGCACTCACATAAATAACGTTGAGTGACAGGTGACCTGGATTGCAAGATGACGCAGTTGCACGACTACAATTCACAAGCGTTGCGCCGTAACGCAGCTGTGCGAACAGGAGGCACTCACATAAATAACGTTGAGTGAAAGGTGACCTGGATCGCGACATGACGCAGTTGCACGTGTACAATTCACAAGCGTTGCGCCGCAACGCAGCTGTGCGAACAGGAGGCACTCAAGTGAATGAAGTTGAGTGACAGGTGACCTTGTTTGCGAAATGACGTAGTTGCACGAGTACAATTTACAAGCATTGCGCCGCAACGCAGCTGTGCAAACAGGAGATAGTCACGTAAATAAAGTTGAAAGACAGGTGAACTTGATTGCAAGATGACGCAGTTGTACGACTACAATTTACAAGCATTGCGCCGTAACGCAGCTGTGCGAACAGGAGGCACTCACGTGGATGAAGTTGAGTGACAGGTGACCTGGATTGCCAAAAGACGTAGTTGCACGAGTACAATTCACAAGCATTGCGCCGCACCGCAGCGGTGCAAACAGGAGGCACTCACGCGAATAAAGTTGAAAGACAGGTGACCTGAAATGCGAAATGACGCAGTTGCACGAGTACAATTCACAAGCATTGCGCCGTAACGCAGCTGTGCGAACAAGAGGCACTCACATAAATAACGTTGAGTGACAGGTGACCTGGATTGCGAGATGACGCTGTTGCACGAGTACAATTCACAAGCATTGCGCCGTAACGCAGCTGTGCGAACAGGAGGCACTCACGTGGATGAAGTTGAGTGAAAGGTGACCTGGATTGCCAAATGACGTAGTTGCACGAGTACAATTCACAAGCATTGCGCCGCACCGCAGCTGTGCAAACAGGAGGCGTTCACATGAATAATGTCGAGTGACAGGTGACCTTGATTGCGAAATGACGCTGCTGCACGAGTACAATTCACAAGCATTGCGCCGCAACACAGCTGTGCAAACAGGAGGCACTCACGTGAATAAAGTTGAGTGACAGTCGACCTGGATTCCCGAAAGACGTAGTTGCACGAGTACAATCCACAAGCATTGCGCCGCACCGCAGCTGTGCGAACAGGAGGCACTCACATAAATAACGTTGAGTGACAGGTGACCTGGATTGCGAGATGACGCTGCTGCACGAGTACAATTCACAAGCATTGCGCCGTAACGCAGCTGTGCAAATAGGAGGCACTCACGTGAATAAGGTTGAGTGACAGGTGACCTGGATTGCAACATGACGCAGTTGCACGAATACAATTCACAAGCGTTGCGCCGCACCGCAGCTGTGCAAACAGGAGGCGTTCACATGAATAATGTCGAGTGACAGGTGACCTTGATTGCGAAATGACGCAGTTGCACGAGTACAATCCACAAGCATTGCGCCGTAACGCAGCTGTGCGAACAGGAGGCACTCACATAAATAACGTTGAGTTTGAGGTGACCTGGATCGCGACATGACGCAGTTGCACGTGTACAATTCACAAGCGTTGCGCCACAACGCAGCTGTGCAAACAGGAGGCACTCACGTGAATAAAGTTGAGTGACAGGTGACCTGGATTGCCAAAAGACGTAGTTGCACGAGTATAATTCACAAGCATTGCGCCGCACCACAGCTGTGCAAACAGGAGGCGTTCACATGAATAATGTCGAGTGACAGGTGACCTTGATTGCAAAATGACGCTGCTGCACGAGTACAATTTACAAGCGTTGCGCCGCAACGCAGCTGTGCAAACAGGAGGCACTCACGTTAATAAAGTTGAGTGAC
This sequence comes from Eretmocerus hayati, assembly GCA_029851415.1. Classification (NCBI taxonomy): domain Eukaryota; kingdom Metazoa; phylum Arthropoda; class Insecta; order Hymenoptera; family Aphelinidae; genus Eretmocerus; species Eretmocerus hayati. The sequence goes on from CM056743.1 coordinate 109,211,278, forward strand.
AGGTGACCTGGATTGCCAAAAGACGTAGTTGCACGAGTACAATTCACAAACATTGCGCCGCACCGCAGCTGTGCAAACAGGAGGCGTTCACATGAATAATGTCGAGTGACAGGTGACCTTGATTGCGAAATGACGCTGCTGCACGGGTACAATTTACAAGCGTTGCGCCGCACCGCAGCTGTGCAAACAGGAGGCAATCACATAAATAATGTCTAGTGACAGGTGACCTTGATTGCGAAATGACGCAGTTGCACGAGTACAATTCACAAGCATTGCGCCGTAACGCAGCTGTGCGAACAGGAGGCACTGAGATAAATAAATAACGTTGAGTGAAAGGTGACCTGGATCGTGATGTGACGCAGTTGCACGTGTACAATTCACAAGCGTTGCTCCGCAACGCAGCTGTGCAAACAGGAGGCACTCACGTGAATAAGGTTGAGTGACAGGTGACCTGGATTGCCAAAAGACGTAGTTCCACGAGTACAATTCACAAGCATTGTGCCGCAACGCAGCTGTGCAAACTGGAGGCACTCACATAAATAACGTTGAGTGAAAGGTGATCTGGATCGTGATGTGACGCAGTTGCACGTGTACAATCCACAAGCGTTGCGCCGCAACGCAGCTGTGCAAACAGGAGGCACTCACGTGAATAAGGTTGAGTGACAGGTGACCTGGATTGCCAAAAGACGTAGTTGCACGAGTACAATTCACAAGCATTGCGCCGCACCGCAGCTGTGCAAACAGGAGGCAGTCACGTAAATAAAGTTGAAAGACAGGTGAACTTGATTGCAAGATGACGCAGTTGCACGACTACAATTCACAAGCATTGCGCCGTAACGCAGCTGTGCGAACAGGAGGCACTCACGTGAATAAAGTTGAGTGACAGGTGACCTGGATTGCCAAAAGACGTAGTTGCACGAGTACCACTCACAAGCATTGCGCCGCACCGCAGCTGTGCAAACAGGAGGCGTTCACTTGAATAATGTCGAGTTTCAGGTGACCTTGATTGCGAAATGACGCTGTTGCACGAGTACAATTCACAAGCATTGCGCCGTAACGCGGCTGTGCGAACAGGAGGCCTTCACAGGAATAACGTTGAGTGACAGTTGACCTCAATTGCGACATACCTAGACGCAGTCGGACGAGTACAATTCACAAGCGTTGCGCCGCAACGCAGCTGTACGAACAGGAGGCAGTCACGTAAATAAAGTTGAGTCACAGGTGACCTGAAATGCAAAATGACGCAGTTGCACGAGTACAATTCACAAGCATTGCGCCGTAACGCAGCTGTGCAAACGGGAGGCACTCACATAAATAACGTTGAGTGACAGGTGACCTGGATTGCAAGATGACGCAGTTGCACGACTACAATTCACAAGCGTTGCGCCGTAACGCAGCTGTGCGAACAGGAGGCACTCACATAAATAACGTTGAGTGAAAGGTGACCTGGATCAAGACATGACGCAGTTGCACGTGTACAATTCACAAGCGTTGCGCCGCAACGCAGCTGTGCGAACAGGAGGCACTCACGTGAATGAAGTTGAGTGACAGGTGACCTTGTTTGCGAAATGACGTAGTTGCACGAGTACAATTTACAAGCATTGCGCCGCAACGCAGCTGTGCAAACAGGAGGCAGTCACGTAAATAAAGTTGAAAGACAGGTGAACTTGATTGCAAGATGATGCAGTTGTACGACTACAATTTACAAGCATTGCGCCGTAACGCAGCTGTGCGAACAGGAGGCACTCACGTGGATGAAGTTGAGTGACAGGTGACCTGGATTGCCAAAAGACGTAGTTGCACGAGTACAATTCACAAGCATTGCGCCGCACCGCAGCGGTGCAAACAGGAGGCACTCACGCGAATAAAGTTGAAAGACAGGTGACCTGAAATGCGAAATGACGCAGTTGCACGAGTACAATTCACAAGCATTGCGCCGTAACGCAGCTGTGCGAACAAGAGGCACTCACATAAATAACGTTGAGTGACAGGTGACCTGGATTGCGAGATGACGCTGTTGCACGAGTACAATTCACAAGCATTGCGCCGTAACGCAGCTGTGCGAACAGGAGGCACTCACGTGGATGAAGTTGAGTGAAAGGTGACCTGGATTGCCAAAAGACGTAGTTGCACGAGTACAATTCACAAGTATTGCGCCGCACCGCAGCTGTGCTAACAGGAGGCGTTCACTTGAATAATGTCGAGTGACAGGTGACCTTGATTGCGAAATGACGCTGTTGCACGAGTACAATTCATAAGCATTGCGCCGTAACGCAGCTGTGCAAACAGGAGGCACTCACATAAATAACGTTGAGTGAAAGGTGACCTGGATCGCGACATGACTCAGTTGCACGTGGACAATTCACAAGCATTGCGCCGTAACGCAGCTGTGCGAACAGGAGGCACTCACGTGAATAAAGTTGAGTGACGGGTGACTTGGATTGCCAAAAGACGTAGTTCCACGAGTACAATTCACAAGCATTGCGCCGCAACGCAGCTGTGCAAACAGGAGGCAGTCACGTAAATGATGTTTGAAAGACAGGTGACCTTGATTGCGAAATGACGCTGCTGCACGAGTACAATTCACAAGCATTGCGCCGTAACGCAGCTGTGCAAACAGGAGGCGTTCACATGAATAATGTCGAGTGACAGGTGACCTTGATTGCGAAATGACGCAGTTGCACGAGTACAATTCACAAGCATTGCGCCGTAACGCAGCTGTGCGAACAGGAGGCACTCCCATAAATAACGTTGAGTGAAAGGTGACCTGGATCGTGATGTGACGCAGTTGCACGTGTACAATTCACAAGCGTTGCGCCGCAATGCAGCTGTGCAAACAGGAGGCACTCACGTGAATAAGGTTGAGTGACAGGTGACCTGGATTGCCAAAAGACGTAGTTGCACGAGTGCATTCACAAGCATTGCGCCGCACCGCAGCTGTGCAAACAGGAGGCAGTCACGTAAATAAAGTTGAAAGACAGGTGAACTTGATTGCAAGATGACATAGTTGCACGACTACAATTCACAAGCATTGCGCCGTAACGCAGCTGTGCGAACAGGAGGCACTCACGTGAATAAAGTTGAGTGACAGGTGACCTGGATTGCCAAAAGACGTAGTTGCACGAGTACAATTCACAAGCGTTGCGCCGCACCGCAGCTGTGCAAACAGGAGGCGTTCACTTGAATAATGTCGAGTGACAGGTGACCTTGATTGCGAAATGACGCTGTTGCACGAGTACAATTCACAAGCATTGCGCCGTAACGCAGCTGTGCGAACAGGAGGCACTCACATAAATAACGTTGAGTGAAAGGTGACCTGGATCGCGACATGACGCAGTTGCACGTGTACAATTCACAAGCGTTGCGCCGCAACGCAGCTGTGCAAACAGGAGGCACTCACGTGAATAAAGTTGAGTGACAGGTGACCTGGATTGCCGAAAGACGTTGTTGCACGAGTATAATTCACAAGCATTGCGCCGCACTGCGGCTGTGCAAACAGGAGGCAGTCACGTAATTGAAGTTGAAAGACAGGTGACCTTGATTGCGAAATGACGCTGCTGCACGAGTACAATTCACAAGCACTGCGCCGTAACGCAGCTGTCCAAACAGGAAGCACTCACGTAATAACGTTGAGTGACAGGTGACCTGGATTGCAACATGACGCAGTTGCACGAATACAATTCACAAGCGTTGCGACGCACCGCAGCTGTGCAAACAGGAGGCGTTCACATGAATAATGTCGAGTGACAGGTGACCTTGATTGCGAAATGACGCAGTTGCACGAGTACAATTCACAAGCATTGCGCCGTAACGCAGCTGTGCGAACAGGAGGCACTCACATAAATAACGTTGAGTGAAAGGTGACCTGGATCGCGACATGACGCAGTAGCACGTGTACAATTCGTAAGCGTTGCGCCACAACGCAGCTGTGCGAACAGGAGGCACTCACGTGAATAAGGTTGAGTGACAGGTGACCTGGATTGCCAAAAGACGTAGTTGCACGAGTACAATTCACAAGCATTGCGCCGGACCACAGCTGTGCAAACAGGAGGCGTTCACATGAATAATGTCGAGTGACAGGTGACCTTGATTGCGAGATGACGCTGCTGCACGAGTACAATTCCCCACCATTGCGCCGTAACGAGGCTGTCCAAACAGGAGGCACTCACGTGAATAAATTTGAATGACAGGTGACCTGGATTGCCAAAAGACGTAGTTGCACGAGTACAATTCACAAGCATTGCGCCGCACCGCAGCTGTGCAAACAGGAGGCGTTCACTTGAATAATGTCGAGTGACAGGTGACCTTGATTGCGAAATGACTCTGTTGCACGAGTAAAATTCACAAACATTGCGCCGTAACGCAGCTGTGCGAACAGGAGGCACTCACATAAATAACGTTGAGTGAAAGGTGACCTGGATCGCGACATGACGCAGTTGCACGAATACAATTCACAAGCGTTGCGACGCACCGCAGCTGTGCAAACAGGAGGCGTTCACGTGAATAATGTCAAGTGACAGGTGACCTTGATTGCGAAATGACGCAGTTGCACGAGTACATTTCACAAGCATTGCGCCGTAACGCAGCTGTGCGAACAGGAGGCGTTCACATGAATAATGTCGAGTGACAGGTGACCTTGATTGCGAGATGACGCTGCTGCACGAGTACAATTCACAAGCATTGCGCCGTAACGCAGCTGTCCAAACAGGAAGCACTCACATAAATAACGTTGAAAGACAGGTGAACTTGATTGCAAGATGACGCAGTTGCACGACTACAATTCACAAGCATTGCGCCGTAACGCAGCTGTGCGAACAGGAGGCACTCACGTGAATAAATTTGAATGACAGGTGACCTGGATTGCCAAAAGACGTAGTTGCACGAGTACAATTCACAAGCATTGCGCCGCACCGCAGCTGTGCAAACAGGAGGCGTTCACTTGAATAATGTCGAGTGACAGGTGACCTTGATTGCGAAATGACTCTGTTGCACGAGTAAAATTCACAAGCATTGCGCCGTAACGCAGCTGTGCGAACAGGAGGCACTCACATAAATAACGTTGAGTGAAAGGTGACCTGGATCGCGACATGACGCAGTTGCACGTGTACAATTCACAAGCGTTGCGCCGCAACGCAGCTGTGCAAACAGGAGGCACTCACGTGAATGAAGTTGAGTGACAGGTGACCTGGATTGCCAAAAGACGTCGTTGCACGAGTACAATTCACAAGCATTGCGCCGCACCGCAGCTGTGCAAACAGGAGGCGTTCACATGAATAATGTCGAGTGACAGGTGACCTTGATCACGAAATGACGCTGCTGCACGAGTACAATTCACAAGCATTGCGCCGTAACGCAGCTGTGCGAACAGGAGGCGTTCACATGAATAATGTCGAGTGACAGGTGACCTTGATTGCGAGATGACGCTGCTGCACGAGTACCATTCACAAGCATTGCGCCGTAACGCAGCTGTCCAAACAGGAAGCACTCACATAAATAACGTTGAGTGACAGGTGACCTTGATTGCGAAATGACGCAGTTGCACGAGTACAATTCACAAGCATTGCGCCGTAACGCAGCTGTGCGAACAGGAGGCACTCACATAAATAACGTTGAGTGAAAGGTGACCTGGATCGCGACATGACGCAGTTGCACGTGTACAATTCACAAGCGTTGCGCCACAACGCAGCTGTGCAAACAGGAGGCGTTCACATGAATAATGTCGAGTGACAGGTGACCTTGATTGCGAAATGACGCTGCTGCACGAGTACAATTCACAAGCCTTGCGCCGTAACGCGGCTGTCCAAACAGGAGGCAATCGCATAAATAACGTTGAGTGACAGGTGACCTGGATCGCGACATGACAAAGTTGCACGTGTACAATTCACAAGCGTTGCGCCGCAACGCAGCTGTGCAAACAGGAGGCACTCACATAAATAACGTTGAGTGACCGGTGACCTTGATTGCGAAATGACGCTGCTGCACGAGTACAATTCACAAGCCTTGCGCCGTAACGCAGCTGTCCAAACAGGAGGCACTCGCATAAATAACGTTGAGTGACAGGTGACCTGGATCGCGACATGACGCAGTTGCACGTGTACAATTCACAAGCGTTGCGCCGCAACGCAGCTGTGCAAACAGGAGGCACTCACATAAATAACGTTGAGTGACCGGTGACCTTGATTGCGAAATGACGCTGCTGCACGAGTACAATTCACAAGCATTGCGCCGTAACGCAGCTGTCCAAACTGGAGGCACTCGCATAAGCAACGTTGAGTGACAGGTGACCTGGATCGCGACATGACGCAGTTGCACGTGTACAATTCACAAGCGTTGCGCCGCAACGCAGCGTTGCAAACAGGAGGCACTCACATAAATAACGTTGAGTGACAGGTGACCTCGATTGCGAAATGACGCTGCTGCACGAGTACAATTCACAAGCGTTGCGCCGTATCGCAGCTGTCCAAACAGGAGGCACTCGCATGAATAACGTTGAGTGAAAGAAGACCTGGATCGCGACATGACGCAGTTGCACGTGTACAATTCACAAGCGTTGCGCCGCAACGCAGCTGTGCAAACCGGAGGCACTCACGTGAATAGAGTTGAGTGACAGGTGACCTGGATTGCCAAGAGACGTAGTTGCACGAGTACAATTCACAAGCATTGCTCCGCACCGCAGCTGTGCAAACAGGAGGCGTTCACATGAATAATGTCGAGTGACAGGTGACCTTGATTGCGAAATGACGCTGCTCCACGAGTACAATTTACAAGCGTTGCGCCGCAACGCAGCTGTGCAAACAGCAGGCACCCACATAAATAACGTTGAGTGAAAGGTGACCTGGATCGTGACATGACGCAGTTTTACGTGTACAATTCATAAGCGTTGCGCCGCAACGCAGCTGTGCAAACAGGAGGCACTCACGTGAATAAGGTTGAGTGACAGGTGACCTGGATTGCCAAAAGACGTAGTTGAACGAGTACAATTCACAAACATTGCGCCGCACCGCAGCTGTGCAAACAGGAGGCAGTCACGTAAATGAAGTTGAAAGACAGGTGAACTTGATTGCAAGATGACGCAGTTGCACGACTACAATTCACAAGCATTGCGCCGTAACGCAGCTGTGCGAACAGGAGGCACTCACGTGAATGAAGTTGAGTGACAGGTGACCTGGTTTGCGAAATGACGTAGTTGCACGAGTACAATTTACAAGCATTGCGCCGCAACGCAGCTGTGCAAACAGGAGGCGGTCACGTAAATAAAGTTGAAAGACAGGTGAACTTGATTGCGAGATGACGCAGTTGCACGACTACAATTCACAAGCATTGCGCCGTAACGCAGCTGTGCGAACAGGAGGCACTCACGTGGATGAAGTTGAGTGACAGGTGACCTGGATTGCCAAAAGACGTAATTGCACGAGTACAATTCACAAGCATTGCGCCGCACCGCAGCGGTGCAAACAGGAGGCACTCACTTGAATAAAGTTGAGTGACAGGTGACATCAAATGCGAAATGACGCAGTTGCACGAGTACAATTCACAAGCATTGCGCCGTAACGCAGCTGTGCAAACAAGAGGCACTCACATAAATAACGTTGAGTGACAGGTGACCTGGATTGCGAGATGACGCAGTTGCACGACTACAATTCACAAGCGTTGCGCCGCACCGCAGCTGTGCAAACAGGAGACGTTCACATGAATAATGTCGAGTGACAGCCGACCTGGATTGCCAAAAGACGCAGTTGCACGAGGACAATTCACAAGCATTGCGCCGTAACGCAGCTGTGCGAACAGGAGGCACTCACATAAATAACGTTGAGTGAAAGGTGACCTGGATCGCGACATGACGCAGTTGCACGTGTACAATTCACAAGCATTGCGCCGCACCGCAGCTGTGCAAACAGGAGAAGTTCACATGAATAATGTCGGGTGACAGGTGACCTTGATTGCCAAAAGACATCGTTGCACGAGTACAATTCACAAGCATTGCGCCGCACCGCAGCTGTGCAAACAGGAGGGGTTCACATGAATAAAGTTGAGTGAAAGGTGACCTGGATTGCCGAAAGACGTAGTTGTTTGAGTACAATTCACAAGCATTGCGCCGTAACGCAGCTGTGCAAGCAGGAGGCACTCGCATAAATAACGTTGAGTGACAGGTGACCTGGATCGCGACATGACGCAGTTGCACGTGTACAATTCACAAGCGTTGCGCCGCAACGCAGCTGTGCAAACGGGAGGCACTCACGTGAATAAAGTTGTCGACAGGTGACCTGGATTGCCAAAAGACGTAGTTGCACGAGTACAATTCACAAGCATTGCGCCGCAACGCAGCTGTGCAAACAGGAGGCAGTCACGTAAATGAATCTGAAAGACAGGTGACCTTGATTGCGAAATGACGCTGCTGCACGAGTAAATTCACAAGCATTGCGCCGTAACGCATCTGTCCAAACAGGAAGCACTCACATAAATAACGTTGAGTGACAGGTGACCTGGATTGCAACATGACGCAGTTGCACAAATACAATTCACAAGCGTTGCGCGACACCGCAGCTGTGCAAACAGGAGGCGTTTACATGAATAAAGTTGAGTGAAAGGTGACCTTGATTGCCAAAAGACATAGTTGCACGAGTACAATTCACAAGCATTGCGCCGCACCGCAGCTGTGCAAACAGGAGGGGTTCACATGAATAAAGTTGAGTGAAAGGTGACCTGGATTGCCGAAAGACGTAGTTGCTTGAGTACAATTCACAAGCATTGCGCCGTAACGCAGCTGTGCAAGCAGGAGGCACTCGCATAAATAACGTTGAGTGACAGGTGACCTTGATTGCGAAATGACGCAGTTGCACGAGTACAATTCACAAGCATTGTGCCGTAACGCAGTTGTGCGAACAGGAGGCGTTCACATGAATAATGTCGGGTGACAGGTGACCTTGATTGCCAAAAGACGTAGTTGCACGAGTACAATTCACAAGCATTGCGCCGCACCGCAGCTGTTTAAACAGGAGGCGTTCACATGAATAAAGTTGAGTGACAGGTGACCTGGATTGCCAAAAGACGTTGTTGCACGAGTACAATTCACAAGCATTGCACCGTAACGCAGCTGTGCAAACAGGAGGCACTCGCATAAATAACGTTGAGTGACAGGTGACCTGGATCGCGACATGACGCAGTTGCACGTGTACAATTCACAAGCGTTGCGACGCAACGCAGCTGTGCAAACAGGAGGCACTCACGTGAATAAAGTTGAGTGACAGATGACCTGGATTGCCAAAAGACGTAGTTGCACGAGTACAATTCAGAAGCATTGCGCCGCACCGCAGCTGTGCAAACAGGAGGCGTTCACATGAATAATGTCGAGTGACAGTTGACCTGGATTGCCAAAAGACGTAGTTGCACGAGTACAATTCACAAGCATTGCGCCGCACCGCAGCTGTGCAAACAGGAGGCGTTCACATGAATAATGTCGAGTGACAGATGACCTTGATTGCGAAATGACGCTGCTGCACGAGTACAATTCACAAGCGTTGCGCCGCAACGCAGCTGTGCAAACAGGAGGCACTCACATAAATAACGTTGAGTGGAAGGTGACCTGGATCGTGACATGACGCAGTTGCACGTGTACAATTCACAAGCGTTGCGCCGCAACACAGCTGTGCAAACAGGAGGCACTCACACGAATAAGATCGAGTGACAGGTGACCTGGATTGCCAAGAGACGTAGTTGCACGAGTACAATTCACAAGCATTTCGCCGTAACGCAGCTGTGCGAACAGGAGACACTCGCATAAATAACGTTGAATGACGGGTGACCTGGATCGCGACATGACGCAGTTGCACGTGCACAATTCACAAGCGTTGCGCCGCAACGCAGCTATGCAAACAGGAGGCACTCACGTGAATGAAGTTGAGTGACAGGTGACCTTGATTGCGGAATGACGCTGCTGCACGAGTACAATTCACAAGCATTGCGCCGTAACGCAGCTGTGCAAACAGGAGGCACTTACGTGAATAATGTCGAGTGACAGATGACCTTGATTGCGAAATGACGCTGCTGCACGAGTACAATTCACAAGCGTTGCGCCGCAACGCAGCTGTGCAAACAGGAGACACTCGCATAAATAACGTTGAATGACAGGTGACCTGGATCGCGACATGACGCAGTTGCACGTGCACAATTCACAAGCGTTGCGCCGCAACGCAGCTATGCAAACAGGAGGCACTCACGTGAATGAAGTTGAGTGACAGGTGACCTTGATTGCGGAATGACGCTGCTGCACGAGTACAATTCACAAGCATTGCGCCGTAACGCAGCTGTGCAAACAGGAGGCACTTACGTGAATAAAGTTGAGTGACAGGTGACCTGGATTGCCAAAAGACGTAGTTGCACGAGTACAATTCACAAGCATTGCGCCGCAACGCAGCTGTGCAAACAGGAGGCAGTCACGTAAATGAGGTTGAAAGACAGGTGACCTTGATTGCGGAATGACGCTGCTGCACGAGTACAATTCACAAGCATTGCGCCGTAACGCAGCTGTGCAAACAGGAGGCACTTACGTGAATAAAGTTGAGTGACAGGTGACCTGGATTGCGAAATGACGCAGTTGCACGAGTACAATTCACAAGCATTGCGCCGTAACGCAGCTGTGCGAACAGGAGGCACTCACATAAATAACGTTGAGTGAAAGGTGACCTGGATCGCGACATGACGCAGTTGCACGTGTACAATTCACAAGCGTTGTGCCACAACGCAGCTGTGCGAACAGGAGGCACTCACGTGAATAAAGTTGAGTGACAGCTGACCTGGATTGCCAAAAGACGTAGTTGCACGAGTACAATTCACAAGCATTGTGCCGCACCGCAGCTGTGCAAACAGGAGGCGTTCACATGAATAATGTCGAGTGACAGGTGACCTTGATTGCGAAATGACGCTGCTGCACGAGTACAATTCACAAGCATTGCGCCGTAACGCAGCTGTCCAAACAGGAGGCACTCGCATAAATAACGTTGAGTGACAGGTGTCCTGGATCGCGACATGACGCAGTTGCACGTGTACAATTCACAAGCGTTGCGCCGCAACGCAGCTGTGCAAACAGGAGGTACTCACATGAATAACGTTGAGTGAAAGGTGACCTGGATCATGACATGACGCAGTTGCACGTGTACAATTCACAAGCGTTGCGCCGCAACGCAGCTGTGCAAACAGGAGGCACTCACGTGAATAAGATTGAGTGACAGGTGACCTGGATTGCCAAGAGACGTAGTTGCACGAGTACAATTCACAAGCATTGCGCCGTAACGCAGCTGTGCAAACAGGAGGCACTCGCATGAATAACGTTGAGTGACAGGTGACTTGGATCGCGACATGACGCAGTTGCACGTGTACAATTCACAAGCGTTGCGCCGCAACGCAGCTGTGCAAACAGGAGGCACTCACGTGAATAAAGTTGAGTGACAGTTGACCTGGATTGCCAAAAGACGTAGTTGCACGAGTACAATTCACAAGCATTGCGCCGCACCGCAGCTGTGCAAACAGGAGGCGTTCACATGAATAATGTCGAGTGACAGATGACCTTGATTGCGAAATGACGCAGTTGCACGAGTACAATTCACAAGCATTGTGCCGTAACGCAGTTGTGCGAACAGGAGGCACTCACGTGAATAAAGTTGAGTGACAGCTGACCTGGATTGCCAAAAGACGTAGTTGCACGAGTACAATTCACAAGCATTGTGCCGCACCGCAGCTGTGCAAACAGGAGGCGTTCACATGAATAATGTCGAGTGACAGGTGACCTTGATTGCGAAATGACGCTGCTGCACGAGTACAATTCACAAGCATTGCGCCGTAACGCAGCTGTCCAAACAGGAGGCACTCGCATAAATAACGTTGAGTGACAGGTGTCCTGGATCGCGACATGACGCAGTTGCACGTGTACAATTCACAAGCGTTGCGCCGCAACGCAGCTGTGCAAACAGGAGGTACTCACATGAATAACGTTGAGTGAAAGGTGACCTGGATCATGACATGACGCAGTTGCACGTGTACAATTCACGAGCGTTGCGCCGCAACGCAGCTGTGCAAACAGGAGGCACTCACGTGAATAAGATTGAGTGACAGGTGACCTGGATTGCCAAGAGACGTAGTTGCACGAGTACAATTCACAAGCATTGCGCCGTAACGCAGCTGTGCAAACAGGAGGCACTCGCATGAATAACGTTGAGTGACAGGTGACTTGGATCGCGACATGACGCAGTTGCACGTGTACAATTCACAAGCGTTGCGCCGCAACGCAGCTGTGCAAACAGGAGGCACTCACGTGAATAAAGTTGAGTGACAGTTGACCTGGATTGCCAAAAGACGTAGTTGCACGAGTACAATTCACAAGCATTGCGCCGCACCGCAGCTGTGCAAACAGGAGGCGTTCACATGAATAATGTCGAGTGACAGATGACCTTGATTGCGAAATGACGCAGTTGCACGAGTACAATTCACAAGCATTGTGCCGTAACGCAGTTGTGCGAACAGGAGGCGTTCACATGAATAATGTCGGGTGACAGGTGACCTTGATTGCCAAAAGACGTAGTTGCACGAGTACAATTCACAAGCATTGCGCCGCACCGCAGCTGTTTAAACAGGAGGCGTTCACATGAATAAAGTTGAGTGACAGGTGACCTGGATTGCCAAAAGACGTTGTTGCACGAGTACGATTCACAAGCATTGCGCCGTAACGCAGCTGTGCAAATAGGAGGCACTCGCATAAATAACGTTGAGTGACAGGTGACCTGGATCGCGACATGACGCAGTTGCACGTGTACAATTCAAAAGCGTTGCGCCGCAACGCAGCTGTGCAAACAGGAGGCACTCACGTGAATGAGATTGAGTGACAGGTGACCTGGATTGCCAAGAGACGTAGTTGCACGAGTACAATTCACAAGCATTGCGCCGTAACGCAGCTGTGCAAACAGGAGGCACTCGCATAAATAACGTTGAGTGACAGGTGACTTGGATCGCGACATGACGCAGTTGCACGTGTACAATTCACAAGCGTTGCGCCGCAACGCAGCTGTGCAAACAGGAGGCACTCACGTGAATAAAGTTGAGTGACAGTTGACCTGGATTGCCAAAAGACGTAGTTGCACAAATACAATTCACAAGCGTTGCGCGACACCGCAGCTGTGCAAACAGGAGGCGTTTACATGAATAATGTCGAGTGACAGGTGACCTTGATTGCGAAATGACGCAGTTGCACGAGTACAATTCACAAGCATTGTGCCGTAACGCAGTTGTGCGAACAGGAGGCGTTCACATGAATAATGTCGGGTGACAGGTGACCTTGATTGCCAAAAGACGTAGTTGCACGAGTACAATTCACAAGCATTGCGCCGCACCGCAGCTGTTAAAACAGGAGGCGTTCACATGAATAAAGTTGAGTGACAGGTGACCTGGATTGCCAAAAGACGTTGTTGCACGAGTACAATTCACAAGCATTGCGCCGTAACGCAGCTGTGCAAACAGGAGGCACTCGCATAAATAACGTTGAGTGACAGGTGACCTGGATCGCGACATGACGCAGTTGCACGTGTACAATTCACAAGCGTTGCGCCGCAACGCAGCTGTGCAAACAGGAGGCACTCACGTGAATAAAGTTGAGTGACAGATGACCTGGATTGCCAAAAGACGTAGTTGCACGAGTACAATTCAGAAGCATTGCGCCGCACCGCAGCTGTGCAAACAGGAGGCGTTCACATGAATAATGTCGAGTGACAGGTGACCTTGATTGCGAAATGACGCTGCTGCACGAGTACAATTCACAAGCGTTGCGCCGCAACGCAGCTGTGCAAACAGGAGGCACTCACGTGAATAAGGTTGAGTGACAGGTGACCTGGATTGCCAAGAGACGTAGTTGCATGAGTACAATTCACAAGCATTGCGCCGCACCGCAGCTGTGCAAACAGGCGGCGTTCACATGAATAATGTCGAGTGACAGGTGACCTTGATTGCGAAATGACGCTGCTGCACGAGTACAATTCACAAGCATTGCGCCGTAACGCAGCTGTCCAAACAGGAAGCACTCACATAAATAACGTTGAGTGGAAGGTGACCTGGATCGTGACATGACGCAGTTGCACGTGTACAATTCACAAGCGTTGCGCCGCAACACAGCTGTGCAAACAGGAGGCACTCACGTGAATAAGATCGAGTGACAGGTGACCTGGATTGCCAAGAGACGTAGTTGCACGAGTACAATTCACAAGCATTGCGCCGTAACGCAGCTGTGCGAACAGGAGGCGTTCACATGAATAATGTCGAGTGACAGGTGACCTTGATTGCGAAATGACGCTGCTGCACGAGTACAATTCACAAGCGTTGCGCCGCAACGCAGCTGTGCAAACAGGAGGCACTCACGTGAATAAGGTTGAGTGACAGGTGACCTGGATTGCCAAGAGACGTAGTTGCATGAGTACAATTCACAAGCATTGCGCCGCACCGCAGCTGTGCAAACAGGCGGCGTTCACATGAATAATGTCGAGTGACAGGTGACCTGGATTGCAACATGACGCAGTTGCACGAATACAATTCACAAGCGTTGCGCCGCACCGCAGCTGTGCAAACAGGAGGCGTTCACATGAATAATGTCGAGTGACAGGTGACCTTGATTGCGAAATGACGCAGTTGCACGAGTACAATTCACAAGCATTGCGCCGTAACGCAGCTGTGCGAACAGGAGGCACTCACATAAATAACGTTGAGTGAAAGGTGACCTGGATCGCAACATGACGCAGTTGCACGTGTACTATTCACAAGCGTTGTGCCACAACGCAGCTGTGCGAACAGGAGGCACTCACGTGAATAAAGTTGAGTGACAGCTGACCTGGGTTGCCAAAAGACGTAGTTGCACGAGTACAATTCACAAGCATTGCGCCGCACCGCAGCTGTGCAAACAGGCGGCGTTCACATGAATGATGTCGAGTGACAGATGACCTTGATTGCGAAATGACGCTGCTGCACGAGTACAATTCACAAGCGTTGCGCCGCAACGCAGCTGTGCAAACAGGAGGCACTCACATAAATAACGTTGAGTGGAAGGTGACCTGGATCGTGACATGACGCAGTTGCACGTGTACAATTCACAAGCGTTGCGCCGCAACACAGCTGTGCAAACAGGAGGCACTCACGTGAATAAGATCGAGTGACAGGTGACCTGGATTGCCAAGAGACGTAGTTGCACGAGTACAATTCACAAGCATTTCGCCGTAACGCAGCTGTGCGAACAGGAGACACTCGCATAAATAACGTTGAATGACAGGTGACCTGGATCGCGACATGACGCAGTTGCACGTGCACAATTCACAAGCGTTGCGCCGCAACGCAGCTATGCAAACAGGAGGCACTCACGTGAATGAAGTTGAGTGACAGGTGACCTTGATTGCGGAATGACGCTGCTGCACGAGTACAATTCACAAGCATTGCGCCGTAACGCAGCTGTGCAAACAGGAGGCACTATCGTGAATAAAGTTGAGTGACAGGTGACCTGGATTGCCAAAAGACGTAGTTGCACGAGTACAATTCACAAGCATTGCGCCGCAACGCAGCTGTGCAAACAGGAGGCAGTCACGTAAATGAGGTTGAAAGACAGGTGACCTTGATTGCGGAATGACGCTGCTGCACGAGTACAATTCACAAGCATTGCGCCGTAACGCAGCTGTGCAAACAGGAGGCACTTACATGAATAAAGTTGAGTGACAGGTGACCTGGATTGCGAAATGACGCAGTTGCACGAGTACAATTCACAAGCATTGCGCCGTAACGCAGCTGTGCGAACAGGAGGCACTCACATAAATAACGTTGAGTGAAAGGTGACCTGGATCGCGACATGACGCAGTTGCACGTGTACAATTCACAAGCGTTGTGCCACAACGCAGCTGTGCGAACAGGAGGCACTCACGTGAATAAAGTTGAGTGACAGCTGACCTGGATTGCCAAAAGACGTAGTTGCACGAGTACAATTCACAAGCATTGTGCCGCACCGCAGCTGTGCAAACAGGAGGCGTTCACATGAATAATGTCGAGTGACAGGTGACCTTGATTGCGAAATGACGCTGCTGCACGAGTACAATTCACAAGCATTGCGCCGTAACGCAGCTGTCCAAACAGGAGGCACTCGCATAAATAACGTTGAGTGACAGGTGTCCTGGATCGCGACATGACGCAGTTGCACGTGTACAATTCACAAGCGTTGCGCCGCAACGCAGCTGTGCAAACAGGAGGTACTCACATGAATAACGTTGAGTGAAAGGTGACCTGGATCATGACATGACGCAGTTGCACGTGTACAATTCACAAGCGTTGCGCCGCAACGCAGCTGTGCAAACAGGAGGCACTCACGTGAATAAGATTGAGTGACAGGTGACCTGGATTGCCAAGAGACGTAGTTGCACGAGTACAATTCACAAGCATTGCGCCGTAACGCAGCTGTGCAAACAGGAGGCACTCGCATGAATAACGTTGAGTGACAGGTGACTTGGATCGCGACATGACGCAGTTGCACGTGTACAATTCACAAGCGTTGCGCCGCAACGCAGCTGTGCAAACAGGAGGCACTCACGTGAATAAAGTTGAGTGACAGTTGACCTGGATTGCCAAAAGACGTAGTTGCACGAGTACAATTCACAAGCATTGCGCCGCTCCGCAGCTGTGCAAACAGGAGGCGTTCACATGAATAATGTCGAGTGACAGATGACCTTGATTGCGAAATGACGCAGTTGCACGAGTACAAATCACAAGCATTGTGCCGTAACGCAGTTGTGCGAACAGGAGGCACTCACGTGAATAAAGTTGAGTGACAGCTGACCTGGATTGCCAAAAGACGTAGTTGCACGAGTACAATTCACAAGCATTGTGCCGCACCGCAGCTGTGCAAACAGGAGGCGTTCACATGAATAATGTCGAGTGACAGGTGACCTTGATTGCGAAATGACGCTGCTGCACGAGTACAATTCACAAGCCTTGCGCCGTAACGCAGCTGTCCAAACAGGAGGCACTCGCATAAATAACGTTGAGTGACAGGTGTCCTGGATCGCGACATGACGCAGTTGCACGTGTACAATTCACAAGCGTTGCGCCGCAACGCAGCTGTGCAAACAGGAGGTACTCACATGAATAACGTTGAGTGAAAGGTGACCTGGATCATGACATGACGCAGTTGCACGTGTACAATTCACAAGCGTTGCGCCGCAACGCAGCTGTGCAAACAGGAGGCACTCACGTGAATAAGATTGAGTGACAGGTGACCTGGATTGCCAAGAGACGTAGTTGCACGAGTACAATTCACAAGCATTGCGCCGTAACGCAGCTGTGCAAACAGGAGGCACTCGCATGAATAACGTTGAGTGACAGGTGACTTGGATCGCGACATGACGCAGTTGCACGTGTACAATTCACAAGCGTTGCGCCGCAACGCAGCTGTGCAAACAGGAGGCACTCACGTGAATAAAGTTGAGTGACAGTTGACCTGGATTGCCAAAAGACGTAGTTGCACGAGTACAATTCACAAGCATTGCGCCGCACCGCAGCTGTGCAAACAGGAGGCGTTTACATGAATAATGTCGAGTGACAGATGACCTTGATTGCGAAATGACGCAGTTGCACGAGTACAATTCACAAGCATTGTGCCGTAACGCAGTTGTGCGAACAGGAGGCGTTCACATGAATAATGTCGGGTGACAGGTGACCTTGATTGCCAAAAGACGTAGTTGCACGAGTACAATTCACAAGCATTGCGCCGCACCGCAGCTGTTTAAACAGGAGGCGTTCACATGAATAAAGTTGAGTGACAGGTGACCTGGATTGCCAAAAGACGTTGTTGCACGAGTACGATTCACAAGCATTGCGCCGTAACGCAGCTGTGCAAATAGGAGGCACTCGCATAAATAACGTTGAGTGACAGGTGACCTGGATCGCGACATGACGCAGTTGCACGTGTACAATTCAAAAGCGTTGCGCCGCAACGCAGCTGTGCAAACAGGAGGCACTCACGTGAATAAGATTGAGTGACAGGTGACCTGGATTGCCAAGAGACGTAGTTGCACGAGTACAATTCACAAGCATTGCGCCGTAACGCAGCTGTGCAAACAGGAGGCACTCGCATAAATAACGTTGAGTGACAGGTGACTTGGATCGCGACATGACGCAGTTGCACGTGTACAATTCACAAGCGTTGCGCCGCAACGCAGCTGTGCAAACAGGAGGCACTCACGTGAATAAAGTTGAGTGACAGTTGACCTGGATTGCCAAAAGACGTAGTTGCACAAATACAATTCACAAGCGTTGCGCGACACCGCAGCTGTGCAAACAGGAGGCGTTTACATGAATAATGTCGAGTGACAGGTGACCTTGATTGCGAAATGACGCAGTTGCACGAGTACAATTCACAAGCATTGTGCCGTAACGCAGTTGTGCGAACAGGAGGCGTTCACATGAATAATGTCGGGTGACAGGTGACCTTGATTGCCAAAAGACGTAGTTGCACGAGTACAATTCACAAGCATTGCGCCGCACCGCAGCTGTTAAAACAGGAGGCGTTCACATGAATAAAGTTGAGTGACAGGTGACCTGGATTGCCAAAAGACGTTGTTGCACGAGTACAATTCACAAGCATTGCGCCGTAACGCAGCTGTGCAAACAGGAGGCACTCGCATAAATAACGTTGAGTGACAGGTGACCTGGATCGCGACATGACGCAGTTGCACGTGTACAATTCACAAGCGTTGCGCCGCAACGCAGCTGTGCAAACAGGAGGCACTCACGTGAATAAAGTTGAGTGACAGATGACCTGGATTGCCAAAAGACGTAGTTGCACGAGTACAATTCAGAAGCATTGCGCCGCACCGCAGCTGTGCAAACAGGAGGCGTTCACATGAATAATGTCGAGTGACAGGTGACCTTGATTGCGAAATGACGCTGCTGCACGAGTACAATTCACAAGCGTTGCGCCGCAACGCAGCTGTGCAAACAGGAGGCACTCACGTGAATAAGGTTGAGTGACAGGTGACCTGGATTGCCAAGAGACGTAGTTGCATGAGTACAATTCACAAGCATTGCGCCGCACCGCAGCTGTGTAAACAGGCGGCGTTCACATGAATAATGTCGAGTGACAGGTGACCTTGATTGCGAAATGACGCTGCTGCACGAGTACAATTCACAAGCATTGCGCCGTAACGCAGCTGTCCAAACAGGAAGCACTCACATAAATAACGTTGAGTGACAGGTGACCTGGATTGCAACATGACGCAGTTGCACGAATACAATTCACAAGCGTTGCGCCGCACCGCAGCTGTGCAAACAGGAGGCGTTCACATGAATAATGTCGAGTGACAGGTGACCTTGATTGCGAAATGACGCAGTTGCACGAGTACAATTCACAAGCATTGCGCCGTAACGCAGCTGTGCGAACAGGAGGCACTCACATGAATAACGTTGAGTGAAAGGTGACCTGGATCGCAACATGACGCAGTTGCACGTGTACTATTCACAAGCGTTGTGCCACAACGCAGCTGTGCGAACAGGAGGCACTCACGTGAATAAAGTTGAGTGACAGCTGACCTGGGTTGCCAAAAGACGTAGTTGCACGAGTACAATTCACAAGCATTGTGCCGCACCGCAGCTGTGCAAACAGGAGGCGTTCACATGAATAATGTCGAGTGATAGGTGACCTTGTTTGCGAAATGACGCTGCTGCACGAGTACAATTCACAAGCATTGCGCCGTAACGCAGCTGTCCAAACAGGAAGCACTCACATAAATAACGTTGAGTGACAGGTGACCTTGATTGCGAAATGACGCAGTTGCACGAGTACAATTCACAAGCATTGCGCCGTAACGCAGCTGTGCGAACAGGAGGCACTCACATAAATAACGTTGAGTGAAAGGTGACCTGGATCGCGACATGACGCAGTTGCACGTGTACAATTCACAAGCGTTGCGCCACAACGCAGCTGTGCAAACAGGAGGCGTTCACATGAATACTGTCGAGTGACAGGTGACCTTGATTGCGAAATGACGCTGCTGCACGAGTACAATTCACAAGCCTTGCGCCGTAACGCAGCTGTCCAAACAGGAGGCAATCGCATAAATAACGTTGAGTGACAGGTGACCTGGATCGCGACATGACAAAGTTGCACGTGTACAATTCACAAGCGTTGCGCCGCAACGCAGCTGTGCAAACAGGAGGCACTCACATAAATAACGTTGAGTGACCGGTGACCTTGATTGCGAAATGACGCTGCTGCACGAGTACAATTCACAAGCCTTGCGCCGTAACGCAGCTGTCCAAACAGGAGGCACTCGCATAAATAACGTTGAGTGACAGGTGACCTGGATCGCGACATGACGCAGTTGCACGTGTACAATTCACAAGCGTTGCGCCGCAACGCAGCTGTGCAAACAGGAGGCACTCACATAAATAACGTTGAGTGACAGGTGACCTCGATTGCGAAATGACGCTGCTGCACGAGTACAATTCACAAGCGTTGCGCCGTATCGCAGCTGTCCAAACAGGAGGCACTCGCATGAATAACGTTGAGTGAAAGAAGACCTGGATCGCGACATGACGCAGTTGCACGTGTACAATTCACAAGCGTTGCGCCGAAACGCAGCTGTGCAAACCGGAGGCACTCACGTGAATAGAGTTGAGTGACAGGTGACCTGGATTGCCAAGAGACGTAGTTGCACGAGTACAATTCACAAGCATTGCTCCGCACCGCAGCTGTGCAAACAGGAGGCGTTCACATGAATAATGTCGAGTGACAGGTGACCTTGATTGCGAAATGACGCTGCTCCACGAGTACAATTCACAAGCGTTGCGCCGCAACGCAGCTGTGCAAACAGCAGGCACCCACATAAATAACGTTGAGTGAAAGGTGACCTGGATCGTGACATGACGCAGTTTTACGTGTACAATTCATAAGCGTTGCGCCGCAACGCAGCTGTGCAAACAGGAGGCACTCACGTGAATAAGGTTGAGTGACAGGTGACCTGGATTGCCAAAAGACGTAGTTGAACGAGTACAATTCACAAACATTGCGCCGCACCGCAGCTGTGCAAACAGGAGGCAGTCACGTAAATGAAGTTGAAAGACAGGTGAACTTGATTGCAAGATGACGCAGTTGCACGACTACAATTCACAAGCATTGCGCCGTAACGCAGCTGTGCGAACAGGAGGCACTCACGTGAATGAAGTTGAGTGACAGGTGACCTGGTTTGCGAAATGACGTAGTTGCACGAGTACAATTTACAAGCATTGCGCCGCAACGCAGCTGTGCAAACAGGAGGCGGTCACGTAAATAAAGTTGAAAGACAGGTAAACTTGATTGCGAGATGACGCAGTTGTACGTTTACAATTCACAAGCATTGCGCCGTAACGCAGCTGTGCGAACAGGAGGCACTCACGTGGATGAAGTTGAGTGACAGGTGACCTGGATTGCCAAAAGACGTAATTGCACGAGTACAATTCACAAGCATTGCGCCGCACCGCAGCGGTGCAAACAGGAGGCACTCACTTGAATAAAGTTGAGTGACAGGTGACCTGAAATGCGAAATGACGCAGTTGCACGAGTACAATTCACAAGCATTGCGCCGTAACGCAGCTGTGCAAACAAGAGGCACTCACATAAATAACGTTGAGTGACAGGTGACCTGGATTGCGAGATGACGCAGTTGCACGACTACAATTCACAAGCGTTGCGCCGCACCGCAGCTGTGCAAACAGGAGACGTTCACATGAATAATGTCGAGTGACAGCCGACCTGGATTGCCAAAAGACGTAGTTGCACGAGGACAATTCACAAGCATTGCGCCGTAACGCAGCTGTGCGAACAGGAGGCACTCACATAAATAACGTTGAGTGAAAGGTGACCTGGATCGCGACATGACGCAGTTGCACGTGTACAATTCACAAGCATTGCGCCGCACCGCAGCTGTGCAAACAGGAGAAGTTCACATGAATAATGTCGGGTGACAGGTGACCTTGATTGCCAAAAGACATAGTTGCACGAGTACAATTCACAAGCATTGCGCCGCACCGCAGCTGTGCAAACAGGAGGGGTTCACATGAATAAAGTTGAGTGAAAGGTGACCTGGATTGCCGAAAGACGTAGTTGCTTGAGTACAATTCACAAGCATTGCGCCGTAACGCAGCTGTGCAAGCAGGAGGCACTCGCATAAATAACGTTGAGTGACAGGTGACCTGGATCGCGACATGACGCAGTTGCACGTGTACAATTCACAAGCGTTGCGCCGCAACGCAGCTGTGCAAACAGGAGGCACTCACGTGAATAAAGTTGGGTGACAGGTGACCTGGATTGCCAAAAGACGTAGTTGCACGAGTACAATTCACAAGCATTGCGCCGCAACGCAGCTGTGCAAACAGGAGGCAGTCACGTAAATGAATCTGAAAGACAGGTGACCTTGATTGCGAAATGACGCTGCTGCACGAGTAAATTCACAAGCATTGCGCCGTAACGCATCTGTCCAAACAGGAAGCACTCACATAAATAACGTTGAGTGATAGGTGACCTGGATTGCAACATGACGCAGTTGCACAAATACAATTCACAAGCGTTGCGCGACACCGCAGCTGTGCAAACAGGAGGCGTTTACATGAATAAAGTTGAGTGAAAGGTGACCTTGATTGCCAAAAGACATAGTTGCACGAGTACAATTCACAAGCATTGCGCCGCACCGCAGCTGTGCAAACAGGAGGGGTTCACATGAATAAAGTTGAGTGAAAGGTGACCTGGATTGCCGAAAGACGTAGTTGCTTGAGTACAATTCACAAGCATTGCGCCGTAACGCAGCTGTGCAAGCAGGAGGCACTCGCATAAATAACGTTTAGTGACAGGTGACCTTGATTGCGAAATGACGCAGTTGCACGAGTACAATTCACAAGCGTTGCGACGCAACGCAGCTGTGCAAACAGGAGGCACTCACGTGAATAAAGTTGAGTGACAGATGACCTGGATTGCCAAAAGACGTAGTTGCTTGAGTACAATTCACAAGCATTGCGCCGTAACGCAGCTGTGCAAGCAGGAGGCACTCGCATAAATAACGTTGAGTGACAGGTGACCTTGATTGCGAAATGACGCAGTTGCACGAGTACAATTCACAAGCGTTGCGACGCAACGCAGCTGTGCAAACAGGAGGCACTCACGTGAATAAAGTTGAGTGACAGATGACCTGGATTGCCAAAAGACGTAGTTGCACGAGTACAATTCACAAGCATTGCACCGTAACGCAGCTGTGCAAACAGGAGGCACTCGCATAAATAACGTTGAGTGACAGGTGACCTGGATCGCGACATGACGCAGTTGCACGTGTACAATTCACAAGCGTTGCGACGCAACGCAGCTGTGCAAACAGGAGGCACTCACGTGAATAAAGTTGAGTGACAGATGACCTGGATTGCCAAAAGACGTAGTTGCACGAGTACAATTCAGAAGCATTGCGCCGCACCGCAGCTGTGCAAACAGGAGGCGTTCACATGAATAATGTCGAGTGACAGTTGACCTGGATTGCCAAAAGACGTAGTTGCACGAGTACAATTCACAAGCATTGCGCCGCACCGCAGCTGTGCAAACAGGAGGCGTTCACATGAATAATGTCCAGTGACAGATGACCTTGATTGCGAAATGACGCTGCTGCACGAGTACAATTCACAAGCGTTGCGCCGCAACGCAGCTGTGCAAACAGGAGGCACTCACATAAATAACGTTGAGTGGAAGGTGACCTGGATCGTGACATGACGCAGTTGCACGTGTACAATTCACAAGCGTTGCGCCACAACGCAGCTGTGCGAACAGGAGGCACTCACGTGAATAAAGTTGAGTGACAGCTGACCTGGATTGCCAAAAGACGTAGTTGCACGAGTACAATTCACAAGCATTGTGCCGCACCGCAGCTGTGCAAACAGGAGGCGTTCACATGAATAATGTCGAGTGACAGGTGACCTTGATTGCGAAATGACGCTGCTGCACGAGTACAATTCACAAGCATTGCGCCGTAACGCAGCTGTCCAAACAGGAGGCACTCGCATAAATAACGTTGAGTGACAGGTGTCCTGGATCGCGACATGACGCAGTTGCACGTGTACAATTCACAAGCGTTGCGCCGCAACGCAGCTGTGCAAACAGGAGGTACTCACATGAATAACGTTGAGTGAAAGGTGACCTGGATCATGACATGACGCAGTTGCACGTGTACAATTCACAAGCGTTGCGCCGCAACGCAGCTGTGCAAACAGGAGGCACTCACGTGAATAAGATTGAGTGACAGGTGACCTGGATTGCCAAGAGACGTAGTTGCACGAGTACAATTCACAAGCATTGCGCCGTAACGCAGCTGTGCAAACAGGAGGCACTCGCATGAATAACGTTGAGTGACAGGTGACTTGGATCGCGACATGACGCAGTTGCACGTGTACAATTCACAAGCGTTGCGCCGCAACGCAGCTGTGCAAACAGGAGGCACTCACGTGAATAAAGTTGAGTGACAGTTGACCTGGATTGCCAAAAGACGTAGTTGCACGAGTACAATTCACAAGCATTGCGCCGCACCGCAGCTGTGCAAACAGGAGGCGTTCACATGAATAATGTCGAGTGACAGAAGACCTTGATTGCGAAATGACGCAGTTGCACGAGTACAATTCACAAGCATTGTGCCGTATTGCAGTTGTGCGAACAGGAGGCGTTCACATGAATAATGTCGGGTGACAGGTGACCTTGATTGCCAAAAGACGTAATTGCACGAGTACAATTCACAAGCATTGCGCCGCACCGCAGCTGTTTAAACAGGAGGCGTTCACATGAATAAAGTTGAGTGACAGGTGACCTGGATTGCCAAAAGACGTTGTTGCACGAGTACGATTCACAAGCATTGCGCCGTAACGCAGCTGTGCAAATAGGAGGCACTCGCATAAATAACGTTGAGTGACAGGTGACCTGGATCGCGACATGACGCAGTTGCACGTGTACAATTCAAAAGCGTTGCGCCGCAACGCAGCTGTGCAAACAGGAGGCACTCACGTGAATAAGATTGAGTGACAGGTGACCTGGATTGCCAAGAGACGTAGTTGCACGAGTACAATTCACAAGCATTGCGCCGTAACGCAGCTGTGCAAACAGGAGGCACTCGCATAAATAACGTTGAGTGACAGGTGACTTGGATCGCGACATGACGCAGTTGCACGTGTACAATTCACAAGCGTTGCGCCGCAACGCAGCTGTGCAAACAGGAGGCACTCACGTGAATAAAGTTGAGTGACAGTTGACCTGGATTGCCAAAAGACGTAGTTGCACAAATACAATTCACAAGCGTTGCGCGACACCGCAGCTGTGCAAACAGGAGGCGTTTACATGAATAATTTCGAGTGACAGGTGACCTTGATTGCGAAATGACGCAGTTGCACGAGTACAATTCACAAGCATTGTGCCGTAACGCAGTTGTGCGAACAGGAGGCGTTCACATGAATAATGTCGGGTGACAGGTGACCTTGATTGCCAAAAGACGTAGTTGCACGAGTACAATTCACAAGCATTGCGCCGCACCGCAGCTGTTTAAACAGGAGGCGTTCACATGAATAAAGTTGAGTGACAGGTGACCTGGATTGCCAAAAGACGTTGTTGCACGAGTAAAATTCACAAGCATTGCGCCGTAACGCAGCTGTGCAAACAGGAGGCACTCGCATAAATAACGTTGAGTGACAGGTGACCTGGATCGCGACATGACGCAGTTGCACGTGTACAATTCACAAGCGTTGCGCCGCAACGCAGCTGTGCAAACAGGAGGCACTCACGTGAATAAAGTTGAGTGACAGATGACCTGGATTGCCAAAAGACGTAGTTGCACGAGTACAATTCAGAAGCATTGCGCCGCACCGCAGCTGTGCAAACAGGAGGCGTTCACATGAATAATGTCGAGTGACAGGTGACCTTGATTGCGAAATGACGCTGCTGCACGAGTACAATTCACAAGCGTTGCGCCGCAACGCAGCTGTGCAAACAGGAGGCACTCACGTGAATAAGGTTGAGTGACAGGTGACCTGGATTGCCAAGAGACGTAGTTGCATGAGTAAAATTCACAAGCATTGCGCCGCACCGCAGCTGTGCAAACAGGCGGCGTTCACATGAATAATGTCGAGTGACAGGTGACCTTGATTGCGAAATGACGCTGCTGCACGAGTACAATTCACAAGCATTGCGCCGTAACGCAGCTGTCCAAACAGGAAGCACTCACATAAATAACGTTGAGTGACAGGTGACCTGGATTGCAACATGACGCAGTTGCACGAATACAATTCACAAGCGTTGCGCCGCACCGCAGCTGTGCAAACAGGAGGCGTTCACATGAATAATGTCGAGTGACAGGTGACCTTGATTGCGAAATGACGCAGTTGCACGAGTACAATTCACAAGCATTGCGCCGTAACGCAGCTGTGCGAACAGGAGGCACTCACATAAATAACGTTGAGTGAAAGGTGACCTGGATCGCGACATGACGCAGTTGCACGTGTACAATTCACAAGCGTTGTGCCACAACGCAGCTGTGCGAACAGGAGGCACTCACGTGAATAAAGTTGAGTGACAGCTGACCTGGGTTGCCAAAAGACGTAGTTGCACGAGTACAATTCACAAGCATTGTGCCGCACCGCAGCTGTGCAAACAGGAGGCGTTCACATGAATAATGTCGAGTGACAGGTGACCTTGTTTGCGAAATGACGCTGCTGCTAGAGTACAATTCACAAGCATTGCGCCGTAACGCAGCTGTCCAAACAGGAGGCACTCGCATAAATAACGTTGAAAGACAGGTGTCCTGGATCGCGAAATGACGCTGCTGCACGAGTACAATTCACAAGCGTTGCGCCGCAACGCAGCTGTGCAAACAGGAGGCACTCACATAAATAACGTTGAGTGAAAGGTGACCTGGATCGTGACATGACGCAGTTGCACGTGTACAATTCACAAGCGTTGCGCCGCAACGCAGCTGTGCAAACAGGAGGCACTCACGTGAATAAGATCGAGTAACAGGTGACCTGGATTGCCAAGAGACGTAGTTGCACGAGTACAATTCACAAGCATTTCGCCGTAACGCAGCTGTGCGAACAGGAGGCACTCGCATAAATAACGTTGAATGACAGGTGACCTGGATCGCGACATGACGCAGTTGCACGTGCACAATTCACAAGCGTTGCGCCGCAACGCAGCTGTGCAAACAGGAGGCACTCACGTGAATGAAGTTGAGTGAAAGGTGACCTGGATCGTGACATGACGCAGTTGCACGTGTACAATTCACAAGCGTTGCGCCGCAACGCAGCTGTGCAAACAGGAGGCACTCACGTGAATAAGATCGAGTGACAGGTGACCTGGATTGCCAAGAGACGTAGTTGCACGAGTACAATTCACAAGCGTTGCGCCGTATCGCAGCTGTCCAAACAGGAGGCACTCGCATGAATAACGTTGAGTGAGAGAAGACCTGGATCGCGACATGACGCAGTTGCACGTGTACAATTCACAAGCGTTGCGCCGCAACGCAGCTGTGCAAACCGGAGGCACTCACGTGAATAGAGTTGAGTGACAGGTGACCTGGATTGCCAAGAGACGTAGTTGCACGAGTACAATTCACAAGCATTGCTCCGCACCGCAGCTGTGCAAACAGGAGGCGTTCACATGAATAATGTCGAGTGACAGGTGACCTTGATTGCGAAATGACGCTGCTCCACGAGTACAATTCACAAGCGTTGCGCCGCAACGCAGCTGTGCAAACAGCAGGCACCCACATAAATAACGTTGAGTGAAAGGAGACCTGGATCGTGACATGACGCAGTTTTACGTGTACAATTCTTAAGCGTTGCGCCGCAACGCAGCTGTGCAAACAGGAGGCACTGACGTGAATAAGGTTGAGTGACAGGTGACCTGGATTGCCAAAAGACGTAGTTGAACGAGTACAATTCACAAACATTGCGCCGCACCGCAGCTGTGCAAACAGGAGGCAGTCACGTAAATGAAGTTGAAAGACAGGTGAACTTGATTGCAAGATGACGCAGTTGCACGACTACAATTCACAAGCATTGCGCCGTAACGCAGCTGTGCGAACAGGAGGCACTCACGTGAATGAAGTTGAGTGACAGGTGACCTGGTTTGCGAAATGACGTAGTTGCACGAGTACAATTTACAAGCATTGCGCCGCAACGCAGCTGTGCAAACAGGAGGCGGTCACGTAAATAAAGTTGAAAGACAGGTGAACTTGATTGCGAGATGACGCAGTTGCACGACTACAATTCACAAGCATTGCGCCGTAACGCAGCTGTGCGAACAGGAGGCACTCACGTGGATGAAGTTGAGTGACAGGTGACCTGGATTGCCAAAAGACGTAATTGCACGAGTACAATTCACAAGCATTGCGCCGCACCGCAGCGGTGCAAACAGGAGGCACTCACTTGAATAAAGTTGAGTGACAGGTGACCTGAAATGCGAAATGACGCAGTTGCACGAGTACAATTCACAAGCATTGCGCCGTAACGCAGCTGTGCAAACAAGAGGCACTCACATAAATAACGTTGAGTGACAGGTGACCTGGATTGCGAGATGACGCAGTTGCACGACTACAATTCACAAGCGTTGCGCCGCACCGCAGCTGTGCAAACAGGAGACGTTCACATGAATAATGTCGAGTGACAGCCGACCTGGATTGCCAAAAGACGTAGTTGCACGAGGACAATTCACAAGCATTGCGCCGTAACGCAGCTGTGCGAACAGGAGGCACTCAAATAAATAACGTTGAGTGAAAGGTGACCTGGATCGCGACATGACGCAGTTGCACGTGTACAATTCACAAGCATTGCGCCGCACCGCAGCTGTGCAAACAGGAGAAGTTCACATGAATAATGTCGGGTGACAGGTGACCTTGATTGCCAAAAGACATAGTTGCACGAGTACAATTCACAAGCATTGCGCCGCACCGCAGCTGTGCAAACAGGAGGGGTTCACATGAATAAAGTTGAGTGAAAGGTGACCTGGATTGCCGAAAGACGTAGTTGCTTGAGTACAATTCACAAGCATTGCGCCGTAACGCAGCTGTGCAAGCAGGAGGCACTCGCATAAATAACGTTGAGTGACAGGTGACCTGGATCGCGACATGACGCAGTTGCACGTGTACAATTCACAAGCGTTGCGCCGCAACGCAGCTGTGCAAACAGGAGGCACTCACGTGAATAAAGTTGGGTGACAGGTGACCTGGATTGCCAAAAGACGTAGTTGCACGAGTACAATTCACAAGCATTGCGCCGCAACGCAGCTGTGCAAACAGGAGGCAGTCACGTAAATGAATCTGAAAGACAGGTGACCTTGATTGCGAAATGACGCTGCTGCACGAGTAAATTCACAAGCATTGCGCCGTAACGCATCTGTCCAAACAGGAAGCACTCACATCAATAACGTTGAGTGACAGGTGACCTGGATTGCAACATGACGCAGTTGCACAAATACAATTCACAAGCGTTGCGCGACACCGCAGCTGTGCAAACAGGAGGCGTTTACATGAATAAAGTTGAGTGAAAGGTGACCTTGATTGCCAAAAGACATAGTTGCACGAGTACAATTCACAAGCATTGCGCCGCACCGCAGCTGTGCAAACAGGAGGGGTTCACATGAATAAAGTTGAGTGAAAGGTGACCTGGATTGCCGAAAGACGTAGTTGCTTGGGTACAATTCACAAGCATTGCGCCGTAACGCAGCTGTGCAAGCAGGAGGCACTCGCATAAATTACGTTGAGTGACAGGTGACCTTGATTGCGAAATGACGCAGTTGCACGAGTACAATTCACAAGCGTTGCGACGCAACGCAGCTGTGCAAACAGGAGGCACTCACGTGAATAAAGTTGAGTGACAGATGACCTGGATTGCCAAAAGACGTAGTTGCTTGAGTACAATTCACAAGCATTGCGCCGTAACGCAGCTGTGCAAGCAGGAGGCACTCGCATAAATAACGTTGAGTGACAGGTGACCTTGATTGCGAAATGACGCAGTTGCACGAGTACAATTCACAAGCGTTGCGACGCAACGCAGCTGTGCAAACAGGAGGCACTCACGTGAATAAAGTTGAGTGACAGATGACCTGGATTGCCAAAAGACGTAGTTGCACGAGTACAATTCACAAGCATTGCACCGTAACGCAGCTGTGCAAACAGGAGGCACTCGCATAAATAACGTTGAGTGACAGGTGACCTGGATCGCGACATGACGCAGTTGCACGTGTACAATTCACAAGCGTTGCGACGCAACGCAGCTGTGCAAACAGGAGGCACTCACGTGAATAAAGTTGAGTGACAGATGACCTGGATTGCCAAAAGACGTAGTTGCACGAGTACAATTCAGAAGCATTGCGCCGCACCGCAGCTGTGCAAACAGGAGGCGTTCACATGAATAATGTCGAGTGACAGTTGACCTGGATTGCCAAAAGACGTAGTTGCACGAGTACAATTCACAAGCATTGCGCCGCACCGCAGCTGTGCAAACAGGAGGCGTTCACATGAATAATGTCCAGTGACAGATGACCTTGATTGCGAAATGACGCTGCTGCACGAGTACAATTCACAAGCGTTGCGCCGCAACGCAGCTGTGCAAACAGGAGGCACTCACATAAATAACGTTGAGTGGAAGGTGACCTGGATCGTGACATGACGCAGTTGCACGTGTACAATTCACAAGCGTTGCGCCGCAACACAGCTGTGCAAACAGGAGGCACTCACGTGAATAAAGTTGAGTGACAGCTGACCTGGATTGCCAAAAGACGTAGTTGCACGAGTACAATTCACAAGCATTGTGCCGCACCGCAGCTGTGCAAACAGGAGGCGTTCACATGAATAATGTCGAGTGACAGGTGACCTTGATTGCGAAATGACGCTGCTGCACGAGTACAATTCACAAGCGTTGCGCCGTAACGCAGCTGTCCAAACAGGAGGCACTCGCATAAATAACGTTGAGTGACAGGTGTCCTGGATCGCGACATGACGCAGTTGCACGTGTACAATTCACAAGCGTTGCGCCGCAACGCAGCTGTGCAAACAGGAGGTACTCACATGAATAACGTTGAGTGAAAGGTGACCTGGATCATGACATGACGCAGTTGCACGTGTACAATTCACAAGCGTTGCGCCGCAACGCAGCTGTGCAAACAGGAGGCACTCACGTGAATAAGATTGAGTGACAGGTGACCTGGATTGCCAAGAGAATTAGTTGCACGAGTACAATTCACAAGCATTGCGCCGTAACGCAGCTGTGCAAACAGGAGGCACTCGCATGAATAACGTTGAGTGACAGGTGACTTGGATCGCGACATGACGCAGTTGCACGTGTACAATTCACAAGCGTTGCGCCGCAACGCAGCTGTGCAAACAGGAGGCACTCACGTGAATAAAGTTGAGTGACAGTTGACCTGGATTGCCAAAAGACGTAGTTGCACGAGTACAATTCACAAGCATTGCGCCGCACCGCAGCTGTGCAAACAGGAGGCGTTCACATGAATAATGTCGAGTGACAGAAGACCTTGATTGCGAAATGACGCAGTTGCACGAGTACAATTCACAAGCATTGTGCCGTATTGCAGTTGTGCGAACAGGAGGCGTTCACATGAATAATGTCGGGTGACAGGTGACCTTGATTGCCAAAAGACGTAATTGCACGAGTACAATTCACAAGCATTGCGCCGCACCGCAGCTGTTTAAACAGGAGGCGTTCACATGAATAAACTTGAGTGACAGGTGACCTGGATTGCCAAAAGACGTTGTTGCACGAGTACGATTCACAAGCATTGCGCCGTAACGCAGCTGTGCAAATAGGAGGCACTCGCATAAATAACGTTGAGTGACAGGTGACCTGGATCGCGACATGACGCAGTTGCACGTGTACAATTCAAAAGCGTTGCGCCGCAACGCAGCTGTGCAAACAGGAGGCACTCACGTGAATAAGATTGAGTGACAGGTGACCTGGATTGCCAAGAGACGTAGTTGCACGAGTACAATTCACAAGCATTGCGCCGTAACGCAGCTGTGCAAACAGGAGGCACTCGCATAAATAACGTTGAGTGACAGGTGACTTGGATCGCGACATGACGCAGTTGCACGTGTACAATTCACAAGCGTTGCGCCGCAACGCAGCTGTGCAAACAGGAGGCACTCACGTGAATAAAGTTGAGTGACAGTTGACCTGGATTGCCAAAAGACGTAGTTGCACAAATACAATTCACAAGCGTTGCGCGACACCGCAGCTGTGCAAACAGGAGGCGTTTACATGAATAATGTCGAGTGACAGGTGACCTTGATTGCGAAATGACGCAGTTGCACGAGTACAATTCACAAGCATTGTGCCGTAACGCAGTTGTGCGAACAGGAGGCGTTCACATGAATCATGTCGGGTGACAGGTGACCTTGATTGCCAAAAGACGTAGTTGCACGAGTACAATTCACAAGCATTGCGCCGCACCGCAGCTGTTTAAACAGGAGGCGTTCACATGAATAAAGTTGAGTGACAGGTGACCTGGATTGCCAAAAGACGTTGTTGCACGAGTACAATTCACAAGCATTGCGCCGTAACGCAGCTGTGCAAACAGGAGGCACTCGCATAAATAACGTTGAGTGACAGGTGACCTGGATCGCGACATGACGCAGTTGCACGTGTACAATTCACAAGCGTTGCGCCGCAACGCAGCTGTGCAAACAGGAGGCACTCACGTGAATAAAGTTGAGTGACAGATGACCTGGATTGCCAAAAGACGTAGTTGCACGAGTACAATTCAGAAGCATTGCGCCGCACCGCAGCTGTGCAAACAGGAGGCGTTCACATGAATAATGTCGAGTGACAGGTGACCTTGATTGCGAAATGACGCTGCTGCACGAGTACAATTCACAAGCGTTGCGCCGCAACGCAGCTGTGCAAACAGGAGGCACTCACGTGAATAAGGTTGAGTGACAGGTGACCTGGATTGCCAAGAGACGTAGTTGCATGAGTACAATTCACAAGCATTGCGCCGCACCGCAGCTGTGCAAACAGCCGGCGTTCACATGAATAATGTCGAGTGACAGGTGACCTTGATTGCGAAATGACGCTGCTGCACGAGTACAATTCACAAGCATTGCGCCGTAACGCAGCTGTCCAAACAGGAAGCACTCACATAAATAACGTTGAGTGACAGGTGACCTGGATTGCAACATGACGCAGTTGCACGAATACAATTCACAAGCGTTGCGCCGCACCGCAGCTGTGCAAACAGGAGGCGTTCACATGAATAATGTCGAGTGACAGGTGACCTTGATTGCGAAATGACGCAGTTGCACGAGTACAATTCACAAGCATTGCGCCGTAACGCAGCTGTGCGAACAGGAGGCACTCACATAAATAACGTTGAGTGAAAGGTGACCTGGATCGCGACATGACGCAGTTGCACGTGTACAATTCACAAGCGTTGTGCCACAACGCAGCTGTGCGAACAGGAGGCACTCACGTGAATAAAGTTGAGTGACAGCTGACCTGGGTTGCCAAAAGACGTAGTTGCACGAGTACAATTCACAAGCATTGTGCCGCACCGCAGCTGTGCAAACAGGAGGCGTTCACATGAATAATGTCGAGTGACAGGTGACCTTGTTTGCGAAATGACGCTGCTGCACGAGTACAATTCACAAGCATTGCGCCGTAACGCAGCTGTCCAAACAGGAGGCACTCGCATAAATAACGTTGAAAGACAGGTGTCCTGGATCGCGAAATGACGCTGCTGCACGAGTACAATTCACAAGCGTTGCGCCGCAACGCAGCTGTGCAAACAGGAGGCACTCACATAAATAACGTTGAGTGAAAGGTGACCTGGATCGTGACATGACGCAGTTGCACGTGTACAATTCACAAGCGTTGCGCCGCAACGCAGCTGTGCAAACAGGAGGCACTCAC
The DNA here is from genome assembly GCA_029851415.1 of Eretmocerus hayati. NCBI lineage: Eukaryota > Metazoa > Arthropoda > Insecta > Hymenoptera > Aphelinidae > Eretmocerus > Eretmocerus hayati. The sequence continues at coordinate 109,245,253 of CM056743.1, forward strand.
GTGAATAAGATCGAGTGACAGGTGACCTGGATTGCCAAGAGACGTAGTTGCACGAGTACAATTCACAAGCATTTCGCCGTAACGCAGCTGTGCGAACAGGAGGCACTCGCATAAATAACGTTGAATGACAGGTGACCTGGATCGCGACATGACGCAGTTGCACGTGCACAATTCACAAGCGTTGCGCCGCAACGCAGCTGTGCAAACAGGAGGCACTCACGTGAATGAAGTTGAGTGACAGGTGACCTTGATTGCGGAATGACGCTGCTGCACGAGTACAATTCACAAGCATTGCGCCGTAACGCAGCTGTGCAAACAGGAGGCACTTACGTGAATAAAGTTGAGTGACAGGTGACCTGGATTGCCAAAAGACGTAGTTGCACGAGTACAATTCACAAGCATTGCGCCGCAACGCAGCTGTGCAAACAGGAGGCAGTCACGTAAATGAGGTTGAAAGACAGGTGACCTTGATTGCGGAATGACGCTGCTGCACGAGTACAATTCACAAGCATTGCGCCGTAACGCAGCTGTGCAAACAGGAGGCACTTACGTGAATAAAGTTGAGTGACAGGTGACCTGGATTGCCAAAAGACGTAGTTGCACGAGTACAATTCACAAGCATTGCGCCGCAACGCAGCTGTGCAAACAGGAGGCAGTCACGTAAATGAGGTTGAAAGACAGGTGACCTTGATTGCGAAATGACGCTGCTGCACGAGTACAATTCACAAGCATTGCGCCGTAACGCAGCTGTCCAAACAGGAAGCACTCACATAAATGACGTTGAGTGACAGGTGACCTGGATTGCATTATGACGCAGTTGCACGAATACAATTCACAAGCGTTGCGCGACACCGCAGCTGTTCAAACAGGAGGCGTTCACATGAATAATGTCGAGTGACAGGTGACCTTGATTGCGAAATGACGCAGTTGCACGAGTACAATTCACAAGCATTGCGCCGTAACGCAGTTGTGCGAACAGGAGGCACTCACATAAATAACGTTGAGTGAAAGGTGACCTGGATCGTGACATGACGCAGTTGCACGTGTACAATTCGCAAGCATTGCGCCGCAACGCAGCTGTGCAAACAGGAGGCAGTCACGTAAATGAGGTTGAAAGACAGGTGACCTTGATTGCGAAATGACGTAGTTGCACGAGTACAATTCACAAGCATTGCGCCGCACCGCAGTTGTGCAAACAGGAGGCGTTCACATGAATAATGTCGAGTGACAGATGACCTTGATTGCGAAATGACGCTGCTGCACGAGTACAATTCACAAGCGTTGCGCCGCACCGCAGCTGTTTAAACAAGAGGCGTTCACATGAATAAAGTTGAGTGACAGGTGACCTGGATTGCCAAAAGACGTTGGTGCACGAGTACAATTCACAAGCATTGCGCCGTAACGCAGCTGTGCAAACAGGAGGCACTCGCATAAATAACGTTGAGTGACAGGTGACCTGGATCGCGACATGACGCAGTTGCACGTGTACAATTCACAAGCGTTGCGCCGCAACGCAGCTGTGCAAAAAGGAGGCACTCACGTGAATAAAGTTGACTGACAGATGACCTGGATTGCCAAAAGACGTAGTTGCACGAGTACAATTCAGAAGCATTGCGCCGCACCGCAGCTGTGCAAACAGGAGGCGTTCACATGAATAATGTCGAGTGACAGGTGACCTTGATTGCGAAATGACGCTGCTGCACGAGTACAATTCACAAGCGTTGCGCCGCAACGCAGCTGTGCAAACAGGAGGCACTCACGTGAATAAAGTTGAGTGACAGGTGACCTGGATTGCCAAAAGACGTAGTTGCACGAGTACAATTCACAAGCATTGCGCCGCACCGCAGCTGTGCAAACAGGAGGCGTTCACATGAATAATGTCGAGTGACAGGTGACCTTGATTGCGGAATGACGCTGCTCCACGAGTACAATTCACAAGCGTTGCGCCGCAACGCAGCTGTGCAAACAGGAGGCATTCACATGAATAACGTTGAGTGAAAGGTGACCTGGATCGTGACATGACGCAGTTGCACGTGTACAATTCGTAAGCGTTGCGCCGCAACGCAGCTGTGCAAACAGGAGGCACTCACGTGAATAAGATTGAGTGACAGGTGACCTGGATTGCCAAGAGACGTAGTTGCACGAGTACAATTCACAAGCATTGCGCCGTAACGCAGCTGTGCAAACAGGAGGCACTCGCATAAATAACGTTGAATGACAGGTGACCTGGATCGCGACATGACGCAGTTGCACGAGTACAATTCACAAGCATTGCGCCGCACCGCAGCTGTGCAAACAGGAGGGGTTCACATGAATAAAGTTGAGTGAAAGGTGACCTGGATTGCCGAAAGACGTAGTTGCACGAGTACAATTCAGAAGCATTGCGCCGCACCGCAGCTGTGCAAACAGGAGGCGTTCACATGAATAATGTCGAGTGACAGGTGACCTTGATTGCGAAATGACGCTGCTGCACGAGTACAATTCACAAGCGTTGCGCCGCAACGCAGCTGTGCAAACAGGAGGCACTCACGTGAATAAAGTTGAGTGACAGGTGACCTGGATTGCCAAAAGACGTAGTTGCACGAGTACAATTCACAAGCATTGCGCCGCACCGCAGCTGTGCAAACAGGAGGCGTTCACATGAATAATGTCGAGTGACAGGTGACCTTGATTGCGGAATGACGCTGCTCCACGAGTACAATTCACAAGCGTTGCGCCGCAACGCAGCTGTGCAAACAGGAGGCATTCACATGAATAACGTTGAGTGAAAGGTGACCTGGATCGTGACATGACGCAGTTGCACGTGTACAATTCGTAAGCGTTGCGCCGCAACGCAGCTGTGCAAACAGGAGGCACTCACGTGAATAAGATTGAGTGACAGGTGACCTGGATTGCCAAGAGACGTAGTTGCACGAGTACAATTCACAAGCATTGCGCCGTAACGCAGCTGTGCAAACAGGAGGCACTCGCATAAATAACGTTGAATGACAGGTGACCTGGATCGCGACATGACGCAGTTGCACGAGTACAATTCACAAGCATTGCGCCGCACCGCAGCTGTGCAAACAGGAGGGGTTCACATGAATAAAGTTGAGTGAAAGGTGACCTGGATTGCCGAAAGACGTAGTTGCTTGAGTACAATTCACAAGCATTGCGCCGTAACGCAGCTGTTTAAACAAGAGGCGTTCACATGAATAAAGTTGAGTGACAGGTGACCTGGATTGCCAAAAGACGTTGGTGCACGAGTACAATTCACAAGCATTGCGCCGTAACGCAGCTGTGCAAACAGGAGGCACTCGCATAAATAACGTTGAGTGACAGGTGACCTGGATCGCGACATGACGCAGTTGCACGTGTACAATTCACAAGCGTTGCGCCGCAACGCAGCTGTGCAAAAAGGAGGCACTCACGTGAATAAAGTTGAGTGACAGATGACCTGGATTGCCAAAAGACGTAGTTGCACGAGTACAATTCAGAAGCATTGCGCCGCACCGCAGCTGTGCAAACAGGAGGCGTTCACATGAATAATGTCGAGTGACAGGTGACCTTGATTGCGAAATGACGCTGCTGCACGAGTACAATTCCCAAGCGTTGCGCCGCAATGCAGCTGTGCAAACAGGAGGCACTCACGTGAATAAAGTTGAGTGACAGGTGACCTGGATTGCCAAAAGACGTAGTTGCACGAGTACAATTCACAAGCATTGCGCCGCACCGCAGCTGTGCAAACAGGAGGCGTTCACATGAATAATGTCGAGTGACAGATGACCTTGATTGCGGAATGACGCTGCTCCACGAGTACAATTCACAAGCGTTGCGCCGCAACGCAGCTGTGCAAACAGGAGGCATTCACATGAATAACGTTGAGTGAAAGGTGACCTGGATCGTGACATGACGCAGTTGCACGTGTACAATTCGTAAGCGTTGCGCCGCAACGCAGCTGTGCAAACAGGAGGCACTCACGTGAATAAGATTGAGTGACAGGTGACCTGGATTGCCAAGAGACGTAGTTGCACGAGTACAATTCACAAGCATTGCGCCGTAACGCAGCTGTGCAAACAGGAGGCGTTTACATGAATAATGTCGAGTGACAGGTGACCTTGATTGCGAAATGACGCAGTTGCACGAGTACAATTCACAAGCATTGTGCCGTAACGCAGTTGTGCGAACAGGAGGCGTTCACATGAATAATGTCGGGTGACAGGTAACCTTGATTGCCAAAAGACGTAGTTGCACGAGTACAATTCACAAGCATTGCGCCGCACCGCAGCTGTGCAAACAGGAGGCACTCACGTGAATGAAGTTGAGTGACAGGTGACCTGGATTGCCAAAAGACGTAGTTGCACGTGTACAATTCACAAGCGTTGCGCCGCAACGCAGCTGTGCAAACAGGAGGCACTCACGTGAGTAAGGTTGAGTGACAGGTGACCTGGATTGCCAAAAGACGTAGTTGCACGAGTACAATTCACAAGCATTGCGCCGCACCGCAGCTGTTCAAACAGGAGGCACTCACATAAATAACGTTGAGTGACAGGTGACCTTGATTGCAAAATGACGCAGTTGCACGAGTACAATTCACAAGCATTGCGCCGTAACGCAGCTTCGCGAACAGGAGGCACTCACATGAATAACGTTGAGTGAAAGGTGACCTGGTTCGTGACATGACGCAGTTGCACGTGTACAATTCACAAGCGTTGCGCCGCAACGCAGCTGTGCAAACGGGAGGCACTCACGTGAATGAGGTTGAGTGACAGGTGACCTGGATTGCCAAAAGACGTAGTTGCACGAGTACAATTCACAAGCATTGCGCCGCACCGCAGCTGTGCAAACAGGAGGCGTTCACATGAATAATGTCGAGTGACAGATGACCTTGATTGCGAAATGACGCTGCTGCACGAGTACAATTCACAAGCGTTGCGCCGCAACGCAGCTGTGCAAACAGGAGGCACTCACATAAATAACGTTGAGTGAAAGGTGACCTGGATCGTGACATGACGCAGTTGCACGTGTACAATTCACAAGCGTTGCGCCGCAACGCAGCTGTGCAAACAGGAGGCGTTCACATGAATAATGTCGAGTGACAGGTGACCTTGATTGCGAAATGACGCTGCTCCACGAGTACAATTCACAAGCGTTGCGCCGCAACGCAGCTGTGCAAACAGGAGGCACTCACATGAATAACGTTGAGTGAAAGGTGACCTGGATCGTGACATGACGCAGTTGCACGTGTACAATTCACAAGCGTTGCGCCGCAACGCAGCTGTGCAAACAGGAGGCACTCACGTGAATGAGATTGAGTGACAGGTGACCTGGATTGCCAAGAGACGTAGTTGCACGAGTACAATTCACAAGCATTGCGCCGTAACGCAGCTGTGCAAACAGGAGGCACTCGCATAAATAACGTTGAGTGACAGGTGACCTGGATCGCGACATGACGCAGTTGCTCGTGTACAATTCACAAGCGTTGCGCCGCAACGCAGCTGTGCAAACAGGAGGCACTCACGTGAATAAAGTTGAGTGACAGTTGACCTGGATTGCCAAAAGACGTAGTTGCACGAGTACAATTCACAAGCATTGCGCCGCACCGCAGCTGTGTAAACAGGAGGCACTCACATAAATAACGTTGAGTGAAAGGTGACCTGGATCGTGACATGACGCAGTTGCACGTGTACAATTTACAAGCGTTGCGCCGCAACGCAGCTGTGCAAACAGGAGGCACTCACGTGAATAAGATCGAGTGACAGGTGACCTGGATTACCAAGAGACGTAGTTGCACGAGTACAATTCACAAGCATTTCGCCGTAACGCAGCTGTGCAAACAGGAGGCACTCGCATAAATAACGTTGAATGACAGGTGACCTGGATCGCGACATGACGCAGTTGCACGTGCACAATTCACAAGCGTTGCGCCGCAACGCAGCTGTGCAAACAGGAGGCACTCACGTGAATGAAGTTGAGTGACAGGTGACCTGGATTGCCAAAAGACGTAGTTGCACGAGTACAATTCACAAGCATTGCGCCGCAACGCAGCTGTGCAAACAGGAGGCAGTCACGTAAATGAGGTTGAAAGACAGGTGACCTTGATTGCGAAATGACGCTGCTGCACGAGTACAATTAACAAGCATTGCGCCGTAACGCAGCTGTCCAAACAGGAAGCACTCACATAAATAACGTTGAGTGACAGGTGACCTGGATTGCAACATGACGCAGTTGCACGAATACAATTCACAAGCGTTGCGCGACACCGCAGCTGTTCAAACAGGAGGCGTTCACATGAATAATGTCGAGTGACAGGTGACCTTGATTGCGAAATGACGCAGTTGCACGAGTACAATTCACAAGCATTGCGCCGTAACGCAGTTGTGCGAACAGGAGGCACTCACATAAATAACGTTGAGTGAAAGGTGACCTGGATCGTGACATGACGCAGTTGCACGTGTACAATTCACAAGCGTTGCGCCGCAACGCAGCTGTGCAAACAGGAGGCACTCACGTGAATAAGGTTGAGTGACAGGTGACCTGGATTGCCAAGAGACGTAGTTGCATGAGTACAATTCACAAGCATTGCGCCGCACCGCAGCTGTGCAAACAGGCGGCGTTCACATGAATAATGTCGAGTGACAGGTGACCTTGATTGCGGAATGACGCTGCTGCACGAGTACAATTCACAAGCATTGCGCCGTAACGCAGCTGTCCAAACAGGAACCACTCACATAAATAACGTTGAGTGACAGGTGACCTGGATTGCAACATGACGCAGTTGCACGAATACAATTCACAAGCGTTGCGCCGCACCGCAGCTGTGCAAACAGCAGGCACTCACATAAATAACGTTGAGTGAAAGGTGACCTGGATCGCGACATGACGCAGTTGCACGTGTACAATTCACAAGCGTTGCGCGACACCGCAGCTGTTCAAACAGGAGGCGTTCACATGAATAATGTCGAGTGACAGGTGACCTTGATTGCGAAATGACGCAGTTGCACGAGTACAATTCACAAGCATTGCGCCGTAACGCAGCTGTGCGAACAGGAGGCACTCACATAAATAACGTTGAGTGAAAGGTGACCTGGATCGCGACATGACGCAGTTGCACGTGTACAATTCACAAGCGTTGCGCCACAACGCAGCTGTGCTAACAGGAGGCACTCACGTGGATGAAGTTGAGTGACAGCTGACCTGGATTGCCAAAAGACGTAGTTGCACGAGTACAATTCACAAGCATTGTGCCGCACCGCAGCTGTGCAAACAGGAGGCTTTCACATGAATAATGTCGAGTGACAGGTGACCTTGATTGCGAAATGACGCTGCTGCACGAGTACAATTCACAAGCATTGCGCCGTAACGCAGCTGTCCAAACAGGAGGCACTCGCATAAATAACGTTGAGTGACAGGTGTCCTGGATCGCGACATGACGCAGTTGCACGTGTACAATTCACAAGCGTTGCGCCGCAACGCAGCTGTGCAAACAGGAGGCACTCACATAAATAACGTTGAGTGACAGGTGACCTTGATTGCAAAATGACGCAGTTGCACGAGAACAATTCACAAGCATTGCGCCGTAACGCAGCTTCGCGAACAGGAGGCACTCACATCAATAACGTTGAGTGAAAGGTGACCTGGATCGTGACATGACGCAGTTGCACGTGTACAATTCACAAGCGTTGCGCCGCAACGCAGCTGTGCAAACAGGAGGCACTCACGTGAGTAAGGTTGAGTGACAGGTGACCTGGATTGCCAAAAGACGTAGTTGCACGAGTATAATTCACAAGCATTGTGCCGCACCGCAGCTGTGCAAACAGGAGGCTTTCACATGAATAATGTCGAGTGACAGGTGACCTTGATTGCGAAATGACGCTGCTGCACGAGTACAATTCACAAGCATTGCGCCGTAGCGCAGCTGTCCAAACAGGAGGCACTCGCATAAATAACGTTGAGTGACAGGTGTCCTGGATCGCGACATGACGCAGTTGCACGTGTACAATTCACAAGCGTTGCGCCGCACCGCAGCTGTGCAAACAGGAGGCGTTCACATGAATAATGTCGAGTGACAGATGACCTTGATTGCGAAATGACGCTGCTGCACGAGTACAATTCACAAGCGTTGCGCCGCAACGCAGCTGTGCAAACAGGAGGCACTCACATAAATAACGTTGAGTGAAAGGTGACCTGGATCGTGACATGACGCAGTTGCACGTGTACAATTCACAAGCGTTGCGCCGCAACGCAGCTGTGCAAACAGGAGGCACTCACGTGAATAAGATCGAGTGACAGGTGACCTGGATTGCCAAAAGACGTAGTTGCACGAGTACAATTCACAAGCATTGCGCCGCAACGCAGCTGTGCAAACAGGAGGCAGTCACGTAAATGAAGTTGAAAGACAGGTGACCTTGATTGCGAAATGACGCTGCTGCACGAGTACAATTCAAAAGCATTGCGCCGTAACGCATCTGTCCAAACAGGAAGCACTCACATAAATAACGTTGAGTGACAGGTGACCTGGATTGCAACATGACGCAGTTGCACAAATACAATTCACAAGCGTTGCGCGACACCGCAGCTGTGCAAACAGGAGGCGTTTACATGAATAATGTCGAGTGACAGGTGACCTTGATTGCGAAATGACGCAGTTGCACGAGTACAATTCACAAGCATTGTGCCGTAACGCAGTTGTGCGAACAGGAGGCGTTCACATGAATAATGTCGGGTGACAGGTGACCTTGATTGCCAAAAGACGTAGTTGCACGAGTACAATTCACAAGCATTGCGCCGCACCGCAGCTGTTTAAACAGGAGGCGTTCACATGAATAAAGTTGAGTGACAGGTGACCTGGATTGCCAAAAGACGTTGTTGCACGAGTACAATTCACAAGCATTGCGCCGTAACGGCGCTGTGCGAACAGGAGGCACTCACATAAATAACGTTGAGTGAAAGGTGACCTGGATCGCGACATGACGCAGTTGCACGTGTACAATTCACAAGCGTTGCGCCACAACGCAGCTGTGCAAACAGGAGGCACTCACGTGAATAAAGTTGAGTGACAGCTGACCTGGATTGCCAAAAGACGTAGTTGCACGAGTACAATTCACAAGCATTGTGCCGCACCGCAGCTGTGCAAACAGGAGGCGTTCACATGAATAATGTCGAGTGACAGGTGACCTTGATTGCGACATGACGCAGTTGCACGTGTACAATTCACAAGCGTTGCGCCGCAACGCAGCTGTGCAAACAGGAGGCACTCACATAAATAACGTTGAGTGACAGGTGACCTTGATTGCAAAATGACGCAGTTGCACGAGTACAATTCACAAGCATTGCGCCGTAACGCAGCTTCGCGAACAGGAGGCACTCACATTAATAACGTTGAGTGAAAGGTGACCTGGATCGCGACATGACGCAGTTGCACGTGTACAATTCACAAGCATTGCGCCGCACCGCAGCTGTGCAAACAGGAGGCGTTCACATGAATAAAGTTGAGTGACAGGTGACCTGGATTGCCAAAAGACGTTGTTGCACGAGTACAATTCACAAGCATTGCGCCGTAACGCAGCTGTGCAAGCAGGAGGCACTCGCATAAATAACGTTGAGTGACAATTGACCTGGATCGCGACATGACGCAGTTGCACGTGTACAATTCAAAAGCGTTGGGCCGCAACGCAGCTGTGCAAACAGGAGGCACTCACGTGAATAAAGTTGAGTGACAGGTGACCTGGATTGCCAAAAGACGTAGTTGCACGAGTACAATTCACAAGCATTGCGCCGCAACGCAGCTGTGCAAACAGGAGCCAGTCACGTAAATGAAGTTGAAAGACAGGTGACCTTGATTGCGAAATGACGCTGCTGCACGAGTACAATTCACAAGCATTGCGCCGTAACGCATCTGTCCAAACAGGAAGCACTCACATAAATAACGTTGAGTGACAGGTGACCTGGATTGCAACATGACGCAGTTGCACAAATACAATTCACAAGCGTTGCGCGACACCGCAGCTGTGCAAACAGGAGGCGTTTACATGAATAATGTCGAGTGACAGGTGACCTTGATTGCGAAATGACGCAGTTGCACGAGTACAATTCACAAGCATTGTGCCGTAACGCAGTTGTGCGAACAGGAGGCGTTCACATGAATAATGTCGGGTGACAGGTGACCTTGATTGCCAAAAGACGTAGTTGCACGAGTCTAATTCACAAGCATTGCGCCGCACCGCAGCTGTTTAAACAGGCGGCGTTCACATGAATAAAGTTGAGTGACAGGTGACCTGGATTGCCAAAAGACGTTGTTGCACGAGTACAATTCACAAGCATTGCGCCGTAACGCAGCTGTGCAAACAGGAGGCGTTCGCATAAATAACGTTGAGTGACAGGTGACCTGGATCGCGACATGACGCAGTTGCACGTGTACAATTCACGAGCGTTGCGCCGCAACGCAGCTGTGCAAACAGGAGGCACTCACGTGAATAAAGTTGAGTGACAGATGACCTGGATTGCCAAAAGACGTAGTTGCACGAGTACAATTCAGAAGCATTGCGCCGCACCGCAGCTGTGCAAACAGGAGGCGTTTACATGAATAATGTCGAGTGACAGGTGACCTTGATTGCGAAATGACGCTGCTGCACGTGTACAATTCACAAGCGTTGCGCCGCAACGCAGCTGTGCAAACAGGAGGCACTCACGTGAATAAAGTTGAGTGACAGGTCACCTGGATTGCCAAAAGACGTAGTTGCACGAGTACAATTCACAAGCATTGCGCCGCACCGCAGCTGTGCAAACAGGAGGCACTCGCATAAATAACGTCGAGTGACAGGTGACCTGGATCGCGACATGACGCAGTTGCACGTGTACAATTCACAAGCGTTGCGCCGCAACGCAGCTGTGCAAACAGGAGGCACTCACATGAATAACGTTGAGTGAAAGGTGACCTGGATCGTGACATGACGCAGTTGCACGTGTACAATTCACAAGCGTTGCGCCGCAACGCAGCTGTGCAAACAGGAGGCACTCACATGAATAACGTTGAGTGAAAGGTGACCTGGATCGTGACATGACGCGGTTGCACGTGTACAATTCACAAGCGTTGCGCCGTAACGCAGCTGTGCAAACAGGAGGCATCACGTGAATAAGATTGAGTGACAGGTGACCTGGATTGCCAAGAGACGTAGTTGCACGAGTACAATTCACAAGCATTGCGCCGTAACGCAGCTGTGCAAACAGGAGGCACTCGCATAAATAACGTTGAGTGACAGGTGACCTGGATCGCGACATGACGCAGTTGCACGTGTACAATTCACAAGCGTTGCGCCGCAACGCAGCTGTGCAAACAGGAGGCACTCACGTGAATAAAGTTGAGTGACAGTTGACCTGGATTGCCAAAAGACGTAGTTGCACGAGTACAATTCACAAGCATTGCGCCGCACCGCAGCTGTGCAAACAGGAGGCGTTCACATGAATAATGTCGAGTGACAGATGACCTGGATTGCCAAAAGACGTAGTTGCACGAGTACAATTCACAAGCGTTGCGCCGCAACGCAGCTGTGTAAACAGGAGGCACTCACATGAATAACGTTGAGTGGAAGGTGACCTGGATCTCGACATGACGCAGTTGCACGTGTACAATTTACAAGCGTTGCGCCGCAACGCAGCTGTGCAAACAGGAGGCACTCACGTGAATAAGATCGAGTGACAGGTGACCTGGATTGCCAAGAGACGTAGTTGCACGAGTACAATTCACAAGCATTTCGCCGTAACGCAGCTGTGCAAACAGGAGGCACTCGCATAAATAACGTTGAATGACAGGTGACCTGGATCGCGACATGACGCAGTTGCACGTGCACAATTCACAAGCGTTGCGCCGCAACGCAGCTGTGCAAACAGGAGGCACTCACGTGAATGAAGTTGAGTGACAGGTGAAATGGATTGCCAAAAGACGTAGTTGCACGAGTACAATTCACGAGCATTGCGCCGCAACGCAGCTGTGCAAACAGGAGGCAGTCACGTAAATGAAGTTGAAAGACAGGTGACCTTGATTGCGGAATGACGCTGCTGCACGAGTACAATCCATAAGCATTGCGCCGTAACGCAGCTGTGCAAACAGGAGGCGATTACGTGAATAAAGTTGAGTGACAGGTGACCTGGATTGCCAAAAGACGTAGTTGCACGAGTACAATTCACAAGCATTGCGCCGCAACGCAGCTGTGCAAACAGGAGGCAGTCACGTAAATGAGGTTGAAAGACAGGTGACCTTGATTGCGAAATGACGCTGCTGCACGAGTACAATTAACAAGCATTGCGCCGTAACGCAGCTGTCCAAACAGGGAGCACTCACATAAATAACGTTGAGTGACAGGTGACCTGGATTGCAACATGACGCAGTTGCACGAATACAATTCACAAGCGTTGCGCGACACCGCAGCTGTTCAAACAGAAGGCGTTCACATGAATAATGTCGAGTGACAGGTGACCTTGATTGCGAAATGACGCAGTTGCACGCGTACAATTCACAAGCATTGCGCCGTAACGCAGTTGTGCGAACAGGAGGCACTCACAAAAATAACGTTGAGTGAAAGGTGACCTGGATCGTGACATGACGCAGTTGCACGTGTACAATTCACAAGCGTTGCGCCGCAACGCAGCTGTGCAAACAGGAGGCACTCACGTGAATAAGGTTGAGTGACAGGTGACCTGGATTGCCAAGAGACGTAGTTGCATGAGTACAATTCACAAGCATTGCGCCGCACCGCAGCTGTGCAAACAGGCGGCGTTCACATGAATAATGTCGAGTGACAGGTGACCTTGATTGCGAAATGACGCTGCTGCACGAGTACAATTCACAAGCATTGCGCCGTAACGCAGCTGTCCAAACAGGAAGCACTCACATAAATAACGTTGAGTGACAGGTGACCTGGATTGCAACATGACGCAGTTGCACGAATACAATTCACAAGCGTTGCGCCGCACCGCAGCTGTGCAAACAGGAGGCGTTCACATGAATAATGTCGAGTGACAGGTGACCTTGATTGCGAAATGACGCAGTTGCACGAGTACAATTCACAAGCATTGCGCCGTAACGCAGCTGTGCGAACAGGAGGCACTCACATAAATAACGTTGAGTGAAAGGTGACCTGGATCGCGACATGACGCAGTTGCACGTGTACAATTCACAAGCGTTGCGCCACAACGCAGCTGTGCAAACAGGAGGCACTCACGTGAATAAAGTTGAGTGACAGCTGACCTGGATTGCCAAAAGACGTAGTTGCACGAGTACAATTCACAAGCATTGTGCCGCACCGCAGCTGTGCAAACAGGAGGCGTTCACATGAATAATGTCGAGTGACAGGTGACCTTGATTGCGGAATGACGCTGCTGCACGAGTACAATTCACAAGCATTGCGCCGTAACGCAGCTGTCCAAACAGGAGGCACTCGCATAAATAACGTTGAGTGACAGGTGTCCTGGATCGCGACATGACGGAGGTGCACGTGTACAATTCACAAGCGTTGCGCCGCAACGCAGCTGTGCAAACAGGAGGCACTCACATGAATAACGTTGAGTGACAGGTGACCTTGATTGCAAAATGACGCAGTTCCACGAGTACAATTCACAAGCATTGCGCCGTAACGCAGCTTCGCGAACAGGAGGCACTCACATCAATAACGTTGAGTGAAGGGTGACCTGGATCGTGACATGACGCAGTTGCACGTGTACAATTCACAAGCGTTGCGCCGCAACGCAGCTGTGCAAACAGGAGGCACTCACGTGAGTAAGGTTGAGTGACAGGTGACCTGGATTGCCAAAAGACGTAGTTGCACGAGTACAATTCACAAGCATTGCGCCGCACCGCAGCTGTGCAAACAGGAGGCACTCACATAAATAACGTTGAGTGACAGGTGACCTTGATTGCAAAATGACGCAGTTGCACGAGTACAATTCACAAGCATTGCGCCGTAACGCAGCTTCGCGAACAGGAGGCACTCACATCAATAACGTTGAGTGAAAGGTGACCTGGTTCGTGACATGACGCAGTTGCACGTGTACAATTCACAAGCGTTGCGCCGCAACGCAGCTGTGCAAACAGGAGGCACTCACGTGAATGAGGTTGAGTGACAGGTGACCTGGATTGCCAAAAGACGTAGTTGCACGAGTACAATTCACAAGCATTGCGCCGCACCGCAGCTGTGCAAACAGGAGGCGTTCACATGAATAATGTCGAGTGACAGATGACCTTGATTGCGAAATGACGCTGCTGCACGAGTACAATTCACAAGCGTTGCGCCGCAACGCAGCTGTGCAAACAGGAGGCACTCACATAAATAACGTTGAGTGAAAGGTGACCTGGATCGTGACATGACGCAGTTGCACGTGTACAATTCACAAGCGTTGCGCCGCAACGCAGCTGTGCAAACAGGAGGCGTTCACATGAATAATGTCGAGTGACAGGTGACCTTGATTGCGAAATGACGCTGCTCCACGAGTACAATTCACAAGCGTTGCGCCGCAACGCAGCTGTGCAAACAGGAGGCACTCACATGAATAACGTTGAGTGAAAGGTGACCTGGATCGTGACATGACGCAGTTGCACGTGTACAATTCACAAGCGTTGCGCCGCAACGCAGCTGTGCAAACAGGAGGCACTCACGTGAATGAGATTGAGTGACAGGTGACCTGGATTGCCAAGAGACGTAGTTGCACGAGTACAATTCACAAGCATTGCGCCGTAACGCAGCTGTGCAAACAGGAGGCACTCGCATAAATAACGTTGAGTGACAGGTGACCTGGATCGCGACATGACGCAGTTGCTCGTGTACAATTCACAAGCGTTGCGCCGCAACGCAGCTGTGCAAACAGGAGGCACTCACGTGAATAAAGTTGAGTGACAGTTGACCTGGATTGCCAAAAGACGTAGTTGCACGAGTACAATTCACAAGCATTGCGCCGCACCGCAGCTGTGCAAACAGGAGGCGTTCACATGAATAATGTCGAGTGACAGATGACCTTGATTGCGAAATGACGCTGCTGCACGAGTACAATTCACAAGCGTTGCGCCGCAACGCAGCTGTGTAAACAGGAGGCACTCACATAAATAACGTTGAGTGAAAGGTGACCTGGATCGTGACATGACGCAGTTGCACGTGTACAATTTACAAGCGTTGCGCCGCAACGCAGCTGTGCAAACAGGAGGCACTCACGTGAATAAGATCGAGTGACAGGTGACCTGGATTGCCAAGAGACGTAGTTGCACGAGTACGATTCACACGCATTTCGCCGTAACGCAGCTGTGCAAACAGGAGGCACTCGCATAAATAACGTTGAATGACAGGTGACCTGGATCGCGACATGACGCAGTTGCACGTGCACAATTCACAAGCGTTGCGCCGCAACGCAGCTGTGCAAACAGGAGGCACTCACGTGAATGAAGTTGAGTGACAGGTGACCTGGATTGCCAAAAGACGTAGTTGCACGAGTACAATTCACGAGCATTGCGCCGCAACGCAGCTGTGCAAACAGGAGGCAGTCACGTAAATGAAGTTGAGAGACAGGTGACCTTGATTGCGGAATGACGCTGCTGCACGAGTACAATTCACAAGCATTGCGCCGTGACGCAGCTGTGCAAACAGGAGGCACTTACGTGAATAAAGTTGAGTGACAGGTGACCTGGATTGCCAAAAGACGTAGTTGCACGAGTACAATTCACAAGCATTGCGCCGCAACGCAGCTGTGCAAACAGGAGGCAGTCACGTAAATGAGGTTGAACGACAGGTGACCTTGATTGCGAAATGACGCTGCTGCACGAGTACAATTAACAAGCATTGCGCCGTAACGCAGCTGTCCAAACAGGAAGCACTCACATAAATAACGTTGAGTGACAGGTGACCTGGATTGCAACATGACGCAGTTGCACGAATACAATTCACAAGCGTTGCGCGACACCGCAGCTGTTCAAACAGGAGGCGTTCACATGAATAATGTCGAGTGACAGGTGACCTTGATTGCGAAATGACGCAGTTGCACGAGTACAATTCACAAGCATTGCGCCGTAACGCAGTTGTGCGAACAGGAGGCACTCACATAAATAACGTTGAGTGAAAGGTGACCTGGATCGTGACATGACGCAGTTGCACGTGTACAATTCACAAGCGTTGCGCCGCAACGCAGCTGTGCAAACAGGAGGCACTCACGTGAATAAGGTTGAGTGACAGGTGACCTGGATTGCCAAGAGACGTAGTTGCATGAGTACAATTCACAAGCATTGCGCCGCACCGCAGCTGTGCAAACAGGCGGCGTTCACATGAATAATGTCGAGTGACAGGTGACCTTGATTGCGAAATGACGCTGCTGCACGAGTACAATTCACAAGCATTGCGCCGTAACGCAGCTGTCCAAACAGGAAGCACTCACATAAATAACGTTGAGTGACAGGTGACCTGGATTGCAACATGACGCAGTTGCACGAATACAATTCACAAGCGTTGCGCCGCACCGCAGCTGTGCAAACAGCAGGCACTCACATAAATAACGTTGAGTGAAAGGTGACCTGGATCGCGACATGACGCAGTTGCACGTGTACAATTCACAAGCGTTGCGCGACACCGCAGCTGTTCAAACAGGAGGCGTTCACATGAATAATGTCGAGTGACAGGTGACCTTGATTGCGAAATGACGCTGCTGCACGAGTACAATTCACAAGCATTGCGCCGTAACGCAGTTGTGCGAACAGGAGGCACTCACATAAATAACGTTGAGTGAAAGGTGACCTGGATCGTGACATGACGCAGTTGCACGTGTACAATTCACAAGCGTTGCGCCGCAACGCAGCTGTGCAAACAGGAGGCACTCACGTGAATAAGGTTGAGTGACAGGTGACCTGGATTGCCAAGAGACGTAGTTGCATGAGTACAATTCACAAGCATTGCGCCGCACCGCAGCTGTGCAAACAGGCGGCGTTCACATGAATAATGTCGAGTGACAGGTGACCTTGATTGCGAAATGACGCTGCTGCACGAGTACAATTCACAAGCATTGCGCCGTAACGCAGCTGTCCAAACAGGAAGCACTCACATAAATAACGTTGAGTGACAGGTGACCTGGATTGCAACATGACGCAGTTGCACGAGTACAATTCACAAGCATTGCGCCGTAACGCAGCTGTGCGAACAGGAGGCACTCACATAAATAACGTTGAGTGAAAGGTGACCTGGATCGCGACATGACGCAGTTGCACGTGTACAATTCACAAGCGTTGCGCCACAACGCAGCTGTGCTAACAGGAGGCACTCACGTGAATAAAGTTGAGTGGCAGCTGACCTGGATTGCCAAAAGACGTAGTTGCACGAGTACAATTCACAAGCATTGTGCCGCACCGCAGCTGTGCAAACAGGAGGCTTTCACATGAATAATGTCGAGTGACAGGTGACCTTGATTGCGAAATGACGCTGCTGCACGAGTACAATTCACAAGCATTGCGCCGTAACGCAGCTGTCCGAACAGGAGGCACTCGCATAAATAACGTTGAGTGACAGGTGTCCTGGATCGCGACATGACGCAGTTGCACGTGTACAATTCACAAGCGTTGCGCCGCAACGCAGCTGTGCAAACAGGAGGCACTCACATAAATAACGTTGAGTGACAGGTGACCTTGATTGCAAAATGACGCAGTTGCACGAGTACAATTCACAAGCATTGCGCCGTAACGCAGCTTCGCGAACAGGAGGCACTCACATCAATAACTTTGAGAGAAAGGTGACCTGGATCGTGACATGACGCAGTTGCACGTGTACAATTCACAAGCGTTGCGCCGCAACGCAGCTGTGCAAACAGGAGGCACTCACGTGAGTAAGGTTGAGTGACAGGTGACCTCGATTGCCAAAAGACGTAGTTGCACGAGTATAATTCACAAGCATTGTGCCGCACCGCAGCTGTGCAAACAGGAGGCTTTCACATGAATAATGTCGAGTGACAGGTGACCTTGATTGCGAAATGACGCTGCTGCACGAGTACATTTCACAAGCATTGCGCCGTAACGCAGCTGTCCAAACAGGAGGCACACGCATAAATAACGTTGAGTGACAGGTGTCCTGGATCGCGACATGACGCAGTTGCACGTGTACAATTCACAAGCGTTGCGCCGCACCGCAGCTGTGCAAACAGGAGGCGTTCACATGAATAATGTCGAGTGACAGATGACCTTGATTGCGAAATGACGCTGCTGCACGAGTACAATTCACAAGCGTTGCGCCGCAACGAGGCTGTGCAAACAGGGGGCACTCACATAAATAACGTTGAGTGAAAGGTGACCTGGATCGTGACATGATGCAGTTGCACGTGTACAATTCACAAGCGTTGCGCCGCAACGCAGCTGTGCAAACAGGAGGCACTCACGTGAATAAGATCGAGTGACAGGTGACCTGGATTGCCCGAAGACGTAGTTGCACGAGTACAATTCACAAGCATTGCGCCGCAACGCAGCTGTGCAAACAGGAGGCAGTCACGTAAATGAAGTTGAAAGACAGGTGACCTTGATTGCGAAATGACGCTGCTGCACGAGTACAATTCAAAAGCATTGCGCTGTAACGCATCTGTCCAAACAGGAAGCACTCACATAAATAACGTTGAGTGACAGGTGACCTGGATTGCAACATGACGCAGTTGCACAAATACAATTCACAAGTGTTGCGCGACACCGCAGCTGTGCAAACAGGAGGCGTTTACATGAATAATGTCGAGTGACAGGTGACCTTGATTGCGAAATGACGCAGTTGCACGAGTACAATTCACAAGCATTGTGCCGTAACGCAGTTGTGCGAACAGGAGGCGTTCACATGAATAATGTCGGGTGACAGGTGACCTTGATTGCCAAGAGACGTAGTTGCACGAGTACAATTCACAAGCATTGCGCCGCACCGCAGCTGTTTAAACAGGAGGCGTTCACATGAATAAAGTTGAGTGACAGGTGACCTGGATTGCCAAAAGACGTTGTTGCACGAGTACAATTCACAAGCATTGCGCCGTAACGGCGCTGTGCGAACAGGAGGCACTCACATAAATAACGTTGAGTGAAAGGTGACCTGGATCGCGACATGACGCAGTTGCACGTGTACAATTCACAAGCGTTGCGCCACAACGCAGCTGTGCGAACAGGAGGCACTCACGTGAATAAAGTTGAGTGACAGCTGACCTGGATTGCCAAAAGACGTAGTTGCACGAGTACAATTCACAAGCATTGTGCCGCACCGCAGCTGTGCAAACAGGAGGCGTTCACATGAATAATGTCGAGTGACAGGTGACCTTGATTGCGACATGACGCAGTTGCACGTGTACAATTCACAAGCGTTGCGCCGCAACGCAGCTGTGCAAACAGGAGGCACTCACATAAATAACGTTGAGTGACAGGTGACCTTGATTGCAAAATGACGCAGTTGAACGAGTACAATTCACAAGCATTGCGCCGTAACGCAGCTTCGCGAACAGGAGGCACTCACATTAATAACGTTGAGTGAAAGGTGACCTGGATCGCGACATGACGCAGTTGCACGTGTACAATTCACAAGCATTGCGCCGCACCGCAGCTGTGCAAACAGGAGGCGTTCACATGAATAAAGTTGAGTGACAGGTGACCTGGATTGCCAAAAGACGTTGTTGCACGAGTACAATTCACAAGCATCGCGCCGTAACGGCGCTGTGCGAACAGGAGGCACTCACATAAATAACGTTGAGTGAAAGGTGACCTGGATCGCGACATGACGCAGTTGCACGTGTACAATTCACAAGTGTTGCGCCACAACGCAGCTGTGCAAACAGGAGGCACTCACGTGAATAAAGTTGAGTGACAGCTGACCTGGATTGCCAAAAGACGTGGTTGCACGAGTACAATTCACAAGCATTGTGCCGCACCGCAGCTGTGCAAACCGGAGGCGTTCACATGAATAATGTCGAGTGACAGGTGACCTTGATTGCGACATGACGCAGTTGCACGTGTACAATTCACAAGCGTTGCGCCGCAACGCAGCTGTGCAAACAGGAGGCACTCACATAAATAACGTTGAGTGACAGGTGACCTTGATTGCAAAATGACGCAGTTGCACGAGTACAATTCACAAGCATTGCGCCGTAACGCAGCTTCGCGAACACGAGGCACTCACATCAATAACGTTGAGTGAAAGGTGACATGGATCGCGACATGACGCAGTTGCACGTGTAAAATTCACAAGCATTGCGCCGCACCGCAGCTGTGCAAACAGGAGACGTTCACATGAATAATGTCGGGTGACAGGTGACCTTGATTGCCAAAAGACGTAGTTGCACGACTACAATTCACAAGCATTGCTCCGCACTGCAGCTGTGCAAACAGGAGGCGTTCACATGAATAAAGTTGAGTGACAGGTGACCTGGATTGCCAAAAGACGTAGTTGCTTGAGTACAATTCACAAGCATTGCGCCGTAACGCAGCTGTACAAACAGGAGGCACTCGCATAAATAACGTTGAGTGCCAGGTGACCTGGATCGCGACATGACGCAGTTGCACGTGTACAATTCACAAGCGTTGCGCCGCAACGCAGCTGTGCAAACAGGAAGCACTCACATAAATAACGTTGAGTGACAGGTGACCTGGATTGCAACATGACGCAGTTGCACGAATACAATTCACAAGCGTTGCGCCGCACCGCAGCTGTGCAAACAGGAGGCGTTCACATGAATAATGTCGAGTGACAGGTGACCTTGATCGCGAAATGACGCAGTTGCACTAGTACAATTCACAAGCATTGCGCCGTAACGCAGCTGTGCGAACAGGAGGCACTCACATAAATAACGTTGAGTGAAAGGTGACCTGGATCGCGACATGACGCAGTTGCACGTGTACAATTCACAAGCGTTGCGACACAACGCAGCTGTGCAAACAGGAGGCACTCACGTGAATAAAGTTGAGTGACAGCTGACCTGGATTGCCAAAAGACGTAGTTGCACGAGTACAATTCACAAGCATTGTGCCGCACCGCAGCTGTGCAAACAGGAGGCGTTCACATGCATGATGTCGAGTGACAGGTGACCTTGATTGCGGAATGACGCTGCTGCACGAGTACAATTCACAAGCATTGCGCCGTAACGCAGCTGTCCAAACAGGAGGCACTCGCATAAATAACGTTGAGTGACAGGTGTCCTGGATCGCGACATGACGCAGTTGCACGTGTACAATTCACAAGCGTTGCGCCGCAACGCAGCTGTGCAAACAGGAGGCACTCACATAAATAACGTTGAGTGACAGGTGACCTTGATTGCGAAATGACGCAGTTGCACGAGTACAATTCACAAGCATTGCGCCGTAACGCAGCTTCGCGAACAGGAGGCACTCACATCAATAACGTTGAGTGAAAGGTGACCTGGATCGCGACATGACGCAGTTGCACGTGTACAATTCACAAGCATTGCGCCGCACCGCAGCTGTGTTAACAGGAGACGTTCACATGAATAATGTCGGGTGACAGGTGACCTTGATTGCCAAAAGACGTAGTTGCACGAGTACAATTCACAAGCATTGCGCCGCACTGCAGCTGTGCAAACAGGAGGCGTTCACATGAATAAAGTTGAGTGACAGGTGACCTGGATTGCCAAGAGACGTAGTTGCTTGAGTACAATTCACAAGCATTGCGCCGTAACGCAGCTGTACAAACAGGAGGCACTCGCATAAATAACGTTGAGTGCCAGGTGACCTGGATCGCGACATGACGCAGTTGCACGTGTACAATTCACAAGCGTTGCGCCGCAACGCAGCTGTGCAAACAGGAGGCACTCACGTGAATAAAGTTGAGTGACAGGTGACCTGGATTGCCAAAAGACGTAGTTGCACGAGTACAATTCAGAAGCATTGCGCCGCACCGCAGCTGTGCAAACAGGAGGCGTTCACATGAATAATGTCGAGTGACAGGTGACCTTGATTGCGAAATGACGCTGCTGCACGAGTACAATCCACAAGCGTTGCGCCGCAACGCAGCTGTGCAAACCGGAGGCACTCACGTGAATAGAGTTGAGTGACAGGTGACCTGGATTGCCAAGAGACGTAGTTGCACGAGTACAATTCACAAGCATTGCTCCGCACCGCAGCTGTGCAAACAGGAGGCGTTCACATGAATAATGTCGAGTGACAGGTGACCTTGATTGCGAGATGACGCTGCTCCACGAGTACAATTCACAAGCGTTGCGCCGCAACGCAGCTGTGCAAACAGGAGGCACTCACATGAATAACGTTGAGTGAAAGGTGACCTGGATCGTGACATGACGCAGTTGCACGTGTACAATTCACAAGCGTTGCGCCGCAACGCAGCTGTGCAAACAGGAGGCACTCACGTGAATAAGATTGAGTGACAGGTGACCTGGATCGCGACATGACGCAGTTGCACGAGTACAATTCACAAGCGTTGCGCCGCAACGCAGCTGTGCAAACCGGAGGCACTCACGTGAATAGAGTTGAGTGACAGGTGACCTGGATTGCCAAGAGACGTAGTTGCACGAGTACAATTCACAAGCATCGCTCCGCACCGCAGCTGTGCAAACAGGAGGCGTTCACATGAATAATGTCGAGTGACAGGTGACCTTGATTGCGAAATGACGCTGCTCCACGAGTACAATTCACAAGCGTTGCGCCGCAACGCAGCTGTGCAAACAGGAGGCACTCACATGAATAACGTTGAGTGAAAGGTGACCTGGATTGCCAAGAGACGTAGTTGCTTGAGTACAATTCACAAGCATTGCGCCGTAACGCAGCTGTACAAACAGGAGGCACTCGCATAAATAACGTTGAGTGCCAGGTGACCTGGATCGCGACATGACGCAGTTGCACGTGTACAATTCACAAGCGTTGCGCCGCAACGCAGCTGTGCAAACAGGAGGCACTCGCATAAATAACGTTGAGTGACAGGTGACCTGGATCGCGACATGACGCAGTTGCACGTGTACAATTCACAAGCGTTGCGCCGCAACGCAGCTGTGCAAACAGGAGGCACTCACGTGAATAAAGTTGAGTGACAGTTGACCTGGATTGCCAAAAGACGTAGTTGCACGAGTACAATTCACAAGCATTGCGCCGCACCGCAGCTGTGCAAACAGGAGGCGTTCACATGAATAATGTCGAGTGACAGATGACCTTGATTGCGAAATGACGCTGCTGCACGAGTACAATTCACAAGCGTTGCGCCGCAACGCAGCTGTGCAAACAGGAGGCACTCACATAAATAACGTTGAGTGAAAGGTGACCTGGATCGTGACATGACGCAGTTGCACGTGTACAATTCACAAGCGTTGCGCCGCAACGCAGCTGTGCAAACAGGAGGCACTCACGTGAATAAGATCGAGTGACAGGTGACCTGGATTGCCAAGAGACGTAGTTGCACGAGTACAATTCACAAGCATTTCGCCGTAACGCAGCTGTGCAAACAGGAGGCACTCGCATAAATAACGTTGAATGACAGGTGACCTGGATCGCGACATGACGCAGTTGCACGTGCACAATTCACAAGCGTTGCGCCGCAACGCAGCTGTGCAAACAGGAGGCACTCACGTGAATGAAGTTGAGTGACTGGTGACCTGGATTGCCAAAAGACGTAGTTGCACGAGTACAATTCACAAGCATTGCGCCGCAACGCAGCTGTGCAAACAGGAGGCAGTCACGTAAATGAAGTTGAAAGACAAGTGACCTTGATTGCGGAATGACGCTGCGGCACGAGTACAATTCACAAGCATTGCGCCGTAACGCAGCTGTGCAAACAGGAGGCACTTACGTGAATAAAGTTGAGTGACAGGTGACCTGGATTGCCAAAAGACGTAGTTGCACGAGTACAATTCACAAGCATTGCGCCGCAACGCAGCTGTGCAAACAGGAGGCAGTCACGTAAATGAGGTTGAAAGACAGGTGACCTTGATTGCGAAATGACGCTGCTGCACGAGTACAATTCACAAGCATTGCGCCGTAACGCAGCTGTCCAAACAGGAAGCACTCACATAAATAACGTTGAGTGACAGGTGACCTGGATTGCAACATGACGCAGTTGCACGAATACAATTCACAAGCGTTGCGCGACACCTTAGCTGTTCAAACAGGAGGCGTTCACATGAATAATGTCGAGTGACAGGTGACCTTGATTGCGAAATGACGCAGTTGCACGACTACAATCCACAAGCCTTGCGCCGTAACGCAGTTGTGCGAACAGGAGGCACTCACATAAATAACGTTGAGTAAAAGGTGACCTGGATCGTGACATGACGCAGTTGCACGTGTACAATTCACAAGCGTAGCGCCGCAACGCAGCTGTGCAAACAGGAGGCACTCACGTGAATAAGGTTGAGTGACAGGTGACCTGGATTGCCAAGAGACGTAGTTGCATGAGTACAATTCACAAGCATTGCGCCGCACCGCAGCTGTGCAAACAGGCGGCGTTCACATGAATAATGTCGGGTGACAGGTGACCTTGATTGCCAAAAGACGTAGTTGCACGAGTACAATTCACAAGCATTGCGCCGCACTGCAGCTGTGCAAACAGGAGGCGTTCACATGAATAAAGTTGAGTGACAGGTGACCTGGATTGCCAAAAGACGTAGTTGCTTGAGTACAATTCACAAGCATTGCGCCGTAACGCAGCTGTACAAACAGGAGGCACTCGCATAAATAACGTTGAGTGCCAGGTGACCTGGATCGCGACATGACGCAGTTGCACGTGTACAATTCACAAGCGTTGCGCCGCAACGCAGCTGTGCAAACAGGAGGCACTCACGTGAATAAAGTTGAGTGACAGGTGACCTGGATTGCCAAAAGACGTAGTTGCACGAGTACAATTCAGAAGCATTGCGCCGCACCGCAGCTGTGCAAACAGGAGGCGTTCACATGAATAATGTCGAGTGACAGGTGACCTTGATTGCGAAATGACGCTGCTGCACGAGTACAATTCACAAGCGTTGCGCCGCAACGCAGCTGTGCAAACCGGAGGCACTCACGTGAATAGTGTTGAGTGACAGGTGACCTGGATTGCCAAGAGACGTAGTTGCACGAGTACAATTCACAAGCATTGCTCCGCACCGCAGCTGTGCAAACAGGAGGCGTTCACATGAATAATGTCGAGTGACAGGTGACCTGGATCGCGACATGACGCAGTTGCACGTGTACAATTCACAAGCATTGCGCCGCACCGCAGCTGTGCAAACAGGAGACGTTCACATGAATAATGTCGGGTGACAGGTGACCTTGATTGCCAAAAGACGTAGTTGCACGAGTACAATTCACAAGCGTTGCGCCGCAACGCAGCTGTGCAAACACGAGGCACTCACGTGAATAAGATTGAGTGACAGGTGACCTGGATTGCCAAGAGACGTAGTTGCACGAGTACAATTCACAAGCATTGCGCCGTAACGCAGCTGTGCAAACAGGAGGCACTCGCATAAATAACGTTGAGTGACCGGTGACCTGGATTGCCAAGAGACGTAGTTGCACGAGTACAATTCACAAGCATTTCGCCGTAACGCAGCTGTGCAAACAGGAGGCACTCACCTGAATGAAGTTGAGTGACAGGTGACCTGGATTGCCAAAAGACGTAGTTGCACGAGTACAATTCACGAGCATTGCGCCGCAACGCAGCTGTGCAAACAGGAGGCAGTCACGTAAATGAAGTTGAAAGACAGGTGACCTTGATTGCGGAATGACGCTGCTGCACGAGTACAATTCACAAGCATTGCGCCGTAACGCAGCTGTGCAAACAGGAGGCACTTACGTGAATAAAGTTGAGTGACAGGTGACCTGGATTGCCAAGAGACGCAGTTGCACGTGTACAATTCACAAGCGTTGCGCCGCAACGCAGCTGTGCAAACAGGAGGCACTCACGTGAATAAAGTTGAGTGACAGTTGACCTGGATTGCCAAGAGACGCAGTTGCACGAGTACAATTCACAAGCATTGCGCCGCACTGCAGCTGTGCAAACAGGAGGCGTTCACATGAATAAAGTTGAGTGACAGGTGACCTGGATTGCCAAAAGACGTAGTTGCTTGAGTACAATTCACAAGCATTGCGCCGTAACGCAGCTGTACAAACAGGAGGCACTCGCATAAATAACGTTGAGTGCGGGGTGACCTGGATCGTGACATGACGCAGTTTTACGTGTACAATTCATAAGCGTTGCGCCGCAACGCAGCTGTGCAAACAGGAGGCACTCACGTTAATAAGATTGAGTGACAGGTGACCTGGATAGCCAAGAGACGTAGTTGCACGAGTACAATTCACAAGCATTGCGCCGTAACGCAGCTATGCAAACAGGAGTTACTCGCATAAATAACGTTGAGTGACAGGTGACCTGGATCGCGACATGACGCAAATGCAAGTGTACAATTCACAAGCGTTGCGCCGCACCGCAGCTGTGCAAACAGGAGGCAGTCACGTAAATGAGGTTCAAAGACAGGTGACCTTGATTGCGAAATGACGCTGCTGCACGAGTACAATTCACAAGCATTGCGCCGTAACGCAGCTGTCCAAACAGGAAGCACTCACATAAATAACGTTGAGTGACAGGTGACCTGGATTGCCAAAAGACGTAGTTGCACGAGTACAATTCACAAGCATTGCGCCGCAACGCAGCTGTGCAAACAGGAGGCAGTCACGTAAATGAGGTTGAAAGACAGGTGACTTTGATTGCGAAATGACGCTGCTGCACGAGTACAATTCACAAGCATTGCGCCGTAACGCAGCTGTCCAAACAGGAAGCACTCACATAAATAACGTTGAGTGACAGGTGACCTGGATTGCAACATGACGCAGTTGCACGAGTACAATTCACAAGCATTGCGCCGTAACGCAGCTTCGCGAACAGGAGGCACTCACATCAATAACGTTGAGTGAAAGGTGACCTGGATCGCGACATGACGCAGTTGCACGTGTACAATTCACAAGCATTGCGCCGCACCGCAGCTGTGCAAACAGGAGACGTTCACATGAATAATGTCGGGTGACAGGTGACCTTGATTGCCAAAAGACGTAGTTGCACGAGTACAATTCACAAGCATTGCGCCGCACTGCAGCTGTGCAAACAGGAGGCGTTCACATGAATAAAGTTGAGTGACAGGTGACCTGGATTGCCAAAAGACGTAGTTGCTTGAGTACAATTCACAAGCATTGCGCCGTAACGCAGCTGTACAAACAGGAGGCACTCGCATAAATAACGTTGAGTGCGGGGTGACCTGGATCGTGACATGACGCAGTTTTACGTGTACAATTCATAAGCGTTGCGCCGCAACGCAGCTGTGCAAACAGGAGGCACTCACGTGAATAAGATTGAGTGACAGGTGACCTGGATTGCCAAGAGACGTAGTTGCACGAGTACAATTCACAAGCATTGCGCCGTAACGCAGCTATGCAAACAGGAGTTACTCGCATGAATAACGTTGAGTGACAGGTGACCTGGATCGCGACATGACGCAGTTGCAAGTGTACAATTCACAAGCGTTGCGCCGCACCGCAGCTGTGCAAACAGGAGGCGTTCACATGAATAATGTCGAGTGACAGGTGACCTTGATTGCGAAATGACGCTGCTGCACGAGTACAATTCACAAGCATTGCGCCGTAACGCAGCTGTGCAAACAGGAGGCACTTACGTGAATAAAGTTGAGTGACAGGTGACCTGGATTGCCAAAAGACGTAGTTGCACGAGTACAATTCACAAGCATTGCGCCGCAACGCAGCTGTGCAAACAGGAGGCAGTCACGTAAATGAGGTTGAAAGACAGGTGACCTTGATTGCGAAATGACGCTGCTGCACGAGTACAATTCACAAGCATTGCGCCGTAGCGCAGCTGTCCAAACAGGAAGCACTCACATAAATAACATTGAGTGACAGGTGACCTGGATTGCAACATGACGCAGTTAAACGAATACAATTCACAAGCGTTGCGCGACACCGCAGCTGTTCAAACAGGAGGCGTTCACATGAATAATGTCGAGTGACAGGTGACCTTGATTGCGAAATGACGCAGTTGCACGAGTACAATTCACAAGCATTGCGCCGTAACGCAGTTGTGCGAACAGGAGGCACTCACATAAATAACGTTGAGTGAAAGGTGACCTGGATCGTGACATGACGCAGTTGCACGTGTACAATTCACAAGCGTTGCGCCGCAACGCAGCTGTGCAAACAGGAGGCACTCACGTGAATAAGGTTGAGTGACAGGTGACCTGGATTGCCAAGAGACGTAGTTGCATGAGTACAATTCACAAGCATTGCGCCGCACCGCAGCTGTGCAAACAGGCGGCGTTCACATGAATAATGTCGAGTGACAGGTGACCTTGATTGCGAAATGACGCTGCTGCACGAGTACAATTCACAAGCATTGCGCCGTAACGCAGCTGTCCAAACAGGAAGCACTCACATAAATAACGTTGAGTGACAGGTGACCTGGATTGCAACATGACGCAGTTGCACGAGTACAATTCACAAGCATTGCGCCGTAACGCAGCTTCGCGAACAGGAGGCACTCACATCAATAACGTTGAGTGAAAGGTGACCTGGATTGCCAAGAGACGTAGTTGCACGAGTACAATTCACAAGCATTTCGCCGTAACGCAGCTGTGCAAACAGGAGGCACTCACCTGAATGAAGTTGAGTGACAGGTGACCTGGATTGCCAAAAGACGTAGTTGCACGAGTACAATTCACGAGCATTGCGCCGCAACGCAGCTGTGCAAACAGGAGGCAGTCACGTAAATGAAGTTGAAAGACAGGTGACCTTGATTGCGGAATGACGCTGCTGCACGAGTACAATTCACAAGCATTGCGCCGTAACGCAGCTGTGCAAACAGGAGGCACTTACGTGAATAAAGTTGAGTGACAGGTGACCTGGATTGCCAAGAGACGCAGTTGCACGTGTACAATTCACAAGCGTTGCGCCGCAACGCAGCTGTGCAAACAGGAGGCACTCACGTGAATAAAGTTGAGTGACAGTTGACCTGGATTGCCAAAAGACGTAGTTGCACGAGTACAATTCACAAGCATTGCGCCGCACCGCAGCTGTGCAAACAGGAGGCGTTCACATGAATAATGTCGAGTGACAGATGACCTTGATTGCGAAATGACGCTGCTGCACGAGTACAATTCACAAGCGTTGCGCCGCAACGCAGCTGTGCAAACAGGAGGCAATCACATAAATAACGTTGAGTGAAAGGTGACCTGGATCGTGACATGACGCAGTTGCACGTGTACAATTCACAAGCGTTGCGCCGCAACGCAGCTGTGCAAACAGGAGGCACTCACGTGAATAAGATCGAGTGACAGGTGACCTGGATTGCCAAGAGACGTAGTTGCACGAGTACAATTCACAAGCATTTCGCCGTAACGCAGCTGTGCAAACAGGAGGCACTCACGTGAATGAAGTTGAGTGACAGGTGACCTGGATTGCCAAAAGACGTAGTTGCACGAGTACAATTCACGAGCATTGCGCCGCAACGCAGCTGTGCAAACAGGAGGCAGTCACGTAAATGAAGTTGAAAGACAGGTGACCTTGATTGCGGAATGACGCTGCTGCACGAGTACAATTCACAAGCATTGCGCCGTAACGCAGCTGTGCAAACAGGAGGCACTTACGGGAATAAAGTTGAGTGACAGGTGACCTGGATTGCCAAGAGACGTAGTTGCACGAGTACAATTCACAAGCATTGCGCCGCAACGCAGCTGTGCAAACAGGAGGCAGTCACGTAAATGAGGTTAAAAGACAGGTGACCTTGATTGCGAAATGACGCTGGAGCACGAGTACAATTCACAAGCATTGCGCCGTAACGCAGCTGTCCAAACAGGAAGCACTCACATAAATAACGTTGAGTGACAGGTGACCTGGATTGCAACATGACGCAGTTGCACGAATACAATTCACAAGCGTTGCGCGACACCGCAGCTGTTCAAACAGGAGGCGTTCACATGAATAATGTCGAGTGACAGGTGACCTTGATTGCGAAATGACGCAGTTGCACGAGTACAATTCACAAGCATTGCGCCGTAACGCAGTTGTGCGAACAGGAGGCACTCACATAAATAACGTTGAGTGAAAGGTGACCTGGATCGTGACATGACGCAGTTGCACGTGTACAATTCACAAGCGTTGCGCCGCAACGCAGCTGTGCAAACAGGAGACACTCACGTGAATAAGGTTGAGTGACAGATGACCTGGATCGCCAAGAGACGTAGTTGCATGAGTACAATTCACAAGCATTGCGCCGCACCGCAGCTGTGCAAACAGGCGGCGTTCACATGAATAATGTCGAGTGACAGGTGACCTTGATTGCGAAATGACGCTGCTGCACGAGTACAATTCACAAGCATTGCGCCGTAACGCAGCTGTCCAAACAGGAAGCACTCACATAAATAACGTTGAGTGACAGGTGACCTGGATTGCAACATGACGCAGTTGCACGAGTACAATTCACAAGCATTGCGCCGTAACGCAGCTTCGCGAACAGGAGGCACTCACATCAATAACGTTGAGTGAAAGGTGACCTGGATCGCGACATGACGCAGTTGCACGTGTACAATTCACAAGCGTTGCGCCGCAACGCAGCTGTGCAAACAGGAGGCACTCACGTGAATAAAGTTGAGTGACAGCTGACCTGGATTGCCAAAAGACGTAGTTGCACGAGTACAATTCACAAGCATTGTGCCGCACCGCAGCTGTGCAAACAGGAGGCGTTCACATGAATAATGTCGAGTGACAGGTGACCTTGATTGCGAAATGACGCTGCTGCACGAGTACAATTCACAAGCATTGCGCCGTAACGCAGCTGTCCAAACAGGAGGCACTCGCATAAATAACGTTGAGTGACAGGTGTCCTGGATCGCGACATGACGCAGTTGCACGTGTACAATTCACAAGCGTTGCGCCGCAACGCAGCTGTGCAAACAGGAGGCACTCACATAAATAACGTTGAGTGACAGGTGACCTTGATTGCAAAATGACGCAGTTGCACGAGTACAATTCACAAGCATTGCGCCGTAACGCAGCTTCGCGAACAGGAGGCACTCACATCAATAACGTTGAGTGAAAGGTGACCTGGATCGCGACATGACGCAGTTGCACGTGTACAATTCACAAGCATTGCGCCGCACCGCAGCTGTGCAAACAGGAGACGTTCACATGAATAATGTCGGGTGACAGGTGACCTTGATTGCCAAAAGACGTAGTTGCACGAGTACAATTCACAAGCATTGCGCCGCACTGCAGCTGTGCAAACAGGAGGCGTTCACATGAATAAAGTTGAGTGACAGGTGACCTGGATTGCCAAAAGACGTAGTTGCTTGAGTACAATTCACAAGCATTGCGCCGTAACGCAGCTGTACAAACAGGAGGCACTCGCATAAATAACGTTGAGTGCGGGGTGACCTGGATCGTGACATGACGCAGTTTTACGTGTACAATTCATAAGCGTTGCGCCGCAACGCAGCTGTGCAAACAGGAGGCACTCACGTTAATAAGATTGAGTGACAGGTGACCTGGATAGCCAAGAGACGTAGTTGCACGAGTACAATTCACAAGCATTGCGCCGTAACGCAGCTATGCAAACAGGAGTTACTCGCATAAATAACGTTGAGTGACAGGTGACCTGGATCGCGACATGACGCAAATGCAAGTGTACAATTCACAAGCGTTGCGCCGCACCGCAGCTGTGCAAACAGGAGGCAGTCACGTAAATGAGGTTCAAAGACAGGTGACCTTGATTGCGAAATGACGCTGCTGCACGAGTACAATTCACAAGCATTGCGCCGTAACGCAGCTGTCCAAACAGGAAGCACTCACATAAATAACGTTGAGTGACAGGTGACCTGGATTGCCAAAAGACGTAGTTGCACGAGTACAATTCACAAGCATTGCGCCGCAACGCAGCTGTGCAAACAGGAGGCAGTCACGTAAATGAGGTTGAAAGACAGGTGACTTTGATTGCGAAATGACGCTGCTGCACGAGTACAATTCACAAGCATTGCGCCGTAACGCAGCTGTCCAAACAGGAAGCACTCACATAAATAACGTTGAGTGACAGGTGACCTGGATTGCAACATGACGAAGTTGCACGAGTACAATTCACAAGCATTGCGCCGTAACGCAGCTTCGCGAACAGGAGGCACTCACATCAATAACGTTGAGTGAAAGGTGACCTGGATCGCGACATGACGCAGTTGCACGTGTACAATTCACAAGCATTGCGCCGCACCGCAGCTGTGCAAACAGGAGACGTTCACATGAATAATGTCGGGTGACAGGTGACCTTGATTGCCAAAAGACGTAGTTGCACGAGTACAATTCACAAGCATTACGCCGCACTGCAGCTGTGCAAACAGGAGGCGTTCACATGAATAAAGTTGAGTGACAGGTGACCTGGATTGCCAAAAGACGTAGTTGCTTGAGTACAATTCACAAGCATTGCGCCGTAACGCAGCTGTACAAACAGGAGGCACTCGCATAAATAACGTTGAGTGCGGGGTGACCTGGATCGTGACATGACGCAGTTTTACGTGTACAATTCATAAGCGTTGCGCCGCAACGCAGCTGTGCAAACAGGAGGCACTCACGTGAATAAGATTGAGTGACAGGTGACCTGGATTGCCAAGAGACGTAGTTGCACGAGTACAATTCACAAGCATTGCGCCGTAACGCAGCTATGCAAACAGGAGTTACTCGCATGAATAACGTTGAGTGACAGGTGACCTGGATCGCGACATGACGCAGTTGCAAGTGTACAATTCACAAGCGTTGCGCCGCACCGCAGCTGTGCAAACAGGAGGCGTTCACATGAATAATGTCGAGTGACAGGTGACCTTGATTGCGAAATGACGCTGCTGCACGAGTACAATTCACAAGCATTGCGCCGTAACGCAGCTGTGCAAACAGGAGGCACTTACGTGAATAAAGTTGAGTGACAGGTGACCTGGATTGCCAAAAGACGTAGTTGCACGAGTACAATTCACAAGCATTGCGCCGCAACGCAGCTGTGCAAACAGGAGGCAGTCACGTAAATGAGGTTGAAAGACAGGTGACCTTGATTGCGAAATGACGCTGCTGCACGAGTACAATTCACAAGCATTGCGCCGTAGCGCAGCTGTCCAAACAGGAAGCACTCACATAAATAACGTTGAGTGACAGGTGACCTGGATTGCAACATGACGCAGTTAAACGAATACAATTCACAAGCGTTGCGCGACACCGCAGCTGTTCAAACAGGAGGCGTTCACATGAATAATGTCGAGTGACAGGTGACCTTGATTGCGAAATGACGCAGTTGCACGAGTACAATTCACAAGCATTGCGCCGTAACGCAGTTGTGCGAACAGGAGGCACTCACATAAATAACGTTGAGTGAAAGGTGACCTGGATCGTGACATGACGCAGTTGCACGTGTACAATTCACAAGCGTTGCGCCGCAACGCAGCTGTGCAAACAGGAGGCACTCACGTGAATAAGGTTGAGTGACAGGTGACCTGGATTGCCAAGAGACGTAGTTGCATGAGTACAATTCACAAGCATTGCGCCGCACCGCAGCTGTGCAAACAGGCGGCGTTCACATGAATAATGTCGAGTGACAGGTGACCTTGATTGCGGAATGACGCTGCTGCACGAGTACAATTCACAAGCATTGCGCCGTAACGCAGCTGTCCAAACAGGAAGCACTCACATAAATAACGTTGAGTGACAGGTGACCTGGATTGCAACATGACGCAGTTGCACGAGTACAATTCACAAGCATTGCGCCGTAACGCAGCTTCGCGAACAGGAGGCACTCACATCAATAACGTTGAGTGAAAGGTGACCTGGATCGCGACATGACGCAGTTGCACGTGTACAATTCACAAGCGTTGCGCCGCAACGCAGCTGTGCAAACAGGAGGCACTCACGTGAATAAGGTTGAGTGACAGGTGACCTGGATTGCCAAGAGACGTAGTTGCATGAGTACAATTCACAAGCATTGCGCCGCACCGCAGCTGTGCAAACAGGCGGCGTTCACATGAATAATGTCGAGTGACAGGTGACCTTGATTGCGAAATGACGCTGCTGCACGAGTACAATTCACAAGCATTGCGCCGTAACGCAGCTGTCCAAACAGGAAGCACTCACATAAATAACGTTGAGTGACAGGTGACCTGGATTGCAACATGACGCAGTTGCACGAGTACAATTCACAAGCATTGCGCCGTAACGCAGCTTCGCGAACAGGAGGCACTCACATCAATAACGTTGAGTGAAAGGTGACCTGGATCGCGACATGACGCAGTTGCACGTGTACAATTCACAAGCGTTGCGCCCCAACGCAGCTGTGCAAACAGGAGGCACTCACGTGAATAAGGTTGAGTGACAGCTGACCTGGATTGCCAAAAGACGTAGTTGCACGAGTACAATTCACAAGCATTGTGCCGCACCGCAGCTGTGCAAACAGGAGGCGTTCACATGAATAATGTCGAGTGACAGGTGACCTTGATTGCGAAATGACGCTGCTGCACGAGTACAATTCACAAGCATTGCGCCGTAACGCAGCTGTCCAAACAGGAGGCACTCGCATAAATAACGTTGAGTGACAGGTGTCCTGGATCGCGACATGACGCAGTTGCACGTGTACAATTCACAAGCGTTGCGCCGCAACGCAGCTGTGCAAACAGGAGGCACTCACATAAATAACGTTGAGTGACAGGTGACCTTGATTGCAAAATGACGCAGTTGCACGAGTACAATTCACAAGCATTGCGCCGTAACGCAGCTTCGCGAACAGGAGGCACTCACATCAATAACGTTGAGTGAAAGGTGACCTGGATCGCGACATGACGCAGTTGCACGTGTACAATTCACAAGCATTGCGCCGCACCGCAGCTGTGCGAACAGGAGACCTTCACATGAATAATGTCGGGTGACAGGTGACCTTGATTGCCAAAAGACGTAGTTGCACGAGTACAATTCACAAGCATTGCGCCGCACTGCAGCTGTGCAAACAGGAGGCGTTCACATGAATAAAGTTGAGTGACAGGTGACCTGGATTGCCAAAAGACGTAGTTGCTTGGGTACAATTCACAAGCATTGCGCCGTAACGCAGCTGTTTAAACAGGAGGCACTCGCATAAATAACGTTGAGTGCCAGGTGACCTGGATCGCGACATGACGCAGTTGCACGTGTACAATTCACAAGCGTTGCGCCGCAACGCAGCTGTGCAAACAGGAGGCACTCACGTGAATAAAGTTGAGTGACAGGTGACCTGGATTGCCAAAAGACGTAGTTGCACGAGTACAATTCAGAAGCATTGCGCCGCACCGCAGCTGTGCAAACAGGAGGCGTTCACATGAATAATGTCGAGTGACAGGTGACCTTGATTGCGAAATGACGCTGCTGCACGAGTTCAATTCACAAGCGTTGCGCCGCAACGCAGCTGTGCAAACCGGAGGCACTCACGTGAATAGAGTTGAGTGACAGGTGACCTGGATTGCCAAGAGACGTAGTTGCACGAGTACAATTCACAAGCATTGCTCCGCACCGCAGCTGTGCAAACAGGAGGCGTTCACATGAATAATGTCGAGTGACAGGTGACCTTGATTGCGAAATGACGCTGCTCCACGAGTACAATTCACAAGCGTTGCGCCGCAACGCAGCTGTGCAAACAGCAGGCACCCACATAAATAACGTTGAGTGAAAGGTGACCTGGATCGTGACATGACGCAGTTTTACGTGTACAATTCATAAGCGTTGCGCCGCACCGCAGCTGTGCAAACAGGAGGCGTTCACATGAATAATGTCGAGTGACAGGTGACCTTGATTGCGAAATGACGCTGCTGCACGAGTACAATTCACAAGCATTGCGCCGTAACGCAGCTGTCCAAACAGGGAGCACTCACATAAATAACGTTGAGTGACAGGTTACCTGGATTGCAACATGACGCAGTTGCACGTGTACAATTCACAAGCGTTGCGCCGCAACGCAGCTGTGCAAACAGGAGGCACTCACGTGAATAAAGTTGAGTGACAGGTGACCTGGATTGCCAAAAGACGTAGTTGCACGAGTACAATTCACAAGCATTGCGCCGCACCGCAGCTGTGCAAACAGGAGGCGTTCACATGAATAATGTCGAGTGACAGGTGACCTTGATTGCGAAATGACGCTGCTGCACGAGTACAATTCACAAGCATTGCGCCGTAACGCAGCTGTGCAAACAGGAGGCACTCGCATAAATAACGTTGAGTGACAGGTGACCTGGATCGCGACATGACGCAGTTGCACGTGTACAATTCACAAGCGTTGCGCCGCAACGCAGCTGTGCAAACAGGAGGCACTCACATAAATAACGTTGAATGACAGGTGACCTTGATTGCGAGATGACACTGTTGCCCGAGTACAATTCACAAGCATTGCGCCGCAACGCAGCTGTGCAAACAGGAGGTAGTCACGTAAATAAAGTTGAAAGACAGGTGACCTTGATTGCGAAATGACGCAGTTGCACGAGTACAATAAACAAGCATTGCGCCGTAACGCAGCTGTGCAAGCAGGAGGCACTCACGCGAATAAAGTTGAGTGACAGGTGACCTGAATTGCAAAATGACGCAGTTGCACGAATACAATTCACAAGCGTTGCGCCGCACCGCAGCTGTGCAAACAGGAGGCGTTCACATGAATAATGTCGAGTGACAGGTGACCTTGATTGCGAAATGACGCTGTTGCACGAGTACAATTCACAAGCATTGCGCCGTAACGCAGCTGTGCAAACAGGAGGCACTCACATAAATAACGTTGAGTGACAGGTGACCTGGATTGCAAACTGACGCAGTTGCACGAGTACGATTCACAAGCGTTGCGCCGCAACGGAGCTGTGCAAACAGGAGGCATTCACATGAATAATGTTGAGTGACAGGTGACCCTGATTGCGAAACGACGCTGGTGCACGAGTACAATTCACAAGCATTGCGCCGTAACGCAGCTGTGCGAACAGGAAGCACTCACATAAATAACGTTGAGTGACAGGTGACCCACATAACACGCCAAAATATCATCGCCGCACTACCCACGTACTCCGAAAGCGCATTTTGCACTGACATATTGCTAAGCCAGCAAGGGTTTATAAGATGCACGTACTCTAGCCACTCTGTTAGTTGTCTATCGCTCGGCCCAGACCTGTTCCGATATATTATTGTACAGCTCAGAATAAATAGTTCAGCCACTCACTGTTCATTTCTCGTTGCTCCTTTGGTGCCTTTGCCTCAATTAGACAACGAACCCAGGCCCAGGATTATTGATATCATTTCACGCGGGTACCTTGCGTTACGACCCACCCTTAGGAGGGAATCAGCGGCCACGAGTCGAGCAGCCTTAATCGCCAAACGCAAAACAACGCAGCTGTTACAGACCGAGCCTGAGGCCGCTCGCGCACCTCCTGCGTCTAGGGTCACTAGAAGGGGGTCTCGACACGTGTAGGGATAAGCTGATGGTTTACCCACTACTAATGAATGATTCTACGACGCTCGAGCAGAAGGCTCTTATGCGTTTCGTCCCCGACCTGCTACTTGGTTTATAACACCTGAGAATGTATCTTTTTGATCTTATGGTGTAAACAAATAAATCACGGCATTCTTCATTTTGGAAGAATGAATAATTTCACAGGTGATGTGATGAAAGAAAAATAAATAGATCTCACATTGAATATGATTGACATGAACTTTTTCAAGTTTTGACCTTTCGAACAATGAAGAGTTCAACTGAATTGTAGTTTTTGACTCATTCGAGTCATCGAATGGTTGGAGTAAGTGTTTGTTCACTTATTATCCTACCCTAGAGCATGAAAATATAAATCTTCGCATTTTTAGAATTGAAAAACAATAAATCTTAGCGTTTGCTCTTGTAAATCTCACAAAAATAGATTTTTTCACAAAAATAAATCATTTCAGAAAGATGGATCATTGGATTAAGTTGATGAAAAATGTCTTAATACTGAAGTTGGTTCCAGTGAAAATATTATAACTATATGAGTAAATTTATATCTTTGTCTGGATAATCTAGTCAAAGATTGGCTTTAGCCTGGGTTAAATTTCTCCAACATCTCGTTTTGCAAAAAATTGAAAATCATGGCCACCCGGGAGACATGCCCAAAAAGAAACGATCATCCTCAGAGATCCAAGGTGCCGTTCTGGTAACCGCCCGCTTTACATCACGGAAGTATGCTACTCTACTTATCGAGAAGTGGGACTTTTTGATTAACAGACAAAGATGTTTAAACTAATTTGCACTCAATTCTACTATATACATCTCAAATTGTGACATATCTCGCATTCTCACAGAGGTTCATACATAAATTTTGTATATTTTGCAGAACATTGTTAATATCATCATATGATTTTCCAACAGCTAGTTGTTTCAGTTTCAAGTCTTCACATTTACACTTGTGGATATGTTTTTCACATGAGTTGTTTTCGTCAATGATCTTGAATTTGACTTTCTTAAGTGTACTTGCGCTATGCGGATTTTTATCGGTCGCTTGTAAAGTGCCATTTTCTTTAGAGACGCTCATAGAATACGGGTGATCAAGTTTTACATTTGCTGTGGCGATTGGGTTCGTATTTTCTATAATGAAGAATGCGGGTTTCAATCGTTCTACAGATACAGTAACTGATTTTCCGTTTACATCAATCTCATAAACTAAGTTGGAAATCCTTTTAATTATTCTATGCGGACCTGTGTACGGACGTTCGAGTGGTCGCTTTACTGAGCCGACTCTGAGTAATACATGAGTACATGTACGCAAATCGTTAAAGTAAAAAGTACGACATCTGTATTTTTGGGTGACTGGGATAGGTCGAACTTTGCGCATGTATTCGCGGAATTCTTCTAAGAATATTTGCGGATTTACAGGCGGTTCGCCTTCTAATGCTCATTCTCCTGGCAATCTAAGTGTGTTACCAAAAAGAATCTCAGCCGGAGACGCATTTATGTCTATTCTCATTCGATTTCGTAAACCTAGCATAACTGTTGAAAGTTTTTTGGACCATTCTGGGTCTTCGCTGTGACACATTAGGGCTGATTTGAGGTCTCTGTGCCAAGATTCTATCATGCCATTAGCTGATGGATGATAAGCAGTTGTGCGAATTCTCTCAGTTCTTATTAATGAAAGAAGTGCCTTGAAAAGGGCAGATTCAAATGCCGCACCCTGATCGGTTGTTATACGAGCTGGGGCACCGTAACGCGAAACCCAATTATCATAGAAAGCGCGAGCTATAGTCTGAGCTGTGATGTCTTTGATAGGTATTGCTTCGGTCCATCGTGAAAATCTGTCTATAATAGTGAGACAATATTTGAAACCTTCTGATTCTCTCCACGGTCCTACTATATCTATGAGTACATGTTCAAATCTTTCATCTGGTACTACAAAAGAAGACGGGTTCATTTTTACATGCCTACTGACTTTAGATTTTTGACAATGTAAACAGTTTTTTACTAATATCGCGATGTCTTTGTTCATTGACGGCCCACAATATTTTCGAGCAATCAACATGCGGGTTTTTATAAAAAATCTACCAAAATCACTTATGACAACATGCGGGTTGATTTTGCACTTGAGTGTGCTGGATTGTGAAACATATCAAAAATGATTTTTCGCATGGACGCGGGTACGTGAGGTCTTGTGTCGCCGGTTAATTTAAAGTACATCCAATTATTTTGGTCTCCCCAAGTTAGACGTTGTACATTTGGTTCGTGTTAGGAGAATCAAGAATTTGTTTCGATTCTTCGTCAGCTCTTTGGGCCTCGGCTAGTTGTTCTAAAGTGAATTCAGATGGTAATGCTATGAGATCAATATTTACATTAGAAATTGTATTCACACGTGATAGCGTGTCTGCAACAACGTTCGCATCGCCTGGGAGGTATTCAATATCGGTGGAAAATTGCCCAATAAACGAAAGATAGCGCACGCGTCTAGGATCCGATTTATCCGCGCGTTGCATGAAAGCATAGGTTAAAGCTTTTTGATCTGTCACTATTTTGAATTTTCTACCTTCCAGAAAATATTGGAAGTACTTAATCATGTGATAAATTGCAAGAAGTTCGCGATCATATGTGCTGTATTTTCGCTGGGCTTCATTGAATTTTTCTGAGAAGAATGCTAATGGACGCCATTCATTGTCTAAGTGCTGTTCCAACACGCCCCCCATCGCGGTATTCGACACATAAGTAACGATTCTAGTTTCTGCTTCACTCGACGGATGTGATAACAAAACTGCGTTTGTTAGTTTGTCTTTTATGAGAAGAAAAGCATCGATTTGATATTGATTCCAACGAAGTTTTCGTTTGTCGTTTTTTTGGATTCTGGTAGCAATTTTTCAAGTGGCTCTAAAGCTCCGGCTACATGGGGTAGGCAACGTCGATAAAAATTTATCATACCTAAGAAATGTCGGAGTTCAACAACTGTTTCTGGCATGGGAAAATTGAGAATTGCTTCAATTTTGTCTGGCGTTGGCTTTGCGCCTTGTGAGTTTATGACGTGACCTAGGAATACTAATTCTTGTTCGCCAAAAACACATTTTTCAACATTCATCAGAAGATTGTGGTCTCGAAGACGCTTAAAGACTTCTCTTAGATGACGCTCATGTTCCTCAGGTGACGAGAAAGCAATGAGTATGTCATCCGCGAAAACGAAGACGTAATCTAAATCGTAAAATATACTGTTCAAAAATCTTTGCAGTGTTGCTGTAGCATTTTCCAAACCGTATGGC
This sequence comes from Eretmocerus hayati, assembly GCA_029851415.1. Taxonomy (NCBI): domain Eukaryota; kingdom Metazoa; phylum Arthropoda; class Insecta; order Hymenoptera; family Aphelinidae; genus Eretmocerus; species Eretmocerus hayati. The sequence continues at coordinate 109,285,970 of CM056743.1, forward strand.
ATATATAAATATTCAAATAATCCGAATGGCGTTATTACTGCCGTTTTGTGAATATCTCCAGGAGCCATAGGAATTTGATGAAAAGCTTTCCTTAAGTCTAATGTAGAAAAAATAGTTTTCCCTCTCAGGATATTTGGAAAATCTAGTAAATTTGGAGGTGGGTAACGGTCAGGAATCGTGACGTTGTTCAACGGTCTGTAGTCGTCGCATATTCTCCACGTTCCGTTTTTTTTCCGTACCATGTGTATGGGTGATGCCCAATTGCTTGACGATGGTCTCATTCTACCAGTTTTCATAAGTTTTCCAAATTGACGTTTGGCTTCAGCTAATTTTTCAGGAGCTAAACGCCTGGGTTTTGAAAATACTGAAGAACCTCTTGTTTCAATGTGATGAAAGACTTTGCTTTTTATGTTAGAAGTTTTTTGATCAGGTTGAGTAATTTCTGGGAAATCTCTAAGTATACGTACATATTTACAAGAGGGTTGGACTGTGCTTATTGACACATGATTGACTCTCTTAACCATGCTATTTTGCTTCAAGCCTGTAAGACTATCGAGGATTTGGCGATGACGAATGTCAATGAGTAAGCCATAGTAGTGGAAAAAATCTGCACCGAGTATTGGCTGGGCAACGTCCGCGTAACAAAAACTCCATTTGAAATCGCGTCGCAGTCCTAAATCAATTGTGCGCTGAACTTCACCATAAGTCGCGATTACAGTATCATTTGCCGCGTATAACTTATAATCTGTTGGATTTTTCAAGTGTGACGGTCTAGGCAAGATTGATATATCCGCGCCGCTGTCAACTAAGAATGTTTGATTGGACTTCTCGTCACGCACTAGGAGACGACGGGATTTGCGCCCTGACTTTGTCCCCGGAAGGGAGGGCAAAGTTAGTTTCCCGCGTCATCATCTTGTTTATCATTAGGTTTTTTGTATGTACATTTGTCTGGTTCTTTGCAATGGTAAGCGTTTTCTCTATGTACAAAGTGAGTCGCGCAAAGATATTTGTTTCCGCGGTATTTGTCAGCAGGAATGTGATTAGCTCGGCGAGCAGGGGATTTTGAGCGTCCTCGAAAGCGCGAGCGACTTCGATTATCTTTGATCGTTTCAACTTCTGCTGTGAGCGCGGCGATTTTTTCAAGAAGTTCTTTCAAGAGTGGATCATTGGACTCGCGTGAAGTTGAAGTGGCTGAGATGTAATCTCGACTCTCGTGACTATGCATTTTGTCAGCAAGTAGAGCTAATCTATCTAAATCAAGTTGATCAAAAGAAATCAAAATATCGTGTATATGAGTTGGCATTTTTGAGAGAAAAATAGATTTAAGCACAGTTTCAGTGCATCGCCCCTGATTTAGGCTTTTGAGTCTGTACAAGATTTGAGAAGGTCTTCCTTCGGAAGGAACGTCAGCCTGAAGAAGTTTTTGTATAGATTTTTCTTCAGATTCAGCAAACGTTTTTAAAATACGCTCTTTGACTTTGACATAAATATGTGGTGGTCGTGGGTGTATCAATAAAACTTTGATAGCTGTAGCCAGTTCAGTGTTCAAACGCGGAACTATAAGCATAACTTTTGAATTTTGATCAATGATATTACATGATTCAAATACGGCTTCGCATTGAAAAAACCAAATGATAGGATCTTCAGATTTGAAGTCCGGAATGGTGGGTTTGTATGAGTAACAGTTTCCTTGCGGTTGCTGAATACTTTGATTTTGCTGATTCAAAAAAGGATTTTGATATCCACGAGCGTTGGGATTGAGCACGCTCTGTATTTGAACGTGTCCAGTCCCTGACGAATGCGTCTGAACTTGTGTATTCATCGCGGCAAAAGTAGAAGCAGAATTATTGATATTTAGTGAGGTTGATGACTCGGTATTCATTTGTGACGTTGACGCCTCCACGTTAACCTCATTGACCTTTTCCGGTTGCATGGATAAAAGGAGTGCGTGTACTGTATTGAATTTTGGATCTAATGCGTCGGTAAAATCGCTGGTGAGTTTCGCGCCCATTGTGTCTATGCGCGATTGGATTATTTGTTCCACATTCGTTGGAACAGCATTAGGGTCCACGTTTTGGGTATGGCTTGTTGAAGCAAATGGCGCTGGTGGCGGATCATCTGAATTGTTAGACGCGTTAAGCACTGGGTCGTTTCCTTTAGAACCCATTTCTGAATCAGAATTATTTTCGGAATTTCCAACTTGAATGATTGATGCCTCGTGAGGCTTGAGAGTTTCTTCAAGTTCGCTACCTGAGGTTAAATCTTCAATCGAATCATCAACGCGTGGGCTACCTTCCGTCGAGTTCGGATTATAAATTGTACCGCTACGTGTACGATGGATTTTTCCGGTTTCGTCGTCGTCAGACATAGATTTCTGAATGCGACTACACGCGGTCACTATTTCAAAATTGCGCTAGAGATTCATTGAAGATTTCTGGAACGCGAGATTACGAAATGGCGGACGCATGATCAAGAAAACGTGGCACGTGAATTTACAATATGGTATATATCACGCAAAAGCGACATCCGCAGCGCTAAGTACCTGTAAAATTACGATGATGCTGGTGCTGCTGCGATGCTTGATGTGTAGATATGGTTGACGTGGTGAACCCGCGACGAGTTGGAGCTAGTGATGGTCCACGATGACGTTGCGACGGCGATGATTCTCGTTGCTGTCGTTGAGGCGTTGACACGGCGCACACTATGGCGTCGCCGGTATGCGTCGGCGTCGTGCCTCGTTGATGCTTGGAGATCGTCGGCGCGGGCGCCGGTGCCGATGTCCACAGGCTCCGTTCCTGATGAGTCACCTCGTTGGCCCAGGTGGGCTTTGTGGGGCCAGGTGGCCTTTGTGGGACCAGGCGGTCTTACTGCTCTTTGGCTCTATGCCGGGAATTTGCTGGGAGCCACGCGCGAAAAAATGGCGCACGCGGGCTGAACTTGCGAACGTGCGAAGCACTGCTCTGTGCCGGTTGAGATGTGAGATTTTGTTGATCACACTCACCTTGGCACAATTTATGTTGTACTATTGTTGTTGCTGCTACAACCTCGGGCTGGTGTGTGTGCACCAGGTTGGTACTCGCGCAGAGAAGCGAGTTGTTCCGCGGCGTCGATTTTGTGAGCGCCGTTGCCGAGGTGATGATTTATTTTTGGAGACTTTCCCTTGGCTGCAGCGACGATGATGGACCCGCTGCTAGTTGAGTTGTACGCTGTAAAACTCGTACATAACTCCGATGTTTTATGTACATCGGTCACAGGGCTACAACTGCTACAAGATGTTGGCGTGTTGCTCCGGTTTGATGTAATGGCTGCGTCGACTTTTGGAGCGCGAGCCGGCCTCTTCTGTTAAGCTCGGGGTTACCATTGTCGGGGCATGTGCCCCAGGGGTCGAATATTTAGCTGGCTGGAACGCTGGCAGCGTGCTCAGGATTTACAGAAGGAATGAGGCCTGAAGTAACTTTAAATAATTACTCTGAATTTATTGACTCCAAATTACAAACTATGTACATGCTTGGCAGGCAAGCAGTTAATCGCTCGAGTTGCGGAGCGAGACTCTGGCGTCTCGTCGTTGAACGCGCACGCATCGATCGTCGTTGCCGCTGAGACACACGCACGCGCTTATATGTTTGTGTGTGTGGCTATACCCCACAAATCGATGCCATATTCAGACAAAGTAATACTTTTTGTATACCTCCTAGGGACTCTACTTGCGTCCGATAAGGAAAATCCCCACCAATAATTCATAACACCGCGCACTGTTACAGCTTGGCTCCGTGCCATCGCTACTGATCCTAGGATGATGATTGGCGTGTGATCTGGACTATCTCAAAATAAGAGAAAATACTCCTCTTCATAAGTTCAGAGTGATTTGATGTGTAATGAGGAAGCTGATCGATTTCAATTAAAGTGCTCAAGATCCCGGTGATCGAACATACTCGGTTGATGGCGTCAGAACCGCGGAATCGGATAAAATTTCTTCGGGGAAAATAGAAATTGTAGTTAGGTTGAACATGGAGTATTCCTCATGTGTTGAGTTGAACAGATGTGACGGATTGAGTGAGTCTCAAGTATAGCTCTTATAGCTAGGTACAATCAAGCCTCGAAGCATTCGCTGGCTTGCTTATATACTAGAGTACCTGGAGGGTCTCTATTATATACGCGAATCAGAGTTCCCTGAGTTGGTGAATTCGTCCTGAAAACCAAGGATACCTGAATTATACAGATTATCACAAAACATAAGCTAACTATCAACTTATATTGCGCGTACTCACATCTCAGCATTCTCGCGTTTGTGTATTCATTCTGTATCGTGCAAGTGTCGCAAACAATGTTCGACAGAAGTTGGGATATGGTATGTAGGTCTTTTTCGTCCTATGTTACATCTCAATCACATACTGTGCAATGGGTGTACATATTTTGCCGGCCCGTGGATCTTGTGTCTCTCATTACTAGAAAATCAAGCCATGAATTCTTAAGAGGAATCCTCTCAGTTGTAGGTTCAATTGATTTGACACATCAATCTTGATTACAAATTTACGAAAAAAAAGTATGGGTCTGATCCACTAAAGTGCAGTTTATGGGTTAACTGAATTTCTTTCTAGTGGATTCTTTGGAACTGTGGTTCACAAATCCTTGATCAAACCTCTGTTCATTTTATACAGGACTGCGCAAATGATAATCCAGCCCTTATTAAAGTTGGAAATTACCCATCCATTTATCCATTATTGGAACCAGCAATGGAATGGACCTATACCATGCGAAGAAGTATGCAGGTGCAATACTATCATTGACATGGCTCTTTCAAATTCTGGAGCTCATTTTCTATTTCATAATTCACAACTTTTATCCAGGAGGTTGTCAAAGGTTTGTTCTTGGGACCATACAGTGCTGCAACCAAATCTAGGCTTGATTATTTATTAGAAAATGGCATCACTCACATTGTTTGTGTTCGACAGAATATTGAGGCTAACTTTGTGAAACCAAACTTTCCAGGAAAATTTGTGTGAGTGCTGTTAATCAATATGTTGGAGCTCAATAGTTATATAATTTATTAAAACCTTCTTATGTACAGGTATCTTGTTCTAGATATAGCTGATTCAGCCACAGAAAATATTATTCAGCATTTTCAGCAAGTCAGAGTATTTATCAGTGAAGCCCTGAATCATGGAGGAAGAGTTTTGGTACATGGTAATGCTGGTATTTCAAGATCAGCAGCCTTAGTGATTGCTTACCTGATGGAGACTTTTGGATTGAGTCACCTGTGAGTTTTGGTATCAGCTATCCACATAAGACATATTCTGGCCTTGAGTCATTCTTCACTGCGAGCATACGACATTGAAAAATGTATTTCTAACATTTGGAATATGTTTTCGTGATGAAAATGTAGTGTGACAAAAGAAGGCAAAACTGAGATATTAAGAATTTATTGGTTCTTAATCCTTGATTTGACCTTCAATCAGGTATTTGGACTCAGTGTGTGGATTAATTCATTCTTCGTATTGATAGAGACTTTTGACCAGTTCTTCAGATTTTCTCAACATACTCAGAAGGGATAATCACTGATTATTGAAAATTCATGAAAGAAAATTTAACCATTCCATGGGAGGTAGTGAATAGATGGGCTTAGAGTATCTGGGTTACCAATGTTGTCAAAATCCCAAACACTCCATGAATTTACAAGATATCATATAAAAGCTACACTGAGTCTAAGATATGCATAGAATTGGTTTCACTCACTATCCAAATTTACATCTTGAAGATTCATCAGAAAGTTTGGATATTCATCAGTGTGTGTAGATGTGCTATATTTATAGAACTCCTCATGTACACAAATAACTACAGATATTCCGTTCATGTATTTCTTACCTTATGCAGTCACAGCTCACAGCATAAATTTGATCTTTCTATTTCACAAGACTTTCCTACAAAAAACATGAGATGGACACTATTATTTCAGAGATGCCTTTTCAATTGTGCAGCAAAGAAGGTTCTGCATTAACCCTAATGATGGGTTCATGGCTCAACTACGAGAATTTGAACCGATCTATATGGCCAAGAATACTGTCAAGGATAATGAAAACAGTTCAGCAAACCAGAGAAGTAAGCGTACATTTGGAATGTCAAACAATGAGTGTGACATAGACATAGATAGAATGGATAGCTGATGGAATTTTTTGGCCCTATAACAAGATGACCAAAATGATGAATGTGTTGGATGCACATCATTGAGTGAGGAACATTTTTGAGTCAACATTGCACTGTTAAGAAATATATTGTACAGCTTAGCATATGACAATAGCATTAGTGACTCTCTTGTACCATAATAACTTATACATCTAGATTGGAATTCTTGAAATTTTTTTCCTTCAAAATCTCAGGTTTACAATAAATCAGCAAGGATATTTAAATATGATGATTTACTGCTCAAAAAATATGGATATCTCGATATTTTCTACAATTTTATTTGATGCTTCTTGTTCTCGTTCCTAAGCATGGTGGGAAAGCGACAATCGTCAGGTTTTATTTCGCATCATTTCTTCTATTCTACTTGAATTTGATCTCGAATTAACACAAACTTCAAATTTATGGGATTTCACGAATATCTTCATGTTATTCAGAATCATCCTGATGGATTTCGGTACTCTTTCGTACAAATTGAGGAGAAGCGATCGCTTTTGGAGCCCTTTCTTGCATGAATTCCTAGATTTTGGGATCAATTCACTGGGAAAACTTGTCACGCGCTGATTGATAGTTTTGACCAGAGTTGTCAGGTAGGCAAAGTATGTCTTCTGCTTGGCTCATGAAACATATGGATAATTTGGTATTACTTACATGGCTGAAAGCTCCTGGAATGATCAACTTCGATCACCACCCTATTGAAAAAAATTATGTCATGTACATGACATAAAAACGTGATGTCACGTTTTTTCGAAAAACCATATCACGATCTTGGACATTCATGACATAAGTCCATGATCAACTTCATGTCATGGAAACTTGTCATGATCATATGTCATAGTTTTATGTCACGAATTTTCGTCATGATTTCCCGGATTTTCCGCGCATGTCACGGGACTTTGTCATAATTATTTGTCACGATTTTCTGAATTTTCACGTAAAGCGAGGCATGTCATGTGACTTTGTCAAGATTTTTGTCACGTTTTGCCGGATTTTTTACTAAAACGCAACTGAAAGATCCAGTGCATGGACAAAAAATTTATCAATAACGGTCGACCAAAAAAAAAAAGTCATGACATTGTTCCCGTGAAGATGAACTTTGTCGACACCGGGATTTGAACCCACCCGCAGTCGGATGTGTCAAATTCATAGTCCAATACCTTACCGTCGTGGCCAGCGAGGAAGGTTAGGTTACAGTCGGTAAAAGGCTTTCTTATGTTGCGGATCGCTATAGTTGTTAGTATATAGGCCACATATAGGCGTTTTGATGCTCATTCGTTGATATAATAATGACGAGCAGAATATTTTTGTCGCTCGCAGACGAGCGAGCGGACGCTGTTTACATACTTTGGATTCTTTTCCAGCTTTGCTCAAAAAACTTTGTCAACTGCGTCCGCTCGCTCGTCTGCGAGCGGCAAAAATATTCCGCCCGTCATTATTACATCAACGAATGAGCATCAAAAAGGCTATATATGGGGCCTATATATACTAACGGCTATAGCGATCCGCATCATAAGAAAGCCTTTTACCTACTCTCTACTAACCTTCCTCGCTGGCCACGACGGTAAGGTGTTGGACTCTGAATCTGACACATCCGACTGCGGGTGGGTTCAAATCCCGGTGTCGGCAAAGTTCATCATCACGGGCACAATGTCATGACTTTTTTTTTTGGTCGACCGTTATTGATAAATTTTTTGTCCATGCACTGGATCTTTCAGTTGCGTTTTAGTAAAAAATCCGGCAAAACGTGACAAAAATCTTGACAAAGTCACATGACATGCCTCGCTTTACGTGAAAATTCAGAAAATCGTGACAAATAATTATGACAAAGTCCCGTGACATGCGCGGAAAATCCGGGAAATCATGACGAAAATTCGTGACATAAAACTATGACATATGATCATGACAAGTTTCCATGACATGAAGTTGATCATGGACTTATGTCATGAATGTCCAAGATTGTGATATGGTTTTTCGAAAAAACGTGACATCGCGTTTTTATGTCATGTACATGATTAATGTTTTTCAATAGGGCATTCAATTTTTCCGTTTTTCAAACTCTTAAATCTCCGATCATGCTCTCTCTCTGGCGGTGAGTATATCAACACGCATCTAACATCGCTCTGTGTTCGAATGTATTTTAAACCATCGAAATGTCGTCCCGAGTGGCACTTTCTTGCAGATTGGGTTTCCTCCTGCAGGCTCAAACCTCTGGAGCATCACTGCATGGCTCCTGCACGAGTCTGGGAGGAATAATTCCAATTCTGCATCCGCAATTCCAACATCGGATCAGGAGTGCTTGGCGCTCAAAGTGAGTCTTGTGCGCACGCTCGGAGGTCGTCTGCTTTGCTTACCTGCTGTCTGCTACGCCGCCCCGCACGATGAGCGATAACACCTGCAGCGTCTGCAATGGCGTTTTAAGATCAGGTAGCAGAGAATGCGGCACCTGTAGAAAATCAGCTCATGTCAAATGCTCAAAGACATCACGAGGTGCAGTGACATGCGACCGGTGCCTGCAGGTAAGCGGAACTCCGGGTGTAAAATCATCCTCGAGTGCGTCCAAGCAGACGACTCTGACCACCCGCTCGAGCATTCAGCCATCCAGAGAGAGAGAGAGAAGGAAGATGCAAGCTCACGAAGTCGTGTGAGTAGTCAGCTTGCCGCACACACACAGCTAAGCTCACGCAAGTCGTCAGTGAAGTCTCCCCCCGCATCGCTGACCACCACCACCGGCGCAAAGCTCCCCACCAACAGTGGCTCCCTTCCACCTGAGAGCCCACAGCTCACGCTTGCGGGGCATAGACTGCCAACTGCTGCTTCGAATGAGTCTCGCAGCGTCCTCACTCGCCAGTCGAGCACACTAGAGCCCGCAAACACTCAAAATGGGCAGGATGATATGCGGACCAACTCTGCCTCTCAGTCATCGCTCTCGCCACCACCAGAGCAAAGAGCTGAGACGTTGCAGAGCAACATCACCAACTCAGCAGCAGGAACAACGTCATCAACATCGACGCAGTCAACTTCTTCTGACACCAAGTGGGTGCTGATAGCGCAGACTACTCTGGACCTTTTTTACCGACAGTACGAAATGCTCCAGAATCAGCTTGACGAGATAAGAACTCTCGTGAGCCGACATGGTAATGCCTTTATGTCTCCACCTCCCACCCAGCAGTGAACGAGGTGGATGACCGACTGTTGGCACGCATGTCATCTCTCGAGCACCTTATTGAGAGGCAGAACTCCAGGCTGGAGGAGCTATGCTCAGATCGTCAGCTTCTTCTGGAGCAAAATTCCATTATGAAAGGCCAGATTTCTAGCTTGACCGATTCATTAACAGGTAGCCAGAGTAGTCTGCGAAACAATAGAATTATTATTGATGAGAATAGTAATGCCGAATCGACACATCAATCCTCTCGTTCCATAATTCCACCCACAACAGATATATCCCCCCAACCACAGGGTGGGAGGCAGGGGCAGGGACCTATCAGTGATGGTCTTGAGCCCTGTAAACTAATAATTAATGGTGCTTTAACAAAAGACTCTGTGGCCTCGCCGACAGTGATACGTAATATCTCTTTCGCAGTGCTCAAGACCATCTTTCCACGTCTGGAGAGAGAAGACATTGTTGATGTTTCTGTTCTGCCACCAGCGCGTGTGTCTGGGGGACACCGAATAGTAAATCCGATTCATCTTCAAATCCCTCTGCTGCCGATTCACGCACACCTCCATCATGCGTGGTCCAACTTTCCAGCAGTCGTTTGGTTAAGGAGGTGGCTCAGGCCAAACGCTCAATCACCCATAATTATTTCACGGCGAATAACATCCAGCCGGATTTGCTTGACCCCGATACCAAAGCTCATGTGCCACATCGTAAGATCTACGTAAACGAAATGCTCCCCCGTGAGAAATACAAAGAATATATACGCTTGAGGTCCGTTGCACGCGGGTTGGGCTTGAAATACGTCTGGCACAGCGGCGGACGTTTCTGGGTTAGGCGAAAAAATGGTGAGCGAGCACATACGTTTGAATCTCTCGCGGATCTGCAGGTCATTCAAACGGCTTGTCGAAGTGTTCGAAAACCCACTAGTGCGTCCTCAAACAACACCCAGGGATGCACCTCCTCTCCGGAGCAGAGTGGTATTTCGGCAGCAGATCCAGTGAGAACTCCTTGACTGAATATAGCTGCTGAGGAGCGACGAGGGAGTGGTGGTTTCTTGAAAGCGGGGTTTATCAACCTTAACTCCTTAACAGATAAGATTGAGCATCTGCGCTTGCTCGTCGCTAACGATCCCTCCAACCATCTTTTTGGGGTGGCTGAGTCAAAGCTAGATGAGCATGTGGATGACAGTCTCGTTCAGATCCCGGGCTTTTCATTGTTGAGACAAGATCGAAACAGAGAGGACGGTGGGATTGCCTTGTATGTACGCAATGATTTCAAAGTAGAGAAACTTGTTTCATCAAACACTTTTGGTCCGGGGAAACCTGGTGTGCCTGAATTTCTTTCCTGTAGCGTGCAGCAGGGCAATTCCCCTCCAATATTTGTCGGAGTGATCTATAGGCCTCCGAAAATCGCCATGCAGAAGGACGATGGGTTATTTGGCTCATTACGCCGACTGTGTGGTGATTACAGCCATAAAATTATAATTATAATTATAGTTATAATTATAATTTTATGGCTTATAATTATAATTATAATTTTATGGCTTATAATTATACTTATAATTAAAATTATAATCATAATTTTATGGCTGTAATCACCACACAGTCGGCGTAATGAGCCAAATAACCCATCGTCCTTCTGCATGGCAATTTTCGGAGGCCTATAGATCACTCCGACAAATATTGGAGGGGAATTGCCCTGCTGCACGCTACAGGAAAGAAATTCAGGCACACCAGGTTTCCCCGGACCAAAATGTTTGATGAAACAAGTTTCTCTACTTTGAAATCATTGCGTACATACAAGGAAATCCCATCGTCCTCTCTGTTTCGATCTTGTCTCAACAATGAAAAGCCCGGGATCTGAACGAGACTGACATCCACATGCTCATCTAGCTTTGACTCAGCCACCCCAAAAAGATGGTAGGAGGGATCGTTAGCGACGAGCAAGCGCAGATGCTCAATCTTATCTGTTAAGGAGTTAAGGTTGATAAACCCCGCTTTCAAGAAACCACCACTCCCTCGTCGCTCCTCAGCAGCTATATTCAGTCAAGGAGTTCTCACTGGATCTGCTGCCGAAATACCACTCTGCTCCGGAGAGGAGGTGCATCCCTGTGTTACGCAACAATTGCGAGAAGGTCAATTTCCGCACAAGTTGCCAAACGAGTGCGGAAACTTCTCGCACGTGTTGCGTATACTATTTTTTGCAACTGTGCGCGAAGTTGTAATTAAATGCACTACTGTCCGAGCAAGATTATCTTGAAAACGAAGTTTTCAAGAAAGGCCAAATTCAGAGGGGTGACGTAACATCATATTTTGGAGCTGTGCGTGAATGAAAATGCATTAGAGCGAGGAGTTACATTCACGCATACTTCACCAGTGCGTGAATGTAAAACTGTGCGAGAAGTCATTCACGCATTACTTCTCGCACTGTAAATAATGAAGAGAAGGCTCATTTTTTTACAACTTCGCGCACACAATTGCAAACAACTCTTTTCGCAATTTTTCAATGTTTGGGTGCCGACGAAATTGCGAAAGATAACTTTCGCGCCTCGCTCATGAAGTTCCCCGCTTCCAAACGATTATTTCGACTCTTGCCTGCGGCTCGAGCCGAAAACGAATAGCTCGGAAGCAAGCTACAACTTCATAAACTCGGTGCGAAATATACTATCTCACAATCATGTGCGTAGTGTTGAAGCGCGAAGACCACTTTCTCGGTGCGTAAGGAAAAACTTTACGCACATCGAATTGCGAGAAATATCGTACGAAACGACTTCGATACATTACGAACTGTCGGAAACTTTACACACTCGAGTAACACTTTACGCACTGTTGAGACTCTTGACGCACTCGCTGATGCTCGTGCGTGAAGAAATCTCGACAGTGCGTGAAGTTGTTACCCTCGTGTGTAAAAATTTCCGGCAGTGCGTGAAGAACCAAAGTAGTTTCGTAATATACTATTGTGAGTTATGGATATTCAGCCACTTTTCCACTACTTGAATTCTGACTGTATTAGTACTTACAAGAAGACTGTTGTATTTCATACATAAAATGACAACAATAGGGTCATGATTTTGATCAAGGACTCTAAAAATGTGAAGAGAAGTTATTACCAATTCTGTGTGCTGAGATACTGCCATACAATGTCGTTTTTCAATGTTACTCGTCCCCTCAAGCATTGGAATATTAATGAAATAACTATGATATTCGACCGACACAGTTGGTGGGGTTACTGGTTGTCAGCTCGGCCGATCATCGAAGTTAAGCATCGTTGGGCGCGGTTAGTACTTGGATGGGTGACCGCCCACCTCGGTCTAATCAACCTTGACAAGCTGACTTTTCTGATCGATTAGTTGACACTTACACCTCAGCAACGTGAGCGGGAGGCACGAATTGTTACAATTGCGGTGTTCATGCTCACGAAATGTGGCATGAGCACCGTAAGGGTAGCATGATAAATGTGCCGAAGTCTCCGGAGCAGGTTTTCTCCCTCCAAGAGTTTTTCCTCGCTCCTCGGGCGTGATTCCCGGGCAAATGCGGAGAGAGTTAGGTTAGGGTGAGTGGCTGGATCTCAAACACGTGACGATGAAACATGAAATGTTAAACCCACGAGATCCGTCCCGGTTGTAATAGTCATAATCATGGATCATTCTTGATATTGGAGGACTAAATAATAAAGAGTAGAAACACTCTTTTATAGATTGTGATAAGACTTTATTCTTGCAACGTTTCGCCGACTTTCTTCTGTCGACCTCATCAGGCTGGAATATTGAAAACCAATAGAAATTTTTCGCTCCCACACATCAACGGCAGCGATACAGAATTCGATACTACTTAAAACACAATTCACCTAATTTTCACAAAACCACAGTCACATCGCAATATCAAATACGTTTTGTTTTTGACATGGGAAAACGTCCATGTCTCGTCAGCTGTCTCATTACAATCAGGTGTTATGATTGACTAACGACCGACAATATCATTCATTACATACCTAATGAGCAATATCTATTAAACACATATATATATGGGTGACGATAAAGTAGGATTTGACATTATTGCAACATTTTCAGTGAGGTACCATAAATTCTGTTCAATTTTTCTACATCCTCTTTTCTATTGATATTATTAGAGTCAGACTTAACATCTAACATTTCGAATAGTAAGCGGTTAAAATAGTTGGGTTCTCTATCCAAGATTCTCGTATTCTCCCAATCAAATTCATGTTTCGAATTTTTTCTGTGAAGAGAGACTACCGAGTTCGGTTCTTTGAAATTTATATGTTCTTGGATGCGAGTGCCCAAGCTTCTTTTTGTTTCTCCAACGTAAGACGCCGGGCAGTCTTTCAATGAAACTTATACGTCTTAACGTTGAACTTATACGTTTATTGAAACTGCCCGGCGTCTTACGTTGGAGAAACAAAAAGAAGTTTGGGCACTTGCATCCAAGAACATATAAATTTCAAAGAACCGAACTCGGTAGTCTCTCTTCACAGAAAAAATTTGAAACATGAATTTGATTGGGAAAATACGAAAATCTTGGATAGAGAACCCAGCTAACTTAACCGATTACTATCAGGAATGTTATATATTAAGGCGATACGGTCACCGTGCACCGCGACCACGGACCTTGAAAATACACCTTACATAAAAAGTTTGATGATTCAAATTGTGAGACGGGTTGTCGAATACTTGTTATTGTCCAGCTTGTATCCCTCAATCCGTCGCTTAGCTCAAATCATAAGAGAATCGGAGAAAAGTGAGAATAACTCGGCCACGGGAACCGCCTAACCTATAATATACGCACATTTTCATTCCCAACTTTCTCCGATTCTATTGCAATTTGAGCTCAACGAAGAGCAGACAAATCTTAGTCAGATGATAACAAATATTTGTGCGCTCGTCGTTTAGCCCAAATCGCAACAGAATCGGAGAAAGTTGGGAATGATTTTTAGCTTGCATGGTGACCGCATCGCCTTAAGTCTGACTCTAATAATATCAATAGAAAAGAGGATGTAGAAAAATTGAACAGAATTTATGGTACCTTACTGAACATGTTGCAATAATGTCAAATCCTACTTTACCGTCACCCATATATATATATATGTTTAATAGATATTACTCATTAGGTATGTAATGGATGATATTGTCGATCGTTAGTCAATCATAATACCTGATTGTAATGAGACAGCTGACGAAACATGGACGTTTTCTCATGTCAAGAACAAAACGTATTTGACATTGCGATGTGACTGTGGTTTTGTGAAAATTAGGTGAATTGTGTTTTTAGTAGTATTGAATTTTGTATCGCTGCTTGTGATGTGTGGCAGATGAAATTTTTTATTGGTTTTTAATATTCCAGCCTGATGAGGTCGACAGAAGAAAGTCGACGTCAGAATGCGACGAGTCACCTCAAAAATGCTACTTCACGGCTAGATTGACTGGCTTACTAGTACTCGGCCCTCCGGCCGTTACCGATCAAGGACTGAATATCGGGAGAGGGGTATCCAATGAGAAACCTCGACGCGTACCAGTCAAACGTTCACAGTGGATACTGAGTAACACTGGTACTAGCAAACCGCGAAAATTGTGAGTAGCGGAAACAAAACCACCTAGTACCTGGCCCCCCGGCCGTCACCAATCCAGGACTAGTTATTGGGAGAGGTTACCCGCAAGGGGCCTCGGTGGACTAGATCCATCATGAGTGCCACAGGACACTCAATCGGAATCGCCGGTCTATTCATGAAACGTGGAAGAGTATATGTTCCCTGTGAGTGCTCAGTAACCAGTCCATGCGTGAGCAAAACTGGGGGGGGGGGGGGTTGTCCTCGTAAGAGGACTCGGCTGCGACCTTTCAAGGTTGAAGTCGTAGGGCTTCTAACAAAGGTACCCAGGGTCAGGGGGTGAGCCCTCAGTTGTGTGAGCTTGCGTGCCAACTGAAGCCCTGGAATAGGGTTAGATGCTGGGGGGGGGGGGCATACGGTTCGAATGCTAGATGGAAAACCGCTATTCCACAAAGGTGGTAGGAAGTCGGTAGTCCGCGAAGATGCGATGACAGAGCGTATCTCTGTCCACAGGCTTGGAGGCGGTAGAGAGTTGAGGCGAGAGCCAAATATCTCCACTTGAATTAAAAAGGCGAATCAACTCCACCTCCAATTCTCGCAGAGGAGCCTCTCTGCGAGGACTTATCGTTGTACCGTCTACGTACAGCCGTGGAAATTGTACCATGGAAAGTGTTAGACATGACAATCAATTTCCGCTCAAGGTGGGCATTGTACGTGCTATACAAGCCGAGTGATGAATTTTCAAGAAAACTAATTTACAAGGGGTTTTGTACCGATAGATCACAGTGCTCACCATCTGCTCATTTGGGAGCTCATCGAGTGAACATTCAAGTGGGAATGAGGCGGCCACGTGAGTTTTAACAGTATAGGAAGTCCCGAATGATGAACGGATCAGCGATCGAAAATTGACAAATGTTCAGGATTCGAATATTTGTACAGCGAGACGCGCTCGCCGTTTTCCCCCGACATAGTTGTATTATATTCAGTTCGATGTCACCAATACTACAGTAGCCGTGCGTGTGCCTTACCTCTTCTCTAGAGCTCGCAACAGCTCTAAATCAGTTCAGCCTTGACCAAGGCCCACGGCGGATCTTTTGTTTATCCCGTACACGCGACGATCGCTCATTACGCATATATGTCGACTATCGGCCGATCATATTGACCAAGTACTTCTGTGTGTGCCCGTGGATTGTGAGAAATGTGCATCCTCGCACGACTGATTGAGTGCACTGAACGCGAGTGACAAACTGTGTATTGAGATCGTGAGCTTAGTTAATAAATGTGATTTTTATCAAGTTACACAAGATCTACAAATCATTGGCTTGGATCACCAACCCCGCTCCAGACTCCTCATTCCCGTGTCCCAACCCCAAGGGAAGCACCTCAGCTCCCGAACATTGGTCCTTCGAGCCGGATCAGGAGCCGACAGGAGCAGATTTCCACCGATCTCATGGTGAAATTCAGTCACTCGCAGTAATGTGACGATCGATTCTCACAATTTCCCGCGCGGCAATCGCGCCAAATTTCGGCGCCTTCTCCCTCGCTCTTTGCTCATCATCAACGAGCTGAGCGACGTTCAAGCATTGGAAGAAAAAGTGACTGCACCACCCTCGCGTGCGAGTCAAAACCGCATCGTTGCGTGTACGGGGTAAACAAAAGATCCCCCGTGGGCCTTGGTCAAGGCTGAACTGATTCGGAGCTGTTGCGAGCTCTAGAGGACAGGTAAGGCACACGCACGGCTATTGTAGTATTGGTGACATCGAGCTCAATATAATACAACTATTTCGGGGGAAAACGGCGAGTGTATCTCGCTGTACAAATATTTGAATCCTGAACGTATGCCCGGGTGCGAGATTGAAGATCTCGCAGATAAATGCTTTGAACAGGTGACTATTTCTCTGAGAAGGAAGAGATAAATTGAAAGAAAATGGAAATTGAATATAAATTCAAAATGCTGAGAAAGAATGGAAATAAAGATTGCTTTTCTCAAATTTAGCTTGAATCATCATCGCTAATGGGTAACTTACATAACTTTGCGAATGGTCGGTCGTACTCAGACCTTGCTGTTTTTTCACGTTCAACTCGAATACGTCCATCTGGACCTGGGTGTCGCTTAATAATACGACCTAACAGCCAGTGAGCGGGAGGCGCATTATCATCCGCAATTAAGACTAGATCGTCGATGGAAATTTTGTTAGCACTTGCGCGTTGATTGACCCGTGTTCGGAGCGATCCTACGTGTCCGAAAATTTAGTTCAGACGTTGAAATTACGAAAAACTCGATGCGATTCATGCCTCGCGCGTGACGTCGTTCGAAATAAGTCGTACTGACTCGTGTGATAAGCGAATCTCGATCCAAGCGATGATGCTGTCTCGGATCACTGCTTATAACCCCCCAAAATTCAATATCCGGGACTTCTCCCCGCAATTGCAGAAGCTTGATTGAGCGGACCCCAACCCCTCAAAGTCGCACAAGATCGAAGTACTGATCAGTGCTGACTATTTCACGAGCATTTTGCTTGGAAAAACTTGTCACGGACGACCTAATGAACCGGTCGCCCAAGAAACTATCTTCGGATTTATCCTCACTGGACCACTTCCTCAGGTCAAATCACCCCAAACCCTGGTGCATACCCATCATACTGCTACCGTAGAGCATCAGAAACTTTCGAGCTTTTTGGACGCCGAACGCATCCGTGCCCCGCCAAAGCTCACCCCAGAAGAGCTCGACTGTGAATCTCATTTCCAGTCGACACATACCCGGTTACCAGACGGCCGATACATGGTTCGACTGCCATTCAAGCAGCCACCCAGCTCTCTCGGCGACTCGCGCACTCAGGCGCTCAGAAGTTTCCAGCGGCTGGAAAAACGCCTTGTCAATAATCCAGAGCTGATGATTCTTTATGCCGATTTTTGAGAAAAATATGAGGGTTTACGTCATATGGTAAAATTACCCCTCGATCAAGTGGGCGATTCTTCGCTTCATTTCATCCCCCATCATCCCGTGCTTCGAGCAGATAGCCTCACTACTGTTCTGCGCGTTCTGTTTAACGGTTCATCCCCTACTAGAAACGGACTTCAATTGGATAAAATTCTTCATCCCGGTCCTAAATTACAAAAGGACATAACCTCCATCATCTTACGCTGGAGACAGCATAAGTGTGTAATGTGTGCCGACATTGCAAAAATGTTTCGGCAAATTCTTGTCCACCCGGATGATCGACACGTCTAAGTTATTTTTTGGAGAAATTCCCCTGAGGAGCAATTGCTTGTTTACATCCTCGTAACTGTCGTGTATGGACTAACTTGTTCTCCTTATCTAGCTTCGAGAGTCTTAGCACAACTAGCTACAGATGAAGGTCCCAACTACCCCCTTACAGCTCCAGTCTTGCAAAATGATAAGTTCGTGGATGATTCATTCATGGGCGCTGATAATCCCAATGAAGCTATCGCTATCCGTGATCAGCTGATCAACCTCACTACTGCTGCTCAGCTTACCCTTTGCAAGTGGGCAGGCGATTCCCCCGAGCTATTATCAGGTCTCTCGACCGATGATCATGGCGTAGCTGTTGATACAGCAAGTCAGCCCGAGACTGATATGAAAGTCCTTGGTATTTCTTGGTCACCAGCTCAAGATGTTTTCAAATTCAAAGTTACTGTCTCACTGTGACGAAGGTCACCAAACGAACGATATTCTCATCGGTCGGTAAACTTTTTGACCTGTTTGGTTGGCTAGCACTCGCTATTGTTTGTGCAAAAGTACTCATGCAGTCCCTATGGCCACTCAAAATTGGCTGGGACCAGACCCTCCCCGAGAATATTAGCAGCCAGTGGTGGCTATTTGAATCTCAACTTCCTATGTTGGAAAGAGTATCAATCCCTCGCTGGACCCAATTTCGTCCGAATATAATCACAATCCAACTCCATGGATTTGCGGATGCGACCCCCCCCCCCCAGGCCTGTTCAGCTGTTGCGTATTTGCGCATAGTCACAGCAGCCGACGAAATAGTGATCAACCTGTTGATGGCTAAAACCAAGGTTGCCCCACTCAAGGAGACTACATCCTCTCGCCTCCATTTGTTGGCAGCATTGCTACTCGTAAAGCTGCTAACACATGGCACGGATTCTTTGAAAGGCGATGCTTTTAAACGTGGGGACTTCTTCTGTTGAATGAGTTCTGTGACCGCCTTAGGTTGGCTCCAACAAGACCCCTCAACATGGAAACAATTTGTATCAAATCGAGTGTCAAAAATCAATACTTTGCTACCCAAAGCTCAGTGGAGATCCCTTCCTCCTGAAACAAACTCCGCGCACCATGCAGCTTCTGATCTTTCTGCGACCAATCTGGTCAACTCTCAACTGTGGTGGAATGGCCCATAATGGCTTCATGCGTCAGAAGAAAATTCGAATTGTGATACCCCCATACCCGAAGTCGACGAAGAAAAACGAAGAGTGAGTTGTACACATCATTCACAGCCCATGGAAGAGTGGGAGTTACTCACGTCAACGAACTCTTGGGCTCGTCTACTTAGAATCACCTCACTTGTGATGGAATTCGTCCAAGCATTGAAAATAAGGAGGCCTGAACGACCTCGAAAAAATCTACCTTATAAGTACGCTCCCCTTACAGCTGATGGCATTCGAAAAGCCAGCGACTTTTGGATCAAGTATGTCCAAATTCGAACGTTTCGTTCGGAAATTGAGACTTTGAGTCAGAAGTCAGAACTTCCAAGACCATCAGAACTTGTTAAGCTCACCCCATTCATCGATCGAGATAGCATTCTCCGAATTGGAGGCCGTTTGGAGCACTCTAGGCTGCCCTTTTCGCAAAAATATCCTGCGATCCTTCCCCATCATCGTGTTACCGAGCTAATCATTGCTCAATTGCACCTGGATTTGTTGCACCCAGCACGAATCTGGCATTCACTGTGCTGCGCCAACAATATTGGATTCTTAACATGCAAGTTTTGCCGTTCAACTCGAGAATTACGGAATTGTTTGAGATTTCACAAGGATACATTTTTGTTAGTCTTCCAAAAATCTTCAATTCATGTAACTTCAGTCTTTTCAGAAGTTCGTCATGTCTGGAATAATTGTGATGGACCTTATAAAGCGCGGCTACTTAGGACACACTCTGAGTCGATGGACCGGTGGAGCAAAGAAATACCGGCAAGGGACCCAAACTTTGTGGAATGGACTCTTTTGTTCATCATGCAAAGGATTTCCGATTGTTATCGACTTATTCCTCCCAGAAATCATTAATTTTGAAAACAACGCCATCAAGATGGTACAGATCGGGTGTTTTTGAATCAACTTCGGATCTTATCTCGCGGACGTTGCTCTGAAGCGATTATTCATAAGAGAACATTCTCTCGCCGTGTTCAGATTGTGTGATTCGTATTCTATGCGGAAAATGTACGTGGCACTAACGTCCCGGGGCAGAGTGATCGATGTCCTCCAGGCTGAAGTTCATAGCAACGTTAACAAATTCGACGGTGACTCTGATGATGATTTGGGCTACTTTGATTTAGGTGAAGGGAATGAAACTGATGAGTGATAGTTCTAATAAAGCTCCAAAGATACTGAATACCCCGTATGTCTCTACACACCAAATCAAGTATCTCGAGAAGTGGCTATCATTTGAGTTAAATGAACGCTTGTCCAACGTTTTCGAGAGTCACTTGGGGATCGAAATAACTCGGACTGGACCAGAGCTACAAGTAGAATGAGTAGCAGAGGAGTGCCAGGGGAGAAATGTTATGTTACCATAGTTGTTTCTTTAATATCATGATATATTTCGGTTAAATGAACGCTTGTTAAACCTTTTTAAGAGTCGAGTGGAGTGACACAGTCAGAGTCATGGTTCCTTCGAATCCAAGATGGCGGTTCAAAGATGGCGGAACGGAAATTCTCAGAAACTGCTTCGTTTAGCTCCAAGGGTCCTTGAGAGCGTTTCCAGGGTCGCTGATCACGAATATGATGTCGAAATCATGATTCTGTCCGATCCAAGATGGCAGATCTGAAATGGCAGAACGAGGTTTTCCTTCAAACTGCACATTTCAGCTCAGAACACTCTTCTCGAAAGTTTTCGGGATCGCTGAACACGAGAAAGAGATCAGAAAAACCAATTCCCCAAATCGAAGATGGTGGACCGAAATGGCAAACGGGGAACCTCCGAAAACTGGTGACTTCAGGTATTGAAACTTTCCTCAAGGGTTTTTCGGATTGCTGATATGATTTCAGAGGCAGAATTGAAGTTTCACGGAGACCTCCTCGACAGTTGAGCAATCTGATGACAATATGAGGAAGTGACTCACAACGAACCCCCAAGCTCCCAAATCCTCAAACCTGGTCACCTTCAAGTTGAGTTCTCCGGTAGTAGGAAGCAAGAGGACGATTCTGAAACCCGGAAGCTAGAAGGGCAAAAAACCCGTAGGCTCCCAAATCCTCAGACCCAGTCAAGCTTGAATTCAGGACTTTCATGATGAGAAGTGAGAGGAGGATCAGATCCAAATTCTAGGGAGGCAACGAATCTCCAAGCTCCTGAACCCACAAACTCGGTCACTTTCGAGACCAGTAATTTGGCCATGGGGAGCAAGGGGGTAATTCTAAGATCCTAAACCTAAAGGGTCAAAAAACCACAAGTTTTCAACACCACTGTCCCACCTTCCCCCCTCTACCAAATAAGTATACTAGCGAGGCAATTAAGCCACGCTCGTCATTGATACCGAAACCAAGTGGGGAAGTTCTTCTGGAAGCTTCTCAACCCCAGGGCCTGTGTTGGACTAATTTTTATAACTTCCAAAAATTCATTTTCTGCTTCAATCTACCCTCCCCGCCGGAGCCGTGGTAGGTTGCAGTGCTACCAGCAAGTGCCGTTGTGCGCTTCCTACAAGTGAAGCACGAGTCCCGAGTTTACAGTAGAGGGTTGTGTTAATATCCCATTGCCGTCATCTCAGGTACGAATCAGTGTTCCACGATGCAGGATGTAGGACACCCAGTATCGGCAACTGGTCAAGGTGAGCAAGCGGGCCCGCAGTCATCGTCATCAAGCGATCTCAACTCTACATTGGTGGGTGGCTTGGCCTCTGTAGAATATAATACTACGATAGGAGATTCGCATGAGTGTGATAAGAGTCGTGACTCATTTTGTTTGATCTGTGGTAAATTCGAAACATAAAAGAGTCGAAAAACTCTTCCTACTAGATCAAAAGGTCTGTGTACTCAGTGTTTTGTTTCAAAAACACCCTTCAAGATCATAATTTCATGCCTCATAAAATCTGTGGTTCATGCTATACAATGCTGATGCGGTGGAAGAAGAAAAGAAAGCCAACGCAACTGAAATCCACGAAACCAATGATTTTGTTTATACCTTTGGACCGAGAATATTGTTACTCCTGTATGACAGAGATCAAACGTTGTGGATGAAACACGGAAGCTCAGATCTCTTATGCAGGCGTTTCTCCAGTCGCGAGGTCGGACAAGGTATACTCCGTAGAGAGGAAGATGAGGGAAGGAGTTGAATCCATTTCTCCAGATACCACGGAAAAAAATGGAAGTTGATGAATTCTCCGATGAGGACGTGAGTGATGGTAGCGATGAGAATTACTCGCCAGCTGGTAAGAACAAAGCTCCTCAAACATTTGATCAAGGAGATTTGAATGATTCCATACGAAAACTGGGATTACCTAAAAATGGAGCTGAATATTTTGCATGGCTATCAAAGAAGAAGAATTTGTTGGCGAAGGGAACAAAGGTGACTTTTTATCGTAACAGGGAGAAAGATTTTCGGAAAATTTTCACCGAAGATAAAGAGGATTCGTTAATTTATTGTTCGAATATTGATGGGTTGGTCGATCAATTTGAAGCTGGTATTTACAAGGATGATGAGTGGAGGCTGTTATGAACTCATCTATAAGACTCATCCATGCGAAGTTTCCAAGCTGTTTTGCTCCATAACGGGAATGTATGCGCACCTCTGCCGATAGCACACTCAACGAAACTCAAGGGAACTTATGAGAATTCATAGATGGTATTAGACAGAATGAAATACTTCAAGCATCAATGGCAGGTTTGCGGGGATCTAAAAGTTGTCACGATAATCCTTGGTCAACAATCAGGTTTTACGAAAAATCCCTGCTTCTTATGTTTGTGGAACAGTAAAGACAGAGCCAATCACTATGTCAGGAAAGATTGGTACGAGAAAGATAAGTTCCGCTCAGGATCGGAAAACATCATCCGTGAACCTCTCATCGATCCTTCGAAAATTTTGCCTCCGCCACTCCATATCAAACTTGCTTTCATGAAACAATTTGTCAAAGCTTTAGATAATGAGGGTCAATGTTTCGAATATCTGGGACTGAAGTTCCTCGCTATAAGTAACGCGAAATTGAAAGCAGATATTATGAACGATCCCCAAATCCGTGCACTCTTTCAAGATGAGAACTTCATCCAGCGGATGAATGACAAAAAGAAAGAAGCATGGCTGAGTTTTGAGAGTGTCTCTTAGAATTCCTTGGGGAATGAAGGGAGTCCCGAATACCAGGAGTGAGTTCAAGACTTACAAGGAGAGTCCGGAGTCTCCGGGTCCTGAAATCTCACCAAAATTTTTTCCCAGTTTCGTACCACCTAGAATATGAAGAATCTGAAGCAACTCCGTCAAATGGGCCTTCTGTTCTGAGCTACAGCCAGAAACGTCAACATTGCTAGTATACCTATATATATCACTTTTTAACATGGGCCTATATGGGCAATGCTGATGTCATAGGCTGTAACTTGGGACAGAGGGCCCATTTGACGGAGTTACTCTAGATTCTTCATATTCTAGGTGGTACGAGACTGTAAAAAAATTTTGGTGAGATTTCAGGACCCGGAGACTCCGAACTCCCCTTGTTAGTGGAGGATTTTGAAAATTTAGTTCGCTTGATGAGTGTGAAAGTGCACTTCTCAGACTCCCATATTTATTATTTCCCTGAAAATCTCGGAAACTACAGCGAGGTACAGGAGGAACGATTTCATGAAGACGTTAGTAAAATGGAGCAGCGTTATCAAGGGAAATGGGATGTCTATATGATGGCAGACCTCTGTTGGATGTTAAAGAGAGAAACAACCCAGACCAAGGAACCAGATAGGAGGAATCCGCTACACAGATCATTTGAAGATAAGAGAGTTAGGTACAAGAGAAGAAGAATGTGAAAGAGGCGTGAGTCTTGTGATTTGTTGTACTTCTAGTTTTCGGGTTCCAGAATCGTCCGCTCGCTGCCTATCATCAAAAACCTCAACTCGAAGTTGACCCTGTTTGAGTATTTAAGAGCTTGGGGGTTCATTGTGAATCGCTCCCTCATGTCGTCATCAGATTGCGCAACTGTCGAAGAGGTTACCGTGGGGAATCAATCCTGCCTTTGAAATCATATCAGCGATCCGATCCGAGAAACCCTTGAGAAAAGAGGTAAGCCAATCTTATATTTGAGCTCGAGATACCCTCAAAATATTTGGGTGATGATTCTCGAGCTGCCTGGAATATTTGCATGGTGGCCATCCAGGATGGCCAATTTAGTGGACATCCCCATCCTCCAAAGGTCAATACAGAAGGAGTTCCAAACTGTCTATTAGTCAGGGAAATTCATATCATTCCTGAGATGCACTCTGCTTGTTCGAATGGAAATAGTATTTATTTGGACTGATTTCGATATAGTTCTATCATCGCAGCTCAATACTGGTGATGATCTAGATCACGAAGAACACTAAATTTGTCACTGTGATTCACGGAGGCGGACCAACAGTAGTTCATTCTTGCGACATTCATGAGTGAGTTGCCTCACAGCTACTACATATCTTCGCTGCTGCTCGATCAGATTACACAGATCGTGACTAAGAGAGTCCCGGCGATTTTTCTCTTCAAGATGATGGATTTCCATCTGAAAACAGATAGAAAATGAAAATGGAATACGAATCGTTCTCTAGCTTGCAAAATAAGATGGGATTTGCAGAATGATTTCCTCCGTCAAAGGTGGAATTTGGAGCACAGATGAAGATGAAAATGACGCAACTGATACTCCAAATTACGAGTGAGACACTACCTGAATTCAAGCGGATAATGAGGAGGGATAGACTATTTTCGACCAAATTTCGATAGACGGTCTCTACAGCCCCGTACTCCACTTGCTTGTGAATGGAGACTCTTGATTCTGCTGTTTTTCGGCAATTTCCTACTCAGTTCCTCCAAATAGAACAGGGGAAAGGGATGAGGCAGTTGAGCATTGTCAAGTGAACCTTGACAAGTGTGACCCCAGAAGCATTTTCTGTCACTCACTAACCCCAAATTATGAGGATTGAAAAGGCTTGTAGGTCCTGAAGTTCCCTTATCTTATGCAGCACCTCAGGAACCCTCTCAGGATCGCTAAAAATAGAGAACAAATGCGTGGTCAGTCTCATTGCCAGTTTTTAGGATTTTTTGGTAGGCTCGAATAACTCAACCGAGAGTGGAGGGTCACCTTCAGCTCATCTATACACATTTCAGATGCATAATAAGTGCATAGGTCGGTTTAAATCGGATGTATATTAGATTGAACTATTCTTTTGGGGATTTTGGACAGCTGCAGATGAAAAGCACGATTTTGAGAATCGGAAATGAGTTGTTAGCAAAATATGATCTGCATGATGCAGTTATCTCTCATAAGATTACATACCGAAGTATAGCTCCATCAACGAAAGTACTACTCCAAACTCATATCCGAGCCGCAAAATTATCGGCATCACCTTTAGCTCATCGAAATCTCCGAGGATACAGTTCAATCCAATACTCACTCGATTGTGTGGCGTCCCGCCATCCCGGGGTGACCCAATTGCCCTAAGAAGTTGTGAGTTGCTGAGTTACGATTGAGGATTGCTTGTCTTTTGAGTAACCTCTATTCAATCAAGTAATCAGAATTATGAAGACAGGTTGATTCAGCGCATTGTCGTCGCCGTGCGCGTAACCCACAGTAACTCCGAGTTACGCGCACGGCCAAAAAACAGGTCAAATTTTATAACCACAAAGCTATAAAAATTGAGTGTTAACAGCAGTTAATTGATCAGTCTTGAAACGTAACTCTTAAACTCACGCGCAGATTTTACCCAAGTGTTGAGCACGACAAACCAAATTTCTAAGTGAGAGACTGAGTCGACTGAATCCCGCCGCGCATCTCCGGCGTCATCCAGAGTACGTGCAAAGGATCAAACTGTCCATCAGCCTCGAGGATTTCCAGCTCTGCGAGTCAAGATATCCTGGAGTAGAATTGAGTATCAATATAATTGTAAGTGTAAGAAAAATCTGCCATTGTTGAATTTTGATTATTCTCATTCAAGTTCAGTATATTGAATCTATCGTTGTTACCTTTGGATTATCAAATTCAAAATCAGCATATAAATCGAATTATTCTCAAATCAATACTTATTAATTGGATTCACCTTTTCCCTGGTGATTAATATGCATATTTCATCATTCAGAATTTGAATGATATATATATATATATATATATATATATATATATATATATATTAGGGTGACACTTATTTCCCGACTTCTCTGGATCGGACGCTCCACTAACTTTTTCTAAAATTTATGATGAAAAAATATGAAAGGAATTTCTTCCAGATTTTTAGAGACAGTCCCTATAGTGCCCATTTTCACCTACTTTTTTGAATTTGGAGTCGATTTTTCGCTTTTCTCGATAAATTGACTGCTCGACTCATCTACCTAGAAGGAATCCCAATCTCACTTGGCTAGATCAGCAAACACATTTCTCAAGTAAAATTTAACGAGGAATACGATAAAAATATTCATTCGATGTACCGAGCCACCCGGGTGCGATAAAGCTATATATTTCTCCATAGAAACAAATTTTTCTCGAAAAAATGGGGCATATCAGCCATCCAGTCATCTGACTCGTTCCTAATCTAACTAGTTAGTTCAGGCAACATGTTCTCCATGTAGAATTGGATCATACGAACGATGAAATAATGAGCTATTCGATGCTCAGAGCCATCCCAAGTCGAATGAATCCATGACCTTTGGGAAGATACCGGGTTTTCTTCAAAACACAGCGTCATGTTAGCATCCGAATTCTCTGACTCGTTTCTTATCGAACGAGATACTTCAGGCAACATGTTTTCCACATGAAATTCGACGATGACAAAGATGAGAAGATCAATTTGATGCTCACAGTTGTTCCCAGCCGAATAAATTCATAAGTCTTCGAAGGAAACCAGTTTTTCTCTAGAAACGCGGATATATCAATTTTCCAGTCCACTGGCTCATTTCGGATAGTACGGGATGGTTATGATTAGATGTTCTCCATATGAAATTTGACGGTAAAAACAATGAGAAAATCGCTCTGATACCCAAAGCCATTTCAAATCGAACAAATGCCCACGAGAGTGTTTGATAGAAATGCACAAGGGTTGGAGAACGTCATGGGCGGAGAGATTGAGTCGTTCGTGAGTTCCCAACCTTTGGCATTTTTTGACCGCTTCAATATCAGAAGAGATTTTCTGACACAAGATTGTGCTTCGTGGGAGAATAATGAACATTTCTTGCAAGGTTTGCGCATAGTTTAAGGCATCAAAGTGGTCAATGATATTGCTGAGAGAGTGGTGAAATTGGAAGAGAAGTACATGGATACTGTCACTTATGACGAAGAGCAGGAACAATTTTTGATACAGGTGGTGGAGGACTATTGTAAACAATTCTGCGGTACGGATAAGAGAATATTCGTAGCAGAGCAACATAGACGGAGCGAAGAAACTAGATCATCGTCGTTGATTGAGATGTAGAATACCTGTACTTGACAATTCCAAAGATGTCATTTAGATGCATAAGTTGATTCCGAAAATGAATTATTATATGTATCGTTATACCGATGATCTAGCATGATTTGTCATAGTAACATGAGATATTATATCAGTGATCTCATTCACTCAAGCCTGATCAGTTCTGCTCAAGCAGTGACACGAGCTTAGAACTCTTCACGGTCGATTTTCAAAAATCCGAGGAAACCTTCCTCAACTGGCTCCTGACAGCCAAGACGAGAATAATATCTCTTGCTGAGAATGACTCTGGAATAGGCCCTCTTGGGATCATACATGATGTGACAAGCCTTCCTCATTGAATCTCCTATTGAGCACAATTTACACTTGGAATCATAAAGGACCCAATGCATTCAGTAGGTTCGGAGGTAGAATTTTTGGATAATGGTAATGCCCACGACCGAATGCATTCAGTAGGTTCGGAGGTGGAATCTTTGAATGATGGTAAAGCTCACAATAACTATTTTCCACGGAATTTTCAGACAGATTACCTGTCTATCGCGGTGTCATCGATTGATTCAACTTAAATCGTAACCTTGCATTGAGTGTTGTCCGTCTTTCCTGGCAAATTCTCCTTTGCACATGTTATGTTGTGTGTGATATTTCGTGTAATCGTACAGAAGTTTGGCGAACGCAGAGCTAGGAACCTCGTGATTTCGGGAGGGTGTTACTTCTTGCAACTAATCATCCATCTATTTGATTTGGAATGACTCTGGAGATGGAATAGTTATCATCATTGTTTGAATTGTCGAACTCCTCGCGGAAAACATGTTGACTTAAGTATTCTGTTGGATCTGAAACGAGTCAGAGAACTGGAGAGCTGATGTACCCGCGTCTTGGGGAAAAACTGTTTTTTTTTCTGAAAAATTATTCGTTTGTTCGATTTGTAATGCCTTTGGGTATCAAAACGATTTTTTCATTGTTTTCACCGTCAAATTTCATATGGAGAATATCTAGTCATAACCATCTCGTACTATCCAAAATGAGCCAGTGGACTGGAAAATTGATAAATCCGCGTTTCTAGAAAAAAAAACTGGTTTCCTTCGAAGATTTATGAATTTATTCGACTGGGAACAACTGTGAGCATCAAATTGATCTTCTCATCTTCCACATCGTCGAATTTCACGTGGAAAACATGTTGCCTGAAGTATCTCGTTCGATAAGAAACGAGTCAGAGAATTGGGATGCTGACATGACGCTGTGTTTTGAAGAAAACCCGGTATGTTCTCAAAGGTCATGGATTTATTCGACTTGGGATGGCTCTGAGCATCGAATAGCTCATTATTTCATCGTTCGTATGATCCAATTTTACATGGAGAACATGTTGCCTGAACTATCTAGTTAGATTAGGAACGAGTCAGATGACTGGATGGCTGATATACCCCATTTTCCGAGAAAAATTTGTTTCTATGGAGAAAGATATAGCTTTATCGCACCCGGGTTGGCTCGGTACATTGAATGAATATTTTCATCGTATTCCTCGTTAAATTTAACTTGAGAAATGTGTTTGCTGATCTAGCCAAGTGAGATTGGGATTCCTTCTAGGTAGATGAGTCGAGCAGTCAATTTATCGAGAAAAGCGAAAAATCGCCTTCAAATTCAAAAAAGTAGGTGAAAATGGGCACTATAGGGACTGTCTCTAAAAATCTGGGAAAAATTCTTTTCATCTTTTTTCATCATAAATTTGAAAAAAGTTGGTGGAGCGTCCGATCCAGAAAAGTCGGGAAATAAGTGTCACCCTAATGGACAGTCATTAGTATATTTGCAGGTTTGATATATTTCTCCTGAAGCTCTAGAGACCTATTCAAGTAAACTGGAAAGTACATATATTTTCTTTTGTCCCAAACATTATGTAAAAAAATTTTCATGGAGTTTCAGCTCCCGCAGACCCTGACCTTCCCTTGTCAGTGTACCTGTCCATTTGGACGATAAAAAATGTTATTAGATGATGAAAATGCAGATTCTTCGGCGTAGGAGCGATGGAATCGGGTTAATTGCTTTCTCAAAAGAGAAAGCTTTCATTTGATGATAGTAGATTTTTCCTCAAATTTTTTTTAAAAAAATTTTTTTCTCCTTCAAGAAAGCTCTTGGATACATGAAATTTGTACTATCCTCTTCGTTTTCGCGAGATCTATCGATTGTAGGTAACAGTTTTCCTCGATAACGCCTTGGAAAATTACGATCACCCCATCTCCCAAGCCCTCTGACCGTGTCCGTGTGTGTGTGTACATGTATTTCCCTTTCTATGTCGCGGCAAAACTCCTCACTGTTTTCACCAATCCCCTCCAAATTTTGCGCACATGTTCGTTGTCATCTGTAGATGGGAACGCTACAATTTGAGCACCCCCTGACCATTATCCCCCGAATTAGGGAATTTTTTCTGAAAAATTTTTTTTCCCCATATCTTAAAAACTATCTACAAATTTTTCTTCTCCTTTAGAAAATATGAGTCCTCCAATATAAAGGTTTTTTGAGGTGCTGAATCGATTGGTTAATACACAATTTTGATTTCTCCCAATTTTATTCTAGCTTCTGTGTACCCCTTTCTACATTTGTCTCTAAGACCATGATAATGACATTTTAACGAAAGTCCGTATCAACCAATCGATTTAGCACTTCAAAAAACATCAAAAATTACTTCTCTAGAAATTTTTTTAAGTAGGACTGAGAATTACAAATCATTTTTAAGATATGCTTTTTTAATGAAAATCGACAATTTGTCATAAAAAAGTTTATAAGTCAAAAATTACTTATCAAATAATGCTCAAAATACACTGGCCTCAGTGGAAGAGTCTTTCAAATCAACCCTCAGAGTTTGAGGATAATCTTTCGAAGCGTTTTTGAGTTTTCGTGTTACCTATGGAGCCATATTATTCCGTTTTTCCTCCAATTTTTTTTCAAAAACTTTTTTTCTCCCCCAATAAAGCTCTTGGATACATGGAAATTGTACTGTCCTCTTCCTTTTTGCCAGATCTGTCGACTGTAGGTAACAGTTTTCCTTGATAACGCCTTGGAAAATTACTATCATCTCATCTTTCGAGCTCTCTGACCGTGTTTGTGTGTATGTGTATATTCATTTTCCTCCTATGTCGGATCAAAACTCCTCACCGTTTTCACCAATCCCCTCCAAATTTTGCACACATATTCGTTGTCATCTGTAGATAGGAACGCTACAATTTGAGCAACCCCCGACCATTATCTCCCGAATTAGAAAAATTTCCAGAAAATTTCTCATTTTTCCATATCTTAAAAACTATCTATAAATTTTCCTCCTCCTTGGAAAAATATGAGTCCTTCAATATAAAGGTTTTTTGAGGTGCTGAATCGATTGGTTTATACACAATTTTGATTTCTTCCAATTTTATTCTAGCTTCTGTGTACTCCTTTCTACTTTTGTCTCTAAGACCATGATAATGACATGTTAACAAAATTCCGTATCAACTAATCGATTGAGCACCTCAAAAAACATCAGAACTACGTCTCTGGAAATTTTTTTTGAGTAGGACTAGTAAATTGCAAACCATTTTTAAAATATGCTTTATCAATAAAAATTGAAAATTTGTCATTAAAAAGTTTATAAGTCAAAAAATACTCATTCAATGACGCTCAAAATTCGCTGGCCTTAGCGTAAGAGTCTTTGTAATCAACCCACAGAGTTTAAGGATAATCTATCAATGCGTTTTTGAGTTTTCGTGTTACATATGGAGCCATTTATTTCCGTTTTTCCTCGAATTTTTCTGCAAAAAATTTTTGTCCGGTATGATTTAAGGGTAGTTAATATATTCATATTTGATATTATTCAGGGATACAATGGAAAAGTACATGTGAATGGATTTTATAATAAAATTTGAATAAACGTATGAAATTATTTTCATTATATACAAATTATAATATTTCCAATTTCAGATAATCGATGGATGGATTGTTGATTCCATACATTTGATTTGAGAAAGCATTCTGCTTATCTCTTTTGGCAGCGTATTTTTTTTCATTTGAAAGTACAGAGAATTTCCTATCTTTCCATGCTGAGATAAACTATGCTTTCCGTTTGAATTTTTCGAGTATTTCGCGGTTCGAAGTGGCAGAGTGACAATTCTTCACCATTTTCGGCTTTCAATTCGAATTTGAAGCACTTACGGGCAAAAATGACGGGAATGAAAAATGTTTATTTCATCAGATTCTATCGATAATATTGATTTATTTTTCCAAAACAAGCTTTGGCAAGTCAGAAAATGTAAAAAAACGTGAATTTTTGCTATTTTTGAGCTTTTCTCAGAGATTCCGTGAACAAAATGCTAATCTAATCTACACCAAATGAAAGTACAAAGAAAGAGCAACATTTTTATTCTCCATCAATTTTTCGCTAAACCCCACTCCGCTCGACCAATCGCCCTTCGTAGTTCAAAATTCACGGAAACCCGACAGCAAAAGCGATTTTTTGATACCTGGCCCTCATTTCCCATGCACCAAAACACCCATGAAACTTGTATTTTTCATCGAAGAACATGATCCAACAAGATTCAGAGTGGTGCATGTTCGTGGTTCAGAGTAGTATGCAAAAAAGCACATTCCACGTGTATTTCAAATGGGAGACTCTTTAGCCCACCACTGGGAAACGCTTGAGTTTCGAGGGGAAAAATTTTACTGGCATATTTAGACACCCAAAACACGCATTCCAGCGCAATATGGGCCCCCAAGTCCCTGTAGAAGATTTGGCCTTATTTGCAACAGGTCCTTATCTCTCTACTCATTCCCACGGATATTCGATTTTTTCTTTCTTGGAAAAATTGAGGGAAAGGTCAAAAAATGCATGTTTGTATTGTTTATTTTCACCGCCCCCCAATTCTTAAACAATAATCCTAGTTGATAGCGATTATTGAGTGGATTACCCATCGTTTGAACCCACAAACGTCGTGTTGTGCCGAGTTTAGCCACTTTCTCGCGCCAGGAGCGTCTTTTCGGGGTAATTTGACTACCTTTAATACTTTCATCTTGGCATGGTTATAGATGTACAGAGAAATTTGACAAATGAAACTTGGTCATCTGACAGTTGAGATGACTCTTTATTTTGTAATGACAATTTCTTTGTGTCACTGGGATAAATGTTTTAGGATTGGAATGATGAGGAATTGATGGGCAGAGATTATACATGCTATAATGAACCTCTCGGGTGAAGTTACGAGATCTTCACAGTGACTTCATCTCGATCAGGGTCAAAGATTTGTAAAGCATACTAATTCAAGCAAGGTACTCGGAGAAAGTAGTTTGATTCAAATCAATTTCAAAGATCAACCATCATTGCCTATCTGATCATGAGCCATTTTCACTACGACAGACACTGCTCTAAAATTCTTTCCATCGCCAAGAGAGACAACCAAATGGAACTAGTGATGAAAAGAGATCAGATGATTGGTCTTCCTCCGTGGGAGTTATAGAACCTGTGTGTGTGTGTGTGTGTGTGTGTGTGTGTGTGTGTGTGATCGGGAATGTCGGCAGATGGTCAATAAATGACAGAAGCAACTAAAAAATAGGGGTTAGGAGTCAGGTATCAAGCAAGTTCAAATCACTAAGATGGCTACTCAAACTTATGCATTGGCTCTCCAACTTCCATGCTCTGTGTAGTTGTGATGAGGATCGTATTCTTGATAATAAATATTCGGAAACACCGATCAGGAGTAGAGTCATCTGAAATGAAGGATAACTTTGCATCTGATTACAACTTGATTTCTGTACAATAATCACTGTGAGGTAGGGATTCAATTGTCACATGATGATGGATGCGCTAGAAATGCAAGAAATTGCGCTCACCATGAGTAATTTTCGAGAGGGGATATGGACGCTCCTATTGCTATGTCTTAGTGACACGACTTGTGCAAAAGAGTGTTGAAAATCATACCAGTGCGCGGATGGTCCTTAAAGAACGAAGTTTGATCGGAATTAGGAGCATGCAACCCTCCAGAACAAGAGAATTGCCCTTCAGCCGTGTACTATTTTCACTTATAACAAGACGGTCTGGCAAAAAATACTTCCTCCCAAAAGCTCCTTACAGGAAGATAGTATCCCTCCGTGGAAGTTGTAGAACCTGTGCGTATTATTGACCGTAGTGAGGAAACAAGTAGGAAGATGAGCGATGTAGCTAGAAAGTTTGTCAGAGTACATATCCATTATGCATTCACAGCGAACCTTCATGTGAAAATGATGAGTTTTCATTGAGAAACGCATCGCTAAATCTTTGATGTCCTATCATTTTGAGCGACTTGCGGAGTCAATTCTTACTTGAAGTCTAGGTCGATGGAGCTCAAGTTAGTGTTTGTTACTCTCTAGATTGAGCTCTTGCGAGGCTAATGGGTTAGAATATAACTTCATGTCTACGGGTGTACGGGTTCGTCAAAAATAACGATGCCGAACGATCGTTTCATATATCATCAAGTCACTGCACAACCGCTCATGATATGAATTTTTAATTTTCTCACATCAACATTTTTGAAAATGTCATTGAATCCAATCATTATAACGCTGTTGATTCTAAACTCAGACGAATACGAATCTCTCATAATTCATCACTCACATTATTGATTGATTGATTAGTGATACATTATACGTCAACCTTCAATTTCAGAGAACAGTGCTGTCACGTCGGATTTTGAAATCCGATGGTATTGACTGATTTTTGAGCCTAGTGTCACCACAAATAGATTGGGCTTCAGTCTAGCGAAAGAGTAATCGTAAAAGATTTCTTAGTTGACAATTTAGAGTGAATATCATGGATGTATATAGAGCTATTTGATGAAAAGTCACTCATTTGCCCAGATGAAGTGCAAAATGAATGATATCCACAAATGTTTGTAACTGCTTGTACTTGTGAGCATCTCGTCTCAGTTGTATTTGTGACAGAGAGACTCGCAAGTAGCAAACTGTCGCTTGTTTTAATCAAAATGAATGAATTTAATTGAATACTTCGCCTAGGATTTTTGTCTTTATAATTCTGCTCTCGAGTAACTTTTTTTGGGTTTTGAATCGAATCTGGGAATAATCTCATGGATTATGAAGCAGAAGTTATGAAATTTAGTAGTTTATTCAAGAAATTTGAGAAAGATAACAGTTGCACAAAACCACTCCAACATGGACTTGAAAATTTAGATTAAATTTGGAAATGATAGAAAATAAAACTCGCCCACACGGGCAAGCTCGACTGAACGGCTCAGTGCCGTGTCAGGGACTACTGCCTGGAAAGACGTACAGAGTTTCCATGGCTATACTGATTTTGGGTGACGAAGAGGGAATACTCTGCGTCCCAGATATAACAAGTATGTGGCGCCTTCTGATTGGCTGCTTATTCGGGTCTATGCCCGCTAGATTACCTAAACTTACGGACTAAAACATTCCAATACATTCCACGCTTGTCTACTAGAGGCGCACCCTCTTATCTCTAATGCCATCGCGTCGTCGGATACTTATAGTATAGCTTGAAAATGTATCTCTATCTATTTTCTGTTGGTTGCTTTACAGTACCAAGAACGACTTTCCGGTGTGATATAGTGGTATATGTAGGTTTGTAGGTCCGGGGGGATAGAGGAAGCGTCCACAAGTCGTCGTATTCAAATCTTATGTCGTAATTTTAGGTGACTCGAGAGTCAAGAAAAAGTATCGTGTGCACATGGAGAGAGTGTGATTGTATGGAGAAAGAAAATGAAAAAAATCTCAAGGTAGAGAGATGCCTCCGACATCATAGTGCCCCGCCCAGCGTTGTGACAGGAAGAAAGATTTTACACACGCAGATAGTGAACTTCACAGGTGGATCATCAAGAAGAATGCCCATTCGTGATAACAAGCGTTTATAATATCAGAAAAAAGTTCAATAAAAATCGTCCGCAAGGCTGCTTAAATTCTTTTGGTTGATTTCTTGAAAAAGCGAGTAGATTCATGAGTGGTTTGAAGCAAATACGAGAGTGGCGTTCATCTCCTCTACATTGCAGGCCATGGAATATTGAAGGAAGAATCAATGTTGTCTCAACGAATGGAACTGAAGAGATGTCCTAATTTGTCGTTCGATCATTCGTTTCAAAATGAGCATTATATATTCAAAATAATATAAAACCAATGCTCCTCACTCACTTCTTGTCAATTTTCTACATTTCTATGGAAATATGGATCATGTACATTTCTACAAGATTGATCCACGAGAACTTTAGATAAAGTTTTGCTTCGTCGAATAAGAAATGTCCGATTTTCAAATCCAATCTTTCGCAATGTTGACCACGTAATCAATACATATTACATTTCAAGATAATGTTTCATTTTTCTATGGAATAGGAATTAACGAATGATTCTTCCGAATTGCAAAACTGTTGACTGAGGAAATTTCCTGAATACGAGACTGTTACAACTACGGCAACAAGAATCTCATCAATATTCGAATCATCTCATTCCTTCTCCTAGAAGAAATCCACGGAGCACCTCTAGATTGATATGATAAATCTACATCCAGATAACAATAACGTTAAAATCTCAAACGATCGTATACGTCAGAAAACGTTCAAAATCGAATGTGTTTCCAGAGTTTTCATAATACGCGAACATTTTGAAGATAAATTGGGTAACTGTGCAGGGTGTGGAAGTTGGCAACTTGTACTGTAACATTTTAGGGTAAATTGCTAGCTAAACTATTTTTCGGGGAGTCTGAGTATACTGGTGAGCTCATGCCAGACGGTGTAGCTTACAACCTTGCTGAGGAGACACCTCCAGAAGAACACTTGATGCAATAAAAAATGCAGGATGCTGACAATATACGCGAATAATAGCGCAGCGAGTTCTTTGTGACTCTCAGTTCAATATGCGCGCATTCACACCGTGCGTTGTCCTAATTATGCCATGTTTTCGAATTTGTATCAGGAAATCGGGATGAAATCACTGATATATCTACATTACCATGTATCGAGTCTGAGCGATACAGAGGTCGATCTAGATGACACTTCCTGTAATCACCGACACAGTATCCCAGCTCATCGCCGATCGAGAGACGTCGCTAGGTGAATGGGAGAACGGAAGAATATACTACTGATGAAAATTCGTGCTTCATCTCATCAAGTGTGTGATCAAGAGCGTGCCACGTTATTCTGTTTGGTTTGGAGTCAATAAGTTCAATTATCAGGGTATCTCGGATATGCTCGCAATCTTCCTTGAGTATTCGACTTTTCATGGTTGTTATTCTGATGTTCATGCTGTTACCTCTTGGTCACTGGTACTCTCAATTGAAACAGCAAGTCTGCTGTTTTTTGGTGACATAAGTTGATCCTGGAGAAACCCAATTCAACTAATGTACCTTCAAAGTTCCACAAAATCTCGAAGTTGCCTACGGAAAGATTTATTGATGGGAATTGTGAGAGGTGATTAGATGAGACTCTAAGAAAAAATTGGATTCCAGGCTTGATGTTGGTGCATTTTGCCTTTCCTTCGCAGATCCGGGTCTTGTAGAAGTCTGAAGGGATCCCAACGACACCTGGCAGTAGTTATGGGGCCACTATGGAGCGTCACAACATAACCTCGGTTGACCCCGGCACTATGGAGACTGGTGCACTATGGAGTGACCTTGGATCGAGTATGTATGATGCTGCATAGTAGCCCCTGATATTTTTTCAATACTCAGCATTTTTTATTACTCTTTTTTTTTTTTTTTTTACTCTCTCTCTCTCTCTTTTTTTTTTTTTTTTTTTTTTTTTTTTTTTTAAGGTGGTTAGAGGGCAAAATCTGCCTCAGGATCCCTCGGATCCGTCCCCAGACACCGGACTGGTTCAGCTTACGCGGACTATGCATGGCCCACGCAGGCCATACCAGGCGGGACACGGGTTTGGGTGGGGCCCACCGAGAGGTGGGCCCGGCCGTGTAAAATCCCTCTCCCCTCGATGTCCGATACCTAGGGCATCGGGCAATCAAGAAGGAGATCCACCTGCATCTACCATCTCATCCCGGAACCGCGTGAGCATTACTTCAGGATGAGCGGCATGTCTCGCGCTCGAATGCGAGCGTTCCTCTTCTCCATCTTCTCTCTTCGGCCACTTGTCGGCATCTTCTATCTTCACTCTTCATTGTTCCCTCTCTTTCTTCTTTCTTCTCTCTTCTTTCTTCTTTCTTCCCTCTTCAGTGCATCAGATTCCTCCTGGAATCATTTGGGCCTCTTCTGTTTCAATCGGCAGAGTCACTGTAATTCGCCTGCTTCGAGGCGCCTTACTTCCCTCTCTTTCTCCTCTTTGTGGGTCATCACCAGCTTGATGTATCCGGTGAGTCTATCCCATGTCTCCTGGTTGCGGAGTAAGTACGGGACGAGATTCTCAGGTGTTAGTTGAGCACCCAGCCATTCATCCAGCTCGGCGCGCTCTCTCCGGGTGTCGCTGCACTTGAACAGGGCATGTTCGGCGTCATCCCATTCGTCCCCGCATGACTGACATGCTGGGGTCGTCCTCTTCTTGAACCTGGTTAGATAGGAACCGAAGCAACCATGATCGCTCAGTGCCTGCGTCGTCCAGTAGTCCATCTCTCCGTGGGTGCGTTCCGTCCACTTGGCTACGTCACGGATCAGCCGGTGCGTCCATCTGCCGTTCGCAAATGGCGAATCCCACTCAGTTTGCCAATGCTCAAGGGTGGTTTCCTTCTCGTTGTCGCGGATGATCTCCTTCATCGTCGGAGTGAGTACTCGTTCGGCTCCGATCACTTTCTGGCGGTCCCAGATCCTCACTCGCTCCGCGACGAGCAAGTGGATGGGCGGAGTACTCGCCAATACGTAAGCCGCATCTCCTGACACAGTGCGGTAGGCACGGATACTCCTCAGGGCCGCTCTTCGGTGGACAGGCCCCATTCTCTTCTCGATGATGGTCTTCTCTACCCTCTTCCCCCACACGGGTGCACCGTACAGCATGATGGAGGTAGTGACGGTGTTGAGAAGTGCGCGCCTCTTTTCCTTGGGTCCTCCGATATTCGGCATAAGCCGCTGGAGCGCCGCACCGACCTTGCTCGCCTTCTGGGCGGCTTCCTGGATGTGCTTCTTGAACGACCACTTGTCGTCGAGCCATACACCGAGGTATTTCAGCTCTGTCTTCCGTGGAATCTCTTGCCCGTTATTATAAAACCGGGGTAAGTCAAACTTCCTACGCCTTGTGACCACGATTGCTTCGCACTTCTTGACAGCGAGCTCCAGAAGCCTGCTAATCATCCACTCGTAGACTCGGGCTAGCGCTTCGTTCGCGCGTCTACTCAAGAGTTCCTCGTTGTCAGCCCATACTATGAGTCCCGCGTCGTCCGCGAAAGCCACTATTATCACTCCTTCTGGCAGTTCGATAGACAGTAAGCTGTCATACTGGGTGTTCCAGTTGAACGGCCCGGAGACCGATCCCTGTCCGATTCCGGCGGACAGTACCCGAATCTCTTGTCCCTCGTCGGTGTCGTACACGAGGG
Organism: Eretmocerus hayati; assembly: GCA_029851415.1. Classification (NCBI taxonomy): domain Eukaryota; kingdom Metazoa; phylum Arthropoda; class Insecta; order Hymenoptera; family Aphelinidae; genus Eretmocerus; species Eretmocerus hayati. The sequence continues at coordinate 109,325,157 of CM056743.1, forward strand.
TCCTGTTCCGCAGGTAGTCACTCGTGACGGCTAGTAGATAGGGGGGCACTTTACCTGCTTGGGATTGATAGACTCGCTCCCAGCTCGCGCAGTTGAATGCGTTCTTTATGTCCAACGCAATGATGGCACAGAATCCTCCTCTTCCTTGGTATGGGTTCCCTACCGACGCTTGAACCCGTTCTTGGACCGCCTCGATCGCGTGCACAGTGCTCCGTCCCTTCTCTCTCTCTCTCTCTCTCTCTCTCTCTCTCTCTCTCTCTCTCTCTCTCTCTCTCTCTCTATGCCCACTCTTGAGAAATTGATTTCGTTCATTCTCCTAACTTACTCATTTCACCATGTTCAAATCAGTTCAGCTCCTCTCATCTTTTCTTTTCTCACTGAATTATATCAAATTCACATTATCAAATGTAACTCTAATCATAGTTTTTGCATATTCATGTTTGAACATGAGTACAAAGATTGATCACTATATTATATCATAATCTATTCACCAGTTCGAATGATCTTCATACTTACTCTCATATTGTATTTTATTATATATGTAAACTGAATTTGCTAGATGTACCAGATAGGGTTATACCCCAAGGTACCAAAATAAAAACCAATCTACAATCTACAATCTCTGGGTCTTGGTTGACCCCGACTGGTGTGACGGGTTGCGGCGCACAGTGGCTCTCGATTTTTTTTGCAACTCAGCACATTTCTAACTATCTCATTCTTTTTGAATATTTTTTCAGCTACTCAACACTTTGAATTATTTTCTCTCTCTATCGCTCTCTCTCTCTCTTTGCGAGCTCGCGATTGTACACGGCTCCCTTTTCTCTAGACTTTTTGAAGTGTTATTTTCTCAACTCTTTTTTTTATCGAAATTGAGGTGCCATGGTTCAGATCTTTGACTTTCATTTCAAGTTTTTACAAAGTGAGAATAATTTGAAAGATTCTCTTTGAAGTTTTAAACTTTTTTTTTTCTTTTTGATGAATGGAGCTTCATTTGCTCGCTAATTCAGAGACTAAATTGAAAATATTCAATATATGACTGGGTAGGTATACTCAATGAATAGACCAATTTGGGATAATATACATAATTTATTGATATTTTCATTCTATGACAATTATGATGGGTTTGTAGTATGCACGCGTGCATCTAATATGTTCATCATTTCAACAGGCCATCCATATGATAGATCATAATATAAATTTCTTACATCACTATTGCTCATGACATTTGTAAATATTGCGATCAAATTATCGTTTTTCGTTTCATCCAAATTTTTCTTCAAATTTGTCATGATAAGCTCGAAAAACTCATTATCAGTAATGTTGCTTATGATTCTATAGTAGTTTCTATCATCAAACAGTTGTATTTGTGCATCATATTGGAGACAAGCTCTCAAATAAGTCTTATCTATAATACTTGCTACAGCGTGAGGCAATATAAGTGATAATTCGCCAAGGTGTTCAAACTTGAAATTAATGAGACTTGATAGATTCCTTGAATGATCAAAGGTAACTTTGTGCAGATGTATAGCGTGTTCAAAACGCTTCCTCACCACTTCATCTGATGGTGGCCCTCGTTGATCCTCCTCAATTTCAATCTGGTTGTGCTGAAGACTGTGTGAGTATCGTAGTATCCATCCGTCGCCATCGACCCTAACGTCGCGCACCTCGTCGGCAAGTCCTCGAAAATTTCGGTCGACGTTCTCAAATGTTGTTTTGAGCTTCTTCCATTGTTCTTTGCTAAAATTTACTCCTGTTAAGTCGTTGGCTGTGACTCTCAAAACAGGCTTGTACGTTTTTTCCTCGATGGAGCTGAATTCGATTCCCATCAGAGCTTTTTTCGTTGCTGACTTATTCAGTGGATAAATGCTGGATAAAACACGCCCAACAGCACTGGCGTTTACTACTTCTGGAAAAGCCATGATAGCAATAACTCAATCAGGCGACCAGCAGACTAAGTGACGAGCAGTGTACAGGACCTGCTTATATCTAATTGTACATGGTAGGGGGCCATAGGCTAAAAAGCTGACAATGCCAGGGCAATAGAGAGGGGTATTGACGTCGCGTTGTCAGCATAAATTTTAGTCAGCTATTTGGTCAGCACAAATCTCTTTGTCAGGTGTTTGGCGAATTCCATATTTTTCCGTGAATTCTCATATAACAGGAAATTACGAACAATAGTGTCATTTTTATGCGTGTCAGCAGAAAAATTACTCAGGAATCGCTCCATACCCAACTTGTTGGCCATGTATAGTAGAAACATGATACAGTACTGACCGCATACGTCAGAATTTGAACTCTGCAAAGTCCTAAGATTCCAGCGTATTTTCCTGCAATTTCTCTTGAGGCGATCAATATGTTCCGATATAGTTGGTGGTAGTCCATAACTATCAAAATACCACGCATCAGCATTTTTGTCTACATACACAGCAACCCAATGGCCATTGAATTTTTTCGTATGGTCCAAAGTATTGAATACAAATGCCGTCGGTTTCGTCCACACCCGTGGTATCCGATCTGCAGGGAACACGCCCACAGTGTGATGGCGAATATGCTCCAAATGGCCCAATATCTGGATGTTGTTCATCGCTAAGCTGTGCTGGCGGCTGAAAAGTGGGCTCCTCCAACGGCTTATTCTTGCGTGACCGTAATCAAATTTTCAGCCTCTGAGTATTGTTCACAGCGCAACTATAGCGAAGATAGCAGCTTTTCACAGCGTGGTGTAAACAATACCTCTCAGACCACGGTAGATTATGGAATGGGGGGCAATCCTTGTCATGCTCTAAACTAGCAGAATTGCTCCGCTCGCTGACGCTCGCTGCGCCTAAGAGTCTTTGGAGGGAGTTTGAATAGTCGAATCGTATTATTTTTCAAAACAAATATTTGATTTTGAATAAAATAAGAATTTCGTTCAAATGGCAACCATAATTAATTACAGATGCACGCTGTAACTATTTTCATACATGAAGTTCAATTTTCATAAATTCTACAAAGCTTCAGTCCGGTTACATAATCGAATTGACAATTTCAATCTTGAATATCATAATGCGGGCTCTCTCATCAACATTGCATTGTAGTTGATGAGAAAGACAGTCTCAACCCTGTCAACGCAGAGAGTGATATCTTTCCACTATTCACATCAATCTCACCAACTTATCCTCTTCTTTACCCATCCCATCTTACCTTCATTGAATCACATCATCTTTCATACCACCCCCCACTTCACCACCATCATATCTCCTTTCCTATATCATTCTCACCAGCTCATCACACATTCATCATTCATCATACATCCGCCAATGATCGCCTACTTGGAGGCGAATTCTTGTACGCAGGTAAGCCGCCTTCGGGTGCAGAGGTTGTGTCCGAATTCAAATCCAAGTAGGAGGGTGAGGCAATCATTCAATCCATAATATAATCATGCATCCATTTTAATAAGCACAACTTATTACATCTTCATCGCACGTTGCATCTTATTTCTATTTCATACCATTCTCTCCATTCATATCATTTTATTTCCATCCCTACTTTGTCTTCTTCCATTTCCCTTCTCTTTTATCATTATTTCATTCGTTACATTACATTCGTATATCCATCTCATACATCACAGCCTAATTCATCTTCATTGCATGTCACATCACATATCTATTTCATATTTCCTTTCTGTCCTTTCATATGATCTCATTTCCTTTCCTATATCTCCTGTCTATATCTTCTTCATCTCTTTCTTCACCTCCACCCAATCTCACCTCCATTCAATCTGATCATTTTCAATATCATTTTTCACTTCACCGCCATCTCATCTCCTCCTCAACGTCACTCCCATCACCTCATCACATTCATCATGAATGCTATTAGTCTATAACATCCCATCCCTTTCCCTCTTCTTTACCCATCCCATCTTACCTTCATTAAATCACATCATCTTTCATACCACCCCCCACTTTACCACCATCATATCTCCTTTCCTATATCATTCTCACCAGCTCATCACACATTCATCATTCATCATACATCCGCCAATGATCGCCTACTTGGAGGCGAATTCTTGTACGCAGGTAAGCCGCCTTGTGTCCGAATTCAAATCCAAGTAGGAGGGTGAGGCAATCATTCAATCCATAACATTCCAATCATGCATCCATCTCAAACATCACAAACTATTTCATCTTCATTGCATGTTGCATCTCATTTCTATTCCATACCATTCTCTCCTTTCATATCATTTCATTTCCTTCCCTACTTCTTCTTCCTCTCTTTCCCTTCTCTTCCTCCATTATCATCATCATCATCATCATCATCATACATTTTCTCATCCATCACATTCCATCCACGGACGCAAACAGAGGGACCCAAGCTTCCATCGTTGGAACAATCCATTTTCTGCACTTGCGACATCATAATACCTATGTATGATGAGCAAGTGTAGAAAATGGTGCGAATTCGACGATGGCTCGAAGCGAAGGTTCAACAGACAGACTTTCGACAAAATTCTTACATCAATTCGAGCCAGACAAAGACAGCGGTACCCACAAAACGCTTGGAAACATGAGAGTAGCCCGTATCCCTGTGTCCGACACCATACGAAAGTAAGGTGAGCGGATGCATCAAAAAGGGTTATTGGTGCGAAAACATGATAACACGGCAAGGGTACAACGAACAGACTTTTGACAGCTTTACAAAATTTAACATCTGAAAGGGGTAAAAAATCTAAACAAACAGGTGAAACGAAACAGGTAAAATAGAATAAGTAATATCCAAAGTGATAAAAAGTCTAAAATCAAAATAGGTAAAAAATCCATGGAACAGGTAAAGTATAACAGATGGAAAGAAACTGGTAAAATAGACCCTAGATATAGAATTGTAAAAAAAATCTAGAGGAAAATACGCGCAACTTTTTGGTCTTATCAGGTTAGGTTAGTAAAATCTAGGGATAATTATCTCTGGAGACAAATCAAGACAGGTAAAGTAAAGACGGCAGCGCGCAACTTTTGAGTCAGGTCAGGTTAGTAATAAATCTAGGGATATTTTTTTCTAGAGAAAAGTCAGGTCAGGTTAGATTAAACCGATCTAGGGGAAAAAATCTAGTGATTCCGGACACCAAACAGTCGTCACGCGACTTAATATAATATATAATTTATGACACGTCGAGCTGTTATTTTATGTAGGAATAGCCATTTCTCCTTGCCTCGCACATATATTTTTCCAACTTTTTTGGTCAAATCACGCAAGATCCTTGATAGAGCTCGATGTGATGTCTCACCTTGCAGATATTCTAGCCCATGATGATGTCGGGTTAGCCAGTCATTCTGCTTTCTTATATCATTAGGTAGGGTGCTGACTGGTGTGTATGGAGTCAGAAGCCAGTGTGCACAGAAATCATGATCGATAGCTGCGATAGCCACCTCTTTTGGTATAGGTCTGTTATTAGTCGTCTTGAGAAATTGAATATCTACTATAAGATCCATTCCGAGGAATTTTGATCTCCCGCTTATTCAGGATGATGGATAACTACTGACAATATTTTAGTGAGCTGTTTCTTCTAAACTCTTATAAAGAGCCACCTAGTGTTAATTACTAAAAGTCAACTATAATCTGCCGGGCCGCATCTACCTCCAGAATATTATTATACTCAGCATAGATGATGCAATTTATCCTACTGGTTAGAGGTTCATCAAATCTCACATCGATTCTGACACTGCCGTGTTTAACTAAATTCCAATGATCACAATCACTCGCTGATAGGTCAGGCGTTAAATCAAATGCAAATAGACAATACCCGTTTGGATAGTCTTCGCGACTGATCTGGTTTCCTTCGTTTGAGAAATGCATGCCAGTCCCAGCAAATAGTGTTTGGTAAGCATCTATGTACAGTTTATTCACTCTAAAGTCTGGCTGTAGTGGTTTGGAAGGTACTTGAGATCCATCAACGTATAAACACAGATAATTGATGTTGAAATTCTCAAAATTAAACGGATTGAGATTCCTATCACCATTAAAAGCTTGATTCTGGACAAATCCGAGAATAATTCTTTTTGGTAATTGGCCCATGATGACATTGTCTAGTGATTCACCGTGTATGCCACTATGCATTGTGACTGCCTTCACCTCCACTCTAGTGAGTGGATATTTTGCTGTAGTGTGTGATAGAGTTTTAGCATGGTTGATTAGAACCCCTGGATTCACTCGGATGCGTCTTACCAAGAGATTTGCTTCAGCAATATGGGTGCGCACAAGACCCGACGGATCCATAAGGGGAAAAGTTGAATCCCGTGATCTGGTCAACCGAACACGTACCTCTATTTCATTCAGTAATAATTTGTTCATACAAAATATATCAGAGTGGAGGTTACCAATGAAATCAATAGTTTTCCCATTACCTAGGAGCTTACGGCGATTTACCAAACCTTGGTTCTCATTCGATGTATCATTCATTTTCCCAGATGTGTCATCATACCATAGCACACTAGTCAAGTGGGATTTTTTGGCAGCAGGTCCATAATTGAGGAGTGTTTCAATGTAAGCTCTATAGGCGTATAAATTATTTGGCGGAGAGACGGGCTTTTGGTTCAAGAAAACATCAACTTGATTGAAAAGTGAATGCATGAAGTTGTTGACAGGTTCCCATCTACCCAGCGCTGAGACTGTAGCGGCGTCATAGTCGTCATTTTCTGGAGCTTGAAGAGATACCTTAAGGCTCAGCAAAGTATGCGCAAGGTCAATGTACTCGTCCCCTTCGCCACTCAATACAAATTCTATACTAGAGTCATCTGTCAAAGAACTTATCGGCTTATACTGCACATAGTGAGAACTCTCCAAAGTTGTTTGGGTGGGAGGAATTTCAAAAATATCTAATTCCGATTTCAAGCACTCACTCGATTGCGTGTGCAAAAACGCCATGGCTCACAATTAATCAAAAATATCTCTTTTCTTCTTCGTATTCTTCTTCTTACTCTTTGCATTCTTCTTCTCTCCCTTCTTTTTCTGTTTTCTGGGCTTTCTGGTGACTTGCTTCTTTTTCAATGCCGAGACGTTGATCGGATGAGAGCTACCAAAAGACTGCAGACTTCCATACAACCGCGGATACTTATATCCAGACCCCTCCATGAATTTGTCGAAATTATCTTCGGCTTTCCTCTTGAGATTTTCGCCCGATTCTCGCACACGCTTTCGCAATGATTCTTTTATTGGGATATTCTGAATTGCAACGTCAGATGCAACATTTATACCTGCGCGGGCAGCTTCTCTACCAAGGGCTTTGGCGCTACGCGATAAGTTTGGCCTAGCCCGTCTTAGTAGACCAGCCAAAAATCGCCCAATCCCACCCCGGCCACTTTGGAGAAGGGGGCTATTGAATGTATGACCAATGCCACCCATGATATACGTAGATAGTGCGCCGTAGTCGTGAGTCTCCATGATGTCTCCTCATTCAATATTCTTGAAATGAAGTGTCGCTGTCAGTGTCCCAAAGTCGAATGGTATCTCCTGTCCCAGTTGGTCTTTTATAGTAATATCAATCGTTTGGAATGAGTTGAAGAGCAGGGGCAAGTGAATAGGAGGAGCAAAATTTTTTATCTTAACGCCCCCGTACTCATGACCGTGGGTATCAAGAGGCACCACTCTCAGTAATTTTGATCTTGAACTGCCTGTGTAATAAGGCTCGCATATATCAGCATACAGCATCATGGTGCTTGGTAGACCGTTTGATGAACTAGCTGGAAATTTACCAACTACAGGCGTATCCTTATTCACGAGTAAATTTCTTGTGGTATCAAACCCCAAAATGCTTTGCAACCGTTTTGAGAGTCGAAGCTCGTGATGAAAAGTTGAACAAGCGTTGTTATCGTAAATTCGATGAATAGAAACGTATCCGCCCCTTTCAACCACAAATTTCAGGTGTCTTCTGAGGTTCTCTAGCTCGTTCATTTCCGCCACCAATGAATCGATATCTTTGTACACCCCTGGATTAACATAGGAGTACAAAGCTGTAGATTTCTCGATTCTTATACTCTCGTTAGTTTCGACATCTCCGTGTTTTGATGATGCAATATTCAGCAGAATAGTGCGATCTTCTAGCTTCATGGGAAGATGTTGAAACGTTAGAGGAATCTGGATTCCTGTGAGGGCAACGCCCCACATGCCTTGCAACTGAATCTGTTGCGGTAAACGCGTTGTGAAATGTGATGTTTCATTCCCAGGATAGTAGCCTAAGCTACTATCACCGGTTAAGACAATGTAAAAATCCTCCCTCATGGTATTTTCTGTAAATTATCATCAGGAACCCAACTATTGAATTTTTCGGGGTAGCCTTTCCAGGATACAAAGTACTCCTTCTTTCGACCTTTTCCACGGGATTTCAAGACGTTGTCTATTTCGAAAACGCCGCTGTTCAAATGCATACGCACTCTGCTCAGCTCTTCTTCGCAGAAGAAACCATCGATTTCTTCGTCGTCCAAATCATGCAAAGAGTAAACACACGGTGTGCGTGTCTCTGAGATCCGGACAATTTTAAATAATTCGGTGGTCCAACCACCGGGATATGCTTTAGCAAAGGGACCTGAGCGTCGACTAACACGCACCAAATCACCCACGCTATATTTAGGCTGTTTGTAGGGGGCGCTACCGTAGAATTTCTTTTTTAATTCTCTCGGGCTTCTGTAAGATTGTACAGAAAGACAGATGCCGGGGTCATTTTTATTGCTGAATGTTTGGTATTGTTATAAGATTAAGCGATGATCTGAAGGATATCGATATACCGCCGCGTATTTCTATGCGTGAAATATCTATAAATTCTTTCTTTGAATGTTCTAATTGCTCTCTCAGCTACACAGGCCTTCTGAACATCATTTTTTGTTTTTTTGAAGAGTATTCCCTCCTTTTTCAAGAAATTTTTCATCTCTCTCCCGAGGAACTCTTTGCCACGATCGGCTTGGAAGTATACAGGAACCCGTCCGTGGCTTCTATCTAATATTCGTTTAAGAGCCGCTGCAACACTTTTCGAAAGTTTATCCGAGAGTGGCTCAAACCACACAAATTTACTCAAAACATCTATCACAATCAACACATAAGCACAGCCATCATTGTAAGATCTGAGGGAGCGCATATCCATCAAATCAGCCTCCCAAAGATCATCGATATTCCGTATGTTATAGGTTCGCCGCTTGAATTTTTGGCGTACTGGCTTGTGCAGATTATAGGCGTCTTGGCTTTCGAGCCACTCTTGGATCTTTTGACGAGAATATCGCCTCAGTGAATGTTGTATTTTATGGGCTCCAGCGTATGCAGAGGGCTGTGGTAGCCCATAATATGTGTCATTCAATGCATCATTCATTTTGATTCTTGTTTTTTCTTGATTTCTTACCACTTACTGAATTTTTCAAATTACCCTTTTCTTTGATCTGAGTCTCCTTCTCTTTCTTTCCACCTTTAATAGCTCTTGTAATACGTGAAAATAATTTTTCGAAAGTAATCTTACTGACCATACAACATGCAGTCATGAGCGCCACAGTTCTCTCTTCAGGGTCAACCTGACTACCCAGCATTCGTGAAAAAGCTCGTTCGGGTAAAATACGATCGGCTTTACGGCGATCAGCATTTTTGTCGGCGTACGCGATATCATGTTCCCGGCACGCTTCATCAAGAGGTGACACATGAACTTTTCCACGAGCAAGACGCTCAGTCAATTTGGTACCTGGTCTACAGAAACGATAACCTGGCACGTTAATTTCAAACGGCAGCAGATCAATAAGCGCATCGAGGACACTGTGATCTGGAGGGGCTACTTCTCCTCCTTCAGAACCAGTCGCTTCCGTGTTGAGACGCCTGAATTAGCTTTCTTGTTCCTCGGAGTTTCTATGATTCCCTCTTCTTCGAATTCTTCCCCTCGTTTCTTTTTTTTGCTTATAACGCTCCCGACTTCTGCCTCTCTCTCCTTTCGGTTTTCGGTCAAATTTGGTGCAGCTACCTCACGCGGTGTATCCAAGAACTCGGATGGTTGAGAATTTGGAATCTCCTCTTCTTCAGACGATGACTGTCCGACTGCCTCACTCCAGACTCGTTTATTTCCAATATACTCTCGTGGGATCGATACTCTACGGAGAACTGCTGCAAACTGAAGATGATCAGGAGGTGGACTCTGGTTTTTACGATTTCTCAAACAGTCATGCACCAGATCAAGAATATTACCGCCGCGTATGTGGATGCCATCTATTGTTACAGCACCACTTGAATCCCAACTTATATTATCAGCAGCTCTCAGCCGCTTGAGAAGATACCAAGCCTTTGATCGGAATTTGGACGGGACGGTTTCAACGATAGATTGATCAACATCATGATCGGGATCATGAGTTACAGGAAGCTCTTTCATCGTTAAAGTTTCAATATCGGCACTCGAACTTCGATTCACGCGCGCACTATCCAGATCTTTCAGATTCAATATCGCTGTAAAACTTGATTAAACTGATCCCATTTCTCTCGCTCGTCTCGAAACATGGATGAATTTAGTATGTCACTCATCTCTTGGTCCAATCGCGTCATTGGGGTACCAGGCGTTTGCACAGTGTGGGCACGACCTGTTTCCGTGACCGATCGTGACTGGAGAAAGTCAAATTTTTCTTCTGGTATCAAAACCATATTTCTAGCGTGCTCCATTGTGTAATTGACTCTCGGGACTACTCAGGACAGTGTGCACGAGTGGTGCCAGAAGAGGAGTCAAGAATTCAGGGTTCTTCACAATTAACTTTTTTTTAATCTTGAGAGATCCTGATGGCTAAGACAATTTCCTCAGCAAAATAATATGTTTTCGCAGACGTGCTTTTTGAATACTGGTGAGTGGAACGTTACCAAGGCAAACGTTCAAAGCGCACTCGCAAACGTATCGTATGAGTTTATTGTCAGAGTTGCGCAACACAGCTTTCCGCTGCTGACTATTCAAAAGATATATAGCGCGTAGTATGGTGGCGTTCCTCAAATTGATGAAGCGACGACTTGCTGAATCCATCATTCCAACGTGACTGGTGCGTTATTCGATGTGTCAGCGCCTTTTATTATTTTTCGTGGAATATAGACTATTGGATATCCCTCGTCCGGAGAAATATTCGTGCTGAATCGACAATTATCAGGTGTGCTCTGCTTAAGATCCAAAACTAGGTATCCGTACGGCCGCGAGGTGGCATCCCAATAAGCTTCCTGTAGAAATTTAGGGTTCTCGGGCATCACCTGTCGCGCCAGATGTTGGATCTGCGCTCTATCTCGTAGGTTTCTAAAAATTACCATGTACTGAGCATTCAAAGAGATATCACACTGGCCTTTTCCCTGATGAAAAATATTCTGCGTGATGAATATTATGCTCAGATTGGTATGATGACTACCACGGGTGAACAGATTCGATAGAGACCCAGATGAAGAAAACTCGAGCATCAAATCGTCCACAATCAAAAGTTTAGGTCTCGGATCACACGCGTAGTTACTAATTTCCGGCAACCCTTCATAAAATTCAACGGCTTCACCGTACTGTTTATATCCCTCCTGCCACTGTGAGTAGTGCACAATAATACGCGAAAATTGAGTGTCACTGAGCGTATCGATATTTGACAAGAACTTCCTACAAAATTCGCTTTTACCGCAACCCGTCGTTCCACCAATGACCGATGTCCATAGATGCGACCACTTTACCGCCATGTCTTTGACTGATTTCGAAAAACTCCCGCAATTGTATCGTATTCCTCTCAGTGAGCTTGTGTAACCGCAGCGGTGGGGGCCCCGGCGTGCGCGGGCCACTGATCAGTTCGCTCAGTGCTGTGAGCGCGTATGGGCGCGTTTGATTAGCTTCCGGCGCGCGGCATGAGCTGATTCGCGATCGCGAGTACGAGCTGATTTGCGATCGCGAGTGCAAGCCGACTCGCGATCGCTGGTATTAGCTAATCCGCGAACGTGTTTACGAGCTGTTTTTACCATCAGCAATTCCTGATGCTCCAGTACAAAGATTCTGAGGATTATCGGAGGATGCAGAAAAAAAGGATGGTACGATAAATTTTATTTATTGACAGTTCTTGTAACCATAAGGGTAACTCAGCCGATCCGATACAAATCTTCTCTTGGTATAAACGGGTCTACATTTTTTTTGCTCTTCTTCCGTTATAACATCATGAAATTGAGTTCTCCTAATTACCGATGATGTCAAAACTATCTCATCTCTCTGCCCCTGAATCATGTTTTCTAAGGATTCGTAAGTTATTAGTTGGGCATTTTTATAATTCAATCTGATGCCTTTGATTTTACAAACATGACCTGTTTTACCATCAGGTGTGACATATTTATACATATAAAATTCTGGCCCGCCAGAAATAAAATGTGTTATATATGCACCAACACCGTAACATGATAACTCATCGGTGAGATCACCCAACATTGATCCCACAGGTAGATCAGCACCATCTCGCGAGACATAGAAGGCAGAATCAGTGTCTCCGTAGATTACCCTAGGACTTAACGCATGTAAATACCCAAAAAGTTTCAGCCTAGCCTGAGCTGTCGTGAAAGCAGCCACTACAACATTTGTTGAGGGCGATGGGGCTGCAGCCTTAGCCGTATAACACCAATTCACGTATAACGCGTCATCATTCACCGGTACAATACCATTCACAACAACTTCAGAGCTGGTTAGTAACTTTGTCAATTGGCTAGGGTCTTTGACGACTTCCGTCTGACTCATGTTGTCTCTTTGACCAAATTTACCCCATAGGTGATTCAATTGGCTCTTAGCGGTAGATCTCAAACCCGGATTGAAAGAAACTGACCCCATGTCAAGGGTGATACCCTCTTTTTCTCTGAGATTATCTAGATAAGCTTGTTTCTCTTTAATTGTTATACATTCGGGGGGAAACCCTGAAGCTTGCGCTTTGAGCGCGTGAAAAGCGTTTATGTAACCTGCAAAGAGGCCACCTTCCCCCGTGGATGGGTCGTACTGCGTCGTTTTGTATTTCCAAATTTCATCAATTGACAAAATTTTGTAACCATGCTCAACAGCTACTTTCAACTCTTCCGACACCCAAGTAACACTCAGTGAACGATCATTGGGGTCTTCGTGTGGACAATCACTCTGAACAGAATCCATAGCCCAACTTTTACACAACGGGAAAATTAGTTTTCCAAACAACTTTACAGGTAACACAGGGTAAAATAAATTTCTCGGTGGCAAAACGGTGCACATTATGAGACCATCAACGCTAGAAATATCGTGATCAGATCCTACAAGTTCTTGACACTCATCAGGCCCTATATAGATTTTTGGGTGCCCAATAGGGAATTTACCAGTTTTGCAGATATAAGGGTAAAGTGAACAAACGTCCACGTACTTTATTTTCTCCATCTCGGAGCATTCATAAATTTTCACAGAATTACCTGTTCTACTGCCGTAGAAAGCGTCACGGGGGTTCAATGGTTTTCGATGAATGAAGATTTATGAATTTCCATGGATAAAACGAGACATTCTTTCGTCTCTCTTTAGTAAAGAGTTGAAATCACATTCCCACATCTCAAAAAGATTTTAATGACTTTGGGTGATTTTCAAAGAAACAGCTTTAGTATTCTCGAACCGCACATCCATCGATTCGCCACTGACCAACTTTTTGTCTCTATCAATATGATGACATCGTGGACATCCATGCCAAAAACATCCATGAAATTGCAACACTATGCCCTTGTGATTTTCTTCTGAATTTGGCGGAACGTTACCATCTACAAGCATACCCTCTTCAAGTCTTTTTTCATGACTAAGCGCAGAGTGAAAAACTTCACGGTTCAAAACAATTTTCTCCATGTATAAGAGCCTTTGTAGAGCTTCTACCGATTGGTTTGCCGTTTTTCTGTAACTACCCGGAGGTATGACGCCAATTTGATTCTTCTTCAAAAATTTTTTCCTATATACCAGCAAACAGGCGGAAGAAATTGTTGCGCATTCCAGAAAAGATTCTACATCGTACTCTGAAAATAATCTACGGAACGCTAGGCATGCTAAGCGCAGAATTTTGACATCCTGCTTAGAATAGTTTCTCAACTTTTCACGAAAAATAAAAACGTATCCGGCCTCTTTTTGCTCGTTGTACCAAGTTTCGAACTTTTGCTTGTCTGCGACTGACATGGTATCTGGGGAATAATCCTCTATGGGAGGCATCTCGCCCCACGTAAACTTGATTACCAGGTGTATTGGATAAATGTGGAAACATGCCTTTTTGTTCTGGAAACCCGTAAGCTTTGGGCAAAGCACTCAGTGGCATATGGAAATAGTTCATACTATCAATGAATTTGACATTATCGAGAGTTAATGAAATTATTTTCGTACCGTTCAGAATCAATGATGGCTTGGTGCGCTCGCCGTATTTTTCCACAATGTATTTGAGAATAAATTGCCCGTCAAAATTACCAGAGTTATGAGCAAGAGCAATTATCTTCTTAAACCCCTTGCGCTGTGCAAAAGCCAAGTCTACAAGCTCTGCAACAGGATCACGCTCAAAGACGTATTCCCTCAGACCACATTTCGAATAAAACTCTAAATCGTCAGACTCATTGATGCAGAAGTCGCATACCTGTTGTACAACGCACAAATTCGGTACAAGGATTTTCTTCTTCTCGTCACCCGGGACTGTTTCGACTTGTTGTGTCTCCAAATCGTAAAAGAGATACAAAGATTTCGATTTTACACTTACATTGGCTGAATATGGCAAAAATGACCAATCGGCAAACGCTCTTTACAAGTTGAGCAATATGAGAAGCCACATCTGTGTGCCTCCCCCCTATTCTGCATGCGAACAGTCTTACCACAAAGGCGGCAAATTTTCAATCTCTCACACACGGTTGTATCCTTACTAAAAAAACCCGTTTTCAAATGATTGCTAAAACACCTGTTCCCGTAAAAGTACCGAGAACAAGCAGGGCGAAAAACTTTTTCATCTTCCTTACTGCAACACGGTTGCTGCATGCATTTGTGACATCTATTTGAACATCTGTGATCAGATTTACGTTTAAAACTTTTATTACAGGGTTTACAATACCCGCCACTCCCAGCGGCACCGGTTAAATTCAAAATTGGTTGATAATGATTATCTGTTTCATAATATAAAATCCGCAATGTGTGTTCTATACAACCGTGTATTTCTTGCACAACCTCAGATCCATCAAAATTAGGGGAATCACCACGACCGAAACCTTGTAAAGTATAAACGGCAATGGCTACCCCATGGTATACAAAATAGTCTTGAAATTTATCGATTTGTTCAATACCGCATCCCGAATCTGGGATATTTACATTCGCTGCGTGAATCAACTCATGAGCAGACACTTTCTGGGCCGAGCCCCTAAATTGACGTATTGTATTCCAATAATCATGTAGCATGCCCGACCGTGCTTGACCACGTACGGCATAAGCATAAGCAGCTACAAGAGATCTGGGAAAGCACAAGTTATCATCATTCCGAATAGTCAAGATTGATTTCTTGTTCACTGCTAGTGATGTAAGCCGCACGCGTCCACGACCACGTACATCTTTCACAATACTACAATTAATACTCAAGTTATCATCTATATCAAACCCTGAGCTACTTTGAGCAATATTATATAAAAGCTCCCATATATCATCTACGGTGAAAGTATTTATTGGACGAAATGATAACCAGGCGGGGCCGTGCGCGAAATGGTTTGAACTCACAGTAATGCCGATGAAATCATTCATTCCATGGTGGCCGCACAGCTGTTGGTGTAGATCTTGGAGACAGCCGCGGAGCCACTGGTAAATATCCATTCCTTCGGGTGGTGGAGGTAGTCGTCGTACGATACGGCGACCGGTTACCCCAAATCGATGATAGTGGTAGTCGTTGTCGCTTTCAATTATGAAGCGAGGGTTCGCTCCTAGCCCAAACTGAAAATTCCGAGCTGTGAAACCAGAAAACCATTAGCTCCATGCATCGACAGTTTTGAATAGTTTGTTCCATATTACTCACCATCGGCTGCTGCTGATGATGTCAAAGAGTTTGGTGTTGGAGAGTTTGATGTTGAAGAGCTCGATGATGAGTTTGATGATGATGATGAGTTAGATGACGAGCTCGCTGATGATGATGATGAAGAGCTCGATGACGAACTTATAGAAACCAGCCGTCTTCGTTTCCGGGGGCAGCCTTGAATCACTGACTCTGTATCAGACGTATCGCCGCCGCCTGCGCCCGGGATAACAGGCTCCGAGGGCTCATCATCATCCGGAGATAAATTAACGCCATGCCCCAACGATGAGGGATCAACGCTATGATCCCCAGTCTCAGCGGTTTCGGATGCCGTGTCTGTCGATTCGCTAGGGTGCTCATTATTGCTCTCTCCTGATGATATCAAGGGCTGAATATTGTCACTGGGCAAATGAGCGCTTGTATCTAATCCTGATGTCGATGGCATAGCATGATCAACGAGAGACTGAGCTGCAGTGGTACCTCTCCATGTAGGAGGGATGACATCCCTGGTTTCAGCATCTAAAAAATAAAATTTTAAGTGACAAAGGCCTAACAGTGTGAATACGATTTTGTACACTGGCGGCAAGAAGTGCGAATATCCGCGTGAAAGAGAGAGAGAGAGAGCCAAATTCGTGGAATCTAACTCACCAATGGCATCCGTCGATTTACTGGTGTGTGCATCACTACTCGCTTCCATCAATACCAAAGGGCGTGTAGTATCACTGTCTGTCTGTATACTTGTACTCAATCCTGATGTTGATGGTTGGTTGTTATCGAAGAGCTCAGCATCTGTAGTGCGGTCCAATGTAGAGGAGAGTGGCTCATCTGTTTCATTGTCTAAATCATAAAGTCTTTGGTTAAAAGAAATAGGTGGTTGAGAGACAGAAAAAGGCAGAGTGCGATTGCATTCGCATGCTGGGATGCGTCACGTTGTAATTCACAGTAAGAGAGAGGAAAGATGATTCATTCATTCATCTTTACTTTGTAGAGTTTAAAAAACCGCACTCGAGGTCATGCTAAGTACAAGCTGAAATACGCGATTTAAACGCGGTCGAGTTGCGCTGATGACCGAGAGAGAGAGAGAGAGAGAGAGAGAGAGAGACCCGTGAAATTGAACTCACCTCTGTAGACACAAGCGGAGATAAACTCGTCTCCTTCACTGTCGTGCGTCATCCCCTGCAACACTAAAGTGACAACAGAATGTAATCTCGGTCGGATGAATATAGAATATAGATATATATTTATATGCACGTTAATGTATCACTTACGTTCAGAAGCTCTACAATCTTCAAAAAATCCAACAAGAGGCTTAAACGCCTCAAATGTGCCAAACTTTTTCTTCAAAACATCATAGAGAATTGATCGCACACCGGGTTGAGCAAAAACCCCTCTCTGGTATAAGGTGTTGAGCGTCTGGTAGCTACAGTGCATGAATAAAAAGCGCAACTTCTTCTGCAGTGCATCAGACTCAATCAACCCAAGCCCGGTTCTCCAAGTTACTCCACACATGGTTTCGAGATACAAATCACGACTTAATGCGTATCGAAGCACACACATGATCACGTTGATGAGCGTTTTCTTCTCCATTTGGATCAAGACAGACAATAACCAAATGGCAGAGTGCACCGTGGAGACTAATGCATGATGTCGAGCAGGGCTGGACTTTTATAATATATTTTTTGCTGAGCACGTATTTTTTCGTACACGAGCAATGGTCCCAATGGACGGGGTCTAGGTGGGAGAGACAGAATAACAGGATAGAATTTACCAAAATTCCGCAACGATGTCTGGTTTCGCTCCCATGTTTAAATGCTGAATCATATCCAACGTAGCTAAAATTCACATGAACAAGAAAACCGATCGAGTATGCTATCGAAGCTTCTCGAATTAGGTTACAGTGGACAAGAAAAGAAGTTAGAGACGAATGGAGTTTCCGGTGAGATTATATGACATAGCCGAATTATCAGTCTAGTATAATCCCTACACCGGCAAATTTGATAAAGGCCAAATTTCATTACGCACCGATCAGCACTATGTGCGCACGTGCATTCCCGATTCGCGAAATCAGCGTCTGCATATGACCCTTCCGCGATTAGAAGTTTCTCGAATTCGGTTACAGTGGAAAAAGAAGAAGTTAGAGACGATCGGAGTTTCCGGTGAAGGTTATATGCCATAGCCGGATTATCAGACCAGTATAATCTCTGCATCAGCAAATTCGATGGAGACCAAATTTCGTGACGCTCTAATCAGCACGAAACGTGCTCGTGCATTCCCAATTACGCCAAATCAGCGTCTGCATATGACCCTGCCAGGGTAAGAAAGACTAACATACAGATGGGCTATATGAAACTGCGTAATGCAAGATACTCGGGTATACGAGTAGCTGTTGAGACCCTGTTTGAAGTCCTCACAATTTTATCACAAAATGTGCATATTACACCAGGATGCAACGTAATCGGTCTCTGCAGTCATCAGATTGACCGTGAGAGCCTCTTTTGACTTTTCTTGGAAAAAAATACACGCGGTGGTGGCTGGTTATCCTGGTGATGCTCAAGATGAGCGAACCAACTACTTTAGGAAAGCTTGGTGCCGCTCCTTCTTCCACAGAGATGAAGTCGTTCGAATTCGTTCAAGTTGAGGGACATTTATCGTCTCTTGTGCCACACAAGAAAATTTCGACTATTCTTTATGAGAGGCTAGTTCGCCATAAAGCCCCTCAAGTCGCTCCTGTTATCAAAAGGAGGAGAGGTCGCCCTCCGAAAAAACGGGGTCAGAGGAAGTTTACCAAACCGAGACCCAAGAGCAAAGAACAACCCCTCTCAGACGCGCCGCTCCAAAATACCGAGGAGCAGGATGAGGGAAAAGAGAAGAAATCGACCTTGGACATTCAATTTCTCTGTTCAATGATTCAAAACATCGAGACTCTCCGAGATTCATACAAAACGAGAGTATTCCGCGGCATTGAGCAGGTAGTTGCGAATGGCATTAATCAACAAGAAATAGCCTCTGGCCATGTGGTTCAGGATTTGGAGGCTTTGGGTCGCGGCTACAGGATCGCAGCGTTCAACCAGATCGAAAAGATTTGTTCTGAGATCATCAAACGCCTTCGGAGTAGAATTAGTGCTCAAAAAGGCACCTCAAGCAGCAAAAAAACGCAACCGACACACCATTGCCCCCAATGTGGAATGTTCCCCAGCGGTACTCATAGATCACGGTTGCTATGCCGACTTTGTCTGTAAGTAATACCTTTGCACATACTTATTAGCCCCCGTGAAATTCGTTAGTCAACCGTTCAAAATAATATTTCAGACTAACGAGGGACAACACCTACAGTCTTACAGAATCAACACATTGTGATCGTTTGGTCAAATGTGAAGAAACTGTGTTTGAAGGAGAATATTTCATTTCTGATAATTGTGGATAACCCAATATGTACAAAAAGGAACGAATCATCGATAAATTATGGATGACATATCATTGCATTCATGAATTTCCGTCTCCGCGCCTCTGAAAATACGAAATCTGGTGGTCTACATTTGTCTACTTTTGACGCACTGCAGAAGGTATCAGTGCGTAAATACGTCGATCAACACTTCTGCACACTGCGGATGCATACCAGAACATTGAACGATATAAATTATATTATATTATGTATATGCATGCGTGCGCAACACAGCATGCGCTTTATGGTAAGGCTAAAGAGTCATATCGACTTACTATAGCCACCAGAGCCTCTCATACACAGTTGTGATCTTGCACGAGTGCGAGAAAGTACAAAGCGATGAGTGGCGCGAAATATTCTCAGAGGAATGAGAAATAGAAGTTGTGGGTGAGAGAGCGAGGAGAGAGGGGTTAGATAGAAAGAAAGAGAGCGAGAGAGAGAGAGAGAGAGAGAGAGAGAGAGAGCGTAGTAAAAAAATGCTGAATATTGAAAAAATATCAGGGGCTACTATGCAGCGTCATACATACTCGGTCCAAGGCCACTCCATAGTGCACCAGTCTCCGTAGTGCCGGGGTCAACCGAGGTTATGTTGTGACGCTCCATAGTGGCCCCATAACTACTCCTGGCCTACATAGATTGGTGATCAAAATTCTGATATTCCTCATACGCGAATCGCATTTTATCTCGATTTGTCGAAGGTTGGAGGACTGGATTATCCTAGGATCCTAGACTCAATTTCGTTCATTTTCTAGGAGCTGTTATATCAATTTCACTTCCGTCATAGGTTGACCCAACAATTTGCCTCACTAATAGCAGCATAAAGAGATACTCAACCTCATTTGTGGGTAGAATAATTGCATCGAGATTACATGAACATAATTCCTATGGTCAAAGCGTAGATTGGCACTGAGTATCAAGTCATCAAGATCTTAAGATCTATCAAATGAGCTATCAATTTTATAGAGCTTGAGCTGGAACTGAAAACGACTTCAGAGTAGTCCCACGTGGAAAGAATGGTCGAATGAACATGGTGTTCCAAATCTCTTCCTCGTGATTCTCTACCAAACTTCTACCTCAAAATATGAGGAACAAACGGTCACTATGATCCCAAAAAATTTGTTAGCATAGTTGGTGAGCAAATTGATAGAACGTTTGAATTTTTCTCTATGAAAAAAATGCTGACTTTTTTACACTTAAACTGCTCTAGCTCTGAAACGGCATGAGATACCGACACGCAGTTTAACTTGCAATTAGAAGCTGAGAAAAATATCTACCAGAACAAGCCTTGAGGAATTATTTTCCATGTGAAAAATCTTATACATAGGTGATTCCGTGAAAATCATCTTTGAATTTTTTTCTCAAAAACCCAATCTTGGAAGAATTCTGAAAACACAATTTTCCATGTAAAATTCGACGTTCTTTTTGGAAAAGAATGTTTCATCCTTGGTCTTGCACTCCGAGATGAGTTTCAAACGATTTTTCACAATTTGATTTTTTGCCCAATCAGAATGCGACAGTTTTCTGCGCATGCTCGTCGTTTCACGAGGGGATCCTGATCAAAACCTCGCGCAATCGATACCCCTTGAAATTTCCGTCAAAATGACCTGTGGTAGAGCTCGTTCCCACGCACTCAGACCGAAGCTATGAATTTTGAAGGAGAGAACTAAGAGTGGAGAAGTTTGCGAGGCCCGCAACAGCACCTTGCCAGAAAATCCCAGGACAATGGATCCGATCATTCTATAGGTTCCTCGGATTTGAAATCTTTTTGCTTCGTTTCAAAGTTCAGATTCAGAGAAAGTTCTCCGTATCTTTAGCGTTAAAATGAAATTGATTGATAGTTATTCTGAAGGGAATCTCACGGGCTATCGATTGCGCGGGGTTTTGATTACATGAAACGACGCGCATGCGCAGAAAACTGTCACGTTCTAAATGTTCGGAAAATCGAATTGCGAAAAAACGCTCAAAACTCATTTGGAAGTGCAAAACCGAGGATGCAGCACTCATTTTCAAAAAGAACTTCAAATTTTTAATGGACATATGTGTTCTCAGAATCCTTATAAGATTGGGTTTTTGAGAAAAAAATTAAAGGTGATTTCTACGGAATCTCCCTTATATAAAACATTTACGTGGAAAATGATTTTCCCAGGCATATTTTGATAGGTTTCTTTCCTCTGTTTTTAAATGCGTTTAACCACGTACGATAATTTGTGTCGTTTCAGAGCTATAGCAGTTTTAGTGCAAAAAGTCGGCATTTTTCCGTAGAAAAAAATTCAGACGTTCTATCAATTTGCTGATCAGCTACGCTAAAGATATTCTTGGGATCCAAGCGACCGTTTGTTCTTCATATTTTGAGGTATTGAATCGGTGGAAAATCACGTGGAAACGATTTGGAACACTATGGTTATTCGACCATCTTTGTGGAACTATGTTCTTCAGACAGTTACCTCACTGGTGTACATGCCTTAAAGGGCCGCGAGCTATAGACTCAGATTAAGGGCTACGGTGAAACCGAGAGGAGCTTGTATTTCGCGGGTAGGGGGGGGGGAGGGACTGTGCTTGGACACAAGTTGAAACACTAACCTTAGTTCTCGGTGTCGGTACTGCAAAAGTCGGCAAAGCTGAGATCGGGGACTACCTAGAAATCGAGGTCAAAAATCGATCTCCCTATATCTATCTCTAGGAATATCAAAGATATGAAGAGAATGGACTCGCCAGGGGTTGAAACACAAGATGGAGAGTCCATTCCATTCAGTGACACGGCCGTGAGTCTGCGTGTTGAACTTGATAGTGAACGGACGTGGGAACCGCACATTGATCAAGTAACAAAGAAAATCAACGAAGCCCTATAAGATTTTCGGGTTTTTAGGTCGTGTATCACCCGACCTCTCCGAATTTGCTTAGTCGAGTCCTTGGTTCAACCGCATTAAAATTATTGAACGGTCTTGTATCTCGACACACAGTGAGACCGAGAAGTTCTCGAATAATTCGCCTTTACGTGAATTTGCAACCAATCGACATATGCGCAGACGCAGGAGTTTGTTCTCATTCATCCAAAAGTCTTCTGTTTGCGCATATGCCGATTGGTTCCGAATTCACGTAATGGCGAATTATTCAAGAACTTCTTGGTCTCACTGTGCGACGCCACGGACGAACAGTGGCAACGGATACAGAGACTAAGCAACTCATGTGTCAGACACATTTCTGATCTTAGGAGAGACGAGCACATCATCCCGTTTACGGAGCGTTTGGTTGAGTTAAGTACTGATTCGCGGAAAATGTACTCCGCAGCTCTCTTGATGCATAAGATCCATGCAGAACCTGGCTACCTAGCTGCGATCCCCGCACGCGGTGATGCACAAGAGCGGGTACTCAAAGTTCCCAATATAAGACTTGAATATGGAAGAAGATCTCTCTAGATCCAATGTGCTAATTTGTGGAACTTTCTCTCTCCGGGCTTTCGGAAGCTGGGGAAGATATCCTTGTTTACAGAGGCCTCAAGAGATTTCTTGTTGATATATTCTCCCCAGAAGATTGGCGGAAAAAAGAAGCACTGCTTTAATTTATGGCAGGGTGGGACTCTTATTCTGTTTAACACGTTCGGTGCTAAGCCGGTTTTTCGTGATTTTATTTCTCTCGTGAACTGGACCCCCGTATCGTGCTAAAAATGCTTGGATCGGATCAAACTTTTTTTGGTTCATTGGTTGTGCCCTAGACAGTGTAAATCACCTTGGAAAATTCTTGCTGGGTATATTTTTCGAATCATTACGGACTGGATGAAATTGGAAAATGAAAAATCGCGGGACCCACCCGTGGGTCCGCCGCAGCGAACGTGTTAATTTAGTGATACGTGACCTTCCGTCACCTGACTGAAGACGACTGTGACTCATATTTTCCATGAGCGCATGCCCTTCATTGCATTCATATGTGTTCGTGACTCGAATCACTAATCAGAATTTGTAATACATACCTATCCTGGACAAAAAGGCTTATGTTATTTGTATTCTATATCTTTACTCATTATCGAATCTACCATAAGGAATATGTAGCATATCTGTAAAGATGTGGCTATATCTTTTGTCTCATGACGAATGAAAGACATCAATCAATCAATCAATCAATCAATCAATCTCTCTTTCTCTCAAAGAAATATTGAAACGTTGAGTGGAAGGAAACAGAGACTATAGGTATTCCCGATCGAGTTGAGATTGACCTCATTTTACACTAGCCTTGGAATTCTGAAAGTCACAAGAGAAACTGATTATATCCAGCTTTACTTCCCCGGCATGGCAGGCGATCGACCAAATCTTATATTGAACATCTTCGAACCCAAGTACCAATACCTATCTGAGTGCCGAGAATTTGATGGATGGGTCGAAATATTTTCCGAATTCTGCCTGTTCCGAAATTTTTTTCTTTCGAAATTTGCATAAATCGAAACCCGGAATTTCGAAATTTACCCACCCCGAATACAGACGTTTCCGAATTATCATATTCCGAATTCTGAGCATTACATATTTTGGTTTTCCGAATTCTGATCATTACGAACTTTTATATTCCGGAAAATGATTGTTCTGAAATCATCCATTCCCGAACTTACAAGGGGGGACCACGGGGTCCGGATCGCCAATCATTCCCAAAATTTTTTTACAGTTTGGTACAATCTAGAATATGAAGAATCTAGAGTAACTCTGTCCAATGGGCCTACTGGCCAGAGATACAAGCAAAAACATTAGCATTGCGTATATATATATATATATATATATATATATATATATATATATGAGCAACGACGAAACGCTTACTATACATCATATGTATATAATCATATATCATAGCCATAGCGACCCGGTACACTTCAAGTATAGCCATAGTGACTCACACTTCAAGTACGCCTGTTACGACATTCTCCGACATTCTCCGTAACCTACCTCGCTGGCCCCGCGGTACGGTATTGGACTTCGAGTCGGACGTTACGACCGACCGTGAGTTCGCGCCCGGGTCTCGGCTGGACATCCTCGCCCCGATGTTTTTTTTTTGGTCCACCCTTATAAATAAACCTTTTGTCCATATAACTGGCTTTTTCAGTTGCGACCTGGACACAAATTTTGACAAAACTAGATCGAGCCGAGTCGTCTAAGACGACTCGGTTCTTTTAGGCAGGGTTTCTGCTTTAGACGCAAATCATGGATCTCATTTGGAAGACTATATATCAGCCACAGAGTGATCCTAATTCTATGTTCAGGTATGTATGGATCACAATATGGTCATTTTGATGAGAAATATGAGATGAGCTGATGCGACATTTGGTTCCTTTCAGGTCTTATGTATTATTCCAACCAATTATCACAAAGTCATGGTTGGTGTATCAAGTCTGTACCATCATAAGCATATACGCCATGTATTGGCTCATGAGGCTTGGCGTCTATTCACTTTTCATGGTGGAAAGTGAAAAGTAGATGGGGCAGTAACCAAGTATTCTTCTCAGGTATGATCAAACTATAACTAAGAAGGTGATCTCATGAAAGTTGAGTGGGACTGATGCGACATTTGAATATTTCAGAACTTGAAGTGCTACTTAAGTGAGAATTGGAGTATAAACATCAGATACCCTATTGAAAAAAATCATGTAATGTGCATGACATAGAATCATGATGTCACGTTTTCTAGAGAACGTGAGTAACGAACTTGTCAATTCGTGACATGACTCGGGAGGAGTATTATGACATCATGAACCCTTGTCATGGACATTTGTCATGAAGTTTTGTCATGAATTTTCGTTATGATTTTCCGGATTTTCCGCCTGGGTCATGTCATGAAAAGTTGTCATGGGACTTTGTCATGAACTTTTGTCATGAATCCACACATTTTTTACATGCTTTGAGCCATGTCATGGGACCTTGTCACGAACTTTTGTCATGAATTCACCAGTTTTTTACATACTTTGAGGCATGTCATGTGACCTTGTCATGATCCTTTGTCATGAATTTACAAATTTTTCAAAATCTGTGTCTAGATCGCAACTAAAAAAGCCAGTTGTATGGGAAAAAGTTTATTAATAAGGGTCGACCAAAAAAATAAAAAAAATCATTTTTGACCATTATTATTACTTCGAGGAATTTCGGCCGAGACCGGGGCGCGAACCCTCGCACCGCCAAGGGCCTCAGATTCAAAGTCCGACACCTTACCTTGGGGCCAGCAAGGAAGATTGGGAGGAGAATAGTTAAAGGTATACTTAGAGTGCGGGTCGCTATAGCTATACTTAGAGGGTGACAGGTCGCTATAATAACTATATTATACATATAGTAAGCGCCGTTTGGAGTGGCAATCATCATCGCTATCATATATGATGAATGTACGAGTGTATGTATAAGCAACGAAGCACTCACTGTATATAATATATAATTATAGCGACCCGCACTCCAAGTATGCCTTTAACTGCTCCTCTCTCAATTTTCCTTGCTGGCCCCAAGGTAAGGTGTCGGACTTTGAATCTGAGGAGCTGGGCGGTGCGTAGGTTCGCGCCCCGGTCTCGGCAGAAATTTCCTATAATAAATATAATTGTCAGGAATGATTTTTTTTGTTTTTTTGGTCGACCCTGATTAATAAACTTTTTTCCATACAACTGACTTTTTTAGTTGCGATCTAGACACGAATTTTGAAAAATTTATAAATTCATGACGAAGGATCATGACAAGGTCACATGACATGCCTCAAAGTATGTAAAAAACTGGTGAATTCATGACAAAAGTTTGTGACAAGGTCCCATGACATGGCTCAAAGCATGTAAAAAATGTGTGGATTCATGACAAAAGTTCATGACAAAGTCCCATGACAACTTTTCATGACATGACCCAGACCGCGGAGAATCCGGAAAATCATGACGAAAATTCATGACAAAACTTCATGACAAATGTCCATGACAAGGGTTCATGATGTCATAATACTCCTCCCGAGTCATGTCACGAATTGACAAGTTCAGTGTAAGGATTGCCCAGCAACGTATGTGGGAGAGACAAAAAGACAACTAGGTACACGCATTAAAGATCATATTACAAACAAAGATAAAGAGTCCGTAGTTTCTGTTCACAGACTAAACGATAAACACGATTTCCATTGGGATCAAACCAAAATTTTAGACACAGAGAAAAATTGGAAAAAACGGTTGATTTCTGAAATGATCCATAAAATACGCTGCTAAATGAGATGAGCAGAATGCTTTCTCTTAGCGAAATAGTTTAAGAGGTTCACTGAAACTAATGAGAAATTTGCAAAACTGATCAAATTCCAAAATGATGATTGGGATTCCTACAAAATAGTTATATTTTTTAATCTAATTTAATTGCATTTCATATCACACTCACAATCCAATGATTGGATATAACCAATCGATGTAGAATGAGGGAAAAGTATCTCTCTAGTCCATTAAAAGGTGGAAAGATTAGTTGTAGAGGGAGATATGGGGATAAAATGAATTTTAGCTGCAATTTTCTTCTAATATTTTGGGTTATTATTACGAGATTCACTTTTAGGGGAATAAACTGGGGTTTTTCATGGAAGATATGTAGTTTGGCTCAGGGAAAATTTTGATATAGTTGGTGAAAAGATCATAAAAATGGACTTTTTTGAAAAAAATTTGGATTTTTCGGGAATAAATTGGATTTTGAATGTATTTAGAAGGATTTTGAGGAATTCGGTATCAACTAATCGATTTAGAACGATGAAAAAGTATAAACTTAGTTGAGTAAAATTTTTATATATTAGTTTAGGGGGTGGGTAATAGCGGAAAATGAATTTTAGATGCGATTTCCTTCTAATATTTTGAGTTATTATAAAGAGATTGCCTTTTAGGGGAATTCAGATGACCTAAATTAGGGTTTTCCATGGAATATATGTAGTATGGTTGAGGGAAAATTTTAATATAGTTAGTGTAAGGATTATAAAAATGGAGTATTTTGAAAAAATTTGGATTATTCGGGAATAAATCGGATTTTGAATGTATTAAAACGGATTGTGAGAAAATTCGGTATCAACCAATCGATTTAAAACGATGAAAAAGTATCAACTTAGTTGAGTAAAATTTGAATTAAGTAGTTTAGAGGAGAGATATGAGGAAAGTATGAATATTGAAAAAAATATTTTTGTATATTTTGAGTTATTCTTGTGAGGAGAATAGTTATCGGGATTTGGGCTACCTGAAGTGAGGTTTTTTTAGCATACGTGTAATTTGGTTAAAACAGAATTTCGATAGAATAGGTCTAAACATGCTCAAATTGCTGTTTTTGTTGGAAATTTTGGTTTTTTTATAAAAATTTACGTTGATGGAGTTTGAATGGAATTTCGGTATTAACCAAAAGATAGATTGAGCTAAAGAAACCATAGCCTAGGTAATCAAAATTGGGGTAAGGTGAAGTTAGAAAGAGATATTTTAGTATGAAAGTACACAATTTCAGCGATTTTACCTCAAAAAACGTTTAAATAAAATTCGATTTGGAGAGGAGACCAGGCAAATCACTAGTCTCATCTCTGAGTGATTCTATACAACTTGTAGAAAAGCAAAAATCGATAAAGTGGAGTGTAGAAGAGAAAGCGTGGCGCAAAAAAAACAACACACATACACACACACACACGGACATAGACAAAGGGCCGGAGAGATGAGTCACTGGGGGGTTTTTGAGGATCATAAGGGGAGAAGTGTCACTTACAATCGTTAGATTTTGGCGAGAGGAATGAGATGGTTAAAGCACTTTTGTGATAAGATGAATTATGTTGAAGAAAATATTGAGTTGAATGGAAAAATTGATCAAAAATTTGCTGTGTCGAAAACAAAGCTTTCTCTTTAGAGAAAGCAAAATTCGATGAGAATTGCATCAATAGAAAAGACGATATTCAAAATCTCAGTCAAATATATAACCCGTTGTGGGCAACGTCTGACAAAGCTCGTTGACCCCCCGCTCTCTTCCTCTCTCCCACATGCACTACTTTTGATATATATGTCACCTACTGTATACTGCGATCGCGCTTATATAAATATGAGTGAAAAATGAGACCGATGACTCACTCTGTTTACTTGTATTGACAGGAGCTAGACGTTATGTCTGTGCTTTATTACAAGATCGTTCAAAATATCATGACGATCTAAAGAATAGTGTAAGTTGCGCATCTTGAATATTTATACATCCATCATTTGTAAAAAATTTTTCATATTTTCTATCTTTATACATATGTCGAAACAGAAACCTGAAGCCTGATGAGGTCCACAATACCTAGTGGACGAAACGTTGCAATAAAATTTCCATCATGAAATTTTGGGAATTTATTTAGTTCCCCACCGTCCTTCAAGATCGACGAGACCAAATGTTCAACTTGTAAATTGACAAGTTCGTTACTCACGTTCTCTAGAAAACGTGACATCATGATTTCATGTCATGCGCATTACATGTATTTTTTCAATAGGGCTTCTTGATCATGAGTTACAATGTCCATGAAATGTTGAGAGCCTACATAGAATGAGTGGACACTGTCATGCAACATTGGCATGTGAATGTCATGCAACATTTATTATCATCATGAAGCAGCATATACAACAAGAGTTATTATATACAGACAAGAATCTAATCACTTATGGGAGGAATTCTGTCCCCCAGACCTCAACTGTACTTTACGAAGAGATCGTTGCTATTTGCAATCTTGCTGCCTCAGCCTTACTGTTTAATTTAGAGAGTTGGAATTTTGTATAACACTGTAGATTCTCATAAAAGATGATTCACTTCTCTCTAGGAACGATTGAGGAAAAATGCTAGACTGTCTAGCTCCTTGAAAATTGATCCAATCATCCTTAAACTTTGTAATATGATAGAGTATGTTTTAAGGCAATTCATTATGTACAGATAAGGATCTCATCTTTTCTGAAAGGAATTCGGTCTCCGAAGAGCTAGATTGTACTTTACTAATATATTAGAAATTTTGTATGGTAGTATAGATTCCTATAGAGAAAAATGTATCATGATTAGTTTTGGGCTTATACTGATTTTCCCAACAAATTGTCCTTCGGGCATATTTTCACTTCCTCCTAGGAACGAGTGGAGAAAAATGTTAAACTATCTAGCTCTTTGATCATTCATCCAACTATTTTTAACTTTTGTAATCTGATATAGGATGTTTCAAGGCAACTTATTGTGTACAGACAAGTATTTAAATGGTTCTGAGAGAAATTCTGTCTCCCAAGATCTAAATTACACCTCACGAAAATATCCCTACTGAAAATAATGAGTCGATAACTGAGTCGATTTACCGACTCGATTATTGTCTCATCTTGTTGTCGATAATCTGACTCGATAATCGAGTCGATAACTGATTCGAGAACCGGGAAACGTGAACATTTGAACCGGAAGAACGCAAAGACTTGGATTGGAAGTGGCCATTCGGTAGAAACGAAGGGATTAATAAAAGATGGTTTTGCGTGAGCAATCACTTACCTCCGACCAGAAGATGATGAGTTGAGCTTGGTGGTGGTGCAATCAACGTGACATGATTGGGAAAGCTGAGGTAAGAATTCTCCGAGGTCTTTTTCTTTGGTTAAGATACTCAATCCATGATCGAGTCGATAACCGAGTGCATAATCGAGTCAGCGATCGACTCGACAATATTGTCGATCCTTGTGTTTTTTATGCTTTTCGATTCCGGGAGGGATTTTACGACCTCCGAAGAACCATCCCAGAGAGGAACGTTGCTAACTCATTAAAGGTCCAGAAGCTTTTACTATGGTTCAAGATTGTATTGAAAATCGACTCATCAGTGGCCCAAAGATTTCTAGTATAATAGGATATTATGAGGAAAATTTCACGAAATCCTGCGCGAAACCTTACAAATCCTGAAATGGTACCTCTGACTGAAATCAGGTCCACGTTTGCGATCGGAAAGATCGTAATTTGTACAGGAAATGGACTCGAGTGATACTCACCATGCTTGAATATTTTTCAATGTCGCCACGAGGATTTGCGATATCTCGGATTGAATCCAAGATAACAGACGTCGCCATGATTTACTGATTGTCTCGAATCCGAGATATTAAAACTGGAATGCTTGGATTCCGAACTAACCGAGATAATGGGAGAGAAGCACCCTCTAATTTGGTCAATGACTGAATCAATAATCGAGTCGACGATTGACCCGATAATAGAGCCGATTCTCGCGGATTTTCATGCTTCACGATTCCGAGGGAGGGGGGAGGGAAATTTCATGACCTTCACAGGACGATCTCAGGAAGGAACGTTGCTCACTCATCAGTGACCCAAACATTCCTAAAGGGATTGAATAATGTGAGAAAATTTTCGCGACACCCTGCGCGAATCCCTGCAATGCCGGAATATGGTCTACGTCTGCGATCGGAAAGATCGTGATTTGTACAGGAAATGGACTCGAATGATACTTACCATGCTTGAATATTTTCCAATGTCACCATGAAGATATGCGATATCTCGGATTGAATCTAAGATAACAGGCGTCGCAATGATTTGCTGATTGTCTCGAATCCGAGATATTAAAACTGGAATGCTTGGATTTCAAACTAACCGAGATAATGGGAGAGAAGCACCCTCTAATTTGGTCAATGACTGAATCAATAATCGAGTCGACGATCGAGTCAATAATCGATAGCAGAATCGAGTCGACGATTGACCCGATAATAAAGCCGATTCTCGCGAATTTTCATGCTTCACGATTTCGAGGGGGTATTGGTGGTACTTGCAATGCCATATCTGGGTGTCCTCGCTACAATTTTTTCTTGGAGAGTTGAAATTTTGGATGGTAATATAGATTCCCATAAGGAAAGATTTAGTATATTTAGTTTCGAGCGAATTCTAATTTCTCCAAGAAATTATCCTTCAGACCTATTCTCACTTCCCCCTGAGAACGAGTAGAGAGGGAGAGAGGAAGAGTTTGACAGGCGTAAGGGAGGGTTAGGTTTGATCCCTTACACAGAGTCTCTGCCCATGAGTTGCATCAAGTTGCATTATCCATCAGCAGTTGCCTGTGAGCATCTCTCATACTGCTCATGCTACAGTTTGAGTTTGATATATTAGTTATCCTTCCGGAATCCATCATTTCCAGTTCAATGATTGGATCAATGCAAATTCAACATTGCAGTAATTGTGTGTCTATCTGATTTGATTCTACCTGTGTTGTGATCCATTTAAATGTTAGCAATCCAATTTTCCATGCATCTGAGAGATCTTTCAGGGCTCTATGGTCAGCTGATACATATTTGAAGTACAGCGTGCAGTATCTTTGCACTTCATATGAGCTTTCAAAGCAGATATGGATAAGGTTTTCAACTCTTATTGGTGAGTAGATCCTTACATCTGGTTTTCAATATTGCTTTTTAGTTTTGGTGATAAGAATTTGAAGTATAAGAATTAGAATTCAAATAATAAGAATTTGAAGTATAATTCGAGTGATGTTTATGGTCTTATTCAGTGATAGAATAATACTGGCTCATACGATAGCAATGATTTCATTCAAAGAGTGGCTCTCATGTGTTAGGGCTCATTAAATAGAGGAAACATGAGCTATTTATTTCACTCGATAACAATAGTGTATGGCTGAATGAATACATTCTGCAACAAAAATGCCAAAAAGGAGTTTGTCGCTTGAAAGTTTTTGATGTAACTGATATGTGCTCTAAGGTCTTGCACGTAGAGAGTTCACTGGTGAAATTTTTGAATGAGTTCCACATGCGTACCACATGGTATCTCATGCGTATACAGAACGACGATACTAATGAGATATTATGAGCTACCATGAATTTGTATGAAAGATAAAAAACGTCTATTTCATGACTGAAAATTCCAAGAGGAACAGAGAAAAATGACTCCCCTGATCATCGGTACACTCGGAAAAGCTGAGGCGGGGAATTGTAGAACCCATGAGATACTATACAATACCGTACGATACTCCGTGAAAATTTATATACTCATGAGATACCATGAGATTCTTTGAGATACGGAAGACGAGGAAAAATGGTCTATTCCATGACTGAGAATTCCAAAAGAAACTGAAAAATGATCACTCCCCTGATCATCGGTACTCTCGGGGAAGCAGAGGAAGGAAATTGTAGAATCCCTGAGATACTATACGATACTGTACGATACCCTGCTGCAAAAGATCGATTGGGATAGATTGAAAACCAATCGAATCCTATCGGGATGAATACATTTCAATCGGTTCTATCATTCAACCGGCGAGAGCAGTATTGGAATTCAATGCAGATCAATCAAACAGAGACCCAATCTAGCTAGATCCTGAATTGTAGATTTGAGATCACAACTGCCAATCGAATTCTATACTGTTGATGAGGATTCATGTAAGCGAATATAATCCAATACTAATATTCAGCATAGGATAGGATCCGGATGGATGGATGAAAGATCTTTGCTCGATGTTGCTAATACTGAGGAACAGTACTGGAATCTATTGGGGCAGATAGGATTCCAAGTCCTCAATACTGATATTCGGCATCCAATTCGATCCAGGTAGATATCATATAAGGTCTGCGATGCTGAAAATCAGGATTGAAATCGATCGGAGTTTATTGAGATCTCGATGTTATCAATCCTGGAAAACAGAACTGGAATCGATTGTGGCAGATAGTATTGCAAGCTCTGAATACTGATATCCAGCATTCATTCCGATTCAGGTAAATAGGTTATAAAATTTGCAATGCTGAAAATTAGTATTGAGATCCCGATGTTCCTAATACTGAAAATCAGTTCTGGAATCGATTGGTGCAGATAGGATTTCAAGTCCTCAATACTCACAATTATGATTCAGGTATATTGACGTGAATAGAATATACGGTCTTCAATATTAGAGGTCAGTATTTGAATCTATTGAGGTAGATAGGACTTCCTATTCCCAATCTGATACACAGCATTTGAATCGATTCGGGCGAATGAGTTATAAGGTCTGCAATGCTGGAGATCAGTATTGAGATCGATTGAAGTCGATTGAGATCTCGGGTTTTCCAATACTGGGGAACAGTTTTGGAATCGACTGAGGCAGATAGGATTCCAAGTCTTTAGTACTGATGTCCAGCATCATATCGATTCAGGTGAATATGATATAAGGTCTGCAATGCTGAAAGTCAGTATTGAGATCGATCAAAGCGCATTGGGATCTCGATGTTGCCGATATTGAAGAATAGTGCCGGAATCGATCGGGGCAAACAAGATCCTAAGTCCTCAATACTGATATTCAGCATTCGATTCGATTCAGGTAGATATGATACGAGATCTGCAATGCTAAAAGTCGGTATTGAGATCGACTGAAGCTGATTGAGATCTCGATGATTCCAATTCTGAAAAACAGTACTGGAATCGATTGGGGCAGATAGGGATCCAAGTCCTCAAAACTGATATTCAGCATTCAATCTGACCCAGGTAAATATGATATAAGGTCTTCAATGCTGAAAATCAGTATTAAGATAGATTGAAGCGGATCGAGAACCCGATGTTCCCAATACTGAGAGACAGTACTGGAATCGATTGGGGCAGATAGGATTGCAAGTCCTGTATACTGGTATCCAGCATTCGTTCCGATTCCGGTATATAGGATATAAGATCTGCAATGCTGAAAATCAGTATTGAGATCGATTGAAGCAGACTGAGTCTCGATGTTCCCAATACTGAGGAACAGTACTGGAATCGATTGGGGCAGATAGGAATCCAAGTCCTCAATACTGATATTCAGCATTCAATCTGACCCAGGTAAATATGATGTAAGGTCTTCAATGCTGAAAATCAGTATCGAGATCGATTGAAGCGGATTGAGAGCCCGATGTTTCCAATACTGAAGAACAATTTTGTCATCGATCGGGGCAGATAGGATTTCAAGGTCTCAATCCTGATGTCCAGCATCCAAATTAGTTCAAGTGGATAGGAAATAAGGTTTCTGATGCTTACTTTCAGTATTGAGATCGATTGGAGTGGATTGAGATAGCGATCGACCCAATACTGGAAAACAGCACTGAAATCGATTGGAGCAGATGAGATTCCAATTCCTGAATACTGATATCCAGAATTCATTTCGATTCAGGTGAATAGGTTATAAGATCTGCAATGCTGAAAATCAGTATTGAGATCGATTGAAGCAGACTGAGTCTCGATGTTGCTAATACTGAGGAACAGTACTGGAATCGATTGGGGCAGATAGGATTCCAAGTCCTTAATACTGATATCCAGCATTCATTCCGATTCAGGTAAATAAGTTATAAAATTTGCAATGCTGAAAATCAGTATTGAGATCGATTAAAGCAGACTGAGTCTCGATGTTCCCAATACTGAGGTACAGTACTGGAATCGATTGGGGCAGATAGGAATCCAAGTCCTCAATACAGATTTTCAGCATTCAATCTGACCCAGGTTAATATGATATAAGGTCTTCAATGCTGAAAAGCAGTTTTGAGATCGATTGAAGCGGATTAAGAACCCGATGTTTCTAATACTGAAAATCAGTTCTGGAATCGATTGGTGCAGATAGGATTTGAAGTCCTCAATACTGACATCCAGCATTCAATCCGATCCAGGTAAATGAGATATAAGGTTCCCGGTGCTGAAAATCAGTATTGAGATCGATTGAAGCTGATCAAGATCTCGATGTAACCGATACTGAAAAACAGTACTGGAATCGATTGAGGCAAATAGCATTCCAATTCTTCAATACTGATTCTCAGCATTCAAATCGATTCAAGTGGATAGGATATAAGGTTTCCAATGCTTACTTTCAGTATTGAGATCGATTGAAGTGGATTGAGATAGCGATCTACCCAATACTGAGAGACAGTACTGAAATCGATTCAGGTTATTGGGATATAAGGGCTCCAATACTCACAGTCAGTATTGAGATCGATTGAAGTGGGTTGAGATCTCGATGTTCCTAATACTAGAAAACAGTACTGAAATCGACTGGGACAGATAGGATTTCAAAATACTGATATTCAGCATTCAAATCGATTAAGGACGATGAATGAACTCGTCAGTGCTCATAGTCAGTATTGGGACCGATTGACGTAGTGTGAGTTGTTGAAATTCCCATCCCTGAAATTTAGTATTGGAATCGATTGAGGCCGATAGAATTCGAGTGGCTGACGCTAGGCGGCGTTCCGATGACCATCTCAGTTTGCATCCAAATATCATGGGTCTGCTTTCTCGCAAGCGACGAACCATCTTTCCTGTTCCTGTATAAGACTGATGAGTGACAGAGCCTCCAATAGCGTTTAATGCGATGATATGTTGATGCGATCATGATTAGAATAAGTATTGGATTGTATTGAAACCTTAGCTGTAATGTGAGTGATGTATATGTAAGACGTTGATTTGTAATAATGACTGAAAGTCAGTATTGAGGTCGATTGGAGCAGACTGAGTCTCGATGTTCCCAATACTGAGGAACAGTATTGAAATCGGTTGAGGCAGATAGGATCTCGAATCTCCAATATTGATATCCAGCATTCAAATCGATTCAGATAAATAAGATATGAGGACTCCAATACTCCCACTCAGTATTGAGGTCGATTGAGGCGGATTGAGATCTCGATGTCTCTAATATTGGGAAACAGTATTGAAATCGATTAAGGCAGATAGGATTTCGGAATTCCAATAATGATATCCAGCATTCAAATCGATTCAGATGAATAGGGTTCAAGGTCTCCAATGTTTCCAGTCAGTATTGCGGTCGATTGAGATCTCGATGTTTCCATTACTGAAAAACAGTGTTGGAATCGATTGAAGTAGATAGGACCCATAGCATGTCAATGCTTCTTTATGGCATTGACACAGATTGGAATCGCGATATTCTATCAAGGAAATCAGCATTCATACATATAGAACATCGACTTCTGAATACTGGCAGTAAGTATTGAGATTGATTGGCAATCTCACTTCTAATGCGAAAAGTCTGCATTGATGAAGATTGCTCTAAATTGTTCGAATCATGATCAACATCATTGATTGTTATTGAACTCCAATCTTCCTTAATCCTGGAAGTCATGTTTCAAATTCATGATAAGATTCTAGATTCAGAACGATTGCATGTATTTCAATCGAATTCAATCGAACTTTTGCAGCAGGGATACTTTGTGAGAATTCATATACTCATGAGACACCATGAGATTCTTTGAGATACGAAAGTCGAGGAAACATGGTCCTTGTGACATAAACAGTATAGAAGATCATCGATATTATGGAGAGCTGCATCAGGAACATCGATTCTCGGGTTTGGACTCGGCCGAAGATGAAATTTGTGAATGAGCAGGATATCGTATGATATCTCACGATATCTCAAAAGTATTCGGACTATGAATCGAGGAGAACCTATGAGATACCATGGGATACTATTCAATAGTCACTCGCAGTAACTAAACTATATGGAGAAACAACACTATTACTTTTCACGTAGTCCTATGCGATACTACCGAGATATCATACGGTATTCAATTGATTCCATGCTACGATCATGAGATACTATCCGATACTAGTTTGATCCCATGACTTACGTATAAGATACTGTACGATACTTCTGAGATTCTATGGAATACCAATGAGATATCACGAAATACCTGTCTGATACTATGACGGAACAATGGGATAGCAAATTGATACTCCACTCGATCCCATGACCTAACAGCACGATACCATACGGTACCCGTCCGATTCCATGCCTCACTCATGATATCCTGTTCGATACTCTCCCAATCTCATGACGTACTAATTCCGTACAACAAGATACTCGTCCGATCCCATGACATACGTATAAGATATTGTACGATACTTTTGAGATTCTATGGGATATCAATGAGATATCATGGAATACCTGTCTGATACGATGACGAAACAATAGGATAGCAAATTGATACTCCACCCGATCCCATGACCTACCAATAAGATCCATTCCATATTCAGGATGTTCCATCCGACACTCATCCGGTGCCGTGATGCACCAATGAGGTACCATGCGATACTCTTCCGATTGAACGACGTACCAATGAGATACTGTGTAATACTTATCGGATCCCATGACATACCATTGTGATACCGTGCGATACTCATGTGATCCTATGAAAAATCAATTAGATACCCTTTGATACTTATTCGATCCCAGAGAGATGACCACCAATGAGATATCATACGGTACTCGACCGATTCTATGTTATATCCGTGATATTCCATCTGATACTAGTTCGGCCTCGTGTTGCACCTGTGAGGTATTGCGTGATACTCATCCAATCCTACGACTTATATCAATCAGATACTGTACGACATTCATCTTCTGATCTCATGATGAATTGACGAAGTACCTCGCGATACTCATCTGACCCCATGACCCATCAATGAGAGTCCATACAGAACTCATCCGATCCTGTGACATTCTAATGAGATACTATCCAATACTCATCCGATTCTAGGACATAGCGACGACATACTTTCCGATACTCATCGGACCCCAGAACCTGCCAATACGATACTGTCCTATACTAATCCAATGATACAAGAGACTAGTGAGATACCGTACGATACTATTCCGATAAGCTGCAGACATCTCCCTTGTGTGGCAGCGTGATTATCACCGCAGTCCACTACTGATCAGTTTCACCTAACAAAAAATTATATGGGTAGGAACAATCCATCTCTTTATCCGGATAGGAGAGAGCAGATGAAGCACTATTAATAATCCGTACAGAATCTATCCTTGCGATTACTCGGTGTCCAATTTTCTGGAGTACTGTAGCAGCCAGTTCGAGACATCAAGTCTATTGCATAATTTCCTGGGCCGAGGGAATTTGTTGTAGATTTTCTGGCGTGTTTGGATGTTCTTGCACAGTTCCCGGAGAAATTCCGTACTCTTGACGTGTTAGGAACCGAGGCCAACACTCCTCAAATATGCACTAGGATGGGCGAGCAATTTCTGTCAAAATTGAGTCAATTGGAAACACTCAGGCTGTGAGTGTTTCCAATTGACATGAGTTTCTTCATCAAATGATGTCGTTGAATGTTAATGAACAGAGAACCAGGGCCTTTGTGTAGAGATGAATATTCATTTTCCGGGACTCTGGTGTATCCGAAGGTGTGTAAAGTCATTGGGACAAAGATCGTTAAACAGCATAACCCGTCATATGCACTGCAGTCTTGACATTCGCCACAGTGTAAGTTACTCATTGGATTTCTTATTTCTAGTGTGATAATTCTAGTGGTTAGATTCCATTCTCATTTTCATAATATTTGGATTTGGTTAAAGTTAGATCTTGGATTAAACTCAGGTAGATGACGCTTCATACAAATCAGAACTGCAGGTCATTATTGTGGTCCACAAGTCACTGTCCCTCATTGATAGAGTGCAAGAGTATATTTGTATCATATGCGTTGGTTTGACCAACTCCTGCTTACCTATGCCGCAAACTAAATCCTTACTCACCCAAATTAGATTCGGAGAGATTCATTTATTGATTTTATTTTATATTTCCAATTTACGGGCTAGTCCCTCACAACATCACACAATATGTATAGGGCGTTATAGCACTAGTATCTACATACTAAAAATAATGGATACACCAAAATTAAATATCAGGATTATCTACAACGTGCTTGATGACAATTGCATATCTATTGAGAGATAGAACCTGCTCCGTCATTAGACCAGGGCGTGATGGATTCATCTGTGGATCTGATGTGAATACTTGATGATTGAACAACAACTATTCGGAGGGGATGTGAATGGAATTTGAGAGCTGTCTAATCCTGATGTGCATGTGTGTTGAACTTGAACGATATCTCACTTTTAAAAGGAGGCTTGGGAGGATTCTATGGCTCAAGCTATAGGTGAGACCCTTAGATGTTAACTCTCCATGCGTTCCGTACCCTCAATTCTAACTCTACTGCAGTAATGAATCCATCATCTCACTCAAAGGACCTTATGCATATGGGCCGAAATCTGCTCCGAAAGTTTTGGCCCCAAAAGTCCTGGAGAAATAGGCTTTTTGGGGCTAAAAATGGGTCCGTACTCCATTTCCATCGAAACTGACCTCAAAAGCCGTAGTAGCGCATAACCTCCCCATTTAAAATACATTGAGAACGCCATTTTTGGTCTACAGCTCGAAACTATGTACATCGCCCTGGCTAATTCAAATGGGATGTTGTTGTCCATCAAAAGATACAACTTTTCTGTACACTTTGGTGAAGGGGAACGATGGGCTAGTGGGTTGAAAATCGTGTTATTTCTAGGATTTCCGTGACTCTTGAGCTAAGATAGCGATTTAATCGGAAACAGAGAGGTTCAGCGAAAAATTGTTGGGGATAAAAGTTATTCATTTTCAATTCTTCTTTACAGAATCATTGATTTTATAAGCCCAACATTACTGACAAAGCCTCAGTCAATCAGAAAGTGTGAAAAAATGGTATTTTCTGCACTTTTAGGCCTTGAAACGCCAATATAGGGAAAAATTAGTAAAGAGTTTCGGAAGATCTTCAAAGAATACACATTTTTCATTCTTGTCATTTTTCCGAAAAAACCCTGTCCCTTCGATTAATAACGCAAGAAAGGGCCAAAAATACGATTTGAGCACTTTAAACTCGCAAAAGCTCGAAAAATTCAAATGCAACCCCCCTAATATTTCAGCCTTGGAAGGAGGCTTTTTTCCTATACTTTTGAATGAGGAAAAAAATTTTTTGCCGTAGAGCTAACCTATATCAAGTTATTGCGTTTTTAATGCAATAATGATACTTTTCCCGCTCAGTTACGATGTTCTGGCCCCGTTCATCACTCCGTTGTGTGTTTGGGGATGCGAAATGTCATGAATGACTAATATATTGAGTCACGAGATGCAATAGGCAGTGGCGATGGTTATGTGATACACCTAGCAATGATCATCCCCATATTCAACGTGCCACCTGCGATCACGAGGACAGTAGACGCATGGATCTATCGGATAACATAACCCTCCGGAAGTCTTCATGCATTTTACTTCATCCCTCGACGAATCGGGGATCCAGCGATACCATTACAAGAACTTCCTTTCCCCCTCGCTTGGGAATCATTCATATCATATGCCGATCGTTTTTCATGATCCGCAAGCAAAACCGCTGCTCGACAGCGCAGAGGAAGCGCCAAGCGAGGGGGAAAGGGAGATCTTGTAATCGTATCGCTGGATCCCCGATTCGTCGAGGGATGAAATAAAATGCATGAAGACTTCCGGAGGGTTATGTTATCCGATAGTTCCATGCGTCTACTGTCCTCGTGATTCCAGGTAGCACGTTGGATATGGGGATGATCATTGCTAGGGGTATCACATAACCATTGCCACTGCCTATTGCATCTCGTGACTCAATATATCATTCATGACATTTCGCATTTCCAAACACACATTGGAGTGATGAACGGGGCCAAAACATTGTAACTGAGCGGGAAAAGTATCATTATTGCATTAAAAACGCAATAACTTGATATAGGTTAGCTCTACGGCAAAAATTTTTTTTTCATTCGAAAGTATAGGAAAAAAAGCCATCTTTTAAGGCTGAAATAGAGGGGTTGCATTTGAATTTTTCGAGCTTTCGCGAGTTTAAAGTGCTCAAATCGTATTTTTGGCCCTTTCTTGCGTTATTAATCGAAGGGAAAGGTTTTTTTTCGGAAAAATGACAAGAATGAAAAATGTGTATTTTTTGAAGATCTTTCGAAACTCTTTACTAATTTTTCCCTATATTGACGTTTCAAGGCCTAAAAGTGCAGGAAATACCATTTTAACCCACTAGCCCATCGTTCCCCTTCACCAAAGTGTACAGAAAAGTTGTATCTTTTGATGGACAACAACATCCCATTAGAATTAGCCAGGGCGATGTATATAGTTTCGAGCTGTGAACCAAAAATGGCGTTCCCAATGTATTATAAATGGGGAGGTTATGCGCTACTACGGCTTTTGAGGTCAGTTTCGATGGAAATGGAGTACGGACCCATTTTTAGGCCCAAAAAGTTTATTTTTCTAGGACTTTTGGGGCCAAAACTTTTGGAGCAGATTTCGGCCTATATGCATAAGGTCCTTTCCTATTTTGCGTTCCCAACCGTTCTGTCCCACTCATTCAATTTCCAGGGAAGAAAACAAATGCCTGTACGTTGATCATGTTTCTTGAGTAGAATTCAAGATTTCAAGAGTGTATTGTTCTAAAACTAATAGATGTACATTGGATACATATCACTGGTTTTCCCCTAATTATTGATTCTGTCCAGATGACTTTGGCTGATGGAAGAATCAAGCGATATACGCTAGCTTTTTGTTCGAATATATCATTACAGTTTAATTACTCTTGAAGTTCAGATCAGATTTTCGCATTTCTCACAATCCCAACAGAGATTCATGATAGTAGATGTGTTCTAATGTACGACCATCTTTGGTTCAACCATAGGTAAATTCAACTCCGATTTTGGTCATGCACTAGTTCATATTCCTATTTTTCTCGTTTCATCCATTGATATGTCTTGTTTTAGATTGTCCACAGTTGAAAAATCTCTAACTTGAGAGAATTTCGGGACAGCACGTTCTCCCCTTTCATAGTTATAATAATTAAGGAGCCAGGCAAAATTTGTCCGTCCACATACTGCGTATCGGGTCGCCTATGCGGAAGGGGTGAAGTGTGATGGGTGGGTGGGTCGGTGATTGGGTGGCTGTATGGGGCATGTGTCGGTGAATTGGTGGGAACGAGGAAATGAGGAGGTACGGTTACGAGGAGTCACGTGTATGAGGGGTTACATTTACGAGGAGTTACATTGACGAGGTGTTACATTCATGAGGAGTTACGCATATGAGGAGTTACGCTTATGTGGAGTTACACCCATGTGGAATTACGCTCATGAGGAGTTATTCTTATGAGGAGTTACCCTCATCAGGAGTTACGCTTATGAAGGGTTACGCATATGAGGAGTGACGGTTATAAGGAATTACGCTTAGGAGGAGTTGAGGTTGTGAGTAGTTACGGTCATGAGGAGTACTCTCCCACATACGGATGAACCACGTATGTCAAACGGGTTTCCTGTGGAATGACGTAGGTTCTTCCGTAACAAGGCTGTAGGCTTATGGTATAATACCGTGTGAGGAGTTACGGAAGATTGTTCGATTCGGAGTTACGTGAAAGATTGTTCGATTCATTCACTGGTTACGTCGTGTGCTATATTCTGGATAGTCTGTGAGGCTTTCCAATGTGATTACATAATCGAATCTCTTAAATAATTGAGTGCCAGACTACAAATTTTTTGAATAACGGTTGCCTATGTGTTAGGACTGAATTATGATGGGTGGGTAGATGAGTGGGTAGATGGGTAGGTGGTTCCGTGATCGTGTGGCCGTATGGGTCATGGGTAGGTTGGTGGGTTGGTGAGTGATGGCTTACGGATTATGGCAATGATACAGAAAAGCCGCGTGGAGGCACAAAAATAGTGTAAATTTTCTTGCGAAACTTATATCGATTTGAGCTAACGAGGGGTGCACGATATGTGGGTCTCTGGTTTTGGCGAACAGTCTCATTCAACTCCCAAAGACGATATCTGAAGGCGTATAGTTGGGTGCTCAAGCGCTTGAGAGTTACAGACTTTGGTATTTCCCACAAGGACTTATGCCCAGAAAACATGGTGAGAATAGGTCATTCATTGATGACATATTTCATGCTCTACAATGTGAGTATTGTCAAAGTCAAATATCTTTAAATACCATATTCCATTGACTTTTGATGATTCGTGCGTTTTTCATTGATTGATATCACAAGTAATGAGTACGCATTCATCGCGTTTGTAAAGTGTAGCTGTTTCATACAAGGGACTGACTCATTTTTGGCAACGCTAGGGATGGGATGGGACGAAAGAATAGGATGTAGGTATATTTGAAATTCTCATTTTGTAACTCCAAAAAGTAAGCACCCAATTGTTGCTTGCAACGCTTCGCAACAATTTCGTTAGGTTTACTATTAGGATCTTTTACTTCAATGAATGTCACAGAGAGATGACTATTTAGAATCATTGGACCACAACACTCATATTTAGACCAAAATCAAATCAAAACTTGCAAAGTCAACAAGGCAGGATA
The DNA here is from genome assembly GCA_029851415.1 of Eretmocerus hayati. Lineage (NCBI taxonomy): Eukaryota > Metazoa > Arthropoda > Insecta > Hymenoptera > Aphelinidae > Eretmocerus > Eretmocerus hayati. The sequence continues at coordinate 109,368,697 of CM056743.1, forward strand.
GATTCAATTTGTTTAATCCGGTATAATAGGTGGTTGTATAAGAGTGATGGGTAGGGGGGCATGGATGGGTGAATGGGTGGATCAATGAGTGGGTGGTTGGTTGTAGATGATAATGGAGACGGGGATGAGGATGGGAAGCACCGTGCAAAATGGTCTAGTCCGATCTGGTTCGGTCTAAATAGGCGTTATTGAGTCAAATTTGGTCTCACTGGTTCTTATGCGGTCTGTTCCCTTCTGATTAGGTTAGGTTTAGCCTAGTTCGGTCGCCTTCGTTCTAAATAAGTTTAGCTCGATTTACATCGGTCTGGATCGGGGTGATTAGGTCTCGTTAGGTGTAGTTCGGTTAAATTAGGTCTAGTTCGATCTAATTCGTTCTTATTCAGTCTAGTATTGTCAATTACGATCTAGTTCGGTCCAATTCAATATACTTAAATCTAGGTCAGTCTAGTCCGGTCTACTTCTGTCTAACTCGGTATAGTCGGGTCTAGATCGGGCCAATTCGTTCTAATTTGATCCAGTCCGGTCTAATTAAGTCTAGCTCGGGGTGATTAGTTCTCGTTCGGTCTAGTTCGGGCTGATTCGGTCTAGTTTAGTCTAGTATGGTCCATTGCGGTCTAGTTCGGTCGTATTCCGTCTAGACCAAAGTAGGCCAAAGTAGACCGAACTAGACCTAATTAGACCAAACCAAACCGAACTAGACTGACCTAGATTGTACTAGACCGAATTGGACCGAACTAGACCGTAATGGACCATACTAGACTGAACTTGACCGAATCAAAAGTCAACTTATGCACTCCGCACAATGACTTGAATAGACCTCGCTTTGATTAACCCTTTAGATAATATCTGCCATGTAACGATAGGTTTTTCAGCCTAATCGATTGAACAAAGGAATATCAGCTCAGCTGATTGAAAAGAAACTATAAAATGTCTCAATACTCATTATTTCCTACTAAGAGATATATCTCCGCCATTAGCCAGCATAATTCAATCCGATACCAATTTTGTGGACTATTTTAACCTTTTTTTTAGACATCTTGAACTGATCAGCAATCGTTATTTCACAACTTTTACTATTGAACTATGAAAGCATTTCTGATGCCTATGCCTTATCAAGAACATTTACTAGCCGAACGAGCGGTAGCGAGAAAGGCAAAAACGCTAGTATTATATAAAAATCCAATGCCGGTCTGAGGTGAATATCGCATAATATCTCATGCGTATCGGGTCACTCATATCGTTTCGTATATCATGTAATCGTAAGCTCATATTATGACGAACTAGTCACGTATCGTAGAGAATCTCACAGGATCTCACAGAATCTTGTAGTATCGTTTGATATCTCATGGTATCGTATGAGAATACAGGGCATTCCTAGGGTGAGTATCGTATCGTATCATATTAGTATCAGGCCGGAGATATCAATGAGTATCGTATAGTATCGTCAGGGTGTATTGTACTCGAAAAGTCGCGTATCGTACAGTTTATCACAGTATCTCACAGAATCCAACAGTATCGTTTGATATCTCAGGGTATCATATAAGAATACAGGGCATGTCTAGGGTGAGTATCGTATGGTATCATATTAGTTTCAGGCCGAAAATATCAATGAGTAACGTATAGTATCGTGAGGGTGCATTGTACTCGAAAAGTCGCGTATCTTACAGTATATCACAGTATCTCACAGAATCCAACAGTATCGTTTGATATCTCATGGTATCTTATAAGAATGCAGGGCATTCCTGGGGTGAGTATCGTATGGTATCATATTAGTATCAGACCGAAAATATCAATCAGTATCGTATTCGCTGTGTCCGCCTATATTTAGCGGGAAAAATTCTGACTGGAGCGCTCGTGGTGGCCAAATGCGACACGAAAAAACGGGGGCCAGCGACGGGCGGGAGGGATCGCGCAGGATCGCGAGCCACCGAGCCGCGACAGCTGACAACAGCTGATGTGTTCTTGTCTGTCGATGGCTGTTTGTTTGAATCTATAATATCTTCCACGCCGCTTTCCATCCAGTCACATGAGCAACTCATGTTTTGAAACAACGTGGGCGTAGTTTTTTCAGTTAGATCAAACTACTGCTTGAGGAGCAGAGGTTCATACCCTATGGGTATTCAATGATTCTTACGACTTTTGTTTTATGTGAGCTTGACTAGGAGCTTACAAACTAATTGGAGAGTCTTCAACGGGTTCACATCACTTCAATTCTGTGGAAAATTGAGGGCTGCAGAGAAGAAAAGCATGTGGAGTCGTCGACAATCGGTCGACAAGGTGACGCGACACTTGCGTGTAAGTGAGTGTGTGTGTGTGTGTGTGTGTGTGTGTGTGTGTGTGTGTGTGATATCTTCCCGTCGTGTTCTTGTGCCCCCGTTCTCTAATGCGCGACAGAGCCACTAGACGGCACTCGCAAGCAACTTGGACACAGCGAATAGTATCGTACGGGTATATTCTACTCGAAAAGTCGCGTATCATACAGTATATCACAGTATTTCACAGAATCCAACAGTATCGTTTGATATCTCATGGTATCGTATAAGAATGCAGGGCATCTCTAGGGTGAATATCGTATGGTATCATATCAGTATCAGGCCGAAAATATCAATGAGTATCGTATAGTATCGTAAGGATATATTCCACTCGAAAAGTCGCGTATCGTACAGTATATCACAGTATCTCATAGAATCCAACAGTATCGTTTGATATCTCATGGTATCGTATAAGAATGCAGGGCATCTCTAGGGTGAATATCGTATGGTATCATATCAGTATCAGGCCGAAAATATCAATGAGTATCGTATAGTATCGTGAGCGTATATTCTACTCGAAATGTCACGTATCGTACAATATATCACAGTATCCCACAGAATCCATTAGTATCGTTTGATATCTAATGGTATCGTATAAGAATACAGGTCATTCCTAGGGCGAGTATCGTTTAATATCTCGTTAGTATATCACTGCATATGATGTTGATTCCACATGAGGATCGTATGGTATCCCATGCGTATCTGTGGAAAAGTATCGTATAGGATCTCTCGAGTACGTATGAGTTCGTATTGCAAAAATCGTGAAATATCTTATGAGTATCGTATGGTATCACATGGTCGTATCGTATGAGTATCACATGAGAATCGTATGGTATCTCATTCTATCCGATACCATACGATCCTCATTTAAAATTCTTACCAGGGTTACTTGAAGTCATCATTCCTGTACTATTCTTACACAAACCATAGTAGTGTATGGTGTGGTGCCTGTAGGGAGAATGAGTTAATCAGTTTATATGTCGGAAGATGACCCTTATTTAAACTCATATTTTTGTGTCCCACTGATCCGCATGATGGCGATACCATGTAGATACTATTCGTGAGGGCGCATGTCTGTTATACACGGGTTTATACAAGGAAGCGCTCACTCTGTCCGTGAGAGCGCGTGTGCGTTATACACGGGTTCTTATGAGGACTCGCGCATTCTATTCGTGAGAGCGCGTGTGCGTTATAGATGGGTTCTTATGAGGACTCGCGCATCCTATCCGTGAGAGCACGTGTGCGTTATATACGGGTTCTTATGAGGACTCGCTCACTCTATACGTGAGAGCGTGTTCACGTTATACACGGATTCATATGGGCGAATCTCAGGATTCGGGCCACTTTCGTTGAAAAATTTGGAGATTTTCAATATGGCAGGACATACCCGGCAAACTTCTTCTGGGTGGAGTAGAACTCAAACAATGATAAAATGATCGCGTAACTCATTTTGTAGCGTCGCAGCGCACTCACGATCGAATAACGAATAATCCTATGCATTTGAATGGGGGCCTCGTGTTACAATCATTCTCATGAGAATATTTTCGCGCAGGAGATAGGCGACCTTGGTATCAGAGAAGTGAGGAAAAGTCATGATCAACATTATACGACGCTTCCCAATGACCTCTGTTACGGAGTAAAGATACTCTACACTCACCAAAATGCCCGTTTCCGTCAATTCTCAACTTTTATGAGCCTCGCATTCCTCCCGGGCTAGGTCTACGATTGGGGGAGATTGTATATACGTTTCTGTTATCTTAGAGATCAAATTACACGTGGTTCCAGATGCAACGGGGTCCGCATTTTCATGTCCCATGAGAAAAAGCCATTTTCAAGGCTAATTTACGCAGAAGCAATTCTTCTTTCCATCGTGACAACAGCCACCATGATTGGATGACATCAATGGGACTTGGCTGGATTCATAGGTTTCTTCGTGTTGATTTAGATCCCTTCTCCAGAATTTCATTATTTTTATCACCCCGATGACAGGATCGTAAGCAAGAGCGATTCTCCAGAATGAGAAAAATTGTGTGACACACCAACAACCTCCATCAGATCTCGCATCTCGGCGAGGATAGCCGTGAGACAAAGATAATTCAATTCTTCAACATGTAATCAATCACCCATCTAATTTCCATGATGGTTGATCAATCGCCCTCGGACCTACAAGCTAAGGCGTGCAGGTGAAAATCGTTGTGTCAGCCGAAAAATCGAGTTTTCTCGCACAGAGTATCTTATATCGTTGGCCCAAAGCAAAATATGGACCTCAGAAGCATTCGAAAGTGTTGAGTACGAGTGAATTTTCGAAAATTTACAGTGGAACACCTCACTTGTTGAAAACCATGTCTCCTAAGACGTAAAATAGTTCGCAATCACAAATCCGCCCGAATCCTGAGATTAGCCCATATGAGAAGCAGTGCACTCTATTTATATACAGCGTTTTATGAGAATTGGCGGACTCTGACTATACACGGGATCATATGAGGGTCGGTTCCCTCTGATTATACTCAGCGTTATAGGAGAATCGGCTCACTCTTTTTGCGAGGGCCAACACATTGCCGCACCCGGGCACCGGATGAGTGTATAGTACCAAAAGTTCAAAACAACGAATAGAGTTTTGTGATTATGATGTGACTGTGGTTTCCAAAAATATTGAATCACTGAAAAATATGAAATTATTCCTCAAACATTTCCTTGAATGGATGCGTTTGTTTAATTTTGGCTTCCATTCACCTGCAGTCTCGTTTCTCTGACCTTGTCTGCCTTAGCCTTGCTAAAGTTCTAGACCTTCGCACATTAGCAGTGGGACTTGAAGTATTCATATTAGATTGGTATAATATTTTTTCCACAATAGTAAGATGTGCTCCATCGGTACCGCAAACTATATCAATCGTTCAGATTCGAGATTAAAAGAGAAATATTTATTCCAGCCCAGAATTCACCAGCAGCAATAGGAGAACATCTCAATAATCGGTCTTAACTGTTTACACTCGATCATGGTTACCTCATACAACCATTGTAACGCGTAAGTTCCCTGCACACGACGTGCAACACAACCAAGCAATCTGACTTATACTTGCATTTTGAATTTCCCTTTAGTTTTTTATTGCGATCTGCATGATATTGATTTAATTAACTCCATTTGAGTGTAATCTCGATTTTTCTTCAATGTCTATTTGCCTTTCATAGATATATATAATTATTCAAAAATATTGGTTGCAGCATCCTTGACTTGTTTCGTAGGTAATACAGTGAGAATACTGGGCAGATTGCTTCGCATTCGATTCTATCGTTCGTTCCATTGCCTCGCTCCACAAAATTCCTTCATTATTCTCCATTGTGCACGCTTTAATAGTTTGCATAAACATTTTTGGTGGTTTTGGTTCAATTGGTTAACATTTCCACACATCCACATCGAGGTGACTTCACTTCACAGCACTAACATTTTTGAGCCATCCTAACTCAAACAACCTGAATACTATCCCCACTTACAACTGTACCATCTTTGGTTCACTAAATCATAATTGAAGAAGCATGGATTAGTGAAGCATGGATTTGCTATTTTTGATTTTATTTGATGTTGCAGAATTTAAGTGGTTTGGGAATCTCATTTGTGTCTCGAGTATGATTTTTAGTGATCATGATCTGTCTTTTTCGTATAAAGAATTGAGATTCAACCCATGATGAGCTTTATCTCAACCAATCGTTAACGTCGTTCAATGTAATTGTAGATGCCGAAGGGCGGGAGGAAAGTCCATAAATTTCGCCAATCACCTCCAGGTGGTGAACACCAAAATATAGTTGCATATCATGAGACACAGAATATTTCTGAAGCATTACGAGATAGAGTAGGAAATAAGGGTCCTAAAGCACAGTCTGGCGCATACGTTGTGAGTTATCCCATATTTATCAATATAGTCAATGATTTCACCTATCATTCACATTTATCAATGCTATTCTATCGCAATTCTAGTACATGGGCATTGTGGCTCCTGATGATCCAAACGTGGCAGCAGAGAGGCGCAGAAAATATGCAGCCCGGCCTACAGCCTTTTCACCTCGACAAAATTTAACTCGGACCAAATATAAAGGCGTGTATATGAATTACAAGGAGTGAATTTATCTGATTCCCGGTATCCCCCAAAAACCAAAATACAGCATGGAATCAGCGATAAAATTTTTGACTGATTTAGTTCTTCCTTATTCTTATGATTTCTGAGATTTTGAGATTTTGAAGGTGAAACCTTGTTTGGCGACGGTGTGGCAGGGTAAATTCAAGCTGAGTGCGCACAATTTGGAGCGTTACGTTCACGCGTAACAAACCCACCCTCTCACTAGCCCATCCATCCTTCCATCCATCCATCCATCCATCCGTCCATCCATCCATCCATCCGTCCATCCATCCATCCATCCATCCATCCATCCATCCATCCATCCATCCATCCATCCATCCATCCATCCATCCATCCATCCATCCATCCATCCATCCATCCATCCATCCATCCATCCATCCGTCCGTCCGTCCGTCCGTCCGTCCGTCCGTCCGTCCGTCCGTCCGTCCGTCCGTCCGTCCGTCCATCCATCCATCCATCCATCCATCCATCCATCCATCCATCCATCCATCCATCCATCCATCCATCCATCCATCCATCCATCCATCCATCCATCTATCCATCCATCCATCTCTAAAGATTTGTATACGAGTCAACGCAAATGAAGATCACGAAACCTTATTGGGCTCATTGATCCATATTGATGATCAGGGTTTTTAACGGAATATTCGTTTTGTTTCATTTTGTTTAGCAAATAAACGAAACGAACCGAAATGATTCCGTTCACGTTGATGATAAACGGAACTAAACAAAACATGATTCATATTTAATATCAATAAACAAAACTAAACGAAATTCTGGCATTTTGAATACGTTGAATTTTGTTTTTGGGAAACGAAACGTAAACACAATTACTTTTGATCATGTTGGAGGGGAACTAAACTAAACGTAATCAGAAGAGCTCAACGCAATATCACATGAAACAAAACTCGCATAATTTCGTTTAGTTTTGTTTATGCAGTTCTCTCATTCATATCGTTTCGTTTAGTCTTGTTCATCATCAACGTAAACGAAATTGCATTATTTTGTTTCGTTTCTCCCTTAAACAAAACTAAACGAAACAAAACAAAATGTTTCCTCTCTCTTTTATCATTTTTCTAGTTCACTTCATATGCACTCATCTATCATTGTTTGAAGGTGGAAACTATGAGTGCTCGATCGCCTCAACAGCACACTTCATTCGATACGTATCATTATTTGTAGGAGCTCTAGTTCTTTGGGTGAGGGTCTTATGGGCGAATCTCGGCATTTGAGAGATACTGGTTGGCAAATTCGAGATATTCCAATCTGATACGACATTTCCGGGTAACTTTTTCATCGATTAATTAGTACTCAAACAATGGTATGACACTCGCGTGGACAACGGATATTCTCATGTATTCAAATAAGAAACTCGTATTATAACTATTCTGATGAGTACACTTCATCCTAGGAATGAGCTGTCCTCGGCGTCAGAAAAGTGAACAGAGGGGATTCTAACAGTTTATAGGGGTTCCTAATGGTCCCTGTTACAAGATGAAGGAACTCCTCACCTACTCAAATGTACGTTTTTGTGAATTTTCAATTTTTGTTAGCCTCGCATTACTCCTGAGATGGATGTGAGACAGGGGCGATTTTTACATACGTTTCTGTTGAAGTAGAAATCAGATTACACGTGGTTTCAGTTACAATGAGGTCTTCATTCTCATGTCTCATGCAAAGATAATACATTTCGATACAAGGGTGGAAAATAGTACATTTTGATACAAGGGTGGGGAAACTTCTTTTGACACACTGTGCTAGAATAGTATATTACGCAAGTGTGCGTGAATGTTACTTCTCGCGCGAGTTGGCAACGTGTGCGGAAACTTCTCGCACGTGTTACGTATACTATTTTTTGCAACTGTGCGCAAAGTTGTAATTAAATGCACCACTGTCCGAGCAAGATTATCTTGGAAACGAAGTTTTCAAGAAAGGCCAAATTCAGAGGGATGACGTGACATCATATTTTGGAACTGTGCGTGAATGAAAATGCATTAGAGCGAGAAGTTACATTCACGCACACTCCACCAGTGCGTAAATGTAAAACTGTGCGAGAAGTCATTCACGCATTACTTCTCGCACTGTAAATGATGAAGAGAAGTCTCATTTTTTTACAACTTCGCGCACACAGTTGCAAAAAGTAACTACCAAAAGTGGCTCCCAAACTCATAGTTGAACGGCTTCCACATCGATTCGCTCGGTATAGCCGGTGCCGAAACCAAATTTTGCCAGAATTTTCGCCCGTTATGACCGAATTCTTATTATATCCGGATCATTATAGCCGGATTCTACTGTATTCTCATCGAAAAACATCTCTACGGTCGAAATTACGATTGAAAATCCCATTTTGAGTTGCTTTGAAATTTGAGTGTCTCCTGGGATAACATGGATTCGGAATTTGCCATATGATGGGTCATGATTTACAGATTTTTTTGCTTCTTTGGACTTTTTTATGATTATTAGTAGCTCAAATTTGAGATCGAGTGGGACTGAGAAGGATGTAGATGGATCATTATATTTCAAAATATGTACCAAAATCAAATTTTTCAAAATTGAGTTGAAGTTTTATTCAAATATAATGCACTCATATCAGGATTCCTTACCATGTGAGGGGCTCCGCTCCCACACGCCCCGCCCCGCGCACTCTCCGGAAGCACTACCTTACTAATTTTCTCGTGGCTTTTACAAATATTCTACGGAATCAGATCATGAATCTATCGGTATTATGAGCAAGTACCTGACACCTGTTGCACATATAATGCAAAAACTCTCTCACTAATTCACGTGAATGAATTTTTTTGCAATTTTCCAATGTTTTGGTGTCTACAACACTGTAGGAAAAATTCTATTAAGAACTATTGAATAAATGTAACAGGGTCCCATAAGTAATCTGAATATCGTTCATTCTTCCGAACATGAATTATTAATCTTCAATCTCATTACTGACTTTTACTTTTATTTTGGTATATGAGAACTATCGCAAAAACTGACACGGAACGACTAAGGGCCCTATTCTGACTAGTGAGCTGCAAACCACTCCATTCGAACTTTTGACCACTTATTCTATTGAATGACAGTTGGTAATTGAGTCTCACGTCAATCCTTAAACGAATTATTTCCAAAATTTTAAATAGTAAGAGTCAAAATATAGCTTCCTCGGACTACAATAATTTAGGTTCCACGGATTCTCATGGAGCTACCATCGAAGTGATCGATATAGTGAGTTAGCCCGAATTAATCTCTCAAAATAAAATAATGATCGATTTATTTTCGATAGCTTGTAACCCCGAATGCTCAGACTAGACTTCAAGACATACATATCTCTCTTATCAGAAGGTTTTCTCTGAAAATGAAGAATTTCGTTAAAATAACAACAGCATGACCCAAATTTAGTCTGAAAAACTTCGTGACAAGTAGAATTGAAAGAAAACATGTCAAACAACCAAATCCCGTCACGGGAAAAGCTTAAAAAATTAGCCATGTAACTATTCCTTTCATCATCTGTGCGGGAAAGAGCTGTTATTTTGATTTTCTCTCCCACGCTGACGATGAAAAAATAGTATCCGACACTCGGGCGGGGTGGTTTCCGCTTCCGAACGATGATTCCGACCAAGGCTCGGGCCGGAAAAACATCGCTCGGGCCACGGAAACCAACATCCCCGCCCTTGTATCGAAATCTACTATTTGGATTTTGACATGATGGGAATAGATTGAATCCACGCGGCGAAAATTCTAAGTCACCTCCATTATTTTTGCCAGCGATCATAAGGGGGGAATGTCATATCCAGGGCCTCAAAAATCGTTCTGTGAAATACTGGATAGCACAAAGAAAGGAAAGAAATGGATCATCTGCTCCAAAGCATGTATTTTCGACTCGAATCAACCATCTGAACCCAAACTCTGAGGTCGGATAGTCTCTTCGAGTTGAGACTCTCCGCTGATCTACCAGATTACCCTCGATTATGTTCGATCTTTTCAGCTCCAAAGATCTACGTGAAGGCCACCCTACGGCTGGTCCTGGGTCCACCGAATGAGCTTGGATTGTCTTTCGTCTGATCATTCAATTTATTTTTCATCAGACGAGACAGCTTGCCGCACTCAGCACAAAAAATAGTATACGCAACACGGGTGAAAGTCTTCCGCACTCTTTCCGTGACGCGTGCGGAAATAGTATATTCCCGTACTGAGCGCGTCAGCCCATTTTGGGCACTAGGACAGACTTGTCCTCCAGTGCCCAAAATGGGCTTGCAAGCGAGGTGCGGATATATTTTTTCATTACGAGAACCCTAAAATCCTATTTAAACGCGGCATTTTTAAGTTAAAGTAATGAAAAAAAAACTTTTCCGCAATGGTCAATATTTTATCGTGCGGAAAAGTGGTTTTCCGCACGGCAAGCCGTGCGGAAATAGTAGATTTCGATACAAAGGCGGGGATGTTGGTTTCCGCGGCCCGAGTGATGTTTTTCCGACCCGAGCCTTGGCGAGGGTCGGAATCATCGCTCGGAAGGTGAAACCACCCTGCCCGAGTGTCGAATACTATTTTTTCATCGTCGGCGTGGGAAAGAAAATAAAAAAAAACGATTCTTTTCCGCACTGGTCACGAAAGTCGTGCGGATAACGCACTTTCCACCCTTGTTACGTAATGTACTATTTTCGCGTCCGAGTGATGGGTTGGCGTCTTGAGCCGTGGTCAAAGGTCGGAATCAAGACGAGGATGCAAAAAATAGGTTTTACATCCGTGTATCGGACTGTGTTTTTCGACAAACTGTCCGCGAAAGTGGAAAAATGGTGTGGGAAAAACACTTTTCCGCACAACGTGTCGACAATTTTTTTTCATCACTCTAACCTAAAAATGCCGCGTTTAATTACGATCTCGTTATGGCAAAGTTCTCGATAAACTGAACTAAACAAAAATATTTTTGTTTCGTTTCGCTTAATGACATCTTGTTTATATTTAGTTTCGTTTACCCTCAACATAATCATACAGAGTTTTGTTTGGTTTCGTTTATCGCAACATAATTATGAATGATTTCGTTCATGTTTCGTTTGTGAGAAACGAAACAGAACATATTCGACAGAAAATAGTTTTGTTGAATTCCGTTTATTCACGAAACTAAACAAAATTATTGAGTTTTGTTTATCCCGTGAATAAACAAAACTAAACGAAACATAAATTCTGAGAAACAATATTCAACGAAACTAAATTACAATAATCTTGTTTAGTTTCGTTTATGAGAAGAAAGACGGATTCGGTTTTCGTTTAGTTTTGTTCTTGTTCAACATAATTAAAAATGATTCTGTTTCGTTTTGTTTTTGCTAAAATGAACGGAACAAAATTAAAAACCGCGTTTTGTTTCGTTCCGTTAAAAACCCTGTTGATGATATGATATTGATATCGATATTGATATTGATATGTTTGTTGATCAGCGACTCACATCGGTGGGGCTTAGAATACTTATCCTGAGCCCAGTGCTCATGAGAAATTCTTCGCGCAGGGATATTCGTTTCATTAGCACCCGATTCCATAGAAATTTCATTCAATTATTCCGCAAAAATTGTATTGTTTTCATATTTTAAGATTCTGAAGGTGGGATGAAGGATCATCACCTACATCCTCAGACAAAAAAATCCCAGGGACCTCAATTCACTATTCACGATGACGTCACTATTCACAATATAATTCCAGAGTCAGTAGTGACTATGTATCATAATAGTGGAGCTGGGATTGGCTAGGCTGAGATGGGCCGGTCTGGGCTGGATCCATCCATCTACCCATCCACCCATTCAATCATCCATCCATCCACATGTCCACCCCCTATCCATCCATTCAACCATCCATCCATCCATCCATCCATCCATCCGTCCATCCACCCATCCATACACCCATTCATCCATCCTCCCATCCATCCACCCATCGATCCCAGCCTGTCCCAGCCAAACGCATCGCATCCCTTCCCAGCTCAGCTCAGCCCAGTTTAGTTCAGCCCAGCCCATCTCAGGTTAACCTAGCCCAGCCTATGCCCGCCCCAGCTCGTCTCATCTCATCCCATCCTATCGCATCCCAGCCCATCTTCACCCAGCCCAGCACAACCCATCCCATCCCATCCCAGCCCATGCCATCCCACTCAATCACAGCCCAACCCAGGTTCATCCTATCCTGGCCCAGCCTATACTACCCCATTCTAGAGTCTCACCCCCCGACCCCAGACCAGAGTGGCTCATCCCATTCGTGGACATTTCATAAAGTGATTCTCGATCCCAAAAATTGTCATTCATAACAATAAATAGCCAGAGCAGAAAGGTCCACGTTGGTTTCACCTTCCTGCTCGCGTGGTTGCCACGCACATCTTTTTTTTTCAGTCAGTTTAGGTTTCAAAAAAGAATTTAGTTATGTTGGAATCTTCAACTTCATAGAGCTAATCATTCTATAAAGTTATTAAATTAATAATCGGACATTGTAAATCTATTCATGTGATCGTGATTTCTGATATTAACCCTCTAGCGCCCAGTGGGTCCTGTGGGACCCACTTCCAAAATCCAGACTTGACAAGCACCAAGGCTTTCTTCTAGGCCAAAACTTGAAGTCTGTCATGGTACGAGGTCCTGATAAAGTGTACATAGTTCTCGGGATCACGCGAAACTCAGCGCTCGCACGTCGCTCGACGAGGACGTGAGTTCACGGTCTAACCCGATTCATGTAGAGGAGCGAATGACTCCTAAGTATCCAATACCTATTGGAGCATCTTCTTTGAGCCCCCCTTGAAGGTATCCATGCGTTGGGATGGTTCAAATGAGAAAATTGTCCAGGGGCTGGTCAATTTAGGAAGTGGGTCCCACAGGACCCACTGGGCTTCCGCGACATGGTATCCATGCATGAATATCTTTCACGTAAGAAAATATCTGGGCGTGTAATTGTGCGTGAAGTGGGTCCAGGAAGACCCATTAGGCGTTCGCGTTCACAGAAGTCACGTGGTCGTTCGAATCGATCTCTATCAAGCTTAGCTCAGAATCCCAGCCATCGAATCTCTAAGAAAATTGTTGTGGATATGAGGTATGACTCACAAGAACACTTTGTCAAATTCGCGAATTGCAAACAAAGGTGTAAGCTCTGCGTAAAGGGTGAAGTGTACTCTTTTTGTGAGAAGTGTCAAGTAACTCTTTGCTGTAATGTATCCAAGAAACTGTTTCTATGACTTCCGACGTAAGAATTCAGAATAACTGAACAATTTTATAATGTTCTCATTGATCCATGATTGTAAGCTTCTTCGTCACAAATTCACTTTCAAAGTTTGGAAATACGAGCCCTTTGTTCGAAACAAGGAGATTGTTTATGTAGATTCAATATTATGACCTGAACGCCCAATGGGTCCTGCAGGACCCACTCGAAAAAATGCTGTTCCCGGTTATTCTGAGGAATTTGCGATTTGTCACGCCGATCTAGGAGCCAAATGAAAACATTTGAAGTAAAAGAGGAAAAAAATTCCGTGCCCTTGATACCTTGGGCGCTAGAGGGTTAATGGGGAAATATGATTCATTCGCCTGCTTCTATTCGAATTTTTTTCATTTCGCGAGAGTCAGTTTTTGTAGAGATCCTGTCGAGCTGGTTTACATTCGTGAAAGCAATCACAATTTGTTTCGTGGATACATTGGTGAAAACTTATCCCATAGAGTTCCACAAAGTCTATTCCATGTAGTTTCTCATGCGAGGCTATTTTTATTAACAACCATTGGACCAAGTTTCATGTCGTGTTCGAATTTCATCGTTGTGAACATTCCCTAACGTTCTCGTCTATTGAATTTGTCTCGAATATTTTGATATTTAGATATTTTGGACAAACGCTCCATTGAGGCGAATTGAACGGTACAGAATGATGGTAACTTTCATTTCTTCATTTTCAGAATGAGTTCCAAGTAAGTTATTATTCATTGAGTCGTTATTTATTCGTTTCCATTTTATTTAGCTCAAGATGAGATCCTGTCGTAAAAATCCGGAAAAATTGAACTAAAATGGATGTGGCGCCCGTTCGGCACATTCAAAAAATTAGAATATAGATTCCTTTATAGAAATCAACCTATTGATCACCCATGCGTCTGTTGTTATTAATTAACAATTCTCGGAATCCCAAACATTTTGGATAATCTACTTAAAGCGTGTTATCTTTGAAAACCATGAAAGAACGTCGATGCTCATTTGTCAGGGTCATAACGTGACGCACTACTGAATATTCTCGAATGCATTTTAAAATTATAAGATAATATTATTGTATTCATTGATCTTTACCAGCATGGACGAGAGGAATTCCTGAGATCTAGTTTGACACAGATCTCTCCAAGAATCGAGTAATCTATCTGATTCAAACCGCCAAGGACTGGTAAGTTATAGTATCAATCACCGGATGGATGGAGGTGAGATTATCACTTTGCCTCTTCATTATTGTTGAGGCAAGAATGACCCGGAGTTTTCCACGAGCACTGAAACAAACTTGGCTAGCAATTGGTAGGCCAATCAAAATTTGTCTGCAACATCCAGCAAGATTCTTCACCTGCTTTGTGATGTCGCCACATCAAAGCTTCGTTCTCCATTTCTCCCCGTAACATATCATATTGACATGAATATCGGTATTTCACTCCACGCGGCAACCAGAGGAATATATAGTGGGAATAATCTATTTCTCTTGAAAGTTGAGTTATTTGGAATATTTTGGAGTCAGATTAGTATATCGTTAGTTCTGTTTTACTGTCGATTCATCCCATCTTCAGCAGCTTCATTTTCCGCAATCACCTTTTGGGTCCGCGGTAAAATCTCCTGGCGTTTTTAATGTTAATTGTGGCGAGTCTCACGACCAAGTTATATCGAGAAACACCGGTTTGATTTTCGTAAGCGAGATGATTCACCCTAGCAGATACTCCAGTCACACTCTTTTTATGAGCACTGTTTTGGCTATCACCTGCACTAGTATATCCACTCTATATAGCAATCTGTGTATCCTGAAGATACGGTGAGTGACTCAAGTCACAACTTCTGAGTTCAACTCGATACCTCAAGCATCTCAGTGAGCTGACTCATTAAGGACTTACAGAGCTGGGGAAATCGTCCGTAAAACAGATTTCCTAGACTATTAGTACCTGAGAAATTTGTAAGAGGGACATGGACCATCCAAAGTTATTTTCTCTGGTGCTCTATTGTACCATTTTGTTCGCATAAAATTTTTTCCGCAACTCTGACGTAACAAATGCGTCCAAATTATCATTGATCCTCATAAAAATCAGATGAGTTTGCTTCCCATCCCATTATTGACGAGTGAGGTGATCAATCGTTTGCATCCCACGTCCATTTTTACCGGTTAAGTGATATCTTATGAGCCAATTTCACTCAATAAGACAAAATGTATTTATCCGCGGCAGCAATTAGGGGAAGTTATGAATTTCCTTCCGTCCATACAAGTGACTCTCACAAGAGTTTTTGAGGAATACCGTGCTCTATCCAGTACCGATATGAATCAAATTACATCGAATTGTACGCATGAGTATTCTTTTAGCCTCGATAACTCTTTTTCATTCATTCTATCAACGAGTGACTATGGCTTCCCAATATTTTGATGTCAATAGCTGTGAATTAATTTGTGATATCGTATTGTGAGAGCATGAATAGTTCCGCATAATCAATACAATCAACTACAATATACCCTGGGATAGTTCAAATAGCTCTTCGCTATTTAATTCATGAGATATATTTTTATCCTCAATTTCTGTTTATAACTTCTATGAAAATTATTCTGGATATTGACGAATTATAAGCAACTCAAATGATTCTATGATGAAGTATTTCGTCAGAACCAAATGCCCTCTCAAAAGCGAAATTATCATATTACACCATCCGCTGTTGATAATCCTAATGATTCCTCTTTCATTATTCGTGAGATACATTTTCGATCTTGCATCCCGTTTGATGGGGTCAGTACTCGATCATAACGCTCTGGCAACCTTTTTGCATAGCCTCGACCATATTGACCCCCACGCTCATATTTAGATAACAGGTTTTGATTCAATTTACTGCCCGCTATGTGTACGATATCAATTCAGAACAGGCGTGGGCCCGACCACATGAAAGATGCAGTTCATTCCCTTAGCATCGTCATTTTCTCAATGATGTCTCCCACAATTAATTTATAACATTATTCCCTCAGCATGAATTACTACTATTTCTATAGCCCATCCAATATTGGTTCCCCAGACACAAGCTCTGAACCCTAGTGGCTCAAAGCCACAAAAATCTCTCAAGTGTGAGTGGGTTCTAACCACGTTACTGTGTTTCAGTGAGTTCTAACCTTCCTAATAATCTAATTCGAGAGTGAGTGGGTTCTATTCACATTACTTTATTTCAGGAGTACCTAACCTTTCAGATAATTCAATTGGAGAGTCAGTGGGTTCTAATCACATCGCTCTCTGTTTTATCAAGCTCCAACCTTCTCAATAATCCAATTGATGAGTGAGTGGGTTCTCACCACATTACTCTATTTCAGTAGTACCTGAGCTTCCAGACAATTCAACTGGGGAGTAAGTGGGTTCCATAGACATAGGAGTATGGACTGCCGGTCCCGTATCTTGGCCGTTGACGTCGAGGCCCCCAATGAGAGTGAGAGAGACGCAACATAGAAATCGCGTGTTTGAAGCGTGCGCCTTGGAGCATGCCATCTCTTTCACTCTCACGCAAAGGTCTATGTCTCGATGACAACGGCGAGTATACGGGACCAGCAGTCTATACTTCTATGTCTATGGTGGGTTCTAACCACATTGCTCTCTGTTTCATTAAGCTCTAACCTTCCAAATAATCAAGTTAATGAGTGAGTGGGTTCTCACCACATGACTTGATTCCAGTAGTACCTAACCTTTCAAACAATTCAAGTGGAGAGTGAGTGGGTTCTAACCACATCACTCTCTATTCCGAAAATTGCCCAAAATATGCGTGATTTCTAACCACATGATGACTGTGAAGAAGACGTGTTGATTTCAGTCTATTCCTAATATCTTTATGGTTCATACCTTGTAGTTCTCAAGCGTTCGAGCAATTTCTGAAATAAGGGAATTTCAGCCATAAGAATATCTTTCAGTTGGAGTTTACCAATTGAACTGGGCGCTCTCGACATCCATCTAGTTGATGAGCCCGTGATGATGATGTTCATGGGGCGTTACTAAATTTCCTCCTACGCGATTCTCCGTAAGATGATTACACCTTTCAATTTGATTGAAAAAATGTGTACCGTCATTATTCAAGTTGTCATTCTTATTCTGACTCCTGGAATCTCCTAAATATCTTTGGTTGAGCAGAAAATTCCGTGGTGGCTTTTTCATATCGTTCTCGCCATTATCCCCATAATAATTCAGATAAGGGCTCGTGTAGTTGTGGCCAAAATATCCACGTTGATTAGTGTCATGATTTCCATCAGTATCTGAATTATTCCTATAGGAGTTCGTATTCCTACCCTCATAATTGGTCATTCGGTTTCCGCCACTTTTGTGGTTATCGTGATGTGATGCATCGGAGCTAGAGTTGCCACGCCTGGCGTTATATCTATTCCCTGGCCTATCAGAAGGGGAGCTGTAACACGCTGGAATGTCTCACCGCTTTCGTGCTAGCTCTATTTGACGTTTTGAAATGAAACCTCGTTGAATTGTATCTCCTGAAGAGCGACATTCATTCGAATCGTGTCCACGTATATGATAATAATCACAAAATTTTGAGTCTCGGATTTTCTTTGAGCAGTCTTCACCACAATGTCCTTGGACGTGAGAATAATTACATTTGACCTGTGCCCAAGATGATTGGGTAGTCGGGATTGACGCCACTTTGACGACTGATGCGTCTGAATTGTTATACCGACTCATGCTTCGGTCTTGTCACGCTCCGTTTCGGAAAATATTGCCGGAGTCAGTTGATTGTATCAATGATCGGCATCCGTTCAAATCGTGACCGTTCTTCCTACAATATCTGGAAAATTTTGTATCCCATTCTTCTGGCCATCCGCGTTCAAAATGTCCTTCCACGTGACAACACCTGCACTCGCTTGTTACTGAAGCTCGTTTTACTGATATTGATCTAATTGGTTGGGATGTATTCACAGTCAGTTTTCTCAACCTCTGTTCAACAAGCGCGTCCACGAGTGCCACTATCGTACCTCCACTCATCTCATGGCTACTCATACTTGAAAATATCGAACGGGCACTTGTTTTGTTCTCGAAATTTATTGCCTCTGAGATTGCTTCATTTAAAGTCTTGGGATTTGTCGATCTGACTTAGTGTTCCAATGCTCCTGAAAGTCCGAGAATGAATTGCTGGAGGGCCTCGCTATCTGCGTTGGTGTTATAAGTTTTTCGTTCCCAATATTTGCGTTTTTGATCCGAGTTATAGGCATTGAGTAGACGGCCATGGAGCTTTTGAACGCGCAAGCTGTAATCCCCTGCCCTTTCATTTTTTTCTTTGCTGTACTAGTTTCAACTTCGATAGTACTCGGTCTGCATCTCCTGCCCCGCTGTATTGCGTAGTCCTGTCGGACAATAATCTCTCTACAGACGAGTACTGAGTCAATCTCGCAGTGTAACCCTCGGCTGCGCGACCCTTGAGTTTACTTGCTCGGGTTGAGAGGACCCACGGTTCTGAGTGCGGACCGTACTCGTCGACCACATATCTGACGGACTGGCAAAAAAGTGCTAACATGTCTGGATTACCATCGTAAGGAGGAATTTGATTCAAAGCCTGATTGAGCATTAAGCGAAATTTAGAACCTAGCCGGCGATCTGGGTTAGACTGAGCCATCGCTCCTTGCGATTCTGAACGGCGAACTCGAACGTTCGAATCAGATTTTCTGTCATTCGTCTCTTCTCGGCTGTATCTGTCGTATTTTGATGTATTCGTGTGAATCATCGTCACTGTCGGTATTCGAAATTTCAGTCTCTGAAGAGTACGATCGTTCTGAGTGTCGATATCTCTTACTCCGTTTAGATTCATTAATAAATTTATCACGACGCGAACGGTTGGATCGGTGCGGTTTTATATAGGTTTGGTCATCAAAGTCAGATTCCTCTGCGCTTTCATTGTCATAATGTCTATTTTGTCCGCGTAAGCGTCTTTTGGTTCGATTTTCAAACGACGATTTTTCTATATCACGTTTACGTGGCTTTTCGTACTCTCCGGATTGCTCGATTTGGTTTGATTTCCTCAAATAATGCATCTCAGCGTCAAGGCTCCCGGTGAGCGTTCGGCCGGCGGTCTTATTAGGTTTTGAATAATGCATCTCCGCATCTTGACTGATAGGAAGTCGTTGGCGGGCAATTTTTCGCATTTCCGCATCGGCGCTCTCGGTGAGCTGATTACGGAACATAGGCCTACTTATCCTATGCAATTCAGTACCGAGCCTATGCGGCCGATTCCTGAAGCGCGACCCTATGTCCTCATTCATGGAGCAAGGGTCCTGACCATCATACCTCTGCGACTCAGCATCTTGGCCCCCGAATGGCCGTTGGCTGGAACTATAATCAAACCGCCTTTGCAATCCATCATCACTGACGAGAGGCCATGGATATTCTCCCGGCATTGTATATTCAGTTAAGTCCCGTAGATTTCTCAGTATTATTGTCATTAGAGTTTCGCGTATCTGCGTCACGTTTGATAAGTATTTCTTCATTTTGTATTTGTCCGTCGTATCACGAGGATTCCACGAATATCCGTTCTGCTCGAAATTGATCATAATCATCGTTGTCTGTTATTTGTTCTGTAATTTCTTTCTAATTCTGTATTTGTTCCAGAAATTCTCTCAAATCCATCAATATCGTTATTTCCCCGTCATCGAAGTATTCAGACTCTGTCGTAAGCATTCGACTCAGATCGCGAAGAGCAATTTCCATATGTAATCCCCCCGCCTGTTGCAACTCGACATCAGCAGCCATGAGTGCTAGCATGATCCTTTCGGCCTTGGGATCGCCCTCCATAAATCGTTTTCCAAAATATTTTTTCATATGTATAACACCATTCACATTAGTAATGCTTAGAGGGATAGGAGTTCCGGTGCCTCGTTCAAATTCAACGTCTGAACTATTTCCTGCCGCGGCATCAGAAAGATTCCCCATCGTGTCTTGATAATCGTTATCCCCGCGGCTATTTGCCATTTTATCATTTGGGTTCAAGAATTTATATGAATTTATAGCTGCTATTTCCCTATGACGCGTCAATCAAAAAGTACAAGTTTGGGTGAAAGTAAAAAATGTTTGCGAGTTCGAAAAGTATTACTATTAGGCACCTGCTGTCTGCGGGTGAGCTCGGCTCGAGCTATCGTACTTGAATTATTAGCTTGAAGAGAGTTTAATTTCAATTTGCACACAACACTATTTCTGTATGAATATGCTCTGATATCAAATAATGTTTGGCTGTATTTGGCTTCTAAAAAATTCCTGAAAATTTAAGTCTGTGCCTCGTTCCTCTCCCCACGAGGGACGAAAATTGGGAAAATTATAAAATTACTCACCCAGATGCTGCATAGACCATGAAGCAGGTGATCCAGATGAACATTCCCCTGTCCTTTCTCCTTGTCAGTGGCAGCTGTATGCGGTCGAATCAGGTAGGGCGCGACGCGGTTGACGCGGTAAAAAATTTTCCGGATTTTTCCACGCAGTATCACACTTCTGATACCAGTTTGTTACGGAAATTCGTAACGTGGCTTCTTTAATACTGCACCTACACGGGGAGTCCTGACTCGACAGGTAAGTAGGTGGAAATTCGGAAGTGAAATAAACACAAGGGATATCCCTAGAGCTGATTTTATTCTTCCCAAAATACAGTTATGAAAGAGAGACTTTACAAAGTACTGGGGTTGATTCTATTTGAGTGGAGTCCGTCAAGGGCTGAGGTACTCGACTCAGAATGGCGTTAATGAACAATGTGGTCAGGTCGGTAGGTGAGTTCGTACTGAGAACTAGAAGCCCGGTGCGTGATTCTAAGGACAAACGTACGTGACGGGAGCTCGCGTTTTACTACGGTTCTAAGAGAGTCTGTCAGTGCTTTTGAGCTCTATTTATACTCTTTCAAACCCCGCGTTTCTCCTGTGCTCGCGGCTAGGAGAAACGCAGGTGAGGCGGGGCAGCGCCCCACACTTGCACCCCTCGTCTAGACTCCGGGCGCTGGAGAGTTCTCGCGGTTTCTTTGAAGCTTCTCCAAGCTTTCGTGGCTTGACCATACTGTATGTTTATATATTTGAGGGATAGTGTATGTCTATTTGCAAGAGTATAAGGTATATTTATATGTTATACATCAAAAGTATATCCGTATGTTAGGCTACTCCTGTGCACAGTAAGTTCGTATACAAATAGATGTAGGGCTAGTTGGGAACCGACTAGGTTTCTGACAGTTTGTAACATCATGATGATTACAAGAATAACTCCTCTCCGTCGAATTTGTATTGAGGTAAAGTGTGAAGTTAAAGTTTGAATATATGTAATTGACTTGCTACCAATTTTCAATCGTCGAAAAAATTACAAATGAAAGTACCACCTCTGAGATTGTATTCAGTGCTCAGGGTAGAAAGTTGAAGTATTACACGAAATTCGTCCTTGGAGTAGATACTCATCGGATACCGTAAACCGGAGTGACACTTTGGAGCTTCTAATTAAATTCTCATTGCAATTTTCCAACCAAACTTCTATTCTTCAAAACGCTGTGCTCAGTATTCAATTTCACTCGTTTGCATTATTAAGAACTGTAAAAAATAGGGTGGCACCCGGGGTGACTATGGCCACTTTCGTTGAGTCCCGCGAACTTCTTGTACTTTTCAACACAAAAACAGGTATTCTGTCCTCGAAAGAAAATTTCTGACTAGGAATGAGTCCAGAGACAGAACATAAAAGTCTTACAAAAACATGTTGATAAAATTGAGACTTGCCGCCTTAGTTTGAACAACGAGACTCAGCTGACCACTTTGTGGTTGCCAGAGTCACCCCGGTTGAGTCACCCAAGTCAGCCCGGACGACCGGAAAATCCAAGAAAAAAGAGAATTAACAAGTTTAAGTTCAAATATTTGTTAGAAATGACATCTTGAGTGCCCAAAGTCACCCCGGATGACCGGAAAAATGACGAGTTGTCGTTCAAATGACCCATGCAAATGGCAGCTGGGGTGGCCACAGTCACCCCAGTGGAGTTAAGAAATTACAAGTTTTCGTTCAAACGGTCGTTCTAAATGACTGTCGCACCTGAATGTAATCGGCAATGAAGCAAAATGTAGAGGACGTCTTTACCTAGCAAAAAAGATCATTGAGAGAAGACAGAGGTCGATCTAGTGGGTTGTTGTGGTGGATTTCTGCGACATGAATATTTCACTTGAAAATTCTCACTTTTTTTCAACGAAAAAAAGGATCGATGGAACACACTTCACGACAAATATGCTAGCATATTTCGAAAGTAGATTTTGTGAGTCTTGAATTGAGCTTTTGAACGTCCCTTTAGGTGGTATAGCGTCAAAGCTACGACTTACCAATCCTTTTCCGGAAAAGTGGCCACAATCAGTCCGGTAGCCATAGTCACCCCAGTTTACGGTACCGACATGCACGGACTAGTAATTTCAAGGGTCAGAGCACCGTAAAATGGTGGTTTCATTACTGCTCTCTGGTTAAAATCAGTATATTATGTGTCGAGGTCCGAAAAACTTCGCGAAAAACTTTGTTCTTCGCGAAAATTTTGCGAAACCGACATCCGGCAAGGTTTTTGTGGGGAACAAAGTTTTTGGCTCGAGACGCATAAGTTGTTTGCGCGTCAAGTCCTATAAAATATATCTAGTGCAATTGCACGCACGCGGAGCCCGAGCGAGATTAATTGGGGCTATCTATAAGTACACAAAAACCGTAGGTAAAAAAACCATATAGAGTGCGTGCCACGTCACCGGGCTGTACTAATATATAGAATCGTTACTGGTTTTCTTTGAGAATTGGGAACGAACGAAAGTGACACTTCATTTCAGGAGTTTCGGCGATTCGTGAATTAGAACTTGAGCTGAGATAATTCTCTAGTGTATAACGAAGCTTATTCTTGGACTACGCCATGGTTCTATTCACATAACAGAAAATCTGGCTTCTAAATCACATTATTAGTAATTTCTCAAAATCTCCCGAATGTTTCCCATATACATCGAAATTTGAGTGACCAGCTGCGAGATCGTGGATCATGAGATCGCCAATATGTTAGTTTCAGCAACTTCGAGCCGCGGAAAGATGCATGACACGCGGGAGGGAGCAAGCAGCGAGGCGAGCAGTCGAACGCGTTCAATGCGGGATTCGGTCTTCTTACTCGAATTTAGCTCGAAAACCATAGCTTGGATGTGGCAACAGTATGTGAGGCAGTCGTAGGGTTTCCAAAAATGGAGAGTTTGAGGGCTTGTGAGTCTGAATTCGAACAAAATTGAGTAAATTGGAGCGAGTTGCAATTTTAGCCTATGCTTTTTGCATGAGCTTCGCGGCCACCACTCAAGCTTCGGTTTCTGCCTGGATTCGCTACGATATTTTCTCGCTTCAGGCCCTGTGCATCCGTCAATAAAGGTCTGATTAACATGTACGATAGCTCAAAAATTTTGCGTTTAAGAATCCGACAACTTTTCCGCTTACTCTCACGAGGTTCGAGCAACGGCTTACTCAAAGATAAAAGGGAAACCCTGCCAGGCGCCTTTTCTGCACATTCTATTTCTGACCTTGATTTTCGGGGGAACCGTCGCTCAAACTTCGTCAGAGAGAGCGAGGAATTAGTTAGATTTTCAATTGCGAAAATTTTGAGCTATCATACATATCGATCAGACCATAATTGACGGATTCACAGAGCCCGCAGCAAAAAATATCGAAGCGAGTCGAGGCAGAAACGGTGGCTTGAGTGCGGCCGCTACGACGCCCATGTAAAAATCAGAGGCAGACATTTCAAATTGAGAATTCCATTTATTCTAAATTTTCAACTCGCTCTAATTTACTCAATTCTGCTCGGATTCAGACTTGCAAGCCCTCAAACTCTTCGTTTTTGAGAACTCCAATACGCCTTGTGTACTGTTGCCACATCCGAGCTATGGTTTTTTTAGCTAAATGCGTAAAAAGTACAAACCCCGCATTGAACATGATCGACTGTTCCCTCCCGTCAGCGCTCCCGTGCCACGCCGCTGTCCGCCGCTCGGACTCGGAGGCGCTGAGCATCTGAGCATCGTTGCGATGAAGAATCGTCTGCATCTGCAGTTGAAGACCACACTAATACACGACCGCTCACTGAGCTAAGCCGCTCACAATGACGCAACGCAGTCATAACCCAACTCATGTTGACAACAATCGCATCAAATTGTATAGATGTGTCAAATTGTCTTCGCAGAGATTTCGGATGACAGTGCATGATCTGGAAAAAGCTCGGTACTCGATGTGGCAAAGATACACGCACCTACCCTCGTACCTACCAAATGCCCACTAATACCTAATAACAAATGTATCTAATAACCATATGTTTTCTGTTCAGAGAGGAGCAGAGAAGAGTGAGTACAGCATCTCAACTGCGGCAAAATAAATATGTACATATATTCGGAAAGCATCGGGTTTCGGTCCCGCACTTGGCCGCACTAGATCGTCAGAAAATGAGCAAGTTCAGTGCGAGATTTGCTCAAAGATCCGTAGATCATGTTTTGTCAGCATACATGAGGTTGCACTGTGGTTTGATTTCGCCCGATGGGCTACAGTATATGGGTAACATCAGGGTATATACCCTGGACTGAAAATCTAAGTGGAACTGAAAAGCGTGTTTTGTGGTACCGAGAAATTGATGAAATCATTATTCACATTGTATACAAGCAATGGTGTGTAAGAATCATATGAGAACTGTTATGTCTTTCAGAATGGTATCTGTCAGATTCCACAAAAAGCACATTCAACCCTGTCTGGATCATTGATATTGATGTATATGACGGTCTTAGGATCATTCATAGACCTTTCATGGGTGTGGTACCCATGAAACTCGTGGTGAGTTGTGCACAACTTGAGCTGGAAATTTTGCCACCATCCAAACGTGTGTCCAGGATAGATATATTCTTCCCCTGGATAGAGAGCTAGGTAATAAGGTATTTGACTCTCAAAAGTTCTCAAACCATGTAACCACGAATGCATTCGCTCTGCAAAAATTATGGCAGAATCTCTTTAAAATTTTTCAGTTAGATAATATTCTTTCACTACATGAACAGCTCGTAGTGTTACGTGTTGAGACTATATTCCATTTGCTACTATGATCAGAACAATTCAGTAGTGATGTAATATCATTTCTACTTATTCATGCCAATTCTAGAGATTTTAGCACATGTGATACTGAACTGTTCATACTTCCATTTAAAGTCTTTTCAATATCTCTGAAGTTGATTTGTTAGATTGTCACTAGGAATTTCATTGTGACTTACCTTATAGGAAAAATTTCTCACATTTTGTTGCTTCCTCATTCACATCTAAAGAGTTGAATGAAATGAGACACGCATTGGGTCTAGAAGATGATGTACATGCCTGGTCAACCTAGTGCTTAATAGGAATTTATTTTTTCTGGTGAAACTCGAAAATGATACCTCGCACGAGAACAGTGAACCTCGTGTAATTGGCAAAGATGCTACTAGATTATCTGTTTAATCATTGACAGTTAAGGCACATACCAAAAGTCAAGTGCTCTTCAGATTTTTCTGAGAATAGCAAGTAAAGAAATATTGATGGATTGTGATTCTGCTCAATCTCTATTGTGAGATGAGTTAGGCCCTAATTCTTCTCCTTTAGAACCAATGTACCAGGATTTGATTGGATCAAAGTCTACTTATGCATAAGAATTCATGTGACTGGGTATGAATGTCTAAAATTTGATTTGAAATCGTCTTTTCCGGTGAAACTAGAAAATCATGCCTTGAGCGTGTCCCAAGAAATAATCTTGATGGATAAAAAAATCTGTAGAGTATCCAAGCCGTCTGAATTGCTCATAGTAGCCAAGCTAGAATCAGAATAACAACCGCTACTCACTCATCCATAACTATGAAGAATTCTGTGGTGCTTTTTCTCAAGACCGAATTGTCAAACACATAGTACCATGATTCGGATTGATATCAGTCAGTATTACTTCAGGAGTTCTGTCCCCTCAATTGTCTCAGAGGATAATAACCTTCAAGTTCTCCAGAAGATCATCATGTTCTAAAAATTATGACCACTCCGTTGAGTTGGAACAAATGTTGCGAGAAAATCCTATGTCACAATTTAGTTAGATTGTCACTCTATTGATACTGAATAGGACGAGAAATGGTTCGCAATCAAAAGGCTGATTATCTCCACATTGATATGTTGTTCTTGGTTCAGAACTATTCCTTGCAATCCCACTAGGGAATGATGGTTTGAGCAAGACTTGAGAGATCTATAATATTGAAAGCAACTGTCTATGCTTGAATCTGATCATCACCGAACAAATTATTATAATGGTTGAGGTTGAAATAGTTCTAATCCTCAATTTTCCTTGTGAAGTATTTACACATTTCGTTTCTATTCATGTTTGAAATTCATTCAGTCGAATGGCATGGGCGAAACAAATCTACTTCCCATATTTTCTCCTTAAAATGCCACAATAACTCATTCCCTGCTCTGTCGCTTCATGAAAATGGCTCAAGCTCTTCGAAATTTGGAACTTTTGCAGTGGTGGTTGATGGCTAAAGGAATCTAAGGAATAATAGCTTTAGCGTTCTAGTGAAATGACTCCTTCTACGATATTTTTGAGTATGGCTGAGAATGTGTAAGGATACAAAATACTTCTCTGCACATGCACAAGTTTTGCGATTTCTAACATTTAATTTGATTTAGATTCTTCCATTAGTAGTCAGGTAATTTGATCATACCGTTCAGTTGAATTGGAAGCATCAAAATTGAACAGTGACAGTATTTTTCTATTCGTGTTCTATTGCTACTTGCATGTTGACAAGATCCTGACATAGATAACTCATGTCATTATTTTATTGGGAAGAACATCCTGAGAACATGTGACGTTTTGAATCACTGAATAACAAGATGTGACATAAGCAAGAGCTTTCACTTGAAATACTTCGCAGTTTCAATTTATAGCTATCGACTCAGACGCAAGCTCAATAACTACTTCAGAGTAACAGTTATGATATAATGCACAAAGAAGAACATAATGCTTGCATCATGATAGATCTTGCAAGAAATTTTGTAGAGCTTCTTCAGTAGCATTCCTTTCTATTGAGCGTATAAGCTAGTCGTTATCAACAAACACTCGAAAATCCGTAGAAGCAGGAAAGATAGATTCACCATGAGATTTTGAATTACTCACTGGAACGATATGACGGGAGCTGGCAAGGGAGGGAGACGATCAAAGGGATGCTGCTGCTGGATTGGAGAGAATATTCTCGTATCCACGCTCGTCTGATTACTCGACCACCTCGCGATTGTTGGACAAGACGAAAATATGGCAAAAGGACGATGATGCCTTCTCTCTTATTCCCGTGCTGCGTTTTCCAAGCGCCACTAATTTGATTCAGATGCACTTGATTTTGAATGGGAATTTTGCCACTGCTCCGCAAATTTGATCGGTAGTTACAGTCTATAGGTTGAGCTGAATAAATGGTGAGAGGGTTTTGCAACAACGTGGAATGTTACCATACCAACCGAATTGCATTGTTCCAATCGTTGAATTTCGAATATTAATCGAGTTGAGAGAAATGTGTCGAGCATTGATATTCGCCTCACTCTGCACAGATTGAATTGATGTCTCGAGCCATCTTGAGTCACAGAGCTGGGCTCGACACGCGACAGACATCGTAATCAGACCAGATTGCGATTTTTATTACGACGTAATTGACTTCCGTATAAATCATCATTTCTGGAATGCGGTGGTCATGGTTGAGATTTCAGAAAAGGCTTATCTGATGAACAGAACTCATGTAAAATTGATAGAGAGATGCCGCTAGAGTCCTAAAATGAATGTTTCATAAGATATTCGATCCCATTGATGCCCAAAATGACACATTATAATATCTTCTTGGTGGTCTTTTTTAAGCACGAAGTAGCCTTCAGGAAAGAACAGAGTGCACGTATCCGACGTGAAATTGCCTGAACTCCCGAAATACGTGATAGAAAGTCCCGTTTGAGGCGATCCTGAAAAGCTTCAATCAATTTTTTCGATCCAAATGCGTGTTTCGACGGTATTTTCACCTCTATAATCGTTGGAGTTGGCTCTGGGAGGTGAAAAAACATGTCATTCAATTCTAAACTACAAAGTTTATGGCAGAAGAATTTGAAAAGACGAATCTGGACCCAAGATATCAACCGAAACAAAAAAAGTTGTTGGAACGTCTCCTTATCGTTACTAAAACCTCTCAACCCTTTTGATCTCAAGTCTGAGCATCTTCTCAAAAAAAGCATACGATATGTTATCGACGGAAAATTGTCTGCTCTTTTCCATTCCTCAATCTTAATTGGGCTAGGACCACGTTTGAAGTGCGAAAATGCATATTTTCTTCAGAATCCACTTTTTAAAATAAAAACTTATTCTCCAATTCAATTCTCATCGTGGAAATCGATACACTGTCAGTCGAGAGTGTCGAGACACTGCAATATCAATTCTGAAGACTTTCTAACTCAAGTTCATTGGATTAGAATGCTGCATCGACATCCGGAAAAGTATTGCACCGAACAAGATCTCGATCGCGCTGGTAAGCGCATTGTGGATCTGTTATGAAATCTTCGTGCTTCCCGAGTCTAATGTCCTTCAGATACCTTGAAAAATGATATCATCACGGGTTTTTAACGTGGAATCGTTTGTTCTTCCAGAATATAGTCAGAATTGAACTGCGTCGCAATTTAGAACGTACTCAAGCTGCATAACGCATAAAAGGAAAATTTTGAAAAGATATCAATATTTTGCTTCAAATGGCATACTAATTTAGTTCTGACCAGATATCCTTGAGGAACAGACAAGTTTACGTTGGGAGCTTGCCTTATGATAATTTTTAGGGGTTCTCGTGGACATGGGTTTGAGAAACACAAAGGTTTGATGACGAGTCTATATTGCACATACTAGCGTGATCGAGATTTTGTCCGGTGCGATACTTTTTCGCATGTCAATGCTGCATCCAGATGTATTGTTCTGAGTTTCAAAGTCGACAGATTTGATATTGCAATGTCTCGAGTGACGATGAAGATCGGATTCGAAATGAAGTTTCTCTTCAGAGAAAATAGATTCTGATGAAAATACGCATTTTCTTGCTTCTAACGTCATTCTAGCTCAGTTATGATCACGGCACATGGAAAAACAGATAATTTTACGCTAACTATATGTCGTATGATATTTTTTAGAAGCTATTTTCAGAATTGAGATCGAAAGGGGTGAGAGGTTTTAATAACGATGACACGTCGTGTCAACCACTTTATCTGTTTTGGTCGATATCTTGGGCTCGGATTCCTTTTCGAAATTTTTCGGCCCCAAAATTTTTTACAGTTGAGAACTTTTTGACCTCCTAGAACCGCATCTATCGAATTTCAGAGTTATGATGCCGTCCGAAAGCGATTTTGAATGAAAAAGTTGTATTGGTTGACAAGAATTGAAAAAAGGTTCTCCAGAACCGCCTATGAAGAGGTTTCCCATTACATCTTCCAAACGTTCAGACAATTGTACATCGATTACATTCTCTTCTATTCCTCTCTTGGGGCTGCTTTGTGCTCAAAAATGAGCATCTATTAGATATCACGAATGTTTAATGTCGGGCGTTGATGGGTTGAGATATTCAGGAGTGATGTTTATCAATCCTGTTGAATTTGATATTAGAAATGAGGATCTATCCCAACTACTACGAGATTGCATGTACAATTAATACTAATTTATGCTGCACACATATGAGTTAAGAAACGCGAAAACGCTTGTGAAAGATTGAAAGCCGGTATATGGAAAGTGCAAATGAAAATTCAGCGTTCATTTCACATGGCACCATACGATGCGTGTGAAAAAATGCTATGAGAATCTAGATATCAGCACATCATCGTGAGTTAAGCGTTGCTACTGAATATCACTGCACAAATCAATCTTGAGTCCGAAATGTCGTATCGACCAAATCATGATTTCCTTACGTATTGTTATTCGACGCTGAATCCGAATCCGAGTCCAGAATTTCGCCAGAACGTCGGAACCTCTGCCAAATCGCGGAAAATCGTTCCTCCCGCGGTTTTTTGACGTATACAAAAATCGTGACGTGGTATTGATATTGATATTGATGTCCTTCATTTGTCCGAAGACACAAGAGTAATTACATGTTGCAACTTATGTCTTTTATGAATTCATAGGTATATATATAAATGCACGTTGAGTATGAATTCTACTGACTACTAGTTTAGTCAAGGACAAAGATTATTACAGCTTGTGATTAGTCAAGGTGTAACAGAATCAGGTACTGTGAGGTCATTAGTATATATATAGAGCGAGTGATCTGGGGAGATCATGAGCAAATCAAGCCACAGAGTGAGAATCGCGGCGTCAGCTTGTCCAAGATCATTTCGACATTTAGTATAGCGGTTGCCCGCTGCTCGTTGTGAGAAGGGATATCGGGGTCAGACGAATATTATTCAAGGAGGCGCGGAATCGCGCCCGGGAGCTTACGATCCCAGTCAGTCACGCGAGACAGGTAAACGCAGCCACGGATTGGCCCTGTCAGTAGAAGTCAAATCATTTGATAGGTCTCTTTACATTGAGATACTAACCGTGGAATAAAGTAACAGTTCATCTTATTCTCGTGTCAAGATCATTATAGACATCCAACCCCTTCACAAACACCCAGCACGACAGCTTCGCGCTGACAGACGGAAAACCCAATACCTGAACACCAATAACGTAACAGTACTAATGGAGTACTACCACAAAATTAGTAAAGGAAAGTAGATGGAGCAAAGACTCTCGGTCATATCACAGAAAATCGAAAATTTTTACATCAGTCTTATGATAAAAGGTCACATGTGGAGAATTTACTAATTAGAATAAAGGAACAGAGTCCAGCCTATCACAGATTGAAGTATTGCTCCAAATCCACATCAATCTTCTGCGGAGGTCTTGTTAGCAGAAAACTCTTCAATGTCTCCTTGAATTGTGTCACTTCACCGAGCTGCCGAATGCCCGAAGGGAGAAAATTCCACAGGTGAGCACATTGCGTCTGGAAAGATCTTCTTTCATTCTCACTGAGACGAAAGTACTCATTTTGAAGCTCAGAACACTTGCGTTGATTGCGTTGGCTACGATCCCAACGCCTACGCGTCGCATCTCGCTTATCCGTGAGCACCCCCAGCTCAGGACCAATCCAAGGAGCATCACCTTTACGTGGGCAAATCGTTCTCTCTGGCGCTAGTTCATCTAAAATAGTTTTCAAATTCTCATTCAGACAATGAATTGCATCCTCCAGGCTAATTTCTGCATGTTCAAAGGCTGTCCAGTCACAGCGAAGCAAATAGTCATTCAGTTGTTCCGGTGTTATGCTACGAAAATCCCTATAAGTGAAGGAATTTTTCGGTAGAGCAGGAGTAGAGACGTTGATGGTAACGTCAATGATCGAATGCCTGCCGAAACTGGGCAGTACCCTGTTTTGAAAGTCGGTGATGGTGTCATTTTTGTCTATGTAGATATGATCAATCCACGTGCGAGAAACATTAGGGTTGTGTTGGTGAGTCGCGCCATATTGCACTATCTGTAGAGGCAGTTCTTTCGTCAGTGCAGTTAAGGTCTTTGTTTCGGGATGAGCCGTGTCCAACAGATCAGCGTTCAGATCCTCCATTACAATCTTATGGCTAATTTCACCACACAGCCGATGTAATGAGCCAAAAAGCCCATCAACCTTCTGCATGGCAACCCTAGGTGGTTTGTAGATTACTGCTACACTGTAAAAAAGCCCGGTGTGTTTCTTGCAGTACTGGGCACTGGAAACCATACGACCAGTGCTCAGCATGGTATTAATGCAGTTCTGGAAACGTTATATTCACGCGCGTCCGTGAATTCACGGGCGCCATGCAAAATCGTCGGCGCCGCAACAAAACCCGACGCACTGACCGCGGTTCTACTCGCTCGAGTTTGTCACGAAATAGATTTGAGCAATGAACTTTCAGGGAAAGATGCAGAGAAATCAGCACATACTTAGGCTAAGGCAAAATAATTGGCAAGTTCAAACTTCAGTCAACGACAAAGAGCCATTCGTGTTATTTACGGCAAAGTTTTGAGGTTAACGGCAACGTCACTCGACCTTTGATCTGTTTATGCGCGGGATGAACTGTTCCGCTGCTCGACATGTTTATGAAATAGGACAAGGACGAGGTTGTGGCGGTTATATCACACTTTGATCTTTACTCAAAAATCTAAAACCGCACAAAACTACTACTAGCATCAGCGCACATCTTCTTGTTCTTCTGCTGCTCCGCTTCGACTATTATAGGAAAACTTGGGCGCGCGGTTTGGGACGATTTGCTTGGCCCGGGACGATAGATCTACAGGATTCCGGAATTCTCGGGTGGGCATGTAGAAGTCAGGGCTCCTTGGATTTTGACATACTGAGAACTGGTCGTATGGTTTCCAGTGCTGAGCTTTGTAAATTCACAGGCTCGCGTCATATGACACTGCTCAGTCTCGAACCTTCACACGAGCGCGGATATTTACCGTGCTGGTATTGTTGAAAGAACCATGCTGAGTACGGTGTCTCATTGTACAGGCGCACTGTAAATCATCACCGGCATTTTTACAGTGTACTGATATCGGAGTAGAGCTGCCCTGCTGTACGCTACAAAAAAGATTTCCAGGCAGACCAGGTTTCCCTGGGCCGGAAGTATTTGAAGAGATCAGTCTTTCTACTTTAAAATCATTGCGTACATACAGATCAACTCCACCACCTTCTCTATTGCGATCTTGTCGCAATAATGAAAACCCAGAGATCTGAACGAGACTGTCGTCCACATACTCATCAAGCCACGACTCTGCCACTCCGATAAGATGGTAGGAGGGATCGCTAGCTACAAGCAAGCGCAGATGCTCAATCTTATCCGTCAGGGAATTAAGGTTGATAAATCCCGCTTTTAAGGAACTCCCACTCCCTCTTGGCTCTGCAGCAGACTCGCGTAGTCAGGTAGAACCCGCCAGAACTGCTGCCGAAGCAGCACCCTCCTCTGTAGAGGCGGGTAGTTCAATACGGAGCACGGAATCCTGTTCGGGTGGTCATTCTGCATCAGGGAAGCATATCTAGATACTCTGCGTCAGTGAGATTTTTTTTCTCGTAATTTTGAAACACTGAAGGTTATCGCATAAGCAGGTGTTTTTGGCCCCCAAAACATGTGAAAGCATCTGTTTTTGCGATAACCCTTAGTGTTTCAAAATTACTGGGACTATCCGATATCCGGATATCTGGATGTCCGGATGGCAAAGAATCGTATATGAAGATCAAATGCCTCGAAACAAGCATAATTCAAAATATACTCGGGTATCTGGATATGCAAGAGTTCCAGTCCTAACTTCAATCGATGGGCTCTAATGAGGATTGCAGAGGAAATCATGGAACGTCGAATGAAAGTTGGAAGTCGCGTTGAGGGCCTTTCTTATCAAGTTAGTCAAAGTACTGATCCAAGTAACTCGAATTCAAAACCGCGTTGAACAAGTCTTGAACCGCATTGAATAAAAAAGGTGGCATTCCAAGAACCGCGTATAAGCAAAACCGCGATGATCGAAGCCGCGTTGAAGGAAGAACGCCTCTGTATCGTGTTTTAGCGATATGAGACTCTATCGAGCTGATTCTCTCAATCACAGTCTTTACCCTATAGTTTACTTTCCACGGTTGTTATTCTGATATGCTAAAAGTTGGATGAGTGGATTATTCTACACTTGATTCAGTTCTTTTTCTTTTTTGGAGCTCTTACATGAAATTCCTTCCGTATCTTGCTAATTACAAACCTCTTCGAGTGTGAAGCGGAAGAAAAATGTAAAGTGCAGATTCTGAGACTGGAATCGTACTGCAGCGCTGCAAGCATAATGTTGCAACTCGTGTCGCTGCGCGCCGACAATTTCGCTGCAGGAATAGCGTTTTGACACACGTATTTGTATGGTCTCTTTCTCTCGCTCCACAGTTGAAGGGGTTTGATTTTGTCGGAATTGGACAGTGACCATTTTGAGAGGAATTCCGTTTTGTTCAAGGTGTACTTGGTCGCCTAGCCATAAATTGACAGCTGGCGAGGTGGCAGAGAGTTAAATAATGTTGCATCGGCCACCCCATATAAGCCTATGTCGAACACGCGACGAGATTTTCCCGCATTTCCCGCTCAGGGGTTGGGTTTTCCGGAAATTTTGTGCTCTACAACTTTGATGCCGTAGAACTTCCCGTTAAAATGCATATTTCCCGAGTTTTATGCAAAAACCCTCAATTTTGTATTTAAAATTGTTGTTGATAACAAATAACGCCGGGGTTGTCGGGCTGGCGACCTCGTGCATTCGATTCAGCGCCTCAAAATATACGAGTCGCCTATATCCTCAGACCCTCCGAGCGCCGAAGCTGATGTGAGGACCTGGTTTCCTCATCCGGGAAGAATCAACTACCGTCAAGTGTACATAACGCATTCAGCTTACTGGTTGTATAGCCACACGCCCCCAGCAACTCATACCAAAATTTGGATTTGCCGCCACATCACATATAGGAATGCATTCGATTCAAGGACTGAAATATCTTCGACAATGAGTGTCAAGCTCCACTCCTGATCTCTGCATCCAAATTGCAATAAAGATTGCTTTTCGGGCATTATAACACTTTAGAATCCCTGCTCATAAGAGTCTGAAACGCCGACTCGAGAAACTTCCGTCGGTGTTCATAAGACGTCACTGAGCACTTCTTGTTTGTCAAGAATGTTCCGATGAGTCAACGATTAGCCGATTATATCACGTAGATGTAAGGGCTTATTCTATAGGTGTCGAGCTGGAATTGGGAACGACTTTAGACACTTACCTCGTTGGTGCGTATGCATATAGACATGATACCAATTTGCATGCCGCAAAGGAAATATTATAAGCTCTGGTCGTGAGCTATGTCGTCCGACCTACGAGATCTGAAGGAGCTTGTATCTCGTGGGTCGGGATGTGAGGGAAGGAGGGAGGACTTGCAGAAGAGTTGAAGCTTTTACCTTGTCGGTGTAAAAGTTGGCACATTGAGCTGAGATTGCGGACTACATGGAGATCAAGGGCAGAATCGATCTTTCTACATCTCTTTGTTAATGAAATTTTGAGACATTCAGTGAGAAGCCTGGTGCCGATTTTGCAACTTATTTTATCAATCACTTCGCGAAAATAAATTAAGACCACCAGCAGAAATCATTGTAGGTTACAACAATGCTATGATCTCTACTGCTAGCATAGGCATGAACGGAATGGATCCCGAACTAGCAGATGTATCGATTCCCTAAACAGTACATGTTCTGCAAAACTTGTGTCTATAATCCGAGTTAATTTGGCTTTCCTACTAATTGCAATGAGGTATTTTTTTTTCGACAAAGCAGCGTGAGTCCATTCGTTCTACACTTACACGCAAAATAAATCAAGAATATTTTGCAAAACTATCCTAGTCCTCATTGATCAATCAAAAACCATATCAAGTGTCATTTACATATGTTACAAAAAATCACATCGATTTCAAGCCTGGTGCCAATTTTGCAACATATTTCATCACTCACTCCGCGAAAATAAATTAACACCACCAGCAGAAATCATTGTGGGTTACAACAATGCTATGATCTCTGCTGCTGGCATAGGCATGAACGGAATGGGTCCCGAACTATATATCAGCAGATGTATCAATTCCCTAAATGGCACATTTTCTGCAAAACATGCGTCCATAATCCGAGTTAATTTGGCTTTCCTACTAGCTGGAATGAGGTATTTTTCTCTCGACAAAGCAGCGAGAGTCCATTCGTTTTACACTTCCGTTCTGATACATTCAAGTGAGATTGATGATCATGAAAACTTTCAAGATACAGTAATCAGTGTCATTATTCCATCCAGTAGTACGTCATTTACAGATGTTACAAAAAATCACATTGATCTCCTAAAAGCTGAAGGTTGCTCTATTAAAGAGGATGTCCTGACGCTTTTATCTACAATTTTCTCTGAAACTCCTACACCAAAATTCGAACCTAGCTATTTTTCGGCACGAAAACTGCTGATAATCTGTCAATCGCTTACATGCAC
Source organism: Eretmocerus hayati (assembly GCA_029851415.1). Lineage (NCBI taxonomy): Eukaryota > Metazoa > Arthropoda > Insecta > Hymenoptera > Aphelinidae > Eretmocerus > Eretmocerus hayati. Next base: position 109,405,406 of record CM056743.1, read on the forward strand.
TTGCAGAAAAAGTAACGAATATGTCACAAAAGTCAGAATTACTGGATCCGAGCACATATCATTGTGGCGAATGGCTCAATAGTCTTTTTAAACCATTGTTAGGTCGATCCCCTCTATGGAGTCGACTCATGGGCATTCCAAAGAACCTGACAGTTCTTGAACTTGTCAGTAGGCACAGCGTAGGATTCATAAGATCATCCCTAGATCTTGATGGATTGAGTTCTTCGAGAGAAGTGTAACAGCGATACAAGAAAACGTACAGTGTGGGCAACTATTTATTTCTGAGTGGAAACACATGTCAGGAAGAAAATCAATACCCAAGTCACGTCAAATACGAAAAGAGATGGAAGAAGGAAAATGTCCCTGATGAGCCTGAAGAAGTCGAAGCTCCAGTATCAGCTTCTTAGCTAATCTACAAAATCCAGACCCAGTAGTTATCGATAGAGCTTGCTTGAACCCTGCTGAAACAGACCAAGAAAGTTATCAAGGCACTCCTGCTCCTCCTCCTCAACAGAAAAAACCATCAGAGCATTTTACGACTCCAAATCCCACTATGCGCTTAGCTCATCAAGAGGCAAGATCGAGGAGGCAAAAGAGTGTGAAAGATCTTTTCATCAAGAATGGGGAAGGGTATGTTCGCAATGGCAATTACGGCAAAACTACTCTTGATGATACGTCAGCTTTTTTGACACTTTGTTGAAAATAATCGTATTTCCTTACCGAATCCTTGTTCACTTGAGACAGGAATGTGATGAAGAAAATTGTTTATGTGCTGGAGAATCTTGTTTCCCGAAAGTAGTCAGAAATTTTGCTAAAAACAGTAGGTCGCCTGAATTATATCACTCACGGGCTAAATTCTTTCGCAAAAACAATGCTTTGGATAAGAGGAACGATCTCGGTTATAATCAATCGTCTGCACAGTTTTTCTCACAAATTATGCAAAATCATTATTAATACATGGAACTAATACAATGTGCTAGTTGTGGCTTGGTAGTGATTTGTCACACTGGCTTCGCAACCTTTGTGAATTGCGAGATCGATCGAGGAACCATCGAAAATTTTATCACCAATAATTACATCATAACTAATGAGCAGTGTTGGCTCAGTCGGTAGCGTGCTAGCTTCGGAATCAACACTGTTCGAGGGGTCGTGGGTTCGATTCCCGGCGAAATCACTCGGAAATTTTTTCTGAGGTTTTTTCGACGGGAAAAGGACCCATCACACCCCGCCTGCTTTGGAATGGCGTTTTCCCCGGGATTATCCTTCAGAGAAATCCTGGGTTTTCCCATTTCACGAGGTTCGACTAGCGGGCCTCGGGCGAATGCGAAGCAGGGGGAGGGTGGGTAACTTAGGAAGTTAATAAGCTGACCCGACGTGCCTTCCTAAGTGCACGGGGAGGTGCGGGGAATGTCGGCCTTACCGGCATTGGAGTTTGAGTCTCACCAAATCATGGCTTTGCAAACCATGAAGAGGCTCTCTCCGGGAACGCTAAGGGTACAGCGGATCCGATGGCTCACTTTGTGAGACAGGGAATGTCGGCCTTACCGGCATTGGAGCGAGGCATCCCATGGCTGCAAACCATGGCGTAGGTCACTCCGGGGAAGCTGGAATCCACAAGTAGAGGAAAAATTCGGGCATAGCCCTTCACACCAAGGTGGTAAAGGGGCCCTCCGTGCTAGGCCCAGGAGGCTGCAAGGGGATCTCGAAAAAAAAAAAATTACATCATAACTAATGATTGCCTGTCGTGTAAAACACCCGTTGGTAATGTATACCATGTGCCTGGGTTATATGGGAGCGTCCGCGGAACGTCAACCAGTCACTCGCGACGTGGGGATTTTGACCAGAAAAGCGGTGTTTCTATCTCATTATTGTGACGGTTAATTGGGGTGAAAAATTATTGGAAAGAATGATTTGGGAAGATTTTAAGCCGTACTTTCTGATTCTGTGGCTGTGGTCAAATTGGCAAAAATGAATTTTCATCCGGATGAAAACTAGAGTCAAAAGTTGAACACAATTTATCAGAGAAAGCATATCTTTGATTTCTTTAGAATGATTTTCAATAATTAAAACATGCATTTAAGAGCTTGCAAGAAAAATTTCAGAGTAGTTACGTGTATTTTGAGAGATATGAATTTTATAAGAGTAGAAAATTATGCACGGTGCGCCAGTGGCCAGGCTGTGGAGCTGGCTCAATTCGCAAAAGATGGGTCTCCTCTCAAGCTTCTGAAGCACGGATATCACAGTTGCTCTTGTGAACGGGTTACCCTGTGACTCGTTCTGCAAAGGCTCGTTTGTGAAGTGACCTATATTCAACTTCAGGTACCTGCAGTAAACTTTTCTGCAAAAGATAGTCATACAACACAAGTCAAGAACTGCACCTGTCTGTGAAGGTTATATCAATGAGTTCGAATTTGGAAAAGGATTAACCTAGCCCATCGCTCACTGACAAGGAACGGGAATTGGGATGTTCACTCAAATATGTTGTTTAGCTATCACAATAGGATAATAATCTTTGGATATTTTCGGCTCCTAGAGTTTGCCCAATACTTCTCCGAATATTTGACCTGTACCCTCTACAGGCACTTGCTGTTCCTGATTTGTACTGGATAACTATCTTTTGCCGAAAATTTCACTGCAGATACTTGAAGTTAGGTATAGATCAATTTACAGACGAGCCTTCACAGAATGATTCATATGGTTCATTTGCAAGAGAAATAGTGAGATTGGCGGTTCAGAGGCTCGAGAGGACCGTGTTCCGATGCGAGCTGAGCCAGCTCCATAGCTCGGCCGCCGTTGCTCCGTGCATACTCTTCCGTTCTTATGAAATCCATATCTCTCTCAGGAAACACGTACCCACTCTGAAATTTTTTTCACAAGCTTTTAAATATATGTTATAATCATTCAAAATCATTCAAAAAAATCAAAGATATGCTTTTCTGGATAAATTATGTTCAGCTTTTGACTTTCGCCCAGATAAAAATTTATTTTTGCGAATTTGACCACAGAATCAGAAAGTACGGTTCAAAATTTTTCCAAATCATTCTTTCCGATGATTTTCCACTCCAATTGACCGTCACAATAATGAGATGGAAACACCGCTTTTCTGGTCAATATTGCCGTGCGGTAAGTGAGTGGCTGACGTTCCGCGGACACTCCCATATATGGTTTTGGATTTCGGAACTATGAGACGGAAGATAGCTCTCAACGCTATCCCCGAGAAATCAAATCTACTCAATGATTCTCGCCTGCTCACAGGGGTTATTGTCAACGAATTGTCAAACAAAGTGAAGACTTACGTTCCGTATACGCACCAGGCATTCAATAACACGTGGTTTCAGTCCGAAAAGAAAAGAGACAAGAAAAAAGCTTTGAGTCGAATTCCCATCATTGATGTGTCATTATGTTTGTACATTAAGCTTAGTGAAAGCCCAACAAGTCAGAAATGAAAATTGAAGCTTGTGTGACAACAATCCATTTGAATCTCACATAATTATTGCGGGAAACAAATAAACCGGAAATCCCAAGTACCGGAGACAGATATTCGTTTGATACAAAAGGAATATATTCATGCAAAATGAGTCGTCACCTTGTCAGCCACACGCGTTCATACATAGGACTAGCTATTCTCTACTTCGGATAGATACAAGATATTCTGTAGAAATTTTGAGTTTGTACATTTACACTTATATTTTATATAACTCATGATTGTATAAGATGCAATGTTGAGTGACTTTTGTTGGGAATAGATAATCAGTCACACTTTCGACACATCTAATAAAATATTTTATCTTGATTCATCATCTCTTCCTCTCATATTCTTATTTTCTTCGTCCTCGATCAGATCTGATTGGAACCACTCTTGGAATTCGTCAGATATCATCTCGTCAACAAATATCACAGTGACTTCGTTCTTTTTTTGCATTTTTCATGTGATAACACAGTGATTCTACTTTTGTTGACCATACGTCAATTCTCATACCCTGCGGTATATTAGTCAACATTTCTGATACATGCACGCGCAATTTGGATGACTTCTTCCTGGAAAAATGTAAGATATCTCGAAATTCCCATTATTGGGGAATTTTCGTGTGCAATGGTCACTTGCAAGATCTGATCTGAGGAACTATTATTCTGCCACCTGTTTCATCGCTATTGTTATTCTAATTACTTCGAATCCCTTCTCCGCCTCAATAATCATCTTGATTTGATGCGATTTCGTAATCAAAGGATAAAAATGTTCGGTGACTCTCAAAACCGTGGAAATTCTCTTTCAGAAGTTCTCGTTTAAAAGTTGAAAAAAATAAAAATTTCGCAGGATTCCATAGAAAATTGCTCGGCTTGAAGCATTCAGCCTTTTTCGTTGAAAATCTTCATGGAGGGATACTTCCAATGAATTACTGCTGTTCCACGATATAATACATCCATGAAATGTCCCAAGAGATGCCAATGAATATGTCATCATTCTAAATGAAGGTGAGTTATTAACGAGAGAGATTTTAGTGGACAACGAACGTGAAAAGTCGCACCAATTAATCAGCAATAACTGAAAGATGGTCTACTTGCAATATAAATCCTCATCAAACACGATGTGTCCAAGTTTCGATAAAAGGAATGGTACCGAATATCAATTCGTGAACGCTGAATGCATTATTGACCTCCTTTGAAATAGCAATACCTCGGACTTTATGAGTCGTAGGTCAATTCTGAAAAAAGTGTCTTGAAGTGCAGAAAAAATCCCAAATTTTCGATAAATTAGATTACACCGGCACACAAAATGGGGGAAGTATTTGTACTTCTCACCCCACCTATTTTTTCATATATTTAGGATCGCTGAGACCGAATCCAAGGTCCATTCAGCCGGTCCACCTCGTGGTTCTGAGAAAATCGTGGAAAATGAGTAAAAATCGTGGGAGTAGTACGGAATCGCGATAGACTCTGGACAAAATATCTCAATCTATTTATTTATAGCTGAAGACCTGTACTCACAGCTTTTGAGGATCGCTGATCACGGATATGCAGTCAGAATCCCGATTTTCCTGAATCGAAGATGGCAACCCAAGATGGCGAAACGGATTTTCCTAAAAACTATTCGTTTGAGCTCAAAATACTCTTCTCGGGGGTTTTTGGGGTCGCTGATCGCGGAAGGAGGATCAGAAGTGCAAAATTCCTCAATCTGAAATGGCGGACACAAGATGGCGGAATGAGATTCTGTAAAAACTGCTCTTTCGAGTTCACAAGCCGCTTCTCGGGGGTTTTCGGGGTCACTGGTCACGAAAATGAAATCAGAAATCCAAATTGCCCAAACATTGAGAGCGGACCCGAGATACTGGGAGGTAAACTGGTAAATTCAGGTCTCGGGACTCTTCTAAAAGTGTTTTCTGGATCGCCGATTTGGTTTTGAAGGTAAAATTGCTGCCTCTGAAGCAACTTCCACTATAGCTGGGAAATCGGAAGACGATATAGGGAAGTAGTTCTCAAAATCAAATCCTAGTAAGCCAACACAATCCCAAGCACCTAAGCCCACAAACCCACTCGGCCTCGAGTTGAATACTTTGGCGATGATAAGTGGATGGGTAACTCCCATAGTCAAATCCTAGGAAACTACAGGCTCACAAATTCACAAACTTCTCCGTCTAAAATTGAATGCTCTGGTGACTAGGAGCGATGGGGCGATTTTCAAACCCAAAACCCAATAGAGCGAGCCCCTAAGCTTCCAAATCCACGGACCCGCTCGCCTGCGAGTGGAGTACTTTGGAGATCAGAAGTGACGGGGCGATTCCCATACCTAAATCGTAATAAGCCAAGACTTGAGAGACTCCCTCCCCCGTCAAATACTGCATTTTAGGATCAGCTATCAATGCACAGCCAAACTCGTTCCTTGGTACCCCCGATCAGTTGGATTTGGGGTATTCGTATTTCTGATTCCATTTCCGTGATCGTTGACTCCGAAAACCTCGAGAAATGTCTTCTGAACTCAAAAGAGTAGTTTTTAAGAAACCGCGTTCCGCCATCTTGAATCCGTCATCTTGGATTCAGGAACATCGGAATTCTAGCTGCATGCCCTTGATCAGCGATCCCAAGACCTCCGAGTACAGGTTTTCAGCCCAAAATATGCAGATTGAGATATTTTGTTCAGAGTCCATCGCGATTTCGTACTATTTCCACGATTTTCACTCTTCACTCATTTCCCACGATTTTCTCAGAATCAAGAGGCGGACCGGCTGAACAGACCTTGAATTCGGTTTCAGCGAGCCGAAATACATTGCAAAAAGTAGGTGGGGTCAAAAGTACAAATACTTTCTGTCATTTTGTGTGCAGGTGTTATTTTTATCGAGCATTTCGGACGTCCTAGACGCTGGTCAAAAATAAGAAATTCGCGAGAATTCACACTTTCATTGAAACACCCTCAGTTTTGTTGCAAATGAAGATACAGCTCTTTTACAAACGACATATGTGTACCTAACTTGGGATCATTCATCACAACGCACGTGTGAGAACGTATGAGCTAGCAAAAGACTCAGAATGATAATTTTTCACCGATTTGGGTGCCGTTTTTGATAAAGAACCTCTGTTCTAAGTAATTCGATATCTCATAGGTTAACGTGAAACGTGAAGAATAATCAAAAGATAGCGACACATAGTTTTTCCTGCTCTCCAAGATGCCATTTGCAGAATTGCTGTATCTTCATTTGCAACAAAACTACAGGTGTATCAATAAAAACGTAAATTTTCGAAAATTTCTAACTTTCTAACCAGCATCTAGTACCTTCAGGATAGTCCGCAGAAATCATTGAGAATTGACATCTTCCTGCTCTTCAAGATGCTTCCTTCACAAATGTCCTCCAACCCATAGAGTTCGAGATATCTACATACCGAAGGAGGATAAAATTGCGTTCATGGTTCACGAATTGATGAGCGGTATAGTGTGAGTCATTTCGGAGCTTTTCACAGGAACCCATCACCAGCGGACTAGGGGAGTGTGGACGAAATCCCAAGAACATTCTCCTGTTTGTGCTATGTTGGAATGGTAGAAAAAACTGTTCTACGTTATTCCTAACGCCCTCCCTAGGCTCTAGAGCCCATGAAAGGTTTTTCTTCATACCCATTTCCAGTTCATTGTAGAAAATTTATGATTCCGACTGGACTCAACCTTTTTTACGTGCTTGGGCGTAGTTTCTCTGCTAAGTTTGTTTCAACACTGGTACTCCCAATGAGAAAATAACCGGAGACCGATCATTCAGCCCAGCAACTTGTACGAGCTGTTTGTTGAGAGCACATTTTAGTGATTTTTGGGTCTGCTTGAAAGTGATCTAGCTCATCGTACTAGACACGTGATAATCGACCTTTACTAGTATACTAAAAATGAAGATCTTGAAAATATATCCTTATAATATATCCTACTTCATTATTGGTGAGAGTCGATTATCGTATTTCGCATGGGATTACAGTAGTTACAATTCGAGTAGTTGCTCAGAAATGCCAAACTCTGAGGTGAATTGAAAAAATTGCCTTTCTTCGACCCCAAATCTGTGCAAATATGTTTTTCGATACGAAATACTATCAATTGCAACACTAATAGGGGTGAGATATTCAATTCTCGATATTCAGCCAATTCAGAACATCATTTTTGACTCTTTGCTGAAAACGACAAAAGATATAATAGGCATAGCTCGCATATGCTTTCATTCGAAGTAGTGTGCACCGATCTGTGTGGAATCACTCCACCAAGACCATACCGTTAACTGGGGTAACTTTGGGACAATTTCGACTTTTTTTGTCATTGTTTTCCGTAAAGCTCGGGACGGCTACGACGAAACCCACCTCAGACAGTGACCAATCGAAAGCTTGAGATCTTAGCTTTCGATTGGCGTAAACAAGAGCTCGATCCAAGGATTCTATTCGAAGATCCGGTCATAGAAGCAGAACATTTTTTACGAAACCTGGGGTTGGGTAACTTTGGGACACTCCAAGTTCAACTTTTGTTACTTTTGTTATGAAATGGAGAATCGACCCTCTCTGTTCATGAATTGAGAGTCGAAGACGTTAGTTTTTAATCGCTATTTGGAACGTCCCGATCTGATGTTTCCACGCCGAGTTATGCTTATTTGGAATTAATTATTGGACCAATTTTCAATTCCCATACGAATTCCTGCCGGAACTCGGAAAATCGGTTCAAATAGCTGATTAATTTCGAACGAGCATTGCTCGTTGTAGGAACATCCGATCGGGATAGAAACTTCTATTTTTGTCGATCGTTTGTAATGAGTCAATGGTTGAAGTTCAAGATTTAGCACAACGTTTCGGCGATTGTTTGTCGCCCTTATCAAGTGCCTGTAATTCATTTTATGCATGAAATATTACATCTGTTTTTACATCTCTTCTATAATTCTCCATCATCATACCTTAATGATTATTGATCACAGAGTGAAACGTCAGTCTTATGTTTGTACATCACAGCAGAGAGTTGTAAAACTACGGAAATGGTTGAAATTATTGTAAAAAATATATATGTCTCTACGTGGGTGTTCAGAGATTTGATGTATAACTTTTGGTACTCTACCTTGGGTTTCACAAATTACTGTATCCTCTATGAATATGGTATGTCTAATATTCTCTCTTTTTTCCTTTTTTCTTCTTATTGATTGCATTTTTCTGTAAATTAATATGGATCATTTCAGAGATTTTTCATTTCTTCCAGTCTCTTTCGATATCCAAAATTTTTTTCGTTCTTTGAAATTGAAACTATGTTTAAATTGTACTGTATGATCATGAATGACGAAATTTTGTTGGCTTGGTTTTTTAGCTTTGGATTTATGTTCTACAATTCTGTCATGCATTTTTCTTTTTGTCTTACCAACGTATGTAGCCTCACAATTCTCACACTCAATTCTATACACTACATTCGTTTGATCCATAGATTCAGTGACATCTTTGCCTCTCTTGATGATATCTAAACGATTACAGATTTTCGGGTAGGTTCTAATACTGTGTTTCCTAAACTCGTTGGATATGGATTCATAGAACCCTTTTATATATGGAACTAACATATCAAGTTTTCTTTGCATCCTCTTCTGGAACCTCATCACGATTCTGATTAGGAATATGTTTGCTGTTAATTCTTCTTTCAATGTGAAAATTAGTAAAGTTCTCTGGGTATTGATTATCGGCAAGGATTTCACGAACAAGGTTCAAGTTTTTGTGATGAAGCGTTTTTTCGGAGAGGAGAATGGCTTTGTCTACCATAGAGTAGACCATGGCTTTTTTCTGCATCATAGGATGATTGGACTTGTAATTATTACTCTTCCAGAAAATGTTCCCTTGTGAAACCAATCATAAAGTGGAAAGTCATTCTCCCTCCGAATGACAGTTACTTCTGAAAAACTTAGTCTATTATTTCATTCGACTTCATGAGTAAACTTTAATCTAGGGTGGTACGAATTAAATTGCTGAACAGTTTCATCAATTCAGTCTGCTGGCATGATCATGAAAATATCATCAACGTAGCGACCCATGTACAGAGGTTTGTAGGAACGTTGTTGGAGACAACTTTCCTCCAAATCTACCATTACTATGTCAGCAAAGGTGGGGGAACAAGGGCTACCCATAGGTGTGCCATGTTTCTGATGATATGTTTGTCCTCCAAAGGTGAAATAAGTGTTCTCCATTTAAATTTAATTGCATCGAGTAATTCCTGTAATGTGATATTATGTTTCTCTCTAATGTACTTGAATCTCTTCTCTGCAGCCAACAGTACAAGGTCTAAAGGTATATTGGGGTACATCGGTACTACATCAAACTCGACTAATACATGGTCTGAGGAGATGTTAATTTCTTTGATTTGTTGTATAAAGTGATTGCTATTCTTTATGTACGAACTAGATTTCGGAATGGCTTATTTCAGGATACGGTCTACTACTTTCGACATAAAATATGTAGGGGTACCTACTGCAGAAACTATCGGTCTCAAAGGTATTCCCGCTTTGTGCACTTCTGGCAAACCATAAATTTTTGCCAAATTCGTTCTGTTTCGGCGAGAGCCCATTTATGGAATATTCTCCCTAAAAAATCTAGTTTATTCCACTTATAAAGAATATCCCTGACATTTGACTGGAGGTCACTCAATGGCTTCTTCTTTACTACAGATTACGTGTTTCCATCAGATAGAAGGTCTTTCATCTTTTCTTTGTATGTGTCACTCTCCATTGCAACTGTGATGTTACCCTTATCAGCCATTGTAAACATGATTTTATGTAACTCCGTGCGTAAAACTGTGTGTAAAGTTAACTTTTTATGCATGATACCCGTGCCAAAAGTGATGCGTGAAAGCATTCTCGCACAGTTCCAAATCCCATCCGTGCGAGAATATGACATTACTGCACGATTAAGCGTGCGAGAAAGTAACATTCGCACTATGTTTCTAGGAGAATCAGATCAGTACAATAATGAATTGATCACGATACTGAAACGAATTTGAAAACTTGTAAAGATCTATCAGATAGTCAATTTTTATCGATATATCTTGCAGAATTACTTTTTGCAGCAGCGAATCAACGTAAATAGCGTGATAATGATTCTGTCAAAGATGATCGATTCGGAAATGACATTGCTGCAAAAGTTGTGTAAAATTTTTAATTTCATCTTTCAGATGGAAGCCTAATAATTTTTTTAGATACAATTCTGTCAATTCAATAGATGATTGACAACTAGATGATCCAAGTAGAATGAGCAGGACTCAATAAATTATCATTAGAATTGACCATTTGTGCTAGAGAATATATTCGAGAATCATTCGTAAGATGAACATGTTTTGTTGATATTCTCTAGATATGTTTCTGTCATTCAACAGATGATAGGCTACTAGATGATCGAATCAGAATGAGCAGGAGCTCGATAAATTCATGAAAATTGACAATTGGTTATGGAGAATGAATCCCATGATCACACGTAAAATAGAAAATTTTTTGTTTATATTCTCTAGAAGAATTGAATTCGAAAAATTTAAATTGGTTCATAACAATATGAGGCGATTGATTCTTCAACTAGGTCAAAATGATTTCATGCATTTTGTATTGTAGTTGATATTCATGAAGAATGTGCTGTTCATTTAATTTGAGCCGATATACTCACAAAAGTATATTTTATGAGTATTTGTGATTTCAATTCAATAAGATCGACTTATTCAAAAGTTCTATTACTAAGTTTTCTTGAGAACCTGAATTTCATCAGACAGAATTTGGAATTTCTGGAAATTGAGAATTTTTTCAATTTGTGCAGCATCGTAATGTACTGGATGGCAAGTTCGTTTTTTGATACATCTTTCAGGCGTTTTTTTCAGTCAGGGGGCTCCACCCCCCGAACCCCCCGGCGGGGGCTTCACCCCCTGCACCTCCACCAGGGGCTGCCGCCCCTGGACCCCGCTCTCCTCCCTTTCCGACGCCACCCCCTTGACCCCCTGATTCGCCTTGATGTACCAGATCAATAATGGTTAATATAGTGCGTCTTGTGTACTAGCCGAAATTTTGCAGTCCATTCATAATGATCAGGAACTATTTGTCAATCAATGTGATTGAAATTTCAAAAGATTTATCAACGGAATAGAATCGTCTATGGATTGAATAGAAGACAGAATTTCAAAAAACAATTCTAATGATCTTATCGGCTAATGCCTTCAAATACCGTGGAGGCACAGTTTTCCGCACGGGTGGCATAAAATGATATAAGCAATACGGGTGGGAAGTTCCCGCACTCGTCGCCGGAATCGTGCGAGAAAGTAACAATCTCGCACTTTTTCCACATTCTCGCACGGATATTATGTTATTTTCGCTTCGCGAGAACAACATAATAACCGTGCAAAAAAATGGAATCGTGCGAGAATGTTACTTTCTCGCACTCTTCCCGGCCACTCGTGCGGGAATCCTCTTTCCCACCCTGATTGCTTAATGTACTATTGTTGTCCCGAGCAAACTCTCTAGCTGCCTTGATTTTACGAGTGAATATTCTGCTTCCTTGTGTGATATGTGGAATAGGTCCCTTTGTTTGTGTATAGATGTTACCCACTCTGTGACTGCGTAATGTCCAAGCTAGTTGCTCATCTAATTCGTGTGTATCTAGAAGTTTTTCAATATTTTTTACTGTCTCAATAGTTGATGTTTTATCTAAGGAACTTGGTTGACTGAATTTGGGCCCTAAACCTAGTGTTTCAATGATCTCTGTTAGAATTTCCATGTCTGTCGTGTTGACAAACCATTTTTCTGTATTAGATCTGATTTGATGATTATCACTGTTATTGGTTAACTCACTTTCTTGTTGTGCATGCAGAGATTGAAATTTACGATTGTGAGAGGCATCTAGCTTGAATTTGTTAACTTGACTGTGAGCATTTTGTCTTCCTAGAAAACTATCAGCTAATAAGCTGGATAGACTCTGTCCAATCTGATTCTCTATATCTCGTTTCTGTTTCCATAAATACTCTACATGTATGTGTAAATCCTCAATTTCGATATTCAAAATTTGTAAATTAAATACATGGAGACTCTTCATGAATCTCTTATTCCCTGTTCGACTATGGAAACTCAGATGTTTGATGTTCAAACGTATGTTTCTGATGTGTTTAGGTTGTATGTCGTGAGATCTACATCTTATGAGAAACTTAATCTTTGTTTCTGCTTGATTTATCCTTTTGCTTATGCTAATATAATCTTTCAAATTTCTGACGGCAATCTCTCCGTATTCTGCGTGTATTTCTTGAAACTTATTATGGGAGGTGGAGATGGACAGGTGCGGTGAATTCGATGTCGTTTGTTTACGTGGAAGCGTACTTGTAGGGGCGCGCTGCGATCCAGTCCCCGTTGTAGTAAGATAGGAATCTGTTTGATCACTCATGTCCATCCTGATAGAAACTTCTATTTTTGTCGATCGTTTGTAATGAGTCAATGGTAGATGTCCAAGATTTAGCACGACGTTTCGGCGATTGTTTGTCGCCTTTATCAAGGGCCTGTAATTTATTTTTTGCATGAAATATTACATCTGTGTTACATCTCTCCTATGATTCTTCATCATCATACCTTAATATTTATTGATCACAAAGTGATACGTCAGTCTTATATGTACATCACAGCAGAGAGTTGTAAAACTACGGAAATGGTTGAAATTATTGTAAAAAATATATATGTCTCTACGTGGGTGTTCAGAGATTTGGTGTATAACTTTTGGTACTCTACCTTGGGTTTCACGAATTACTGTATCCTCTATATATATGGTATGACTGATATTCTTTCTTTTTCCTTTTTTCTTCTTATCTCATTCACTATTTTCTTTCACTTGACTATTGTAATTCTAAACATTGAGTTCATCTCGAGAACTAGATGTTGTTGCTCCGAGTGGTACTATTTCGATTTTAACGTCTGTCTTCTGCTCATACCAAGTGTCGACCTCTATTACCTACCACTTCAACTTTTAATTCAGTTGATATTCAAATATTAAAAACTACCTTGTTTGTATTTGCAAATTAGTCGTGACTATATACGTTTCTAATTTTCTCTGAAATTGGTTTGTAAATAGATTTGAATTCTTGTGTATCCGTATTTACATTGATTGCATTTTTCTGTGAATAAATATGAATCATTACAGAGATTTTTTGATTTTCCCAGTCTCTTTCAATATCTGAACTTTTTGGTTCTTTGAAATTAAAACAATGTTGAAATTGTACTGTATCATCATAAATGACGAAATTTTGTTGGCTTGGTTTTTTAACTTCGGATTTATGTTCTACAAGTCTGTCATGCATTTTTCTCTTTGTCTCACCAACGCATGTAGCTTCACAATTCTCACACTCGATTCTATACACTACATTCGTTTGATCCATAGATTTAGTGACATCTTTGCCTCTCTTGATAATATCTGAACGATTACAGATTTCGGGGTAGGTTCTAATACTGTGTTTCCTAAACTCGTTGGATATGGATTCATAAAATCCTTTTATATAAGGAATACTAATATGTAAGTTTTCTTTGCATTCTCTTTTGGAACCTCATCACGATCCTGATTAGGAATATGTTTGCTGTTAATTCTTCTTTCAATGTGAAAATTAGTAAAGTTCTCCGGGCATTGATTATCGGCAAGGATTTCACGAACAAGGTTCAAGTTTTTGTGATGAAACGTTTTTTCGGAGAGGAGAATGGCTTTGTCTACCATAGAGTAGACCATGTCTTTTTTCTGCATCATAGGATGATTGGACTTGTAATTATTACTCTTCCAGAAAATGTTCCCTTGTGAAACCAATCATAAAGTGGAAAGTCATTCTCCCTCCGAATGACAGTTACTTCTGAAAAACTTAGTCTATTATTTCATTCGACTTCATGAGTAAACTTCAATCTAGGGTGGTACGAATTAAATTGCTGAACAGTTTCATTAATTTTGTCTGCTGGCATGATCATAAAAACATCATCAACCCATGATAGCGACCCATGTACAGAGGTTTGTAGGAAAGTTGTTGGAGCCAACTTCCCTCTAAAACTACCATTACTATGTCAGCAAAGGTGGGGGAACAAGGGCTACCCATAGGTGTGCTATGTTTCTGATGATATGTTTGTCCTCCAAAGCTGAAATAAGTGTTCTCCATTAAAAATTTAATTGCATTGAGTAATTCCTGTGATGTGATATTATGTTTCTCTCTAATGTACTTCAATCTCTTCTCTGCAGCCAACAGTACAAGGTCTAATGGTATATTGGGGTACATCGATACTACATCGAACTCGACTAATACATGGTCGTAGGGGACGTTGATCTCTTTGATTTGTTGTATAAAGTGAATGCTATACTTCATGTACGAACTAGATTTCGGAATGGCTGATTTCAGGATACGATCTACTACTTTTGACATAAAATATGTAGGGGTATCCAGCAGCATACAGAGTCTATCCAGCACATTAGCTGATAGTTTTCTAGGAAGACAAATTGCTCACAGTCAAATCAACAAATTCAAGCTAGATGCCTCTCACAATCGTAAATTTCAATCTCTGCATACACAACAAGAAAGTGAGTTAACCAATAACAGTGATAATCATCAAATCAGATCTAATACAGAAAAATGGTTTGTCAACACGACAGACATGGAAATTCCAACAGAGATCATTGAAACACTAGCTTTAGGGCCTCGATTCGGTCAACCAAATTCCTTAGATAAAACATCATCTATCGAGACAGTAAAAAATATTGAACAACTCCTAGATACACACGAATTAGATGAGCAACTAGCTTGGGCATTACGCAGTCACATAGTGGGTAACATCTATACATAAACAAAGAAACCTATTCCACATATCACACAAGAAAGACCTTCTATCTGATTAAAACTCGTACTCTGTAGTAAAGAAGAAGCCATTGAGTGACCTCCAGTCAAATGTCAGGAATATTCTTCATAAGTGGAATGAACTACGTTATTTAGGGAGAATATTCCATGAATGGGCTCTCACCCGAACAGACACAAATTTGGCAAAAATTTATGGTTCGCCAAAAGTGCACAAAGCTGGAATACCTTTGAGACCGATAGTTTCTGCAGTAGGTACCCCTACATATTTTATGTCGAAAGTAGTAGATCGTATCCTGAAATCAGCCATTCCGAAATCTAGTTCGTACATGAAGAATAGCAATCACTTTATACAACAAATCAAAGAAATTAACATCCCCTCAGACCATGTATTAGTCGAGTTTGATGTAATATCGATGTACCCCAATATACCATTAGACCTTGTACTGTTGGCTGCAGAGAAGAGATTCAAGTACATTAGAGAGAAACATGATATCACATTACAGGAATTACTCGATGCAATTAAATTCTTAATGGAGAACACTTATTTCACCTTTGGAGGACAAACATATCATCAGAAACATGGCACATCCATGGGTAGCCCTTGTTCCCCCACCTTTGCTGACATAGGAATGGTAGATTTAGAGGAAAGTTGTCTCTAACAACTTTCTCATAAACCTCTGCACATGGGTCGCTACGTTGATGATATTTTTATGATCGTGCCAGCAGACAAAATTAATGAAACTGTTCAGCAATTTAATTCGTACCACCCTAGATTGAAGTTTACGCATGAAGTCGGATGTAATAATAGACTAAGTTTTTCAGAAGTAACTGTCATTCGGAAGGAGAATGACTTTCCACTTTATGATTAGTTTCACAAGGAAACATTTTTTGGAAGAGTACTAAATTACAAGTCCAATCATCCTATAATGCAGAAAAAAGCCATGATATACTCTATGGTAGACAATGCCATTCTCCTCTCCAAAAAAACGTTTCATCACAAAAACTTAAACCTTCTTCGTGAAATCCTTGCCGATAATCAATACCCGGAGAACTTCACTAATTTTCACATTGAACGAAGAATTAACAGTAAACATATTCCTAACCAGAATCGTGATGAAGGACCAAAAAAGAATGCAACGAAAACTTCACATGTTAGTTTTCCATATATAAAAGGATTCTATGAATCCATATCCAACCAGTTTAGGAAACACAGTATTAGAACCTACCCCGAAATCTGTAATCGTTTAGATATTATCAAGAGAGGCAAAGATGTCACTAAATCTATGGATCAAAGGAATGTAGTGTATAGAATTGAGTGTGAGAATTGTGAAGCTACATACGTTGGTGAGACGAAAAGGAAAATGCATGACAGAATTGTAGAACATAAATCCAAATCTAAAAAACCAAGCCAACAAAATTTCGTCATTCATGAGCATACAGTACAATTTAAACATAGTTTTAATTCCAAAGAACCAAAAAAATTTTGGATATTGAAAGAGACTGGAAGAAACGAGAAAACTCTGAAATGATTCATATTAATTCACAGAAAAATGCAATCAATGTAAATACGGA
The DNA here is from genome assembly GCA_029851415.1 of Eretmocerus hayati. Classification (NCBI taxonomy): domain Eukaryota; kingdom Metazoa; phylum Arthropoda; class Insecta; order Hymenoptera; family Aphelinidae; genus Eretmocerus; species Eretmocerus hayati. Next base: position 109,422,288 of record CM056743.1, read on the forward strand.
TACACAAAAATTCAAATCTATTTACAAACCAATTTTAGAAAAAATTAGAAACGTATAAAGTCACAACCAATTTGCAAATACAAAGAAGGTAGTTTTTAATATTTGAATATCAACTGAATTAACAGTTGAAGTGGTAGGTAATAGAGGTCGACACTTGGTATGAGCAGAAGACAGACGTTGAAATCGAAACAGTACCACTCGGAGCAACAACATCTAGTTCTCGAGATGGACTCAATTTTTAGAATTACAATAGTCAAGTGAAAGAAAATAGTGAATGAGATAAGAAGAAAAAAGGAAAAAAAGAAGAATATTAGACATACCATATTCATAGAGGATACAGTAATTTGTGAAACCCAAGGTAGAGTACCAAAAGTTATACACCAAATCTCTGAACACCCACGTAGAGACATATATATTTTTTACAATAATTTCAACCATTTCCGTAGTTTTACAACTCTCTGCTGTGATGTACAAACATAAGACTGACGTATCACTTTGTGATCAATAAATATTAAGGTATGATGATGGAGAATTATAGAAGAGATGTAAAAACAGATGTAATATTTCATGCATAAAATAAACTACAGGCCCTTGATAATGGCGACAAACAATCGCCGAAACGTCGGCTAAATCTTGGACATCAACCATTGACTCATTACAAACGATCGACAAAAATAGAAGTTTCTATCAGGATGAACATGAGTGATCAATTAGATTCCTATCCGATCGGGATGTTCCAAAAAGCAATTGAGAGCTAACGTCTTCGACTTTCAATTCATGAACAGGGAGGGTCGATTCTCTAATTCAGAACAGGAGTAACATAAGTTGAACTTGGAGTGTCCCAAAGTTACCCCACCCCAGGTTTTGTAAAAAGTGTTTTGCCTCTACGATCGTTTCTTCGAATAGAATCCTCGAGTCGAGCTCTATCTTGAGCCAATTGAAAACTAAGATCTCAAGCTTTCGATTGGTCACTGGCTGAGATAGGTTTTGTCGCAATCTTATCGAGCTATACGAAAAACGATGACAAAAAAAGTCGAAATTGTCCCACAATTACCCCAGTTGACGGTACGTTTTTGTGGAGTAATGCCCAATAATGCCCATTTTTGCCCCTTGAAATAGAAGTTCGAGCTCGCATATAACTCGAGGTTCGCTTCTGGAATCGCTGTCTCCGATAAGAAAAAATGTAAGTACTTACACATTTTCTTGTTATTTACGCTCTTTCTTGCCAAGGACAGTGGGGGGGGGGGGGGGTTTCACTATCTGAGGGACCTTTGGAGAGTGATTGAACGCAGAATAATGCACATGAGTTCAGATGGAATAATATACGAAGCATACCGGCGATGACGTGGTGTCTATCGGAGCTTACTCCTTGAAATAGTCGGAGTATTTCAATATTTCCCAGTGTTTTCGAGGTAGAATTTGCAGGCCCAAGATCGAATGAATTGGACACGAATCAGTCACCCTCTGTATCCAACATGCTTCCATTTGCCGGTTCCAGGAATGGGCACTTGTTGACCTTCCCGCAAGTTTTGCTTACGTTTGTTATGTTAGAAGACGAGATGAGAGTGATTTTGAATGACCCTGAATAATTTCTGCAAATTTGAAGAACTCAGATGAGATTCTTCGTTCTAAAATACCTAACAAATCACCGAAAGAATCACGTATAATAAAACCGGTACCAAGAATTTTCGATTCTACCAATTATAACGCACTTTAGGGCGTTCAATTCACGACCTTCAAAATCTCTCCCCTTTGAATGCAGAATCGCGATGAGGTTACATCCTCAACGCGGAGATCATTCATAGAACATGAAGGCTGAATCAGATTTGTGCCCAACATGCCCGATATGTGGTTATCTTGAAAGGGTTTGCAGTGTGACCTTGAGATTACATCTTTATTACTGCTGAATTGTGAGTAAATTTATCTTGTATGACTATATGTGTCGTCTGCCAGAATAAGTGGCTGAAGCGTGGTGCCACCTGCAGGTTAGAATATGAGTCTACTAATATGTATATGTATGAGTGTGGTGCGCGCAGCAGCGAAGCTGGAGAAAGAAGAGAGAGCAACTACTTGAGCTAGAAGAGCCAAGCCGGCAATATGTAACATACTGTATTGTTGTTAATTGAATATACACATTTATGTATTAGGAAAGTATTTAGTCCCAGTCTTGTGCCCCTCATCGACCCTTCGACCCTCTTAAGTATATTGACATGGTAGCAGGTCGTTGGTTGCGAGATTATTGAAGAAAATTTTGTTTGCTCCGAACTCAGCCACGAAGGAAAAGTTAGAGTTATCGGTAGCACGTGCACAACCGCATGGTGAAAAATTGGAGCACTATTGAGAAAGTATTTGAAGAAACGACGTCGAAGGTATTGCACTAAAGAGAATTATTCTTAAAAGTGAGAGTGCGGTCGGAGTATCAGGATAAACTTGTCGAATTATGAAAGTACCGTATTTACCCGTGTATAAGGCGCACCCATAGATAAGACGCACCCCACTTTTCGAGGGGAAAAATCGGAAAATCATAAGAACCTGTGGATAAGACGCACCCATAGATAAGACGCACCCCGGTTCATTGGGGCTCGAAGTGAGAATTTCGGATGAAACCGGGAAAAAGAAGGACAATATAGAGATTCATTCACATATATCACGATACATTTATTGTCCACACGATAACATTCGTTATCATTCGAAATCAAACTACAAACCTCTCGAGAGGAATCATGGTCTCATACACGAGTGCTGCCAACAGATTTTTCGCACAGAAAATATTAAGCACCTATAGATAAGACGCACCCATAGATAAGACGCACCCCTGTTTTGGAGTGCTCAAAACTGATTTTTTGGTGCGTCTTATACACGGGTAAATACGGTAGTTGAAAACGAAGAGAAGATGGACGATCTAAAAATACCAATTTTTAATGGAAAAGATTATGCATGTTGGAAGAAGAGAATCATACTGTTCTTGAAGATGAAAAAATGTGATGAGATGGCAAAGAGAGCGAGATTGCCGGCAGACAAAGAAGAAGACTGGGATGACATGAATTTGAGAGCAATGAACTACATATATGGAGCAATATCAAATGAGCAAATGGAATTTGTGAAAGACAAAGAATGGGCTTTTGACCTTATGGAGAAATTTTACGAGCTTCATTTGGAGGAGTCAACGGCGATGCAAATTTTCGTAAGAAACAGGTTAGGAAATATGAAATTGGAAGATTTCGAAGAATCAAACAGTTTTTTCACAGAATTTGAAAAACTGATAAATGAATTGAAAGAAGTTGGTGCAAAAGTTGAAGAAGGAGAAAAGATGAACTACATGCTGGAAACACTTCTTAGTTCAATGAGTCACATAGGTGATCTGGTAGATCCGAGGGGGATAGGAGGCATAGAGCGCTGAAGGCAGACAGGGTCGGTGGCGCCCTCCAGCGGCTCATGCCAAACATTGGTGGCCCCAAGCCAAACAGAAGAGTCTTACTCAGCACCGTGAGCTATTCCATCATGCTGTACGGTGCACCAATTTGGGGGCAAGTAGCTAGAGGATCCGTAATCGATGCGAAGCTAGGTCCAGTCCAGCGGCGTTTCGCGCTACGGACGATCAGCGCTTATTGCACGGTGTCTGACCACGCAGCCTGTGTGCTTGCGGGTACACCACCCATTCGACTGCTTGTAGCCGAGAGAGTGCGGGTATGGAAACGCCAAGAAACCCTCAAGAGCGATGGAGTCGTGCTCAACCCCACTCGCAAGGCCCTCATACGAGACGTCGAGAGGGGGGAGACCGTCGAAGAGTGGCAAAAAGAGTGGGAGAGCTCAACGAAAGGGAAGTGGACGCGAAGGCTGATCCCCAACATAGCCAGGTGGATCGATCGAGCTCACGGAGAGCTGGATTACTGGCTGACGCAAGCGTTTAGTGGGCATGGCTGCTTCGGAGAGTACCTGGAGCGGTTCCAGAAGAGGGAGACCCCGGTCTGTCAGATGTGTGCGGCAGACTGGGACGATGTGGAGCATGCACTCTTCCATTGCATGAACACAGCTACGGAGAGAGCGGAGCTCGTGAACTGGCTTGGAAATCAGATCACCCCTGAGAATCTATTGCCGTTCATGCTCCGCAACCAAGAGACATGGGATAAGATCGCCGCCTATATCAAGACGGCGATCACCCGAAAAGAAGAGCGAGAACGGGCATTGCAGCGTCAAGCAAGGGGCGCTGCATAGCGAACAACGACGACTTGAAGAGTGATCATTGACGACGAAGAGAGAAGACAGAAGAGCGGATACACCGAAGAGGGACGCCTCATGGCGCGCGATACGCCTCCCACCCTAAAGTAATGCTAACGCGGTTCCGGGGTGGGTTGGTTAGATAGTGGTTAGCTGCCCCCAGTTCTGCAATGATGGCTTGCCAACATCGTAGGGCTGAGAGCAGAAGGTTTTAGCCCCCAGGGCACACGGGCGTTGGATTCATGCTCATCCGGTTTACCGGGTGAGCAAAATGAAAGCGCTTATGGTCTGCCGGTGGGAGATCCATTAGGGATAGCCTGTCATCAGATTTTTCCTTATATTCCACTTAAAAAAAAAAAAAAAAAAAAAAAAAAAAAAAAAAAAAAAAAAAGGTGATCTGGTAGATGTTCTTAAGCCAGAAGATCGGACCACGGAATACGTCAAGAATGAAATAAAGACGTTTGAAATTCGAGAGAAAAGTGATAACAATAAAGGACAGAGACAGAGTTCAAATGTATTCAGAGTAGAGAGGTAGAACAATGAAACCAGAACGTGCAACTACTGTGGTGAGCCAGGCCATATAAAATTCCATTGCCCCAACAAGAGATCGGACCGAACTAACAACCGGGAAGGAATGCAGCAACAATATCAACAGGGTTATCAGATGTGTAATGTATTCACACCAGCTGCTTGAGCTGTGCATATGTGTATGTAAGTGTGCATCCCTGCATAGTGCTGCCACCGCCGCATGATACCGCATGCCCATATGTAAGCGCGCCTTGAGAGAGCAGAACGTACTATACCACCATATAAGTAAGACCCCTTATCCTATAGTCTTGTACTCCAAAGTTGTAGTTACAAATTAATAGTTATATAGTGGAACTGCGTGCTGTGGTCATTTAGTACACAACAATTGGCGACGAGGATAAGAAGTAACAAATGTGAGTGCTTATAGCGTGAGAAAAGTTCTCCAAGAGCCGTCCAAGAAAGACAAAGGTTGATATATGTCCCGACCGCGTGCTCCACGCTAAGAGGAAAGGGGATCTGAAGAAAGCAAATGTCATCTGGACCGTCATCATAAGAATCGTTAGAAAAATCAGGTGATCTCGAAAATACTATTGTTGACCTCGACGACTCTTCTAAAGCAATTAACGAAGAACAATCAACCGCCTCGACACGTGCAGCGGCCGTAGCAAGTGCGAGTGCGGGTGAGACAGACAATAAGGAGAGCGCGAACGAGATAGAAGGTGCAGGAAGAGAGAACCAGGAAACAGCAAATACCAAAATGGCGGTCAAAGCATATATAGGACACATGAATGAATTTGACTCATCAACTGACGACTGGTCCTCGTGGCAGGAGAGACTAGAACAGTACTTCGAGGTGAATGAGATAACCGAGAAGAAAGTAGCGTTCCTTCTATTGCTGATAGGCAGCAAGGGATACGCGTTGATGAAAGAGTTATGTGCTCCAGATGAACCAAAGAGATTGGATTACAAAACGCTAACAGGAAAAATGTCAGAACATCTTGAGCCAAATCGAAATTTACTTGGCGAGCGGTATAAGTTCAAACACTGCCGACAAGAGAAAGGAGAAACAGTGAAAGCCTTTATTGCAAAATTGGAAAAAGAAGCCATGCACTGCAAATTTGGACAGAACATCAAAGAAATCTTCGTGACCAACTGGTGTATGGTATTGTGGATAAAGTTACAAGAACGAAATTCTTATCACAAGCTGATAAACTAACATACGACGAAGCAGTTCAGATTGCACTTGCTCAAGAGACTCACAACAGAAATGCAGATTCGATGGAAGAAACAGCAACACAGCCGACGCCAGTCAACGCGATCAACAATCATCGCAGCAGAAACTCAACGTTCAACAAGAAGAGTGGTAAGGATCGGTGTAACTGTTGCGGTTATACCCATCATAAATCAGGAGACTGTCGTTATGAGGAATATGCGTGTAGAAAGTGCAACAAACAAGGTCATATGCTATGGCTCTGCAGAAGTAAAGGTGAGCAAAAAAGTGATAAAAATGAGAAAAGAGGCAATAATAGTAGAAATGGCAATGGCGATCGTAAACGTTCAAATCACTCTGATAGGCAAAATTATGTAGATGATGTAGAATCAGATGAGGACGATTTGAGCGAAGAATTTGAAAATCTTTATTTTGTTGAAGAAGTGAAAAAAGTCAATTCATTGAACGCGGTTAAAACGGTTTATTTGAGAGTCAGAGTCCAGGACTCGTTGATAGATTTTGAGGTTGACACTGGATCACCAATTACAGCAATTTCTCTCGACTATTTTCGAAGCAAAAGAGAGTTACGTGGTTTGAAAATAGTAAAATGGGAAGACAGTTCACGAGCTACGCGGATGCTTGAATGATCCCAGTTGGGAAAGTAAATGTAACTGCAAAATGTCTTGGTAAGATGAGAAGATTAGAACTTTTCATTATGCCAGGAGAAGGTTTACCTCTTATCGGGAGAGAGTGGTTAGAGAGTTTCGAAATTTTGGACGAATTTCAAAAGACAATTGATTCAATCAATGAAAGAATAAATGCAATCAACAGTCAGCAAAAAGGTAGTAATTATCCAAAAATTATGGAAAAGTATGAAGAAGTTCTCAGTGACAAGCCAGGGAAATATACCCGGAGAAAGATAAAATTGAAATTGAGAAGTGATGCCAAACCAGTTTTTTTTCAAATTTTGACCAGTGCCTTATGCACTGAAACCAAAAATAGAAAGAGAAATAGATAGACTAGTGGGAATAAAGTCATTGATACCAGTAAAATTTAGTGAGTGGGGTACTCCGATTGTGCCAATTTTGAAAGAGGATTGAGGAGTCAGAATATGTGGGGATTTTAAAGTCACTGTCAACCCCCAGATGATAATGAATGGACATCCAATCCCTAGAGTCCAAGACTTGATGGCATCAATCCAACGGGGAAAAGTATTTACAAAATTAGATTTGCTCAACGCATATCAACAATTTCCAATAGACGAGGATTCGCAGGAGTGCCTAACACTTGCCACTCACAAAGGATTATTTAAAGTAGCAGTCTTATTTGATGGAATAGCATCAGCTTCTGGAGAATTCCAGGGTGGGATAGAGTCAATTTTGAGAGGCATAGAAGGTGTCCTCATATTTTTTGATGATATATTCGTTTTTAGTGGAACAGTTGAGAAACATGACATCGCTCTGGAGGAAGTCTTAAAGGGATTCCAAGGATGTGGGCTAACTTTGAAGAAAAAGAAGTGTAAGTTTGCAAAGGATGAAGTAGATTTTTTAGGTTATACAATAGATTCAGAAGGTTTACATGCATGCAATAAGAAAATTGATGCAATTACAAAAGTAGAGGCTCCAAAGAATGTTAAAGAACTACAAATGTTTTTGAAAATGATCAATTATTATTCAAAATTTATTAAAAACTTTGCCTCCATAATGAGTCCACTTTACAAACTGTTGAGGAAGGATTCAATATGGAAATTGACTAATGAATGTGAAAAGGCATTCAAAAATGCTAAAGAGGCTTTAGTTTCACATGAGGTTTTAGTACATTATGACACGAAATTGCCAGTAAAAATTACTTGTGATGCTTCACCATTTGCTATTGGAGCAGTCATTTCACATATTATGCCAGATAAAAGTGTCCGATCTATTGCTTTCGCTTCAAGAACACTCAAAGTAGCAGAGAGATCATACTCTCAATTGGATAAAGAAGCCTTGAGTTCAATTTTTGGAGTGAAAACTTTCCATCAATTCATTTATGGCAGACATTTTATTCTAGAAACAGATCACAAGCGTCTATTTTATATCTTTGGAGATAAGAAAGGTCTCCCCTCAATGGCAGCTAATAGAGTTCAGCGTTGGGGTGTATTTTTAAGTGGATATGATTATGAAATTAATTATATCAAAAGATCAACCAATACAAGTGCAGATTTTCTATCTAGATTTCCTATTGAGAATGTTAATAATTTTGTTGAAAAATACACATATTTAAATTATGTGTCAGAAAATGTAAATACCCTGTCAATAGAACTTGTTAAACAAGAAACAGACAAAGATTCAATTCTAAGTTCAGTCAAAAATTTCATGAAAAATGGTTGGCCCAAACAAGTTCCAGATACATTATTACCTTTCAAGAGACGTGAAAGGGAATTGACACTTGAAAATGATTGTATAATGTGGGGTCACAGATAAGTAATTCCAGTAACATTACAAAATGATCTTTTGAAAGAACTACATACTGCTCATATGGGAGTTGTGAAAATGAAAGCACTTGCTCGCTCATACATTTGGTGGCCAAAATTGGATGATCAAATAGAAAATCATTGCAAATCATGTAACTTATGTCTTACACATGCAAGCAATCCACCAAGATCTTCATTGAATGTATGGAGTTGGCTCGAGGGACCTAACAGCAGATTACATGATGACTTTTGTGGTCCCATTGATGGTAAAATGTCCTCCATGATAATAGATGCCTATTCTAAGTGGATAGAGATTAGAGAAATGAACGACATAACTACAGAAAGTACAATAGAGGTATTCAGAGAATACTTTGCATCATGGGGCTTGCCTCTTGTGTTAATAACTGATAATGGACCAAGCTTTTGCTCAGCCGAGTTTCAAAGATTCATGTCCAATAATGGCATTTCACCCAAATATTATTTCATTACAGATCTACGTCTCACTGTACTACTGGAGTGAGTCCATCAGAATTGCAAGTAGGAAGGAAGTTTAGAAATAGATTTGATTCATTAAAGGCTCAAGTTGAAGATAGAGTTGAGAAAAAACAAAGTGACCAAGAAAAATATTTCAGAGGCGATAGGAACATAAGCTTTGACCAAAATGAAGTTGTTATGGCAAAAGATTCCATTGGAAAATGGAAACAAGCAAAAATAATTGATAAACACAGTCCTGTAACCTACACTGTCTGTACTGATGATAATAGAATGTGGAAAAGACATACTGATCAAATTAGATCTTGTAACTTAGAACTGAATGAAATTGAAGCTAATCGAGAGCTTTCGAATACCAAATCAAGCCATCCAAAAAGTTACACTTCTGTAATAGAGCCTGATTCTGATAACACAAATATAATTCAAAGCACAGTTAATGTAACTCCTCCAGTGGATCCCAACATTTCTAATTCACCTAAAAATCATAACAGTAAAAATAACGTAGAATCACTTCCAAAGAATAAATCCATTGAACAGATTCATGTTCCTCTAAGAAGATCCACTAGACAAGTCAAACCAAGGCAATCATACAATGTGTAACAGAAATATTAAAATAGAGATGTCCAAGCTATGGGTGGAGGAATGTAATGTATTCACACTAGCTGCTTGAGCTGTGCATATGTGTATGTAAGTGTGCATCCCTGCATAGTGCTGCCACCGCCGCATGATACCGCATGCCCATATGTAAACGCGCCTTGAGGAAGCAGAACGTACTATACCACCGTATAAGTAAGACCCCTTATCCTATAGTCTTGTACTCCAAAGTTGTAGTTACAGATAAATAGTTATATAGTGAAACTGCGTGCTGTGTTCATTTAGTACACAACAAGATGAATCACCAGCAAGGTGGCTGGTATCAACAGCGAGGAGGCGGCTACCAAAATCGAGGAGGCGGTTATCAACAACAGAACAATCGAGGTTATCATAATGGTCGTGGAAGAGGCCGAGGTATGTATCAAAATCGAGATAGTCGAGGATCAGGTCGCGGTTGGTATCACCAACAGAGTAATAATAATAGTGTTGAGAGACAAAATGATACTAATGCAGGAACATTCGTTGTAGAGGTAACGGATAATTTTGATGAATTCTTTGAATCTAAGAATTTTTCCGATGAGAAGATTGAAATTTTTGCATGCTCTAGAGTGGATGGGAACAGAATGGATTGGTTACTCGACAGTGGGTGTACTGACCACATAATAAATAATCTTTCATATTATTCAAACTGTATTGATTTACGAGAGCCAGCTGAGGTTAAAATAGGGGATGGAACAGTTCTTAAAGCCACTCAAATTGGGAATGTCGTTAAATGTTTCAATATCGAAGGGAAGGACAAACAAATCGATATGAAAAACGTATTTTTTGTCAAAGGAATGGATAGGAATCTCATCAGCCATTCCAAAGTAACAGATTGTAATAAGATAGTTTCCATAGGGAAAACATCAAAGATTTTCGATTTAGATACGAATGAACTAATTGCAATCGCGTATAAAGAGAACGGTTCATATAAAATGAGTAGTACCTTAATGGAGTTAGAGGAAAATTATGTAGCCAAAAGAGAACCAGGTAAAATGACTTCCAGAGGAAAATATCATCGAATTTTGGGCCATGTCAGTTTTAATTATTCAAACATTTTATCTAAAAAAAAACTTGTTGAAGGATTGCCAAATGAATCAGAGTCACAGTTGATGGAATGTGAAAAGTGTATCCAAAATAAAATGCACAATCTACCTCGTGAGAATAATCGCCATAGAGCCGAAGAGTTATTAGAAATTGTTCATACAGACGTAAATGGGCCACATAGTACTCCAGGGTTTAACGGTGACAAGTATTTCGTAACTTTTATTGATGACTATAGTGAAGCTGCTATGGTTTACACAATTGAATGCAAAAGTGAAGTTTATGATTGTTTTGTCAGATAAGTGAATTTGGTAGAGAATCTTACTGGGAAAAGAATTGAAGATTTGAAGTGTGATAATGGTAAAGAGTACATGAATAACCAAATTTTTGAGTTCATAAAGAATAAGGGGATAAACTTAGAGCCTTGCCCACCTTAGGTCAACGAACTAAATGGGACTGCAGAGAGATACAATAGATCAATTATGCATACTGGTAAATGTTTACTATCCGAGGCTGGATTGCATCCAAAGTACTGGACAGAGGTTACAAAGACAGCTGCTTATTTGAAAAATAGAACTCTAGCAAATACTATTGAAAAGAGAACTCCTTATGAGATTTTGATAGATAAAAAAACAAATATCAGTAACTTACGTTTATATGGCAGTAAAGTTCTTGTCAGGGAACCAGAAGTCAAGAGAAATTCTAAATGGGATAGCAAAGCTGAGTTAGGAATCCTAGTAGGATATGGAGAAGTGGGATATAGAGTCCTGATTGATAACAAAATTGTGGTAGCTAGACATCTTGAAATAATAGAAAAGAATGTAAATTTAGTGGGATACAGAGGAGATGATGAATCAGAAAGTTAAATTTAGCAACCCTTGATGACAGGAGTAGCATTTCAGATATTGAAGGAAATAGAAAAAGTCCTGAAGTAGAGAAAAATAATTTGCAGAACGTGAGAAGATCAGAAAGATCTAATAAGTAACCTTCTAAATTTGATGATAATTGTGTGTACAATAGTGTTTTCTATGTAAACTATGTGAATGCAAATTGTCCAGTTACCTATAATGAGGCTGTAAGAAGTGAGAAATGAAAATCTTGGTGTGAAGCCATGGATAAAGAAGTTGAGTGTCTAGAAAAGAATCAAACGTATGAATTGGTTGAACTGCCACCTGGGAAGGAAGCTTTTGATTTGGAATGGATTTACACTCTGAAAGCAAATGGAGTATTTAAAGCCAGATTCGTTGTTAGAGGTTTCCAACAGGAAGAAATTCTTGAAGATATCACATTCACCTGTAGCCAAAATGCAAACTTTGAAACTTTTATTGGCCTATAGTTGTCAGAATGGACTGATAATTCATCAAATGGATGTTGAAACAGCATTTTCGAATGGAAATGTAAAGTCAGAAATTCATGTCAAACAACTTCCAGGTTATAAAGATGGAACAGATGAAGTTTGTTTGTTATAAAAAGCACTATATGGTCTATCCGAGAGTCCAAGAGCATGGTATGACTGTGTCGATGAATTTTTGCAAGGTATAGGATTTACAAGGAGTGATTTTGATTACTGTTTGTATATCATGTATATCCAAGGCCAAATAATTTACTTGATATTATTTGTAGATGATCTGTTGATCTGTTGTAAAGTCCTTAAACACTTGGATTACATAAAAGGATTGGTAACGAAGCGGTTCAGAATAAAAGATATGGGTGAAATTAAGACCTTCTTGGGGATCAATACCGATTATGATCATAAAAACAATATCATGGCTTTAGATCAGAAGAGTTATATAGAGTCATCGGCCAAGCGTTATAGAATAGGAAATGCTAAATTGTACCCAACGCCAATGGAAGAAAATTCGAAGTGCGAACCTGTACAGTCCGCTAATAGCGAGATTCCATTCAGAAACCTTATTGGAGCACTTTTATATCTGAGTTCAGGAACAAGATTTGATATAAGTCACAGTGTTAACCATTTGAGTCGATTCGAAAATTGTTATGATCAAACACATTCCAGATACGCATTGAGAATCCTAAAATATTTGTACTTGACCAGAGATCTTGTGACAACCATAATCTCGAAAAATTTCGATATTTATTTTGAGGATTTAAAAAAAGGTAGATTCATATAATTTCTATACAGTATTTCAAAATGTGTGCGCTTACAAGCCGATAATGTCACTCACTGCTTACCCCCCAGTCCAGCTGAGCCTCGCGAGCTCACTTGTCATATATATAGAAGATATATATACGTAATTACATATACATATATACGATTATACATAGAAAATTCTATGATTTTCTATTCAAGATTTTGTGAAATTCATCCAATCAATTCTAAAAAATCTTTTCGTCATCTAGTTCTAGGATTCATTATTTTCATAGTACTTATAGAAAAATTCTAAAATTCAATGCATTATTTGCAATATTCAATTTTACAAAGTTCAAGCTTTTGTAAAATTGTATGTAAAATAGATTCTTTCAGACTAACTAGTGGTTCTAATACAAATCAAGCTAGAACGTAGTTATTTTGACTTATTTTGATGAAATATAGATTTTTTATCAACGATTTTGATAGTATTGTTTAAAAAATTATTTTATTGTGAAATACTGTGAAAAACCTAATATATCGTCAATTCAAGGTGATATATTGACCATATATTTCACTATTGACGAATATTACAAAAAATTCCAAAGATCGGTGGCATTTCGAAGTGAATTTACGAATGCATCAATAAAACACGTGTCTTCGATCAACTTCTAGAAAGTTCTATATAATTATCTAAAAATTATCTTTTATTTATTACACTCAATTGAGATTTTCATTTGGAATAATATGTGTTGGAATCGATGCAATTTTGATAACTTGTAAATATGTATATAGTGGGACTAACAGAGCTTTTCAGTTTTAATAAATAATTACGGTGCAAATGAATAAATTATCTTCAGAATGTTCTGGAACTCTGAGGACTGAGTATAAATAGAGCCCTGACCAGGTGCTCGAGGATTCTGCCTTTCAGTCGAGAATCAGCTCACAAAGCGAATAAATCGAAGTCCTCAGGGTTCCATATATAATCTTATGATTGTAATGGAATCTTGAATAAAATCGATTATATATACATATATTCTCTTTGTGTGCTTATTGCTGTGGGTAATCCTAAGTGCTCCAATTGCACGATGGAACCCACAGTGTGACTATATAGTTGGCATAATCAAACCATTGGATTTTGCTGGTGATATATTGCAGGGCCCTGATCCCCTGTATTTGTTATCAGCAAGACCCACCGAAATGAAAGTTACGTGTAAAACAGGTCAAGAAGGTGCCCTGATCCACTGGATGGCTGTGTTTTACCGTAATAACATATTTATAGGATTTTCTTGGAATTAATGGGTGCCCTGATCCACCGAATTGGTTTGAGAATTGATAGTCGATTACATCACCGTAAAAATCTTGTCCTTATCCCTGATAGCATTTGATTACTTCTGATCAAGTCATGAACTCTGATATCCGGCTCTCTCCCCTGATCCAGAGCCGGATAGACTACGCATACCTCCACCCTAAATATCCGAGGTATCGCGTCGGTCACAATCTAAAGCTAATATACAAAAGGAATGAGAATGCTGATACCTTAGATTGCTATGTAGATTCTGACCATGCAGGGGATATAGTCGATGGAAGGTCTACGACTGGGTATTTCATCAGATTATATGGAAATGTAATATTTTGGAAATCCGAGAGACAAAGTAGTGTAACCAAAGCTTCTACAGCAGCAGGATATGTTGCTTCATCAGAAATAGTCAGTGAGTTAAAGTTCATTAGAAACATTTTAGTAGATTTACAAGTCCCAATGGAGAAACCGATACCAATTCATGAGGATAATTCAGGTGCTATAAGTCTTGCCAAATTTGGAAATTTCACAAAAAATTCTAAGTACATTGAAACACATTATCACTTTGTCAATGAGAAGTTTATGGAAGGTATGATTGATGTGAGGAAAGTTCAGTCTGAAGAAAACATTGCTGATATATTGACAAAGTCTCTTGGTAGACAGAAGTTTGAAAAAATCAGAGAAATGGCAAATTTAACGTATGACATTTGAAGCATATTTAGTGATGTTTCGCGGGATAAATTCAAGGAGGCGTGTTGAATTGTGAGTAAATTCATCCTGTATGACTATATGTGTCGTCTGCCAAGATAAGTGTCTGATGCGCGGTGCCACCTGCAGGCTAGAATATGAGTCTACTTATATGTGTATGTATGAGTGTGGTGCGCGCAGCAGCGAAGCTGGAGAGAGAAGAGAGAGCAACTACTTAAGCTAGAAGAGCCAAGCCGGCAATATGTAACATACTGTATTGTTATTAGTTGAATATACACATTTATTTATTAGGAAAGTATTTAGCCCCAGTCTTGTGCCCCTCATCAACCTTTCGACCCTCTCAAGTATATTAACAATTACCTTTGAGGACGGGGTCATCATATCTGAATAAGCCAAAAACTGAGATTTGGAGCGATAAAAAAAACTCTAAATGAGGTTGGACGGAGATAAGGAAGATTGTATGGACTTCATCGCTGATTCACGTAAATAAAAGGGTAAGAGCATATTGGGCACCATTCACATATACTAGCGAAAAGTAACTTTTCGAAATGATGCGATAGCTCGGGTTTGGTTGGTCACAGTAATCTCCCCTTAGCCCATTTCCAAGTTTTCGAAGCAAGCGTCAGAATGAGTGATATTACTTCTAATAATATTGTCGTATTATTTATCGCCCGGATAGAAGGAGGAGATGCGCTTTTGGCACCCTTGCCTCACACTATTGATAAGTCGAATGTCGATACAGATCAAACCTTCATCTTTCAAATTTACAATAGTGATATCGAGTGAATTCGCGATTGATGACAGATGACAAGCCTTGACAAAATTAATTCAATGACGTAGTAAAGTGGAGAAAGTTTACGTTTTGCCAGTAACCGGCAAACTTCGCCGAACTTCGGCGAGCCTTACTCATTGCACCTCTCTCACAACGCACACTCGTCTGAACGATTAGTTGTAATATAAATAGAAAAATGGAACAATTTCAATAGGTAGGTCAACCGACATAGTTGCAAAAAGCCATGTTCTTCGTGGGAATTTCTGAGTTCTGCCTGATTTCCAGATGCAAAATGAATTCCCTGAGTATTCCCTCATTGTCCGAAGGTTTGGTAGAGGCCGTGGTGTGAGATAATTTTCAGCATAAATAAAACGGAGGGTGTTTCAAATTGGCTGGAAAAGTCGAGAATCGGATATCCTACCCAGATCAATCTTGTACTCAATAGATTCCGTATAGGGAAGAGAACATATTCACACAGGCTCAGGGCCGAAGGAATGACCGACATTTCTCAAATTAGGCTCCAAGTTTGGGATTACTTGGCAACTGCTCAAGTTGTAGCGACTAAAACTCGTCTGAAACGATAATCGACTCGACTCAGTGTCGAATCAGAGGTTTTTTCAGGACCTCTGAAATGAGTACTGTTGAAGGTCGATTATCACAATTGTAGTGAAGCATGATCACTTTCCAGCAGGCCCAAAAATCGCAAAAATCTACTCGCAGCATATGGCTCGTACAAGTCGCTAGGCTCATACATCGATCTGAAACGATTCTTTTCTCAAAAGTTCGAGTACTAACGAAGAAAAATCCGCCCAAGTACGTCAAAGAAAGTTGAGTGCGGTCGGGGCTATACATTTTCGAAGATAGATTAAAGAAGTGCCTGAAATGGACCTTTATGGGCCCTAGGGCTCACGGGATGCTTCTACAAACCCAGAATAGTACATTTCGATACAAGGGCGTAAAACATTTTATTTGCGTCCGAATGATGGGTTTCCGGCCCGAGCCGCAGGCGAGGGTCGGAATCATCACGAGGATGCGAATAATAGGTTCCACGCCCGTGTATCTAACTATACTTTTCGATAAACTGTGAGTAAACGTCGACAAACTGTGCGCAAAGTGCACTTTTACGCACAGTGTATCGAAAAATATATTTTCCGTACCATTCCAACAAAGTGCTGATATTAACTTCTTCATATTTCCTCAACAGCCTCTGGTGACGATTTTCCGTGAAATGTTTAAAACTGACCCGTATGCAGTACGGTAGAAGTGAACAAGTGCTGCAATATTTTCAGATGCGTGGTAAAGCTAGATCTGTCAGGTTGATAAAAGATTGCAGAAACGAAGAATGAGATGAAATGTGTATGGATTAATGTACTAGCAGATAATTACTCCCAGGTAGCAATACATTTTTGATTTATAATTATGCCGTTGCCTCCGGTACACCTTGCTACATTTTCACAATTTTTCCATAATGATGGTGTGATCATTGAAGTGCAAGGAACTCCAAGGGAATCAAAAACTCAACAGAGTGAATACGAAATGAAGATTTGATTTTATTTGAGCCTCCGTGGAACTTTTCATTGCATTCCTTGAGAATATTTATCTAAGCTGGTAGTTCAAGGGCACATAAGAGTGTATATACTTGTATTTGCAGTACAAGCCGCACAAGCAACTGAAAAGAGAATAGACAGAGCTTCTACAGCGAATGAGTGCCTTTCATTGGAAAAGTTAGTTGACTGATCACCAGTAAATATCTATCAGGTTCTTGAAACGGAGCCTGATCATGGAACTCCGTGAACATTTATTTAAATACTCACTGTTGGCAGTGAGGACGGCTCTTCAAGCAATCGTGATATCACTAAGGTTGTTTGACGTGGGGTGTCGGCGACAAGTGAAGACTCACGTGATATAGATATAAATATATGTTATTGAATGAATTGACGAGTATAATAACTGTGTGATTTGAGAGTGAGTGATGGGCACTCCCGAAATGGGAGTCCCCGAGCGGTCTGATGCGGCGCGCGAGTCGTGGCTTATATGCCCTCGACTCATCGCGTGTCGCACAGTGTAAAAGTGCAAAGGTGAGCGAAACGTGATCGCGCGATGCATTCCTCGCGGTATGCATCGAGTGATTGGTCTTGCAGAACCGACGACAGAGTGATTGACCAACAAGAGCAATCACCTATGGCGTGATACGCGTGAGGCCGGGATTCTTGTCATTCTCGACAAGCCCTTCGTGTTTTGTGTGAAGGTATGATGTTTTACATAGGTTTTCTCATGTCATTCTTCTGATTACATATTGAAAAGCTTTCCTTGGGTTTATTGTTGATCTTTGGTCCATTCTCTTCCATAATTATCTCTCTTCTCGAGTATTTCAATTGATTTCAATTTTTGTGTTTCTTGTCTGTCCTTTTCATTAATATTTCTCCTTTAACCAATATTTTCCTTCATAACCTGTAAAGTTCTGGAACTGAGTAATTTTATTCGGTATTTTCGTGATTCATTAATAATATTCTCACGATCTCCTGACAGTTTTTAGTCTCAAGAATTTACGATATTTCTGAACAATAATTTTGATAATTTTACAAGATTTCGAACAACATTTTTTCATATTACAACCAATATTCTTCGATAATTTTGCAATATTTTGAATAATATTTCTCGGTAATTTTAGAATATTTCGAACAATATTTTTCGATAATTTTACAATATTTCGAACAATATTTTTCGGTAATCTTGCAATAATTTGAACAACATTTCTCAGTAATTTTACAATATTTTGATCGATATTTCTCAATATTTTTACAATATTTCGACCGATATTCCTCGATGATTTTACAATATTTCGAACGATATTCCTCGATATTACGACCAGTATTTCTGCGATATTCTAACGATAATTGAGTCGATATTTCACGATATCTCAACCATATTTTTATAAAAATTGATACAATGTTCCTATAGTATTCTTATGAATATCCATCCAAATACTTCTACGATACTTGAACTAATTGATATAAGATTCTCACACTATTCACTCAATATTCCTACGATATATTACAATACCTTCATCCATATCCAATATCGATCTCTGGCAACTTTGTGTCTTGAGGAGAGTTTGAATAATGATCAGAATTGTTGAGTTCTCAAGATGTGAGATTGGTCATTCGAAAATTTTCGCGGGCTCACGTAGACTCTCAACTAATATTCCTTTGAAAAGAATCGATTCTCTGAAATTTTTTTGCGGACTGAGGTTGATTCCTAAATGATGTCCTCTTGAGAAAGAAATTGGTCATTCGAAAATTTTCGCGGATTCACGTGTGAGGGCCGGAAAAATTTTCAATTACAATTCTTGTATGTTCATCAGCTTTGGCATTCATAATATTTTTACGTGGATTACGTATTGCCCAATAGTACAGCTAGTCCTATAATATTAGTATAACCAAAGATTGGATTTTATCTACCTTACATGATGAAACGTATAATTTCCCATATTACTTAGCGCTAGTATTCATAAAATTTTCACGTGACTCACGTGTGAGGACCAGGAAAATTTCATGATGTTTGCTTCCTAAGTTACTACTATATTTCGCTTATCCTCTAACTGCGCGAGGCATTTTCCTATCAACTCGCGTCACTCCCTGATAACTTAGAGGAGAAGTGGGAGTTCCTCTCTAGGATCAAGTACCCAAGGCGGCTTCTCGCGAGGCGACCTGTTCTTATGACTAATCATTTCGAATGGTATATAAACTATCTTCGCGTAACCATGTGTGAAATCACCGCTCAAGAGTTTGAATATGTCCCGCCGCGGCTTTAGCTTTAAGCTTTGACAAAGATTTCTGTTGAGTGTGCTCTTTGCGAGACGCTCACATGTCGCATTGAGCACTTGCACTTCCTTAGTTCGCTTCATTGCGACCCTGCATATTTTCATGACCTTCTGACTGACGCACGCTTCTACATCAGTGTTTCTCTCTACCCTCTGCGATTGCTCACTTTTCTTGCTTTTCCTTGCCGTCTGGCTGACTTTACACATTCTTGAATCGTTCCTAACTGTGATAGATGGAACTTTTACTGCATCATTATGCAATGGGTTGATTGTTTCAGAGCATTTTGCTGTTTCGAAAGGTGAATCAAGTTCATAAAGGTTTTCAAGTGATTCTAGTTCGTGAGCTTCGGAGTTTTCTATGGCAGATTTTAAGATTCTGTTGATTTCCTCGCGTGGAATAGTAACGATTACTCCAACTTGATCAAAAACTAGAGGTTCATCATCTCTAAAATTGACAATCTGAGATTTGAGCTTTCGAACTGCCTCTCTCAATTCATTCTCAAATTTCACCCTTGCATCCTGAAGATGATTATTTGTTGTGTCGATTACATTTCTTAATAGTTGCCCAAGTCCTCTACAAAATTTTCAAGCTACGCGCACCTTTCCTGTCATACTGAAGAATTAAATCCCGTTCCCTCCAGATTTCTCGGATGATCGAACTTGTCGTATTTGTGAGCGTTGCGGTTGGGGATTCGTTTGGGTTTGTTATGAAATTTAGATAGATCGATAACCTTTATTCGCCCGAGCGCGAAATTAAAAAATACAGTGGCATATGTCACATATGTTTCACCTACATAAAAAATATATATAAAAAAGTATAAATATTTGTCTTTTTGGTCAAGGAATATGAGAATTATCACAGAAAGTGACTAGTCATTTCAAGGCATCGAGAGATGCATAAAAGTCAAGGAAGAGAATGATAAAATACATTTTCACATACATTTATCAGTCATTACAAGAACGATCGAGGAGAAGAAAACATTCTCATGTGGAAAGGCATATAAAAGGCTTGGGCCAGCAGAAATATCACAGGAATTACAATTCAGCAACGAAGTAGCCACGTATAACTCTTTAAAAAAAGGAAACGCTGATTGAAAAGAGCCCAAACCTATCACAGTTTAGAGATTAAAATAATGCCTCCTCTCCACATCAATCCTCTGAGAAGACTGATGGGATTTGTATGAGGGACAGATGGGAACGGATGCACGTAATGGCTGTAGATTTCCGGAATTGGATTCTGGAGTTCTTGTGGACTCAACTGGAACTGATATTTTTCCTGAACAATTTTGATGGCTACATTCAAACTTTGGGGAATGTCATATATCTTATTGACCTCCTCAAGATAACGATTAGCTAGCTGTATGAGTTCAACACTTATCTTTTGTTCTAGTTTCTCCACTAATGCCTCGATTCCCGATACGTATCGCAACCTCGCCTTTGGAGTTCATCTCGACACACGTCCCTATTGCCACCGAGACTAGACTGCCACGACGCCTGCAGGCCAGCCGCAGCACCTCAGTGCAGCCGGCTTATGGAGAAATCGCGCGGACTCGTCCGGTTGCCTTAGCACACGGCAGTGTGTAAATATTCATGATACTATCATGCTTGATCAATTGTGTCGTCGAAACTTGTGAAAATCGAAACTAGAAGTGGTCCCGCATGCGTTGTGTAGACCGTTGGTTGTCGTCAGCAGAGTGATTTTGTACTTTAATGATAAATGTTGTGACATTCGCCGATTCCGCACAGGTTAGCAGAAGACGCGAGCAGCGACCGGACAGTCAGCAGCGAGCGCGTTTTTGTGTGTAGAAAACCTCATTGTATCTCAATTCCTAATCCTTAGATCGAGTTCATGATTGAGATGGTCATTGTCTAGTCAATGCTCTTGCAGATGCATCTTACACAACCTCCCGGCATCGCTTCGATAAATTGAGAAAAATTGTTGAAAAATACGTGTTTACGCTCTCGCGCGCCGTGACTTTCTATCGAAAAAATCAAGCGACAAAGTGTCTAGGAAATATTTTCTCTGCACATGATCCAATTCAGAATTGTGTGAGCTTCCTCCACCTCAAATTTGATAGCAATCTGACAATTAGAGGGAGACCAAGAGGAACATTTCTAGATCTTCTCATGTTAGCTTATACAAGAGAGTCCGCGTGATTTTGCGCAGGTAGTGCGCGCGGCGCTCACCATGCGAGCGTCGGTAGAGTCGGCTATCCCCTCCAACTCAAGTCTCGGTGGCAATAATATTAAAGTCTAGTGCTGTAGGTTTTGATCATTTCATTTCTAAGCCGAAATGCCCATTTCGTTCCTTCCGATTCACTTTTGAGCGTCCCTTGCGAAGGCAATAACGTGTTAAGCACATTTCTGTGGAAACGATTTGTCAGCTCGGTAGCATTGAAAAGATGTATGCTATCTTTCTCCGCTTTACTGTAGAAGAGACCGATTAGCTCGTACCGATCGTCATCGCTTTTACAACATGACTCCATAAAACTTATTAATTGTGCGGTGTATTGATCCGATATCTCAGTGGGTCCATGAATCCATGCAAAAATATTCAGGAGTTCCTGGAGAACTTTCTTTATCTCTCCAATGTTCGACGTATAGCTCATTTTGTCTCGTTTCTCTTTCAAGGACAATAATTTCTGTGTGCGAATAATTCTTACTACGACTCAAATAGGCCCGTGTCTCATAAAATTTTAGGCGATTTGGAACGTTTCATCCATTCTATCAAACTCTGTTGATCGTTTAAGTAGACTTTTATGTTATTCTGATCGTCTCCCTCGAGGATAGCAATATTTGTGTTTAAACAATTCTCACTCCGACTCAAATGGGTTTCATTTCACACTAACTCTCTCAATTGGCCTATCATAAGGCTTGTATTTCAAAAGGTCATGGATTCTATTCAGATTCAAAGGAGTGTTTATATTTATCTATCCGTAGGCTTTCACATCTACTACGGCACCGTGCCTTGGAAGAAAATCCCAACCTGAACATCAAAGGCTTTGTTTTTGCGGGAAGTTCCGGCACAATATGGACCTCCCTGTCCTCACTCTTTATTTCGTCACCATTCTTCCCCGTGAATCTACTCTTGATGGATTCCATTTGAAAACGACACTGGAAAAATAGTGATGTCTCGGATCAGTTTCTCGTAGTTTTGATTCGATTCGATTCTGTAGTCCAGAATATGAAGTTTCCTTCCACTGCGAGGTCCCAAAAAAATGTCAGAGTCGCCTGCGGAGCTATTCCTGTTTTGCTTCTCGATTCCACTGAAGCATCAAAATCATGATCTTTTTTTACAAAATTAAATATATCTCAAGTTTGGCTCAACTTAATGCAACGCGGTTTACGCCATTCGGAAGATCCTGAAAAAACCTATCAAAAGTGATCTTGAAAATTATTGCTCAGCCTTTTCAGGTCCTGATCAGGCAAAATCCGGAAAAATCAGGCTAACGTGATTATCTCAAAAAGCAATTTTTTTTCATTTTTCAAAAATATAATTTCTCATGCAAAATTGCACGATCTTCGCGATGGAACTAGTCTGAAGTTGTTTTTTCACGATTTTATGCGTTTTCTGGTCAATTTTCCGATCCTTCATACTCCGACCAATCAGAAAACAGAGATTTCTGCGCATGCGCGTAGTTCACCGAATTCCGAAGTAGTTTCAATCGAAAGCTGAGGGAATTTCCTTCAAAATGACCCCTTGCAAAAGTCAATTACATGTCCCAAGTCAGTATCTACGGCACCTTCATTGGAAAAGAAGGATGACCAGAGCGAGATGACCTTATCTATCGTGAACCAGAGCCTTGGGACCTTCTCTTGCATCCATACTGTCAGTGGTGTTAATAATCATCTTGATTTCTAAAGAATCGTGTAGCTTCAGTTTCAGTCAATCAAATGGAGTTTTGCAACAAGTCATTTTGAAGGAAATTCCCTCAGCTTTCGATTGGAACTACTTTAAAATCTAGTAAACCACGCGCATGCGCAGAATTCTCTGTTTTCTGATTGGTCGGAGAATGAAAAATTGGAAAATTGGCCCAAAAACGCACAAAACCGTGAAGAAACAACTTCGGACCAGTTCCATCGCAAAGATCGTGCAGTTTTGCATGAGAAATCATATTTTTGAAAAATTAAAAAAAATGCTTCTTGACATAATCAGGTTAGCCTGATTTTTCCGGATTTTGCCTGATCAGAGCCTGAAAAGGCTAAACAAAAATTTTCAAGAACAGTTTTGATAGGTTTTTTCGAGATCTTTCGAATGGCGCAAACCGCGTTGCATTATTTTGAGCCAAACTCGAGATATATTCAATTTTTTAAAAAAAGATTATGATTTTGATGCTCTAGTGGGATCGAAAAGCGAAACAGAAATAGCCCCGCAGGCGAAGCCGAAATTTTTTTGGGACCTCCCAGTGGGTGGAAACTTCATATTTTGGACTACAGAACCGAATCAAAACCATGAAAAACCGATCCAAGACATCACTATTTTTCATGTGTCGTTTCCAAATGGAATCCCTCTTTTATCCGTCACTCTCTTAATATAAGGCCGGTTTCACATCGTCTATACATGAATGTACCCAATGAGTCAGAATCAATTATTGTCAATTAGATAACCATGGAAAATGTCTACAGATTTGATACGCGAGTCATCCTTTCACAACATTTGATAACTGAAATGTACTTTAAATTTTCCGGTGTCTGTGACTCCTTGATGATCATCGATGTGCATGATGCTCGTTGAGGGTGATGTTGTGGCGAAGAGTTGGCTGTCAATGGTTCGTTCCTTCTATTTTGCTTCTTTTTCCCTTGTTGATGCTGCTGCTGGACGCTGCCTGATGTTGTTGGCTATTTTGTGCTAGCCGATGTTGCTGGGCAGACTGGTTGAATCACTCCTCTCTCAGAGCGTCTGCAGGATGGTAGATGTATAGTTCTTATACCGTCTCCTCCACTCAAACGAGCCCTTTTTTGCGGTTGATCTCGCGAAATTCGCACTTGGTCTACCACACCTGGCACCACTGTGACGTGGGGTGTCAGCGACAAGTGAAGACTCAGTAATATAGATAGGAATATATGTTATTGAATGAATTGACGAGTATAATAACTGTGTGATTTGAGAGTGAGTGATGGGTACTCCCGAAATGGGAGTCCCCGAGCGGTCTGATGCGGCGCGCGCGAGTCGTGGCTTATATGCCTTCGACTCGTCGCGTATCGCACAGTGTAAAAGTGCAAAGGTCAGCAAAACGTGAACGCGCGATGCATTCCTCGCGGTATGCATCGAGCGATCGGTTTCGCAGAACCGACGACAGAGTGATTGACCAATGAGGGCAATTACCTATGGCGTGATACGCGTGAGGTCGGGATTCTTGTCATTCTCGACAAGCCCTTCGTGTTTTGTGTGAAGGTATGATGTTTTACCTATGGCGTCACACTTGTGATAGTTAGAATACATTTTGATCAATGATGATTTTACATGATTTTACTGATGTTGGGTCCGTCTTTCAAGCTCGCGCAAACCCAATTTGGTTGCTCCGTTGACATTATCGTAATAGCTTCTCAAGAATCTGTGAACGGCTATCGGGGCTTCCAGCCCGTAATCACGTTCCATGATCTCATATTATGCTTCTGTCCTAGCCGAGGTTGGATCGTCACTGGTATACTTATGAAATTGGTTCATTCCATTCGACCACGCTGGGAATTGGTGAAATAGAGGTATCAAGTTGCCAACAACTTTTGACAAATAATAAGGGTTCAGTTCTCGAGCTCTGATATTACAACATGATTTTACGCTTCGATTGAGAACATTCTCAACGAAAACTTTCATTCAAGGGCACGAATTGTTAAAATCTTCGTCAATATAATTATAATGAACAATGTTTTCGGGACATGTATTGCCGTTGGGCTGTTCAACAGTGAACGTGGCAATTTTTCTATCCAGCCATTTGATTTCAGATGAAAACTTTGGCGTCGGAGTACAAGTTCGGCTCTGCGCGATTATCAATGAAGCAGTCATGAAGCGAGTAATTTCTTCGAGAGTTTTCATCTTCAGAGCTAAAGATGGTGAGCAGGCATAGGAATCATTTTCAGTCCAATGATCACCTTTGAAATGATCCCATTGACATATTGCTTTTATGAGATGAGCTAGATCACGTTTCATGAGACAAGGTGGTTTATCTGTAGTCTTCGTCTCAAGAAAGTCAAGAGCACAACTGAGATGATCATTATAGTCTTGCCCATTCATTGCACCGCGGACTTTTTTCACGAGAGCTACTGAACCATCTAGAACAGCTTATCGGGGTATACCAGCGCCTGACAGTATCCAATTACGGATCCACGAGTAAATTGTGTGACCATCATGTGCACTTGACAGCAACTGGCATAGAGAGTATACTTCTTCTTTGCCGATGGATAAGACTATGTTGTAGAAAAAAATATCAGAGCATGTGTGCCCTTTGACTATCTCGAAAAAATTGGGACCACCACCAGTAGCATCGATGGGGACTTGTCCATGCAAGTACATCAAGACTAGATTCCACAAATTGATCCAAAGTTAACTCCAGAATCTTACAGAAGAAGGATAAGTAGAAATATTCCTGATAGAATGATTTTCTAATTTCATCATCATCATGGCAGTCATGGGGTCCTTGGCCAAGTGCTCGATTTGTAAGTCTCCATCTTTTGCCTCCCGTCGTACTTCTGAATGAACCTCAGTACTAGCAACTAGAGGGCAATCGTCATCAGAGTCAGATCCCAGTAAGTCGTTGGCAAGTTTGAGTTGATACAAGATTGGTTTAAGGGCGCGTAGAGCATTCTGAGCAGTAGCTCTGAATTCTCCGGAGACTGGTAGTTTTTTTATCAAGAACAAGGCCTGGTTGAAACTGTTCGATGATGAACTAGATGTTTGTACAACCTCCTTCTTCGGCATCACAAGTACCCTAGATCGTGCTACAACACGCTCTGTCCATGCAGTATCCTTGCAATTCATGGAGCGGAAAATTAACTATCCCATCGGCCTATTGTTTCCTGAAGCCGGAATGGCAGGGGATTTTTTGGCTCTCCCATTATTTTTGATTCAATATTGTGGTCCATGGGCCCAGGAACCTCTTCGTGATTCGATCTTTATCCTGGACATCGCAAGCTTCATCCTCTGAAACTCAGCTCCCTCGCTTTTGACTGTGAAAGATAGGTCAATTTTCTCAAGTTGTAGCGGTTTGCGTTTCGATCCGACTTGGAAGGAATTGAATTCCATGAGTGCCTAATTTAGAATCTTGATTTCAAATAAAGATGAGTGACTCAAAGTTATTGTGGTAACAGATCAAAAGAATAAGGAGGAACCTGTAGAGTGATGTGATCCCAGATTGGATAAAGGCTGATGGATGTAATGAGCTTGTGGACCATTACAGACATAACAAGAATCCAGTGTTCAATGGAAAGATGTGGGCCATTTGTATTGGAAAGAGCACTTAGATTTGAGGGACCAGATAGAATGCGAAGTAATGGCGGAGGTTGGGCCTCTCAGATGACTCGAGACATGTATGAAATGAAACATATAATTATGAATTCTTCATCAACTTACGGGACAACTGTGAGTCAAGGAATACATGCTTTTTGCATGGATCCTTGGTGAACTCGGCAGCAGGAATAGCTTGTAAGGGCTTTATCTCCTTCTCCAACATCCTTACAGAAAGATCATCAGCATTCTGTTGAATTCTTACTTTCCCCAGCGTGGAATCAATTGTTTGCTGTAGCCCAGAGATACAGGACTCAGTGAGCAACGGAAGATCAGGACAAGTTCTTTCCTGTAAAGTCTACCTCAACGCCTCCTTGGCATCATCCAAAGTTGTGGAGAAAAGGAGTGGGATCAATTCAACTGTGTGATTGACCTAATACTCACAATAGTTTAATGGAAAGTGTAAGAATAGCAGTGAGTAAGATTATTGGGGTGTACAAAAAGTGGTTTGAAGCATTATAATGTGTGCAGGACTCACTCGAATGATCAAATAGTAAATTGCATGAGACAAGCTCCCATCGCGTGGGTAGGTCGACATCTGCTCCAGACAGAAGTCCTCCGATCAGTTCAAAATCTCTTAGACGATAAGGCCCCTTGGGAAATCTCACAGTTTTCTCATCCCTTTTATAGTGCCTCAGAGCTACTGCGAACAACTTTTCAGACTCTTTGGAGAAAGGAGTTCCTTTGCTGAGCTCGATAACTGCAAAAGCAGTGCTCAGAGTATGGGGTGAATGCTGCACAGGTACAAGGTTGGGTTTTGACATTTTTCCAGAGTCTGCTTTGAGACAAAGAGCTGTACAGATAATGATATTGTTCCTCTAATCCATCAGATAACAGTTCATTTGTGTAGAAAAGTGCATTAATGACTTCGGTTTTCCAACCTTGTTGTGACAAATTTGTAGTCTTGAGCGGTATTTTCCTCACACCTCCATAACAATAAAGAATCAGAAATGTCTCAAATGCTACCAACGAATTGTCTACATGATGAATGGCGATGTAGCTCTATAACAAGTTAAAGAAGAATATTCAATCGGGGAGTTATTCGTGAGAGATCGACGCTGATGAAAAATGTGATTATCCGGAGGGGAGATTGAGTTGGATGATTGTGAAACAATTGAATGTTGTACTCCCGGAATTGGCGGGAAATTTGAATATTCCGGGTGAAATGTGTGGGAGGCTCCACGTATCGTATGGGAGTGAATTTTTCATTGAAGAGTAGACTGAAACGTGAGAAAAATGTCTGCACTTAAATATCGTGATGAGATGTTTCAATGAATTGTATTCAGGTGATTGAGGGAGCTTCGAGCACAGTAATTCTTGGCAGCAAGTTATTGTTCTGTCAAGGTTGGTGTGCATAAAATAACGTGAATTATTCAGAATGAATTTCACACGGTGGAGGAGAACGATGAATAGGTTACTCAAAATTCAGACAGGGAAGTGGAAATGGACTTTTGTTCTATTTCTCGAGCACATCAAAAGTCCATTCTCATAGGAATTGCATCAGCTCCTTCTTTCGAGGAATGCTCCTTGGAACCTTACTCAGGAGTGCTCCATGAATTAGATGATTCCGTTACATTGTCGTTCGAAGGATACGCTCCAAATATTTTTTCAATGCGTAGATTTGATGGAGAAAGTTAGATACATCCCAAATATATAGTAAGGATTGATTTCAAATGCATTTTGATGCTTCTTGGATCACAAAATGCTTCTCATTTTAATCGGGATGATTCTGCAGCTCGAGTAAATCTGACCAAGGGAGCAATGAAAATCGCGAAAGAGATGAAAATTCCAAACAGTGTTCTTCCAGGAGTATCAATAGAGATAGAAGTGACTGCTCATATGTTCACAGAATATCTGTGTTCCAATGAAATTGATTGATTATCAGTCATTAGATTATACGATACTCAATGGAAAGATGGTTGTACCAACTATCAATCAATTCTTCCATAATCAAAATTGGAGAGGGAAATAATCGTATGACAAGCATCCAATAACGAAAAAGTGAAGGTCAACAGTATCAGGGGATGAAATGATAACAAATCATCCGAACGTAATACCTGATCAAAATATATGAAGCAGCACAGGAATGGAGTGATGGGCAATTACAAAGGTACCAGATGGTAACTACTGCATAGAACATGGAAGCATGTTGCATCCAAGTGCTATTGGCTCAAGTAGAGAAGAGAAGCCAAAGAGTACCTTAATTGAGTATCCTCTTTCGCTACTATAGTTTGTATCAATTTACATGTATGTACAAAGTTCGTACCATGAGATAGCTCCTGTAGCTGAAACAAAAGCTTGTAGACATGATTGTTCTGGCTTGTATGTTCCTGTAGCCAGCATGAGGTTGCTCAATGCTGCATGAATAGTGTCCATTGCTGTGAACGCACCACAAGCTCAGCAATGGTGCGCTTACCAGAGTGGTGAGCTCATCATCAAAGAATGTCATCTGTATAAAGCGGAGGACAATCGTATGAAGATGAGTTGACGTATTTCGAGTTGAGGAGAGAAGCTGTGAGAGTACATAGATAAGAGTGTTGATGATGAATGACTGGCCTTGATAAGAGACTTTACTCTCTCTCTCCCTCATGACCAAATTGTGTTACTTTACATGTATATACAAAGTTGAGACGATGCTTGTGGTTCACTTCCCGTAGCGAATTCTTGCAGTCTGGGCGGTGTAGGAGTGCCTCTAAGTTCTCACGAGGTCTCTTGATCCTGAAGGATGGATGCTAAGAGCTGTCGGTGCATCCCAAGAAAGAAGAGCAAACAAGTTACAATAATTAAGCCGCGGGCAAAATCCCGTCCGTCCGGATCCCCCCGAGCAGGGCTGCCAACGTAAAATCGTAAGCAGGGTTGCCAACTTGACGGAAAAAAATATGAGTTGGTATTTTGAGAGCGACAATAGCCCTTATGTGTCGCGAGTGTCTAAGTACTTACTATCTAAGATCATCTAAGATCATCTGAGATCATCTAAGATCATCTAAGATCATCTATGATCATCTTAAAGTTATCTTTTGATTATCTTTTTATCTTATTGTTATCTTTTGATTATCTTTTTATCTTTTGGTTATCTTATGATTATTTTCAAGTTATTTAGTCATTTTTTGATTATTTCTACTTTGCTTTTTCGGTTGTTTTTCCTTTTTCGAGTGATTTTTTGATACATTTTCATTTCTTTGGTGTTTAATACAATTGTTTAATACAAAAATCAATCACTCCAATTTAATATTGGAGTGATTGATTTTTTATGTACTATGTAATTTTTTAGAGATGGTATTACTCAATCGTTGTTTAATTTACATGATTTTTTCTGAAACACTTGAGTGATTTACCATGAAAAAAGTTGGTTATTGAATATCTTTTCAACTATGCATTGGGTACTCTTTAGAAGATTTGATAATTATTTAGAAAGATTTTATTAATGAATTTGAATGAATAAATTTCTTCTGTTGCATTATGGAAATTGTTAGATTTTTTGTTATATTGATTTGAGTGTCTTATCATGTTGTGTGTGAAGTGTTGATGGATTAGTTTTGGATTTTTCGCTTCGGTCGCTCTCAGCGGAGTTAATAATTCTTGAGTCATGGCCTAGGCGAGATACCGCAACGTTATCATCAGTGTAAAGTGGGTGTTTCAATAGTGCTATGTGTGATTAGTTGATTGCATTAAAGCCTATATATGTGATGAGTGTGGTGTTGATGAGTTTGTATTGGATTTTTCGCTTCGGTCGCTCTCAGCGGAGTTAATCACTCTTGAGCCATGGCCTAGGCGAGTCACCGCAACGTTCTCATCAGTGTGAATTGAAGTGTTTTAATTATGATTGATGTGATTTTTGGTTTGTTTTGAATCATCAATGGTGTTGTATGAGAGACTGTTAGTGTTCTTCAGTGTAAAATCCATTTTGCAACAATAGTTATTAAAAAGTTTATCATTATCTCTTATTCTATTTTGGTGAGAGTATTGAAAAAAAAGGAAAACTTTGATCTCTGATGACGATTTTGATTGATTGCAAGATCTTCTAAAAAATATTATCAGGAGAATCTTTTCACTATTTTGTTCAATTATTGCATGATGGATAATGCAGTCAGAGTATGTGCGTTCGTAGCCCAGAATTTCACGATTCCAAGAGAATGTACAAATCTATGGATGAGTCATTTACTAACAGGGGACCTTCAAGGGTTCTGTGTAGAATGACTCAGATATGTAGGGATTCAATTGGGGGGAAATTCTTTGATGGGATCCGTCAGTCAGCTAATAAGAACACCGAGTCCTTGACATTACCTCAGCACTTTTGTGAGGCACCCTACCGCAGGCGATAGTCAAGTACTGGATTCTTCGTATGTGGATGTCAAGTCGATTGATTATTAGGAAAAGTTCTACTATGACGCAAGATTATCATTATTGAAAATTCTGTCCTATTGTCATGGTCTTGATTCTAAATTAAGTGTAATTTTGCAATCAATTAAAATGGTCGAAATTTGAATATAAATGAATTGAATTTTGTCAAACCTTAGCAAAAATCATTTTATAGTCCTTTCCAAGTGACTTAAAATTATTCGAAAGTTTATTCTAACTAAACCTATGAAATGAATGGAGACGAGAGAGGAGAGACGGGCAAAAGTCCCGTCTCTGTCGAATTTTATTGGATTATTCAATATACATACATTTCTTTACAATTTTCATGAAGTTTTTATAATTTTCCACAAATAGTATAAGAATCTTACATTATCATTCAGAACATTAAATAATCTTCAATGATTTGGAATCACCTGGACTACGTATTTCCTGTTGAGAATCTCCTGTTGACTGAGATTGTCCAATGGGTTAGCGGGATACACTTTCTCTCGGCCTCGGTGGTGCTGTAGAATGAAAAATCATTAAAGCGTATTATTTTTCTACTATAAAACAATTGAAGACGTTTGTGTGTATATGTGTATATATGGTGTGTGTGTGTGTGTGTGTGTGTGTGTGTGTGTGTGTGTGTGTGTGTGTGTGTGTCAATAGAATTATGAGGGAGGTGTTGTGTATAGGTATTGAATGTTGAAATTAATTGTGTATGTGCGTGTATGGGTGGGTGGGTGAGTGAGTGTGTGTGTGTTGAAAGATTTATTATAGGCCTATTAATTGATAAAATTATAGATTATATTAATAATCATTGATCATTCAAAAGATCATTCTATTACTTACCAGTGCAGCCTTTGAATATGACCCTTGACTGTTCCAGTGGCAAAGTCATTTTTCTTTAACATCTGAATAATCAGCTGCAATCGGATGTTGGACTGATCTATTGGCTGAAAATAAATAAAATGAAAGTTATATTATTGTTCATAGACCAACTGAATTCGTTTATGTGTTAGTGAATTGTGTGGTAGGTATATTTATATGTGAGTGAATGAGCGTGAATGTATGTGAGTGAGTTCGTGTTTGTGTGTGTGTGTGTGTGTATGTGTGTGAAACTGTGGATTCATATAAGTGAGTGTATCGAACATTTTCTGCATATTGATTAATATTAATTGATCAATTAATTATTGATTGAGTGATCAATAAAGACTCACCATTGCAGCCTCCTATGATGCTCCGGGAATTTCCGAATGATGATGAGTTGAGACTGGAGTTGAGATTGCTCCATACTGTTGGATGCTACAACTTGAATGAAACATTATATAATTATTGAAGTTATATGTTTAAATGTTTGTGTATTCAATTGTTTAGATGAAATTACTCACCTGTGAAGTCCCCTGTGATAGACTTCGATTGATCCCGTATCTCCTGGAGGTTGGCTTCCGAAGTGACTCCTCGATCATCAGGAGCGGCATTGACTTCACCCCACGATGGGTTAAGACAGACTGGCCCTACTCGCCGCTTCAGTTTTATATATACTTTTATCAGCTCCCTCTAACGACTTTCAAGATCGATGTCGCGTGTATCTAAATATCTATTGTATCTTCGTCTATATTATCATCTAAGATTATCTGGTAGTTATCTTTTGATTATCTTTTTATCTCAACGTCATCTTTCGGTTATCTTTTCATCTTTTAGTTATCTTTCCGTTATCTTTGAGTTATCTCATCATTTTCTTTATTATCTTTTATCCTCATTCCGTTAGAATTTCATTTTATGGTCTTTTTTTGAGATAATTTTACGACAATTCAGAGCGGACCATTGAGAATGTCACATATGTAGACAAGTATTTGTATTGAGATGGAAGTCCTTATCAGCTGTGTGCGTCTAGAAATTGAGTCTAGAGCGGAAAAAAATTTTCTTTCAAGTTTTTTTATTACAGATCCTCATCAGTCACGTATAGTTGAAAGGTTTCTTATAATATATAGAAACTTCTTCGATGAATTCAAAAGTAAGTATCAATTCAAAAGTATGTTTCTACATTTTCCAAAAGTAGTCTTCTGGAAAATGTAGAAACAACAGTCATATCGAACATTGGAGAGTTTTTTTGTGCTTGCGTGCGTGAACCTGTATGGGAAAGTTAATTTTTAAAAGCTTCAGAAGTTTTTTATTAATCAATAGTCTTAGTAGTGAAGAATCCTATTAAAAAACCTACCTTAACAACTTTCTAAAAATTTCAAAATACCTTTAGAAATCGCAAAACTATCGGGTTTCCCAAATAAAGTGATGCCGAGCGAGCGTTAGCGAGCAAGGCAATATCGCTAGTTTATAAATTATGCTGATGTACAAAAATCAGAGAGGGGAAGGATTGAATGGGAATGACCTCAGCCTTTTTGCTGTAGAGGTGCGCTGTATGATGCAGCAAATGAGTTTGAATGTTTGGAAAAAACCAACCTTGTGTGAAATTATGGATGAGTACTGACTTGCCTGATGAACACGCGGAGGCGCCGCGCCGAGCACTAGCGGAATGTTTGGCGCCTCAGCGACGACGTCCCTCGATGACATGGACTCGTGCGTGTCGATGGAAACAGCCAGGAACAGATTACTGCTCTGTAATCGTTGCCTTGGCTTTGACACGGCGTCCACTTTCACAAAGGACATGACAATTTCTCTGGGAATGCTGATTATTTCCAGGGTAAGGTTGGGACTTTCAGCCAGGTGGTTGAGGCAAATGAAAGCCCTAGGATGCGATTTGGTATGTTCCAGCTCGCAGAGCCGTGTATTCGACGGTCACCCGCCGAAGTTTCTCAGACCCCAGGGTGACCAGCAGATTATATCCCATGTAGATCCAAACAATAACAAAGGAGAGAACGATATGTCAACATTTAACAGGTCGCCATCGACCGAGTATCAGGCTGGTGGTGCAGCCGAGGCAGTGCCATCTGCTTGTCTCCAGCGGCATCAGCAGCTGAGGGGCGCGACTGGGCCACGAAATACTTCTATCTACCCCGTTGCATCCTACCGCACCCACTTTTACGGAGTAAACTAGCACGACCTCGCATAATGAGCGTTATTAAATTTGCGATGATTAATCTCCTCTCGCAGATGTGATTCCAAATATTCGACAATATTGGCGAGCCGGCTGTGCGTACGTTGTGGCGTGCATCCACCTACCTGCACTACCACAAACGCGCCTCTTTTGCTTCTCTTACAATATACTAGCGGAATTGCTGCGCTCGCTTACGACTTTTTGAATGGAGTTTCAAAAATCTCATGGAATGAATAAATACGAATACGAAAAATGAAGTAATACATATTATTGTGGGTACTTTACCAATCAAATGTATCATTTTTGGTCATCATAATTGTTTGATTGAAAATGCTCGACGGTTATGAGAAAATTGAAGAAAAACGACCATATGAAGGAGCCAATAATTTATTTTGTGAGTCTAAAGACAACTTTATGTATCATTATCGCGTGTTACGTCAAGTACAGATCTCAAAGTGTTTCTCAAACAAATCAATATACATGATACCAGGAAAAAGAAATGAAATAAGATTTTTACTTCCATTCTGTACTAAAAACGTGGTATACAAAGAGGTATTCGATGATGAAATTTTAAAATTTTACATGCATGTACGTATAATTTTCTTCTAATTTCACCAGCCACTCACTTTTGCTTATGATTTATTAATCTCACTAAATCTATTACTAAATCAGCTAATGTTTATTATCAAACATCATAATGCAGGCGTTCCTTCAATGCTTCGTTGTCATTGATGAGATAGACAGTCTCAACTATGGAAGAGCCTATTAGCCACGGCGAAGCACGCGTGGCGTGGCAGGCGCGCGAAGCGAGGCACATTTGGCACACTAGGCACATGTAGCGAGGCGCGGCACAGATTGTATCGTATGGTCAGGTTAAGATTCCGTAATTCAGAGTCTTGACAAAATCATATCAAATTTTTTACGCGCGACATGTGCTGTGCAGACCACTAATAGCGAGATCAGGACTATTGCCAATAATGAAAATTCGAATTTGAATAGTTTTGGAAGAACTTTGGTCAGAATGAATGTATGATGGTCTGAGATTCATGACAAACTAGCCATTACTAATGCAATGAAGGAATCAGGTGCAAAATGTTAGGGTAAGAATTAAAGCTCTAAGTGTCAGCTTTACTGCTTGACATCCCTAATTTTCTTTTCTTCCAGCACTTGTACATTATCCCTCTAAAACAGACTCGTTGATGGGATCTGGGTTCTCTCCTCGTTGGAAGTGAAGTTGAGATGGAATGCAGGAGGATATAGTTCTTCTTAGTGCTTCTGATGCTGTGTATACTTCCTGAGTGCACTCCTCTAATTTGAGATGTCACCGGTACCAGATACATGAATTAGGAAGTATTGAATGAAACCAGATTTTTCCATCTTGATTTTACTCAGGATGTAATAAAATCTCCATAAACTGACTTTGTGGACTGTTTCAATTGATTACATCGATCAGAGGACATTCTACCCTCACATTTTAATAAGAGTCCATCCATTCTTTCAATTTCCACTCAGTCTTTACTCCAAGGATGTATGAATTGAGAGCGAGCCCATCATTACAAGATTCTGGTTTCATTTCATGACAAGAACGAGGTCAGTTGAACTTTTCTTTTGCTGAGATTATAACATTTGTGTAAGATAAATTTGCCATTTGAACGTCTCTTACTCTCATATTTCTCGGGTATCTCTGGGAAAACCTTGAACAATCCTCGAAGTCTGAGGAATAAATCTTTGTCGTTATAGATGATTTTGTGGTGATCTTCTCCAATGGAGATTTTTCAGTGATTGAGACATACATATCATACTTCATAGCTCATGTCAGCAGCTGAATCCAGTATGTTTTCAACTACGCTCAGTGCTGATTTGTGATTATAACCGATTGGTGTAGAAGTCAGGGTTACACTGTGTGTCCAATCATTTCATCCGAGCAATGTGTCAAGAAATGATTCTGCTCATACTTTGATTATTAGAATTTCTCATAATCTCAGTGGATATATCACTTTCTTGAATCCAGAATGAACAGAGTTATGTTTTCAGTGGGAAAGCTCTGTGTTCCAATAAATAAAATTGTGAAACAAAGTGTGTTATAGATTAATCTTTACTTTCCCTAAAATTACCTTTTTAATAAATGATGATCTATATTTTTGTTCTTTTTTATGTTCATTCTCAAGGAAGATATACCCCCCAACAAGGTGAACTGCACTAGGGTGACGGTCAGCGGTAGTTCGAGATCCTTCATCCCTCTAAAGGGGCATCCCACGAGTGTGAGAGAGACGGTAGATCTCGAACGGTCACTGACCGTCACAGCCAGTGCAGTTCACCTTGTTCCGGAGTGTACATCCACCAAAATTCCCAGATTTGAAAAGCCTTATTATTATTGTGATCGGTGAACTGTATCATTGTATCAAATCTTCGAAGAGCATACGCATTATCAAATGGGCCAGATAATGATCAATGACAGACATTTGGATATGTATCTATTTCGCAACACCAAAGTACACTTGCATTCATCTCTACTGTTCTCAACATCATATGAAGGAGGAATTCGAGTTACATGGCAGTGGAGTAACACACAAAGGCCTTGAGATAATTGGTTCCAACTTTGGGAATGAAGTTAGTACATTATTGATGAACTTTTGAATTGATACAGATGAGACAAGAATAAGTTTAGTCTTTTTCTATTACTTTTCTTTTCCAGCTTTTAAACATACACACTTCTCTTCCTCTACTAATGTGTATGAACATCTTTGATAGATTGTTCAATAAATGACAGTCCATGACAGAAAAACCGAGTCTAATCCTCTCTTTGAGGTGTCATAGTGAATGAAAATCATGACTTGATGTAGTGGTACAGTTCATCGATCACAATAATGATAAGGCTTTTCAAATCTGGGAATTTTGGTGGATGTATCTTCCTTGAGGATGAACATAAAAAAGAACAAAAATATAGATCATCATTTATTAAAAAGGTAATTTTAGGGAAAGTAAAGATTAATCTATAACACACTTTGTTTCACAATTTTATTTATTGGAACACAGAGCTTTCCCACTGTAAAAATAACTTTGTTCATGTTGGATTGAAGAAAGTGATATATCCACTGAGATTATGAGAAATTCCAATAATCAAAGTATGGGCAGAATCATTTCTTGACACATTGCTCGGATGAAATGATTGGACACACAAAGTAACCCTGACTTCTACACCAATCGGTTATAATCACAAATCAGCACTGAGCGTAGTTGAAAACATACTGGATTCAGCTGCTGACATGAGCTATGAAGTATGATATGTATGTCTCAATCACTGAAAAATCTCCATTGAAGAAGATCACCACAAAATCATCTATAACGACAAAGATTTATTCCTCAGATATCCAGGATTCTCCAATGTTTTTCCAGAGATACCTGAGAAATATGAGAGTAAGAGACGTTCAAATGGCAAATTTATCTTACACAAATGTTATAATCTCAGCAAAAGAAAAGTTCAACTGACCTCGTTCTTGTCATGAAATGAAACCAGAATCTTGTAATGATGGGCTCGCTCTCAATTCATACATCCTTGGAGTAAGGACTGAGTGGAAATTGAAAGAATGGATGGACTCTTATTAAAATGTGAGGGTAGAATATCCTTTGATCGATGTAATCAATTGAAACAGTCCACAAAGTCAGTTTATGGAGATTTTATTACATCCTGAGTAAAATCA
This sequence comes from Eretmocerus hayati, assembly GCA_029851415.1. NCBI lineage: Eukaryota > Metazoa > Arthropoda > Insecta > Hymenoptera > Aphelinidae > Eretmocerus > Eretmocerus hayati. The sequence goes on from CM056743.1 coordinate 109,460,152, forward strand.
AGATGGAAAAATCGGGTTTCGTTCAATACTTCCTAATCCATGTATCTGGTATCGGTGACATCTCAAATTAGAGGAGTGCACTCAGGAAGTATACACAGCATCAGAAGCACTAAGAAGAACTATATCCACCTGCATTCCATCTGAACTTCACTTCCAACGAGGAGAGAACCCAAATCCCATCAACGAGTCTGTTTTAGAGGGATAATGTACAAGTGCTGAAAGAAAAGAAAATTAGGGATGTCAAGCAGTAAAGCTGACACTTAGAGCTTCAATTCTTACCCTAACATTTTGCACCTGATTCATTCATTGCATTAGTAATGGCTAGTTTGTCATGAATCTCAGCCCATCATACATTCATTCTGACCAAAGCTCTTCCAAAACTATTCAAATTCGAATATTCATCATTGGTAATAGCCCTGATCTCGCTATTAGTGGTCACAGCACATGTCGCGCGTAAAAAATTTGATATGATTTTTTCAAGACTCTGAATTACGGAATCTCAACCTGACCATATGATACAATCTGTGCCGCGCCTCGTTACATGTGCCTAGTGTGCCAAATGTGCCTCGCTTCGCGCGCCTGCCGCGCCGCGCGTGCTCCGCCGTGGCTAATAGGCTCTTCCGTACTCAACCCTGTAAACGCAGAGAGTGTGATGATCAGACATATCACATCATTCATACAAGCCAATGATCGCCTGCTTGGAGAGGAATTCTTGTACGAAGGTAAGCCGCTCTCGGGTGCAGAGGTTGCGATGAAATTCATCACCATGTAGGAGGGTGAGGCGATATTTCTCATTCATCTCATCGTTTACTTTATCTCTTTCTCATTCAAATCAATTGTTCATTGCATCCGTCAACTAATCCTCTGCATTAACATCAACTCATTCTCATTCATCTCATTAGTCTTTCCATGCTCATTGTATCTCTTTCTCATTCAAATCATTCATTCATTACATTCTCCAATTCATTTTCTACATCAATACCAACTTATCTACTCTCATTTCATTTCTCTCCTCTTCCTTATTTCATCTCATTTCCAATCTCCATCATCTACATAAAGAAAATTCATCTCCTTTCCTACATTCTTTTTTCATCAAATTTTCCCATCATTCAAACCACATCGTCACATCATTCACACACACCAATGATCACTTACTTTAGATTGAATTCTTGCACACAGGTAAGCCGCACTAGGGTGCAGAGGTTGCATCCGAATTCGACACCAAATAGGAGGGTGAGGGGGGTCATGCTCATTCATCTCATTACTCGTTCCCTGCTCATCGTATCGAATTTTCATTCTAATCATTCATTCATTGCATTTTTCAACTAATCTTCCACATTAACACCAACTCATTTACTTCCACTTCATTCCCTTCCCCTTCCTCGTTCCTTCTCATTTTCTCTCCCCATTTTCTACATCAACACAATTCATTTTATTTTCTACATTTATCTTACATTCAATTTGTCCATCATCCACACCTTCTCGTTACAACATTCATACACGCCAATGATCGCCCACATGAAAGTGAAATCTTGCACTCATCACCAAGTAGGAGGGTGAGGTGATCATTCTCATTCTTCTCATAACATTGACACCATTCTTCTCTTTTTCCTATTTTACCGCCATCTCATCTTCTTTTCCACATCATTCTCACCAACTCATCACATTCATCATACGCCAATGATCGCCTACTTGGACGCGAATTTTTGCACGAAGGTAAGCCGCCTCCGGGTGCAGAGGTTGCGTCCGAATTCACATCCAAGTAGGAGGGTGAGGCGATCATCCCTTCCAGTACATCACACTCACCCATCCATCTCATACGTCACAGACTAATTCGTCATTCATTGCATATTTTATCTCATTCAAATTTCATATTTCATGGCACACTCTTCATCATCACCAACTCATTTTTTCCAACTTTTGCTCCATCGCTTTTCCTTCTCTTCTTTTATTCTATCATACCTTCATCCAATCTCTTCATTTTTCTGTGCCATTTTCTACTTCGATTTCATCTTATCTCCTTTTCTGAATCAATCTCATCATCTTTCATCAATTTCCTACTTTACCGCCACCTTATCTCCATTTCCACATCATTCTCACCCCCTCATCACATTCATCATAAGTCCGCCGAAGATCACCTACTTGAAGACGAATTCTTGCACGCAGGTAAGCCGCCTTCGGGTGCAGAGGTTGCGTCCGAATTCACTTCCAAGTATGAGGGTGAGGCAATTCTATCTATCATTCAATCTCATTATCTTTCATATCATTTTCTACTCATCATTTTCATACCATCTCATTTCCCTGCCTACTTATCCTTCATCTCTTTCCCTCCTCTTTCTTCATCATCATCATCTCCATGTCGTTCCAATTTCTCATGTCATTACATACTCTCCATTGATACCATCTCCATTCCTCTCTTACTTTTTATTCGTCTCTTTCCCTTCACTTCTCTTATTCTATCTTACCTCCATTCAATCTCATCATCTCTCATACCAATTTCTACTCTACCACCATCTCTCCTCCTTTTCTACATCATTTTCACAACCTCACCGCATGCATCATGAATCAGCCAATGATCGCTTACTTGCAGGCGAATTCTTGCACGCAGTTAAGCCGCCTTTGGAAGCAGAGGTTGCGTCCGAATTCACTCCCAACTAGGAGGGTGAGGCAATCCCTTCTATCATTCAATCTCATTATCCTTCATATCATTTTCTACTTATCATCTTTCATATCATTTTCTACTCATCGATTTCATACCATCTCATCTCCCTGCCTACTTCTTCTTCATCTCTTCCCCTCTCCTTTTTTCATCATCATCATCTCCATCTCATTGCAATTTCTCATGTCATTACATACTCTTCATTCATACTATCTCTTTTCCTCTCTTACTTTTTATTCGTCTCTTACCCTTCACTTCTCTTATTCTATCTTACCTCCATTCAATCTCATCATCTCTCATACCAATTTCTACTCTACAACCGTCTCTTCCCCTTTTCTACATCATTCTCACCACCTCATCGCACGCATCATAAATCGGCCAATGATCGCCTACTTGGGGGCGAATTCATCATCTTCTTCATCATTATCATCATCACCATTATCATCATCCATTCTCTCATCTATCACATTTCATTCACGGATAGGGACGGAGGGGCCCAAGCTCCCATCGTTGGATCAATCCGTTTTCTATGCTTGCGACATCATAATACCTATGTATGGTGAGCAAGTGTAGAAAATGGTGCGGATTCAACGATGTCTCGAAGCGAAGGTTCAACAGACAGACTTCTCACGGAAACCCACTCATCAATTCGAGCCAGACAAAGACAGTGGTACCCACAAAATGCCTGGAAACATTCAGTGACCCGCATTCCTGCGCCTGACACCTTACAAAAGTGAGGTGAGTGGGAGCTTCAAAAGGGAATACGGTGCGAAAAGATGATAACACGGCAAGGGTGCAACAAACAGACTTTGGACAGTTTTAGAAGATGAAATTTTCGAAAGAGGTGAGAAATCAGATAAATTAATAATTAATAAATGAATAATGAATAGAAAGGGGGGAAGGATCCATAAAAAAACAAGGAAAAACGAGTCGAATGAAACAAATAAAATCCAAAGTGGTAAAAAATCTGAAAACGAGAAAAACCGCGATAATTAAAGTAAAAACCCATGAAATAGGTAAAATAGAACAGATGTAATAAAACGGGTAAAATTGTAAAAAAAATCTAGGGGAAGAAGGTAAATAATGGTCAGCTCAGGTTAGGTTAGTGAAAATCGGAGGATATTTCTCTCTAGAAGATAATCGAGCCAGGTTAGGTTAGAACAGTCTAGGGGTATATTTTACAGTAACGAGTCAGGTCAGGTTAGGTTAAAACAGTTCTAGGGACATTTCCGCTGGGTAAGGTTAGTATCTAGGGGGAAAAATCTAGTGATTCCGGACACCTAAAAGTCGTCACGCGTTTTAATATATAAAAATATGGAACCCATCAATCGATTACCCGCTGACTTCAGGTTTTGCGGAGAATTCGCGATATATCTTCGATTCCTCTACGGGTGCTGAACGAGCAAATTGCTTGCATACGATTTGTCCCTTCAGAATCATTCTCGAATGCGATTTTGCGAGTTCATCGCGATTTGACGCTCAGGCGCTAGGATAAAACGTTTTTTGCAAACAAGTCGAAAACGAAGCGACTGGCAAAAAATTGCATACTATCAGTTTTGCACTGGCAATATTCTGGTGTATTTAGTTTTGCTCGGTTTTGACTCTGGGTGCTGCAAGCTCGATAGCAAGCGCCGCACAGACCGATGATGGATATTCATTTACTCTCTAATGAGATTTCCTTATGACGCAAAACTTGCAACGAGTTCTCGAATCAGGTTCAATTGTCCAGATTACACTGAAAAACGCATACGTTCTTAATGTCCACATCTCTTTACAATGGAGTTGAGCACACGTGAGTGAAATCTTGAGGATATTTGTCCACACCAAGCGTGACAAGCGTAATACTCACCCCCCCTTAAGCCTCTTTAGTCGCAGCGATCGCCGCGAAAGAAGAAGTCCCGCCGAGTATCGCCTGCAGGTCGATGGATGGATAGCATATAGTTGATTAAGACATGATGAGTTCATCTGCAAAGTTTCTAGTTCCTGCGCAATCCTGTTCGTGAATAGAAATATAGCGGATCACTATTGTGTGATGGTTTTTTCATACACCGGGGATCCAGTGGGCATTTAAAATTTCGCTAAGATTTTTGCATTGCTGCGAAAGAATATAGAGGGTACTTTCCGCTGTAACCAGCGTTGAGCATATAAAAAGTGGCCTGCTCCGCGAGATACGAGGTTCAAAATGTCTCTCTCACATCGACATCTTTATGCCAAATTATAGCATCAGCCTCAACCTCCCTCCCCCTCCCCCCACCATCTATGCAATATACGGGATGCATTTCCGAAAAATGCGACCAATATGGATAAAACTGATTTGAAATGATCCTAGATTTATCGATGATTTCATTCGTCATCAGTTGCTGATGGTGGACTCTTATAGTCGTCCCCTCTCAATGGTCCTCGTAACAAAACTCGTTTGATTGTAGTCTGCCGTAACCTTAGCAATGTTACAATAGTGATATGCGGAGTTCCTCTCTTCATACAAAAAGTAAATATACTATATATATAGTATACATGTACATGTATACTATGTATATGTATTCATATACATAATTCATTCACCAATAACTGCTCTGACGATCACAGCCCCACAAAAAAAAGTTCCGACCTAACTCCCAAACTATGTTACCTTCATGTTTTGGGGATCGCTGAATCCGAATCCAGGGTCAGTTTTGTTCCAGCACGTCGAGATTTTGACATAACCTCAAAAAAGCATGAGTTGACAAAATCATAATCAAACCGTACTGAATCCACTTTTGACCACCAACCTTATGTTCTCGGGGTTGCTGAATCCAAAAACGAGGTTAATTTGATCCGAGCATATCATCGTTCTGACATAACCTCAAAAAAATCATGATTTCCCAATGATTGATTGATTGATTGATTGATTCTTCATTTCAAAGACTAAGGACTCTGGGTCCTACATAGTCATCGCTACATTATAAATTCGACATATTTCCTTAGACAAATGACACGCAAAAACATTGATTGGTGCTGGTGAGCAATCACATGAACTTAACTAAATTAACCTAGCAATAGAGATAGAAAGAGGGAGAAGAATAGGAAAAGAAGGAGAGAAAATGGAGTACACAGATGAATAAAGATAGGCTCACTCACTCAGAGTTTGAAAGACATCTCACACTTAGTATAAATAAAAGACATTTGGCTACTTTGCTTGTTGACATGGGTCGTATCACATTAATATTGAGACAGTCAAACGGTTTTGGGGAGATAACAGACAATTTGCATAGTCAACTAGAGTTACATCACGATTATAACTTAAAATCTAAGAAGTATCTCTCTAGTATCATCTTGAAGCATGTTTTATCGAGCAATTTTCTAGTATCACGTGGGATTTCATTCCATAGACGCGATGCTTTGATCCGGAATGAATTTTTTTATGTTTCGGTTCGTGCCCAGGGAATGACCAGATCAAGAGATGAACATCTCCTAGATCCAGGCTGGTCTTCCGGTCTGAATTTGAATTCATTTGCTAAATAGCTTGGTACTTTGAAGCGTAAAATTGATGTCAATAGGCAAATGCTAAGGTAATCTCGTCTCAAAGTATATGGTGAGATGCTCAGCTCTTTGTAGATCGGAGTTATATGGTCAAACTTTTTGTGACCCGTCGCAAAACGTAGGGCCGCATTTTTACAACTTTGTAGCTTTGTACACAGTTCGTTTGATAGGCCTACACGGAGAGAAAAATCCCGGCGCAGCGCCGGGACACTAGCCCCGGCGCAGCGCCGTGATGCGGTCATGGCGCGAAGCCGTGAATTTCCTTGCACTCTGCCGGGATGCTCGTTGCGCAGAGCCGGGATGCGGTCACGGCGTGGCGCACTGATGATCCCGGCGCTGCGCCCATACAATCCCGGCGTGGTGACGGGATGACTCACCCGCGCAATTTCTGCACCGAGTCCGCATTGATGAGCCCTCATGTACTGTATATATGCACTAGTATACGTATTGCGCGTTAATGTATATATCTGAACATCGTTGTCTAGCTACGAGTATGTACACTCCCGAGGAAGGTGAACTGCACAGCCGTGACGGTCAGTTACCGTTCGAGATCTTCTGTCTCACTCGCGCTCGTTCCATAACCTATGAGTGCGAGCGAGACGGAAGATCTCGAATGCTACTCTGACCGTCACGGCTGTGCAGTTCACCTTCCTCGGGAGTGTACATGACATTATTTCTCACACTGCAAAACGACGCCTTTTCACATGCTCTATATAAATATATTGATACACACACATATTTTATTTAGTTTTTCTGTTCCATTGAAATTCTGAATCTTCATATTGAAATGCCTAAATACAGGAAAATGGGATGATTGCGAAATTTTTCAGGAATATCTTATTGCTTGGATCAGAAAAATACGATAAAATAGTCAAGAAAAAATTGCAGAAGTCAAGGAGAACCCCATAAAAAATTAGACGTACATCCATTGATATATTTTTTTGATGATACTTCTTGACTTTTGCCTCCTTTTCATGACTATTTTCTCTTTTTCCTTGATCCAGAAGCAGAAATACGCCTGTGAATTCAGAAAAATCATGTTTTTGAATCATGAGGCATTTCAATCCAGAAGAAATTCTGCAACAAATTTCTATCTGAATAATGTTGGATGCGATGTAGAAAACTCGGTTGCAAATTTAAACTGTTGTCGGGCTCGGTGACGATTTGAATTTGTGACCGTGTCCGTAGTCAACGTCTCTGCGCTACTTCATATAATAATATGATTTGTATATAAATCCCGCGAACGAGAGCTTCAATTTCAGTTGATTTGTGAAATTCATAGTGTGTACGTGAAATCGACAACGAGCATCGACATGGCCAGCAACAACTCCCGTAAGTAAATATACATGGATCTATGCTGGAATCTGTATCGAACGGGTTCGTAAATTTGCACGTTTTGTATAATATTGTCTCAAATCCGAAAATTTGTGTTAATTGCTTTGATCATGATACCACGTAGACTGTAAAAAGTATTTGTTCCTGTTATGATAAGTCACATACGTGACTTCCAGGCAGTGTGAATCAAGTATCATTTGGGGATCGTTGATGTATATAGGGCTTGTTTGTACTCTATTTTTCTCTCGAAAAATGCAGATTGGTCGCGTAAACTCAATAGTGTGTGTAAAGAAAGAGCGTTGCGTTCTGCGTGAGAGGCTTTCAATCAATTTGTGTTCATCCAATTTGAGTGAGCTTAGATATTATCATCCACGATGGATTAGAAAGGTCTTATAGCATCAGATTGTTTACATCGAGAGATTCTCAATGTGTATTGTATTGAATTGAAACCATGGATTGGTGTTGAGAGTTGCAATTTTTGGAGCATCAAATTTTATATTGATGAGATACCGTCAACCGGGGTAACTTTGGAACGAAAATTGCATTTTTTTTCTTAAACCTCGCGAAACTTGTACGTTTTACATCAGAAGTGCATTGTGTCTGTGGTCAATCGAAAGCTTACAGTTTCAGCTTTCGATTGCGGTGTTTATAAAGTCCATTTGGACATATCTGGTTGGGTATACGAGCGCTGAAAGTCGCGTCCCAAAGTTAGACACGGACTGGGGTAACTTTGGAACAGAAATTGTTATCATTATTTATTCGTCAATTGATTAATAAACTAAGTCACGCCATCGATTTCCATCATCAGTTTCGAAAGCTGAGTGTCTTAGCTTTCCATTGACCTATTATGAAAGTCCATTTGGTCGAATTGAACTTCTATAATTGAGCATAGACGCCTTTAGCATACCTCACTGTCTGTACCACGGCTAACTCTCGAGGAGGAAAATACCTTCACCAGTCGGTTTCTGACAAAAACTGCCATAACTTGGCTTCCGTGGGTCGAAATCAGACGTTCTCTGGCTCATTTTGGAGCTCTCATCAACGGCTACCTAAGTGTGTAGAATTCGAGGATGATATGAATCTTGGGAAAAGATTAAGAGTACATGAACAAGTGTTCCAAAGTTACCCCGGCTTCTGAAAAAAAGTACATACTTGTCAGTTTTTACTCTACAAAATTGAAACTTCGTGAAAATACTCCAATGTAACAATGGATTCGTCCAGATATGTGTACAGACAAGGGAAATCTAGCTCGGCTACCTCGAATTCGACCTACTAAAGTCATAACCACACCACTTTTCCGAAAGACTGTTTGTTGGGTTGAAAACGCACTTTTGAAGAAGTCAGGTTATAAACGGATTAAAAGCTGTTGGAGGCTTTCGCGCCGGTACAAAACATTGTTTATACGTGCCCCAAGTAGGAGAAATCTGTATTAAAGTCTCAGGATCATCTGCCTAGCCGACTTTGCGTGATAACCACTCTTTCATGGGTTGTTCCAAATGAATGAATATTTATCACTGATGTGGGACCGGAATAATTGAATCTATTCCAGTATGATCCGTCTATGTAATCGAATTTTGTGTCTAATTTCTCATTGCGATCAACCATTCATTATTCAATTTGTGTTCTAGTCGATGATTTGCTTTCATCTCCAACTGCATTCCCACAGGGATTAATGCAATTCTCGCAACATAGCCATCACACGTCCATCCCAAATAATTTGGGTTTCACTGGGTTCAATTTGCATTCATCGCCTAATCTAACAGAACTTCAGCCTCTGAGCCAACATTATCCGACTCTGCCGAGAGTGGGAGAGTCCCCCGTGCCTTACAACCAAAGCACCCACTCATTATCGTCCACCAGTTGCATTGATACACCTAAAACATCGTACGCGACTCGATGCGATGGCTTGAAAAGAGTAAGACTTGACTTGGAAGGATCTGAATCAAATAGCTTGCAAACCGAACCCTCGGGTCTACCAATACAAATAACAGATATAGATTCAAATCCTCTGCAGAGTAAGCCGAGTAGTAGTACAATTCCAGTCGTTCCCAACGAGGGTCAGTATCAATAATTTTAGATTTTTGATGATCGACTCCCAGCAATTATTCGTTGATACGATTAATTTACAGTTGTCGCAGTAAAACCGAGAGAAACCACTTTTGTTTATTACTGTATAATGCAGTTGGGCTACTACGGGCAGCTAATTTTAGATGCTTATGACCTGTACGATAGAACCGGCGATGATACTCATTTTCATTGTTACCGCCAAGACATAGCAGATTGTGTCATTAATCAGGCTATGGCTGCTAATCCTGAGTGAGTCACTTAGGAATATTGACGATTTCACCAGAATTATTTCTTGATCCAACCAATCATGCGCTTCGGTTGAATATTCAGTTGAATATCCAAAACACGACAAAATATTACGGATTTCTACGACTTTCATATTACATTTCTAGGATCCACAGAGACAGATTTGGAATGCTAAGAGACTGTATTGGGGAAGGTCTTCCCCGTGAAAAACTACATCTATCAGACTACTTTGAATCGAACCCGAAGGGAGGAAATTCAGGTGGTTTTTTGAAAGTTTCTTACGATAGAAATAATAGAATCAAGAACAAAATAAAAAAACTCAAGGCAGCGCTTGATGGACATTCCACAAATGTACCCAAAAACGATGGTAATTTTTTATTTCGACGTTAATTCATCCAAATAGATGTGATTGGTACATTCAAGAGAAAAAAATTATTTTTCAGGTGCATCAACGACTCATCTACAAACTCTCAAGGGCTTGACTAATGGGAGTGTAGACTCTTGCCAAATATGGAGCAGACTCCGTCTATTTCGAGAAGGATATTTCAAAAAAAAAAACATTGAGGAGATTGTACAAGAAATTATTGCCCTCCAATCAGAAGATGGCTATAAATTGGTAATACATGGATCTTTGAATTTATTGCACAAGCGACTATTACTTCGTCAAAACTGTCAGCAATACTGTTTTTTTGTATATATATGTGTATGTGGAAAAAAATATTCTCACACACACACACACACACACACACACACACATATATATATATATAAGGCCACATTTGGATCAACGTCGCTCATTTTTCGATTTTTTCTATTTACTCGAATTTTCTTTTCTGGAAACTTTTTATTTCATGATTTTCGAGTCATTTTCATCTCGTCAATCACCAACATGTGCTACAAATGATTAATCGTTCAAAATTTTCGTAGATGTGTCTCGAGTTCATGAGCCAGCACAAGGATAAAATAGATGATTTCAACGCCAAATGGTTTGCACTGAGCCGAGACATAGTGGCGTTAACCACAAAGAAATCAAAGACAAGGAGAGACCTCATTTTCCAGAATTGTTGGGCAACATGGAAAAATGCTCCACCAGAGGGTAGATATTTGCAACGAGTCAAGAAATTCACTTTCCTTGTCTTAATTACTGAAATATCCTAACTATAGTTTCAGCATTCTTCTTCATCCCACTCGTATGCAATGGATCTAAACTTGGTAATAAGGTCAAAAGAGAAGATACAGCTGAGCTCTTTGTGCACTGGATTGAGGTCAGGCTGGTTGTATGATTTGTGATCTATAATCTCAACAATTTTTCCTCCAATTCTAATGAAATTTGTCACTACAACAGGTGAAAGATGATAAGGAGATGCTCAATGATGTCAAGTTATCACAGATGACGCTGATGAAAAAATATGAGGAATGCACTGGAGGGCTTACGCCACGAGTAGTTTTGTGTCGGAGTTCTGGCGATATCAAAAAAGCATTTGTAGTCGTGAGCAGCCAAGCAATTTTCGAGTTCAAGGACCCTCTGGAAGCAGTGCAGACTTGCTTCCAATGCTTTTGGGAGTTTCCAGTTTCAAGATGCTTCGGAAATATTAGCTCACATCTATGGATTTTCCTTGAAACCCAGGTATTTGGAATAGCAGGACGCGTGATACCACCTGTTATCAAAACTTTACTCACGGATATGAAACAGCGATAAAATATTGTTTTACAAATGATTGAATTTTCAAAATATTGTTTTAATACGTATAGACTCGATTATGATTATGACGTGTTGATTCTTGATCATGTTTTACGCAGACTGAGATTTGACGTGAAGGGAGCTGTATACGTTTGAGATTTTTTCACCAACAGCCATGGTTTCTTTGAACGAATTACGAGCAAGAATCTTAGAATTTACAATAGAATTTTACGATACCCCTTTGCCTAGATCTGCTGTTCAGGATAATTTAATTAGAGTTCAAACTTTTATATCAGACACATACATACCTTTTCTAAAACATGGTGTTCTGAATTTGATTAGAGAGAATTGCTCGATTAACGTTTGTTCATTGGTGGATCTCTTTTTCGAGGAGCATAAAAATATTCTTGGCAACTTGTTAACTGAGCATAACCGAGTCAAAGAATACACCAAGGCAAATCTGTATATACCACCCGAGAAAATAGAAGTTGGTGAAGAGAGAACTTTTGTAATTGTAAATAGATTTGAAATTCGAGTAAAGTACATCAAACGCGAGATAGTATGTGTGCCAATCGGAGAGAGTCTAAAAAAGATTTTAGAGACTCCGGGTGTCTTTGACGCCATTTTGGAGTATGACAAAGAGTTGAAACAGAATCCTTATCCAATATCAAATATCAAACAAGGGGATTTGTGGCAGAAAAAATATGCCAAGTTTGAAGAAGATATTATACTTTTTCCATTTGAATTGTTTGATGATGCGTTTGAAGCAGGTGACGGCATGGGCAGTGCGGCGGGGTCACAAAAGCTGACCGGTGTATACGGTTCTCTACCATTCCTTCCACCTCACCTTGCACATAGAAATGATATGATTATTTTAATAGCACTTTTCTATACTAAATATCAAGCCTTATTTGGTAACGCAGCACTTTTTTCGCATATAATTAAACAGCTCAATGATTTGAGAATCCACGGCTTGGACATACGAGTTGGAACTCGGAAGATCACGGTTCACTTTCAATTGACTAAATTAATCGGTGATAATTTAGCATTGAACGAAAGGTGTGGACTCCCGTGCAGTTTTATTGCTTTACGATTCTGCCGCATGTGCTTAGCAACATCTTCAATGTGCAAATGTATGTGCATAGCTGACCCTAATCTGGCCAGAAACCGTGAAAATTATGACGAGCACGCGAAAAATCCGTCCCCGGCCAATGGTTTGACCGAAGTTTGTGTTTTCAACCAAGTTGTCGGGCACCATATTGCCGAAAATAAAAGTGCAGATCTCATGCACGACGTAAGTGGAGGTATCATCCCTTACGATTTATCTGAGATTCTCACAGCTCTTGTTCTCGGTGATGATGAAGGGAATCGCCCTGTTATTACTCTCGATCGGATTAACAAAGCCATCAAAGAGTTCAATTTCGGTCCAGAGCAAAATCGTCCTCGTCCACTCCGCTTTGAATATCGTAACAAGTCGAAAGCATCGAAGGGTAACACTAAGAGGAAGAGAAAAATCAAAATCAGACAGTCAGCTTCTGAGGCCCTCTGCCTGTGTCGGTATCTTGGACTGATAATTGGACACCAAATTCCGCGTGGAAACAAACATTGGGCTTTATATTTAATCGTGAGGCAAATTATAGATATAGTAACGGCCCCGTCGCACATGAGAAGTCACGTCGCAGTTCTGAGGAGTCTCATTGAGAAGCATAACTCTATGTACATCGAGTTATACGGACCATTAAAGCCGAAAATGCATATTTGGCTTCACTACATAGAGCTCATGCTTCTTAATGGGCCCATGATAAACTCCTGGAGTATGCCGTTTGAACGAAAGAATAAAACCCTCAGAGCCATTGCGACTGCATGTAACTCGTCAATCAATTTGCCATTGTCCATTTGCAAACGACATCAATTATCTTTCTGCAATATTGGAAAAAAAATCAGTGGAATGATGCCAATCTTCAAGTTAGGTTTAATTCTCGATCCGGCTGATCAGGAACTCCGAACGTTTCAGAATCTTTCTCATCATTTTTCTGTCCCAACCTATCGCTCAATTACTTTGTACAACAAAAACTACTCTCAAGGGTCGATTATTTTTCTGGGTTCGAACGACGAAGAGGGCCCCAAGCTGAGATCTTTACATAAAATTTATAAAATCAACGGAAATATTTACTTCCTCCTCCAAGAGCTGGAAGTTATCACGTTCGATTCCCACTATCATGCGTACGAAGTGGTCGAGACGAAAAGATGTAGTGATTTTGTTGAAGTCAGCGAATTGCCTCGGCAAATCCAATGTGTAATGGCCAAAATAGACGGCACACATTATGTAGCAGCACGACACCAGTTTTGAGCGGTTCAGATAGAATATGAAATTTCTCTCTTATCCCTTTCCTCCCCTCACGTCATACCTCACGTCAAAGAATAGCTCTATATGTGTGTATATCTATGTATAAGTAAATATGAAGCTTGTGAAGAATTTTCCGTGTAATACTCTGATGTTAAGCCTCGATCTCAATAATGGATGTAAAATACGAAACTGTAGAAGTAATTTTTGATCTCCATTCGAAGTCATTGTCATTAGTTATGTGCAAATAAAAAGTGAGAATAGATGAAGAAACCCGAAGACTTATGGATTGAAATGCCTCATGATTCAAAAACATGATTTTTCTGAATTCACAGGCGTATTTCTGCTTCTGGATCAAGAAAAAAGAGAAAATAGTCATGAAAAGGAGGCAAAAGTCAAGAAGTATCATCAAAAAAATTTATCAATGGATGTACGTCTAATTTTTTATGGGGTTCTCCTTGACTTCTGCAATTTTTTCTTGACTATTTTATCGTATTTTTCTGATCCAAGCAATAAGATATTCCTGAAAAATTTCGCAATCATCCCATTTTCCTGTATTTAGGCATTTCAATATGAAGATTCAAAATTTCAATGGAACAGAAAAACTAAATAAAATATGTGTGTGTATCAATATATTTATATAGAGCATGTGAAAAGGCGTCGTTTTGCAGTGTGAGAAATAATGTCATGTACATACTCGTAGCTAGACGACGATGTTCAGATATATACATTAACGCGCAATACGTATACTAGTGCATATATTCAGTACATGAGGGCTCATCAATGCGGACTCGGTGCAGAAATTGCGCGGGTGAGTCATCCCGTCACCACGCCGGGATTGTATGGGCGCAGCGCCGGGATCATCAGTGCGCCACGCCGTGACCGCATCCCGGCTCTGCGCAACGAGCATCCCGGCAGAGTGCAAGGAAATTCACGGCTTCGCGCCATGACCGCATCACGGCGCTGCGCCGGGGCTAGTGTCCCGGCGCTGCGCCGGGATTTTTCTCTCCGTGTAGGAAAATCCCGGCACAATAGTCTAAATATGGGAATACAAGAAATTTCACTAACATGAGTTTGACATTTTTTGGAATGCACTCACTGCATTTTCGTAACCTTGAGAGAGCCAAGAAAGTATTTCTTGCACATTTGTTACATTGGTCTTGCATCAAGAGCTGCCCATTTAGGACGACCCCCAGTACTTTGACTGATTCACAATAATCGATCTCTTGACCATCAATGGTGGGCCGAGGAGGTGGGGATGATTTAAGTCGTTCCATGAATTCTCTGGGACCAAACCACGTAGCTTTCGCTTTACTTTTATTAATTTTCAACCCCTTCATTCCAACCCAGCCAGAAATATTGTTCACATCAGATTCTACTTTCTCAATTATATCGTTGACTTTGTAGAATGGACCAAAATAGTATATCGTGCAATCATCAGCATAAAAAGGATATGAGCAATGGAACAAGTTAAAAGGCAGATCAGTTATGCTAATCGAGAAGAAAGGTGGTCCAGCTTTCGTCCCTCGAGGCACTCCTGAGTTTCTCGTAGCTACCGAGGATGACTTTCCTGTAGGAGATACTACCTTTTGAGTGCGGTCAGTGAGATAAGATCTGATCCAATCGCAGGCGGCATCCGAGAAGCCAAGAGCTCTGAATTTATCAACAAGCAGACATATATCGACTAGTTCAAACGCATTTGAGAAATCGATATTCATCATGAGGGTGACCTCTTCCGGATCAATGGCTTGCCGAATGTCATCCGTTGTCTTTAGAAGAGCCATGTGAGTGCTATGTTTTCTCTTAAATCCAGATTGTAGCGGATCAACTAGCTCACGAGAGGTCGCGAACTCCAAAATTTGTTCAAGTGCAACATCTTCTAACAGTTTTGATACAGAGCATGTTATGCTTATCGGGCGGAAATGATTTAATTCCTTAGGTGTGCTGCACTCAGGGATGGGATGTACAAGTGCACTCTTCCATAAGGACGGGAATACTCCTGTCTGCAGTGAGCAGTCGAATCTGTTCAACAGTACCGGTGAAACTGCGGGTAAACACTCTTTAATGAATTTAATCGAGATGTCATCAGTTCCTTTAGCGTTTGTTCGAGTTTTGCAAATGGCCGAGAAAACCTGGTTAGGCTCAACATGCCCGGAGTAAAAGCGATCATCAGGTGAGATTCTCGCTGTTGGGCGTAAGTCATGCAAATACTGTTGATGGGAATTACCGACAAAAAACTCATTAAGACCATCTAGATCTGGCGGCAGGTCAACAACATTGCATGGCTTCACACCTACACCCACCTCATTAATACATTTCCACAGTTCCATTGAGTTCTTAGCGCGATTTATTTTACTCCTGAAATAAGCTGATTTGGCATTCTGATCCTCGAGTATTACTGTATTTCTGAGTCTATTGAATTTCATATGATCAATCGGTCTGCCATATTTCTTACGCTTGGCTCTTGCGCGATTGCGAGCCTTGATCAATTGTTTAATTTCTGAGTTTATCCACGGGAAACGATTTTTCTTTGGTACAAATGTGACATACGGAGCGTGTTTGTCATATAACTCAGTGATACTTCTAGTAAAGAATTCGACTTCCGCGTCGACATCAGTGAAGTGGACTATCGGACTCCAGTCAATTGCAGCAAGATCAGTTTGAAAGCTATCCATATCGAAATTACGGAAAGAGCGAACAATGATGCTTCGTTGTGAGTAACAAGGTACCTCAAACAGTAGTTCAACCACAAGAACATCATGTTCAGAGATTTCTGGATGACAATATTGTTCAAAGAAAGCAACTTTCGACACATCAGAGCAACAGAAATAATCTATAGTGCTGCTGCCAAGTCCGCCGTCTTTCATATAACGATGCGTAGGTTGGAATGGGATGACTTGCAGGTCAAAAGATACAAGGGAATTTTCCAAAATTCGAGATGAGCTCTTGGACGAATGCCACTCAATATTGAAGTCTCCGATTAGTATCAGAAAATTAAATTTCTCATTGCAGTGGATGAGAGACTCTGTGATGTCAGACCAGTATCCACATGATGGTGGACTATATATGGAGCTAAATAAGATCCTTACTGAGCCAACCCTGAGGAGCATTAAAAGAAACTCAGGTCTTTTTTGGTACTCTTGCATTTGGAGCGATTGATCTACCACCTTAGCGTGAATGGTTTTATGAACGAATATAGCTATGCCACCACCTCCTTTACCCACTCGATCATTACGATATAGATGATAATCATCAATTTCTAGTTGTGATGACAGATGTTCGTCGGGTTCAAGCCAGAACTCGCTTATGGCAAGAGTATGGAGAGAATGGCTCTTGACAAGTGTCGAAATATCATGAAAAAAGAGGTTCGGGCAATTGAGCGTTCACATATCCGATTCGCAGTTTCTGAGCGACACTATCCATAACTGATGAACGGGATTCTTCGCTCTATTTTCTGACGTAAAATTGGACACTTAGCTCTATCACTCGATGAGTGAGTGTGATTCGTTAGTCTCGCATTGATACAGTTAACACATTTTACATTGTTTTTGAATTTGCAATCCTTACTTTGGTGCTCACCAGCACAATATACACAGCAGTCCTTATTAGTACAGTCTTTTGCATAATGGCCAAAGCCTGAACATTTGTAGCATTGGGCAATGATAATATGATCCGCAATTCTACATCTGAGCCAGTTGATATTGATTTTTTTTCTGTTGAGAAGTGCAAGTCTATGTTCAGGAGAAATCTCGATAACACATGACCGATTACTCGTATTTTCTTGTACCGGATATAAGTAAACAATTTTGATGTCATCTGGCAGAACATCAGGCAAGTTTTGTTCAACAATACACTTTTTCAAGTCTTCTTGAGTCAACTCTACAGGAATATCGTGAACTATGAGTCTAGGGTTCATTTTACGATCCTCTTTGAATTCAAGCCCAATCTCGTCAAGAGCCGCATTTTTCTCGAATTCCGGAGATTTAGTACCTTCTCTTTCAATTATCACAGAACACTCTGGACCAAAATTAACACGATTAATACGGAGCTTCATTTTGACGGGGTCTATGGCAGACTGTAGCGCTTTCTTAGTATCAAGAGAGCTCTTGTATTCTTCTTTCGCCTGGTTCATGGGGCCAATAATTACTCTGTCCGCAGATTGAATATTGAAGGATTTTCCTTTCTCTATTGATACCTTATCGACAGGTGCTCTACCAGACACATTTCCAATATTTTTCTTTGTAACGCTAGCATAGCTTAATCCAGCTGTCACGGGAGCAGAAGATACTTACGTCTCAAGTTTCTCTGTCAAGGCTTTAATGTTGTTCCAGGCCGCATCAATCGACGATTTACAACTAGACGCGAATTTGTTCAGGGCCAAATTATTAATGTACGCGTTGGAAATATCAGTGTACGTATCGAAAACTTCTACCACTACTTCACGCAGGGCTTTTTTGGCATCTGAATCTTTGCCACTTGAAAGATATGAAATTAGTAACTCATGGTGGGTACGCATTTTCTGTGTCATTCGACGTACTTCATCAGAAGACAGCTGTGTCTGCTCGGCTGGTTCGCTTGCTGTCTGCTTGGATAGCTTGGCGGGGGGCATGTCACTCGTCAAGCTATTGTCGGCCTCAGCGGTTAAGCTTCGTTTCCGTGAAAATGCAGCGTTGTCGGCAGGTAATGTTGCTGGAACTTGTCCAGGTCCTTGTCCAGTATCTATGAGCTCGTCGTCCTCGTTGCTCATTGGTAGAGATTCTAGTACGCAACTCCCGACAAGATGTGCGAGCGAGGAAATCGCGGATATTTGCCGGCTAACCTCAAAGTATGTGCTGAACTCTTATGCACTGTTAAGAGTGCAGTCTAGATCAGCGCAGCATAGATAACACTAGCTGTGCTGCCTGACTGCGGATTGCATGCAGTGTTGACCTGTAACACGGCCCAATGCAGGAACACAAGCTTTGAAGGAAGAGCACTATAGAAGTAGACTACTATGTACTCACCTAGCAGACGAATCTCATCAATATCGAATGATATTCCATACTTCATCCGATACAGCCACGGGTGGCCAGCAAGTCCGTATAGTATTTGGATTCAGTGACCCCAAAACCATATAATATGGGCAAAACAAAGTATAGCTTGATCACCAGGTCCGAGTATCCGTGGGAAATCATGATTTTCTGAGGTTATGTCAGAATGATGATGTGCTGGAACCAAACTGGCCCCAAAATTGGATTCAGCAACCCCGAAAACATAAGGTTGGTGGTCAAAAGTGGATTCAGTACGGTTTGATTATGATTTTGGAGCAATTTTGTCAACTCATACTTTTTTTAGGTTATGTCAAAATCTCGACGTGCTGGAACAAAACTGACCCTGGATTCGGATTCAGCGACCCCCAAAACATGAAGGTAACATAGTTTGGGAGTTAGGTCGGAACTTTTTTTTGTGGGGCTGTGATCGTCAGAGCAGTTATTGGTGAATGAATTATGTATATGAATACATATACATAGTATACATGTACATGTATACTATATATATAGTATATTTACTTCTTGTATGAAGAGAGGAACTCCGCATATCACTATTGTAACGTTGCTAAGGTTACGGCAGACTACAATCAAACGAGTTTTGTTACGAGGACCATTGAGAGGGGACGACCTAAGAGTCCACCATCAGCAACTGATGATTGATCATGATCGTAGTACGTTGAACGAGATACCTCCACGATTCGCTGGTACCAAAAATTTGCCTTACTCTCTACTCTACGTCGTGATAATCGTGTAGTGGGGAATAATTTTGTTAACAATGAAGTACGAATTTGTGCCCAATTGCGTTTGTGATGAATGTTTTCGCAGTTCGTGTATGTGTGTCAGTGCTGGGGTTACATGTTGTTTATACTGTCATTGTTAGAAAATGGGTACTTGAAAGGATAAATATCAGCTTTCTCAAATGGCATCCTCTATAACCGATTGATAATAAAAGAGTAGAAACGTGTAGACCTGGTGCAACATTCCTACTCAAAATTCATGGAATATATGATTATTGAATGATTAGAAATGATTGATCCATCTCATCCAAGGGAATCATGATGGAGAGAGCTACATTCTCTGAAACTTTTGTGAGTGAATGATTGCCAATTATTTAATTTGGAGATGATAAACGAAATTATCGATAAATCTAGGATCATTTCAAATCAGTTTTATCCATGTTGGTCGCATTTTTCGGAAATTCACCCCGTATATTGCATAGTTGGTGGGGGGAGGGGAGGGGGGTCGAGGCTGATGCTACACTGTGGCATAAAGATGTCGATGTGAGAGAGACATTTTGAACCTCGTATCTCGCGGAGCAGGCCACTTTTTAAATGCTCAAGGCTTGTTACAGCGGAAAGTACCCTGTATATTGCTTCGCTGGAGCTTGATTCTGATGCTCAGGTACCTCAAACGATATATTTCAACACATGCAGAAGTTTTCAAAAATGAAACGCGATTAATGTTAACAAGCTCACGAGGAGACTAATTTTAAGCTAGAAAAATGCATTTTTGAAGAGGATCTGTACCGCTTATGTAGAAAATAACGACGGACTCGGATTCTACACAGAGAATTACGTTGAGAACGTTCGTTCCATAGTCACACCTCAGAGTGCATACGGGAGCCTACCCAGCCCCCGGACTGACATGAGTCGACAACAAGCCATCAGCTGTATCGCAAACATCAGTGGAATTCAAAACTCGTGTTGTCGGCTTCACTATTCCTGTGAGCTGCAGGGCCAATTGATGACATTGGCTCGAGGACCTACTTCCTGTCACTGTCAAGGTCACGCGATGTGTGCTCGGCGACTATGGAGCACAAGAAAGACGGCCGCTTTCAGGATCACCAGCGAACATGTGCAGAATACGTCTGCGGCAACGAAGATCTGTCACTCAAGCAGAGAGCCTAATATGAGTGAAAAGTGCTTCGAAATGAGTGATGCCCCACGCAATGAGGAGATCTTATGTTCCGCGGGAAATCAACCTCAGCGTATGCAGAACAAAACTGGGGAATACCATCTGAACATGAGAAATTCCTCGAGGACACGAAGAATTCGACTCACGCGTGGATAGGGAATTTTGCCAGTCGCTTCACATCGCAGAGGAAGAATTCCCCGCGCATGCGAGGCCTTTCTCCGCATATGGAGGTCCGGACTGTAGGAGATCTTGACGACGAGAATCATCCGTACTCATACATCCTATCCCTCCACATCCATATCATAGCATCCCT
This sequence comes from Eretmocerus hayati, assembly GCA_029851415.1. Classification (NCBI taxonomy): domain Eukaryota; kingdom Metazoa; phylum Arthropoda; class Insecta; order Hymenoptera; family Aphelinidae; genus Eretmocerus; species Eretmocerus hayati. The sequence continues at coordinate 109,481,260 of CM056743.1, forward strand.
CCACTCTCGCGGAAAACGCTTGCCATTGGCTTGACAAAGCAAGTGGGAAATTTCTCGCGGACGTAAATCCAATCTCAAAATACGCGAGGTCAAATTGAGAGAGTTCAAGTCAACGGCCATATAGTCATGTGGATATTCTTTGCGTACGTGAAGTCAAATCCGGTAAACGCGAGTTCGTGTGATGAATGCTGTACGCCGGGAGATAGAAGGAAGGGCGCAGATTCACTGGATCCATGCTCTCTTGCCAGACCCCTTGCCATTCATTGGCGTTGCACAGCAGTATTATAAGCCGCTTGCGAAATAACGGATCTCCTTCGTGATTAGTGATGGAAGATGCTCATGGTCCCGCTTCCATGGTTGAATATTGCTCAAGTATTTTGATAATAAGATTTGAACGCATTACTTCCGGTTTTATCCGAACGCACTCATGCCCCTTAGTCTGCCGGCCACAGACTTTAAGATCGCTCTACAATATCGGAGGATTTTTCCGCGCACGCGAAGTCATTTTTGGCGTGACTGACACTGAACTGAGGAAGATTATTCCAAAATCGAGATTTTTTGCACACGCAAGATACTTCGTTATTGCAAGGTAGAGTACCCAAACATCGCTCTACAGTGCAGAAACTATAGATCATTACTCTTAGCGTATGCGAGGCCAATTCTTCAGAGTCTATCGAGACCACAAAAATTTCCGAAAGATCACCAATCTATCCCAAGCTCTGTCTTGAGGCAATTTATAGAGTTCCGGGCCAATGACCATGCCAATCACTCCATTCAAGCTTATCATTAACCACGAGTATCCAGTTGCGGAGCAAACGACAACAAAAGTGGACGCGAACGTCGTCAGCTCAGTTGAAGCTGTGAACTTCTGAACACTAGCTGATGACATCACTCAGAGGACCCAGCTCCCGGACGGGTTGGGATAGCATAATATGTGCATGGTGACGTTCATACACCAGAGTGCCATCCTTTCTCAGAATAGTCAGTGCACATGTTAAGAACTCTCCTGCAGGGAAGAAAGCTCGCACAAAAGCTATAGGCTGCACTTGATATTCGCGATCGATGAGCAGATGCGCGACAGTGAGGATACATGATCATGGTATGCGCCCCGACTTGTCACAGCTACTCTTCCTACCACTCATTTTGAAGCTTTTTTTACTCGAGATCGGCACTTCGTACAAGTGACATGCTCTTTCCCCTGCAGCCAGACTTTTCACATGTCCATCGGCAATTATGGAAGAGGATGGCACTCTTATAATTCATCGGCACCGAGCACACAGTGCCTAGACTTGGCACAAACGGGAGCCAAGTCTCTGGGCCGATATCGTGAACTGGCACACAGCAGCTTGCAGCAAAAACAGACAGACGAGACGAGACATCAATGTAGTTGAGGCCTCCTTTGTAGCCTCGGGTCAACCCACGTGACTCTTGGGCGATTGGAGGCGCATAATCACACGAGTCAGCAGCACTTTTGTGTATTTACGGCTGTCAGTGACCTTGCCGTGTGCTGCCGGGACGTTGTAGTGCTCGTTTTCTTGGAAAATTGCATATGAGCACAACTCGTAACCTCAGCGTCATTACACTAATCGGTGCACATATGGAGTCGTTCTATCATTGCATTCGCAATGATAGAACGACTCCAATGATAGAAGTGCTTTCTCCTCTTCCAAAGTTCCAAAATCTCAAGACTATAAGAGAATTTGTGTCAAAGTGTTCTAATTTCATCCACATCCCAGTTACATAGTGTATACACCATTCGGAACAGCTTGTACAATTGTACCAAAAATCGGGGAGCTCTCAGTGATTCCAACAGGAGGAGCTTCATATCGGTGCCGAATGCTCAGCTTGGAGGGCAGGGAAATTCTCTAAAGGTGAAATCCATCGCGATGAGGGTGATCCAGGTAGACCGCCTTAGCCCAGCCCCTGGGAGTCAGAACAAGTACTCCCGAGCCATTTGTGGAGCTCGCGGACGCAGCAGATGAGGGGAAAACTTGGAATTTTCGGCGGGATTTCGGCTGGAGGGAATGAATTGAACCACTACTCCTTCAAGTGCAGAATGTGTTCTACACTAAACTATCCCGAATATGGAAAGATCATCATTCTAGATTCAAATTTGGAAGATATTCAGAATACCTTCGCTTTGTTCTTCTCAACTCCATCAACAATCATAGTCAATTGTTCCACGAAATGTCGTCCTCTCGTATTAGATGACATAGCCCTGAAATGATGAGGGGAAACGTGACATGATCTTTCATCGCCAAACAAGAGCGGACGTTGTGGAAGCCATACTCACGACTGATAACTTTCTTGAATAGAATCAAGTAAGGACAGTTCCTTACTGAGATACAACTGAGTTGAGTTGGAAGTATTATATAGAGTGTAATACTGTTTTGTTTCTTCATGCTTCACTGACACTGGAGCAACCCAATAAAAATTTGAACCGTCAGCATAAATCCGAAAACATCATCATTTTTTATTGAGTGATCACTTCATTTGGATTCGTATGGAATATGGTGATTGGGGTGAGGGGTCGAATTATACGAAGGATGAGTGAGCAAATTCGCGGTATCTGCGTCCCAGGAAGGCTACTGCGCATGGGCTCATACTTAGCCGTAGTTGATTCTCACCAAGTTTCCGGACGGACATGCCAATGAAGTTGTTTGATCTCGAGTGAGATTTCCGATTCATGTGCGCAGCTTGTCTCACTTTTATTGTCGGCATTTGCTTAGAGACAAAAAGTCAGTGTTTGTGTTCTGCTCGGCGTGCTCGGACAAAGTCCGAGCTATGCTCGTTTTGGTTGGTTGTAAATACAAGCTGACCGTCACATGCATGAATAATCATCACCAATGATGGTGTGACGGACGTCACTACGCACCGAGCCTCGAATAAGTGCAACGCGGGCATCTTCGGATTCTATCTCTGGGGGTGTAAGTCGATGAGACGACGCGCGACGGAAAAATAGGCGGTCGTGGTCCAGTGGTTCGGATGCTTGCTATCCGGGACACATGGATATCGTGAAGTCGAAGGTCCTGGGTTCGAATCTCCGCGGTTTCCATGTAAAATCGATCGCTTACTTTTTCACGAGTTTATCGACTTTCCACAAATTCCCACGTGACAACTGGTGCTGGGTGTGGGGTACCGCATCACTATTCGTGACTCGGTGCATTTTTAAATAAATGAAATGAATTGAGAATTAATTAATGAGAAAAATTAGTAGTTGTCGGGTGTCGCAATAGATGGCAGACCAGCTCCGTGAGAGACTGAGTGACCATGCGAAGTGATGTATGGTAATGACGCGCCCTAATTGTGGGACTTATCCGCGCATACTGACCACTCCTTCATAAAGATAAGGAAGACACCGACACGAGTGGGGACACTCGTATATCCCCACCCCCCTTCGGGTGTGACGTACGTCACTACGCGCCGAGCCTCGAATAAGTGCAACGCGGGCATCTTCGGATTCTATCTCTGGAGGTGTAAGTCGATGAGATGACGGAAGAATAGGCGGTCGTGGTCCAGTGGTTCGGATGCTTGCTATCCGGGACACATGGATATCGTGAAGCCGAAGGTCCTGGGTTCGAATCTCCGCGGTTTCCATGTAAAATCGATCGCTTACTTCTTCACGAGTTTATCGACTTTCCACAAATTGCCACGTGACAATACCCGCACGAGGAATCGATGTTTTGGAAGCGGGATGGGGCGCTCGAGAGGTGAAAGGGCAGTGACAGCCTATTCTCGAATGAGGAGTACACTCGGTCCTTGCTAATGAGGATGAGTTGGATCATTCATTCACTGTTTCGTTCCACTACATATGTTGAAGGAGAGACGCGAGAGAAGCGAGGGGTGAAGAACTACGCTGAGAGATAATATCGCAATTAATTGGGATGAAGCTCGCGGCACACGGGTCTCTAGAACTAGGTCTAAATCCATGGTGCAGGCCACCCACGGGATTGTTGTGGGATATCATTTTAGGCCCCTGTGAGATCATTTTCCAGCTAATATGAAAATCACCACTTGGGCCGTTTTTTAATAAAGTCCAAAAACGTATTTTTTCGCGACCTTTCAACCTCTTACGCTCTATAACTCGAACGGGATGCGTTTTTTTGAAAAATTTGTAGAGACCTTTTTTGTAGATCTGAAAAAATTAACAAAGAATAAGTCCTTGTCCAATCTCAAAAGACTGACCCGTTGAAGAAATTAGAGCTTTTTTCATGAAAAATTATATTCTTCCCGCTCTCTTGCTTCACAGCTCGAACGGGACACATTTTTTCGAAAAATGTGTAGAGACCTTTTTTGTAGATCTTGAAAGATTAAGCAAGAATATGTCCTTGTCTCATCCCGTGAGACTCATTTGTTGCGCATATGAGAGATTTTTTCACCAGAGATCGTATTTACCCCGTAATTTTCCTCTGTTTTATAGACATAATCATAGAATAATGTGTTCCATCGATATTTCTATAGGATAATTCTCTATGAGCTATGAATTTCCGATGGAACACATTATTTCATAGTTTTGTCTATAGAACAGAGGAAAATTACGAGGGAAATATGATCTCTGGTGAAAAAACCTCTCATATGCGCAACAAATGAGTCTTACGGGATAAGACAAGGACATATTTTTGCTTAATTTTTCAAGATCTACAAAAAAGGTCTCTACACGTTTTTGAGGAAAATGCGTCCCGTTCGAGCTGTGAAGCGAGAGAGCGGGAAGAATATAATTTTTCATGAAAAAACCTCTAATTTCTTCAACGGGTCAGTCTTTTGAGATTGGACAAGGACATATTCTTTGTTAATTTTTTCAGATCTACAAAAAAGGTCTCCACAAATTTTTCAAAAAAACGCATCCCGTTCGAGTTATAGAGCGTAAGAGGTCGAAAGGTCGCAAAAAAACACGTTTTTTGGGCTTTATTAAAAAACGGCCCAAGTGGCGATTTTCATATTAGCTGGAAAATGATCTCACAGAGGCCTGAAATGATATCCCACAACAATCCCGTGGGTGGTCTGCACCATGGATTCAGACCTAGTTCTAGAGACCCGTGGGCAACAGAAATTAGAGTGGGAGCGAGGCCCACATCGTTGTAGCGAGATCACGGTCGAGCCCGGAAGAATCATGAAGAGGACAATATTTCAAATGGGAGCTCTATCGCAGTACAGTAGACTTCGGATAAACCTTGTATCAGATGATTCTACATTCGGCAAATGGTTGTCAACATCAGCATCAGTTACGGAAGGAGGAGATTGGAGATTTTATCAAATCATGAGTTTTGAATCTCATGCCTTCTCGACACACACTACACATTTTTCCTGGTCCCACGAAATACCAGAGGATCATATGTAGTTCATTTGGGCTCAAATTGGTGCGTCTTTGTACTCGGAGGGTTCCAGTAGCGCAGGTTGATTTTATCGATTTCGTGTAATCACAGCGGATTCGCCATGCAGAGGGCATAAGTGTGATCTAGCCACCCTCGCCACTCGTATTCCGGACATCCATGTATCAGAATCTTCCACATTAACTACTTGATGTCAGGACGGCAATTAGATTCTGAATCCAGACATTCCTCATCTCCAAATGACAGGTGCCATTAGTTTCCGTAGATTGCTGCTTTATTTGCACTAAGGAAAACTCCTTCGAACATAGTGTAGATTCTATTTCAAACCATAGCCAATAAAATCACGATATTCTGATCACAACGATCTGGACGTGATCGAATAAGTAAGTGAGCTCGATTCACCTTCACGATGGTCTAAAAATGTAGCACCATAACAAGCAGCATTATCTGGGGAAGAAAGGGGAGGCGGTTGGGCAGGGCGAGGGCATAAGAATTCAGTTGATGAACAAATCAATGTGTCTTGCTCCATGCGCTGAAAACTCGAGAAACAACGGCGAGGATGTTTGGCCTGTCATATCCTTCTACACGCTACCTAATGAGAGGTATACAGAAACCGATCAGCTGGCCAGCGCACGTTCGTGACCCTCTGTCAATTTCGAAATTCTAGTAATCGAGGTTGACTGAACATGGTACGGTGGCGGAGTATTCACGAAATATGCGAGGTTAAATTCAATGGATTTTGGATTTTCTCATCTTTCTCATCTTTCCCCTCTTCTGGATATGCTCAACCGTTTAATCATGCCCATACGAGACCCGCATTCAAGAATCGTCGACCGTATCATGGATTTTGATTAGCCGTAATGAAGCTATAGTGGAAAAACGTCAACCAGGGCGGCGCTGATGGTCATTTGAGCTCCCCAACACATAAATTTTGCTGTCCGTGTACGTCGGTGGGTGCTAGTTTGTATCTGTGTGAGAGAGTATGCGGGAACTCTCACAGACGCGCACGGACAGAGAATTGCATGTGTTGGACCACTAGCGCTCCTAGCGGCCGTTTTTTCGCTATAGCCTCATTGATCCGACGCTGGAGTCACACGAGCCAGCAAAGATGTTTATAAAAAACTGCTGTTGAGAGAGGGAGCTCCGGGTCCTCGCTTCAGATGATGCGTATGAAATTGCGTAATGGGTGGTTACATCACCAGTCGAGGATGCTGCTCCTCAAATTGGATATTCCGGCCTTGGAGCTGTTGACTGTGCCACCGATCGAAGTGCAACCACCTTCTGGCAAATCAGGAGCGACAATTCTCGGTTACCACACATCAAGGTCTATTGCCAGTGAATCAAAGATCGGGACACGGAACAAGTGAGTCTGGTTAATTTGATGCAACCCCCCCCCCCTACGCAGGTTCGTATAATTCACCCTAAATTACAATTCCCATCATGAGGCATGATTCATCACGACCCACGCACTCTCTCAGCATCAATCAGCTTATATATAGCTGAAATATCAGCTTTTTCTTCCATGGGTCGTCAAACTGCTGATCAAATCAGCAAACACCAAAATCACGCTGATATCGATAATTCTGGTTGAAAAATTCCACAAATCCAGGTTCTAATATTGACATGAACACATTAACGACTTTTCCAGACCAAGTCACGACGAACTAAGGCGTATTCGTTCGATATTTATTCATTCCGTGCCACGAGAGGCCTTATATAGCTGATTATAATCAGCTATAAACCAGTGATTGTAGCTGAAAATCAGCTACAGTAGCTATTCGTGTCAGTAAAAAACCGTCAACTGAAATATCAGCTTATAATAGCTGATCAAGTCAGCTAACATAGCTGGAATCTCAGCTACTATAGCTGAAATCTCAGCTAATATAGCTGGAATCTCAGCTAACTTTTCCAGGACTAGCTTTGCCTTATATTTCCTTTACGCAATAAAAATCAATTTGGAACATTAAGAATTCGCAAATGCACCCCATTTCATTCATACTTCTTTGCAAATCTTTCTTTCGACTGAGGTGGCCAACTTTCGATCTAGGTGGCCCACTTTCGATGCAGGTGGCTCACTTTTGATCCAGGTGGCTCACTTTCGATCCAGGTGGCCCACTTTCGATCTAGGTGGCCCACTTTCGATACAGGTGGCTCACTTCCAATACAGGTGGCCCACTCTCGATCCAGGTGGCCCACTTTCGATCCAGGTGGCCCACTTTCGATCTAGGTAGCCCACTCTCGATACAGATGGCTCACTTACGATACAGGTGGCCCACTTTCGATCCAGGTGGCCCACTCTCGATCCAGGTGGCCCACTTTCGATCCAGGTGGCCCACTCTCGATACAGATGGCTCACTTACGATACAAGTGGCCCACTATCGATCCAGGTGGCCCACTCTCGATCTAGGTGGCCCACACTCGATCCAGGTGGCCCACTTTCGATCCAGGTGGCCCACTTTCGATACAGGTAGCCTACTTTCGATCCCGGTGGCCCACTTTCGATCCAGGTGGCCCACTTTCGATCTTGGTGGCCCACTCTCGATACAGATGGCTCACTTACGATACATGTGGCCTACTTTCGATCCCGGTGGCCCACTTTCGATCCAGGTGGCCCACTTTCGATCTTGGTGGCCCACTCTCGATACAGATGGCTCACTTACGATACAGGTGGCCCACTTTCGATCCAGGTGGCCCACTCTCGATCCAGGTGGCCCATTTCCGATCCAGGTGGCCCACTTCCGATACAGGTGGCCCACTTTCGATCCCGGTGGCCCACTTTCGATCTAGGTGGCCCACTTTCGATCCAGGTGGCCCACTTTCGAACCAGGTGGCCCACTTTCGATCTAGGTGGCCCACTCTCGATACAGCTGGCTCACTTACGATACAGGTGGCCCACGTCCGATCCAGGTGACCCTCTCTCGATCCAGGTGGCCCACTCTCGATACAGATGGCTCACTTACAATACAAGTGGCCCACTTTCGATCGAGGTGGCCCACTCTCGATCCGGGTGGCCCACTCCCGATACAGGTGGCTCACTTACGATACAGGTGGCCCACGTCCGATCCAGGTGACCCTCTCTCGATCCAGGTGGCCCACTCTCGATACAGATGGCTCACTTACAATACAAGTGGCCCACTTTCGATCGAGGTGGCCCACTCTCGATCCGGGTGGCCCACTTCCGATACAGGTGGCAGGTGGCCCACTTACGATACAGGTGGCCCACTTTCGATCCAGGTGGCCCACTTTCGATCTAGGCGGCCCACTATCGATCTGGGTGGCCCACTTTCGATGCAGGTGCCCCGCCTTAGACGCACTACTTGGGACTCAGAAATCGGGTAATCAAATGGATACCACTGCACTGCACGAACGATTCTAGGATACTAGAGCGAAAAATGTATCACGTGACACCCAGTGCGCAGGGAAAAACATTCCCGAACGGTGTATATCATCGTTCATAACCCTCTGTATTAGCTGATTCAATTAGTGAAAATACATTCACGTTAGCTGACGAAATCAGCTATCCTTAGCTGATTTTCAGCTACCCTAGCTGATTCGCGCTGAGAGAGCAATTCTGCTAGTTTGAAACAAAGCAAGGGAAATGTAATACGATTACGTTTTTGACTATACAAGGCAGAAGCTGTAGGGGACGAAGGGGTTTCGCGCTGGAGCTCTAGACGCAAGTGCTGAAATTTTCGAGGCCGATTTTTGTCGAAGATCAAGTATGGGACTACAGGAATTTGAACGAAACAACGATTCCTAGGTGGTTTGCGGTTCTACTGACATCTTAGAGCAACTTGTAGTACATGATGTTGTTAACCAACAGAATTGCAAGCTCAATCACGAGCCTGGAGATTGATGCTGACAGCTTCGAGATCTATCGTTCGCTAGATGTGACAACACTCTGAAATTTGCTAGCAGCCTTCCAGAAACACTACGAGAGTATCTCCGGATCGAGATTGGTGACTGATTGGCGGCAAAATACTGCAGGAACAGTTAAAAATGATATTCCCGGGAGCTATCAGGAACCTTTCAAAAATCTCTCGGAGTGCTTCCAGTGATCCCCCGGGAATCTCTCGCTCCAGATCACTGTGATATAGTTAGTGATTAATTCATAGATATTTCAAAGCCACATCAATGGTATATCGCACTGGGATATTTCAGAAACCTTTTGGGAATCTCATAAGGAATGTTTTTGGGCAAGGTTCGGTAATATTCCATGAAACGTTCCCGGGACCTGTCAGGAACATATTTATGCAATACACCGAGAAAACGAAACGGTTGGGAATACCTTCGCGCTACACTAGCCTCAATCGTGCGCGAAGGTGATAGATACTTTCGCGGAGGTAATAGTTACCGCCGCCACAGTACACAGCACTTCCGCGACGACAACCATTCCTGTCGGGTCGGGTGAGGCTGGAGCGAGGATGATGTAGCGAGCGAGTACGATTTTGGCGGTCGCGTCGGCGGTTCAGTCTTCTCATGCATTTACTTCAAAAACCATAGCTCGGATGAAGCAACAGTATGCGAGGCAGTTGTAGGATTTCCCATAACAAAAACTTTGAGCTCTTGTCAGTCTGAATCCGAGCAAAATTGAGTAAATTGGAGCGAGTTGGAATTTTCGCCTTACGCATCGCGGCCACCGCTCAAACCGCCACCGCCGTTCCTACCTCGACTCGCTCCGATATTTTTCTCGTTTCGGGATCTGTGAATTCTACGATAATGGTGTGATTGGCGTGTATGATAGCTCAAAATCTTAACTATTGAAATTCCAATCACTTTCTCTCTTACTCTTACGGAGTTTGAGCGACAGTTTCTCTCAAAAATGAAGGAAAACCCTTACCCCGTCTATTTTGCCCGTGTTATTTCTGACCTCCATTTTTGAGGAAACCATCGCTCAAACCTTGTAAGTGTAAGTGAGGAAATTGTTGATTTTAATTGTGAAGATTTTGAGCTGTCCTGCGTATCAATCAGACCACTATTAAAGGTTTCACAGAGCCCGAAACGAGGAGAATATCGGAGCGAATCGAGCCATAGTAACATCATTTCTGCGCACGAGCCAGGAAACAAAACGGTTGAGAATACTTTCGCACAGTAACTATCACCGGCATCTATTACTTGCGCACATTTTATTACCTTCGCGTATAGTTGGTCCAAATCCTGCTTTTGCACGGTAATAGTAATGGATACTGCGCGACGGTACAGTCAACCGTCCCGTTTCCTCAGTGTATGACAATGGAATATTACAAATTGGTTACCTGGCATGATTCTCCGAGGTTTCTTAGAGAAGTCATTGGCATTTTTTTCGAACATGGAGAAAAATTCTCCTTCGATGTTCCTGTGAAGTTTATAAGAGATTTCATTGATAGTTTCTGTGAAATTTCTTCCTGAAATATTTGCATACTGTATGTCTTTGAAGTAATATTGTAGACACGTAGAGTTATTGTATTGTGAATGATGATCTCTTGTCTAGCTCTAAGATTCGGTCTTTTAAAACCTGTCAACATGCATATTTTGGATAATGATATTAATACACAATCTCGAGGACACGATGATATGATTGACTAACAGAAATTTCACTAAAAAATCATGTATCGGGGGTGATGGATTAAACACAGTAGTTAACGAGGAACTTTGAATATGATAGTAATTGTATGTATAAATGAATTGACTGCTCTGAGTTAACTTGGACCATCATATAAGTAATAATTTGACGTAAAATTTTGTTCTCTTTCAATTGCCGTATTCAGAATCCCAAGATTCTCCTAGGAGAGGCCCCAAAAACCACAAGAACCTCAAAAAATGTGGTACTTTGAAAAACCCAGGTGACCAAAAAATGTATCTTGAAGAATGTAAGAACTTTCTTCCTCACGAAGGATGCCTGAAATCGCTCCCCCTTCAAGTTTCAGGGGGTTTTTCAAACGCTTATGTGCACTTATTGGGTTACCTCTCTGTTCGACTGTTGTAGAGCTTATGGCATCAATTCATTTGAAATTCCAAAACCACATAATTCGACGTAGAGATTCGTGCTCATCCGATTTCCGTGGTCAGAATTTTAATATACACTCAGAAAAAGCTCTAAAAATCCCAAAAACTTCAGAAAATGTGGTTTTTTGAAAAGCCCGGGCAACCAAGGAACGTGTCTTGAAAGATGCAACTCCGTTTCTCATGAAAAATGCCTCGAATTGCTCTCTCCCCAACTATCGCGTGAATGGATTCTATTTAGATTAAGAATCGTCAATGACTGTTCTGCGCTAAGCTCTGCTCAAAGAACTGATGCTGCATTGGTTGCATGTGGGGATGCCGCGAGACGAGATGAGACGAGGAATTTGGAGTTATCATCTCGCTCTCGGAAAAACTGAAAAATTTGATTATCGTCTCATTATCGTCTCGTCTCGTCTCGTTATCGAGCGAGACTCTCGACGAGAGTTGTTCAGGAATGATCATATATCATTACTCCTCGGCTTCATATGCGCTAAATAGCCAACAAGTGATTGTAATTCCACAACTCAAATTAAAACACAAAAATCCAAGAACTTGTTGAATCTGAAATATCTATGGGTTAAGACTGATGCGTCTGAGTCTCTAAGTTGGAAGAAAGAGATGAATCAGTACTAGCGGAATTGCTGCGCTCGCTGACGCTCGCTCCGCTTACGACTTTTTGAAGGGAGTTTCAGAAATCTCATGGAATGGATAAATACGAATACGAAAAATGAAAAAAAAAACAAATTATTGTGGGTACTCTAACAATCAAATTTATCATTCTTGATCATCATAATTGTTTGATTGAAAATACTCAACGGTTATGAGAAGATTGAAAAATAAACGACCCTGCGAGGAAGTCAATAATTTATTTTGTGGATCTAAAGACAACTCTATGTAGCATTATCGCGTGTTACGTCAAGTACAAATCTCAAAGTGTTTCTCAAACAAAAAAATATACATGATACCAGGAAAAAAAATTAAAAAGGAAATTCACTATCATTCTGTACTGAAAACGTGGTATACCCAGAGGTATTCGATGATTAAATTTTGAACTTTTACATGGATGGACGTATAATTCTCTTCTAATCTCATCAGCGACTCATTTTCGCTTATGATTTATCAATCTCACCAAATTTATAACTAAATGAGCTAATGTTCATGATCAAACACCATGATGCGGGCGTTCTTTTCAATGCTCAGTTGTGATTGCTAAGATAGACAGTCTCAACCCTGTAAATGCAGAGAGTGATGATCATACATATCACATAATTCATACACGCCAATGATCGCCTGCTTCGAGATGAATTCTTGCACGCAGGTACGCCGCCCTCGGGTGCAGAGGTTGCGACAAAATTCATCACCATGTAGGAGTGTGAGGCAATATTTCTCATTCATCTCATCGCCTAATTCTATCTCATTCTCATTTAAATCATTCGTTTATTGCATCCTCCAACTAATTCTCTGCATTAACATCAACTAATTCTCATTCATCTCATTACTCTTTCCATGCTCATTGTATCTCTTTCTCATTCAGATCATTCATCCATTGCATTCTTCAATTAATTTTCTACATTAATACTGACTTATCTACTCTCATTTCATTTCTTTCCCCTTCCTCATTTCATCTCATTTCCAATCTCTATCATCTACATCAAGACAATTCATTTCCTTTTCTACATTCTTCTTTCATCAAATTTTTCCATCATTCACACCACATCGTCACTTCATTTATACACGCCAATGATCACCTACTTGGAATTGAATTCATGCACGCAGGTGAGCCGCCCTCGGGTGCAGAGGCTGCGTCCGAATTCATCACCAAATAGGAGCGTGAGGCGGTCATTCTCATTCATCTCATTACTCTATCCTCGCTCATCGTATCACATTTTCATTCTAATCCTTCATTCATTGCATCTTTCAACTAATTTTCTACATTAACACCAACTCATTCACTTTCGCTTCATTCCCTTCCCCTTCCTCGTTCCTTCTCATTTCCTCTCTCCATTTTCTACAACAACACAACTCATCTTATTTTCTACTTTTATCTTACATCTAATTTTTCCATCATCCACACCTCTTCATCACAACATTCATACACGCCAATGATCGCCTACTTGAAAGTGAAATCTTGCACGCATCACCAAGTAGGAGGGTGAAGTGATCATTCTCATTCTTCTCATAACATCAACACCATATAATTCTCCTCTTCCTATTTTACCGCCATCTCATCTCCTTTTCCACATCATTCTTACCACCTCATCACATTCATCATAAATACGCCAATGATCGCCTACTTGGATGCGAATTCTTGCACGCAGGAGAGCCGCCTTCGCGTGCAGAGGTTGCGTCCGAATTCACATCCAAGTAGGAGGGTGAGGCGATCATCCCTCTCATTACATCACACTCATCCATCCATCTCATACATCACAGACTATTGCGTCATCCATTGCATGTTTCATCTCATTTAAATCTCATATTCCATTCCATGCTCTTCATCATCACCATCTCATCCATCTCATTTTCTTTCCAACTTTTCCTCCACCGCTTTTCCTCCTCTTCTTCTATTCTATCTTACCTTCCTCCAATCTCCTCAAATTTCATACCATTTTCTACTTCGCTTTCATCTTATCTCCTTTTCTGAATCAATCTCATTACCTCATCAGATTTATCATAAATACTCTTCATTCATACCATCTCATTTCCTTTCCGAAATTTTATTCATCTCTTCTCCTTCTCTATTCTCATTCCATCTTAACTTCATTCAATCTCATCATCTTTCATACAATTGCCTACTTTACCGTCATCTCGTCTCCTTTTCCACATCATTCTCATCACCTCATCACATTCATCATAAATACGCCAATGATCGCCTACTTGGATGCGAATGATTGCACGCAGGTAAGCCTCCTTCGGGTGCAGAGTTTGCTCCCGAATTCACATCCAAGTAGGATGGTGAGGCGATCATCCTTTCCATTACATCACACTCGTTCATCCATCGCATATATCACAGGTTACTTCGTCATTCATTGCATGTTTCATCTCATTTCTATCTCATATCTCGTTCCATACTCTTCATTATCACCATCTTATTTTCTTTCCTACTTTTCCTTCATATCTTTCCCTTCTCTTCTCGTATTCTATCTTGCCCCCATTTAATCTCATCATTTTTCATATCATTCTCTACTTCACCGTCATCTCACCTCCTTTTCTAGATTATTCTCATCACCTCATCACATTCATACATACTATTCATTCATATTATCGCATTCATTCATACTTCTTCATTCATACTATCTCATTCCCTTTCCTACATTTTCTTCATCTTCTCCCATTCTCTACTTTCATTTCATCTCAACTTCATTCAATCTCATCTGCTTTGAGACAATTTCCTACTTTACCGCCATGTCAACTCCTAATTTACATCATTCTCACCACCTCATAACATTAATCATCAATACGCCAATGATCGCCTACTTGAATAAGAATTTTTGCACGCACGTAAGCCGCCTTCGGGTGCAGAGGTTGCGTCCAAACTCACATACGAGTAGGAGGGTGAGGCAAACATTCATTCCAGTATATCAAACTCATGCATCTCATACATGACATACATATTCGTCATTCGTTGCATGTTTCTTCTCATTTCTATTTCGTATTTAATTTTATACTCTTCATTATCACCATCTCATTTCCTTACCTACTTTTTCTTCATCGCTTTCCCTTCACTCCTTTTATTCTATCTTACCTTCATTCTATCTCTCCATCTCTCATACCATTCTCTACTCCACCGCCATCTCATCTCCTTTTCTAAATAATTCTCACTTCATCATTCACTTCATTCGAGACATTCGATCAATCACATCCATACCTCACATTCCATCTCTAGACTAAGACAGAGGGACCCAAACTCCCATCGTTGAAACAATCCGTATTCCCGCACTTGCGACATCATAATACCTATGTATGGTGAGTAAGTCCGGAAATTGGTGCGAATTTAACGGTGATTCGGGGAGAGGGTTCAACAGACAGACTTTAGACAATTTCACTTCATATGTAAAATAGATTCAGACAGAAACAGAGGGACCCACAATACGCTTAGAAACATTGCAGTAGCCCATGTTCCTGTACCCGACACCACACGAAAGTGTGGTGAGCGGGAACTTTAAAGAACTTGGTGCGAAAACAATGATAACACAAGGCAAGGGTGCAACGAACAGACTTTCGACTAATTTATTATATTTAAGAAAATTTTAGAAGATTATTCCATTCTCATCAATCATTCTTAATCATCAAGATCATAATTAGAGGGGGGAAGGTAGTGGGTCAAAAAGTAATCGACTTGAAAAGCCGTAGCGAGTGAGAACAACAGGTAAAAATACTGAGAAATTACGATTCAAAATCAGGTAACAGGGGAGTCAAGCCGGAATCAGGTGAAAAACCTGTATCGTGTGGTAAACAAGTGCGAAATTGAAAAAACTGTATACCAAGGTAAGTAAAAAAATCACAGAGGAAAACGCGAATAGTAACCACGCTACGCGCAATTTTTCAGTCAGGTAAGGTTAGGTTAGCGAAATCTAGGGATACTAGCAGAACTGCCTCGCTCGCGAGCTCGCTCGGCCATAGTGTACAAGAACTCATTGAAGATGTGAAAATGTCAATGATTTCTCCAATATTTATCAATACATGAGAATGATTCTACTTTTCAAAATAAGTGAATTGTAGGACTTAATCGAGTTTTTATCCGCCGAATCAAAGTGGACTATGGAAAATCACGGCAGTTCTCCGCGATGACAATAAAAACTTATCTTGTAAGGAAGAAAGTGAGCTCAAATTCGAATTTCACACGGGAAGTACAATGGGAATCATAAATCAATACCCCATCTTGGTTCCCATACCCGCTTGGGCGATGCAATCCTCAAAACGAGACATTGCTGTGAGATTGCATTTTGCTCATGGCTCTTGCGCTGCATCATCATTCTTATCGTATGACTTATTCGATTTCATTTCATTATTCATTCCGTTTGATCACGTTCCAATTCATCCCTCATCTTGTTCGATTCTTTCATCTCATTCCATTTCATCTCTCATTTCATTCTCTCATTTTCTCTCATTCATATCATTCATTCATCCAGTCTCATTTCAAATCATCCAATCATTCACACATGTCTCACGAGCAAGATTGTTCATTCGTCTTCAAATTCTACTCTTCATTTGCGCCATTAATTGCCTACTTGGCGATGAATCCTTGGACGGAGTTGAGCCAACACCGGGTGCAGATGTTTCGTCCGCATCCGTCACCAAATAGGAGGGTGAAGTAACTCTCATACTTCATCACCATTTTCATCATTCGATTTATTTTATTCCCTTTCATTTTTCATTTCGTGTCATTCTCTCTTTCCAGTCCATCTCATTTTCCATTCCATTTTTCCATATTTGCATTCATTCGATACCATTTGACACCATCATTCACTCCGCATCCCATGTACAAAGTCATATATTCATCTTCGTAATTCATTCTGTGCGCATATTCGCATTGGTTTCTCATTCTTCATTTTATTCTATCATCATTTCATTTTCAATTTCTTCAATGACTCACCCAGTATCATCCTATATCATTTACTAAATGTCTCACTTGAGAGAGCATCCACGCGTCATCAAATTTCACTCTACACACACGCCAATGATCGCTTACTCGGCGATGAATCTTTGTACGCAGGTAAGCTGCCTCCGGGTGCAGATTTTGCGTCTGGATTCATCACCAAATAAGAGGGTGAGGCAACTTTCATGATCCATGACCATTTTTATCATTTTACTCATTTTATTTCATTTCATCCTCTCATTTCTTCTCATTTTATCGAATTCAATCATCCAGCATCAGTCCATATCATTCTCTCTACTTCCTATATCCATAATCCTCCATTCATCTCCAGAATTCAATCTTCGCACACATTATAATTCACTTGTCATTTTTCGCCTCATTCTCGTATCTTATTTCATTCCATCTTTCATTCCATTTCTCAACTCCTCTTCATTCAATGCCAATTTCATCACCTAGTATCATTTCATACCATACATTACATGTCTCACGTTGAAGATTATTCATTTATCATCAACTTCCGATGTCCACACACGCCAATGATAGCCTACTTGGCGCTGGATCTCTGCACGCAGGTAAGCCGCCTCCGGGTGCAGATGTTGCGTCCGGATTCATCACCAAATAGGAGGGTGAGACGATTTCCAGACTCAATCACCATATGACATTCCCTCACTCCTTCTCGATTCATACCATTCAATCTTCCAGCATCATTTCAAAATCGTCCACTCCACATCCCTTTCACAAATCACCCATTCATCTTCGAATTTGATTTCATCCTTTCACTTTTAATCATTTCATCACATATCGTATCATTCCTCATTTCATTCCATTCATCGATCATTCATCATTTGAAAGGTCCATTCAAGCATGTATATTCATGACAAATGAACGTATAAAAAACATTCTCCCTTGAGCGATCCTCACATCTGGGACAGATTGATCTTTGCTATGAATATATATGGTAAGAATTCATCTCGTGGATTCAAACGATTATCAATCTTAATTCAAACCAGATTTGATATCACGAATCACAATTGAACTGACTTCCTGATTTCAAACTGATTGCGTTCACCTGATTTGAACATAATTATATACCTTTCCGCAGACTGGTTGCATTTTTTTTGATTTAAACATGTTTATATACACGTCGTATTTGTTGATATTGTTTCCATTTCAAAATTCGACAAAATAATTATCACATAAGACAAATTTTAATATTCATTTTGGTACTTGCACATGAGTCTAAGATTTTTGATAATCCAATGTTGACGCCACATTCATGTGTTCGTCAAACAATCTAACTATGCCAGTATTACAATTATCATGAGAAATTAATATTATCAGGATACATTCCAAGTGATGGATGTGAACAATCCCCACATGAGCCCTGGTAACATAATACAGTGAATCGATAATCTTCAATGGCCAATTCATAGAAGAGTACCCTTTCAAAATTCCATACTATATAATTTCTGCATTTCCAATCATGTCAAATACCAGTGCAGAGGTGAGTACTACATTGATATCTACTCAACGTCATTGTTCTTATCAGTTTGGACTTTTTTATCAGCTTCACTCAGAACGAGACTTGCAGAAATCATTAAACTCCGTTGTCCTATGAGCAATATCGAATTTCCCCCATCGAAATTCATTATTTTACAGTTAAACATATATACGTAATTTCAACTTCATAATGCTCAATTTCACAACCTCACATGAAATTTGGCACTCAAATTTACATTTACACTCACATCTATGATATCGATACCTCCTACGAAGAAAAATACTTCCCAATGTATAAGCATATGACTTATACATTGGGAAGTGTTTTTCTTCGTAGGAAGTAGCGATATAATCTAAAACAAACTCTTTCGCGATTTCTCAAGATTCAAGTTATGACTTCGTTACACACGTATTTACTGCTCCCTGATTCTAGACTGATTACATTCTCAAAGTATATTTTTTGTTCGTCCTGATATAAAACTGATCACATCTTATGATTGTGAACTCATCAAACACCCTGATTTGAAACTGATTGCCTCCCCCTAATTTCAACACATTAATGAATCCATTTTTAAACTGATCACATAAGAGTTCTCTAACTCACAACTTCCCAACATCCATTTACTCCATTTATATCATTCTTTCTCGTTATCATCTTCAACACATATTCACCACTCATACATTCCAACTCATTCATCGTCATCATTTCATCAGCTCACATCACTTCCTTCATTCATTCACTCCATTATCATCATCACCATTCATTCATCATTTCCAATACGCACATTCACTCACCATCATTTCCATTCTCATTAAACATTTATAATCATACAATGCCAATGATCGCCTACTTGGAGAACAATTCCTGCATGCACATAAGATTTCTCCAAGTAGGAGGGTGAGGCATTCATTCTCTCTAATTTCATATATTTCCCATCATTATCGTTCATTCATCATCTCCATCATCTCATCAGCTCACAACTTACCAACATCATTACTACTTCATCAATCATTCATCAATAATTCATCAAACATTCATCAAACATATCATCATCATCATCAATCATCCAACAATCATCATCCATCAATACCTCATTAATGATTCCATTTTTAAGGGTCAATTCAGAAAATATATATTCATTTCGAAGGTCAATTGATTCGAGAGATGCAACGAACGTATGAAAAACATTCTCCCTTATACGTTCCTTACATTTGCGACCAATTGATCTTGGTTGTAAATATATATTGGGAGAATTGATCCTTGTAGATTCAGACGACCGACAGATCCTCGTGAGCCGAAACTATGGGGCTTGACTCTCAATCTGCGCCTTTGCAACACTCCGGTACGCATGGTGGCGACTCTAAGGATTGAGAGTCATTCATTCATAGAAAATGAGGCGATCGAGGATGACGTACAGATAGACAGACAGACGATTTCCATGAATCATTATTCATTGTAACGGATGCGACAAACTAGACGAAAACCACACTTACACGATCACCATATTATAAATAACTGATAATAGATAATAGATAAAGAATCTTAGAAATAAACATGAATCAAGAACAGAATAGTCAAGACTGTAGAATTAACATAATAAAAATTGGACGTCAAAAACTACACGGAAATGTTTTCAGATTGGAAATTACACTAATGAGGTCTAAATAAGGTACAAATAAGGTTTGGATGTTTGCGTGAATACATCAAAAGGGTAGGAATCTAGTGAAGTAAGGTCTAAATAAGGTTTAAATAAGGTCTGTATGTATATTTGTATGTATGCGTGAATACATTGAGAGGGCAAAAATCTAGTGAAGTAAGGTCTAAATAAGGTTAAAATAAGGTCTGTATATTTGTGGGTTTGCGTGAATACATTGGGGGGGGGGCAAAAATCGCGTGAACTGAGGTCTAAATAAGGTTTAAGTAAGGTCTGTGCATTTGCATGTATGCGTGAATACATTAAGAGGGCAAAAATCTAGTGAAGTAAGGTCTAAATAAGGTTTAAATAAGGTCTGTGTATATGCGTATATACATTTAGATCGCAAAAATCTGGTACCGCCGGACGCTGCAGGCAGATTATATTATTAATTCTATCCTAGGGGTAAAATCGGGTCAAAACACGTCTAGGGACATTTTCCACCACGACAGGTCAGGTTAGGTAAAAACATGCCTAGTGACATTTATATAGGGTTAGGTTAGTATCTAGGGGGAAATCTAGTGCCTCCGGACACCACAACAGTCGTCACGCGACTCAATATAATGTAATTTGATAGCTGCCAGAGCTACTGAAGGAACAACGGACATCCTTTTATCGTGGAAGGACCACTCATACACGTATCCATTACTAAGCCGAATGGCTAGAGATATCTTGGACATACAAGCTACGTTAGTGCCAATCGAACGCCCTTTTTCTGATTTTTCATTGATAATGACTTATTTAAGAAATCGGCTGAGCCATAATTCATGGATGAAATCAAATTTAAAAGCGGCCATTTGTAAAGTTAATGTATAGGAAAAATGTTAAGTGTTCTTGCTTCAAAACAAATATTCCTGTCGGTTGTCAGAAACACAATTTAACAAATATGTTATTTTAATCAAATAAATATGATGAAATATGATGAGCTACAATTTAGAGTGTTTTTTGTCGATATCTCGACGAGAGCCTCGGCGAGAACAAAACTTCTTATCGTCTCGAGCGATAAATTACTGATACGCTCTCGTCTCGCAATGGCGAGACGAGATCGAGGCGAGAGCGAGATATCTCGAAAATCGCGGCATCCCTACTCCACACAAGACTGTTGGAAGGCGGTGCTTTAGTTATGCCTCATCCGCGTTCACAGGTTCGGGATCGAAAAGTGGGGGTCAACTTGTTGCTTGATCTGAGTTCTAGACGCCATTCATAAACATTTTTGTGAATCAAAGGAGGAACCTGGAAGTGCACGTCACTGCTCCATGCAACCAATGCAGCATCAGTTCTTTGAGCAGAGCTTAGCGCGGAACAGTCATTGTTAAATTCTTAATCTAAATAGAATCCATCCACGCGATATGAAATTTCATTCAACGCAGAGCCGAGTCAATCACGTTCGTATGTGAATTCATCAAATTAGAGTGAACTTGGACCAGTTTTTATCAAAACAGTTCTTGTACTTCTAGTTTTAACTCTGGTTTGCATAGTCTTTCGGCATCTGTCAAAGCAAACAGGGTGGAACTGAATTTGGAGGAGGAAAAATGTGACGAGATAGGGAATTACGTGGGTAGAACTGGAGAAGATATGCATTGCTTTGGTCGAACCAGCTGCTTGGAAGTGTGGCAAAGTTACGCCACGATAGCCAAAAGAGCAGCTATCTTCCAATCCCTCATCGTGAAATTCGCAAAGTGTAAGCATACTGTTTCGTAACAATTGTACCATCAAGCCAACGGTATATGTTGATGTGGATATGCAGCATTCACCTGTCATTCGATGACAAGTGCTCGTACTGGGTCAATTTTTCGGGACTAGTTTTCCTGGCTCGACGCACACTGATCTACCTGATCTACAGGAATAGGTTTCAAACGACTATGAGGCATCTAGATCCATCTTCCGTGGGAGCAAAACATAGCTGACGCATGTCTCTACTGGAGAAAATTTTTGCTAGCGCGCTAAGATTCCCTACTTTACCTACAACAGTCTCTGAAATCTTCTTCCGGGGGTGTGGCAAAGTTACTCCATTTGACGGTACCGTAAGCTGGGGTGAATGTGGACCACTTTGGACCTTCCACTGTGATTTTTTTGGTCATATTCACACAAAAATGTAATGTACGGGTGGTGAAAATTTGAGTCGTGAGCTCAGCTACGAGATCCTGGTGTCGGATTTTGATTTCGACTCCCTAGTTTTTGTCAGTGACTTTTACGCAGTACATATGCCTTGCGAATGCACCTCCAACCAACGTCTGAGAGATCTGTCTGTCGATATCAATCCAGGATTGCCTGAATGAATTCGACAATATTCTGAGAACAGAATCTGACAGAATTACTGGATAGACCCAATCTATGCGACCTGCAACAGGTAGATACATTAACCCCGGTCCAGTCGGAAGTCGATAGTGTCTTTCCCTAATGGTCCCTTCAAACAACCGTCGCACTCAAACCTGGTCGACAGAACTTAATAAAATAATTGGATTAACTGAATTCAACCGACTCGCAGCAGATGCACAAATTCACCCTAGTCCATACAGAAATTAACAATGTCTCTACAAAATGGTCGTTCTAAAATAACCATCGGCACTCAAGTCGAGTCAGTAACATTTTTCTGAGTTGTGAATAATATTACCGACTGTCAGGAGAGAACCAAAACGCCTAGCGTGACTCAAGATCATTCGTTCAGATAAAAGTTTGGAGGGTGCAATTTTTGTTCTGATTTTTTGATTCCATCCAACAGCAAAGAAGAGATTATAGATTTTGCTTCAATAGCTTAGAACCTATTCATTGGTAGAACAGAGATTGCAGGCTTCGAGATGACCCCCAAAAGACTTCTGTAGGCGCTATGAAAGCTAAAATATGACACTGACAATCTTTTTGAGGAAAAGTGGACACTTTCACCTCGGTTTACGGTACATTTGGATATATGAGGAAATCCCAGAAACTTTTGACTTTTGGCCTCTAAAAGTAGAATTATAGAAAAAAGCTGTGTACATGTCTGAAATTTTTTATACCCCTTTTTTGAAGGCTCCGAGAACATAATCTTCCATGTGGGTCATGTGAAAAAAATCGCTAAACGACTTACAGAACAAAGTCTTGAGCGAGTGCTTTTGGAATAGTATATTACGCAACAAGTGCGAGAAGGTCAATTTCCGCACAAGTTGCCAAACGAGTGCGAGAAGTTAATATTTACGCACACTTTGGAACTTCTCGCACAGCCAGAAGAACACATTTACGCACGCTCGCGAAGCGAGCATGATTAAATATGTACTTCTGGGTGTGCGAGAAGTTTCAAAGTGTGCGTAAATGTTACTTCTCGCGCGAGTTGGCAACGTGTGCGGAAACTTCTCGCACGTGTTGCGTATACTATTTTTTGCAACTGTGCGCGAAGTTCTAATTAAATGCACCACTGTCCGAGCATGATCATTTTGAAAACGAAGTTTTCAAGAGAGGCCAAATTCAGAGGGATGACGTGACATCATATTTTGGAACTGTGCGTGAACGAAAATGCATTAGAGCGAGAAGTTACATTCACGCACACTTCACCAGTGCGTAAATGTAAAACTGTGCTAGAAGTTATTCACGCATTACTTCTCGCACTGTAAATAATGAAGAAAAGTCTCATTTTTCTACAACTTCGCGCACACAATTGCAAAATAGTATATTTCGCACCGAGTTCATGAGGTTGTAGCTCGCTTCTGAGCGATCGGGTTTCTGCCCGAGCCGGAGGCGAGGGTTGAAATGATCGCTCGGAAGCGGGGAACCTCATGTGCGAGGCGCGAAAGTTATTTTTCGCAATTTTGTAGGCACCCAAACATCGGAAAATTGCGAAAAATTCGTTTCTGAATTTTCATTGTTTGGGTAAGCATTGGGGAGTCTCTTAGAATACTTAAATAGACATGAAAGAGTCTTGACTTTCAGAATGCGTGATAAGTATTGCACAAGAGTGATGATGGAGGCTTGTGAACTACTGAAGGTGGCAAAAATACACTAAATATTGAAGTGTCTCGGGAGAAATCTTTCTTCGTGGAGATTGACAGATACGAACATCAAATACGATCCTAGTCATTTTTATACCAATCTGAAATGTCCCTGAACCCGATGGGGTACTCGTGAACGCGAACTCAATTCGTTACTCGTGATCTGAAATTCCATGTCGTACTCGTGATCGAGAACTCATTGCGATACTGGTGATCTGGAACTCAATGGTTAACCCGTGATCTAGTACCCGATGCGGTAAGAGTGATCGAGGATCCAATGTGGTACTCATGATCTAGGATTCGATGTGGTAACTGAACTTGGGAACTCGATGTGGTATCCGTGTCCTGGAACTCAATGTACTACTCGTAATCTAGAACTCAATGAGGTAACTCAATGAGGTAATCTTAGAACTCAATGAGGTAATCGTGGTCAAGAATTCGATGTCATACATATGATCGAAAACTCAATATGGTGCTCATGTTCGAGAGATCGATGTAGTTCTCGTTATCTAGGACAAAAATATCCAATTGCATAATTACATATGTCACGCGTCGAAAATACATATGAGTAGTTCCACGCGAAAGCGACCCACGAAAAAGGGTCATGTCTCAGATCCTTTTGTAAACATTCTTATTCGATTCTATGGTACAAAATACGAACTTTTCACTACCTATGGGGTCCCAAAAAAATTTTTTGGTCCCATAGCGAGAATTTTCGAAAATGAAGTAAAATACATTTTCTTAAAATTCTAGCAGCTTTTTTGCACTAAAATGCGAATAAGTCGAGTTTGCTCCCAGATAAAGATATGCGGCTTGCGGCATTCGAAAGGTCTTTCAAAAACCTATCAAAATCGTTATTGAAAAGTTGTTTTTGGGGTTATGGGCAGCCTGTACGAGCAAAAGTGTAAAAATCACTAAACAGTGAGTTTCTCAGTTGCCTATTTTTTTCAATTTTTGAAAATCACATATTTGATGTAAAATTTTGTGTTCTTCCAGAAAAAAGTGGTCCCGATTTCCTTTTCCGACGTCTAAGGCCTGTTTCTTCAAATTTTCGCAAACCTTTTTTTTAGGCAGTTTGGAATCGTCTGTTTACTGCGCATGCGCAGGAATTTGGACTGTTAGAACCAATTCCATTGGGAAGCCAAGAAAATTTCCTTCAAAATGACCACTTGGCAAAGTCAATTCCATCAATTTGGCTCGGAGTTACAGCCTACAAAAGATGAAGCTTCAGCTCGAATGCGTCAATAGGCAAACGATACATCGGGCCAGAGATCGTGCCCGGATTTTCCTACTACTGTCGCGGTGTCTCCGATCCACCTCTTGTTGGTTATCGAGATTCGGTGGTCTTTCAAACGTTGTAGCTCCGAGCCAAATTGATGAAATTGACTCATGAATTGTAGTCATTTTGAAGGAAATTTTCTTGGCTTCTCAATGGGATTGGTTCTAACAGTCCAAATTCCTGCGCATGCGCAGTAAACAGACAATTCCAAACTGACTAAAAAATAGGTTTGCAAAAATTTGAAGAAACAGGCCTTAGACGTCGGAAAAGGAAATCGGGACCACTTTTTTCTGGAAGAACACCAAATTTTACATCAAATATGTGATTTTCAAAAATTGAAAAAAATAGGCAACTGAGAAACTCACTGTTTAGTGATTTTTACACTTTTGCTCGTACAGGCTGCTCATAAGCCCAAGAACAACTTTTCAATAGCGATTTTGATAGGTTTTTGAAAGACCTTTCAAATGCTGCAAGCCGCATATCTTTATCTGGGAGCAAACTCGACTTATTTGCATTTTAGTGCAAAAAAGCTGCTAGAATTTTAAGAAAATGTATTTTACTTCATTTTCGAAAATTCTCGCCATGGGACCAAAAAATTTTTTTGGGACTCCATAGGTAGTGAAAAGTTCATATTTTGTACCATAGAATCGAATAAGAATGTTAACAAAAGGATCTGAGACATGACCCTTTTTCGTGGGTCGCTTTCGCGTGGAACTACTCATATATTATGAAGTCGTATTTATTTGGTCAAGCATTTATCATACATATATCACAATTAGTGACTAGTCAGATTGTGAGTTCCACAAAAATCTGAAGAAAACTAGAATTTGAAAAGTTTTAGAAGTTGAGGGCCCAACTACATATCACAGAGTACTTCAGTCTAGTGACAGAAGGTCACGTATACTCAACATTTCGAACTAGATTGAATAGAAATGAGAAATCAAAGAGGAGAGCCCAGGCGTATCAAAGATTAAAATATTGCTTCTTGTCCACGTCAATCCTCTAGGAGGGTTGCAATAAGATGAACTCTTTTAGAGCCTGCTTGAAGAATGAAATCTTCTGAATCTGCCGAATGCCCAAGGGGAGCAAATTCCAAAAATGAGCACACTGGACTTGGAAAGATCTTCTTCCATACTCCAGTCTCATTTTAGGCACTTTGAGTTCTTGATCTTGTGCATCGCCCCGCACAGGGCGCTCGGATTGATGCTTGGTAAACATTGTTACATGATCTTATACATGATCTTATACATAATAATGCCCGCAAAGTACATTCGCCGCGAATCAGTACGCAACCAATCCAAGCTCTTCCTGAACGGAGTGATATGCTCATCCCACCTAAGATCAAATATGTATCTCACAAATGAATTGTTCTGTCTTTGTATTTTTTGCCGTTGTTCGTCTGCGGCGTCAATATATACGACCGTACAGTAGTCCAGATGGGGTTGAACTAACGCCTCGACTAGTCGAATTCGTAGAGTCCTGGTGATGCATGCCCTAAAAACCGCAAACTGTATAGGGCTCTGTTTACTTTCTTCGTCACTTGATTGATTTGCGGTTTCCGCGACAATTCACTATCGAATACAACACCAAGACTCACGACTGTAACACTGAAAAGGACGGAAACTCCCTCCTGTAACTCAACACCTGGCAAATCCATCCTCTTCAGATCCTTGATGTTCCTCTCAGAAGAGAAAAAGATTGCCGAGAGAGAAAGGAAGAGGACTCCTCGTCTTTTCTCCCTCTTTCTCTCGCGAAGAAACGTGTAGGCTGCGCTTCCCTCCTCTGTCTGTAATATCTCTATGAATCTAGTACCCGATCGAAAATAGTGATCGAGGATTCAATGTCGTACTCTTGATCTAGGACTTGATGTGGTAACTGTACTTGGGAACTCAATGTGGTATCCGTGATCTAGAACTCAATGTACTACTCGTAATCTAGAACTCAATGTGGTACTCGTGGTCAAGGATTCAATGTCCTACATGTGATATCGAACTAATGTGGTACTTGTCATGTAGAACTCAATGTGGTACTCGTGATCGAAAACTCAATTTGGTGCTCGTGTTCGAGAGATCGATGTAGTTCTCGTTATCTAGGAGTCAATGTGTTCACCGTAATCTAGAACTCGATGTGGCTCTCGTGCTCGAAAAATAGACGTGTTTCTCGTCATCCAGATCTCAATGAGGTATTCTCGATGAAAAACTCAATGTAGTACTCGTGATCGGGGACTCAATTACTCCCTTGTGATCTGGAATCCGATGTGGTACACATGATCGAGGATCCAAAGTGGTACTCGTAATACAGAATCCAATGTCGGTTCCGTAATCAAGTATTGAAAGTGGTACACATGACCTAGAACTTTTTGTAGTACCCGTGATCGAAAACTGAATGGGTTACTCGTGATTCAGAACTCAATGCGGTATTCGTGATCGAGTATTCAGATAAGATTCATGATCAAGGCTCAATGTGGTTTTCATTATCGAGAAGCCGATGTGGTTGGACTGATTGTGGTATTTGTGATCTAGAACCCACTGTGGGTCTCGTGATCAAGAACTCAATGTGGTACTTGTGATCAAGAATTCAATGTCGTACTGATGATCTTGAACTGAATTTGGTACATGTGTGAAGGACTCGATGCGGTAGTCGTAATTGATACTCAATATCGGGCTCGTGTTCAAAAAATTGATGTTGTTCTCGTGATCAGGAACTCAATCGGGGACTCGTAATCGAGAACCCGATGTGGTGCTCGTGGTCATAAACTCGATTCGGTTCTCGTACTCTAGAACTCAATGTGGTACGCGTAATCTAGAGCTCAATGATGTCTTCGTAATCGAGAACTCAATCTGGTTCACGAGATTTAGAATTCAATATGAGATTCTAATGTCGTATTCGCGATCTTGAACTAAATCTGGTACTTGTAATCGAGAACTCAATGCGGAACTCGTGATCGGAGACCCAATATCGTACTTGTGATCTAGAACTCAATGTAGTACTCGTACTCGAGATTTCAATGTGGTAGTCGTGATACAGAATTCAATATGGTATCCTCCTACGAGAACAGGATGTGATATTTGTGATCTAGAACTCAAAGTGGTACTAGTGATTCAGGGATCAATGTCGTACTTGTGATCTAGAACTCGATGTTGGACTCGTGATCAAGATTCCAATGTGGTACATGGTGTTCTGATGATACAGGATTTTATGTGGTATTCTTGATCGAAAACTGGATAGGATATTCGTGGCCTAGGTTTTGATGTGGTACGCATGATCAAGAACTGTATGTGATATTCGTGATCCAGAACTCAATGTGGTACTAGTGTTTAGGGATCAATGTCGTACTTATGATCTAGAACTCCATGTGGTACTCGTGATTCAGACTTCGGAGCGGTACTCGTGATACAGAATGCAATGTCATATTCGCGATTTTGAACTTGGAATGATACTACCAATCGAGAACTCGAATCGGTACTCGTATTCCAGATTTCAATGTGGTAGTCGTGATACAGAATTCAATGTCGTATCCTCCTACGAGAACAGAATGTGATATACGTGATCTAGAACTCAATGTGGTACTCGTGATCGAGGACTGCATGGGGTACTGCTGATCCAGAAGTCTATGTAGTACTCTCCATTGAGAACTGGATGTTATATTCATGATCTAGAAGTCAATGTGGTGCTAGTGACTTAGGGATCAATGTCGTACTCGTGAGCTAGAACTCGATGTCGGACTCGTGATCAAGATTCCAATGTGGTAAATGGTGTACTGATGATACAGAATTTCATGTGGTATTCATGATTGAGAACTGGATAGGACCTTCGTGGCCCAGGTTTTGATCCGGTACTCATGATCAAGAACTGAATGTGATATTCGTGATCTAGAACTTAATGTGGTTTTCGTGATCGAGGACTTAATATGGATCTCGCGATCCAGTACTCAATGAAATACTCGTCTCGCAGAACTCCATATGGTTAATGAGTCCGGAAACTCTATATGGTATTCGTGATCCAGAACTCAATGAGGTACTCGCTATCAAGATCTTAATCTCTCCGAGGCCTTGAACACAGTGTGATACTCTTGGTCGAGATCCAAATGTGGTACTCGTGATCGAGGAGTCAATGCAGTACTCGTCAGCGAGAACTCAATGCTGTACTCGTGGACTTGGATTCATGCGAATACTGTGATTTAGAAGTCAATGCGGTTCTTGTGGTCAAGAACTCGTTGTGGTACTTGAACTACGGGACTCAATGTGGTGCCCGTGAACGAGAACTCGAAGTGTTATCCATGATCTAGATGTGAATGTGCTACTTGTGATCGGGAACTCGATGTGGTACTCGCTTCCGGGAACTTGATGTCTTTCTCGTGATCTTGGACCTAACATGGTACTTGTAATCTAGGAGTCAATGTCGATTCCTAGATAACGAGAACTACATCGATCTCTCGAACACGAGCACCATATTGAGTTCTACATGACAAGTACTACATTGAGTTCAAGATCACATGTACATATGACATTGAATTCTTGACCACAAGTACCACAATGAGTTCTAGATTACGAGTATCACATTGAGTTCCAGAACACGAATACCACATCGAGTTCCGAAGCACAGTTACCACATCGAGTCCAAGATCATGAGTACCACATTGAATCCTCGACCACTCTTACCGCAACGGGTACTAGATCAGAGGTTCACCATTAAGGTCCAGATCACCAGTATCACAATGGATTCTCGATCACGAGTACTACATTGAGTTTCAGATCACGAGTAACCAATTGAGTTCGCGATCACGAGTACCTCATCGAGTTCTAGATCCCGAGTACCTCAATCATTCTCGATGGAGAGTACCACATCGAGTCCTAGATCACGAGTATCACATCCAGTTCTTGATCATGGGAACCATATTGAGATCTCGATCACGAGTACCACATTGACTTCTAGATTGCGAGCACCAAATTGAGTCCAAGATCACGAGCACAACATCAAGTTCCCGAAAGCGAGTAACACAGTAAGTTCTCGATTACAAGTAGCACATCGAACTCTAGATCATGAATATCACTTCCAGTTCTCGTTCGAGGGCACCACATGGAGTTCCGTATGTCAAGGACCACACCGAGTTCTCGATCAAAGAAGCCGCGTTGACTTCTACATCGTAGTATTCTAATAAATCCAAGTCCACGAGTACAGCATTGAGATCCCGATTACGAGTACTGCATTGACTCCTCGATCACGAGTACGACATTTGGATCTTGACCAAGAGTATCACACTGTGTTCAAGGTCTCGGAGGGATTCAGATCCTGATAGCGTGTACCTCGCCGAGTTCTGGATCACGGATACCATATTGAGTTTCTGCACTCATCAACCATATGAAGTTCTGTATTACGAGTATTTCATTGAGTACTGGACCACGAGAACCATATTGAGTCCTCGATCACGAAAACCACATTCAGTTCCAGATCACGAATATCACATTCAGTTCTTGATCATGAGTATCACATTGAGTCCTGGGCCACGAATATCCTATTCAGTTCTCGACGAATACAGCATAGAATTCTGTATCATAAGTAAACCATGTACCGAAATTGGAATCTTGGTCACGAGTCCGGGAACGAGTTCCAGAACACGAGTACGATATTAAACTCTCAATCACTAGTACATCAGGTTCAAGATCTTGAGGAACACATTGAGTTCTGGATCACGAGTACTGAATTGAGGCCTAGATCAGGGAAGTCACATTCAGTTCTGGATCCCGAGGCCCACATTGAGTTCTGAATCACTAGTACCACATTAAAACCTCGATCATCACTACGATATCGGATTCTGTATAACGGAATCCACATTGATATCTCGATCACGAGTACCACATTGAAGTCTCGATTAGTAGTATCACTCTAAGTTCAAGATCACGAGTACGACATTCAATTCTGTATCACGAGTACCACTTCGAAATCTGGATCACGAGTATTACATCGAGTTCCAGATCACAAGTACGATACTGATCTCTGAATCACTAGTACCACATTGAGTTCTAGATCATGAATATCGTATGCAGTTCTCTATGGAAAGTACTACATCGACATCTGGATCACGAGTACCCTATGCAGTCCTCGATCACGAGTACCACGATCAGTTCTAGGTCACGAATATTACATTCAGTTGTCGGAGGAGGATACCACAGTGAAGTCTGTATCATGACTACCACATTGGAATCTCGAATACGAGTACCATATTGAATTCTAGATCACAAGTACGATATTGAGTTCTCGATCACGAGTTCCACATTGAGTTCTAGATCACAAGTATCACATCTAGTTCAAGATCGCGAATACGACATTAGAATCTCAATACCGTGTATCATATTGATTCCTCAATCCCGTGAACCAGATTGAGTTCTCGATTACGAAGACAACATCGAACTCTAGATTGCGCGTACCACATTAAGTTCTAGAGTACGAGAGCCGGATCAAATTTCTGACCACGAGCACCACATCGAGTTCTCGATTACGAGTCTTCGATCGAGTTCGAGAATGACATCGAATTTTCGAGCACGATATTGAGGATCGATTACTAGTACCGCATCGAGTTTTACATCACATGTAACGAATTCAGTTCGAGATCATCAGTAAGACATTGAATTCTTGATCACGAGAACCACATTGAGTTGTCGATCACGAGTACCACATTGAGTTCTTGATCACGAGTACCACACAGGGTTCTAGATTGCAAGTACCACAATCAGTCCAATGTCAAGAGAACGAGATTAATATAGCGAGTACCAAATCGGGTTCCCTATCACGAAAACTACATTGAGTCCTGGATCATGAAAATTATCTCAATACTCGATCACGAGTATGGCATTGAGTTCTGAATCACGAGTATCTCATGCAGTTGTCGATCACGGGCACTACAAAGAGTTCTAGGTTAAGTGTACCTCTTTCAATCCTCGATCACGAGTACCGCCATTGAATTCTGTATCACGAAGACCACTTTGGAATCTCGCTCGCGTGTACCACGCCGGTATCTAGATCACAAGGAAGATATTGAGTCCCTGATCACGAGTTCCACATTGAGTTATTGATCGAGAGTACCTCATTCGGGTTACGAGAACCACGTCGATTTTTCGAGCACGAGAGCCACATCAAGTTCGAGATTACGATGAACACATCGACTCCTAGGTAACGAAAACTACATCGATCTCTCGAACACGAGCACCATATTGAGTTTTCGATCACGAATACCACATTGAAATCAAGATCACATGTATGACATCGAATTCTTGACCACGAGTACCACATCGAGTTCTCGATCACGGAAACCACATTGAAGTCTTGATCAGGAAAATCACACAAATTTCGAGATCGCGAGTACGACATCAAGTTCCCGACACCGAGTACTACATTGAGTTCTAGATCACGAATATCATATCCAGTTCTTGACCACGGATACCACATTAGATTCTAGATCAAGAGTATCTCATCGAGTTCTAGGTCATCAGTATCTACTCGAATCTCGATCACGTGGACCACATGGAGTTCCAGATTACGAGTACCTCATCGGATCTCAGATCACGAGTACCACTTTGAGTTCAAGATCACGAGTACGACATCGAATTTTCGGACACGAGTAACAAATTGAGTTCTATATCACGAGAACCATATTGAGTACTGGATCGTGAGTAACACTTTGAATTCTTGATCGAGAGTATGATATTCACTCCTCGATCACAAGTATAACATGGGCTTCTGTATGACGAGAACCAAATTGAAGTACCACATTAAGTTCCTGATGACGAGTACCCCCTTGATGCCTCGATCACGAGAACCTTATCGAGTTCTCGATCACGATCCCAACATTGAGTTCTGTATGCCGAGTACCGCATTGAGTTCTCAATCACGAGAACCGCATCGAGTTCTACATCACGATAATCGTATTCGAAAGAAGATCACAAAGGGACCAGGCAGGTAAGCATGGTGAATCAGCCCTTTTCAGATAAGACCCCCGGGATAATTTCCCCCAGTTCCTGACAACAAAATGAGTGAGAAGGAATGTTCTCTAGTTCCCAGGGTCACCCTTATTTTTCCCTACGGCCTAGACCAACTCTGAAAAACGCTACAAATCGATGTTCCTTCGATCAATCCGTGTTCTAACTTATCTTAATGAATGGTTTTGAGGATTTTTCGACATATTTTTGAAACGTTGGCGAATAGA
Source organism: Eretmocerus hayati (assembly GCA_029851415.1). NCBI lineage: Eukaryota > Metazoa > Arthropoda > Insecta > Hymenoptera > Aphelinidae > Eretmocerus > Eretmocerus hayati. The sequence continues at coordinate 109,514,806 of CM056743.1, forward strand.
GAGAAAATATCTGCGTGTCGAGAACTTTTTGTGTAGGTCCTCTGAAAAAATTCTTGAAATTTAAAAATCAATTTCTCTCATAGGAATTGACCGGGGAAACAAGAATTCCTTGTTTCAACGTGTTTGCCAGGAAATCGTACATCGAAAATGAGTATTTTCCGCGATTCTCGAGTGGTGGAAAGTGGTCAAAATCGCCTAAAATCATTTCCAAAGCAAATTTCGATCCAGTAATCAGCATCTCCTGCGCATGCGCGTTGATCCACCTCCTGGAAAATATCCACAATCCATAGCTAGTGTGATTTCCTTCAAAACGACCTGTCGCAGAAGTCAACTTGATGCACTAGAACCCGAGATGCAGCTATTTTTAGAAGGGAAAAAACTAAGGTGCCAAATCTGCGAGCCGCCGGTAAGCGTCACGAGCCCAATGGTGATGGCACGCTCATATTTTTGGTTCCAGTGCATGGAACCTACTTTAGCAAGGGGTCATTTTGAAGGATATTGCGGGGGCCATCGTTCAAGAAACGTTTGAGAACCCAAAAATCACGCGCATGCGCAGAAAATCGCGTTGCGTTCCCTATACAGGAAGCTCCCTCGGTCTTCACGAATCTCTTATCATACTTTGTTGCTATATTCATCAAGTTCATAGTGCAAGAAGACTGGAGTTCATATGATCATATTAAACATATATTTTGCACAGAAAGAGACCATATTAATATCGTGGGAAGTATCAAAGCAAGTGATGGATGGAAACCATATAAAAAAGAAGCAAATATCATAGAGTTGAACTACTGATGGTCTCTGCATTGAGAGAATTTTGAAGTTCACACAGTATTCATATCCACCATCGTCTGCTATTACTGGTTCTAAACTTTCATTTTCAAAGATGATTCCAAGTATTTGAGCTGTTCTAATGTTCTGCGATAAATGCCTGGCATGAGATAGGTAGTAAACTATAGATGCCACGTGAGAGCAGCATCCTATGGCGTGCAGTCGATTTGCACATTCACAGCGGTACCCTAGAATGGCGCGAATATCAACGTATTGGTCGCCATGTTTAATGAAACATTCGTACATTTTCCTGTTCATGTGGTGCGACCTCACTTCGAATCTGATTGTGACTGGCGAGTCTTTCACGTAACCGAGGGCTGTGTTGTCGTCATCGCCATAGATCTCAGCCAGATAAGAGATCGCTTGGGATAGTTGATAGGATCCAGTCAACAAGATTCCCAAGTCATCTTCTGGCATTTCAAGAAAATCCTGTATGTCGTATGAGGTCACCTCCGCCAATGAGAAGAGCGTCTGTTCCCGCGCATCTCTTCAACTTCTAGAGCAAGTTGATTAGCATCATGAACGTCTTGGGTTATCTTCGCGAAGATAGCATCTTCAATTGCTGAGTCACTATTCAATCCTCTGCCATATTCGTTATGGAGATAGCAAGCTATCCGAGCATAGAGCCCTATTTCAGGAAGTAGAGGCCTCTCATCGCACCGTAGGTAGAGAGTGTAAGCTATTGCACAACCAAGTGAACAAGAGCTACAACCGAAAATAGGACTCTATACTCGGATAGCTTGCTATTTCCATAACGAATGTGGAAGAAGATTGAACAGTGACTCAGGAATGGAAGACGCTATCTTCGCGAGGACGACCCAAGACGTTCAGAATACTAATCAATTCGCTCTAGAAGTTGAAGGGATGCGATGCAACAGACGTTCTTCTTCATTGTCCAAAGTGACCTTACATGACATACAGGATTTTCCTGAAATGACAGGAGATGAACTCTGATTGTTGATTTCTCGTCCCAGATTGTTTAATGATGATGGATAATTCTTGGTCTTGGAGAATTAAATTATAAAAAGTAGAAACACTCTCTTATAGATGGTGATAAGAATCAATCATAACACCTGATTGCAATAGCTGACGAGACATGGACGTTTCCCCATGTCAAAAACTAAACGTATTTGATATTGCGATGGACTTATTTTGTGGAGATTAGCCTGATGAGGTCGACAAAAGAAAGTCGACAGAAGAAAGTCGACGGAATGTTGCAAGAATGGAGTCTTATCGCCATCTATGAGAGAGTCATTACTCTTTATGATTTAGTCCTCCAAGATCAAGGAAAATTCATCATTATTGTATGACAGAAGATTACTTGGAAGTCTTGTTCACTGGATCCAATTAACTATCTCAAGCGATCTTCCATCTGGCCGATATCTATGGCGATGACGGCAACATAGCCCTCAGTTACGTGGAAGAATCGCCAGACAGAATCAGATTCAAAGTGAGGTCGCGCCACATAAACAGGGAAATGTACGAATGTTCCATTAAATATGGCGACCAATACGTTCATATTCGCGCTATTCTAGGGTATTACTGTGGATGTGCGAATGGACTGCGCACCGTAGGATGCTGCTCCCACGTAACATCTATAGCTTATTACCTATCACATGCCAGGTATTTATCGCAGAGCATTAGACCAGCCCAAATACTTGGAATAATCTTTGAACATGAAGGTTTAGAACCAGTGACAGCAGACGATAGTGGATATGAAGACTGAGTGATCTTTAAGATTCTCTCAATGCAGGAAGCATCAGCACTTCAACTCTACGATATTTGCTTCTTTTTGATATGGTTCCCATCCATGACTTGCTTTGATACTTTCCACGATACTATTGCCGTGCAGAATATATGTTTAATATGATCATATGAATTTCAGTCTTCTTGCACTATATACTTGATGAATATAGCAACGAAGTATGATAAGAGATTCGTGAAACCCGAGGAAGTTTCCTGTATAGGCAACGCGACGCAATTTTTTGCGCATGCGCGTAATTATTGGGTTCTGAAACTATTCTTGTACGATCGTGTGCGCAATTTCCGTCAAACTGACCGTTTGCTCAACTAGTTTCCATGCACTGGAACCGAAAATGTGAGCGTCCCATTATCATTGGGCTCGTCACGCTTACCGGCGGATCACAGATTTGACACCTTAGATTTATTCCCTTCTAAAAATAGCTACATCTCGGGTTCTAGTGCATCAAATTGACTCCTGCAAGAGGTTATTTTGGAGGAAATTACACTAGCTATCGGTTGTGAATATTCTCCAGAACGTAGTTCAATGCACATGCGCAGGAAATGCTGATTACTGAATCGGAATTTGCTTTGGAAATGATTTTAGGCGATTTTTACCACTTTCCACTACTTGGGAACGGCTGAGAATTCTCATTTCCGATGTGAAATTTCTTGGCAAATACGTTGAAAAAATGATTTCCCGTTCCCCTGGTCAATTCCTATGAGGAAAATTGATTTTTAAATTTCAAGAAATTTTTAGGGGCCTAAATGAAAAGTTCTCGACACGCAGATATTTTTTTCCTATTTGCCAGCGTTTCAAAAATATGTCAAGGAATTTCCATAACGATTTATTGAGATGCGTCAGAACACGAATTGATCGGAGGAACATCGATTTTCAGCGGTTCTCAGAGTGGTTTTAGGGCGTAGGGAAAAATAAGGGTGACCTTGGGATCTAGGGAACATCTTTTCCCACTCATTTTGGTGTCAGACACTGGGAAAAATTAACTTGGGGGGTCATACCTGACAAGGGCCGATTCACCATGCTTACCCGCCGAGTCCCTTTAACATTGAGTTCTTGAATACCACATTGACTCCTCGATCACGTGTACCACGTTGAGATCTTGATCAAGAGTATCACACTGAGTCGAAGATCGATATGGCATTCAGTTCCCGACAGCAAGCACTTCATTGAGTCCAAGATCATCAGTATCACATCGGATTCTCGATCACGAGTACCACAATGAGTTCCAGATCACGGGTAATACATTGAATCCTAGATCATAAGGCCCCATCGAGATCTGGGTCACGAGTTTTCAATGAATTTTCGATCAGAGGACCACATCGAGTTCTAGATGACCAGTACCATAACGAGTTCCAGATTACGAGTACAACAACGAATCCTTGATCACGAGTAACACATTGAGTTTAAGATCACGAGGACGAAATTGAATTGCCAGACACGAGTAACAAATCGAGTCCACGGAATTCAATCGTAGACTTTCAGTATCTCCCAAGCTGTGGTAACTCCGGCAGGGGTGTCGAATCGCGAGAGACTGCTGAGAGTCCTAATGGGATGTCGAAAGAGAACGACGAGGGTCGAGGATGGTTGTCTCCCCTCAGAAATCCGCGAGCTGAGTGAAGCAAAGATGAGAACTGTGTAATTTATGAGTTGTGTGTGGAGCAGAATGTATTAGTGTCGGCTAACTCATCGTTCTAGCACCTGCCGGGAGCGAGGACCTCTTTGATCTGCTCTCAGGCTGCACTGCAGATGAGGTTAGCTAACAAGTTTCAAAATGAAAGTGATGTGTGATTGGCCGTAAGATAAAAAGAGAGAAAAAGATAGCGAAATTCCGTAGAGTCGTTGATGCGAGCAAAGAGTGTTTGAAACTGACAGTTGTGTGTTTGTCGATATTCGAAGATTGTCTGATTGGCCAATTGGTCTCCAATCATTAGATCAAGGTGTGTTGCTTCGTTTATCCGCCGAATGAGGGTTGTAGGGATCTACCCTTCTTCTAATCCGCCACGAAATGTTTGCTTACTGTTGCCGACAAGGTAGATCTGGCCTGCCTCAGTGCTGAGCATCAGAGGTGTGCAGCGAGTTTAGGGATCTACCTCCGTACCACGCTGTAGCAAGCAAAACCATAGGGTGAGGATTATGCAGATCTGCTATTCGAAGAAGAAAAAAAATTCCTTCGGAAGAGGATAGCCATTGATCAATGGTCATATGGACTTCTCCTTTTATCGAGGAGGGGAAGAGTGAGGGTCGCGTGATCTACTCTTTCATCTCCCTGCCAAAAAGGGTAACACCAAGGACCAGAAGTCAAGTGGGTTCTGTCCGTTATGGTTGTATTATGACAAAGGGGGGTCGAGGATCCTGATGATCTGCCCTCGGCATTTGTTATGCAAAAGAGAAGAAGAGAAATTCGTGAATTCGTCTCATAAATGATCTGTTCTTCGGTCGCGATAGAAACTGGCAAGGAGTGAGAATCACGTGATCTACTCCCCATCAATTTTACGTGGTGGAATGGATGACTTGCGGCCGGGAAGCCAAGTGCTAACCAACGCCTAGGTCGAGCCGCAACTGAGCAGAACGTGTTCGTAACAGAGCAGGTAATCAGGAGTTGAGTCACCCGAGGGTTTGACCAAGACTGGAAGACAAGAGGAAGAGAATCGTGCTTACTCTTAATCGAGTCCTTGCTTCAGTAACGGAGTTCATGAGTTATGAGAGGATTGCTGTTGATGTTGTCGAAGAGACTTAGGAGCTGAAGCGCTTAGGAAGGTGGCCCAAGCCTGAGAAGAATTGTTGTGAGAGAGATGTAGCGAAATCGAATCGGATGATCGTGAGAGGGATGCAGCTTGGCTTGCGCAGACCTAAGAAGGCTAAAGTGGCCGATGAGAACCGGGCAAGTAGTTGTCTCCGGAATCTCATCCATGCCACTGCCTCCGCCTCACGTCTTCCATTTCCAAAGAAAACAGAGGTTTCTACGCCATCGAACTCCACCCTCGCGACAAGAGACGCCTCAAATGATGCCGAGTTAGGCCCGTGAAATGACTTCCGTCGACTGAGGGAACTGCAATCGAGGTTGGTGGTTGTGTGGACCTTACCTCGTCGTTGTAGATTACATTGAAGTCAGGAGGGTGAAGATCAGAGGATCTACCCTAAAGTTGCGAAGTAAGGTTGAGATCGTCAGATCTACCTCTTGGAGCGTTGACGCGACTCACCATGGGAGGAGATCACCCGATCTGCCTCGCGTCGTGGCAGAAAAAGTGAATTGAGGAGGCATAGATCACACGATCTGCTTTGCTTTCTGTTCTATCTCAGATCGCAGACTTGAGGTTGAGGATCGAGTCGATCTGGCCTCAATTGTAGAAAAGAAAAAAAAGGAAGAGTGAGCAGAGTTGTTGAAGGAGACGACGGGAATTTGTCGTGGATTTGTGTTGAGTATAGATATTTAGTGGAATAAATGCTGATATGAAGAGCGAATGAATGCGAGCGAATGAAAACGAAATTCTGAGGAATCCGACAAGAATGAATCCGCCAGTCGGGAGCCTAGTCTTCAGAACCGACGCCGGAATAGCCGAAAAAGTTAGTCAGAAATATAGAAAGTTTTCCAACTGTGGGAAGATGAAAATATGATTTGGAACAAGGATTGTTTCATGTTTGCGCCGAGGAACTGAGAACGAGATCGCTGATTTGGTGTATGTTTGTCAGGTTGCCTGAAAGGAATTAACTTCAGATCGGACGTCTAAGTAAATTGAGTTAGTCGTACATGGATGGACGTATTGAAATTTGAGCCAGTGAGTCCGAAGTGAATCTAAATGCGAGATAGTACGCCTGCAGATGAGAAAATCCGCGTTCGAAAATGACCTAGGATTGTGGGTCAGGAGGAAGTTCGCTTATGTATTTTGAGTCGGACAATGGGGTTGAATGAGTTGTCTCCTATCCGCCGAGCGCCGATGTAGACAGATGTAAAGAGCCTAAGATGTGGTATACAGCCGATGTATGTTGACGTGACGCCAGAATGTTACGAAAGAAGTCGCGAGCAGAAATTTTGTGATATGAATAATACGTTTTGAGATGAGTATCCACCCGAGTGGTAGGTCCGACGAGTTAGTCGAGTTGAGGAATCCATACGCAAGGAAAGTTGCTGGTGAAAGGAAAATCCGAGGGTGGACGAATGAGAATGGGGAAGAAAAATTGAAAGGAAATTGGCCGTGACGGTGATACGAGAAGCCGATGCCACGAGTAGAATGCCCAGAATGGCGTCCGTTCAAACGTCAGAGCTATGATGAATGAAATCAGCGTCCGATTGAACGACGGTAAAATGAAAAGTCGTCCCGAAGTCAGGGAATGTCATTAATCGTGAACGTTTCTGCGTTGCGTGTCGAACGCATAGCGGGATGAGATTTCCGCTAGTCCGGCGAGATAGAGTCGCTCGTGAAGAGATGATTCGACAGAATCGCACAGAGAGGCTGTGCAAAACCGAAGACGAACGTGAGAGCAGGAATGGAAAGATGCGAGAAAATATGCGCCGATCGGAGAGTTTGGAGAACAATTCGTATAGTTGTGGATGTAAAAGGTATAGCCGGGTAAGATGGTGATATCGGCTCCAGGCTTCATCGCCAGGCAAATTGAGGGGTTCAGTTGGTACATATAAAACATACCTCCAGGAAAAATTTCAGACCCTCAGACCTCTCCAGGCAACCATACGCTCAAAAAAGCTGTTTATCGGTATTTATTTTTGTGTGGCCAGACCAATCGACCAAAAAATCTGGAAAAAAAATCACAAGAATCTCGTCTCAACGCAACAAGTTTGAGAGAAATATTCCAAGGATTCTTAGTTGTCACACAGAGGCTAGATGGAATTTTCAAATTTCCCAAAATTCATCGAGAAAACAGGGCGATAGGTGCAGGTTGGAAAAAAATTCTTCGTAGTGAGCTTTTGTGTATTCTACGATAAAAAGAAATTGGCCAATCTTTTAAGTGGTACAACAGCTTGTATAGCTTGAAAATATCAAAAAGTACCAAAAACGCTTTTTTTCCGTAAAAAGCTCACTTGAACGTGCTCAGTCACTTTTCACAGGGATGAGACCATTTTCTCCAAAAAGATCGTCAAATTTTACGTGGAAAACTACGTTTTGAGGGTTGATGAGGTGATTTTTTGGACCAAATCTAGACTGACAGAAACCGAAAATCCATCAAAAATCAGACTGTACACGCTCTCAAGACGGTCAGAGCTTCCTCCACTCCATGAAAACTCCCAAAATTCATTGGAATATAGGAAATTGAGCAGTTCCTTCCCACCTGGGACTCAGTATCAAGCCCCCCTTCTCCCCCCAACCCATCAAAAACCATACAGATAATCCCCAGACATCCTCGGTAGAGTCTAATCAATCTCATCGAGTGAATCATTTGGATGACGAGAGAGTGACATACTACATCATCAGTCCATCTATCATCTTTGAGCTTAATACAAACTCGTGGACAGTTGGAATCGAATAATAATTGGCTAACCTCGTTCCGTTCGGGACAAGAGAGTACCGCTACAATGGTGAAATCATTGGCGAAAGACCGACATGAAAACGTGAGGCTGCAGCGTCCGTTACACTCTCAGCTAGGATGTAAGGAGTTCCGTTCGAAACAGACCTACAAAAAAGGGTCATGTCTCAAATTTTCCTTGACGCTCTTAATCGATTCTATGGTACAAAATATGAACTTTCCACCACCTATAAGGCCCCAAATGAATTTTCAGGGTATCTCCAACGTACATTACTTCGGTCTTTTGAATTATCGCCGACGAAAAAGTTTGGGTATTTTTTCAATACAATGCATATTATTTGAATCTGTTCAGAGATACAGAGATGCAGTTTACGGCATTTAAAAGGTCTTGAAAAAACCTGTCACAATCTTTCTTGTAAAACTGATTGTGAGGTCTTGGGTAGTTTAAACGAGCAGAAGAGTGAAAAGCATAGAAAATTCAATCTCTCCAAAACCCAACTTTTTAGAACCTTGAAAAGTTGATACTCCGAGTAAAATGTTGTATTCTTCCGAAAACCGGTCCCAAATTCCCCTTTTGCGTTCTAGAGCCTCTATTGCCAATTATCACGAATCCATTTTCCAGGCTTTCGTGAATTATTTGTTTTCTGCATATGTGCAGAGATCCTCGTAACCAATTTAATTAGGAAGCTAGGAACATTTCTTTCAAAATGACCTATTACTGAAGTCAATTCCATTTATTTGAGCCGGAGTTTTAGCGTTCGGAAGACCACTGAATCTCGATAGTTTCTTAGGGGTGGGTCGGAGGTACCGGAGACAGCAGTGAGGAAGATCTGTGCCTGCCTCCATCCGATGGCGTCCACCGACTTACCGCACCACGGCGGATCGGAACGGTGAAAAAGTATTAGGTGCGTGATCATGAAAAATACCAATTGGATATGTTTTGGGCTAGTCTCTAGATCATTTCCCAGGAAGAATTAAAATCATCGGTGGGGATTTTTAAAATAATTGTTATTTTTGTGTTGTTCAAATTCACGCGTTTCGATACTTCAACGATCCTTTTCCAATCACTCGAGCTATGATCTTCCAACTCAGAATAACTCTCAAAGCTAAACAGATAACAACATTCCCACGTATATTCATCCATATCATTCGTTGGTCTGGCCTAAACCCGCCAGAGATGAAGCTGTGGTGATATACCTTGAGATTAGTGTTAGTGAGGAGGAATACCCACGTTATTTTGATCAAAAGTCGTTCAAAACGAGCATTTGAACAGGATTCAGTGTCATTCATTCACCAATATGATCCATATTAATTACATCACATTCAACAAAACACGCGTATGTGATGTCCATGCATGTTCGAGACTCACTGGTATGCAAAATATGTAAAATACTCATAAAGATTCACGATAGATATGAAAAAGACAAGACCTCTCTATCTCATTGTTCTTGAATGACTAGGTTTCATCATATCCACAAATTATCAGAGTTGATCTCGAATCCCTAAGGTTGAGAGTGATCTCGAGAGTTTATTATCAGCGCCCAATACTTGTTAAGTTCGGATTTCAATTCCGAAAAGAGCCAAAATTTGTCATAGCGAGCGGACTTTTGAGTCCATACATCACAGTATTCTTCAAATGTCGACGAAGGATAAGATTTATCACGATCATCCCGGATGGCCAAATCGCATACGACGAGTTGTATGTGAGTTCAATAGATTACATCTGGAATTGATTATCTATTGATTGAACAGGAAGAGTGATATAATTTCGTTCCAATAAGGTTGTATTCTCAGCCCTTTCCGCTCTCTTAACCTTTCCGAGTGAGCCTCCCCCCTCCCGTTGTGGCAAACTGGAAACCGTGAGATTCACTCGAGCATGAGTGGAATTTTTACCCCAAAAGAGTTTCGGAGTTGCCACGAAGAAGGGGGGAGGGGGTAATCGAAGAAGGTCGAGAGAGCACTCACAACAAAAGAGGGCGACGCATGAAAAGTTCTAATATCCCCATTGGCGATCGGAGGATCTCGTTGATATTCGAACATGACTGTGGGACACGATTAATACCTCAGTGAATTAAAAATTAATGATTGATTTGTTTAAAAAGTATAGGTCAGGTGTGGATTGACCTCTTGGGGTCTCTTTCCGATCGATCAAACGAATGTTCGCCTATATCTGTAATATGCATCGCTCTACGGGGATTCTGACATGACACACGCGTTTAAATGTACACGACTATTACATGTAGTGTTACAAATATATATCATCTTGGAATGGCTCTGAATCCTGACTAAATGTTCGTATTGAACGACTTTTCATCAAAACAACGTAGGTATTCCACTTCACTCAATCTCAATGTCTATCACCACAGCTTCATCTCTGGCGGGTAACGAATGATATGGATGAATATACGTGGGAATGTTGTTGTCTGTTCAGCTCTGAGAATTATTCTAAGTTGAAAGATCATCATAGCTCGAGTGATTGGAAAAGGATCGTTGAAGTATCAAAACACGTGAATTTGAATAACACAAAAATCACAATTATTTTAAAAATCCCCGACCGATGATTTTAATTCTTTCTGGAAGATGATCTGAAAATTAGCCCGAAACATATCCAATCGGTATTTTTCAAGATCACGCACCCAACACTTTTCCGCCGTTCCAAACCGCCGTGGCACTGGAGCTGAGGATTCATGTTTCATATGTTGTAGCTACGGTGTGAATGCATGGGATTGACCTCATCGAGTAGTCATTTTGGAGGAAATTTTCTTAGTACTCTAATAGAATTGGTTTTGAGAATAAAAATCTCTGCGCATGCGCAGAAGACAGACTATTTCCAAAGGCCTGAAAGAGGGATTTGTGATGATCGGCAAAAATAGGCTTTATAACGCAAAAAAAGGATTTGGGGCCATTTTTTCTGAAAGAACAAACAATATACATGGAGTGTCGAATTTTCAAGGTTCTAAGAAGATGGGATCTTGTGAGATTGAATTATCCATGTTTTTCACTCTTCTGGCCGTTAAAACCACCCAAGACATCAAAATCAACTCTAAGAGACTGATTTCAATAGGTTTTCTCATGACCTTTCCACTGCCGTAAATCGCGTCTCTGTATCGCTGAGCGGCTTGGAGATATGCATTTTATTAGAAAAAATACCCAAACTTTTCAGTCGGCGAGGATTCAAAAGAACAAAGTGATGTACGTTGAAGATACCCTGGTGATTTTTGGAGCCTTATAGGTGGTGAAAATGTCATATTTTGTGACATAGAATCGAATGAGAGAGTCAAGATGAGATTGATTAGACTCTACCGAGAGTGACTGAGGATTTTCTGTATGGTTTTTGATGAGTTGGGGGAGGGGGGGCTGGCTGGATACTGAGTCCTATCTGGGAAGCAACTGCTCAACTTCTTTTATTTCAATAGATTTTGGGAGCTTTCATGGAATGGAGGAAGCTCTGACCGTCTTGAGAGCGTGTACAGTCTGATTTTTCGGTTTCTCTCAGTCTAGATTCGGTCCAAGAATCACCTAATCAACCCTCGAAACATAGTTTTCCACGTAAAATTTGACGATCTTCTTGGCAAAAATAGTCCCATCCCTGTGAAAAATGACTAAGTACGTTCAAGTAAGCTTTCTACGCAAGAAACAGCGTTTTTGGCACTTTTCAATATTTTTCGAGCTGTTGTACCACTTAAAAGCCTGGGCGAAATTTTTTATTGTAGAATACACGAGAACACACTACAAAAGATTCTTTTCCGACCTGGACCTATTGCCCCGTTTTCTCGGTGAATCTTGGGGAATTTGAAAATTTTTTCTAGCCGCTATGTGACAACTAAAAATCTTAGGAATATTTTTCTTATATTTGTTGAGTTGAAACAGATTCTTGTGATTCTTTTCAGATTTTTTCGTCGGTTGGTCCCGCCACACCCGAATGAATACCGATAAATAGCTTTTTTGAGCGTATGGCGGCCTGGAGAGGTGTAAGGGTCTGAAATTTTCTCTGGAGGTATGTTATATATGTACCTACTGAACCCCATAATTTTCCGGGCGATGTAGCCTGGGGCCAATTTTACCATCTTATCCGACTACACCCTTCAGATCCACGACCATACGAACTGTTCTCCAAAGTCTCCGATCGAGGAAGTTGTTGGAATAACGAGCAGTGACGATGACGAGACGGAAGATGTCTTGACTGAGTTGATTGAGGCGTCTGGATTGGCGCCAGATGGTCGATTGTGTATATTCAAGCGACTCAGAGTGAGAATGCGAGTTTTGCAATCAGAGACTGACGTTACGTAGAGTAGATCACGTTACCGATGACAGAAACAGTTCCGATTGAAATTTTTCTTATCGTTTTTTTTCAAAGGTTTATGGCATCGGACTCTATAGAGTCGGAGAATTCACGCCAGGGCTCGAGTATTCACTCAAAGATCCGCCGGGGGTCGAGTTGACCTCCCGAAAAGTCTGCCTGATGAGAGTATACCCATTCTCCTCCACCCCTTCCCCGAAACCCAGAGTCCGCTTCCTTGTGTGCTTTGAATTTCAGATTCGCTATGGCCGAATTGCTTGCGCGAGACATCTAGTGGCTAGCTCGCGCATTACGCCGTGGTGGGCCTCACACAGGCATTCAACGTTTCCATGTCCGTGTTATCTCGGCCTCCCCGCTCTCTCCTCGCAGCGGCCACGCAACTCGCTAAGCCCACCACAGTTTGAGGTTATTTTCTGCCATTGCCGGCGCTGAAGTCTACTTTTTTCATGTTGCACATTCGTGACCATAGCGAATAGCGTTGAATGTTGAAATCCTTCCTTAGTAGTTGATTGTTCAGAAGATTTCTTCGAAAATGAGTTTTTCTTCATAACTTGATTTGGATTTTGAAGGTGGATTATTGTTGAATTGTGAATGATGACTTCATTTGTGGTGATTTGAACTTCGATTTTTGTAGCAATGTATGATGATGATTAGAATCCGCCGAGGTGACGATGAGGGTGGGCGTAGGGGAGACCAAGACCACATTCTCTACACCCAGAAGGGTGGGGAAAGTCGCCGGGATGATACACCGTGGACGTTGCAGCACGCTCTTCGTCTCCTCTCGTCAAACTCTCGTCGTCACCTCGGGCAAGGTGCAGTTAGGACTAATATTTTTGTGTCCAAATTTTCTCTTGAGGTTCGCCCGAGATGATTACAGGAGGAGACTGCAGACAACATTCCAACGGGCCAGCATTTCCCGCCACCGAGTAGGTAGCAGCACTTGCTGGCCCATCCAGCTGGGTGGCGTGGCGCTCGCGCGGGCAAGAGGGAGTCACGCTGCGCGTCACGGGCCGTCAATCTTGGGATGAGAACCGCCTTGGATAGACCTCCCCGTTCGTACACCGGATGAATTCGCCGCGTGATCCAGGTGTTAGTCCAGGGTTCGATGGTGACCTCGCGCCACGTGTGTATCGTGACTATGTGGAGGTGCGTGTGTGTGTGTGTGTGTGCCTCAGACTTGTGCCAGTGACCGCTGGTTTTGCGGACCAACCCACAGCACCACATGTTGGCCGGTGCCGCCGGATACCCTGGAGGGTGACCTGGCCCGGGTTACGCTAGTGAACGTGAGAATGAGACGCTGCTGTGCAGCAGTACGGTCGAGATAGAGAGAGAGAGAGATTGATTGATTGATTCATGGTCCTTTATTCGTCCGCAGCCAAAATTGAAGATACATGTGCCATTTCGGAGCATTTCGACGAATGCCTGCACCAGGGGGGTCTGAAAAAAATCCATAAAAAATTTTTTCCGTTAGTACTATACTGATATAGTTCGAAAAATTTTTTGTGGATTTTTGCTGAGGTCCCCGTGGACCCTGGGGCCTTTGAAGTGTCGTTTCTAGGCCCCTTTTTAGCTTATTTCTGAAGAATCATAACTCCGACTTGAATCAAAATTTTTGAATGTACCTGGGCGCATTTTCTTCCTTGAGACTAGTACTTTTGAGAGAAGAATTGTTTATGGTCGATACTTGAGCCTAGCAACTTCTAGGAGCTATTTGCTGAAAGCACATTTTAGCGATTTTTGGGCTTGTTTGAAAGTGATGTAGCTCCCACTAGACATGAGATATTCGACTTTAATAAGTGTTCATTTTGAAGGTCTTGAAAACACCTACAATTTGACCAAGGTAAGAGTCGATGACTGTACTTCCTATAGGAGTTACAGTCATTACAAGCAGAGCAAATTCGTGAAAATGCCAAACTTTGAGCTCAACTTAAAAAAATCATTTTTTTCCTTTGACCCCAAACCTGTGCGACTATGTTTTTCGATACAAATACTACCAATTAGAACAATAACCTGGGTGGGATATTGAAGTGCCGATTTTATTCAGCCAATGTAAAACACCCTTTTTCGACTTTTTGCTCAAAATGACCTCAAAGGTATGGTTCGCATATGCTTCCATCTGAACTAATGTGCACCGATCTAAGTGGGATTACTCCCCAATGTACCCCCGAAAAGTTCCGGAGGCGAGCCTCGAGCTAGATACGAGCAGGCGGTTCTATTTCACGAGTTGGAAATGGGCATTATTTCGTGTATTTGGACGCAGGCGAGTGCGAGTGGGATTTCACTCATTCTAGCTCACAAATGAGATGAGCGGCTAGAATAGGGATACGAACATGGTTTTCTGACTCAAAATGATCATCTAAACACGTTCTCATCGTCGATTTGGCTTTTATCCAACGTCTGAAGCCACTCCATCGAAAAACATGCAACTAAAGTGTTATCTAGTCTGAGAGCAAGTATCAATATTTTGGAGCCCAACTGATCCCGGAATCGTGTTTAGACGATCATTTCGAGTCAGAAAACCATGTTCGTATCCCTATTCTAGCCACTCATCTCATTTGTGAGCTAGAATGAGTGAAATCCCACTCGCACTCACCTGCGTCCAAATAGACGAAATAATGCCCATTTTCAACTCGTGAAATAGAACCGTCTGCTCGCATCTAGCTCGAGGCTCGCCTCCGGGAGTTCCCACACATATTTGGGGGTACATTGGGGAGTAATTCCATAGAGATTGGTGCACATTCGTTCGGATGGAAGCATATGCGAGCCATACCTTTGGGGCATTTTGAGCATAAAGTCAAAAAAAGGGTGTTTTAAATTGGCTGGATAAAATCGGCAATTCAATATCCCATCCAGTCGTTCTAATTGGTGGTATTTGTATCGAAAAACATAGTCGCACAGGTTTGGGGTCGAAGGAAAAAAATGTGATTTTTTTAAATCGAGCTCAAAGTATGGCATTTTTACGAATTTGCTCTGCTTGTAATGACTGTAACTCCTAGAGAAAGTACAGTAATCGACTTTTACCAGTGGTCAAATTGTAGGTTTTTTCAAGACCTTCAAAATGAACACTTATTAAAGTCGAATATCTCATGTCTAGTGGGAGCTACATCACTTTCAAACAAGCCCAAAAATCGCTAAAATGTGCTTTCAGCAAATAGCTCCTAGAAGTTGCTAGGCTCAAGTATCGACCATAAACAATTCTTCTCTCAAAAGTACTAGTCTCAAGGAAGAAAATGCGCCCAGGTACATTCAAAAATTTTGATTCAAGTCGGAGTTATGATTCTTCAGAAATAAGCTAAAAAGGGGCCTAGAAACGACATTCCGAAGGCCCCAGGGTCCACGGGAACCTTAGAAAAAATTCACAAAATGTTTTTTGTACTATATCAATATAGTACCAACGGAAGAAAATTTTTATGGTTTTTTTCCAGGCCCCCCTGGTGCAGGCATTCGTCGGAATGCTCCGAAATGGCCCACATACATATCACATATGTCACATACATTAGTCTCATGAGAATAAATGAATTCTTTTCAGATAAATAATTGATAATACTCGGTTTGGTCAAGGACAAGGTATATCGCAGTTCGTGAATAGTCATATGATACTTGATATGAAATATTAGTAGCACCGAGGTCGAATGTTCCATAGGTTACAGTACAATAAACGAATCATTATCAAGTCGACAAGGGCCCGCAAGGAATATCACAGTCATATTTGAGTCTCATGACGCAAAGCCGCGTATCAACAATATTCCTCTTCAGTTTAGAGAAAAAGATTCAAAAGAAGGAGGAAAAAAAGAATTTCAAAGAAAATCCTGCTCACATCAATCCTCTGTGGAGGTTGCTCAAACAAGAATCCATTGATTGCCTCCTTGAACAATGAAATCTTCTGAAACTGTCGTAGACCCGAGGGGAGGGAGTTCCACAAGCGAGCACATTGAACTTGAAACGATCTTCGTCCATATTCAAGTCTCATCCTGGGAACTTGGAGTTCTTGGTCTTCATCGTGACCCCGTGTAGGGCGATCGGACTGGTACCTGGTAAACATTGCGGCCAAGTAGCCAGGTTTTCCCATATGCATCATCTTGTGCATAATAATGGCTGCAAAGTACATTTGCCGCGAATCAGTGCGCAACCAGCTCAATCTTTCCCTAAACGGAGTAACATGCTCGTCTCTCGTAAGATCAAAAATGTATCTCACACATGCATTGCTCAGTCGCTGTATTCGTTGTCTTTGTTCGTCCGTGACGACAAGGTGGATGCACTGAAGAGGGAAGAAAGAAGAGAGAAGAGAGAAGATCGAAGATTGAAGAAAAAAAAGAGAAGAAAGAAGAATGAAGAGATGGAAGAAGATCGAAGAAGGAGAAACAACACCTGCGAGTCGTGAGAAGAGAGACGCTCGATCCTGAGCGCGAGACGCCGCCGGCCCTGAAGTAATGCTCACGCGGTGCCGGGGCCGGATTGGTAAGTTGGTGGATCTCTCCCTTGTCCAATGGCCGGCGCCGACGGAGAAGGAAGAGAGGGTTCACCCGGTTCGGATGGCCGTATCGATGCGGATTCCAGCCCGGGACTGTTGGGGAGGTGCTGGCCAGCCGTGTTTGGCTGACCCGTGCCTCTCCTTCGTACGTCGCAGCGTATTCGCCCTACAACCACCTTAAAAAAAAAGAAAAAAAAAGAGAAAGAGAGAGAGAACCCGTAGGGGGCTTTGGGTGTGACCTTCGGGTTGCACTTGCAGCTTGAGGGAGCGACGCCCCTCCGGACCCGAGTCCTACACTTACACTTCCACACACTTTACCCTACATGCACCATACTTACGCCTGCTCAAGCATTACACAAACATACCAACTTTATACAGAACACGCATCACACGGAACACCACACCCATGCTGGTCTGGTCCGGGGTCGCCCAGCATGTGATTCCAGGCCCCGGAAAATAGACGAAAGGAAATGATGTCCAGCATTGACGGCAAGAATTCCCCAAGTAAAGCGGGGCCCCATTCGGATCTTGGGGGGGGGGCAACGATGCAAAGCGCGCTGCCAGTGACACACTTGGCTGGTGGACTCACGCGTAAAGCTACAAGCGATGGAAATACGCCACAGGCGGGAGGAGTTGAAGGAAAGGACCAACGCAAGAGGGAGATAGACCTCACCCCGAACAGCAAGAAGAGAAAGGGTTTGGGTGAGGAAGCGGAAAAACGAGTGCTAAAGCAATCGAAGCTCACTTTTCCCGTCCAACTAGGGAAGAATGCGAAGGTTGCAGCAGGAGCACAAGAGGTGACAGAGAAGCTGCTGAGGAACAACCCCGCGCTCAGGATCCAGGTTGCGCAACCTAGCAACGGGGTTGATGACGCCGTCAACTTGAGCTCAGACTTGAGCGAGTCCGACTCCGCTATAAGGTCTCAGGGGAAGGGAACAGACCTGACTCCCGGAATCGGTGCGCTCGACAAGAGAGTACAAGATGAAGAGTCTGATGGGATGGAGATTGACCCTTTCCTCTCATCTCGATATGCGGCACGACAAAGGAGTGGAAACGAGGCAGGCGATCTCATGGGGAAATGAGAAGACCTTAAAACGTGCCAGAAAGAGATGGAGGAGAAGACATATCTCCTCCTCGAGCACTTCAACTTGGACAGACTACTCGCGACAGACAAGGTGAAGCGGGCTGCTTTCGAGACAACGCTCCTCGAAACGGAGAAGACCCTGAAAACGAAGAGGAATGTGCAGCCTCCGGCCACAAAAAGACCGTCCGCGTCGGGTAGTGGCTACCAGGGAAGGGGGGAATATTGAAGGAATATTGGCTTTTGTATACCGGGTCCCTGCCTTTCGGCTCAACCCCGGTTGCCTCCATGGGCGCGGGGCAGGGATACGCCCTGCCAGCGCGTCGGGTTGGAGGATGACCAACACCGAGCCATCCTCCGCCCAGACTACCGACTTTCGGGCACGGCCCAAAGCATAAGGCCGATGCCCACCCCTCGGTGGGGGGTTTTGGGACTCTTTTAGGCTTCCTGAGAGCCCAAAGAGTCCCTCGGGATGATGGATGAGTCTTACGGGCTCGCATTGTTATCGTCCGAGGGCAATCCCAATTTCAGTCCCTAGACTCACCCACTCCCGCGGTGCCGGATGGAGATGTGCGGTTTCCTCGCTCCGGCGGGCGGTAACTGGGGTAGGAGGGTCGTCACACCCCTGGGATGAGGCGCCATGCCCCAACCCCCCTTGCGGTTTCCGAGAAAAGTCAAAGCGCCGAGCACCAGTCTCGGAGCCAGCCTTCTCCCTACCGGCTTCGGGCCTAAGCCCGGGTACGGTGTCCCAGTAACCGGGGCCGGATGGTCGTCACACCCCAGGACATGGTGTCCCCCTTGCGGTTCCAGGGAAGGGGGGCAGGGCAACCGGAATCGCGACTGGGGCAACAACGCGGTTCGAAGGGGACGCGATGCGGACCTCCACCGGGAGATCTCGGAACACCGCACTCGACATCAACGCCCAATCGGCCCGAGCAGAATGGGCATTGGAAGGAAGTGGTGTCAAAGAAACTAGCAAGAATGGTAAAGAAAAGCGGTAGATCGAACGATGCCGCCGGAAAGGAAGCGAAAATGAAGCCGAGAAGGGTGAGGCCCGAAGCCGTTATCGTTACGGCCAACCAAGGTGGCCTAACCTACGCAGACATGCTGCGCAGGATAAAAACGGATGACCTCGATGAAGAAGTGGGCTCTAAGGTCACGAGCATCCGCAAGACCCAAGGAGGCCAAGTCCTTCTTGAACTCAAGAAGGGCACCGATGTCACCGCCGTCAAGGCAGCCTTGGCACCAGTCGTCGGGCAAGAGGGAGCTGTCCACTGTCTAGCCAACAGTACGACCCTCGAGGTGCTCGGAGTCAACTACGATGTCGACATAATCAAGGTGCGGGATGACCTCGCGAAGACCCTACCAGAGAACGAGCAGGGAGCCGTTGTAGTCAAGTCCATCTGGAGTGACCACGGTTGCTTCGATGCCTATCTGACCCGGTTCAAGAAGAGGACATACCCAGC
Source organism: Eretmocerus hayati (assembly GCA_029851415.1). Classification (NCBI taxonomy): domain Eukaryota; kingdom Metazoa; phylum Arthropoda; class Insecta; order Hymenoptera; family Aphelinidae; genus Eretmocerus; species Eretmocerus hayati. The sequence continues at coordinate 109,534,192 of CM056743.1, forward strand.
ATGTCAGTCATGCGGGGACTACTGGGATGACGCTGAACACGCCCTCTTCACGTGCAACGACACCCAAAGAGAGCGCGCCGAGTTGGATGAATGGCTTGGTGCTCAAGTAACACCTGAGAATCTCACCCCGTACTTGCTCCGCAACCAGGAGACATGGGATAGAGTCACCGGATACATCAAGCTGGTGATGACCAGTAAGGAGGAGAGAGAGAGCGAAGCGAGGTGCCTCGAAACAGGCGAATTACAGTGAGTCTGCGAATTCAAACAGAAGAGGTCCAAATGGTTTCAGGAGGAACATGATGCACTGAAGAGGGGAGGAAGAAGAGAGAAGATTGAAGATCGAAGATTGAAGAAAGATGAGAAAAGAAAGAAGAATGAAGAGATGGAAGAAGATCGAAAAAGGAGAAACAACACCTGCGAGTCGTGAGAAGAGAGACGCTCGATCCTGAGCGCGTGACGCCGCCGGGCCTGGAGTAATGCTCACGCGGTGCCCGGGCCGGATTGGTAAGTTGGTGGATCTCTTCCTTGTCCAATGGCCGGCGCCGACGGAGAAGGAAGAGAGGGTTTACTCGGATGGGATGGCCGTATCGAAGCGGATACCAGCCCGGGACTGTTGGGGAGGTGCTGGCCAGCCGCGTTTGGGTGACCGGTGCCTCGCCTTCGTACGTTGCAGCGTATTCGCCCTACAACCACCTTAAAAAAAGAGAGAGAGAGATAGATAGATAGATGTCCTTTATTCGTCGGCAAGCAAAAAATCTGATTCCATATGATTACATATGCCCGTTAAAAATATAATATCGTGTATAGAAAATAATGTATATATATATATACTCATAATAATAAGAGGAACGGTCTGCTAGGCCAACGAGAGCGGACGTGAATATACAATAGTGTACTGGAATAGTGGCTGATAGGAAAAATAAATAATAAGGATATAAAAAGAATAGGAGGAAGGAAGGAGAAAGAAGGAAAATAAGGAGTGACAGTGAAAGAATTAGAAAAACACCACCCAAAAAGGAGAAGGGAAGGACACCCGAGTGAAGAGGTTAGAATCGCCAACGAGCACGTGGAAGGTATACAAGCTACAAGTAGAAGAAGAAAGGGCATGGGGGATAATAATGTGAAGAATATTTTGGATGAAAGTATAAAGAATCAAGAATATATGACGAGATCGAATTCAGTAGGAGCAAGTGACAGAAGCATAAGGGGATTCTATACCTCGGTAGCAACGAAAAAAAGAACAAATAAGGACAGATCACCGGAGGAAGTAGAAGGGAACGCTAATAAAAAACACACAAAACAAGAAGGTTTAAAAGGAAAGGAAAAAGAAGAGGAAGGAAACCTGAGTGAAACAGAATACTTAAGCCTAGGCATGAAAAGCCTGATGAAAGAGATCCAAAATTTGACAAGGGAATTTGAGGAGGAGAGCAAGGAGAGGGAGGAATGTTTTAATAAGGTAAAAGATATAGCAGATACTATGAAGAAAGATCTTGAAATAAGAACCGGGGAATGGGATGAAAAATGGAATGAGCTGGAAAAAAGGGAGGAAGAAAGAGATGCTAAACAAGACAGAGTTGAGGAAAGGTTAAGCAAGTTAGAAAACTTGATAAAGGAAAGGGGAGAAAATATGGAAAATGTCAACATACCAGAAAGAGAGAAGGAAAGAGAAGATACGATCAATGAATTGACATGGAGGCTGGAAGATCCAGAGAAGCGAGCAAGAAGGAATAACATTATAATACATGGAATAGCATGGCAAGGAGAAAATATTAGAGAAAAAATACAAGAATGGATAAAAGAAAAACTAGGGATAGAGGTAGTGATCATAAGATGCTGGAAAATTAAAGGACAAGAAAAAACAGAGGGAGCAGAATGCGAAAAAGAGAGCATGAAAAGAGAAATAATGATTAACAAGAAAAAAGTAAAAGGCTCGGAGGTGTATATTGATAAAGACTTGACGTTTAAGGAAAGAGGTATTAGAAGGAAACTGAAGGCCATAGCCAGAGAACAAGTAGAGAAAGGGAAGAGAGCCACAGTGAGGGACGATGCCATAATCATAGATGGACGCCTATGGAAATGGAGTGAAAAAGACCAGAATATATTTCAAACCGGCAAAAAATGGGAAGAGAAAAAGAACCAGGGAGCAGGACAATAATATAAACATTCTATCATGGATCATCTCAGGGATGAAAAGCTTAGAGGCAGACGACTGGAGATACCTGAAAAAATTTGATGTGATAGGCTTATCAGAAATATGGTGTGAGGAAAAGAACAGAAGTTGGATAAAGCACAAGCTCAAAGAATACAGAATCGACTTCAAAGATGCAGTAAGGGAACATAAAAAAGGAAGAGCAATAGGAGGAATGATATTAGCAATGAGAAAAAACATTGAAGTTATAGAGGAAGAATCGAGACAAACAGGCAGAGAAAAAGTCATGAAAAACATCAAAATGGGAAGGAAGAAATGGAAGATAATTTATACGTATATGAACAAAGAAAGAGAAAGAAATTGGGAAATAATGGAAGAAGAAGGACAGGACTTAAGAGACAGGAATTTGATGATACTAGGAGACATGAACGCAAGAACAGGGATAAAAGGAGGAGATGAAGAAGAAGGAGGAAGAAACTCCAAGGACAAGGTGATAAATGCGGAAGGCAAAAAACTAATAGAGGTAATGAATAAACTAGGCCTGTCAATAGCGAATGGAGCAATAAAAGGTGACGAAGAAGGGGACTATACATACATAGGCCCACGTGGGAACACAGTGATCGACTACCTGGTAACAAATAAAGAAGGAAAAGATGAAATAGAGGAAATGAAACTAGGAAATAGAATTAAATCAGATCACCTGCCAATACAGATAAGAATGGAGAGAAAACAGGAGATTTGGAGAGAAGGTACTAAAATCATACAGAAATGGGACAAAGAATCTGTAGAAATTCACAGAAGAAATTTAAGTGAAATTGGAACAGCAAAAGACTGGGAAGGCTTAATAAGCAAAATGAGGCAAGCAATAGTAAAGGAGGAAAGAAAGGAGGGAAGACCAGAATCGCAAAAATGGTGGGACGAAGAATGCTGGGAGTGCCAAAAGAAGGTTCTAAAAGCCTTCGAGAATATGAGAAAAGGAGAAATGGAGAAAGGAGATTATAATGCAATGAAGAATGAATATAAAAACTTGAGAAAGAAGAAGAAGGTGCAGGAAGGGGAAAAATGCTGGCAGAACTGGAGAAGGACAGGTCACAAAAGACATTCTGGAAAACGGTAAATGGGAAAAGAGCAAAGAGAGAAAAGGTCGATGAAGGAATAAAGAATGAAGATTGGCTAACGCACTTCAAAAAACAATTCAAAGGAAAGGACACAACAGGAAGGACAAAAAAAGAAGAGAAAACAAAATGGGAAGGAAAATGGTTCACAGGGGAGGAACTGGATAAGGCGATAAGTAAGATGAAACCAGGCAAGGCATGTGGACTAGACGGAATTCCTAATGAAGCGTGGACAAATGCGAACGAGGGTACAAAGGCAGACCTGCTGGAAATCATGAACAAAATCTGGAATGAGGGAGAGATACCGGAGGAATGGACAGTGGGAAAGATATACAAGTTGAACATTTGGTCTCGTCGATCTTGAAGGACGGTGGGGAACTAAATCAATTCCCAAAATTTCATGATGGAAATTTTATTGCAACGTTTCGTCCACTAGATTTTGTGGACCTCATCAGGCTTCAGGTTTGTTATTCTTTAGATCGTCATGATATTTTGGACGATCTTGTAATAGAGCACAGACATATCGTCTGGCTCCTGTCAATACAAGTAAACAGAGTGAGTCAGTGGGAAAGATAGTACCAGTATACAAGAAAGGATTGAGATCTGAGGCACCGAACCACAGAGAAGTCACAGTCATGGACTCGGGGTATGAAATATTTGCGGAACTATTCAGAGGAAGACTGGAAGAAGAAATAGAGGCAAATGAAAAGCTCAGATACGAGCAGATGGGGTTTAGAAAAGGAAGAGGGACGGTGGATGCAATATACATTCTAAAGAACATTCTCGGGAAAGGGATAGAAAAAGAAAAGACAAAAATATTCATGTTTTTCGCAGACCTGAAAGGAGCATTTGACATGATAAAGAGGGAAGTGATCTGAAAGGATATGGAGGAACTAGGGATAGACGAACAGCTAAGAGAAAGAATTCAAGATCTGTATGAAAAGACAAGATGCGAAACTCTGATGAACGGAAGAAATATCAGCGGATTCTACACAGAAGAAGGACTAAGGCAAGGGTGCCCGCTCAGCCCAGCTCTCTTTAATATAGGAACAGTGGATATATTTGGAAAATTGGACAAAATTCAAGGAGGGGGCTGGATGATAAATAAAAAGAAAAGAGTAAAGGCAATAAGCTACGCAGATATCTTTGTATTAATATCGGATGAGGAGGATAGCTTCAAAGAGATGATCAGATGCTTTGGCAGAGGTATGAAGAAAAAAGGACTAGAGATAAGCAAGGAAAAATCCAAAATAATGGTGGGAAGGGAAGGAGGAGGAAGGGAAAAGAAATATCAATTCAATAACGAAGAAGAAGAGATAGAAAAGGTAAAAGAATACAAGTACTTGGGATACACCATCAGCAGAAACAACGGAGATGAAAGCCACATAAAAGACGTGGTAAGGAAAGCAAGAGCAGCACTAGGGAAGGTGTGGAGCATAGGAGAGCAGTTGTTCAAGTATAGCTGGGAGAAAAGGATGAGACTGTTTGATGCCCTGATTGAGAGTATCCTCCTATACGGATCAGAAGTATGGGGATTTGTAGAGCACCAAGCAATAGAAGGGATACAAACTAGATACTTGAAATGGATACTGGATCTGGACAGAACAACACCAAGTTACCTTCTATGGAACGAAACAGGAAGAAGAAAAATTGCAGTCAAAGCGGGATCAAGAGCACTAAAGTATGAGGAAAAAATGAGGAAAACAAAAGAAGAAGGTTTAAGAGCAGAATGTTGGAAGGAGCTTATAGAAGGGAAAGCAGGAAAGATCAGAATGGAAACGAGAAAAATACGCTGCTAAAAGTGATTAGCAGAATGCTTTCTCACGGCGTTATATGATGATAATTTTAACGAAAAAGAAAGTATCCTATATTTTGAGTTTTTCTTTCGAGGAAGCATTCCAGAGAGATTCGGGTCATCTGAAAGGAGGTTTTTCCAACAATATCTATTGTTTTATTAAGAGAAAATTTTGATATAGTCGGTTTAAAGATGATTAAACTGGAGTCCTTTGTGGAAATTCCCTTCCCCCGAAAAAATTTTCATATGAACAATGTTTTACGGATTTTATGAAAATTTCGTATCAGCCAATCGATTCAGAATGGCGCATAAGTAAGTCTTTAGGTGATTAGAATTGAGATAAATTAGTCGTAAAGGATGATACGAGAGAAAAATGAATATTAATTCTAATTTTCTACTACTTTTTGAGTTATTCTTTTGAGGAAGCTTCTTATAGAGATTCAGGCCATCTAGACTGAGATTTTTTTAACAATATCCATCGTTTGGTTGAGACGGAATTACGATGCAGTGGGTTTGAGAAGGGTTAAAATGAAATTTTTTGTGAAAATTTTGATTTTTTCGGAAATTTGAGATTTGTGAAGACTCAAATGAATTTCGGTATTAACCAATCGATAGATAATGCAGAAAAAACCATAGTTTAGGTCATTGAAATCGAGATAAATGAGTCATAAAAGAAGGTACGAGGAAAAAATGAATATTAAGAAAAATTTCCCATTATTTTTTCAGTTATTCTTTAGAGGAAGCTTTTTAGAGAGATTTGGGCCTTCTAGTCTGAGGTTTTTTTAACAATATCCATCGTTTGGTTGAGACGGAATTACGATGCAGTGGGTTTGAAAAGGGTTAAAATGAAATTTTTGGTGAAAATTTTGATTTTTTCGAAAATTTGAGATCTGTGAAGATTTTATGAAATTTCGGTATTAACCAATCGATAGATCTTGCAGAAAAAACCATATTTTAGGTGACTCAATTCGTGGTGAGACCGTGTGAGAAAAAGATATTTTCGTATTAAAAGTCGAAATTCGAGCACTTTTGCTTGAAAAAGCCCATGGATCAAATTTGACTGGGAGCCGAAAGCTGCCAAATCACTATGCTCTCAGAAATTGGATTCTTCACAACTTGTAGAAAGCCAAAAATTGATATGCTGAACAGAAAAAGAGAAAGCGTGTCCGATAGAAAACAACATACACACACACACACACATACATACACGGAAAAAGGGGTGCAAAGATGAGTCTCTGACGGGTTTGGAAGGGCATTAGGAGGAAAAGTGTTACCTACATTTGATAGATTTTGGCGAGAGGAAGAGAATGGTCTTTGGCTTTTTTAGATAAAAGGAATTTTGTTGAATAATATGTTGGTTTTAATGAAAAATTTGATCAAATTTTCGTTGGGGTGAAAACAAAGCTTCCTCTTTAGAGAAAGCAAAATGGTTAAATCAGAGAGGGTACTCGGAAATGGAACTGAACCGGAAAATACAGGAAGGTGTAGAGATATACCAGGAGCTGGAGACAAGGAAGAAAGATCAAGACATACAAAAAGCCATAAGTAAAGTGAAAGAGTCAAAATACTGTAAAGAGATCGAAGAATGGCTACTGCACGAGAAAAGTAGAAGAAGCTACATGGGATCGAAAGAAAGAGAAATCGAAAGGAACAGAAACATAATCACGAGATTTAGAGTAGGAAATGAAATGAGAGAGAACAGATATTGGATGAAAGAAGAAGATAGAGCATGTAGAGCCTGCGGCAAGGAGGAGGAAACCATGGAGCATATTCTTAATGGATGTGAGATGATGCCAAAGAGAGAGAATTGGAAAGAGGCTTTATACGGTAACGGGCAAAGAATAGGATGGCTCAAAGAAGTAGTGAACAGAAGAAAAAGACTGAGCAAAAGGAGAGAGGAAGAGACCAACAGAACGACAGGGGGAGAGAGGCACATGTGAAAGGACCCTTAGGGGAATGAAGGAAGCGCATGCGAGTAAAGAGCCAAGCCGGGGAGAAAGTTGAGGTTAGGAGGAAGGAAAAAGTAGAACAAACACGTGCGCTCTCAGATAATACCTAATAATAATGGCAGAAGAAGAGATAAATAGGCTAACAAGAAAAATGGAAAGAATGGAGGGAAGGATTGCAACTCAAGAGAAAAGAATAAGAACGCTGGAGGCAAAAATAGAAGATATTGAGGCAAGAATAAAGGATTACAGTGACAGTGAAAGTGAGAAAGAGGACTTGAACAATAATGAAAAAGAAAAGGTGAACAGGAACACACAATTGATGAAAAGCGTGGTAATACCCACCGAAACAGAGAACAGAATGGAAGAAAAGGAAACCAAAAAAGCAACGAACAAATACAAAATAGAAATAAGGAAAGGGATTACCTGGATAAGGGAGGAAATAAGCTTCTGGATAAGAAGAGTAACAGGATATGGAAGAAGTGCATATGTGCTAGAAGAATTGAGTAAGAAAGGTATAACAACAAATAAAGGAGCTTGGGTACTAAAAACGGATAAGAAAGATTTGAAGGACAAACTACTGAGCACAATGATAAGAAAAGGAGAAAAAGCTTATGTGGTGGAAGAATTCATGAATGCCACCCAGCGATGGAAGGAAAAAGAGAGGAGAAAAGGACTACAGGCCATGACAGACAATGGATACACAATAAAAGAGGAAAAAGGTAGAATACTGGCAATAAAAGGAAAGAAGGTATATGAAATGAAGTGGAACGATAACATCAACAAATATGTCACGAGCAACTATTGAAAAAGTAGCGGGAAGAAAAGAATACAGGAGGAGGGATGAGCATCCAAGAGATGAGGAAGAAATGAAAGAATTGATTTAAGAAGTTTTTATGTTACTGAAAGCCAAAGGCACAAAAGAGACACTTTTATTTCTGTTACGTTAAGGAATTAAATTAATTCAACTTAAGAGACTACTAAGCCATGTACACTATTGTAAGAGTTTAGATTTATAAGAAACATTATAGCCAAATTGGCTCAATAAACTACTACTACTACTACTCATAATAATAATAATTTCAGTGAACCACTGTTTTGGTCAGAGGCACTCAGTATCACAATTTGTGACTAGTCAGGGCAAAATTACTCATTATTCTAAGTACAAAATTTCGTGATAAAAGAGGGATGAGGGCTTACAGTCATATCACAGATTATGTTCCATCAGTCGGGTGACAGGAGGTCACATATAGGAAGAAGAGAAAATATTAATACAAAGTAGAGCCCAGCCCATCACAGATTAAAATAATGCTTCTTCTCCACATCAATCCTCTGAGCAGACTGTCTCATTAAGAAATCTTTCGACGCCTCTTCAAGTAGCGATACTTTCCTCAGCTGCCGAAAGTCCGGAGAGAGAAAGTTCCACAGATGAGCACATTGAACTTGGAATGATCTTCTTCCATGCTCAAGTCTCATATTGGGGACTTTGAGTACTCGCTCTTCTAGATCACCACGTGCAGGGCGTTTGGATTGGTACCTGGTAAACATCGCAGCTGTGTAGCCAGGTTCTCCAAGATGCATGATCTTATGCATTAAGAGTGCTGCGAAGTACATTCTCCGCGAATCAGTACGTAAACAACCCAGGCACTCCCTAAACGAGGCACGGTGTCCTTGAACCAACTTTAAATGAGCCGGAAGACCACCTCGCCGAAGATTTCTTCAAATGATTGTTTAGGGTTCGAATAAGACCTTTGAATTGTTTTTAAAATCGCCTCCGTTAGGATTTTCATATGAATCAATCTTCATGATTTTTTTCTGAAAAAAACGTCGAAAAACACCTTTTACGCGCTTTGGTGATGATGAACGCTTGATCATATGCTTCAAATTTCACAAAAATCTCGTCAGAAAGTGCAGATGGTTCATCAGACTCTCTCCCGAACGATTCGCAGTGTAACGCGTAGAGGAAGAGATAGGATACGCGAGTCGCGGCCAATGTTTGGGTAAAGATTCGAATGGCAAATGGAGAGGTCCAAAACCCGTGGACTCTCGGCAAGGCTCTTATAGCGCAACAAAAGCTCTCTTTCAGGTTCGGGAGAGCTTGCAGGTACATCATATCTACATCACTTCTTGCATCTGAGGGGGAGGGGGGTCCTATCTTAGTTCTAAGATGCGATGTGCTTGCTCTCATGAAGAGAATCGGCTCAAATTTTGGATAAGAAGCATGAAAAATAAGTTTTGAGTGTAGATGCTGAGTGAGAAACATATAAAAATCGCTCCAAAAGTGTTCGGCATTTGATGTGCAAGATGATAGATTGCCTACATCTGACTTACCTATGTCTGACATAAAGATAGAGTCAATCTATCATCTTGAACATCAAATGCCGAACACTTTTGGAGCGATTTGCCATGTTTCTCACTCAGCATCTGCACTCAAAACTTATTTTTCATGCTTTTTATCCAAAATTTGAGCCGATTCTCTACATGAGAGCAAGCACATCGCATCTTAGAACTAAGATAGGACCCCCCTCCCCCTCAGATGCAAGAAGTAATGTAGATATCATGTACCTGCAAGCTCTCCCGAACCTGAATGAGAGCTTTTGTTGCGCTATAAGGGCCTTGCCGAGAGTCCAAGGGGCGTTGTTCACATATTATCGAGACCAATGTGAGAAAGGGTGAGAAAGAGAGAAGCGTAAGCATGCTAACAATCTTCCAAATATAGGTTTCTGCACCTTTCTTCTTCCCATGTGAATCGTTACCCAAGCATTGGCCGCAACTCGCGTATCCTATCTCTTGCTCTACGCATGACATTGCAAATCGATAGGGATAGAGTGTCATGAAGCATCTGCACTTTCTGACGAGATTTTTGTGGAATTCGAAGCATACAATCAAGCGTTCATCATCACCCAAGCGCGTAAGAGTCGTTTTCTGACGTCTTTTTTTCAGGGAAAAATCATGAAAATTGATTCATTTGAAAATCCTAATGTAGGCGATTTCAAAAACAATCGGGAGATGTTATTTGAACTTTAAACAATCATTCGAAGAAATATTTGTCGAGGTGGTCTTCCGACTCATTCAAAGATGGTTCAAGGACACCGTGGGGGTGATGTGCTCGTCTCTCCTAAGATCGAAAATGTATCTCACACATGAATTGCTCAGTCGTTGTATCCGTTGCCGCTGTTCGTCCGTGGCGTCGAGGTACACGACCGTACAGTAATCTTAATGTGGTTGAACCAAAGACTAGACTAGGCGAACTCGGAGTGGTCTGGTGATACAAGCCCTAAAAAACCGCAAACCGTAGAGGGCTCTGTTGACTTTCTTAGTTAATTGATCAATGTGCAGTTTCCACGTCAGCTCGCTGTCAAGTGTAACACCTAGACTCATGACAGAGTCACTGAATGGGACGAACACTCCGTCCTGTATCTCAACCCCAGGCAAGTTCATGCACTGCAAGTTTCTAACGTTCCTCTCGGAACTGAAGAAAGATCGTCTTGGTCTTCCCAGCGTTGAGGCGCAGGCCGAGTTCCTGGCCCAGTCAGCAACGAGTCGCCCTATATCCCCTAGTCGAGCAACCCCCCGGTCGATGTTCTTCTTATCGACTTGTAGATAAATCTGGAGCTCATCCGCATAGAATAAGTTAACCGACTTTCCGCTCAGTAGCCCGGGCAGGTCATTCACATACAGGCTGAAGAGGAGAGGCCCGAGAACGGACCCCTGTGGAACACCCAGATTGGTTTCTAGCCAATCAGATTTAACTGCCTTCGAAGTGGTTTGTTGGGTGCGACCCTGTAGATACGATTTTATCCACAGGACTGCCGATCTCGAGAAACCGAGATGTGGTATCTTCCTCAGTAGCTTGGTTGGTGAAATTGTGTCAAATGCTTTGCTAAAGTCGAACAGTAGGAGCAGAGTGATCTTCTTTCTGTCAATTCCTACTCTGACGTCGTCTGTCAACTTCAGTAGTGCCGTCAGGGTACTGCGATGTTGCTTGAAACCAGCCTGGGACGGATCAAGTAATTTCTCAATTTTCGAATACTCCGTGATTTGGTCATGTGCGATTTTTTCCAGAACCTTGGAGAGGAAACACAGCAGCGCTATGGGACGGGAATCCGAGACTGCTGATGGAGCTGCAGTCTTCTTTAATGCAATCAGCTGCGCTTGCTTCCAAGCCTCAGGAAAACGCTATGAGCGAAAGGGGAATTGAAAATATGCACTATAAGATCACCAATACTCGGAAGAATTCTCGCGATCACGCTTTGGGGTATTCCATCCGCTCCACGAGCCTGGGAAGAGAAATGTTTGATGGCAAGGACTACATCATTGAAATTTGTGGGCTTCAATTCAAACCCCTCTTCCGGTGCCGAACTAATATCGTCCATTGCTCCATTAATATTTTCGTGAGATGAGACAGAAACCCCGGCAAAGTGAGCGTTCAACTCATCCAGTAAGAAATCGTGAAGTTCTTCCTCTTTGCTCTTGGGCAAGAGGCCAAGATCGCGCATCTCCTTCCAGATGTTCTTGTTCTGATCGAGAGCGTCCGTGAGGTAGGTTTGAAGGAAAGAGTTACACTCTTGTTCAATGCGCAAGTCGACCCCTTCGCTGAGCCGAAAGTACTCACTTTGAAGCTCAGGACACTGGCATTGGTTACGTTGCATCCGCTCCCAGCGTCTGCGCGTCACGTCTCGCTTATTCATGAGCACTTCCAACTCCGGACCAATCCAAGGAGCATCATATTCCTTCGGATTTATAGTTTTCTCCGATGCTAATTCGTCCAAAACGGTCTTTAAATTTTCATTCAAGCAGTAAATTTCATCTTCCAAACTGGTTTCAGCATTTTCAAGAGCTGTCCAGTTGCAGCGAAGCAAGCGGTCATTCAACATCTCCGGAGTGATCTTACGGGAATCCCTATAGGTGAAGGAATTTTTCGGTGGAGTGGGAGTGATGACGCTGATGGTGACGTCAATGACCAAGTGCCTGCCAAAACTGGGCAGAAGTCTGTTTTGAAAGTCGGTAATGATGTCGTTGCCATCCACGTAAATATGATCAATCCGTGTATGAGATACATTGGGGTTATGTTGGTGAGTCGGGCCATGCTGTACTATCTGCAAGGCAAGTTCTTCTGCCAGCGCAGTCAGTGTTTTGGTGTCAGGGTGAGGAGCGTCAAGTAAATCCGCGTTCAGATCTCCCATTATAATTTTGTGACTGTGATCGCCACACAGTCGACGTAATGAGCCAAACAGCCCATCATCCTTCCGCATGGCAATTTTTGGGGGTCTGTAAATTACTACGACTAATATCGGAGGATAGTTGCCCTGCTGTACGCTACAGAGAAGAAATTCAGGTACTCCAGGTTTCCCTGGCCAAAAGTATTCGACGAAATCAATTTCTCAACCTTGAAGTCATTGCGCACGTACAAGGCGACCCCACCTTTTCTCTGTTGCGATCCTGTCTCAACAGTGGACACCTCGGAATCTGAACAAGACTGTCATCCACATACTCATTTAGCTTCGACTCAGCCACCCCAAATAGATAGCAGGAGGGATCGTTGGCGACGAGCAAGCGTAGATGCTCAAGCACGGTTGGCCTGAACTGACTTTAACCCAAAGATGCGTGCCCCGCAGAATTGATTTTTTTCACTTCAAGTACATGGAAAATGGAAGTTTTTCCCGCAAGAATGAAAATCTTTGGTCGAGCCGTTTTTCAAAAAAGTCGAGTTAACTGGTTTTCATTGGAATTTCCGTACTAATCTATCCATACTCGATAAAAATGCAATTGTCTCCCTCACAATTATTCCTAATTACATTGGAACACGCTAAGATACATCAAAAAGATAGTTTTCAGAAACGATTTTATAGTAAAGGCGAATATCTATGGTCCCACGATGCCGAGAGACGAGCAATAATGTCGCACGGACTCTAGTTCAAAGGTCCTTGTTCCTCCAAATTTCTCCTTTCATCTTCAAGTACGTGATCAATGTAAGTTATTTCCCGCTAGAATCAGAATAGTCGGCGGAGCTATAATCGAGAAATCGATCAGATTAAAATATCTTGAATCTTGATTTCGCCATTATTTCGAGGATAATCAAGGATGAGCTGTCCCATCGACCTCTGATACATGTTTGCGTGGATCACTATTTTCTAGGAAGTATGGATCAACAATAATCAATGCTCGAAATTTCATAACAAAGAACCCTCTTCAAAGTGGAACAACTTTATTATCAATAAATCACGTTTCAAATGTGCATACTGTTGTACACACACAAAGATCTAACAAGTTTCTCTTTATACTGAGGATTCGATTTCGCACACTCGTGATTTTTCCATGTTAAGTTGAAGTCGAAATGTGCCAATTCCATGGATTGCTCACTATAGAATCCGAGGCCCATCTTCTTCATCTCACAAAACTGTTCAATGTGGAAGAATACTGCGTGAACTTTCGGGGTAACTGGAATCTCCAACTCTAAATAGCTCTTTCGAAAGGTTCCTATACACGATTTGTAACTCGTTTTCAGCTCATTCCCAAAACGAACTCACTACCTCCCTGAAATCCTTGAATGACTGAGCAAATCTCTTGATGCAGGAATGATTTGGAGCCTGGAGTAGATCAACATTTTCTAGCAATTTTTTGCAAGAATTCCCTTTGAAAGCGGGACAACCTCGAGTTATCTCACGATGAACATGGCAACCTTGCGCTAAAAAACGCCGTACATTCAACGATGAAGTTACTCCCAAAAAATTCAAAGATACTGGAGTAAAAAAGTTATTTGTAATAGCTATAGCACCTAAAACGCAAGAGAATTATGAGAATGTTGCACTGCTTTGGTCTATTATGGAATTGGATGCCTTGGAGAGCACTATAGCAACCGATTTGAAATTGGCAAATATTCTCGCAGGGATTGGTTCTCACAGTAGTCGATTCCTCTGTACATGGTGTGAAGCAAAAAAAGATGAGTTATGTTCATGTGGCAAGTCTAGAACCATCGGTAATATTTTATCAAACTACCGCGAATGGGCCAAATCTGGGGCTCTCGACAAAAATGCCAAAGCGTATATGAGCTGTAAGAACCCGCCATTGTTGAGTAAAAATAAGAAAACTCAGTCGATCGAGCTTGTTCCTACGCCAGAGTTACATTTAATGATTGGCGTAGTCAATTTTATTTTCATGCACATGATGAAATATTTTGAAGCAGAATCTCTGGCTTGGGCAAATGCTTGTCATGTTCATCGTGAGATAACTCGAGGTTGTCCCGCTTTCAAAGGGAATTCTTGCAAAGAATTGCTAGAAAATGTTGACCTACTCCAGGCTCCAAATCATTCCTGCATCAAGAGATTTGCTCAGTCATTCAAGGATTTCAGGGAGGTAGTGAGTTCGTTTTGGGAATGAGCTGAAAACGAGTTACAAATCGTGTATAGGAACCTTTCGAAAGAGCTATTTAGAGTTGGAGATTCCAGTCACCCCGAAAGTTCACGCAGTATTCTTCCACATTGAACAGTTTTGTGAGATGAAGAAGATGGGCCTCGGATTCTATAGTGAGCAATCCATGGAATCGGCACATTTCGACTTCAACTTAACATGGAAAAATTACGAGTGTGCGAAATCGAATCCTCAGTATAAAGAAAAACTTGTTAGATCTTTGTGTGTGTACAACAGTATGCACATTTGAAACGTGATTTATTGATAATAAAATTGTTCCACTTTGAAGAGGGTTCTTTGTTATGAAATTTCGAGCATTGATTATTGTTGATCCATACTTCCTAGAAAATAGTGATCCACGCAAACATGTATCAGAGGTCGATGGGACAGCTCATCCTTGATTATCCTCGAAATAATGGCGAAATCAAGATTCAAGATATTTTAATCTGATCGATTTCTCGATTATAGCTCCGCCGACTATTCTGATTCTAGCGGGAAATAACTTACATTGATCACGTACTTGAAGATAAAAGGAGAAATTCGGAGGAACAAGGACCTTTGAACTAGAGTCCGTGCGACATAATTGCTCGTCTCTCGGCATCGTGGGACCATGGATATTCGCCTTTACTATAAAACCGTTCCTGAAAACTATCTTTTTGATGTATTTTAGCGTGTTCCAATGTAATTAGGAATAATTGTGAGGGAGACAATTGCATTTTTATCGAGTATGGATAGATTAGTACGGAAATTCCAATGAAAACCAGTTAACTCGAGTTTTTTGAAAAACGGCTCGACCAAAGATTCTCATTCTTGCGGGAAAAACTTCCATTTTCCATGTACTTGAAGTGAGAAAAATCAATTCTGAGGGGCACGCACCTTTGGGTTAAAGTCAGTTCAGGCCAACCGTGCAAGCTTATCTGTCAGGGAGTTGAGATTGATAAATCCCGCTTTTAAGAAATCTCCACCCCCTCGTCGCTCCTCAGCAGCCGTATTTACTCAAAGAGTCTCCGCTGATTCTACTGCAGGATCTCGACTCTGCTCCGAAACGACTGTGCAGCTCTGGGTGTCGTTAGAGGACGCACAAGTACGTTTGGAACACTTCAACAGGCCGTTTGAATGAACTGCAGATCAACGAGGGATTCGAACGTATGCGCTCAGTCACCATTTTTCCGCCTGACCCAGAAACGTCCACCGCTGTGCCAGACGTATCTTAGGCCCAAACCGCGTGCAACCGATCTCAAACGTGTGTATTCCTTATACTTCTCACGGGGAGCATCTCATTTATAGAGATCTTACGGTTTGGCACATGAGCTTTCGCATCTGAGTCAAGTAGATCAGGCTGGATGTTATTAGCCGTAAAATAATTTTTGGCGACTGAACGTTTAGCCCGAATCACTTCCCCGACTAAATGGCTACTGGAGAGTTGGACTACGCATCATGGTAGAGTGCGTGAGACGGCAGCTGAGGCTCGTGAAGATGGATCCAAATCACGATGACTTGCTGGAGGCCTCTCCTCAGACGAATTCCTTGGATACAGGACATGAACATCAATAATGTCTGCCCTCTCCAGCGAGGGGAGAATGGACTTGAACACTGCGTAGGAAATACCAGATATTCGTGCCGGTGAGGCCATAGGATTTTCTTTCAAAACACCATTAATAATCAATTTACAGCGCTCAAGCCCATCACTGCCGTGCCCCATCCTTGCTTCCCATCATGTGAATGGGGGACTCGTTCATCCTAGGTGGATTAATAAGAATCGAGGATTGATGTGTCGATTCGGTATTGCAATTCTCATCATTTCTTAATTTATAATCTTGCAGAATACTCTGGAAGCCTCCAAGCAGCTCAGTAAGAGTGGGAATCTGGCCCTTCGAATTAGAATTCTGCTCCAAATGAAGCTGGCAAATCAAGCAGAGCTCCTCCAGCTGGGACTTCTGCTTCTCTATAAGTCCTTCGAGAGAAGATACACGTGCTAACATGCAATCATCCACCTCTTTCACCGCTGGCGTGAGAGATGGAGGGGGAATGGCAACGTTGCATCGACTCACGAGGGATTTTATTTCATCAAGCTGGTTCTGGAGCGAGGCATATTGGTCGTAAAATAGATCCAGAGTACTCTGTGCTATAAGTACCCATTTTGGCTCCGGAGAAGAGAACGGCGTCGATGTGGGTGATGCTGAAGGATGTTCCAAGATGTTGGAGCTGTTTCTCTCCTCCATCGCAGCAGGGCCGTCCTCAAGTGGTGTAGAAAGCAGCAACTGGGAGGCAGTAGTGAGTCGCTCATGTGTTTGCTGCTTTTGAATATTCGCGGGCTCTACTTTACTGGAGTCGTGGATGGTGGCGCCACGTGATGAAGTTGAAACAGCAGCTTGCGGAATACCCCCCGCTCGCGCGAGCTGTGGACTCCCGGTGGAATGAGAGGTCTTGGCGGTGGGGAGCTTCGCGCTACGTCGCACGCTGGTATATTACGCAGCGGGGGGAGACAATCCAGACGCAGCATGCGTGCTGAGCCACGTGTGTGAGTTGGGCTGATTACTCACACGTCTCTACGAGTTCGTATTCTCAATCTCTCTCTCTCTCTCTCTCTCTCTCTCTCTCTCTCTCTCTCTCTCTCTCTCTCTCTCTCTCTCTCTCTCTACGTTCGAATCCCTCGCCGATCTGCAGGTCATTCAAACGGCCTGTCGAAGTGTTCCAAAACGTGCTTGTGCGTCCTCTAACAACGCCCAGAGGTGCACAGCCGTTCCGGAGCAGAGCCGAGTTCCGGCAGCAGAATCAGCGGAGGCTCCTTCACTAAATACGGCTGCTGAGGAGCGACGAGGGGGTGGAGGTTTCTTAAAAGCGGGATTTATCAATCTTAACTCCCTGACAGATAAGATTGAGCATCTACGCTTGCTCGTCGCTAACGATCCCTCCTATCATCTATTTGGGGTGGCCGAGTCGAAGCTAGATGAGTATGTGGATGACAGTCTCGTTCAGATCCCAGGTTTTTCGTTGTTGCGACAAGATCGCAACAGAGAGGGTGGAGGAGTTGCCTTGTATGTGCGCAATGACTTCAAAATTGAGAAGTTAGTTTCGTCAAATACTTTTGGGCCGGGGAAACCTGGCGTGCCTGAATTTCTTTTCTGTAGCGTACAACAAGGCGGCTCACCCCCAATACTAGTCGCGGTAATCTATAGACCCCCAAAAATCGCCATGCAGAAGGATGATGGGCTGTTTGGCTCGTTACGCCGGCTGTGTGGAGATTACAGTCACAAAATCATTATGGGTGATCTGAACGCTGACTTGTTGGATACTGCTCATCCCGATACCAAGACACTGACTGCACTGACAGAAGAACTCGCCTTGCAGATAGTGCAGCATGGTCCGACTCATCAGCACAACCCCAATGTATCTCATACATGGATTGATCACATTTATGTAGATGACAACGACACCATAACTGACTTTCAGAACAGACACCTGCCCAGTTTCGGGGGGCACTCGGTCATTGACGTCACCATCAACGTCTTCACCCCTACTCCGCCAAAAAATTCCTTCAAGTATAGGGATTTTCGTAACATCACCCCGGAGATATTGAATGACCGTCTGCTTCGCTGTGACTGGACAGCTCTTGAAAATGCCGAAACCAGTTTGGAAGACGCAATTCACTGCTTGAATGAAAATTCGAAAATTGTTTTAGATGAACTAGCACCGGAAAAAACTATAAACCCGCGTAAAAATGATGCTCCTTGGATTGGTCCCGAGTTGAGGGTGCTCATGAATAAGCGAAACGCGACGCGCAGGCGCTGGGAGCGCATGCAACGCAACCAGCGCAAGTGTCCTGAGCTTCAAAATGAGTACTACCGGCTTAGCGAAGAGGTCGATCTGCGCATTGAGCAAGAGCGTAATTCCTTCCTTCAAAACCATCTTTCAGACGCTCTTGATCAGAACAAGAACATGTGGAAGGAGATGCACAATCTCGGCCTCTTGCCCAAGAGCAAAGAGGACTAACTCCACGGTTTCACACCGGATGAGCTGAACGCTCACTTTGCGGGGGTTTCCGTTTCGCCTCACGAAAATATCAATGAAGCAATGGACGATATTAACTCTGCACCGGATGAGGGGTTTAAATTTAAGCCCACAAATTTCAACAATGTAGTCCTTGCTATTAAACATTTCTCCTCGCAGGCCCGTGGGGTGGATGGGATCCCCCAGAGCGTGAACGCGAACGCTCTTCCGGCAATTGGTGATCTTATTGTACATATTTTAAATTCCTCTTTCGCTCATAGCGTTTTTCCTGAGGCTTGGAAGCAAGCGCAACTGATTGCATTGAAAAAGACTGTAGCTCCATCAACGGTCTCGGACTTCCGTCCCATAGCGCTGCTGTGCTTCCTTTCCAAGGTTCTGGAAAAAATTGCACATGACCAAATCACGGAGTATTTGAAAGTAGAGAAACTTCTTGATCGCTTCCAGACTGGTTTTAGGCAACACCACAGCACTCAGACAGCTTTGCTAAAGTTAACGGATGACATCAGAGTAGGCATTGATAGGAAGAAGATCACCTTACTCCTACTATTCGACTTTAGCAAAGCCTTGGACACAATAACACCGTCAAAGCTGTTGAGGAAGCTCCGAAACCTTGGATTCTCAAGGTCGGCACTCCTGTGGATAAAATCATACTTACAAGGCCGCACCCAAATAGTCACTTCAAAATCCGGTAGTTCTGATTGGCTCGAAACCAATCTGGGTGTTCCACAGGGATCCGTTCTCGGGCCTTTACTCTTCAGCTTATCTGTTAATGACTTACCTGGTTTGCTAGATGGAAAGTCGGTATATCATCTATTCTATGCGGATGATCTTCAAATTTATCTCCAAGTCGAGAAAACTAAGATCAAGGAAGGCATCACTCGGCTGGGGGAAGTAGGACGACTAATTGCTGAATGGGCCAGAAGTTCCGGCCTGCGTCTCAACGCTGGCAAGACCAAGGCAATCTTCTTCAGCTCTGAAAGGAATATCAAAGACCTGAAGAGAATGGACTTGCCAGGAGTTGAGATACAGGAAGGAAAGTTCATTCCGTTCAGCGACACGGTCGTGAGTCTTGGTGTTACACTTGATAGTGAACTGACGTGAAAACCGCACATCGACCAAGTAACTAAGAAAGTGAATAGAGCCCTATACGGATTGCGGTTTTTTAGGGCGTGTATCACCAGACCTCTCCGAA
This sequence comes from Eretmocerus hayati, assembly GCA_029851415.1. Classification (NCBI taxonomy): domain Eukaryota; kingdom Metazoa; phylum Arthropoda; class Insecta; order Hymenoptera; family Aphelinidae; genus Eretmocerus; species Eretmocerus hayati. Next base: position 109,553,810 of record CM056743.1, read on the forward strand.
TTTGCCTAGTCGAGTCATTAGTTCAACCGCATTTAGATTATTACACAGTCGTGCACCTCGACGCCACGGACGAACAGCGGCAACGGATACAGCGACTGAGCAATTCATGTGTGAGGTACATTTTTGATCTTAGGAGAGACGAGCACATCACCCCGTTTAGGGAGCGTTTGGGTTGGTTACGTACTGATTCGCGGAGAATGTACTTCGCAGCACTTTTAATGCATAAGATCATGCATCTTGGAGAACCTGGTTACCTAGTTGCGATGTTTACCAGGTACCAATCTGAACGCCCCGCATGTGGTGATGCAGAAGAGCGGGTACTCAAGGTTCCCAATATGAGACTTGAATACGGAAGATGATCATTCCAGGCTCAATGTGCTCATCTGTGGAACTTTCTCCCTCCGGGCTTTCGGCAGCTGAGGAAAATATCAATATTCAAAGAGGCCTTAAAAGATTTCCTTCTGACTCAGTCTTCTCAGAGGATTGATGTGGAGAGGAGGCATTATTTTAATCTCTAAACTGTGATATAGGTCTGGGCTCTTTTCAACCGGCGTTTCCTTTTTCAAAAGAGTTATACGTGGCTATTTCGCCACTGAATTGTAATTCCTGTGATATTTCTGCTGGCCCAAGCCTTTATATGCCTTTCTACATGAGAATGTCCTCTCTCCTCGATCGTTCTTGTGAACACTGATATATATATATATATATATATATATGGAAATGTATTTTATCATTCTCTTCCTGACTTTTATGCATCTCTCGATGCCTTAAAATGACAAGTCACTTTCTGTGATAATCCTAATATTCCTCGACCAAAAAGACAATTATTTATACTTTTTATATATTTATTATGTAGGTGTAACATATGTGACATATGCCACTGTATTTTTCAATTTTGCCCTCGGGCGAATAAAGATTATCTATCTATCTATCGATCTATCTCTCTCTGTCCGTCTGCGTGCTGAGACGAGCGGCAGGGATCGCCTGCTCCATTGCTTTCGATGATAATTTCGCGGTTGGAATTTCGCTCATTTGCAGACAGCTCGTGTATGTCACTGCTCCTCGGGATAACTTTGAGCACTTGACATGTGCAGATCTTTTGCATATACTGCATTCTCTACTGCCCGTGCGTAAGGTGCCGTTGCAAGCACAGCAGGTGTTGTCATTCATCGTGCAGCAGACAGCGAGACAGCGAGACAGGTCAGCGGAGCAGATGACCTCCGAGCATGCGCCGAAAGCTCACTTTCGGCGCGAAGCACTGCCAACTCGATGTTGTTGTTGGAGATGCAGAATTGAAATTATTCCTCCCAGGCTCGATCAGGAGCAATGTAGTAATGCTCCAATGGTATGAGCCTGCAGGAGGAAGCCCAATCTGCGAATAAGCTGCTAAGAGAGATTAGCAGAATGCTTTCTCTCAGCGGAATAGTCTCAGAGGTTCACTCGGATTGATGAGAAATTTGAAAAATTGATCAAATTCCGGAATCATGATTGAAGTTCCCACAAAATAGTTTCATTTCCCCTGTGGTCCAATCCATTTTAGACGCAACCCATACTCAGAAGTAGATATGGGAAAAAAATTAATTTTAGATCAAATTTTACTATTCCCGGACACGTAAGTAGACCCGGATACGTAGTCTTAATGTTGTATTAAAACACACGTGGTATATCCCTGCTATAGATCGTTCCTTGCAGATTTACGTGAAATGTGCCAACTATTTAATAGAGAATTTGAGTGAAATCGATTTTTTCAATGTTGGTCTCGATCGAAGCGACGAATATAGACCGGTGATTCGTCGATCGGAGAAAGTTACAACAAGGATACGGATGTCATATGATCACGTGAAGAAAAGAGCCACTCATGCAAGCTACATAGAGCTAAGCAACATAGCTCAGAAACAAACACACAAATATACATCTCGGAATCAGATAAGTAAAATGATCCATAGTTCAATCAATTCTCTACAACCCTATTTCTGCCAAGATGCCGCCCAACACATTGTTCGAGTTTCTTCATTCTTATACTCAGCAAAGAATGTTTGGTGACAGTCGAATGGCTCTTTGGAAGATCCCATTCTTTTCGGTGGAACCTTATTGCAGATATGATGTTTATGGTATTTCCTACAAAATTTTTGGATGATTGCCTTTTGGGGCAATAGCAGCGTTTCGGTAGTGTATTTTTGCGAGGTTCTGCACCAAATGTCCCGGACTTTCAAGATGATCAGATCGCATCAGCTAAAAGGTACGACATCTACGATTGACTATGAATTGAAATCCAGTAATAATAGTACACTTTAGGTATACCTTGTGGTAAGTTTCACCGATAAAGAACGAATTCTTACATGTTTTTCGAAAAAAATACGCTGCGAAAAGGATTTAGCAGAATGCTTTCTCATTGTCATAGAAGATGTCAACTAATCTTATATTGTTCACTCAAAAATCCGAATACATTAAGTTGTTACATTAATCAATTCTCCTCATGAAAATTTTATTAAAATATTTATCCATCCAAATCAAAAGTTTTGTTATTAGTGACGGCATTGAGTTCATAAGGATGGTCCAAATCATCGTATTACTTTAATGCTTACTTCATTTTTACATATCGAGTTTCATATATTTCGCGAACTTGAATCATCTTGAAGAATTTTTCGGCTTGATGAGCAAAAAATGTCATGCTTATCTCAGCAGTGGAATCTAAGAGCCGACAGGAGGACACGTTCACCGACTGTTAATTGCTTCCTTTTCTAACATAATCACCTGTTCACCAAAATTCTCTATCAATCAATCGATTTCTCGCGTTAATGAAAATCAGTAAAGACCTTCACATTCCTATCACTCTGTTCCATCTACAGCGAATTAAAATTTACACTCCATAATTTATTCTTCAAATAACTGATTTGTAGAAAAATACTCAATTTTACTTGATTTTCTCCAAACCGATTTATTCCCTTTCCAATATAATCACCATGATTAATTCCTCATCAATTCGAATATTATTTACAACTGAGAATACTCATGCCTAATTCATGTGTTAGTAAACCAAATATATAACATATTCTTCTTGTTATTCATATATTTCATAACGAACTTCCTGCACTTTATGATCATTTCCATTTGTTGATCCCCGGAAAACAGAATTCATTTCTCAAATATTCTTCCTATCACTTTTTACTTCTGTCCCCGTTTCAGTATTTTTCTTCCAATTTTCTTTAGTCCTCTTTCATGAAAAAGACTAGTATAGTGCCTAACAACAAAAGGCCTCTTGAAAGTACTATTGGTATTCTCCACATCACACCATACCAACCCAAGTAAGTTTTGATCATAATTCTCAATATACCATTACTAGCAGAACTGCCTCGCTCGCGTGCTCGCTCGGCCACAGTGTACAGAAACTCATTGGTGATGTGGAGATGTCAATGTTCTCTCCAATAATTACCAATACCTGGGAATGATTCCAATTATGAAATAAGTTGATTGTAGGACTTCATTCTTCCATCTTATCTTTGAATCCAATCAGTTTGTATCTTCATTTCAATAAATTCTGTATATGCGTAATATTTGTGAATCAGTTATGTATAATCGAATCACGAAAACAATCGCGGTTTGAAAAATAGAGTCCCTGAGAGTCTAACAGCGCCCATAGTGACTGAGAAGAACATTCGTTCTGCAAATTGAGGATTGGCAAGAACGTTCTTGACAACCAAACACCTATCCTCCTTTCCTTCTTTCAATTTTGAAAGACCCGACGTAATGAACTCGTCGGTAACGTTCCTCAGAACCGTATGAACTGTTGTAAGTTTTGTTGCTGAAACGAAACTGCTCGTAGGATTTTCTATAAAAAACCATCAGAATCTTCTATTCCCAAGGTATCGTTCTCATAAGGTAATAGTAGCGGTACTGGATGAGTCAAACTCCCGTCCACCCGCGATATAGGTACAGTAAAGGCGCGCAGGAGACGACAACATAACCCCGTAACGGTCAAAAGAGGCTACATTTGTCTTTAGACTTCTCTTCATAAGCACTGAATCATCAATCTGATTGTTGCTGAGTGATTTTTGTGCATTCTTCCTTCTGTGTATGCATTCTTATGAAAATCTGTACGTCAGATATCACTATACTCGTGATCTTCCATAAGACTCCGTGTTAAACGGCTTGTACACAAACGCTCAAAACTTTTCTCCCCGATACTGAAGGCTTCTGAAATTTCATTTGAAGCACTTCGAGACCCTAATCTACAACTGTGCCAACATTCGCCATTTTCTGAACGTCAATTCTAGTACCACTAGAAAGAATTTTCCATGGAACCGGATGATATCGGGAGTACTTGAGGCAGTGAAACTCAGTTAATATATCCCTCCCAGTATTACTCTCCAGAATGATGAATTAGAGTGTTGGTCACCTATTTACAATTTCTCAGTAACAATATTCAAGAATCAGAATTGCCGAGTGACGTAGAATCAAGGACAGTGATCCAAAGGTCTTGGGTTCGAGACCCCTCGATGTACAGCTTTTTTCAAAAAAATCAACGGAATCTTCCCTGAGCTCTGAAAGTTTCTATTGAGTGACGCTTAAGACGCGGGGCCAGAAATACCTTTCAATTGGGACTCACTAGAAATTCTTTCAGAGTTCCTCCATGATTGTTTTTGAAGTCTCAATGGATGTCAAATTTCGCTATTCTGACTGGGCTCCGAAAGAGCTCCGTTTCCATCCTTCGGAAGCCCAGTGGAGCTCTAATAGAGTTCTTTCATGATTGTGTCGTTGTCCTTGTACGTAAGTTATTCTATTTAGGTATTCAGCTTCAATCACGACTGATATAGCTTTTTTAATTGATACTGTTTCACTATTCATCACTGATTATTAGCCGTCCATTGACGGGGTTCGGATCTTGATTACTCCTGATTCGAAACTCATCACGTATCAAAATAGCAGGTAACTTCGCAAATCATACTTTTCCGGAATTCACTCCTCACACGCCAATGATCACCTACTTGGTGATGAATTTTGTGCGCACGTAAGCCGCCTCGGTGGAAATGTTGCATCCGGATTCATCATCATATAGGAGGACGAGGACAATTTTCTTCTTCAGCGCCATTTTCATTTTTTGACCTATTTCATTTCAATTCATTGTTCATTTTATTCTCATCTCTTCTCTTACCATCCACTTATCCACCATTATCTCAGATCATTCCTTCCACATCCAATAGTCAATCTAAGTTTCTCATTAAATGAATCTCACTCCATTCATTCATCCAGCACCATTTCGAATCCTTCAGTCTACATCCACCATTATCTCATATCCTTCACTCCACATCCCATGATTAAAATCGTTCTCATCCATTGAATTTCATTCCATTCACTCATCCAGCACCATTTAAAATCATCCACTCCACATCTCGTAAACAAAATCATTTCTCTATCATTTCATTACATTCATTCATCCAGCATCATCTTTCATCATTAGCTCCATATGTCACAGAAACAAATCATTCATTCATCTTCAAAATACACCTGCGCATATGCCAACGATCGCCTACTTGGTGATGAATCCTTGTACGCGGGTAAGCCGCATCTGAGTGCAGATGTTGCGTCCGGATTGATCACGAAATAGGAGCCGAGGCAAATTTTCTCCTCCATCGCCATTCTCATCATTGAAAACATCTCATTTTTTCATTCCTGATAACATCTCTCAGACATGCACCATTATCTCATATCAATCACTCTACATCCCATGATCAATCCAAGTTCCCCAATGAATTTCATTTCGTTCACTCATTCAGTACCATCTGAAGTCGTTCACCACCCTTCCACCATCATCTCATATCATTCATGCATTCACCATTGTTTCATATCATTCGCTCGACTTCCCATGATCAAAGTAATTTTTCATCATTAATTCCTATTTGATTCACTCATCCAGCACCATTGCAAATTATTCACTCCACATTCTTCAAACAAAATAATCTTTCTGTCATTCTATTTCATTCATTCATCCAGGATTTTCTTATATCATTGTCAATCGTCATATACCAATACCAACTCATATGCCAATGATCGCCTACTTGGCGATGAATCTTTGTACGCAGGTAAGCAGCTTCCGGGTGCAGATGTTGCGTCTGGGGATGTCACCAAGTAGAAGGGTGAGGCAAATTTGCTACTTCATCACCATTTTCATCATTTGACTCTTTCCATTTCAATTTGTTTTTCATTTCGTTCCCTTATTTCTTCCCATACCATTCTCTCATGAACCAATTTTTTCATATTATTCGCTCAACATTCTATAATTGAAATCATTTTGCTGTTATTTCATCCCATTCACTCATCCGGCATTATCCTATATCATTTGCCCCTGATCATTTTTCTGTCATTCCATTTCATCAACTCATCATCTCATTCCATTCCATTGGTGAATCCATCAATCATTCATCTTCTGAAAGGTCAATTCGAGCATGTACATATAATCATATCACAGGTGAATTGAATCGAAAGATGTAACGAAGGTATAGAAAACATCCCCTCTCATACGATCCTTTCGTCTGCGACCAATTGATCTTTGTTTAATTCATCAAACATATCATCATTCATCAATCACTCATCACTACTCCATCTCATTGAATATCCTCAACGCACATTTCACAAGTAATCATCTCCACTCCCTTCACTCACCACTTAAATCATTATACATTTTCAATTCACATATTCTCATCTCATCAGCATTTTCACTCATTCATCACTTTCAACTCACTCATTCGCTCAACATTGACGCCAATGACCGCCTGCTTAGAAATGAATCCCTGGACACACATAAGTTACCTTCGGGTGCAGGAGTTGCATCCAGGTCCATCTCCAAGTAGGAGAGTCAGGTAATCCATTCTCATCACTTCATTTTTTCTCGATCCATCTATCAAACGTGTCATCATTTATCATTCATTCATTACTACTTCATAATTCACTCATCAATGATTCATCAACCATCTATCTAACATGTCACCATTCATCAATTATTCATTACTACTCCTTCAATCATTCATCATTACTTCATTAATCATTCATTTCTTGAGAGGCAATTCAAAACATATACATTCATTTCAAAGGTCAATTGATTCGAGAGATACAACGAACGTATGAAGAACATTCTCCCTTATACGATCCTTACATCTGCGACCAATTGATATTTGTTGTAAATATATCATGTGAGAATTGCACTTGTAGATTCAGACGACCGATAGATCCTCGTGAGCCGAAACTATTGGGGGTTGACCGTCGATCTGTGCCTTTGCAACACTCCGGTACGCATGGTGGCGACTCTACGGATTGAGGGTCATTCATTCATAGAAAATGAGGCGATCGACGATGACGCACAGATAGACAGACAGACGATTTCCATAATTCATAATTTATTGTAACAGATACGACGAACTAGACGAAAAACACACTTGCACGTGCACCATATTATAGATAATGAATGAAAAATCTTGAAAACTAAGAATGAATTAAGAATGAAATAGTTATATATGCATGCATATGAACGGGTACGGGAAGGATTGGGGCTTATTATAGTAGTAGAAGTAGTAGTAGTAGTAATGTAATGTTAGTTAAGTATTAATTTGTAGTGACTGTAGAGATAACATGACAAAAATTCGACGTAGAAATCTGCACGAAACTGTTTTCAAATTCAAAATTCGACTAATAAGGTCTAAATAAGGTTCAAATGAGGTTCAAATAAGGTTTGTATAGATACGTGCATACATATAGATCGCTAAAATCTGGTACCGCAGGACGCTGCAGGCAGATTATATCATTCATTAACCAGAATTCTAAAACGCGCGCCTCGCGCGCGGATGGTCACGATAGCAATAGCTATTGTGTTTGAAAGAAAAAATCATGCAGGTATATATGGTACCAGGAAGGAGTAAATATGACATGGTATAAAAATATGGAATGGAAATGTCATTCATCCATATGTTCATCTATCTAACATGCCCCGAAAGCGAAATTTATGAATTGCTGATTCAAAAATTCACGACTGTCAGCGAGATTTTTCGAATAATCTCAAAAAACTATTCGATCTACGAAGTGCGCGCGCTGCGCGCGCATGGTTCAACTACCCGTATGGTGTGGGGTCAAAAAACTATGCAGTTTTTATAAAATACCATTGAGGGTGACCATCAAGGAACGAAGATCATTTTGAGAACTGAAGAATTCAGCTCAAATCCAAAATCAATATTTAAATTCATGCAACGCTCGCATGAAAATTTCAATTCTCACGTAAAATATGTGGGTTCCCAACTCGATTGAGATTTCTAAAGGTTTTTACTCATTTACGGGTGGAGACACATTCCTCTCCTCCTCCTTCTTCTCTTCTAAGTCGGCTATGAAAGAGAAGGAGGAAACATTTTCCAAAGATCAGCTTTTGCAAAGCGAGGATTTCTTTAATGCTTCTGTCGAAATGTTTTCTAGTCCACAAATGAAAAATTCTCAATCGATTATTTGAAATTCAATTGATCATTATTCGGGAATGAGGAAGTCATTGATCCCTCTACAATCCGAAAGAATACATTATTCACAAATAAAGAATTCCCCAATCGGTTCTGTACAATTCAGTGCCGTCCACCAACTGAAAAGTTGTTTCACCCATCTCAACTTGAAGAATTATATACACAAATTGAGAATTTTCTCAAAAATGATGTAAGGATATTCAACATTCACGGAGGAAAGTTTAGTTGATCTACCTCAATCACAAAATGTTATACATGCAATTCAAGTATTATGTTGGAACATTCATCATTCACGAAAAAAATCTAGTTATTCTACCCCAATCAAAAACAGTATAGATGCAACTTTAAAGTTTTCATGAACCAATTAGAGAATTTAGATAAGCGTTCCTGAGATTTTTTCGATCGTTGAAGGAAGATGAAATATCAGAAAATGAATCTTCAAATGATTACCATTAACCTCATTATTACACGGGATTATCCGATATTCCTGTTGTCGGTCGAGCAGCAATCTACTTTCCCATTACTCATTTATATAGCGCGCGATTCGATTAATACATCATGCAGGTGAAATAAAACCCGATATAATGCGCAGGCGCGACGATCACCTGCTCAATATTGACAACGAAGCAGACAGAACTGGACAGAACGCTACAGTGCATGAGTTCAGATGCTTGAAACTCATCATTACTTTTCTTTCGATGAATTCGAAATAATCAACCGATATAATAGTTCGGCTATGTAGATAGCATGATTGGATACTTTCAACTATATTGATCCACGTATAGATACATTCAAATAATCCAATATCATCAATCCACAGCGAAACACATTAAGACGACTCGTAAGTGGTGCGCGAAATCTTGATCGGAACGCCTTGGATGTCGAATATCGAAGTTATCCATTAATAATATGAGATTCACTTATCATACATTTCAACCCATTCATCGTCATTATTTCATCAGCTCACATCACTTCCTTCATTCATTCACTCCATTTTCATCATCACCATTCATTCATCATCTTCTATACCCACGTTTAGACACCTTCATTCTCATTCTCATTAAACAATTCATAATCATACAATGCCGATGATCGCCTACTTAGAGAACAATTTCTGCACGCACATAAGACTTCTCTAAGTAGGAGGGTGAGGCATTCACTCTCTCTTATTTCATATATTTTTCATTATCATCATTCATTCATTATCATCATCACCTCATCAGCTCACAACTTACCAACATCCATTCACTCCATTTATATCATTCTTGCTCGTCATCATCTTCAACACATATTCACTAATCATACATTCCAAGTCATCGTCATCATTTCATCAGCTCACATCACTCCCTTCATTCATTCACTCCATTTTCATCATCACCATTCATTCATCATCTTCTACACGCACATTTACTCACCATCATTTTCATTCTCATTATTTAATTCATAATAGTCATACAATGCCAATGATCGCCTACTTAGAGAACAATTTCTGCACGCACATGAGACTTCTCTAAGTAGGAGGGTGAGGCATTCACTCTCTCTTATTTCATATATTTTTCATTATCATCATTCATTCATTATCATCATCACCTCATCAGCTCACAACTTACCAACATCCATTCACTCCATTTATATCATTCTTGCTCGTCATCATCTTCAACACATATTCACTAATCATACATTCCAAGTCATCGTCATCATTTCATCAGCTCACATCACTCCCTTCATTCATTCACTCCATTTTCATCATCACCATTCATTCATCTTCTTCTACACGCACATTTACTCACCATCATTTTCATTCTCATTATTTAATTCATAATAGTCATACAATGCCAATGATCGCCTACTTAGAGAACAATTTCTGCACGCACATAAGACTTCTCTAAGTAGGAGGGTGAGGCATTCACTCTCTCTTATTTCATATATTTTTCATTATCATCATTCATTCATTATCATCATCACCTCATCAGCTCACAACTTACCAACATCCATTCACTCCATTTATATCATTCTTGCTCGTCATCATCTTCAACACATATTCACTAATCATGCATTCCAATTCATCGTCATCATTTCATCAGCTCACATCACTTCCTTCATTCATTCACTCGATTTTCATCATCATCATTCATTCTTCATCTTCAGCACGCACATTCACTCAACATCATTTTTTTGCTCATTCAACAATTTAGTCATTATCATCAATCATCCATCACTACTTTTCGATCACTCATCAATACCTCATCAATCATCCATTTTTCAAGGGTCAATTCGAAGAATATATATTCATTTCAAAAGTCAATTGATTTGAGAGATGCAACGATCGTATAAAAAACATTCTCCCTTATACGTTCCTTACATCTGCGACCAATTGATCTTCGTTGTGAATATATATTGGGAGAATTGATCTTGTAGATTCAGATGACCGACAGATCCTCGTGAGCCGAAACTATGGGGCTTGGCTCTCAATCTGCGCCTTTGCAACACTCCGGTACGCATGGTGGCGACTCTGAGGATTGAGAGTCATTCATGCATAGAAAATGAGGCGATCGAGGATGACGTACAGATAGACAGACAGACGATTCCCATAAATCATCATTCATTGGAACAGATACGACGAACTAGACGAAAACACATTTACACGATCACCGTATTATAAATAATAATAGATAATAGATAGAAAATCTTGGAGATAGAAAATGAATCAACAATGAAATGGTCAAGACTGTAGAATCAACATAATAAAAATTGGACGTCGAAGATCGCACGAAAACGTTTTCAGATTGGAAATTAGACTAATAAGGTCTAAATAAGTTTCACATAAGGTTTGTATGTATGCGTGAATATATTAAGAGGGTAAAAATCTAGTGAAGTAAGGTCTAAATAAGGTTTAAATAGGGTCTGTATATTTGTATGTATGCGTGAATACATTGAGAGGGCAAAAATCGCGTGAAGTAAGGTCTAAATAAGGTTTAAATTAGGTCTGTATATTTGTATGTATGCGTGAATACATTGAGAGGGCAAAAATCTAGTGAAGTAAGGTCTAAATAAGGTTTAAATAATGTCTGTGTATATACGTATATACATATAGATCGCAAAAATCTGGTACCGCCGGACGCTGCAGGCAGATTATATTATTAATTTCAGGAAGTATTCCAAAAACAACTTCATTTTGCCACATATTCCTTGCATCTTATTTCTCAAAGCCGAAGTGAGTGCCAAAACCTCAACGAGGGAGTGGATTACTAATGGTAAAGAGTCCCAAATGTTCTCCTTCCTCTTTACCATTAGTAATCCACTCCCTCGTTGAGGTTTTGGCACTCACTTCGGCTTTGAGAAATAAGATGCAAGGAACATGTGGCAAAATGAAGTTGTTTTTGGAATACTTTCTGAAATAATGGTATATTGAGAATTATGATCAAAACTTACTTGGGTTGGTATGGTGTGATGTGGAGAATACCAATAGTACTTTCAAGAGGCCTTTTGTTGTTAGGCACTATACTAGTCTTTTTCATGAAAGAGGACTAAAGAAAATTGGAAGAAAAATACTAAAACGGGGACAGAAGTAAAAAGTGATAGGGAGAATATTTGAGAAATGAATTCTGTTTTCCGGGGATCAACAAATGGAAATGATCATGAAGTGCAGAAAGTTCGTTATGAAATATATGAATAACAAGAAGAATATGTTATATATTTGGTTTACTAACACATGAATTAGGCATGAGTATTCTCAGTTGTAAATAATATTCGAATTGATGAGGAATTAATCATGGTGATTATATTGGTAAGGGAATAAATCGGTTTGGAGAAAATCAAGTAAAATTGAGTATTTTTCTACAAATCAGTTATTTGAAGAATAAATTATGGAGTGTAAATTTTAATTCGCTGTAGATGGAACAGAGTGATAGGAATGTAAAGGTCTTTATTGATTTTCATTAACGCGAGAAATCGATTGATTGATAGAGAATTTTGGTGAACAGGTGATTATGTTAGGAAAGGAAGCAATTAACAGTCGGTGAACGTGAAAATTGCAATAAAAATGATTTATTTGGAACGCAAAATTTCGAGACCGATTCAACAAAATCTTTTGAAACTTTGTATGTGAGTCATTCTTTTTAATATCGCCAGGTTTTGTGTCGGGGGGGGGGGGGGGGGTCAGGGATTTTTCTGTAACTTTAGGTACATGTTGTATATGATGGAAGAAGATGGAAAGCACAGTTCTTAGGTACCGAGAGTCATGCGCGCGAGTTTGGCGCCCTATTTTCGTTTTCAAAATTCGTGAAAAATTCGATTTTTCAACTTTTTGATTGATTTCTCACCAGTATGGAACCCAATAAGAAAATTATCCAAGACACATATTTCGACGTGAAATGAGCTGAATTTTACGAAAAAAATACTCTTAGATCCGTCAAAGATGAACGTAACCTCAAAAAAGTGATTTTTTTCAAAAAAACCGAATTTTCAAGCCTTAGGCCCTATTTCATCTCAAATTTGACATTTTCATCGGATTCCTCGTCAAATTTTACGTCGAGAACCGTTTTTCAAAAATTGGGCTGAGGATGGGTTTGGCCACCATAATAATAACTTTAGTAGCAGGACCGTAAAAATAGGGCTAAATTGTTCGTTTCGGGAGGGACACTTATTACACTGGACAACAAAATATTGGGTCAGAAGTAGCGCATTGATCAAACAATGACTTTTTCGTGTATTTTTCAACGTAGAAACCGAATCCGAAACCAGTTTTGCACCTAGACATCAGGAATTTTTTTAAACCGCGAAATACTGAGCTTCTAAAAAACTGCATTTTTAGCGTTTTTTGATGATTTTGTAGATACATGATTTTGATTGTGCAACCTTGCAGCGGGCTTTGAGCGTAACCGGACTATGATTTCTCACGTATTTTGACCTGCTAAACACGATGAAAGTTGTTGTAGAGGGCTAGCATGCGTTCGAAACAAATGACAAGCTGATTTTTCGAGTTGCTATCAGGAGAGTTTGGACGATTTCGTGATCAATCTCAAGGTGATCACGGAATTGATCAGAAACACCCTCTGCAATACCACGAGAGCGCATTCTTTTTCTATTTGCACACACACCAAGGGAATGATGTTTGCAGTCGCCTAAAAGTAGATGAGTTGAATGTACATGTATAATCCCGAAAAGAAACTTTTGATCTAATTCCTGAGATAAGCTCAAGCTTTCTCGTAATGAGTCGAATTTGTAGTTCCCTAGTCTCATGTACTTCTGAGTGCATATGGATAGTCGTTTGCAACCAGCCCAAGATGGCACATCTGACGCTGGATGTTCTTATTCACTCGCCTCCAGAATAGAATCATTGGAGTGCCCACATTAGCTTAGGGTGGAAAACGATGTAACTAGGTTGATTACATATTCATGGTATGTCAAGTTACGGAACGTACGTAACCTAAACCGAGTTTAAGTCTCCGGGACTTCTGATACCGTATCCTAACAACAAAATGACATTGTTCTAGTAGTTTGAGTGGCTTCTGAGTAAAAAAACTCGAGCATTGATCCAATACGAGGAGGCTTGAACTAACCCGAGGAATAGATCTCGGAATAGATCAAAAGTTTCTTTTCGGGATTATACATGTATATTCGACTAATCTACTTTTAGGCGACTGCAAACATCATTCCCTTAGTGTGTGTGCAAATGGAAAAAGAATGCGCTCTCGTGGTATTGCAGAGGGTGTTTCTGATCAATTCCGTGATCACTTTGAGATTTATCACGAAATCGTCCAAACTCTCCTGATAGCAACTCGAAAAATCAGCTTGTCATTTGTTTCGAACGCATGCTAGCCCTCTAAAACAACTTTCATCGTGTTTAGCAGGTCAAAATACGTGAGAAATCATAGTCCGGGTACGCTCAAAGCCCGCTGCAAGGTTGCACCATCAAAATCATGTATCTACAAAATCATCAAAAAACGCTAAAAATGCAGTTTTTTAGAAGCTCAGTATTTCGCGGTTTAAAAAAATTCCTGATGTCTAGGTGCAAAACTGGTTTCGGATTCGGTTTCTACGTTGAAAAATACACGAAAAAGTCATTGTTTGATCAATGCGCTACTTCTGACCCAATATTTTGTTGTCCAGTGTAATAAGTGTCCCTCCCGAAACGAACAATTTAGCCCTATTTTTACGGTCCTGCTACTAAAGTTATTATTATGGTGGCCAAACCCATCCTCAGCCCAATTTTTGAAAAACGGTTCTCGACGTAAAATTTGACGAGGAATCCGATGAAAATGTCAAATTTGAGATGAAATAGGGCTTAAGGCTTGAAAATTGGGTTTTTCTGAAAAAATCACTTTTTTGAGGTTATGTTCATCTTTGACGGATCTGAGAGTTTTTTTTTGGTAAAATTCAGCTCATTTCACGTCGAAATATGTGTCTTGGATAATTTTTTTATTGGGTTCCATACTGGTGAGAAATCAATCAAAAAGTTGAAAAATCGAATTTTTCACGGATTTTGAAAACGAAAATAGGGCGCCAAACTCGCGCGGATGACTTTCGGGACCTAAGAACTGTGCTTTTCATCTTCTTCCATCATATATAACATGTACCTAAAGTTACAGAAAAATCCCTGACCCCCCGACACAAAACCTGGCGATATTAAAAAGAATGACTCATGTGAATTTTGGAGACTGTCATGATGATGCCAGTGAGTTTTGAGCATGATCGCATGAATATTTTTTGACTTGTGAATTTTTTAATGAAAAATTTGTCATTTTTCGGAAAGAAGCAAATCTTATGAATGATTTGTACTTCATTTCACTATATGAAAAAAATGTCAAGGAAGTAATTTGGATGTTTCTCGGCGTGCTGGATCGATTGGTTGATACGGAATTTTGTTAGATTGTGATTATAAAGGTTTTATAGCCCAACGGAAGAGGGGTGTGAAAAAGCTAGAATGAAATGAGTTCCAATCGAAATTCCGTAATAAGCATTCGATTCAGCACGTCGAGAAAGGCGTAAATCAACCGCCTCAGATTTTTTGAGGAGGAAGGACAGAATATTTTTAGTTTTTAAGATGGAAAAAAATTATGAATAAATGAAAAAAAATTCATAAGTATGAAAGTAATCATCGGGGGGCACTCAAAATCTAGCATTCCCATCCAGAGACGCCTCCGAACATGGCATAAAAATTTCAAGACGATCGTTCAAACCAGTGAGGAGTTTTGCTGAGGCGATAGAAAACAACATACATACACACTAGGGTGGTCCTTATTTCCCAAGTTTCACAGATCCTTTCTCCCCCCCTCTGGATACCTTCTTTGAGCCGAAAAAACATGGGGAAAATGTTCCCCGAGCCCCTAGAGAGTGATTTAATAGTGCCTCAAAGAGCATCTTGCTTTGAAACTCAAGTAAAAAATAACGCTTTTTGTGATTTTTCTGTCCCTATGTTCGAGCTCTTGAAACTTAGTGTTTCTTCGCGAATGTAAAAGTGGGGGTACATGTTTTTGCAATGCTTGCAGGTGAGCGACACCAATATCGCTAATTTAACATCGAGTGCGTCAAAGCAGACGACTTCGGCCTCACAATTCAACACGCAAACAGCCAGAGAGAGAGAGAGAAGGAGAATACAAGTCTGCGAAAACGAGTGAGTAATCAGACCATCTCACACACGAGGCTCAGCTCCCGTGGTGCGTCAGGAACATCTCCCCCCGCTTCGTAACATACCACCACTGCACGGAGCGCGAAGCCACCCACCACCAGTGCCTCTCATACCTCCGAGAGTCCACAGCTCGCGCTCGCCAGGGATAATCCACCGACTGCTGTCTCGTCTACGTCACGTGGCGCCACCAGCCACCAGTCCAGCAAAGTAAAGCCCGCGAAAATTCAAAAGCAGCAATCAGATGCGTGGCCAACTATTGCCTCCCAGTCGCTGCGTACTACACCAATTGTGGAGTGCATTGTCAAATCGGAGAAGAGTAACAGCCCCAACATCTCGGATCAAACTGCAGCATCACCAACATCGAAGCCGTTGAATTCTCCTGAGAATAATTGGGTACTTATATTGCAGATTACTCTGGACCTCTTTTTCCAACAGAACGAGATGCTCCAGAATCAGCTCGACGAAATAAAATCCCTTATGAGCCGACGAGACGTTGCCATTACCTCTCCATCTTTCACACCAGCAGTGAACGAGAACGATGATCGTTTGTTGGCACACGTGTCTTCTCTCGAGGGACTATTGGAGAATAAGAGCTCCCAGCTGGAGGAGCTTCGCTTAGATTGTCAGCTACTTCTGCAGCAAAATTCCATAATGAGCGATCAGCTTCCCGGTCTGACTGAGCGACTGACAGGTAACCAGAGCACTCTGCAAAATAATAAAGTTAGTAATGATGAGTATATGTAAAAGTGGGGATACATGTTCCCACGTAAAATTTGATGCTGAATCGAATTTCATCGTGACATTTGAACTAGGATGCCACGCAATACTCGTAAATTGCGTTTTCCGACGCGGGAAACATTTTTAGCGCGACTTTTTCATCTCATTCGAGTGTCTCAGGCGTCACTTACTCCCTTAAGATTAATCTAAACCACCTATTTTCATGTAAAAAAGGCGCTGAATTGGAATCCATCGTTATTTCCTAGGTATAATGTTGCCTAACGTGAGGAAAATGCGTTTTTCCACCGAGAAAGCACCTTAAGCGAGTCTTTCACGCCCGAATCGAGTGTCTCAGGCGTCACTCTCTCTCTCTCGAGATCAATACGAACGACCTAATTTCATGTAAAAAAACACGCTGAATTAGGTTTCATTCTCATTTCCTAGGTATAATGTCGCCTAACGTGAGGAAAACGCGCTTTTCCACCGAGAAAGTACCTTAAGCGAGTCTTTCACGCCCGAATCGATTGTCTCAGGCGTCACTCACTCTCTCGGGATCAATACGAACGACCTAATTTCATGTAAAAAACACGCTGAATTGGAATCCATCTCCAATTACCAGGTATAATGTCGCCTAACGTGAGGAAAATGTGTTTTTTTACCAAGGAAGCTACCTAAGCTCATCTTTCGCGCGGGAATCGAGTGTCTCAGGCGTCACTCACTCTCTCGAGACTAATGTGAATTCGCCAAAATGTCTCTTCCGTTCGATTCGAGGGTCTCAGCAGTCACTGACTCACGTAGGAATGGTCAGAACGTTCCAAATCCATGTCAAATCAGAGTTCACCATCATTTCTGCCGTAAAATTGGTCCCTGTAAAGAGGCCTAAGGGAGAGTTCCTGCCAAATTCGAAAAACTGTCTCACACGACCTCATATGGGATTTTCGGGATCCGTGACAAACTCTCTTCACAACCATCCCTGAAGGCGCTCACTATCCTAGGCTGGATCGGATTCGTCAATGGCGTCTGTTGAAATCACCTCCAATCAGCGCGAGATAAAACTATCTACGAAAACGTCTATGGACTCCGGCCGCCTAATCCAGAAAGAGATCAATCGGGCTTACTCTAACCCAACCCTCACGGGTAAGGTCCCTATCTCACGCGAAGATTGTAGCGCCCCTTGCTCGTGCGTTGCGGCCGGTCATCGAACCAAACCTTACACGCTGCGCAATCCTAGCATTTTATGTGAAAATGGGATCCTATGGCTGCTCCAGTAGTCCAGGCCCTGCTCCCAGCCTTTTGTCAGCGTCGATTCACGTCGGTTGTTTTGGCAGTTAACGACGAGCAACGTCAAGCTGTCATGAAATTTTAGTGAGTTGCAAATAAGTAGGTCCCTGGGGAACCGATCGAGATTCTGGAATCACAATGCTTCCCTAAATTACTCTCTGGTATACTTCCAAGTCTGAATCCATGTCGAATCTGACTATACAAAAGAGTCTTCTGCTGTGACCATGATTTCCAGAGCCAAAATATACCAGAATAGTATATTATGATACAAGGGCCCAAACGATGATTTTCGCAGTTCGAGTGACATTTTTAGGCCCGAGCCGCAGGTGAGGGTCTAAATAGTCATGAGAAGGAGAAAATCATTGCGCCCGAGTATCATACTATGTTTTTTGATCTTCTGTGAGCAAATGGAAAGCGAGAAACAGTGTGCGAATTACTCATTTGCGCACATACGATCAAAAACCTAGTTACATTCTATACAGCTAAGTTTAACAAGGGATAAAAGACAGTATCCAGATGCAAGTAAGATGACCGTTCTAAAAAAGATGAGGATCGAAGAGGAAAGATCTCCATAATTTTATGAGTCGACGACTCGTGTTATGTTGTTAACTTAAGTCACTCGATATCTCCACTCTTGTTTATAAATGCATCTCCCTAGTCAAAGCGTGATAAAGAGTATCGACTATCCCATCCGAATCAGATATCGTAAATTTTTTTTCCAATAGATGCCTGAGGTGTAAATCCTTTTGACTCATGATATCCCTATTTGTGTCGAGTGTCAAAATGTTCTGGTGGAGAATGATGACTGAGTTCCTTAAGAATCACAATGGTTTGTAGGGACTTTGAGCTGTCTCTCAAATTGACTTGGTTGATTCCAGACTTTTTATGAATTTTACCCAGGAATTCGTCATCTTTCGTGGATTTCGTTGCATTCTGGAGGAAAAACGGATTTTTTCACGTTAAGCGTCGTTGTACCCGAAAAATGACGATGAATTCTGATTCAGCGTAGATTTTTACATAAAATCAGGTCGTTTGGATCAATCTCGAGAGAGTAAGTGACGCCTGAGACACTCGATTCCCGCGTGAAAGATGAGCTTAGGGTGCTTCCGTGGTGGAAAAACACATTTTTCTCACGTTAGGCGACATTATACCTGGTAATTGGAGATGGATTCCAATTCAGCGTGCTTTTTGAGATGAAATTAGGTCGTTCGTATTGATCCCGAGAGAGTGAGTGACGCCTGAGACACTCGATTCGGGCGTGAAAGACTCACTTAAGGTACTTTCTCGGTGGAAAAACGCATTTTTCTCACGTTAGGCAACATTATACCTAGGAAATAACGATGGATTCCAATTCAGCGTCTTTTTTTACATGAAAATAGGTGGTTTAGATTAATCTTGAGGGAGTGAGTGACGCCTGAGACACTCGAATGAGATGAAAAAGTCGCGCTGAAAATGTTTCCCGCGTCGGAAAACGCAATTTACGAGTATTGGGTGGCATCCTAGTTCAAATGTCATGATGAAATTCGATTCAGCATCAAATTTTACGTGGGAACATGTATGCCCACTTTTACATTCGCGAAGAAACACTAAGTTTCAAGAGCTCGAACATAGGGACAGGAAAATCACAAAAAGCGTTATTTTTTACTTGAGTTTCAAAGCAAGATGCTTTTTGAGGCACTATTAAATCACTCTCTAGGGGCTCGGGGAAAATTTTCCCCATGTTTCTTCGGCTCAAAGAAGGTATCCAGAGGGGGGGAGAGAGGATCTGTGAAACTTGGGGAATAAGGACCACCCTAATACACACATACACACAGACACGGACAGAGGGCTCGAAAGACGGGGTTGTAGTAATTTTGTGAGGGGTTATAACGAAAAACTGTGACCTCCATTAGATAGATCTTGGCGAAAGGAAGAGGACTGTATGAATTTCATGTATTCAAGAGCTTCACTGAAGGAGAAAAAAAATTTTTTAGAAAAATTTTGACGAAAATTCTCCTGGCACCAAATGAATGCTTTTTCTTTTGAGAAAGCAAAAACTCCTCAATCGGACTGACTTGATCTTCACACAATCTATGATGGACGGAATTGAACAAGTAACTGGATCTGAACTTGTCATAGCGAATCATTTCCTTTCAAAATTCTGTCGAAACTCAATATAGATTATTGATCAACTTTGATTTTTGAACTAAACAAGGTTGTCTCGCTCAGTTGAAAGTAAATAATCGTCGACTCCACGAGTCATAATGACTACGATAGGAGAAAGAAAAGAGATGTTCAGTGCAGATCCAAGGCCATACCTATGACCGATTCACCATCCTTACCTTGCCCTTGTGAATCCGAGAGAGGCTACGAATCTCTGATTTATCGTCTTTCAAAGGAAGAAAAATGAGAGGCAAGCGTAGGGATTCCATTCTGGAAACTCTCTTCGCAGTTATTATTGCTGCCGAAATCCCAACTTGTGAGAGTAGCCAAATCACGATACGGTGAGCGAGTAAATATTCAGGCCTAGTTTATTTCCATTTTTGGACCGAGCTGAAATTTTGGTATGCTCAGAACGAAGCAAGATTTCTCAAATGTGACCGGTACAATGAATCCAATATTCGATAATTGCAATGTGACGTCATGGAATTGGAGCAATCCATGAAGGAAACATGGGCAAAGTATAGTACACTACGTCACATTGCAATTAGCGAATATTGGGTTTATTGTGCCGGTCACAATTGAGAATCTCGCTTTCAGCTGTGTACACCAAAAATCCAGCATCGGTCCAAAAATGGAAAATAAACTAGATCTGAATTTCCACTCGTATCATGTATCGTGATTTGGCTACTCCCACGAGTTTAAAATTCGGCAGCAAAAAAAATGCAAAGTGAGTTTCCAGGATGGATTCCTATACATGCCTCTCATTCTTCTTCCTTTGAAAAACAGAGAGAGAAATGAATCAGAGATTCGTAGCCTCTCTGGGATTCACAAGGGCAAGGGGGGTTGGTGAATTGGTCATAGGTATGGCCTTGGATCTGGACTGATCATATTTTTCTTTCGTCGCGGACATTATGACTTGTGGAGCCGACGATTATTGATTTCAACAGAGCTAGACAATCTTGTTGGATTTAAAAATCAAAGTTAATTAATATGAATCTATATTGGGTTTCGACAGAGTTTCCGGAGGGAATGAATCTTTCCGACATGCTCAGATCCAGTTACTTTTTAACTCCGTCCATCATGGATTAAGGAAGGATCAAAGCAGTCGAATTGAGACGTTTCTTTTAAAAACATGTGCGAATTTGTTATTTTCTTTACACGAATTTCGCCCAAGGACGAGGAGGAATCCATTCCATGAATATCTATTCATCTATCTATCTATCTATCTATCCATTTTCCTTGAAGTGGAATATAAGGAAAAATCTGATGACAGGCTATCCCTAATGGATCTCCCACCAGCAGACCATAAGCGCTTTCACTTTGCTCACCCGGTAATCCGGATGAGCATGACTCCAACGCCCGTGTGCCCTGGGGGCTAAAACCTTCTGCTCTCAGCCCTACGATGTTGGCAAGCCATCATTGCAGAACTGGGGGCAGCCAACCACTATCTAACCAACCCACTCCGAGACCGCGTTAGCATTACTTGAGGGTGGGAGGCGTATCGCGCGCCATGGGGCGTTCCTCTTTGGTGTGTTCGCTCTTCTATCTTCTCTCTTCGTCGTCAATGATCACTCTTCGAGTCGTCGTTGTTCGCTATGCAGCGCCCCTTGCTTGGCGCTGCAATGCCCGTTCTTGCTCTTCTTTTCGGGTGATCGCCGTCTTGATATAGTCGGCGATCTTATCCCATGTCTCTTTGCTGCGGAGCATGAACGGCACTAGATTCTCAGGGGTGATCTGATTCCCAAGCCAGTTCGCGCGCTCCGCTCTCTCCACAGCTGTGTTCATGCAACGGGAGAGTGCATGCTCCACATCGTCCCAGTCTGCCGCGCACATCTGGCAGACCGGGGTCTCCCTCTTCTGGAACCGCTCCAGGTACTCTCCGAAGCAGCCATGCCCACTAAACGCTTGCGTCAGCCAGTAGTCCAGATCTCCGTCAGCTCGATCGATCCACCTGGCTATGTTGGGGATCAACCTTCGCGTCCACTTCCCTTTCGTTGAGCTCTCCCACTCTTTCTGCCACTCTTCGACGGTCTCCCCCCTCTCAACATCTCGTATGAGGGCCTTGCGAGTGGGGTTGAGCACGACTCCATCGCTCTTAAGGGTTTGTTGGCGTTTCCATACCCGCACTCTCTCGGCTACAAGCAGTCGAATGGGTGGTGTACCCGCAAACACACAGGCTGCATGGCCGGACACCGTGCAATAAGCGCTGATAGTCCGTAGCGTGAAACGCCGCTGGACTGGACCTAGCTTTGCATCAATTACGGATCCCCTAGCTACCTGTCCCCAGATTGGTGCACCGTACAGCATGATGGAATAGCTCACGGTGCTGAGTAAGGCTCTCCTGTTTGGCTTGGGGCCACCAATGTTTGGCATCAGCCGTTGGGGGGTGCGACCAACCCTGTCCGCCTTCAGCGCTGCTTCTCTGGCTTGTGCCTTGTAGCTCCATTGGTCATCAAACCAAACCCCGAGGTACTTGAGTTCCCTCTTGAGTGGAATCTCGTACCCGTTGATGGAGAATACGGGAGTTTTGAAACTCTTCCTCTTGGTGACTAGCATCGCTTCGCACTTGTGCTCGGCAAGCTCCAGCCCGTTCTCAGGGAACCACTGACCAATACGGTAAAGAGCTCCATTGGCCACACTCCACTTGCCACGCGGTTTCGGCGACCACGACTAATGCCGCATTGTCCGCGAAGCCAATGAGTTCTGCCCCATCAGGGAAACTCGTGTTCAGGAACTCGACGTATTGCGTGTTGCATTCGAACGGTCCTGGCACGGATCCTTGAGCTATCCCTGCAGATAATTCCAGCTCAACCCTTCCCTCATCGGTGTCACATACGCGGACTCTGTCACGCAGTCCATTGCTGATGACTGCGAGCAGGTAAGGGGGGATTATTCCATCTAGGGACCTATAGATCCGTTCCCAGCTTGCTGTGTTGAAGGCATTTTTCACGTGCAAGCATATTATGGCACAAAACCCTCCTCCTGGTTGGGGAGCCATCGTATACGCTCTGTGAACTCTGTCTTATGCGCTTTCTATTGCGTGCATTGTACCGCGCCCCTTGCGGAAGCCAAACTGCATCGGGGACATCCCTCCACTACGCTCATACTCTTCCTCCGCCCGGTTCAGGATCATGCGGTCATACATCTTCCCGATGTTGTCCAGCATATTGATTGGCCGATCAGATGATGGCTCCGCTGGTTCTCCACCCTTTTCCTTGGGAATGAGGACTAGCTTCTGCCGTTTCCACACTTTCGGGAACACTCCCACAAGGAGACACTTATTAAACAGCTTTAATAGCAGGGTAGGCTGCTCTCGAGCCACTATTCTCAGGGCTTCGTTGGGGATACCGTCCAACCCCGGGGCCTCACCATTCGCCAATCTCGTAGCGGCTCGTCTTAGCTCTTCTTCGGTGAAGAGGGGGATTGGCTCGGAGATAAACCCAGGGAATGTGAGTCTGGGCTCCCCTCTCAGGTAGAGTGCCCTGGCAATCCGTAGAACTCACTCTTTGTCAGTTGGCGCTCTTGGTCCGTCTCTCAAGCGCAGTCTGCTCATGACCACTCGGTACGGTGTGCCCCACGGACCTTGATCGACCATGCCGCATAGCTCCGACCAGCACTTCCGTTTGCTGCGACGGATGGCATCCCGGAGAAGCTTCTTCGCCTCTTTGTAGGCCGCTTCGTCTGCTACCACTTCGACGTCCAAATTTGCGCGCTCGCTTCGCTCGCCTCCTCATAGCGTTTGCGCTGCGGCGGAGGTCCCTGGTTTCATCGTTCCACCAGTATACTTGCCTCTTCTGGAACGGGGGTTGCTTCCTCCTCGGCATGGAGGCATCACAGGCTCGGGTGATGGACCGGATGACGCTCGTTACCGTCTCTTCCGGCGAGAGCTCTTCTCCGGGGGCCTCTGCTTCAAGGATCGCTTCCTTGAAGCTTTCCTCGTCAAGTTTACGGACTTGCCATCCCTCGCTCTGCCGTACTATACCTACGTCTCGGCCACCATCTATCTTGAAAAAGATATGACGGTGGTCGCTGAGCGTTTCCGAATCGAGGACCTGCCACTTCGTGACTCGTCTCATGAGCGACGAGCTAACAAACGTCAGGTCGAGCACTGAGGATGATGCCCCTCTGTGCCATGTCGCCTTTCCTACCTCGTTGAGGCAAACCAGGTCCAGTTGGGCCATGGTTGTTTCCAGCGCGTTACCTCTTTCATCCTCTGGCCCTCCACTCCAAGTTGGGGCCTTGCAGTTGAAATCCCCCGCTACTATGGCGAGGCCTCTCCACTGTCTCAAACTATCCTAGAATTCTCGCAGTTCCCGGAGGAAGACATTCATCGGTGCGTTCGATGAGTAATAGCAGCTATACACCGCAATATCGCCGATGACTCTCCGGGCGAAGCCCGTCCCTTCAGTCGGTCTTTTTGTCTCTCTAAGGCTCCCGTTCCAGACTTGGATGGCCGATCCCCTTCCAAGGTCTTCCGTGGTTCGTGGTCACTCTTCTCGGGGGTACTGCTCGGAGATGATGAGGATAACTGCTCCCAGTCGTGAGGCCTCTGCTTCGAGTAGACTGTGAGCATCGCTGCTCCTGCGAAGATTCGCTTGCAGGAAACTAGCCATCTTTGCGCCTTTTCCGGCCCTTCCATGCTACTCGCGCCTGCTGGTAGGCCTTGCAGCACTGCATGCCCGACCTGTGTTTGTGGTCCTCTTTGAGGGCCTCGCAGCTCAGGTATTTCTGCTCTCCGGTTACACATACCGCTGCTATGTGGCCTTTTTTCCCACAGTTGAAGCAGCGTTTTGCCCGCCTCACTTGTGGCTTGTCGCACTTTGCGGACAAATGCCCGTATTGCAGGGAGTTGTAGCATCTCGGGATTCCGCCTTTTTCCCGGACCCGCGCATCAACGAAGTCCACCCGGACTTTCCCTTTAGCCAGCACTCCTTTAGCGAGCCGCTCTGGCAGTGTGATCACCGCAATCTGAGTACCCCTGTATCCTGGGCGGATGGTCCTGGTCGTGATGATGCATGCATGCTCTGCTCCGAGTTCCTTCACGAAGGCTTCCTTAACTCCCTGGAGTGTGCTCACGTCGTCGAGGTCAAGCACTTCCAGCGTGATCGTTGGGGAAAGACGTCGTATTTCTCCGGCGTCTTGAATCACGCCCTTCAGGGCATTTTCGACGGCCTCCGCCTTCACCCCCTTCTCAAGCTCGATGAGTGAATGTCCCTCTTTCGACTTCCGCAGTTTGGAGACCTTTGAAGCCACTCACCTCGTGTCCTCTCCCTGTTTGACTCTCTTGATCATATCTGCGTTGAACAGGCCATCTTTTCTCACTTCTATGAGGAGTGCGTCCGGTCTCGTCCTTCGCTTATTTCCCTTGTTCGTCCTCTCCTTCTTCTTCTTCCCAGCTCTGCCCTGATTGTCGGATCGCTTCTCGTTTACCCCACGTCCTCTCTTCCGTTCCGGAAATTGCCAGCCGGACCCGTCGTCCGAGGGCTGACCGTTCTCTGTGCAGGTTGTCAGTGGTGTTCCTGGCGTGGATGGGGATGTCCTGAACAGTCCGGCTCCTTGTCCTCCGGAATTGAGCTGCTCCAGTCTGAGGGCTGCTCTCTTTGCTCTTCTGGTATCGGCTTCCTGCTCCCGGTTGATGGGGCTTGTGCACCCTCTTTTCTGTTGGCTCCCCTGTCCAACTCTTTGCGAGGGTACACTGAGGCTCCATGGGGTTGTCAAGACTGACGCCCCAGTGGCATCCTCGGCCACCAGCTCCAAAGTGGAGCTGATTGCCTACCTCATCCTCGGAGCTCTCGTCCTGGCAGTTTCCAGCCCATCGCATAGGCTGCTGGCCTTGAGGACGAGCTTCTTAGTCGACTTTTTCGCTGTCGCGTGCTCGTTGACTTCCTTCGTGATGTCATCAAGCACTTTGAGGATCCTCCCCATGAGTTCTTCCTCTCTCATATGGGCCTCTTTGAACTTATCCCAGTTTGTTTTGAGGTCAGGAGTGTCAGGTCTGCCTGACCTCTGTTGGCTGGCGCCATGCGTGTTGTTGTCACCAGTCGCCATCGTTTCCACATCAGCTCGCTCTTTGCTCGATGTTGCTGATGTTCGTGTTTGGGTGGGACACCCAGTTGGCAGTATAGCTCCGAAATTATCCAAATTTGTTTTTGATTCTGCCATTTTCGGTTTTTCTCACCCCCTTAACTTACTAAGTATCTTTCTTTGTCTTAAAGGTCCCGCCTTCTCACGCCTGCCGGTGCCAGTACCCTGTTCTTAGATCCTCCCACTCACCGACCACGCCTACAGTCCGGTGGCCTCGGATGACGCTCCAACCCCCGCACCCTGCAGCATGGTCCCATCCGGTCACCAACCGGCACTACTACAGGAGCGGGATTTGGGGTATCCCCCCTACCGTTGTGCGGGACTGCCTCCCCTCGTGGTTAGCGTAGGGTTCGGGTCCCCCTACTACCGGCGGCCCAGGAGCGACCACTGGTTTTAACGCGGTACCCTCCAGAGTGGGCATGGACACAGCAGTGTAAGGATCCCCTCCCAGGGTCGGTTGCACTGGTGTCGTGAAAGGCGCGCTGTGTGTGTGGTGTCAGTGTAATGTCAGTCTCGCCCGCGTTTCCACCGGAGTCCCGACCAATCGCCATGCCAGCTGGTACCGTGGTAGCACTCCCTAGTTCGGCCGATCCCTATCCCCAAGAGGGTTCTTGTGTTACCTTGGGGAAGATCGTGTTACCACTTAGCGAGAGAATGCCCGACTTGATTCGGGCCCTCGCGTCACTCTTGTGATCCGATACATATACGATAGAGATACCCTGTATCGACAAGGTCACCGCGTTGCTTCTCAACAACTTTCGGTGTGCCCCTCGAAGCCAGCAAGGCCGTCGTTGGTCGCCTCAGAATGTCCACGCGGATTCACTTATTGTGTCAGTGTGGTGTTGTATTGTGTATCTGCGACTCCTTGTCTGCGCTCGCTTATTTTGCAAACTCTGCATATTCACGAGTAACCAGAGATACTGAGGATCGTATCAATCCCCAGTTACTCTGGCCGTGCCACTATCCGCACCCTGTGGACGCACCCAGTAGCATGGAGAATGCTCTACCTCAACATGGTTCCTGGGATCTATCTATCTATCTATCTACCTATCTTTTTTTTTTTTTTTTTTTTTTTTTTTTTCTAAGTGGAATATAGGGAAAAATCTGATGACAGGCTATCCCTAATGGATCTCCCACCGGCAGATCATAAGCGCTTTCATTTTGCTCACCCGGTGAACCGGATGAGCATGACTCCAACGCCCGTGTGCCCTGGGGGCTGAAACCTTCTGCTCTCAGCCCTACGATGTTGGCAAGCCATCATTGCAAAACTGGGGGCAGCTAACCACTATCTAACCAACCCACCCCGGAACCGCGTTAGCATTACTTCAGGGTGGGAGGCGTATCGCGCGCCATGAGGCGTCCCTCTTCGGTGTGTCCACTCTTCTGTCTTCTCTCTTCGTCGTCAATGATCACTCTTCAAGTCGTCGTTGTTCGCTATGCAGCGCCCCTTGCTTGACGCTGCAATGCCCGTTCTCGCTCTTCTTTTCGGGTGATCGCCGTCTTGATATAGGCGGCGATCTTATCCCATGTCTCTTTGTTGCGGAGCATGAACGGCAATAGATTCTCAGGGGTGATCTGATTTCCAAGCCAGTTCACGAGCTCCGCTCTCTCCGTAGCTGTGTTCATGCAATGGAAGGGTGCATGCTCCACATCGTCCCAGTCTGCCGCACACATCTGACAGACCGGGGTCTCCCTCTTCTGGAACCGCTCCAGATACTCTCCGAAGCAGGCATACCCACTAAACGCTTGCGTCAGCCAGTAATCCAGCTCTCCGTGAGCTCGATCGATCCACCTGGCTATGTTGGGGATCAGCCTTCGCGTCCACTTCCCTTTCGTTGAGCTCTCCCACTCTTTCTGCCACTCTTCGACGGTCTCATCCCTCTCAACATCTCGTATGAGGGCCTTGCGAGTGGGGTTGAGCACGACTCCATCGCTCTTGAGGGTTTCTTGGCGTTTCCATACCCGCACTCTCTCGGCTACAAGCAGTCGAATGGGTGGTGTACCCGCAAGCACACAGGCTGCGTGGTCAGACACCGTGCAATAAGCACTGATCGTCCGTAGCGCGAAACGCCGCTGGACTGGACCTAGCTTTGCATCGATTACGGACCCTCTAGCTACCTGCCCCCACATTGGTGCACCGTACAGCATGATGGAATAGCTCACGGTGCTGAGTAAGGCTCTTCTGTTTGGCTTGGGGCCACCAATGTTTGGCATAAGCCGCTGGAGGGCGCCACCGACCCTGTCTGCCTTCAGCGCTGCTTCTCTGGCTTGTGCCTTGTAGCTCCATCGGTCATCAAACCAAACCCCAAGGTACTTAAGTTCCCTCTTGAGTGGAATCTCGTACCCGTTGATGGAGAACACGGGAGTTTCGAAACTCCTCCTCTTGGTGACTAGCATCGCTTCGCACTTGCGCTCGGCAAGCTCCAGCCCGTTCTCAGGGAACCATTGACCAATGCGGTAGAGAGCTTCATTGGCCACACACTCCACTTGCCACGCGGTTTCGGCGACCACGACTAATGCCGCATCATCCGCGAAGCCAATGAGTTCTGCCCCATCTGGAAGACTCATGTTCCGGAACTCGTCGTATTGCGTGTTCCATTCGAACGGTCCTGACACGGATCCTTAAGCTATCCCTGCAGATAATTCCAGCTCAACCCTTCCCTCACCGGTGTCACATACGAGGACTCTGTCACGCAGTCCATCGCTGATGAATGCGAGCAGGTAAGGGAGGACTCTTCCATCTAGGGACCTATAGATCCGTTCCCAGCTTGCTGTGTTGAAGGCGTTCTTCACATCCAAGCATATTATGGCACAAAACCCTCCTCCTGGTTCGGGAGCCATTGAATGCGCTCTGTGAACTCTGTCTTGTACGCTTTCTATTGCGTGCATTGTACTGCGCCCCTTGCGGAAGCCAAACTGCATCGGGGACATCCCTCCGCTACGCTCATACTCTTCCTCAGCCCGGTTTAGGATCATTCGGTCATACATCTTCCCGATGTTGTCCAGCATATTGAGTGGCCGATTCGATGATGGCTCCGCTGGTTCTCCACCCTTCCCCTTGAGGATGAGGACTAGCTTCTGCCGTTTCCACACTTTCGGGAACACTCCCGCAAGGAGACACTTATTGAACAGCTTCAATAGCAGGGTAGGCTGCTCTCGAGCCACTATTTTCAGGGCTTCATTAGGGATACCATCCAACCCCGGGGCCTTACCATTCGCTTTCTTTCGTACTAACTCGTAACTCTTTAGTTACGTTTTAGTCAGTTTAGTTTTAGTAAGTTTCGTACTTACTAGCGTAACTCGTCGTATTGCGTGTTCCATTCGAACGGTCCTGACACGGATCCTTGAGCTATCCCTGCAGATAATTCCAGCTCAACCCTTCGATCATCGGTGTCTATCTATCTATCTATCTATCTATCTATCTATCTATCTTTTTTTTTTTTTTTTTTTTTCTAAGTGGAATATAAGGAAAAATCTGATGACAGGCTATCTCTAATGGATCTCCCACCGGCAGACCATAAGCGCTTTCATTTTGCTCACCCGGTAAACCGGATGAGCATGAATCCAACGCCCGTGTGCCCTGGGGGCTAAAACCTTCTGCTCTCAGCCCTACGATGTTGGCAAGCCATCATTGCAGAACTGGGGGCAGCTAACCACTATCTAACCAACCCACCCCGGAACCGCGTTAGCATTACTTCAGGGTGGGAGGCGTATCGCGCGCCACGAGGCGTCCCTCTTCGGTGTGTCCGCTCTTCTGTCTTCTCTCTTCGTCGTCAATGATCACTCTTCAAGTCGTCGTTGTTCGCTATGCAGCGCCCCTTGCTTGACGCTGCAATGCCCGTTCTCGCTCTTCTTTTCGGGTGATCGCCGTCTTGATATAGGCGGCAATCTTATCCCATGTCTCTTTTTTACGGAGCATGAACGGCAATAGATTCTCAGGGGTGATCTGATTTCCAAGCCAGTTCACGAGCTCCGCTCTCTCCGTAGCTGTGTTCATGCAATGGAAGAGTGCATGCTCCGCATCGTCCCAGTCTGCCGCACACATCTGACAGACCGGGGTCTCCCTCTTCTGGAACCGCTCCAGGTACTCTCCGAAGCAGCCATGCCCACTAAAAGCTTGCGTCAGCCAGTAATCCAGCTCTCCGTGAGCTCGATCGATCCACCTGGCTATGTTGGGGATCAGCCTTCGCGTCCACTTCCCTTTCGTTGAGCTCTCCCACTCTTTTTGCCACTCTTCAACGGTCTCCCCCCTCTCGACGTCTCGTATGAGGGCCTTGCGAGTGGGGTTGAGCACGACTCCATCGCTCTTGAGGGTTTCTTGGCGTTTCCATACCCGCACTCTTTCGGCTACAAGCAGTCGAATGGGTGGTGTACCCGCAAGCACACAGGCTGCATGGTCAGACACCGTGCAATAAGCACTGATCGTCCGTAGCGCGAAACGCCGCTGGACTGGACCTAGCTTTGCATCGATTACGGACCCTCTAGCTACCTGCCCCCAAATTGGTGCACCGTACAGCATGATGGAATAGCTCACGGTGCTGAGTAAGGCTCTTCTGTTATCTATCTATCTATCTTTTTTTTTTTTTTTTTTTTTTCTAAGTGGAATATAAGGAAAAATCTGATGACAGGCTATCCCTAATGGATCTCCCACCGGCAGACCATAAGCGCTTTCATTTTGCTCACCCGGTAAACCGGATGAGCATGAATCCAACGCCCGTGTGCCCTGGGGGCTAAAACCTTCTGCTCTTAGCCCTACGATGTTGGCAAGCCATCATTGCAGAACTGGGGGCAGCTAACCACTATCTAACCAACCCACCCCGGAACCGCGTTAGCATTACTTCAGGGTGGGAGGCGTATCGCGCGCCATGAGGCGTCCCTCTTCGGTGTGTCCGCTCTTCTGTCTTCTCTCTTCGTCGTCAATGATCACTCTTCAAGTCGTCGTTGTTCGCTATGCAGCGCCCCTTGCTTGACGCTGCAATGCCCGTTCTCGCTCTTCTTTTCGGGTGATCGCCGTCTTGATATAGGCGGCAATCTTATCCCATGTCTCTTTGTTACGGAGCATGAACGGCAATAGATTCTCAGGGGTGATCTGATTTCCAAGCCAGTTCACGAGCTCCGCTCTCTCCGTAGCTGTGTTCATGCAATGGAAGAGTGCATGCTCCGCATCGTCCCAGTCTGCCGCACACATCTGACAGACCGGGGTCTCCCTCTTCTGGAACCGCTCCAGGTACTCTCCGAAGCAGCCATGCCCACTAAAAGCTTGCGTCAGCCAGTAATCCAGCTCTCCGTGAGCTCGATCGATCCACCTGGCTATGTTGGGGATCAGCCTTCGCGTCCACTTCCCTTTCGTTGAGCTCTCCCACTCTTTTTGCCACTCTTCAACTTGCCAATCTATCTATCTATCTATCTATCTATCCATCTATCTATCTATCTATTATTCTCTGTAGATAGACAGATACATATCCCTTCAACTTTCGTTTGCGAACGAATAAAGGAACATCGATCAATTAATCAATCAATCAATCTGTCACCCCTTCTCCCTCACCCTCTCCTATATGTGACTCATGCTCTCTCCTCGGATGCTCTGCTAGATTCTGCAAGGGAGTCATTCGAGTGAATCTACTCGGGACAAAAAAGGGGGATGACGTTCTTGATTATCCTCTCGGACGCCGCAAGTGATACTGGAGGCTTGATATGATCTCACTGATCGGAAATATGAACAACTGAAGCTCATTACCTTGGCCATAGAGTTCCAAAAAACGCCTTTGATATTGAGTAAGTTCAGATCTGCCAGGCAGATCATCAAGTTGTCTCATCAAAGTCGCAATTAGCCGGATCTTTTTTGCCAAGTGCAAACGTAATTGGTTGATTAATTCCCTCCAAGTTCTGTGGTTGTTGGAATGGCTCACGGTATCACTATAACTACCGGATCCTGGGCACTTAAGAGTACTTCTCAATGATCTAAGATCTGACATGCATTGTCTTCGGAATTTATTCTCTTGTACCCTCAAATCATTCGATATCATGAGCTCATTCTGGAGCTCGATGAGAATCCTAGGGACGAAAAAAAGATGAAAGACAATGGTGTTATCACATTGATCAGTTAATCAATAGTCGGAATTAGGAGTGGCCAAGGTGAGATGAGAGGGCTTAATCCGGACTCAATTGGTCACAACTCGCAAGAAGAGGATCGCATGCCCACTCATGAGCGACATCCTCGAAGTAGTCGGATGAGGAACAAAAATCTTTCGACATTCATTGGATGATGTCATTACAGAGAATAGCAAACGCTTCCCCTATGCAAAGTAGAATTCACAGACCCCCGTTGTGTACATTCCTTGCTTCTGAAAATGAAGCGCTTGCTCATGTCCACGAGGTCGGAACTCTTGACATAAGTAGTGACCGATGGTGAAAGGTGAGCTGTAAAGAGAGGAAGAGGGCTCTGCGTTACTTAACTTGGACGTTATCGCTTGCAGAATACTCATTATTCCACCACATGAAGGATCTTCTTTGAGCATTCGCTGGCTGATTGAAGGAGTTTCGTGGCTCCAAATTCATGAGGATTGAAAAAGAAACATCGAGAGAGTAAGACTTTGTCCACATGAGCGCAGCTCGTGCCTCGACCCCTGACTCTCTCAAATTTGCGAGCTCTGGGAATCGATCAATGGCAAGACCACTCCCGCTCCTCCTAAAGCACAGGAACATACTATCCTTCTACCACACACCTGTTGCGGCATAAGACTTGGATAAGCATGAGAAAAGTTGAGTCTTTAAATTCTGGTAGTAGTTCAAGTCATTGGGTTGCAATCTAATATCTCTGGAACAATTTGCAATCATAGATTGAATAGTCTCAATCTGAACACAGGGGTCACTCATTGTACGCGGATTACATCCTACGTGATCGATTGGTGTGCGGCACGACCTCTCTTACGAAGGAGGAGTCTCATTTCACGCGAGTTCGTCTCACATGATGACAAAATATCCTTTCAACCTTTGCGAATTTTCACATCCAATTCAGATGAAATCGTATAGTTCGGCAGTTCATCGCTCCAATCCTAGTGACAGCAATTTTAGTTAAGTAATGACTGCATCGAGCAAAAGACCGGATTCACTTATGACTGAGAGAGATTTAAGGAATGTTTCTCGTGTACTCCACCAACCTTGAAGGGAATTCCACTTATCAGGAAACAATGAACGAGTTGCTTTCATTCATCTTAGATTTAGATCCTTCCTCAAAATCCCAGGCCATCCTCCACTATAGAAGATCTCTTGCAGAGGACTTCAAACATTTTTTGGATGGAAATTTCAATCAGCTGGGTCGAATCAAGGTTGGATATTCTATCCACCCAAGCAACTGCTTATAGTGTTTGGACATGGTCTACTCATTCTTACGACTCAGCAGAACTTGCCAATATCCTCGGCAGAATTTTTTGCCACGACTCGACAAGTTCTTCTGTCGTCAAAGAT
Source organism: Eretmocerus hayati (assembly GCA_029851415.1). Classification (NCBI taxonomy): domain Eukaryota; kingdom Metazoa; phylum Arthropoda; class Insecta; order Hymenoptera; family Aphelinidae; genus Eretmocerus; species Eretmocerus hayati. The sequence goes on from CM056743.1 coordinate 109,587,623, forward strand.
CTTTCGATGTTGTTTCTATACCAAGTGAGACTTGGCACGGGTTGCCGAGGATCTTGGAAAATTCTACTGAGCCTTTTTTCAGTGAAGTGACTTCATTATGGATCGCACATCTCGAAAGTTGTGTACAGCTTGAAATAAGTAAACATGTGACTTGATTACACCGGCACACAAAAGGAAAATTATTTGTACTTTTGACCAGACCTACTTTTCTTCATGTATTTTGGCACGTTGAATCCGTATCCGAGGTCGGTTAGGCCCGTTCCTATGTTGATCTCGAGAGAGTCGTGAAAAAATCGGTGGAAATCGTAGAAATCGCGCAGAATAGCACGATTCTCTCGAAAACAAGAGGTAGCCAGGCCAAACCGACCTCGGATTCGAACTCAGCGTGCCAAAATACATAACGAGAAGTAGGTCTGGTCAAAAGTACAGATACTGTTGATCAGACCTACTTTCCTTCACGTATTTTGGCACGCTGAATCCGAATCCGAGGTCGGTTAGGCCCGGCTACCTCTTGTTTTCGAGAAAATCGTGCTATTCTGCGCTATTTCCATATTTTTCAGGATTTTCCCGGAAATAAGATAAGAACGGGCCTAACCGACCTCGAATTTGGATTCAGCGTGCCAAAATACATGAAGAATAGTAGGTCTGGTCAAAAGTACAGATACTGTTTTTGTGTGCCGGTGTTATAGATCACACGTATTGAAGGTTACATACATATCCAAAAACTTGAGATATGGACCTGATACAATTGATTTGAGTCATATTCGCTGTTCAGCTTTCGATGTCTCCGTACTTCACAAAACCTTTAGGATCATCGGTTTTTCACGCTTTTGAGGAAGTTGGCAATCATTTCTGATTTCAACATAGAGTTGTTATTCGAACCTTTATCTCAAGATTTGAGCTGATATATCATTGAACTTTTTGGTGGATTCCGATATTAATCGTGAAATTCAAGGATTTTGCAAAATCGATAAGATGAATCGTCCCATTTGTGTTCAGATTGAGAGGGCTTGAGACTCGATTTTTGATCGCACATTCTCGAAGTCATGTACTTATTCCAGTACTCGTTTCATATCGGTGTGTCTTTGTGGGTGACTCGGCTTGATGTTTCATTGCATGTCTTCAGACAACATGTGCCCATCTAGATGAGTGATGATTTCCATATGTCTGTGCGAAGACTTGGATTTGAATTTTTATAATGGAGATAGATTATTGACCTTCAATATTCTACTTGATTTCAGAACCCTAGTCATACGATTCCTTGACTGTTATGCAGATTCACCGGTATTCAGAGAATAATGTATGAATATTGAATAATGCACGATGCTACAGCTTTCCAGTATTTCCAAATTTTGGAACTCATTTGAGTCAATATTATTCGGACCAATACATGAGAAAAATACTTTCAATAAGCAGCAAAGAGAGGTCTGAGATACATGAAGTGATCAGTATTGATGTACTTCATTCTTCGAGGACATTGACACATTTCCAATAGTTCGGTTCGAGCCCTCGTCGCGAGTAGAAGTGTTGTCGCACAAGCGTATTCGAAAGTAAACACAGGCGACGAGTGACTTGTTGATGGTGTGTAGTACATCGAAATCGCACGAATTTTATTCGGACAAAGTGATCATTTGTCCTCACCAAGATCGTAAGCTGCGGTTGCAGCTTGCGTTGCGGTGAAGCAGTTGCAATGGCTTCCAATGGCGGAAGTTTCACTCTCAACCCTCCAGTATTCACACCAACTCAAGAATCCAAAGCCTCAACCTATGCAAGTGCAATATCCGCAGATACAAGACCAAGAAAAGAACAAGCCGTAATTATTGAATCAATCGAGGGTCTCACCAATGATGATTACTTAGATGGAATAGAAACACTGATCGATCTCAAGAAAGTAAGTACCATTTCTAAAGTATCAGGTGGTCGTATACGTATTTTCTTGAAAAAAGACGCAATTACAGAATCGTTGATGAATCGCGAAATCCTTATCAAAGAGTATCAATTAAAAATCAAACCATACATCGAAAAAACAAAAGGGTAATAATTTCAAACGTAAATCCAATAATCCCAAACGAAGTCATTCTACGTGCACTGAGAGAGAGAAATATCAACCCAGTATCGAGCATCACTAATATTCGAGCAAGTCTGTCTAAACCTGGTCGTTCGCATATTATACAATCTTTCCGGCGCCAATTGTATGTCAAGGGAGAAGATGAGCAGCAAATTCCTGAGAATCTCCGAATTCATTACGACAACACTAACTACTGGGTGTATTTCACTACAGATACAAGAATTATTACGTTTGTAAACAGAGTGGTCATGTCGCAAAGGCTTGTCCAAATAGTGTTGACATCTCTCGATCAAATTTCCCAGCTTTAGGCGATAATGATAATTCCCAGACAAACTATGCTGATTCTAATGACGCAGCAGGAAAAAATGATGAAATCAATCAATCCAACATTACTACCTCAAAAAGACCTTTGGAATCTTCTTCTGAGGGATCGGTTGCTGATGGATCTTACGGTACAACAAAACCACGAGACACGCAAATTGCACCTCTCGTTTTGGAACCCAAAAGAACATTCAAGTAAATACTAGTTTATATATATATATATATAAGTTTATTAACTCCTTGAGTTATACAGTATCCCTTCACCTTCCTTACATTTAAATATTTTTGTGTCACTCATACTTCTTTAGATATTGCTTTATGTCTACATTTAGTGACTGTACATTTCTTTCTTCTTCAAGCTTACTTACTTGATCTCTCAGTATAAAACTATGAAATAATGTGCTAAGGCAAACTAAATGAAAACGAAAATTGTTTTTTGCAACTGTGTCCGCGAAGTTGTAAAAAAATGAGACTTCTCTTCATTATTTACAGTGCGAGAAGTAATGCGTGAATGACTTCTCGCACAGTTTTACATTTACGCACTGGTGAAGTGTGCGTAAATGTAACTTCTCGCTCTAATAAATTTTCATTCACGCACAGTTCCAAAATATGATGTCACGTCATCCCTCTGAATTTGGCCTTTCTTGAAAACTTCTTTCTCAAGATGATCTTGCTCGGACAGTGGTGCATTTAATTACAACTTCGCGCACAGTTGCAAAAAATAGTATACGCAACACGTTGCCAACTCGCGCGAGATGTAACATTCACGCACACTTCGAAACTTCTCGCACACCAAGAAGTACATATTGACGCACGCTCGCAAATGTGTTCTTCTGGCTGTGCGAGAAGTTCCAAAGCGTGCGTGAATATTAACATGTAGCGGTCTTGCTGAACGTTGTTAAGCAACGAATCGAAATTTTTTGAAATTTTAGAAACTGAACTCTAGGCTGGTCTAAGCGATGTATGGGAGTATATTGAGACATATCAAGATCGATCTGGGCCACAATAGACACTTTGGGGGTAGTTATGGTGATTTACAGAGGGTGTCTTATAGCTAGGGTGGCAGGTGCATATGATGTATCGTTTCCATGATGCCTTGTATCAGCAATTCAATGATATACCCAGGATCTCACTTATGATAATGATAGACTGGATGTACACCACGGGGATCTTCTCTGAACCGACAGGAACTGCCTAGGGGTGGGAAATAGGGGTAGTAATCGCGAAGAACGGTAAAGAATTTTTAAGAAATCGGCAAGTGGAAAAACCCAGAATTTTATGACGGATTATCGTAGAAGCTGATGAGATGCATCACCATGACTTTTTGCAGCCCTCCAAAATTGCCGGAAGGGGTGGGAAATAGGTGTAGTAATCGCAAAAAACGATAAAGAATTTTTTGAAAATCGGCAAGTGGAAAAACCCAGAATTTTATGACGGATTATCGTAGAGGGGGATAGGATGCATCACCATGAATTTTCACAGGCCTCTAAAATTGCCGGAAGGGATGGGAAATGGGGGTAGTTATCGCGAAAAACGGTAAAGAATTTTTAAAAATTCGGCAAGTAGAGAAACCCAGAATTTTATGACAGATTATCGTAGAGGCTGATGAGATGCATCACCATGAATTTTTGCAGCCCTCTAAAATTGCCGGAAGGGGTGGAAAATAGGGGTAGTAATCGCAAAAAACGGTAATGAATTTTTTGAAAATCGGCAAGTGGAAAAACCCAGAATTTTATGACGGATTATCGTAGAGGGGGATAGGATGCATCACCATGAATTTCCACAGGCCTCTAAAATTGCCGGAAGGGGTGGGAAATGGGGGTAGTTATCGCGGAAAACGATAAAGAACTTTTTAAAAATCGGCAAGTGAAAAAACCCAGAATTTCATGACTGATTATCGTAGAGCGGGATAGGATGCACCACCATGAATTTTTGCAGCCCTCTGAAATTGCCGGAAGGGGTGGGAAATAGGGGTAGTAATCGCAAAAAACGGTAAAGAATTTTTTGAAAATCGGCAAGTGGAAAAACCCAGGATTTGATTACGGATTATTGTAGAGGGGGATAGGATGCATCACCATGAATTTTCGCAGCCCTCTAAAATTGCCGGAAGGGGTGGGAAATGGGGGGATTAATCGCGAAAAACGGTAAAGAATTTTTAAAAAATCGGCAAGTGGGAAAACCCAGAATTTTATGACGGATTATCGTAGAGGCTGATGAGATGCATCACCACGATTTTTTGCAGCCCCTCTAAAATTGCCGGAAGGGGTGGAAAATAGGGGAAGTAATCGCAAAAAACGGTAAAGAAATTTTTGGAAATCGGCAAGTGGAAAAACCCAGACTTTTATGACGGATTATCGTAGAGGGGGATAGGATGCATCACCATGAATTTTCGCAGGCCTCTCAAATTGCCGGAAGGGGTGGGAAATGGGGGTAGTTATTGCAAAAACGGTAAAGAACTTTTTAAAAATCGGCAAGTGAAAAAACCCGGAATTTTATGACGGATTATCGTAGAGGCCGATGAGATACATCACCATGAATTTTTGCAGCCCTCTAAAATTGCCGGAAGGGGTGGAAAATAGGTGTAGTAATCGCAAAAAACGGTAATGAATTTTTTGAAAATCGGCAAGTGGAAAAACCCAGAATTTCATGACGGATTATCGTAGAGGGGGATAGCATGCATCACCATGAATTTCCACAGGCCTCTAAAATTGCCGGAAGGGATGGGAAATGGGGGTAGTTATCGCGAAGAACGGTAAAGAATTTTTAAAAAATCGGCAAGTGGAAAAACCCAGAAACTTATGACGGATTATCGTAGAGGCTGATGAGATGCATCACCATGAATTTTTGCAGCCCTCTAAAATTGCCGGAAGGGGTGGAAAATAGGGGGAGTAATCGCAAAAAACGGTAATGAATTTTTTGAAAATCGGGAAGTGGAAGAACCCAGAATTTTATGACGGATCATCGTAGGAGGGGATAGGATGCATCACCATGAATTTTCGCAGGCTTCTAAAATTGCCGGAAGGGGTGAGAAATGGGGGTAGTTATCGCGAAAAACGGTAAAGAACTTTTTAAAAATCGGCGAGTGAAAAAACCCAGAATTTTATGACGAATTATCGTAGGGGCCGATGAGATGCAACACCATGATTTTTTGCAACCCTCTACAATTGCCGGAAGGGGTGGAAAATACGGGTAGCAATCGCAAAAAACGGTAAAGAATTTTTTGAAAATCGGCAAGTGGAAAAACCCAGAATTTTATGACGGATTCTCGTGGAGGGGGACAGGATGCATCACCATGAATTTTCGCAGGCCTCTCAAATTGCCGAAAGGGGTGGGAAATGGGGGTAGTCATCGCAAAAACGGTAAAGAACTTTTTAAAAATCGGCAAGTGAAAAAACCCAGAATTTCATGACTGATTATCGTAGAGGGGGATGGGATGCATCACCATGAATTTTTGCAGCCCTCTAAAATTGCCGGAAGGGGTGGAAAATAGGGGTAATAATCGCGAAAAACGGTGAAGAATTATTTGAAAATCGGCAAGTGGAAAAACCCAGAATTTTATGACGGATTATCGTGGAGGGGGATAGGATGCATCACCATGAATTTTCGCAGGCCTCTAAAATTGTCGGAAGGGGTGGAAAATAGGTGTAGTAATCGCAAAAAACGGTGAAGAATTTTTTGAAAATCGGGAAGTGGAAGAACCCAGAATTTTATGACGGATTATCGTAGAGGGGGATAGGATGCATCACCATGAATTTTCGCAGGCCTCTCAAATTGCCGGAAGGGGTGATAAATGGGGGTAGTTATCGCGAAAGACGGTAAAGAACTTTTTAAAAATCGGCAAGTGAAAAAACCCAGAATTTTATGACGAATTATCGTAGGGGCCGATGAGATGCAACACCATGATTTTTTGCAGCCCTCTAAAATTGCCGGAAGGGGTGGAAAATAGGGGTAGCAATCGCAAAAAACGGTAAAGAAGTTTTTGAAAATCGGCAATTGGGAAAACCCAGACTTTCATGACGGATTATCGTAGAGGGGGATAGGATGCATCACCATGAATTTTCGCAGGCCTCTCGAATTGCCGGAAGGGGTGGGGAATGGGGGTAGTTATTGCAAAAACGGTAAAGAACTTTTTAAAAAGCGGCAAGTGAAAAAACCCGGAATTTTATGACGGATTATCGTAAAGGCCGATGAGATACATCACCATGAATTTTTGCAGCCCTCTAAAATCGCCGGAAGGGGTGGAAAATAGGGGTAGTAATCGCAAAAAACGGTAATGAATTTTTTGAAAATCGGGAAGTGGAAGAACCCAGAATTTTATGACGGATTATCGTAGGAGGGGATAGGATGCATCACCATGAATTTTCGCAGGCCTCTAAAATTGCCGGAAGGGGTGAGAAATGGGGGTAGTTATCGCGAAAAACGGTAAAGAACTTTTTAAAAATCGGCAAGTGAAAAAACGCAGAATTTTATGACGGATTATCGTAGGGACCGATGAGATGCAACACCATGATTTTTTGCAGCCCTCTAAAATTGCCGGAAGGGGTGGAAAATAGGGGTAGTAATCGCGAAAAACGGTAAAGAATTATTTGAGAATCGGCAAGTGGAAAAACCCAGGATTTTATTACGGATTATCGTAGTGCGGGATAGGATGCACCACCATGAATTTTTGCAGCCCTCTAAAATTGCCGGAAGGGGTGGGAAATCGGGGTAGTTATTGCAAAAACGGTAAAGAACTTTTCAAAAATCGGCAAGTGAAAAAACCCGGAATTTTATGACGGTTTATCGTAGAGGCCGATGAGATACATCACCATGAATTTTTGCAGCCCTCTCAAATTGCCGGAAGGGGTGGAAAATGGGTGTAGTGATCGCAAGAAACGGTAATGAATTTTTTGAAAATCGGCAAGTGGAAAAACCCAGAATTTTATGACGGATTATCGTAGAGGGGGATAGGATGCATCACCATGAATCTCCACAGGCCTCTAAAATTGCCGGAAGGGATGGGAAATGGGGGTAGTTATCGCGAAAAACGGTAAAGAATTTTTAAAAAAGCGGCAAGTGGAAAAACCCAGAATTTCATGACTGATTATCGTAGAGCGGGATAGGATGCACCACCATGAATTTTTGCAGCGCTCTGAAATTGCCGGAAGGGGTGGGAAATAGGGGTAGTAATCGCGAAAAACGGTAAAGAATTATTTGAAAATCGGCAAGTGGAAAAACCCAGGATTTTATTACGGATTATTGTAGAGGGGGATAGGATGCATCACCATAAATTTTCGCAGCCCTCTAAAATTGCCGGAAGGGGTGGGAAATGGGGGGATTAATCGCGAAAAACGGTAAAGAATTTTTAAAAAATCGGCAAGTGGGAAAACCCAGAATTTTATGACGGATTATCGTAGGGGCTGATGAGATGCATCACCATGATTCTTTGCAGCCCCTCTAAAATTGCCGGAAGGGGTGGAAAATAGGGGTAGTAATCGCAAAAAACGGTGAAGAATTTTTTGGAAATCGGCAAGTGGAAAAACCCAGACTTTTATGACGGATTATCGTAGAGGGGGATAGCATGCATCACCATGAATTTTCGCAGGCCTCTCAAATTGCCGGAAGGGGTGGGAAATGGGGGTAGTTATTGCAAAAACGGTAAAGAACTTTTTAAAAATCGGCAAGTGAAAAAACCCGGAATTTTATGACGGATTATCGTAGAGGCCGATGAGATACATCACCATGAATTTTTGCAGCCCTCTAAAATTGCCGGAAGGGGTGGAAAATAGGTGTAGTAATCGCAAAAAACGGTAATGAATTTTTTGAAAATCGGCAAGTGGAAAAACCCAGAATTTCATGACGGATTATCGTAGAGGAGGATAGCATGCATCACCATGAATTTCCACAGGCCTCTAAAATTGCCGGAAAGGATGGGAAATGGGGGTAGTTATCGCGAAAAACGGTAAAGAATTTTTAAAAAATCGGCAAGTGGAAAAACCCAGAATTTTATGACAGATTATCGTAGAGGCTGATGAGATGCATCACCATGAATTTTTGCAGGCCTCTAAATTGCCGAAAGGGGTGGGAAATGGGGGTAGTCATCGCAAAAACGGTAAAGAACTTTTTAAAAATCGGCAAGTGAAAAAACCCGGAATTTTATGACGGATCATCGTGGAGGCCGATGAGATACATCACCATGATTTTTTGCAGCCCTCTAAAATTGCCGGAAGGGGTGGAAAATAGGGGTAGTAATCGCGAAAGACGGTAAAGAATTTTTTGAAAATCGGCAAGTGGAAAAACCCAGAATTTTATGACGGACTATCGTAGAGGGGGATAGGATGCATCACCATGAATTTTCGCAGGCCTCTCAAATTGCCGGAAGGGGTGGGAAATGGGGGTAGTCATCGCAAAAACGGTAAAGAACTTTTCAAAAATCGGCAAGTGAAAAAACCCGGAATTTTATGACGGATTATCGTAGAGGCCGATGAGATACATCACCATGAATTTTTGCAGCCCTCTAAAATTGCCGGAAGGGGTGGAAAATACGGGTAGTAATCGCAAAAAACGGTAATGAATTTTTTGAAAATCGGCAAGTGGAAAAACCCAGAATTTTATGACGGATTCTCGTAGAGGGGGACAGGATGCATCACCATGAATTTTCGCAGGCCTCTCAAATTGCCGAAAGGGGTGGGAAATGGGGGTAGTCATCGCAAAAACGGTAAAGAACTTTTTAAAAATCGGCAAGTGAAAAAACCCGGGATTTTATGACGGATTATCGTAGAGGCCGATGAGATACATCACCATGAATTTTCGCAGGCCTCTCAAATTGCCGAAAGGGGTGGGAAATGGGGGTAGTAATCGCGAAAGACGGTAAAGAATTTTTTGAAAATCGGCAAGTGGAAAAACCCAGAATTTTATGACGGACTATCGTAGAGGGGGATGAGATGCATCACCATGAATTTTCGCAGGCCTCTCAAATTGCCGAAAGGGGTGGAAAATAGGGGTAGTAATCGCGAAAGACGGTAAAGAATTTTTTGAAAATCGGCAAGTGGAAAAACCCAGAATTTTATGACGGACTATCGTAGAGGGGGATGAGATGCATCACCATGAATTTTCGCAGGCCTCTCAAATTGCCGAAAGGGGTGGGAAATGGGGGTAGTCATCGCAAAAACGGTAAAGAACATTTCAAAAATCGGCAAGTGAAAAAACCCAAAATTTTATGACGGATTATCGTAGAGGCCGATGAGATACATCACCATGATTTTTTGCAGCCCTCTAAAATTGCCGGAAGGGGTGGAGAATAGGGGTAGTAATCGCGAAAAACGGTAAAGAATTTTTTGAAAATCGGCAAGTGGAAAAACCCAGAATTTTATGACGGATTATCGTGGAGGGGGATAGCATGCATCACCATGAATTTTCGCTGGCCTCTAAAATTGCCGGAAGGGGTGGAAAATGGGGGTAGTTATCGCGGAAAACGATAAAGAACTCTTTAAAAATTGGCAAGTGAAAAAAACCAGAATTTTATGACTGATTATCGTAGAGGGTGATAGGATGCATCACCATGAATTTTTGCAGCCCTCTAGAATTGCCGGAAGGGGTTGAAAATAGGGGTAATAATCGCGAAAAACGGTAAAGAATTATTTGAAAATCGGCAAGTGGAAAAACCCAGAATTTTATGACGGATTATCGTAGAGGGGGATAGGATGCATCACCATAAAATTTCGCAGCCCTCTGAAATTGCCGGAAGGGGTGGGGAATGGGGGTAGTAGTCGCGAGAAACGGTAAAGAATTTTTAAAAAATCGGCAAGTGGAAAAACCCAGAATTTTATGACGGATTATCGTAGAAGCTGATGAGATGCATCACCATGACTTCTTGCAGCCCTCTAAAATTGCCGGAAGGGGTGGAAAATAGGTGTAGTAATCGCAAAAAACGGTGAAGAATTTTTTGAAAATCGGCAAGTGGAAAAACCCAGAATTTTATGACGGATTATCGTAGAGGGGGATAGGATGCATCACCATGAATTTTCACAGGCCTCTAAAATTGCCGGAAGGGGTGGGAAATGGGGGTAGTGATCGCGAAAAACGGTAAAGAACTTTTCAAAAATCGGCAAGTGAAAAAACCCGGAATTTTATGACGGATTATCGTAGAGGCCGATGAGATACATCACCATGAATTTTTGCAGCCCTCTAAAATTGCCGGAAGGGGTGGGAAATGGGGTAGTTATCGCGGAAAACGATAGAGAACATTCTAAAAATCGGCAAGTGAAAAAACCCAGAATTTTATGACTGATTATCGTAAGCCGGATAGGATGCATCATCATGAATTTTCGCAGGCCTCTCAAATTGCCGGAAGGGGTGGGAAATGAGGGTAGTTATCGCGAAAAACGGTAAAGAACTTTTTAAAAATCGGCAAGTGAAAAAACCCAGAATTTTATGACGGATTATCGTAGAGGCCGATGAGATGCATCACCATGACTTTTTGCAGCCCTCTGAAAACGCCGGAAGGGGTGGAAAATAGGTGTAGTAATCGCAAAAAACGGTAAAGAATTTTTTGAAAATCGGCCAGTGGAGAAACCCAGAATTTTATGACGGATTATCGTAGAGGGGGATAGGATGCATCACCATGAATTTTCGCAGGCCTCTCAAATTGCCGAAAGGGGTGGGAAAAGGGGTAGTTATCGCGGAAAACGATAAAGAACATTTTAAAAATCGGCAAGTGGAAAAACCCAGAATTTTATGACTGATTATCGTAGAGGGGGATAGGATGCATCACCATGAATTTTCGCTGGCCTCTAAAATTGCCGGAAGGGGTGGAAAATGGGGGTAGTTATCGCGGAAAACGATAAAGAACTTTTTAAAAATCGGCAAGTGAAAAAACCCAGAATTTTATGACTGATTATCGTAGAGGGGGATAGGATGCATCACCATGAATCTTTGCAGCCCTCTAAAATTGCCGGAAGGGGTGGGAAATGGGGGGATTAATCGCGAAAAACGGTGAAGAATTATTTGAAAATCGGCAAGTGGGAAAACCCAGAATTTTATGACGGATTATCGTAGAGGCTGATGAGATGCATCACCATGATTCTTTGCAGCCCCTCTAAAATTGCCGGAAGGGGTGGAAAATAGGGGTAGTAATCGCAAAAAACGGTAAAGAATTCTTTGGAAATCGGCAAGTGGAAAAACCCAGACTTTTATGACGGATTATCGTAGAGGGGGATAGGATGCATGACCATAAATTTTCGCAGGCCTCTCAAATTGCCGGAAGGGGTGGGAAATGGGGGTAGTTATTGCAAAAACGGTAAAGAACTTTTTAAAAATCGGCAAGTGAAAAAACCCGGAATTTTATGACGGATTATCGTAGAGGCCGATGAGATACATCACCATGAACTTTTGCAGCCCTCTAAAATTGCCGGAAGGGGTGGAAAATAGGGGTAGTAATCGCAAAAAACGGTAATGAATTTTTTGAAAATCGGGAAGTGGAAGAACCCAGAATTTTATGACGGATTATCGTAGGAGGGGATAGGATGCATCACCATGAATTTTCGCAGGCCTCTAAAATTGCCGGAAGGGGTGAGAAATGGGGGTAGTTATCGCGAAAAAAGGTAAAGAATTTTTTAAAAATCGGCAAGTGAAAAAACCCAGAATTTTATGACGGATTATCGTAGGGACCGATGAGATGCAACACCATGATTTTTTGCAGCCCTCTAAAATTGCCGGAAGGGGTGGAAAATACGGGTAGCAATCGCAAAAAACGGTGAAGAATTTTTTGAAAATCGGCAAGTGGAAAAACCCAGAATTTTATGACGGATTATCGTAGAGGGGGACAGGATGCATCACCATGAATTTTCGCAGGCCTCTGAAATTGCCGAAAGGGGTGGGAAATGGGGGTAGTCATCGCAAAAACGGTAAAGAACTTTTTAAAAATCGGCAAGTGAAAAAACCCGGAATTTTATGACGGATTATAGTAGAGGCCGATGAGATACATCACCATGATTTTTTGCAGCCCTCTAAAATTGCCGGAAGGGGTGGAAAATAGGGGTAGTAATCACGAAAAACGGTAAAGAATTATTTGAAAATCGGCAAGTGGAAAAACCCAGGATTTTATTACGGATTATCGTAGAGCGGGATAGGATGCACCACCATGAATTTTTGCAGCCCTCTCAAATTGCCGGAAGGGGTGGGAAACGGGGGTAGTTATTGCAAAAACGGTAAAGAACTTTTTAAAAATCGGCAAGTGAAAAAACCCGGAATTTTATGACGGATTATCGTAGAGGCCGATGAGATACATCACCATGAATTTTTGCAGCCCTCTGAAATTGCCGGAAGGGGTGGAAAATGGGTGTAGTAATCGCAAAAAACGGTAATGAATTTTTTGAAAATCGGCAAGTGGAAAAACCCAGAATTTTATGACGGATTATCGTAGAGGGGGATAGGATGCATCACCATGAATCTCCATGGGCCTCTAAAATTGCCGGAAGGGATGGGAAATGGGGGGATTAATCGCGAAAAACGGTAAAGAATTTTTAAAAGATCGGCAAGTGGGAAAACCCAGAATTTTATGACGGATTATCGTAGAGGCTGATGAGATGCATCACCATGATTCTTTGCAGCCCCTCTAAAATTGCCGGAAGGGGTGGAAAATAGGGAAAGTAATCGCAAAAAACGGTAATGAATTTTTTGAAAATCGGCAAGTGGAAAAACCCAGAATTTCATGACGGATTATCGTAGAGGGGGATAGCATGCATCACCATGAATTTCCACAGGCCTCTAAAATTGCCGGAAGGGATGGGAAATGGGGGTAGTTATCGCGAAAAACGGTAAAGAATTTTTAAAAAATCGGCAAGTGGAAAAACCCAGAATTTTATGACAGATTATCGTAGAGGCTGATGAGATGCATCACCATGAATTTTTGCAGGCCTCTCAAATTGCCGAAAGGGGTGGGAAATGGGGGTAGTCATCGCAAAAACGGTAAAGAACTTTTTAAAAATCGGCAAGTGAAAAAACCCGGAATTTTATGACGGATTATCGTGGAGGCCGATGAGATACATCACCAAGATTTTTTGCAGCCCTCTAAAATTGCCGGAAGGGGTGGAAAATAGGGGTAGTAATCGCGAAAGACGGTAAAGAATTTTTTGAAAATCGGCAAGTGGAAAAACCCAGAATTTTATGACGGACTATCGTAGAGAGGGATAGGATGCATCACCATGAATTTTCGCAGGCCTCTAAAATTGCCGGAAGGGGTGAGAAATGGGGGTAGTTATCGCGAAAAACGGTAAAGAATTTTTAAAAAATCGGCAAGTGGAAAAACCCAGAATTTTATGACAGATTATCGTAGAGGCTGATGAGATGCATCACCATGAATTTTTGCAGGCCTCTCAAATTGCCGAAAGGGGTGGGAAATGGGGGTAGTCATCGCAAAAACGGTAAAGAACTTTTCAAAAATCGGCAAGTGAAAAAACCCGGAATTTCATGACGGATTATCGTAGAGGCCGATGAGATACATCACCATGAATTTTTGCAGCCCTCTAACATTGCCGGAAGGGGTGGAAAATAGGGGTAGTAATCGCAAAAAACGGTAATGAATTTTTTGAAAATCGGGAAGTGGAAGAACCCAGAATTTTATGACGGATTATCGTAGGAGGGGATAGGATGCATCACCATGAATTTTCGCAGGCCTCTAAAATTGCCGGAAGGGGTGAGAAATGGGGGTAGTTATCGCGAAAAACGGTAAAGAACTTTTTAAAAATCGGCAAGTGAAAAAACCCAGAATTTTATGACGGATTATCGTAGGGACCGATGAGATGCAACACCATGATTTTTTGCAGCTCTCTAAAATTGCCGGAAGGGGTGGAAAATACGGGTAGCAATCGCAAGAAACGGTGAAGAATTTTTTGAAAATCGGCAAGTGGAAAAACCCAGAATTTCATGACGGATTATCGTAGAGGGGGACAGGATGCATCACCATGAATTTTCGCAGGCCTCTCAAATTGCCGAAAGGGGTGGGAAATGGGGGTAGTCATCGCAAAAACGGTAAAGAACTTTTTAAAAATCGGCAAGTGAAAAAACCCGGAATTTTATGACGGATTATAGTAGAGGCCGATGAGATACATCACCATGATTTTTTGCAGCCCTCCAAAATTGCCGGGAGGGGTGGAAAATAGGGGTAGTAATCGCGAAAAACGGTAAAGAATTATTTGAAAATCGGCAAGTGGAAAAACCCAGGATTTTATTACGGATTATCTTAGAGCGGGATAGGATGCACCACCATGAATTTTTGCAGCCCTCTGAAATTGCCGGAAGGGGTGGGAAATGGGGGTAGTTATTGCAAAAACGGTAAAGAACTTTTTAAAAATCGGCAAGTGAAAAAACCCGGAATTTTATGACGGATTATCGTAGAGGCCGATGAGATACATCACCATGAATTTTTGCAGCCCTCTAAAATTGCCGGAAGGGGTGGAAAATGGGTATAGTAATCGCAAAAAACGGTAATGGATTTTTTGAAAATCGGCAAGTGGAAAAACCCAGAATTTTATGACGGATTATCGTAGAGGGGGATAGGATGCATCACCATGAATCTCCACAGGCCTCTAAAATTGCCGGAAGGGATGGGAAATGGGGGTAGTTATCGCGAAAAACGGTAAAGAATTTTTAAAAAATCGGCAAGTGGAAAAACCCAGAATTTCATGACTGATTATCGTAGAGCGGGATAGGATGCACCACCATGAATTTTTGCAGCGCTCTGAAATTGCCGGAAGGGGTGGGAAATAGGGGTAGTAATCGCGGAAAACGGTAAAGAATTATTTGAAAATCGGCAAGTGGAAAAACCCAGGATTTTATTACGGATTATTGTAGAGGGGGATAGGATGCATCACCATAAATTTTCGCAGCCCTCTAAAATTGCCGGAAGGGGTGGGAAATGGGGGGATTAATCGCGAAAAACGGTAAAGAATTTTTAAAAAATCGGCAAGTGGGAAAACCCAGAATTTTATGACGGATTATCGTAGAGGCTGATGAGATGCATCACCATGATTCTTTGCAGCCCCTCTAAAATTGCCGGAAGGGGTGGAAAATAGGGGTAGTCATCGCAAAAACGGTAAAGAACTTTTTAAGAATCGGCAAGTGAAAAAACCCGGAATTTTATGACGGATTATCGTGGAGGCCGATGAGATACATCACCATGATTTTTTGCAGCCCTCTAAAATTGCCGGAAGGGGTGGAAAATAGGGGTAGTAATCGCGAAAGACGGTAAAGAATTTTTTGAAAATCGGCAAGTGGAAAAACCCAGAATTCTATGACGGACTATCGTAGAGGGGGATGAGATGCATCACCATGAATTTTCGCAGGCCTCCCAAATTGCCGAAAAGGGTGGGAAATGGGGGTAGTCATCGCAAAAACGGTAAAGAACTTTTCAAAAATCGGCAAGTGAAAAAACCCGGAATTTTATGACGGATTATCGTAGAGGCCGATGAGATACATCACCATGATTTTTTGCAGCCCTCTAAAATTGCCGGAAGGGGTGGAAAATAGGGGTAGTAATCGCGAAAAACGGTAAAGAATTTTTTGAAAATCGGAAAGTGGAAAAACCCAGAATTTTATGACGGATTATCGTGGAGGGGGATAGCATGCATCACCATGAATTTTCGCTGGCCTCTAAAATTGCCGGAAGGGGTGGAAAATGGGGGTAGTTATCGCGGAAAACGATAAAGAACTTCTTAAAAATTGGCAAGTGAAAAAACCCAGAATTTTATGACTGATTATCGTAGAGGGGGATAGGATGCATCACCATGAATTTTTGCAGCCCTCTAAAATTGCCGGAAGGGGTTGAAAATAGGGGTAATAATCGCGAAAAACGGTAAAGAATTATTTGAAAATCGGCAAGTGGAAAAACCCAGAATTTTATGACGGATTATCGTAGAGGGGGATAGGATGCGTTCACCATAAATTTTCGCAGCCCTCTGAAATTGCCGGAAGGGGTGGGGAATGGGGGTAGTAGTCGCGAAAAACGGTAAAGAATTTTTAAAAAATCGGCAAGTGGAAAAACCCAGAATTTTATGACGGATTATCGTAGAAGCTGATGAGATGCATCACCATGACTTTTTGCAGCCCTCTAAAATTGCCGGAAGGGGTGGAAAATAGGTGTAGTAATCGCAAAAAACGGTGAAGAATTTTTTGAAAATCGGCAAGTGGAAAAACCCAGAATTTTATGACGGATTATCGTAGAGGGGGAGAGGATGCATCACCATGAATTTTCACAGGCCTCTAAAATTGCCGGAAGGGGTGGGAAATGGGGGTAGTGATCGCGAAAAACGGTAAAGAACTTTTAAAAAATCGGCAAGTGAAAAAACCCGGAATTTTATGACGGATTATCGTAGAGGCCGATGAGATACATCACCATGAATTTTTGCAGCCCTCTAAAATTGCCGGAAGGGGTGGGAAATGGGGTAGTTATCGCGGAAAACGATAAAGAACATTTTAAAAATCGGCAAGTGAAAAAACCCAGAATTTTATGACTGATTATCGTAGAGCCGGATAGGATGCATCATCATGAATTTTCGCAGGCCTCTCAAATTGCCGGAAGGGGTGGGAAATGAGGGTAGTTATCGCGAAAAACGGTAAAGAACTTTTTAAAAATCGGCAAGTGAAAAAACCCAGAATTTTATGACGGATTATCGTAGAGGCCGATGAGATGCATCACCATGACTTTTTGCAGCCCTCTGAAAACGCCGGAAGGGGTGGAAAATAGGTGTAGTAATCGCAAAAAACGGTAAAGAATTTTTTGAAAATCGGCCAGTGGAGAAACCCAGAATTTTATGACGGATTATCGTAGAGGGGGATAGGATGCATCACCATGAATTTTCGCAGGCCTCTCAAATTGCCGAAAGGGGTGGGAAAAGGGGTAGTTATCGCGGAAAACGATAAAGAACATTTTAAAAATCGGCAAGTGGAAAAACCCAGAATTTTATGACTGATTATCGTAGAGGGGGATAGGATGCATCACCATGAATTTTCGCTGGCCTCTAAAATTGCCGGAAGGGGTGGGAAATAGGGGTAGTAATCGCGGAAAACGGTAAAGAATTATTTGAAAATCGGCAAGTGGAAAAACCCAGGATTTTATTACGGATTATTGTAGAGGGGGATAGGATGCATCACCATAAATTTTCGCAGCCCTCTAAAATTGCCGGAAGGGGTGGGAAATGGGGGGATTAATCGCGAAAAACGGTAAAGAATTTTTAAAAAATCGGCAAGTGGGAAAACCCAGAATTTTATGACGGACTATCGTAGAGGCTGATGAGATGCATCACCATGATTCTTTGCAGCCCCTCTAAAATTGCCGGAAGGGGTGGAAAATAGGGGTAGTCATCGCAAGAAACGGTAAAGAATTTTTTGGAAATCGGCAAGTGGAAAAACCGAGACTTTTATGACGGATTATCGTAGAGGGGGATAGCATGCATCACCATGAATTTCCACAGGCCTCTAAAATTGCCGGAAGGGATGGGAAATGGGGGTAGTCATCGCAAAAACGGTAAAGAACTTTTTAAAAATCGGCAAGTGAAAAAACCCGGAATTTTATGACGGATTATCGTGGAGGCCGATGAGATACATCACCATGATTTTTTGCAGCCCTCTAAAATTGCCGGAAGGGGTGGAAAATAGGGGTAGTAATCGCGAAAGACGGTAAAGAATTTTTTGAAAATCGGCAAGTGGAAAAACCCAGAATTTTATGACGGACTATCGTAGAGAGGGATAGGATGCATCACCATGAATTTTCGCAGGCCTCTCAAATTGCCGAAAGGGGTGGGGAATGGGGGTAGTCATCGCAAAAACGGTAAAGAACTTTTCAAAAATCGGCAAGTGAAAAAACCCGGAATTTCATGACGGATTATCGTAGAGGCCGATGAGATACATCACCATGATTTTTTGCAGCCCTCCAAAATTGCCGGAAGGGGTGGAAAATAGGGGTAGTAATCGCGAAAAACGGTAAAGAATTATTTGAAAATCGGCAAGTGGAAAAACCCAGGATTTTATTACGGATTATCTTAGAGCGGGATAGGATGCACCACCATGAATTTTTGCAGCCCTCTGAAATTGCCGGAAGGGGTGGGAAATGGGGGTAGTTATTGCAAAAACGGTAAAGAACTTTTTAAAAATCGGCAAGTGAAAAAACCCGGAATTTTATGACGGATTATCGTAGAGGCCGATGAGATACATCACCATGAATTTTTGCAGCCCTCTAAAATTGCCGGAAGGGGTGGAAAATGGGTATAGTAATCGCAAAGAACGGTAATGGATTTTTTGAAAATCGGCAAGTGGAAAAACCCAGAATTTTATGACGGATTATCGTAGAGGGGGATAGGATGCATCACCATGAATCTCCACAGGCCTCTAAAATTGCCGGAAGGGATGGGAAATGGGGGTAGTTATCGCGAAAAACGGTAAAGAATTTTTAAAAAATCGGCAAGTGGAAAAACCCAGAATTTCATGACTGATTATCGTAGAGCGGGATAGGATGCACCACCATGAATTTTTGCAGCGCTCTGAAATTGCCGGAAGGGGTGGGAAATAGGGGTAGTAATCGCGGAAAACGGTAAAGAATTATTTGAAAATCGGCAAGTGGAAAAACCCAGGATTTTATTACGGATTATTGTAGAGGGGGATAGGATGCATCACCATAAATTTTCGCAGCCCTCTAAAATTGCCGGAAGGGGTGGGAAATGGGGGGATTAATCGCGAAAAACGGTAAAGAATTTTTAAAAAATCGGCAAGTGGGAAAACCCAGAATTTTATGACGGATTATCGTAGAGGCTGATGAGATGCATCACCATGATTCTTTGCAGCCCCTCTAAAATTGCCGGAAGGGGTGGAAAATAGGGGTAGTCATCGCAAAAACGGTAAAGAACTTTTTAAGAATCGGCAAGTGAAAAAACCCGGAATTTTATGACGGATTATCGTGGAGGCCGATGAGATACATCACCATGATTTTTTGCAGCCCTCTAAAATTGCCGGAAGGGGTGGAAAATAGGGGTAGTAATCGCGAAAGACGGTAAAGAATTTTTTGAAAATCGGCAAGTGGAAAAACCCAGAATTTTATGACGGACTATCGTAGAGGGGGATGAGATGCATCACCATGAATTTTCGCAGGCCTCCCAAATTGCCGAAAAGGGTGGGAAATGGGGGTAGTCATCGCAAAAACGGTAAAGAACTTTTCAAGAATCGGCAAGTGAAAAAACCCGGAATTTTATGACGGATTATCGTAGAGGCCGATGAGATACATCACCATGATTTTTTGCAGCCCTCTACAATTGCCGGAAGGGGTGGAAAATAGGGGTAGTAATCGCGAAAAACGGTAAAGAATTTTTTGAAAATCGGAAAGTGGAAAAACCCAGAATTTTATGACAGATTATCGTGGAGGGGGATAGCATGCATCACCATGAATTTTCGCTGGCCTCTAAAATTGCCGGAAGGGGTGGAAAATGGGGGTAGTTATCGCGGAAAACGATAAAGAACTTCTTAACAATTGGCAAGTGAAAAAACCCAGAATTTTATGACTGATTATCGTAGAGGGGGATAGGATGCATCACCATGAATTTTTGCAGCCCTCTAAAATTGCCGGAAGGGGTTGAAAATAGGGGTAATAATCGCGAAAAACGGTAAAGAATTATTTGAAAATCGGCAAGTGGAAAAACCCAGAATTTTATGACGGATTATCGTAGAGGGGGATAGGATGCGTTCACCATAAATTTTCGCAGCCCTCTGAAATTGCCGGAAGGGGTGGGGAATGGGGGTAGTAGTCGCGAAAAACGGTAAAGAATTTTTAAAAAATCGGCAAGTGGAAAAACCCAGAATTTTATGACGGATTATCGTAGAAGCTGATGAGATGCATCACCATGACTTTTTGCAGCCCTCTAAAATTGCCGGAAGGGGTGGAAAATAGGTGTAGTAATCGCAAAAAACGGTGAAGAATTTTTTGAAAATCGGCAAGTGGAAAAACCCAGAATTTTATGACGGATTATCGTAGAGGGGGAGAGGATGCATCACCATGAATTTTCACAGGCCTCTAGAATTGCCGGAAGGGGTGGGAAATGGGGGTAGTGATCGCGAAAAACGGTAAAGAACTTTTAAAAAATCGGCAAGTGAAAAAACCCGGAATTTTATGACGGATTATCGTAGAGGCCGATGAGATACATCACCATGAATTTTTGCAGCCCTCTAAAATTGCCGGAAGGGGTGGGAAATGGGGTAGTTATCGCGGAAAACGATAAAGAACATTTTAAAAATCGGCAAGTGAAAAAACCCAGAATTTTATGACTGATTATCGTAGAGCCGGATAGGATGCATCATCATGAATTTTCGCAGGCCTCTCAAATTGCCGGAAGGGGTGGGAAATGAGGGTAGTTATCGCGAAAAACGGTAAAGAACTTTTTAAAAATCGGCAAGTGAAAAAACCCAGAATTTTATGACGGATTATCGTAGAGGCCGATGAGATGCATCACCATGACTTTTTGCAGCCCTCTGAAAACGCCGGAAGGGGTGGAAAATAGGTGTAGTAATCGCAAAAAACGGTAAAGAATTTTTTGAAAATCGGCCAGTGGAGAAACCCAGAATTTTATGACGGATTATCGTAGAGGGGGATAGGATGCATCACCATGAATTTTCGCAGGCCTCTCAAATTGCCGAAAGGGGTGGGAAAAGGGGTAGTTATCGCGGAAAACGATAAAGAACATTTTAAAAATCGGCAAGTGGAAAAACCCAGAATTTTATGACTGATTATCGTAGAGGGGGATAGGATGCATCACCATGAATTTTCGCTGGCCTCTAAAATTGCCGGAAGGGGTGGGAAATGGGGGTAGTTATCGCGGAAAACGATAAAGAACTTTTTGAAAATCGGCAAGTGAAAAAACCCAGAATTTTATGACTGATTATCGTAGAGGGGGATAGGATGCATCACCATGAATCTTTGCAGCCCTCTAAAATTGCCGGAAGGGGTGGGAAATGGGGGGATTAATCGCGAAAAACGGTGAAGAATTATTTGAAAATCGGCAAGTGGGAAAACCCAGAATTTTATGACGGATTATCGTAGAGGCTGATGAGATGCATCACCATGATTCTTTGCAGCCCCTCTAAAATTGCCGGAAGGGGTGGAAAATAGGGGTAGTAATCGCAGAAAACGGTAAAGAATTTTTTGGAAATCGGCAAGTGGAAAAACCCAGACTTTTATGACGGATTATCGTAGAGGGGGATAGGATGCATCACCATAAATTTTCGCAGGCCTCTCAAATTGCCGGAAGGGGTGGGAAATGGGGGTAGTTATTGCAAAAACGGTAAAGAACTTTTTAAAAATCGGCAAGTGAAAAAACCCGGAATTTTATGACGGATTATCGTAGAGGCCGATGAGATACATCACCATGAATTTTTGCAGCCCTCTTAAATTGCCGGAAGGGGTGGAAAATAGGTGTAGTTATCGCAAAAAACGGTAATGAATTTTTTGAAAATCGGCAAGTGGAAAAACCCAGAATTTCATGACGGATTATCGTAGAGGGGGATAGCATGCATCACCATGAATTTCCACAGGCCTCTAAAATTGCCGGAAGGAATGGGAAATGGGGTAGTTAGCGCGAAAAACGGTAAAGAATTTTTAAAAAATCGGCAAGTGGAAAAACCCAGAATTTTATGACAGATTATCGTAGAGGCTGATGAGATGCATCACCATGAATTTTTGCAGGCCTCTCAAATTGCCGAAAGGGGTGGGAAATGGGGGTAGTCATCGCAAAAACGGTAAAGAACTTTTTAAAAATCGGCAAGTGAAAAAACCCAGAATTTTATGACGGATTATCGTAGAGGGGGATAGGATGCATCACCATGAATTTTTGCAGCCCTCTAAAATTGCCGGAAGGGGTGGAAAATAGGGGTAGTAATCGCGAAAGACGGTGAAGAATTTTTTGAAAATCGGCAAGTGGAAAAACCCAGAATTTTATGACGGATTATCGTAGAGGGGGATAGGATGCATCACCATGAATTTTCACAGGCCTCTAAAATTGCCGAAAGGGGTGGGAAATGGGGGTAGTGATCGCGAAAAACGGTAAAGAACTTTTAAAAAATCGGCAAGTGAAAAAACCCGGAATTTTATGACGGATTATCGTAGAGGCCGATGAGATACATCACCATGAATTTTTGCAGCCCTCTAAAATTGCCGGAAGGGGTGGGAAATGGGGTAGTTATCGCGGAAAACGATAAAGAACATTTCAAAAATCGGCAAGTGAAAAAACCCAGAATTTTATGACTGATTATCGTAGAGCCGGATAGGATGCATCATCATGAATTTTCGCAGGCCTCTCAAATTGCCGGAAGGGGTGGGAAATGAGGGTAGTTATCGCGAAAAACGGTAAAGAACTTTTTAAAAATCGGCAAGTGAAAAAACCCAGAATTTTATGACGGATTATCGTAGAGGCCGATGAGATGCATCACCATGACTTTTTGCAGCCCTCTGAAAACGCCGGAAGGGGTGGAAAATAGGTGTAGTAATCGCAAAAAACGGTAAAGAATTTTTTGAAAATCGGCCAGTGGAGAAACCCAGAATTTTATGACGGATTATCGTAGAGGGGGATAGGATGCATCACCATGAATTTTCGCAGGCCTCTCAAATTGCCGAAAGGGGTGGGAAAAGGGGTAGTTATCGCGGAAAACGATAAAGAACATTTTAAAAATCGGCAAGTGGAAAAACCCAGAATTTTATGACTGATTATCGTAGAGGGGGATAGGATGCATCACCATGAATTTTCGCTGGCCTCTAAAATTGCCGGAAGGGGTGGGAAATAGGGGTAGTAATCGCGGAAAACGGTAAAGAATTATTTGAAAATCGGCAAGTGGAAAAACCCAGGATTTTATTACGGATTATTGTAGAGGGGGATAGGATGCATCACCATAAATTTTCGCAGCCCTCTAAAATTGCCGGAAGGGGTGGGAAATGGGGGGATTAATCGCGAAAAACGGTAAAGAATTTTTAAAAAATCGGCAAGTGGGAAAACCCAGAATTTTATGACGGACTATCGTAGAGGCTGATGAGATGCATCACCATGATTCTTTGCAGCCCCTCTAAAATTGCCGGAAGGGGTGGAAAATAGGGGTAGTCATCGCAAGAAACGGTAAAGAATTTTTTGGAAATCGGCAAGTGGAAAAACCGAGACTTTTATGACGGATTATCGTAGAGGGGGATAGCATGCATCACCATGAATTTCCACAGACCTCTAAAATTGCCGGAAGGGATGGGAAATGGGGGTAGTTATCGCGAAAAACGGTAAAGAATTTTTAAAAAATCGGCAAGTGGAAAAACCCAGAATTTTATGACAGATTATCGTAGAGGCTGATGAGATGCATCACCATGAATTTTTGCAGGCCTCTCAAATTGCCGAAAGGGGTGGGAAATGGGGGTAGTCATCGCAAAAACGGTAAAGAACTTTTTAAAAATCGGCAAGTGAAAAAACCCGGAATTTTATGACGGATTATCGTGGAGGCCGATGAGATACATCACCATGATTTTTTGCAGCCCTCTAAAATTGCCGGAAGGGGTGGAAAATAGGGGTAGTAATCGCGAAAGACGGTAAAGAATTTTTTGAAAATCGGCAAGTGGAAAAACCCAGAATTTTATGACGGACTATCGTAGAGAGGGATAGGATGCATCACCATGAATTTTCGCAGGCCTCTCAAATTGCCGAAAGGGGTGGGAAATGGGGGTAGTCATCGCAAAAACGGTAAAGAACTTTTCAAAAATCGGCAAGTGAAAAAACCCGGAATTTCATGACGGATTATCGTAGAGGCCGATGAGATACATCACCATGAATTTTTGCAGCCCTCTAACATTGCCGGAAGGGGTGGAAAATAGGGGTAGTAATCGCAAAAAACGGTAATGAATTTTTTGAAAATCGGGAAGTGGAAGAACCCAGAATTTTATGACGGATTATCGTAGGAGGGGATAGGATGCATCACCATGAATTTTCGCAGGCCTCTAAAATTGCCGGAAGGGGTGAGAAATGGGGGTAGTTATCGCGAAAAACGGTAAAGAACTTTTTAAAAATCGGCAAGTGAAAAAACCCAGAATTTTATGACGGATTATCGTAGGGACCGATGAGATGCAACACCATGATTTTTTGCAGCCCTCTAAAATTGCCGGAAGGGGTGGAAAATACGGGTAGCAATCGCAAAAAACGGTGAAGAATTTTTTGAAAATCGGTAAGTGGAAAAACCCAGAATTTTATGACGGATTATCGTAGAGGGGGACAGGATGCATCACCATGAATTTTCGCAGGCCTCTCAAATTGCCGAAAGGGGTGGGAAATGGGGGTAGTCATCGCAAAAACGGTAAAGAACTTTTTAAAAATCGGCAAGTGAAAAAACCCGGAATTTTATGACGGATTATAGTAGAGGCCGATGAGATACATCACCATGATTTTTTGCAGCCCTCCAAAATTGCCGGAAGGGGTGGAAAATAGGGGTAGTAATCGCGGAAAACGGTAAAGAATTATTTGAAAATCGGCAAGTGGAAAAACCCAGGATTTTATTACGGATTATCGTAGAGCGGGATAGGATGCACCACCATGAATTTTTGCAGCCCTCTGAAATTGCCGGAAGGGGTGGGAAATGGGGGTAGTTATTGCAAAAACGGTAAAGAACTTTTTAAAAATCGGCAAGTGAAAAAACCCGGAATTTTATGACGGATTATCGTAGAGGCCGATGAGATACATCACCATGAATTTTTGCAGCCCTCTAAAATTGCCGGAAGGGGTGGAAAATGGGTGTAGTAATCGCAAAAAACGGTAATGAATTTTTTGAAAATCGGCAAGTGGAAAAACCCAGAATTTTATGACGGATTATCGTAGAGTGGGATAGGATGCATCACCATGAATCTCCACAGGCCTCTAAAATTGCCGGAAGGGATGGGAAATGGGGGTAGTTATCGCGAAAAACGGTAAAGAAGTTTTAAAAAATCGGCAAGTGGAAAAACCCAGAATTTCATGACTGATTATCGTAGAGCGGGATAGGATGCACCACCATGAATTTTTGCAGCGCTCTGAAACTGCCGGAAGGGGTGGGAAATAGGGGTAGTAATCGCGGAAAACGGTAAAGAATTATTTGAAAATCGGCAAGTGGAAAAACCCAGGATTTTATTACGGATTATTGTAGAGGGGGATAGGATGCATCACCATAAATTTTCGCAGCCCTCTAAAATTGCCGGAAGGGGTGGGAAATGGGGGGATTAATCGCGAAAAACGGTAAAGAATTTTTAAAAAATCGGCAAGTGGGAAAACCCAGAATTTTATGACGGATTATCGTAGAGGCTGATGAGATGCATCACCATGATTCTTTGCAGCCCCTCTAAAATTGCCGGAAGGGGTGGAAAATAGGGGTAGTCATCGCAAGAAACGGTAAAGAATTTTTTGGAAATCGGCAAGTGGAAAAACCCAGACTTTTATGACGGATTATCGTAGAGGGGGATAGGATGCATCACCATGAATTTTCGCAGGCCTCTCAAATTGCCGGAAGGGGTGGGAAATGGGGGTAGTTATTGCAAAAACGGTAAAGAACTTTTTAAAAATCGGCAAGTGAAAAAACCCGGAATTTTATGACGGATTATCGTAGAGGCCGATGAGATACATCACCATGAATTTTTGCAGCCCTCTAAAATTGCCGGAAGGGGTGGAAAATAGGTGTAGTAATCGCAAAAAACGGTAATGAATTTTTTGAAAATCGGCAAGTGGAAAAACCCAGAATTTCATGACGGATTATCGTAGAGGGGGATAGCATGCATCACCATGAATTCCCACAGGCCTCTAAAATTGCCGGAAGGAATGGGAAATGGGGGTAGTTATCGCGAAAAACGGTAAAGAATTTTTAAAAAATCGGCAAGTGGAAATACCCAGAATTTTATGACAGATTATCGTAGAGGCTGATGAGATGCATCACCATGAATTTTTGCAGGCCTCTCAAATCGCCGAAAGGGGTGGGAAATGGGGGTAGTCATCGCAAAAACGGTAAAGAACTTTTTAAGAATCGGCAAGTGAAAAAACCCGGAATTTTATGACGGATTAACGTGGAGGCCGATGAGATACATCACCATGATTTTTTGCAGCCCTCTAAAATTGCCGGAAGGGGTGGAAAATAGGGGTAGTAATCGCGAAAGACGGTAAAGAATTTTTTGAAAATCGGCAAGTGGAAAAACCCAGAATTTTATGACGGACTATCGTAGAGGGGGATGAGATGCATCACCATGAATTTTCGCAGGCCTCCCAAATTGCCGAAAGGGGTGGGAAATGGGGGTAGTCATCGCAAAAACGGTAAAGAACTTTTCAAAAATCGGCAAGTGAAAAAACCCGGAAATTTATGACGGATTATCGTAGAGGCCGATGAGATACATCACCATGATTTTTTGCAGCCCTCTAAAATTGCCGGAAGGGGTGGAAAATAGGGGTAGTAATCGCGAAAAACGGTAAAGAATTTTTTGAAAATCGGCAAGTGGAAAAACCCAGAATTTTATGACGGATTATCGTGGAGGGGGATAGCATGCATCACCATGAATTTTCGCTGGCCTCTAAAATTGCCGGAAGGGGTGGAAAATGGGGGTAGTTATCGCGGAAAACGATAAAGAACTTTTTAAAAATTGGCAAGTGAAAAAACCCAGAATTTTATGACTGATTATCGTAGAGGGGGATAGGATGCATCACCATGAATTTTTGCAGCCCTCTAAAATTGCCGGAAGGGGTTGAAAATAGGGGTAATAATCGCGAAAAACGGTAAAGAATTATTTGAAAATCGGCAAGTGGAAAAACCCAGAATTTTATGACGGATTATCGTAGAGGGGGATAGGATGCGTTCACCATAAATTTTCGCAGCCCTCTGAAATTGCCGGAAGGGGTGGGGAATGGGGGTAGTAGTCGCGAAAAACGGTAAAGAATTTTTAAAAAATCGGCAAGTGGAAAAACCCAGAATTTTATGACGGATTATCGTAGAAGCTGATGAGATGCATCACCATGACTTTTTGCAGCCCTCTAAAATTGCCGGAAGGGGTGGAAAATAGGTGTAGTAATCGCAAAAAACGGTGAAGAATTTTTTGAAAATCGGCAAGTGGAAAAACCCAGAATTTTATGACGGATTATCGTAGAGGGGGAGAGGATGCATCACCATGAATTTTCACAGGCCTCTAAAATTGCCGGAAGGGGTGGGAAATGGGGGTAGTGATCGCGAAAAACGGTAAAGAACTTTTAAAAAATCGGCAAGTGAAAAAACCCGGAATTTTATGACGGATTATCGTAGAGGCCGATGAGATACATCACCATGAATTTTTGCAGCCCTCTAAAATTGCCGGAAGGGGTGGGAAATGGGGTAGTTATCGCGGAAAACGATAAAGAACATTTTAAAAATCGGCAAGTGAAAAAACCCAGAATTTTATGACTGATTATCGTAGAGCCGGATACGATGCATCATCATGAATTTTCGCAGGCCTCTCAAATTGCCGGAAGGGGTGGGAAATGAGGGTAGTTATCGCGAAAAACGGTAAAGAACTTTTTAAAAATCGGCAAGTGAAAAAACCCAGAATTTTATGACGGATTATCGTAGAGGCCGATGAGATGCATCACCATGACTTTTTGCAGCCCTCTGAAAACGCCGGAAGGGGTGGAAAATAGGTGTAGTAATCGCGAAAAACGGTAAAGAATTTTTTGAAAATCGGCCAGTGGAGAAACCCAGAATTTTATGACGGATTATCGTAGAGGGGGATAGGATGCATCACCATGAATTTTCGCAGGCCTCTCAAATTGCCGAAAGGGGTGGGAAAAGGGGTAGTTATCGCGGAAAACGATAAAGAACATTTTAAAAATCGGCAAGTGGAAAAACCCAGAATTTTATGACTGATTATCGTAGAGGGGGATAGGATGCATCACCATGAATTTTCGCTGGCCTCTAAAATTGCCGGAAGGGGTGGGAAATGGGGGTAGTAGTCGCGAAAAACGGTAAAGAATTTTTAAAAAATCGGCAAGTGGAAAAACCCAGAATTTTATGACGGATTATCGTAGAAGCTGATGAGATGCATCACCATGACTTTTTGCAGCCCTCTAAAATTGCCGGAAGGGGTGGAAAATAGGTGTAGTAATCGCAAAAAACGATAAAGAACTTTTTAAAAATCGGCAAGTGAAAAAACCCAGAATTTTATGACTGATTATCGTAGAGGGGGATAGGATGCATCACCATGAATTTTCGCTGGCCTCTAAAATTGCCGGAAGGGGTGGGAAATGGGGGTAGTAGTCGCGAAAAACGGTAAAGAATTTTTAAAAAATCGGCAAGTGGAAAAACCCAGAATTTTATGACGGATTATCGTAGAAGCTGATGAGATGCATCACCATGACTTTTTGCAGCCCTCTAAAATTGCCGGAAGGGGTGGAAAATAGGTGTAGTAATCGCAAAAAACGATAAAGAACTTTTTAAAAATCGGCAAGTGAAAAAACCCAGAATTTTATGACTGATTATCGTAGAGGGGGATAGGATGCATCACCATGAATCTTTGCAGCCCTCTAAAATTGCCGGAAGGGGTGGGAAATGGGGGGATTAATCGCGAAAAACGGTGAAGAATTATTTGAAAATCGGCAAGTGGGAAAACCCAGAATTTCATGACGGATTATCGTAGAGGCTGATGAGATGCATCACCATGATTCTTTGCAGCCCCTCTAAAATTGCCGGAAGGGGTGGAAAATAGGGGTAGTAATCGCAAAAAACGGTAAAGAATTTTTTGGAAATCGGCAAGTGGAAAAACCCAGACTTTTATGACGGATTATCGTAGAGGGGGATAGGATGCATCACCATAAATTTTCGCAGGCCTCTCAAATTGCCGGAAGGGGTGGGAAATGGGGGTAGTTATTGCAAAAACGGTAAAGAACTTTTTAAAAATCGGCAAGTGAAAAAACCCGGAATTTTATGACGGATTATCGTAGAGGCCGATGAGATACATCACCATGAATTTTTGCAGCCCTCTAAAATTGCCGGAAGGGGTGGAAAATAGGTGTAGTTATCGCAAAAAACGGTAATGAATTTTTTGAAAATCGGCAAGTGGAAAAACCCAAAATTTCATGACGGATTATCGTAGAGGGGGATAGCATGCATCACCATGAATTTCCACAGGCCTCTAAAATTGCCGGAAGGAATGGGAAATGGGGTAGTTAGCGCGAAAAACGGTAAAGAATTTTTAAAAAATCGGCAAGTGGAAAAACCCAGAATTTAATGACAGATTATCGTAGAGGCTGATGAGATGCATCACCATGAATTTTTGCAGGCCTCTCAAATTGCCGAAAGGGGTGGGAAATGGGGGTAGTCATCGCAAAAACGGTAAAGAACTTTTTAAAAATCGGCAAGTGAAAAAACCCAGAATTTTATGACGGATTATCGTAGAGGGGGATAGGATGCATCACCATGAATTTTTGCAGCCCTCTAAAATTGCCGGAAGGGGTGGAAAATAGGGGTAGTAATCGCGAAAGACGGTGAAGAATTTTTTGAAAATCGGCAAGTGGAAAAACCCAGAATTTTATGACGGATTATCGTAGAGGGGGATAGGATGCATCACCATGAATTTTCACAGGCCTCTAAAATTGCCGGAAGGGGTGGGAAATGGGGGTAGTGATCGCGAAAAACGGTAAAGAACTTTTAAAAAATCGGCAAGTGAAAAAACCCGGAATTTTATGACGGATTATCGTAGAGGCCGATGAGATACATCACCATGAATTTTTGCAGCCCTCTAAAATTGCCGGAAGGGGTGGGAAATGGGGTAGTTATCGCGGAAAACGATAAAGAACATTTTAAAAATCGGCAAGTGAAAAAACCCAGAATTTTATGACTGATTATCGTAGAGCCGGATAGGATGCATCATCATGAACTTTCGCAGGCCTCTCAAATTGCCGGAAGGGGTGGGAAATGAGGGTAGTTATCGCGAAAAACGGTAAAGAACTTTTCAAAAATCGGCAAGTGAAAAAACCCAGAATTTTATGACGGATTATCGTAGAGGCTGATGAGATGCATCACCATGATTCTTTGCAGCCCCTCTAAAATTGCCGGAAGGGGTGGAAAATAGGGGTAGTCATCGCAAGAAACGGTAAAGAATTTTTTGGAAATCGGCAAGTGGAAAAACCCAGACTTTTATGACGGATTATCGTAGAGGGGGATAGGATGCATCACCATGAATTTTCGCAGGCCTCTCAAATTGCCGGAAGGGGTGGGAAATGGGGGTAGTTATTGCAAAAACGGTAAAGAACTTTTTAAAAATCGGCAAGTGAAAAAACCCGGAATTTTATGACGGATTATCGTAGAGGCCGATGAGATACATCACCATGAATTTTTGCAGCCCTCTGAAATTGCCGGAAGGGGTGGAAAATAGGTGTAGTAATCGCAAAAAACGGTAATGAATTTTTTGAAAATCGGCAAGTGGAAAAACCCAGAATTTCATGACGGATTATCGTAGAGGGGGATAGCATGCATCACCATGAATTCCAACAGGCCTCTAAAATTGCCGGAAGGAATGGGAAATGGGGGTAGTTATCGCGAAAAACGGTGAAGAATTTTTAAAAAATCGGCAAGTGGAAATACCCAGAATTTTATGACAGATTATCGTAGAGGCTGATGAGATGCATCACCATGAATTTTTGCAGGCCTCTCAAATTGCCGAAAGGGGTGGGAAATGGGGGTAGTCATCGCAAAAACGGTAAAGAACTTTTTAAGAATCGGCAAGTGAAAAAACCCGGAATTTTATGACGGATTATCGTGGAGGCCGATGAGATACATCACCATGATTTTTTGCAGCCCTCTAAAATTGCCGGAAGGGGTGGAAAATAGGGGTAGTAATCGCGAAAGACGGTAAAGAATTTTTTGAAAATCGGCAAGTGAAAAAACCCGGAATTTTATGACGGATTATCGTAGAGGCCGATGAGATACATCACCATGATTTTTTGCAGCCCTCTAAAATTGCCGGAAGGGGTGGAAAATAGGGGTAGTAATCGCGAAAAACGGTAAAGAATTTTTTGAAAATCGGCAAGTGGAAAAACCCAGAATTTTATGACGGATTATCGTGGAGGGGGATAGCATGCATCACCATGAATTTTCGCTGGCCTCTAAAATTGCCGGAAGGGGTGGAAAATGGGGGTAGTTATCGCGGAAAACGATAAAGAACTTTTTAAAAATTGGCAAGTGAAAAAACCCAGAATTTTATGACTGATTATCGTAGAGGGGGATAGGATGCATCACCATGAATCTTTGCAGCCCTCTAAAATTGCCGGAAGGGGTGGGAAATGGGGGGATTAATCGCGAAAAACGGTGAAGAATTATTTGAAAATCGGCAAGTGGGAAAACCCAGAATTTTATGACGGATTATCGTAGAGGCTGATGAGATGCATCACCATGAATCTTTGCAGCCCTCTAAAATTGCCGGAAGGGGTGGGAAATGGGGGGATTAATCGCGAAAAACGGTAAAGAATTATTTGAAAATCGGCAAGTGGAAAAACCCAGAATTTTATGACGGATTATCGTAGAGGGGGATAGGATGCGTTCACCATAAATTTTCGCAGCCCTCTGAAATTGCCGGAAGGGGTGGGGAATGGGGGTAGTAGTCGCGAAAAACGGTAAAGAATTTTTAAAAAATCGGCAAGTGGAAAAACCCAGAATTTTATGACGGATTATCGTAGAAGCTGATGAGATGCATCACCATGACTTTTTGCAGCCCTCTAAAATTGCCGGAAGGGGTGGAAAATAGGTGTAGTAATCGCAAAAAACGGTGAAGAATTTTTTGTAAATCGGCAAGTGGAAAAACCCAGAATTTTATGACGGATTATCGTAGAGGGGGATAGGATGCATCACCATGAATTTTCACAGGCCTCTAAAATTGCCGGAAGGGGTGGGAAATGGGGGTAGTGATCGCGAAAAACGGTAAAGAACTTTTAAAAAATCGGCAAGTGAAAAAACCCGGAATTTTATGACGGATTATCGTAGAGGCCGATGAGATACATCACCATGAATTTTTGCAGCCCTCTAAAATTGCCGGAAGGGGTGGGAAATGGGGTAGTTATCGCGGAAAACGATAAAGAACATTTTAAAAATCGGCAAGTGAAAAAACCCAGAATTTTATGACTGATTATCGTAGAGCCGGATAGGATGCATTATCATGAATTTTCGCAGGCCTCTTAAATTGCCGGAAGGGGTGGGAAATGAGGGTAGTTATCGCGAAAAACGGTAAAGAACTTTTTAAAAATCGGCAAGTGAAAAAACCCAGAATTTTATGACGGATTATCGTAGAGGCCGATGAGATGCATCACCATGACTTTTTGCAGCCCTCTGAAAACGCCGGAAGGGGTGGAAAATAGGTGTAGTAATCGCAAAAAACGGTAAAGAATTTTTTGAAAATCGGCCAGTGGAGAAACCCAGAATTTTATGACGGATTATCGTAGAGGGGGATAGGATGCATCACCATGAATTTTCGCAGGCCTCTCAAATTGCCGAAAGGGGTGGGAAAAGGGGTAGTTATCGCGGAAAACGATAAAGAACATTTTAAAAATCGGCAAGTGGAAAAACCCAGAATTTTATGACTGATTATCGTAGAGGGGGATAGGATGCATCACCATGAATTTTCGCTGGCCTCTAAAATTGCCGGAAGGGGTGGGAAATGGGGGTAGTTATCGCGGAAAACGATAAAGAACTTTTTAAAAATCGGCAAGTGAAAAAACCCAGAATTTTATGACTGATTATCGTAGAGGGGGGGAGGGTGCATCACCATGAATCTTTGCAGCCCTCTAAAATTGCCGGAAGGGGTGGGAAATGGGGGGATTAATCGCGAAAAACGGTGAAGAATTATTTGAAAATCGGCAAGTGGGAAAACCCAGAATTTTATGACGGATTATCGTAGAGGCTGATGAGATGCATCACCATGATTCTTTGCAGCCCCTCTAAAATTGCCGGAAGGGGTGGAAAATAGGGGTAGTAATCGCAAAAAACGGTAAAGAATTTTTTGGAAATCGGCAAGTGGAAAAACCCAGACTTTTATGACGGATTATCGTAGAGGGGGATAGGATGCATCACCATAAATTTTCGCAGGCCTCTCAAATTGCCGGAAGGGGTGGGAAATGGGGGTAGTTATTGCAAAAACGGTAAAGAACTTTTTAAAAATCGGCAAGTGAAAAAACCCGGAATTTTATGACGGATTATCGTAGAGGCCGATGAGATACATCACCATGAATTTTTGCAGCCCTCTAAAATTGCCGGAAGGGGTGGAAAATAGGTGTAGTTATCGCAAGAAACGGTAATGAATTTTTTGAAAATCGGCAAGTGGAAAAACCCAGAATTTCATGACGGATTATCGTAGAGGGGGATAGCATGCATCACCATGAATTTCCACAGGCCTCTAAAATTGCCGGAAGGAATGGGAAATGGGGTAGTTAGCGCGAAAAACGGTAAAGAATTTTTAAAAAATCGGCAAGTGGAAAAACCCAGAATTTTATGACAGATTATCGTAGAGGCTGATGAGATGCATCACCATGAATTTTTGCAGGCCTCTCAAATTGCCGAAAGGGGTGGGAAATGGGGGTAGTCATCGCAAAAACGGTAAAGAACTTTTTAAAAATCGGCAAGTGAAAAAACCCAGAATTTTATGACGGATTATCGTAGAGGGGGATAGGATGCATCACCATGAATTTTCACAGGCCTCTAAAATTGCCGGAAGGGGTGGGAAATGGGGGTAGTGATCGCGAAAAACGGTAAAGAACTTTTCAAAAATCGGCAAGTGAAAAAACCCGGAATTTCATGACGGATTATCGTAGAGGCCGATGAGATACATCACCATGAATTTTTGCAGCCCTCTAAAATTGCCGGAAGGGGTGGGAAATGGGGTAGTTATCGCGGAAAACGATAAAGAACATTTTAAAAATCGGCAAGTGAAAAAACCCAGAATTTTATGACTGATTATCGTAGAGCCGGATAGGATGCATCATCATGAATTTTCGCAGGCCTCTCAAATTGCCGGAAGGGGTGGGTAATGAGGGTAGTTATCGCGAAAAACGGTAAAGGACTTTTTAAAAATCGGCAAGTGAAAAAACCCAGAATTTTATGACGGATTATCGTAGAGGCCGATGAGATGCTTCACCATGACTTTTTGCAGCCCTCTGAAAACGCCGGAAGGGGTGGAGAATAGGTGTAGTAATCGCAAAAAACGGTAAAGAATTTTTTGAAAATCGGCCAGTGGAGAAACCCAGAATTTTATGACGGATTATCGTAGAGGGGGATAGGATGCATAACCATGAATTTTCGCAGGCCTCTCAAATTGCCGAAAGGGGTGGGAAAAGGGGTAGTTATCGCGGAAAACGATAAAGAACATTTTAAAAATCGGCAAGTGAAAAAACCCAGAATTTCATGACTGATTATCGTAGAGGGGGATAGGATGCATCACCATGAATTTTCGCTGGCCTCTAAAATTGCCGGAAGGGGTGGAAAATGGGGGTAGTTATCGCGGAAAACGATAAAGAACTTTTAAAAAATCGGCAAGTGAAAAAACCCAGAATTCTATGACTGATTATCGTAGAGGGGGATAGGATGCATCACCATGAATCTTTGCAGCCCTCTAAAATTGACGGAAGGGGTGGGAAATGGGGGGATTAATCGCGAAAAACGGTGAAGAATTATTTGAAAATCGGCAAGTGGGAAAACCCAGAATTTTATGACGGATTATCGTAGAGGCTGATGAGATGCATCACCATGATTCTTTGCAGCCCCTCTAAAATTGCCGAAAGGGGTGGAAAATAGGGGTAGTAATCGCAAAAAACGGTAAAGAATTTTTTGGAAATCAGCAAGTGGAAAAACCCAGACTTTTATGACGGATTATCGTAGAGGGGGATAGGATGCATCACCATAAATTTTCGCAGGCCTCTCAAATTGCCGGAAGGGGTGGGAAATGGGGGTAGTTATTGCAAAAACGGTAAAGAACTTTTTGAAAATCGGCAAGTGAAAGAACCCGGAATTTTATGACGGATTATCGTAGAGGCCGTTGAGATACATCACCATGAATTTTTGCAGCCCTCTAAAATTGCCGGAAGGGTTGGAAAATAGGTGTAGTAATCGCAAAAAACGGTAATGAATTTTTTGAAAATCGGCAAGTGGAAAAACCCAGAATTTCATGACGGATTATCGTAGAGGGGGATAGCATGCATCACCATGAATTTCCACAGGCCTCTAAAATTGCCGGAAGGAATGGGAAATGGGGGTAGTTATCGCGAAAAACGGTAAAGAATTTTTAAAAAATCGGCAAGTGGAAAATTCCAGAATTTTATGACAGATTATCGTAGAGGCTGATGAGATGCATCACCATGAATTTTTGCAGGTCTCTCAAATTGCCGAAAGGGGTGGGAAATGTGGGTAGTCATCGCAAAAACGGTAAAGAACTTTTTAAAAATCGGCAAGTGAAAAAACCCGGAATTTTATGACGGATTATCGTGGAGGCCGATGAGATACATCACCATGATTTTCTGCAGCCCTCTAAAATTGCCGGAAGGGTTGGAAAATAGGTGTAGTAATCGCAAAAAACGGTAATGAATTTTTTGAAAATCGGCAAGTGGAAAAACCCAGAATTTCATGACGGATTATCGTAGAGGGGGATAGCATGCATCACCATGAATTTTCGCTGGCCTCTAAAATTGCCGGAAGAGGTGGAAAATGGGGGTAGTTATCGCGGAAAACGATAAAGAACTTTTTAAAAATCGGCAAGTGAAATAACCCAGAATTTTATGACTGATTATCGTAGAGGGGGATAGGATTCATCACCATGAATTTTTGCAGCCCTCTAAAATTGCCGGAAGGGGTTGAAAATAGGGGTAATAATCGCGAAAAACGGTCAAGAATTATTTGAAAACCGGCAAGTGGAAAAACCCAGAATTTTATGACGGATTATCGTAGAGGGGGATAGGATGCATCACCATAAATTTTCGCAGCCCTCTGAAATTGCCGGAAGGGGTGGGGAATGGGGGTAGTAGTCGCGAAAAACGGTAAAGAATTTTTAAAAAATCGGCAAGTGGAAAAACCCAGAATTTTATGACGGATTATCGTAGACCGGGATAGGATGCATCATCATGAATTCTCGCAGGCCTCTCAAATTGCCGGAAGGGGTGGGAAATGAGGGTAGTTATCGCGAAAAACGGTAGAGAACTTTTTAAAAATCGGCAAGTGAAAAAACCCAGAATTTTATGACGGATTATCGTAGAGGCCGATGAGATGCATCACCATGACTTTTTGCAGCCCTCTGAAAACGCCGGAAGGGGTGGAAAATAGGTGTAGTAATCGCAAAAAACGGTAAAGAATTTTTTGAAAATCGGCCAGTCGAGAAACCCAGAATTTTATGACGGATTATCGTAGAGGGGGATAGGATGCATCACCATGAATTTTCGCAGGCCTTTCAAATTGCCGAAAGGGGTGGGAAATGGGGTAGTTATCGCGGAAAACGATAAAGAACATTTTAAAAATCGGCAAGTGAAAAAACCCAGAATTTTATGACTGATTATCGTAGAGGGGGATAGGATGCATCACCATGAATTTTCGCTGGCCTCTCAAATTGCCGGAAGGGGTGGAAAATGGGGGTAGTTATCGCGGAAAACGATAAAGAACTTTTTTAAAATCGGCAAGTGAAAAAACCCAGAATTTTATGACTGATTATCGTAGAAGGGGATAGCATGCATCACCATGAATCTTTGCAGCCCTCTAAAATTGCCGGAAGGGGTGGAAAATAGGGGTAATAATCGCGAAAAACGGTGAAGAATTATTTGAAAATCGGCAAGTGGAAAAACCCAGAATTTCATGACGGATTATCGTAGAGGGGGATAGGATGCATCACCATAAATTTTCGCAGCCCTCTGAAATTGCCGGAAGGGGTGGGAAATGGGGGTAGTAGTCGCGAAAAACGGTAAAGAATTTTTAAAAAATCGGCAAGTGGAAAAACCCAGAATTTTATGACGGATTATCGTGGAAGCTGATGAGATGCATCACCATGACTTTTTGCAGCCCTCTGAAATTGCCGGAAGGGGTGGAAAATAGGTGTAGTAATCGCAAAAAACGGTAAAGAATTTTTTGAAAATCGGCAAGTGGAAAAACCCAGAATTTTATGACGGATTATCGTAGAGGGGGATAGGATGGATCCCCATGAATTTTCGCAGCCCTCTGAAATTGCCGGAAGGGGTGGAAAATAGGTGTAGTAATCGCAAAAAACGGTAAAGAATTTTTTGAAAATCGGCAAGTGGAAAAACCCAGAATTTTATGACGGATTATCGTAGAGGGGGATAGGATGCATCACCATGAATTTTCACAGGCCTCTAAAATTGCCGGAAGGGATGGGAAATGGGGGTAGTTATCGCGAAAAACGGTAAAGAACTTTTTAAAAATCGGCAAGTGAAAAAACCCAGAATTTTATGACTATATCATTGTAGGGGCCGATGAGATGCAACACCATGATTTTTTGCAGCCCTCTAAAATTGCCGGAAGGGGTGGAAAATAGGGGTAATAATCGCGAAAAACGGTAAAGAATTATTTGAAAATCGGCAAGTGGAAAAACCCAGAATTTTATGACGGATTATCGTAGAGGGGGATAGGATGCATCACCATAAATTTCCGCAGCCCTCTAAAATTGCCGGAAGGGGTGGGAAATGGGGGTAGTGATCGCGGAAAACGGTGGAGAATTTTTAAAAAATCGGCAAGTGGAAAAACCGAGAATTTTATGACGGATTATCGTAGGGGGGGATAGGATGCATCACCATGAATTTTCGCAGGCCTC
Organism: Eretmocerus hayati; assembly: GCA_029851415.1. Taxonomy (NCBI): domain Eukaryota; kingdom Metazoa; phylum Arthropoda; class Insecta; order Hymenoptera; family Aphelinidae; genus Eretmocerus; species Eretmocerus hayati. The sequence goes on from CM056743.1 coordinate 109,625,809, forward strand.
TAAAATTGCCGGAAGGGGTGGGAAATGGGGTAGTTATCGCGGAAAACGATAAAGAACATTTTAAAGATCGGCAAGTGAAAAAAACCCAGAATTTTATGACTGATTATCGTAGAGCGGGATAGGATGCATCATCATGGATTTTCGCAGGCCTCTCAAATTGCCGGAAGGGGTGGGAAATGGGGGTAGTTATCGCGAAAAACGGTAAAGAACTTTTTAAAAATCGGCAAGTGAAAAAACCCAGAATTTCATGACGGATTATCGTAGGGGCCGATGGGATGCAACACCATGATTTTTTGAAGCCCTCTAAAATTGCCGGGAGGGGTGGGAAATGGGGGTAGTTATCGCGAGAAACGGTAAAGAACTTTTTAAAAATCGGCAAGTGAAAAAACCCAGAATTTTATGACGGATTATCGTAGAGGCCGATGAGATGCATCGCCATGACTTTTTGCAGCCCTCTGAAAACGCCGGAAGGGGTGGAAAATAGGTGAAGCAATCGCAAAAACCGGTAAAGAATTTTTTGAAAATCGGCAAGTGAAAAACCCAGAATTTTATGACGGATTATCGTAGAGGGGGATAGGATGCATCACTATGAATTCTCGCTGGCCTCTAAAATTGCCGGAAGGGGTGGAAAATGGGGGTAGTTATCGCGGAAAACGATAAAGAACTTTTTAAAAATCGGCAAGTGAAAAAACCGAGAATTTTATGACTCATTATCGTAGAGGGGGATAGGATGCATCACCATGAATTTTTGCAGCCCTCCAAAATTGCCGGAAGGGGTGGAAAATAGGGGTAATAATCGCGAAAAACGGTAGAGAATTATTTGAAAATCGGCAAGTGGAAGACCCAGAATTCTATGACGGATCATCGTAGTTGGGGATAGGAATCATCACCATAAATTTTCGCAGCCCTCTAAAATTGCCGGAAGAGTTGGGAAATGGGGGTAGTAATCGCGAAAAACGGTAAAGAATTTTTAAAAAATCGGCAAGTGGAAAAACCCAGAATTTTATGACGGATTATCGTAGAAGCTGATGAGATGTATCACCATGACTTTTTGCAGCCCTCTTAAATTCCCGGAAGGGGTGGAAAATAGGTGTAGTGATCGCAAAAAACGGTAAAGAATTTTTTGAAAATCGGCAAGTGGAAAAACCCAGAATTTTATGACGGATTATCATAGAGGGGGATAGGATGCATCACCATGAATTTTCACAGGCCTCTAAAATTGCCGGAAGGGATGGGAAATGGGGGTAGTTATCGCGAAAAACGATAAAGAATTTTTAAAAAATCGGCAAGTGGAAAAACCCAGAATTTTATGACGGATTATCGTAGAGGGAGATAGGATGCATCACCATGACTTTTCGCAGGCCTCTAAAATTGCCGGCAGGGGTGGGAAATGGGGGTAGTTATCGCGGAAAACGATGAAGAACTTTTTAAAAAATCGGCAAGTGGAAAAACCCAGAATTTTATGACGGATTATCGTAGAGGCTGATGAGATGCATCACCATGATTTTTTGCAGCCCCTCTAAAATTGCCGGAAGGGGTGGAAAAAAGGGGTAATAATCGCGAAAAACGGTAAAGAATTATTTGAAAATCGGCAAGTGGAAAAACCCAGAATTTTATGACGGATTATCGTAGAGGGGGATAGGATGCTTCACCATAAATTTTCGCAGCCCTCTAAAATTGCCGGAAGGGGTGGGAAATGGGGGTAGTAATCGCGAAAAACGGTAAAGAATTTTTAAAAAATCGGCAAGTGGGAAAACCCAGAATTTCATGACGGATTATCGTAAAGGCTGATGAGATGCATCGCCATGATTCTTTTCAGCCCCTCTAAAATTGCCGGAAGGGGTGGAAAATAGGGGTAGTAATCGCAAAAAACGGTAAAGAATTTTTTGAAAATTGGCAAGTGGAAAAACCCAGGATTTTATGACGAATTATCGTAGAGGAGGTCAGGATGCATCACCATGAATTTTCGCAGGCCTCTAAAGTTCCCGGAAGGGGTAGGAAATGGGGGTAGTTTTCGCGAAAATCGGTAAAGAATTTTTAAAAAATCGGCAAGTGAAAAAACCCAGAATCTTATGATGGATTATCGTGGAGGCTGATGAGATGCATCACCATGAATTTTTGCAGCCCTCTGAAATTGCCGGAAGGGGTGGAAAATAGGGGTAGTGATCGCAAAAAACGGTAGACACTCTTTGAAAATCGGCAAGTGAGAAAACCCAGAATTTTATGACGGATTATCGTAGGGGCCGATGAGATGCATCGCCATGATTTCTTGCAGCCCCTCTAAAATTGCCGGAAGGGGTGGAAAATAGGGGTAGTAATCGCAATAAACGGTAAAGAATTTTTTGAAAATTCGCAAGTGGAAAAACCCAGGATTTTATGACGAATTATCGTAGAGGAGGATAGGATGCATCACCATGAATTTTCGCAGGCCTCTAAAATTGCCGGAAGGGGTAGGAAATGGGGGTAGTTTTCGCGAAAAACGGTAAAGAATTTTTAAAAAATCGGCAAGTGAAAAAACCCAGAATCTTATGATGGATTATCGTAGAGGCTGATGAGATGCATCACCATGAATTTTTGCAGCCCTCTGAAATTGACGGAAGGGGTGGAAAATAGGGGTAGTGATCGCGAAAAACGGTAAAGAACTCTCTGAAAATCGGCAAGTGAAAAAACCCAGAATTTTATGACGGATTATCGTAGGGGCCGATGAGATGCAACACCATGATTTTTTGCAGCCCTCTAAGATTGCCGGAAGGGGTGGAAAATAGGGGTAGGCATCGCAAAAAACGGTAAAGAATTTTTTGAAAATCGGCAAGTGGAAAAACCCAGACTTTTATGAAGGATTATCGTAGAAGGGGATAGGATGCATCACCATGAATTTTCGCAGGCCTCTCAAATTGCCGGAAGGGGTGGGAAATGGGGGTAGTTATTGCAAAAACGATAAAGAACTTCTTAAAAATCGGCAAGTGAAAAATCCCGGAATTTTATGACGGATTATCGTAGAGGCCGATGAGATACATCACCATGAATCTTTGCAGCCCTCTAAAATTGCCGGAAGGGGAGGAAAATAGGGGTAGTAATCGCGAAAACCGGTAAAGAATTTTTTGAAAATCGGCAAGTGGAAAAACCCAGAATTTCATGACGGATCATCGTAGAGGGGGATAGGATGCATCACCATGAATTTTCGCAGGCCTCTCAAATCGCCGAAAGGGGTGGGAAATGGGGGTAGTCATCGCAAAAACGGTAAAGAACTTTTTAAAAATCGGCAAGTGAAAGAACCCGGAATTTTATGACGGATTATCGTAGAGGCCGATGAGATACATCACCATGATTTTTTGCAGCCCCTCTAAAAATGCCGGAAGGGGTGGAAAATAGGGGTAATAATCGCGAAAAACGGTAAAGAATTATTTGAAAATCGGCAAGTGGAAAAACCCAGAATTTTATGACGGATTATCGTAGAGGCTGATGAGATGCATCACCATGATTTTTTGCAGCCCCTCTAAAAATGCCGGAAGGGGTGGAAAATAGGGGTAATAATCGCGAAAAACGGTAAAGAACTTTTTAAAAATCGGCAAGTGAAAAAACCCAGAATTTTATGACGGATTATCGTAGAGGCCGATGAGGTGCATCACCATGAATTTTCGCAGCCCTCTAAAATCGCCGGAAGGGGTGGAAAATAGGGGTAGTAATCGCGAACAACGATAAAGAATTTTTTGAAAATCGCCAAGTGGAAAAACCCAGAATTTCATGACGGATTATCGTAGGAAGGGATAGGATGCATCATCATGAATTTTCGCAGGCCTCTCAAATTGCCGGAAGGGGTGGGAAATGGGGGGAGTTATCGCGAAAATCGGTAAAGAATCTTTTGAAAATCGGCAAGTGGAAAAACCCAGAATTTTATGACGGATTATCGTAGAGGGGGATAGGATGCATCACCATGTATTTTCGCAGGCCTCTCAAATTGCCGAAAGGGGTGGGAAATGGGGGTAGTCATCGCAAAAACGGTGAAGAACTTTTTAAAAATCGGCAAGTGAAAATACCCGGAATTTTATGACGGATTATCGTAGAGGCCGATGAGATACATCACCATGATTTTTTGCAGCCCTCTAAAATAGCCGGAAGGGGTGGAAAATAGGGGTAGTAATCGCAAAAAACGGTAAAGAATTTTTTGAAAATTGGCAAGTGGAAAAACCCAGAATTTTATGACGGATTATCGTAGAGGAGGATAGGATGCATCACCATGAATTTTCGCAGGCCTCTAAAATTGCCGGAAGGGGTAGGAAATGGGGGTAGTTATCGCGAGAAACGGTAAAGAACTTTTTAAAAATCGGCAAGTGAAAAAACCCAGAATTTTATGACGGATTATCGTAGAGGCCGATGAGATGCATCACCATGAATTTGCGCAGCCCTCTAAAATCGCCGGAAGGGGTGGAAAATAGGGGTAGTAATCGCGAACAACGATGAAGAATTTTTTGAAAATCGCCAAGTGGAAAAACCCAGAATTTCATGACGGATTATCGTAGGAGGGGATGGGATGCACCATCATGAATTTTCGCGGGCCTCTCAAATTGCCGGAAGGGGTGGGAAATGGGGGGAGTTATCGCGAAAAACGGTAAAGAACTTTTTAAAAATCGGCAAGTGAAAAAACCCAGAATTTTATGACGGATTATCGTAGAGGCCGATGAGATGCATCACCATGAATTTTCGCAGCCCTCTAAAATCGCCGGAAGGGGTGGAAAATAGGGGTAGTAATCGCGAACAACGATAAAGAATTTTTTGAAAATCGCCAAGTGGAAAAACCCAGAATTTCATGACGGATTATCGTAGGAGGGGATAGGATGCATCATCATGAATTTTCGCAGGCCTCTCAAATGGCCGGAAGGGGTGGGAAATGGGGGGAGTTATCGCGAAAATTGGTAAAGAATTTTTTGAAAATCGGCAAGTGGAAAAACCCAGAATTTTATGACGGATTATCGTAGAGGGGGATAGGATGCATCACCATGTATTTTCGCAGGCCTCTCAAATTGCCGAAAGGGGTGGGAAATGGGGGTAGTCATCGCAAAAACGGTAAAGAACTTTTTAAAAATCGGCAAGTGAAAATACCCGGAATTTTATGACGGATTATCGTAGAGGCCGATGAGATACATCACCATGATTTTTTGCAGCCCTCTAAAATAGCCGGAAGGGGTGGAAAATAGGGGTAGTAATCGCAAAAAACGGTAAAGAATTTTTTGAAAATTGGCAAGTGGAAAAACCCAGAATTTTATGACGGATTATCGTAGAGGAGGATAGGATGCATCACCATGAATTTTCGCAGGCCTCTCAAATCGCCGAAAGGGGTGGGAAATGGGGGTAGTCATCGCAAAAACGGTAAAGAACTTTTTAAAAATCGGCAAGTGAAAGAACCCGGAATTTTATGACGGATTATCGTAGAGGCCGATGAGATACATCACCATGATTTTTTGCAGCCCCTCTAAAAATGCCGGAAGGGGTGGAAAATAGGGGTAATAATCGCGAAAAACGGTAAAGAATTATTTGAAAATCGGCAAGTGGAAAAACCCAGAATTTTATGACGGATTATCGTAGAGGCTGATGAGATGCATCACCATGATTTTTTGCAGCCCCTCTAAAAATGCCGGAAGGGGTGGAAAATAGGGGTAATAATCGCGAAAAACGGTAAAGAACTTTTTAAAAATCGGCAAGTGAAAAAACCCAGAATTTTATGACGGATTATCGTAGAGGCCGATGAGGTGCATCACCATGAATTTTCGCAGCCCTCTAAAATCGCCGGAAGGGGTGGAAAATAGGGGTAGTAATCGCGAACAACGATAAAGAATTTTTTGAAAATCGCCAAGTGGAAAAACCCAGAATTTCATGACGGATTATCGTAGGAAGGGATAGGATGCATCATCATGAATTTTCGCAGGCCTCTCAAATTGCCGGAAGGGGTGGGAAATGGGGGGAGTTATCGCGAAAATCGGTAAAGAATCTTTTGAAAATCGGCAAGTGGAAAAACCCAGAATTTTATGACGGATTATCGTAGAGGGGGATAGGATGCATCACCATGTATTTTCGCAGGCCTCTCAAATTGCCGAAAGGGGTGGGAAATGGGGGTAGTCATCGCAAAAACGGTGAAGAACTTTTTAAAAATCGGCAAGTGAAAATACCCGGAATTTTATGACGGATTATCGTAGAGGCCGATGAGATACATCACCATGATTTTTTGCAGCCCTCTAAAATAGCCGGAAGGGGTGGAAAATAGGGGTAGTAATCGCAAAAAACGGTAAAGAATTTTTTGAAAATTGGCAAGTGGAAAAACCCAGAATTTTATGACGGATTATCGTAGAGGAGGATAGGATGCATCACCATGAATTTTCGCAGGCCTCTAAAATTGCCGGAAGGGGTAGGAAATGGGGGTAGTTATCGCGAGAAACGGTAAAGAACTTTTTAAAAATCGGCAAGTGAAAAAACCCAGAATTTTATGACGGATTATCGTAGAGGCCGATGAGATGCATCACCATGAATTTGCGCAGCCCTCTAAAATCGCCGGAAGGGGTGGAAAATAGGGGTAGTAATCGCGAACAACGATGAAGAATTTTTTGAAAATCGCCAAGTGGAAAAACCCAGAATTTCATGACGGATTATCGTAGGAGGGGATGGGATGCACCATCATGAATTTTCGCGGGCCTCTCAAATTGCCGGAAGGGGTGGGAAATGGGGGGAGTTATCGCGAAAAACGGTAAAGAACTTTTTAAAAATCGGCAAGTGAAAAAACCCAGAATTTTATGACGGATTATCGTAGAGGCCGATGAGATGCATCACCATGAATTTTCGCAGCCCTCTAAAATCGCCGGAAGGGGTGGAAAATAGGGGTAGTAATCGCGAACAACGATAAAGAATTTTTTGAAAATCGCCAAGTGGAAAAACCCAGAATTTCATGACGGATTATCGTAGGAGGGGATAGGATGCATCATCATGAATTTTCGCAGGCCTCTCAAATGGCCGGAAGGGGTGGGAAATGGGGGGAGTTATCGCGAAAATTGGTAAAGAATTTTTTGAAAATCGGCAAGTGGAAAAACCCAGAATTTTATGACGGATTATCGTAGAGGGGGATAGGATGCATCACCATGTATTTTCGCAGGCCTCTCAAATTGCCGAAAGGGGTGGGAAATGGGGGTAGTCATCGCAAAAACGGTAAAGAACTTTTTAAAAATCGGCAAGTGAAAATACCCGGAATTTTATGACGGATTATCGTAGAGGCCGATGAGATACATCACCATGATTTTTTGCAGCCCTCTAAAATAGCCGGAAGGGGTGGAAAATAGGGGTAGTAATCGCAAAAAACGGTAAAGAATTTTTTGAAAATTGGCAAGTGGAAAAACCCAGAATTTTATGACGGATTATCGTAGAGGAGGATAGGATGCATCACCATGAATTTTCGCAGGCCTCTAAAATTGCCGGAAGGGGTAGGAAATGGGGGTAGTTATCGCGAGAAACGGTAAAGAACTTTTTAAAAATCGGCAAGTGAAAAAACTCAGAATTTTATGACGGATTATCGTACAGGCCGATGAGATGCATCACCATGAATTTTTGCAGCCCTCTAAAATCGCCGGAAGGTGTGGAAAATAGGGGTAGTAATCGCGAAAAACGATAAAGAATTTTTTGAAAATCTCCAAGTGGAAAAACCCAGAATTTTATGACGGATTATCGTAGAGGCCGATCAGATGCATCACCATGAATTTTTGCAGCCCTCTAAAATTGCCGGAAGGGGTGGAAAATAGGCGTAGTAATCGCAAAAAACGGTGAAGAATTATTTGAAAATCGGCAAGTGGAAAAACCCAGAATTCTATTACGGATTATCGTAGAGGGGGATAGAATGCATCACCATGACTTTTTGCAGCCCTCTAAAATTGCCGGAAGGGGTGGAAAATAGGGGTAGTAATCGCGAAAAACGGTAAAGAATTTTTTTAAAAAGGCAAGTGGAAAAACCCAGATTTTTATGACGGATTATCGTAGAGGCCGATGAGATACATCACCATGAATTTTCGCAGCCCTCTAAAACTGCCGGAAGGGGTGGGAAATGGGGGTAGTTATCGCGAAAGATGGTGAAGAATTTTTTAAAAATCGCGAAGTGAAAAAACCCAGAATTTTATGACGGATTATCGTAGAGGGGAATAGGATGCATCACCATGAATTTCTTCAGCCATCTAAAAATGCCGGAAGGGGTGGACGGACTCTACTAGAGGAACCTTCTCCAATTTCACACGTTATTTCTTTCTACTTCGATTGGTTCAATCACGTATGAAAATCGTCTGTTACCAAATCAGCTTTTGAAAAATTTATCAATGAGTCACGTGCACGCTTGGGAAGCTCAGGGGCTGTTTGCACAAATGAGACGTAATCATTTTGAATAACTTTTATTGTCTCTTCGTACACTCAACAGTTTATTCTCAGGTTTATTGAAGATGTACAAATTTTCCGAATCTTAATATATTGTTATAATTGATGGGTTGATACATAATCTCGCTTTCATTCCTGAAACTTGACTTTCAATCAAACGAGTCAATATTTCACAGATTTCAGTTGATTCGTGCAGAACTTGATATTGACAACATCACTTTAGGTAGATCCAAATTGGTCAACACCATTTTCAAACTTACAGAAGGATCATCAATGCAACGGGCATACGCGATTATGCTATTCTCATTTGTACGGATTGCGTAGAACGATAAAGCTTGAGCAAATCCGAAAATTTCAATTAAATACCTCCTGCAAAAACATTTTATGAAATCTGTTGACCACGTCATACGATCAGATGAAGGATTTGAGATTATATATTCTCCTAAGTGAATTGAGAAGTGAGGTCTCACAATGTTTCGACGATTGTTGTCTACCTCTTGGAGATAATTGTCTGGGATGATGCGACGCATTGTCATGTACTTACAATATCAAAACAAGTTTATACAGTGCAGAACAAGTACCACTTGAACTTAATTCGTATGTCTATTCAAGTCTGATGATTACTTTTTTCACATAAAATTTACTGCCTGTGATGGTAGTATTCAACTTTCTTGCAGAATTGCAAAGCTCATCAAAATATGAAAATGAGAATTCACCTCATTGATTGGAAGATTTCATTAGATCATCCAGAATCGCGGATGAATTACTCACGTCATCCGTTGGCAGTTAAGCCTCTCACAATCTGTTGCAACGAAGTTGCAGATTCGCCAAAGTAATTGCGAATTGTTATGAGAAGTATCACTTGATTCAGGTTCTTCACAGTTCAATCTAGAAACCAAAAATAAGCGTGCTCTAGTTGATTGAATATAAAATTTATAGAACTACATAACTTGGAATGGAAAGACACCCATATACTCACAGCTTCTGAAATCAATCCAGTTACCAGCGAAAAAGTCACCAACAATTTTTTTAATAACAAGCCCTGTCCACGAAATATTCTTCAATTATGAGAAAACCACACTCAGCAGACTTTTTCATGGATCCAAGATAATTCTGCAACACCCAACACACATAATACAATTAACGAAATTAATTTACACGGGAGGCAAGAAACACATTAGTTCATCTTTTGAATGATAACTAAATAAATACTTTCATGTTGAAAGTTGTCTACTTATTCTGTACTGACAAGCTTGTACGTGCAGAGATGAATTTCTTAATCAAGAATCTTTCTTAAATTCCATTTATTTCCATGAATGCATCTGAAGTTACGAACGTTCGTAACGAACGAATTTTGAAATTTCTAAAACTTTTATTTTTGGGCCTGGGGACTCATCAAGAGGGTGGATGTGGCACAGTGGATGATGATGAATACTCGTGAGACTTGCCAAAAGTGAAAACTACCCTAAATGCGGGGGTTGGTATAATTCGAATATCCAGACTTGGGGTGGTATGAGAACGGCGGCTGCCAATGACTTAGCATGTATGTAGAAAATCGGATAAGTTGGTATGCGCGATTTTATTATGAATGTTTGTTTCTGATGATAAGACGAGACTCTGGAAAAATTTTCAGCCCCCAACTCGAATGCGAACTACCCCTAAACAGGGGATGAAATCTGAAAGAAATTCGTTATCCCGGTAGATGAGCTCTGATGCCAAATTTCTTCTTGGATTTCTGTTCCTGATGATAAGACGAGACTCTGGAAAAATTTTCAGCCCCCAACTCGAATGCGAATTACCCCTAAGCAGGGGATGAAATCTGAAAAAAATTCGTTGTCCCAGTAGATGAGCTCTGATGCCAAATTTCTTCCTGGATTTCTGTTTCTGATGATAAGACGAGACTCTGGAAAAATGTTCAGCCCCCAACTCAAATGCGAACTACCTCTAAGCGGGGGATGAAATCTGAAAAAAATTCGTTGTCCCGGTAGATGATCTCTGATGCCAGATTTCTTTCTGGATTTCTGTTCCTGATGATAAGACGAGACTCTGGAAAAATTTTCAGCCCCCAACTCGAATGCGAACTACCCCTAAGCGGGGGATGAAATCTGAAAAAAATTCGTTCTCCCGGTAGATGACCTCTGATCCCGAATTTCTTCTTGGATTTCTGTTTTGATGATAAGACGAGACTCTGGAAAATGTTCAGCCCCCAACTCGAATGCGAACTACCCCTAAGAGATTTACACGTAAATATTTTGTACAAGTTTATTTAAATTATTCCAGTTATAACTTAGACCAGCTGAATCAATTTCCTCCTCAGTTGAAGATTCATCAATGAAAAATGCTTACAAATACGCTGCTAAAAGAGATTGGCAGAATGCTTTTTCTTAGCGACATCTGCCCGTTTAAAGATGTTTGAAATAAAATTTTTTGGGGAAAATTTCGATTTGTTCGGTAAAAAACTTCTTTTTAATCATGGTATCAAATAAGGATAAGTCTAGGTAACTCGAATGATCGTGAGACCTGGGTCGAAAAAGATGTTTTACTATTAAAACAAGGGATTTGAGCAATTTTCGCCCAAATCTCTGTGAATTGGATGAAAATGGAAGGAAAGAGATGCCAAATCACTCGGCTCATATCTGAATGATTCTCTACAACTTGTAGAAGAGCTAAAGTTGGTAGAAGAGAAAGCGTGGAGGGAAAAAAACAATACACACACGGACGAAGGGCCACAAAGATGGGTCTCTCTTATAGTTGGGAATGCTTCATGGAGAAAAAGCGTATACATTACATCGATAGATCTCGGTGAGAGGAACAAAATGATTTATGCATTTTTTTTTGAAAGAAGTTCAAAATAATATTAAATTTCTTCGAATGAAGCCTTACAGCATGTAGGTACAGCGCATCAAGCGCTCCACACATGAGGAAACAACATAAATTCATTTCAAGAAGCTTGCTCCAAATGCATTCATTTTTGTAAATTTCCATGATTCAGTCGCGAATTCCCTGAGATTTCCCTGATTTCCAGTGTCAAAATGACTTCCCTGAGAATTCGCTGATTTCCCTGATTTCCAGGTTCGGTAGACACCATGATATTATGACTCATTTTGGTAGGTTTTTTCACAAACTTCAAAATGAGGTGAGTACGTTGAAAAATGTTCGGATGGATCAGGAATACAAGCAAAGTTAGTGAGAAAAAAGTGGTGAATTAAGTTGAACCGAACCGTTTGATCCCTTGTTAACTTGATGGCTCTTCCCGGAACCTAAAATCTCGTTTCTCAGCGCCCAGTGAAAGCTTTCTCATATCTATATAATGGAAAAACAACTTTTGTGCACTAGCCCGTATCGATTCCCGAAGAAGTCGTTTTTCAGCCCACCCTGATATATATGGGCGTTATCGCTCAAACTTATCCAAAGCGTGTGCTGGTCTTCCACTTCCGACAACCAACTTCCGAATCGCTTCATTCAAATTTTCCTGCGCGTATCCTATTGAAATATTCGTGGCACAGAAGTTTTAGGTCGCAACCTGTGGAGTCATCTTTTGTATTTTCAAAGATTAAGGGTCGAAAGGGCACTTCCGCGGGCTGTAACTTTTGAACGAGCACAGCGGGTATCCTCACTTTTTTTCCTCAAAGTGCACTGGGGAACCACCTGAACTGTCCACAAACAGCTCACTTCACGCTCTTTCTGTCTCACTTTTTTCCTACATTGATCGATGAGTGCGAGAGAGACAGCGCTGTGCCGAGCTTGGACAGTTCAGCGAATCCCGGAGTGTGCAATGATCGACCGATAATTTTTCATAGGTCTTACGACTATAAAATGCCCAATCTTTCTTGTGATGAAATTTGCAATGAAAAATACCAACAGTGCATCCTAAATTAACTCTAGGTCGCTATTTTGTTCTGTTTGAAATTTCGAGAAAATGTACGCTAGTGTACTTCTTTTCTCAGCTGAGAAAAAAAATTGAGGAAATTTTTTTGACTCGAATAAATATACCTTCATATTCCTCTGAGGCGAACATTCATTCAACATGAATCAATGCATCTCTTTGCGAAGAATAAATAAAGTAAGTGTACCCAACATGCCCTTTGTATTCAACATGCCCCCATACGCCTAGCTCAAAATTGTGTACTCGTTGACCTCCGCCCAATTTTTTCAACGTTTGTCATTTTAACTGAGGAAATAAGTCATTTGGACCAAACCCGAATGATTTCAGCGTCTTGTAGGAAGTAGGCTTTGGTGGGAGGACTGTAGTCCACAGGCCAAATGCGCGAAGAAGAAGTAGAGTAAGTTTTTTTCATTTTTTGTGTTTGCACACTTGAAAAATCGTCAACCTCGGAAATTCGAGTGAGATTTCACTCGGATAAGAAGGTGAGACGTTCTAATTAATTTTTGCAGGTTATGTTCTGCCGCTCTTTTGTTACTGATGTATCAATGCGTGACTTACAAAGAAGAAACTGATAGGTTTTATGCAAATTTTTGTTAAAAATCTGAGTAAAGATTTGTCAATATCCTCTTTCATAAGTTTTAAACTTCAACTATATATTATATATTGTCTGGAAATTCATCAACCTTATCAATATACAGTACCCTGCAAAAAAATGGAACACTGATACCTTCACTAGAACAGCCATGTTTCCGACGCGTTTGGGTCTACAACAATTTCTCAAACAGCACTTGAAAGATGAGGAAAAAATCTATCAAATTATGTGTTTTAAAAATTTTTTGACCGGAATTTCATGCCTTCAATTCATACTCAAATTTTGAAGAATTTTCATTCCATTCAATTACTCTCCATTCATATGCAAATCATGCTAGCGTGGAAATTCTTGCGGTGTTTGTAGCTCTCTTCAAGACCTTCAAAATCGTTTTCTAAACGTTGCTCTACGATTTTTCACACCCAAGTTACAAGCGATCTCGTAGAAAGAATTTTGTACTGGTTATGGGTACCAAAAATACGGAAAAGGTCATAATCCACGATTTTGACGTAAAATCTTCAGAATATTATGAAACTATTGTCAGATTAATTCCAAAGATTGGTCAAAAGGACTTCCGCCCACTTCAACTGAGAAAAATTGATGTCTCCATACTTTCAGTACACTCAACCGTCAAAAATTCTCAATCAAAATTCAAAATTTTTAAAATTTCAAAATTCGTTCGTTACGAACGTTCGTAACTTCAGATGCATTTTCCATGAGTGATTCACATGCAATATTTGCGTAGAAGATGGAGCAAAATCGGAACTGATTCACAAATACCTCACCTCAAACTGGTGTGATGGATGAAATACTAGAGATCTCTCAGCTTGTAGTGGTCACTGCATCTTTGCATAGCCTAGACGTTGGCGATTTTTCAGTTTGCAGGTGTCATTGGATATCTTCAGTATTGCACGATGAAGTTTTTGCCACAAGGATTGATTTCTGACCCTGAAACAGAGGAATAATTAAACCTCCTACTCGTAGCTCCAGCTCTGCAAGATTTCTTAATGCAACTTATTACCTGATCAGTGATTCTCAGAATCACATTGACAACACTGTTGAGCGCCCCGTTCCCGCGCAAAATGTATATATGTGCGTATCAGAAACGCGATCTCGAGTTTTGAAGGAACAGCGACGTCGTCTGCGAAGAGGTTAAAGACGATATAACGACTCAGTCACAGACACCATGCATGGAAATTCTGGAAATCTCGACATCTAACACGCAGATGTGCAGATTGCAATGTCACTAAAATATGTTCGTTTTTTTTTTCACTTTGAACGCATCCACAGCACCGCCAGCACATTTATTATTACCACTTCAAACATTCACAAAGCCGTTGTGCGCGATATTCGTGCTTCACTTCCACTACAAATACATCGCCATCAAAGTTTATATCTTTATCAATCGAAAAGCTCTAATACTCCAAGTGGCAAATCAACGATTCAGAGCTACAGACTGTCTTTATAATACAACGACACCTCAACGACTGTGCCGGTCAGTGCTGATGCGAGAGCTCTATCCCAACGGTTGATAGGCTTTCTCACATACACTCACAGTCTACTTTCGTCTTGATTCGAACGAGCGAACCATGTATCACGAAAGTAGTAAGACTGATGGAAGTGCGCTGCGCAGACTCCTCTCCTTCACTCCCCGATGCTCCCCGTATTATGTATGCTCTAAGGATGTGTGTTTCGGATACGTGCCGCAAGGCAGCTCTCGCATCGCCGGGCCGATCGCTTCTAAAGCAGAGATCAGCGCTACCATTAGTGTATGTTTATGGTGAATATGACTCTTCACCGTTGCGGCGACGTGCTTGTGATACCCGCACCTCATCGGACGCGTTGAACGTTCCGCTGCGCTGCTCGTGTAGTCGTGTATATTTCTGATATGCAGCATAGCCCGAGCGCTGGGGGGCTGAGGTTATCTTTGTCTTAACAATTTTTAGTGCAAAATTGTTTTTTGTTCAAAACTCGGGAAATATGCATTCTTGTGGAAAATTTGTGGAAACTAAAGTCGTAGAATGCAAAATATTCTATTAAAAATGTTCTCATGAATTTCCCGGAAAACCCAAGCCCGAGACGGGTAATGCGTGAATATCGTTTCGCGCGTTCAACATGGGCTTATATGGGGCGGACGACGCAGCGCTACTAAACCTTCTGCCAATTTGACAGTTGTCAATTTAGGGCTAGGCGACCTCGTTCATTCGGTTCAGCGCCTCAAAATACATAGGAATACACTTTCAAACCTTCTGGAACACGAGATTTTTAAATAAACCCCCCCCCCCCCCCACGATGGGCTAGCACTGTCAGGGTCGGGTGAACAGCTTTGTCCCTCGCAAATTGGTTGTTCTTGCAATTTTGACAAAACCAACTCCCTTCGACAAGAAATAGGTTATTATGGTTCAGCTTAGATATAGGCAGTGTGGCCGCTCTCACCGTTTTTGCAATGAGATTTGGGCTCTCAACGTCCTTTAATTTTCACGCTGCAATTTTCTTGTCAGTGTTAACGGTTGGAACCAGCAATGACTCGTTTTATGAAAGAATACCTTTGCATATAACTTCGATGCAGAGAAGGTACTGATAAAATTTTGTCGGACAAAAGCTACTGTTTATAACTCATCGATTCTCTCTGATTTTTTTGCAATTTATATTAAGTACTGTTTTAACTGATAACTGGCAGCGCGGCTTAACAAAGCATGATCAGAACACGCTGAAAATTATTCGCATTTTGCCTAACACTCTTGTTGCGATTTTGACCGAATGATGAGGAGACTATTACTTATCATTATCGAACTTGAATTCATCTTCTCGTTGTTGAGTCGAAAACACAAGAGTATCAAACAAAAGTGCAGAAACTTTCAGGCGCGCACGGTGCGCGGGGACCGCATCGCCTTGAATTCGAACAGTATTTGAATCGGATAATGTCGTCAGTCACGCTGGACTTGTCTGCATGACTGTCAACACATGATATAGATATGTACTACAAGAATTGAGTGTATTCAGTGAAACTGAAAATTTCATGAAAATTTATTGATCTTACACCTGATATCATTCGCACCCCGATCGACGACAACCGAGGCGCACTCATTGCTCGAGATACACGAGCGCCCTCGCGCTGCCAACTGTGGAACTGTACCATGCATTTCCGCCAGTCTTTTTCAAGATCTCAGATAGGCAGCAGAAGTGTAGTTTCATCCGAGAGTGATTTGATAATAATTATTAGCGAACTTTTCTGTGTGGTTTAGTTTGATTTCAATTCATGCAGTGTACTAGGATATACGTTTAGTTTTACAATGAAGAAGAAACCTGCTCTAAAGGTTGAGAAAAAAGTTGGAAATGTAGGACGGATTGCAGACGAAATCTTCCGGCACGTGCAAAACATCGATCAAGTCAATTTTGATAAAAGAGGGGTAGATTCTTTGTTTAGCAAGGTAAGTCAATTTGGCATTATTTTATTCACGTGTTGCATTTCCCACCACTGTAGCCATACATCGAATCCTTGTGACCTCGTGTAGACGGTTGGAGTCAACTCCGATAACTTTGCCGGGATCTCGCGCGTAAACATTCGCAACGCTGCATGGATTCGGAGAAATGCCCAGCCGAGCGCTCGGTATTATCTGATTGATCTGTGTTCGTTGCAACTCATTGCCGTTTGTGTTTCTTACCTCAATCCGCATCTGATATGCAAGCATTTTCGGAAATATACGATTTAGAGCAATTGAAAAATTTATTCACGTGTTAGAACCGTGCATGTATTACAAATAGAGATTTTGTTGTTCATATATCGGTGAGTAGTATGCTGTTTGACACTAATCGAAATAAGCCTCAATGAGAAATATTTGAGAATAGACAAAAATTCATTTGTGCTGTAGGCATATATGCTGTAGGATCTATTAATTTTGGAAGATACTGTATGTATACATACAGTATCTTCCAAAATTAATAGATCCTCCACGGTCTCATGAAATCCATGATTATTTCGGTCTCCTTCATCGTATAAAAATTTCGAAATAAAGGATCTTGAAGATCACTAAAAAGTCTGTCGATGTATTTCTTCACGACATTTTTAAAGTGATTCTTGAGTAGCCGTGATCGACGTTGAAAATCTAAAAAAAATTCTTCATCGACTTTGACGAAAGTGATTTGATCACAGAAACTTTTACGGGATCTTGTAGCTTGTTTCAAGACCTGCAATTATCCTTTTACGCAATTCTCTCTACGACCTTTTTCTGTACGAGTAACGAGACCGGAAAGAAATTTTTGTATAACATGGAGTGCTTAGGGAGATACCAAGACTGGCACCTGTTTCGTTTCGTCTCCCTCTATAGTGCTAAAATTCATTAAAAACTTTTGCGCCACATGATTACGACGTAAAATGATCTCATCTTTCAGGATTTGCTATCAGATTTTGTCTCGGATTGCTTGTAACAACGCTATCTCAGGTATTGATGTAAAAATCGATTCATTTCATGTTTTGTCCGTACAGGTCACATTTGAGATAAAATTTGATGATATATTTTGAAACGCAAGATCATTTCACGTTAAAATCATGTCGCGTGATATTTTTTTTATAAATTCTTGTACTAGGATAGAGCAAGACGAAACGGAACACGTGCCAGCCTTGGTATCTCAAGAAGCACCCTATGTTGCTCAAAGTTTTCTTCCTAAGCTCGTTACTCGGTCAGAAAAAGTCGTACGGGAAACTCTAGAAAAAGGGAAATCGCAGGTCTTGAAAGGAGCCACAAGATCCCGTAAGAACTTTTGTGACCAGATCACTTCCTCCAAAGTCGAAGAATTTTTTTTAATTTTCAACGCCGATCACGGCTACGTAAAAGCACTTGAAAAATGTTTGAAACACATATATCGAAAAGTTTTGTTGTAATCTCCGAGATCCTTTTTTTCAAAATTCTCATAATATGAAGCAGGCCGGAGTAGTCATGGATGTAATGAGACCATGAATGATTTATTAATTGATTGTCATGGTGATGCATCCTATCCACCTCTACGATAATCAGTCATAAAATTCTGGGTTTTTTCACTTGCCGATTTTTAAAAAGCTCTTGACCGTTTTTCGCGATTACTACCCCTATTTCCCACCCCTTCCGGCAATTTTAGAGGGCTGCGAAAATTCATGGTGATGCATCCTATTCCCCTCTACGATAATCCGTCATAAAATTCTGGGTTTCTTCACTAACCGATTTTCAAAAAATTCTTTACCGTTTTTTGCGATTACTACCCCTATTTTCCACCCCTTCCGGCAATTTTAGAGGCCTGCGAAAATTCATGGTGATGCATCCTATCCCCCTCTACGATAATCCGTCATAAAATTCTGGGTTTCTCCACTTGCCGATTTTCAAAAAATCCTTTACCGTTTTTTGCGATTACTACCCCCATTTTCCACCCCTTCCGGCAATTTGAGAGGCCTGCGAAAGTTCATGGTGATGCATCCTATCCCCGTCTACGATAATCCGTAATAAAATTCTGGGTTTTTCCACTTTCCGATTTTCAAAAAATTCTTTACCGTTTTTTGCGATTACTACCCCTATTTTCCACCCCTTCCGGCAATTCTAGAGGGCTGCAAAAAATCATGGTGATGCATCTCATCAGCCTCTACGATAATCCGTCATAAAATTCTGAGTTTTTCCACTTGCCGATTTTTTAAAAATTCTTTACCGTTTTTCGCGCTAACTACCCCCATTTCCCACCCCTTCCGGCAATTTTAGAGGCCTGCGAAAATTCATGGTGATGCATCCTATCCCCTTCTACGATAATCCGTCATAAAATTCTGGGTTTCTCCACTCGCCGATTTTCAAAAAATCCTTTACCGTTTTTTGCGATTACTACCCCTATTTTCCACCCCTTCCGGCAATTTTAGAGGGCTGCAAAAAATCATGGTGATGCATCTCATCAGCCTTTACGATAATCCGTCATAAAATTCTGGGTTTTTCCACTTGCCGATTTTTTAAAAATTCTTCACCGTTTTTCACGATAACTACCCGCATTTCTCACCCCTTCCGGCAATTTTAGAGGCCTGCGAAAATTCATGGTGATGCATCCTATCCCCCTCTACGATAATCCGTCATGAAATTCTGGGTTTTTCCACTTGGCGATTTTCAAAAAATTCTTTACCGTTCTTCGCGATTACTACCCCTATTTCCCACCCCTAGGCAGTTCCTGTCGGTTCAGAGAAGATCCCCGTGGTGTACATCCAGTCTATCATTATCATAAGTGAGATCCTGGGTATATCATTGAATTGCTGATACAAGGCATCATGGAAACGATACATCATATGCACCTGCCACCCTAGCTATAAGACACCCTCTGTAAATCACCATAACTACCCCCAAAGTGTCTATTGTGGCCCAGATCGATCATGATATGTCTCAATATACTCCCATACATCGCTTAGACCAGCCTAGAGTTCAGTTTCTAAAATTTCAAAAAATTTCGATTCGTTGCTTAACAACGTTTAGCAAGACCGCTACATAATATCAACTTCTCGCACTCGTTTGGCAACTTGTGCGGAAATTGACTTTCTCGCACTTGTTGCGTAATATACTATCTTTTGGTTTTCTCCCATATTGAACTTAATTTGCACTTTCTTTCTCTTTGCGTTCATCTTTCTTTTTCGTCTCTTCCTCTCTTCCTTTTTTCCCCTTTCCTCACTTACTGGTTTCCTATTATACTGCTCCTTACATATTTGCGGATACGGCTGTTCCATATCATATTGTACTTTTTTCCTCCTTTTGTTGCTGTGATCCCACCTCTTCTATGCTTAATAATATAGTTGTTCTTTTTCATTTTCCCTATGTCTCTTTCCTTTGCTCCTCTTCCCCATTCTTCTGCTGCTGTCATGAACCCCTGCACTATATATATCTTTTCTCCTTTGTATTCTCTTGTTTGTAGCAGGTCCTGTTCAATCTCTTCATTATCCGTTCTCACTACCCATGCAACCTTGCTTTTTCCTTCTCTTTTATTGAATTGTTCTTCTATTATCCATTGGGTTTCTTCCTTGCCTGTCTGCTCCTTTATCCATTGGTTTATATCTACATTGTTCCATGCTATCCCTTTTCTGATTACTACTTTGTATTTTCCCATTATTCTGTCTGTTTCCACTTGCATTTCACCTTCATCCTCATTGTTGTTGTAGTCTTGCCTTTCCTCATTCCTATCCTTTCCTAACTTCTTTTCTTCACCTTTTCTTTTTTGAGTCAGTTTCTTTATTTTTTCTCCTTGGTTGAGTGCTGTTGTCTAAAGTAAATCTATTCTCCTTTTTAGCATCTTGGTTTCCTCTCCGAGATTCATTTGTCTTGTTTTTGATTTTCTTTTCTTTGCTAATTTTCTTTTTCTTAGCACATGACTTGTCTTCGACTCTTTCTCTCTAGCAGACCGCATTCTGCTCTCTGTCGTCCCTTCCTCTTTCCTTTGCCTTCCTCAACCTTAGGGGTCTTCCATCCTCTACCTCTCTCTTTCTTTTTCTTTTTCTTTCTCTTTCATTCTCCATTCTATCTCCTTCAACCAACCTATTTCCTTTCCTTCCCTGCTCAGTGCCTATGTCCATTCTATTCTTCTTGTTGTTTCCTCGCATCTTTCAAACAGGTGTTCCATTGACTCTGGCTCTTTCCACATAGTCTACATTTCTTTTGTTCTCCGTTCATCCAGTACCTGTTTTGCCTGTTCATATTGCCCAGTCTGAATCTCGCGATTGTGCCTCTGTTTTCCCCAATTCCTCCTTCTTTTGTTTTTATGTAGGATGTTGCGGTTGTTTCTTTTTTGAGAAGCCACTCCTCCAGTTCTTTACAGTATTGGGACTCTCTGACTCTCCTTATTGCTTCCTGTTTGTCTTGATCTCTTTTCCTTTCCTCTAGTTCCTTGTATATTTCTTCTCCATTCTTCATCTTTTTGTTTGCTTCCATTTCTGACCATCCTCTCTTTTCTAGCCACTCTCTCATTCTTTCTCTTTGCTTTTTTGATGTTCTTCCTTTCTCTATTTCTTGCCAGCACATGTTTCTTATACTTCCTTCTGCTTCACCTTTCAGTTTTTCTTCGTATTTCAGGACCCTGGTACCTGTTTTTGTTGAGATCTTGTTCCTTCCCGTTTCATTGTTGTTTTCTAGTTCGGCGTTGTTCTTTCTAGCCCCAGTATCCATTTTATGTATCTCGTTTGTATTGCTTCAATTTCTTTTTTTTTTCCTACAGTGCCCAGATTTCTGATCCGTAAAGTAGTATGCTCTCTATAAGCGCGTCGAAGAGCCTCATCCTTTTCTCCAGTCGTTACTGAACAGATGTTCTCCTATACTCCATACTTTTCCCGACGCCATGTTTCCTCTTCTTTCCATTTCTCTTACGTGTTCATCGTCTTCGTTGTTCCTTGTCACTATATATCCTGAGTATTTGAATTTCTTCACTATTCTTATTTCTCTGCCTTCATATGTGAACCTGTACTTCTTCTCTCTTCCTCCCCCTTTCCTGCATACCATCATTTTTAATTTTTCTGTGTTCAGTCCCGTTCCTTTTTTGTTGAGTTGTTTCCCGAAGCAGTTTGTCATTTCCTTCTTTTCTCCTTCATCTTTTGCTATCAAGAAGTAGTCATCCGCACACCTTATTCCCTTGATTATCTTCTCCTTATTCAGTATGCATCCTCCCCCCTGGATCTTGTCGAGTTTTTCGAATGTGTCCACCATTTCCACATTAATGAGTGTGGGGCTGAGTGGACATCCTTGCCTTACCCCTTGGTCTGTGTAGAATCTCCCCAGTTGTTCTCTGAAGTGTTCAACCCATTGTTCGTCTGTGATCCCTTCATATAATTTTCCTCTTCTTCTTCTCCTGTTTTGAATTATTTTCCAGAATTTCCTTTCTGTTTTGTTCTCCATCATTTCATTTATCATCCTTTCTCCTTCCCCTTCTTTCTTTTGCTAGATGAGCTTTCTATCCTCTTTTTTCTTTTCATAGTATTCCTTCATCTCGATCTGGCCTTGTCTTGCCTCTATTTGTGCCTCTATTGCTATCTTCTTCTTTTCCCAGCATTCTGCTTTCCACCAATTTTTTTATGTGGTTGTAGGGGGAATACGCTGCGACGTAGCAATAGAGAGGTTCCGGACGGACGATTACGCCTGGCCGATACTTCTCAAAGCTCCCGAGCTGGATTTCGCATCGATGCGGCCATCCGTACCAGAAAAACCCTCTCTCCCTTCCCCTTTGGCGCTGGCCATCGGACAAGGGAGAGATCCACCAACTTACCAATCCGGCCCCGGCACCGCGTGAGCATTACTTCAGGACCAGCGGCGTCTCGCGCTCAGGATCGAGCGTCTCTCTTTTCACGACTCGCAGGTGTTGTTTCTCCTTCTTCGATCTCCTTCCACCTCTTCATCCTTCTTTCTTCTTTCTTCGATCTCTCTTCTTTCTTCGATCTTCGATCTTCAATCTTCTCTCTTCTCTCTTCTTCCTTCCCTCTTCAGTCCATCATTATCCTCCTGGAATCATTTGGACCTCTTCTGTTTTAATCGGCAGACTCACTGTAATTCGCGTGCTTCGAGGCGCCTCACTTCCCTCTCTTTCTCCTCCTTGCGGGTCATCACCAGGTTGATGTATCCGGTGACTCTATCCCGTGCCTCCTGATTGCGGAGCAAGTACGGGACGAGATTCTCAGGTGTTAGTTGAGCACCCAGCCATTCATTCAACTCGGCGCGGTCTCTTTGGGTGTCGTTGCACGTGAACAGGACGTGTTCAGCGTCATCCCAGTTGTCCCTGCATGACTGACATGCTGGGGTGTCCTCTTCTTGAACCGGGTCAGGTAGGCACCAAAGCAACCGTGGTCACTCACTGCCTGCGTTGTCCAGTAATCTATCTCTCCGTGGGTGCGTTCCGTCCATTTGGCTACGTCTCGGATCAGCCGGTGCGTCTATCTGCCATTTGCGAATGGCGAATCCCACTCAGTTTGCCACTGCTCAAGAGTGGTTTCCTTCTCGTTGTCGTGGATGATCTCATTGATCGTTGGGGTAAGCACACGTTCGGCTCCGATCATTTTTTGCCGGTCCCAGATTCTCACTCGCTCTGCGACGTGCAAGTGGATGGGTGGCATCCCCGCCAACACGCGAGCTGCGTCTCCTGACACGGTGCGGTAGGCACGAATGCTCCTCAGAGCGGCTCTCCAGTGCACAGGGCCCATCCTCTTTTCGATGGCGGCCTCCTCTACTCTCTTCCCCCACACGGGTGCACCGTAGAGCAAGATGGAAGAGCTCACGGTGTTGAGCAGTTTGGATTGCTTGGAGTATTTATCCGAAGAGGAATGAACTGGCCAAGAAACTTGTGAACATTGATATCTTCATCTGTGTAGAAAGTTGGTTGAACGAGAAAGTGGAAAATTTTCACTATCCTGGCTTCAAGACGTTCAGAAAAGACCGGCACCAGCAACGAGGGGGAGGAATACTCATCTTGGTGAGAAGCAACATCGGTTACAAAGAGATCGATGATCTACATAGTCCAACTCCGTCCGTCGAGCTCGCTGGTATTATCTTGACTAATTTGAGAGATCATTTAGACATAGTCGCATGTTACTGACCTCCAGGAGACACTTTACATAATCATGATTCTTTGACGCGTTTCAACGCATCGAACCATTAGTATTCAAACATAGACCTAGTTTTCTCAAATTCGCGTGCTGCGGTATCCATGAAAGTCACTGTTCAGAGTGACTCCTGGGGATCGGACCATTTCCCAATAAGTGTTGAACCATATGTAGAGAAATCAATCTATAGGAAGAACAGTTTCAATTTAAAATCTGTCCGTACCAATTGGGACATTTTTGAAACGCACTTGAACGATCAGTTACCCAATTTGTTCACTAGAGAATTTAATTCACTTTGAGCTAGCAGAAAATACGACGAATTCGAGAAAATCTTGAAGAATGCGTTGAAGTCGAGCACTCCTGTGAGACGGGAAGTTAGTGACAAAGTGCATCAAAATCCCGTCTCGTGGTGGGACTCGGAGTGTGATAGAGCTGTGAGGCTTAGACAAGCTGCGTTTAAATAAGCCGGGTTTTAAAAAAAATGTGGATGATATAGATTACAAGAAAAAGTGCGCTCTCGCGACGCGGCTATTTAGAAATAAACGTGAAAATCATTTCAAAAAATTTGTTGAAAGTATCAATGTCAGGTCTAATCCCAGCTACACTTGGGATACCTGCAAAATTTTGGAAAATGAATGGGTCAAGTTGAAGCCCTTTCACACTCCCGGGAACCTCCAAAACCGTGACAGCAGAATACAGCCTTCCTTGATGCCCAACCAATCCAGATGACATACCAAACAGTAATGAGAATAATTTCCTTGAGAGTTCAACTTTCGAGGAATTCAATTTTGCTCTTCAGAGTAAAAATCGAATCAAGCCCTGGTCTTGATGGGATAGATTATGAAGTACTACAAAGACTCCCCATCAAATATAAGCTCATCCTTTTAGACATTTTCAATGAAATGTACACAACAAGTGATTTCCGAAATCAGTGGAGAGGATCTTTCGTCCATTTTATCGATAAAAGCGATGGTTCAAGTGTTAGGCCGATTGCAATGACATCTTGTATGTGTGAATTTCTTAAAACCCTCATTAAAAATAAGCTACAATGGTTTGTTGAGAGTGAAAATATCCTCCCTCCAGCACAAATAGGTTTTCGTAAGGGCCAGGGTACAGTGGATAATCTGGTCGATCTTACTCTGCAATTCGGAGAAGCTTTTGCCAAAAATGAAGAATTACTTGCCTTGTTACTCGATGTAAGTGGAGCTTTCAATCACGTGAACGTTAATGCCTTATTACAAAAGCTTGCAGATATAGGATGTCCATTGATAACGATAAAGTTCATCAAGTTTCTTATGACAAATCGAAAGATTTTCACTGAAGGCTCAGGCGAGTCATCCAAGCTCGCTCACAAGGGTGTTCCACAAGGTGGTGTACTTATTCCCCTCCTTTTTTGCATCTATATCGCTCTGATTGCTGAGAAAGTGCCTAAGAGTATCAAGCTTTCCTTGTTTGCTGATGACATTGCAATCTGGTCCAGCCAAAAATCGCGCGTACCTCCCCCCAGGTACTACTTCAGGCGCACGGACTCATCGCCCTCGCGATGAGTCCCGTCGCGACGATTACCGCTCGATAAATCAACCTAGGAACACACTCTCTCTCTCTCCTCTTATTTAGTCTCATTAAAGTCAATCCCCATTCCAACAACCCGTGTTCCTTCCGGAAGCCCCTGTCCCACGTTACACATCTTTTTGGTGCTAGGTGGGTTGGTTTCTCGCAAGTTGTTCAGAAAAGTAAAAAATTTTTGTTAAAAATTTTCCAAAAAAAAAAAGTTTTCTGTGGGATTCTGCTACGAGAGTGTGATGTGAAGGGGAGTGACTAAGATACGAAGGAAGGGGCCAATGGAATCGAAGCAAGCTGTTCAATCTGCAGATCTCCTTGACCTGCCCACCCGCCCGCCCGCACATCAGCAGAGCGTCAGCGTAGCACGGCATCACCGATAACACCATTGTGATAGAGCAGCGGAGGGATTATCATATGAGCCTGTAGCGAGATTAGCATGCAGATTACCGTCATTATCATCGTCTTGGCCTGCTGCAGCATCTCAGCGTAAATACGGTACCCTAATTTTTCTTCTCATTCTTACCTCGTTTAAAAGATCGAGAGTTATCGCAATCGCATCCTTATGGCGAGTCAATTTTCATCACAAAGACTGGACACGAAATATCTAGAATGCTGAACATTTTCTCCAAATCTAAGAGCCAGGAGACTTTGAATCAGAACGGTACTTTGCCTAAAGATACCTATCTGAGGCCAAAAATTTTTGGGAGCCTCAGCCAGAACGAACAAAATCAATTCATTAACCAGCGTGAACGTAACACTGGAGCAGGAAATTCCAACTTTGAAGTGGACTTTCAAGATGAGGCAAGGGGATTGGATTCGGATGCGATGAATAGCGCGGAGAATGGGGCGGAATACGTTGACATGAGCCGAGCGAGTAGGCCTCAGAACCAGTTTACGGGTCCTGCGTATCAGCAATGGCGAGCAGGTGTGCTCGTCATAAAGGAGTCCCCAGCGCGTGTGGACGTAAATTGGCCTCCGTTACGCAATGCGGATCGAATGTCGTCCTACCCTGAAACATTTTACCTGGCGGAACCAGATGGGCGAATTTTTTTATGCCAGCAACAGCCTCATGAGCAAAATATAAGGATAAATAACACCGTTTCGTTGAATCCAAATGGAGGGCAACGCCAAAATGGTATTATTCCTAAAGATAACGGCACGTTCCAAAATTTGGAGAATCATACTCATTTTAACAGAAGCCGGAATAATTCACCAAGACCAGCAACATCAGTCCCGGTTCAGCCAATCCTTTCACGGAATAATCCCCAAACTCCGCGGGATTGCCCACCAAAAATGAGATCGAGGCCCGAAATTGTTAGTCAAGAACAACACCAAAGTGATTTTATTCAAAATCAGACTAATCAGGGAATAATCAGAAGTCCCCAAACTCATGAGCCTGTTGCTTGTCTGTGGAAGACCGCCCCTAAATCTGGAGACTTATCTTTTGAAAGTTTTTCCGAGGAATCAGTTTTTCAAAAATGGCGGAAATGTGGAGAGAGTTGAATCTGCGCGAGTCACAGCCAAGCCACGACGAAAATTCACAAGACATCCCTGGACAAGAATGCCACGCGACCAGGAGTAATTCTTATCCGAATAATTTGCCTCGAGAAACCCCAGCACCACAGAATTTCAGTGGTAACTATTCGGCTCCACAACAATTTGAAGTGAATGATCAAAATGTCAGATCGCAATCATTGCCACAAATGAAAACGCAACAGAGTGCCTCGTTTGATGCAGCGACCTCTCAAAACATCCATTCTCACAATTCACAGGAGCAGGTTCAACTTTCTCAACGGGATGCACATTCGCCAGGTCAAAATATGTCAGGATTAGGTGTATACTCACATTTTCACGAAATTTTGGAAAACGTAGGCGAGTTTAACGGAGAGTCGGATTCGTTGAACGCGTTCAACACTGCAGTGAGGATCGCAGCGAGTGTAGGAGGACCCGGGTCAGATCGCATTATTCTGATGAACGTCTCTAGCAAATTGAGAGGGACGGCAAAGTCTCTATTCGGCTCCGCAGTCCTCAAATTCGACTTTGTTGAACAATTCTTGAAAGAACTAGAAAAACAATTCACTATGGTAGATTCTCTAGATGACATCATGTCGGAACTGGAAAATTGTGTGAAGCGAAGAGACGAAACATTAGAATGCTACGGCACCCGTATTCAGAGAATTTTGAGAAGATTTAAAAGAACTGCGGAATCCAAAACAGAATATACTCGGTCGGAAATGAACTCGCGTATGCGGGACCCTGATCATGCTGCATTGACACGTTCCATCATAGGGATTGGCCCTAAATTAGAGAGCATTATCCGCAGTAATCGCCCAAGAAGGATACAAGAGGCAGTGAAACACGCGCAACAGGCTGCGTTACAGGAAAGAAATTATCCTATTTCGGAGGGACAGGGAGAGTCAAAGTCGAGTCTTCCGGTAGCGGATGTGCGTATGGCAGACTCTCAGGTCGTGTGTGTGTGTATTGCAATTTATCAAATCACGTGGAATCAAAGTGCTTTAAGAAGATGAACGACAACGAAAAGTGTCAGTACTATGAGAGAGACGGTCACGATGCGAAGGATTGTAGGGTATTAGGAAGAGATTTTGGAAAACGCGAAGTCTATATTCCCTCCTCGGCCCGAGCACACGTCACCGACGAGGAGGTGGTTATCGCGGTAGAGGCAGAGGCCGTGGGTACAACAGTAACGGTTACGGGCAAAACGACGCGCCGTCGTAGCACCGTGAGAACAACTATCCGCCAGGCCTCAATCCAGCCCACGTTCAGGCCCAAGCCCAAGCCCAAGCCCACTTTCAAGCCCAAGGTCAACCCCAAGCTCAGAACTCTCAACCACCGCTAGTGGGCAACCCTCAGACTCAACCCGCTCAGCCCCAGAACCAGTCAAGCCCAAATGCAAACCAGAATTCGAACTAGATGCTCGTGCGTCGCACCCCGCATGCGCTGGGCGCATCAATGAAGTAATCAAAATTGCATCGCTCATGAACAGAAAAAACGACAACGAAAGATCAGTACTTGAATTTTTTGCCAGATGAAAGATTATTATCTGAAAAAATTGATGCAGGATGCGGTGAGTGAGCAGTGCGAGAGTGATAGCACTTCATCATTGCCCCAGGTCGAAATTCGTACAACTGTTATCAGATTTTAGAAAACAGGTGTAATTTCACCAGTTGCAGAGTTTGAGAGTCACGAAACTACAAATAACAAAGCCAAACTATATATGGACTCTGGAGCAGATGTGAGTATCATGAGAGAAAGTAAGGTGAAGAATTCGAATCAAATTGATAACTCTGAATTATTGATAATTAATGGAGTGGCAAAAGGAGGATTTAAATCGTTGGGAACGATTAGGATCAAAATAAATGGCATGCAGTGGCAATGTCACGTCGACCCCGACACTATATTATTAGAATATGATGGGTTGGTTGGATGGGACTTCTTGACCAGATATGGAGGGTGAATTGAACCCCAAAGCTCGCTGCCTTGGATTTAGAAATTTCTCGATTCCTTTCGTCTATACAGAAAAAATTAAAGTGCCACTGAATATAAGAAGACTGATAGGAGTCAAAATAATCAATGATGAGATGGAGGGATGGGTTCCTTGAACACACAGCGCAGAGGGAATTTCATTTTGAGAGTTTTTGGCTAAAATGTCAATGGATTTGGAATAGCAGAAATGAGCGACGTGACTGATGGACCTATATGAGAGGTTCTACAGAACTTTTGACATTAGGCGTACTGCACGCTATCTCTGAACCTTCAGAAGATTATCAAGTTGTCGGAGTTGATTTGGATAAGTTCCAGGGCCTCGAAATGTGTACTCTATTCGCTGTTCTGTAAAAAGAATCTGGCTATCCACAGCACGGCTCGCAACCCTCATTTCTTAGGTATCTCTTAGCATACTCGCGCCGTTTTTCGATTTCTTCAGCCTGCTGCAAAAATAACATAGCTCGAAAAATTCTGCCAAAATTCAGAGACATTTTGGGCACCCTATATATTGAGAAAAGATTGGTTTCAGACGCGTGCCTCCAACGCGGCATTCATAAACGAACGTCGAAGTCGCGTAACCGGGTTTTTACAGAAAATTTAGATTCCCCGCACTTAGCTTATGGAAAAAATAACATTTGCGATAATTACATGATCAAAACGGATTGCAATAGCTTTAAACAACACCAATAATATCCCGTTTGGTTTGGGTGCGTGCGACCAACTGCGTTGAATTGATAGCATCAAGGAGACGGGTCAGTTCATGCGCCCACTCGACTGAAAAAGGTCAAATTTCCACGGCACAAGAGGGAGAAGGGGGGCACGCTCCTGGGATGTTTTGCCCATTTTCTTCCACCCTTTTTGAACAATATTCCATAGTTCCCATGACCTGATATGGAATGTTATTTGAGTGAGAAGCATTACAAAAATTGTATCAATGGGGTTGATGTGATTGAGCCCGTCTCAGCACTTCTATGAGGTTGCAATCACTCATATCATCTTGGAAATAGATAAATCACACCAAAAAACCCATTTTACCTTCAAATGCCACCATAGCCTTGATTCGGAAAATTTTCAATTGAAGAATTACGGACGAGGCGCCAGACCTCGAGCAGCAGAAATTCGAGAGCTCGCGCTTGTCGTACAGGCTCATCAAACATAGACGCAGCATAACGCTGTAGATGTGTATGTTTGTGCTAATCGGTGAACATTGTATAGAATTTTGGAGGTCTGTGTACGGAAGGGGGGGCTTGTAGATATTTGCGCAACTAGTTGTTTCCTGATTCTAAGCTCTGATATCAATATCGGTTTCGGGCATTTAACGACAGTTCTGTGCGAATCGAATATTAAAACCCACTTTGGAAGAATTCCAAGTTAGATACATGAAAAAAGCTCACGTGGTGCTGGATCGTCGATTGTGATAGGATATTCAATATTATTAATTCATGGAGAATAGTGAAAACAATGCTCGAGTTAAGAGGGGAAAATCGAGACTTAAACGAGAGAAGCAATTGGAGAAGAAAAAAGTGGAGAAAGGAAGGCTGAGAGATTTCAATCAATCTAAGAGGATAGGCTGGGAGGTAGGTGTATGACGCTTTGAATTTGAAGCTTCAAACGGGAGAAAATTGTAGAACATATCTTTCATATTGAAAAAGGAAATATTTTCATCTATCCTTCTCTTTTATCTGACGAGACAAAGTATGGAGCTCTACCTTGTGATTATTACTACTCTCGCCATCAGCACCACCCTTATATGGGGCAAAACACGTCAACTGTCCTGGGTTGTTTTTTGGAGGGTAAAACATGTAGGTTTGTGCCATCTGTAGAGACCGTAGATCCCACGTACGAAAGAATCAATGACATCATTTCCGACGTATTTTTGCCTCAGCTTTCCAATGGCCGGGTTTGTTCTTCGGTTTTGTGCCACCATAACCTCAAAAATCAGCAATCAAGTTCTGAGATGGCTGTAACTCAAAATTACCCCTCTTTCCAGCTCTTTTGATATTTCCTATCGGAAGATGTGGAAATTTTACTTCGAAATAGCTCTCGAAAGAATAGGAGTTTTTCGATTTCCACTAGGAGTAAAGCAACGATGAAAGTACGAGTAGTCATTCACGTGCTCTTTACCTTTCGCGGGCGTTCTGGGCCGTTCAATTTGACGCAGGGAAATAATCAATCGAGGCATCCTCGACGTATTTTCATCTCATCTTTCCGATGGAGAGCTCCGTTTATACATTTTGATTTAACATAACCTCAAAAAACGGGAATCGTGCATCTAGAGAATCTTCACTCAATTCAACCTACTTTTTCGTCCTTTTGATGACGATATTTGGGAAATTAATTCATGTTTATGATGGAATAGTGTCTTATAATTGGTTTTCTGACTATTCCCATGCAAAATGATATTATGAAGAAGAGGAGCATTCCTAATGTCACGCGTACGCCGAGGACTCAGTTATTCACTGCTTCGTTCCTCGTAGAAGCAGGAATCTAGTCATTCGGACTCTATTTCATCACCAGAGATCGTGAATTACATGAAGGATCATCAATTACATTGAGAATTGTCCATTCTCCCGAATCAGGCTATCGAGAAGACGAAAAAATAGATTAGTTTGAGTTCGAACATTTTCGACTTATACTTTCCTTTTTTTGAGGTTATGTTGAACTAAATTAGGAAAAACGGAGCTTCCCATCAGGAAGATGAGTCAAAAATACGTCGAAATTGCCTCGATTGATTATTTCCCTGCGTCAAGTTGGAACTAGAACACCTGCGAAACGTAAACAGCACGTGAATAACCACTCGTACTTTCATCGTTGCTTTACTCCTAGTGAAAATCGAAGAACCCCCATTCCTTCAAGAGCTAATTCGATGTAAAATTTCCTGATCTTTCTTTTGGTGATGTCAAGATAGCCGAAGAAAGGGGTAATTTTGAGTTATTGCCATTTCAAAACTCGATTACTAATTCTTGAGATTATGGTGGCACAAAACCGGAGAACAAACCCCGCCACTGGAAAGCTGAGGCAAAAATACGTCGGTAATGATGTCATTGATATTTTTCTACGTGAGGTCCACGGCCTCCACAGATCGCTCAAAACCACACGTTTTATCCTTTAAAAAGCAACCCAGGACAGTTGACGTGTTTTGTCCCAAATCGTCTATCGGAAAAAACTCTGGGATCTTAGTATTTGAACATATATTATCACGATCCCGATTTATAGAAAGACGCGTTGGAATGATTCTAATTTCCAGAGGTATTTTCCATGAATACTCCTCTTGGTGTGAGAACGAGCTGGGGAGAGGTAAAAAATCGTTGATTTTCAGTCAAAACTACTCAAAATTCTGACCGATCTAGCAGTGCGTGAATTATCCTTTGGGTTTACATTCAATTGGGAGTATCTAAAAATCCTTTGGACATCTGAGAACGTTTTTGGTTTAATCAAAAACGGGGAAACTGATTAGAATGAGAAGATATAGATTACCCCCAGTCTTAAAAGGGCTGATGATAGAAGAATTAAAAAATTGCGTGAGCGGCGCATGCTCCGCCCTTCCAGATCGCCATGGAGATCTAACTGCCTTTTGGTGCCGAAATCACCGGCGAAGGACGGATTGAAAAGGTACCGGCTCGTAACCGATCTCCGCCCACTTAATGAAGATACGATTGGCACTCGCCAACCTCTCCCATTCACAGACGATATTATAGATAAACTATCTGGCGCACGGTACATAACGGTGGTAGATCTACTTCACGGGTTTTACCAGGTGAGAATGCATGAAGAATCTGCAGAATATTCGGCAATAAGCACACCGCTTGGCCATATGAAATTCGCAAGTATGGCGCAAGGTATGCAAACGAGCCCTGATACGCTGAATGAGGCTATCTTCATTGTCCTTGCTAAGCTCTCTCCCGATGACGCGGATACTTATTGTGATAATCTGTACGTATAAGCTGATTCTCTAGGAAGACATGATGAGAAATTCAGTAAACTCATGGCATGCTTAGAAGAAGCTAACCTCGTCTCGTCACCACCAAAATGCCAATTCTCGAAGCGCGAAGCCAAAGTCCTAGGCCACATTGTCGGTAATGGCCTCATGAAACCCGATCCGGACAAAGTCGCGGCTATTCGAGAGTATCCAGTGCCCAACAAAAACATCCGGAAAGTGCGCCAATTTCTCAGACTCACGGGATATTATACGCGCTTCATTGAAAACTACGCGAGAATCGCAAAGCCGCTGACCGATCTTTTGAAGAAGGATGAACCGTTCGTGTGGGTCTGCGAGCAGAAACGTGCATTCAGACCTTGCGCAACTCGCTCTGCTCCGAAAGCGTCTTGGCGAGTCCAGAGAGTTCAAATGATGAAAATTTTATTGTTTTTGCGGACGCTTAAGATTATTCAGTAGCATCTATTTTGGCCATAGGAGATATTAACGGAAACCGGCCGGTGGCATATCATTCGAAAGCATGGAGACGTGCAACTTCGATTTAGCCAATTTTCAATAGAGAGATCAAAACTAATGTACAAGCTAGTAAAGCTTATAGGCCATATTTGTACGGTCGAAAATTTACTGTAGTCACAGATCACGAGCCACCGCCCCATTTCCAAAAATGTTAGAATGACACGAGATATAGCCACCAAAAAGCAAAGGTCCGTGAGTTCAATTTTGATATAGTATACAGGTCTTGTAAGCAAAACGCAGCAGCAGACGCGTTGTCGCGCGATTCGGTCATAAAAAGAGAAATATTGGCTTTTATATACCGGGTCCCTGCCTCACGGCTCAACCCCGGTTGCCCCTATGGGCGCGGGGCAGGGATACGCCCTGCCAGCGCGTCGGTTTAGAGGATGGCCAACACCGAGCCAGGCTCGGTGATGACTCAGTCCTCCTCCCCGACTACCGAATTTCGGGCTCGGCCCCCAGCACAAGGCCGAGACCCACCCCTCGGTGGGGGGTTTGGGACTCTTCTAGGCTTCCTGAGAGCCCAGGGAGTCCCTCGGGATGATGGATGAGTCTTCCGGGCTCGCATTGTTATCGCCCGAGGGCGATTTCAATTCAAGTCCCTAGACTCATCCACTCCCGTGGTGCCGGATGGAGATGTGCGGTCTCCTCGCTCCGGCGGGCGATGAGTGCGGCCGGGAGTTCGTCAGACTCCAGGGATGAGGCGCCATGCCCCAACCCCCCTCGCGGGTTTTCGGGAGAAGTCAAAGCACCGAGCACCAGTCTCGAGGCCAGTCTTCTCCCTACCGGCTTCGGGCCTATGCCCGGGTACGGTGTCCCGATAACTGGGGCCGGAGGGTCGTTACACCCCAGGATATGGTGTCCCCCTTGCGGTAGGTCATACAAGAAGGGGAGGTATACCCAGAACTCCCGTGAACTGTACGCACTCGCCGAGCAGCAAGAGAAATAGTACCCTTCTTACCACGCTGATTGCCCGCCAGGCCGTATTTTTAAAATACGCGCGCATCGTGTCGTGGACGGGTACAAGACGAAAATCTCCGAGACAGAATCGACAGACGCGGGGAATCAACGGGTGGAAAAGGGAACTGCCGAAAGCCCACGCGAGTCGGAGTCCAAAATTGAAGCAAGGTAAGAACCAAAAAAGCAGAAAAAGACAAGAAAGTTTTCAAAAAAACTCGATCATTTCAGCGCTTGAGAGACCGTTATCTCACGCCTGATATCCACGCCTTTCGTTCACAAATTTCAGAACCAAAAATTCAACATTCAAATGCTGTGGCAAGTTCTTCTCTTGTACCAACTCTCAACGATGAGCCCAAAATGATCCCAGATAATGCAAAACTCGAAGTCACCACAGCGCAACCAAGAATAAAGAGTATTGAGATTATCCAGAATAAATTCCAACTGACCGGCGAGAAGTCAGAAATAGGGAATCCAAAGATCCCAGAGAATACGGAGGCTCACCAGGAGAGTGTTTCAGATCCGGGTCACGGATTTGGATGAGACTTTGGAAATAGTCTCCTTACAGCACCAAAAGATGAAACCCAAAATTATAGACCCTAACGCTCAAGCGTTTTTGAGCTACAGCCATGGACATAAGCATTACAGGTATACCTATATGTATGATTTTTAACACTAGCCTATATGGGCAATGCTAATGTTATTGGCTGTAGCTCCGAAACGCTTGAGCGTTAGGGTCTATAATCTTGGGTTTCATCTTTTGGCGCTGAAAGAAGACTATTCCCAGAGTTTTAGCCAAATCCGTGATCCGGATCTGAAACACTCTCCTAGTAAAACAGCAATTCCAATCACAACTGCCGGGGGGTATCTTGTCGATTCTTCGATACGCAATTAGGACGGCGAATCATTTGTGCAGGGCGACGGAGGCCCTTTATTCATAGAAGCACAACCGCATCGAGCCAGCGATCCGTTGCAATGTAACTTGCAGAGCGATGAGCCTCATCCCACGGAGAGAGAGAGACGCACAATATACAACAGCTCCCAGCTACTTCTATTCTTTTGCCACGAAATAGCTCAGGCAGCGTTCATATCGCATTGTGTGAAATGAGCATCGCAAGCGAATCAACACCAGAGGCAAATTCGACGCCTCCGCCACTTAAAAGTTCGACAAAGCCCTTAGCGGCAATTGAACTCGCTTTGGATAGAAAATTTCAACATTTTTGCCCACATGACGCATGTGCAGAGAGCTCCGTGCTATTCGGAGGAATTACTGACATCCCAAATCTTCCAAAGGGCAACGGACTATTCTGGGCTCTGATTCGAATCGAAAATTGGGATATTGTCGGTAAAGTAGCCTTGTCGACCATACAATATCAGCGCTCACTCCCTTCCCCATATATATGAGTATATATATATATATATATATATATATGTCGGTGCCACGCGCGAGCAGGGTCGAGCGCGCACCACGCAGTTCTATACGGGGATAGCCGAAGAGAGCTTCAGCTAGCACTGTATCTTGGAGTGAATAAAATGTGATCAGAGTCAATAATCAGTGCAGTGTTCATTTGAGTAGTTATAGTGCACCACAACCCTCTAAAAACTCCTATATGGTAGCAAAGCGTGGTTGTTCCAATCCACGGAGTATAGGGGTGCACGAGGAATGTATTTGTTCAGACGAGTGAGCACGAGGCGGGAACAATCTTCGCTCCAGAAACTCGCGAGCTCGAGGCAGAGCAACTACATACAGTGCCACTACGAGTGATACATCACCAACACGTCAATAGAGACCAGCATAAGCTGAGGCGAGTCTCCGAGTGGAAGTCGTAAAGTATAGATTGTCAAAGTGGCGCGATGCCTCGAGGCGAGAACGCGGCGAGGAAGACGGGACGTGGCTCGGTGGCCATGGCGGTCATATTACCAGCTGCGTTCCCGCGCATGACAGAGTAGTCGCGCGGCAGAGACCGCACAAGTGGCGACGTTCACGTGAGGCGTTATGAGTATGCAGGGCTGCACGCCTATATAGTATATATAGGCAGGTGTGCTGCGCGCTGCGCGAGTGAGTGCTCTCTCTGAACGCAGGCAGTGAAAAATGGGCGATTTCTCCAGGGATCGCCCAGCAGCGAGATTCTTAGAGTGAATTCGCTTGGAATTTTACGTTTACGGGACCTGCGAGAACCGGACGTCATCTGTGTGCAGAGAGTGATCGAGCAAAGTATGCCAGTTTGTTGGTGGCAAGTGTGCGGGGATTTGAGCGGGTGGCCAAGTGCACTTCATATACGTAGTAGGGATATTTCTCTTGGGTGGATCACGAGTAGAGCTGTGATTTGATCATTTCTAATTGGGGCCCGATCTAGTTTTAGCTCGCGATTGGAAAGTGTCATGACGAGTGCATCGTATAAGGGCGAATCTCAGAATTCGGGCCACTTTCGTTGAAAAATTTGGGAATTTTGAATATGGCAGGACATACCCAGCAAACTTCTTTTGGGTGGAGTAGTACTCAAACAATGATAAAATAGTCGCGTAACTCATTTGGTAGCTTTGCTGCGCACTCACGGTCTAATAACGAATAATCCTATGCATTTGAATGAGGGCCTCGTGTTACAATCATGCTCATGAGAATACTTCCTCGCAGAAATGGGATGACCTTGGTATGAGGAAAGTGAGAGAAAGTCACGATCAACATTATACGACGCCCCCATGACCTCTGTTACGAAATGGAGATACTCTTCAACGACCAAAATGCACGTTTCTGTCCAATCTCAATTTTGATGAGCCTCGCATTCCTCCCGGGGTAGATCTACGATGGGGACAGTTTGTATATACGTTTCTGTCCTCCTAGAGATTAAGTTACACGTGGTTCCAGGTGCAACGGGGTCCACATTTTCATGTCCCATACAAAAGAGACATTTTCAAGGCTGAATTACGCAGAAGCAATTTTCCTTTCCATCGTGATAACAGCCACCAGGATTTGATGACACCAATGAGACTTAGCTAGATTTATAGGTTCCTTCGTGTTGAATCGGATCCCGTCTCTAGAATTTCATTATTTCTATCGCCCCGATGACAAGAGCGTAAGCCAGAGCGATCCTTTAAAATGACAAAAATTTTGTGACACACCAACAACCTCCATCAGCTCTCGCATCTCGGGGAGGACGTCCGTGAGGCAAAGAAAATTCAGTTCTCCAAAGTGTAATCAATCATCCATCTGATCCCCAGGATGGTTGATCAATCGCTGTTGGACCTACAAGCTAAGGCGTGCACCTGAAAATCGTTGTGACAGCCGGAAAATCGACTTTTCTCACACAACACATCCCGCATCATCGAGCCAAAGCAAGATATGGACCTCGAAAGCATTCGAAAGTGTTGGGGACGAGTGAATTTTCAAAAATTTCCAGTGGAATACCTCACTTGTCAAAAAACATGTCTCCTAAGACGTGAAATAGTTGTTAATTACAAAGTCGCCCGAATCCTGAGATTCGCCCATATGCCATGAATTTTTGGTGCTCAAGGCTGCTCCGCTTTCTCCCTCGTGCACGCGGTCGGCCACGTGGTGGCGGACTTCGTGGTGCGCTATGATACCTTGTATCGGTGTGCGCCGCGGTCTCTCTCGCATGCGTGTCGAGTCCCTTCGGCCGATACAAGTGC
The DNA here is from genome assembly GCA_029851415.1 of Eretmocerus hayati. Lineage (NCBI taxonomy): Eukaryota > Metazoa > Arthropoda > Insecta > Hymenoptera > Aphelinidae > Eretmocerus > Eretmocerus hayati. The sequence goes on from CM056743.1 coordinate 109,663,370, forward strand.
AGCGCTCATGATTGTCGTTTCGCAAACAAGTCGACGGCTTGTTTTTGCACAGGACGGAATAACTTCTGGCGATTCTTGGATGTGTTACCCGGGCCGGACCGTATTATGATGAACGCTCTGGGTCTCTTGCAGGCTATGTATTGAGTACACATACATGCAACAGAGGTTCTCATTTACGGTCGGGCTTCTGAGTATTGTTGAGTATCATGAGTTGAGGTCAATGAGGCTATTCATCTCATCAGAATTTGAGGAAATTTTTCAATACGTTGGAAAAAAGAGAGAAATTGAGAACAAAAATCCGTGTACCGAGTTGTGAGTGTAGCAAATATTTGAGTGATTTTTGCTAGTGCGAAGTGAGATTCCTTTTTGTGACATGAAAACTCCTCGCACAAACGATGAGATGAATTTTGATTAAGAAGTTAAAGTACAGTATATCGACTTCTCATCTTGGAACAGAATTTATTTTTGGAGTTTGGTATCTCGCTCTTGATCAGCCTTGCTAGACTAGGATTGCTGGCTTTTGATGAATTTTCCTCTGAAACTAAGCTTAAATCCAGGAACTGAAATTTCTGTGAGAATTCATAATGGTCTGGGGTCGATGTTCAGATGGAGCTTGTGTCCAGTCTAATCTGCTCGTAGACTAAAGATATCAATGGGACCCTATTTGTGACCCATACACGTACTGGATCAGCCCAAAACCAACCGACTTTCATGGTAACGCTTGGAGTCGAACCTGATTAGTGGTGTGCGTGTATAGTATGCGCAGTGGGGAAATATCATATCTCGTTTCCAATACAAGTAATCTGCCGTGCAGCTACTTTTATTCAGGAACACGATGCATTCTTCTTTTCGTAAAATGAATTACCTGGTCATGAGAGTTCTTGAGGTCAATAGATCATTGAGTGAGTTTATCTATTGAATACCATGAAGAATAATAAACGCTGAATGAGAATATTTTCACAATCCTGGATCAGGTGATTAGTCATCCCAACGAGAGAAAGGTACTGTGTACATCATCGACCTAATGGGCGAAGAGTATTTCGAGTACATGAGAGAACGGCAGGAGGCAGAGACTAGCCTTCTAGACCAGAGTTGTCTATGTAAGAGTCACAACTATAACTTACATGACTAACCACCTATACTTGGAGTGACTAACAAACTGAGTGCTGTGAATCCCGAGTGTGATTCTTCAAAAGTTAGAATTCCGAAGGGAGTTTGTTCGAAACTCTTGAATATTGAGTTGAGTTGCGTGAGTGAGTGAGGTCAGATCTGACAAATGATTTAGAGAGAGTGAATCCAGGTAATGATGGGTGGATTCAATTCACAGCGACGATCACAACAACAGAGACATCTGTGATAGAAACCATGAGTGAGACCATTCAATCTGAGAACCAGTCGGAGTTGCGGGCTGCAATCGCAGCCGCCCAAGCTTTGGTGAGGAGTTTATTGCCCAAAATGTCTGGTGATCAAAAGAACCAAGTCCTTGTGGGAGAGGCTATTGATAAGCTAGTCCTGGCTCAAACGAATGTGCTTGACACTGAGGGGCAGAGTTTGGGAACCATTCGACCTGCGGTGCCACAACATTCTTCTAATGGAGTTCTGGCTCATGGTGCCAAAACGAGTAGATCATGAAAAATGACTCCCAAAATTACGAACAGTTATAAGCTGACCTCGAAGTTCAGCTATGAGGTTTGATTGGACAACCTCAGAACTGAGCTGATTAGCTGGCAACTTTCTGAATGTTGTGGATCCGAATGTCCCAGGACCAAGCAACCTTACACAAGACGAGGTGATGCAGAGGAAAAATTATGTTAAGAGGATCATCTTGAATTACATAGATGAGGCTTATCACCTCAAAATATTGGGCATGCAAGAGCCCATTGAGATGATCAAAAAACTCAGAGAGAGCAGAGGGGGTGAGATAGCCTCCACCCCTGCGGCGATTAGACAAGCTTTGTTCGAAATCAGAATGTAAGAAGGGGAGAAAGTCCATAAATTCTGTGAGCGTTTTGACCAGCTCACCAGAGAGCTGGAGCTGAATGGCGATACAAAGCCATTCGATGAAGAAGACAAGCGCTTACATTTTTACCGAGCGGTAATAGAAACTATGCCGGAGCTCCGCTGGCATAAATCTTCAGTGGGAGCTGTCCTCGGAGAACTTCGTCGGAGAGAGTTAGAAAGAAATGCTGATAAGGTGGACAAACCCGACCCAGATAAAATCGAGACCGGTATGGACATGATCCAAATGAGACGTGTATTGCATCGGATCGAGACGGATGACGAGATATTGGGCAAAAAATCGATCCCATCTGCAGCGAGAGCAACATCTCAAAGCTCGAATGTTGGAAGGACCATCTGTTTCAGATGCAATAGAGTTGGCCATTGGAGGAATGAGTACCCACTGATACGATTGAATAAATGGTACTGTCATACTTGTGAGTACGAAACGGATCATATTTCTGACAACTGCCCGGGTCCAAGAACCCGACTCGCTGAGAGAAGAAGGCCTCAAGAATCGGCCTCTGGTCAGCGAGGTCCCCCCAACAAGAGAGGGAGGCCGAACTATCGTGGTCGAGGGGAAAAAGACCCCCAGAGAGAAAGATCATTAACAGGACGAGGAGCCTCTGGAAGGGCCTACCAAGGGCCAAACAGAGGCAATAATAATAAAGGCACCCACCGAGGCCGTGGCTGAGGAGGTAGTAGGGGCCGAAATAACGGTGGCTCTAAGAACCACCCAGTCACCCGGAGGGCTGAGTATGATGAGGAGGAATATCCCGAGGAGGAAGGAGAGCATTATAACGACGATGAGAAATATGAAGACGATGAAGGTGAGATGCACATCGACAATAATATAAGTGATATTGGATTCATAGCTGATTCAGGAGCTACTGAGCATTCTGTGAATAAGAGTTCTATCTTAACTGATTTCAAAATATCTGAAAATGGAGTTATCAAGAGTGCGAATGGAAATAGTTTTGCCAATATTGTAATTGATGGTAGAGGTAACCTCGTTCTTAAGAATGATACATTGAGAGGGAATCATATCAAATTGACCAATGTTATATCTGCCGAAGATATTCCAGAAAACCTTTTATCACTGCGTAAACTAGTTGATGCAAGTGTCAGTATAATTCTTGATAACAAAATATTCAGAGTGTTTGACAAATCGGAAGATGAGACTATTTTTGAGGGGGTATATGAGGAACCTAATTGGATTGTTAGGTCCAAAGTTGAGTATTCGGAAGGCTCAAATGTTACTGGAGTGACTAACGATGACTACACTTGTACTGCATCCATAGCAATCGACAGTGAGCTTTCTGAACCATCGTAAGCCAGCTCTGATGGTGTTGCCTCGTCATCTCCGGGAAGAGAGCGTTCGCAACCTATGGAGTCTGTTCCTGCGATTGGTATGGAGGATTTTGGGGAGCTTGTCGATTCTAGAGTTCAAAAACATAGAGAGTCAGCAGAGTCAATCTCAGAGCCAAATCCGAACTCATTAGAGTCATTGGTTCAAGTCTCAGGGAGTGACGAATCTGAGCGGTGCGTCAACATCCTATCAACTTGAACTATCAAAGTTGATGATTTACAATCTATTGACACTTTGCAAGATATACTGACTGAGGATACTCCACAAAGTTAAGCGTCCCAGTCTAAATTATCTGAGGCCATGTTATGGCACAAGAGGCTAGGACATCCATCCTTAGCCTATTCCAAAATGTTGCAGAAAAAGGAGGTAATGCTGCAACAGGTAAAGTTTGATGAGTCAATCAAAGATTGTGAAATCTGTTCACTGTCAAAAATGGGAAAATTGCCATTCAGAGAAGATAGAACGAAGGCAGAGAGATCACTTCAGAGGATACTTCAGATCTTATGAGCCCTATCAAGCCAACCTCATGGCCGGGTCATTACAGATATATTATCTCATTTATTGACGATCATTTTCGTTTTGCTAAGATCTATTGTTTGAAGTCGAAAGACAAAGCAGGCGAAGCTTCAGAAAACTTCTTAATAACTGCCAGAAACTTACTAGGCCATAATGCCAAGGTCTGATGAGATGTGATCAAGCAAAAGATTATCTGGGTGGAGAATTTGCTCAGATCATGAAACGAGAGGGCATTGAACATGACATGAGTCCACCTTATACTCCTGAACTTAATGGCACAGCTGAGAGATTCAACAAAACAGTTCAGAGAACTATTAAAGCAAATATGTGTGATTTGGGTCTACCAGAGAGTGTGTGGGATCTAGCAGCTGAGGCAGCTGTCCACACATACAATATAACCCCACATAAGACGATCCAATATGAGGTTCCACTGAAGAAATTCTCAAGGAAAACCAAACCCCATCTGCAACAATTGAGAAGGTTTGGTTGTGTTCGCTTTGTCAAGCCGCCCAAGACCGACTCAAAGTTCAGCAATGTATCGATCAAAACTGTTCTGGTTGGATACACACCTACTGGAATCATTTTGTGGCATCCAAGCTCGAAGAAGTTTTTTTGAATCGAGGCATGTGAATTCCTTAGAGAAACTAGCTTAGAAAGATGTATATAAAAAAGAGTCAAGTCCCTGAGAAAAGTTTCATCGAGCCCATTGAGTTATCTGATGGATTAGAGGTCATAAGACACCCAACGAGTGATGAGAAGCCTCACTCGGCTGAGTCAGAGCGAATTGCATCTCCAAACAGAAAACGAGGCAGACCACGAAAAGTTCAGCTTGGGATCGTTGATGCAAATGTAGAGGTTCAAAATTCGTAGGATGATCACACCCAAAAAAGCGATAGTTCTGTGACAAGGAGTAAATGTAAGGCAGTTGAGGATATCAGCTCCGCCCGATACACCAAAGTTTCAGAAGACAGGAACTTCAGAGAGGATGAGCTTGGGCATATCCTATTAGCCACAATTTCGACAGATCCAACGAATTATGAAGAAGCAATGAGTTTGCCAGATGCCGAGATGTGGAAATAGGCTATTCTAGAGGAGTTGGATTCTATGAAAAACAATGGAGTTTTGGGAATTATTTCTAGACACAAAACCAAGTCTAACATTGTTGATTCAAAGTCGATTTTCAAGAAGAAAATTGAGAGTAATGGGTCTATCAAGTACAAACCTCGTTTGGTGATTCAAGGCTTCAAAGATAAAAAGGTATACAGTCTGAAAGAGACGTATGCACTCGTATCAATATTATCATTCATCAGAGCTGCACTATGTATGGTCAATAAAATGGACGTGCATATGTGCCAGATGGATGTCAAGACAGCATTCCTCAATGGTGAAATTGAGGAAGAGGTCTTGATGGAAATCCCAGAGGGTCTGGGAATTCTAGGAAGTGGAAAGGGTATCAAGGTCTGCAGACTAAAGAAGTCTCTGTACGGACTGAGACCGAGCTCGAAAAATTGGAACAAGCGATTCTCAGAGGAAGCACGTAGACTGGGCCTAGAAAATGACCTCCATGACCCATGTTTATTTACTTGGAGAAAAAGAGGGAAAATAGCCGTGGTTGTGCTATATGTAGATGACATTTCTATCATAAGCAATGATTTACAGAAGCTAAATGATATCAAATGTAGCCTAGGTCGAGCGTTCTGTATGAAAGATCTGGGAGAGCCCCAATTATTCCTGGGCATGACAATCCAGAGAAATAAGAATGGAAGAAGCTTGATAATACACCAAGCTGACTACACAGAGAAGATGCTTGGAAAATTCAATATGAAGAAGTGCAAACCCGTGGCTACACCAATGATCACGCGTCAACTCGACCATAGAAACAAGAACTCGAAAACAGCTCTTAATGAGTCAAACAAATCTCATTCAACGCGAAAAGTTCCATTCAGAGAAGCAATCGGAAGTTTGATGTACTTGGCTAATGTCACGCGGACAGATATAACTTACGCCGTGAATCACCTAGCCAGAAAACAGTTGAACCCCACGGAGGACGACTGGAAGGACGTGAAGAGGATGTTCAGATACCTGAGAGGTACAACCAATCTGGGTATCAAATACACTCCAACATCAGATGTGTTTGAAGCTCTTACTGATGCGAACTGCAGAGACCTCGAAGGTTCAAAGTCCACTGGTGGGTACATCTTCAAACTGTCCGGAGACGCAATTGCTCGCAAAAGTCGCAAACTTTCCTATGCCACACTATCTACCTGCCAAGCGGAGTATTTGGCAATGAGTGATGCATGCTAGGAAATGGTTTCGTTGGACAAATCATTCAGATACGTCCTGGGACGAACCGTGTTTCCAACGGTAGTATGGTGTGACGATGAGTCGTCACGAAATTGTACTGACGAGGAACACCCAGGGGTTGTGGAATACGGATTTTGCTAAAACTCTGGAGATAGTCTCCTTTTCTCGCCAAAAGATGGAACCCAGAACCGCACATGCAAATGCCCAACCGTTTCCGAGCTGCAGCTTATAACATTAGCATTACGAGTATATCTTTATATCCCTCTTCTGAACATGGGCCCATATGGGCAATGTTAATGTCGTAGGCTATGGCTTAGAAAATGTTGAGCATTTGCAAGTGCGGCTCTGGGATTCACCTTCTGGTGGTAGAAGGAGACTATTTCCAGAGTTTCAGCCAAATCCGTGGCCCACAACCCCTGGGTGCTCCTTGTGAAATGGACGGAAGTCATAAGCTGAAGTGGTTCGACATGTGTCTGCGATACATACGTGCAGAACTAGAGGCCAGGGAAAATACTGGACACAGAAAGCACATGACTGACACACACGAGGGTTTCCACGGAACTCTTAACTTTTGTGTTACTGCGATGTTCCTGCAGTACTCTGAACTATGGGGAATGCACAGGAGTGGCATTATATAGTATTTGGCATCATTTAATATGGCCTACATTCTTTCTTGTTGAAACGCATCCTGATTTGCCAACAGAAGACTGCAAAAGATGATTTTTGGGTAGTTTACAAACGAACCAATTTTTTGAATTGATAAGGCTGTAACTAAAGTACCTTTGCCTCAACTATTTCGGTGGAATGATATAACTATCTACTAATCTCATATTTTGAGAAAATCTCTGATTCACAGGTGTGCGCTGATTTGGCTTTGATATTAGCTCTCATTTATCGATGCAACCGCGTTTTGTGGTAAAACTTTCCCTGGCTATTTTTTACGAAAATGATGGAATGCCTTGTGCGAAACGGAGAATTTAGCAATGAGTTCTCAAAGTTGAAAAGAAGACGAATCAAATCCCGTTCGGTTTGTGAGTGTGCGTTGATCCGGAAAAATTTTATGAAGCTTCAAAGCTCATAAAGTCATCGCGCCACTGGCTTTGGAAATGGTCATTTTTCGATGGCATACTCAGGAAACGTGAAGCGCAGGATTGGAATGTTATGCTCTTATTTCTTCATCATAGAAAGGATATAATCGCACTGTTTTGAGTTGCAATCGTCGACCGGTATTTCTGTGAGAAGCTGAGGAAAAATATTCAATCTTGATGGTAAGCTAAATAAGCCTCTTAACGAGAAGTAATTGCGAATTTCTTGATTTCCACATAGTATACGGCTGAAATATGAATGAAATAATACCACAGTATACTCTAGAAATTGAAATGAGACTCATAAGCCGTGACTCGATTTTGGAAATTTACATCCAATATTGGAAAAATCAATGACAAAATTCATCTCAAAGTCGAGTTAGGCGGAATATAATCCCTATTAATCGTCTAGACAATGTTTTGAATCAAATCTACTCGATTGGACTTGATTTACAAATGTTTCGAGAGTGGAATTCCGTGCTTGTCGTTCTGAACCAGATACCTTGGCTTGGAAGAGAGTGGCACCACTTTTTTTACACGTTTTCGAGGTCTTAGAATCACATAAAACTCATTTCAAACGAGTGCGATGGAAAATTTTTTTTTCTATTTCGGGGGGCCAATAGTTAAAAGATCCATGGAAACCCTTACATGGAGATTTTATTAAGCAATGCGTTGATGAGGAAAAGGTCAAAGTAGCGTGGATATCGACAGAGGAAAATCTGGCCGATATTATGACCAAGCCATTGTCACAAAGTACTCATGTCAATTTCCGGGACCGAATAATGAATATGAGAACTGATAACTGAGGTTGCATGTGTAACGTGGTGACGGGTCTAGTCTCCAGAATTAACATGAGTGATTGAGTTGAAGAGTGACTTTTATGTACGAGAGATAAACGATGGTTGAGAGAGAGTGTGTGAATTATTCGGTTGGTCAGAGCGGTCTGTCCGCGGCGAGGCCCGTTATCCGCAACGATGGGTCCGCGACGCGACATCGCACTTGGTGGGGAAACGGGCGATTATCCGTCAGAAACGCTAACGGTGTACCTGCTGCATCGTCAGGTGATGGGGAGAGGCGCGTCACAGTGGGGAAAACCGAAATTTTTTAGCTCGAAAGTTAACACGCTCGAGCCATTTGACTTTTGAGCTAAAAAATCTCGATCTTCCCCACAGTGCGCGTGCCGGAGGCTCGAGACTCACCACGTCACAGGCGTGCCTGGCCGGGGCCTCGCATCGCCCCCGATGCGGTGACCTATATTACAAAATATGAAACAGCTGGGGCTTCTTGAGTGGCCTTCGAATCATATGGCAAATTCTATAGAACTATCCCAAATCTTCATCTGAAATCACACATTTATATATTCACTGTTTCAGTAGAAATAATATTTCGTAGAGTGAACGCGAATCATCGAATAAAACCCAATCATCAATCCTGAAACGACAGATGAAAATTCTCAATTGCACATATTTCAATATATATTGATCTCCAAATCTTGAATCACTTGTTGAGAAATTTCAACTGATTACCATCATCTAGCTCCATAGAAAAATAGTTTTGATCTTATCGGATCTCAATATCTTGACAACTCATAGCTTCCCCGATAACGAATACAAAAACTGAAAAGTCATACACCTCCATCCTGGTATGAATATCACATTGAACAATATTCTACACTGACGCGACTTCTCAAGATCAAATCGTTAGATTTCCTCTGATCTGAACATCGTCCTTTGGCCCGTGAAGGTAACCGATACGTGTCAGGTTCATCTGATCATCTCTCTCGGTCCCTGTGATGTGAAGTTACAACTACTCAAAATACACCTCTCAACACTCATACCACCACTTATAATTATAATCTATACCCAGCATTATATATCGGGGACTATAAATCATTTCCAATAGTATTTTATTTCTAATCTCAAATATAATTACAATAATTAAGCCGCGGGCAAAATCCCGTCCGTCCGGATCCCCCCGAGCAGGGCTGCCAACGTAAAATCGTAAGCAGGGTTGCCAACTTGACGGAAAAAAATATGAGTTGGTATTGTGAGAGCGACAATAGACCTTATGTGTCGCGAGTGTCTAAGTACTTATTATCTAAGATCATCTAAGATCATCTGAGATCATCTAAGATTATCTAAGATCATCTAAGATCATCTAAGATCATCTATGATCATCTTGAAGTTATCTTTTGATTATCTTTTTATCTTATTGTTATCTTTTGATCATCTTTTTATCTTTTGGTCTTCTTATGATTATTCTTGAGTTATTGAGTCGTCTTTTGATTATTTCTACTTTGCTTTTTCGGTAGTTTTTACTTTTTCGAGTGATTTTTTTATACATTTTCATTTTTTTGGTGTATTAAATTGGAGTAATTGTTTTTTTATGTAATGTGCAATTTTTTAGAAATGGTATTACTCAATCGTTGTTTAATTTACATGAATTTTCTGAAACACTTGAGTGATTCACCTTGAAAAAAGTTGATTATTGATTATTTTTTCAACTATGCATTGGGTACTCTTTAGGAGATTTGATAATCATTCAGAAAGATTTCATTAATGAATTTGAATGAATAGAATTCTATTGTTGCAATATGGAAATTGTTAGATTGTTTGTTATATTGATTTGAGTGTCTTATCATGTTGTGTGTGGAGTGTTGATGAATTAGTTTTGGATTTTTCGCTTCGGTCGCTCCCAGCGGAGTTAATATAACTCTTGAGCCATGGCCTAGGCGAGATACCGCAACGTTATCATCAATGTAAAGTTAGTGTTTCGATAGTGCTATGTGTGATCAGTTGATTGCATTAAAGCCTATATATGTGATGAGTGTGGTGTTGATGAGTTTGTATTGGATTTTTCGCTTCGGTCGCTCTCAGCGGAGTTAATCACTCTTGAGCCATGGCCTAGGCGAGTCACCGCAACGTTCTCATCAGTGTGAATTGAAGTGTTTTAATTATGATTGATGTGATTTTTTGTTTGTTCTGAATCATCAATGGTGTTGTATGAGGAACTGTTAGTGTTCTTTAGTGTAAAATCCATTTTGCAACAATAGTTATTAAAAAGTTTATCTTTATCTCTCATTCCATTCTGGTGAGTGTATTGAAAAAAAAGGAAAACCTTGATCTCCGATGACGATTTTAATTGATTGCAAAATCTTCTAAAAGTTATTATCAGGAGAATCTTTTTCCTATTTTGTTCAATTATTGCTCGATGGATAATGCAGTCAGAGTATGTGCGTTCGTAGCCCAGAATTTCACGATTCCAAGAGAATGTACAAATCTATGGATGAGTCATTTACTAACAGGGGACCTTCAAGGGTTCTGTGTAGAATGACTCAGATATGTAGGGATTCAATTGGGCGGAAATTCTTTGATGGGATCCGTCAGTCAGCTAATAAGAACACCGAATCCTTGACATTACCTCAGCACTTTTGTGAGGCACCCTACCGCAGACGATAGTCAAGTATTGGATTCTTCGTATGTTGGAGTCACGTCGATTTATTATTGGCAAAAATTCTAAAGTTGAATTTACTCATTCTTGAAATTTCTGTCCTATCGTCGTGGTCGTGATTTTAAATTATTTATGATTTCGCAATCAATTAAAATCGTCGGAATTGAAATGTAATTGATTTGAATGATGTCGAACCACAATTTGGAAAGAAATTATATCGTTGTTTTTAAGTCATTTTAAAATGTTGTAAAACTTATTCTAATCAAACCTATGAAATGAAAGGAGACGAGAGGGGAGAGACGGGCAATTGTCCCGTCTCTGTTCAATTTTATTAAGTCATCCAGTATACATATCCTTATTTTACAATTTTTAGTAAATTTTACAATTTCATAGAAACAGTATAGAAATAGATCATCAGAATAATCACGTCGATTTAATTATGAGGGAAATTCTATATATTAAGAAATACTCATCCTTGAAATATCTGTCCTATCGCCATGGTCTTGATTTTGAATCAATTTTAATTCTATCATGAATTTAAATTTTCGAAATTGAGAAGTGAATGAATTGATTTTGTTGAATCTCAGAAAAGTCTTGAAGTCATATGTTTCAAATCATTGTAAAATTAGTTTGAAGCTTATTCTAATTAAACCTATGAAATAAAAGGAGACGAGAGGGGAGAGACGGGTAAATGTCCCGTTCTGTGGAATTTTATTAGACTATTCAACTTGCATATTCTTTTACAATTTTGGAAAATTTTTATAGCTTGAAATAAGCTATTATTATTCGACTATAAGAAACTGATGATTTTTTAATGATATTCCTACTGGTTTGACTATTGAAGTTGTTGATTGTTGGATATTTTTCTAAGTATGATTGGATACACATTAAAAAATTCGATAATCATCTTGAACGATTTTATTGAGAAAAATGAATGGAACTTCTATTCTTGCATTATGAAAATTGTTAGGTTGCCTATGATACCATTTGAATTCAGTTATTAGGTAGTGTGTGGAATGTTGATGAATTTGTTTAGGATTTTTCGCTTCGGTCGCTCTCAGCGGAGTTGATCACTCTTGAGCCATGGCCTAGGCGAGTCACCGCAACATCATCATCAGGGTGAAGTTAATGTCTTTAAAGTAAGAGTTATAGGGAAAAGTCTGCATTATGGTTTTTATGTAGAAAGTGTAGTGTTGATGGATTTGTTGTGGGCGGTTTATCACTTCGGTCGCTCTCAGCGGAGTTAGTCACTCTTGAGCCATGGCCTAGGCGAGTCACCGCAACGTTCTCATCAGTGTAGAAAATAAGTGTGATACTTGTAATTCATTGTTTGTAATATGTTATCAATGTGGTTGTAGAAAGTTTCTCAAGATTATTTAATGTAAGTCCATTTTGCAACAATAGATATGGAAAAGTTCGATAATATTCGCTATTTATTTTGGATTGATTATATTAAGAACAAGGAAAATTATGATCTCTAATGAGGATTTAATTATTCAGAAAATTATTTAAAAGTTATTAGGGGGGTAATTTTTTTCTTAAGAGTTCTTCTAATATATATTGAATGATGCAGTCGAAGTATGTTTGTTCGTAGCCCAGAATTTCACGATTCCAAAAGAATATACAAATCTATGGATGAGTCATTTACTAACAGGGGACCTTTCAGGGTTCTGTGTAGAACGACTCAGAAATGTAGGGATTCAGTTGGGCGGAAATTCTTTGATGGGATCCGTCAGTCAGCTAATAAGAACACCAAATCCTTGACATTACCTCAGCACTTTTGTGAGCCACCGCAGGCGATAGCCAAGAATTGGATTCTTCGTATGTGAGAGTCACGTCGTTTTGATACTTAGAAAAATTCTTTAAAGTAAGCACTATTTATTTTTGAAAACTCTGTCCTATCGTCTTGGTCTTGATTATAAATTGAATTCGATTTTATAGTTAATTAAAATTGTTAAATTGAAAAATAAATAAAAGGAATTTTTTGAACCTTAGCAAAATCATTGGATCATCAGTTCCAAGTCTTTTGAAATTATTTAGATGTTTATCTTAATTAAACCTTAAACCTATAAAATGAATTGAGACGAGGGGAGAGACGGGGAAATGCCCCGTCTTTGTTGAAGTTTATTAGATTATAGCATACATATTTTTTTACCAACTTAAAGAACTTTTATAATATCCTTATCTAATTTTTTAACAATTGAATAATCACCTTAAATAATATATATATATATAAATATATCATTTGCATTCACCTGGAGATCGTCCTCATTTGACCCCGTTGACCTCTCACTTTCTTCTTAATCCTGGTTGAAAAAAATTGGGTACAGCCTCCTCGCCCTTGTTTCGTTTCCTCTCGCCCTTGAAAGGAGATGCTGAAATATGAAAATTATTTTAACGTATTATTTTCATCGTACTATAATTGATTTTATATACGCGTACGAACGTATTTAAAAGAGTGAGTTGAATGTGAGTGTGTGTGTGTATGTGAGTGAGTGAGTGTGTGTATGTGAGTGAGTGAGTGTGCGTGTGTGTGTCTGTATGTGTGTAACTGTGTGTATGTGTGTGTATGTGTATAACTGTGGCTCTGTGTGTGTTTTAAACGAGACTTCAATATTCATACGAGAGGTCTCAATATTTATATGTAAATTTTGAAAATTATTTAAAATATTGAAGTGGTTACTCACCATTGCAGCCTCCTCTGATGGTCCTTGATTGATTGTTTGAGTGATCAGTCAGTCTCCACGGTGAGCTGATCGGGTAGTGCCCTATAAGTAACGAATGCTGCAAAATAAATGAATATATATAAAATATTTACTATATGTGTGATTGTCAGTGCGAATGTACATGTGTGTGTGTGTGTGTGTGTGTGTGTGTGTGTGCGCGCGCGCGGTGTGTGTGAGCGTGTGTGTAAATGATTGTGAGTGAATGAATTCGTGAGCGAGTGACTGAGCGAATGAGTGAGTGAAAGAATATGAGTGTGTATGTGTGTATAATTGTGTGTATGTGTTGAGATATCTGGGCTTAATTAATAATATTATAAAATTATAATAATTAAAATGATAAAAAAAATCACTATAATTACTTACCATTGCAGCGTCCTATGATTAACCTTGACTATTCCTATAGTCGGTAATTATCCTCTGCGGCCTTGAAGATGAGCTGGTTGCGGAGGGCTCCATACTAAAAATGCTGCAAATTAAATTAAATTAATTATTAAATAAATTATTAATGATATTATTCATATCATAAAGAAAAGTTTTGTTGTAATTACTTACCAATACAACCATTTGGGATGTCACTCCATTGTTGTCGCGTCTGCTCCTGTAGTGACTTTCGGACTATCAGGAGCGCCATCGACCTCACCCTACGATGGATTGAGGAAGACTGGCGCTTCATGGCGCCTTCGCGTTGTATATAGGTCTTTTAGCCCCCTCTAGGGGCTATTATGATGATCGATATTGCGTGTCATAACTTATCTTATCTAAGTTCATCTTATTATCTTAGATGATCGTAAGGTTATCTTTTTATTATCTTTTCATCTAAGTGTCATCTTTGAATTATCTTTTCATCTTTCAGTCATCTAATGTTATCTTTAGGTTATCTTTTCATCTTTTAATTATCTTAAACGTTATTTTACCGTTATTTCAGTATTTCTCGATATTCTTCACTTTACTGTCTCGGAAATAAAGACAACTACAATGGTTAAGACGGTCAGTGATCGTCAGTGATTCTTATGATATTTTCGAAAATCGCAAAACTTTCATTTTTCCCAAATAAAGTGAAGCCGAGCGAGCGTTAGCGAGCAAGGCAATATCGCTAGTATATATTATTTGAAAAGAAAATTAGCTTCACAATTCTAACGAAGTTATATGGTGGGAATACAGTCATGAGCACATAGAATAAGTGTAGTGGGCTGCCTCACAAGAAAACATTCCACACATTCTCACAAACATATAACATAAGAATAAACACACACACACACGAACACAAATTCATATCCTCGAGCCAGTGACAGTACGCCGCAAAATGTGGATATATTCATTATATTCGTCTAATAAGTGCACGTGCATTGGACTGCCTCACGAAGGAGGATTCTACACACACTCACCAACACAAGACACAAAAATCGACACATACACACACGAACTCAAATCCATATCCTTGAGCCAGTGACAGCACGCCGTGAAATGTGAATATATTCATCATATTCGTCTAGTAAGTGAACGTGTATTGGACTGCCTTACAAGAGAGGATCCCACGAACTCAAACACACACACACACATACACACACGGACCCACCGACCCATCCACCAGCCCATCAATATATATATATATACTAGGGTGTCACGTATTTCCCAAGTTTTTTTAGACTTACGGGCACCCCCTAGATCGTTTCTGAAAGCCAAAAAAATTAGTTTCCCCCCATCCCGGGTCCCGGAAAAGAAAATTAAACCGTGCCGTGACGAGCCGACAGTTAGTGGAATTGAATCGACTAACCATGACCCATCCCGGTAACCTGGAACAGAGAAGAAGTCAAAGAAGTTGATCAGTCAGTTCATTTACTGTTGGGTGACTGAATGTCATCTGGAAACAAGATTCATATACAATGTCACTGGAACCATATCAAGTTCTTATTTGATGTCTTCATGTTATTAATTAAAACGACACCAACCGTATGGCTAAAGTAACAAATTAACGAAATTAACGAAAACCAAGGCAAGTTTAGTTTATATCATCTCAAAAAAGGGCAAGATGGGCGATTAGAAAAAATAGTGTATAGGTTACAGTATCGAACTAAAATTAGATACCAAAACAATGTTGGTCGAGGAAATACAAGAATCCTTTCATTGTTGAAGGTTTCATGATTGTTTTTGATGGGAAGACGGTGAATATTACGCGAAAATGGAGTGGATGTTGATAGATTTCGTCAACAATAATCTCACCTCGAAGAACCGGGGATGAAAAGAAAACACGCCGCTTGGGCTTCACTACGGCATAGACTTGATCAAGGTTTTCTAGATAGAAATCGAATACCTTTGAAATTCACGTTTTGACAGGTGGCGCCCTCACTGGTAGCCCGCGCCCGCGCCCCGAGCTCGCGTGCACCCGGAATCCAGGAAATCTCGAAAATGCAATAATATTTTCTTCTCGAAGATTTTATAAGGCTGAACTGAATGTAACCACCAGTCAATAGATATCAATAAATAAACTATTAATCCCTGAAAAGATGGGATCAGTGCCTACGGTGCAAATGATCGGCTAATTGTATTTCAAATGGGTGAGAATTTTAAATCTGTGTACATACATAAAAAGTAGATAAAATCTCTAAATTGATACAAAAAAATCGACTGGGCAAGATTGGACTACTCTGTTCAGCTTCCGGGGGGGCTGGAAAATACCTCTCGATACCATTTCCCGCGTCAATTTTCATGCTGAATTCGAATTCGCCCCCATATTGGAGGTTAGAGTGAGCTGAAATGGTCAAAATTGCAGTTTTACGCAGAATTACTCGTTTTTTCATACCTTCTCTCCTCGTATTGGCCAATACGGACGGACTAAAACTCCGCAAAATTTTCTGCACAATGCTGTTTTCCATGTAAAATTTTGTGTTAAATTTGAATCCGCCCTCATATCGGAGGTTAAAGTAAGCTGAGATGGTCAAAATTGCAGTTTCACGCAGAGAAACTCTTTTTTCATACCGTTTCTTCCCACTTTGGCTATTACAAACGGACCAAAACTCCGCATAAACTTCTGCACAATGTTGTTTCCCATGTAGAATTTTATGCGGAATCCGAATCCAGTACTATCCCGGAGCTTAAAGTCAGTCCCGATGGCAAAAATTGCAATTTAACGCGACGAATCCCTTTCTCCTCACCGCTTTCTCTCATTCCCCCTCGTACAAACCGACAAAAACTCCTCAAGAATACTGCTTCACGTTGTTTCCGTGTGGTTTTTCCACCGATTCCAAATTCAGCCCCAAATCTGCCAGTTGAGTAGTTTGAATTAGTCAAACTTTTGATTTCATGCAGAATAGCTCTCCTCTTTCCACTGTCTCTATTGGCTCTTCTTCGTATTCACGGACCGTCGTTGTTCACGAATTACGGATGATGATTTCTCTTCTCTACTGACCATAAAGTTTGCAATCTCGATGAATGACACAGAGCCATTCGATTCCAAAAAAGTTGATTGGGGTAACATTATCTATAGGTTTTGGGTTGTGAGAATAGAACGGCGCGGGAGCGGGAGCAGAAGACACACGACGGATAGCAAGCACACGCGCGAAGCGATTTTGCATTTCCACCCGCAAGATCTCTAAGTTATGAGATGCGTAATTTTTGTAACTCTACAACTGTTTTTTGTTGTTCATGAATAGAGCAAATCAGGTATGGCGCTAAGAGTAACCTGGATTGTCTGATTTCGAATATTCCAACACCAAGTCAAAGACTGCAAAAACCAACTGACGAGTGTCTTTGTTATGGTTCTAGTCAGTGCGCTGAGTCAGTGTCGTTACCAATCACCAGTGTTTTTCTTACAGAAAACTTTCTAGAGAGCACTATCAAAGGCGTGTTACAATAACGGAATACTTATCAATTTCGGTAAGTTGAATAAATCTCTCCATTCGTGCTAAAGCCTCAGGTTTCTTAATCCACCACATGACGGTATATAACACCAATACCGGTGTGGCGGTGTGTTACACCGGTGGTGTGTTATTTTGCCCTATTCCGCCACCATCCTCGCGCGGCTCTAGTTTTCATCAGTCAAGAAACAGTAATGCTATCCAGATTTCACAAAATTCATCATTTTTTGAGTGAACTTGATTTCTGTACAATGGAGAAAATTTGTGGAATGGGCTAGGAAATGAAGGTGAACTTGTTGAAAATTTCCATTCTCTAGTCAGTTGTATGAGAACTAGATTGTTCTGCCAACAATCAAAGTTGTTCCTTCATGCAGTAATAATATGAGTGACAGCCCTGTTTTCTATCTAGGAAGTGATACACAATGAGCAGGTTATTCGATGGCATTTCATGAGAAACTCTGTGTCGCTATATAATTGAGCTCAAGTTCCTTCCCCCATGTGAGTTTGGTATTCCTTGGTTCCAAAATCTGTTTGCCTCTGAGATGAGATTCAGGTGGTAATCCGCGGAATGGAGTATACCTTCATCTCATACAGTTGTAGTGTAGTAGTGCGTTCCATTAGCTTGTTCATTCGCACTCTCCAGCATGCTCCCTATCATTTCCTCCACATTCACCAAGTTTCAACGAGTCCTCTGCAACCATAACTCATAACTACAAATACCATGATGTTATCTAGCAATAGGTTGGGATGTAGAGCGCAAGATTCATTAAATCTCTAATAAGCCTCACGTAACTTAATAAAAGTGGCCAATGTAAATGTTCATGATTCAGCTTTGACGTAAAATTCATCACCAGAGAAACAGGATGATATACCCTGATTGAAGGGCAGCTCAGCCTGGAATCCTGCATGAGGTTTTAGGGATTGTTAGTATAGAGCACAAGAGATGAGAAATGATTCGAGACTAGTCGTGGGTGAGTGCTTTGGCCTGTACTTGACTGAAATGTCAAGAGCCAAACAATCATTCAGCTACGGCTAACTTTCTACACCAATAGTTGATCAAATGTAGACATAATTCTTCAATTCAGCTAGCCAAAGAAATTTTATTTGGAACTGGAGCGACTTCAAGCAGTTGAAATGACTAATCTGAGTCTACCATGCCAACTCTGTTTCAGAATCTGTATGTGATCAGCAGTAGATGTTCTACTATTGTGGAAACTGAGGGAGCAAGTTAGATTATTTTGTGTTAACAGCCAATGAGCGGATCATCAAAATCTGACAGAAATGCTTATTTTATTCAGAACTGTGGCAATCCTCTGGTCGAGCAGCTGCTTGGATATATGATTTGAGTTGTAAGTGATTCAACTGGGACTCATATTGAGTAAACAATTTCACTGTCGATTAATGAAGCTCATGCCATGTTCAACTCCTTTCAGTTGTTCTTAGGATTTGAATAAGTGAAACAAAGATTGGACTCTGCAAGGTTTTTGGCCAGTGGACTTGGAGTGCCAGTATGATTCCTCAAAATCAGGTACATCCAGACTAAACTTTCATACAGATTGATTCAGTCTTAGTGAAAAATTGATCCACCATATGAGTATTCTTAAATTTCACACAATATGACAGTACATAATTTGAGAATCCGAGAATTCATGATAAGTTTGGATATTAGAAATGATGTCTCGTTGCATATAGAGATCCTGCTCTACATTATGACGTGATCAAAACCCCGATTTCGTGGGATTTTGATCAAACAGTGATGGATCCCAAAACGCAGGGGGTGAATCGATTCTTCCAACATCAATACTCTTGAGCTGATTTTTCTGATGAGAGCGGGATCTACTCTGAAACCTAAACAGGCAGAATTAGTCCGCAGAATGCCGTGATGGTCGGTACAAAAATTATTTAAGGAGAAATATCATTCTCAATTATCAGGAGGGCAAAGTCACCCATAAATACGGAAAGACTTGGATCGAAGATTCTTCCAGGACAAGAGTCACTCCCTTAACTCGTAAAGGCTAATTGTATGACCCGCGAGTGCTCAGATGCTCGCTCCAAAAATTTTGTCAGTAGGAGAATTATCTTCGAAACCTAAGAAGTTCAATGAACCAGCAAGAATTCACATGCTCGGACCGAAAAATTCTGTCGGGAAAAGAGACCAACGAAACTGGACTGTCGAGTTGATGATGATTCCAACGAGAGAAGAGTATATTTTTGTATATCACTGAAGTATGCAAATGTAGTGAATCTCACGAAATTCTGAATATTCGAGCACGAGATATCATTGAATAGAAAGATCTGGGTAAGTCCGAGACAATTCATGAATTTGCAAGTTTGAATTTTCTCAATATTCGAATTTGCACCGGAATCAGGTCCATTTCAGAATTCAGGTAGCTTCCGTGGAGACCACAATCCGGATTCTTTTAACTGAAAGCAAGAATACTTCTAAACCCTTACAAGGTTGTAAATGCGGATCCATGATTCCCTCGAGCTTCATATTTCCGGTTGACGAGAGAGTTCCTAGAACCCGACTTGTTTCCTGAAACCGCAAGCTCTCTCCTGCTTGAGCTGGGGTATTCATATGAGGTAAAGACTTCTTCAGAACCCAGCTAAGCTTCCTCGTGGTTTCTGCGAGTATAGTCAAGCTTCCTCATATTCACGGAACTTGCTCGGGGAGAATTTTGAAAAAAGTATCTGCATATTATGCCTCCTTGGGTGAATTTGCCTCCTGAAACTCGGGAATGATTTTTCTCCTCACAGAACTCGTACCGAACATCGAGGTATCCTGGGGATTGATCTCCTATTTAGCCTCTTTGAGATACGCCAATGCACCGCGGTGTGGCGGATTAACAACCCTGTCAGGCCTGCCTTGATCTTTAGAAAGTGAGTCTGGTGTGGACGGTAAATCGGTTTTTTTTGTCAATGAAATGGGGATCAAAGATCATCTCTGTGTTTTGAATCTTTTTCATGGACAAATTAAGTGTTCTAGTTGATATCCTATTCATTATTACTCAGTATATTATCTTTCTTATCATTCATTGTCTGATCAAATATCCGCATAAAATCCTGCCCCACAGCAGTCTGGGTTGAGTCGAGCCAAGAATAAGAAATCGTCATTCCAACTCTGCTGTATGTTGTAAATTAATAATGGTGAAAAAGCTTTGACACCTGCTACCATATTCTTGTATTTCCTGCATGACTCCAAACAGTATCGATGGAAAATTTAAAGATAGAATATCTTTCTCCCATCCTGTGATAAATATTATCTACTTGACAGATGAAACCAAAGCGAATTTAAACATGAGTTCATCAGAGTCAACTGATGAATTGTACCTGATTGGAGCTGTGACACCTCAGATTTCTGGTTATCAGTTACCAACAAATCTACAAGTTCTCAAAGTCTCATTCTTCAACACTCGTAAGTGTTGCCTCAAGCTGGATCAGAGTTTTCAACTCGTTATTAAAGGAGTAGTGGTTTTCTGGGGGAAGGCTGGTATTCCTGTCAAAGATGTGCGAAGGTGTATCAAAGTGATCACTAATCTATATGAGTCCTATAGAAGTATTCAAAAAAGTAGACATTCGCAGTATGCTGCGAGTCGAGAGGCACAATTTCATGTCAAATTAAAAGAACTATTCGACATTTCACATGGGGATGCAATGGAAACAATTGATGATGCAAGGAAGGCTTTTTTGACTGATCAGAGATCTGACAAACCAACTAAATACATCGGAGACATTGATCAAGACACTATTAACGTAGAACTAACAGGACTTGTAAGGAATACTAGCCGAGAAATTGTCTCTAATGAGTCTGTGATGCATAGGGAAGATGTGGGATTGGATGTTGTCTGTGCATAATCAGATGTCGCAAGTGAGTAAGGATGACCTTCATAGTCTTATGAATATCAGTTATCTTCACTCCTTTCACAGCTTTTTTTATTACTTCAAGCCATGTCTGTGTTGTGGCGACTAAGGAACAAGGAACTCAAACTTGTGATGCAATATCATCAGCAATCGCCGATGACAATAATCTGAGCTTCCTCCGAAGCTCAAGACCTCACGGGGATGATTACTCAACAGACCAATTAGCTGGTGAGATATATCTTGTTCTACCCTTGACTTTTCGATGATCATTACATTGTGGTTCCTTTTATGGGTAAAGGATCGCGCTAAGGAAGAAAATTATATTATCCGAATAAATTCTCACCATCAATTCATCAAAATAGATAACGGTTCCCGATTTTGTGTTAAATCGAACGAACAATCCCTCGATATCATGAATCCATCAGGATTGGGGGGGGGGGGGGGAATATGAGTTCGAGATCGAAACTTGATGAACAGAAGTTGATCAAATTTTGATCTCATTTGTTTTTTGGTATCTATTTCGTCCAGCATAGTCATTTTATCCAAAAAATATCCTAGTTGGAAGTGGGTGCAAACTTTGGATGAATGAATTTCCAGTTATACAGGACATAGGATTAACGTTACTTGAATCCATCTAATAATTCCACTCAAGAGAACCATCATTTGAGAACCATTAGAACGTATGAATTTCATTCAATTAGATTCATTCAGATACGATGATGCAATTCTCCTGACTTAGCTCATAACCCTCTCTCAAGTGAAAATGATAAGGATCTGCTTTGGGAGAAGTTTTCTCCTTTTTCCCCTTAACTCGAAACTTTCTCCATTAATCAAGAAGGAAATATATGATTCCTTTTAAGTTATTATTGTAACAAAGTTCTGCGGGATTTACACTCAGGCCCTTGAACTTTTGTTATCCCACTCTAATCCATTTGCTTGGATTTGATTTTTTTGTAGAGACTTGGCCCCACCTCCCTCTAATCTTGTTTGATTTTTTCTAACGAGTTTGTCAGGGACTTGTGATATCGAAAGTCATCTCTGCATATTTTTGAGTCCAATGTTGGGGGTCAACTTTCCATTTTCTATGAGTCGGCTACATTACATTTGTATCACTGTTTGCGCCTGATTCCTGTATGGTCTATTTCTTGCTTCAGAAGGGGAGGAAAACTAGCTCCAAAAGCAACGGAGATCAAAACATCCTCAGAACAACTTGACCCCTATAATCTGTAGGCATCTTTGTAACTCTCACAGATTATTTCGCTCGTCCAGAAAAAAATGAAGTCAGAGGGCTAATATCGACTCGATAAATCATATTGAATTGAACCCTAATTCATGTTCTCATCCGAGCTCTTATCAAACATCCATTTATAATTCAGTCTCCGACTAACCATAACCAACTCAATTGGATTACGCCCTCATTTGAATACTTGAGATTATCTATTCGTAGATTTTGAGCAACCCCGACAGCTGATCTGTCGATTTCTCTGCTTTTTGTCCTCAGAAAATTTCAGTCAACTTTCTAGTCAAGAGAATCGATCTAATTCACTACCATATGAATCGAGAGAAAGCACTGAAGGTTCTTCAAGTCAGAGTACCATTGGATCTGTGTACTATCCACCAGGGCGGAACTACCAAAAGACGAATATGCGTGGGACTAAGAATATTCTGACGCCAAGATTGGCCTCAGCTTTTGAACTTTGTAAAACGCCGTATAGAAAATCGTTGCATTTAGTAGCTGCAATGGCTGATGCTCTAGAGTACAATATTGAAGGTGTGATTTTCAATAGAACATCATTCAAGAAGATACGAGAGTTAGCCCGGCAAGAAAAAGCTGCGAATGTGAAAAAACTATTTAGCGAAAAAGAAATCAAGTTCTCAATTGTTATGTGGGATGGGAAGATCATTCCAGATTCTTTTAAATGCAAACAGTATGATCGAGTTCCAATAACAGTATCTAATCATGAAGTGGAACAGTTGCTGGCCATTCCAGGTTTAGAAGATGGTAGAGGTGTCACGCAGGCACATGCTATTCATGAAACTCTATATGATTGGGGATTAGTGAAGCTTGTGCAAGCAATTATCTGTGATACCACAGCATCAAATCTAGGTGTCAATTCTGGCGCTGCTGTGATTTTAGAGCATCTGCTTGACACAGATCTTCTCTACCTGGCATGTCGCCACCACGTTTTTGAAATTGTTTTATCAAAGGTATTTGATGTGAAGTTCACAGGTTCTACTGGGCCAGAAATCTTATTATTTAAGAGGTTTCAGAGTTCGTGGAGCGCTATCGATAAAAACAGTTTCAAATCAGTCTCAGATGATCAACTCATTCATCCACAGTTAATGCTCGAAAGAGAAGAAATCATCAAGTTTATCCACAAATGTCTCAGAGAGAACCAGCCCCGCGACGATTATAAAGAGTTATTGGAACTATGTTTGATTTTCCTCGGTGCCATGCCTGCTGATGAGGTTTTTTTTATAAGCCCGGGGCCTCGCATAGAGCCAGATGGATGGCTAGAGCTATTTACTGTTTGAAAATCTATATCTTCCGAAAATCGTTCCCTCTCAGCTCTGATGAAGTGAAGAAGTTGTTTGATTTATGCCAGTCCATTGTATTTGTTTACGTGAGAGTATGGTTCACTGCTCCCTTAGCTCCCGAAGCGCCGAACAACGACCTGAACCTGATAAAGAAGCTCTACCTCTATCAGAATGTTGATTTTGATCTGAGTCGAGCAGCTTTGGGGAAGATGAAGAATCACTTGTGGTACCTGAGCCCAGAAGCAAGTGCTTTTGCTTTCTTCGACCAGACCCTCAGTGAAGATATAAGAAGAAAAATGGTACAAGCTCTGGAATTCGAATCTCTCCCAAATGCCAAGACTCCCAAACGCTTCTATGTGAGATGTGATGCGTATTTGCAGAGTTTAGCTTCCAAGAACATGAACTACTTCATCAATTCCGATACAATGAATTCCTTCAGGCGGTTCCATTTGGATACATCTTTCCTATCAATCGATCGTGGAACATGGCTTTGTCATGAGGGATACCTGGAGAAACTTAGTATAGTTAGGAATTTGAAAGTTGTTAACGATACCTCTGAGAGAGCCGTCAAGCTAGCTCAGGAGTGTATGAATGGTTTGACCACTGATGAAAACTAGAAACAATATCTTGCTCAAGTTATTGAAGAGTATAGGCAAGATTACCCAGATGACAGGAAAGAAACACTCTTGAAAAAGGGAAACTGAAAGCTAGCTCATAGTGCAGAATTTTCCAATCGAGAAAATCCATTTTATAAATCTGCGGATCGAATCCATAATAAAAGCCGTCATTAGCTTGAAAGGATACGAAAGTCTTAATAATTTCTACTCAAGATTCATTCCCAGGAGATCACTATTTGAATATGCCATCAGTTGCGGGCTTGAGAGGAGGGAGATCTGAGGCCCTTAGCAATTCATTTTCCTTGGTTTTGAAAGAATCTTACCCGAAAAATTGTAAACCAGGAGATGATTTTCGATGCTTAGGGTCGTTGAATATAGCCACCAAGACGGGAAATTGCAAGGAAAATGAGGCTTCCACGTGAAAGTTCAAACTCGACTACTTTGTTCGCTTTCAGGCTTGACATTAGATCTAATTAGATAGGAGCTATGAAATTCCTCATGCGAAACGACAACCTTGACATTTTTTGACATATTTTAGTTCGTTAGTATAAGATAGTGAGGAATGACTTCTTGACTCACTTGACGAGTGGGAGGAAGGATCTTTTCTGCTTCAGGTTGGTATTTTGACGAATCCAAGCTACCCAACTAGCAAAGTATGGGCTCAATTTGGACTCAACACGGGTATCTACGGAGGAACAACGTTGATCAGAATTTTTAGGGGGTTTTGGTCGGTTCGTGCGAGGGAATCAAGGAAAGCGATGGGGTCAAGGGAATTCTTCGAGTTGAATCGCAATTTTGGCCATCAGAACTGACTTTAAGCTCCGGGATAGTACCGGATTCGAATTCCGCATGAAATTCTACATGGGAAACAACATTGTGCAGAATTTTATGCGGAGTTTTGGTCCATTTGTGAAAGCCAAAGTGAGAAGAAACGGTATGAAAAAAGAGTTTCTCTGTGTAAAACTGTAATTTTGACCATCTCAGCCCACTATAACCTTCAATCTAGGGATGGATTCGAATTTCGCATGAAATTCTAGATGGGAAACAACATTGTGCAGAATTTTATGCGAAGTTTTGGTCCGTTCGTATCGGCCAAAGTGAGAAGAAACGGTATGAAAAAAGAGTTTCTCTGCGTAAAACTGCAATTTTGACCATCTCAGCTCACTTTAAACTCCAATACGAGGGCGGATTCGAATTCAGCACAAAATTTTACATGGAGAACAGCAATGTGCGGAAATTTTTGCGGAGTTTTAGTCCGTTCGTATTGGCTAAAGTGGGAAGAAACGGTATGAAAAAAGAGTTTCTCTGCGTAAAACTGCAATTTTGACCATCTTAGCTCACTCTAACCTCCGATATGAGGGCGGATTCAAATTCAGCACAAAATTTTACATCGAGAACAGCAATGTGCAAAAATTTTTGCGGAGTTTCAGTCCGTTCGTATTGGCTAAAGTGGGAAGAAACGGTATGAAAAAAGAGTTTCTCTGTGTAAAACTGTAATTTTGACCATCTCAGCCAACTATAACCTTCAATCTAGGGATGGATTCGAATTTCGCATAAAATTCTAGATGGGAAACAACATTGTGCAGAATTTTATGCGAAGTTTTGGTCCGTTCGTATCGGCCAAAGTGAGAAGAAACGGTATGAAAAAAGAGTTTCTCTGCGTAAAACTGCAATTTTGACTATCTCAGCTCACTTTAAGCTCCAATACGAGGGCGGATTCGAATTCAGCACAAAATTTTACATGGAAAACAGCATTGTGCAAAAATTTTTGCGGAGTTTTAGTCCGTTCGTATTGGCCAAAATGAGGAGAGAAGGTATGAAGAAAGAGTTTCTCTGCGTAAAACTGCAATTTTGACCATTTCAGCTCACATCAACCTCCGATATGGGGGCGAATTCGAATCCAGCATGAAAATTTACGCAGGAAATGGTATCGAGAGGTATTTTCCAGCCCCCCCCCCCCCCGGAAGCTAAACAGAGTAGTCCAATCTTGCCCAGTCGGAGAATCAAAAACGAAAGTTTCTGATTCAATTCCACTAACTGTCGGCTCGTCGCGGCACGGTTGAATTTTTTTTTTTTTTTTCGGGACCCGGGATGGGGGGAAACTCATTCTTTTGGCATTTAGAAACGATCTAGGGGGTGCCCGTAAGTCTAAAAAAACGTGGGAAATAAGTGATACCCTCATATATACACACAATCGAAACAAATCAAGGGATTTTTACATCCACCTAGGAACATCTGTCTCGTAAAGTTGGCAGCTCTGATTCGATTTTATGTTGGAAGGCCTGATCTAGGGATCCCGTATGGATAAAATGCGCCTTGTCGGTTAATATTGTCAATGATGCCACGTAGTGGGTACGCGATCAAATGCAATTCTTCTTCAAAACTTAACGTGTATTGATGGTAACTGGAATTTGGCGAAATTTCCCGAGCGGTTCAATCTTCACAGCAAGCTTAGGAAACCTGAAAATGACGTGAGTAACACGAGAGGTCCCTCGGAAACGAGGGTTGCGGGCTGGGCCGCGGAGGGCCAAACTCTCCCGGCAGAACGATGAATTGTGTCCACATTCTGAGGCATCATAACCTATTAAAATTAGTTTCGAAACCTTGGTGATCGTTTGTGTGTTCAGAAATTTTGTGCAGTAACACGAATGTTAGAAGTTCCATGGACAGACTCATATAGAGACCGGGGATATAGCTGAAAATGATCCGTGAATCTCATTTCATTCCGATATTCGTGATTCTCACTGAAAGGTAAAAAATAAGTTGAGTATAGCGCAAGAAATAGAGAACCGAGAAAACGAGTTTCAAAGATCTTGGATACATCAACTACACCGTTAGCTGGGACTGTCGATACTATGCATATTCCAACGTACCTCCGATCATGCTCTGGAACGATCACACTCGAATCTGCACTATCTCCATGGGAAGAGGGCTTGTCTCGATGGAATGCTCGCAGATCCAATTCTAGACTGGAAATGATTCCCAACAACATTTTCTTACTTACTCTAATCGAGCGTGATTTCTCGTGCAAGGTAGAATTGTATCGACGCTGAGATGGCAAACAGAGCGCCAGAGTGCTCCTTTCGATCTAGAATGATCATCGCTCAATCAAATTCAGTATTCCTTCGTAGAATTGAAGGGAAGGATCGAGAATTTTGATGGATCAAATTCTTCACGTAATCGAGGAATGAAAATCTTGACCAGCCTCTTGATTATATATTTAATATGCTCATCAATGATATTTCCAGAGCACACGTCAATCAAGGAGGAACCGTTGTAATTGATTTGATAGTTCCACAGTTAACTCCATTCTCTAAACCAACAACGTATTGAAACTACTCGAATCATTTTCTACTCGCCCTTCTGACACGTCCAAGCAATCCCACTCGAGCTCCTCCTGTTTTGCAGCCATAAATCGAGAAGTATGGAGGGTTTTTCGCTGTGTTTCTGATAGCTTGTCAACATAACGAGATCTCACGTGAAAAAATTGGCGAATCAATGTCCATAGAATCTAGGAATCCTCCATGCAGTGTATGCAAGCTGCAGATCCTACGATGAACAATGAAGATGCAATGAATTGGTCGAAAAAGAGGGAATTATTTCTGCTCCAGGTGACCAAGAGATGGGTTCTTCCTGTCATGATTAGCAGAAAAATTGCAGCGATCTAATGCCAAAATAACATCCTATGGCAGACCAATATTATATCAGCTGTTTCATTTGGTTACAGGGAAGAAAAATGACCCCTCGAAAGGAAACAATACTCAACAATTTACAGTATGAAAAAGGTTTAAGCTCTTTTCAGAAATGTGTAGTCAAAATTTGTCAATTTCAACCGACACAGTTGGTGGAGTCGATGAGTGTCAACTCGGCTGATCATCGAAGTTGAGCATTGTTGGGCGCGGTTAGGACTTGGATGGAAGACCACCGATCACGGTCGAACAAACCTCGACCTGGTAACTTTTCTGATCCATTAGTTGATATTTACATCTCAGCAACGTGAGCGGGAGGCACCTTACGAAAAGTGGTATGAGCACCGTAAAGGTAACATTATCAAGGTGTCGAACTCTCCGGAGCACTCTCTCCGAAACCATCAGTGGGAACTCACAGAACTTCAGTTAATCTGGGATCAACTCTGACTGATGACTTCAGTGAGTAGTTTCAGTGAGTATTCGCTGAAGTTGCACTGAAATAGTGACTCAGGGTGGTTGGACGAGTCCACATCAGGGTGGTTGGACGAGTCCACATCACTGGAGTTTCAGTGAGCATCACTAAAATTTCAGTGAGAACAGTCACTGAAATTTCAGTCGCCTTTGGAGTCGGCCGAGTCCTCATCACTGAAGTTTCAGTGAACATCACTGACATTTCAGCGGGACCCAACCACCTGAAATTTCAGTGACCTTTGGTGTCGGACGGGCCATCGTCACTGAAGTTTCGGTAAGCACCACTGAAGTTTCAGCGAGACCATTCACTGAAATTCCAGTGACCATTAGAGTCGGGCGGGCCATCGTCACTGAAGTTTCAGTGAGCACCACTGGAGTTTCAGCGAGACCATTCACTGAAATTCCAGTGACCATTAGAGTCGGGCGGGCCATCGTCACTGAAGTTAGTGAGCATTACTGAAATTTCAGTGAACATCAACTGGAGTATCAAAGGCGCTTGCTGAAATTCCAGTAATGCTCACTGAAACTTCAGTGACGATGGCCCGCCCGACTCTAATAGTCACTGAAATTTCAGGTGGTTGGTCCCACTGAAATGTCAGTGATGCTCACTGAAACTTCAGTGATGAGGACTCGTCCGACTCCAAAGGCGACTGAAATTTCAGTGATGCTCACTGAAACTTCAGTGATGTGGAATCGTACGACCACCCAAGGTCACTGAAGTTTCAGTGTGACTTGAGTGAATACTCACTGAAACTACTCACTGAAGTCATCAGTCAGAGTTGATCCCAGATTAACTGAAGTTCAGTGAGTTCTCACTGATGGTTTCGGAGAGAGCAGATTATCTCTCCTCAGGAGTTTTCTCTCACTAAACGGGCTGATTCCAGGGCGAATGCGAGGACTAATGAGATAGTCGCGAGCAGCTGGATTTCAAAAACACGCCACGATAACACAAGGAACGTTAAGCCCACAAGATCTGTCATTGTTGTAAAAGGAAGGAAGTTGTCAGTCTCGGAATTTCTTTGTCAGATTAGTGTGAGTTTCGCGGATGCTCCGGGGATAAGCTCAAATTCTTGTTTTTACTAGATTAACAAGAAAGATCTGAATGAATCAATAAATGATCGTGATAGCTCAGAGAGCATGCGAGCGAGCGGGCCATGGAAAATCATGCATACGTCTTGAATCGGAGTCAATCGATTCTCAAGTATAAGTGAATTATCTGTGACGGATTTCCCGCGGGAAGAATTGAGGAGAGAGAAGCCATGCTCGTCAGTTTCCCTCCGTCAACGGATAAGCGATTGATGTTGCACATTCCTAGTTCGGCTTATAATTTGGGTGTAGTTGGGCACTCAAAACTTTCTGCTCTCACATCAAACCTTGACTCTCAAGAGCCCGGAATAATTATTTGAGGTGCAAGGTGTTGTCTATTAGATAACTGTAGCACGCTGTTTCACTATATAACTGTTTATTGGTAACTACAACTTTGAGATACAGGACTATGGAATAAGGGGTTGTACTCATACGGTGGTACAGTACGGTCTCCTCTGAGGGCGCGCTACACCTCTGTGCACGCAGTACCATGCGGCGGTGGCAGCACTATGCAGGGGCACACACATATGAGAGGTTCTACAGAACTTTTAACATTTGGGTCCCTGAGAAATGGAATTTTTTTCATGGCACGCAGTTGGAACCAATTTTGCTGTTTACTAGGACCTCCATAATGGGTGGAAAAATACGTGCCCACTGCTTTGAAAGGATGTTATTCCTTTGAATAATGCAGACTACATGTAGACGTTAAGGGGCCCTAAGAAAACGCTAAGTGCACTCGATCAAGTCTAGATCTACGCAAATTAGACACGCACAGGCTAGTATGAACACAGATACACATTTTGCCTCACTATTTTCTCACTTTTGGACAACTTTTTAGCAATATACGACAAGCCGAAGCACTCGAGTCCTTCAAATCTGGGATTTGGCGTTCCCGCACATATTCTTTAGAGGAATTGCTATAAAATTCTCAAACCGAGTCTATAGTGATACGTATAAGAGTAGAGAGGTTCCTCTGATGTTATTCCGGTGTTTACAAGTTTGATATGGAGGATTGCAAGATCATAGAAGAGCTATCAGGAGCTCGATCGCATATGAGCGTCATTGATGGAATATTTGTAATGCTTCTCACTCAAATAACATTCCATAGTAAGACATGAAAACTGTGCAATATTTCTTATGGAAAGGTGGCAAAAAATGGGCAAAACATTTCAGAAGTGTGCTCTCCTTCCCGTTCCTGTGCCATCGAAATTTGATCTTTTTCAGTCGAGGGGGCGCATGAACTTCCCCACCTTGCCGAAGCTATCGTTTCAACGCACTTACTCGCGCGCACCCAAACAGAACGGGATATTCTTGGTATTGTTCTAAGCTTTTGGAATCTTTTTCGATTATCCACTCATCGAAAATGTCATTCTTGTAATGAGCTATGTACGTAAAATCTGAATTTTCCATGAAAACTTGGTTACGCGAATTCCAGGTTCATTCGTGAACCCCACGTCAAAGGCACGCAACTGAAACCGATAATATCCTAAAATATAGAGTGTATGAATGATCCCTGAATTTTTGCAGAATTTTTCGAGCAATGTTATTTTTGCAGCAGGCTAAGGGAATCAGAAAATGAAGCGAGTACGCTGAGAGATACCCCCAGAACGAGGGTTGCGGGCTGTGCCACGGAGATACAGACCTTTTTGAGGAACCAACGGGTATCGTCCATATTCGGAGGCATTGGACGTATCAAAATCAGTTTTGAAATCTTGATAATTATTTGAACGTTCAAAAATATCGTGCAGTACGTACAATGCGAGAAGTTCTGTAGAATCTCTCATATACACAGCTATAGCAGCTGGTGTGAATACATTACATTCCTCCACTCACAGCTTTGACAACTTCATTTTGATATTGACAGGGCCAAGTCGGGGGCTCCCGGCAGGTCGGTGTGAGCCGAGAGGCCGGCCGACGCACTATCTTTTCAAAAACTCAACTTTGCTAGTAAATCCGCTTCAATCGGCTTCATCAGCTATTGGGATGATTCAAATGGCATTCCCCTCGAGATTGTCTCAGCTACACGATGCGCCCACCCTTTCTCGCCCTGAAATCAAGGGGGGCGGTAAATGCCCCCCTCCCCAAAAAACAACGGTATTTTCCCGGAACAAAACATATACGTGACGAGTCCCTCGTTCTACTGCCAACTTTTTTTTTTTTTTTTTTTTTATTTACGCAATTTCAATCTCTCTACGGGATTATTTTGCGGACTTGTTAAGTGTACGTGTTGTGTGTGTAAACTGTGCGGGTGTCAGTGTAGAATCCTCTGCATTTGCCCGGGATTGATTAGCCCGTGAGGCAGGGGAAAACTTCTTTGTGAGAAGAAAACCCGCCCCAGAGAATCCGGTGCATTTATCGCGCCACTAATTGGGCCTAGATCTCTCGCAACCACGAGGATCTAGTATTAGCCCTTGCAGCCGCAAGGGCTAATGCCGAATCAGTGACACTTCACACCTCCCGAACACATTGCAAGGTCGTAAGCTACAGCCAACCGATCAGAAAAATCAGCAAGTTTGGGTTTGTTAGACCGGGATGGAGACCGGTCACACCGGTCACCCATCCAAGTACTAACCGCGCCCAACTGCCAACTTGAATATATCTTTGGATTCAAAAAACTTGAATATACTTGGAGTACATCCTAGGACCCTGTGGTTGAATCTTAGGCCTATCCTCGAACCTGGAGATCACTGCTATGAATTTTAAGAGCGATTTTTAGCCAGGAAGATGTTACAGACACTGTATATTTGACCAAAATCGTTGATTCTAGGTCAGTGACTGTTCTGCTGCCTCCTGAAAAACAATAGCGATGAATTCTGGGATTATTTTACGAGATTTCAAGCTAACTCTCCAATTCAGAAATTGCTGTTGAGATTGTTGCGACGCGTTTTAAGCTAAAAACGGTTGAAAATGCCCTTCCGCCTGATCAAAGTCATGGATTTTAGCTCGTATTCCCTACTATTGCGAGTTCAAAAATACTTGGGGTGCACTCTGAAATGACTGAACATGATTTGGACCTCAATCCCGAGTCTTAGAACTACTACAGGATGATTTATGACCGATACCAGGCCAGAAAAACTAGGAAAAATTTGACGTTTGGAGAAAAAAATATGACTTTTAGATGGAGAAGAACTCTACTGCCAACAAGTTAAGGCTTGACGTATATTCCAGTCCTCCCTCACAAAATTTCAAGCTCAAGCCCGAATCTGGGAATTGCTGCTGAGAACTCTGAGATCGATTCTGAGCCAAAATCGTGAGATAATTTGAGCAAATTTATGCGTAATCATGAATCA
Organism: Eretmocerus hayati; assembly: GCA_029851415.1. Classification (NCBI taxonomy): domain Eukaryota; kingdom Metazoa; phylum Arthropoda; class Insecta; order Hymenoptera; family Aphelinidae; genus Eretmocerus; species Eretmocerus hayati. Next base: position 109,696,224 of record CM056743.1, read on the forward strand.
TAGGTTGGAAACCGCTCTACTCTAAGTCATGAATTTGCCCGGGGAAAGTATTTGGTCTATCAAAAAACGAGAAAAATAATCTCACCACTGTTACATACGATGAAAGACGCTGTCAAAAGTTGATCAAGGTTAGGTCGAAATGAGGTGTTATTCCAACTCTTCGATTCTTACGAGGACGGAGTCCCGGTATTCGGGTTTCAAGTACAGGCCAAAATAGGATTAATCTCTTTGAAGCACTGGGAGACCATTTTTCAAGTGTGTATGAAATGAAGAATTTTCCCCCAGATTTTTGTTAATGGAACTACTAAGCACTGACTCGGCCAAGAAGGACTTTACCAGGATTCATTCTAAAGGTCTCGCTACGTACTTCGGAATGGCACTATTCGTTTTCCTCAGTACAAATCTGGATCTCCCCAATTTGAGCTTGGAAAAGTGCGAACTCTCATGATTTTTGGAAGAACTCGTCATTTTCTGTAGGACCCGCAGAAGTTTCCGACGATTCTCGGTCCGATACCGATCGCAGATCACACTACAGTGATTCTGAGACACGGGACTAGGCACAAATTATTTCTCTTCTGATTCAAAGTGTGTTGGGTCGGATTCAAGGGTCGCAGTAGTACGATTTCTATCCTGAGATGTATTATTTTCCGAGGGATCCGCACGGATTCCCGACGATCCGGGGCCCAATACTGGTTTCACATCGCACTGCAATGGATCTGACTGACGGGACTGGGCTCAAAATATTTCTGTTCGATAACGAAATCAACTTCATCCCTCATCCAGTTGGCAGGAATAGGATCTACCCCTAGATTTCATGATTCTAATTACGATTTGCAGTTATCTCCGATGATCTTCGGCTTAATACCGATCTCAGATCGCACCGCAGGGACTGTGAGCCATGGGACTGGGCCCAAAATATTTCTAGTGAATCCCAGAATCTACTGGATTCATCATCCAGTTGAAACTGGTACGATACAGCCCCTAGGAATCGTCATTTTCTGTAGGATCCGTAGAAGTTTCCGACGATTCTGGGCCCAATACCGATCGCAGATAGCACTGCAGTAATTTTGAAACACGGAACTGGGCACAGAATATTTCTCTTCTGATTCAGAATGTGCTGGATCGGATTCAAGGATCGTAGTAGTATTTCCATCCTAAGATGTATCAGTTTCCGTGGGATCCGCACGGATTTCCAACGATCCGGGGCCAAATACTAGTGTTACATCGCACTGCAGTGGATCTGAGTGACGGGACTGGGCTCAAAATATTTCTAGTCAATCCCAAAATCAACTGGATCCCTCATTCATTTGGCAGAATTAGGATTCACCCCCTAGAATTCATGATTCTGAATACGATTTGTAATTATTTCCGATGATTCTCGGCCCAATACCGATCTCAGATCGCACTACAGTGACTTTGAGACATGAGATCGGGGCCAAGATATTCTTTGTCCATCCCAAAATGTACTGGATTCTTCATCCAGTTGGCATTAGTACGATTTGGCCCCTAGAAATCCTCATTTCTGTAGGATCCGCAGAAGTTTCCGACGATTCTGGGCCCAATACCGATCGCAGATCGCACTGCAGTAATTTTGAAACACGGAACTGGGCACAAAATATTTTTTTCTGATTCAAAATGTGCTGGGTCGGTTTCAAGGGTCGCAGTGGTACGATTTACATCCTTAGATGTATCATTTTCCGTGAGATCCGCACGGAATTCCGACGATCCGGGGCCCAATACTGGTTTTACATCGCAGTGCAGTGGATCTGAGTGACGAGACTGATCTCAAAATATTTCAAGTCGATCCCAAAATCAACTGGATCCCTCATTCAAATGGCAGGGATAGGATTTATCCCCTAGAATTCATGATTCTGAATACGATTTGCGAATATTTCTGATGATTCTGGACCCAATACCGATCTCAGATCGCACTGCAGTGACTCTGATACATGGTACCGGGCCCAAAATATTCACTAACAATCATGTAATCCGATGGAATTGCTCGCGATTTGGCAGTAATACGATTTCCGTTCTGAACCCTATCGATTCCCGTGAAATCCGCACGAATTTCCGACGTTTCGGGGCCCAATGCTGGTTTCAAATCGCACTGCAGTTATTCTGAGCGACGGGGCTGAGCTAACAATGTTTCTAATCGATTCAGAAATGTATTGGATTCCTCATGAAGTTGGCAGTGGTACGATTTATCCTCTAGGAATCATCATCTTCTGTAGGAACCGCAAAAGTTTCTCACAATTCTTGGCCCAATACCGATCGCAGATCGCACTGCAGTTATCGTCAGACACGAGACCGGGGCCAAGATACTTGTAGCGGAACTCAGAGAGTTCTAAATCCATCCTTAGGTTGGCAGGAGTAGGATTCACGCCCTAGAATCCATCATCTTCTATAGGACCCGCGCTGATTTGCGAGTACTCTGGTCCAAATATTGGTCCCCGATCGTATTGCAGTGGTTCTCAGACACGGGGATCCACCCAAAAAATTCACTGGCAAACTTGAAACTCGATAAGATCGTTCTCGAGTTGGAAGTAGTATGATTTTCCTCCTGAAACTCGTCATTCCCTGTGGGATCCGCACGAATTTCCGATAATTTCGGACCAATCTTGATTGCAGATCACACTACAGTGATTCGAGGGCATGACACCCCGCTCAGAATATCCACCGTTCGACTTGTATCGAGATGAAATGGTACTCACCTTGACAGTAGTACAATAGAAAGAAAAAATTCCTATATCCCTCATCGGCTCAACTGTAATTCACGACAATACTGAGCTCAATATGCAGCTGAAATTTCTCTGCAGCAATTCTCAGATACAGGATTTGGCTAGAAATTCCCATCTGTGATCCTAGATTGGGCTGTATGTATTCCTGGCGTAGCAGGAGTACTTATTGGGAGTTAGAATCATTAATTGTGGTGCATTCCTACTGCCAATTCGCCATTTCTGCCTCAGGATCGATCTCGAAGCTTTCAGCAGATATATAAAAAATAGGAGTTCTGTTCAGAATCGCGTGAAATGATCCCAAAATATATCTCGATTGCTGATTAGGTGGCAATAGGACGACTTCCGGCCTATAATCCACGATTATGCGAGAATTCCCTATACCCTTCTGAGATGCTGCTGGATCAGGATTGATCTCAGTGCTCTTAGCAGCGATTCTCGGGTGTGGGATTGAGCTCAAAATTCTGTGAATGAGATCCAGGATTGCTTCCAATTGTTGATTGGTTGGCGGTACTTCTTTCATTCACCTGAATATCATCATTTTGCGCCAAATGTGCCGTATCTGTCTGCCTTTTTTGACCCAATACCGGTACCGAATCTCACTGCAGCAGTTCTCGGACTCAGTATCAGTGTCAAAATCTCGACGAGTAGTCACAGAGTACATTCCAAGTATGTCCAAGCTGGCAGCAATAGGAATCCCTAGTTAAAATCGGACAATCGGGATGATTTGCAACGCCAGTGACATACTCCTGGCACATGCCGTATTAGAATCGATCCCAGTACTCTCAGAAGCTATCCCCAGATCTCAGATTATGCTTAAAATTTTCCCGAATAACCCTGGATTGTAATGTGACCATTTTTCATGTGACAGTAGAGCAGTTTCCAACCTGAGTAATTCCACGTCAATTCAGCAAGGTTTTCTCCGACCATTTTTTTATCTCTCCATAGGTCTTTTTCCCGTTTCATAGTGTAGAAAAAAGATAGTTACAACAGTTTATAGGGCCAAAAAAATTTTTTCGCATCACCCAGGTCCATGTGAGTGGTTTTGCCATAAATCCAAGATTTAAAACATTGCCTCGGCGATTTGCATATAACTTCTGACCATCCTCACCAATCGCAATTCGGCTTACGGCATTCGAAAGAGGGGTCAAAAACCTATCGATTTCCCAGTCGCAAAGCCTTCTAAAAGCCGTTCTGACCCTTGCCAGACTCAAAATAACCTTGATTCACGGTGTAGCCCATATCTTTTTTGACCCCCCCCCCAAAAAAAAAATTTTTTCTAATAGTTTTGCTTTCTCAAAAGAGAAAGCATGCATTTGGTGCCAGCAGAATTTTCGACAAATTTTTTCTAAAAAATTTTTTTTCTCCGCTAGTGAACCTCTTGAATACATGAAATAGATACAGTCCTCTTCCTTTTGCCAAGATCTATCGAATGTAGGTCACAGTTTTTCGTTATAACCCCTCACAAAATTACTACAACCCCGTCTTTCGAGCCCTCTGTCCGTGTCTGTGTGTATGTGTGTATGTATGTTGTTTTCTATCGCTCAACATAACTCCTCACTGGTTTGATCGATCGTTCTGAAATTCTCATGGCATGTTCGGAGGCGTCTCTAAATGGGAATGCTAGATTTTGAGTGCCCCCCGATGATTTCTTTTATACTTATGAATTTTTCTCATTTATGTATAATTTTTTTTCATCTTAAAAACTAAAAATATTCTCTCCTTCCTGCTCAAAAAATCTGAGGCTGTTGATTTACGCGTTTCTCGACGGGCTGAATCGGTTGGTTAATACGGAATTTCGATTGAAGCTCATTTTATTATATCTTCAACACACCTCTCTTTCGTTGGGCTATAAAACCTTCATAATCACAATTCAACAAAATTCCGTATCAACCAATCGATTCAGCACGGCGAAAAACATCTAAATTACTTCCTTTACATTTTTTTCATGTAGTAAAGTGGAATACAGATCATTTATAAGATTTGCTTCTTTCCGAAAAATGTCAAATTTCTCATTAAAAAATTCACAAATCAAAAAATATCCATGCGATCATGCTCAAAATTCACTGGCATCATCATCACAGTCTCCAAAATACACGTTACAAAGTCTCAAAAGATTTTGTCAAATCGATCTCGAAATTTTGCGTTCCAAATGATACATTTTATTCCAATTTTCACGTTCACCGACAGTTGATTTCTTCCTTTCCTAACATAATCACCTCTTTACCAAAATTCTCTATCTATCAATCGATTTCTCTCGTTAATGGAAATGAATGAAGACCTTCAAATTTTCATCACTCTGTTCCACATACTGAAAATTAGAATTTACACTCCATAATTCATCCTTCAAATAACTAATTTGTGAAAAAATACTCAATTCTACTTGATATTCTCCAAACCGGTTCATTTCCTTTACAATATAATCACCATGATTAATTAATTTTCAATTCGAATATTATTTACAAATGAGAATAGTCATCCCTAACCCATATGTTAGTAAACCAAATATATAACATATCCTTTTTGTTATTCTTATATTTCATAACCAACTTTCTGCACTCTATGATCATTTTGATCTGTTCATCTCTGGAAAACAGAATTCATTTCTCAAATATTCTTTCTATCCCTTTTTGCTTTCTCGAAAGAGAAAGCATTCATTTGGTGCCAGGTGAATTCTCGTCAAATTTTTCCCAAAACATTTTTTTCTCATTCAGTGAACCTCTTGAATACATGCAACTTGTACAGTTCTCTTCTTTTCGCCAAGATCTATCTATTGTAGGTCACAGTTTTTCTTTATAAGCCCTCACAAAAATAGTACACCCCAATTTTCAAGCCCTCTGTCCGTGTCTAGGTGTGTGTGTATGAATGTTGTTTTCTATCGCTCAGCAAAACTCTTCACTGGTCCGATGGATCGTCCTGAAATTTCCATGCCATGTTCGGAGGCGTCTCTAGATGGGAACGCTAGATTTTCACTGCCCCCCGATGATTACTTCCATACTTATGAATTTTTCTTAATTTTTCTGGAATTTTTTTTCTCTTAAAAACTAGAAATATTGTCTCCTTCCCCCTCAAAAAATCTGAGGCGGTCAATTTAAACGTTTCTCGACGTGCTGGATCGATCGGTTAATACGGAATTCCGATTGAGGCTCATTTTATTCTAGCTTCTTCATACCTCTCTTACATCGGGCTATAAGACCTTTATAGTCACAATTTGACAGAATTCTGTATCAACCAATCGATTCAGCACGTCGAGAAACATCTAAATCATCTCCTTGACATTCTTTCCATACAGTAGAATAAAGTAAAAATCATTTATAAGATGTGCTTCTTTCGGAAAATTTTCAAATTTCTCATCAAAAAATTCACAAGTCAAGAAATACTCGTGCGATCATGCTCAAATTTCACTGACATCATCATCACAATCTTCATAATACATCTACGAAGTCTCAAAAGAGTTTGTCAAATAGATCAAGAAATTTTGCGTTCCAAATAAGACATCGTTATTCCAATTTTTACGTTCACCGACACTGAATTGCTTTCTTTCCTAATCTCATCATTTCTTCACCGAAATTCTGTATCAACCAATCGATTTGTCACGTTAATAAAAATCAAAAACAAACTTTACCTTCCTCTTTCTCTGTTCTACCGAGTGCAAATTAAAATTCACACTCCATGATTCATTTTTTGAATAGCAAATTTGTAAAAAAATACTCATTCTACTTGGTTTTCTTGGAACCGATTCATCCCATTTCCAATATAGTCACCATGAGTGATTCCTTTTAAATTCAAATTATCATTCACAGCTCAGAATACTCATGCCTGGTTCATATGTCAGTATATCAAATATATAACATATTTTTTTTGTTATTCTTAAAATTTCATAACCAATTTTCTGCACATTCTGATCATTTTGATTTGTTTATCTCCGGGAAACAGAATTCATCCCCCAAATATTCTTTATATCCTTGATTACTTGTGTCCTTTTTCTAGTCCTTCGTCCGATTTTTTGAATCATTTTTCATAATAAAGAAATGGATTACATTAGAAAAAACTCCTGTACTGGAAGATGATTTTGAAATATTTAAGAACGTGCAAAAACAGATTAGTTCTAGTTCTTGCGGTATGATAGCGATAGCATACGCATCAACAATCTGTTTTGGTAGAGATCCGTCGATGAAGAGCTATTGTACCAATGAAATAATCCTGCGGAATCATTTATAGTATATTATTCGTCTCGTACCAGAAAAGTTGTTCTTGACGAAACCTTGTTGGACGTCGGCTTGCGGCGAGACGTGGAAACTGCGTGTTTCCATGCTACCTCACGCAGCGAGGAAGCGTCGCAGTTTCCGCGTCGAGTTGTATAAATGAAAATATTGTTGACTGGAATTTTGGAAGAGTATCCTTGGTACACATGAAAATTTGGAAGAGTATATGAAAATGATAGAGAAATGTTCTATCACCCATGAGAATAATTATTTGATGAAGTTCGTTATTTGATAATATCGAAATTTGGATGGATAAATATTTTGATACAAATTCCATGAGGAGAATTGATCATTGTGACAAATTAGTATATTTGAATTCTTGGATGAATAATATGTGATTGGTTGACTTCATCAATCGCAATGAGAGAGCATTCTGCTAAACTCTTTTAGCAGCGTATTTTCGATTGATATTGTTCCAAACTACACGTGAAAAAAATTTGAAGTATTTCTTCTGGGTCATGGCTTTTCTGGAATTTTTTCGTGCGTAGAAATGTCAAAAAAAGTAGAAAATGATTTCTCATGAAGCCGGAACTCCTTGTAGAAGGATTTTTTAAGAATCATTTGAGTCCTTAAAAGTCGTCAAAACACTGAAAAATCATCCTCAAAGCACATTTTTGAACAGGAAATTGGCCTCACCAACATGCCCATTAGGTTTTGGGCTCGTAAAACTATTTTCAAACGATAGCCCTTGAAATTTCCTTCAAAATGACCTATTGTAAAAATCTATTTGATGCCCTAGGAGTGAATTTGTAGCCACTCGAATCAAAACAAGAATGTCAAGAATGAAATCTGTGAACCCTACGTAGCCTTCTCATAACTTCAAAGACTCTTTGGCAGCTGTGTACCACATCATTTGACGGAATCGACTTCGGCAATAGGTTTTTCGGAAGGAAGTTGACCCAGCTTCCGATTGGAAATGGTATTGAGACCATAGAGTTGGTCCCGTAGGCAGGCGATTCACGTTTAACGAACGATATTCACTTAAGAGTTCTATTCCTCTTCCATAATGGTGGCTCTCCTGCCCATGGATCCAGCTCTATGCTCTCAATGCCATTTCCAATCGAAAGCTGGATCAATTTCCTTCCAAAAAACCTCTTGCCGAAGTCGATTCCGTCAAATGATGTGGTACATAGCTGCCAAAGAGTCTTTGAAGTTATGAGAAGGCTACGTAGGGCTCACAGATTTCATTCTTGACATTCTTGTTTTGATTCGAGTGGCTACAAATCCACTCCTAGGGCATCAAATAGACTTTGACAATAGGTCATTCTGAAGGAGATTTCAAGGGCTATCGTTTGAGAATAGTTTCACGAGCACAAATCCTAATGGGCATGCTGGTGAGGCCGTTTTCTGTTCAAAAATGTGCTTTGAGGATGATTTTTCAGTGTTTTGGCGACTTTTAAGGACTCGAGTGATTCTTAGAAAATACATTTTCGATGTGAAATAACTTGGCAAATACGATGAAAATAAATTCAGAGCTCTACAAGGAGTTCCGGTTTCATGAGAAATCATTTTCTACTTTTTTTGACATTTTTACGCACAAAAATTCCAGAGAAGACATATCTCAGGAGAAATACTCCAAATTTCTTTTACGTGTAGTTTAGGACGATATCAATCGAAAGAAAAATTGAAAAATTTTTTTTTGGGGGTCAAAAAAGATAGGACTACACCATGAATCATGGTTATTTTGAGTCTGGCAAGGGCCAGAACGGCTTTTAGGAGGCTTTGCGGGTGGTAAATCGATAGGTTTCTGACCCCTCTCTCGAATGCCGTGAGCCGAATTGCGATTGGTGAGGATGGTCAAAAGTTATATGAAAATTGCCGAAGCAATGTTTCTAATCTTGGATTTATGACAAAACGACTTATATGGACCCAGGTGATGCAAAAAAAATGTTTTTGGCCCTATAAACTGTTGGAACTATCTTTTTTCAACACTATGAAACGGAAAAAGATCTATGGAGAGATAAAAAAATGGTCGGAGAGAACCTTGCTGAATTGACGTGGAATTACTCACCTATGATTCATAATTACGCATAAATTTGCTCAATTCATCTCACAATTCGGCTCAGAATCGACCTCAGAGTTCTCAGCAGCAATTTCCAGATTCGGGCTTGAGCTTGAAATTTTGTGAGGGAGGACTGAAATGTACGTCAAGCCTTAATTTGTTGGCAGTAGAGTTTTCTTCCATCTAAAATTCATATTTTTTTCTCCAAACGTCAAATTTTTTTCTAGCTTTTCTGGCCTGATATCGGTCATGAATCATCCCGCAGTAGTTCTGAGACTCGGGATTGATGTCAAAATTATGTTCAACCATTCTAGAGTGCACTCAAAGTATTTTTGAGCTCGCAGTTGTAGGAAATACAAGCTAAAATCCATGACTTTGATCAGGCGGAAGGGCATTTTCAACCGTTTTTGGCTCAAAACGCGTCGCAACAATCTCAACAGCACATTCTGGATTCGGAAGTTAGCTGAAAATCTCGTCAAATAATCCCAGAATTCATCGCTATTGTTTTTCAGGAGGCAGCAGTACGGTCACCGACCTAGAATCAACGATTTTGGTCTGTAACATGTTTCTGGCTGAAGATCGCTCTCAAAATTCATAGCAGTGATTCCCAGGTTCGAGTATAGGCTCAAAATTTAACTATAGGGTCCTAGAATGTACTCCAAGTATATTCAAGTTGGCAGTAGAACGAGGGACTCGTCACGTGTATGTTTTGTTTCGGGAAAATACCGTTGTTTGGGGGGGCTTCAACCCCCCCCCCCCCACCCACCCCTCCCCTCGAGTTCAGGGCCAAAAAGGGTGGGCGCATCGTGTAACTGAGACAATTTCGAAGATAATGCCGTTTGAATCACCCCAATAGTTGATGAAGCCGATTGAAGCGGATTTACTAGCAGAGTTGAGTTTTTTTAAAGATAGTGCGATGGTCTGTCACTCGAAGTTCGAAAGAGTCTTGACTCGTTACGACACTATCACACCTTAGGTCGCGACGAGAGGGCAAAAGTTGAATATGTAAATGCGTTATAGATGCGAAAGGCTCGAAAGGAAAACGGCACGGCCGTGCTTTACACTGTACACTGTGGAATGTGCACTCTTGTGCCGGGCATTTTGAGTTTAGGACAATTGACACTGAGGGATGCTGGATGGTTCGTGGGATTGAGAAGAAGAAGGGTTGAATTGAATACACAGGAACTATGCACACCCTTGACGCGGTAGCTGACACTACACTCTAACTTAAAACTCAACACACACGGTAACGCACACCAATGGACTAAGGACAATTCAGGGATCGCGGCCCTCTGCAAGACCGCGGCGCAACGTGACGTGAATATAGCGTGAACGAGTCGGGGCGCACAGACGTGGTCAACGGTGTGACGCGCGTAGTGGCCGGTCAAAGATTCGAGCATTCGCTGAATAGCTGGATGCCACCCGCGGGCATCCGGCAAATCGCTGGATTCCGTGGCATCCACCAGTTTCCTGGACTCCGCGGATCCCGCAAAGGCGCCCGGTAATTAGGCGGATGGCCACCGGATGACTCACTCCCGGGCATCCGCCGAAAGCGCGGATACCACCCGATTCACACTAATGCGTAAACAAGCTTGGGTAGGAATGAAGTCTATTCGATTATTTATCAAATCAATATGTGGGCCGATTATGGCATGAGCTGCGCACGTCAATATTTTTATTACACATTCAATAATTGCCCTGGTTTGACTTATCTAGTGGATCTCCTTAAAGGAACATGGATGTGTTCCATTGATTCTACGTTATTCTTACTGTTCCGATTACTGGGTGAACTAGGAATGTTTGGATTCACTGGATGAGTTAGATTGCCTATGCTTCGAGTTATTTTCGTGTTATCAGAATCAGGCTCCATTACAGAAAAGTTACTTTTCAGTAGCTCGACTTGTTACATGAAAGCTCTTGATTAGCCTCAACTCTATCTAGTTTTGAATTGCAAGATCTAAGTAGGTCGATATGTCTCCCCCATATTCTATCATCACCGGTACAAACAGTGTACATTACAGGACTGTCTTCATCAATTTTTTTGCTAGTTTCCAAATCTCTGGGGAATAATTTTCTGCCCTAACAACTTCATCAGGGTCAAAGCTTATGCTCCTATTGCTTCTGATATACTTTTCTTGGTCGCGTTGTTTTTTCTCAACTCCATCCTTAACTTAGTTGATCGAATCTATTTCTAAACTTCCTACCTAATTGCAATTTTGATGGACCTACTCCAAGAGTACAAAGAGGCGTAGATTTGTAATGGAATAGATATTTGACCAATGCTTCTTTACGGCTCTTACATTCTTGTAAAAAAGGTTGAATTTTGGATCGAATGTTTTGACTGCAATTTCAGCAAGACTATTTCAAGCTGGGTGATATGGAGCTGTTCTATGATGTGGAATGCCATTGTGGGACATGAACTTTTAAAACTCGGCTGAGCAAAAGCTTAGTCCAATATCTATTATCAACTCAATAGGTAAGCCGCACGATGCAAAGTATCCTCTGAATACCTCTATTGTACTTTCAGTAGTTATGTCTTCCATTTCTTTAGTCTCTGTCCACTTAGAATAAGCATCTATTATCACAATGGACATTATACCGTCAATGAGACCGTAAAAATCAGCATATAACCTACTGTTAGGTCCCTCGAGACAATTCCATACATCCAGTGAAGATCTTAGTGGATGGTGAGCATGAGTGAAACATGATTCTTATGACTTACAATAATTGTCTATTTGCTCATCCAATTTTGGCCACCAAATACATGAGCGTCCAGTTTTACAACTCCCGTATGAGCAACATGTGATTCTTCCAAAAGATTACTCTGTAATGTGACTGGAACCATTAACCTGTAGCCCCACATTATTCGCTCCATCCACCTTTATTTGGCAGCAAAAAATCTGACTGCAGCGCTCGCGGTAGCCAAACGTGATACGAAAACACGGGAGCCAGCGACAGGGAAGCAACGCCCCAGTTGTGTATACATAGGTATATACCTCCCGTGTCGATGGTGTCTGCTGCTGTGTATTTTTCTCACATCAACGCCGTCAATCGGCTAATCATTCTATATAGGTCATCGTGAGATCGACGTGAGTTCATACAGATTATTGTGAGGATCGAACACAGTTTCGGTGATCAAAGTTTACCTTTAATATCCACCGGACACGACAGACAACAACAAATGCATGTTCGGCACTGTGCTGGTTCTACTTCGACGTCGCGGAATCATGTTGTGATATGTTTCACGCTCTGCTCGACCTATAGTGCATTGTTCTCGGCGATGAAGATAGATAAAAGTGTAATGAGAGTCTAAAATAGCAAAACCTGTCGCGAATAGAGCGATATTAGTTGTATTATTTGCTACGTTCGTGGGCTCGGTGTCCTTGCGTGAGTGCATGTATGTGCAGCCTTCTAATGCACAACTCAGCCGTAACAAGCGCCCTTCAGCACCTTGGAGATAGCGAGTGCGATCATTCTCAAGTGTCAATTCTCTCCCACGTGTCTTGAACAGTAACAATATACCTGGAACTTGTTTGAGCCAACCATTCCCATGAAATTTTGAATTAGAGTTAAAATTGTATCTTCATCTGTTCCTTGATTAACAAGTTCGATTGTGACGTGAGATTTCAAGTACGGGTCACACTCATTCATTTTTAAGGACTCTTAACCTAAATCGCAGGTCTCGCGCGCAAAGTTCGGCGAACGTAATTACAAATTTTAGCTGGAACTCGGCTTCACTGCATCACTCGTTCTTTTCCTACCTTATTCACCTGAAAATCGAAAGAAGGGGCGGGGGAAACTCACACACGCACTCCAAATAATAAATCAGGATTTTTCAATAATATAGTAGTAGTAGTATGTTTATTGAACCTTTTGGTTATACATAGCTTAAACTAAATCGACTTTTATTTTCTTCTTTGCTCTAGTTACTTCTATATAAGTATTCTTGTAATGCTACAAAATTTAAACTAAAAATTGCATTTTCACTCATCGGCTGTAGAAGTTTTACACCTTATAAATCAGTATAAATTATATATATTTTTTTTTTTCCATATTTTTGGCTTTTCTTTTACCATCTTCTTTTTGCGCCCCAATGTTCACTTTTTTGGTATCTTGCCTTGTATCCTATCCTTGCACTCATTTCTTTTCCCCTGGTATTCCTTTTCATCTTCCATTTTTCTTCTGCGCTTATAAACTTTTCTACTGTGAACTCCTTCTCGCCTCTTTCTTTCATTGTCTCCAGCAGCTTTTCCTCTACTTCTTTTGTATATGTTTTCACTACCCATGCGTCATGTGTGTAGCTTCCCTTTCTGTTTAGACCTTCCAAGGCCCACTGGTTGTAATCTTTCCCTGTGCGTTCCTTCATCCAGGTTTCCACATATTTTCCTTTGTAGGCTATTCCTTTTCTGATTACTAGGCGTCTCTCTTTTCTATCCGTATCTTCTGTTTTCTCCTTTTCTTCTCTTTCGTTTTCAATGCCTTTTCTTTCATTATTGTTTATTTCCTTCCTTTCATCTTCACTCTTTTCTTCCCTTCCAGACTCAGAATCTGTATAGTCTTCCAATGTTTCTTGGCCTTTCACTTTTCTTTCCAGCTCTTTTATTTCCTCATCTTGTCTCACTATCACTCTTTCCAGCCTTATCACTCTCCGTTTCAGTTTTTCCATTTCTCTTTCTTTTTCCATCACTGATTTTCCACTCTTTTATTTTGGTAGCTCTTTTTTCTCACCACGTGTTTCTGCTTGTTCTGCTCCGATCCGCTCTTGACCTTGTCTCCCTCTTTCCTTCTCCTCTCCTGCTTTAAAGGTCTCTCCACATGTATGCTCACCTTTTCACTTTGTTCTGTTTGTTGCCGTTCTAATTATTTCCCTTTCTGATCTTTCTTTCTCTTTTCTTTTCCTTTTCCATTCTATTTCTTTCAACCATGCTATCCTGTTCCCTTTCATGCTTAGCGCCTCCATCCAGTTTTCTCTTTTCTCAAGCTCCTCGCATTCTTCGAAGAGGTGTCTCATTGTTTCTTCTTCTTTTTCACACAATCTGCACTTTCTTTTTTCTTTGTCCATCCAGTATCTATTCCCTTTTGTTTCACTTCCTAACCGAAATCTCGCTATGGTGTTCATGTTTCTTATCACTCTTTCTTCCTTTGCTCGTACGTATAGTGGGCCCTCTTCCTCTCTGAGTAGCCATTTCTTCAGTTCTTTACAATATTCTGACTCTCTTACTTTGCTGATTGCTACTTGCTTGTCGTTGTCTCTCTTTATTTGCTCTAGTTCTTTGGTGTAGTTCCCACCCTCTGTGATTTTCCTTCTCAGCTCTTCTTCTGACCATCCCCTCTCATTCAGCCATCTTTTCCTCTTTTCTTTCCTCTTCTTATCAATGAGTCCTTTTTCAATTTCTTCCCAGCATTCCTTTCTGATGCTTCCTTCTTCTTCTTTCCTCAGCTTTCCCTCGTATCTTAGCGCTCTCGTTCCTGCTTTAGTTGCGACTTTGCTTTCACCTACCTCTGGGAGGATGAGGTATCCCGGTGTCGTTCTGTCTAGGGCTAGAACCCACTTTATGTATTTTAATTGCACATTTTCTATCTCTTTCTTTTCTTCCCAGCCCCAGATTTCTGATCCGTACATCATGATACTTTCAATTAATGCTTCAAATAGCCTCATTCTTTTTCCCCACTTTTGCTTGAACAATTTTTCTCCTATACTCCAGATTTTCCCCAATGCCACGTTTGCTTTTTTGACTATCTGCTTGATATGCCCTTCATCTTCATTATTCTTTTTGATAACGTATCCCAGGTACTTGTATTCTTTGACCCTTTCCAGCTCTTTTCCTTCGTATAGGAACCTATATTTCTTTTCTTTTCCTCTTCCTTTTCTACATACCATGATTTTTGATTTTTCCACGTTCAACTCCAATCCTTTCTTCTTCATTATTCTGCCAAAACCTCTTATCAATTCTTTTAGCCCTTCTTCGTCTGTTGCGATAAGGCAGTAGTCGTCAGCGTAACTTAGCCCTTTTATTTTCCTCTTTCTATTTATTATGCTTCCCCCTCCTTGGATCTCATCTAGTTTCTTGAATGCGTCCACCGTTCCCACATTGAAGAGTGTGGGGCTCAGCGGGCACCCTTGTCTCAGCCCTTCTGATGTATAGAATCTTCCAACTTCTTTTCCGTTCACCACTATGACGCTTTCTGTTTCTTCATATATTTCTTCAATCCTTTCCCTCATCTGCTCGTCCACTCCCAAGTCTTCAAGTCCTTTCCATACCGCTTCTCTTTTGATTTTGTCGAATGCACCTTTCAGGTCCGCGAACATCAGATACAGTTTGCCTTTTTCCTTTTCTATTTCTTTTCCTATTATACTTTTGAGAATGTATACCGCGTCCATCGTTCCTCTACCTTTCCTAAAGCCCATCTGTTCATCTCTCAGTTCCTTTTCCTTTTCTAAGTATGCATCTAGCCTTGTTCTTATTAGCTCTGCGTATATCTTGTATAGTGTGTCCATAATCGTGATTCCCCTGTGGTTTTTGACTTCTTTCTTATCTCCGTTCTTGAATATAGGGACTACTTTTCCTGTTTTCCATTCCTCCGGTAGGTCTCCGCTTGCCCAGATTTCATTTATGATTTCTAGAACATTTCTCTTCATTTTTTGATTGGCGAAAAGCCAAGCCTCGTTTTCTATACCATCTAATCCGCTGGCTTTTTTCTTTTTCAATTTCCTTATCACTCTATTCAGTTCCTCCTCTGTAAATTCCTTTCCTTCCCATCTTCTTTCCTTCTTGTTCTTGGTCCTTGGCTTTTCTTCCTGTCCACCCAGTTGTGTTTGGAAATGGTTCACCCACTGTTTATCTGTGATACTGCTACATACTTTTTCTTTCTTTTTCCTCTTACTGTTTATCTGTTCCCAAAACTTCTTTTCTGTCTTATCCTTCAGCATTTCTTCGATCATCCTGTTTCCTTCTTCTTCTTTCTTCCTTTCCTGCATTTTCCTATATTCCTTTCTTATTTTGTAGTACTCCCTCGGATCTATCTCGTTGTTCCTTTTCCTTTCGAAAGCTTCGAGGACCTGTTTTTTCTTCTCCCAGCATTCATTGTCCCACCAGCTCTGCGACGGTCCTTCTCCCTCTGTTATTTCTTTCACCACTATAGCCTTTCTGATTTTTTCCTTCATTTTTCTCCAATCTTTCTCTGTTTCCCAGTTTTTGATGTTTCTTTGGTATTTCTTTACCGCCTCTTCGTCCCATATATGTATTTGCTTTTTCACTTTCTCCTGCATAACGCTTCTTGTTTCCAGCGTTATTTCTAATGGCAGGTGGTCCGATTTTAGGCTTGTACCAACCTTCAGATTCACCATTTTTTCCCTTCCTGATTTATTTGTAATTACATAGTCTATGACTGTATTCCCTCTCGCTCCTATGTATGTATATTCTCCTTCCTCATCTCCCCCTATATCTCCGTTTATTATCATTAGTCCATTCTTTCCTATTTCATCCAGCAATCTCTGTCCTTCTTTATTGATCTCACCGTCTTTTGACCTTCTCTCATCCTGTTTGCTTGGGTCTCCTCCTCTTCTCCCTGTTCTTGCGTTCATGTCCCCCATAATTATTACTTTTTGTCCTCTACTTTTTTCCATTTCCTCTTCTATTTTCTTCCAGTTTCTGTCTTTTTCTTTATTCATATAGGTCCCTATAATTCTCCAGCTTTCTTTGTCTATTTTCACTTCTTTACTAATAATTTCACCCTGTTCCTCTTCTTTGTCTCCTCCTATCTCATATGCAGATCTAACTGCTAGCAGCATTCCTCCGCTTGCTCTTCCTTTTTTTTCCAGTTTTGTGGCATCTCTGAAATAGCAGCTGTATCCTGGCATTTGGTTCTCCACATATTGTCTGTCTTTCTTTTCATTCCACGTCTCCGTTAGGCAGATGATTTCGAATTTCTTTATATATGTCCAGTCCTCCTTCTTTAGTCTCTTTGTGCCCGCCACGTTCCACGCTAAGATATTTACATTTTTCCCTTGCTCGCTATTCCTTTTCTTTCCATTCTCTTTCTGTTTGAAAAATCTTCTGTTCTTTCTCGCTCCATTTATATATTTTGCTATTTATTATTAGACTATCCCCTTTCACTACTGCTTTCTTTCCTTGTTCTTTCTCTGCTTTAGCCCTCTCCTTCAATTTTCTTCTTATCTCTCTTTGCTGCCAAGTCATATCTCTATCTATATATATATCCCTTCCTTTTAGTTTATTCTCGTTCAACATAATGTCTTTTTTCATGGTCTCATTCTCACATTCTGCTCCTATAATTTCTTTCCCTTCTCTTCCTTTTACTTTCCATGCCTTTGTTATGGTTACTTCAATATTCAGATTCTCATCTATCCAGACTCTCAAGTTTTCTTTTAGATCTTTCTCATCCAACTTCAGTCCTGATACTATTATATTCTTCCTTTTATCCCTTCTCTCGCCTTCTTCTATCCTTCTTTTGAGTTCTGTTTTTCAATAATATAATTCGGCCTATATTCTGTACACGTTCCTTCTACGCGGCGATACATGAATTTACATATGGAATTCCCGATAAATGACGGCCAGAAATATTTAAGAAGATTCAATAATTATCATCAAAACATCTCTTTCTCAATAAATGTCTCTTGAAATTTCCTGTAAAACACGAAAATTCACTTCACAATATCCTGAAAATGCAAGCACGAACACTTCACTAACGGCCTGGGCAATTCACTATCGGCCTAGTCGTTTACTCAGCGGCCTAGTCGACTTCACCAACAATGGACTCCAAATTCGCGGAGCACGCTGCTCCGAAATTCAATCAAAATGGCCGCTCGACGCTACGAATATTTTTCACGTTGGGATAATGGCCAACTGCTCCAAGTTATGGAGCACGAGCTCCGCAATCACCGGATTCCACGGGCCAAGTATTCCGCGGTTACTCAGGGTGGCGATCCACCGATGGTACGGCCTTGCTCGTCGTCGTCCGGACGACAGCAACCCCAAATTTCCACGCGACTTTCCCCCCAACGGCACTATATGCTTCGCGCACTATGTCCTCACGAGGATTGACCTCGATTTATCGGCCTCTGGTCACAATTCGTGGCCCCCAGGGCGTGCTATAATTTTCCCGCACTGTTCGGCCTTAGCACGTGGTCCCCCAGGAGTCCGGATCGGCTGGGAGTCGGCAGGGGATACGCGCGCACGAGGCACAAGTTTCGGCCAGGACGAGGGAATTCACTTTAATAAAATGAGCAATAAGAGGACTCACCGTGATTTTCCATAACTCTCACTACTGGCAATTCTCTCTCTCTCTATAATTCAGACTCTTGAAGTCTCGTGTTCTGTCCTCCGGGACTCCTGGGGCTGCTGAAAAGCGAAAGGGCAAAAAGCGCGTGCACACTGGGCAACTGCTATCCAACAAGTGGCCTCATGGCCGACTTCTTCTTCAAGTTGAAGTTCCGTCTTCTTCAACGAAGAAGACGCGCTGTGATTGGCCCAATAAATTCCATCCGGAAAACTGGCAGCACCCTCTATCGGGGCTGCGCGCCAAAGTTTGAAGTACATAAGGGCACATTGTGGCAAGTATGCGCACGGAATTCACGGAATTACACGGCCAAACAGCACGGAAATATATGTACGGCACTGCCTTTGGCCTCCACTCGTACCGTCTTCTATCTCACTTGCACCTATAACAAGCATCGGCCGGCGTGGAGGCGCTGCGCAGCTCGCATTGCCTCCACTTTTGGCCTTTCACTGCACTCGATATTCGTTACATGGCCTACTATACCTATATCTACTCGCGGCTTGTAATACTATAACCATATAGCACATCCCATGCGCCAGTATACCTATATGAGCCTGTGCATATTCACAGCAGGTCCATATGTATGTAATATACTATCATCCGGTCGTATCTCGGCCTCACACACATATATACATATGTGTGTGTCGTCTGCAGCATCATTTTCTACCCAGAGGCCGATGTCCGGGTCGGCATCAATTTTCCTATCGGCCTATTTCAGTAACGGCCTGCCCTGATGTCGGTACGCCGTCCGGTGGCGCCATCACCACGGTAGCAACAAGTTGCCAGTACGTCGTCTGCACGATCACGCGTCAACATCAGCTCCGTCGTTATGTCTCCTGGTGAGCCACCCGGGCTCACCCACGTCAGTCCGTGTGTCACCCGTGCCGTGGGTGACTGCCCCAGGGTCTGTGTGCTAGTGCGCGGGTGTGTGTGTGGCCAGGTTAGACGAGGGAAGCATGCGGCATGTGCCGAGTGCACCCCTAACCACAACACGAAGCAGCTGATACCGGGCTGCCGCGTATGGGACCGTGGTCTGGATGACAGCTAGCCCGGGGAGTGTGGCACCAAGCATGCAGCATCATCGCCAAGCCATTGTTGCCCGTGCTTATTATTCCAGGTTACGTGGCCCTGAGAAGGGCGCCCCGGCCGTAATATCTCCGTCGTCGTCTGGTGCGCGATGTGCACGCACGTCTTGATCGATTGAATGCGGATTCAATCGTCAAGACTCGCACTTTTGATTAAGTGTCCCCAAAACTCGTGTGCGTTTACCAGGGGGTGACTGGTGGATGCAACACTGGGTCTGCGGGCCCCGGTTGTTACCACCAGTACCCTCTGTCCGGCCCGTATCCAGGTGTACCATAATAGGTACACCATGGAAAAATCATAGCGGTGATTGCGGCGAGGTGAATGTGCGCGGCCTCATATATCCGGGTAGCCCACCCGGGTTATATGTTCCCCAAGTCGTTGTCGTCGTCGTCGCCTCCGGCCTCCTAAGGAGTGATACCCGCGGTGATCAGCGGTGCAGGTGGGGTTGCCCGCCTGCAGGCACGGCCGGAGTAGCAGCAGCCCATGCTTGGTCGTCGTCGTCGTCGTCGCCTCGAGCAGCAGCACCTCAACAAAAAAAAAAAGGATTCCCCGTGAATACTTTGTCTTGAGGTTGCTGCTCGAGGCACGACGAGAGAATTGCTGAGATTTTGCCCCTAAAACCGCTGTGACGATTTATCGTCACACGATTGACAAGGTATTTGAATTTCTGACACATGATTCAGATATGAGGAAATCTACAGATCCTGACTTTTAGTGTACCATACAGTATTTCAATGAGATCGGAACTTCCACGCCCTGGAACAATATTTTCCAGATAGTTTCTATAGTTTCCGGGATGATGCTCTATCAATTACTCATGACAAGTGCGTAGTGCTCTTGAAGAGTTGGAATATTTTCTGATTTCGCACTTTCCCAAAGCTAGTGACGCGACCTTCCGATACTCCTAAGCCTGTGGAGAAAATAGCATTGTTCCAAAAAAAATCTGAGGAGATCTCATGTGACCCTTCAAACGTCATTCAATCATAAAATATTCGTTCTGATAGCGACTCAGATACCTCGTCAGAGACGTGCTTCTATGGGGAGAGTAACTCCCTTTTCGGGGAGTACTCACTCCCTCCTTTTTCTGTGTGTAAAGAAAATAACATTCGAGCTAAGATGGATTGGGTGGTGGGGAATCCAAGAGTAAGGATAGACGATCAGAATGATCCTCCATTTTACAGCAACAAATTATTCCGGACAAAGGTCTGTGACGTTGAACTTGTAAAATTTGTCGCACCCACCGCTTAAAAAAATACATAAACCTTTGTTACTCGAACAATGAGCAGATGCCGCTCCCAAATCCTATTGCCCATTTCACTTTGACTCATGATGAGCTACTATGCATTCCAATGAGGTTGCTATTATGATTGTTATTTGAGGGAGGAGCTCGGGAAACTTGTCCAGCCTGTGGGAGCTGATTCTCTCGGTCAAGACAGAGGAAATAGTCAAAGAAATCTCCATTCTGTAATATCATATCATCTCTTCTCGATTCCCCACCAGGATTGATCTCTCAATATTTCTCCATTCAATGTTACACAGCTCGATATTTGAATATTATTTTGAAAAATGTTCTTGAAAATTAATATTCATTGATATTTCTTCGAGGTTCTTTCAATAATATGATCGCTCTAGAATACTTTTGTATAACGCTTGAATCTTTTTTCATCAAAAGGCGCGATAGCGCCTCGCTGGCGAGTATGAGCGGACGAAAAATCGAGCGAGGCGCTGTGCTTTATATACTTTGAATTGGGGGTTTTCTAAACTCACACATTTTTCCCACCTTACTTATTTCAACCACCCTGGTGCACAAACATCTCCTGCGTTTCTATTCAGGGCTGTTTTTGTTGGATTATGGGGAAGGAGCAGAGCGAGTGACAACCACATAATCACTGTAAAAACTACTCATTGTAGCCAAGACTAGAACGACAAACGAAGGACCAACGTCCTACCTTCACATGTGCGACACACAGACTAACTATACACTGCAGCGGCGAGAGCGCACAGCTCGAGCCGCCGCCGCTCTAAAGCAGACGATGCAGGACGTACGAAGCCGTGCATGTAATATACGGAGCTGGAGATATTAGAGACGTATATTCCAACACTCCCTCCTGGATCTAATATCTCCCGTCTTTATTTACAACCATGAATCAATTGTTTATCAAAATTCATATATCGTTCATCAAATCAAATTTTATAATATTCATCAGATTCAAATTGTGCATAGTATGATCATTAGAGTGGTCCTTATTTCCCAAGTTTCACAGATCCTTCCTCCCCCCCCCCTCTGGATACCTTCTTTGAGCCGAAAAAACATGGGGAAAATTTTCCCCGAGCCCCTAGAGAGTGATTTAATAGTCCCTCAAAGAGCATCTTGCTTTGACATTCAAGTGAAAAAAAACGCTTGTTGTGATTTTTCTGTCCCTATGTTCGAGCTCTTGAAACTTAGTGTTTCTTCGCGAATGTAAAAGTGGGGATACATGTTTCCACGTAGGATTTGATGCTGAATCGAATTTCATCGTGACATTTGAACTAGGATGCCACCCAATACTCGTAAATTGCGTTTTCCGACGCGGAAAACATTTTTAGCGCGACTTTTTCATCTCATTCGAGTGTCTCAGGCGTCACGTACTCCCTCAAGATTAATCTAAACCACCTATTCTCATGTAGAAGAAGACGTTGAATTGGAATCCATCGTTATTCCCTAGGTATAATGCTGCCCAACGTGAGAAAAATGCGTTTTTCCACCGAGAAAGCACCTTAAGCGAGTCTTTCACGCCCGAATCGAGTGTCTCAGGCGTCACTCACTCTCTCGGGATCAATACGAACGACCTAATTCCATGTAAAAAACACGCTGAATTGGAATTCATCTTTAATTACCAGGTATAATGTCGCCTAACGTGAGAAAAATGCGTTTTTCCACCGAAAAATTACCTTAAGCGAGTCCTTCACGCCCGAATCGAGTGTCTCAAGCGTCACTCACTCTCTCAAAATTAATCTAAACCACCTAATTTCATGTAAAAAAACCCCGCTGAATTGGAATCCATCGTTATTTACCAGGTATAATGTCGCCTAACGTGAGAAGAATGTGTTTTTCCACCAAGGAAGCTACCTAAGCTCATCTTTCACGCGGGAATCGAGTGTCTCAGGCGTCTTTCACTTTCTCGAGATTGATCTAAACGACCTGATTTCATGTAAAAAACCACGCTGAATCAAAATTCATCGTTATTCCTCAGGTACAACGACGCTTAACGTGAGAAAAATCCGTTTTTTCACCGAGAAAGCACCCTAAGCGCGTCTTTCACGCGGGAATCGAGTGTCTGAGGCTTCACTCACTTCCTCGAGATTCATCTTAACGACCTGATTCCATGTGAAAAACCGCGTTGAATCGAAATTCATCATCATTTCTCAGTAACAACGATGCCTAACGTGAAACAAACGCGTTTTTCCACCCAGAAAGCATCCTAAGCGCATCTTCCACCCCCGAATTGAGTGTCTCAGGCGTCACTCACTCTCTCGAGACCAATGTGAATTGACCAATGTGTCTCTTCCGTTTCATTCGAGGGTCTCGGCAGTCACTGACTCACGTAGGAATGGTCAGAACGTTCCCCATCCATGCCAAATCAGAGTTCACCATCATTTCTGCCATAAAATTGGTCTCTGTAAAGAGACCTAAGAAAGAGTTCCCACCAAAATCGAAAAACTATCTCGCTTGGCCTCATATGGGATTTTCAGGATCCGTGACAAACTCTCTCCACAACCATTCCTAAAGGCGCTCACTATCGCATGAAGATCTAGGCTGAGTCGAATTCATCAATGGCGTCTTGTTGAAATCACCTCCAATCAGCGCCAGATAAAAGTATCCCGTACAAAAACGTCTATGCACTCCGGCCGCCTAATCCAGAAAGAGATCAATCGGGCTAACTCCAACCCAACCCTCACGGGTAAGGTCCCTATCTCACGCGAAGATTGTAGCGCCTCTTGCTCGTGCGTTGCGGCTGGTCATCGAACCGAACCTTACACGCTTCGCAATCTTAGCATCTTATGTGAATATGGGATCCTATGGCCGCTCTTGTAGTCCAGGCCCTGCTCCCAGCCTTTTGTCAGCGTCGATTCACGTCGGTCGTTTTGGCAGTTTACGACGAGCAACGTCAAGCTGTCGTGAAATTTTAGTGAGTTGCGAATAAGTAGGTCCCTGGGGGACCGATCGAGATTCTGGAATCGCAATGCTTCCCTAAATTACTCTCTGGTATACTTTCAAGTCTGAATCCATGTCGAATCTGACTATACAAAAGAGTCTTCTGCTGTGACCATGCTTTCCAGAACCAAAATATACCAGAAACTCAGTTACATTCTATACAGCTAAGTTTAACAAGGGATAAAAGACAGTATCCAGATGCAAGTAAGATGACCGTTCTGAAAAGATGAGGATCGAAGAAGAAAGATTTTCATTATTTTATGAGTCGAGGACTCGTGTTATGTTGTTAACTCGAGTCACTCGATATCTCCACACTTGTTTATAAATGTATCTCTCTAGTCAAAGCGTGGTAAAGAGTATCGACTATCCCATCTGAATCAGATATCGTAAATTTTTTTTTTTCCAATAGATGCCGGAGCTGTAAATCCATTTGACTCATGATATCCCTATTTGTGTCCAGTGACAAAATGTTCTGGTGGAGAATGATGACTGAGTTCTTTAAGAATCACAATCGTTTGTAGGGACTTTGAGCTGTCTCTCAAATTGACTTGGTTGATTCCAGACTTTTTATGAATTTTACCCAGGAATTCGTCATCTTTCGTGGATTTGGGTGCATTCTGGAGGAAAAACGGATTTTTCTCACGTTAACCGTCGTTGTACCTGAGAAATCACGATGAATTTCGATTCAGCGTGGTTTTCTACATGAAATCAGGTCGTTTAGATCAATCTCGAGAGAGTAAGTGACGCCTGAGACACTCGATTCCCGGGCGAAAGATGAGCTTAGGGTGTTTTCTTGGTGGAAAAACAAATTTTTCTCACGTTAGGCGACATTATACCTGGTAATTAAAGATGAAGTCCAATTCAGCGTGTTTTTTTACATGAAATTAGGTCGTTTGTATTGATCCCGAGAGAGTGAGTGACGCCTGAGACAGTCGATTCGGACGTGAAAGACTCGCTTAAGGTGCTTTCTCGGTGGAAAAACGCATTTTTCTCACGTTGGGCGACATTATACCTAGAAAATAACGATGGATTCCAACTCAGCGTATTTTTATACATGAAATTAGGTCGTTTGTATTGATCCCGAGAGAGAGAGTGAGTGACAGGTTGGGCGACATTATACCTAGGAAGTACTGATGGATTCCAATTCAACGTCTCTTTCTACATGAGAATAGGTGGTTTAGATTAATCTTGAGGGAGTACGTGACGCCTGAGGCACTCGAATGAGATGGAAAAGTCGCGCTAAAAATGTTTTCCGCGTCGGAAAACGCAATTTACGAGTATTGGGTGGCATCCTAGTTCCAATATCACGATGAAATTCGATTTAGCATCAAATTTCACGTGGAAACATGTATCCCCACTTTTACATTCGCGAAGAAACACTGAGTTTCAAGAGCTCGAACATAGGGACAGAAAAATCACAAAAAGCGTTATTTTTCACTTGAATTTCAAAGCAAGATGCTCTTTCAAGCACTATTAAATCACTTTCTAGGGGCTCGGGGAAAATTTTCCCCATGTTTTTTCGGATCAAAGAAGGTATCTAGAGGGGGGGGAGAAAGGATCTGTGAAACTTGGGAAATAAGGACCACCCTAATGATCATATTCATAACTTTATGACATATAAAGTATTTCATTAGTACCTTGAGTCCCTGATATGGAAGAAATACATATTTCTCAAATCATAACATAATTTCAATGCAACTGTACAACAGTTTGGTAATAATCAACTGAAAAATCAATCAAAATTTTGTAACTGATTTATTCACTGCGAAGGAGGCTGAAGGGATAGGTTGGACGGTTAACCAATAATGAAACTCGTGGGCTCTCATTAATAATATTGAACGAACTCACATCGAACACAAGAAGTCTATTCAGACCCTTGTCAGGTAATGAAGATTTTCCAAGAATTCATCAAGAAATGAAATGAGCAGTTTCGAAAGTTTTTCTTTATATTAATCATCGGATGAACATGAGTTTGAACAACGAGTTATATCTCATCTTTGTCTATAATACCAATGCTATCTCAGCCTAATTGCCGATACTAGATAGACTCATCACTTCGAGCGAACTTTTCAACGGAATTTTCAAACTCGTTTTCACAGATATCCAATACTGAGGTTCGTAAATTAAAAGAGATGAATCTGTTCTCACTCTTTCAGAATTAAAGCTTGAATAAAGTTCATCAGAAGAACTCATCTCTATGAGATATCTTATGTACTGAATATACAGTACAACTATATTCCTCGATTCCTAGGACTGAATTCCTGACAAAAATTCTAGTTTCCTTGGTAGCCATCTATCCAAGACTTGTCCCACTCGAGCTATATTGTTCGGATAAAGTATCGAACGAATTCTCAAGCACATAGAGATTCAATTTCTATATTTGACTCGATTTCAGTCCAATGCATCTTTTGCCAATTTTATATCAATTGGGTTTGGTTTTTATCAAATGCTGGGGGATTCTCCCGATAACGCTACAGTTGTACTTCCCAAAGTCCCACTATGTCTTATTGCGTGCAGAAGCTTGCGTGACAAACTTTAACAACCTTTAGGAAAGCTCTGAGCCGAATACGTTTTAGGGAAATCCATTCAAGAGTTATGTCTGAACTGTTCACCAACTAATATTGGGAAATTTCATTCGTTGAATGCATACTTAATAATAAATTGATCGCGAAAGAGATAGGTAATACATGGCAAATCTTCTATTTTTATCATAGGGTGTAAGTGGGATATGAGATAGGCGATTCCTAAGCAAACTCAATTCAACGCCATCTAGATTGACGAGTCAACTGGATCTCACACTTGATTCTTTAGACTTCTAATTTGTACGAAGACGAAGAGCTTCTGATATTGGTTTTCTAACTGACAAATTACTCCCTCCGGAGTTTTGAACTGCTTATAATTCGATAAAAAACTATATAGATACTCATTTTCTTTCAAGTATCCTTTTATTTCCAAAATACAAACTCGATCTTGTTCATCTAATATCGAAGTATTTGGGAGTATTAATTTATTTGAGGGTATATTACTCTAGACGACTCTTGGTACAAAATCAAAGGAATGAGTTGGTTTTCATGTAATTTCCATATTGGATGAAGTCAAACTCGACTAAAACAAATTCAATGACGGTTCGAAGGTTGCATTATTGAGGCGAGTCGCATTGATGAGGATTGAAATGAAATCTATAGTAAAATTGTATAATTGAAATCACTTAACAGCTCTCCGAGAGAAACACCAACGTTCTTTTCCATATCATCATAAATTACAAGACTCAATTCCCGTTCAGCTGCCTCCGGTCTCAAAAACCGTGCCATTTTTCTCAAAAGAAATATCCGACATACTTATAGAGAGGAATCATGAAGTTTTCGAGCTAACCGATGTGCTCCTCATCAAAGCATATTCTGAATTCTGAGAAATACATCCATTCTGAATTCACTGGTTATTTCTGTACAAAACTAAATGACTACTCTCGTATGATTTTTATTCCTGCATTTCAAGGATCAGGAATGTGAACTTGATTGAAGGAACTCTTTTCGAAATTCTTCTGGATTTTCAACATCAGATATACTGACTGTATCTTGCAGTATTCAAGGTAACTCGAAATTCTATAGGGTCAGAACCATTTTGAAAGTCAAACTTCCTATGAGCTAATCGAGAGTTAAAAACTCTTACATTTTGGACTCTCTTTAGGTGCCATGCATCCGAATCATTTTTATATCAAGATATCTACGTGAATATGAGCTCATTTTCATGAGTACCTTTTATACTTCGAACGAAAAACTTTTACGTAAGGTCTTTTCCTTCTCCCAACTAATGCCCGAGTCACAATCAATACCAAAATTGATTGAAAATGAGGGTTGAGCTATTCACTCTACTATGCGATATCAGTGCAGTCAAAACTGCCACTGATGATTCACTAGGAATCTAAGAGGTCTGCATTACTTGATTCAATCTGTTCCAATTGAAAATAGCGATTCAAGTATTTTCACATGAGACAACAACCTCTTTCCCACTGTTAGTACTATTTTAGAACGAAAAATAGACATGACGCCAATGCAATCAGTCGATTCCCATGCAAAGGGATTGTAAAATAGGACTCCCACCTCTGGTGTGGTCGTTTTGACATCTAACAAAGTTCATTCCAAATCCATGAAGCCAAAATATCGTTGCAAAATAATTCAATCATTACACAAGAAAACAATTCAAAATAGAGATTCTAATCCTGATTATGCAGTTGTTTTCTGTATGATCTCCCAATGAAGGAATGACAACCTATGAAACTAGGTATCAATTCGTGTGCTCTTCGATGACCACTTTACCTGACACTTTGTGATTCAAATTCTACTAATCTATAAATCATAACCATTGGTTTTATATTCTCTCTGACACTTGATGAACTGATTTGATTTGTGAAGCAATACTACAGCCTCGATTCTAAATGATGGTCATTTTTAACATTATTATCGCAGCGCTAGGATATCACGGAATATTCAACTCTCAGAGTATTTGTGACAAAAGTTCATAAAACATTTTCAGTCCAGCAAACTGAAGTATTTTGGCATTCTCTCATCGATCATGTGATAAGTGTATACTACTCAATACTCGATTCCAAATTTGAGTAAATGAATTCATTTTTCCATTGTTAAACGAAATACTTAATGTCAGTCAACCCATGCTAGCTAAAATCTTTCTCAAGGTATGTCCGACTTGAACAGTAATTGGAATGAGAATATTAGTAAGCATTATTTCCACCATTTTCTTAGCACAAATCTTGAATCAAATTCACCTTCAGGTACTGAGTTTGATCGTGTCAGCAATCGTTTTTCGAAATCTACAAGAGGAATTGTAATCCACACCAGAAACATGTTGAACACTAGACCTACAAACTTTACGGTTACACCGCTTTGAACAAGGCTCAACAAGGTTCATGTCTCGTTCTGAAATCAGGTGATCTCATCGACGTTTTGTACAAGGAACAATGTTCGAAACCTTGCATTTCGCTGAAACTAGCTTTGCCATCTCAACAATGAAATTACTTCGGCAACTTCAATACTGTACGTGAGCGCCTTGATAAACTGTTATTCTGCGAATTTGCGAATGAACTCCGTAGAATTATTCGAAGAATGTTAGAAATCTGAATATCCTACTTGGATCACGCATCTCAAAGTTCTAAATTTTCATTCAACATTCGACGTTTAGCGCTAAACCAAATTCCAATCATTGTTTTTCTAATCTCTGAGCCAGGCGTGAACTTTTCGACCTTACTTGGTCTTTGATAGAATGCTCATCGATTCAAATCTGAGCAATTGAGGACTTGATGAAACTCTTTCCTTATAATATAAATTCACTAGAATAGACATGCTAAGTCAGCATCTTGTCCATGGTTAGTACGAATTTTTTGGTTACTTACCAATTTATAAGCCAAAATTACTCAAGCAGTCAAGACCAATAGATGCTTCTGAGTCAACAACAGTGATATCTCTGAGCTTTGTTATGTGCCAATAACGATCAATTAATAGTATAGCATAGAACAACAAGTTGTTCCCGAGTCCACTATACTTTGATACATTCCGTAACACTGCTATCATACTACTAAAATAGCAGGAGACCGTTCAAAACTCACTTCGTGCAGAGTATGCTCATTTTAGAGTATTTTGATCAAGGATCTGTCCCACGGTCTACAAGACAACTTATATTTTGTCCCATTTCCCGAAAACTAGGCACCGAGATAATTACTTGGTTTACCTCTCACTGTTAAGTTACTTTGGAAATATCAATTTCATCGTGAGTCATGACACTCGTCCTCGGTTACTATATGCTATTTTGCTGCTCCTTGACAACAATAAATCATTTTCTCAAAAATTCTAAACGAGTCGTATCATGGAGTGAAAATCACAGAATATGGAACATCAAAATTAGATACTTGCCTAATGTCACTCGTCGTATTTACTGTATAAAAGTCACTTGTTTCATAGACTTGTTGGAGAAATCATACTAAAATATGGAATCGGTATTCTGATCAACTATACAATAGAATTTTCTCTTTCCAATTTCAGATTGGGAATGTTTGGAAAACGTATGAGACCAGTAAATTCATTGAACAATGAAGAAAGGTTATAGACTAAACCAGAAATTTCTTCAATTCCGTGATACTCCCGTTGGACACATCTTCCTTTGTCTTCTCATCCTGTTTCAGAAAACATGCTAAGAATCAACAAATTCGGCAGACAACATTCATGGTGTCTTACTGGAGGACACAACCTAAGGTTGTAGGGTGAAACCTGTGAATAATATTTGACTTATACTTTTCAAATAAGTACAATTGCTTGAAACATGAGCAAAGCTATTCAAATGCATCGTTTAGCGGAGGGGTTTGAACATCTGTTTAACCAGTAGGATATCATTCAAATTTGACTATTCTTCTCAGAGACTTGTCAGAGTCTTCTTCAAAATATTGTGATATGCTCACCACGTCTCTCATAATCCGAATTCGAAGAATTCAGAGCAACATTATCGATTTTTACAATATCTGCCAATCCAACAAATTTGAGACATCCATCGATGCTTAATGGCCGAAAGTTTTCATCACTTTCCGAATGCTTCACTCCCCCAGTCAGCCGACGCCAGGCAACTGTTCTAGGCTAACAGCCAATTAGCCGCACAGAGTGAGCTGTACAAGCTTAAGTCCAAATTGCCGTACAAACTGGGATTTCAATAGATTCTCTACGAAACATCAACTCGAATTTCTCTGAAAGATTATCAAAAGATTCACAAAGAAGACCAACCTTTGTTTAGAATTTATCGAGTCAACTCCATGACTCTTCCTCTCATAACCCAGGTAAAATATTTGCAGGCTGGTTTTGCGTCTGAGGCGAGTCCATTTTCTATACCAAATAGGATTTCTAATCCATCACATTATGAATGATATTTCATTCACCAATAGAGAAGCTTTTCTCCTTTCGAGCTCTCACACAAGACTAGATCGAACTGTTCAACCTTCGTAGCTCTCTATGGACTGCCTAGACTTTGCTCCTAACCCAAACCACTGGTATCAGAAGGCCTGGATTGGAAGAGCGTAATCGTGGACAATCCGAACACAAGACTGAACACTCAAACACCCTAGTCATTAAAGGGGAGGCACGCACAGCGCAAACCTTCCCTGAAATGACCCAGCGAGCAGTTCGGCGCCTAGCTAGCTAATACAATTTGAATTCAAAATCCTATCAATTACCAAATATCATATATGATACTTGTACGAAGTTCTTAGGTAGAGTACTCTATTTTGGAATATGAATGGCCTTTCCTCAAAGGAATGCCAATCGATCGATTAATATTCATATCCAGAATTTTAAAATTACTTTCAAGATACAGTTTTGAACCAATTACATCAAAACTGACACAGACATTTTGTTCACCATGCATGGTACAAGACCAAAGTCTTGTTGTGATTCATACGATCGTAAATATTGATACAGGCTTCAATCAGAACAAGCTAATATCAAGTTCAAAACATCTATCAATCATAGGACACAACTCGAGTCCATGATTGTCAAGAATTCGAGACAACTTGAAGAATCTTTGAGCAAAGATCTAAAATCTAAGCAACAAATCTATAATTAAAAGATCTATTTCATAGAAATTTGAGTGATACTGATGCCACAAGCATCCAGATCTCAATCATTGATTTAGCCTGATCATTTATCAAATTATAACTAGAATACTACGATATCTCTTATTTTGACTTGCAAAAATTCTGCCTCATACAGAATCCACCAGCTGAAGATATACTCGGCAGTAGTCTATCTGAAACCAAACTATTCAATAGTATTGTGATCTCATTTGAGATCACTCATATTCACTGCAAGAAATGATAATAATTCACTGAATGGCCAATTCAGCATTATTGGTACCATGGTACATTTGAGATTGAAATTAATCTAAATCGAAATTCATCATGATGATCATCAGTATCACAGAGTATCAAATTCTCTATATCATAATCCATATGAATTATCAATGATGAAAAATCATGCATTTTTACCAAGCATCATCCTCTGAAAACAGGAGTCGGTTAATATGCAATGCACTGAGGGAAGAATATAGTCCGGGGTACTATATGCGTGAAGTATACGCGACAACTATCGAAGTGTACCGCCCAGTCGCGATAAAGTACTGGGTACTATATGGAAAGTTCGGAGCGCTCACTGTTTACTTCCACATCGTGTTTACATATCCCGATGCGCGGCTCATAACCTCACATAACCTGTCCAAACCTGCATGCAAGCCACGTCTTCATCAAAATAAAAGGTCGTGATGAGTCAAATGAATGATCCATGCATTCAAAACTATCAAAACATTCGATAATTGTTAGTATATTTACATTTAGCCGACATACATGTCTCTAAGCCCATATTTAGATACCACAAAGGTGCCTACTCTCCATAAAGTACAGGGTACTTTATGGACAGTACGGGTTACATTGTGAAGAGTAGGCACGGAAGTTACTTTACGTATAGTACCAGGTACTATATTAAAGTACACACTACTATATTCTTCTCTCAGTGTGGGTGGTAAAAGTTCAATTACCCGTGTACGATATGTATGGTTTCGAAACACTGCAGTCCCTCTAAATTCCGTGTTCATAATATGTGCGTTCGAATCCGAGAGAAATCCTACTATGATCCCAAATAATTCAACTTCGAAGCATCAGAGTCCCCATAGCTCATCTACAACGCGGGAACGTAAAATCTGAGATGGAATTCCCATATGTTCACTACACTTGATGTCAGCGCCCTCTTTTCAAACGTGAGCGTGAACTAAACAAACATGGACTCTACTGCATTTCAATGCCTGAGTTAATATGATGAAATGTATCCAAATGAATCTCGAGCATGTTACCAAATAACACGAAAATATTGCCCGGAGCGGCATACACTAAATACACGATGCTCGATTTTGACTCGATATTTGATCGTAATATTGTATCTCACGACAGTTTGGCAAATCAAGGCACAGCCATTTGGGCCGGCGCGGCACCACGTTTTTACTACAAATGCAGAATATGGAATCTCAAACAAATAACAAGATTATTACCATGTGGTGTCCATTTCAACACTCCTCTGAAAACACAACTTCCAACCATGTTACAACACTCGCTGTACACCAAGTTCCGATGCTTTGCTCGGATACAGACGCCAGCTCATGACCAGGTCGACGATATGTAGTGATGAGCACTTGCGGAACAGCATTCTCTCGCTGCCAATTCACTCCGTCGAAGTTCAGAGTCGAATTATATCCAGACGGTGGTGTCGGCTCGTTGTGCTGGTTTTTTTTTCGTATCACGTCTGATGACTGGGAACTGTCCGAATCGCACAACTCTCACGTGGCATCAACGCGCGACATAACCTAGAAACCTAGACTAAGTATGCTCGATCGCGTTCGATCACTTTTCACAACTTTATACTCTCGCGCAGTGGAACGCGTGCTCGCGCCCATAACCTGTTCGATTATGGGAAAGGAGCAGAGCGAGTGACAAACACATAATCACTGTAAAAACTATTTATTGTATCCAAGACTAAAACGACAAACGAAGGACCAACGTCCTACCTTCACATGTGCGACCCCCACCGAAGGGTGGGCATCGGCCTTGTGCTGGGGGCCGTTCCCGAAAGTCGATAGTCGGGGCGGAGGACTGAGCCATCACTGAGCCTGGCTCGGTGTTGGTCATCCTCCAACCCGACGCGCTGGCAGGGCGTATCCCTGCTCCGCGCCCATGGAGGCAACCGGGGTTAAGCCGAAAGGCAGGGACCCGGTATACAAAAGCCAATATTCCTTCACATGTGCGACACACAGACTAACTATACACTGCAGCGGCGAGAGCGCGCAGCTCGAGCCGCCGCCGCTCTAAAGCAGACGATGCAGGACGTACAAAGCCGTGCATGTAATATACGGAGCTGGAGATGTTAGAGACGTATATTCCAACAGTTTTAATATGGACTCACTGTTGGTGTCATCAATTATCCGATTCTGACCGCTGGGACTTTTATTTCGCTTCGCCAATTTTCACCACATCAAAAAAAATATCCATTCGATTTGTTCAGACCCTCGAATGCAGCTTCGATTTGTTTAGACCCTCGAACGCACAGCTTCCATTCGAGAGTTGTCGAAGAGCGAGTGAGAGAGAGAAGAGGGAGAAAATCCGTCTGCTTTGTTTACATCGCCATGCATCGCGGTGCCGCAATCTCAATTAGTGCATGCATTATCTTGTTTGGACAAAAGAGATGCAAAATGTGTATGTTTTCATGGAAAAAGGAGCTATGAGGTATTCTTAAACGCGGTATATTGTGAAAACCTGTGCAAGATGTATGCTGGGATTCTTTGCCCCATCAGATTAGGAGTTTATATAGATGCAACTCTGAAGTCTTGTATGTGATGCAGTACTAAATGTCTTCGGAAGAATCAGGGAACATTTGCCAAGTACATGAGAATATGGCTGTGTAGCCCAATAAGTCACTCCATCTGCGTTAATACTTGTGATATTGCTTTCCATGTCTTTTTTTTGTAAACATTCAGTCAAAAGTTGGATGGGAAGTTTCAGTGATTGATTACATGCATGCACTGGATAATCGAAATGAATAAGGATTGAGCGGGCATTATTTTACTCTTGGTCTACTAATATTACGATCAAGAGTCGATATCGCTGTGAGGACCAGACAATACATTTTATTATTTTGACTGCTTCTGAGCTGATTTTTGAGTTCTACTCATTGGTGTCATCAAGTACACGGTATCCTCGAACCAACTTTCAATGAGCCAGAAGACCACCTCGACAAATATTTCCTTAAATGATTGTTTAGGGCTCAAATAAGATCTTCCAATTGTTTTTAGAATCGCCAACGTTAGGATTTTCGAATGAATCAATTTTTATGATTTTTTTCTCTAAAAAAGAACGTCGAAAAACGACTTTGACGCGCTCTGGTAATGATAAACGCTTGATTATATGCTTGAAATTCCACAAAAATCTCGTCAGAAAGTGCAGATGGTTCATGACACTCTATCCCAAATGATACGCAATGTAATGCGTAGAGGGAGAGATAGGATACGCGAGTTGCGGCCAATGCTTGGGTAAAGATTCGAATGGCAAATAAAGAGGTCCAAACATCTATATTGGAAGATTTTGAGCATGCTCACGCCTCTCTCTTTCTCGCTCTTTCGCATACTGGTCTCGATAATATGCGAACAACCCCCTTTGGACTCTCGGCAAGGCCCTTATAGCGCAACAAAAATTCTTATTCAGGTTCGGAGGAGCTTGCAGGTACATCATATCTGCATTACTTCTCGCGTCAGAGGAGGAGGGGTCCTATCTTAGTTCTGAGATGCGATGTGCTTGCTCTCATGAAGAAAATCGCCTCGAATTTCGGATAAAAAGCATGGAGAAGAAGTTTTGAGTGCAAATGCTGAGTGAGAAACATGGAAAATTGATCCAAAAGTGTTCGGCATTTGATTTTCGAGATGGTAGATTGCCTACATCTGACTTACCTATTAGGGTGGGCCGAAAAAGGGCTTTTCTCAGAAATCGATACACCCTAGCGTGGGAATGTTGTGTTTGTACAGATAGATGTGGAAAAAATTTCGCCGGACGCTGAGAAATGAGATTTTAGGTCCCAACAAGAGACATCAAGCTTTCATCAAAATTAACGCAGGTTTAAATGGGAATGTGCCTCATTCGGCACTTTTTCCCTTCTAACTCTGCTCGCATTTCTGGCGCATCCAAGCATTTTCCATTGTACTTAAGCTCATTCTGAAGCCTGTTTCGGAACCTACAGAATGAGCTGAAGTACGTCCAATTTAGACTAACACGAGCCAATCTATCTCAATTTTTCCAGAAAGTGATCATTATTGATAATCCCAAAAATAGGGCGATTCTCCCTTCAAACTTTGCTCGTATCTCTGGTGCCACCGAACATTTTTCAACGTACTTCAGCTCATTTCGAAGCTTGTTCCAAAACCTACAAAATTAGTTGAAGTACGTCCAATTTTGACTGACCAGAGCCAATCTCTCTCAACTTTTCCATTTCGAGTTTTGAAAGGAGTGACGCGGGTGGAAGAAGTCGCTTATTTTCGGAATTTTCAAAACTAATCACTCTTTAGAAAAAACGAGATACATTGGTTCGGGCCAGTCGAAATAGGACGTATCTTAGCTCATTTTGTAGGTTTTGGAACAAGCTTTAAAATGAGCTAAAGTACGTCGAGAAATGTTCAGATGCATCAGAAATACAAGCAAAGTTTGAAGGTAGATTCACCCTATTTTTGGGATTTTAAATAATGATTTCTTTTTGGAAAAATTGAGATAGACTGGCTTGGGTAAGTCAAAATTGAACGTCCCTTAGCTTATTTTGTAGGTTTCTGAACAAGCTTCAGAATGAGCTGGAGTACGTTGCAAAATGCTTGGGTGCGCCAGAAATGCGAGCAAAGTTAGGAGGAAAAAAGTACCGGATTAGGCACATTCCCATTTAAACCTGCGTTAATTTTGATAGAAGCTTGGTAGCTCTTGCTGGGACCTGAAATCTCATTGCTCAGCGTCCAGCAGAATTTTTTTCACATCTATATGTATGAACACAACATTTCCACGCTAGGGCGTATCGATTCACGAAAAAAAGCCCTTTTCCGGCCCACCCAATTACCTATGTCTGACATGAAAATAGAGGCGATCTATCATCTTAAACATCAAATACCGAACACTTTCGGAGCGATTCTCCATATTTCTCACTCAGCAACTGCACTCAAAACTCCTTTTTCATGCTTTTTATCCAAAATTTGAGCCGATTCTCTTCATGAGAGCAAGCACATCGCATCTTAGAACTAAAATAGGACTCTCTCCCTCTCTGAAGCGAGGAATGATGCAGATATGATGTACCTGCAAGCTCCTCCGAACCTCAATGAGAGCTTTTCATGCGCTATAAGGGCCTTGCCGAGAATTTATTCACATATTATCGAGACCAGTGTGAGAAAGAGTGGGGAAGAGAGAAGCGTAAGCATGCTAAGAATCTTCTAATATAGATTTTTGGACCTCTCTATTTGCCATTCGAATCTTTACCCAAGCTTTGGCCGCAACTCGCGTATTCTAACGTAGGCGATTTTGAAAACAAATGGAAGATGTTATTTGATCCCCAAACAACCATTTGAAGAAAAATTTGCCGAGGTGGTCTCCCGGCTCATTTAAAGTTGGTTCAAGGACACCGTGAGTAAGGAGCTTGAGAGCTAATATGTGACAAGAAATATTGGCAAGTGGTCGAGCGCTTTTGATAGAACTACTAATCACTTCCACAATCTTTCAGATCCAGATTAACAACTCTTCCATCGTCACAATCATACATGCAACTCATGGGTCCATGTAGTACTACTGAAGAGTTCTAGCAGAGTTATTGCTGCACCAAGAAAGTTTGAAATCATGTGTTGTAGGTCATGAGTTGAGATGTGATGTAAAAAAGATATACAAGCGCTCCATAAGATGGGAATATGGATTTCTGGACTTTATAGGAGTTGAAGCTTGAAATTCTGCTCACAACTTTTGACTATCAGGGAATCAAATATTTATGTAGGGTAGCAAAACCTATGTCACTCAAATTTTCTTGTGACTAAAGTTGACTTGAAGCGGCTTTTGCTCTTCTTGTATTATTCCTTAATACTATTTCACTCCAAATATTGATGTCATGTTTGTAACCAGGGATATGTTATTTTTTTGGTTCTAAAACATATCCTGAACAATGAGGAATCAGGAGATTTCTAATCACAATCATAACATCCCAACTTTCTCTCTGAATGAGGAATTTTTAATATTGTTCAAGCACTGATGTTATGATTGAGATAAGGAAATTTTCTAATTTCTTATAGATGAGGTAAGTTCTAGAATGAGATAAGGAGAAATATCTCGTTCAAAAATATAGAATCAATACTTGGGTGGAATAATATTTGGGAATTCCTCAAGTAAATCAAGAGCCGCTTCAAGTCAACTTGATCAAAAAGATGATCTGAGTGAAATAATTGTCTATATTCTATATGGATATGTCATTAACAGATTCTCAAAAGCTGTGATCAGATAAGGAAGTTGATTTCTTCGTTTTGATTTTCATAAGAAAGAAATTAGGTCCTTCCCCCCTCATTCACTTTTTTCGAAAGTATAACTTGGTGAGTATGAGTTTGTTCCTCAAAACCTATTGATTTTTATCAGGTTTCTACAGTAAAAATGATGATTGATTCAAATCAGCTGTATTACACAGTTTCAACTCTTGAAAGAAATGGAATCAAAGGAACTACGTCGAGTATTTCTGTAAGTTTGAGAGACCAACCATTTCCGGGCAAAATACTTATGGCATTGTTTCAACTCGTGAAAGGAATGAAATGAATAAGAAACCATGTCGAGAGTTTTTCGAACAAGTTTGATTGTATAAGGTATGGATTTCGGAAATTTTGCACGGTCTTTCTCATTCGTTGTTTATCAAAACCAGAACTTGAATTGGAAAAATTGAATTAAAATTGCCCGGAAAATGGTTGATCTCTCAAACTTACAGAAATACTTGACATAGTTCCTTTGATTCCATTTCTTTCGAGAGTTGAAACTATGTAATACAGCTGATTTGAATCAATCGTCATTTTTACTGTAAAAACCTAATAAAAATCAATAAGTTTTGAGGAGCAAACTCATACTCGCCAAGTTATACTCTTGAAAAAAGTGAATGGAGGGGGAAGGATCTAAGAAACAACGAAAGACGATCTACCTGATCAGAGAAAACAAGCGGTCCCACGCGGGGGCTACGGGTGCTCCCAGCGTGGCTCTGACTGGGCAGCCTAGCCTTCGGAGTTTTTGAAGTTGTTCATTTTTTCATAGAAGGCTAGCTCAGCTTAACGAATCTGAGAGTACAACTGTGGGATTAGTCCTCTAGTGATTGCTTTTTCAATCAAATTTGATTAGAAAATTTTGAATCATAAATACGATAAATGTCGCAAAAGAACTCGTGTCGAATCCTCTCTTTTTGTTCTTTCGAGGACCAGTCCATCACGGCATTTGGACCGGATGGGGAAATCCATGCTTCAAGGTTATCAAGTTCAAATGTAAAACTAGGTGCATTCATTTTCTCCAACAATGCTCACTTTTCTCACTTTCAAATATATCTATAGAACTCCCATCAATCTTTGAAGACCACCATGAGATATCATTCAGAGAACGGTTTACGCATCTCTGAAATGTTTATATTATTTGTGGTATTAGGACTGATAATGGATATTTCAGAAAAATTCATATATATACAATGTTACATGTATTTCAATTTTTAGAGATTTGGCCAATCATGAGTACCCGAAATGGAGCCCAGGTACTCAAGGTGCCCAACGCAATCTCAAAAAGGCATAAGGCATGGAATATTGATTCAGAATTACAAAATTCAATATATTGTGCATGGGTCCTACAGGACCCACTGAGTTATAAAAGGGTTAACTATGAGTTCCGAGAAGAGCTTTTAGCACTCATAAACTAATGATATTTATTAAAAAAATCACCTTACAAGGTAAATTTCACCATTATTTGAATGTGAAAAGTTGCTAGATCACCCTTCAAGTACATACCCCTAAGCTCAAACATGTTCTTTGAAAGACTATGCGCCAACTTGAATTCGGATTTTCAGAGCTTGGGCTATTTCGAAGTTATGTTTCATATGTAATTATCTGGGATATGAGTTCAGCCACATCACCACCAATATAATAAGATATATATATATATATATATATATGGTCACTTTCATTGAATATGTAATATGTGCCACAGATGGTCAGAATTTCAAAATGTTAGCGCCCATCTTTCAACAGAAATGCACTGCGTTCACTCTTGGATTTCCTTGTCAACCATAATATGCAGAAAAGAAACAAAGAGGTAGTCATAAGATCTCAGCTTACATAGTATATTGAGGTCAATCAGTTGTTGACTAACTCTGGAGAGAAAGTCTGTACACTGGATCACTGAATGTATCTATAAAACTTAATCTGGTAGATCAGTGCACAGGAATTTTGCTAATGCCTGGCAGAATGTATTCTTGAGCGCTTGAATACAATAATGCACAACTTTTGTGACACTTTGATATGAGTTGCTGGCTATAATGAGCTACAACAACAATAAAACATACCCCCACGAGGTCATGTTTCATCTGAATCATGCATTGTCGCATAGCTGGAATTTCTGCTATTTTTCTGGGAATTCATCCATATTCACCAGTAAATTCAACAAAAGGTATTATCACTGGTTGAAAGTACCCGCAGGAATTGGTAAAAATGTGTAAGTTTGATGCCGGGAGCCAACTCGGCATCGGTATTCGACGAGTAGGGAATTTCACACTTGAAACATTCGTGAATCAACTTCAATCGAATAGATTCGATTCAAAACATTGCCTAGACGATCGATACGGATTATATTTTGCCTGACTTGACTTTAAGATGAATTTCATCATCGATTCCTTCGAAATTAGATGTAAATTCCAAAATCGAGTCAAGAGCTATGAGTCTCATTTCAATGTCTAGAATACACTGTGGTGTTATTTTGTTCATGATTCAGCCGTATACTATGTAAAAATCAAGAAAATCGCGATGCCATCACAATTAGAGGCTTATATAGCTTACCATCCGAATTCAAATATTCCTCCTCAGCTTCTCACAGGAATACCGATCGACAATTGCAACTCAAAACAGTGCGGTTATATCCTTTTTGTGATGAAGAAACGAGAGCACAACGTCCCAACCCTGTGCTTCGCGTCTCCTGAGTATGACATCAAAAAATGACCATTTTCAAAGCCAGTGGCGCGATAACTTTATGAGCTTTGAAGCTTTATAAAATTTGTCTGGATCAACGCACACTCTCAAACCAAAGGATATTCGATTCGTCTCCTTTTCAACTTCGAAAACTCATCGCTAAATTCTCCGTTTCGCACAAGGTATTTCATCATTTTCGTAAACAATAGCCAAAGAAAGTTTCCCCACGAAACTCGGTTACATCGATGAATGAGAGCTAATATCATAGCCAAATCAGCGCACACCTCTGAATCAAAGATTTTCTCAAAATATGAGATTAGTAGATAGATATATCATTCCACCGAAGTAGCTGAGGCATAGGTACTTTAGTTACAGCCTTATCAATTCAAAAAATCGCGTTGGTACGTTTGTAAACTACCCAAAAATCATCTTGTGCGGTCTGTTATTGACAAATCAGGATGCGTTTCAACAAAAAAGAATGTAGTCCATATTGAATGATGCCAAATACTATAAAATGCCACTCCTGCGCACTCCCAAAAGTTCAAAATACTCCTGGAACACTGCAGTAACACAAAAGTCAAAAGTTACGTGGAAACCTTCATATGAATCTAGTCAAGTGTCATTGATGCCGTCTTATTCTGGTGATCGTGGTCACAGCGAAATAGGAAATAATTTTGCGTAATTGAATCACAAAAATGTTTCTTTTGCATGAGAAACAGGAATCTAGACTTTATTGTGGCTGGGACCACGTATGATCTTGTCTTTACTCCAAAAGGTATGTATATAAAAATTGACTCTGTCATAGATCCATTCCAGGAGTAATGCAAAGCTTACAAGAATTGAGAATTCATGAAAACGTACATATTTCCACGGAATGTCCGTTAAACACCTATTTTACGTGTACGATCTTCAAATTTATCTACATGTCGAGGAAGAGAAATTGTTGGAGGGCATAGCTCAACTTGAAGAGGCGTCTCGATTAGTCGCTGAATGGGCTGAGTCTTCTGGCTTGCGCCTC
This sequence comes from Eretmocerus hayati, assembly GCA_029851415.1. Lineage (NCBI taxonomy): Eukaryota > Metazoa > Arthropoda > Insecta > Hymenoptera > Aphelinidae > Eretmocerus > Eretmocerus hayati. The sequence goes on from CM056743.1 coordinate 109,737,613, forward strand.
AATGCTGGCAAAACCAAATCTATCTTTTTTGGCTCGGCGATCAATGTCAATGAGCTGAAAGAGATGGGTCTGGCTGGTGTTGGGATCCCAGGCGAAGTGACGATTCCCTTCAGTGATACAGTCGTGAGTCTCGGAGTGACACTTGACAGCAAACTAGAATGGGAATCGCAGATCGACCAAGTAACAAAGAAAGTCAACAGAGCCCTTTATGGTCTGCGATTCATAAGGGCGTGTACTACCGAGACTCTCCGCCGAAAACTGGTCGAGACCCTAGTCCAACCCTATCTGGACTACTGCACAGTGGTATATCTAGACGCAGACGAAACACAACGGACGCGACTGCAACGACTGAATAATTCATGAGTGAGATACATATTTGGGATAAGAAGGGATGCGCACATCACCCCGTATAGAGAGCGTCTGTGCTAGTTACGATTGGGACTTTATTTTGCAGCCATTCTCATTTACAAAGCAATGAGGATGAAAGAGCCCGAATATTTGGCTGCAATGTTCACCAAGTACTAGCATAGATGCACCAGTCGGAGTGGTGAGAGAGATCTTAAGAGTGCTCTCTACCTTTTGAAAAGCGATGGTGGCGCCTCTAGTGGTCAATTCGGTATATTGTCAATAACAATTTTTAAGAACAAAGAGGGAGTAGACCAATAGTACCGCTCCCTGCTGACTATTTTCCTTCAAATTTTAAAAAAAGTTTCATCGAGATCGGTGCAAAACTCAGCTCAAAAATTTGCAGATAGATTTGTTCAGTGTTGCTGAACTGTATCTGCAAAGGACCTGTTGCAAATAAGGCCAAATCTGCTCCAGGTATTTGGGGGCCCATATTGCGCTGGAATGCGTGTTTTGGGTGTCTCAATATGCCAGTAAAATTTTCCCCCTTGAAACTCAAGCGTTTTCCAGTGGTGGGCTAAAGAGTCTCCCATTTAAAATACACGTGGAATGTGCTTTTTGCATACTGCTCTGAACCACGAACATGCACCACTCTGAATCTTATTGGATCATGTTCTTGGATGAAAAATACAACTTCCATGGGTGTTTTGGTGGATGGGAAATGAGGGCCAGAGATCGAAAAATCGCTTTTGCTATCGGGTTTCCGTGAATTTTGAACTACGAAGGGCGATTAGTCGAGCGGAGTGGGGTTTAGCGAAAAATTTTTGAGGAATAGAAATGTTGCTTTTTCTTTGTACTTCCATTTGGTGTAGATTACATTAGCATTTTGTTCACGCAATCTCTGAGAAAAGCTCAAAAATAGCAAAAAACACGTTTTTTTACATTTTCTGACTCGCCAAAGCCTGTCTTAGAAAAATAAATCAATATAATCGATAGAATTTGATGAAATGAACATTTTTTATTCCCATCATTTTTGCCCTTAAGGCGAGGCCGTAGTCCGCGGCCATCTTGAAAAAGCTAGGGAGATTGACCGAATCCGTTCTGTGAATATCTCGAGTTTTACTTAACCAAATCCCTTCATATTTTGTATGCGTCAACAAAATGCATGTCAGAATTGCGCTATGGAGCGAAATCCCAGAAAAGTAGAGAAAGAAACTACCATGATAAGCGCTGGACAGATGTCGTCTGCTCCTGTGGTAAGGCATGCTGTTATACTTCATTCGATAATTTTGTAATCAGCTCGTTTTTGCTCACTTTCACTCCATAGCGCAATTCTCTAAAGTTCGTAGATGATAGTAAGACCCTTATTTGTTGATAATTCTCTATAAAACTTGAGATAAATCCAGAACGGCGATGAGTTATACACGATGACAGCCATCATTTTACGTTTCTTCAAAGTGGTCAGACTGATCAGCGGGCGCGAGGCGGGATGACAGCAGCAAAACCGTCTGCTTCGATCATGCACGTTCCCGTGTGTTGTCATCGCGGATGAGATATGTTGTGAGACTTGTCAGCCGCGACTTCCCGGTGGAAAGCGACGGCCCAGCTGATGACATTATATGTCATCATCGACCGGACCCGGGTCCTTTTTCTGCGATCAGGCATGGTGGTGAATCTGATAGCCGTCCGCTGCGACATGCATCTTTTTGCATATTGGCAGAGAGCTCAGTGCAACATCATCTTTGCAAATTTGCATGCACGAGCCCTTGAACAAATACAGAATATAAGTGTTTCGTTTGGATCTCTAAACCAGTTCTGATCATTTTGATGATTCTAGTCAAGGTCATGTCAAGGTTCAATACCCTAGAATACTTGGTGAATAAATAACGTATCCGGGTCACTTTGAGTGATAAAGTCAGTCTTGGAATATTGAATTGGAGTTCAAATCATGTCTGCTAAGATCCCTGCATTTCAGTGGGATAATTTCATGTTCATTTATCTGAATCCGTTGTGAATTACTTGAGTTCTAAAGGTTTCGTGAACAAAAATTAGAAAGTTAGTTTATGAACTTTGTTGTCCTCAAGATGTATTGAACAAATACTGAATGTAACTGTTTGAGCCTCTAAACTAGTTCTAGTTATTCTAATGATTCTAGTCAAGGTTCCACTTTCAATATCCTAGAATACTTGGTGAAAATAACGTATCCGGGTCACTTTGAGAGATAAAGTCAGTCTTGGAATATTGAATTGGAGTTCAAATCATGTCTGATAAGATCCCTGCATTTCAGAGGGATAATTTCATGTTCAGTTATCTGAATCCGTTGGGAATTACTTGAGTTCTAAGGGTTTCGTGAACCAAAATTAGGAAGTTAGTTTATGAATTTTGTTGTCCTCAAGATGTATTGAACAAATACTGAATGTAACTGTTCTGTTTGAGCCTCTAAACCAGTTCTAGTTATTCTAATGATTCTAGTCAAGGTTCCAGTTTCAATAACCTAGAATAGTTGGTAAAAATAACGAATCCGGGTCACTTTGAGAGACAAAGTCAGTTTTGCAATATTGAATTGGACTTCAAATCATGTCTGCTAAGATCTCTGTTGTCCAAAGGGATGATTTCATGTTTAGTTATCTGAATCCGTTGGGAATTACTTGAGTTCTAAAGGTTTTGTGAAAAAAAGTTAGAGAGGTAGTATGTGACTTTCATTGTACTCAAGATGAATTGAACAAATACAGACAGTGAGTGTTTTGTTTGGGCCTCTAAACCAGTTCTGATCATTTTGATGATTCTAATCAAGGATCCAGTTTCAATATCCTAGAATACTTGGTGAAAATGGCGCATACAGGTCATTTTGAGAGACAAAGTCAGTCTTGGAATATTGAATTGGAGTTCATATCATGTCTGCTAAGATCCCTGTATTTCAGAGGGATGATTTCATGTTCAGTTATTTGAATCCGTTGAAATTTGGTTGAGTTCTAAAGGTTTTGTGAAAAGAGGTTAGAGAGTTAGTATGTGAATTTCATTGTATTCAAGATGAACTGAACAAATACAGACAATGAGTGTTTTGTTTGGGCCTCTAAACCAGTTCTGATCATTGTAATAATTCTATTCAAGATTCCAGTTTCAATATCTTAGAATACTTGGTCAAAATGACGCATACGGGTCATTTCCAGAGATAAAGTCAGTCTTGGAATATTGAATTGGAGTCCAATTCATGTCTGCGAAGATCCCTATATTTCAGAGGGATGATTCCATGTCCAAACTTGTGGATCAGTTGAGAATTGATAAATTTGTATTTTCTGAAGTATTCCTAAAATTGAAAAACTTGGGGTTTCTGATAATACTTATTTTTCAGAAGTTCATGCTCAGTGGCTTTCTGTCCATTCAAATTGAATTATCAAGTGAATTGAATTGCATCCAATTGCATCTGTGGTTTCCACTATAGGTACACATTATTTCCAAGGCCCCTAATGTATGTAAGAGGGGCACAATGTCAAGACCTCTGATATTAGTGTGCGAGAGGGGTACAATACATAAAGTGTATATATATATATATATATATATATATATATATATATACCTTTGTAAACAGTGTTGTTGTTGTGTGTGTGTTCACACATACATATACATCAACAATCAGTATGTTTACAAAGGTTAGATTGTGCGGGCTGGTGGTGACACGCCTGCTGATCATCACTGAGCTATGGTGGTCGCAGGGGTGCCACCGTAAGTTACTAGGGCTGATCCGATATAGCGGCAGACTACGGCCTCGCCTTAAGTGCTTCAAATTCGAATTGAAAGCCGAAAATGGTGAAAAATTGGCACTCTGCCACTTTGAACCGCGAAATACTCGAAAAATTCAAGTAGAAAGCATAATTTATCTCAGCATAGAAAGATAGGGAATTTTCTGTTTTTTCAAATGAAAAAAAATTCACCCGATTCCATCGCTCCTACGCCGAGGAATCTGCATTTTCATCATCTAATAACATTTTTTATCGTCCAAATGGACAGGTACACTGAGTAATCTGAATTCTTATGTAAGGTCAGTGTACCCAACTTGCCCCCATTAAGCCATTTTCTTAATAACTTCGGCCCATCTCCATATTTTCCAACGTCCCTTAGCTCATTTCAAAGCTTGTCTTAAGACCTTCAAAATAAATTGATGTACATTCAATTTGAACCAACTGGAGCCAAACTGTTTGAATTCTCCTAAAAGGTGATTTTTGAAAGTTTACAAAAGTGTGTACCCAACTTGCCCCCATTAAGCCTTTTTCTTAATAACTTTGGTTTACTTCAACGATTTTCAACGTGCTTTAGCTCATTTTAAGGCTTGTTTGAAGACCTTCGAAATGCATTAAGCTACGTCTAATTTGGATCAATTGGAGCCGAACTATCTCAATTATTCCGAAATAAATGATGTAAATCGGCGATAAAGTGTTTTTATCGCCGTGCACGCACATTTGGAGCTTTTTGGTGTTCCGAAACACTATTTCTGACCTATTTTGACGTGATAAACACGTTCTGAGTGGTAAAAAAAAGTCGTTCTGCACGCCCTTCCGAGATAAACGTATGGGGGCATGTTAGGTACACTCCGATGTTGGCATCCTTGTTTACAAATCGTCTCCGTGTTTTGCACATAAAACAGCTCCATATCCAGATTTTGCAATTTTGGAAAATGGATTTTGAAGGTCCTGAAACAAGGAATCGAATGCGCTAAGGTACGTTAAGATTGGTTGAACCCAAAGAATTTGGCACCGATTTTGCTGAAGGCGATTCCCTCGGTGCTTTCTTAGCTAAGCAATCACGAAAAATAGAAAAATCTTCTTAGATTTTCTGAAGAACGCAGGAATGATTCGGGGTCGACGCAAACTATTTACTTTCTCATATTTCAACATAACAAACGTAAAAAAAAATTGCCGGGAGGCCAAGGAGTGCCCATCCCCGAGATCGGCATATGGGGGCAAGTTGGGTACAGAGGCAAGTTGGGTACACTTACCTTACATAAAGCCGTTGACACACTGATGGGATGCACTTTGGCACCAAATCGTGCTTTCCAAGCGAGGTATACGATATAGGACCAATCAATACATAATAATCTGAGCACAGCCATGAGCCGAGTTCCAACATGGAACAGGAGGAATCATAACACTGATTCATTATTTTGATATCTCACGAGCTTGAGATTGTGGTAGTAACATCCAGTAGACTTTAGTGTGGAAGATTGTTCATCGAGGACATTCACAAGCTATTATAGATGGATCGTATCCACAGAATGAACAATCATATCCATATCTGCTTAGTGTTGGATGAGTACTCATGCCTTTAGCATTGACATACGAAATCACAGAGAGTCTGATCCTCTGCATCTCTCAGCATTGTTTCAAAAACCTCATCCCAAGCTGACTCTTCTCCGCATGAATTTGGTTGCTCAGCGTCATCGACATAAGATAAGTAGTTCTGGCTCAACCTTTCCCGAACCTTCTCCTGGTACCTGTCATATCCGAGATACCATAGAACTGAAGAAATGTGGGCGCAGCAGCCGATACTTCTTGCTCCAGTCCTGCTTTGACAGTACCATCCAGTGACCGATTCCTCAGTTTTGTCATAACTAATCCAAAGAGAGTAGACTCGCGATGATGTGTGACGTGACTGGATTTTGATTCGTAATAAGTCTTTATCATCTTTATGATGAAATAATGTGTAGAGTCCATCATCATCCAAATGTTCATCTGTGTATGAGCTTGCCTGTTCCAGCTGTATGGGCGAAAAAAACAAGTCAATGCGTTATTCTAGTTCAGTCTCATCGTTGAGACGGAAGATCTCCTCAGCACACATGAGATGGATATGTAGCCACTTATCAATATCTGTCATATGGGTTGGAATCATGTTCCCGCTGAGGGTTTGAGGGGATCTGAAATGCATGTATGTTCATCCTCGTACCTGATAGACGCCGAGTGTCAAGTTGTGTAGATCTCTCGCTGATAGACGAGGAAATTCTGTGAGTGATTCGTCACTGATCTCTTCCGAAAATGCTCTAACCCTCGCCAATTTTTTTTGTTCTACAATGGTCTGCAGCTCATTCAATCTGCTGAAGCGCTGACGCATGATCTCTGCCTTCTGTACATCAATACTTGTATCAAATACGCGCGGAGGTCGAAACGCGTTACAAAGTGCAGAGACAATCTTGACGTAATCCCCAATATTGGGTATCTCCTGATTAGGAAACACACTCCCTATCGCTTTCCATTTCTTCAGCATACCATTCACCGCTTCGATGACCCACCTGTAATGGATGTGGACTATGAACACCTGTAATCTAAACGTGCATTCTGAAAATATAACAAATAAAGAGTTCGCATGCGTTGTGAAATCTCCTGTTGCTCGAGTGCAGACTCAACCGGAGATCAGAGGCATTTAATCAATTTTGGGGGACACAAGTTCCTACCATGAGAAATAAGAACGAATCGCAATTCACCGCAATGATAGCTTGCCTTGATATTAATTTATAACTAGGTAGTTGTATTTAGAGATTGAGATAAGGAGATTTCGGAAGAAGGTTCGAAATTCATAGAACTACCTCATCGACGTTACGATTCTGGACTCATTGGACTCTTCAGTGGAGTGCTGTGCTCTATTTTTGGCCAGGAAATGAGGTATCATGGTGTTCAATCCATGACTTTTGAAAAACTCTTCACCAACTTCGAAACCCCTGTCCACAATTAAATAGTCTCCGGGTCGCAGCCATGGCCGTAGTCCCACGCAGTCTCTCTGCTGAGAATACCGATTTCACTCATTTGAAAAAGAGAAAACTACTTGAATAGAAAGTCCTCAGGAAATATATGGGTTCAATGAATGGAACGGCAGTATTGATTTACCAATGAATCGACGAGGGTGTTAGCATCGTTATTCTTCCCATTCGTGATATACGGTCCGAAGACTGCCAAAATATATCCTGTTGTGCTAACTAATATCATTGGTTTCACAAATGGTCGATTTCTATGAACAGAATAAGTCATTCTCTGAAACTTATAGTTTCCGCTTTTCTGAATATAACAGTAAGTAGCGTCGGCTATCAGTATGGCTTCTCCATCTGTTTCCAACAATTTTTGAGCAAATAGCCTGGTGTGACTGTTCACGAACATTTCATGAGATATGTATGATGTTTCTAATGGAGAGTTTTCAATTATTCACTCTATGGAATCTGATCAGAATCGAAAACCGAATGTCCAACAAACGAAAGATTCAAAAAAGTTATATTACCCAAATACAACGGTACGGAACTCTCCATGAGTATTTTCGCGCTCTCCTCACGAGTCTTGATATAGTTGACTTATCAAGTTTGAAGATTGAGGATAAAATCCCGAGGGATAGATTTGTTCTCAATTTTACTAACAAAATAGTAATGCATTTCCTCAAGGAGGCGGGTGTTCTCAGGTACGATTTCCATGTTTCACTATTCTCACAAACATCTATGACCTAGTCAAAGTTCTGCCTCGTGATACCGGTCAGATCAATATAGTCTTGATCTGCCATGTCTTCGTCATCTAGATTCAGGAGTCCTGAAAATCACGAGGAGCAGTCCTTTATAACGATTGAAGAATTTCGAAAAGTTGAGAGCATTTTGCGAGAGCGGGACCTTTATCCTTCTTCATATTTTTCACTGCCAAATCTCGTAAGGAACTTATGAATCGAGATACTTCCTCTTCTGTCATCAAAGTATCCTCATAATCTGGTTTGACTGATGACAAGGCTTCGTTATCGAGAAGATCGCCACTGAAATGGCTATCACAGCATCTCGTATTATGTATAATTATAGTGTTACGGTCGAAGGAACATTGAGCTATAGCACGGTATGGAACTACTCTCAGATTCTCCTCAGATTTGCAGATGAAACATCTGAAAATGGGGGAATCTCATGAATTCATTCGATCGCTTTTCATGCACGGATGGTCGATACAGGATCTCATGTATAATATAGTATACACTATTAATCATCGGTTCACCCTCACACAAGATTATACTCACATATATAGAGTATTCACCACGACCAGAACAAGTAATTCGCATATGATGCTATACCTAGTAGTATACCTATATATTCTCAACCTGTATTGGCAGAGCATCGTTCTCTGCGATGTTTTTGAAATACCTTTGCAGGTCTCACTCCTGCTCCATCTCTCCGTCTCTCTCTCTCTCTCCTTCTCTCTCTCCCTCCCCCCCCCCATCTCCCTCTCAGGGGTGTCAAGCGTAGTAGAGTTCCTCCCCTCAAGTCCCTCCAGTCAAGTGCAGAGAGCAACGCGGCTCGCGGCGAAGGAGCCCCGTCCCTGCGACGCCGCGGCGCGCTCTACACATGACTGGAGGGGCTTAAGGGGAAGGGCTCTTCCACGCTTGACACCCCTGCTCTTTCTCTCTCTTTTTTCTTTTTTTTAAGGTGGTTAGAGGGCAAAATCTGCCTCAAGATCCTTCGGATCCGTCCCATCATATATAGAGTAATATAGAGTACAAACATTGAACAGAAATCACATTAGAAATTGGATGGAACTTGACAAGGAAATGTCAATTCTCAATTCTCGACACCTCTGAATGCTTCACTTGTTCGGTACGTGACGAATACCGAACATCGGCTTTGACCTCTTGTGTTATGTTGAGGAAGCTCGTGTTTTTGAGCGTCTGCAAGCTCTAGTGTACGAGAAGGAGTGGAGAAGGAAGCTTGGAAGGAGGGGGGGAAAGAGGGAGAGATTGTAGATTGTAGATTGGTTTTATTTTTGGTACCTTGGGGTATAACCCTATCTGGTACAAGTAGCAAATTACAATATATATAATATGATAATAATGATATGAATAAGAGTGGAAGATACAAATTACGTTAAAAATCTTGTGATATGAAATCGAATTACATATATGAGCGAGAAACTGATGTAGAGGGGACCAAAGGTGTATACTACACAGCAGTGTTCTACAAGCCCCATTTCTTATGAAAGAAGATTGGAATGAATGACTTAGTACTATAGATTGAATATTGGAAGAAGAGTCAGTTCCAGTTTTACCGAAATTGAGTATTAAATAACAAAAAATTTGAAAATGGTAGTTGAGAGAGACATAATAATGTGGAATAGTAATTCCGGAAATATGGAGGATATAGATTTTTGATCACATGCGAATATCATTTGTGTATATCTGAAGGTTGCACGTTCGAGTGAGTTGACTCATAACTAACTGAGGATCTTAGTAGACAAATGTAATGAGGAAATGTGTGGGTAATTCCATGAGAAGCATATGCAGGTATTAAAATATCATTATTTAACCAACTTCATGCAGAGTTTGAAATTCAGCTAGATCAGGCTCGGAAAAAATCGGCACATCAAGCCCATTTCTTGAAGGTTTCATACGAACGGCGAGGTTTTTCAATCACTGGTTTCTGCAATCGCAAGCGAGTACTCATTGCGTGCGCTTTTTTGAACAAATTGTGGACCTCTTTTGTCCACAGTGGGCTACAAACAATTGCAGAGTCATGATCATAGCCAAAAATATCTCTAATTGATTTCCTCTTTAATTTTGAAGAGTTTGAAATGAGTTTATCTGTAATCGTGGGTGATGACAATTGTATAACAATCGCTTGGGGGTCTAAATGACCAGTCTTATCAGAGATTGAGGTTGATGTTGGAATTGGTGAATACTTATTCTGAAAGCTAGGACCTTTCCACTCTCTTACATTTGTTACAGACTCTTGTAGCTCTGGAAGATCTACGGCTTTGAAGACTCCATCTACTTCTCAGTTTTGAGAAGATTCAAATCACGAGGTATGCCCGAAACAATCATTTCAGCAGAGTCTACTATGGTTGAGTGATGACGGAGTTGAGCAAGTTCATCGCGAATCTCATATATATCTTTTTCAATTGCACTTATTCGATTTTCTATTCGATCTCCAAGTGCGTTCAACTTCAAAAGAATTTTCTCTTGAGAAGCATTAAAATGAGAAATGAAGAGTTTGAAATGAGTCGGCAGTCCACCTGATTGATCTGCATTTCCTGGAGTATTCTTAGCGTTACATGATTCATCATAAATCAAATTATTCTGTTGATGAGCACTTGCTGTGGTAGGATTCGGAGCCATGATAGCCTGATTGATTCACGAATGCGACGCAGAATGGAATCAGCTGTCAGGTGTAAACAAACGTCGATCAGGTAGCTCACTTGTGCAGGATGCTCTAGGTGGATCACGTGTGAATCAGGCTTTACGATCGGTAATGCAGGGATCTAGTAGAGCTGACTGACATCTAGCTGTTGACGGTGGTAGTTTGAAGATACGTCAGAGTGAGCTCTAGGCAGCCTAACCTTCAAATCGAAAACGTGCCTGCGGAGAAACTCAGATAAAACACTTGCAGGATGCACAGATCCACAAATATTCATAGATCTCGTGAATTCTTGCAAGATTTGGCGTGCAAAGATTTGTAAATGAAAAGCCCGTAGGCACCTTGCGGCAGGAAAATAGTGGAAAACACAAAGAAGCACCAGAGTAAGCGTATGATGAGACTCACCAAGAGAGAGAGAGAGAGAGAGAGAGAGAGAGAGAGTCGGAGATCCTGAAGTAATGCTCACGCGGTTCCGGGATGAGATGGTAGATGCAGGTGGATCTCCTCCTTGATTGCCCGATGCCCTAGGTATCGGACATCGAGGAGAGAGGGATATTACACGGCCACCCGTGTCCCGCCTGGTATGCCCTGCGTGGGCTATGCGTAGTCCGCGTAAACTGAACCAGTCCGGTGTCTGGGGACGGATCCGAGGGATCCTGAGGCAGATTTTGCCCTCTAACCACCTTAAAAAAAAAACAAAAAAAGAGAGTCGGAGAGAGAGGAAAAGGGAGACACCCAAAGAGAGCGCGCCGAGTTGGATGGATGGCTGGGTGCTCAACTAACACCTGAGAACCTCGTCCCGTACTTACTTCGCAACCAGGAGACATAAGATAGAGTCACCGGATACATCAAGCTGGTGATGACCCGTAAGGAGGAGAAAGAGAGAGAAGTGAGGCACCTCGATGCCGGCGAATTACAGTAAACCTGCCGATTCAAACAGAAGAGGTCCAAATGGTTCCAGGAGGAATATGATGGACTGAAGAGGGAAGGAAGAAGAGAGAAGAGTGAAGATCGAAGATCGAAGATCGAAGAAAGAAAAGAGATCGAAGAAAGAAGAAAGAAGAATGAAGAGATGTAAGAAGATCGAGGAAGGGGAAACAACACCTGCGAGTCGTGAGAAGAGAGACGCTCGATCCTGAGCGCAAGACGCCGCCGGTCCTGGAGTAATGCTCACGCGGTGCCGGGGCCGGATTGGTAAGTTGGTGGATCGCTCCCTTGTCCGATGGCGAGCGCCAAAGGGGAAGGGAGAGAGGGTTTATCTGGTACGGATGGTTGCATCGATGCGGAATCCAGCCCGGAAGCTTTGAAAAGTATCGGCCAGGCGTTATCGTCCGTTCGGAACCTCTCTATTGCTACGTCGCAGCATATTCCCCCTACAACCACCTATAAGAAAGACGAGAGGGAAAGGGAGAGAGAGAGAGAGAGAGATACGGAGAAAATAACGAGGCATATGAGCGAGACTGTGATGGTAGGAAATGTTTGAAAACCCATCTCAATGTAACTTCTCCAGGAGTACGAACCTTCGATTTGGAATCTTTTTATGTTGACGATTTACTGAGAAGGATTCCCACAAAATGTAAGCGAATCCAACACAAAGCAGATATGAGTATATTCATTCTGTGGATACGATCCATCTATAATAGCTTGTGAATGTCCTCGATGAACAATCTTCCACACTAAAGTCTACTGGATGTTACTACCACAATCTCAAGCTCGTGAGATATTAAAATAATGAATCAGTGTTATGATTCCACCTGTTCCATGTTGGAACTGGGCTCATGGCTGTGCTCAGATTATTATGTATTGATTGGTCCTATATCGTATACCTCGCTTGGAAAGCACGATTTGGTGCCAAAGTGCATCCCATCAGTGTGTTAACGGCTTTATGTACATAAGAATTCAGATTACTCAGTGTACCTGTCCATTTGGACGATAAAAAATGTTATTAGATGATGAGAATGCAGATTCCTCGGCGTAGGAGCGATGGAATCGGGTGAATTTTTTTCCATTTGAAAGTACAGAAAATTCCCTATCTTTCTATGCTGAGATAAATTATGCTTTCTATTTAAATTTTTCGAGTATTTCGCGGTTCAAAGTGGCAGAGTGCCAATTTTTCACCATTTTTGGCTTCTAATTCGAATTTGAAGCACTTAAGGGCAAAAATGATGGGAATAAAAAATGTTCATTTCATCAAATTCTATCGATAATATTGATTTATTTTTCCAAGACAGGCTTTGGCGAGTCAGAAAATGTAAAAAAAAACGTGATATTTTGCTATTTTTGAGCTTTTCTCAGAGATTCCGTGAACAAAAAGCTAATGTAATCTACACCAAATGGAAGTACAAAGAAAGAGCAACATTTCTATTCCTCAAAAATTTTTCGCTAAACCCCACTCCGTTCGACTAATCGCCCTTCGTAGTTCAAAATTTACGGAAACCCGACGGCAAAAGCGATTTTTTGATACCTGGCCCTCATTTCCCATCCACCAAAACACCCATGGAAGTTGTATTTTTCATCCAAGAACATGATCCAATAAGATTCAGAGTGGTGCATGTTCGTTGTTCAGAGCAGTATGCAAAAAGCACATTCCACGTGTATTTTAAATGGGAGACTCTCTAGTCCACCACTGGGAAACGCTTGAGTTTCAAGGGGAAAAATTTTACTGGCATATTTAGACACCCAAAACACGCATTCCAGCGCAATATGGGCCCCCAAATCCCTGAAGCAGTTTTGGCCTTATTTGCAACAGGTACTTTTTGAGATCGATTAACGATATAAGATCAGCTTCCCATACTTGGTCTATACCCGGTACATCGTAATACATACGAGTGAATTTTCTTTAAACTGGTTTGTGTAACGTGTATGAGTCGTGTCTAGTTGGCCAGTCTTTCACCTGTTTCTCGAGCAAATGTTTATTGTAACGTATCAAATTTCTAGCTCCTGAAAAGCCAGCTGCGTGACCAGGGTTGAAGTATTGCTGCTCGAGTGCCTCCATCGATCCTGATCCATCAAGTACTGTCGAGAAACTGTAAACATCTTTCGACGTGGAGTAAATTTACATGTGTGAAGGCGGGTGGATTCAGTTGATGCGCGACGGTCCCACAAAATGGATACAAGATGGCTCCATCCGTGTTCGGCCTCGGTCTGCGGACCTACTGGATCAGGTAAGACGTTATTCGTACTCAAGATGTTACAAAATATCGATTCGATTGCGTCCGTGCACTTTGATAGGATACTCTTCTACTATGCCGAGTGGCAAGACGCTTATCGCGATATGATACGCGTGAATAAAGGATCCACTATCGAATTTCGAGAAGGTTTACCGCGAACCGAAGACTATTCGAGTGATCCACAGAAGAAAAAACTCGTAATAATCGATGATCATATGCGTGAGGCTACAGAAAAGAGTAGCACGATCCTTGATCTGTTTACTAGAGGGTCTCATCATAAGAATATAAGTCTAATCTACATCTTGTTGGAAATATACTTATACAACTAAATAGAACCATACGAATATATTCAAATGAGCGCGCGTCTTTTGTTGAACAACGGAACGGTTTGGTTGCTACGCCGCCCCACGACTGTCATAACTTCGTTCTGAGCCCTGTTAAAGTGCAGTCACGCCGCCAGTTAACCTCAACGAATTTTTCCGCTGTGTATATTGTGCTTATTGTATATATTGATTATTGTGCCTTTTGAATCTACGAGTCTACGAATCAACGAGTCCTGAATAAACGAGTCATCAGTTTATATCAATTGTGTGTGTCTCCTGCTTCAAAGCCCTGCCGTGCTCTCAGGTTATGGGCCCAGGGCACGCTTCCACTGCGTAAACAGTACAAATCTTCAACAGATCCAGAGCCTCATCGCCGAGCAGAGTTTCGGAGCAGCATAATTTCATACATTATAAAGATTCGAGGTAAGTGAAAGCGTGTGATCGCGAATAGAGTCAAAATTGCGTTGTCTCAATGGTGAGCTTATTTAGCCCGAGTTCAAGTACGATTCTAAGATTCAATGAATGGTCCGCCGGCATAGCATAAATAAATACTACAGTGCGGTGAGTCGTATGAGTGTAGAATTTGATAGATTTCCAAGTTTCGTGTGTGATTGTCATTGTAGTAGGTTATCGACATCCCGGAGGAGCATCATCATCAAGGTTGCAGTTCATGTTGCATCGCGAATCATACAGCGTGTTCGTGGCGCGCACGTGTATATTCTCGCGCTATAAGCCAACCGGTGACGACGTGTTTTCGTGATATCTCGCTCTCGCGCGCGCGCGTCCTCTCTCTCTCTCGTTTACGTGTGTTAGGGTTAGGTTTATATCGCGACTCGATTCGATTCGGTAAACAGACTCAAAGGGGATTCTTTGTGATTCGTCGGTTGACATTGGATACGATTTATCGAGCATGCGGCTTGCTGCAATAACCTTGTTTCTTGATGCTCACGTACGCGCGTAGGATGCATGTTTTGCTTGATCTCAAGACATGTAGATGTTCGCGGTTTTCTAACCAGGGCACTCGAATGTGTATTCTCGTTGCGTGGGGATGTTGCTGCTTACATTGGCGATAGCTGCGATTTCTTGTGAAATATCTAGGCAAATGTTCTGCATTCATGTTTATGTTAATATATATATGATGCATTGATGTTCGTGTTATCATATCACCGGTTCAATGAGTCAAGAGTCTACGATTCAAGAATCTATGAATTGACAGAATTTGACAAATATCCAAATATTTTATTGAATTTTGGTAGATTTTATTAAGGTCGAAATTTGAAATAAAATTTCCTAGGTTCAATTAAAATTTGGATTCCGGGGATCAATTA
The DNA here is from genome assembly GCA_029851415.1 of Eretmocerus hayati. Taxonomy (NCBI): domain Eukaryota; kingdom Metazoa; phylum Arthropoda; class Insecta; order Hymenoptera; family Aphelinidae; genus Eretmocerus; species Eretmocerus hayati. Next base: position 109,752,908 of record CM056743.1, read on the forward strand.
CAAATTGAAACTTGATGTTCGGTGAATTTTTGTAGTTGATTTAGAAGTTTGTGACGAAGTTGCTTACAGTGCTCATATGTGTGTGCGCAACCCAAATCTGGATTTTATCACAGCAGTGCTTGTTAATATCCTAGAGAGGTGCACATATGAGTGCATATGCGGCAAATGAGTCCAAAACTTCTGCTTCTTAGTTTTTCTGAAAATCGCAGTGCATTTTCTATTAACTTGGAAGTATGAAACATTATTGAAAGTTATATCTGGTATAAGAATCAAACTGAAAGAATCTAGAAAACATACGAATCTCGGACGAATATTTACGAATCATTTCAATTCTGTTTCATATCCCGGTTAAGATGGCTGATAAAGAAATTCAACAAAATGATGAGATCTTGAGTGGATCGGAACAATCCTCTAACATTTTAGATGTTATTGTGGATCCAAATGAAGCTCGTCAGATTGAAACGATGGAAGTAGAAGAATCTCGAAATGATCAAGAGAAAAGTAAGATTCACATTTAGAACTTTCTCTTATTCATCTAAGTGTTGATGTGTTCATGAAAATGAGTTCTTAGATCAAGCCATCTGATAAATTCTGTAAGCTGTGAAAAGTTAAAGAATTTCTAAGTTTCTTGAAATGATTATGAATAAACTTATGAAGAAGAATCTAAGAATCAAAATAGTCAGGCCTGACACAAATCAAAAATCCAGATAATGATTCACGAATATTTTTTACAGCAAATAATAAGGACCCTAAGATTCAAAAAGAATATTCTACGACTCCAACTGAATTAAACTCGAGACCAATGAGTATGTCAACGCCAAATACAAGTATGAATACTGGTTCTACGTCAAGAGATAGACAGAACACGTATGTTCCCGGTACAATCAATATTTCGACGGATTTCGTACTTACATTCAGAGATGCAGCGAGGGATTTTAGTTCTGCTCTTACTACTCATAAGAAATTGGTCGAAAAATCCAGTGAAGTTGTCGACAAATTGAATGAGAGTCTGAAGTTGAGTGCTGATATTGAAAGGATGCGTTTGAGACGAGCCGAAATTGAAAAGGAGACTGAAGAATTGAAAAGACTCAACATGGGTCAACAAAGTTCTCAAATAAATCGCCCGTCTCAAGATTCCTTAACGAGTCAACCAAGTACGAGAGCAACTCAAGATTCTTCGATTCGCACTGATCAAAGACCGAGCACAAGTGCAACTCAAGATTCTACAACGATTCGCACTCAACCAAGTACGAGTGCAACCAACGATTCTTCAACGATTCAAATGAATCAAACGACTCCAACTGAACAGGTAAATAACCTACAAAATTTGACCACGACTCATGATTCTTTGAATCTAGAAGAGACTCTGAAATCAATTCTCGTAGGAAAATTAACAAACGATTCACTTACATCAAAAATTCATATTGACAGAAAATACAAACTGTCTGAAAAAATGAATTTCGATTTATGGTTGGACTATTTCAAGTCTGAATTACGAAGTTATGATTTGATAGATATCATTGACGATAATTCTCCTAATCCTAGAGAATTTACTGAGACTCAAAGAATTCGAAGAAAGAATCAAGTCAGAGACATAATCATGAATAGAATTGATGAAAAGTATCATAGTAGAATCACTAACATTCAAGATCCAAAAGAATATCTGAGCAAACTTCAAGAACTCAGAAGGAAAGAGTTGAATTTAGATCCTGTAACTATCAAAGGGAAGTTATATGAAATTCGAATGAAACGAAACGAGAAGGTATTCGACTTTTGCGAACGATTCGACTCTCTAGTGAGAGAGTACAATTTATCTAACGAGTCAAAACCCTTGGATGATGAAGAATTGAGTTCATTATTCTATCATGCAGTCTCTGGAGTAAATGAAGATTTAAGACAAACGAATCTTATAAAGAAAAACGATAACAAGATCGGAATGAATATAGATCAAATGAAATCATTCATGTTTCAGTCCGAATCTGATCGCAACCAACGCAATGATTCAAGAGTCAATAGAGTCAGCTACAATGAGAACGATTCTAATCCTTGTCATAGATGTGGTCAGAGAGGTCACAGAGCAGGTGTTGATTGTCCTCTCCACAACACTGACAAGTGGCTACATTATCGCTGCCAGACAGTTCACAAAAAGGGTGGACTTTGTCCAACTCCTAGACGAGGTAAGAGTCCTTCTATATCTAGGATAAATGATAAAGACTCAGATTCTAACAATCAAAGTAAGAATCTACGAAAAAGAAATTCTGGAAAGAAAAATCGAGGCAAAATTAGTAAGAAAGAAAATTCGAAAAAGAGTAAGAAGAGTTTTAAACGAGCTGCTCGAATGGTTGTAGATTCAAGCGAAAATGAAGATGAAGAAAGCGAAAGTGAGAGTGAAGGTAAAAAATTATTCTCAAAATCATATCGAGCACGAAATTTTATAAATTTTATCGCAGATTCTGGTGCAACTGATCATATAGTGAATCAATCTATGCTTCTTTCTAATTTTAAAAGACTAGAAAATGGAATCATTAAGAGTGCGAATAAGAACGAATTTGCAAATTTAGTTATAAATGGGAAAGGTGAACTCAGTTTAGCAAATGAGACATCTGATCAAAAATTGATTCGATTGACTGATGTTATTGCTACTAAAGATTTATCTGAAAACTTGCTTTCTTTGAGAAAATTAGCTGACTCAGGGTTTTCAATTTATTTAGATGATAAAATCTTCAAAGTTTACAATAAATTTACAGATAAAATTCTTTTTCAAGGTACTTATAAGAAACCAAATTGGATTATTCGATTTGAAGTTAAAAATAACGAGTCTTATGATTCTAAAGAATCCACTTTGAAGAATTATTCATGTAATGCTCGAATAGTATCACATCTTGAATCACCAGAAGAGTCGAACACGATTCATAACGATGAAGAGTCGTTAGCTTCGGAGGGAGCTACTAACGAATCTATAAATACTGATTCTTCGATTGGGAGGGAGAAAGATGTAGTTCTAGTAGAGAAAACTCTCAACAATCAGCAGAATCCAGTAGAGTCTACCACGAATTTTTCCAGTAATAGCTCACTCAAGAATTTTATAATAAGCTCTGATGAATTGATATCGTTGATAGATTCGAATGATTCAATTGATAAGAATCTAGATAAACAAACGAGTGAAAATTCTAAAAGTTTGAATCTAGGACAACTATGGCATACTAGGTTGGGACACGCATCTTTGGGTTATCTTCGAACACTTCAGAAGAAAACGAATTTGCTAGAAAATGTAAAATTTGACGATTCTATTCTAGACTGTGAAGTATGCATAATGTCAAAAATGGAGAAATTACCATTCAAAGAAGTACGAGCAAGAGCTCAAAGACCTCTTGAAGTCATTCATACGGATATTATGGGAAAAATTAGTCCTGTGTCGTATCCCGGACAAAATGTATTCATTATAGTGTTTGTAGACGATTATTCTAGATTCTCAATGGTCTATTGTTTGAAGAGTAAAGACCAAGCTGGCCAAGCGTTAGAATCATTCTTGATATCAGCTCGAAATTTGATAGGTGAAAATGTGAAAGTTTGCTATATTAAATCAGATCAAGCTCTTGAATATATGGGAGGACATTTTGCAGAAGTATTAGAAAAGAAGAATATAGAATCAAAATTATCTCCTCCATATACTCCTGAACATAATGGCACAGCTGAACGATTCAACAAAACGATTCAAAGAAAAATCTTAGCTCTATTAATTGATTCTGGTTTACCTATCTCAATGTGGGAATTAGCTGCAGAAGTTGCTGTTTGTTGTTATAACAAGACTCCTCACAAAGCTATTGGATATGATATTCCAATCAACAAATTCGCACCAAATGCAAGTTGTCATTTGGAACAAATTAGACGATTCGGATGTGTGAGTTATGTCAAAGTCAACAAATCAAAATCTAAGTTCGAAGCAAAAGCTATCAAAGTCTATTTGGTAGGATACAAAGAAACAAGTTACATATTTTGGCATCCCTCTTCACGGAAATTTTTAGAATCAAGAAATGTTAGATTCAATGAAAAATTAGTTTATGGTGATATTTACAAAAAGAAATCACTTACAAATGAAGATACGATTGAATCATCAAAACAAGTTGTTGATTCTATCAACGATTTGATTCACTTTGATGGTGTCAATGATGAAAGTAGTATTCCAGAAAAACAACTTGTAAATGTTTCATCTAAAAATAGAAAAAGAGGCAGACCTCGAAAAAATGAAAGAATTCCTACGACTCATCAAGGCGATAAGACGATTCAAACATCTCAAGGTCCTTTGACTCGCAGTAAAGCCAAAAGAAAGATTGATCATCCTGAGAATACTAAAAGTACTTCAACTGAGAAACCAATACAAGATTCTAGTTTTGCTAACTATAGTGAGGTTTATAATGATTCTGATAAACGATGTGAGGATGATATTTTAGCCCATATTCTCATTGCTTCAGTGTACAAAGACCCAACGTCTTATGAGGAAGCAATGGCTTCTCCTGAAAGAAAATTTTGGATCAAAGCAATTAACGAAGAATTAGAGTCTATGCGTAAGAATCGAGTGTGGTCTTTAGTTGATCGACCTAAAACTCAGAATGATGGTACACGAGCAAATATTATAGATTCAAAATGGGTTTTCAAAAGAAAGATAGAATCAAATGATAACTTCAGATATAAAGCTAGATTAGTTATTAGAGGATTCAAAGATAAAAATATTTATGATCTAAAGGAAACTTACGCTCCAGTAGCAAGGTTATCTCTAGTTAGAGCAACTCTTGCTATCATAAATAAATATCAACTTCAAGCTTGTCAACTCGATGTTAAGACAGCTTTCTTGAATGGAGATTTGGATGAAGAAGTATACATGGAAATCCCAAAAGGTCTTGAGGTTGATAAAAATATTCTATCGACTCAAGTATGTAAACTCGAAAGATCATTGTATGGTTTGAGAGTTAGTCCTAAAAAATGGAACAAACGATTCAAAAAGGAAATGAAAGCACTAGGTTTAGAAAATGATTTACACGAACCTTGTCTTTTTACATGGAGGAAAAATGGAATGATGATACTTGTTCTCTTATATGTCGATGATATGATAGTTGCAAGTAACGATTCAAACAAATTATTGTATGTGAAATCACATCTGAGCAAAGTTTTTGAAATGAAAGATCTTGGTGAACCCAAACTATTCCTAGGTATGAATATTGAAAGAAATATTGAAAAAGGAACGATTCTATTACACCAAGCTCAGTACACTCAAACGATTCTAGAAAAATTTAATATGCAAGATTCCAATCCTCAAAATACGCCTATGATAACGAGACAAGTGAGTAACAAAAATAAGAAAAGTAAAGTTGAATCAAACGAATCTCAAATTACGATTACGAATCAAGAATCAAAAAGAGTACCATACAGAGAAGCTATTGGATGTTTGATGTACTTATCAGTAGCTACTCGACCTGACATTGCTTTTGCTGTAAATTTTCTAGCTAGAAAACAGAGTAATCCAACTGAAACTGATTGGAAAAATGTTAAGAGAGTCTTTAGGTATCTCAAAGGAACAAAGAATCTAGGAATCGTTTTTACATCTTTAGGTGAAAATTTAGAAGCATTAACTGATGCTAGTTTTCGAGATTGTGATGATTCAACTTCAACTGGAGGTTATGCTATTAAATTGTTCGGGGATGTAATCGCTTGGAAAAGTTACAAACAAAAATATGTAACTCTTTCAACTTGTGAAGCAGAATATCTAGCTATGAGTGAAGCTTGTCGAGAATTCATCTCAATAGATAAATCGATTCGATATACATTAGGAAAGACTTTATATCCAGTCACAATTTGGTGTGATAATCAATCTGCCGGTAATTGCACTCAAATGGATGGTAGTCATAAGCTAAAAACTTTCGACGAATCAATTGATGAAATTACTAAGAAATTGAATCAAAGAGAAAAATCTGGGAATAGAGTCCATATGGCTGAAACACATGGTGATTTCATAAAACAATGTGTTGAACAAGGAAAGATTATAGTCAAATGGGTTGCAACAAAAGAAAATGTTGCTGATATTATGACTAAACCATTGCCTTATGAATCACATGAATATCTTACTCGTAAGATTACAAAGAATCCAAAGAATCGATAGAAATGAGTCTGGAATCTTTATGAATCATGAATCAAAATAATTGAATCTTAATATGTGTTGTTTGTTTTCTTATATGTTCACAGGTGACGAACAACAATAAGAAGATATTTTCCAAGTGTTTAGAAATTTAAGTTTGTTCTTCTGACAATTATCATAATGAGAACTGATATGCTTATTAGAATTCAAGGCTATGTAAACGATCCTTTATTTCACTTGACCACTTGTTGTTCAAATATTTTTCTTATCAGTTAAACAGCATTGTGTTTACAACGATTCAATTATAAGATTTTTTAATGATTTTTCTTTAGATTCAAAGGCCTTTACATTCATATGGATTCAAAGATTTGTATAAGGGAGGGAGTGTTGGAAATATACTTATACAACTAAATAGAACCATACGAATATATTCAAATGAGCGCGCGTCTTTTGTTGAACAACGGAACGGTTTGGTTGCTACGCCGCCCCACGACTGTCATAACTTCGTTCTGAGCCCTGTTAAAGTGCAGTCACGCCGCCAGTTAACCTCAACGAATTTTTCCGCTGTGTATATTGTGCTTATTGTATATATTGATTATTGTGCCTTTTGAATCTACGAGTCTACGAATCAACGAGTCCTGAATAAACGAGTCATCAGTTTATATCAATTGTGTGTGTCTCCTGCTTCAAAGCCCTGCCGTGCTCTCACATCTCATAGAATCTGTTCCACAAAGGTCAACGCGAGATCTCACTGAATTCAAATCATATCGTCCTATTCAAGAGCCCGCGTGACCGAGGCCATATTCAGCATTTGGCGAGGCAGATTCATCCCGAAGACTGGCGTTTCGTGCAAGAAGTGTATCGCGACAGCACATCGAGACCTCATTCCTATCTGCTCATCGATCTCAAGCAACAAACCCCTGATGAATGGCGTTACAGATCCTGTATTTTCCCTGACGAGGGTGGTGAGATTGTGCATTTACCCAAATACGCCAGTCATCATTACGATCGCTTGTTTTAACTCAAATATAATAGTGAACGCGCAGAGTATAAAGTTTCAGTACAATTTCGACTATGCCCAAGAAAGGATCAAACGCTCGCTCTCGACGTCGGAAAGTTTCATCATCTCAACCATTCGAGAAAAAATATCTTGTGCTACTGAACGCTCTGTTACATTCTAACAGGGATCAAAGGAATGCCATACTCCAGGAAGCAGACAAGAGACTTGTGAAATACATCTGTGAGTGTGCATTGAACGTACTGAGAGGTGTCGTCGAGGTTGAATCGTGTCAGAAAAAGAAATTACAGAAATACAAATCAATATTGAGAAATCTTGCGAGGGAATCTCCGGAAAATTCCTGGGAACATAAGAAAAGAATCATCGTCCAGCGAGGAGGGAGCTTCCTGTCGTACCTGTTGCCGCACGTCCTGGATCTTCTCGTGCGTACTCTTGACCGGCAGTGAGCACGAGATGGAGAGAGCTAAGAAGATGGTTTTGGTTCCTCGAGATAGTCTACAGAGAATTCAGGACACCAATCAAATACCGTCAACCGAGCCCGAGGCAAAATCTGCTCAAACGCCTGGGACAAATCTTACTCGAATTGATCGAGAGATGCGTGATATTCTTGACTCGAATAACCACGATAACGAGAGCGAAAAATTTACGGATTTTTTACAATCACTCCGTCGCTATTTATTTTCTATCGATGAAAAACGTAATCCTAGCAAGCGACCAGGGAAAACCCAACGAGTTGCTCCGATGACGAGCAAGGATCAGCTACCCGATGTCGTGATTCTACCGAGTGTACCCAAGGCATTCAAGAAAAGGACTGAGCTGCTCCTAGAACACTTGAAAAACGTGGGCGACCGAATCGAATGGAATGATAAAGGAGCTGTGATTATGGATGGCGAGATGTTGAAAGATAGCAATATTGTCGATTTGGTGAATTTTGCAGCAAGAGATCGGAAGAAGATCCGTTCTGTAGTTGGTAGGCACGAATTTGCAAACGTTTTGAGAGAGACGGGTGTACCTCGAGAATTTGTCGGTAATACAGAGCTCTGGAAACTGGATGATTCTTTGGCTCACTCGCGTTTGAAAAAGCAGCTTGACTTGACAAAAAGTTTCGGAGATGATGATTCTGCGCGCTCTCAAGATGATTCCGACGATACTGTTATCCTGAATCATAGCAAAAGGTCTAAACAAAGGACATCCACACCGATGCCATCGCGCAAGCTAAAAAAGAAGGATCATAGTGACGATTGGTTGAAAATGGACCTGTAGACAATCACCACCATTCCTCCCACCGCATAGCCTCGGTTGTGGTGGGGTCAAAAACGCGGAAGTCGAACGAAACTGATGCAGAGAGGTTAGTTTGACCGTGCTATCGACGATGGAGGGTCTCAAGAACAAAGATATCGACTCGTTACTCAACAGACTCAAATACGTCAGGATTTCGAATTTCGTCACTCCATCATTTTTCTACGTGCAACTCCTGGACGAAGATATCATATACAACAGGCTAGAGTTGGAATTGTTAGATTTTTACGGCAGCGAAAATTTGGATGATCAATTGTCCACTATTTGGTCAGGGTTAAAAGGTGCAGTACTCAAGGAATTGAATTCAACAGAGTTGAAGGTAAATGTTTGATACTGTAAATATTCGAATGTGAAAATTCACAAAACTCATGTATTCATTTATATTTACAGCCTGGTATGATGGTGACCACCGATATCAATGGTAGATGGCTTCGATACAAGGTACTCCATTCTAAATTCTGTAAGTGTGTCGATGACGGCCGACACAGAACGCTCCCGATATCAAATTTTGTGAATGGAGTTTACGAGCTCTCATCACGTTTTACCTCAACGCCTCCTCGCGCCGTCTTGTGTGGACTTGGGTTCGTCTTGCCAAAGTCAAGGCACGGATGCTTTTGGAGCTTGCGAGCCAGTGAATTGTTCAAAATTGTGACTGAAGGTCGTGATCTATGCGTGTACTTCGGGGAACGAGGTGACGATGAAAATTCTGCTCATGTTGTTTTGACCAGTGTTGGCAGAGATAATAGTATAGTACACGTGAATATCTTACTGATTGCATTCGATACAGCAACTTCGATGACAGTAGATGTACGTCACCCAATGTGTATTGTGGATGAATCAAAATTTGGATGAGAACCGCATGTACTCTCGAATTGTCTTTGAATAAATATCAAAAAATCTATTCTATCTCTGGTTTGTTAATTACACCTCAAAACACTCACCGCGGTAATCAGACTTACCCACGGCCGCTGATAAACTCTGCAAGCGCGGTTTCGCTCAAGAGCCATCCGCGGCCGCTAAAAGAGTGGCACTCGCCACCGTCGCCACCGCCGCTGCTAGTATTCTGGTAATCATTGAGAATTCAGAAATGTTATAGATCGGGGTACTTTATTTACGCAGGATGCTTATATCCGTATGGTACAGAGTAATCATGTCTTATAAACTGACGCTTCTTGATGGTTACTTTACATTTCTTTGTCTCGTTACGCGTTACAATATCGTGTTTACTCTTTCGCACGATATTCTGATTTTTCACTTGAATAAAGTATTCTCCAGGTTCGAGTTCTTCATCGTCATCGACAGTGGGGAGATCACGCTCGGGTAATTCATCCCCTCCGTTACGAAAGTAGTGACTCTCCACGAGCTTACGGAGGCTTTCAAAATTTATCATTTGAGAGTTTTTGCAATTCAAACTTGTTCTCTTGACTTTACACTACTCGAATGTCTCGTTTGCATCGTTTTTACCGCGATAAGCATAGCATTTTGGACCGCCAGAGACAAGAGTATGTATACCGGCACCTGGACCGTACTCCTCGAGCTCGTTTTTCCAATCACCTAGATATTCACCGCACGGTGGTACGTAATCATCAGAGGGCGACACTGTGGCGAAAATTGAGTCAGTGTCATAATATGAAACGCGCTTGTCCAGCTTTCCTAGATACTTGTAGAGCTTCGAACGCGCCTGATCGGTCACATACAACGCTATGACAACATTTGTATTTGAGGCTGGTCGTACAGCGTGATCTTCGTCTTTCCACCATGCATAAAGTACGTGTTCACTCATGATTTCAATGCGACTCACCTCTGTGTTAGGATCGTGGAGCAATCTGAAGAACTTACTAGGATCTGTGATAACTTCTGTTCTTATCATATCGCTGCGCATTCCAAATCTCCCCCACAATGAATTGAACCCTAACTTGGACGTAGATCGCAAGCCCGGATTCTTTTGAATTTTCTCGCGTTCGAGTTGAATGCCCTCATGCTCGTGAAATTCCCTAATATACCTTTCTTTGCTCTCGTCGTCTACACACCATGCGGGGAAACCAGAAGCTAACGTTTTTATCTTGTAGAAAACATCTATGAAATCTACAAATAGGCCTTTTGTCGTTTCATCCTGCACCGCTGCTTTGGGATCGTACTTTGTCATCCGGTACTGCCAAATAACATCGACTCTAAGAATTCTATAACCTCTGGCAATCGCAGCCTTAAGCTTGATGGCGGTTCAAGTACCGTACAAAGCGCGTGACTCATCTTTTGTATGCGTGCACTCGGTCTGGCTCAAGGTCTTGCAACACTCGCGGCACAAAACGAACATGAGCTTGTCGTGCTCTTTTCGCGGCAAGAGAGGGTGGAACAATTTGTCGGGTGGTAACACGAGAGCCACCACCATACCGTTAACCTTGTCAAAGTTCCCAAAGAATTCGCCAGTCAACTCGAGGCGAGCGGATCCTTGATATATGCGCGGATGTCCAACTGGAAATTCACCTATTTTACAAATCAAGGGGTATAATGAGTTGATATCAAGAAATATGACAATGGTTCCGATTCGGTGCATCGTACAGAGTAACGATGTTACCGGTACGACCTCCATACAGACCATGACGAGGATTCAAGGTGAGCTTTTGAACGGTTGGATGGTTTAGAATCGCGTTTTTGAATGCCTGGGTCGGTTTGATGACTTTATCGAAATCATGCTCCCATATCTCATAGAGAATACAGCCTCGAGCCCTAATTTTAGCCGAGATTGATTGTGTGTCCTCGTATCGCTGATGCAAGGACTTGTGATCATGAAGACGGACGAATCGGTCATGAGGATTGCATTGCTCACAGCCGTGATAGAGGCAACCATGGAACTGTATCTCCACCTCGGGTGGACCCGGTATATAGCCGTCGACTCGTATATTGTCAAAAAGTACGCGCTCGCGACCCTTTCCGGCGTGCTGAATTTCAACGCGGTGCACCTCTCCTGGATACGTGAAATATTCTATAGCCTTTCGACTCTGTTCATCAGCTCTCACGTAACCACGCGCTGGTATCACCCCTATGACTTTGTCTTCCATGAATGTCGTCATGAAAGCTGCGGTGTATGCCCCAGTGAGAGTCACAGGGCCTGTAAAGGGGCATACATTTGTCATTTCAATGAACATATCGCGGAAGTTGAGAATAGCCTGACGGAGGACCGTTACGTCTTGTTTACAGTACTTGAGTAACTCAGCTTGCAAATTGAATGTACCGTGGCACACTGAAGGATACCATTCTTCGAATTCAGCGCGTTCGCTGACGGACATATCATCAGGATCGTAAAATTCCTTAGCAGGCCATTTATCATTGTATGTGGCGTTGTTCTTTGTACTAAATTTGTGTGGGAAGAAACCTTTTATGTCAGCGAGACCAAATGCTTTTGGGAATGCACGTAGCTCCATAGTGAGAAAACTGTGAGCATCGAGTATGACTACGTTCCCTATGTGTACGGATTTGATTTGAAGACCGTTCATAATCACGTGTGGCGCGACTCCGGAGCCTTGGATAATGGAATTCTCGTTCAATTCTTTAAGAAGAGAATGCACGTCGTACCGTCCCCCAGAATGAGCGAAGACGATTCGTCGTGCAAATCCTTTTTTAGGATGATGCAAAATTAGTTCTAAGAATTTCCGTACAGGATTATCTCTTTTTTTATAAGGTATCTCACGTGCCCCGTAGTAAGGACAACTTTGTGTCAAGTCTTCGTTACCTCTGCAAAAATCACAGACCAGTTGCGCGACTAATAAACATACAATGTGCTTATACTGGATCTTGTTAGGATCGGGATTGTCTTTGAATTTTTCGTCCTGCTCTGATTCGATGTCGAAACAGATAAATTGATTATCGGGGTGATAGTCGGGAGCATTTGGATCTCTTACGCGAACAGGAGCCTTTACGCGGATGTAACACTGATCATTAGGGTTATGCTTGCTTCGATAGTCGACGCAGTAACTGACCCCGCACTCATGCTTGTCAAACATCAAATCATACTGCTTGTAACAGTCAACACAAATACGTATCTTGTCGCAAACGGTCGTGATTGCATTCTTTGAATTATTATAATACGATCCTCGTCTCTTATGATTATCGAAACATTTTTGGCTCACGAAAACTCTATTGCAATCGTTACATGGTACGTCGTATAACGCTGGTTCACAAGGATTAAACGAAATACAAGCCTCGCATTTTTCAGTGCACTTATGACTAGAGCTAGCTTTGTATGACCTGTTACAGAGTAGACAAGCAAAGCGATGAGTCGGGTGTCTCTGTATGAATCTTGCCACGCCTAAAAAGTTTATGACGGGCTCGTAATGAGCCCTTTCTTCGTCGAGTGCCAAAATTATTGTCTCTTTGTATCGGAGTGGTGGCACGGCGCTTTAAAACTCATCTCTGCCATTATATATGGGCTTCTCTTGAGGACCCGCGCCTATACCCGCTAGTCTAAACACAATGAGACGGAAACCGTCTTTCACGTGGTAAAGGGACTAGGCGGTTAAGCATGGTGAAGTGGACCTTGTCAGATATGGCCCCGAAAATATTTTTCCCCACTTTCTAACACCAAATGATGGGGGAAGCAAAGGTTTGTAGGTCCCAAAATCGCCTCTGTTTTTTACGGCACCCCAGAAACCCTCTAAAAAACGCTAAAAATCGATGTTCCTTCTATCAAATCGCATTCTGACGCATTTCAACGAATCGATCTGAAAATTTTTTGACATACTCTTGAAATGTGGTCGATCATGGAGAAAATATTTTCATTCCGACAACTCTCGATTGAGGCCCTAAAAAAATTCTTCAAAACTTCAAAGTCGATTTTCTTATGTAAATTGGAAAGAACTATGTTAGAAAACCATTTTCAGATCGATTCGTTGAAATGCGTCAGAATGCGATTTGATAGAAGAAACATCGATTCTTAGCGTTTTTTAGAGGGTTTCTAGGGTGCTGTAAAAAACAGGGGCGACTTTGGGACCTACAAACCTTTGCTTCCCTCATCATTTGGTGTTAGAAAATGGGGAAAAATACTTTCGAGGCCATATCTGACAAGGTCCACTTCACCATGCTTAACCGCCTAGTCCCTTTGGAATTTTATGAGTTCAGTAATTCCACTACCTATATCAGGGGAAACTACCCCGGCTTTCTCGCAGAGCTCAAGAGCGCGGGTCTGCTGATTTACCTTATTGCGAACTTCTTGCCTCGATGCTTTAGTTTTACTATTTTTCAGATATTCAATAGCGCAAACAATTGCGCGTGGCAGGCATAAGTTGTCCTCATTTGTGATCTTTATCATTGATTTCCTATAGCAATGTTTAAGCGTGTCGTTGTCGTCGGGGTCTCCGCTACCTACCGGCTGGTTACTATAAGATACGACTACTTGTAAAGTTTCATCTACTCCCAAAGCTTTGTTGCTCTGAGCTATGAGGCCGGAAATTTGCCATAAATCAGCATAGTTGAAATTTCTTATGGAGCGCACTCGAAACCAGCCGGGACCTTGGAGAAATAAATCACTGGCGATGGTCAAGCCTATTATCTCATCTAAATCATGGCCCTCCGTTATAAGTCTAACTAATTCTTCGATACATTTATCGAACCAGTCTATACCCATTGTAGGGCCTCTGGGGGGTCGAAATTTGGAGGTAACGTAACGTATTGTCGTGCGAAAATGATGACTGTACGCGCTACGGCTACCGATAACATGTACTAAATCTCTATTGTCTACTGGCGAAGGGGAATGCGAGGCTCCATGACCTATTTGTTGCTGCTGCTGCTGCTGCTGTTGCTGCTGCTGCTGCTCGCCATGTGACACGTGAGGATTGTCGGATATTTCAAGGTTATCTAACAACGAAGAAAAATCGAATTTTGTAAAGTTTGACCTCACGTCTATATTCTCAAAATACACTTTATAAATTCACAAGTTTAGAAATTGATACATTTGAAGAAATTTTACACTCTAAAACTGATGCACTTTTCAAAATTTGAACACTTTCAAAAAATCGATGCAATTCGAGAATAATGGAGCCGTCTTCTTCTGGTCCTCTTCAATATATATCGCCAGATACGCCAGGAACTAAATGAAAAATTTAAAACACCGATTTAGACCTAACCCACTAACACGTCATCCGCACCGAAGGAAAATGAGTTACTCACCAATTCCGCTACCACTGTTGCTGGGTATGGACACTACGCTGCTAGCACTGCTCGTAGAGGTATCATTGCTCGCGTTGGTCCTACTACTCGTGGTAGCGGTGCTTGCACAGAAGCTGCTGCTGCTGCTGCTTCTGCTGCTACCACTATCAGTCGTACCAGTACTTCGAGTACAACTCCTTTTGCAGGCTCTCGTCTGACTAGCAACGCGACTCGTGCACTCGTCTTCTGACGAAGAGTCTCCACTCAATTCGATGACACTTTCTTCCATAACGACGTCTCCTTCGTCGTCGTCATCGTCACTCAAAACAATCATGGGTATCACTTTTTATTTCTGTTTTTGCACATCTTCACTTTTATCGGGCACTTCCTGCATGTCGCAGTCACTCGCGTCACTCTCATAATCAGGATTGATCTGGTCTTCTTCTTCTTTCTCTTCTGGTGATGATTCATCACAGTTTTCACTAAGTAGGTAGATCGATTTTAGATCGTCTATGATGGATTCCACGCCAAAGCGACCTATGGAAGGGGGTCATCTCTCAGATTCTTTTTTAACCTTTTGTATTCGATTCTATGGCCCAAAATAGGAACATTTAACCGCCTATGAGGTCCAGAAGAAATTTCTCCCCTCCATTGCACGCACATCCGTGAACAGACCGAAAATTTATCGTGTGAAAATCGATGCTCTTTTATTCACGAAAATGGGGATATTTCGAGTTTTTGGGTAGCTATCGATTTGCGGGTTGCGGCATCTGAAAGGGCATCAAAAAACCTATCGAAAACGTTGTCGAAAATTCCTCCTCTATGATTTGAAGGCCTCCTGGAGGCAAAAGAGTGTTTTTCACTGAAATGTTAATTTCTCAAAAAGCCATTTTTTTTATTTTTTGAAAATCAAATATTTGACGTGAAAATCTGCGTTCTTTCGAAAAAAATGGGTTTCAGAAGAGTTTGGGAGAATCCAAGTGACTTATGAGCCATTTTTTGAAAATTCGATTTTTTCGGTTTCAGAAAAAGGCGATTTTCTGCGCACGCGCACAAATGTAGACTTTCGGTGCCATGTTCAATGGAAAGCTGACAAAATTTCCTATAGAATGACTACCCGCAAATTCGAAATTCATGCACGGAAACGGGATATGCAACGATGAATTATATCGAATCGAAATCACATGAAAATTCAGCCCATTGGCGCCTTCGTGGCACCTGCTGAGATGACACATTCACGAGATCTTCTCGGGACTCAATTTCGAGTACGAAATCAACGTGAAAAAAATTCGGACCACATGGTTTCAACGTAAAATCGTATGAACTTTCAAAATATGCGATGAAAACCTCCGTTTGGGGCGAATCCGAGGTGCTACATGCAATTTCTTGCCAGAAAATACGAAATTTCACATTGAAAATCGCAAAAAATTGAATGTAGCACCTCGGGTTTGCCTCAAACGGGGTTTTTCATCGCATATTTTGAAAGTTCATACAATTTTACGTTGAAACGATGTGGTCCGAATTTTTTTCAGGTCGATTTCGTACTCGAAATTGAGTCCCGAGAAGATCTCGTGAATGTGTCATCTCCGCAGGTGCCACGAAGGCGCCAATGGGCTGAATTTTCATGTGATTTTGATTCGATATAACTAATCGTTGCAGATCCCGTTTCAGTGCATGAATTTCAACTTCGCGGGTAGTCATTTTATAGGAAATTTTGTCAGCTTTCCATTGAACATGGCACCAAAAGTCTACATTTGTGCGCATGCGCAGAAAATCGCCTTTTTCTGAAACCGAAAAAATCGAATATTGAAAAAATGGCTCATGAGTCACTTGGGTCGCCCCAAACTTCTCTGAAACCCATTTTCTTCGTAAGAACACAAAATTTCACGTCAAATATTTGATTTTCAAAAAATAAAAAAAATGGCTTTTTGAGAAATTAACATTTTAGTGAAAAACACTCTTTTGCCTCCAGGAGGCCTCCAAATCACAGAGGAGGAATTTTCGACAACGTTTTCGAAAGGTTTTTTAATGCCCTTTCAGATGCCGCAACCCGCAAATCGATAGCTATTCAAAAACTCTGAATATTCCCATTTTCGTGAATAAAAGAGCATCGATTTTTACACGATAAATTTTCGGTATGTTTACGGATGTGCGTGCAATGGAGAGGAGAAATTCCGTTTGGACCTCATAGGCGGTTCAAAGTTCCTATTTTGGGCCATAGAATCGAATGAAAAAGGTTAAAAAGAATCTGAGAGATGACCCCTTTCCGTAGGTCACTTTGGCGTGGAATTCATCCTATTTCATTTGTCTCCGATGGGAGCATGCTCTGATTGAGCGACTCCTCGCCCATTTCGATGTCATCATGATCACGTTGGAGTTGGTCGTCCACGAGTCCACGGAGAACTCGGACACTCTCCTCCTGTCCGATGATCTCTAACAACTCTTCATCCGTCGGAACGATGAAGTCTGGCGGCATCTCATCATCTCTATTCTCTAGATACGCCCGAATAAGGGCTATCCTGATGGCAAAATCCATCACGGCTCGCGGGATTTGATTGCCTGAAATAAATGCAAATACATATGTGTTATTGATAGTTGCAGGCTCTATAATCATCATTATCATCATCATCAGCAGGATCAATACGAGAATCTGGAATGTGACACTCGCCATTATTACTCGTTCCAGACACGTCACGAGCTATTGAACTGGCATTTTCATTGATATTCTCCCCAGCAGTAGCAGCAGCAGCAGCTACTCCAACGCCTTCGTTATCGTCGAACTCCGCTGTAAAGAGGTTCTTGATTAGTGACCTGTTGATGTACAAAGTAACAATGATCTAAATGAGAAAAGTCACCTTCGCTAAAGTCACCCCCCTGCGGTATGTCATCGAAATCGAGCTCGAAAAATCGATCATCGATTCTAGCCAGTTCTTGTTCTACCATTTGGGCATCGTAATAAGCCCTCTCTGAAAACACTGAGGAACAAAATTTGGGGGTCGGAATGTCCCCCCTAGGAAAGTATGATTTTCTTATGTATTTTTGACCGTAGAATCCGAATCTGACCTCAGTTTTTCCCCTACACGTCAGAATTTTTTTTAAATCACAGAAAACTGATTTTCCAAGAAACGGCGTTTTCAGCGTTTTTTGCCAATTTTTCAAGTTGATGATCATTTAGCCAGGGAGTACCCATTGGTCAAAATGCATACCAAGGTATGTTTTCCTACGTGTTTTGACCTGCTGAACACGATGGCAGTGGTTTTAGGGGCTAGGATGCACTCCAGAAGCGTGATGAGCTAATCTTTCGAGTTGCTATCAGCAAAATTCGACCAATTCCGCAATAAATCTTCAAATGCTCATGAAATGGACAAAAAGCACCCAAATGGAACCTACAATAGCTCATTTTGTTCGTTCTGACCTATACTTTTGACAAAGAATGTGACCCAATAGCCATTTTGAGAGTGACAGCTGCCTGGAATTTTTCCGGAAAGGGATTTTTTCAACGTTTTCGAGCACGTCGCAGCAGCATCGTAATGGCATTGGCTGGGGTCTCACGCACACGTAGCTCGTGGATTCTCATGTACACAACTGATATATGCGAACTTTGAGTATGAAATGGAGATAGGTTGAGGAATATTACCCGCGGGTGATCACTGTCGACTGTTGAGTCCAGCTTAAAGCAAGATACGAGCTCAACACAGGCCAACTTTCAAATTCTCACCGCTAGATGGATGCCGGATTCCTCTTATCTTCTATAGAAGTGATCCCTTCAAGATACAAGGGTACAATGAAACACGACTCAAATGATTCATTTGGATAACGTTCATTCGTGTTCAAAATCAATTGAGTGTGGTCTTCTATTCAGCCGTCATTCGAAATAGCAATGCAGCGACAGTTTCAGTGTACCAATAACCCTAATAAGTTCTGTTACGTATGCAGCGAATATGCGCTGGATACCCGTCCCTTCTCGTCCCACTATCAAGAAGCATATGAAAAATACTTTGGTTTCAGAATCATCAATATCAACAAATCTTGGGTACCAGGCGTGATATGCACTACTTGTGCTACTAGATTAGTTTCAAAATCAGAGAGAAAGTTAAACTTCTCCGTTCCAACAATATGGAGAGAACCAAGGGATCACGTTCACGACTGTTACTTTTGTCTGACCAATTCAGTTGGGTTCAACTCCCGAACTAAACACCTCATCAAATATCCAGATATAACGTCTGTTACAAAACCTATTCCCGGTTACCCTGTTCAAAATATCCCCATTCCATGTCAAGATACTGAAATCACTGATTCACAGAAGTCTCTAGAATGTTTATCCCTCAGTTCCGATCCATCAACACAAGAATTTATGTATAGTACGACAGAGCAAAAGCCATAAGAGCCAATATTGTTCAGTCAGAAAGATCTGAATAATTTCATTCGTAACTTGGAACTCTCAAAAAAAAAGGCTGAAATCGCAGCTTCGCGACTTAAAGAAAGGAACATGCTCGAGGAAGGTGTCTCAATCACTTCATTCCGACAGAGAGGATCAGAGTCTGCCGGTTTCTTTACAGATGATGATGGAACTTTATATTGCCATGATGTTAAAGGCTTGTTCTCCGAACTCGGAAATGAGCACTCCCCTGATGAATGGCGCCTTTTCATAGACTCGAATAAAACTAGTTTGAAAGAAGTTCTGCTACATAATGTCAAAGAGAATGAATCCCCAATGCCGGTTTACTATGGGCCACAAGTCAAAGAATGCTATGAGAATGTGAAAATTTTGTTGAATAAAGTCAATTATGAGGAATACAGATGGGGCATATGCGGTGACTTCAAAATCATCAGTATGATTCTCGGTTTACAGTTGGGTTATACGAGGCACTGTGTTTCTTATACGAATGGAATTCAAGGAGTAAAGAAGAGCATTATGTAAGGAAAGACTGGCCACCACGACAACAAATGATACCGGGTCAGAAAAATGTCCAAGCTCTCCCTCTTGTAGATCGGGACGAAATTGTATTACCGCCTCTCCATATCAAACTAGGTATAGTCAAAAATTTCATAAAAGCTATGAATAAGACTGGAGCTGGAGTTTTATTTCTCAGAGAAAAGTTTCCGAGGCTTAGTGAAGCAAAACTGAAGGAAGGGGTTTTAGTCGGACCAGACATTAGAAAATTGATGCTTGATTCTGGTTTTGATGCTGTTCTGAATGAGGTTGAGTTGAAAACTTGGAAGTCAGTCAAAAATCTTATAAACAATTATCTGGGCAACCGGAAGTCCGAGAATTATGAAACTCTCGTAAGGGATATGTTGCAGAACTTTCAGCAGATGAAAGTCAATCAGTCATTGAAAATCCACATGCTCGATTGACATCTGGACTTTTTCCCTGATAATCTTGGAGCGGTAAGCGACGAGCATGGAGAAAGATTCCACCAAGAAATAGCTACGTTAGAAAATAGTTATAACTCCAAAAAATCCGTGAATATGTTGGCAGATTATTGTTGGAATGTGGTGACTGAGGGTTCCAGCACTCATAGGCGGGAATCAGCGAGAAAAAGTTTCGTGATCGCGGATTCTGACGGAGAATAAGAGATCATCGATCATCTGTAGTCACTCCATGTCGGACCATCTTCAGATCATACTCAAAGTTCACATATATCAGTTGTGTACATGAAAATCTACGAGCTACGTGTGCGTGAGACCCCAGCCAATGCCATTACGATGTAGCTGCGACGTGCTCAAAAACGTTGAAAAAATCCCTGGCCGGAAAAATTCCAGGCAGCTGTCACTCTCAAAATGACTATTGGGTCACATTCTTTGTCAAAAATATAGGTCAAAACGAACAAAATGAGCTATTGCAGGTTCCATTTGGGTGTTTTTTGTCCATTTCATGAGCATTTGAAGATTTATTGCGGAATTGGTCGAATTTTGCTGATAGCAACTCGAAAGATTAGCTCATCACGCTTCTGAAGTGCATCCTAGCCCCCTAAAACCACTGCCATCGTGTTCAGCAGGTCAAAACACGTAGGAAAACATACCTTGGTATGCATTTTGACCAATGGGTACTCCGTGGCTAAATGATCATCAACTTGAAAGATTGGCAAAAAACGCTAAAAACGCCGTTCCTTGGACAATTAGTTTTTTGCGATTTAGAAAAAATTCTGATGTGTAGGGGCAAAACTGAGGTCGGATTCTACGGTCAAAAATACACAAGGAAATCATACTTTCCTAGGGGGGACATTCCGACCCCAAATTTTGTTCCTCAGTGAAATAGATAAAATCCATGAGATTTCAATATTTCAAAATCTATTGCAAATAATAATAAAAATAATAATGAATCATGAAAACTCACCCTCAGCTCTCCATCCTTCGCGTGCACGTTCGTGCTCCACTGCACACTCGCGCAGCCACCTGTCGAGATCCGGAGAGTACATTTTTGTAGTATGGTTAGACGACGAATGATGCAAGTCCAAATTTCGTTTGGACTCTATGCAACCAAATTTTCGAAATCTATTCCGTCACATGACCACTCTCCCTCTAAGCCCTCACAACATCCTGAGGGATACACCCCCACCCTATTCAGCAACGCTAGATTGCGCTTTTCCGACTGGTCAAATCTTCACCCCCTCCCCACTCACGCGGCGCTTCTCACGCTATTCATCTCTGGTGTAGCAGGTGTCGCCCACACTCCTTATGAAACCCCTCATTGGCTATGCTAGTATGGTATTGGCCATCTGAACCCTTTGCTACATGTCCAACTCGAGGCTTGGTCAATGGTTGTTTCTCTTTTGCCGAGCTCGACACCCTGTGGTGATCCTATTTACCCTGGACGTCTAGACGAAAACTATCAATCTCAACAATCTCGCCACGCGCCATAGTGACAGTGTTCTAAGAGTGAAGTGACCCAAGGCTTTTCTCTTTTCGCACAATGGCAAGAGTCCTTGCAGTTGGAACCATCGAAAGCAAGACAATGGGACCCGTGAAGGATCTGGACCTTCCTCCACTCTTGCGTACCACCCATGATTTGAATAAGTTGGCTTCTAAGAAAGTGATGGTGGGTCTGCAGGACTATGGTAGTTACACGACGGGGCGATACCGCCCTGTGATTGCAATTACTAACCAGATGGAGACCATTGTCTACATCTTTGACGCTGACGAGTGGGGGTTACTAGAGAAGAAGTTTGACGTTATGTCTGACTATTTTGCGGATTAGAATAAGAATATCGACGTACCCCAAACATTTGAAATAGGTAACTACGATCCATCCCTGACAACCGCCTATACTGCCAAGAGCGTTGTACTCTCCCGTACACAACCGAAGATGAACAACGATGATGGACCACCCTCAAAGAAGGACCGTAAAAATGCTCCGATACTGGGTATGCAGTTTGTCACATTCGATATCTTGCGACGTATCCGCCCTCTCATCATGACCGAACTTCAACGTTTGAACCGAATCGTAAGAGTTGTGAATGATATTTGTGACAATATACAACATAGTACGAGAGATGAGCTCTTCCACATCGATTTTGAGTCACCCGATAGCTTAGGCATGACTCGTCGTTTCTTCGACCGAAAACGAGAAAAGATCAAGAAAAAAGTGCTTGAGACTTGTATTCAACCGATCCTGATGTAAGAGACAGTTTCGAAATAATATTCTATGAAATGATAAGTTATCACTATGCTTCCATAATCATTGTGCTCAATTGTATCACATTGAAGAATCTCAACAACTTTAAATAATATATTCCATACCATTCCGAATTATGTTCATTTACATTGGCTCATAATTCACTGTAGCGATGAGCATTATGAATGATTATACTTCCATCAAATTCAGCGATCCAACATATTTTTATATATATATATAAATATGACATACAAGTGGCAAAAATTCAAAGTATCATGACGACCACCCAGAAGCCGCTCTAGGTTACCCTCAGTCTTTTTCAATGTTAAAGAAAAGATTCACTCTGTGTCATTTCTGGGGCTTGAAAATATTTCCAGGAAAAAAAAACGAAAGTCCACACTCATTTCGATACCCCACGCTCGACGAGCAAAAAATTCCCATCCTTCGAAATATCTATACAAAAGCCTACTCAAGGACCTTTTTTCTTTTGTATTGTAAAAGAGAAACTCAGTTTCGATCCCGTTACATAACTCTTCCCAACTGCCCAAAATCGCTAAAAGATGGAAAAGCATCTGTCTTTGAAATGCACAGACACCCACAAAGAAAGAGAAATTCCAAGATTCTGCAAAAGAATACTCACACTCCATCATTTTGTTGGTGCAGCAACGTCAGGTATCGACGACGACGGCGATGTCCATCAGATACACAATCCACTAGAATACCGACAACGCTTACATACTCATTTCTCACCCACAAAGATATTTATTAAGTACGTAAAGTACGCCAGTAGGCTGTCTGCCCTGGAAATGCGGCTGACGACTAGTCGGTGAGAATCGCACGGATGCGCCCGCTCCGCAAATCTGCGATACACCAAGAAGGTTACTTACCTGACCCCCCGCAAACAGAATACTAATCTCTGTGCGATGCATCACACGCAAACGCACAAACATACAACCGCTTGAGCATCAGAAGCGTTGGAGAAAAACAGCCCAAGTGTCGGTCAGCAACAAGTGTCAAAAGCCCTCTATTTTCTTTGCACCTGCGTACCGCAAACTATGTCCCGATCATACTCTACTCAAGATACGCAGATGCAGCGAAAATAGACGGCCTTTGCTGCGAGTCTACCTGAGACGACCCTCCACCAACCTGCAGCCCTCGATGCACTTTACACTCAGCAAGATAGAAAGGAAGAGCGAGAGAGAGAGAGAGGAGAGAGAGAGAGAGAGTGTGTACAGCCGTCCGGCAACACTGCTCATTTCTGCAGTACGGGATATTGCCGACAACACCGCCTTCCAAAGGACCACGGCAAACATAGCCAAAAATTTTCATCTGCCGCATTCCAATTTTCCATCCTCCCTGATCTCTCTCTCTTACTGCCGTGCGCGCGCGCGCTGTCAATCCCCTCTCTCCCCGCTCTCCAGCTTGACTCCTCTCACTCAGGGCTAGACGATCTGCTCCCTGCGATCGATACCTTCCCCTCCCCTCCCCGCCGGCTGGCGCCTTCCCCCACCCCTACTGTCTGGACAATCTGCTCCCTAATTACTGGCATTACATAGTCACCTTTCTGACTGCGAATATATAGCTATGTACACGTCCAAGTATATATTTCTCTCATAACTTATTTGTGTATAACATTGATCGTCCGTTTTTCGAAGTAAAACAGTATTATCTGACATTCCTTAATGTAAGACGACCAATCGACCAATTCATCACTTATTCACATTACATACACGTAGATCTAACCATTTTAAGTCAACCTCGGTTATAACGAGCAAATTATGCCGGTCCCTTGGAACTCGTTATAACAGAGTTCGACTGTATTTCACTTCATTCTCGAAAATTCTCGCCATGGGACCAAGAAAATTTTTCGGGACCCCATAGGTGGTGGGGAGTTAATATTTCGTACCATAAAATTGAATGAAAATGTTAACAAAAGAATCTGAGACATGACCTCTTTTCATAGGTCGCTTTCACGTGAACCCACTCCTGAGTCATTCTTTTTATTATCACCAGGTTTTTGGTCGATGGTCAGGGATTTTTCTGTAGTTTTAGGTACATGTTTTACACGATGAAAGAAGATGAAAAGCATAGTTTATAGGTCCCAAAATTCATCCGTGCGGGCTTGACGCGCTATTTCCGTTTTTAAAATTTGCAAAAAAATCGACTTTTTCATTTTTTGATTGATTTTCTACGGATGTAAGACCCATTGAAAAATTTCTTTCAAACACATATGTCGACGTAAAAGAAGCTGAATTTCACGAAAAAATACTTTCAAATCTGGAAACGGTCAACATAACCTCAAAAAAGTAGTTTTTCTGCATGAAAACGTTTTTTTGGCCCTTCAGTCAGATTTTATCTCGAATTCAATATTTTAATCGGACTCCTCGTCAAATTTTACGTCGAAAACCATTTTTAAAAAGTCCGGACTTGGATGGGATTGGCCGCTATGATTGCAACCTTAGAAAGAGGGTCATAAAAATAGTGCTGAATTACGTGGTTTTGGAGGGAGACTTATTCTACTGGACAACGAGACTGTGGGTTAGGGATAGTGCATTGACCGGACAATGACTTTTTTGTGTATTTTTTGACGTAGAAACCGAATCCGAAACCAGTTTTGCGCCTAGCCATCAGGAATTTCGTCAAATCGCGAAATAGTGAGCTTCTACAAAACTGCGTTTTCAGCGTTTTTTGCAGATTTTGTAGATACATGATTTAGATGGTGCAACGTTGCAGCGGGCTTTGAGCGTACTCGAATTATGATTTCTCACGTATTTTGGCTTGCTGAACACGACGACAGTACTCTAAGAAAGCTAGGATGCGTTCGAGACCAGTCGTAAAGATGATTCTTCGAGTTGCTATCAGCAAAATTTGCTTGATTTTGCAATAAATCTTCAAACGCTCACGAACTCGACCAGGAACATACTTTCACAACTCACGAGGGCGTATTCTCTTTGTTTCCATGTATCTGTTACGTACCGAACCCGAAATCGTACACTTCGCGAACGGTACAGCCGATTCTGTACCATTCGCAAATGGTACACCACCATTTGTGCCGAGCCCGATATTCCGGGTTTGGTACAGCAGAGTCTTGTACCATTCGCGAACTGTACAGCCGCCTTGTACTGAGCTCGATTTCGAATCGCGCCATATGGCTCGGATCGTGTTTACAAATGAGAATTGTCTATAAATGATGATTAGCGTTCAAAGTGATATGTATTGGACGAGTTCAGTCAAGTACAGGTTACAATCGAGCTTGCACAATGTATCCCGATAATACTATTCGTGATGAGCTCAACTCAAAATTAGATGTTCTTGGAACATCCGATAGTTGTAAGTTCATAAAAAGTAGAACAGAATATTCTTACACACGTGATACACAGTTTGATAACCATGCCATGAGAATCACTGCACGGGGTATGTTCGCGTATCTTGTTTTGATGACATAATACATCTTGTGGACATCGCCAAACCCAGTTTCATCGTGAATCTGTCTTCATTTGATAAACTTCATCAGTATATCGTAGATTTCGGATTTTTCTATGTGATATCTCGCTTCGTCGTCCCACTGTAAGAAGAAATCCTCAAAATCAGTCTCATTGTCTGAATAATAACATTACAAGGTTAGGGGGTTTATTGTGATTTAGTACGATTTTTTACCGACTTTGAGAATTTCTTCTTACAGTGCTATTCTCATTGGAAAGATTAGACGAAGAATATCGCCCACAATCAATACATATGTCAAACTGTTTCAATCTTCTGTATTCCAGAGAGGTCTTGAATGATTTCTTCTCACTTTCACTAATTAGCCTCGCAAGGTCTCGTCATTCTGTCTCACTTTTTATGAACTTACAATTATCGGATGTTCGCCTAATTTTGAGTTGAACTCATCACGAATAGTATTATGAGGATATATTGTGCAAGCTCGATCGTTACCTGTTCTTGACTGAACTTGTCAATACATATCATTTTAAACGCTAATCATCATTTATAGACAATTCTCATTTGTGAACACTATCCGAGCCATATGGCGCGATTCGAAATCGAGCTCAGTACAAGGCGGCTGTACAGTTCGCGAATGGTACAAGACTCTGCTGTACCAAACCCGGAATATCGGGCTCGGTACAAATGGTGGTGTACCATTCGCGAATGGTACAGAATCGGCTGTACCGTTCGCGAAGTGTACGATTTCGGGTTTGGTACGTAACATATACAACGAGAAAGAAATATTTGCAATATCCCAAACATAGACCAGGCCATCGTACAAATTTCACAACAAAAAAGGTAGAAGCATTTTTCTTAAGGTGAGCTCATGCCTCCTAATGGTGAGTCAAATTTCGAGTTCTCTTGTCTAACGTATGTACCCTCGAGATTATCCAAATGATCCCCTTTCAATCACACCCAAATGGTGTATCTAACTCTGGATGCTTAGATCCAGTTGCTTTCGGAATGGAACTATTGAACTGCCCACATAAGCTTGGGATGGAATACAATGTAAACATGATTGACAGGATCTTAATGATATATCGAGGTTCACTTGATATTACCAAAGTATAGATCTCCGAAATTCCAGATATCGTGTCATGGTAACAGAACAGTACTACGTAGACAACAGTTTCCGAGGGACGTAGGGGGAAGAACTCACGATGTGACTCATCACGAGGAGGCTTGAGCCTTTTCCAGATAATGCTCAGAACGCGTCTTTTAAAATAGTACATGCGTACTGATCCCATCCGTTCTTGGGCTATTGAAAACAACTTTTCCTCGTTGTATACACAAAAACGAAGAGAATACGCCCTCGTGAGTTGTGGAGGTATGTTCCTGGTCGAGTTCGAGAGCGTTTGGAGATTTATCGCAAAATCAGGCAAATTTTGCTGATAGCAACTCGAAGAATCATCTTCACGACTGGTCTCGAACGCATCCTAGCTTCCTTAGAGTACTGTCATCGTGCACGGGTCTCTAGAACTAGGTCTAAATCAATGGTGCTGACCACCCACGGGATTGTTGTGGGATATCATTTTAGGCTCCCGTGGGATCATTTTCCAGCTAATATGAAAATCGCCACTTGGGCCGTTTTTTAATAAAGCCCAAAAAACGTGTTTTTTCGTGACCTTTCGACCTCTTACGCTCTATAACTCGAACGGGATGCGTTTTTTTGAAAAATTTGTGGAGACCTTTTTTGTAGATCTGAAAAAATTAACAAAGAATATGTCCTTGTCCAATCTCAAAAGACTGACCCGTTGAAGAAATTAGAGCTTTTTTCATGAAAAATTATATTCTTCCCGCTCTCTCGCTTCACAGCTCGAACGGGACGCATTTTTTCGAAAAATGTGTAGAGACCTTTTTTGTAGATCTTGAAGAATTAAGGAAAAATATGTCCTTATCTTATCCCGTAAGACTCATTTGTTGCGCATATGAGAGGTTTTTTCACCAGAGATCGTATTCTCCTCGTAATTTTCCTCGGTTTTATAGACAAAACTATAAAATAATGTGTTCCATCGGAAGTTCATAGCTCATAGAGAATTATCCTATAGAAATATCGATGGAACACATTATTTTATCATTATGTCTATAAAACAAAGGAAAATTACGGGGTAAATACGATCTCTGGTGGAAAAACCTCTCATATGCGCAAAAAATGAGTCTTACGGGATAAGACAAGGACTTATTTTTGCTTAATTTTTCAGGATCTACAAAAAAGGTCTCTACACATTTCTCGAAAAAATGCGTCCCGTTCGAGCTGTGAAGCGAGAGAGCGGGAAGAATATAATTTTTCATGAAAAAAGCTCTAATTTCTTCAACGGGTCAGTCTTTTGAGATTGGACAAGGACATATTCTTTGTTAATTTCTTCAGATCTACAAAAAAGGTCTCTACAAATTTTTCAAAAAAACGCATCCCGTTCGAGTTATACCGCGTAAGAGGTCGAAAGGTCACGAAAAAACACGTATTTTGGACTTCATTAAAAAACGGCCCAAGTGGCGATTTTCATATTAGCTGGAAAATGATCCCACAGGGGCCTAAAATGATATCCCACAACAATCCCGTGGGTGGCCTGCACCATGGATTTAGACCTAGTTCTAGAGACCCGTGCGTGTTGAACAGGCCAGAATACGTGAGAAATCATAATTCGAGTACGCTCAAAGCCCGCTGCATCGTTGGACCATCTAAATCATAAACCTACAAAATTTGCAAAAAACGCTGAAAACGCAGTTTTGTACAAGCTCACTATTTCGCGATTTGAAAAAATTCCTGATGGCTAGGCGCAAAACTGGTTTCAGATTCGGTTTCTACGTCAAAAAATACACAAAAAAGTCATTGTCTGGTCAATGCACTATCCCTTACCCACAGTTTCGTTGTCCAGTAGAATGAGTCTACCTCCAAAACCACGTAATTCAGCACTATTTTTATGACTCTGTTTCTAAGGTTGCAATCATAGCAGCCAATCCCATCCGAGTCCCAACTTTTTAAAAATGGTTTTCGACGTATAATTTGACGAGGAATCCGATTAAAATATTGAATTCGAGATAAAATCTGACTGAAGGGCCAAAAAAACGTTTTTATGCAGAAAAACTACTTTTTTGAGGTTATGTTGACCGTTTCCAGATTTGAAAGTATTTTTTTCGTAAGATTCAGCTTCTTTTACGTCGACATATGTGTTTGAAAGAAATTTTTCAATGGGTCTTACATCCGTAAAAAATCAATCAAAAATTGAAAAAGTCGATTTTTTTGCAAATTTCAAAAACGAAAATAGCGCGTCAAGCCCACACGGATGAATTTTGGGACCTATAAACTATGCTTTTCATCTTCTTTTATCGTGTATAACATGTACCTAAAGTTACAGGAAAATCCCTGACCATCGACCAAAATCCTGGCGATAATAAAAAGAATGACTCTCTTATATATAGAATACTCATGAGTAGTAGTTTTCATAGTTTTGAATGTTTGAATGGTCACAAGGCAATGAGGAAGCATTCCGCAATTCCCTCCTGCAGCATATTTACGTGTGTTTCAAGTGGAGAGAGAATGTTTCAGAGAAAACTATCCACCTTGTCTAAAGCAGTACTGAAAGTCATTTTTGAGAAATGTACAAGAGTTGCACCTATTGTACCAAAATCACTCAATTTGACGTTATTATCCAGAGCATATCTTGCAACCCAGACACTGAGCCATCCGTCATAATGGAGGGAGAGCTCATTCTCCATGAACGTGAGAAACCCAGGTTGATACCAGACGGGAGATGATAGCGATCTACGACATACACAAGAATCGGGACAATCAGTCCCATATGGAAGGAATGCATGACGATAAATTCACTATACTGGAGGAAAATAGTTCTCACCTTCATCAAACGAATCCTGTTAATGATCGTATTTAATTCCAGCGTGCGGCTTCTTTGATTGGACAGACTGTTTGATCTTTGGGAACTTTTTGTGAGGAAACGACTGATTGAGAACGAACGGACATACTCAGCCATCTCATCTCGGGTCCGCATTGACTGTTGCGACAACCACTGGAAATCATGAAAAATCACGATGTAGGTACTCGATCATCTGATGGGATCGAGAGATTAAGTCTGGAATACGAATTTCTCGTGTAGATATTCACAATTTGAAGCGGATAATCGAGAGAAATCGAAGAACAATGTTCGGAATCAGATGTCGTATTGATCATCCGAACGACTCTGGCACACAGGTTGTGGGTCGATCTTTGGGACAGAATCTCCATCAGATTCGATCTCTGTGTCGAAACGCTTGTCGGTCACTTGAAACGAGAAGGAATCGCTCTCAGCACAGCATATTTTCCATGAACGCTTCATTCAACCCTATATTTCCTTCAACAGGACATTTTAATCATTTCGAAACTCGGACCATTTCCTCTTATGACATTACCCGCAAGTGAGGGAGGTTGAGGCAGGAATTTATCTTTTATATCCCGGGTGCCTGGCTTCGGCCTCCACCCCGGTTGCCCCCATGGGCGCGGGGCAGGGATACGCCCTGCCAGCGCGTCGGTTTGGCCCGGCGCTCGATCCTCCTCCCCGACTACCGAATTTCGGGCTCAGCCCCCAGCACAAGGCCGATGCCCACCCCTCGGTGGGGGGTTTTGGGACTCTTCTAGGCCTCCTGAGAGTCCAGGGAGTCCCTTGGGATAATGGATGAGTCTTCCAGGCTCGCATTGTTATCGCCCGAGGGCGATTCCAATTTGAGTGCCCAGACTCACCTAGGCACCACTCGGCGCACAGTGGGGCCAGGACATCTTTCTCGGGCTCAGCGCCATGCAAATTCTTAACTTATCGCCGTGTCCGGGATCGGACGGTATTCTGATAACTGAGAGCAACATTCCTCGTTCCCGGACATGGCAATAAGTTGAGAATTCGCGTGGCGCTGAGCCCTAGAAAGATGCGCGGGCCCCACTGTGCGGCGGACGATGACTGGGGCTGGGAGCTCATCTGACTCCAGGGATGAGGCACCATGCTCCAGCCCCCCTTGCGGGTGGGAGTTTAAGGCACCTTGGTATTGAGATCAGCCCTAGAGTCTGACGGACCCCTAGCCCCAGTCAGCGCCCGCCGCACGGTGGGGCTAAGAAGTTCTCGAATAATCCGCCATTACGTGAATCTGCAACCAATCGACATATGCGCGAACGGAAGACTTTTGGATGAATGAGAGCAACCTTCTGCGTCTGCGCATATGCGAAATAGTTGCAAATTCACGTGAGGCAAATTATTCAAGAACTCCTTGGCCCCACTGTGCGCCAGAGCGCGGAGACCGTACAAATCCATCCGCCGCCCGGGAATGGGTGAGTCTAGGGACTCGTATTGGGACCGTCTTTGGATGGTCACAATGCAAGCCTGGATGACTCATAAAGCAACTCGGGGAAGCTTCTTGAGCTTGTGATGGTGAAAAACCGTCACAGCCGCCTTGTGGGTATAAAGATCTCTCTCGTCGCGTCTCGAGTCAGCAGCCTCTGAACACGCATTTATACCAAAATACGTCTCTTTTTGAGGTTACTGCTGCTCGAGACGATGACGACGATCCCGAGAGAAGATGGATGCCGGACAGGCATACCTGGGGGCAGGTCACCCGTCTTACACGTGAGTTAGCCGCGACCACCAGTCTATAGGAGGTCGATGGTCATCTCAACGATAACAACACCAGCTGATGAAGCCCAGGGCAGGCTGCCCGGGCCATACGAAGCTGTTCTGCTCTTTTAAGGCCCATCTCGCGCACATACCCCGCGACACCACAGGAGGGGCCCGGCCCCCTCGCTAGGCTGACGAAGGACGCAGAATATTTGTCGAGGCCCTCGTTCCCGGGTGAGCGAGGGTGGGTGTGATTTGCGCATACAATTTTGCACTGGTGCACTCACATGCCGTATCTGGGATGGAAAGTGGCAACAGCCGGTGCCCGCAAGCACCGCGCTGCATCCACACCGTACCCCCCACAGCCGTGCAGCCGATGATCAGTGCACTTATCGCAATGATGCACTTCACATCCGCATGCCACATAGAGCAACAACACTACTGCCAATCCGGGTGTGCCAGGGTGGTACCGAGGAGATGACAACGACGAGACGATGCAGGAACCTTGCCGACGATGCCGTGCACCCGGAGAATTGGTCACAGGGCTATTTGCCATCCGGGCAGCTGCCCCATACGCAAATGGCCCGTTATCTTTGCGTAATCAGCTGGCGTGAGGTTATTGGTGCATGCAACACCTGTCGCATGCACAGTACATACACCAGCCCGCTGCCGACACCCACGTGATCGCGCACACACCCAGGGGTATCGCTCACACCCGGGTAAGCACACCCGACGACACCCAGAAACCAGGGTGACCACGAAACCGATGCCGACGAGGAGACCCACATGCACGTGGACGCGTGCAGACGACATACCGTTGTGATACTGCTGCCGGCGCTAGGGCGCTGCCAACCGGTATAACTACCTCAGGGTAGGTTATACCGCATCTTGCCGACCCGGAGTCCAGATATTACCCGGACATCGATTGCTGGGTGGAAAATTCGGCATGTAGACGACACGCACCGGTTAGTAATGTGTGTGTGCGTATATGGGAGATCGCCTAGGCAGTCTGCGAGATGATATTTGCCTGATGATATCAGCATGCTATAGCATATATAGCTATATTGTTGCCGTGCCAAATAGATGGAGGTATAGTGCTGCTGTGATGCGCGTATACTAGTATAGCGTTGCCGTGGCGAGTATATATAGGTATATATACTAGCGTACATGTTCGCATGCAGTGGAGGTACGAAAAGTGGAGGCACTAGCAAGTTGCGCAGAGCCTCCACGCTTACAAATGCTTGCCGTGAGTGCGAGTGAGATAGAATACGCTCCTGGTGGAGGCAAGATGCAGTGCCGCACATACGATTGAGCAGATATTTGCCGTGAATTTGATACTCCACCAAAAAGTTTCGTTGGCGTATAGTAGTAGATATTTCGAAATTTGCCGCGCAGTCGCCACCAGAGGGCGCTGCCAATTTTCCTGCCGAATTGATGACCAATCAACGCCGAAGTAAGTAGCCAATCAGGACTCGTTTTCCCTGATTGAAGACGAGCTTCGAAGACGAAGGAAGAACGGCCATTGTGCCACTTGTTGGATAGTCTTTGACCTAGACGCACGTGCTCGTGCGAGCAGCCGCAAGCCGTGGCAGTGGCCACGCGGCCAGGGCCTCTTTGCCCGGAGGGCAGAGCCCTGGAAAATTACTATTGCCAAGGATAATTTTGCGAGGACAATTGTGGAAATTTCTGAGGATGAAGGACATCAAAGGTGAGTGGTTTTGATCTTTTTAATAAGTGAGTGAATCCCCTCGCGCGTACTTCGAGAGCCTCGTGCGCGCGTATGCCATCGTCGGGCTTTGCCAGACCGGGCTCCTGAGGAGGCTGACGGTGCTGGAGTGCACCCTGGAAGTTTGCCGAGACTCCAGCACACCCCAGCAGTTGCGGGCGTGTCGTGATCCCCCAAATTAAGAGGATGAAATTCGTGCGTGGGCAAATAGACATCTTGCCTCGCGTCGTGAGCGCGGCGTGGAATTTGCCGCGGAGCAACCATTTTGAGAGTGCTTTGGAGCAGCGCGCTCTTTCCCAATTTTGGAGTCCCAATTCTTGCCGAGACAGTGTGCCAGACAGTGTAGTGTTTTTCTCCATTGTAATTTCCAGGGATAATTGAAGGACAGTTATTGAATATTTATCGATTATTGAGACATTTTCAGTGTGAATAGTCTAGTCCGTTTTCGAGATGGTCGAGTCTTTACGATATGTATGAATTCATGTATCGCCGCGAAAAAGGAACGTTGTAGAATATATGCCCAGATTATTTTATTATAAATATCGATTTGATTATTTCGTATTTGCGTTCCCTTCCTTTTTCTTGTCCCTGTAGGTGAAAATTACAGTAGGTGAACGAGACTTGGAGGGAAGCTGTGTTCCAGAGTAATTTTAAAGTTGCGTTCGCCGATTATTGCGCGAAATCTGCGGTTTTAGGCTAAGAGTCCTGATTAAATAAATAAGTGTGATAGGTAATTTCATTTGCCACGTCACAGGCTCCAAGGAAGCTTGGGAAAAACCTAAACCCCTTGCCAAGGGATGGGTTTCAGCCATGTGTTGGGGGCCGAGCCCGGAATCCGGTAGTCGGGAAGGAAGAGCGGTCATCGCAAAGCCATTTGTAGCCTCGTGATGGACCTCTCCTAAACCGACGCGCTGTCAGGGCTTGTCTCCATCACACTCCCGTAGGGAAAACCGGGGTAGAGACGCGAGTCAGGTACCCGGTATACGAAAGCCAATATCATTTTGATTGTAGAATCGATAGATTACACAGACAGAGCAACAAAATTATTCGGATTCGAGATGTCTCATTTGTGACAGGATGATTTTCTCGTGAATCTTCCGACAAACAACCGAATCCAAATCATAGGACTGTGATTTGGATATGGGAATCGCAAATGAACTCCTCATTGCCGAAGTACTCCATTGGAGGGCGAGCGGGTTCGCGGATTCAGGAGCTTGGGGTTATACTGCTCTTCTGGGTTTTGGGTTAGTAGATCATCTAATCACCTAATCACTTCTAATCACTATACTGGTTGACTGGCAAAGCGGGTTTGTGGATTTGGGAGCTTCGAGTTTTCTTGCCTTCCTAGGATTTGGATATTCAAGTAACCCATTCACTTCAGTCACCAGAGCATTCAATCCGAGACGGAGCGGGTCTGTGTGTATGGGAGTTTGGGGTTTTGCTGACCTTCTGGGTTTTGTGTTCTAAATCACCCTGTCACTATCATTCACCAGAGCATTCAATTCGAGACGGAGTGGGCTTGTGGATTTGGGAACTTGGAGTTCCTCTGCCTCACTAGGATTTGGGTATGGAAGTCACCCGTCCACGTCTCATCGACAAAGTACTCAACTCGAGGCCGAGCGGGTTCGTGGGTTTAGGAGCTTGGGGTTATGTTGGCTTCCTATGATTTGATTTCGAAAGCTGTTCCCCCATATCGTCTTCCAATTTCCCAGCTTTAGTGGAAAATGATCCAGAGGCATCAATTTTACATTCAAAACCATATCAGCGATCCAGAAAACCCTCGAAAAGAGTCCCGAAACTCGAAATTACCAGTTCATCTCCCAATATTATGGGCCCGCTCTCTTGGATTTGGGAAATTTGTATTTCTGGTGCCATTTTCGTGATCAGTGACCCCAAAAACCCCCGAAAAGCATCTTCTTGTTCCGTCATCTTGTGCCCACCATCTTGGATTGGGGAATTTTGCACTTCTGAAGCCGTTTGCATGATCAGCGACCCCAAAAATCCCTGAGGAAAGTATTGAGAGCTCAAACAAGGTATTTTCAGGACAATTCGTTTCGCCATCTTGGATTCAAGAAAATTGAGATTGTGACTCCTATCCCCAATATCAACAATTCCCAAAACCCCCGATTACACGTTTTCAACCCAAAATATGCACATTGAGATATTTTGTCCAGAGCCCACCGCGATTTCGTACTATTCCCACGATTCTCACCCATCTCCCACGATTCTCTCAGAACCAAGAGGTAGACCGGTTAGACGGACCTCGGATTCGGTTTCAGCGAGCCAAAATACGTATAGAATGGTAGTTGGGGTCAAAATTACAGATACTTTCTTCGTGAGCCGGTGTGATTCATTCATAGGGAGGGGAAAAGGGAATAAAACTATCGCGCTAGCGATGGTCCGCACTCATTCCCCACACTTCTCGCCCCACAAATATTCATTCCTACTTCTCGCGTGGGAAACAAAGAGGATCCGGCAGGAGCCGGTCTAGGAAGAAAATCGCTCACAGTTTTCTGGAATGGACCGCTCACCACATGCTTGGTTCGCATCCTGAACGATAACGCTCGTCACCGGCTGCACGTAACGGAGCTCCAGGAGCCGGTCAAATCAATGCTATCCTCTAGCACAGCACCACTCCTGGAAACCATCGGTCCTCGCGCGCGGACAGCCCTCGATCGCAATCCGTCACGAACTACTTACGTGATTGCTCTTGCCGTGATCCTCTTCCCTTCAAAACTCTATGATAATCTGCGGACGTGAACGTGTCGTGTTCACGCGACACGATTGTCACTCTGCGCCATCACAGCCCCCCCCCCCCAACAAGGATCGAAATCCCGTTGTAGATCCAGAAAACCTCGCGAATGTCCAGTCCCACACTCATGAACCATGATATCTACCCAACTCTTATCTATTTTATCGCCACCGTAATGCTGGATTCTCCGAAATATATGTATTTATCTACGAGAATCATATTTCTTATAGATCCCTTCTTGTCCTGTGTGATAACATTTCGAAATATCCATTCTTCCAATTGCTCGCCGATTGACTTCTACTCATCAGGAATGGAGGTTAGGTCCCATATCCTCGCACATCACGGCCCTTTAGTTGGTACAACATATTCTCCTGTGATCATCATTATAGTCATTATTAACCTAACTAAGCCACGGGCAAAATCTTGTACATCCGGATCCCACCGAGCAGGGCTGCCGTGGTTGGACATCAGGGTTGCTAACTTGACGCACAAGGTGATTGTATGT
Source organism: Eretmocerus hayati (assembly GCA_029851415.1). Lineage (NCBI taxonomy): Eukaryota > Metazoa > Arthropoda > Insecta > Hymenoptera > Aphelinidae > Eretmocerus > Eretmocerus hayati. Next base: position 109,789,171 of record CM056743.1, read on the forward strand.
GTGTATATATCTCCCTCAACTATATAGTTCTTTCTGAGAAACCGCCCACACGACCTCACGCCACGCCACTCTTTATTCTACAATTTGCCCCACACGCCTCCCCACACTGCCGTCTGAAATCCGCGCCACATGCCAATTCATTGTCCGCCCCACGATGTCGTTGAGAATCCGCCCCACCCAGCCATTCAAATACCGCCCCACATCTCCTTCTACAATCCGCCTCACACTGTCGTTCCAAATCCACCCACGTTTCTTTTCATAATCCGCTCTACACTACCTCCTGAAAACCGCCCCACACTAACTTCCAGGATCCGTGCCACTTCTCATTTCATTGTCCGCCCCAAATTTCTTTTTATGATCCGCCCACACTGCATTTCAAAATCTGGCCCAGACCACCTTCTACAATACGCCCCGCCCATTGATTTATCGTTATAATTCCATCACTATAATATAGATTCTTCTTGATTCCCCAAAGACGAAGTATTGTATTCGTGACAAAAGAGATTCCTTCAATTTTTTCACTAAAATTCATTTTTCATTCGGAAAATCTTCACCAACAGGGATTCAGCTCCAACCATTTTTTCCTCCTCACCGAGATCGTTCGATTGTAGGTCTCACCTTCTCTTCTAGTATCAACTCTCCCATGCTGTACATTCATCTCCGTCCATCATTACCTGTGTGTGTATGTTGTTCAGCCATCCTCCCCAACCCTTCGATCGATCTTCCTGGAATTCTTATGACTGATAGATGACCATCCTGAGAGGTGCTGAGTGAATGCACACCTGATCATATTGCACAGTTTTCGACGTATTCGCGTCTTCCTCATTGGAATGGTCAGTATTCTCGGAAATTCTATTATTTCATTCAGAAATATTTTCGGCCACAATCCTCATACCAAACTTCTTGTCACTCGAACACCCGTTTCCTCGCCATTCTCATGCGTGACGCGACGGTCTATTCGCACCGTCATAGCCACCCCCCCCCCGGAAGCATCGAAACCCGTTGAAGATCCGAAAAAATGCACGCACACAATTATCCATCTTCGTTCAACGTACCTTTTACATGATAAACTCACGCCTATATTAACCCTTAGACTGTCGGCATTTTTCCTTATAAAATGACTACTTCCGAAGGTAAAAATTGATATACAGTAGAACTCGGTTATAACGAGCTCCAAGGGACCGGCAAAATTTGCTCGTTATAACCGATGCTCGTTATAACCGATGCTCGTTATAACCGAGGTTGACTCAAGATGGTTGGATCTACGTGTATATAGAGCTGCCACAACAATCGATAAATTATCGATATTGTCTCGCGATATCGATATTTTCGACGTCGATATCGACAACGATAATGGGCGTTATTGGTAGAGCCAATAAAGATAACGCCTGACCAATAAAAATTATCGATCAATATTTTATCGCGATTCATTGCAATATATCGCGATATACATGCTAGATTTGGGAATAAGATCTAGAGGGAATGTATATTACGGATATGAAATAAAAGGTTCATCAGAATAGGAAATTGAACTCAAGCCTGAATATAACAATATTTAGGATATCTTATTGACATGATTGAGACTTGGGAAAGTCGGATCCGCTTATCTTTTTTTTTTATGAACTGTTCACCCAAGAATCAATACATGATATTGTTTGAATGGAATAAGACTGCAAAGAACCCATATTTGATCTGACGATTTATCTCCAGCTCCTGAGGATAAATGCTCAAATGGTACCGAGCTCGGCATCACAGCTGAAACGGTCGAGCGATACGGAACAGAATAGGACAAGAGACGCCATCCTATGATATTTTTGACAATCGTTACTCGAGAAAATCCCAAATAACTTTCCATTCTTCATCTCCAATCATCTTGACCACTCATTTCAGGAGCGTTATGGCAAATCGAAAACACTAGCTTTCTTGTTAGAGCAATCAACCGATGACTGGCTCTCTTCAAAGCCTTCATTGGAATAGACATTGTAATCCTGTTCCTTACGAACTTCATCAAGTTTCAAATAGCTCCAGCCTCCAAGAGTATTCTCCCATTTGGTATTATCCAAACCAACATGCACATTATACCGAGCTATTGACCAACTGCATCATGATGAATCCACTTTCATGGTCCAAACAATGTAAACAAACAGCTACAGACAAGTCAGTAGAATTCATTTGTGTTCGCGTATATTGACAAGTAGATAAACAGGTAGATGGAGATATCAGAATTCTGCCGAAGATGTATGTCTCATTTGAGACGATCTATTATATTTACTTCAATTATTGCGATAATCTCGCAATAATTATCGACCAAGACCAACACGACAACGATAAAAACACCACGATATTTAGCAAGATCAATATCGATAACAATAAAAGGAAATGTCTATTACACCAATAGCGATAACGGTCGATTATCGTATTGTCTCGTCTTGTGGCAGCTCTACGTGTATATAGTGTAAATGAGTGATAAATTGATCATTTTACATTAGAGGATGTCATTCAATCGAGTTTCACTCCTAAAAAGGACTTTCAATGTTATCCACAGAAAAGATACGAGACAAGTATACTTGGATGTGTACATAGATATAGATTCGCTGTCAGAAAGATGAATTGAAGAATGGCAAGCCGATTCAAAAAATGCAATATTGAACACTTCATCCCACTTCTATCATAATCACGACCTACAAGGTTGTATCTTTCTCAAAATCAGTGATCAATGTTTGTTTCTTCGCTCGAAGATTGTGTTTATGAACAATGTTTTTCAACTTTCAATTGAGTTGAGAAAGTTCATCATAACTATTTCCATTAATTAGATGAAAGTTGTTCGAATCTTCAAGATTGTTGACTTCGTTGACCGGCTCACATCGTATATCTTACAAAACTCAGCACTGTTTTCTCCTTTCAGCGCAAAAGCTTTCCTTTCATCGGTTCTCATGTTGCTTGCATCAATTTGACTGATTTCAATATGATGATACCTGTTTACAGATAGTGCCAAGCTCTCAAATTCACCATCACGTAGCGTTGAAATCGTATCTGCTCGCTATAGCAGAGGTCCAAATCCAAATTTGGACAAAATTTTTGCTCGTTACAACCGAGGTCTCGTTATAACCAAGCTCGCTATAACCGAGGCTGATTTCGTTCACTTAGTACAGGGACCAACCGAATTTCAAAAATTTGCTCGTTATAACCGAGTTCTCATTATAACCGTGCTCGTTATAACCGAGTTCTACTGTATATGAGTAACTAATACGTCGCGATGAGTTCTCAAGGACATGGGTGGCTCATATATGAGGGTTTCCATGGAACTTTTAACTATTGACCCTCAAAAAAAATTTTCTCGTCGCACACGTTTGAAATGGGTTTCATGTGATTCTAAGAACTTGAAAACATGTGAAAAAAGTGGTGCCACTCTCTTCCAAGCTGAGGTGTCTGGTTCAGAACGACATGTACGGAATTTCACACTTGCAACATTCGTGAATCAACTTCAATCGAATAGATTCGATTCAAAACATTGTCTAGACGATCGATACGGATTATATTTTGCCTGACTTGACTTTGAGATGAATTTCATCATCGATTTCTCCGAAATTCGATGTAAATTTCCAAAATCGAGTCAAAAGCAATGAGTCTCATTTCAATTTCTATAATACACTGTGGTGTTATTTTATTCATATTTCAGCCGTATACTATGTAAAAATCAAGAAAATCGCGATACCATCACATTTAGAGGCTTGTTTAGCTTACCATCCGGATTCAAATATTTCTCCTCAGCTTCTCTCAGAAATACCGATCGACAATTGCAACTCAAAACAGAGCGATTGTATCCTTTCTGTAATGAAGAAAAAAGAGCACAACGTCCCAACCCTGTGTTCCGCGTCTCCTGAGTATGACATAAAAAATGACCATTTCCAAAGCCAGTGGCGCGACAACTTTATGAGCTTTGAAGCTTTATAAAATTTGTCCGGATAAGGCACACTCACAAACCAAACGGGATTCGAATCGTCTTCTTTTCAACTTCGAAAACTCATTGCTAAATTCTCCGTTCCGCACAAGGTATTTCATCATTTTCGTGAACAATAGCCAGAGAAAGTTTTCCCACATAACTCGGTTACATCGATAAATGAGAGCTAATATCACAGCCAAATCAGCGCACACCTCTGAATCGAAGATTTTCTCAAAATATGAGATTAGTAGACTGATATATCATTCCACTGAAGTAGCCGAGGCATAGGTATTTTAGTTACAGCCTTATCAATTCAAGAAATCGCATTGGTACGTTTGTAAACTACCCAAAAATCATCTTCTGCGGTCTGCTATTGACAAATCAGGATGCGTTCCAACAAAAAATAATGTAGTCCATATTGAATGATGCCAAATACTATGAAATGCCACTCCTGCGCAATTCCAATAGTTCGAAATACTCCTGGAACACTGCAGTAACATAAAAGTTAAAAGTTCCGTGGAAACCCTCATACGAGCCAGGCCGGCAGGCAACGGTCGGGCCCCATACTGTACATTTCGGAATTTTGCAGATTATCATTCAGTTACATCTAAATGAACCCCCGGCTTCCGCGGATGTAATAGGCTGTCCAAATCGCTTCTCCACGCATTCACATCATCAAAAAACACTAGATATCAAAACTACCCCTCATCGGAGGTTGAAAATTTGAAAATTCATAATTAGAGAATTACTGACTTTTGAGAGGATTCATGTGATAGAATGGCCCCTGGAGGATCCAAATTGTTACCAGCAGTTGTTGTGGAAACACTAATGTACATAAACTATTAGCCAGGGGAAGTTTCGGAAAATCTGATATAAGTCTGATATTTTATTCTTGAATTTTGAGGGGTTTCACACCCTCGTTAGGGGTAATTTAGATACTTTGGTTGGTTTGAAAGAATCTCAGGGTAGCTCACGATGCTTCTAACGCCATTCCATCGTAGGAACCTCATCGAAAACTCATTTACAAAAATTCAATTGATCGTAAAATAAGTGGCTCACATATGCGCCAGGCCGGCAGTCTAAAGGTTAATGGCCATCGCAGGACTGAAAAGAAACTTGGAATTGAATTTCCATTCACAAAACTAATAATCTCTATTATTCTTCTCTTCTGTGAGAATGAAGATCCAACAATATTCTTATTCAAGATACTTATAATTATTCACTTCACTCTTCAAAATAGGGGTTAGATTGACTTTCTTTCCCTCTTTTCTTCTCACAACACTGCACTTGTGTTAGGACACTGGAACTGTCTGTGATAATATTCTAGTCATATCAATCAGGGCTTCACCGAGATTTGGATCTCGTCTCGTTCTCGGATCGATATCTCGGCGCGAGTCGAGACGATACAGTGCCCTCCGAGATTTGGTCCGAGATCGATACAGGACGAGATCATATAGTCTGATTCCATGACGACACGAGATCAATGTATACCGAGACGAGCCAGATCTCGCCGATATCACATTTATATATAAATATAGGTATAAATCATCCACGAATTTAAGATTTTATCAGTCACTTTAATCAATCATTCAATCACGTGGACAAATGAACTGTAATTCTATGAACCAAACACGTTACAAAGAACGTACCTCAGAGAATCACAGGAAACTGACACTGTCACTAATATAAAATAATATATGGAATTAAGTTTTGTCATCGCATATTACAAACGGAGAAGAACGTGAGATTCCAGTATAATATATACTAGCGCGATTGCCTCGCTCACCATGCTCGCTCGGCTATAATGGATTGAAGCTCATTGAAAATGCAAAAGTGGGGGTGTTTTTCCCCTATGGATTATTTTCAATGATTAAGGATAATTTGAGTCTTTGGAATGGGTTGATCGGAGGGTTGAATCAAGGACTGAATTCTATTATGTTATACTTCAATACTCATGAACTCGTGAAATTTCCTGATTTTTATTTGGTTGTATTCTGTAATAGTTCATCCGCGTGTGTACGCACATGAGCTTCCTTCGAGTGCGAGTGTTGTGTCTGGAGTTAACTTCAAGTAGGAGGGTGCAACTTTATAGATGTAAGTTCGAAATTCGTATGAATCATTTTGAGAATTCAAATAAGCGTTGCTGTGCTCTTCTTGATCATTGAAGGAAGTTGAAATATCAGAAAATGAATCTTCAAATGATTACCATTAACCTCATTATTACACGGGATATCCGATATTCCTGTTGTCGGCCAAGTAGCAATCTACTTTCCTATTACTCATTCAGCGCGCGATCCGATTCATACATGCAGGTGTGATGAAAATTGATATGATGCGCTGGCGCGACGATCACCTGCTCAATGTTGACAACGAAACCGACAGAAGTGGACAGAACGCTACAGTGCATGAGTTCAGATGTTTGAAATTCATCATTACTCTTTTTTCGATGTATTGGAAATAATCAACAGATATAACAGTCCGGCTATGTAGATCGCACGATTGGATACTTTCAACGATATTGTTCTACCTATAAATACATTCAAATAATACAATGTCATCAATCCACAGCAACACACACTGGGACGACTCGTAAGTGGCGCGTGAAATCTCGATCGTAACGCCTAGAATTTCGAATATCCAAGTTATCCATTAATAACATATAAGATGCCAATGATCGCCTATTCGCAGATAGATCCCCGCACGCACTAAAATCGCCTTCGGGTGCATAAGTTGCGTCCGGATCCACTCGCAAATGAGAGGGTAAGGCGATCGATTCCATCTCCTTTTATTGTTAATTTGATGTTGATTACATTTTCCATTTCGTTCTTCTTGCCTTTTATTCCACCCTCTCATTCCACCGCAATCGATCCATCAGCATCATTCCACTCCATCCACTCCTATACCTTACCCACACTATCACTCTCTCATCTTCTACTCTCACATTCATAACTCATGCCAATAATCACCTCATCACACATGGATCCTTGCACGCACGTGAATCGCCATCGGGTGCGCAAGTTGCATTCGGACCTATTTGCGAATGGGAGGGTGAGGTTACCAAATTCATAAAATTTCACTCTCTCATCCAATTTCCCTACATTTTCCATCGCATTCTTCATTCCCTCTCATTCCATTCTCTCTGATTCCAACCCCTTCACTTATTTAGCATCATTTCTTTTCATTCACTCCATCTCCAATTACACAACCTTCATCCCATTCCCTACTCGTTTCTTCCATCACTCATGTTAATGATCTCCTATTTGCAGATGGATCCCTGCACGCACTTCAGCCGCCTTCGGGTGCCGAAATTGTGCCCGGATCCACTCGCAAATCAGAGGGTGAGGCAATCAGATTCACGCAATTTCATTTTCTCATTCAGTCGCTTCACATTCTTCATCGCTTCCTCCATTTCATTCCGTTCCATTTTCTCATTCCACTTTCTCCACTCATTTTGCATCATCCCTTTCCATTTATTGCATACCTCAACTACACTATCATTCCTTCATCTTCCGCATTCACATTCATCATTTATACCAATGATCGCCTATCCGCAGATAGGTTCCTGCACGCACGTAAGTCACCTTCGGGTCCAGAAGTTGCGTCCGGATCCATTGGAGAATAGGAAGGTGAATCAACCAAATTCACGTAATTTCATTTTCTCATTCTTTCGCTCCACATTCTTCATCGGCTCCATTTCATTCCATCCCATCTTCTCATTCCACTTTCTCCAATTATTCTGCATCATTCCTGTCCTTTCATTGCATACCTCAACTACACTATCATTCCTTCATCTTTTACACTCACATTCATCACTCATGCCAATGATCGCCTATCCGCAGATAGGTCTCTGCGCGCACGTAAGTCACCTTCGGGTCCAGAAGTCGAGTCCGAATCGATTCGCAAATGGGGGATGAGGCGACCGATTTTATCTCATTTGATTTGCTGATTTGACCTTGATTACATTTTCCATTTCATTCTTCTTGCCTTTTATTTCATCCTCTCATCCGACCTCATTCACTCTATTATCATCTTTCCTCTCCATCCACTCTATACCTCACCCACACTATCACTCTCTCGTCTTCTACTCTCACACTCATAACTCAAGCCAATAATCACCTATTCGCAGATGGACCCTTGGTCGCACGTAAATTGCCTCCGGGCGCAAAACTTGCATCCGGATCTATTTGCGGATGGGAGCGAGAGGTGACCGAATTCATGAAATTTTACTTTCCCATTCAATTTCCCTACATTTTCCATCGCATTCTTCATTCCATCTCATCCTATCCTCTCTCATTCCCACCCCTCCACTTATACAGCATCATTTCTTTTGCCACTCCATCTCCATTTACACAACCTTTTTCCCATTTCCTACTCCTTCCTTCCATCACTCATGCCAATGTACTCCTATTTACAGATAGATTCCTGTACGCACTTCAGCCGCCTTCGGGTGCAGAAGTTGCGTCCGAATCCATTGGCCAATAGGAGGGTGGGGCAACCAAATTCACGTAATTCCATTTTCTCATCCAGTCGCTCCACATTCTTCATCGCCTCCTTCATTTCATTACATTCCATCTTCTCATTCCACTTTTTTCACTGATTCTGCATCATTTCTCTCCATCCATTGCATATCTCCACTACACTATCATTCCCTCATCTTCTACACTCACATTCATCGCTCATGCCAATGATTGCCTTTTCGCAGATAGGTCCGTGCCTGCACGTAAGTCGCCTTCGGGTCCAGAAGTTGCGTCCGGATCGATTCGGGAATTGGAGGGTGAGGCGACCGATTTCATCTCATTTCATTGGCTGATTTGACCTTGATTACATTTTCCATTCTGTTTTTCTTGCCTTTTATTTCATCCTCTCATTCCACCTCATTCACTCCTTTAACATTATTCCACTCCATTCATTCTATACCTCACCTACACTATCACTCTCTCATCTTCTACCCTCACATTCATCACCCATGCGAATGATCGCCTATTCGCAGTCAGGTCCCTGCACGCACGTAAGTCGCCTTCGGGTGCAGAAGTTGCGTTCGGATCTATTGGCGAATAGGATGAGATTGGGACTGCAAATAAAGAGCAGCTGACGAGCAACTGATAAGACGTGCCATCTTACTCCTACTGTTCCGCTTTGCCCCAAAGAACCGGTTACATTTTGGCGACCGTGACAGGACTGGGGACGCATAAGCAGCGTGTGTAGTAAACATCAAAGAAGGAGAGTGTGGAAAGGATTGGCCGATATCATTTCGTCTACACTAATTGAGAAGACGCTTCTAACAAGCAGCTCATCGGTGAACGAAATCGCAAAGAATGCCGATACGACAACAGCTCAACTTCACCAGAGAATGTATAAGGTGAGTGTGTAATCTTATACCACACACTCATCGTTTATGTCAGATTCAAACAATTCTGAACCACCAAAGAGCTCTTTGACAATCATAGACAGTACTATAAACTTTCTCAGTACTATAAGACAAATTATACCAAAAATGGCAACCACTAGTGAAATGAAGCAACAATTAGATGCGAATTTAGAGCGTGAAAATGCAGCTAACAGTCGAGTAACGGCATTATCCAAAGAACTAGAAGAATTGAAGACTATCTTGAAAAATCATCATATATTTTCGGAGCCTTCAGCACCAACGGAAGATGAAATAGTGAATGAAACTTCCAAAATTTCCTATGATCAGCGTCGTCAAATACAGGAATTGCTATCAGAAATCCGAGAATTTGACGGTAGTGGAGATGTAGAAGCTTTCTTGTCACAAGTCAGGCGAGTGAAAAAACAAATGAGTGATGATGCCGAAACAATATGTTTCTTGAGCAAGGTTATCGCGCAAAAATTTAAGGGCGAAGCTGCTGAGGTGGCTGATAGGTTATTAGAAGTGACGCCAACTGATTTTGCTGAAGCAATGCGATTAGCTTCTGGAAAAACGGAAAAGCAATATGTGCAATTAGTTGAGGAACGAAATTCAATTCGACAAGGTTTCAGAGAGAGAATGGAAAACTATATCAAAAGATATACCGAAATTGATAGGAGAGTACAGAAATCGATAGATCAGGAGCCACTTGAACGTAGGATGGTTTTCCGAGGGATTGAGTTAACTGAAAGAATTGATCGGTTTCAACGATCTGTAAAACCAGAGCTCAGACCGGCAGTAAGAGCTCAGAAAGCTAGTAGAATCAATGACGCATACCAACAGGCAATCCGTGAAGAAAAATATTGCTTCGAAGATTTGGAAATAAAATCCCGACAAAGAACAAAGAATGAAAGTGTAAAATCCGAACCTGTGGCCTCACGTGAGTCCACAAGCTCTCAAAATTCGGGGTTAGGAAAAATCACGTGTCATTTCTGTAATAAGCTAGGACATTAAGGGGAAATTTGTTGGATGAGGAACCCTCTCTGAAAAATAAAAATTTTCCCAAAAATCGATACCAAAGCAAAGATCCTCCAATCCAAGAAATACAGGAATTCTCCATACGGGAGGAGGAGAGCGTAAACCAAGATCAAACCAGCTCGATAGGGACGATTCAATATTGTTCACCCGTATTGAAGGAAGTAACGCGCCCTACGGACTCTTGGTAGATTCAGGATCAAAGACTTCACATATAAAAATAAAATGCATAGATCAAAATGATGAAAATTTTCGAAGATTCTCGGCAGATGAAATAAGAAGTTTCCTTATAATAGATGGATTGTATGATGCAATAGGAACTTGCGAATTAGAGATATTTGGTATCAAATTCACTTTTTTTGTAATGTCTAATGACTTTCCCACCAGAGCTGATGGAATATTGGGTAAAGATCGGCAAATTCGTGCCAAAAGTATTGTGGACAATAAACTCAATACTATCACATTGAAAAATGACTCTGGGAACCAAGTTACTTTGGAACTGAATAAGCATCAATTTGCTCAGTTGGAGCCACACTCATTTGAAACAAGAGAAATAGTCCCAGGAGATTCTCCAGGTATTTATTATATCGAAGGATAAAACATAGTCCCAGGTATTCATGAAATCAAGGAAAATCAGAAATTAAAGTTATATTTGTTCAACGAGTCAGATGAATATAAACCAATATATATAGAAAATATTCATGTTACAACCCATGAAGATTCGCCTATGGCTCATGCTGTTCATCATACAGGGGAAAATTCCGTAGCTGAATCAAAGCCAACAATGAGATACATTCTCAATAACAGATTGAATGTTGAAGAAAGAAAACAATTATTGAATCAATATTATAGGAATAAGAATTTATCTAATTGTCATCACTCGCGGGAATCGAAGGAGCGCCAAGAACGCATCGAGCTGTTGAGAATGGAATTGATGAAGGATCTTAATAATGTCTCTGAAAGAATTTCTCCAAATGTATCAAAGGAAATTTTCAACATCATATCGGAATTCAATGATCGTTTTGCCTTGCCAGATGATCCAATGCCTGCAGTTCATGATGTGCAACATGAGATAAGATTATCTACTGATAAAGCGATCAAGACACCGGTGTATAGACACCCATTATTCATGCATTCAGAGATTGACCGACAGATAGAAATTCTTGAAAAAAAGGTCTAATAAGACCCAGTTCATCGCCATATCAATCAAATGTGTGGCTGGTACCAAAAAAATGGATGCTTCAGGTGAGAAAAAATGGCGATTAGTGATGGATTTCCGGAAATTGAATGCTTACACTGAACAAGATAACTACCCATTACCTTCGATTGAAGAAATATTATGTATGCTTGGCCGAGCAAAATACATGAGCTGTTTTGACACGTCTAATGGGTTTCACCAGGTAACTGTAAAGGCCTCAGATATCCCAAAAACTGCTTTTAGTACTTTCAGAGGAGACTGGGAATGGTTAAGAATGCCTATGGGATTAATCAATAGTCCTGCGACCTACCAAAGAATGATGAACTTCAAATTGAGAGGTTTGGTTGGAAAAATTTGTTTCATCTACGTAGATGATTTGATTGTTTTCGGATCAACGCCAGAAGAACATTTGAGAAACCTGCGAATAGTATTTGAACGACTTCGAGAAGCCGGTTTAATTTTGAATCCAGACAAGTGTTCATTCATGCAGGAACGACTAGAGTATCTGGGACACGAGGTATTAAAAGGAGGTATCCGCTCATTGATTCGTAATGTAGGAAAAGTTCTCAACTTCCCTGAACCAAGGAATAAGAAAGAAATAGAGAGATTTTTGGGTTTAGCATCTTACTATAGGAAATTTATACCAAACTTCGCTCAAAAAATTCATCGCCTGAATGAATTAAAATAAAAAAATGTAGAGTACAACTTTGATGATGAATGTAGGAAACAGTTCCAATTACTCAAAGAACTCTTATCAACATATCCAATCTTGAAACACCCAGATACCTCTAAACCCTTCATTTTGTGTTCAGACGCATCAAACGAAAGCATTGGAGTCATATTATCACAATTAGATGAAAACGGCGATGAACATCCTTGAATCCTGCTGAAAAAAACTATTCTGCGACTGAGAAAGAATGGTTAGCTATAGTTTGGGGTATAAAACAGTATAAACATTTCCTATTTGGTGAAAAATTTGATGTATATTCTGATCATCAGAATCTTCGATCTATTTTCAAAAATAAATCCGACGATGTAAGTTCTCGAATCGTGAGAATGTTGACTAAAGCCACGGATTATCAACCAAACATCATTTACAAAAAAGGAGGATTAAATACAAATGCAGATGCTTTGTCCAGGGCTTTCCATATAAGTGAGCAAAATCCAGTGGAAGAAAATCAAAATCTGGAGATAAGTATTGCAGGGTTTACTCGAATCTCACACAAAGCAAGGTTGGTAACAAAGTACACCAATGATAACACGATGAGGAAATTCATCAATGATAGTCGAGACATCATTTATGATGAGAACGATACTTTAGTGAATATATCTATCTTTATATATCTATCTTATATATCTTAAATATATCTATCTTTATTCACGGGAGAACCCAGCATCCGAACAATGAAGCTTGAAAATTTGATTGATCTCAGCTGGAATACACTATCTAAACGAAATTCTCAAATGAAATTCCAGGGACGAGGAGATTTTTTGATTCAAGGAGTTTTATACCAAAACAAGAGAAATATTCCCGATTCGTTTTTGAAATTGGAAAAAGCACCAAAAAATTCTGTAATAGAAATCACACATGTGTTCAAAAATGAGAATTTCGACCGCCTTTTGGGATGGATTGGTTTGTATGTCAAATTATCTGAGAAACTACTCTATGTTAGACCTTTGAAGCCCAAAATCTTAAGAGAACGGAATTCACAATTTATGAAATTGGCAGACGTTCACAACAAAAGTCATTGGGGACAAGAAAAGACATTGAAAGAAATTCGCAGAGAATTCACGTGGGATAATATCACTAGAGATGTGGAAGAATTCATCAAGCAATGCCCTACTTGTGCCAGAATGGAAGCTGCTGCGAGAAAATATGTAGCCCCTGGTATACATGTTGAACCTGCAACCAAACCTTTTGAAAAGATGAATATAGATTTTTGCACTTTTGAAAATACAGATTTCCTCATTATCATAGATGAATTCAGCCGTTTTGTATGGATTTGGGAAATCAGTACAAAGTCTAAAACACATATAGCACTTGCGGAATTTTTCTTGAAAATCGCTAGACCACAATATACAATTTCAGACAACGAAGAGATTTTCCTTTCAAAAAAAGTTCAAAATTCATATAAAACACATGAAGTGGAGTGCATCAACATTTCCGTGCGACATCCACAATCGAACGGCATTTGTGAACGAGTAATAAGAACCCTGAAAACTTCAGCGAAGTCTAAAGATGGAAACCCTTATATGAAATTATTAAATGCAGCAATAGTATATAATGAGAGCATTCATGGTACAACGAATTATTCTCCCTATGACTTACTTGTTGGAAATTTGAGCAGTTTCGAGGAACAAGATTGAGAAAAAATTCATTTTGATGATATGAAAGAGAAACGAGAAAATGCAGGAGAAAATATAAGAAAATGTAAAAAGCAAAATCAAAACATTGTGAACAATCGACAAACTCCATCAGAATCGTATCAAGTAGGAGACATAATCTTAGCAAAAACTGTTTCAAATAACGAATCTACTTGGACAGATCCAATCCCTGTGCAGAGGGTTAATGATGAAACAAAAACAGTAGAAATCGTCATTAGGGATCGTCCACAGCTACGACATTTCAATGAAATCAAACATTATTATGGAGAATTTTAGGATATATTTCATTTATAGTGAAGATACTGATTTTTTCCATGAAACCTCTGTTACAGATACTGTTCTATTTCTTCATTTTCATCATAAGTATAAGGGCATATAGTATAACTACGGAGATACCTCATTTTGTTCAAATTGACGAAGGGACTGCTCATCTCTACAATGAGGAATGGAAAATTATCCACACAACTGATATAAATGCCATCTACGACCAAGGCACCCATATAATGAGTCAGCTCCAAGTTCTACAGAATGCTTGCAGTAATCATATCAATTGCACAACGAGAGACTATATCAGTTTGGCTATAAAGCAATTATTGCGAATCGAAAGTGAGAAGAGAAACCTTAGTATGTATAGATATAAGCGTGGACTTTTCAATATAATCGTCACGGGATCAAAATTCCTATTTGGAACATTAGATAGTGAGGATGCAGAGCTTTATGATAGGGAAATTTCAGATGTTTATGAACAAAATAACGAAGTATTGAGACTCATACAAAATCAAACCATGTAAGTGAAAAGTAATATCAAAAGTATCACCGATCATATTAGAATTTACGACGAAAATTTCGAAAAACTGCAAAATTGGAGTAACAATATCACAGAAGCTTGGAATCATGTTGAAGCAAACCAAAAATGTCTGATTTTTTTGCAAGAAATTGAGTTAGTTATGAATGAGTACGATGAACAGTTGACAAATATACAGAATGCCATTTCTCTAGCTAAAACAGGAGTAATTTAACCATCAGTGGTGACACCAGATTCATATATACTAGCGATATTGCCTCGCTCGCTAACGCTCGCTCAGCATCACTTTATTTGGGAAACTCGATAGTTTTGCGATTTCTAAAGGTATTTTAAAATTTTTAGAAAGTTGTTAAGGTAGGTTTTTTAATAGGATTCTTCACTACTAAGACTATTGATTAATAAAAAACTTCTGAAGCTTTTAAAAATTAACTTTCCCATACAGGTTCACGCACGCAAGCACAAAAAAACTCTCCAATGTTCGATATGACTGTTGTTACTACATTTTCCAGAAGACTACTTTTGGAAAATGTAGAAACATACTTTTGAATTGATACTTACTTTTGAATTCATCGAAGAAGTTTCTATATATTATAAGAAACATTTCAACTATACGTGACTGATGAGGATCTGTAATAAAAAAACTTGAAAGAAAAATTTTTTTCGCTCTAGACTCAATTTCTAGACGCACACAGCTGATAAGGAGTCCCATCTCAATACAAATACTTGTCTACATATGTGACATTCTCAATGGTCCGCTCTGAATTGTCGTAAAATTATCTCAAAAAAAGACCATAAAATGAAATTCTAACGGAATGAGGATAAAAGATAATAAAGAAAATGATGAGATAACTCAAAGATAACGGAAAGATAACTAATAGATGAAAAGATAACCGAAAAATGACGTTGAGATAAAAAGATAATCAAAAGATAACTACCAGATAATCTTAGATGATAATATAGATGAAGATACAATAGATATTTAGATACACGCGACATCGATCTTGAAAGTCGTTAGAGGGAGCTGATAAAAGTATATATAAAACTGAAGCGGCGAGTATGGCCAGTCTGTCTTAACCCATCGTGGGGTGAAGTCAATGCCGCTCCTGATGATCGAGGAGTCACTTCGGAAGCCAACCTCCAGGAGATACGGGATCAATAGAAGTCTGTCACAGGGGACTTCACAGGTGAGTAATTTCATCTAAACAATTGAATACACAAACATTTAAACATATAACTTCAATAATTATATAATGTTTCATTCAAGTTGTAGCATCCAACAGTATGGAGCAATCTCAACTCCAGTCTCAACTCATCATCATTCGGAAATTCCCGGAGCATCATAGGAGGCTGCAATGGTGAGTCTTTATTGATCACTCAATCAATAATCAATTGATCAATTAATATTAATCAATATGCATAAATTGTTCGATACACTCACTCATATGAATCCACAGTTACACACACACACACACACACACACAAACACGAACTCACTCACATACATTCACGCTCATTCACTCACATATAAATATACCTACCACACAATTCACTAACACATAAACAAATTCAGTTGGTCTATGAACAATAATATAACTTTCATTTTATTTATTTTCAGCCAATAGATCCGTCCAACATCCGATTGCAGCTGATCATTCAGATGTTAAAGAAAAATGACTTTGCCACTGGAACAGTCAAGGATCATATTCAAAGGCTGCACTGGTAAGTAATAGAATGATCTTTCGAATGATCAATGATTATTAATATAATCTATAATTTTATCAATTAATAGGCCTATGATAAATCTTTCAACACACACACACACACTCACTCACCCACCCACCCATACACGCACATACACAATTAATTTCAACATTCAATACCTATACACAACACCTCCCTCATAATTCTATTGACACACACACACACACACACACACACACACATCTACTCGCACACACACACACACACACACCCGCACACACACACACCCATATATACACATATACACACAAACGTCTTCAATAGTTTTATAGTAGAAAAATAATACGCTTTAATGATTTTTCATTCTACAGCACCACCGAGGCCGAGAGAAAGTGTATCCCGCTAACCCATTGGACAATCTCAGTCAACAGGAGATTCTCAACAGGAAATACGTAGTCCAGGTGATTCCAAATCATTGAAGATTATTTAATGTTCTGAATGATAATGTAAGATTCTTATACTATTTGTGGAAAATTATAAAAACTTCATGGAAATTGTAAAGAAATGTATGTATATTGAATAATCCAATAAAATTCGTCAGAGACGGGACTTTTGCCCGTCTCTCCTCTCTCGTCTCCATTCATTTCATAGGTTTAGTTAGAATAAACTTTCGAATAATTTAAAGTCACTTGAAAAGGACTATAAAATGATTTTTGCTAAGGTTTGACAAAATTCAATTCATTTATATTCAAATTTCGACCATTTTAATTGATTGCAAAATTACACTTAATTTAGAATCAAGACCATGACAATAGGACAGAATTTTCAATAATGATAATCTTGCGTCACAGTAGAACTTTTCCTAATAATCAATCGACTTGACATCCACATACGAAGAATCCAGTACTTGACTATCGCCTGCGGTAGGGTGCCTCACAAAAGTGCTGAGGTAATGTCAAGGACTCGGTGTTCTTATTAGCTGACTGACGGATCCCATCAAAGAATTTCCCCCCAATTGAATCCCTACATATCTGAGTCATTCTACACAGAACCCTTGAAGGTCCCCTGTTAGTAAATGACTCATCCATAGATTTGTACATTCTCTTGGAATCGTGAAATTCTGGGCTACGAACGCACATACTCTGACTGCATTATCCATCATGCAATAATTGAACAAAATAGAGAAAAGATTCTCCTGATAATAACTTTTAGAAGATTTCGCAATCAATTAAAATCGTCATCAGAGATCAAAGTTTTCCTTTTTTTCCAATACTCTCACCAAAATAGAATAAGAGATAATGATAAACTTTTTAATAACTATTGTTGCAAAATGGATTTTACACTGAAGAACACTAACAGTCTCTCATACAACACCATTGATGATTCAAAACAAACCAAAAATCACATCAATCATAATTAAAATACTTCAATTCACACTGATGAGAACGTTGCGGTGACCCGCCTAGGCCATGGCTCAAGAGTGATTAACTCCGCTGAGAGCGACCGAAGCGAAAAATCCAATACAAACTCATCAACACCACACTCATCACATATATAGGCTTTAATGCAATCAACTAATCACACATAGCACTATTGAAACACCCACTTTACACTGATGATAACGTTGCGGTATCTCGCCTAGGCCATGGCTCAAGACTTATTAACTCCGCTGAGAGCGACCGAAGCGAAAAATCCAAAACTAATCCATCAACACTTCACACACAACATGATAAGACTCTCAAATCAATATAACAAAAAATCTAACAATTTCCATAATGCAACAGAAGAAATTTATTCATTCAAATTCATTAATAAAATCTTTCTAAGTAATTATCAAATCTTCTAAGGAGTACCCAATGCATAGTTGAAAAGATATTCAATAACCAACTTTTTTCATGGTAAATCACTCAAGTGTTTCAGAAAAAATCATGTAAATTAAACAACGATTGAGTAATACCATCTCTAAAAAATTACATAGTACATAAAAAATCAATCACTCCAATATTAAATTGGAGTGATTGATTTTTGTATTAAACAATTGTATTAAACACCAAAGAAATGAAAATGTATCAAAAAATCACTCGAAAAAGGAAAAACAACCGAAAAAGCAAAGTAGAAATAATCAAAAAGCGACTAAATAACTTAAAAATAATCATAAGATAACCGAAAGATAAAAAGATAATCAAAAGATAACAATAAGATAAAAAGATAATCAAAAGATAATTTTAAGATGATCATAGATGATCTTAGATGATCTCAGATGATCTTAGATGATCTTAGATAGTAAGTACTTAGACACTCGCGACACATAAGGGCTATTGTCGCTCTCAAAATACCAACTTATATTTTTTTCCGTCAAGTTGGCAACCCTGCTTACGATTTTACGTTGGCAGCCCTGCTCGGGGGGATCCGGACGGACGGGATTTTGCCCGCGGCTTAATAATTACAATGCACTGAATGCTATCAAACAGAAAGAGATAATCAATCATTGAATTCAATTTTGATCATTACTATGACCTTGTTAGGATTTCAAAGGTGATATCATATATTGAAGATAACAAACTAATTTTTGTCATCAGCACACCCATACCAAATGATTCTAAATACCGTTTGATAAGTATTTTTCCACTTCCCACAAGGCAAAGCGCGACGGTTTTCAAAACAATCATTTTAGAGTATCATACATTGATAGTGAGTGAAGAGGAAGTTTTCTATACTTTTAAATCAGGAAAATGCATTGATTTCAAACCAAAACAAAAAATTTGTAAGAACACAAAGCCATTAATGAATGTATATAAGGAAGATACATGTTATTCAGACATAATAAGAGATGAAAAAATTACTAACTGTCAATTTGGAGTATACCAGTAGAAGTATGATCATGTGAAACAGATCGACAAAATAAATTTATGGCTGATCAAGCCAATTGATACCTTGGTTTTCAAAATTTGGCGTAAAAATGATCATAACATATTGATCATAGAAAAAGATACACTCCTCCAGTCGAACGAAACCTCTTGCATTTTCATGAACGAAAAATTTCAATTGCAACCATCTACTCATGAATTTTATAATGCAAAAATAGAATCCCTGACAATGAATCTATCGACAGACGTAGAAATCGGAAAAGAATACTTGGAAAAACTAAAACTCTCAAAAATAAATGACAATTTGGAATCTAATTTTGTAAAATTAAGCAAGGTTCGAGAATATATCAACGAGTTCAGATACAGAGAAAAAACTAAGAATTGGAGAGATATCTTCTGGCAATATGTAGATTACGGAGGAAAATTAGCGATAATATTATTAATTATATTAGGCTTGAGAAAATGTGGACTGCATGAAGCACTCAAATCGTTGGCGAAAGGTTTGTGGAGGAAATCTCATTGTTGTAAAACTAGTCATGACGAAAATGATACTGAATTGCACAATTCACACACCTCACAGTCATCACCTCTCTCTCAAAATTCTAGATCAAGAACACTATTACACTTCAAATCAGAAATGTAACGAAAAATTGCCAATTCTGGAAATTTTTCTATCCTGATGGGACAGGATGTCATATAGATGTCATATTAATATAAGCACCTCTTATTCAAACATACAGCACATTCTTCAACGATCCGCATTGTTTAATAAACCACTCTCTCATTTCTTTTGCACACGACTTACTCGCATACACATACTTACTCAAAACAAAAGCAAGTCTTATACTTTAAATTCGATTGATTGTAATATCGCAATGTTATAAATAGAGAACATAAAACGGCCGCGACAGTTAGTTGAGATTGGGACTGCGAATGAAGAGCAGCCGACGAGCAACTGATAAGACGTGTCATCTTACTCCTACTGTTCCTCTTTGCCCCAGTGAACCGGTTACACTATCATTCCTTCATCTTCCGCATTCACACTCATCATTCATACCAATGATCGCCTAATCGCAGATAGATGCCTGCACGTACGTAAGTCGCCTTCGGGTGCAGAAGTTGCGTCCGAATCTACTCGCGAATAGGAGGGCGAGGCAACCACATTCGATTGATATCACTCCCTCATTCAATTCCTCCCCAATATTCATCTCATTCTTCATTCCATTCCATCATTCCACCTCCACTCATTTAGCATTATGTCTCATCATTCACTCCATCCCCACCTACACAATTATTCCTTCATTTTCTAGTCTTCTCTTCTATCACCCATGCCAATGATCACCTATTCGCAGATAGATGCCTGCACGTACGTAAGTCGCCTTCGGGTGCAGAAGTTGCGTCCGGATCTACTCGCGAATAGGAGGGTAAGGCAGCCGCATTCATTTAATATCACTTTTCCATTCAATTTTCATATACTTCTTTGTTTCATCTCATTCCATCTACTATGCTCATTCAATTGTCATTTTCATTTTCATCATTTTCATTCATTCATTTCCACTTCATTTTTCATTTCCAACTCTCACTCATCACTCTCAGACGACCGACAGATCCTCGCGAGCCGAAACTATAGAGTTTGCTCGCTCAATCTGCGCCTTTGCAATACTCCGGTACGCATGTTGGCGATCTTAAGGATTGAGCGCCAATTTTCTATAGAGAATGAGGCAAACGAGGATGACGAACAGATTGACAGAACGACAATCCTTAAATTTCATCTTCTAAACGGACAAGACGAAGTAGATGAGAAGAAAAATGAACACGCAGATACATTAAATCGATTCGTGGTAGTGGCAGCAGTAGTAGTAGTAGTAGTAGTAGCAATGATATAGTAGTAGTAAACGTAGGAATATAGGAATTTAGATTGTCATATACATGTGTTTTAAACCGTGCATATATATATGTGTGTGTGTGTGTGTGTGTGTGTGTGTGTGTGTGTGTGTGTGTGTGTGTGTGTGTGTGTGTGTGTGTGTAAGTCATATATATATATAGAACGCGTATATATAGATCGATAAAAATCTGGCACCGCCGGACGCTATTGGCAGATTATATTATTAATTATAGCGTGGAAGGCAGTTGGCACATGACATCTTTCAGAACGCTTTTTATCCATTGATTGATGCACACGAGTGCTCTGAAAGAACCATCTGGAAGTGGGCACCGGTATTCGGTCATGACACGAGACGCTTCTGAAGGAATCATTCCTGATGAAACTGACGTTGGCATTATACTTAGACTGGTTTGATTTTTTGGAGGCGAGCTGTTTGGAATCAAAAAGAAGATTATTCTCTCTCCTATGAAAAAGTTTGAGGGGTCTCCTTAGACCACTGGTATTGCTATCCTTCAATTCAATTTCTTGCGTGATTCTCTTGTCCTGGCATATAAGGCAGATACCGATTCTTTCTTCCTCATTATGTCCGTAATCATAATGATTAGGATCGATTGTTTATCGCGGATAGTGGTGGTTTAAATAATTTTCACTCAAACACATTTTGTAAGTGAAAAACAACAAACTGATTTATTGCCTATAGCTACAAGCTAAATGGCGAGGTGGTGCGGACGAGCGATGGACGAGAACTGGCGAGAGACGCGGAAGGCGACAAGCGCGACGTCGAGAAGCTTGAGTGCGAGCGCAAAATGGCGGTAGCGCGCCAAAAATTCAAATAGTATAAGATAGATAGATATGAAACTGAACATACCGCCCACCTCGATTTGTTACACTTCAAAAATCGATGACTTAAGTAGTTTCATTTTACAATATAATTCAATAAATTGGCTAGACTCGAAAGGAATACAATCCAAGGGTGAACGGCCAAAAATCAAAATTACGAATAAAGAGCAATAGGCTCAAGAGCTATCTTTGCTCTAGAAGTAAAAAAATCATAATGAATCAACCGGTTATTTCGACGGTGATTGAATTGATCAACGCAAGAAAACCTTTGGACCGATAAAGGCCAATAAACCAATAAAATCGTATGTACAGAAAAAATCTACTAAACTACAGGAAATAAATCTCAATTTCAGAAGATCGAAATCAAAGTTAAACATTTACCATCTCGGTTCTATAAAAGGTAAGCTAAGTTCCGATCACCCGGGATCTAGTCCCAAAAGGAGGCGCATTCATTCCTTTAGGATATGAATGTCCTTGGCAACCGCGCAAGTGATTCTATGTTCATATAGTGATCGCACGATCACAAGCCACTAACCTAGTGCTTGTGTACGGACAAGTCACTGATACTACTGGAAAAGACTCTAGTTGAAGAACCCAATGATTTTATGCTTATGACTCTGAGACCTAAATCTCCATTCAACTTCACATCACTAAGTGTTCATTAAGAGGATTTAACCTTCATCACTATCTTCTTCCGACGAGTCATCGGGAACAAGCAGCACTAGTTTGACTATTGGTCGAACGAATGTGGAGTTGGCGGTGCGAACTTCGACCACCCGTATCCTTCCATCGGCACCAGGGAATGTTTGAGTGACAACAGCCATAGGCCAAAGTGCTGGTGAACGACAGTCCTCTCGAAGCAATACCACATCGTTCATCCGGAAAGCTCTTGAAGGCCTCGACCATTTGTGTCGTTCTTGTAGAGCTTGTAGATAATCCCTTGACCATGACTTCCAAAATTCCTGGACCAATTGAGTCATCCATCTCCAACGCTTATTGACTGGGATTGGTCCTTTAGGTACAGAAGGCTCTGGAATTATGAACGAAGGTCTCTGTATCAAGAAATGTGCGGGTGTAAGCACGGCAAAGTCAGAAGGGTCATCTCGGAGAGGAGCTAACGGTCTCGAATTTAAACAAGCTTCAATCTGACATAGCAAGGTGGAAACTTCAACGAAAGTGAGAATATGGTCACCAACTATCCTTTTAAAGTGATGTTTGGCGGATTTAACAGCAGCCTCCCATATTCCCCCGAAGTGCGGCGCCGAAGGTGGGTTGAATCTCCATTCCGTTCCCAGATTTGTCAGATCTATAGCAAGTTCCTTGAACTCCTGAGATACTTGATCAAAGCGCTGGCGAAGTTCAGCATCAGCACCAACGAAGTTGAGCGCGTTGTCGCTCTCCAATTTGGAACAGTGTCCTCGCCTTGCAGTGAATCGCTTGAAGGCTGCGAGGAATGCTTCCGAAGTGAGGTCTTCCACAGCCTCCAAGTGCGTAGCTCTTGTGCTAAGACATACAAAAATACAAACATAAGCTTTCATGGTCCCTTTCCCTTTAGCTTTCACCAACCGTATTTTGAATGGACCGGCAAAGTCCACTCCCGAATGTTCAAAGGGGTAAGCTGGAGTGACTCGATTCTTAGGCAGATCTCCCATCAATTGGGTAGACATTTTAGCGGAAAATCTGAGACATACCGTGCATTTGTCGATTAGCACCTTTACCGCTTGTCGACCAGTGATAATCCAGTACCGATTCCGTAGATGAGCCAAAGTTAACTGCGTCCCTCCGTGCTGCGTTTCTTCGTGAGCTCTCCTGGTAAGCAAAACCGTCAAAGGGCTCTTGCTAGGCAGAATCAGCGGGTGTTTTGCGGTGTAGTCCAAATTTGAATGGCGAAGTCTGCCTCCAATCCGCAGAAGTCCTCGGTCTAAAAAGGGTCGTAATTTCGTTAATTGTGTGCCTTTCAACTCTTGATTCTTCTCAAGACCTCTGAAAATATCCCGAAAGGTGTGTTTCTGTACAAGATGAACCCATAGCAATTCAGCATTTCTAATCTCAGCAGTATTCAATGATCCGTCAGAAACCGCCTCAAGATCCATAAACTGCAATCGCAGCAAACCAATCTTTACCCTATTTTTCTCGCTTAGACGAGAACCAAATTTCGTCAAAAAGCGAACACAAAGCGCAGTGATCCGAAAAAGCTTATTAGCAGATGAATATCTGTTAAGCAGTTCGTTGTCAGGTGAGTCATCCGGATACTGTAACGCAGTGGCATGAGAAGTGGTTCGCTCTTCGAGCGGTTTGACCTGCACATTCTCCGCCTCAGTAGTCCACGGTTGACTCAACTCTGAAAGAAACAAAGGACCTTTCCACCAAAGATCGAATGTGGATAGCAACTCAGGACTTAAGCCTCGCGAAACCACGTCAGCAGGGTTGTCCTTTGATCTGACATGGTGCCAGTGAGCCTGAGGAAGCAACTCTTGAATTTGTGAACACCTATTTGCAACAAACGTCTGCCAACGATTTGGCAGAGCCCTAATCCAATACAACACATCCTTCGAGTCTGACCATAAATGAGTCGATGCTATCTCAAGAGGCATGATTTTCAAGAAGTGATCAGTGAGTTTTGCTAGTAATAACGCCGCGCAAAGCTCTAGGCGAGGTATACTAATTGTCTTGATTGGCGCTACCTTTGACTTGGCGCATTGCAATGACACATTAACCTGACCATTCCTGATCAATCTTAAATAAATTACTGCCCCGAATGCCTTGGAAGAAGCATCTGCAAACCCGTGAAGCTCTATGATTAACCCCTGACTCGAATAACCTATCCACCTAGGTATCCTGATTTCTTCCAAATTAGTCAGCTCCTTATACCAATTAGACCACTTTTCTGAATATTCCTCCGGAAGCACATCATCCCAATCACACTTTAGCAACCAAAGAGATTGCATGAATATTTTAGCCCAAATTACTACAGGAGCTAACCATCCTAGAGGGTCAAAGATTTTTGCCGTGAGTGATAAAACCGATCTCTTGGTCAAATTCTGACTGTCAAAAGCTTGAGGCTTGATCCTGAAATGAAAATAATCCTCTCTTGGTGCCCAAGAAAGGCCCAGTATAGAGGTACAATCATCAGAATCAAACGTCGCCGAGCCGTGAATCCTATGATCGACCGGAATATGTTCGATCAATTGAACATTATTGGCTGCCCATTTCCTTAGCTCGAATCCGCCCACCTTGAGAATTTGTATCAGCTGAGATTGTTTCTCTCGTGTTTCATCCAAAGTTTCTCCCCCCGACATAAAATCATCCATATAAGATTCATCTTCGATGATTTTAATAGCAAGGACGAAAAGGTGACCATAATCTTTCGCTAACTGTCTCAGCACCCTGATAGCTAGAAACGGTGAGCATTTCAACCCATAAGTAACCGTTTTGAGTAAGTAGAGCAGAACTTCTGAATCCGAATTTTCTCTCCACAAAATCATTTGCAAATGTTGATCTCGAGGATCTACCAATATTTGCCTGTACATTTTCTCAATGTCTGCTACAAACACGAATTCATAACGCCGCCATTTTAGAATCAGATCAATCAACTCTGGGAGCAAATTCTCACCAGTGTAGAGAAGATCATTCAAAGACGTGCCGTGAATTTTGTTCGAACCATTGAAAACCGTCCGTAGCTTTTTAGAGCCTTGGAGAACTCCATGATGAGGAAGAACGTAGCCACGATTTTTATCCTCAACCGACAAGTTTGAAGCTTTTTCCATATGTGAAAGTTGTTCATACTCCAACATAAATTTTTTGTATTTAGCTTCAAAATCAGAATTTTTAGTGAATTTCCGTTCCATAGAATAGAGCGTTTGAAGGGCTGATTTATATGAATCACCAAGATTGAAAGTCAAACTATCCATCAGTTCTTGTTTCACCGGTAATCGTACGACGTATCTACCACTTGGGTCTTGCCTATGGGTCTCTTGGAAATGTTCCTCGCATTTACGATCGTCTTCTGTTAACTTTTTACTGACCGTAAGAATTTCTTCTTGCTTCCAAAATTTTTCAAGTATCGAGTGTAACATTGAATTATCGACCAAGTGAAAATAAGAAGCAGCAGATTCCGAGCTTTGACCGATGCTAGAGGATACAACCCAACCTAAAGCAGTATTCGTAGCAATAGGTTGATTTGATGGATCGATTTTAGCCTTTTTCACCCCATCAAGCACGATTTGAGCGTGAATCTTTGCTCCGAGCAACATATCAATCGATCGCGTTTTGAGAAAGTGGGGATCGGCTAATTCCAAACCTTTGAGATGATCCCATTTTTCCATACCCAAAGAAATAGAAGCCTTATAGCCAGATACTTTAGGAATTATGAAGGCCGTCACATCACAACTAAAATCAGAAGAGAATCTGGGATGCACGATAAAATTGGCGGTACCTCGAGAAGCACAAGTATTGAGGTCAGCAACACCTTTGATTTGTACCTTCGATTTAGTCCTTTTAATTCCTAATTTTTGGCAAGCATTCTCCGTAATAAAAGAAGACTGTGAACAATGATCAACCAAAGCCGTAAAAAAGTACTCAAACCCGTCTGATGAGATTACCTTGACGACTGCCGTTGGCAAAAGCACGAAACTTGAGCTTTCCACCGAAGTTAGACAAGAGGTAGTAGTAGCGTGCGA
Organism: Eretmocerus hayati; assembly: GCA_029851415.1. Lineage (NCBI taxonomy): Eukaryota > Metazoa > Arthropoda > Insecta > Hymenoptera > Aphelinidae > Eretmocerus > Eretmocerus hayati. Next base: position 109,815,874 of record CM056743.1, read on the forward strand.
ATTTTCACAGTTTCCCGAACCTTTTCCATCCCCCGGTGGGACAGAATCACCCTTTTTGTCATTACCCTGAGGTTCGACTGGCCTCTGAAATTCCGTATGAATGAAACTATGATGTTTCCCGTTACACTTGCGACAAACTTTCGTCGACTTACAAGTTTTTACACTGTGATGGCCGAAACAGAGGTAACATAACCGTTTTCCCGTTATGAAAGCTCGTCGATCAGCTACACTTTTTGCTTTGAAAGAATCGCATTGGGAAAGATGATGACTGTCCGAGCAACTAGGGCACACTCTTTTTGGATGGTCGGAATCCGTATCCGTGGCCATCGAGTGTGTCTTACCAGATCCCGAAGACTTAGCTGGTTGACTAGAAGAGGAGGGTTTTTGTATACTTTCCATTGATTCTAAAGTAGCAAGCTGATCTTTGAAAAAGCTTTCCAACTGAGCTACAGATGGAGGAACATTAGTCTTGCCCAAATGCTTCTCCCACTCCTTTCTTGTAGCAGAGTCGAATTTTGAAACTGTGAAAAATACGAATAAATCTTCGCCACTCGTTTCAATAGGACGTCCGAGTCCATTCAAAAAAATTTTCATTTCAAAGGCGCCCGAAAAAAGCTTCTTCATCTCTGCATGAGAATCCGTTTTCATTGCCTTCAAAGAGACGAAAGCGCCAAGGGACAAGTTGACAAGCCTTCGCTTGTTCTCATAATAATCGCACAAGTCCGACCAGGCCTTGTTATAGTTATCCCCAATAATCTCTATCCCTTTGATAAGATCCAATGCCTCGCCTGACAACTTCGTCCTCAAATGATAGAATTTGACAACAGGTTCTAATTCACGGCGATGCACTAATGATTTGAACAAATCCCGAAAATTAGCCCACTCATTGAACTTTCCAGAAAAGACTGGAAGGTCAATTTTCGCTAGAGAATAGGAATTTTCTCCATGAAATACGTTTGGCACGATTGGAGCAGCAGTAGCATTAGCCTCCCTTTCGGCCCGTTCCTGATCCTCGAAGTTATTCAAAACCTCTTGAAAATCAGACTTATTTGCAAGATATGACTCTTCAACTAAATCCGCAAGCTCCATCTTGAAGTAATCATGCTCAAGAAGTTTGCTTTTACTCGCCAATATCTTCGCGTGATTTTGACAAAAAGTGAGATAAACCGCGTCCAGTCTCTCAAGTCTGGTTGTAGCACCAGCTTTAGTCATCTTATCTTGCCCCAAAGCCTTATAATTTTTGAAAGAATTGGCAACTTTCCGTTGCAACTCCAGTTGTTGCTCATATATAGCTTCCATCGCTATTTGAAATTCCGAACCGATGAACAACCAACCGAAAAAACCGAACCGAATACCCAAAACAATCCAAAATTCTGTATGTCAAACTAGCTTCCCAATGCTAGAAACCCTGACCAGAAAATTAGAAAAAGATGCCAAAATTCTACACAGAATTAGGCACAACCGAATCCGAAATTGAGAAATTATTCAAATTTGCATGAAAAATTTGACGGAAGCACCAATCCACAAATTTCTCCCCACTATTTACATATGTACAACTAGCCCAATGTTCAATAGCATGAGAACGATATTTTGAGGTAAAAAATTCAAATACCTATCTGAGGTAATCTCAAAACCCAGAACCTAACCTTAATCGTACCCAAGCAAAAGAATTCATACATCCATGAGTGTAACAAAGGAAAACTCACTTAAACTGCGAGTTCAAACCTTGTAGATCAACGTCGTGGCCGTGCGAGAGATGGAGACGTGGTGTACTGGAACGCTGCGATGCAAAGCGGCGAAAAGGCTGTAGACGGTGGCACGATGCGGCAGCTGTGGCGATGTTGAACTGCCGTTGCTCTGCTGCACACCGTTGCTCCGTTGCGCACAGCTGATGAGCAGCTGTGGATGACTCTGGCCAGCTGTGTTGCCAGATGTCGAGCACTAACGCCGAGCAGCACGCACAGCAATGTTGGTCACACACACGGACGACTCACTACAAATAAACCAATAATTTCAGTGCATGCCCAAGACGACATCAGCACATCCATGAAATTTTCTAACTATCTTCATTGCACCAAAGGATGATACAAAAATGAGTACAAATTTAATGCTACTCGCACCAAAGTGTGCAAAATAAACTCGAACCTTGAGCAAAAATGCTCTGGATTCTAATAAAAATCTTGAAATTTAGCAGAAACCAAAAACAGCTGAATGAATGAAAAATAATCAAAAAACAGCTTAGCCCAATAATCCCTCGATGATTCCCTCGTTGCCCAAGAGCCCTCCTGAGCCCCCAGGTCGTTCTCGTCGTCTCCGAAGGGGTGCGACGACTCAACCTCGTGGTCGATTTTGAGGTTAGCCTGCGCTCCGGACTTGGTGTTAGGCTGCCCTGTTTTGCGCCCCGCTGCCAGCAGACCAATGCTCTAGAGCGAGCAATCGAGGAGGCATCCCCGTCCCCTGGCAGAATTGCAGCTTAGCACCTGCTGCTGCTGACCTCGCAGAAGACGCCGCTGGAACCCCTTGGAGACTCTCGTCCTAACACCATCACCTCGTGGTCATGCGAATCCGCTCGCATCCACTTTAATTCCACTCACTGATCCCGATCCGGCACACGAAGGACCAAAATGTTTATCGCGGATAGTGGTGGTTTAAATAATTTTCACTCAAACACATTTTGTAAGTGAAAAACAACAAACTGATTCATTGCCTATAGCTACAAGCTAAATGGCGAGGTGGTGCGGACGAGCGATGGACGAGAACTGGCGAGAGACGCGGAAGGCGACAAGCGCGACGTCGAGAAGCTTGAGTGCGAGCGCAAAATGGCGGTAGCGCGCCAAAAATTCAAATAGTATAAGATAGATAGATATGAAACTGAACATCGATGATGATTGGATATCATAAGTGATTTTGGTAGATTTTTGGTAGATGGTTGATATACAAGTTGAATATTTGGTCTCGTCGATCTTGAAGGACGGTGGGGAACTAAATAAATTCCCAAAATTTCACGATGGAAATTTTATTGCAACGTTTCGTCCACTAGGTTTTGTGGACCTCATCAGGCTTCCGGTTTCTGTTTTGACATATGTATAAAGATAGAAGATATGAAATTCTTTACAAATGATGGATGTATAAATATTCAAGATGCGCAACTTACGTTATTCTTTAGATCGTCATGATATCTTTTGAACTCTTCTGATCTGGTAATAGAGCACAGACACAATGTCTAGCTCCTGTCAATACAAGTAAATAGAGTGAGTCATCGGTCTCATTTTTCACTCATATTTATATTAGCGCGATCGCAGTATACAGTAGGTGACATATATATGAAAAGTAGTGCATGTGGGAGAAAGAAAGAGAGCGGGGGTCAACGAGCTTTGTCAGCCGTTGCCCACAACGAGTTATATATTCGACTGAGATTTTGAATATCGTCTTTTCTATTGATGCAATTTTCATCGAATTTTATATGGATCATCTCAGAAATCTACCGTTTTTTCCAATTTTTCTCTGTGTCTAAAATTTTGGTTTGATCCCAATAGAAATGGTGTTTATCTTTTAGTCTGTGAACAGAAACTACGGACTTTTTATCTTTGTTTATAACATGATCATTAATGCGTGTACCTAGTTGTCTTTTTGTCTCTCCCACATACGTTGCTGGGCAATCTTTACACTGAAATTTATAAACAACACCAGTTTTGCTAAATTTATCTAGTTGGTCCTTACCTAATTTTACTATTGAGCTTAATGACTCGGAAACTTTTGGAAGAGTGTGGATATCGTTGTGTTTGAACAGAGCATTACATTTTTCGAATAAGCGTTCGTGGTATGGAATACAAATTCTGTTTTGGCCAGCATATAGAATTTGGTTGCAACGTATTCTTCCTGCTCTGTTCATGAGATCCTTTGAACGATGTAATCTGGTTTTTATACATTTGTCAGTGAAATCTTCAGGATAATCATTGTCAGAAAGGGGTTGTTTTACATTTGACAAATTACAGGAATGAAATTTTTTATGTGAAAGTGACGTGGCTCTGTCGACTAAATTGAATACTATGTTCCTCTTTTGTTTCATGCTATGATTGGATTTGGAATTCAAGATCCTGCCTGATGACGTTGGCTTTTGATACCAATTGGTGATGATTTTTTTCATCCTCTCGGATCAGAGATATGTCAAGGAAATTGATGGTATTATTGTTCTCAATTTCATGTGTGAACTGTAAATGCTCATTGTAACTGTTGAAAACATTGAGGACTACATCTACATGTTCTTTCTTCACACACATTAGAGTGTCATCGACATATCTATAATAGAATAGAGGAGTGTAATCGTGATCATTTTTCAATTTACGTAAGCATAAAGTTTCCAAGTCATCCATAACAATGTCTGCGAAAAGTGGAGAGATGGGTGATCCCATCGGACTACCAAAGATTTGTTGATAAATTTTATTATTGAATTGAAAAAATGTGTTGTCAAAAAGGAACTCAGTGCATTTACGAATTTCATCAAATGGTATGTTAGACTTATTATGTATATCTGAAAATCTGCGGTCAAGCGCCTCTAGCACTAACCAGCATAGGATGTTTGTAAACAGAGAGCTAACGTCGAGAGAACGGAGTATATGATCTCTTGGGATCGTTAAAGTCTCCAACCGTTTTTTTAATTCAAAGCTATTGTCGATGCGTGATGCAGGGGGTTTAATACATTTCTTCAGCTCTTTATATAAAACGGAAGCAAGAAAATGAGTAGGGCTATTGACTGTAGAAATTATTGGTCTGAGTGGAACATTTTCTTTATGAATTTTTGGTAAACCATAACAACGAAAGAATACGTTGCAACCAAATTCTATATGCTGGCCAAAACAGGATTTGTATTCCATACCACGAACGCTTATTCGAAAAATGTAATGCTCTGTTCAAACACAACGATATCCACACTCTTCCAAAAGTTTCCGAGTCATTAAGCTCAACAGTAAAATGAGGTAAGGACCAACTAGATAAATTTAGCAAAACTGGTGTTGTTTATAAATTTCAGTGTAAAGATTGCCCAGCAACGTATGTGGGAGAGACAAAAAGACAACTAGGTACACGCATTAATGATCATGTTATAAACAAAGATAAAAAGTCCGTAGTTTCTGTTCACAGACTAAAAGATAAACACGATTTCTATTGGGATCAAACCAAAATTTTAGACACAGAGAAAAATTGGAAAAAACGGTTGATTTCTGAGATGATCCATATAAAATTCGATGAAAATTGCATCAATAGAAAAGACGATATTCAAAATCTCAGTCGAATATATAACTCGTTGTGGGCAACGGCTGACAAAGCTCGTTGACCCCCGCTCTCTTTCTCTCTCCCACATGCACTACTTTTCATATATATGTCACCTACTGTATACTGCGATCGCGCTAATATAAATATGAGTGAAAAATGAGACCGATGACTCACTCTATTTACTCGTATTGACAGGAGCTAGACATTATGTCTGTGCTCTATTACAAGATCGTTCAAAAGATATCATGACGATCTAAAGAATAACGTAAGTTGCGCATCTTGAATATTTATACATCCATCATTTGTAAAGAATTTCATATCTTCTATCTTTATACATATGTCAAAACAGAAACCCGAAGCCTGATGAGGTCCACAAAACATAGTGGACGAAACGTTGCAATAAAATTTCCATCATGAAATTTTGGGAATTTATTTAGTTCCTCACCGTCCTTCAAGATCGGCGAGACCAAATATTCAACTTGTAGATGATGATTGGAATCTTCCACTCTCTTATTCTCATTTCACATCCTGAATGGATTTTTTCGTTTAAAATCTTCCCAATCTGGAAGACACAATGAGATTATCAATTATGCCAAAATATACCACATATCATATTATTCCATTCATTCCAAGATTCTCCTATCAAAAATGATAATTTCGATATCAGCGTCCTTGTTCATTGATGATTTACATTTATCTCAACTCTAGTCACTAATTGTGATTCTCTCTCTTCCATTCAAAATTCAGAAGGAATTGAAACAATATATTATGATTGCTTCTGTAATTGGAGAGTGGAAAAACTCAAAGTATTATCTCTCTCTCTCTCTCTCTCTTTCTCTCTCTCTCTCTCTCTCTCTCTCTCCCTCTCTCTCTCTCTCTCTCTCTCTCTCTCTCTCTCTCTCTCTCTCTCTCTTCCGCACGCTACCTATTCCGTAGCAGACAATAACGTGGTGCACGCACGCGACTCACTTTGTAGACCGGTAGATTGAACGAAAACGAGAAAAAAAACTAAACACCTCAAGGGCTCAGAATTGTTCATCGAAATCTCACGCTCGCTCAGCCATAGTATTTAGTGTATTATAGTGTATTTCGAACCAAAGACAAGCGTGAGGGCACATATGGGGAAACTGTAATATGTCTCATGTCATCAGTCAATCGTACATTCGAATTTTTCTCATCCTTTCGTTACACATAATCAACGCTTGAGAGTATCCATACAAAGCATATGATGGTGAATGTTGAAGAGTATTCCTGAAACTGTTGAACTGTTCAAATAAAATATAAGTATGGTTCTGATAGGAAAGATACAATGAAATCATCACTTATTCTTGCAAGCTCTAGAATGATGCCTTCGAGAGTTTCACTGTAACTGCGCCTTGAAGGCAGGAGCGGTGCTCAGTGCAACACTGACTTCCTGCTGACAAACAGTCAAGATTCCTGGAGCTTTGCCCCCCTTCCCACCCCAAAAGTAACGTATGGGACGCTGCTTCTCTCCAATATATCCCATCGTTTTGAGGTATTTCCTAAAGTGAGACGGCGCTGATTCTCGACTTCTGAATCTCTATCCTTCGGAACCGACCCTTGATCAGACCAGTCTTTGTCTCAATTTGATGCACACTGTTTTAGATATCAATTACAACCCACTTACATTCTGTTGAAATCAAGTGCTTGTCCGCAGGAAGTCAGTGTTGCATTGAGCACTGCTTTTGTCTCCAAGGCGCAGTTGCAGTGGAACTGTCGATGGCATCATTCTGGAGCTTGCTAGAATAATAAGGGATGATTCTATTGTATCTCTCCTATCAGAACCATACTTCTAATTTATTTGAACAATTCAACACTTTCAGAGTTTCAGGAATACTTTTGAACATTCATCGTCATCATCATATGCTTTGTATGAATACTCTCAGGCGTTGGTTATCTGTAACGAAATGATGAGAAAAATGATTGACTGATGACATGAGACATATTATAGCTTCCCCATATGTGCTCTCACGCTCGTCTTCAGTTCGAAATACACTATATTCACTGGGTATAGGAAAAAATTCCAAGTATCAGTCGGCAGTTCCGAGGCGCGCTCATTTTCCTATACTCATCCCAGAGATTTCATTAACGGGCTGAAGACATGCCAGCCTGTGAGTAACTGGCGGGCAGCATCAGCCAGTTACTCAACTGACTAGACAGTCAACGAAGAAATTCATGCGCTCGTGCAAATTTTATTAACCGGCCGCGGTTACTTTACCGGCTTGCCAGTTAATTAACCGGCGGAATTGAGTAACCGGCTACGACATATACAAACTGCCCCCATCGTAGATCTACCCCGGGAGGAATGCGAGGCTTACAAAAATTGAGATTTGACAGAAAAGTGCATTTCGGTAGTTGTAGAGTATCTCTATTCCGTAACAGAGGCCATTGGGGAGCGTCGTATAATGTTGATCGTGACTTTTTCTCATTTTTCTCATACCAAGGTTACCAAATTCTTCAACGAAATTGACCCGAATTCCGAGATTCGCCCATATCGTAAAGACCACGAGATTGAGGCTAATTAACTCTTCGATATTGCAGGTGGTCGAAATCATGCTAGGATTTTCAACACTTGCCAGCTCGCTCACGACTTAGAAAATGGCTGGATCCAGCTACTTCGGCGAACGAGATTGCCAAACAGTGACGTGATGTCACCGTTCAATTTCGTAGCTGATGGTGGCTTTGGACTCCAACCATACATGATGATTCCCTATCACAATCACCCCAACGAGACAATTGAAGAGAGAATCTTCGACATTTGCCTCACCAATGCCAGAAAAATCGTGGAGTGAGCCTTTGGTGTCTCGGTTGAGAGGTTCCAAGTCTTTGATACCCCTCTAAGGTTCGAGCCAAAAACTTCGCAGAATATTATTCTATATTGCCTGGTAATTCACAATTACCTCACAACATGTAACTTGGATTACGAAGAAGAGCAAATTCTCCATCAGCAGGAAGATTCTGATTTGGAACAGAGCGATGTAGACGATGGTGCAGATGTTCGTCCGGATGCAGCATTCGGAAAACACTCCCAGCAGATTGATGCCACGGTCAATGACTCTGATAGTTCTGAACAGAGCCAGAACTCGGAGGATGGAATGGGTAATGGTATTCGCAATATGCCTTGCGCTGATGATATTCGCGAGGATTTGGAAATATATTTTGTTACCGATGGTGACGTTTATTGGCAATGGACGAAGCTACTATGAATTTATGCCTGTGAAGAATCATTCAATGTAAGTCATTTTCCTTTTTCAGAGTACTCAACTAAAAGTATTGGAAATTCAAGGAAAGTAAATATCTTCAATGTTCAATATCATGATTTTGAAATAGTCAATAGTCTCGTATTGGCCATTTCAAATCTGAGAAGAATTTAATATTGATCATGAATTCTTCTTCCATTGAGAGGTCGGTTGCGAATGATCATTCGTTCAATTTCATTCGATATTGCGAGAAAATTGTATATAAGTTTTTTGTGAAAATTTATTCCGTTTCATCATAAACATTTTTTTTCGGAACTGTGAATAATTGTCTTAATTATGAAAAAAATATAATTGAATATGCAAGATAGAGGAAATCGTTTTGTGAGGCTGCATCATTGAAGAGCTATTAATTTTAAGAATTGAATGTAAATATCTTCTGTTGATAAGTGCACATATTTCATAATCGTTACTGATGAGTAATTGAAGAAATCTCTGATGAGCAACATCAACGGAACTGGATATTTGAAACTAAATGAACAGATACAAATTCACAATGAAATAATGTACCGATTAGAACTTTGAGATTAAAAATAATCCATTCACCGATTATTTATTCATACGTCTTGAATAATTTTAGAATCATCTCCGAAGCGAAATTTTGTTTCAATGGATCGGTAATATACTGTAACTATTTGCATAACACAAGTGTGTGAGCTCGTCGAGTTTCAATTTCTTTCAAAGATAAAATGTGCCTCTGCATAAGGGAATATCTATCTGTAGGCTGCGACTTTTGATCTCCGTTATCTTGGAATTGAAGCTGCTTGCGAACCATCTCTCGGCCTTCCTCAGATGTATTCTGGTTCTCTGTTGGCAAAGAATCCTCCCTTAGATTTTCATCCTCCCTAACTTCAACTGGAATTTAAGAAATTCTTTCCTCGGAAAGGGGTCTCAAATTTCAGGTTCTGCATGACATGGAAATCGTCACCACCATCTTCAACGACGATGAATTCCTGAAGTACCTCGTGCATAAGGTTTTTCATCTTGCCAGTGTCATCGGGCGAGAGAATAGAGAATTCATCAGTTGAATCCTGTATTCTCGTATCTTCATCATTCAGAGGAGACCCGCATTCATCCGAGTCGAGTTTCGGAGAAGCGTACAAGCTCCGGTTTGCATTCTTGAAATCGTCATCTGATGTCGAATCAATACTTCGCTCCGATTTATTGACACCGTCATCCGATGTCAAATCTACACTCGATTGTTGGATTTGTACAGAAGTTACCTCATTCACACACATATGAGCGTTCATACGAGATTGCGATCTCTCTTGCAAGAGTGAGACTCGCTCCGGAGCAGATTGCATACTTTTCGAGGTACACCTCGCAAACTCGTTTCATCTCTTGCTCATTTCTTTTCACTGTCCTTTTTAAATCCGCAAATGTGGCACCAAATACTGGCATTCGTCGTAAAGCGCTTGCTAGAAAGGTATCATTCTTGCATCCACTTTCAACAATTTGTTGGCGACATTGACATAGTCTCTTATCTATTCTTGACCTTCGAGACTGGAATAAAAAAGAGATCTTATGTTGATAAAGAAAATTACACGTGAGAGCCACATGAAAAATGTAGCTGAACTAGTAAACTCGCAGAATTTCTCATCGCGTCTCCGGCAGAATGATTCGATGATGGTATCGCCTCAATGATACAATGATACTAAATCGAGTTAGCTTTTTGAAATCCTCAAATGAATATCTACCCTGCCCGATGATCGCGCGAGCTCGTGCATAGTTACTTACCGCGATTTCTCAGAATTATATGACAACAAACGCAAAGAAAACCCTCGGGATTACATCCGTTCCGAATCAAAACATGATTTGAAGCGTGAAATTCAGGATGATATGAAAACTACTCACTCGACCACACGTCCTTGTCACTGGGATCGCGAGGAAGCGTAATCACCAGCTTTCTCAATTTATCTTCAAATTTGTTTCTTTCTTCAACTGAGGCTGTCAACGTTATATCGACGCCTCTTACCAAGATTAACACCTCTTCTCTTAAGACTGACGAAGAATAACATTCATTCGTTGTGATCATGAAGATTAACGGATTCTCCTCAGGTCCACGAAAACTTACACTTACTCCTTAGAGGCACGAAGATTAACGCATTCTCGTTAAGTCCACGGAGACTAACACTTACTCTCTAGGGGCACGGAGACTAACACTTACTCCTTAGTGGCACGAAGACTAACACTTACTGTTCAACGGCCCATGAAACTAGCACTTACTCCTGAACGGTATGAAGACTATAACACACTTGCACACGTTCTCGTTCAAAGGGACGAAAGCCAAGTATTTCGTCTGAGGGCCATGAAAAAAAAAACATTCTCTTTAGCGGCACGAAAATTAACGCATCCGTAGACTTCATTCATGGAGGGACGGATACTGTAAGTATTTCGTTCAAGACGAAGCACTTATAATCTCTGTCCCTTCAAGAATGAAGTCTACGAATGTGTTAATTTTCGTTCCGCCAAGGGTGTGTTACTTTTCGTGGCCTTAAGACGGAATACATATAGTCTTCGTCCCTTCAAGAAAAAAATGCGCGAATGTGTTAATCTTCGTGCAGTTTGAGGAGTCAGAATTACTCTTCGTGGTCTTAAGGGGATGTCGGAGACTCGCGGGGAACGAGAAAGCACTTTATGCAATCATTTTTACACCGATTGAGACCGGGGTGGTCGCAAAAGATTCGGAATTACTTCGGAAATCGGTCTCTGGTGCAATTGATAAGAACTATCGTCTCCATCTGTCATAAGAATCGATCTAAGGTGCAAGGTCGCGATCTCTGAGAATCATACTCGCAATATCGCGCATTTCCTGGTTCATACCAAGAGCGAGGGGGACTTTTATTTCCATAGGTTGTACCAGAGGCCGATTCTTGAAGAAATTCCGAATCATTTGCGACCACCATCGTCTTAATTGATGTAGAAACCATTGCGTAAAGTGTTTTCTCGTTAATGCCGTGAGACTCCGACATCCCCTTAAGCAGTAAGAGATAATCTTCGTGGCGCTGAGGCGTAAGTGTTGATCTTCGTGACGTACACTGTGAGTGTTAATCTTCGTAGCCGTAACGAAGCAAATGTTATCTTCGGCCCCCGTGTTAGTCTTCGTGGGCGTTAGCGGATGTGTTAATCTTCGTAAGAGGCGTCGATATCGTAGTTGAATGGGTACGCCTTATACATCTCTATGATTCCTCTATCTCTGTCTTTTACTCAAGCCATTCTTATTGTCAATACTACACACTTTGCTATTTAGCGTTCGACCTGGTCCAACTCACCACAGAGAATGACAATTTCGGTGCGACCCTGTTAGAAATCGTCTCCCAATGAACATCAAAATTTGATCCAACATTTGATTTGCGCGATCGAATTTTGATCGAAGAATGTAATGCTGATTAGGCCAAAATTTGATCAAATTGCGTTCAAAACTAACCTAATCTCCTGTTCTACGGAATAGTAAGGTATAATACAGTATGATATTATAGGATGGTCAATAATAAATGTATGTCTTTGAATCTGGATGTCACGGCTTTATTTCATTTCTCGGACTTTCTGATCAATAAATGATGAAAGAATACAAATTTTATTGAAACTATAATAGTAGGAAATTGAAAGGGAGGAATTGTGTCCGCTGCAAAAGCTGGTCGAGGACCGTATAAAACTCATCTTAGAAACATAATATCTTCGAAATTTCACAGAATATCCCTCATAATGATAGGAAATTAAGGATCATCAACTGGACCATTCGCTGATTTTTGATACAAAAGGACAGCTTCAGGACTTTTACTTCTGGAACTCGACTTAACATACAAGACGAATGCCAGAATCAATTGAAATAAGTAGCTGTTGTAATTGGTGCTGGATGAACTCATCCAGCACAATAAATTCACTTTGAACTAATATCAATCCTGAAAGGACTTGGTATTATAAATTGAATTCGAATCGCAGATAAATACGTGTCCCGCAAAATTTGCGAAAACCAATGCAAGTTAGGAAAGCAGACAACTTTTCTGCCTCAAATCAAACATTTGATCCAGATTTGACCAACATAGCATTACAATTGGGTCAAATTTTCATCAAATGTTTGGATCAAACTTTGATGATCGGATCAAACAATTTGAGGATTTTCCTAACAGGGGAGTGATGGTGATGTGCACTGGCGGTTGGATCGAATAAAGTTTGAATCTGACCGGTTCTTCCGCAAGTATGCCACAGTCCGAACAACGTTCTCTGTAACCGACGGTGCGCACAAAATATCAGTCGCTCTCAGAACTTTGGTTAACGTGAATTCGGGAGCTGACTGTTTGGAGTCATCAAACTAACTATGGCGCAACAGAATTACGAGCCCCTGTTAGAGAGGATCGCAACATTGACCAAATTTCACCCAATTCTCTACGACGTGAGTGAGCGAGGACACGATTATGCCATTTGAGAAGAAAAGGCGTACTGGGATATTGCATCCACCTTGACCAGCGAGAGAGGCCATCACGTTGACTGTGAGTACTACATTTGTTTGTTTAGCATATGAATGAGGGTGTTCTTTATTTCCCGATCTTCGATTTTCCACGATGCGAACGTGGATCTTCGATCTTTGATATGTGAAACTTTGGAAACATTTTCGCCGCACCCGGTGCGATGAATTTCCAGCTGCCGCACGTACACCATGTTCAACATTGAAGAGCCTATACTGAAGAATTCGCCCCTCCCAACCCTTCGGGTCTTGAAGGTCGCTTCAATTTTTCATGATGCCTCTTGTCGCTTAAAAAATATCAAAAGACACTATTCCGACTTAGAATTTTGCGAGAAATACGATAGGAGTATCCGGTTTGACCTCTAAACAGCCCCTTGCGTGGTATTGATAATTTTTTAAAAAAGTAGCTTATACCGTAATAGAGTTACCTTGTAGTCCAGATCTGATTTCTTTATCGTATTTCTCACAAAATTCCACGTCCAGATAGTATATTTTGATGTTTTTAAGCGAAAAGAGGCGCCATGAAAAATTGAAGCGATCTTAGAGACACGAAGGGTTAGGTGGGCGAATTTTCTAGTATAAGCTTTCCAATGTTGAATATGGTATTCGTGCGGCAGCTGGAAATTCATGGCACCGGGTTCGGCGAAAGTTTCCTCACATTTTTATACATCAAAGATCGAAAATCCACGATCGTATCGTGGAAAATCGAAGATTGGGGGATGAGGAACACCCTTATATGCATGCAGATGTTGATTCATTATTGTGGGATGGCATTCCAACTGATATTGTGAAAATGCAATGAAAGAAAGAAGTCAAGAACGTGAAACTGATTTCATCCAAGAAATCGAATGAATCAAAAGCAGGCAAGTCGAATCATGCGGACATAGAGCCAAACATGCAGTTTTCCATTCCGTATTGGACACATGATGCCGATGTAAATTCAACTTCGTTGGAAGGGAAGGAAACAAGAGAAGAGAAATTTGGATCCTCCAGAATCAAGAGCTCCTATGAAATTCCTAAGTTGGACAAATCTGCACTTCCTGCGGCAAGACTCAACCAAAAATTACACCATCATCTCGCCCACATATCCGAAAAATTTGCGGAGCGTTCAACAAAATAGTAGCGAACCCTCCGTTATCTGATTCTCAGGACCCCCATTTCACAATCATTTTCAATAAATTCGGAGAAATGCCATCTGATAGAGAAGAGGTTGCATTCGTCGGAATGATGGGGGCTATACGACGAATTTCTTCAAGGCCTTTTGAAAGACCAGAGCAAGAACTACTAGTGCAGCGACCCAATAAAAACTGATGGACAAATGATGGGTAAGTTTCTAGATGAAATTGCATCCTCTTAGACACAAGGAATCGCTTTAGATTCATGAAGGATGATTTTTCTAGGACGATTGGTGGGAGCAATGACGAATTTGCAAGCGTTACTTGAGGAAGAGGTCGAAGGATTGTAGTGAATTCTAATCAATGAAATAAGTTGAGTGGAGTTCAACCAATAGATTACCAATCATTATGAACTCTTCTTGTGAAAGATTTTGTTGAGTGATTTTTAAGAGATTCACTCTTAGAGGGATTTGGATGATTTAGAATAGGATTTTTTGGGCAAGATATATCGTTTGGTTGAGGGGAAATTTTTATACAGTTCGTGTGAAATAGATCAAAATGTAGTTTTTCGTAAAATCTTTGATTTTCGGAGGATAAATTGAAATTTGATCATATTCAATAGAATTTAGGGGATTTCGGTATCAACGAAAAGATTGGAAATGTGGAAAATGTATGAGCTTAGTTTATTAGGATTTTGAAGAATTATTCTGAGAAAGAGATATGACAAAAATATGAATATTGAAGGAAATATCTGTGCTTATTCTGAGTTATTTCCTTGAGGAAGCTTATAATGGCGATTCAAGTCATTTAAACTAGGGTTACTTCAGCAATATATGGAGTTTGGTCAAAACAGAATTCGAATACAGTTGGTTTAAATATGCTTCAAATGGAGTTCTTGGTGGGAATTTTGATTATTTCTGGAGAATTCAAGTGCATGAAAACTAAATCGAATTTCGGTATTAACCAATCAATAGATTGAGCCGATAAAACCATAGCTTAGGTAACCAGAATTGCAGTAAAACAACGGAGGAGAAAAGTATCTTACTATAAAGGTACACAATTTTAGCGATTCTACCTCGCCTTTAAATTGAAATTGACTGGGACAGAAGAGCTGACAAATCACTGGCCTCATATTCGGATGATTCTATACAACTCGTAGAGAACGAAATTTTGATTAGGTGGATCGTACAAGAAAAAGCGTGTCGGAAGAAAACAACACACATATGCACACCTACACACACACGGACAAAGGTACGGAGAGATGGGTCCTTCAAATGCCTTGGAGGCTTTTGGGAGGAAAAGCGTGACCCGTAATCGATAGATTTTGGCGAGAGAAACAATTTGGTTAAAGCATCGTTTTGATGAGAGGAAGGAATATTGTGGAAGAAAATGTTGGATTGCATGGAAAAATTGATAAAAAATTTTCTGGACCAAAAAATAATAGAACATCTTCGAATATCCACCTTTCTCCGGTATCTTCCTCAACGAGTAATTTACCAAACTCTCAATGACCTGGATGGATACTTTCCAACCGTCATTCATGAATTGGTTAATACCGAATTCCAGTTGGGCTAGTGAATCCTGATTGAAATGCAGTTTTTTTCCACGAAACTGAAATTTTTACCAAAATCGTCATTTCAATCATTACCGAACAAATTCTACAGGAATTCCGTCTCAACCAAACCATGGATTTCGGTAAGATACTCTTAGTTTAGATCGCTCAGATTCTCCTATTAATCTTCCTCGAGAAAATGAATCACAATATATCGAAACATTTCTTTCAATGATCCATCCCCCCCCCCCATCTCCCTGTACCAATAGTTCATCAAACTTTCAATGAACTAGATGGATATTTTCCGAGCATCTCTCTTTTATTGGTTAATACCGAATTCCAGTTCAACTAGTAAATCATGTTTGCAATTAAGTTTCTTTCCACGAGAACCAAAATGTTCACCGAAACCGTCAATTTAATCATCCTCAAGCCAATTCTATCGAGATTCTCCCTCAACCAAACAAAAAATATTGTTAACAAAACCCTAGTTTAGGTGCTCAGAATTCTTCTAAGAATCTCCTTTGGGAAAATTACTCAAAATATAGTAGAATACTTATTTCAAATCTTCATGTTCCTGCCATACCTTCTTCAACAAATGATTTACTAAACTTCAAACGACCTGAATAGGTACTTTCCAAGCATCCCCCATCGATGTGTGATCACCGAATATCTATCGTTTCATATCCATCGCAAAATCCATCGGAATCACCTCGAAAGTAAGTGTATCAAAATCGCGCCTCAATCGAGATTCAGATGTCGTTGACCTATCTCTAACTTAAATATCAGAGAGGATGTGGTACTTTCTTAGGTTATCAGGCGAGCTCATACTAGTAGCACCTCCTAAGTGTAGATGGCGACACCTAGAATGGGCTTCTCATATGCAATTTTTTGTTGTTGGCCACACTGACTTGTTGGCGCACGGGTGGATGACTTGTGGGCTAGCTTAGCTCGAGTGAGAATCTGCGCTCAAAAACTGAGACAAGATCAGTCCCAAGTGTGGAAATTTGAGTTACTCTTCAAAAAGAGCAAATCTCAGCGTTCAATCTTTCCACGTCGACAAGAATGGATGATTTGGAAATACTCTTCGCGAAGATTCAGATTTTTTCAAATCATAATGAATCTACCATTTGTACCCCTGCATCCAATATATTCACGCTCACAAACGTGAATGGTTTGGAAATAAGAGAGCATTCCCTTTAAAACAAGATAATTTCAAAAATTTATGTTGACAAGAAGGGTATACTCATTTTCCAACAGAAAAGAGATTTCCAATCAGTGATTCAGGATTCCCCATCAAGAGCAGTAGATCCAGCTCCTTGAAATTTGCCATCCGTGAGTTCCAAAATTCATGTGCAGAAACAGAAGTGGATCCAGAGCTTCCTTGGGAAGCAGGTTGATTCTACCAAACAGATCCTTCTTGAGATTCACCATCCGTCAATCCCAAAATTCATGTTCAAAAACAATAATAGATCTGGAACTTCCTTGGAAAGTAGGTCGATTTTCCAAAACAGATAGGCATCTCCATTCGTATTCAGTATTTGGACACGAGAGATGTGCGGAACTTGGACGATATTCAGTACTACGGAAGGTTTGGGAAGGACAGGGAATTGAACGCTCGATACGCAGCGCCCCCACCAAGGGACAAGGCACGCATACCTGGAGCAGCATACCAAGGACCCGCACAAGTACCTCAGAGGGGTAGATCGGGGAAAACGGAGGCTGGCGCACTAGAGCAAACGGAGTTAGCACAGGTTGAGGCATCGAAACCTGCCCCAAGCGCGCAGAACACGAATCAGAGTCGTAATAAGGGACAGACTGACAAAACCAGGCCACGCCAACTGGCGCAGCGACGCCTAGTGCTCCACCTGCCGTACCACCGAGTGCTCCGACTCCATCGACTCAACTCGCGCCTGCCCCTCCGACACGCTGGAATCCGGACGCTGGACAATGGCCCATGTTGTACCCTCGGTACTCATACTTTCCTCATCCGGAATACGGACCTCGAAGGCCACCAGGCTGCGGTCCAATGCGCCCACAGGTAGATCTTGCAGTGAGAGGAGAACAGCTGGCCAAGGGAATTTGCTTTAACTGTAACAAACCGGACCATTTTGCAAATGTATGTCCAACTCGACAATGCTATTAGTGCTCTGCACTCGGACATACCGCAAATGAATGCCCAGATGCAGCAACTGCTACATCGGGAGCTGAAACTCTAGTGAAGGACAGGTGCCAGCTATGCAGTGAAGAGGGTGTGACGGCGCAAAACTGCCCGGACTGCAAGTATCGACTTGAGTATGTGGGAAACAGACTAGCGAGGGCCCAGGAGGGACCGAGCGCTGTGCCCCCGCCCAAATAAGTGAGATCTTGGTAACGGATGAGAAGCCCGTGAGTTTTGTGGAAGGCTTTTGGAGTGATAAGTGTCCGGAGACCCAAACGGACGAGAAGCCTGTGAGCTTTGTGGAAGGCTTACGGAGTGATGAGTGTCCGGAGACCCAAGTGGACGAGAAGCTCGTGAGCTTTGTAGGAGGCTTATGGAGTGATAAGAGTCCAGCGAGTGGAATAGGAGTGAAACTCGCGAGTCTTGTGGAAGACTTGGCTGAAGATGAGAGCTCAGTGGAAAATGAAGTACAGAGCCTGGCAGAGGACGATGTAGACGGAACACGGTTAGCTACGCCATGGGTCGAGGGACCCGAGAACCTTGAGGAAGGTATAGCTGGGGCGCGACCGAGAACACTATGGATCGTGGGATCTGAGAACCGTGGGGACGGTATGGTGAAGGACCGGACTACCAGACCCTGGGCAGTGAGAGCAAGAGACCATGTAGCGTGTCGTGCGAGTTGTGAGAATCCCACAGAGCGTTGGGTGATTGTGGATGAATGGACCCCAGGGAAGGGGGCAGTGCGGAAACGGTATACTGGGGAAAGAATAGATCGAATCATGCATGGGCAGAGAAAAGTCAAGAGCTCTATAAGCTTGGTGCGCTGCGCGCTATGGCTGAGACGGACATCCTCTTGGCTGATAAATTTCTCCCCATAGCAAGACAGATTGTCAAGAATTATCAAGCGTGGCTCAAGTTCATGGAAGCTGAGGAGGTCGAGTCCACATTTAAAATTTCCGGCTGGAGTACTGAAGCTCGGAGCTTTGACGACGGACGAGCCGGACATGTGGCCCCGGAATACTGTATATTAGCGTACGTGGTGCCAACTGCCATGGACTGCTGAGGAACTGGACAGAGGACCGGAGGTGAAACCCGAGCCACGGAACTATGTGGAGGTGGTACTCGGGGGACGATCGTTTGCGGCCTTGTATGACCCAGGAGCCCAAGTGTCTATGAAGGGCCCAGAAGTCTCCAAATATTATGAGAATACCAACTTATCAACTTTTGGCTTTCTACAAGTTGTACAGAATTCAATTTCTGAGAGCCCAGTGACTTGACAGCTTTCAGCTCCCAGTCAAATTTGATCCATGGGACTTTCAAAGGAAAAATGCTCAAATTTCGACTCTTAATACATAAATATCTTTTTCCAAAACCGTCTCATCACGAATTGAGTCACCTAAACTAGGATTTTTTCTGCATCATCTATCGATTGGTTAATACCGAATATTTATTCAATCTTTACCAATTTCGAATTTTCGAAAAAATCAGAATTTTCACCAGAAATTTCATTTTGACCCTTTTCAAACCCACTGCATTCAAATTCTTTCTCAACCAAACAATAGATATCATCCAAAAATCCTCAGACTAGATGGCCCAAATCCCTCTAAAAAGCTTCCTCTAAAGAATAACTCAAAAAATAATGGAAAATTTTTCTTAATATCCATTTTTCCTCGTACCTCCCTCTATCACTCATTCATTTCAATTTTAATGACCTAAACTATTATTTTTTTGCATGATCTATCGATTGGTTGATACCAAAATTCCATTTGATCCCTTTGAACCTTGATATTTTGGTAAAAATTGAAATTTTCACCAAAATTGTCATTTTAATCACCCTTGAACCAATTTCATCGAAATTATGTCTCAACCAAACGATAGATATTGGTGAGAAGAATACAGTTCAGATTCCCCAATTCCCACTAACAAGCTTCCTCGGAAAGATAACTCAAAAAATAGTTAAACATTTTCTTCGAATATTCATTTTTCTCCTTCACTTCCTGTACAAGTAATTTACCAAACTTTCATCGACCTAAATGCACATTTTTCGAACATTATTTGTGAATTGGTTAATACGGAATTTCAGTCTAACTTGTAAATCACGATTAAAATGAAATTTCTTTCCACAAAAACTGAAATTTTCACCGAAATCGTGATTTCACTCATCCTCAAACCAATTTTATCAAAATTCTGTCTCAACCAAACGATACATATTGTTGAGGAAAATATGGTCTAGCTTCCTTAATTTTCGCTAACAATCTTCCTCAGGAGAATAACTCAAAAAGTAATAAAACATTTGTTTCGTTTATCCATTTTTCTCCTTTATCTTCCTTTACAAGTGTTTCACTAAACTTTCATTCACCAAAAAGGATACGTTCCAAACATTCCTCATCAATTGGTCCATACCAAAATTCACTCGAACTGGTAAATCGTTATTAAATTAAAGTTTCTTACTACAAAAACTGAAATTTTCATCAAAATCGTCATTTTACTCATCCTCAAACTAGTTATATCGAAACTCTGTGTCAACTACACTAGAAAGATTGGTAAAAAAACCTTAGTTTAGATCACCCAAATTCTCCTATTGAGCTTTCTCGAAGGAATAACTCTAAATATGTTAAAACCTTTTTTCCAATTATTCGTTTTCCCTCCGTATCACCCTGTACAAATAATTTACCGAACTTCCGGAGACCTAGATTCATATTCATTAAGCATTTTTTATTTATTGGTTAATACCGAATTCCAGTTGAACTAGTGAATCATGATTTAAATGAAGTTTCTCCCAACAAAAACCCACATTTTTACCAAAACCGTCATTTCAATCATCCTCAACTCAATTTTAACGAAATTTCATATCAACAAAACGATAGATTAAGAACCTTCCTCCAAAAAATAACTCAAGATATAGTAAGCCCACCCAAATCGACTTATGAAACTCTTAATGACCTACAAAGATACGTTTGTTACATTCTAAATTGATTTGTTTATATGCAATTCCATCGAACTACTCAGGCAAATTTCGTCAAGAGAAAGCATTCTGCTAATCTCTTTCAGCAGCGTATTTTGATTTATCATAAAGGTTATAATAAACATACAAAATATGTTGTCTTAGACGATAGAGGATGTGAACGATATCTGTAGTATTTACGATCATCATTGTACAATTAGATCATGCAGTTAAAATTTTTCATTAATCGGGTTGGTTTTACGGGCAACTTCCGCTAAGAAAGAGTATTCTGCTTATCTCTTTCAGCAGCGTACATGACCATTTAGTATGGGCCCATGCAGCCTATCAGGTTGTGGAAAAGATGGATACTGTAGAGTTCGTTTCTATGATGGGCGATGAATACGGAATCTACTCATCCCGGGTATTATTCGGTGTTATCAGATTCTCCCCTGAGACTGACTGGTGAGACTGATTTCTTGCACGACATGAAAAATGTTGTATGCCGTTATTCGTTCAACCGTAATCCATCCTCCCCCAGAATTATACCACCGGTATCGCTTCGGACAACTTCATCCTAGACCAGTCCAGATACTTCGTTTTTGGCACATTCTATCAGTTTCATTGCCATCTGGACGTGCGAATGAGCGTTCATTTACACGTACGAAGAAGTATGGAATTGGATTGAATGAATGAAAGAGGCCCATTCTCTGACCCATTTTCTACTGACAATATCACGTCTTCCATCACTTTTTTACTCCTATACTTATATGACTTTTTATGATGCAAACATGATGGAAACGAATATGCAGTTACACATGTAAATGGGCCTGTAAACGTATAAGGGAAGTCTTCAGTAGGGTAGACGCGATGCTTACGAGAGGTGACCACGGGCCCGGATCGTCAATCTTTCTCAAGATTTTTCTACACTCCGGTCTGAAAATATGAAGAGTAACTCCGCCGAATGAATCTCGGCTTCAAAACTACAAACACTGAGATGAGCATATATGTGACATACGCTCATGTTAAAAAGTGATACACGTGAGAGTAATTCCACGCGGAACAGACCTACGGAGAAGGGTCATGTTCCAGATTATATTCTTGGCGTTTCCATTCGATTCTAAAGTACAAAACCTAAACTTTTTACCACCCATGGGGCCCCATAGAAATTTTCCACGTTTGTGGGGCACATATTAATTAATCTTTTTCAATCATCTCCAACAACAGAATTTGGGTCTTCCGCTCCAACTCTCTCCGCCCCAATCAGTGAGAGCTCACTGATTACACTGCGCAACAAAATTTTGGGTCTGACACAATGCATAGACCGGACAATCACTTTTATGTGTATTTTTCGACGCTGAAACTGAATCCGAGATCAGATTTGCGCCTACATATCACGATTTTGATCGAAAAAACAGACTTTTTAGAGAACAGCTTTTTTACGATTTTTGATGATTTTGTGAAGTGAAAGCCTCTCAGCCAGAGAGTACAGGTAGGTCAAAACGCATATCAAAATATGTTCACCTACATATTTTGACCCGCTGATAATTGGAAAAAAGTCTAACTTTGCAATAAGTCTCCAAAAAAATCATAAAACAGTCTAGAATTGACCAAAAGAGACATTCGCCCTCGCATTTCCTCCGTTTTGTAACATATTTTGAGGGGAGAATTTGTCAAACAGCCATAGAGGCATTAGTTTTACGTCAAGAATTTCTCTTCAACACCTATTTTTGTCATAACTTTGCTGAGCTGAAATCAAGGGGAAAAGTTTCCTCTTACACGGGCTACCCATACATGGTTTTCCGACGCAAATTGACCGCCTAAACACGATCCCGTGGTTTATTCAGAGCCAACATGTCAGCATTTTCTCCTAGCCGCAAAAAACCTTGAAGAGTTTCTTGAAGAGTTTCCTTGGCCTAGACCAAATTCCTGATATGGCTTCCCAAAAAACCCACGGGATCGTGTTAAGACGGCTATTTTGCGTCGAAAAACTATACTTGGATACCCTGTGCAAGAAAAAAATTTTCTCCTCGTGATATTAGCACAGCAAAAGTGATGGCGAAAATAGGTGTTTGAAAAGCAAATTCCTAACGTAAAACCAGTGCCTCTACGGCTGTTGGGGAATTTTTAACCTCGAAGTATGTTACCGAATGAAGTAAATGCGAGGTTGGACGTCTAATTTGGTCCATTCTAGACTGTCTTATGATTTTTCGAAGTTTGATTGCAAAATTAAACTTTCTTCCAAATACCAGGTGGACTAATAAGCTCATACGGCTTCGAGGTTGGAGTATAGTGCTCCAAAACACTCGAATCGTATTCAGCGGGTCAGAATACGTAAGGGAATATATTTGAATATGTATTTCGACCCATCTGTACTCCCTGGCTCAGAGACCTTCAGTTTACCAAATTAGCGAAGAACCTGAAAAACGCTGTATTTGTAAGAATCAGTTTGTTCCAATTTTAGAAAAATCCTGATGCGTAGGCGCGAATCTGAGCTCGCATTCGGTTTCAGCATCGAAAAATACACAAGAAGATCATTGTCCGGTCCATGCATTATTTCAGACCTAGAATTGTGTTGCGCAGTGTTATCAGTGTATGCGTACTAATTCGTGGGAGCGATTTATGCTGATGAATCAGTGCATACGCGCAAGTGATGCAGATGCAGCTTCACATCTTATTTCATTATTACAAATGTATATGACATATGGCAGGAGTCCATGATAGCTCTGGTCTGTTTATAGTAGTTATAACCTGACATAACCTCCAATCAGTGGCGCTGATTCAGCGCAGCTTTGACCTGCTGCTCTGGAGCTCTGCGTCGGCTCTTCTGGCCCTTCATATTTGCTTCAGCGATTTCTCAACAAGGAAAGAGCACATTCCAAATCTTCAAGAAACCCCAAAATCCAATTCGAAAAGATGATGAAAAATTGATTTTTCCAAAGTGCTTCTCTAAAAAAATGAGCCAGCTGACAATCTCAAAACTACTACATGGGTCATGGGTCACCATGAATTTTTGATTCATCGACCGCATTGAATAGATTTGCAAGACTCATTAATTTGATGAGAGTTAATTCATAAAATGAGCATTCTTTTGATTCTCTCTGTACCTGCAAAGAAGAGGCTTGCAGTGTTCTTGATAAAGTGCGTGGATGTTGTGCAGATGCATATGCAAACAGATTAGGATTTATTCTAAAAAGGCATGTTTCCTCCAGATATTTGAGGAAAAATAAGTAATTTTGCCATTCCTGCTCTTCATCTCCTTGTTCCATTCTCAAAATTTGTGAGATCAAGAGAATGAATGTTGTAAAAAGATACAAATTGATTGTTATTCCTGGCCTTTTAAAATTGCCAGTATGACCTTAAATTTGTTATATAGATTCTCCATTCCATCACCTTTTTCCTTTTTCACTTGAGAGAATAGAAAATGAATGAAAACTACTCTGTTCATTGATTCAAACATCATATCCACACACCTTGATATTGAGCTCATGAACTGCCTTTATGATACCTGAGTTATCATTGAGATATGGGTCATGAACTTCTGCTTCCATTCCTCATATTCAATTGATCCTCCCTCCTAAACAATCCCAGTTGATCCTACTCCTCATGAAACCTCTCATCAACATCATGAAGTGTCCAACTGATTGTAGATACAGATTTGAGGCAATGCTCAGAGATGCAATGTTGAGAAGCTTCCATATTTTGACATAACTACCTTCGCTTTGACAATTCATTGCAGTTATGAGTAATACCCAGAACACTATACCTTCAAATATCTCAACACGTAGAGTCACAAGGCCAACACTTTTTTATCAACAACACTGCAAGCATCTTCTTTGCAGGCACAAAGAGAATCAAAAGAATGCTCATGTTATGGATTCACGTTCATCAAACTAGTGAGGGCCTTGAATCTCTATTCGATCCGGGTTATAAATCAGAAACTTATGATGACCCATGACCTACGTGGTAGTTTTGAGAATGTCAGCTCGCTCAGTTTCCCAGATAGGCACTCTGGAAAACTCAATTTTCCATGACTTTTTAAATTGAATTTTGGGGTTTCTTGAAGGTTTGGATTGTGCTCTTTTCTTGTTGGGATATTGCTAAAGCAAATATGAAGGACAAGGAGAGCCGACGCAGAGCTCCAGAACAACAGGTCAAAGTAGATGGAGGCAGCGCTGAATCAGCACCACTGATTCGAGGTTATGTCAGCTTATGGCTATTATGAACGGACCAAAGCTGTCACGGACGTCTGCTATACGTCATATACATTTGAAATAATGAAATAGGATGTGAAACTGCATCTGCATCAGTTGCGTGTCGCACTGATAATCAGTGAGCTCTCACTGATTGGGGCGGAGAGGAGAGAGGAAGCTTCGCATTTGGTTCAGCGAATTTTTGACCAATTTTTCCTTTCAGTCTAGTATTTCCTTCAACAAAATTCCTCTTATCAAAATAATGCTTTAACCAATTTGGCCCTCTCGCCGAAATCTATCGATTGGGGTCACACTTTTTCTCCAAAGGCCTCCAAGACATTGAAGGTCTCATCTTTGCGTACCTTTGCCCGTGTGTGAGAGTGTATGTCTGTTGTTTTATTCCCGACACGTTTTCTCTTGTACGGTTCTCCTAATCGAAGTTTCGTCTCCTACGAGTTGTATCGATTCATTCGAAGATAAGGCCAGTGATTAGTCATCTCTCCTCTCCCAGTCGAATTCAATTTAGAGGCTATCCGAGGTTAAATCGCTGAAATTGTGTACCTTCATAGTAAAATATTTTTCTCCTCCGTTGTTTTACTGCAATTCGGGTTACCTAAGCTATGGTTTCCTCGGCTTAATCTATTTATTGGTTGATACCAAAATTTGATTAAATCTTCACACACTCGAATTTTCAGGAAATAATCAAAATTTCCACCAAAAACTCCATTTTGAGCATATACAAACCAACTGTATCAAAATTCTGTTTCAACCAAACTCCAGATATAGCTGGAATAACCCTAGTTTAGATATCTCGAATCGCCCTAACAAGCTTCCTCAGAACAATAAGTCAAAATAAGCACGGATATCTTTTCAACCCTCAATTCCCCTGGTGCCACGTCACGCCATGCTAATCAAACGGAAGTTGTGCCAAAATCTACCACCGAGGTAACTAAGGGTTAATATCCATATTTCTGTCATATCTCTTTCTGAAACTGATTTTTGAAAATTCTCATGAACTAATTTGATATTTTCTCCACATCTTTAATGTCTTGGTTGATACCGAAATTCCCTTAATTCCTTTGAATATGAATAAAATTCAATTCATCCTCCAAGAATCGAAAAGTTTACGAAAAACTACATTTGGATCTTCTTCACACCAACTGTATTAGAATGCCCCCTCAACCAAACGATACATCTTACCCAAAAAACCCTACTCTTGATCATCTGAATTCCCCTAAGAGGCAATCTCGTAAAAGTAACTCAACACAATCTCATCTAAATTTCCTTCTATACTCATATCTCCCCCCAAGACTAATCTATCCACCTTTTAATCAACTAGAGAGATACTTCCCCATCACTCTACATGAATTGGTTGAAACCGAACTTCATCCACTCAAAGTCAAAGTCGCTACAAAAAGATGTATAAAGGAGTGAATGAAAAATTGTCACTTGAAAAATTACATTCCTGCTAAGTTATCGCTAATCTCGCTAAGAAAGAGTTTCTTGCTAATCTCTTTTAGAAGCGTATTTTTCAATAAAATTCATATTTCTCGAATCCGTTTAGAGATACAGAGATGCGGTTTAGGGCATTCGGAAGGTCTTGAAAATACTTATCGTAATCGATCTTAGAGAATAGATTCCGAGGTTATGGGCGGTTTTAGTGGGCGAGAGAACGAAAAATACAAAAAATATCAATTTCTCAAGGAGCCATCTTTTCTCATTTTTTGAAAATTTGATATTTGATGTGGATTGTTGAGTTCTTCCAGGAAAAAGTAGTCTCGAAAATTTTTTGGCGTCCTAAGGCTTGTCTTTGCTATTTCCTGCAAATCTATTTTCTGGGCGATTAAAAATCGTCAGATTCCTGCGCATGCGCAGGAATTTGGATCCTTGAAACCAATTCCATTGGAAAGCCAAGAGAGTTTCCCTCGAAGTTACCACTTTGTGAAGTCAATTCCATCAACGGGGACCGGAGCTGTAGCGTATGAGAGATGGACCCTCAGTAATGGGTGCGAATAAAGGCACACGCCACCTTGCGCGGATTTCCTCGATCACTCCCTCCGGTACCTCTGACATTCCTCCTAAGATTCAGTGGTCTTCTGGGCGTTGTAGCTCTGGTCCAAATGCATGGAATTGACTTTACCGAGTGGTCATTTTGGAGGAAATTTCTTGGCATTTCAATGAAATTGGTTTCCAAAATCCAAACTCCTGCACATACGCAGGAAACAGATGATTTTCAATCGCCTAGAAAATAGATTCAAAGAATATAGCAAGAACAGGCCTCAGGATGCAAAGAATGTCCGGGGCTACTCTTTTCTGAAAGAACACAACATATTACACCCAACTTCAGATTTTCAAAGAATAAAAAAGATGGCTTCCTAAGAAATTGATATTTTTGTATTTTTCATTCTCTTGCCCACTGAAGCCACCCGTAACCCCATTTCGATGAGTTTTTCCAAGACCCTCCGAAATCCGCAAATCGCATCTCTGGATCTGTATACAGATTCGAGGTACATGCATTTCATTGAAGAAAAGACCCAAATTTCGTTGTTGGATATTATTGAAAAGGATAAATCAATATATGCCCAACATACCTGCAAAGTTTTCATGTGGGCCCATGGGTGGTGAAAAGTTCATGTTCTGTACCAAAGAATCAAATAGATAAGCCAAGAAAATAATCTGAGACATGATGTCTTACCGTAGGTCTGTTTCGCGTGGAATTACTCATATGATAGGAAACTTTCCTTCCAAGTGATACATATAAGGTAAGTAAACCCAACTTGCCCCCATTGAGCCATTTTCTTGATAACTTTTTCATAATAACTTTTAGAGTCTACAAAATGGTGTGACCAACTTGTCCCCATTAAGCCATTTCCACATCAACTCTGGTCTACCTCATTATTTACCAACGTATCTTAGCTCATTTTGAAGCTTGTTCAAGGACCTTCAGCTACGTCTAATTTTGATCAATTGGAGCCGATCTGTCTCAGTTCTTCCAGAATAAGTGATGGAAAGCAGCGATGGAGTATTTTTATTGCCGTGCACGCATATTTGGAGCTATTCGCTGGTCCGGAAACACTAAATCCGTTTCATTTTGACGCGATGAACACGTTCTGAGTGGTAGAAAAAAGTCGCACTGCTCACCCTTTTGAGATGAACATGTGGATGCATGTTGGGTACACTCCGATGTTGGCATCCTTGTTTTACAAATCGTCTCCGAGTTTTGCACATAAAACAGCTCCAGATTCAAAGTTTGCAACTCTGCGTAATGGATTTCAAAGGTCTTGAAACAAGGAATCGAACGCGCTAAGACTCGTCGGAATCGGTCCAACAAAAGAAATTTAGCATCGGTTTTACTGAATGCAATTTCTTTGTTGCTTTCTTAGCTAAACAATCACGAAGAATAGAAAAATCACTCCAAATTTTCTGTAGAAAGCAGAAACGATTCGGGGCTAATGCAAACTACTTACTTTCTCATATTCTGACGTGACAAACGTAAGAAAGAATTGCCGGGAGGCCAAGGAGTACCTATTCCCGAGATCGGCATATGGATCGTGACGGTACGGAAGGCAAACGGTGAATTTCGCTTTTGCGTTAATTATCAAAAATTAAATAGCGTCACCAAGAAAAATGCTTATCCTTTGCCATATATGGATGCTATTTTGAGGAAGCTCCAGAATGCCAAATATATCAGTACCCTGGCCTTGAGCTCCGCACATTCCCAAATTCCCCTTGAAAGGGACAGCCGCCATTTCACAGCGTTCGTAGTTCCGGGAATGGGATTATTTGAATTTACATGATTACCGTATGGAGTCTATAATGGTCCAGCTACGTTCCAAACACTAGTACATGACATAATTGGTCCAGACCTAGAACCTTACGCGTTCAGTTATCTCGACGATATCATCATAGTGACAAAAACGTTTGAAAAACATATGGAGATCTTGAAATCATTTTGAAAAGTATCGCAGCAGCTGAGTTAACGATCAACCGAGAAAAAAGTCACTTCCGCAATGACGGAGTGAAATACTTAGGTGTCTTGGTTAATCGTGACGGATTTCGTCCGGATCCAGAAAAGATTAAACCCATTGTGGAATATCCAACACTGGAAACGGTCAAATTTTCTGTCGAAAGCAGAAACGATTCGGGGCTTATGCGAACTACTTACTTTCTCATATTCTAACATAACAAACGTAAAAAAAAATTGCCGAGAGGCCAAGGAGTGCCCATTCCCGAGATCGGCATATGGGGTCAAGTTGGGTACAGAGGCAAGTTGGGTACACTTACCTCAGATATACTGACAATGCTAATGTGCCTTCTTGTAGCTCTGAACAGCAAGCCCATTTGACGGAGCTACTCTGGATTCTCGATATTCTGAATGGTATCAGATTGTCAAACAATCTTGAGGAATATTGTCGACCCGGACTCCGTGGCCCCTTGGTAATCCACATCATATTCAAGGTTCTATAAACTTTCACATTTTTTCCATCGATGTATCTTTCTTAGTGAACATGCTAAAGAGGTTTCGCCTCCTTGTATGACTTCTTGTCGTGACAAATTAGCATCTCATAAGATGATTTTTCAGATTTGAACCCTCACTCCGTCTTAGTCGTTATGGCATTTCAGGTAATTAAATTTCCCCTGTTCAGTTTCTTCTGACTGGAGAGTTTGATCCGAGATGTCTTGGAATCATCACTGTCATAGGATGTGATTATTCCGTGCTAAGGGAAACTATGATGAAGGCAGGAGAGGAGGGAGACAAGTGAGAGAGAGATAAAGCGATTCATTTTTCTTAGCTTGTCGGATGTGGTTTGCTAACCTGCGAAAATTCTACGGATAGTTACGGCTCGTCACGGAGATATTGTCGATACATCAATTCCATAGCATCATTTATCGACGCTGAGCAAAATTCATAGTTGATAACTACCAAAACTCTTGCTCAGATCATGCTTCGAGGATCGTCAACGGCGTGAGAACACCATCGAGATAACCACTCATTGACTTTTTGCATCTAATGTACTGTATTTCTCGTTAACACGACTGCGAAGAGAGCTCCTCATCAGTCCAAACATAATCAAGGATCAAGATGAGTACTTATTCTGATCCTAATCACGCACCGACACTTCTCTCAAGCCACCAAGCTCGATAAATTTGCCTTGGCTGTCGCTCTCATCAACGCATCTCGCATTCGAAGGTTTCACCACGATCTCGCTCTTGTTGATCATTCATGGACTATGATGGGGGAGTCGGAAAGTCTGGTCTTAAATCATGAATGATCAGGAGTTTTGAGTCTGATGGAACACCCACACTACCCCTCAATGGACTGAACGTACCAGAGGATCACTACGGGTGGTTTGTTATAACTTCGATTTCCATCGTCAGCTGCTACAGCGATAAGGAAGATGAGTGTCATTCTTACCTGTATGACGAGGCAGATTTTAATATAATCTAAGCCTTGGATTTGATGTGGCTCAAGATAGTGAGGGCAATCCATCTTCAGCAGCATTCCAACAATTATTTCAGTCAAGGCTCTGTAAAAGTCGCGGATATATAAGTAAAGCAATGCAGCAGAATCAAATATTATTTAGTCGGAGCACTTACATTCTTTGACCGATATTGAGATTCTCTCGGAACAAGAAATCAACGTCCACATCAAAAGAACAAGACTCTATGCACCATGTCATGCCTCCGACGATCTGATGTGGATGAAATAATCAGATAAGAGTAGGACGAGTAAGATATATTCTGATGGTTTGGAGCTCAACTCAAGATCGTGGATCTTCCGAGGTATCCCAATTATGGCTATCAGATATGTTTGCCACGGGAAGGAACTACTTCTGGAGGATTTTCCGTTGGAGTGAATAAGAGTATTGATGAAAGTATCGCTCATGAATGGAAGGATTCAGGATACACGCTCCAATCCATTTCTCGTAATTCTCGTAGTACAGATATATATTCCCCGATTACCGAGACCCATTTCTTCCACTCAAACCTATCGAGAATGGCGCATCTGCACAAACGCCCGCCCATGAAGCTATTAAAATTCCCCGAAGAGCTTAGTGTCGAATACGACTCTTGGAACAAGCCTCCAAAAGAGCACCAGAGCGTGCATTCAGGCATGGCCCAAAACAACCTCCAAGTGAATTTGAGGATGGAAGGAATTGTTCCCGAGTATCTTAGTCCTCTTGCACAAAAAACTCCTCGTCATTTCAACATCCATTCCTATATCTCATTCTACTATTCAAACTTCCCATCAATAACAAAGTTCTCTGAAATGAAAGACGTAGAGATATATGGATGAATCTCTCTCAGTACTCTATGCATGTTCAATCCACCAAAAATCAGCCGTACCTCGCGGGCCCTAGATTTTGTAGCACCTGCCATTCAACCCCACAAAATCCAGACAATCTAGAAACGGTTCAATGCTTTCATTGAGTCAAATCACTCCTGCGGATGTTCCCATTTGACGCAACGCATGTAAAATCCCGTCAGATATTTGGGGAAGTCACTCACCTGACTGGTCATGTAGAGTGTCATGCTCACATTCTCCACAATTTTGAATATAAATGAGCATCCGGGGGTGAGTTCTTATATGAATTGATTCTTCGCTTGGGTGAGTTTTATAATATTGATGGATATTCGCCCGTTTTCCGAGCTCATATCAAGATATTCGAATCCAAGGATTCGATACCTCCGAAGCTTCTCATGGAGAGTTGATGCTAGTTTACACCACATACTCTTCATGGAGCGAGAAATATCGAAGGATGATCCAAATAGATCTTGGAAAATACATGGAAGATTTGTGGTTACAAATGAAATATTCGGAAATTGTAAGTGTTTCACCCTAGTCTCTCCGCTTGGGCTCGTCAGAATGACAACGGAGAGACTTGTCATTGACACTGAAACTGTTCGACTGAAGTGATACGTTGGGAATTTTTTTCGTTTAATAAGGGATTGGATGTTAAATTTGTGAGGAAGAACAGAAAACTGTCCTCCTTGTAGTTGTGAGACTGCGAAACATGTGACGGCTACTCTCCGGTCCATGGCCGTTGAATTCTATACGGATTGATCCTTCGCTCGGGTGAGTTCGTTTCTCTCTACAGTCCAATAGTTCCAGTGTCAATGACAAGTCTCTCCGTCGTCATTCTAACGAGCCTAAGCGGAGAGACTGGGGCAAAACACTAACAATTCGAGAACACTATATATTTCTCAAGATCTATTCGGATCATCCTCTGATATTTCCTGCTCCATGAAGGATGTGTAGTGCGAACTAGCATCAATTCTCCACGAGAAGCTTTGGAGGTACCGATTTCTTGGATTCGATTATCTTGATGTGAGCTCGAAAAACTGTCGGATATCCATCAATACTATGAAACTCACCCGAGC
This sequence comes from Eretmocerus hayati, assembly GCA_029851415.1. Lineage (NCBI taxonomy): Eukaryota > Metazoa > Arthropoda > Insecta > Hymenoptera > Aphelinidae > Eretmocerus > Eretmocerus hayati. The sequence continues at coordinate 109,848,230 of CM056743.1, forward strand.
GAAGAATTAATTCGAATGAAATCCAACGACGATAGACCGGAGAGTAGCCGTCACATGTTTCGCAGTCTCACAACTAGATAGACAGTTTCCTTTTCCTCCTAACAAATTTGAAATCCAATCCCTTATAGAAAGAACAGAATTCCCAACGTATCACTTGAGTCCAATAGTTTCAGTGTCAATGACGAGTCTTTCCGTTGTCATTCTGACCGAATCGAGCACGAGAACGAAGTCGAGTCTTGTCGACCGATCAAGCAAAAATATTACTGCGTTTCTAAAAAGATCGAGGACGAAACGCGAGATCAGGTTCGGGAAATCCTGGCAGCCGGAATCATAGTCAAATCAACCAGTGCATGGTCAAGCCCAGTCGTGATGGTACGGAAGGCAAACGGTGAATTTCGCTTTTTCGTTAATCATCAAAAATTAAATAGCGTCACCAAGAAAAATGCTCATCCTTTGCCGTATATGGATGCTATTTTGAGGAAGCTCCAGAATGCCAAATATATCAGTACTCTGGACTTAATCTCCGCACATTCCCAAATTCCCCTTATAAAGGAGAGCCGCCATTTCACAGCGTTCGTAGTTCCGGGAATGGGATAATTTGAATTCATATGATTACCGTATGGAGTCTATAATGGTCCAGCTACGTTCCAAACACTAATACATGACATAATTGGTCCAAACCTAGAACCTTACGCGTTCAGTTATCTCGACCATATCATCATAGTGACAAAAACGTTTGGAAAACATATGGAGATCTTTAAATTATTTTAAAACGTATCGTAGCAGCTGAGTTAACGATCAACCGAGAAAAAAGTCACTTCTTCTGCAAGGACGAAGTGAAATACTTGGGTGTCGTGGTTAATCGTGACGGATTTCATCCGGATCCAGGAAAGATTAAACCTATTGTGGAATATCCAACACCGAGAACGGTCAAACAACTGCAAAGCTTCCTTGGCATGGCGTCTTGCTACCGAAAATTCCTTGATGATTTCGCCACGGTCGCAGAACCACTCACTCGACTCACAAAGGAGAGTGTACCTGTTACGTGGGGTGAGAAGCAGCAGGCAACTTTCGACCGCATCAAAATTTATTTGACCCGACTTGACCTTGGCGAGATTAGTGGAGGTCAGCACGGGTTGACGGTAAGCGCTGTAGCTCCAAGGGTGAGCGCTTCATCGGACATTTTTCAAGAACAAGGATACTAACTCATTATTGCTGTGATCATGAACACCTTTGGTCGGAAAAATTTCCGATTGAACGCTCACTCTTGGAGCTACAGCGCTTACCGTCAACTCCTGCTGACCTCCATTCATCTCGCCAATGTCGAGTCGTGTCAAGAAAATTTCGAACAAAAGTTTCATCATCTTTCATGTTCTTTCAGAATTCGAGGTCAAAAGTATGTTTTTCCGTTGAAAAATCGAGTTGACCTCCAAATTACCTTAAAAATGACCTCCAAGGTCGGAAACAAGGTCATTAGCTTTTTTCTACTGTGATCATAAACAACTCTTATCCCAAACATTTTCGATAAAATGCTCACTCTTGGAGTTACAGCCTTCAACCCGTGCTGACCTTCATGAATCTCACCAAGGTCGAGTCGTGTCAAAGAAAATTTCGAACGAAAGTTACATTTTTTTCATGTTTTTTTTAGAATTTGAGGTTAGAATCAGGTGTTTCTATTCGAAAAATCGAGTTGACCTTCAAATAACCTTGAAAATGACCTCCAAGGTCGGGAACAAGGTCGTTAGCTATTTTCTACTGTGATCATGAACAACTTTTATCCGAAACCTTTTTCGATTAAATGCTCACTCTTAGAGCGACAGCGCTTACCGTCAACCCGTGCTGACCTCCATTTATCTCGCCAAGGTAGAGTTGGGTCAAAGAAAGTTTCAAACAAAAATTCAATCATTTTTCAAGTTCTTCCAGAATTCGAGGTCAGAAGTAGGTGTTTCCATCTTGAATAATCTAGTTGACCTCCAAATGACCTTGAAAATGACCTTCAAGGTTGAAAACAAGGCCATCATCGAATGTCCCCCTCAAAACGAGAGGACACGTGTTCCGGGGATTTTCCCGATTCCCAACCATTTCTGAAAAAATGGGGGGACTCTCACTTTCCGGACACCCTGTAGAGTCGTAATACATTCTGCCACACCCCCCCCCCCCCCCCCGCACCCCTGTGAACCCCGGCCGCACCCTACCCACACCCCCTTTGCTCTAAGAATTATATCACTATTCCCTACCCCCACTGCACCACCACGCACCCCGCTCGCACCTACCCGCATCAGGGATGACGAGCGTAGTGCTCACCCTCCCCTCAAACCCCTCCAGCCATGCGCAGAGCGCGCTGCGGCAAAGGTGGAGTCTGTCCAACTATTGTCTGCAAGTCGGTTAACAAAAGGGGCTTGAGGGGAGGGTAAGCACTACGCTAGTCACCCCTGACCCGCACCCCGGCCGCACCCCTTTCCCATACAAATATTCCTCCTTCAGATGAATGAAAATGCCATATTCCCGCACCCCTGCCGCGCCCCTTTTGCATCCCAATATCCTCTCTTCTGATGGATGAGAATGCCATATACCCAGACCTCAGCTGCGACCCGCCCGCACCCCTGCCGCACCCCTTTTCATCCAAATATTCCTTCTTCAGATGAATGAAAATGCCATATACCCGATCCCCGGCCGCACCCCTGCCGCACCCCTTTCGCATTCAAATATTCTTTTTTCACATGAATGAGAATGTCATATACACGCACCTTAGCCGCACTCCGCATGCACCCCAGCCGCACCTTTTTTCCATCCAAATATTCCTTCTTCAGATGAATGAAAAAGCCATATACCCGCACCCCGGCCACACCCCTTTTGCATTCAAATATTCTTCTTTCAGATGAACGAGAATGCCATATACCCGCACACTCGCCGCAACCCTGCCGTATCTCTTCCGCATCCAAATATTCCTTCTTCAGGTACATCACAATGCTATATCATTTAACCCATGTGTGAATTCCAACATAACTATTGAAATAATCATCTTCATCATTCAATGAAACGAGCTAACCTCGAATATGATTCTAAATTAATCCTCAAATCTTTAGATCTTCAATTCAACAGACAGGAATATCTTGTAAACAACAACATTGATCCTCAATCATCTCAATCTTGGTTTCATATTCAATTCCGAAATTTTGCCAAAATCACGCATCTTCTCCATCTGTTTTCCATTCATATATGACAAATATTATGATTTGAGAATCGAATAGAGAACAATGATTCCTGAAGCGTATTTCCATACCACCTCCTCATGATCATCTTATGTTTTGCATATATCATTGAACTACCCCGAAAATTGAATAAGTTCTCAAATAATACATTACCGATCACCATATCCTTGCTCAAAAAATGATCATGGATTGAGTTACCACTTCTGGCACGTTTTTCTTTCCTAATTTATTATTGCAAAAGACAAGATCGTCAAAATTGAAAAAAAATTGAGGGAAGATCGCCAGTAGCCCTATGAAACCCTCAAAAATATATCATTAATTGGAAATATACTCGTATCCAGAAAACTAATCATCATTCATTCACTGAGAATTTATACATTAGAAAGAATTCCATTCCATACTTAATCTGACAATACTTTCCTCTAGATGAAGAACATCACACCAACTTCCCAATCCTAATTCTCATTATAGGCTTGTGGAATATTTAAAAACTCGCCCTGATCCATGATAAATATTAGGGAGATATCCATTTATAAGTCTGTTAAATAATAACTTCGACTATAAACGTTTCGTTTCCAGATATTAGCTTTTCAAAATCTATCTTCTCTTCATCCAAAATTTCGATGTTCTCAACTATGTTAACTCTCAAGATGTAAGTTGACCCTATGCAATCCAACCACATATATTCATCAATCAGTTCATACTGTTTCTGCTTATCTCATAACTTACCATCCTCCTGAAGATCACCGATGATTTCCACCTTGGTACCACGATCGAAACTCGAACTTTCGTCATTTTCCTTCGTCACTGAAATGTCCATCTTGCGGATTGCATTCGTAAGACTCCAATGTACTCATTCACAATTTATTTGGACTTTTGCACGAACATTGTTCTTATTGCACCTTAAATTGCTATCTAAATATGACGAAAATGGTTATAAAGTAATGAATATCATATATCTCTGCCCAAATCACTTATCAATCCTTTCTTTTAGGTATATCTTCGAATTCAATTTCAATTCAATTTACATTCAGGATACCCATCTTTCTCAACGTTGGTTGATTCTCTGAAGGGTTTGGGAAGATTTCCTTTGCAAGTTTTCGAATCTTCATTTAAACACGGAGACTTGCTGGTATGTGGTCCATGCAACATCTGTTTGATGACGAGATCTTGCAGTTCTTTATCACCATCGGATGGTTTCTCTGCGGAAATGTATTGATCGATAGCTTCAGTTATCAACAGTTCATTAATAGGATGCGAAGTGAAAAGTGAATAAATGTGGGGTAGGCCCCTTTTCTGGAATTCTACAGTCCAAACACATCCTATGGCTTTGCCGAAGAGATCTCTGTTCATCACATGTTTGATCAACTTATCCGTTTTCATTTTGCATAATCTCACAGTAATGTTTGGAATGTCATTTAGTGTTGTTTTTGGTGGAAATTTCTTCATGATTCTCTTCAGTTCTTTGCAGTTTGAATTACGAGTCATCGTAATGAAAAGATCAGGTCTAATAACTCTCCCCATAGTAGCCATAGCATCTTGGTAGTGTTGTTGCATATATCTTTGACCCCCGGTGTGACTTGATGGTAGTACAAAACGATTCCCTAATCTTTCTTTCGACTCAAAATTTCTCGATATATCCATAGCACTATTCTGTACATCATCTAAGAGGCCTTGATAATATTCTATTTGCAATTGTAATTGGTGTTTCCTGAAGAAGTTCATTCTATTATTCCTCTACCATCATAAGTTCCCAATATGAGACTTGAGTATGGAAGAAGATCTTTCCAGGTTCAATGTGCTCATTTGTGGAACTTTCTCCCTCCGGGCTTTCGGCAGCTGGGGAAGATATCGTTGTTTAAAGAGGCCTTAAAAGATCTCTTGATGACACAGACTCCTCAGAAGATTGATGTGGAGAAGAAGCATTATTTTAATCTATGATAGGCTTGGGTTCTCATTTTTAGCTTACGATTAGTTTTACGTGACCTTCTGTCACCTGACTGAAGCAAACTGTGATATTTTCTCTTTTGTGAACCCATGCTCTCAGATTTTAGACATACGCGAATTCGCAATTGTAATGACTAGTCACAATTTGTGATATGTACCTGTCCTTGACCAAATCGCTTGTGTTATATATACTACACAGTATTTTACACCTTTTCTTTTATTTTTGAATTTTTGAATACTCAATTATTTCTAGAATTATGCAACATATGTAAAAATATGTGGGTTATATTTTGTCTTATGACGAATAAAGGACATCAATCAATCAATCAATCAATCATGTAGGAGTGAATGGAGTATTGTTGTGTTAATCTTCCATCATCAAGGAGAGGACTGAAATTGTTCGAATGAGGTCTCTAAGATGATCTATGAAAATAATATTGCAGAATAGATAAATCTCTGTGTTTGGGAGATCTTGATTTAGATGAGCCAGGGTTTTTCTCATAACCTGTACTCCAACCCAAGTCTCCGTAAGCGGAGAGTACGAGAAAAGTCATTGGGTCTTCATGGTGTGATAGTTTTTTGAATATGTGTGTTCAATGGGGCATTCTTCATTTTTTGGATGAACACATATATCGGAGTCTCCCGATACACCAGATTTAGATAGATTTAGCACATTCCCCCTCTCAAGATTATGATGATACCATCTTATTATAGCGAAATTAATCAATTTGGGTATGTATACGTAAATGATGACAACCGAATTGACATCTTAAAACTCGATAGGTTAAGGAAGTCAGCTGTAGAGATGACTATCTAAATAAAGTTCAGACGCGGACAATAGAAGGGAAATACACCAGACGACATCGGCATAACAAATAAAAACTGACTACATGAAAAGAGTGGCACACAAAAATCTCCACTGTAACTGTTCCAAGGAACTGACAACGGAAGAAAACAACCGAGGCTTCAATTTTCCATGATTTACGCTGGTTCCCTTATAATTAGAATGATACAAATGTTCGGAATTCATGTTGAGGCCTCTTCGGATTCTGACTCATGATTCGTTCAAATTAAGGCAAAGGTATGTTTATGGAAAACGTTCACGTTGCGAATAACTCTCAAATTTTCTATGAATATTCAACTGGTACAGTCTGCAAGAGCAGTGTTGGCTCAGTCGGTAGCGTGCTAGCTGCGGGATCAACACTGTTCGAGGGGTCGTGGGTTCGATTCCCGGCGAAATCACTCGGAAATTTTTTCTGAGGTTTTTTCGACGAGAAAAGGACCCATTACACTCTGCTTGCTTTGGAGTAGCGTTTCCCCCGGGATTATCCTTCAGAAAAAACCCTGGATTTTCCCATTTCACGAGGTTCGACTAGTGGGCCTTGAGCGAATGCGAAGCAGGGGGAGGGTGGGTAACGTAGGGAGTTGATAAGCCTACCCTTCGTGCCTTCCTGAGTGCACGAGGAGGTGCGGGGAATGTCGGCCTTACCAGCATTGAAGAGAGGCATCCCATGGCTGAAAACTATGGCGTAGGTCACTCCGGGAAAGCTGGAATCCAAAAATAGAGGAAAAATTCGGGCATAACCCTTCAAACCAAGGTGGTGAAGAGGCCCCCCGTGCTAGGCCGAGAAGGCTGCAGGGGGATAATGAAAAAAGTGGTACAGTCTGCGGGTATGAACGTCCGTCAATATTTTGTAGGAATCAGTAAACATCAAGATATATATTTCGGTTTTGATTACAAGTTACAGACATCTTCCACATTATATGGAGGATGATGAGAAACAGAGCCGATGGCGATGGCCTTGAGGAAAATATTACTCAACAATCAGTTTTCGGGCATTTTTAACTGAATCAATATTCGTTATCCACCAATAATGCTAAAAACAGCAAATCAGTCAAGCTTGGTATATGCGATTATTCCCTATGAATATATTAATATACCAAGGCACTCACGATCGTTAACTGCAGTCCATTTGAGGTAATCTTCAAGCCGTATCAACAAAACAGATTTCGTATACACCAAGGATCAATATATGTTATGGGATAGTAACCAATTCGGAAGAAATCATTTCGATCACGAATTTTCCACCGTTGATATCTTTGCAAAGTCCGATTATTAAAAAATTCATTCAGTTCTATCTGAAAGTTTTGATAGTAAATGAATAATTATGATACAGGCAGCCCCCGCTATTTGCGCTTAATGCGTATAAAGAAAATGCCGCGAGTACCGAAACCGCCAATACCGAAACCGCGAATACCGGGACCTTGGGCTTATGGGAAAAGGAGGGTTACGTATACATATGTGGATCCGTGAGTAACTAAAAAACTCGACACATCATCTTTAGATGACAAATTCGTGTAATAAGCCTAGCAAAATGAATTAATATATGAAAGATACGAAGTAACAGTCTGAGACGAGTGAAAAACTACTATGATTCACTCCAAAATCTGTTGGAACAATCAGTCATGAGCTTGCGAGTGGAGAGCTCTATCACTTTTGACTAGCGAGATTGACGAACATAGTCAGCAACAATGTCTGGTAAGTGGCCATAGGAAGTTCTGAAAGCTCCGGCCAATCTTCCTTTAGTGGCAGGCAAATTCAACATTTTTAATTTCTCCGAAAGGCTCACAGTTTATGATCACGTTTTCTGATTGACGGATATGCATTCTTTTTTACGTACTGTGTCATGACAAGAATCTAGATAGTGTAACAACAACTTTGTTATATAACCAATAAATCAGTCTCAGGAAACAATTACAATACCAACACCCTGAAAATGATGAACACTCAATCACAAAGTTGTTTTGGGATGAAAAACTTGAATGAAATCCATCGAAAATTCACATTTAATGAGGTCAATTATCTCTAATATCCAGATCCGAATCGCGAATAAGCGAGTCAGGGCACCGCAAATACCGGGGAATGCCGCAAATCAGAAACCGCGAATAAGTGAATTCCGCGAATAGCGGGGGCTGCCTGTATCATTATTCTTCATGACTCACTTTTGTCATTCTTGATGTGAAACGGTTGTTAACCATAGGAATTTGTTTCATGTAATTTTTCATACCATATTTTATTCTTAAGTTTTTCAGGTCATCTTGATTCGACATCATCAATAACTATAAATCATATAATAATTTACCAAAATCAATTTCATATTCAGTTTGAAAAAGAATCGGATTCATCATCGCTTGACATTATCAAGAATCCAGAGCCCGAAATCCAGCTGTTCAAAAGAATTGAAAAATCTTGGAATAAAGTAAAGAAGGATCCTCTCAGATCAGATTGATTTCTACAAGTAGTCATTTTAGAAGAAAAAACGTCAGCTATTCATTAAAGATAGATCCCAATGTCTACATTCCTGGACATGCTCAGAGAACGATATTTTTTCTATTGTCAAAATAATGAAATTTCATGGAATTTCTTTGGAACTACCTTAAGTTACTACTAGGTCATTTCAAACACGGCCAAATCGTTCTCTCATCGCCAGTAGGAGAAATATTCCCCTAGAACCTTCTGAACGTGAAGTATTGAGTTCTGTTACGGAAGAGTATCTCTATATGGATTACGTATTAGGGGGGCTGGAAAAATAGAAATTCTTGGGATACGTTACGCCTGAAGGCCGATTCTCTGTCATTTCGTACGTGGATAATGAAGAGATTTTTTGCGGATTCTTAAAGCAAACTTTCTGGTTCTGGTGAGAGCCTTGAAAATTCTCAGAAAATGAAGTGAAAATGTCATTTTTACGCTATTTCTAAAAGCAAAGTTATAGCGTGCAGAATACACGCGGTGTCACCAAATGGTGATCGGACAATGATTTCTTACGTGTTTTTGGCCGAAGGAACCGAAAATCAGGTTCGTTAGAGCCTCGGAAGTCAAGGGCCTTCGTAAACTGCGAGATACCGATCAAAGTTGGAAAGCGCCAATTTTTCGGGAAACGCCAGATTTCTGTGGAATTGAAAACGATCCTCTAAACTTGAATCAATCGACCAAAAATCATCACACACCATATTGTCTTATGTATTTCAACCTGCTAGAAACGGTCTTGGTGGGTTCGGGAAGCTACGACCCGTCAAAATTTAGCCAGATTGAGCTATGTCAGTGGATCAGGGATGTTCGTTGGCTTGGAGGACGGCCATTATGAAGCCACCATTTGAGTGAGAGAACCTAGAGAGTTTCTCTTCTCTGTACAGTAATTGATGTTCTATATCCCGGGAGCCCGGATTCCTAAAACAAATGTATCTTCGTAAAATTTTTCATTCATTTTTGTCGATATGCACTGGGACATCCTTTTCCTCAAATTTACGATATATGAGAGAGATGATGTTGAGATTACCAGGGCATTCATGCGTTCGCGAGAATTTCCCAGACTGTTCTATTCTTACTCAAGTTGTCTGGTCAGTGACCAGGCCGAGTTTATTCTCTGCCTTGTTAGTCTTGCGAGGGAGTCAAGGTATCCGTTTCCTTGTGATGTTTTTTCAACTCTACCAGACTTGAGTTGTCTTTTTGGTGATCGGGCCAAGTTGATTTCTTGGTTGTCAGTCTCTTTAGTTCAACGTAACCAAAGAGGGTGAGATCATAGGTTGGGAAGAATATCAATCCATGAGAGTTTCAATTCTGTTAAAAGTTCAACATGGGAAAAGACGGTGAGCAATGGGAGTGTGGCTCGTAGGCGCGGGAAGCCACTGTCATTAATGAGCCTAAATGGTGAGATGCAGACGAAGTAAAGGTATGGAACATGATAGAGCGCTCAATGGTTCTGCTGAGCGAGTGGGAAGAGCCAGGAAAAGCAGTATGGATTGAACATCGTATCGTGGAGCGACTTTCTGCTTCAAGTAATAAGAGAGTGATTCCATCATGTGCATCTGACTACTTAAGACTCAATATTGGGTATACACTCAACTCTTTGCATCGATTATGATGTATTTCGTAATGGTCACAGATGTCTGAGGACAGGCGGGGGAACTTGTTGTGGAGGACGTAAGATGATAGCTTCGGTAGAGTAAAGACATATGAGGGTTTCAGCTCTCCAAATCCGTTGGGTGAAAAATTGTATGATTGAGTTATGTTGAGGTGAAATGTCTAAAAAAATTCATAGTGGAGTGAAGTCAAACCCACAAGAAAATGAATCCCAAATCTCAGAACTGGCGTTGGAGGCAGGCCAAAATGAATTACCTTCGGGAGAAGAAATCCAAATCCCATTTGCACCACCCACTGAAGTAATCGAGCAGCGTGAGGATGATCGGAGCCACGTTCTCGAAGAGACGGTCATCAACCATATCCGCAAGCACACCCGATTTAAAAGGGCAGTGGGGGGCAAAAATATTGAATGGGACTCTGCATTGAATCGACCTGATCCCAACCACTCCTTGGTCCCAGATCGATCCCAATCCTTCAGCTGAATCAGCGCTATCCTTTCGATATTTAAACGAGAATTACATTCACCAACAGTATTAAAATTTTGAGTTAATGAAATGTCACTTTTTTGATTAAAATTTTCATTTCGCATAACGGAAATTCAAAATTTTAATGGGGGGCATGTGAGTGCCATAACCCAAAAATTTTAATTTTTCATTCATAAATCTCTAAAATACACGTACTAATGAGTCTGTATATAATATTCAAATCTTCGCGTGTATTAGAGCCGATAAGGCAGATGTTTGCTTTCCTTTTAGTCTCACGCATGGTGAATAGACACACACTGAGACGTGAATATGTATATACTGATACATAGAAACTCTGGAATATTCCATGAATTTCTATGAGGAATTTTTTATGTAAAACTTCATAAAATTTTAATCTTTCTTTTGTTATGATAAAGCTCATTTTCTGAGCTATAAGATGTATATAGTCACTTTTCAGAACAAATCAACTTTGAACCTTTATTTTATTTTGCAAACAAAATGTTCTTGTAAAAAAGCGAGAATGAATTTTTTTGTTCCACTTTTTTGATGCATGATTCCGTCCATATTCTAAAACGCGTAATCTACCTCAAAGTTCCTCATTTAAAAGAAGATAAGCTCAAAATTAGACATGTTGTAAATATTGTAAATATTTCTTGTAAAATGAGTTTGTGAGAGGTATAGCCTATTTTCACATAAAAGTATCGATGAGATAAATAGCCTAGTATCAAGAGAATTAAAATTTTTGGCTAATTTTTATTAATTTTCAAAATAGATGAAAAGCCACGTGTTCCTAGAAAGTTCTAAGAATTTATCTTTTTGTTTCTGACAGCAAATGAGAAATAAGTTTATCTGAATTTTGCATTAAATTCATTTCCTTTAGAGATGAAGAATCAAATTGGGTATGCAGATTTTGCAAGATTGCTCCATTTATGTCATTTTTTCAATGAAATAGTAATTCTTCGAATGATCGATAATCTAATCGTTCATCTACCATACTATACAGATATATTGTACAGCCAAAAGACCAGGTATATATACAGGCTCATCAGGCCATTTAGGCGGGCTTATGCTCAGTTGGAAATCAGAGCTGTATCGAGCTTGGTCTCTTGGCTATTGCTGTGCTCATGTATATGAGATTTTGAATAAATGCTATTTGATTTCCATATATCTGGAGTTTCAAAGTGTACTCAAAATTTGTAGAATCTCGATGCAGCTCAGAGACGCGATTTGGGTGGAGGAACGGCCCTAAGTACCCGTCCTCACAAAAAATCAGACGTCTCATCCAACCTCTACGCAGATATCTAGGATTGGTGGGTCGGTGGCCCTAAGTACCCACCACCCCCATCTGTGTATATCTGCGATATCCAAGTCGGGTTCTCCATTCACCCTCTAAAGTCATAAAATTTCTCTCATCATATTTCATTTCGTCCAAGGGCCTAAATACCCAAGGTAGGTAAAATTTGATGGAGAAATAAAACAAATTGATCATCCTAGAAGCCCATCATTATTGCGTGGGTATACGCACACTTCTATCGAGGTATCCCTCTACAATCATTATGCTCAGGCTCTCTCCCTAGATCCAGAGCCCATATTCGTACCCTTACAGTATATATCTATTCTAATTATGAGGTTCCGCGGAGTGGGCACCCAAGTTTGCAGAGGAATCATGATGATACATGAGAGTAAAGTGTTATAGGGTGTGGGGTTTTGGGGTTTTATAATGGGTTTTATTCATTTTGATTCAATGACATCGGATTGAAAAGGGGCCAGGGAAGAGCAGTATAGACTAAACGTCGTATCGTGGATTGACTTTCTGCTTCGAGTAATAAGAGAGTGATTCCATCATGTACATGTAACTACTTGTGGCTCCAAATTGGGTGTACATTCAACTCTTTGCATGGGTTATAATGTATTTCACGATGGTCACAGATGTCTGGGGACAGGTGGGGGAACTTATTGTGGAGGATTCAAGACGATATCTTAGGTAGAATATGAATATATGAGGGTTTTAGTTCTATGAATCTGTTGAGTGAGAAATTGTTTGATTAGTGTTGAGGTGGAGTTTCTATGAATTTTGTGATAGATATCAATATATTGTTTGGTATATATCTGTTATAATTATGAGGCTTCGCGAAGTGGACATCTGATTTTGCAGAGAGATCATGATGATACATGAGAGTGAAGTGATATAGGGTGTGGGGTTTTGGGGTTTTATAATGGGTTTTATTCATTTTGATCTCATGACATCGAATTGAAAAAGGGCCAGGGAAGAGCAGTATAGACTGAACGTCGTATCGTGGATTGACTTTCTGCTTCGAGTAACAAGAGAGTGATTCCATTATGTACATGTGACTACTTGTGGCTCCGAATTCGGTGTACATTCAACTCTTTGCATGGGTTATAATGTATTTCGCGATGGTCACAGATGTCTGGGGACAGGTGGGGGATCTTATTGTGGAGGATGTAAGATGATAGCTTCGGTAGAGTATAGACATATGAGGGTTTCAGTTCTGCAAATCCGTTGAGTGAAAAATTGTATGATTGAGTTATGTTGAGGTGAAATGTCTATGACGAGAGTGATGAATATCAATATATTGTTTGGTATATATCTGTTATAATTATGAGCCTTCGCGAAGTGGACATCTGATTTTGCAGAGAAATCATGATGATACATGAAAGTGAAGTGTTATAGGGTGTGGGGTTTTGGGGTTTTATAATGGGTTTTATTCATTTCGATTCAATGCCATCGAATCAAAAAAGGCCCAGGGAAGAGCAGTATAGACTAAACGTCGTATCGTGGATTGCCTCTCTGTTTCGAGTAATAAGAGAGTGATTCCATCATGGACATGTAACTACTTGTGGCTCCAAATTGGGTGTACATTTAACTCTTTGCATGGGTTATAATGTATTTCACAATGGTCACATATGTCTGGGGACAGGTGGGGGAACTTATTGTGGAGGATGTAAGACGATATCTTAGGTAGAATATGAATATCTGCGGGTTTTAGTTCTATAAATCTGTTGAGTGAAAAATTGTTTGATTAGTGTTCAGGTGAAATTTCTATGAATTTCGTGATAGATATCAATATATTGTTTGGTATATATCTGTTATAATTATGAGGCTTCGCGAAGTGGACATCTGATTTTGCAGAGAAATCATGATGATACATGAGAGTGAAGTGTTATAGTGTAAGGGCTTTTGGGGTTTTATAATGGGTTTTATTCATTTTGATTTAATGACATCGAATCAAACTAGGGCAAGGGAAGAGCAGTATAGACTTAACGTCGTATCGTGGATTGACTTTCTGCTTCGAGTAATGAGAGAGTGATTCCATCATGTACATGTAACTACTTGTGGCTCCAAATTGGGTGTACATTCAACTCTTTGCATGGGTTATGATGTATTTCACGATGGTCACAGATGTCTGGAGACAGGTGGGGGAACTTATTGTGGAGGATGTAAGATGATAGCTTCGGTAGAGTATAGACATATGAGGGTTTCAGTTCTGCAAATCCGTTGAGTGAAAAATTGTATGATTGAGTTATGTTGAGGTGAAATGTCTATGAATGGAGTGATGAATATCAATATATTGTTTGGTATATATCTGTTATAATTATGAGGCTTCGCGAAGTGGACATCTGATTTTGCAGAGAAATCATGATGATACATGAGAGTGAAGTGTTATAGGGTGTGGGGTTTTGGGGTTTTATAATGGGTTTTATTCATTTTGATTCAATGCCATCGAATCAAAAAAGGGCCAGGGAAGAGCAGTATAGACTAAACGTCGTATCGTGGATTGACTTTCTGCTTCGAGTAATAAGAGAGTGATTCCATCATGTACATGTAACTACTTGTGGCTCCAAATTGGGTGTACATTCAACTCTTTGCATGGGTTATAATGTATTTCACGATGGTCACAGATGTCTGGGGACAGGTGGGGGAACTTATTGTGGAGGATGTAAGACGATATCTCAGGTAGAATATGAATATATGAGGGTTTTAGTTCTATAAATCTGTTGAGTGAAAAATTGTTTGACTAGTGTTATGTTGAGGTGAAATTTGTATGAATTTCGTGATAGATATCAATATATTGTTTGGTATATATCTGTTATAATTATGAGGCTTCGCGAAGTGGACATCTGATTTTGCAGAGAAATCATGATGATACGTAAGAGTAAAGTGTTATACGGTGTGGGGTTTTGGGGTTCCATAGTAAGTTTTATTCATTTCCATTCAATGACGGAATTAAAATTGGGAATTGGTGAGTGGAGCGCGCAGGAGGCCTTGCCTCCTCTAACATATATAGTCACATGGGAATTTTGGGAAAGTCGATAGAGTCGTAGAAAGATAGGCGATCGATTCTACATACAAATCGCGGAGATTCGAACCTGGGACCTTCTCCACAGGAACCAAATGTCCTAACCACTGGATCATCACAGCTTATTCTTCCGTTGTCTCATCGACTCACAACTCCGGAGACAGAATCCGAAGATGACCATGTTGCACTCATTCGAGGCTCAACGCGTAGTGACGTACATCACACCCGAAGGGGGGTGGGGATCTTCGAGTGCCCCCACTCGTGTCGGTGTCTTCCTTATCATTATGACGGAGTGGTCAGTATGCACGGATGAGTCCCACAAACAGGGCGCGTCAAGACCATCGCTTTGCATGGATACTCAGTCTCTTACGGATCTGGTCTTCCATATATTGCCACACCCGACAACTACCCATTTTCCTCACTAATTAATCCACGATTCATTTCATTTATTCACACATGCACCGAGTCGCGGATAGTGATGCAGTACCCCACACCTGGCACCAGTTTTCACGTGGGAAATCATGAAAAGTTGATAGTCTCGTGAAAAAGTAAGCGATCTATTCTACGCGGAAACCATGGAGATTCGAAACTGGGACCTTTTCCACGGAAACCAAGTGGCCTAACCACTGGACCACGACCGTCTATTTTTTCGTTGTCCCATCGACTCACACCTCCGGAGACAGAATCGCGTCGCAGTTATCCGAGGCTCGGCGCGTAGTGACGTACGTCATATATGTACATATATATATATATATATATATATATATAAACATTGTTGTACTAGCTTCCAGACAGCATGGAAATATTTCATAGGAATATTCAGAGAAATATTTCACTGTGATCTTCCGGGAATTTTGCAGGGATATTGCAAAAAATATTTCATAATGTTCCGTTGCAATGTTTCGGAGTAATCTTCCCGGGAGCTCCCGGGAATACTTCAAAGAATTCCATCCTCAATCTTTCAGCAACCTTGCACTGAAATATTTCTGCAAGATTTGTGCATTATTTCTGAAAGATTCCATGCAATATTCTGGGGAAAAAAAATATCATCGACATGTTTCTACGATATTGGAGGCAATGTTCCATCATGATGACGAATTCGCGAGATTTTGTGGGAGGATCTGCTAGGTTTCAAGGATTGCAGGATCGTCAGCGATGAGTACCTGGAAAATGGTTCAGACAGGATTGAATGATTATCGTGCATTCAATTCTCTGATGATCGCTCTACATCAGGAAGAACCACAAGAGTAGTTAAGGGGCCACTATGGGCCGTCAAAACATGACCCTTGATGAACTCGCATGACTCATATTCTCGATCGAGCTCATTTTGCGCGATTAGAAGAATATGTGTCACGATTCACAGAGATCTTGTTAGACGGCACATAGTGGCCCCTTGTAAATTATACGTAAATGTTTTTTCGGTGAATAATTTTATAGATGCGTATACAGTTGGAGCACTCTCTCTCTCTCTCTCCTCTTTCTTTCGTTCGCTCACACGCACGGCCCATAGAGCTCCCTACAGATTTTTGGACATTCATTGGCATCGATGCGCGTACAATGGGAGTGCGCTCTCTCTCTCTCGCTCGCACGCATTATATCGTACTTTAACGAAAGATGAGAGCGCCTGAGCATAAGTTTGCGTACTTATTAGACTGCGCGCAACAATTTCTCGGCATCATCATCGCATGGATATCGGGTTCCGCGCTTATCACCAAGACGTTAAAAAGAGCTCGTAGATCGAGCACTTACCTTATACATTATTTGCGGCAAGACAATGTCTCGATAAATGCATTGAAATTTTCTTCGTGAAGATGAGATTTTTTAGTTTCGTCTTTTGTGAAACCCAACATTAACGTCTGCTCCAAAAAGTCTTGAAATTTTACACACTTTATTTTAGAATCACTGATATCTTGTGCAGAAAATCCACGTTCTGAAGTCTTACACTTTGATGAGAATTCACTTAATTTTTGTTTGTAACTCAGCACAATATTTATTTTGCTTTCCTTGAAACCATAGGATCTCACGCACAGCACAGCTCTCCTAAAAAAGGACGAATGCACTAGTCCACTCGAACTCTCTTCAGCTATATTACGTAGATTATCGTAATAAACCCCTTCTTCTCCCGATATCATCTTTTTAAAAGCGACTTTTTTCTAGATGCAGCGCATTTTGTCACGATTTTTCAATGTCCACTTTATCTAAAAAACTTGAAACGACGACGTCGTCTACGTTCTTCCGTCACTAATTTGGACTCGTATACGATCCTCAAACACGAGCCATCCACATGAAGCACGACGAACCTAGATTTTGTGCCTCTAGGAAAAGAAACAGGCTGATAACAACTGAAAGACCGCATCCACGTATGTGACGGAGGATATTGTTCACGGGCTTGGTCTAAACTAATGAATCGACAATAATTATATATTCTCCAATGACTTTTCCATAGAATCAATTCAAAGGAAGCAGTCGTCGGTCCAAGCACTATCGAATAAGCGCGCTTTCGATGGAAATTCTTTATCAATTCTTCAAGCTCTGACCAGTCTCTCTCGCTGGTTTCCAACGGAAGAGTCGCTGATTCTTGAGGAGTTTCTTTGCCGATCGGCGCGTCCTGTGGCTCGGGGAGCATATTTGACGCACACAAACAAATTTTTCATTGTATATTGAAAAAGCACTTTTAACCAAATCGCATGCTTACACCACGTGCTGTCTCTATAACCTCCACATCACAGCCGACGATGAATTCATACGACCTATCTTCGAAAAAGTACACGGCTACAAACCTCGGTGGCACACCAGCTTTCAATGTCCACGCTAACGTGTGGCTATGCCTAGCTCGGGGTACAGGTGTCAAGCCGTACTTCGTCCAGGCTCTCTCTCGGATGCATTTAACACTTTTGTACAGGCGATAGTAATTCGGCCAGCACAGCACTTCAACGAGGATCGACGCACAGACTATGAAATTCGGTGTTTGATGGGCGCTCATTACCGCACATCGAAAAAAGGGGCTAACGGGGACTTATCATAGCGGAAATTGTAGGTGAGGACATGTAGAATATGAATCCGTTTCCCTCGAGATGCCTTTTGTATACGTGTTACAAGGTGAAGGTCGATAATGACGAAATTTCCGGGACCCTGAGATAAATCACTGTATAACTCGACTGGGTTGCAAAATTCACTATTGTGATGGATAGGCAAATTTCACGCATTTTTAACGAGAAATCTGATGGTGACCTTGGATTTGACCTTGAGGTCAATTTTTGAGGTTATACCGGGGTTATCTCGAGTTTATCGGGGGTTTATCATAATTCTGACATCGGCATTGGAAAGAACGTAAAATTTTACGTCGAAATACGTACTTTTGGAATTTTAAAAAATTACCTCCAGAGGTCGCCACGAGCTTAAATGCCGTTCAGCTCACGTTTTAGCCGAAAATCGCCCCCTAACTCGACTGGGTTGCAAAATTCACTATTGTGATGAATAGGCAAATCTCACGCATTTTCAACGAGGAATCTGATGGTGACCTTGGATTTGACCTTGAGGTCAATTTTTGAGGTTATACCGGGGTTATTTCGAGTTTATCGGGGGTTTATCATAATTCTGACATCGGCATTGGAAAGAGCGTGAAATTTTACGTCGAAATACGTACTTTTGGAATTTTCAAAAATTACCTCCAGAGGTCGCCACGAGCTTAAATGCCGTTCAGCTCACGTTTTAGCCGAAAATCGCCCCCTAACTCGACTGGGTTGCAAAATTCACTATTGTGATGGATAGGCAAATCTTACGCATTTTCAACGAGAAATCTGATGGTGACCTTGGATTTGACCTTGAGGTCAATTTCTGAGGTTATACCGGGGTTATTTCGAGTTTATCGGGAGTTTATCATAATTCTGACATCGGCATTGGAAAGAGCGTGAAATTTTACGTCGAAATACGTACTTTTGGAATTTTCAAAAATTACCTTCAGAGGTTGCCACCAGGTTAAATGCCACACGGGTCGCATTTCTTTAGATCTGAATATTCAGGTGAAGATTCATCTGCTTGGAGCATCGAGCAGATGAATCTTCACCTGCAAGCTCTAGATATGAGGGTTTTTTCATGAATCTATAACTCAAAAGAAGGTGCCCAGGTCCGGGTGATCCGAATGTTGATGAGTCGTGAGAATCACCTATATGCATGATGGTGGATTCAAAGCTTAAGGGTAGGCTGCTGACGCTGGACGGAATCGACGTATAGACACTGTAGAGTGGAGTATTGATGAAATGATGCCATTGGAATCGTCCCGGAAACTGTTAGCATGAATGCAGACTGATACAATACACCTTAGAACATTTTTACGAACAGAATTGAAACTCGTTGAGGCTCTCTCGAGCTTAGAACGCAAATAGTCCCACTTTCGGATCGGACCTTATTTAAAGAGACCACAGGTGTACACGTGTTCGACACGGATGTTCTTCGTGCTAGAATGATGCATATTGTGGAACGTAGTCTGTTGCTCCAGAGCTGATTCACTATGTAATGAGTGGGATGAGTTATGAATGAGTGCAACTACCAGGGTCAGATGTTTTTGCTTTACACGATGTGATTTAGATTGAGAGTCAGCTTATATCGAGATCTCAGAGTATCATGACTACTAGATAGATAGATAGATAGTTTATTTCCAAGTACAGATTGATACAATCTTTTTACATATCCCCTTATCTTAGACTTATTTTTATGTACATTAAAACCTAATTTCTGCAGACATTGGCAAGCTTTGATCTAGTTTGTTCGTATTCTCTGGCTTACCGTATAACGGAAGCGTATGAAAAGAAGGAAGAAAAAAATAAACAGTCTGCTTAACTATTCATTGGTTAGTTCTGCTTTTGATTTGGCTAGTTGCTCGAATTCCCTGCAGAATTGACATATTTCGGGTATGACTCTGGCGTTGAAAATCTGTCTTAGTTTGGTTTTGATATCTGTCTGCTCAACTAAACCCCTCTTTTCGACTTGACTCACTATTTTCCCCTTAATCTTTTCTTTGGCCTCTTTGCAAACCCATACATGTTCCAAATCTTCCTGGCCATCCCCACATAGCCTACACGTCGTATTTTTAAATCCTTTCTTCCCTGTTTTGCCTATATTCCCGCATCTCATTCTTGCCCATTGCTCCCTGTCCTCTCCGCTTATTTGCTTATCTTCCCAATATTTTTCTTTCCCTATTTGTCCTTTCAGATACTTGTATTCGTCCCAGTATTGCGAGCTATCTATTTTGTTCCAGTTTAGTTGTAATTCTTGTTCGATCCTTATTTTGATTCCTTTCTCTAGCGTGGCCTCGATTTTTTCTACATTCTTGTTCTCAAACATTTTCTGTATGATTTCCCCATCTCCCACGTCTGTCATAGCTGCTCTCAGTGATTTTCCCCACTTTGAAGGGTTTCTATTGATTATCCCCCTTAACTCTTCTCTGAGACATACGTAAGGCCATCTTTCCCTGTCCATTCCTAGAACTTTCACTAGATAGTTTCCCGCCCTTTTTCTCGACTCTATTTCCATGCTGACCCTCCCTGATTCCATCATCCAGATGTAGCTAGGCGTGTTGTTGCTTAATCCCATCGCCATCTTTACATA
This sequence comes from Eretmocerus hayati, assembly GCA_029851415.1. Lineage (NCBI taxonomy): Eukaryota > Metazoa > Arthropoda > Insecta > Hymenoptera > Aphelinidae > Eretmocerus > Eretmocerus hayati. Next base: position 109,868,721 of record CM056743.1, read on the forward strand.
CTTATTCTGAATTCTTTCTATCTCCTCTTTCCTTCCCCATCCCCATACCTCTGACGCGTATAAACAGCTTGATTTGACTATAGTATCTAGTAAGTAGAGACGCTTGTCTAGACTGCCTATCCGTGCTCTCTTCCACACCCCCCATACTGAATTTATTGTCTTTTGCACTTTCTTGGACATTTTGCCTGTGTGTACTCTCTCCGAGTTTGTGTTGGAAAGCCAGTAACCCAGGTATTTATATTCCTTAACTACTTCCAACTTTTCCCCCTCGTAGAACCATTCCTCTCCCTCCCCTAGTCTCCCGCCGTTTTTGCAGACCATTACTTTTGTTTTCTTGGTATTCACTTTGAGATGATTCTTTTTTCCGTACACCGCAAGATCGTTAAACATACTTTGCAACCCCTCTTTCGTATCGGATATCATCACTATGTCATCCGCAAACTTTAGGCAGAAGATTTTGACCCCTCCAATAACTGTACCGCCTTCGTTTTTCTTCACCCATACATCTTCAATGCCCTCGATGTACAGATTGAATAGTGGTGGACTCAGTGGACAGCCTTGTCTTACTCCCCTATTTGTTTCGAATTCGTCCGAGAGACCTTCCCCAGTTATGACCTCATTAGTAGTTTCTCTGTAAATACTCTCGATCATTTTTAGCATTTTTCCCCGTATGCCTAGCTTACTTAGCTTTTCCACCATGATTTTCCTATCTACTGTGTCGAAAGCAGTTCTGAAATCGACCAAACCTAAGTATATCCTGCCCCCCTTATTCTTCAATTTATTCGCTATGATACTATTGAGAACGAAAATGTGGTCTTGTGTGCCTCTTTCCCCTCTGAACCCTGCTTGGCTCTCTTTAATTATTTGGTTGTGTTCTACCCATTCTCTGATTCTTGTCGCCATTATGCTCGTTAGGAGTTTGTATATCACATCCAAAAGAGCGACCCCCCTGTAATTTGCTTCATCATCTTCATCCCCTGCTTTATGGATTGGATAGATTCTAGCTTTCTCCCATCCTTTGATAAGTTTTCCCCTCTCGAATGTTTCTGTAATGATTTGAGTAAGCTCAGTTACCCAAGCCTTCGTCAGTCCTTTCAGAAATTCCACCGTGATTCCGTCCTCACCCGCTGCTTTCCCAGTCTTCATTTTGAAAAGTGCTGTCTTAATTTCTACGAAATCTATCTCCCTGTCTAATTCTTCATTTACCTGATCGGTTTCCTCTGTTTCCCTTCCGGGTCCTGTTTCCGGTAGCGCATTGTATCCGCTACTGCCGTCTTCGCCCCCTAGCAGCTTGCTGAAATGATTTACCCACGCGTCTTTCTTAATTCTACCCCCTTTCCTATCTTTTTGTTTCCTGTATCTGCCTATGGCTTTCCAAAAATCACTGAGTTTCTTGCATTTCTCTACCCTTTCCCATTCCTCTCTACGCTTCAGCTCATTTAGGTCTTTGCGCATTGTTCGCAGTTTTTTTCTCTCCCTTGCTAGGATTTCTTTGTGCTCACTGAGCCTACTTTTATCCCAAGTTTTTAAAGCTTTCCATACAATTTTTCTCTGTGCCTTCATGTCTTTGGAATTTTCTATCGGATCGCGACTTTGGAGCTTTTTTGGAGCAACTTTGATTACCATTCCTAGCTCATCTGCTGTTTCCCAGATAACTTCTTTGAGGACCTCCCATCTTTTTCCTATGTCCGTTTCGCCCTCAACGATCCTCCCTTCTTTTTCGCTTAGTAATTTTATGTACTCTGCTCTTTTGCTCCCATCCCACCTCAATTTGGACTGGACGTTGGGCTCCTGCTCTGTCTCTAATGGGTTACCTGAAATTCTGTTCCCCCCTCTTGAACTGAAAGTTACTGGTAGATGATCTGACTCAATTCTCGGTACGACTTTGAGATAATCCACTGCGTCCTGCGATTCCAGAACTAAATCGAGGACAGAGTTTCCTCCGTCTCCTATAAAGGTTAAACCCCCTCTTTGATCCCCAAGCATTGCACCGTTCCTGACGCTTAGTCCAAATTGCTCACAGAAATCCAGTAGTTTTATACCCTCGCTGTTCACGCAGTCGTCTTCCGATTCTCGAATATTCAAACATCTCTCGCCTTGCTCATCGATCTGAAATCTACCAATCCTGGCATTGAAGTCTCCGGCTATAACCACACTTTCCCCCCCCCCCCCCGACCATTCCTTCTTCGATTACGGCCCTCAGATTCTGTAGCATAATAGATATTTTGGTATTATTGTACACTGTTATAATTCTTATTTTCTTACTATTTGGATCTAAGCTACGGATTGACATAAAGATTCCATGTGACCATTTTTTTATTTCTGACCCTTCCTTATAACTATTTCTTAGACCTACTAGCACCCCTCCCTTTGCTCTACCTTTTCTGTTGATTCTAGTTGCCGGATTTGCTACCCAGGAGAATTCGCTACTTAACTTACTTAAGACTTTGCTTTCATTGCATTCCTCCAGCCATGTTTCTTGTAAAAGAAGTATATCAAAGTTCCTTAAAAAGTTCCACGTCTCGAGCACTTTTTTCACTCCTGCAATGTTCCACGATATTACCTTTATTGTTCCCTCCTCATCTTCTTCCGTTGTTGTCATTCCCGGTTCGTTGGTCACGAAATGGCTTCTTGTTTTCCACGCTGACCAGCCTTCCTTTTTTCTCGTCCCAGTTGTACCAATACCCTTGGACGTAGATTTTCATATACCCAGCTCTTGCTTCCAGGCCATTCTCCCTCTCTTCTTCAGCTATTCCTTGTACCCAATTGTTTATTTCTTTTTCCCTTTCTGTATACTCGTCGCTGATACAAATTCCGTAGGATTCCAGTTTTCTCCTCACTTTCATCAGTTGCATTTTGTTATAGAAGGATTGCAGTTCTATCACTAGTCCCCCGCCGATGGGCGTGATTTTCCTTATGTGGATTGGTAGACGCACGATGTCCCAGACTGTTCGTTCCACCTCTTCTCGAATGAATTTCCCAACTGTTCTTGTGCCCCTCATGATAATATTCCGTTTCCTCTTTTTTCTTTCTTTCATCTCATATTCATACTCTCCGTTTCCCATGCAGTCAGGCATGTGTCTAAGGTACCTCCTGTCCGTCATGTAGGAATCTTGGCCCCACTCCGCTATATGGCTATTTGTATCTGGGTTTCGCGGATCTTCCGTGTTTTGGGATTCCCTATATTCCTGGGTGGTTTGTATGTCACTTTCCTGATTGTGAGGGGTTATCACTGGATTTCGCTTTTCAAGTTCCTCTATCCTTTTCACCAACTCTTCCTCTCTGGCTCGGTGGTGTTCCTTGAGCTCTGCGATAATGTTTTTCATTTCAGTCAATTCCGCGCATCTCGCTTTCTTTTCAGTTTCGAGCGCAGATTTCAGGTCACTGATCTGCGCTTGTGCCTGTTTGTTAGATTCGAACAGCTGTTCGATTCTGTACAGAGTTCCGGCGGTCTCGCCTTCCTGATTCGTGTGCCTATCCGCGGGGTCTGAAGCGCGTGGGCGCCCCGTGTCTACGGGTGTTAGATGGTCTGTAGCGGCCTCCGTATGTGCCACCGAGATCTGGCTCGCGAGGTGGGAGATCTTCTTCGGGCTCTCGGCCGCTCCGTTCTCCTTCCCCTCCTCCGTAATCGACGCCGACGCAGCAACGCTCCCTTTCACCGGCGAGTGTTGGATTTTGAGGCTTTTGTCGAACACTGACTTTTCACTTGCACGCGTATTCACAAGGTACTTTTCAATTTTGACCAAATGTCCTTTCGGTATTCCGATTTCCGAAGCAGAACCCTCTTTGTTTTTCGGGGGTCTTCCCCGTTTTTTCGGAATTGTCTGTGTTTCCAGTTCACTTTTGCCGCCACTGTCTGTACCCGCACCTGCGTCACATGACGCGTCCCCAACCTCCGACGCGTGACCGGTCATGCTGGCTATTCACTTAACCTCCAACCGCGTGGCTTTTTCACGTCGCGTGTTTTCCTCACTTTTCGGCGTTTCCCCGCACAGATAACATTACCACTACTAACACATATGGCCATCTGTCTTTTAATGTCCGTGCCGCGCACTGTGATACTCGAAAACGCGTGTACATGCGGTTTTTTACGAGCGGTACTCACGCGCGTGTTGTCTGCTCGCGCGCCCTCCGCGTGATCCGTATCATGACTACTATAATGGCGTTTCAGGTGCTCTATTTCGATTTTCTGGATTCTTGTGTCAGGAGACCAAATGATGGATGATAATGGCGTCGAATATTATTTCTCAATCCTAGTTAATTGTATCATAACTAATTAAGTACTGAATTTGTTGGACTCCCTATTCACAGATGTCCATGATCAATGATAGTCGTCCAGAAATATTTTGATGATGAAAATATTTACAAGTCTCAATAGTGCTTATTTTTATTTACTTAATTACACGATTACTTGTTACCAGTTCAGTGAAAATCACTACCCCTGAAACCAAATAACTTGTGTTCTGATATGATATATTGTTTGTGATTCGTTTGATCTTGAGTATTCGTGATTCTGTGATATTCTGTTGCGAAGGGTCTCAACGAGGGCCAGACTTGATTGTCTAATAATATGAGTTAGGATTACAATAAATAGAATTACGATGGATTTTCGTCTTATCTCCTGTCATGGGATAGATTGTTACTTGGGTTCTTTCGACGTGGGGTACCCCATTCTTATTGATGCTGAAGTCAGAATTATGATAAACTCCCGATAAACTCGAAATAACCCCGGTATAACCTCAAAAATTGACCTCAAGGTCAAATCCAAGGTCACCATCAGATTCCTCGTTGAAAATGCGTAAGATTTGCCTATCCATCACAATAGTGAATTTTGCAATCCAGTCGAGTTAGAGGGCGATTTTCGGCTAGAACGTGACCTGAACGGCATTTAACCTGCTGGCGACCTCTGGAGGTAATTTTTGAAAATTCCAAAAGTACGTATTTCGACGTAAAATTTCACGCTCTTTCCAATGCCGATGTCAGAATTATGATAAACCCCCGATAAACTCGAAATAACCCCGTTATAACCTCAAAAATTGACCTCAAGGTCAAATCCAAGGTCACCATCAGATTCCTCGTTGAAAATGCGTGAGATTTGCCTATTCATCACAATAGTGAATTTTGCAACTCAGTCGAGTTAGAGGGCGATTTTCGGCTAAAACGTGAGCTGAACGGCATTTAACCTGGTGGCGACCTCTGGAGGTAATTTTTGAAAATTCCAAAAGTACGTATTTCGACGTGAAATTTTACGCTCTTTCCAATGCCGATGTCAGAATTATGATAAACCCCCGATAAACTCGAAATAACCCCGGTATGACCTCAAAAATTGACCTCAAGGTCAAATCCAAGGTCACCATCAGATTCCTCGTTAAAAATGCGTGAAATTTCTCTATCCATCACAATAGTGAATTTTGCAACCCAGTCGAGTTATACAGTGATTTATCTCAGGGTCCCGGAAATTTCGTCATTATCGACCTTCACCTTGTAACACGTATACAAAAGGCATCTCGAGGGAAACGGATTCATATTCTACATGTTCTCACCTACAATTTCCGCTATGATAAGTCCCCGTTAGCCCCTTTTTTCGATGTGCGGTAATGAGTGCCCATCAAACACCGAATTTCATAGTCTGTGCGACGGGTTTCCATGCCATCGAAACGGCCACTCAATAACTTGCCATCTCATGGACAAAAGGAGTCTGTCGAGATCGCTGAGACCATTCAAAAAATTAACCGCTCTTATCACACCAGCTGCGGAGCGTAATCGATGATCGGAATTTCTAGATCTCTCGACCTCGTCCAACACGCTATTAGAGGGAACCTCTCGCGACTCCTGGAGGCCCGTATCGCGTGGTGACATCCCTGAGTACTACTTTTCGCGATCGCGACGAGCTGAAGACTAATATGATGGCCATCATCCATCACCATACAGAGATGAATTTCCCTAAGTGGGGACATTATCTCAAGGAGTAACTAAATAGCCGTGGCTGGATGCGAACTACGCGAAATAACAAAATGAGCACATTCCTGTTTACAAAGCTCCGCGCTCTAGAGATGAAGCCCGAACCTTTCGGCGGAGCGCATGACATGCTGATACATCTAAACAGTAATGTAATGCATCTCCTTTGTGATTCATTATTATGAGTCTCGCATATGCTCTTTCATTCTTTCTTCCGACATGGATCATCTGAAGTCTGAATTTCGTCAAAACATGAGGCTTACGTGATTCGACGATGGGTGATTCAAGCAGTTAAATGTAGGCACATTCTTCTGCGATGAAAATCAAACACTTCTGTGATTTTCTCGCAATAGTTTGTGAATTTCAAGAATTGACATTCTGTGAATTCCTCTAGGAAACTTGCGACAAATAATCAGCAATGTAATGCATCTCCTTTGTGATCCATTATTATTATGAGTCTCGCATATGCTCTTTCATTCTTTCTTTCGACATGGATCATCTGAAGTCTGAATTTCGTCAAAACATGAGTCTTACACGATTCGACGATGGGTGATTCAAGCAGTTAAATGTAGACACATTCTTCTGCGATGAAAATCAAGCACTTCTGTGATTTTCTCACAATAGTTCAAAAATTTCAAGAAGTAGTAACATTCTGCGCATTCCTCTAGGGAGTTTGCGACAAATAATGAGTAATTGCGAGGCTTTAGATTGAACAATACGCACGATTCATACCGCTGACCCAAGCAAAATTTTTCTTTGTACTTTCTAGAATCTACATGATTTTACTGATAATAATCTATCCAGACGTATGCTGCCAAATCATCGGTAGTATGTCACGTCAGACCATATAAGTAGGGGACGAGATTTTGTGCTCTTGATCATAACCCCACCACCCACCCATAGTATAAATACTGTTGCTCAGAGGCGATTATTACAGTGAGCAATATGGATTGACCGGAGGTACGAAAACTTCTCGTGAACGTGATTAAATGTCTCTTTCGTTACGCATGGGTACACGATCCACATATTAGAACCATGTGTAGTCAACAATGGGCTGAGAATATAGAAGGACTGCCCATTTATAAATTGGAACACTTGTTATCATTCTCACTGTTGCACTGTAGTTTCAACACCATTGATCATCTTTTGAGCGCGAGACTGCTCAATAAGGAGATATTGCGTCCAATCGTCGTCAAGATTGTCAAAAAGAAGATTGGAGATCATAATCAAAACGCTCATATTAGAGAGTTCGTGAAAAGTGATGCCAGTGAATACTCATTCAAGAATGATATAGAAGCAGCACGACAATGTTTGAGCACTGATTTTCATGGAGATGAGTACATCATGCAGTGTGCATACGAAGGTGATAGTGATCAGTCTCAATATTTGGGGGCAGACGGATCTAGACCGTCGAGTAGTGGTGTGAATGATCGTGAGGGTCAAAATCACACAGCCGTGAGAGTGCAGCGAGGTGGCGGCGTGAGATCTTCGCACAATAGTAGCTCAGACTCTTCGGGGGAAGACGAGGTTGGAGATGAGGATTCAGAATCATCTTCATCGGCCTCATCGGCGTCGTCGTCGTCGTCGTCACAAGATTTTTCTACGGCCTCGTCGAGCGATACAGAATCTGATGGTGAGTACGCTTGAGGTCGTCGCATTTACGCCAGATATATCATGAAAGAACGGTTTCAGACGAACGAGAATCAATGTTCGAGATCGTCGAGCAATCGACGAGACACTATCGGAGATTTGGCATCGATGGTCGTGAGATCATAATTAGGATGATGGCGCCACCGGAAGGATCTGATATATATGAGTGGATTGAGAGAGGATTCAGAGATCTTCATCGCAACTTGTGTGAGCGAGGAGAACCGACAGATTTTATAGGACTGACCATCAATTCTCAGCATTTTACCCAGGGACCCTTGTGGATATCTTTTAGATTGATACGGAATTTTGATTTTGAAGATCTTTGGGAACTATTTTTCAATGCTGCGCAAAGCTCAACAGAATTTGGGGTCGACGACACATTCATAATCAATTGCAGTATAGTCAGAAATGTGGAGGGCCAAGGAAGGGTCCGCCTCACCGAAAAAGATGTGAATAAGAAGTCAATCCTCACAATCCGTAACGATGATAACCTCTATTTCGTGAGATCTTTGGTTACGGCCTACGCTCATGCAGTTCGAGGATAGATACGAACAGGACAGCTGCACGATTATTGGAATGCTGTGAGAAAAAGCAACGGAACAGTTCAAAAAAAGGCTGTGAATGATTTGCTTCAGTCTTCGCGGGTTCAAATACCACAGAGTGGTTGTGGCCTGAATGAGATCCACCAGTTTCAATTATTCTTCCTACAACACGACACAGCTCTCATGATCCACTCATTTCAAGAATTTGCACGAGGAACCCCCCCGATTTACGATGGAAGCAGGATTGTCATGCATACTCGTGGTAGAGTATTGCACACGTTACACATCATGTACTACGAGAGATACCATCATTACCAACCTATACTGAATCTGGTCGGTGCTGCGGGCAGCCACGGGTATTGCATCCCGTGTAACAAAAGTTACAAGAGAGCTGAAGATCACAGATGCAGCAATAAATGCCCTGCATGTTTAAGTATATGTAGTAAGTATTTATGCACAGATTGTTCAAGATGCTTCTATGGACGCGTTTGCTTTGAAAATCACAAGAAAACCGATTCTTTCAGTAAGGAAGGTAGCGTTTGTGCATATATCAGAATTTTTCAAAGATGTTTTAAATTAGTGCGCACATCTGTTCGCGGAGAACAGCATGTATGCGGTACGTCTTACTGCGAAACATGTCACAAAAGACTGCCGATCGGACATTTCTGTTACATACAGCCTATTCCGTCAAACCAAGAAAGGAAGCCTTCCATATTTCTGTTCTACGATTTTGAAACACAACAGTCGGAGCCTATATTGGGAGACGATCGAAATAAAATCCACGTACCAAATCTATGTATTGTCCAACAAGTTTGTGACTACTGCATTGACGAACCTGATATGACCCAGATTTGTTTGATGTGCGGTAGACAAGAATATAAATTCGTGATTGATCCCGTCAAGCAGCTCGTTGATTTGGCTTTGGAGGAGAGGACAGCTTTCAAAAAAACGATAGTGATTGCCCACTTTGCGGGAAATTCCGACTCACAATTTATTTTTAGATATCTTGTCGAAAACAAAAGTGAACGCGTGAAACCGACAGTTATCTTGAATGGCACAAAAATAATTTTAATTGAATATTTGCACGCTAAATTCATTGACAGCTTCAAATATTTCCACATGCCTCTATCAAAGCTACCGAAAGCGTACGGGTTGCCGAATATGGAGAAAGGTATATTCCCTCATCTCTTCAACATTCCTGGTAACGAGACTTACAATGGCAAATATCCCAATAAGGAAATGTATTCGCCAGAATCCATGAGTCGTGAAGAGAGGAAGAAATTTTTGATCTGGTACGAGGAGCGGGTCAAGAACAAAGAGGTATTCAATTTCCGCGATGAAATAGAGAAATATTGCAAGCAAGATGTAACTATCCTAAGACTAGCTTGCGCCTCTTTCCGTAAAATATTCCTGGAATGTGGTGTCGATCCTTTTGCCGAATGTACGACTATTGCCTCGACGTGTATGTATTTGTACAGGAAAAATTTCCTCAGAGAAGACACGATTGGAATTATCCCTCCTGGAGGATATAGATTGGGTGACAGACAATTTGTGAAAGCTATTCGTTGGCTGCATTGGATGGAAAAGGAAATTCTGAAACGTGAAATAATGCACGCTGGGCACGGGCGAGAGAAACGGCTGCCAGAAGGTATGATAGTAGATGGTTTTTGCTCCGCCGAGAGTCAAGAAGATGGTAACGGAATCGTTCTCCAGTTTCATGGGTGCTTCTGGCATGGTTGCCCATTGTGCTACAGAATCAATAGAGACAAAGATTTCGCTAATGGGGAAACAATGGACGACAGACTCGATAGCACTCTTGCAACATCACACCGTATCAAAGCTAATAATTACAAACTAATTGAAATTTGGGAGTGTGAATATGATAGGGAATACGCAAGTAAGAAACAGTTCCAGAGGTTCCTCGACACGTCTAAGCATTCTCTCGAGAATCGTACACCGCTGAATCCCCGCGATGCCTTTTTTGGAGGCAGAACAGGCAACACACTGAAATATTACGAGTGCAAGGCCGGGGAAAAAATCAAGTATGTCGACGTGTGTTCCTTATATCCATTCATATGCAAGAGAGGAAAATTCCCGATTGGTCATCCAAGAATATTCATCGGCGAGAAAGAATGTCGAAAAATCATGGGCGAGTATCATGATATGTCTAGAGTGAATGGTTTGATCAAATGTGCCATACTGCCCCCACGGGATCTATATCATCCCGTATTACCGGTGAGATTGCACAATAAACTACTTTTCCCGCTGTGCCACTCCTGTGCCGAAAAGGTTGTCACAAGAAGAGTGCTCTCATGATGATGTCAATGAACGTATCCTGAAAGGGACTTGGGTATCTGAAGAAGTCAAAAAAGCAGTCGAGGTGGGTTATGAAATTCGCGAGGTTTATGAAATATGGCAGTATCAAATGACGCAGTATGACCCCGCTACGGGAGAAGGTGGCTTGTTTGCAGATTACATTGATGAATTTTTTTCTGAGAAAACAAAAGCGTCGGGATTCCCTCCCGAATGTGATAATCAAGAGAAAAGAGAAGCGTATCTTGATGAATTGGCCCATCACGAAGGTATCCGCCTGACTGAAGAAGAGATCAAGACAAACCCAGGGCAACGATCAGTCGCCAAAGCGGCCTTGGTATCAATCTGGGGGAAGTTTGGACAGCGCGAAAATATGGCAAAAACCGAGATCGTTACTTCTCCACAGAGACTGACAGAACTACTCAACAGCGCCGAAGTATCGGTAAACAGTATCTTACCCATCAATAACGACATCATAAACGTCAACTGGACTCATACAAACGAAGCCGTTCCTGCGTCGGCAACAACGAACGTTGTCATAGCGGCTTTTACAACAGCTCAAGCAAGATTCGAACTCTTCCGATAACTCCACAGTTTAGGGCCGGCTGCTATCTATTTTGATACAGATAGTGTCATCTACATATCGAATGGACTGGGAAACGATCTTCCGACCGGTGCTATGCTCGGCGAACTGACCGATGAATTAGCCGATAAAGGTATTGGAACATACATCACAAGTTTCATCAGCGGTGGGCCAAAGTTTTACGCTTATAAATGGAAATCACCCACTGGAGAAGAAGGAACTGTTTGTGAGGTGAAAGGAATCAGATTAAACTATCAAAACGGCGAGAAAGTGAATTTTGAATCAATACGCGAACTGGTCCTCGGGATTACACAAGAGATTAATCTAGTTTCATCAGCTATAAGGAAAACAGCTTTCCACGAAATTATCACTACGGAAGAAAGGAAGACTTGCAAACCTGTGTACAGCAAACGAAGATTCATTGGGAACGACAGAATCCATCCGTACGGTTTCGAGGTGCGACACATACTGAATGATTAATCATGCTAAAATATACGCGGTAGCAAAAAAAGGATCATCTCATCTGGTGATAGATACTTTTTCGACGCGCGTCCCCTCCCACTGGACAAAATGCTTGGAGTGATACAAGCTACTTGTCCGCGGCGCCATCAGCTCGTGAAGCGTCAATGTTGCGCGTCTTCCCGCTCCGTGACGGTCCTAGCAGCGTCTTGCGTGGCTTGTGAGCTCTTTCCAAGTTTTCCGCTCACCAGCTGCTCTCCACCGCCGCGCGCGCGTGGCCCCCTCGCCGCGGTCATTAGCTATTGCAGTCACTCAGTCAGTCGGTCACGCAGTCATTTGCCATCATAGTTACCCCGTGGCTCCATCCTTGGACCGCTCTTTTAATCGGCCCATCGGGAGTGGGCAAGTCAGTGTGGGCCAAAATTATTCCTTAAAAACATTGCTCTTATGAGTGACACACGCTTTGAACGAATAATATTGTATTACGCCGAGTGGCAGACCGGATACCGAGAATTCGGAGATAATATAGAATTTCGCGAAGGATTGCCTCGCAGTGAAGACTATTCTTCCGATCCAAGAGCAAAACTGATCATCATCGATGATTTGATGCATTAATCGGCTTCAAACAGTGAGATCGCCAAATTGTTCACTAGGGGCTCGCATCACAACAACGCAAGCGTCATGCACATCACGCAAAACATCTTTCATCAAGGAAAAGGCCAACGAGATATTTCACTCAATGCCCACTACATGGTTTTATTTCGAAACCTCCGGGATCGTTCGCAAATCCGTCACCTCTCAAGACAAGTGTGTCCCGAAGATCCAAAATTTCTGCAAGAAGCCTACTGGGATGCAACATCGAAACCGTACGGATATCTTGTACTCGACATGAAACAGAGCACCCCCGATAATTGCCGCTTTCGTACCGACATATTCCCGGATAACGAGTTTGAATACGTCTATGTGCCCCGGAAGAAGGCAATAAAAGGAGACGACAACTCAAACATCGTGTCAGTTCTGACTCTGTAATGGCTCCGAAAAGTCGGCGAGTGATCGCGCTCAAGAACGCGACGATTTTGCGCGCGTTGTACCACCTAGGCGGTAAGCAGAGAAAAGCTGTTCTCAAGAAAGCTGATCCAAAACTTGTGCGTTGCATCTGTGAGTGCGCGCTCAACGTTCTCCACGGGAACGTGCCACTAACAAAGCCACAAGAATCTCGACCGCGCAAGCACGCCGACACCCTGAGAAAATTGATCGACTCCCGAGGAAGCATTCCCAGTAAGAAGAGGTTAATTGTACAACGTGGCGGCTTTTTACCATCTCTGATTGCACCGTTGATTGGGACTATCTTAGCCGATCTCATAAGCAAGCACTGAAGACATGGAGCACGCAAAAAAACTAGTCCTCGTCCCAAAAGAAACCCTGGATCACTTACGGTTGTCGACTAATAGCAACAAAACAGTACAGACCCCTGGAACAACACTGAGTAGACTCGATGAGGAGATGAACGAGATCCTGAATTCATCAGCATGCAGAGATGAGAAAGAAAAATGGATTAAATATCAACAAGTACTGCAAAGGTATCTCCATTTTCGAGATATGGCTTCCATGGATCCCCCTGAACGAGAGGAGTCCGTTCAAACGTACAATCAGAAGAGACATAGCGATGTAGCAGGGCAGAGAGTGACCATCGGTGGCGATGATAGCATCTTAGAATCCGTGCCGACTAGATACAAGTCTAAAGCAAAACAACTTATGAAATAATTGGAGAAAAGTGGTTTCGTAGTGTGGCACACAGACGGATCTGTATCTATAGATGGTAAAATCATCCGTGGAGCTACTATGACCGATCTATTGAATGACGCATTGAGAGAAAGGAAACGCGTTCCCCCGCGAGGACACGCTCAGTTTGCATCTGCACTCCGTCGCGCAGCGATCCCTCGAGAATTCATCGGTAATACCAGAGTGTGGAATAACGTTGAAATATCTGATTCATCAGATAGTGCTTCTTCTGAATCGTCGAGGAGAAGTCTCGATACACAACCCTCTCCCAGCAATATTGTGGCGAATTCTTCACGAAAATCGGCGGAGAACGATCGCAGCCGTTTATCAAAGTCTCAGCACAGCAATTACGATAGCTTCCCCTCTTCTAATTCCAGTCGCCTCGTTGTAGACGAGGAATCCAACGACGGGAGTGAGGAAGGAGGAGTAGTTGGTCTCCACGTTAGAGCACCTGATCAGAGGGAGCAGCTAGCACAGGCGCAGCGTACAAGAGCCTTGAGAGGATGGCAGAAGCTGGGAGCATACGTCAGAAGAAAACCGTGATTCGTAAGAAGAAGGGTTTGGGAAAAGAAGCGGCCAAGGATAAGAGTGTATTTGACAAAATCATTGATGGTTCACCCTTCGAGATGCATGTTCCGGGATACAATTTCGCAGGACCCGGGACAAAGTTGACCGAGCGACTAGAACGAGACGACGTACCAAAGAAAGTTCTCGATGCCCTTTGCCGTCAGCATGATATAGCTTATGCCAATGACTCAGCTGATCGCGGGAACGCTGATCGTATTCTAGCAGAACAAGCTTTCTCACGAGTGATGTCAGAGGACGCTGACGCAAACGAACGAACGGTTGCATTGATCACAACGTGCTGTATGGCTGGTAAAATCACTTTGGAACGATTATTGCGTTCAATGAAGAAAAAGACTCGGAAGATTTGTGGTATCAAAAAAAGTGTGAACAAAGATAAAAAATTGAGGAAAAAAATGGAAATCAACGATGAATAACAAGCTCAGTGATTATTTTTACAATCTCCCACTCCCAACAGCTAATGCTGGAGCTTCAAAATTGGTAGACCATGTAAAGCAAAAGAAAGATGGCTATACTTCTCATGAAATTCACAACTGGCTCGAAAGTCAAGACGCTCACAACCTCCACAAAATTGTACGACGGCGCTTTAATAGACGCAGCTACAATGTTAGAAATATTGATGATGTCTGGGAGGCTGATTTAATGGACTTGAAATCTTTGAAACCTCACAACGATGGTTATTCATACATTTTGATTGTCATTGACATTTTGAGTAAATTTTTATGGGCCGAACCATTGAAAGATGAAACCTCAAAGACTGTTGCTAACGCTTTTGATCGCATATTGTCGAGAAGTGATGGTAGAATACCTGTGTACTTCCAAACAGATAAAGGAAAAGAGTTTGTTGGACAGGCAATGCAGACGATCTTGGAACGCAATGAGATCAAATTCAGAGTTTCTCGGAGTCCTTTGACAAAGGCAGCTTGTGCTGAACGTGTGATTCGCACTCTGAAAGAGCGTATCTATCGATATTTCACGCACAAAAATACAAGACACTATATAGATGTATTGGATGATATAGTCGCCGCATACAATCACAGTCACCATTCCACGATAAAAATGACACCAGCGAGTGTTACTATGTACAACGCTGACAAAGCTCATCGAAATATGATGGCCTCCCACTCCAACGCATATTCGAGGGATCCTAAATTGTCAGTTGGTGATCTTGTGCGTGTCACTCGCGCATCGAACGTGTTCCGGAAAGGTTATATGAGAGGTTGGACTCTCGAGCTATTCAAAATTGTTCGTATATCCACGACTAGACAACCTCCAGTATACTTTTTGCAAGACTTGTCCGGCGAAGATATTGACGGTTTCTTCTACGAAGAGGAGCTCAGTAGAGTTCGGAAGGATTCGAGGACCGAGGCTTTTGAAGTGGATGAAATTTTGAAAACAAGCGGTCGTGGTGACGAAAAGAGATATTTCGTGAGTTGGAAAGGATACCCAGAAAAATTCAACAGTTGGGTTGCTGCTAGAGATATTCAAGATCTAAGATGAGGAATCATTTTCACGTAGTGTTGCCTAGCAACAGTAGTATGGGCTACTACCCAAACAATACGACAACCCGCTATGTCACACAGCTATCTCAACGTGTGAATCTACACGGAACTTGGGCTGTTGCTATAACGGAAATCCAGATTCCATTGACATTTCAGCATATTTCATCGGAAGCAGACGGTTGCGTTACTGTGAGTACCTTACAGCCCAAAGTTTTTGAAACTAATACGCTGGATCAAGTAGATCTATCCAAAAGAGAAACGTCTCACATCCGACCGGGTGTGTACAGAAATGTTCAAGATCTTTTGGAGGAAGTCAACAACTCGGCTTGTATGGCAAAGCATCTCAAACTGACTGTTGAAAACAGTGGATATTTGACTATTCGTCGCATCTGTGGTGGAAGTTTGTGCTCTGGCCTGCGGCATAGTTTACACTTATCAGCAACTTTGAGAAAAATTCTGGGTTTCGGTTTACGCGATGATTCAAAAGATATTATAGTGGGTGATGATGGACTTGCTAAGAGCGACCTACCCGTCATCCTGTCGCACGGATTACCCAACACTTTGATGATATACACAGATATATGTCAGTCGTACTCTGTCGGTGATGTGTGTGCACCGCTACTACGGAGTGTACTCATAGACACCGGAAATTATGTTTATGGTGTAATGCAAACTAAGAGTTTCTCGAGTCCCACATATCTTCCGCTCTTGCTCAATTCTTTCCAGACCATCTTGATTGATTTAAGAACCGAACATAGTGATCCCGTCCCATTCGACTGTGGGACGTTAACGGTAACGCTTCAATTCAAGCGTTTAGACTGGGAATAATCATGGATCGATACGAAGAGTACTTTGGAGTTCAAGTTGGTGGTGGTGGTGGTGGGAGTAGTCTCTTTGGTGTGGACAGATATATACAGGCTCACGGTATCAGAGAGGCCACGGAGGTGTTGGCCGTTTCTTGGCAGGTCTTCTTCGTCAAGTTATGCCTCTGTTGACCCGTGGTGCCAAAGCTGTCGGTAAAGAAGCTCTCAAGACAGGGTTGAATGTGATGTCCGATGTGACTACAAGAGGCACACCAATCAGAGATTCTTTCAGAAAACGCGTCCGCGAATCCGGGGAGAGTCTCAAGAGAAAAGCAGAGGAGAAGTTGGATAAAATGATGGAGGGGTCAGGTTATAAGATCGCACGCTTAACGGGTAATCCTCAGTCGTTCGTCAAGAAGAGAGACACGCGGAAGCGAAAGTCGGCTACAACAAAAGTTGGGAAGGTCAAAGATGGTAAGATTCGAAGAAAAAAGAAGAAGAAACGAATTGTGAAAGCTAAACAACGTTCCACAAGAGATATCTTTGGTTAAAAATGGCGTTTTTGCATACCCAATCGTGCGAGTGTTTAAAATCTGAGCTCCTTTTATTTGAGATTCCTCCAACTCAAACTACTATTGAGGGATCTCGGTACATTCAGTACAAACCAATCAGCTCTCTCACCGATGATTCTCCCATAGAGTTCATCGTCAGTGGAAACGGTGAGGAATACATCGATCTCGCTCATACGTTATTGAGTTTACGTGTCTCTTTCAAGCGTACAATGGACGGTGAGCTGGCTGCTGCCGATGAGGCGCTTGTTGCGAGATGTGGCCCAATCAATAATTTCATGCACTCGCTATTCAGTCAAGTAGACGTTTACTTGAATCAGAAACCTGTGTCACCGCCAAACAACTCCTACGCTTACAGATCATATATAGAAACGCTCCTCAATTACGGACCCGCTGCCAAAAATTCTCATCTAACGAGTGTGTTGTGGTACGATGACACTCCTGGAGCCTTCAATGATACAGCGAACGGCAACGCAGGTCTTGTCAGTAGACGAGAGTTGTGTAATATTAACAAAAAAGTAGACATGATTGGACACCTACACGTGGACATTCTAAACCAGGAAAAATTGCTATTGAACAATGTCGAGGTGCGACTTCGTCTCGTGAGGTCGCGCGATGCTTTTGTTCTAATGGGTCCGTCACGAGATTTGACTGATTGCATTGAAGAGGCCAATCTTTTGGTGAGACGTGTGAAAATCAATCCAGGAGTTTTAATTGCTCATGCTAAGGCACTTGCAAAAACAACAGCAAAGTACCCTATGACAAGAGTAGAAGTGAAAGCTGTTACCATGCATAGCGGTATACACGGCGAAACACTGGATAACGTCATTCTTGGCCAATTACCAAAGAGAGTGATCATCGGTTTCGTCCAAAATCAAGCTTTTAATGGTGACAAGTTTCTGAACCCCTTCAATTTTGAAAACTTTGACCTCAATTTTCTTTGTTTGTATGTCGACGGTGTGCAAGTTCCCTCCAAACCTCTCCAACCTACTTTTCGTAATGATAAATTGTACGTTGAAGCTTATCACACACTCTTCTCTAGAACGGGCGTACATTTCTTGGATGAAGGAAACAGTATATCTAGAGAAAATTATCCAAAAGGATTCTGTCTTTTCGCTTTTGATATTACGCCCGACTTGTCGGCCAACGATTGTACTCATTGGAACTTGATAAGACACGGCGGTGTGAGAATACAGATACGATTCGATACAGCTCTGACGACCACGGTCAATTGTATCATCTATGCCGAATACGACAATATCTTGGAAATTGATGCGGCGCGTCAGGCAATCGTTGATTTCAGCGGATAAACTTGAATCTCCCTACATTGGACATAAATCGTCTCGAATAATGTGTAACAGCTCAGTCTGCTTGCGCGCTTGAAGGAAGCAACTTCGTTACCATGGACATCGTGATTGATATTCAGTTTTTCAAAGATAATAATAACCGCAGTGTACCGAAAGAGATTGCTATAGTATCTCTGGACGACGATTTTGTCGCTCATTGGATTTTGGCTTGGTCCTCGCCAATAGACACGTTGAGTCCAGAAATAAGGAGACAAAACGATTGGTTGACACATTTCCATCACGGCTTGGACTACTTTCAAGGTGATACGTCCTTCAGAGGTTTCCAAAAGAGTTTGCGCGAATTGGCGAAGAAAGCGAGGAGAATATTCGTCAGAGGACAAGAAAAATGGCACGTCCTGCAGAAATCCATCGCCCATGACATAATCAACCTAGAATACGACAATGATTGCCCTTCATTCAAAAATCTGCCCTGGTGCGAGAAGTATTGCCTCTTTCACGCTGTCAAACAATCACATCTAAAGTATAGTTGCGCTCTGAACAATGTAAATCGCTTGAAAATTTGGCTTAATAAGCGCGGAGCTCCAAATCCTCTTGCCGAATTCATTTTTTCGCCACCTTTACGGCTTTGCGATGAACAGTCAAGAGGTTTTGAAGAAATTGGCAGCTATACCCCACCATTCAGTGGGTGTATTCCCTGCAGATCAGATCCCACGGGTGTGGACGAGCCCGACGGCATTTGTCTTCAATACGGATCCCCACACTAAACCTGGAGCCCATTGGGTGGCCGTCCACGTTAACAACACCAACGATGGTTGGTATTTTGATAGCTATGGCATTCCTCCTTTTATACCAGACCATATTAATAGACTGCGCAGAAATTGTAAAAACTTTCGTTGGAATTCAGTGAGATTGCAAAGTGACACATCTGACGTGTGTGGTCAGTATTGTTTAATGTTTTTATACTACATGAGCTCGGGAATGGAGATTGATGACTTTCTTCGGAATTTTTCTGATGACTATTCTCAGAACGATGCAATAGCGAGAAACTTTGTAAAACATAAAGTTCATGATCAGCAATTCAGTGGCGGCGGTGGATGTATCATCCGATGTTTACAAAGTTGCGCGTCTAAAATATCTTTGTAATAATTTAATGTGTGATGCTTCAAAGCTCTGACGCTTCAAAGCTCTGATTCAGATACCCCTTCCACACGTAATAATGGGTATAAGAGAGCGTGGACTCCGAGGTGTTTCTGTCAGTCGTTCTTGGAGCTCTCTTCACCGTTTAACAAGACTCGGTTTCTCTCGCAATGGCTGCGCAGGAGGAAAGTATCGTACGTTGTGGAAGAATACTATCCACTATACATGCATTGAACAATTCGGCGAGTAAGAAAGCATTGATTGGATTAGAATATAATTCAATCGAAGAAAATATATATACTACTACCTTACGCATAGTGGCTACTGACTTGGGTGGTGTCAGTTTCACATTCGCTCAATGGAAAAAGTTCAAAGAAGAAACTGGCGAGGTTTATCGATATTTCCGAGGATTTGCTCCAGAACTACGAGATCAAACGATCTATGGCGATGGGTGGATTTTACGATTTACTCATAGTCATCGACAGAATACCATCGAAATCGAAGAAGATCGCCGGGAACCATCCTCTGAAACGATAAGGAAGCGTTTCCGTCGAAGCATTCATCTACACAGGGTAACGTTTGAACAACTGATGGACCTGCCATGTTTCATTGAGTATAAACTCGAATGTTTGGATCAAATGTCTGAATTGATCCTCCCTAAGGTTACGAGTATTATTGATCATATTTATCATTTTGCGATAACGGCTAATGATGCCCAAATTCAAACTTTCAATAAAAACTTGCTTTATGGTTTACTAGAGGAGATACGCAAAGATGACAAGATTTTTAAGTCAATATTGTCTGATGTAGGATTGAAAACTAAAGAATTAGAAAAAGATGTTTGTGTTAGCCGATATGTCGTAGAAACTGTACTTCATGAAATTGTAACAACGCGTACCGATGAATGTATAGAAATGTTAAATAAACGCTTAGACAATTAGTAATATTGTTACTCATCAATATGTATATCTATATGTACCCTACTGATTATTTGAATAAAACACCATGTTACGAAATCTGGAGTTATCAATGAAATTACCTTGTGCGCCAATACTAGGTTAATATTCAAAAGAAAGCAATAGAAAAATAATTTTCTCGCTCAGTCTTCTCACGTAAAGAGAGAGATTAATTCTGTTGAATCACTCTGAAATTCCTCTAAATTCATTGTCTCACTCATTCAAAAGAAAAATATAGCCAGTTATAGGCTACATAATGTTTGCTTTATTTTTGCTGATAGCGCCCGAAGAGATGTGCAAAGAATCGCTCTCTATGTACCATCTTCATAATATTTGCCTTATTTTTTGCTGATGGAGCACAAAGATAATGCACAGAGAGTCGCTCTCTATGAATCATCCGTCTGGGGGTCACCCGAGGTCATGTTTTGACGGTCCATAGTGGCCCCTTAACTACTCACAAGGTTTGCGATGGTTTCTAAAATTCATCCTCTTGTTATTCTGGAGCCTTTTTTGTCTGTGCAACATCCCTTCGATTCAGGAGATGAACATTGTGTCATAGGTACGCGGTAGCCATGCAACTCGGCCGTGGAGTTTCATTCACATTTTACGTGAAAACTGGCATGATACGAAGTTTGAGATAAGTTGTTGAGTTGACGTTATTGTATGACTTACACTCGACAGCTTGTCATTTAGCCGAGATCATGAGAATATTGCTGGGAATAGGAACTACTGAACCGTTGGTACCTTCGCTGTGATATAGGCTCATTAAATTCCTAACTTGTTCAAATCCTCTTTGAATTCAGGCTAATCACGAGTCGTCGCATATAAATGAAGCTATCATAATAATAGGTTTGTGGAAGCTTTCTGGCTGATTCCGTACATATTTCTTGGAAATATTCCACAGGTAATCTCCCGGAAATCTTGCAGTGAGATATTGTTGATAGATTTTCACAAGCTTCTTGAAATCTTTCAGGTCGAAACCATGTGACGGGGTACTGCATATTAATACCAAAAACCATTACAATCGAGGGAACAACATATCATGCTGTTAAAGTATTGCGAGAAGTAATTCTTAACGACTTGACTCTGTGGGATATGACACATAAATATTGCGGTGGAACATTCTGGGAATCTTTCAGTAACATTGCAGTGGAAGATTGTGGGAATCTTTCAGAAACATTGCAGTGAAAGATTGTAGGAATCTTCCAGAAACATTGCAGGGAAAGATTGTAGGGATCTTTCAGAAACATTGCAGTGAAAGATTGTAGGAATCTTCCAGAAACATTGCAGGGAAAGATTGTAGGGATCTTTCAGAAACATTGCAGTGGAAGATTGTAGGAATCTTCCAGGAACATTTCATTGGAAGATTTTGTTCCCGCTAGATGTCGCACAACATACTTCAGTTCTCAAATGTTGTTCTCATGAATTATATGGTTTTTGGGAAACTATCTATCAGGAAATTTGATGGCAGCATCAAAAGATCTATCATGTGTGATGACATACCCAGGACCAGCTATGCATAATAGTCTGTAAATGATACGTGAGGATTATTTGAAAATGCGTGCAGGTTTTCTCGCAAGCGCTCACAATAGACACTGGTTAGTATATAAGACAGGAGGACGGCTCATCGGTTAGGTGTCACGTACATCGAAGAGTTCATAGAACCTGGATGAATCTAACATGAAGCTTTGGATTCAACGTCACAATAGAGGTGGAGTACAAGTCAGAATGATGAAGTCATGCATTAGAATGATTAAGAAACTTATC
The DNA here is from genome assembly GCA_029851415.1 of Eretmocerus hayati. NCBI lineage: Eukaryota > Metazoa > Arthropoda > Insecta > Hymenoptera > Aphelinidae > Eretmocerus > Eretmocerus hayati. The sequence continues at coordinate 109,890,634 of CM056743.1, forward strand.
GAGCAAAATATGGATTCCACAGACAGATCATTCACGCATATGTTTTTGTGAGATTTCATGAAATCTTGCAGGAACATTTCACTGGAATATCTCAATGAAATGTTTCTGAAAACTTCCCGAAATATTCCCGGCAATATTTCATGAAATCTTGCAGAAAGGTGCCTGAAGTGGGACATATCTTCATTGAGGGAAGCTTTCAGTGGAATCTTTCTCAAAGATTCCCGGGTTTTCCTGAAAGCTTTTGGGAAGGTTTCTGAAAGATTCTCATGCTGTGTGGGCTGTGCATATGGGTCATTCTGGACCAAGGTGAACATTTTGAAAATCGACGAAATTTAAAAATGCCCCAAACATTTTTTTCCCGTTAGTACTACTAGAATATAGTTGGAAAAATTTTTTTTCAGTTTTTTTTGGAACCCATGGCGGGCCCTACGAATTTTGCAAGTCCCATTTTTGAGGAGTTTTTCGCCTATTTTTCGCTATCTTGGAGAATTCGTAGCTCGGACCCAAATGCACCTTCTTCATCCTAGCTGGGCGCATTTTTTTCGTTATGACGTACACTTTGAAGAAAGGAATTGACCGGTCCAGAAAATTGATATCTGGTAGGTCCCACGGTTGCATAAAAAAAGGCCCAAAAATACGACTTTGCACCACTTTTGGAGGCGTACAGGTCGAAATGGAAGCCTCGTAGCAAAATTTTGCAAGAGAAAAAACTTGTAGACCTTGAGAGAACCTTCAATTTCCTTTCTGGAACGAGTCATTATATTATCTCACGTACGATCTACACGTGAAACTTCAACGCCAACTTAAAAAAATCGTTTTTTTTATCGACCCCAAACCTATGAGAAAATGTTCTTTCAGGTGTCTATTTGAAGGCCCAACAATAATTTGGTTGTTCCTTTTAAATCCCGATTTCATACGAGCTGAGGAAAACAGTCGAAAATACCGAAAATCATGTCGAATTCGGGCCCTATCATGAAGCTTCGTGGACTGGGTCTTCCCTTGCTCTCGATTCGTGGACTCTAATTATACAGCACTCGGCATGAAATATTGTGGAAGATGATACCTAGAGCTGAAAAATGGCCTCTCGTGCGATGTTTTACGATGGAACCGTCCAATACTAGAGTAAATTGAGTAAATACAAGATAAATCGAGAAAATCGATTGTGACGCATCTCTCACCCAACAAGCCCGCGCGCACTAGCCCAGCCGGCCGCTTTGGCACTCCGAGCATGATCCGCACTGCATGACATCCTCCGATTCTACAGATCGACACATCGGTCAATCGAAAATATAATATGAGTCATGATATCGGTTAGTCGTTCTCAATGTGTAATCTGTTTGAATCCATGCAAACCGCTGAATGAATGGGAATTCATTCTCTCCCAAGTGTAGAGACCATAGAAATATGGTCCGGGGCGCGCTATTCTCACCAAGTATTTGAGAATATTCAAATTAGAACTCTGATTAGAATGACTAGAATGATCAGAAATGGTTCAGAGGCCCAAACAAAGAATTCAATTTTTATGAATACACCCTTAGTACAATTAAAATCCAGTATCTGGCTTCTCAACTTGTGATCACACAAACTCCAAAATTCTTTCAATTTTGAGTGGATTTCAGTCACTGAATATGGAATCTCCCCTATACAGATCAGAGGTTCTGATACCAAATGTTGATGTTTCAGTGTTGGGTGTTAGTGTTTCAAAAACTGTCAATTCTTACCTTGACTCCTTTCAATGAATGGAATTCCTGATAATACATCTTTCTGCAGCTATGTTCAACAGAGTTAACTCTGTCAAACAGTTGAACATTTCAAAAGAGAGATCAACTAGCTAAGTCGTGCCAGATATTATGAGCATGAGATCAATTTATGATATCATCACAAGACCTGCTCTCTCACTAATATACAACAAAAGAGCATCTTCGGGGTAAACTCCGCGGGGAAGGTTTCAAAATTTCTGATCGGGACGCTGACTGACACATATACAATTCTTTTTGCGTGGTGGTCTCCAACAAGCAAAAACTCGTATAAGTCTACAGTCTATAACGGAGATTGGAACCTTCTCATCTCATCTCTGTGGACAATACTGCATCATCTGTTCATCACATTCGTATAAACTGGTATAAACGGAGGATCGGGCAGGCATGGCATGCAGTGCGGAGCATGCGCGGAGCGCCAAAGCGACCGGCTGGGCTAGTGAGCGCGGGCTAGTTGAGTGAGACATGCGTCACAATCGATTTTCTCGATTTTTCTTGTATTTACTCAATTTACTCTAGTTCTGGACGGTTCCATCGTAAAACATCGCACGAGAGGCAATTTTACAGCTCTAGGTCTCATCTTCTACAATATTTCATGCCGAGTGCTGTATAATTAGAGTACACGAATCGAGAGCAAGGGAAGACCCAGTCCACGAAGCTTCATGATAAGGCCCGAATTCGACACGATTTTCGGTATTTTTGACTGTTTTTAACAGCTCGTATAAAATCGGGATTTAAAAGGAACAACCAAATTATCGTTGGGCCTTCAAATAGACACCTAAAAGAACATTTTCTCATAGGCTTGGGGTCGATAAAAAGAACGATTTTCTTAAATTGGCCTTGAAGTTTCACGTTTTTACAAAAATGCCCAACTTAAATCGGCTGTAGATCGTACGTGAGATAAGATAATGACACGTTCCAAAAAGGAAATTGGAGGTTTTTTCAAGGTCTACAAGTTTTTTCTCCTGCAAAATTCTGCTACGAGGCTCCCATTTTGACCTATACGACTCCAAAGGTGGTGCAAAGTCGTATTTTTGGGCCTTTTTTATGCAACCGTGGGACCTTCCAGATATCAATTTTCTGGGCCGGTCGATTCCTTTCTTGGAAGTGTACGTCATTACGAAAAAAATTCGCTCAGCTAGGATGGAAAAGATGCATTTGGGTCCGAGCTACAAATTTTCCAAGATAGCGAAAAATAGGCGAAAAACTCCTCAAAAATGGGACTTGGAAAATTCGTGGAGCCCGCCATGGGTCCCAAAAAATCTGAAAAAAATTTTTTTCAACTATATTCTAGTAGTGATAACGGGAAAAAATGTTTGGAGTTGCAGGTGGTGCCCTGGACGATTGGCGATGGAGCTTATTTGCGCACTTATATACTAACTGAGGTCTTTTGCCATCACTCGCGGGGAAGGAGCTGGAACTATTGTCCATCTCGTGCGCATGTTGGGTATCTAATTACCCCACACTGTAGTGACGCCATATTTGATGCGAGCCACGACGGCGCTCCAGCAGCGTTGGTGGTGAAAGTAGGTAGCGGCATTGGAGGATGCGCGCTCACCCCTTGCATTCATGTTGGCAGCGCTGTAAGTTGCCGCGCGGCGCGAGAATTCAAACGTGTTGCGCGAGAGTGCCGAGTTAGTAGTCGCATAGTCCACGTTAGTTATTCGCTGTGAATATTTCCGTGCGGTGCGGCCGTGCAATGAATACTAAACCTTTTCTAGGCTTGAATTAGGCATAGCTCAGGGTTGTTAGCGGTATATGGAGAATATGGCAGCCAAGCAGATGATATTTGAAACTGAATAATTAATCAACATTTTACTGACCTTTAGCCTGGGAACTTTTGCATAATCATGACTCTTTATGTAGGCAATATTTCAACCCACTATAGTTATAAACAACTCAGCATAATAAGTATATGAATATTGAATGACATTGAATCGGCACCCTATGACGCTCCTCTGGAAGGTAAGATCCAAGAGAGTTGAGCATTCAAAATACAGTACCGTGCAAAAATTCCTGAACGGGGGTTTGAAATCCTCTCTTGCAAAAACGTCGATTACTCGAGCCCAGATTAACGTAGAAGAATTTTGAGAAAAGCATCTTGAAGATGAGAAAAAATGCTAACTTTTTATGGTTTGCGATTTTTCTCTCAGCCCTTTTTGGTACCTCAAATAGCTGATGTAATTTCAAGGATTTCGAGAAAAAACCCGTTTTTACTCTATCGGCTGTAATTTGGACGCGGATAAAGATAGAACAATTTTGCAAAACACATCTTGAAGAGCGGGAAAAATGCCATTTGCAATGATTTTCTGATTATTTTTTACGTCGTGTGAATAAGAGTTTGAGAGCTCTCAAAGTAGCCAAAACCGTAGTTTTTCGCCATTTTTACACGTATTTCATTGAAAATCCGAGAGTCTGGTTACTTTAAGAGCTCTCACACTCTTATTCACACGACGTAAAAAATAATCGAAAAATTGTTGCAGATGGCATTTTTTCCGCTCTTCAAGATGCTTTTTGCCAGGCTGTTCTATCTTCATCCGCGTCCAAATTACAGCTGATAGAGTAAAAACGGTTTTTTTCTCGAAATCCTTGAAATTACATCAGCTATTTGAGGTACCAAAAAGAGCTGAGAGAAAAATCGAGGACCATAATAAGTTAGCATTTTTTCTCACCTCCAAGATGCTTTTTTCAAAATTCCTCTACGTTGATCTGGGCTCGAGTAATCGACGTTTTTGCAAGAGAGGATTTCAAACCCCCGTTCAGGAATTTTTGCACGGTACTGTATATGAATATGTGTATTCACATGATACAATGAAAAGAGAGCCGAGGTGCGTAGCTATAATGGGAAAACAAATTTTTCTGTTTAGATACCACTCTTTTCACCGACTTTTGGTATAAAGTCACGAGCGACTATCATCTGAATACAGACCATGTGGGTCAGAGAATGCACTTAATAGTAGTCGATGGAGAAATCTTTCTGTCAATCGACAACGGTGCATTGTTCGCCATAGGTGTGTACATGAAACGAATTAATACCCTCTCTAATTTTATTTTCAGAATAGTACATTAAGTTTTATTTCGGAATTCCATGAGTATATATTTACTTGAGTTTCTCCGGAGATAAATCATTGAGTTTGCCATATTTATGAGCAAAGTTTGAGTTTCATACTAAATCTCGAGATATCCGCCGATTTTCTGGACGGGTCATTGCATTAAGAAACCTGGTGTGCTCCCACGTTTCGATGTGATGACTAGGGTGATTATATGGTTGATCTTGTGTTCGAACCAACTGTATTTTCGCTCGTCCCAGCTCGGTTTACTCTGAGTCAGAGAGACTGAGCTAGGAGCATATTTGGAGCATGGCTCGAGAGGAACATTTGGAAAATATTTTGATTTTGTTTCGGATGATTCCGATGATTATTTTACACCAGAACAGTGGGATGAGATCAGAGCCACTATACAATCCATGTCGGCGAATGACGAGAGCATGGCCATGACTCTAAATCAAAACCGCCCCAAATGTTCTTCAACTGGACCCTTCCGGGGCGGCTGAGAATTTTGAGAATGATGTTCTTTTGGATATCTCTCCTGGAGTTTATGAGAACCTTGATTCAGATGAAAACATTGGGGTTGAATATGAGAGATCTGCTAGAGACCGATCAGTTGCGTCTAAAAATAGAGGGACTGAAGAAGATTAGTCCAGAAGCAGCAGTCTAAATCGAACTGAAGATCCGAGTAGACGTATCGATAACTTAGCCGATATCTTATCAACGTTTCGCAATTTTACCAAGAACTCCATGAGAATGAGCATGAAATAGTGGAAGGAGCACCAAGGAAAGATCGCGTAATATCGAGCCGATTAGACGACCTATCCAAGGTTACTGAGGCACATGGGTTGTGCCATCAAGCTTTGCGACAAAAGCACGACTCACTGGCCAGTACAATCAGATTGGGTTCAATCTCAGCTGGATCATCAGTGCCCCTTCGCGCTCCCTCATCGAGATCATCAGGAGTCCCTCGATGTTCGACTTCAGATCCCGATAGCATTGAGGTTGTAGCTCAAGTTCATGCTGGACCTGGGAGAGCAGCGCCGGAAACGAACGGGTCAGCTTGGGTCGATCTGACCAATGTACAGAGATATTATACTTTGTCCGAGAAGGAATCATGGTCCTTCTTCTTGGAGAAATTCCAGCTAGAGATCAAATCAAGGTCCAAAGGAAAAATTGCTTTGGACCGTAATTTCAATTTCACGGGTTTCATTACCACAGGAATCAGAGATTCTATCAGAGATTTGCTGATGCATCGGATCGAGGGGAAATATTTTGAACAGATCCAAGAGCTGAGAGATCCAGTAGAGATGTTAAGGAAGTTGAAACTACTGAAAGTTTCAGAGAACCTAAAAGATCCGGCCGAGGCAGAAGAAGACTTGTACCACATCAGATATGACAGAAGAAGAGAGTTGGCTATGAGCTTCATTGCGAAATTCGATAAGCTAGTGAGAGAACACGATGAAATTGAAGATGTGAAGAAGCTTGATGAAGAATCGGAGAGTAACGCCTTCTTTAGATCCGTCTTCCGGTCATGCAACGAGATACAAATACTCAAGTTCCTAACCGAGCAACGAAATTCAGCGAAAGAAAAAGATGAGGACGGGAAACCAATCGACCCCGAAATTCTTTCTCTGGAATACATGAAAAGGGTGTTCTTGTTGAAAGAAGCAGAGATAAAGAACAAGGATGATAGTCCTCAGAAGAATTCGCGAGCTTATTTTGTTGCGGGAGGCAACGGAGAGCCTATCTTCAAGAATAAACTTGGCAAGTTGAAATGCAAGTGCTGTGATGATTTTTTCACGGCGCACGAAACAAGTGACTGTCCTCATAGGAACAGGGGCATCAAAAAATGTCTCAATTGCAACTACATAGTAGAACACATGGCCAAAAATTGTCCTGGGCGAAGGACAATGGATGAGAGATTTGAGGAGCTGATAGAGAGACTCAGACGAAATCCGAATCCAAGAGGGCAGAAACGTTCTCATACTTCGAGGAAAGAAGATTGGAAGCGCAACAAAAATAGTGGCAACAACACCAGCAATAACAATTCAGAAGAGGAAGACAATCATTCATGAAAGTTCAAACCTTGATATCACTGTGTGGGATCGAAAGATCTATATTTCAATTAAATTTCCTGAGGTCACAAAGGTTGGAGGCTTTGTCGAAAATTTGCTAAGCCAGGACTTGACATTTACTCGGACAAGTCGCCATTCCACGCTTCAGAGTGCAAATCAGCAAAAAGTGAGTGTGTTACTCACAATCTGAGATCAAGCCCGAGAAATTATGCAGGATCCTTGTGTTCAGGTTACTGCATTCTCACAAGTTTCACTTCATTCTCCTTTTATTGTGTTAGGAAATTTGCTTTGGAAGTATCTGAATCCATGCGGTGAAATATGTATCTAATGTGATAAAAGAGTGTGATTGACTGAGAAAAATTGACGGATAACTGACTAAGGATCAGGCGGAAACGACAGGTCCAGGTGTGTTCCCTACTCCTGGCGTGTTAACTTGTATGTACACTCATTATTACTAGCTGAAAAGGATACGGGATTTTATTGTATTGTGAAATGTGAGAAATGGCATACTTCAATTGGCGTTTCTCTTTTTGGTGAAACATGGAGATTTGAGAATTCGACCGCTCGTGGTTGTACTTTGAGATTCGATAAGGCTGGTCAAAACGGTTTCCTATCTTAGAAGTCACCATCATATCACCGGTACTATTGATCTTTTCGAGGTTAGCATTGGCTTATCCATTGGAAAAATGAAGTCGTTTGCCGTCTCAGATTTTTTTCTTTCCTTCTATTTCTTCGTACCACCAAATATGCATAGGGCTACATTGTTGGAGTTCTTTTCCTTTTTCTTCATTGCAAAAGAGCGGATGCTACACGGCAGGTATCACTCACGAGATACTGAGAACGGAGGGAGCGGGGCTTGAATCTACCCCTCCTGATACCCCACGGCTCAACGGTGTTGCTGAGCGTTCTTTTGAGTCGAACTATTCGAACACAATAAAGAATTGACTTATCGATGATAATGAACCCCCAAAAGAGTTATCAGGGCTGGAGGAAGCTTCGTATGTAACAAGGAAGTAACGCCAACTTCACCCTAAATTTTATCATAGTCACCAGAAATCCGAAAACTAAATGTATCATTTATACTCATAATATCGCCATTGATCGGAATGAATGAAAATTATTTTGTAAATAAAAGAAGCCTCGTAGAGACTGAGCTTAGCTGGGAGGGAATGTTGGAGTAGCGGCTGCGCTCGTCTCTCCTCGCTCCCCTCTCAGTCCCTTCCACGGAGCGCCGTCACATTGGAAAAGCGGCGTCTCCCCAGTCTTGTACTCATCGTGGCGAGGTGCACATCGAGTGCTCAATAAATTGAAATGTATTCTTTACTTGAACTCTTATTAATCAATAAACCTGCTCCATAAAACTCCGACACCAAGCATCCACGTATTTGCGGGGTTAGTTAATTGCTTTCTTAGGTTTTGGGAATAATCCTTATGACGAGAGAATACTTCAGTTCGAGCATCCAGGTATTTACGGGATTAGTTGCCTTCCTGGGTTCCGGAAATAATTCTCACGACGAGAGAATTTTCGGTTCGAGCATCCAAGTATTTGCGGGATTAGTTGCCTTCCTCGGTTATGGGAATAATTCTTACGACCAGATAATTCTTCAGTTCGAGCATCCAGGTATTAGCGGGATTAGTAGCCTTCCTGGGTTCCGGAAATGATTCTCACGACGAGAGAATTTTTGGTCCGAGCATCTAGGTATTTGCGGGATTAGTTGCCTTCCTGGGTTTTGGGAATAATTCTCACGACTAGACAATTTTCGGCCCGAGCATCCAGGTATTTACGGGATTCGGCAAATCATACTGGGGACCTGGAATGTTCGCACTTTGAACAAACCTGGGTCACTCGAATGCCTAAGCCGGGAAGCTGAGAAGTATAATATTGATATCCTTGCAGTACAGGAGACCAGATGCATTGGGAGGGACCAAATCAGAGTAGGGAAGTACACATTCTTTCATGGGGGCACCAATGTCCACGCGTTAGGTACGGGTTTCTTGGTGAAAAGCACCGTAGTACCTAACGTCAAAAATATTATTGCAATAACCGAGAGAATATCATTCTTACAATTGAAAGCACGCATGTTCGAGTACACAATCTTCAACGTTCATGCTCCGACCAATGACAAAGATAGCTCTACCAAAGACAATTTCTATGCGGACCTATCGGCACATGTTTAAGCTATTGGAAACTTCCAGACGAAAATCGTAGTTGGAGACTTCAACGCGAAAATCGGTTAAGAAACTCACTTCAGAGACATTATCGGATCCGAGAGCCTCCACACAATTAGTAACGACAATGGCATCAGAGCCATCAACTTCGCGAGTGAAAACGACATGATCATCAAAAGCACTTGATTTCGCCGCAAAAATATCCATAAAATCACATCGACTTCCCCCGAGGGCTCGACCCATAACCAAATCGACCATGTACTCATCAATAAGAGGAGACAATCGTGCATCACGAAAGTTAGATCATACAGGGGAGCGGATTGCAATTCAGATCACTATTTAACGATAAGTTGCGTACGAGACAAGCTAAACACTATTCCACCCAACACTAAGCGTGACAATGCCCCGTATGCTCTCGATAAACTCAAATCGCCAGAAGTTCAGACACGTTTCCAAAACTACATTGCAGGAAAATTGGGAGGAACAGATGGCAAGCCGCGGGAGAACACGGACACTCCCCCTGTGAATATCGAAACCCAATGGCAACACATTAAGAACTCATTGTCAGAAGCGGCAAGATCTGAGATAGGATTAGTACGCGGGAAGACCGGGAAACCGTGGTTTGATGACTCGTGCAAAGCGATGTTAGATGCACGAAGGGCCGCGAAGATCATCCGCAATAATGCAACAAAACTAAACTGGGACCCACGCAGGGTAAAAAGACTGCAAGAATTACATAGGCAGGCGCAGAAGAATTGGGACGAACACGTTAGGAAAAGGAAAAGGGAATTCCGAAGGATCAAAATCCTCAACATACAAAAGAATTTCGGGAGAAATAACACCCACAAAGCGTATAAAGAACTAAATGAATCACGAAACCCCAAATCTGCGTCGGTTAGTATTATCAAAGATGGACACGGCATCATCCTAACAAATGAGAAAGACATCCTGAATAGATGGAGAGAACATTACGATGATCTCCTTAACGTCCCTGCGGGCACTGATGAGTCACCCATCGAAATCCACACGGCCGAACAACAAATTCCATGCCCTACGGTGCAAAAAGTGGCACGTGCTATACAGAGACTGAAAAACAACACTGCCCCCGGGATGGATGGCCTCCCACCTGAGCTCTTCAAGTATGGTGGGAGTCGGCTCACGGTAGAAATTCACAGATTGATCGAGATGATATCGACGGCTCCTACGAAGAGTAACACATTTCTTATCAACGACGAAGACTAACACATTTCCTCATCAACGACGAAGAGTAACACATTTCCTCATCAACGACGAAGAGTAACACATTTTCTTATCAACGACGAAGAGTAACACATTTTCTTATCAACGACGAAGAGTAACACATTTTCTTATCAACGACGAAGACTAACACATTTTCTTATGAACGACGAAGAGTAACACTTTTGTATGAATGACGAAGCGGGTTGCCTGTCCTGCAGGGGTCGAATACAAGTATTGGAGCTGAATGAACTGATGAATGGACGGATGCGTAGATGGGATGGATGGGATGGATGGATGGATGGATGGATGGATGGATGGATGGATGGCTGGATGGATGGATGGATGGATGGATGGATGGATGGATGGATGGATGGATGGATGGATGGATGGATGGATGGTTTGGATGGATGGTATGGATGGAAGGATGGGTCGGATGGATGGTATGGATGGATGGATGGGTCGGATGGATGGTATGGATGGATGGATGGTTTGGATGGATGGGTCGAATGGATGGATGGATGGATGGATGGATTAATGGAATGGAACGGAACGGACCGGAATGGAACTGAATGGAACCGAATGGAATAGGATGGAACGGAATGGAATGGAAGGGAATGAAGAGGTGTGTAACGGACCGGAATGGAACGGAAGGGAATGGAACTGAATGGAAACGAATGGGATAGGATGGAACGGTATGGAATGGAATGAAGAGGTGTGGAACGGTACGGAACGAATCGGAACGGACCGGAATGGAATGGAGTGGAATTGAACAGAATAGAACGGAATGGACCGGACCTTTTTTCCATTCCGTACGTTCCGTTTCATTCCGTTCGTTTCCGGTCCCTTCCGTTCCATTCGTTCATGGTCCATTCCGTTCCATTTCCTTCCATTCCTTTCAATTCCGCTCCATTCCATTCCGTTCCATTCCAGTCCGTTCCGTTCCATTCCATCAATCCATCCATCCATCCATCCATACCATCCATCCGACCCATCCATCCATCCATTCATCCATCCATCCATCCATCCATCCAAACCATCCATCCATCCAAACCATCCATCCATCTATACCATCCATCCGACCCATCCATCCATCCATTCATCCATCTATCCATCCATACCATCCATACCATCCATCCGACCCATCCATTCATCCATCCGTCCATCCATACCATCCATCAGACCCATCCATCCATCCATCCATCCATCCATCCATCCATCCATCTATCCATCCATCCATCCATCTATCCATCCATCCATCCATACCATACATCCGACCCATCCATCCATCCATCCATCCACACCATACATCCGACCCATCCATCCATCCATCCATCCATACCATACATCCGACCCATCCATCCATCCATCCATCCCATCCATCCCATCTACGCATCCGTTCATTCATCAATTCATTCAGCTTCAATACTTGTATTCGACCCCTGCAGGACAGGCAACCCGCTTCGTCATTCATACAAAAGTGTTACTCTTCGTCGTTCATAAGAAAATGTGTTAGTCTTCGTCGTTGATAAGAAAATGTGTTACTCTTCGTCGTTGATAAGAAAATGTGTTAGTCTTCGTCGTTGATAAGAAAATGTCTTACTCTTCGTCGTTGATAAGCGGCTATGTGTTACTCTTCGTAGGAGCCGTCGATTTGGTCACAAGAGAAAATACCCGAAGACTGGCTTAAGTCAGTTATCGTACCAATACCAAAAAAAGGAGACAAGATGGAATGTAATAATTTTAGAGGACTGTCTCTTCAAGCTTCGCGCAGTAAAATGTTATCCCTCCTGTTGATTGAAGAACTCAACCCTTACATAGACGAAATAATCGGAGACTATCAGTGTGGATTTCGACGGAATCGCTCAACAATCGACCAAATATACGTGTTACGCCAGATAGCAGAGAAAAGATGGGAGCATAGACAACCAGTTGACCACCTATTCGTAGACTTCAAAAAGGCATCCGACTCTATAATGAGATCAAAATTGTTTACGATATTGCGTTTGTTAGGCATTCCTGACAAACTAGTGAGAATGATTGCAGTAACGCTGGAGGGAACCCAAGGACAAGTCAGGATTGGCAAGGCCCTATCGGAACCATTTGAAATAGTCAGCGGGCTGAAGCAGGGTGATGTGATATCCCCGCCAATTCTCAATTTTCTATTAGAATACGTCATAAGACCTTTAGCTTTTGAGCCGGCCGGTTTACTTTGGTAAACGTGGGCTCCGGCTCCAAGCGAACGATGTCATCAAACTCCTGGGGTACGCGGATGACCTGGACGTCATAGGCGACACCAAGCAAGATGTAGAAGAAATCGCAAATATCTTGATCCCAAACGCGAAAGAAGTAGGCCTAGAGGTAAATGAGTCGAAAACGAAATACATGGTCATGGACCGTAACAACGCGGATGACGACACAGATCCTATCCAAATCGCGAATTACTCCTTCGAGAAAGCCCCCCTCTTCCCCTATCTTGGGACCGCAGTAACGCACGATAACAACACTGCGACGGGCCCCTTCGCTATGATACCAGTATAGCTCCGGTACCCGCGCAATTCATCGAGCAGTTAGAGTAACTCAAGCCTCAGCCGCCAGGTGGCTGTCTCGAAAACATCGTTCACAAGCGAAACACCAGTCAGCATTGATGTCCACCCGATGCCCGACCAGAACGAACCAGTCTGCACTGAGCGGCGGACTCACGCGCCTCTCTTGGCACCAGGAGCTCTGGTCCAAGAGATGGCTCTAGAGTCTAGCAGCTGGCAACTCCTCTCTGTCTTAGGAGCTCTAAGGCAGATGAGACCATCTAGTAGCCGACTTCTCAGGAGCACTGAGAATCGTAGTAGACCGCGACACCGGCACGCCCACTTTTGGCCCGGAGGGAGCTCCTCCGTGGCAGTAGAATCACACACCCGCGTCGGCTTCCTGGGAGCTCCAGGAGTCGAACTTCACACACCGGCTATGCCCCGCGTTTGACCCGGAGGGAGCTCCTCCGTGGCTCTATCATAACCCGTATTAGTATGTACCCTGTATCAACCGTTTATTGGGCTAGACCGCATTTGTAACACACACAGCAGTAATAAATATCAGATTCCTTTTTGACTATTTATCATTCATGACTATTTGTAAATATGGTTTCAATATATGTTTGTATTAATGAAGCGCTGTCTTTAAAGTCTTAAACCGGACCTAAACCCTAACTTACCTAACTTTCTTGACCCTAGTAAATCCCTCAGTTACATGGCGCCCAGACAGTGACTTTGACAGCTTATTTTTTTTCTTTCCTAGTAATATAACAGTTCCATGGTGCCCCAGCAGGAATTTTTTTTTTTCAAGCCATTGTTATTTCGTAATATGCATCTAGACAACCTCGTGGTTACAAGGCACTCAGATTTTTTTTCTGCAGACCAGTTTTGAGCCTCGCGAGCTCCGATACCCGTTCTAGTTACCTGAAATTTTCTCACTGTGGTCTGATATTCATTGCTATGCACATACACGTACACCGCGACACAAACACACGAAGAGAAAGAAAAGGAGACCCCCATCACCAGCGCAGCAGGAAGATGACATCAGAAAACCAGCGTCGTAATTCGAAGCAGAATCAACAATTAGGGAGAACCGGACCAGAAGAGGTACCAGTAAAGTTTCGTCCTTCCACTGGTTTACCAGGGTGGACTCCATAGGCATCAAGTGCGTGGATGGCTACAGCCTGAAACGTATACGTGCCACTTCTCGCCGCCAACCAGATTAAGAACCTGTGAGATATACGAAAGCGGACAAGCGCTGCATCAGACCCGTAGGAGAATAGTTAGAAGAAGATTCAGAACACCGGATAACCGCTGATTGACATTGTACCACCTGATGTAACAAGAGATCCGTCAATACAGCCAGGAGAACACCCTGATCTCACTAGCTCTGCTATTTCCACTCGTTGAAACGAGGAAAGCTCCACCAGGCATCCTGGCCGTTGAAGTGGAGGGCTTTGGCCTAGAGCTATGGATTGTCACAACGGAGGAAATTTGAAGCATTGATCGGACTGATCACCCGTTCTTTAGGACACTTGCCAGCCGGACACCGGACACTGCCGGAATACCAGTAAACCCGCCAGATCAACAGAACCGTTGGATATTCGTCAATCCACTCGTCATATACGAGGTTGACTCCGTGAGGCATAGCATCCGATTAAGCGGAGGGTTCATCCCGAATACACCGACCCATGTTCTTAAGGATCCAGAGGCACACTAGTCCAGTAACAGTTATTGTACCGGACCCAGACTAGATACCTGTACCCTAGCCAGTACAAGTCTAGAACCAGAACTTGCAGCGACCAGCAGGCGTTACAAGTAGAAACCTAGAGAGAGCTCAATTCCCGCCTAACGTACGTACCCGTTCCTAGACGACCAAGTTCCAGACCACCAGTCGATATTACCAGTACCAGCACCAGCAACAGCATTAGAACCGGCTCCAGCCCACCGGAAAACCAAGTGCCTGGAAGAGTGAGTGGAACTTCACTCTCCAAAAGAAAAGGGGAATGCGACGGGCCCCTTCGCTATGATACCAGTATAGCTCCGGTACCCGCGCAATTCATCGAGCAGTTAGAGTAACTCAAGCCTCAGCCGCCAGGTGGCTGTCTCGAAAACATCGTTCACAAGCGAAACACCAGTCAGCATTGATGTCCACCCGATGCCCGACCAGAACGAACCAGTCTGCACTGAGCGGCGGACTCACGCGCCTCTCTTGGCACCAGGAGCTCTGGTCCAAGAGATGGCTCTAGAGTCTAGCAGCTGGCAACTCCTCTCTGTCTTAGGAGCTCTAAGGCAGATGAGACCATCTAGTAGCCGACTTCTCAGGAGCACTGAGAATCGTAGTAGACCGCGACACCGGCACGCCCACTTTTGGCCCGGAGGGAGCTCCTCCGTGGCAGTAGAATCACACACCCGCGTCGGCTTCCTGGGAGCTCCAGGAGTCGAACTTCACACACCGGCTATGCCCCGCGTTTGACCCGGAGGGAGCTCCTCCGTGGCTCTATCATAACCCGTATTAGTATGTACCCTGTATCAACCGTTTATTGGGCTAGACCGCATTTGTAACACACACAGCAGTAATAAATATCAGATTCCTTTTTGACTATTTATCATTCATGACTATTTGTAAATATGGTTTCAATATATGTTTGTATTAATGAAGCGCTGTCTTTAAAGTCTTAAACCGGACCTAAACCCTAACTTACCTAACTTTCTTGACCCTAGTAAATCCCTCAGTTACATGGCGCCCAGACAGTGACTTTGACAGCTTATTTTTTTTCTTTCCTAGTAATATAACAGTTCCATGGTGCCCCAGCAGGAATTTTTTTTTTTCAAGCCATTGTTATTTCGTAATATGCATCTAGACAACCTCGTGGTTACAAGGCACTCAGATTTTTTTTCTGCAGACCAGTTTTGAGCCTCGCGAGCTCCGATACCCGTTCTAGTTACCTGAAATTTTCTCACTGTGGTCTGATATTCATTGCTATGCACATACACGTACACCGCGACACAAACACACGAAGAGAAAGAAAAGGAGACCCCCATCACCAGCGCAGCAGGAAGATGACATCAGAAAACCAGCGTCGTAATTCGAAGCAGAATCAACAATTAGGGAGAACCGGACCAGAAGAGGTACCAGTAAAGTTTCGTCCTTCCACTGGTTTACCAGGGTGGACTCCATAGGCATCAAGTGCGTGGATGGCTACAGCCTGAAACGTATACGTGCCACTTCTCGCCGCCAACCAGATTAAGAACCTGTGAGATATACGAAAGCGGACAAGCGCTGCATCAGACCCGTAGGAGAATAGTTAGAAGAAGATTCAGAACACCGGATAACCGCTGATTGACATTGTACCACCTGATGTACGAGCATACTTCAGGTCGAGCATCCAGGTATTAGCGGGATTAGTAGCCTTCCTGGGTTCCGGAAATAATTCTCACGACGAGAGAATTTTTGGTCCGAGCATCTAGGTATTTGCGGGATTAGTTGCCTTCCTGGGTTTTGGGAATAATTCTCACGACTAGACAATTTTCGGCCCGAGCATCCAGGTATTTGCGGGATTAGTTGCCTTCCTGGGTTTCGGGAATAATTCTTACGACGAGAAAATTGTTGGTCCGAGCATCCAGGTATTTGCGGGGTTAGTTCCTTTCTTGGGTTTTGGGAATAATTCTTACGTTGAGAGAATACTTCAGTTCTAGCATCTAGGTATTTGCAGGTAGTTGCCTTCCAGGGTTTTGGGAACGATTCTCCTTAGCAGAGAATCCCTGGCCCGAGTTTCCGGACGATTCTGGTCATAGTTTGTCCTATACCTATTGTGATTCAACTCGTTATCGGTTTGATCACCGCCACGTCAAAATTACCAGTTCGACAGACTGGTTATTAATCGCGCTTGCTTTCGTGGTTTTTGGTATATGATTTCAATCAGGTAGATCAACTCTGGATGTTGCAGTTCTCTATAAAGTATTCATCATCAGACTAGAATGCGTATCGATTGAAAAATCTATGATCTTTCCCGCGAGAGGAGCCAAAAATGTGCGTGTCTCAATAAGTGTAACAGAAGCCGTTTGTGATGCACCAACTATATCGTGCCCTTCCGATTCAAATTCGGCGCGCACGCACAGCAGAAGGAGTCCGTCAAAAGTGCCCCCACTCCTCGCTTCTGCCGTTGCTAAGTTGCTTATGCACGGCGCATACGGCGGAATCTCTCGGCCAATCAGAAACGGTGGACCCGACGAAAGTAGGACCTACTTGAGGTAGGTAGGTGACTCGGCCAACCCTGGAGAGAAGAGAGAGCGATCACTTGAGCTAGAAGAGCCAAGCCGGCAATATGTAACATACTGTATTGTTGTTAATTGAATATACACATTTATTTATTATAAAAGTATTTAGTCCCAATACGGGTCTCTAGAACTAGGTCTAAATCTATGGTGCAGACCATCCAAGGGATTAATGTGCGATATCATTTCTGGCCCCTGTGGGATCATTTTCCAGCTAGTATAGAAATCGCCACTTGGGCCGTTTTTTAATAAAGTCCAAAAAACGTGTTTTTTCGGGACCTTTTGACCTCTTACGCTCTATAGCTCGAACGGGACGCGTTTTTTTGAAAAATGTGTAGAGACCTTTTTTGTAGATCTAAAGAAATCAACGAAGAATATGTCCTTATCCAATCCCGTGAGACTCGCCTGTTGGAGGAATTAGAGCTTTTTTCTCGAAAAATTATATTCCTCCCGCTCTCTCGGTCCACAGCTCGAACGTGACGCATTTTTTCGAAAAATGTGTAGAGACCTTTTTCGTAGATCTTGAAAAATTGAGGAAGAGTATGTCCTTGTGTCATCCCGTAAGACTCATTTGTTGGACACATGAAAGGTTTTTCTATCAGAGATCGTATTCCCTCGTAATTTCCCTCTGTTTTATAGGCATAATCATGAAATAATATGTTCCATCGATATTCCTATAGGATAACTTTCTATGAGCTATGAATTTCCGATAAAACACATTATTTTATAGTTATGTCCTTAAAACAGGGGAAAATTATGAGGGAAATACGATCTCTGGTGGAAAAACCTCTCATATGTCCAACAAATGAGTTTCACGGGATGAGACAAGGACATATTCTTCCTCAATTTTTCAAGATCTACAAAAAAGGTCTCTATACATTTTTCGAAAAAATGCGTCTCATTCGAGCGGGAGGAATATAATTTTTCGAGAAAAAAGCTCTAATTTCTCCAACAGGTGAGTCTCATCGGATTGGATAAAGACATATTCTTTGTTAATTTCTTCAGATCTACAAAAAAGGTCTCTACTCACATTTTTCACAAAAACGCGTCCCATTCGAGCTATAGAGCATAAGAGGTCGAAAGGTCGCGAAAAAACACGTTTTTTGGACTTTATTAGAAAACGGCCCAAGTGGCGATTTCTATACTAGCTGGAAAATGATCCGACAGGGGCCAGAAATGATATCGCACAACAATCCCTTGGGTGGTCTGCACCATGGATTTAGACCTAGTTCTAGAGACCCGTGCCAGTCTTGTGCCCCTCATCAACCTTCCGACCCTCTCAAGTATCTCAACAGTGTCACTTTTGATTTGTATTGCAGGAGCCTTTCAAATTATCATCTATCCCAATGAATGTATTCTATGCACTTCATGATTCAATCTTTCACGAGAAACTTCAAATGTCAGAAGAAGTCAGAATTATTATCACCGTCCATATCGAAACGGACGCATACAAAAATGCTTGGATTACGGTTAGAAGAGGTGACCCAATGTTATCCAAAAATTTTGGATGCATTCGTTTTGACATGTTCGGAATTAATCCTCGTAGTGAAATATACATTCACCAGAACGTGATTTAATCGTGTATTTTTTTATGTAGAAACCGAGCCCGCAGGTTTTTTTGCCCCTAGAAGTCAGCATTTTCTTGGAACCACAAAAAATTGATTCCTTTAAAAACTAAGAATATGCGCTTTTGCTATAGCTTGAAATATACGTTGCCAATCGATTTCCGGAATAAACTAAGATTGTTTGAGAAATCAGCCGAATTTTACTGATAGCAACTGTAGGAATCAGCTTCCTACAAGATTAGAACGCCCTCTAGCTTTTCAAAAATCACTGCTCTTGTGTCCAGAGCAGGTCAAAATACGTGAGACATCATAGTTTCAAGGCGATACCTCTGGCACACCACAACGATGCGCCAAAGAAGCGAATTTAAACCAACACTTTTTGCGAATAAAAGATTCCTGGCTACGGATTAGCTCCTCATGTATTTTGGAATGTACGTGAGAAAATCTTCATTCCGACCACTCCGGACCCATTAGTTTTGTTCTGATGATCAGTTCTCCGATTCCGATGTCACTTGAGGGTGAGAGACTAAAATTTCCGACTACTTCGAACATTTATCCAAAATTCCCGATGTTTTCCCGTCTTAATCCCGACCATGACGGATTCCCGATGAATTCCCGACTTTTCCTGGTTTTTCTCCTGTAGACACCCTGAGAATAACGCGCATCATACAAACAATTTTCGTAGTTCCAATCACTGCTCAAGCTCTGGCTCAACTGTAAAAAGTGATCAGATAGAGAATTTCTCCCATTTCAATGAAAGTGCTCTTCGCTCAATAGTTGTACAGCTCACTGTAGAGCAAGTACCTCTGACACTAAAAGATAATTAGTATAACAATGTAGGAGCTTCATGTGATGCTACTTGTATGGTAGATCTTTCACCTGTATCAGATTTTCCCTTGTATTCCACTTGTATACATATCGTTTGCAGTAGTCAGGTTTCACAATATCAATGGTCACAGATACTATTGCATTGTGTGACATCGTAATTGTGGTTCTCATTCCAATATCACAAATGTACTTCTGTTAGGGATTGATAAAGTGGCATGGAGAGAGGATTTACCAATCTGTGCTCCTGAGCTAGCCTGTAATTAATGAGCTACTAACTCGACAAAACCTGCAGAGTCCCCAGATCATTTGTTCTTATAGGCTATATTTCCCAGTAATTCAAGCTATCTGATCATATGTTCAGAGCTGAACCTATGGGTCTGCATGGAATACTTTTAAGTTTTAGAGTGATTGAAAATTTTATCGGCAAAATGTTGGCAGTTATCCTTTCTAATGCATAATCTTCCTCAAGAAATTCATGGCTAGTATCAAGTTTGGGAGTCCTGTTTCACATTTTACGACTAATCGAATAAAGCTTTGTTCCTAGAACCATGGAGACTGTCCCAAGAGCCGGAACACTGGCTAACCCTATCATGATTCTCTCTAGACTCATCCTGTTTTCCATCACTGGCAATTCCATTACATCCAATTACCAAAGATGTGATCATTCATTTCTAAGAACAATAAGTATTCCTTCTGTAACAGCGTTGTCGCATCACATGCATTTTACAGTGTAAATCTCCTTTGAACAGCAATGTTCAGACCAATTTCCCTGAGTTAAAAATTCACCCTGAACACAGTCATCTAGAGGATGATGCCAACGCTGTTCTGTAAGTGAATACATCCATTACATTCATATCAATGTACTGTGGATTGAATGTAGCAACTTCTCATGAGATATCATGATACTGATAAGTACTTGAGCAATACAAACCTTGTCAAACGATGTCAATCCTGTGATTCTGGCCCTGTAGTAACCAACAGAAACCAATATCTTGACGATTTCCTCCAGTTTGGCGGCTTGCTCATTATTATCCACCTGTACAAAGGAGCAATGATTATTACACATGGCTGAGTCCGACAATTCATTCATGTGTTTATTGAATCAATGTCAACCTTATCAATACTTTTTGATGAGCCTGACATGAATCAATACTTGAGCAACTCAGTGGCACAACAATAAAAAACGGCCGTTGTTATCATAGAGATAGTACTATCTCTATTGGGTGTTATACGCCCGACGGATCTAGCAACTTTTGTAGATGTCGTTAGATACGCAAATTTCGGTCGAATTTGGAGGTTGGTGTCAATAACTGGTGTGTGAGATGTGTGAGCCTCCACCAACGAGAGTTACGTGAAGTTGGCCCGCCACTTTGAGATGAATATATCAAAAAATCAAGCAAAAAATCTCGAATTCAATGGTGCAACTCCTTTAATTTGAACAATTTGACCATTTGAGCAATGAATTTTCAAAAGTCTGGAATATTACCCCCCACCAAAACACAATAAACACTCGTTACCCCGCGAATATATGCAGTGGGAAAACCCACGGGGAGTCAATTTGATGCTCTTAATTTGACCATCGATTCAATCATCAGAACTTATCACTATTCACGCAAGATTGTTTAAACTGTTATGGCCTGCGAATATTATTCTCGGATAAATAGCGTCCATTCGCCCAGAGTATCTTAATGCTAAATTCACACATGGAGTAGAGCCGGCGTGAGCCACACATCCTCTCAGCATATCATCCTCTATACCCAATAAGCCCAAGACAATTAGGATGTTTTAGAGCAAATGTCTGTTGGATTATCATTTTTACAGGGACACTCCGTTGCGGCTCATTGACTACTTGGATAACTAAACGAATGACGACAACAATCCAAAAATAATGATTACGACGAGACGATCTCCAGGACCAAATGTAATACCTTCTCTGGCACGTTTTGACTGAATTTGCACCTGACGCCAAACTGAGTATTGTGGACAGGAGTGAAAAGTGAACAGACTGCATTAATGTGAAATTGAGAATGATCATTTTGTAATTAATATTACCATTACTATCAAATTAGATGCTGGTCGTGAGTATTTCGTGGCGGGAACCAATTATCGGATGTATATGTATAAGCATGTGTTACATTTAGAAAAACCTATTCAGCGCACGAGAATAAACGTGCAGCCCATAAAGATTTCATGTGAATTAAAGAAAAGAGGCTGCGGCGCACTAAGCACTGTTGCTTTTAACATGGGTTTCCTATTTCACGATGTCAAAACGCTATGCGGCGCACAGCAAGTCAATCGTTTTACATAAGCTTGCCGTATAGAATCAAGGAAATGCTGTGCGGCGCGCTGCGAGCCAACACTTTAACATGAGCTTTCCATTTAGAATCAAGAAAACCGTGCGCGGCGCATGGAAAATCGAGCGTTTAACATAGGATCTCCATAAGAGCTGTCGCGGCACGACGATTTGAGTTTCAAAAGCGCATGCTCACGATTTTCCTCTCTTGTATAAATATAGCTGCTGACCGCCGCTGGCCAGCTTTTTGACTTGTATAGTCGCTTCGGACACGTATCTCGATATTGTAAAGTTCTCTCGACCAGCAATTTCACTGATTTCAATATTGTCAAATACCACGTATAGAAGTCGAGTAAAAGTAATTCTTCAAGACAACTCGCTGCTCTTGTGTTTCAATACTTAATCTGGGAACCCCACGGCCCTTCAACAACCTCATACTACATCATTTGAGCGCACGATTGAATTTCGCGCTCTTGGAACGAGCCTGCAGAAACGAACTGGAGTGAATTGGGCTGTAAGCTTCGAATCCGCTCGGAGGAGCCACCTGTGCCCACCTGGGGCATAACAGATTTGGTGTCAGGAGTGGGATACTCCAGAAGAGTAAAAAGAGTTGCAAAAATCACTTATCGAGAAAGAATCAACCATTTATGAGCAGAACGCTGCCGTTTACATCTGGCGTTCGGAATTCACCAATGACCAGCGAGGAAGCTCGACGCACTTTCGACCATCTGGTTGAAGTTATCGACGACCATATCAACGAGGCTATTCAACACGATAACTCATCGAAACCCGACATTGAGAGCCAGATTTTGAAGCAAATAGCGGACCAAGAAGCTTTCATCAGGGATCTACGCGCCAAGGAACCACAGAGTAATCGCATTGGTTGCAGCGAGGCCCGATTGCTCGCCCTCAAAGGCGCCCTAAAGGGCTATTACGCCAGCAAAGCCCGAGACCAGCCTAGGCCGTTTCCATATTTGGGGGACGAATTCTCCGTGCCATCGAATCTTCCACGTACCCGAGCTTACGCAGATCTTACTGCCTTGGATTTGAGCACCCGACCTACCTTGGCTAATATCAGCGAAGAAGAGGAAACCACCTTATCTGGAGAGGAACAACCCTCAACTTCACGACGCAACGACTGCTGAGGACCAGAAGCTCTGAAGTCCTGACCGACGTACATCGATGTAACGAGTCAACGATCACTGACAACCTGCACTCCGGCCACCTCGACTGACGACCGCCGATCGCTCTGCATATTGCTGCGCCGTTCTTCTGTTAAAAGCTAAGTAGTAGTCATAAGAATATGGGACATTGAAAATTTGGGTATTTTCGATTCTGTCGGCATGATCTCGGAGATGAGTGAGATTTTGACGCGTCTTGAGAAACTTGAAAACGCAGTTAGCTCGTGTGAATCGAATGTACGTGATCTTTCGAAACGAATGAACGAAGTAGATGATCTTTTTGGCGAACAGTATAATATCAACTCGGAGGATCAGGACGCTCAATTTAACATCACTCGGGAACTTGTCGAACTTGGAAGCAAGTATACTTCTATCCTGCCTGTCCTCAAGGATATGTTAGAGTTGGTTAAGTTATCGAATGATAGTCTTGAAAAGTACATAATAGAAATCAAACAAGAAATAAAATCATCTCTCGAGAATATCGACAGAAGCGGAAATGATGCTGAGAGGAAGAAATCGAAAACCCGGCGCAACTAAATCGGCGAGGCCCACTATTTCCGATCCCGTGGGGTTACCGATGAACACTATGAATTCAGACGGAAATGACGAAAATACCAATAATGTAGGGGAGCAGGGGTCCGTTGCGTCCATCCAATCTTCCGGCCTGGACCCTGGCTCCATGGAAACCAGCCGATTCAATAATCTTATGGGTGGTAGTCCCTTCGTTTTCCCTGTTTCTGTGAATGACGGTAGCACATCCGTGCGAAACAATGATCATATTTCTCGCTGCACGCTGAGAAAAGCCACCGATGTGGTAAAAATTTTACCAATCTTCAATGGTCGTGATACTACGGTGGATCAATTCATTCGCGAGTGTAAAAACGCCGAGAGATTCGTGGACCCCACTGATAAAGATTTCTTCTTAGAACTTGTTAAATCCAAGATTGTAGAGCCGGCTAGAGCTCATATGCAAGGACGAATTTTCACGACTTTTGACGAATTTGTAAAATGTTTAAAGAGAACCTTCTCATCTGCTCAGAGCTTGCCTCAATTGCAAGTCGACCTAGCCCGCGTGATTCAAAAGGAGGAGGAAAAAGTGACCGACTATGGGCTGCGTGTGACCAATATGCTTAATAGGGGGGTGGAACTGGTGAATGATGGTTTTGAAGCTTCGGTCGCGCAAGGTATTATTGAGGGTCTTACCACGACCGCGATCGACTGTTTTGTGCTAGGATTGAAAACCGAAATAGCTCAAATGATTTTGGGGCGCGTTTTCACCACTCTCGAGAGTGCAATTGGCACAGCCAACGATTTAGAGAGACGGCTAGAACAAAGACGGTATTTGGGAGTTTCGGTGGACGCTAGACCGCGGCGCCTGTTTTGCCATGCCATCGAGAAGATCGACGATACAGTTAAACCCGAAACCAAGAAAGATTATGATAAATCGAAAATACAATGTTATAATTGCTCAAATTTTGGACATTACTCTCGTGAATGCAGGGCGAAACGAGCACCATACGGAAATAGACGTTTCTGCACTTATTGCAATAGATCCGGACATTCCATAATAACTTGTGAACAATTGCGCCGACCCCCCAACCGCAGTACGGGGCGCATGGTGAATCATTCTGAGAAATATTGTAATTTCTGTCGTAGAGTGGGCCATTCTTTCAACGGGTGTAGGCAACGTTTGTCGCTGGAACGAGCCCCTCAAGAGAATAATTTAAACGGGAATCGCGACCGTCTGTTGGGGGCAAAGACGAGCTCGCCTCTTGCTGGACAGCCGTTGTCCAAAACCGTGCCCTCCTCGAACAACCCGTAGATAGGACACGCTGTCCCGTTATTCGTGTGCGTAGTCCGGATTTGATTCATCGCGATGTCATATTATTGATCGACACTGGATCAGAATTGAATTTGTTGAAGATTAATATGCTCGCGACTCATGTACAAGTATCCGCGGGACGTGTTTTCGG
Organism: Eretmocerus hayati; assembly: GCA_029851415.1. Taxonomy (NCBI): domain Eukaryota; kingdom Metazoa; phylum Arthropoda; class Insecta; order Hymenoptera; family Aphelinidae; genus Eretmocerus; species Eretmocerus hayati. The sequence goes on from CM056743.1 coordinate 109,915,564, forward strand.
ACTAGCAGGCATTGGCCATGAAATGCTATCTACTATAGGAGAAAGTATCATTCGCTTCGGAAACACGAATTGCGTAATGAATATGGTTCCAGCAGAGTTTCCGATTCCGTACGACGGAATTTTTGGTATTCAGTTTTTAAGAGAACAAGGAGCCCTTCTATCATTTAAAAACAATTTCATGATCTTGGAAAATTGCACTAATGTTCCCATACCTTTTTCGGTCCACAACACATTTTGTCTAACGGCCAGATCAAAAACTCTTTGCAAGTTAAATTTGAAGGGTACTAATTTGAATACAGGGTATGTGCCTCGCATTAATGTGGGACCAGATATTTTCGCGGGGGAGTGTTTGGTAGAAAACCGCGGTGGTTGGGCATATATGTTCGTGATAAATTCTGCATCCGAGGACGTGAACCTTACCTTGCCACCGCTAACAATTTATGATTATGATGTGAAAAGAAACCGATATGTGAACTCTATAAGACAAATCCCCAAGGAGGAGAAGGATAGGGTGATTCAGGATCGGATAGAGAAAATCATGAAAGAACTAGATTTAGAGGAGTTAAACGAAGAGGAAAAAGGTAGTGTTAAAAGTCTAGTTGCTAAATTCCCCTTTCATTTACCTGGTGACAAACTTAGCTTAACTAACGCAGCTGCGTACGAAATAAAGACTGTAGATGATAATCCAATAAATATTAAGCAATATAGACACCCTCCACATTTGCAAAGGGTCATTCAAGAGAAGATCGACGAATTAATTGAGAACGATATAGTAGAGCCTTCCTCATCACCCTATAATTCTCCTCTGTGGATAGTGCCCAAGAAAGACGATGCTAAAGGTAATAAACAGTACCGACTTGTCGTGGATTTTCGCGCCCTTAATGAGAAATCAATTGCTTCAGCATACCCGCTGCCAAATATTACCGACATCCTCGATCGGCTTGGTCAATGCCAGTATTTTTCGACACTAGATTCAGCCCAGGGCTTTTATCAAATTCCCCTAGCTAGGGAATCTAGGGGGAAAACCGCGTTTAGCACTCAGTACCAGCACCTCCAATTCAGAAGATTACCGATGGGTTTAAAGGGCTCGCCAGGATTTTTCCAGGAAACTATGAACAAAATTTGCAACGGTCTCCAAGGTACCGAAATTCTCATATACATGGATGACGCAATATGTTATTCAAAAACCCTACGTGAGCATTCTGAGAAAATGAAAAAACTTTTTGTCAGACTACAGACAGCTTCGCTGACGTTACAACCCAGCAAATGTAAATTCTTGAGAAAATCGGTCGGTTATTTGGGGCACATCATATCTGAAAGTGGCGTCAGACCAGATCCTAAGAAGTTGTCGGCAGTATCAAACTTCCCACGTCCGAAAACTCCAAAGAACGTGAAACAATTCCTTGGATTAGCAGGATATTATAGACGATTCATCCCTAACTTTGCTAGCATAGCAAAACCATTGACAACCTTGTTGAAACAAAATGTACCTTTTTTTTGGGATCATGGGCAAGAGGAGGCTTTTGAGAAATTGAAAAAGACGCTGTGCTCCGAGCCACTGTTACAATATCCAGATTTCTCTCGGCCCTTCGTCGTGACCTCTGATAGTTCTGACTTTGCGTTGGGATGCGTGCTGAGCCAAGGTCCTATTGGCCGAGACTTACCTGTAGCTTACGGATCAAGAGTCCTAACGAGATCTGAACGAAACTATTCTACAATTGAGAAAGAATTGATGGCAATCATATTTGCAACAAGCCATTTCAGGCCTTATTTGTATGGCAAGGAGTTTACGCTGGTAACTGACCACCGACCATTGGTATGGCTGCACTCTCTTAAAGATCCCATGTCTCGATTGGCACGTTGGAGGATTAAATTGCGGGAATATACGTACTCTATCGTACATAAACCTGGGAAAATCAACATGAACGCAGACTCGCTCTCCCGAAACCCTGTTCTCGCCGTTACAGACGACAAAAATGACTCTGACGACAATGACAGTGATACCGATCCTCTTACTAACATCCTGAAAAAACCCGAGACGAACGACAATAAGACAGATTTACGTACGACACGCAAACAAAGAGTGAGGGGGGTGGACGGAGAGAATGAAGGTAGTCCATCGAAAAAACGAAGACCCGATTGGTCGGATGATTCAGTGAGTAATGAAGGCAATCCATCGATAAGGCAAAGACCCGAATGGTCGGATGATACTGTGAGATATGAAGATAATGAGAAATTGAGATATGAGAAAGTTAATGGCCTGGATATAATGAGACGAGATGTTGACGAAATTGAGAGTGACACTATTATTGACAATCACCCCTCGCTGGTTGGGGTGATCCATTTGACTGACACCACAGTGGCGCATGTGGACGAGCGGTCGTCTGTATACAGCCCCGCGAGAATCAGCCGAGACGGGTTGCAAATTGAGAAAGAGAATGACGATATTGTGAAAAGAAATCATGAATTGAAACTTACCTCATCGGTAAGAGTGATCCATTCAGCTGGTGCCGCATCAAAGCATGCGGCATCCCGGCTGTCTGTATACAGCTCTACGAAAACCGATCGAGACGATTATCGAACGCATAAAGAGAAAGAGAATGACGATATTGTGAAAAGAAACCATGAATTGAAAATTTCCTCATCGGAAAGGGTGATCCATTCAGTTGATGCCACATCCAAGCATGCGGCAAGTCAGCTGTCTGTATACAGCCCTGCGAAAACCGATCGAGACGACTATAAAACATATAGAGATGGATTGGTGCCACCAGAGGCAGAGGTCTGGTTTGAACCTCGATTGAAGGTTGACGAGAATATTATGATACAATTGGGGGCCAAGCGCCCAGTGAATGAGGCACTATGGCCCGAAACAGCTCGGAAAAGAGCAAGATCAAGCGATGCTACCTTCATTACTGAGATTTCGAGTCCCATTGTTGATCAAAGTGAAGGATTGATAATTGAGGAAATAATTGGTGATGACGAGAAACAACTCGAGAATGTACGAACAGCTCGGATATTTCACGTGACTAATATTGAATACAGCCCAACGAGACTTTTAGATGAATTGGACAATATAGTGCACTTCATGTCATTAGACTGTGTTATTAATACACCTGTCGGTCATATGTTGGTTGAATTGGAATATATCAATTTGGAAGTAATTAAAGCCCAAGACTTGGGAATTGGACACATAATACGCACTGAATTCGGAGATTACAATATATTTTCGATTTTCATCAAGGTACATCATAGAGACGCGGCTTCTGTAGAGTGTGTATCACATTGTCTCAAAATATTCAGAGATTACTTGAAGGACGAGGGAATAAAATCGGTTCGGATGGCACGCATTGGCGATGGTTTGGATAACTTATTCTGGCCACCCATCGAGATGACGTTGAAAACCTTTGTCACGCTCGGCGACTTTAAACTGACCATATGTTCAGGAGAGATTTTGACACTTGAAGGGGATGATAGGAGAAGAGCACTAGCAGAAGCCCATGATTCCGCGGTTGGAGGTCATCAAGGGACATATAAAACATATAAGAGATTAAGGGAGAGATTCACGTGGCCTAATATGAAAAGGGATGTCGAGTATTATATTCGCACTTGCGAAAATTGCCAAAAAAATAAATTACGGAGAATCAAAACTAGAATGCCCATGAAAATTACTTCCACCCCAACGGAAGCCTTTGAAGTAGTAGAAATCGATATTGTAGGACCCTTACCGGTAACCGAGAATGGTAATAAATACATCTTGACAATGCAGTGTAATTTAACGAAGTTTTCCGAGGCATACCCGCTTAAAGACTACACTGCTGAAACAATCGCCGCCGTTTTTGTTAAAGAGTTCATATGTCGGTATGGGTGCCCTAGAATTATCAAAACTGATCAAGGGAGTAGTTTTCAAAGTGCCTTCATGGCTAGGGTTGCTTCTCTTTTCAAAATTTCCCAATGGAAGTCAACCGCGTTTCACCCGGCAACTATGGGTTCACTTGAGCGCTCTCACCATGTATTTACGGAATATCTGATAAATTTTTCAAAGAAAAATCAGTGGGATCAGTGGATCAGCTTCTCGGTGTTCTCATACAACAACTCCACCCATTCAGGGCATGGATTTGCTCCTTACCAGTTAATTTACGGGAGAAAAGCGCGACTGCCATCAAGTTTTGAGACCCGAGTTATCGAAAAAACATACTCCGATTATCTTGATGACCTAATAGCCAAATTGAATGAAACGCAGGCTACTTCGAGAGAAAGACTTCTCCTAGCTAAAGAAAAAAGTAAACAATACTATGATCGAAAAACTAATGTTCAGTCATTCCATGAAGGAGATATGGTTTACCTTCTGAAGGAACCCAGGACTGGAAAATTGGATGGACAGTATAGTGGGATGTTTCAGGTTGTGCGACATATTACTGATCGGAATGTTCTCATAAGGATGGGGCAAAAGACAAAGATCGTTCACATTGATAAATTGAAACATGCGTTTACTAGAGCAGATTGAGAAGCAACAAATAGCGAGTGCCCAAAGGCTCATTGATCAAACGTATGTGCCTTTTTTTTTCCTCCCCACTTTTGCAATCAACTCTATATTATCAGGTTCAAGAATTTAATTCTCATTACGTTGAATATATACAACAAAAACGCAGATTAGCATTTACACAAAAATTTCGATTTAAGTTACACTGTTTTAGCATAATTTCAAATTCAAATCCCAATATCGGCAAATAATTTTTCCTAGATTTCATTCAGCTAAGGTAATTCTACGTAACACTTAAGTCTTCAATATCCGTTCAAGGATGCATATTTGGAGTAAATATAAGGTATCATTAACCTCCTGAGATTCGACTTCAATCAAGGGTAGGTTTTATCTCATACTCGTAACCATTCTATATTTGCGTGCTCAAAATGACAAGGAAATAAAAAAAAAAAAAAAAAAACACACAAAAAAAAAGGGAAATAATATATTCAGTTAGGTTATTTAAGGATATATTGAGTATGTTAGATCGAGTAATTTTTCAATAGCAATGAATGATTCTTCCTATTATACTTACTTCCAGAAATAATACCATTAGGGGATAAGATTTCATTCAAGTTGAAATGAGGTTCTATTTCATATTTATAAGCATGCTATGATTGCGTGCTCAAAAAGACAAAGCAACAAAAAAAAAGGGGAGGAAAGGAGATCATATACCCAGCTAGATTATTCAAGGTCGAGAGTATATTGAATATGTAAGCTCAAGTAATTTTCCATAGCATTAGATGATCCTTTTTATTACTCATTCAAATGAGATCAATTGAGGTGTTATTAGAATGCCTATTCCTAAAATTAAGGCTGAGATTTGGTTCGAGTTGAGTTTAGTTCTATTTCATACTTATAAACATTCTATATTTGCGTGCTCAAAATGACAAAATAACAAAAAAAAAGGAGAAGGGAGGAAATTTCATATTCATCGAGTTTAATCAGAATTGATGATATACTAAGTTATAGGGTATAATCTAAATGCAGTATACGACTTTTCCTAGAGATTACTCAACTTAGGTTAATCAAGTATTTATTGCCCCAATATCTCTTAAGGATGAATATTCCTGTAGGCTTAAGGTATAACTGGGAGATTAGATTTTAGATTTTTCCTTTTATTTTCATCTCACATATATACGATAACCAATATTTATTCTCATGGGAAAATAGCGATTTATTTATATCATACTCATAATTAAGAAGAAAATAGATTAAAATGTCAAGATGGCAGCCCAAAAATACCATATACTACAGTTATGCTTTAGAATTAATGATCCTAGTTAAGATTTTATTTGTATTATTATGTATCTCTGGAAATAAATAAACAAATTTGGAAATTGAGAGGAGACAGAGGGATGAAGAAATCTTCGATTCTTTGATTCTGAACCTGGCATAGTCGGTGACGAGCCGAATAAGAGAAGATGAGATAGGCAGCATCTCATGGTGATGGGGCGTAAGGAGGGGCCCTATCACCCTCTCAATTTCCATTTTATCATAAGGTATATGGATATTTTGGAATGTGACTTGGTATAGACTTATAAACACGTCAGACTAATCCAGAGGGGTATGGACTCCTAACAATTGGCTTACTTGATTGAGTAATGGCATAAACGCGTGATCAAAACCTCGAAAGTGACGAAACTATCAGCGAACGAAGTTCTATCTCGATTCTAGATAACAGTATAACCGATACATGCAAGTTCTGTTCTTCCGTGACGCACCTTTATGTAAACCGAACGAATTCCGGATTCGTTGAAAGGGCAATTCGTTTTGGAGAAATTTTAAGAGACGCTAGCGCTCAAATCGATTGAATACGCTCCCTCGTGAAAAGGCGTGAGCGGGGGTTATTATTAAATTTCGCTAAACCTATATTTGAGGTGTAACCAATACAAAATCTGCACAATTAAACCAAGACTTGAGAGTACGGAATTGAAATATCAAGTCAATTAGCAATAGCAGTTGAATTAAAAGCCACTTGTTGGGTGTACATTCCAATTATGGAGATGGATGAGTCAATTTTACGGTATCAATAGAGTATGACCAGTGATTTTTTCAATAGCACCTATCAACCAAATATTAATTCTGTCTCGTCCTGGTATCCTGCCCAGTGGTTGCTTCGATGTTTGTCTAATTGCCCTCGTGATCAATAAATTGCCTGATGAAAAAAGGGCTGCCATATAAAAAAAGGGGGGGGTTGACAAACTGAGTCCCCGACGCAATTTCTTTAAATACCTCTTTTCCTAGGACACTTGATTCCGTGGGAAACGTAAATTCGCGCTATTTTAAAAGAAAATATACAAGTAGAGTAAAAAGAATAACGAGTCTACGGAAATTAATATTCATTAGCACAATCAATATGCATTGGATGCATCAAATCGTCTTCTTGAGTAGCATCGCGATGAGATGATACAAAGCTCACGACACAAACTGATCAAGTACTTGAAATGCTCGAGATGGAAGGACCGCATCGGCGTGCCTCTATGCCATCAATGGGTCGGCCAGGTACTCACGAATTACTCGTGATAAAATTAAATAAGAGACTGGAGGATAAGAAATAAAACGGAACTATCCCTCTTCATACACAGGCCATCTTCTCGAGCGCCTAATTTCCTCATGAAATTTCGTATCCTAACCCGTATAGGTCTTCAACATTGCCAAGGTGGTGTAAGGGTCTGTTCCAGAACCCGCTGGCTGTGCGAGTGAAGATATCTCATAACGTGTTTGATGTGTCGTGGATCGATATCATTTTTCGAGTCATACTCCGAAATTGCGCTTTCGGAGGTTAATTAGGTCAGATTCATACACAAGCAAATGAGTTGAAGACGCTTACCTAATACGCCCCAGGCTGTAATATGGCCTAACGTTCTCGGTAATCATATTTTTATCTCATGGCGTAACATCTCGTTAATTCTTGAAGAATTGAACAAGGTATAAAAAAAAGGGGTTCGCGGAGATTTTGCGAAGCATCTTGAATCACGACTTCGACACGTAATGGACCTTGGTAGGTCATAGTGTCGCGTAGTCTGTGACCCTCGATATTATAAATACATAGTGGGTATACTTCTTAGTGGGGGAACGCGGATAAACCTAACCTAATTAAAACCCATGTAACTCAAACAAATAGAACGAAATATAGTTGACTTACAAGCAAAATCTTGATTCGCAATTTTATAGGGCCTGGGATCAGGCTGAGTGGCCCGACGACGCGCTTCTCGAATCGTTATGCAAATATTCTTTCTCGTCCTGGCCTGCCTGAATTACCTTTTATTAATTATTTTTACTATTATTTAACCTTCTGCTCACCAAGCCTTTGATCTTGAGGATTTGGTTTGGGCACGGTATTTGTGCCGTGATTGTAGGAGTTCAACGAAGGAAGTGAACATGTGCGCTTTTATAACAAATGTCTCACTCTTATGATTGACTAGTAAACCGAGAAATTGGCTCATCTTTCACGTGGTGCATCATTCCGTAGTGATTTAAGACCCTTAAAGAGGTCGCGACCGCTGCAATTCGGTTACCGTTCAAATTATATCATGATCTTTCTCTCATGTAAATTTCATCTTCCCGCATTCCATTCAGAAATGCATTTTTCCAAATTCAGATGATGGACGAAAGAATTTAACTGAACCATGGAGGCTAGGAAAAAATATATAAGAAGCTCGAATTTCTATATATCGAATGATCAGAGTATTTGAGCCACCCTAGCTGTACGTCCTCATAGGTTGTGAAATTGTTGCGAATATGCCGGAACGATCTTATGTCTTCTGGTTGCCGGAGGTAAGCTTACTTCTCGTGCGCTGCATAGCTTCTCTCAATCCAGTCAAAATGTAGTCCTGAAGAAAGTTTCGTCGTGGTTATTATCTTTCTCAGTCTCATACTGGTATAGCCAAATGCCCATCGCGTGGTTTCTCCGATCGGTATATAAATTGATGCTAAGTAATAGTGCCGAATTTCAAGAGTCATTGGTTCACCTCTCTCTTCCTAATATTCTCTTTCAATGTCTCGTTGTGCAAGGGCATGTAACGAACCTAGGGACATCGATAACCCGTGAATATATACATATAGGAAAGATGTGCAACCCATGGAGATTGGGGTTTGAAGGTTATCCAGAGACAGAACCACTCTCTCGTTATATATCGATCGTCGGCTGAAAGTAATCCCAGTAAATTGATTTCGAATTGGATCGATATTTGGACTCTTTTGCTTCATTTGGTCATAAGCATGTATCATGAAAAACTCTTGAGTTTATAGACTTGTCAAATTGGTCTTTAATTTTGGATTTTTCTCCCTGTAATTTAACCCTGTCCGAGTTTTGCAAAATAATTATCGTAAACGTGAATATTGTATAAAGGTTACTTGCATATTATTGAAGTTGTGCAGAGTTTGTGGGACTCAGTAGCGAATTCGATATTAAAATTTCATTCACTTTAAAGTTTCTCTTCCTTGATACTTACAACGCTGAGTACACAATGCGATAACCGATCTTAAGTGAAAGGATAAGACCCTAGTGCAAAAATGTTAGAGTCAACTAAGTATATTATTATCTATACACGTAGGACCAACCTCAGACTCGAACTCTTGAAAGTTATATACTTTTTTTTCTCTCTGGGTCCAACTCTTCCTCTGTATCATTTAAGCCTTATTTCCCCCCCCCCAGGTCAATTTTATGACCAGGTGAGGAATATCGGGTGTAATTATTTCATAATAATTGAGGGTATGGTATTTCTGTATAGAGAATATTGATATTTTCGAATTTTGAAAAAGTCCGGAGTACGTGCAGCACGGGATCCGGGTTTTTCAATTAAGCCTTATTTTCCCGCCCAGGTCAATTTTATGACCAGGTGAGGAATATCGGGTGTAATTGTTTCATAATAATTGAGAGTATGGTATTTCTGTATAGAAAAATATTGATATTTTCGAATTTTTAAAAAATCCGGAGTACGTGCAGAACGAGATCCGGGTTTTTCATTTAAGCCTTATTTTCCCGCCCAGGTCAATTTTATGACCAGGTGAGGAGTATCGGGTGTAATTATTTCATAATAATTGAGAGTATGGTATTTCTGTATAGAAAAATATTGATATTTTCGAATTTTGAAAAAATCCGGAGTACGTGCAGCACGAGATCCGGGTTTTTCATTTAAGCCTTATTTCCCCGCCCGGGTCAATTTTATGACCAGGTGAGGAGTATCGGGTGTAATTATTTCATAATAATCGGGGGTATAGTATTTCTGTATAGAAAATATTGATATTTTCGAATTTTGAAAAAATCCGGAGTACGTGCAGCACGAGATCCGGGTTTTTCATTTAAGCCTTATTTCCCCGCCCGGGTCAATTTTATGACCAGGTGAGGAGTATCGGGTGTAATTATTTCATAATAATCGGGGGTATAGTATTTCTGTATAGAAAATATTGATATTTTCGAATTTTGAAAAAATTCGGAGTACGTGCAGCACGAGATCCGGGTTTTTCATTTAGGCCTTATTTTCTCGCCCAGGTCAATTTTATGGCCAGGTGATGAATGTTAGGTGTAATTACTCGATAATAATTGAAAGAGTAATGTTTTGTATAAGAAATATAGATATTTTTCGAATTTTGGAAAAAGACGGAGTACGTGCCTCACCGGGTTTTTTCATTCAGGGCTTATTCTCTCGCCGGGGTCAATAGTTTGAAGGAATAAATTCGCGCATCGCTAGATTCAATCTCTCACTCGAGATGGTATCATTATCAAATGATGAATTTACAGTATAGTTACTTCATTATAATTGATAGAATGAGGTGAAGCTCGTGGGTCCTCAACCTTCGGGGGTTGCAGTCGATAAAGAATGTTTTTGTATGGAAAATCAAAATTTTTGGATTTCGCGAAGAAAAAAAAACAGATTGAGTGCGTTACCAGGCCCGTATTTCCTTTCATCAATTTTCTCAAATTGAACCAGTCTTACAAAAGCAATGGGATGCACCAATGAATGACGATAGGTGATTGGTAATGATCACCGAAATCTTATCCGCTGAGCAAAATCCGGAAAACTACGTATCTGGTTAAAAAGTGAAGTCTGTGGACTTCATTTTTTGGGTGGCAGGGAGTATAGGAGGAGATTTTTAGTATGTCAGTGCAAACTCATCCGCAGTTGTTCTTGCAGGAGCGCAATTTGACAAAGATAGAGCTTGAATTAAGGATCGAAAGTTATTTCAAAAAATCTTGTCGTCTTTTATAGAATCTGCCGGCTGATGCCGAAACACGTTAGGTACACGAGTCACAGTCACATATGGCAAAAAGCTAATAAATTTTCGACCTCTTTGAGCCTGTTGACCGACACGCGAGTCGTATTCCCACGCAAAAGGAAAAGCTAATAAATCTTCGCTCTCTCTCTCGACGCGCCATCCGATACATCCGACACTGTTTTCGGCCACAGAACCATAAATTGTGAACACTCATACAAACTCGGACCCTGAAGCAAAAGAACCCCAATGAAACAAGACCCACGGAGTCAATAAAGGAATCTCTTCACTTAGAGCCCCATCTATGCGGCGCAAACGTCAGTTGGAGTCAGTCAGTTACGAGCGCGCGGCTGGGGTAGACCACTAGTGAAATATTCAGCGAAATGAAGGAAATTAGAATAAAAAATGTGGCGAGGTTCAGAGCCGGAAAACTTCAAGAAATCATACATAATGTTGGAAAATTATATGAACAGCCCGTACAGAGGATAATCATGGAAAGAAATTGGGACGACTGCGTAAAGCTAGAGTCCAACCACATATACATCATTGATCCGGAATCAAAATCTGCAAGAATAGTAACGCCCGAGCCCAGGAAAACCAGAATGCACCTAAGTAAGACATTGAAATTATGAGAATGAAGCCACTTCGAAATCAAGGAATTCAAAATACAGATATCCGATCCACGATGTATGAACAAATGCGCCACAGCAATAACACTTGAAAAATCTTCACATCGAACTCAAGATGGGGGCGTGGCATCATGACACATAAGCGTGTGAAACGCGGAGATTTTCATTAGCCATGTACAAGCCCTCAATCACGAATGAAGAACCAATGCATAATTTTGAAAAATAAACATGAGCAAGATGTATATACAAGGGTGCAATGACACCAAGCTCCGATATCTGTCTAGCGGAAACGAACGAAAGCATTAAAGTGCTTTCAGCAATAAAGTTGAAAAGTCATGACATCAAATTTGGAGGGGGGAAATGACGCTTAATGCATAGCCTGTGATCTTGAAAATCTCATTGGCTACCAAAGAAAATGATACGAAGGGCTGCACAAGAGCTTCGAGCGTGATATCTTCAGTGAGGTTTTGACTGTCGAAGAATTACGACAAGCTGACGACACGCTCAAAAATCAGATGGAGTACGAGGATGGAAATCAAGCACACCATTCCCTGGATCTCAGCGATGACTTGGATAACGCGTCGATCCCATCGAATATATCAATAACGACAGAAGAATCAGTCATGATTAGAGAAATCGAACAAGAGGAGGGCCATCCTATACTGGACGTGCCCATCATAGCCCTCGACCCGCAGATTCCATCACCACGATGGGCACATTTGTTCGAAATTGATGAAGCGGCGAACTTACAGGACGAGGTTGAATTACTACCCGAGAGGGACTGTGATGAAGAAAATATCAACATGAATTTGGGTGAATGCATGGAATTTATTGGCGAGCTGGGAAACGTGCAAATCATATCACCGGCCGATGCGGATGAGGTGAGACGCATTGAGCACGAACTACAAGGGTGCGAACAAAACACCAGCCGTTCAAATGAAGAAAAAGGAGATGAAGAAAACTTTTCTCAGCAACCTGTTGTAAGAGAGAGTGATCAGCGCGTAAGCCACTCAAATAAAGAAAGAAGTGATGAAGTGAATTTTTCTCAGCGATCTGTCGAAAAGGAAAGTGAACAGTGCGTAGGCCGTTCAGATGGAGGAAGAAGTGATGGAGTGAATTTTCCTCAGCGACCTGTGGAAAAAGCAAGTAATCAGTGCGTAAGCCGTTCAAATGCAAAGGAAAGTGATGGGGTGAATTTTTCTCAGCGACCTGTTGAAAGAGCAAGTGAACAACGTGTAAACCTTACGTATGAAAAAGAATGTAGCGGAGGTGATCCTGCTCAGAAATTCGTCAATGGCGAAAAGAATCAACGCGAAAGTAATAACGACGAACCTCGATCGGGAAAAGAAGTTGCCATGTGCGCGCATGCAAGAGTTGTGGTAAGAAGTGATTATCAAGGTGACCAATCAAAGAGAAAACACAACTCAAGAGACCTCGGAAACGAGACCCTATTATCCAACAAGAGGCCTACCGCAACTAAGATCGCTTTAATAAGGGATACCATCAAACCCACCGAACCAAATCACGAAAAGATATGGGACAATGCACCACCCACACCAAGTAGGCGCAGCATTCGTCAGATTAAGAGACATCGCGCTCGATTGACGGACACATCATCTCGGGAAAATCCTCGACGGCCATCCAAGGCACCCGTTCGGAAATCCGCACGGGAAACGACAAATCAGCAACAAAGTGATGTTCGATCAATATCCAAGGACTATGACTGGGGGATCCTTCGTAAACAAGCCGAGAGAGGGGCCCCAGATTTGTCCCACCCTTTCTTCCATGACTTGAAGAAAATGGCACACAAGCAAGCTGGATATTTCCAAAAGAAGAAGAGAGGTTCGATCTGTGCAGGCTGCTTTGATGAAGAATTGTACCCGGGATACGCCTTTGAATCAACTCACGTTCTTATTCGCGCACATCGCAATCCGGTAATGCCAGTATGCTATAGCTGCAGAAACACGATAAATTATGTCAAGAAGGATGCTGACAAATGCGCCAAATGCTCCGTCGCTTATTTTTTGCGAGCTAGAAGAAACGAAAGTTATGAGAAAGTTCTACTGAAATAATCCTCAATCACGGCTTTGTCTGCGGATCAGGTGACTGAAATGTTGAATGAGATTGGTACGTTATTCTTATATGAAACTTGGAATGTTCTTTTGCATGAACATTGTAATCAATAAACGGATCGTATCAACTAACATTGACGTGATCTGCATTTCCGTATAAACCTTGTCCTTTTAGAAATAACTCTCTGAGTTATGAGATCGTTGTGTAACTACGAAGTTGAATTCCAGTTGACTCTTTTCTTCCTCGACAACTGCAACGTCTTGTGTCTGATTTGGATTTATGAAATTATTTAGCAACCAGAAATAACGTCATTTATGGACGCAACGGATCCACACTGAATGAAATTTTTGGGACTTTATATTTCTAAAGTTATGTATCAATCTTTCCTTCATTGATCCCATAGTGTGAGAATCTGATCGTGAATTTGAACCTGCGTATCAAATATTTTCGGTTGTTATTGAGAACCACCCCGCATTTTTTTGTTGGACTGAAAATTTTTTGAAAATGCTAGTCTTAACGAATAGTGAAGGTCTAAATAACTTAAAATGGTGGAATCTCTCTCGTGAATTATTATATTAAGGTAAGTGTACCCAACTTGCCTCTGTACCCAACTTGCCCCCATATGCCGATCTTGGAAATGGGCGCTCGTTGACCTTCCCGCAATTTTTTTTTACGTTTGTTATGTTAAAATATGAGAAAATACGTAGTTTTCATCGACCCCGGATCATTTCTGCGTTCTCCAGAAAATATAAAGTGAGTTTTCCATTTTTCGTGTTTGCACGGCTAAGAAAGCACCGAGGGCATTGCGTTCAGTAAAACCGGTGCCAAATTCGTTGAGTTCAACCAATCTTAACGTAACTTAGCGCATTCGATTTCTTGTTTCAAGACCTTCAAAATCCGCTCTTCAGGGTTGCAAAACTCTGATTTGGAGGAATTTTATGCACAAAACACGAAGATGGTTTGAGAATCAAGAAGGCCGACATCGGAGTGTACCCAACATGCCCCCATATGGTTATCTCAGGAAGGCGTGCAGTATGACTTTTTTTACTATTCAGAACGTGTTTATCACGTCAAAATAGGTCGGAAACGATGTCTTCGGCCAGCTCAAAGCTACAAATGTCGCTGCACGGTGATCAAAACGGATCAAAGCGATTTTATTCACTTCATCGCCGATTTACATTGTTTTAAATGATGGGGGCAAGTTGGGTACACACTTTTGTAAACTCTCAAAAATCATCTTTTGGGAGAATTCTAACAGCTCGGCTCCACTATATCCAAATCGGACGTATCTTAGCTCATTTTAAAGGTCTTGAGATAAGCTTTAAAATGAGTTAAGGTACGTTGGAAAATATGGAGATGGGCCAAAGTTATTAAGAAAATGGCTTAATGGGGGCAAGTTGGGTACACTTACCTTACATTATTCACAAAATATTACATAAGAGTTTTGAAAATTTTAAATATCTCGTATGAAAGAAATTTGGTCATATAAAAAAAAAAAAATGGACATTATATACATTGAAGATTAAGGCAATAGCATGAACTAAATGGATCTGCGACGCATACCGGGTTTAGAACTTTTTTCGGTTTTGGGTATACCCCTCTCTAAGGAGCGGGAGCTCCTAACAGACCGCTCAACGTACTCCATGGTCCACGAAGCACGAAAATCAAAGATTGCGCCAAGCCGGCTGCTGAATACCCACGATCCTGAAGTCAAAAACAAAAGAAATCTGTCACAAGGTGATAGAGATAGGCTGACGTGATGGGACTTGTCTCCGGTCCCAAGCGATTTTTGATTGTCTCTCTCTCTCTCTCTCTCTCTCTCTCTCTATCTCTCTCTCTCTCTCTCTCTCTCTCTCTCTCTCTCTCTAATATTGCGTGAGTATTCACAAACCGAACGAGAACTCTTAATTTTTCGAGAAAAGGATTGAAGTAAATCAAATAAATAACGAAGTTAGGAATCGAACCGACCGAAATGATATAGGATACGAGAATCCAAGCCGAACAATTGATTAGCAACGAGAGCCTAAATAATGACGTAATGATGACTCAACGCTTTGAAAATCGTGGATTCACTTTATTAGATTTGATATTGTTCTCTCTCCCTCCTGTCATCTATCTCTCTTTCTCTCACAACTTACAGGTTCAAACTAATGTAATCACA
The DNA here is from genome assembly GCA_029851415.1 of Eretmocerus hayati. Classification (NCBI taxonomy): domain Eukaryota; kingdom Metazoa; phylum Arthropoda; class Insecta; order Hymenoptera; family Aphelinidae; genus Eretmocerus; species Eretmocerus hayati. Next base: position 109,931,165 of record CM056743.1, read on the forward strand.
AGGAGTATCAAATTACGCGATGCAACGAGAAATCGACTCAGACGAATCTTGGCATTTTAGCACACATGCTATACAAATCTCGAAGCAACGACATGGGGCTAGAGGCAAGGACTCCTCACATCGGTGTTCGAAAAGAGAGCGATCGGAAAAGTCTGTAGTACTTAGAGAATCACGATTTGATAGATCAAGCAGAAGAGGTAGTGATTAGACTAGGGTAAGGGCCAGATAAGCTGAACAGCAAAAACACTCACCTGTGCGGACGATCGTAGAGTAAACGGAGGATATCATGGCGATCTCAGTAACGGAATTGACTTTTGACAATAAAAATACTGTCGGCTATTCGAGAATTGCTCCACTAAATCTTATTAAATCGAGAAGCCTTGCTTCCACGTGTGGCGCCTTTCTGTGTGGCGAGGTAAACAATGATCACACGGAGGGGATAGAAATCAGCATGTGCGCGAAACGAGGAAGAGGTGCGAAGTACGAGTGTCAGATGGCGCCAGGCGCTTTGAGAATGAGCATTGATATTCGACAGAAATGATCCCGTGCAAGAGTGAAGGCTAGAACCTGATAAGCAAATAATTTATAGGAAAAATGAATCCACTTACCTGCAGAATTTTTCGATATTTCCAAAAGGACCTCCGAATTTGAATTGAACTAGTTGCTTTCACTAAAAGGGGCACGAACCGATCATACAAGTTTCACACTCCAGCAGCAACCACCTGTTGCAAATAACGATGGCAAAATTCCCAACGCGATCTTATACGCACGATGAAATAGTAACGAATATGAGTAATCTGAAACTGAGGTATGGTAGTTTAGCAAACATTTCCACGATTATACGCGGTGTTCTTGCATTTTATTTGTGTCAGGAACCTCATACTGCGGATGCGTAATATTGAAAGCAGACATTTTCCGGGAATTGAATGGCCTATGAGACAATATTCGATGCGTGGCAAGGGGGTGCGTCAGCAGTAAGACTGGAATTTTACTGATGAAGACATGAAGCAACTTCAATAATTAGCAAATTGGAGCTAGATACCTCTGAGAGGTTTGTGTAGCCTAAAGGAGGAATTCGGGAAAATACGAACTCACTTCCGCGCGCACTTTATCGATTTTTGAATAATTGGTCCACATCAATAATGGTTGATTCGATGAATTTCATGGAGGTATCTTCAGTTATGATATCAGTCAATCAGACTTGTATAAGTTGAATGGTACTCTGGTTAGTGGTCTCGTGATGGCCAGTTTTGACATGAAACTCGCAGTCATTCGACAGCCTGACGGTTTCTCGGTGTAAAAGGTCCTGTAACTTCACACCAAGTTTCAGCAGAAAAGGGGGCCAGGGGTCGCTTTACATGCATCACAAAATCTAGAGTTTCAAACGTCATCAATTAATAGCCACCCCTCAGGTATCGAAGAAAATTTTTGTATGGGTCAGAAATGACTCTCTAAAAGGTGCATCCTATAAGAATGCACTTTTTCCTATGGGGGAGCTGTTATGGCCTGCGAATATTATTCTCGGATAAATAGCGTCCATTCGCCCAGAGTATCTTAATGCTAAATTCACACATGGAGTAGAGCCGGCGTGAGCCACACATCCTCTCAGCATATCATCCTCTATACCCAATAAGCCCAAGACAATTAGGATGTTTTAGAGCAAATGTCTGTTGGATTATCATTTTTACAGGGACACTCCGTTGCGGCTCATTGACTACTTGGATAACTAAACGAATGACGACAACAATCCAAAAATAATGATTACGACGAGACGATCTCCAGGACCAAATGTAATACCTTCTCTGGCACGTTTTGACTGAATTTGCACCTGACGCCAAACTGAGTATTGTGGACAGGAGTGAAAAGTGAACAGACTGCATTAATGTGAAATTGAGAATGATCATTTTGTAATTAATATTACCATTACTATCAAATTAGATGCTGGTCGTGAGTATTTCGTGGCGGGAACCAATTATCGGATGTATATGTATAAGCATGTGTTACATTTAGAAAAACCTATTCAGCGCACGAGAATAAACGTGCAGCCCATAAAGATTTCATGTGAATTAAAGAAAAGAGGCTGCGGCGCACTAAGCACTGTTGCTTTTAACATGGGTTTCCTATTTCACGATGTCAAAACGCTATGCGGCGCACAGCAAGTCAATCGTTTTACATAAGCTTGCCGTATAGAATCAAGGAAATGCTGTGCGGCGCGCTGCGAGCCAACACTTTAACATGAGCTTTCCATTTAGAATCAAGAAAACCGTGCGCGGCGCATGGAAAATCGAGCGTTTAACATAGGATCTCCATAAGAGCTGTCGCGGCACGACGATTTGAGTTTCAAAAGCGCATGCTCACGATTTTCCTCTCTTGTATAAATATAGCTGCTGACCGCCGCTGGCCAGCTTTTTGACTTCACGGTGTGCCTGAATTGATTTTAAATGAAATTTTCAGCTTCGGTCCTGGAAGTTTTGGGTTTCGTTTCTGCGTAATTTAGACATCAAATTCCTTGAAAAAGGAAAATCTTTCGCCGGGCCGATTCTGAGGAATGTCAATTGGAACATTTTTGGAACTTTTTTGGAACTTTTGCTTTTTAAATCTCTGAAAAATCAGTCTTGGCTGTGGATTCAGTGATCCAAACATGAATCGTCATACCTAGAGCATATTTTCTCATGAAAGCAAGTCTCTAGCCCCACTTGGACCCTCAAAAGAGTAGCCAAAAATGCTATTGCAGTCCTCGACGAGGCCCTCGATCATAAATCTCACGTGAAATCATTTAAATTCTCTCAAAATTTGCAATCAAAATACTGATGATATGTGTCTAATTCTGTATTTGTGCTACCTCGTCAAATACCATTTCTTGGCGTGAGGATGAGTGAGATTAGTATACAGTTGTGCGGGTGAATATTATGATCGAGAATATCAGTTTCTAGAGGAGGGATTTCGTCATGATTAGTGTTCAATGTAATGTATAGTCGCTTTGCACAGATGATGTCGGTAAGTCGACACACTGTTGTGCGATCATTCACTATACTATATACATTTGGTATTATTGGCAAACCGTTCGCATACTCGAATACTTGCAAGTACCGGCCGTACAAATTCAAAACAAACATCACTTCAAGTCAAGCCTATCTTGCCTCTGTCAAACTAGTATAGTGCTTCGAAAGTTTGCAAGCAGTTGATGTCCGCATTTGAGCTCTATTTGTTCATAATCGCGAATCATATTTGTTATAATCATCCAGCTCATTCGATGTCACGGTTCACCGACTCTATCATCGTTTTTTGAAGAATAATGTCGCCAAAGGATCACGCATATAGTCATGATGAAAATAGGCTCAAAGTTTGTCTCTTGTGCTTTCGAAAGAAGAAAAACATGTATGCCATTCAGAAGCAACTAAAATTGCATCTTGAGTCTGTGTTTGATCGTTACGTGGATATCAAAACTCTACCAGGTGCTTTATGTGGTGGATGTAAAGTGAAAGTGTACCTTTGGAAATCTGGCAAAGGGAATCGAATCCAATTTCCTGACACTGCTGAGTTTCTAGATAGTTCTTCGCCTACGGAACGAGAAGAAAATGTTCAATGCTACTGCAAAATCTGTGATATAGCGAGGACAACTCCATTCAATTCATCATCGCATGCTAAGGCCAGATTATCAGGTAATTTCTGGACTCCTGTACTAATTCTAAAAATTGTACGAGGGCTATGCCATGGATATTTTTGTTTGTATGCTTGCGATTGATAAACCATGACCTCGTCGTAGTCTGCATCATCGTATCTTTGTTTCTGAATAAAGCAACAATAATGTCAGGCTTTCCTGGCAATTATGCTTACAAGTTTTATATCGCGGCATTCACTGTTTGTGATGGCATAGTAACAACGAGTAGAGTGGGGATCAGAAAGCTGTATTAGTGAGGAATGTGTGTATAGCGGTTTCCCACAGTGCTTTGCTCTGATAACGTGCCAGCTGCTCGACATTCTACAAGCTCTTCTTTCTGAATATTTCTACGCGAATGCGGGCCTATCCCGTAGAAATGTGAAGCGTTTCCCACACGAGTTCAGTGATCGTGAGATATGGTGGAGCGTTAAGTTCGGGGTTTTCGGATGGAATTCTAAAGTTAAGGTCTACACGTTCGGCACAAATTTTTTGAATCCCTACCAATATTTGATATGTTTTCTTTACAGATGATTCAAGTTCACAGACACTTGGAAATCGCTGCTTTGATTGTTTCTCTCCACTTTCTCGAGGAATATCCCATATCTGTACTATAGAGTCTCTCATCAAGAATGTATCATCTTACTTGGAGAGTATTTCACAAAGAGCAAAGGAACAAGTTGCATCCAATCTTATAAAACATAAAATGCAGTCTAAATCTCAACTGATCCTACCACAATGCCGTGGGAAACCGTTGAATTTCATCAAGGAATCGAAGGGAAAATCACACCCTGGTAAAATGAGCAATCGCTCGTTATCTGTGGATGATCTGGCAAATATGCAAACACGTTTGAATCTGACTACTCGCCAGACTCATGGAATGGCATCTTTCCTGAGGACCGCTACTCAGAATAGAAAATTGATCGAACCCGGTTTGAAGACTAAGCTCATAGAAAAATCGCACAAACTAGACGACTTCTTTGGCCATGGTCAGTTCGAATTCATTGATATCAATGGAAAAGCTATCTCGACTGTGTCCAGAGTGGTAGTTCACTGCACCGATACGAAAGAATTCGTAAACTTTGTAGAAGCTCATAGAGGTTCCAAAAATTGTCACATAAAAAAGGGATTAGATGGCGGAGGTGGATCCTTCAAGATTTGCCTCTCAATTCAGTCAAATTCATGCTCAACAGATGTGACCGAATCGAAACGGCTGAAATTTAGTGATGGTGTGGTAGCAAAGTCTTTCAAGGACTCCGCTGTCAAAAAGATACTGTTGTTGGCAATAGCACCCAATGTTCAAGAAAACTATCACAATGTTTCATTACTGTTAGATGCATTAGACCTTGACGAACTCGGAGGGACGGTTGCCACCGATTTGAAATTGGCCAGTATCATCAGTGGGATAATGCCACAAAGCTGTACTTATCCATGTATTTGGTGTTATGCGAAGAAAGGCGAGCTCCACAAATGTTGTGAACTAAGGACTGTCCAGGGGAATTTGAGTCACTACATGAAATGGGTTGCAGCTGGATCTGTCAAGAGTGATGCAAAAAATTATATGAATTGCGTCAACAAACCGCTGTTTCCAAGTCAGCCTAACAGAACATTCCTGGAACTCATACCACCACCTCAATTGCATATCATGCTGGGCGTTGTGAATACTATATTCACTCATATGCACCGTGAGTTTGAATACGAATCTACAGTGTGGATCAAAAAGTGCAATGTTGAGCGAGAGGTGACACATGGCAGCCCAGCATTCAAGGGAAATTCCTGTAAGATTCTTTTGGATAATGTTGACTTGTTGCGATCTCAATCAAACCTTGGATTGGTGAAATACGTTCGAGCATTCTCGGATTTCAAGAATGTTGTGAGTTCATGTTTTGGACAGAATCTCAATCCGATCTACAAAGAATACATTGCGAAGTTTCGCCAAAGTTACATGGATTTGAAGCTTAGCGTCACCCCAAAAATTCATGCAGTTTTCTTCCACATTGAGCAATTCTGTGACATGAAGGAGAGGGGACTAGGATTCTACAGTGAGCAAGCAGTTGAATCAGTACACCATGATTTCAATATTTTCTGGGAGAATCATAAAGTTGCGAAGTCAAACGAAAACTACGAAAAGAAACTTCTTCGAGCGGTGTGCGCTTACAATAGCCTTCATGTATGAGATTCGATGACCCGCATACTTAAGACTTACCGATATAATTTCTCTGAAAGATTTGACGATCACGTTGAGAACGAATGTATGATTTGAATAAACAAGCCATTCTTGAATTCTTAAGAGTTATTTTTCGATTTCAATGGGTCCCCCGGGCCACCATGTATATCCTCAAAATAACGATGTTTATCAATTTACCATATTCCTAATATAATCTTTGATGAAACCCATCTCACGATACAAATCATGGTGGTTCTTTACGTGGAATTCACTGGGATGAGGATTTTAGTCACTGCTTGGAGATTTCCAGGAAAACTAAAAAGCTTATTCTGATGAGAAAATATGCTCTAGGTATGACGATTCATGTTTGGATCACTGAATCCACAGCCAAGACTGATTTTTCAGAGATTTAAAAAGCAAAAGTTCCAAAAAAGTTCCAAAAATGTTCCAATTGACATTCCTCAGAATCGGCCCGGCGAAAGATTTTCCTTTTTCAAGGAATTTGATGTCTAAATTACGCAGAAACGAAACCCAAAACTTCCAGGACCGAAGCTGAAAATTTCATTTAAAATCAATTCAGGCACACCGTGACTTGTATAGTCGCTTCGGACACGTATCTCGATATTGTAAAGTTCTCTCGACCAGCAATTTCACTGATTTCAATATTGTCAAATACCACGTATAGAAGTCGAGTAAAAGTAATTCTTCAAGACAACTCGCTGCTCTTGTATTTCAATACTTAATCTGGGAACCCCACGGCCCTTCAACAACCTCATACTACATCATTTGAGCGCACGATTGAATTTCGCGCTCTTGGAACGAGCCTGCAGAAACGAACTGGAGTGAATTGGGCTGTAAGCTTCGAATCCGCTCGGAGGAGCCACCTGTGCCCACCTGGGGCATAACAAAACAGACTGGGAGAAGTCCCCATGTATATAAGGTATAGACCGGCAGAGGAGAGGCAGTGTTACGAATCGACTCTAATTTAAACTGGAAGGCGCGATATTCAAAAGTAAAATCAAGCCTATTGTCTGTTTCGGGGCAACATCCCAGATCCACCTCATCAGTGCCCCTCTGGGATGCCTGGGGCATACAGACTTTTCGTGTTCAATCAATAATCATGAATTCATCGTGTTCAATTAATAATTACAATTTTATTATGTTTAATTGGAATTTACATACCATATCGTGGGTTCGATACATGTTACGGCATAGAAATGCCTGGAGACTTTCGGTACGAATAGTTTTACTCAGAATGCAGGCGGGGACCCGCAACCTCTCGTATTTATATCTTCACTATAACTTCTACTACTATACATGTGTATTAAATCTCATAGGGGCCCACTTTTCCTTTCTTGGAATCGCCCATAGCTCTGATACCCACCAGTATCACTGAATGCTGGCCTTGGCCTTGTAATACTTCCTGATTTCCTCAAAATCTTGGATACTCAGAAATGAATCCCACTTTTCCGATAGATATAGTTTCTTCACTATAGATATTCGATATTGTGCCGAACATAAAAAGCTCATCTATGATTTCTCGAAACCCGTTGTATCACTTCCTCCTGTCACATTAGTCGTTGAGTTTAATGAGAAAGTTTCCTAAGACTCTTCGTATAAGTTCGCTCCAATGACAATTCTATGGTGGAACACTATCCGCATAACTTATAACTCCTACGCGCTACAAGTCGATATTCGGTGGTTTACTGATTTTCCCATTACTTCATCGATACATAGCATTATACTATCATACTAAATATTCATGAGTACCACTAAACGAAGTCACCCGGCCCCCAGTAGTAAGTGTTGAAAGAAGGTAATGCTGATGACCTGATGCATCGGATTGAAGGAGAGGGAAACTCAGATGCCAACCGCGCGAGAAACTCGATGACTTCGGGAAGGTAGTGGGAAGTCAACTCCACGTAATTCCAGATCGCTGTATGTTACCCGACCATTACAGCAGCGAAGGAGGAGCACGCATGGTGCGCATATAGTCCCCACTAGAGACCCTGGGTCTCTAGTCCCCACCAGTCGGCACCTGCCTATACTCTATACTTGGGGACTCCTTCCAGCCTGTTTAAGAGTGCTCTCTACCCATTCCGGAAGACAGTGAGCGCCTCCCGCGCGTGGCAGAAAAATGTACTCGATGGTGCACGAGTCACGGGGAAGTCGGTAACAGCGATGCGAAACAGTACGAGTGGAAGGGGGAAAGTGGAGAAAGATGGAAAAGACTTCCAGGTATCCAGGTGCGAAAGACGGAGTGAGGGGAAAGAACGGGAGAGTGAGTCGACAGGGCTCGCCGAATTTTGGAATCCTATGTACATGCATGCTGCCCTCGCCTCGGAGCTCGATCCTGGAGGTCTATAACAAGATTCAGAGTCGAGTGAGTGTGTCACCAACACACATAAATAGGTTGTGCCAATTTCTGTACAATTCAATTGAATAAAATATATTTTTTCATCATTGTTAAGGTAAGGGTTTTTCTATGGATCAACAAATATTTTATTCAATTGGACTGAAATGCATGGGAGTTGGTGACTGTGAACACACTCACTCGACTCTGGATCTCATAATAGACTCCCTGATGCGCCGATGAACCATCTTCATTGTGATCATCCTATCAGTCCGTCCCATGGCTAATGGGATTCCTGGACTCATTTCGTAGGTGGTGGGACGATTCAAAATCCCTCATCGTGATTCTGTCTCCAGATGCAATTGAGCAATAACACCGACAGTTTCAGACATCCGAACTCAATGAGTGCCCATATTAGCAGTAAGCCTAAAAATTTTGGATGGATGCTGATTCACAAGTCAAAACGCATGAATTATTTATGAAGGTCGAACCCGGACCGGGTTATTGAAAATGAGTTGTTCTATAATGATCGTTTACTGATGGGTTTTAGAATTTTGATATGATGTATGATTTGAAAAATTTTGATATACACGCAGGAATAATGATCAAAGAGTCACGTGTTGGATTTTTATCCGGAAGATGAGGGAATCAGCTCTCCCTCATACATCTTACCCGACTCAAATTAGAAAGTTTGGGCTTTCCTGCATCATACGTTTAAATATGAGGCATTCAAATTTTGATGAATTTTTTTGCCATTCAGTTAGCCTGTTAAATAACTGAAGAAGACATCCGCAAAGCCGCGTAATGAGTTTTCAATCAGGAATCGAGATGTATAAATTTTTTCTCACAAGTCTTAATTACCCGCTCCGGGTGAGGAATTGGTACATTATGCACGGATACGAGGTTAGGCTGTTTTGAGGCATGGGAATCAATATCCTCGAGTGTAACGAGGGGAAAAGATTCCAAATGCCTCAAAACAGCCCGACGAGTGAGGTACATACGAGGGTCCATATGTATACTATTTTTTGGTATCAGGACGACTAAACGCCAATTTTCTGGTTCAAGCCAGGAAGAAAAATAGCTGTTCAGTTGCTCTGTACCAAGAACTAACTTTTCTGTATCAATGTTCTGATTTAGGACGTAGAACTTTTCCTTCAATTTTTTTCATATCAGATAGCTAGTTAATCATGTAAGATGCCAACAAAGCCACGTGATGCCATTCCAATCAGAAATCATCAAAATATTCAAACTTCATCTTATACAATTCACCTAACCCGGGTGAGAACAATATCTTTTCTGATGCAATTAGGCCGTGACATCAATGAAGCAGCCAGACATCAATAAATATCATCGCTCATCATGGCAGTCCCCGCCGTCCCTCACAATGTCCGCCTTATACAGTATTTCACTGCAACCAACAGGTGGATAATCCGAAACGGAGTTCCTCCGCCGCCGAATATTATTATGTTTGTACCTCGGTTTGTACGCTGTGAATTCCACAACCCCCCCCCCCCCTCCACGATCACCCAGGCATGCCCAACATTTGAGTGAAGTATACTCGAACATCACAGACGGTGCAGTGACGATTTACAGTTCAATAAAAATCGGCGCCGTAGTTCGGGCCCTCTCGGGCCGGTGTGCGACTAATTGCCCTGGGCGGTTGACAACTAGAGATGACGGCTCTGATTATCGAGAACGTGCTCAATTTGCGATTTACCTGGACTGGACACAATGCACCCGTGGGGAGAATAAGTTTGACAAAAATGACGACAAAAACTAAGGAAAGGCGTCGTTCTACGAGCTATTGTTACGTCGGGATGACGCGTATGAGCCTAGTGGCAAGCTCATAAAATCTACTTTCGATTGAGAGACGGATATTTCTTGATTCTTTGTGGAAGGTAGATTAAATGAATGGGATAACTTACATTTGTTCTGCTGTTGACCAGGCAGTAGATCACCGTATTTATTGACACTTTCAAAATTCAAATTATCCACAAATGATAGGTTCGATAACTCTTCTATGGACTTCCAAAAATAGTATTTCTCAATCAGTTGATGATTATATTATCTTGATACACGTATGCGTCAATTATATGAATCAAATAAAATTGTATCCTTTCCTTGCTAAATTCTTGAGAGTTGAGATTTTAAATATATGTGAATCTGAAATATACTTAGATTTATAATTACAACAATTGAATTGCGCGGGCCGGAGCGATCGCACGCGAATGAAATATAATTGTCGAAAGCTGTGGCTCACGGAGTCGCGACGATGCCTGGTTCGTGCTAACAACTAACTCTTGTGTCCAGACGCGGGACATTTATTGAACTTTTCTGCTGATGCAGAATTTCCAAAAAGTGGATCGCGCCACAACGTGAAACACGCTCTGACTCAATATCATTGTTTTGTTCTGATGGCTCGGTGTGCTGTCCGACTTACAAAATATGCTTACACTAAATATACACTTTTTGATTATTGATTTCTTGAAAAGTTACGTATTAAGACGTAACACCTCCCCGGCTAGACGTTGCATATCGGTACGATATGTAACATATAAACAAACTCCGATTTGTTCGATTATTGAAAAGTCCCGATGAAAATCACTCTAAAATGAGACTAAATCTATACAGAAGTATTTGTTGATTGATATTTTTGCTTTTTCTCTTCTTCTCCGATTTTCATCAATCATGGATATTTACGGAATCTCCACTCAATTATCTCTACCACTCTGGCTTTGCGTCGAACATACACATCATAAAATCTCAGGCAAGCTTTTATCCATAACCGACTGTGCATATTTCCAAATTTTGCTATGGTCAGCACTTTGCCCGAGTGACTTGACTCCACGTACCTGTCTTGCCTTATGCATTGGTGGTCAAGCGCATTATAAAATATCCAGACACGTAAATGCTTCTCCGTGTCTGGCCTCTTTTGCATTGAGCCAAGAACGTATGTTAAAGTGTCCAGACACGTACACGCTTCTCCGTGTCTGGCCTCTTTTGCATTGGTCGTTGATGGTAGAATGCGCGTCTAACCTCGTGTATGCACTGCTACAATAACTCAGTTATCTATTTGAATTCAATTCATGAATGTAGGTATCTCATATTACAAACAAAATACTAGCAGGTCCAAACCTGGATTACAAAGGAAAAAATAGGGATTATCCTAATATCCAACGGGGAGAAAAAAAAACAATTGTATACGATTCTGAATCTTCTATAAGATGCTAGGATAGTTGAAATTGATCAAAAGGTGAATAATCAGTGATTATTCACTCGCCTCCTCGCTGAAATTAGTCCACAGGGTCTGATTTTGCACGAAACTGACGGATCTGTTTGCAAAAGTTTGATAGTACGTATTGCAAATACCTTAATTTGTGAGTAGGAGAAATCTATGACTTATTCTAAACGACGCTCCGGCATGTGAAAACTCATCCAAGAGCATAGAAAATCAGTTATTTTACTCAATATCTAATGAAAAAATTGTATGAGAAGAAGAATTTCGGATGGGAAGAGATTTCGAGGAGATAATATTTTTTTCTGGAAGTGATGGGATTGGTGGTCTTGAAGGTAGAGGTGGTGGTAACCTTTGCTGGGTGGTCGACCTCGTGATTGTAATCGGCGTCGTTGGTACTGGTGATTGATGGCTGGAAGTCCTATGAATTCTGACCTCTTGTAAATCAAAACCCTTGTTGTTTTGATTCTTTTTCCTCTGATGTTTTTCTCTTCCCAAATTGATCAGGAGAAACGTGACTGAGCTGAAGATTGCTCCCAGTAGATGTATGGAAAACCCATAGATAGCGTGAAGGGTGTATCCTTGTATGATGGTGTCAATAATCAACTTACAGATGTGTAATATGACGAATATCATGATCACTGCTGATGATATCGATCCAAACTTCGTCAGGTCCTCCAGAATTCTCCTCCAAGTGTTCTCGGCAATATGAGATAATGTGCTTTCAGTGAGTAAGTTCTCAATTGACTCCTCATGTATCGTAGTTTCTCCTGACATCTTCCTTGCTACGGTGTTGAGAAGCGAAGATCTATCAATAGGAAACATGAGATGTTCCCGTAGGTTGTCCAGGTCATTTTGTGAATACACACCACTGGTAGCAAGTGTATTTGCTGACTTGTAAGACCAAGATATCTTCGTATTTGGTTTGAAGATGTTTGGTTCCTCTGCCTTCGTCGGGGTTGGCAGGAATTTGATCCATTCATTCCCTATTTTGTAGTAAGTGGGCAGAATGGAGTTGCAACTCACTTGTGTTCCACGTTTCACTAGAACATGAGTTCGTGGAGTAAGGAACCAAGTTTCGTTGGCTGATGAAACTTGTAGTTGGTGGAAGCAAGACTCCGAATGTACTATCTTTACTTCTTTCGGGGTACATTGCAACAGGTGAACCACTTCTCCTGCAACTTTTGCTATATATCCTGGTTTCCCCATTACGTTGAAGGCAAACTCGTCCGGAGATAGAATTGCAATGGATAAGGAATTTTGGATAGTCTTCTTCTCTACGTAACACTTTTGTGTTATCAAATCTAAATATAAATCACTTATCTCTGCTCTCAGATGTTTTTCCACGTATACAAATTTTGAATTTATATAAGTAAAAAGATCTAAGTTATTAATTTCCTTACGAACTAAATAATCCTCATTGAAAAAATAAGCATTTGAACCGATCGATTGTTCATAAATGAATAGCTTTGGGTGTTCTGTTTTGATGATTTCTCGATTGCATTGGATAAAATGATTTTTCGCAGTTAAAGCAAATGTGATTTCACTTGAGTTAAGAGAATAAATAATTTCATGATTTCTATCACTAGACATTTTTACCGCGGGGCCTCTATATAAAATGTCATATGAAGACTCAAAACATTCATGTTGGGGTAATGTATCCCAAAAAGTGTGTCCCCCTTCCATGTCTATACAATGTTCATCAGAAAACTTACAAATCGTACCCGAAGTTAGTCTAAGTATATCGCTATTTAAATTGATTTGAGCATTGAACTCCATTAAAGTAACACGTATCATTCCCTGGACGAATACTTCATTATAAGAACCATAACCATCTGCATATGAGGCTCCAGAGCAAGATTTTTCTGCTGCGCTTCCAGCAAAATCAACTCCAGTTGCGGATGATGAATTTACCTTGAGATTGGCCATAGTGTGGCTGTTGTCGTATTTGAAGATCCCAGTCTCATGTATGGTTTTGCACTTCTCGTGGCCGATGTCATACAAATATTCTTGATGGCCGTTTTCTGTTGGTATGAGATGCCCAAATATTCCACAGTGATAAACTGTTCTTTGAACTTCTATTTTACATTGGATGACCTTGCTTGATTTGTACTCCGAAGTCTGTATCAATTCTATCATGACGTTGGTTGAATTGACGGATGTATCATGGAATTCGCAGTCGCCGGAGTCCAGCAATGAAAACGTTGTTATATTAGGCGTTGTTGTTCCACAGTCAAATCCTATGATTGCCTCATTCAGTTTGAGAAGTAACAGCATTATTAGTAGATGCATGATCATGTTCCTAAACAGAAGAATGAATTAATCTTTTGCGCCTGCTCAGAATCAGTTTATTTGCATGAACTACTTTCGATACTCCTCCCATATCAATTGTTATATTACATTTATCATGAACTTTTGTTATGATAAATGGTCCCAAATTATGGTTTTTGTCTAATTTTCCAGGTTTTGGTTCTTTGACCATCCAAACTTCATCGCCAACTTTAAAATCTACTTGCTTGGCTTTACGATCGTAGTAAGTTTTCGAAGAATTTTTCGAAACAATTAGATTTTCTCTAGCAAATGAAGCTATCTCTTCCATATTTTTTTCAAATTTTCTAAATAGCTCTTGAAGGTTGGCAATTGTTCATATTTCCTGAGAGGTTCAGAAGAAGGTAGCCTGGGTGGAGATCCAAACACTATCTCATGCGGAGAATAATTGTGACTCGAATGAATACTTGTGTTATAGTGGAATTGAGATAGTTCCAATAAAGAATCCCATTCAATTCTTTTATCTGAAAAATTCTTCAAATATTCGCAAAGGGGATGGTGAGCCCTTTCTAGGGATCCGTTTGATGACGGTGAAAATGAGGTTGTCTCTATTTTAGAGAATTTGAACCTTCGAGCGACAGCTTTCAAAAGTTTGCTGGTAAAATTACTTCCTCGATCCGTGAGAACAACTTTTGGTGAGCTGAATATACATATGAATTTTTTTATGAATGAATCTGCAACAGTCTCTGCGGTTTGATCTGGTAAAGCTACCATAACAATAAATTTCGATAGATTATCCTGAATAGTTAAAATATATTTATTATGATTCTTGCTCTCATTCAATGGGCCAACAATATCCATTGAAATTTTATCGAAAGTTTTGAAAGGAGTATCTGTAATGACCATAGGTTGCCTAGTTTTATTCCTTTTCAGTTTATTTCTTTGACAAATTTCGCAGTCTCTAATTCTATTCTGAATATCTTCTTTCAAATTTTCCCAAATGTATCTATCTTTTATTCTGTTGTATGTCCTATTTACCCCCGAATGTCCTCCTAAGGCTGATGAGTGATGTAAGTCAAAAATCTTATTTCTGTCTTCATGCTTAACGTACAAGACGTGGTTCAGACATACGATAATTCTAATTTTTGTGCGGCAAAAAATTTCGAAAAGAAACTCTTCTATTTCGGACCAATCCAAATTCGTGATTTGTAATGATTTTGAGATGCTGAAAGTATTGCATTTATGCTTTTCTAGTGATTCTTTTAAGAGAATCAATAGACCTTTGAGGTTTTCCCGAACTGTTGAAATAGATTGTTTCACGTCTAGGCACAAGACAAAGAGCTTTTTCTTATCGATATTAACGATTTGAATTTCATTTCTCTTTAGCTCGGGATCTATTGTGATACTTTTACTCCGTAAGAGTTTATTGCTTAACTCATCCAAGGGAATACCATCCGGTGTTACTAGGTGGACGATATTGTCATTTCGGAATTGAATTGAATTCTTTGTATGAGCAATGATGTCTTTCTGAGTAATCTGAGTTTGATGAGAGTCAGATATCTCTCTACTGGCGATAGGATTGTTACTCTTTTTAATCTTACGTTTCGAGCTCTTTCTTGATTTCAATCTAGTACGTTCATCATTTATTCGTTTCAATTTCATCTCATTTGATGGAATCTCTTTTTGGGTTTTTGGTGGATTTGAAAGTTTTGCCTTCTGAGCTCTGGTAGTCACAAAAACATTATCTGACTCTACAGGGTTCCTTGAAAGTGAGTCTGCCACAATATTCTGCTTCCCGGGTGTGTATTTTATGTTGAAATCATAGTCAAGTAATTTTAACCTCCATTTTTGTACTCTACTGTTGACGTCTGCAGATTTTAATGTTAAAAGTGGCTTATGATCCGTGTAAATTGTGAATCTATTTCCGTATATGTAGGATCTGAACGATTTTATGGCAAACATGATAGCGAGGGCCTCACGTTCATATGTGTGGTAAGAAAGTTCGGAATTTTTCAACATTCTTGATGCAAAAGCTATAGGTTTGTCTAAGCCCCTGTGATTTTGTGAAATTACTGCTCCAATCGCAAATTGGGACGCATCTGTACAAATATTATACGGTTTATCTAGCATAGGAAACTCTAGAATTGGGGCAGTACATAGACTCTTTTTCAAAGATTCAAACGCGTCTTGCGCTTCATCATTCCACGAAAACTTGGTGTTGACTTGAAGGAGCATTGTCAAGGGTTTGGATATTTCTGCGAATCCTCGAATGAAACGTCTATAGTAGCCTGCAAGACCTAAAAACTCCCGAACATTTTTAACATTCTTCGGTCTCGGAAACGATTGAACTGCCTCTATCTTCTTAGGATCAGGTTTAAGACCATCCTCACTCAGAACATGACCCAAAAATTTAACCTCTGACTTCAAAAAGTCGCATTTGCTAGGTTCTATTTTCAAACCTGCTTTTCGTAACCGTTGTGCTATAATATCGAATCTCTCAACTAAATCGTGTATTGTATTAGCAAAAATAATGATGTCATCGATATAAACGAAACAAATAATGTTAATCAAGTCACCAAGTATGGATATCATCACCCTTTGAAAAGTTCGGGGCGAGTTAGTCATGCCAAACGGGAGAACTATGAATTCAAATCTTCCCAATGGATAAACACTGAATGCAGTTTTGTGTGTATCTGACGCCTTTACCTTTACTTGATGGAAGCCTGAAGCTAAATCAACCGTGATAAAATATTTGTTGCGACCGATGTTATCAAAAATCTCTGTTATTAATGGAATTATGTAAGGATCCGGAATAGTCTTCTCATTCAATTTCCTATAGTCGATGACCATTCTCCAACGTTTCTTACCATCAGCTGATGGTTTTTTTCCAACAATCCAAATTGGTGCATTGAAACTACTCTTTGAACTCTTTACTAGGCCATAATTGATAAGCTTGTGGGTTTCTCCCACCGCGACGTCCTTCAGGGCGTGTGGCAAGGGAAATTGTTTCACATACACTGGTGTATCATCCAGAAGATTTATCTCATGTTGTTCGACATTACAGCAACCAAAACTTTCTCCTTCTAGCCAAAAGACATCAGCATTCTGAAGAACTAATGATTTTGCTACTCTTTTGTCATTCTCAGTCAAGTGACTGAGATCAATTTTTTCAAGTAAACACTTTTCTCGAATTTCTTTATTCTCAAAGGTAATGATATTTTCGAGAGTTTCGGAACTCAATTGACCACAATTGAAAGTTTCTGTTTCGTCAATATCAATGTCATCCTTATGCTGTGCAAAATCATGAGGCATGTCCTCAATATCAAATGAAAGAAAATTCACTCTTCCAGTTGATCTCATTATTTTCGTATCATCCACATTCCACAAGTGAATACTCTCATTCTCTCGTAGAATGTCCAAGAAATCAGTATATTTTTCGCAATCAGAATCAGTTTGAGAATTTAAATTATTTTCAAATGTCGATGTGATTTTATTTATGAATTCTTGCCTTATTTCTCTGCTATTCTGCAAAGAATCAACAATTCCAGTGCAATTATTTACCACCGGATCATCATTTCCCTGACTAACATCAGATTGTTCATCTAGACAAATGATTGACTCTAAAATCTTGACTGTATCTTTGTGAAAACGATCAAATTCTTCAGCGTTTTCAGAGAAACGGGTATCCATCCTGAAGACTCTCGCTTGATCAACCAATGGCTCAAAATCATCAATGAGGACACTAGCTGTAATATGATCCAATCCAGTTGGCATTTGCTCTACCCACTCTTCGTGAAAACCGTCGATCAAATTAGTCGTTCCATAATTCATTTCAGTAAGCTTACTCTCCATAGTTTCTTTCGCTATGAAATCATTTGGAATTGTTCTGAATGAATTCAATGAACACTCTTTTGTTAAATTACTTGGGAAGATCTGGAGCTTTCTACTATTTATTTCTAGATAACCTTCATCTAATCTCAGTTTTTGTTCAGCTAAAATTTTGATCCCTAATATCCCGTCATAAGGTAGAGAAAATTCCTCTGGAGCCACGTGAAACTCCAGATTTAATCCATTGATCGTCAAATTAACAGTTCCTAAGGTGCGAATGGGGGTATCAGTAATCCCAGTGAGATGAATCACTGTGTTTTTGTTTATTTCTGAATATGGAACGAGTTTTAGCTTTAATATGTTCAATTGAGCTCCAGTATCAATCAAAGTATTCATTATTTTCCTTGTGAAAGGATTCTCTATTTGCACATATCTTAGGAGGTTTTCCAGTTTGATAGTATAAACATGCATCGCATTACCCGAAACCATTATATTTTCCGAAGATTCTTCGTGATTTTCTTGAGAAATTTTATCTTGTATACATGAAAAAGTCATGTCATGCGATGTATCATCTAATGAATTTACAGAACTACCCCATTCTGGACGGAGAGAGAGCGTCTTGTATAACAAATCTCTTCCTATGCGCTCTGTTGAGGAAGAGAATTGGAGTTTCCCTGATTCATTTGGATCGCATTCTTACGAACACATTCTCGTTCAATATGACCAAGACTTTTGCAGAAATTGCAGAATTTACCAGCTTGATTTTGCAATTTTTGAAGTTCAATGCACGAATCTATTGTGTGGTTATACTTTTTGCAAAAAGAACATTGAATTTTATTTTGACTTTCAACATGATTTTTGAGGGCTTGAAGTTTCCTGCATTCATCAATTAGATGGCCTGACATATTACAGAAGTCACATTTCTTGGACTGGAAATTCCTTTGAGGTATACTTTGGCCATTTCGTTCTTCATATCGTTGCTGATTGGGGTAATTCTGTCTCGAAAAATTTCTATCATAGTTATTCCTGTCACGATAATTTCTATAAGCATCATTGGAATTGCGGAAATTCGGTCGTGCATTGGGATTGGACAGATTTCTACAAAACTTTGCTGAATGGCCACGTTTGCCACAGATTTGACATTCTACTTGCTGACTCGACTGATTAAACATGACTCGATTTTGTTCATTCTTATCCTCATTCTTGGCGCAGTTTTTTGCAGTGTGACCTCGTTTTTCACATGATTGACAGACAATGTTTGGACAGGAAGCTAATTCGTGACCAGATTTATGGCAGAAGCCACAATGATTGCCATTTATCCAATCATTATTATATTCCAGTTCACTCTCTATTACAATGGCCTTCTTGGAAGCGGCATCAAAATTATTTTCTGCAGTCATTTGGATTTTAATTTCCAATTTCAATCCTTTCATGAAGATTTTGAGTGCGTCAGCATCCAATTTATCACAAAAGATCCGATGAGCCTCAGCGGTACTATCTGCTTTATCTAACTCTTTTATGCGTCTAGCTAGTTTTTGTATTTTCGATGCGAAATCAGTGACACTTTCGTTCGGGTTTTGAAAAGAATGATTCAATTTGCTATATAAACCGTACTTATCCTCGACAACGGGATACAACAACTTTACTGCTTGTATGAAATCGCTCATTTTTGTGCATGATACATGATATAAAAGATCTTTAGCTGTACCTTTGAGTTTGATTTTGATCAATTGGACAAGAGTCTCCTCATCCTCATCTGCTATAATGGTTTTAGCCTCTTTCAAACATTCAATATACTCTCTAACTGCGATATTTTTCCCGTCGAATTCGGGCACCATAGAAATCACATTTTTCAAAGGTAACTTCAATTTTTGAGGCATGATTTCAACAGTGTTATTAGGTAAGCCCAAATCGATCAAATCTTTTTTTTCGTCAATTGGATTGAATGATTGAGACGACTCGTGAATGGTAGGTGAATCAGTGAGAAGATCTTGGTGTTCACTGCTATCTAATGGCTCTTGATCAGATGAAATCTTTCCAATATTTGAATAAGTATGATCTAAATTGTCGGATTGTTGTTGGAAACTAGGATTTGCGCGTTCACTATTTTCAGGCAAATTTTCCCGGATATTCAGAAGTCTTTCTTCTAAATTATTGGATTCTTGATCTAAACTTGAAGAAGAAGGATGAGATTCGCCAGGTGATGTACTATTCTTGGGAGGGGAGCGTTTCAACTTTGAACTACGAGAAAATATTCTTTCAGCAGGTATAGAATTGGGATCTATCAATTCGTTTCTCAATTCGGGGTTACTATTCACTCTAGCTCTTGTTAGTGGTGGTTTATCTAAATTCAGCTGAATTGCTTTCTTATTCATTTGATAAATGCATCACCGAAGTGTGTAAGCAGTCGCGAAATTTTTTTGTAGCGCATGCAGTTTTCAGTGGTTCGCTCACTAACGAGGTCACAGCACTGTATGGTACGATATTCTATATAGCAATGCACCGGCACGGTTTGGAATTTGAGAGATTGATGTAGGAAGGCATATATAGAGTAACTCACAGATCTCTCGTCTTTGAAATTGCGATGAAATTTAGAATTGTATAAACATTCGTATGAAAATCGTTTGGACCACTTTCAAAAAGATTCTTGCTTTTGATATTGCGATCCAATGATACTATGACACTCAGCTCAAACACCAGGTATGTAATGTATAAGTTTCACAAAAAAAAAAATATAGATCCTCATTCAATATCTTGGAATATTATTTCTGAAACACTATCCGATTAATGATCGATTTCACCGTTATCAACTGTTGATTTCCGGAAATATCCAGAATATGCAAATAATAAAGTATATCAGATTTTTCAATAGTATAGGAATATCAATTATCAAATTGTGCGATAATATGTAAATAATCAACAAAATCTAAATCTCAATCAATTTCGGTACCGGAACCAATTGTTAGTTCCGGTATATCAATTTTATAAGAATATGAATTGTTAGATTCTGGATAAAAAATATCCTAATACACAAATAATCAAGAACTATATCTAACCATCAATCAATTTCGGTACCGGAACCAATTGTTAGTTCCGGTTTAGAAAGGAAAAAATCTCATATATGAAATATAACAAGAATTATATCCAACCCTCAATCAATTTCGGTACCGGAACCAATTGTTACGTCGGGATGACGCGTATGAGCCTAGTGGCAAGCTCATAAAATCTACTTTCGATTGAGAGACGGATATTTCTTGATTCTTTGTGGAAGGTAGATTAAATGAATGGGATAACTTACATTTGTTCTGCTGTTGACCAGGCAGTAGATCACCGTATTTATTGACACTTTCAAAATTCAAATTATCCACAAATGATAGGTTCGATAACTCTTCTATGGACTTCCAAAAATAGTATTTCTCAATCAGTTGATGATTATATTATCTTGATACACGTATGCGTCAATTATATGAATCAAATAAAATTGTATCCTTTCCTTGCTAAATTCTTGAGAGTTGAGATTTTAAATATATGTGAATCTGAAATATACTTAGATTTATAATTACAACAATTGAATTGCGCGGGCCGGAGCGATCGCACGCGAATGAAATATAATTGTCGAAAGCTGTGGCTCACGGAGTCGCGACGATGCCTGGTTCGTGCTAACAACTAACTCTTGTGTCCAGACGCGGGACATTTATTGAACTTTTCTGCTGATGCAGAATTTCCAAAAAGTGGATCGCGCCACAACGTGAAACACGCTCTGACTCAATATCATTGTTTTGTTCTGATGGCTCGGTGTGCTGTCCGACTTACAAAATATGCTTACACTAAATATACACTTTTTGATTATTGATTTCTTGAAAAGTTACGTATTAAGACGTAACACTATCACGAGCAGAATCCGATTTCGAGCGAAATCGTATCAACTCTCCGTCTCTCCATAATAAAGTGCAAATCGAAAGATTCGGCAATTCCTCGTTTTCTTCGCTTTACCGCAGATTTCTCGCAATAACTCGAAGACAATGAGTTTGGACGAAAAATGTGGAGAATAGTTTCTTAGAGATTCTTTAAAAAATTGACAGAATGATGTGTACATATTAAACGAAATATCGGGCCCACGCAATAATATGGGATGGATTTCAAGGGATTTGAGCAAAAAGCGAGATTTTCTGGAATTATTGTCCATTATCTGAGAATGAGGGCAAATTGTAAGAAATCCAAGTGAATCGATGTCGAAACTCTTATCAAGAGAAACAAGACAGTGCAATCCACGTTATCTGAAAATCCCGTCGATTGCAAGATCAAACAGAGTGACGGTGAAACTCTCCGCGTCTCTCGATCATTTTCACCAATATCCGTGAACATAATGGAAGTGGCCTAATTTTAATAAGTGGCTGATTTGAGACTAAGGAGTAAGCTAAAATTGTTTCAGAAACGCAAGCTGAATTTATTTGATAGATCGCCTTCAAATAGAATGAATGATTTAGCAAATGATCAACTACAATGTCTTATTGATTACTTTGCAAATCCTATCTCTAAACTTAAGAAAATTGTGAGACAGAACTTGTTGAAATATGAATAATTAGTTCATAGACGTCATGAGACTGTATTCATAATCATTGTCTACTGCGACATGCTGTTATTAATTTTGTAAAAAGCTTCGTGCCGTTAAAGGTATTAAATAAATAAATAAATAAAAAAATAAATTTTTCGGTAGATATGGATACAGCACTTTGTCGAACTTTGAGAATTCTTAAAATACTTGTCCTTGCATTTTTCGTCAAAACTCATTATTTCCGAGTTGTTGCTATAAATTCGCGATAGAGAGAGGAAACGAGGAATTGCCAAACTTCTCCATATACACTTTATCATGGAGGCAGAAGGATAATTATTTGACAACTAATTGAAACGGCGAGCTGATACGCTTAAAATCAGGTCCATCCGTGATAGCTCGCAGAATAATACCCCTTTCTCAGTTTTTGTCATCGTTTTTGTCAAACTCATTCTCCTCAGAGGCGCATCGTGTGTCACGGTGTCCTTGAACCAACTTTAAATGAGTCAGAAGACCACCTCGCCAAATATTTTCTTAAATGGTTGTCCAGGGCTCAAATAACATCTTCCAACTGTTTTTAAAATCGCCTACGTTAGGATTTTCAAATAAATCAACTTTTATGATTTTTTTTGAAAAAATTGTCAAAAAACGACTCTGACGCGCTTTGGTGATGATGAACGCTTAGTTATATGCTTCAAATTTCACAAAAATTTTGTTAGAAAGTGCAGATGGTTCATGACACTCTATCCCCAAAAGATTCGCAATGTAATGCGTAGAGGAAGGGGCAGGCTTCGTGAGCTGTGGCTAATGCTTGGGTAGAGAGTCAGATGGCGAATATAGGAAGGTATATATCACCTATCTATATTGGGAAATTTGTCGTCTGCTCACGGCTCTGTCTTCTTCTTACTCATATTGGTCCTCATAATATGTACACAATGCCTTGGACTCTCGGCAAGGTCCTCATCGCGCAACAAAAGCTCTCACTCCGGTTCTGGAGAGCTTGCAGGTATGTCATACCTGATCCACATCTCGCATTTGAGTGGAGAGGGTAGCTCTATCGTAGTTCTAAGATGCCATGTGCTTGCTTTCATGAAGAGAATCGACTCAAATTTTAGGTATTGTGCATGAAAAAGGAAGTGGGAGTGCAGAAGCTGAAAAGAGTCATGGAAGACTGCTCCAAAAATGTTCAGCGATTAACGGTCAGAATGATAAAGTACCTTCATCTATATGTCGACATAGGTAAGTCAGATAGGGCAATCTATCAATCTGACCGTCAATCGCTGAACATTTTTGGAGCAGTCTTCCATGTCTCTTTTCAACTTCTGCACTCCCATCTCCTTTTTCATGCACAATACCCAAAATTTGAGTCGATTCTCTGCATGAAAGCAAACACGTGGCATCTTAGAACTACGATAGAGCTACCCTCTCCACTCAAATACGAGATGTGGATCAGGTATGACATACCTGCAAGCTCTCCAGAACCGGAGTGAGAGCTTTTGTTGCGCGATGAGGACCTTGCCGAGAGTCCAAGGCATTGTGTACATATCATTAGGACCAATGTGAGTAAGAAGAAGACAGAGCCGTGAGCAGACGACAAATTTCCCGATATAGATAGGTGGACCTTTCTATATTCGCCATCTGACTCTCTACCCAAGCATTAGTCACAGCTCACGAAGCCTATCCCTTCCTCTACGCATTACATTGCGAATCTTTTGGGGATAGAGTGTCATGAACCATCTGCACTTTCTAACAAAATTTTTGTGAAATTTGAAGCATATAACTAAGCGTTCATCATCACGAAAGCGCGTCAGAGTCGTTTTTTGACAATTTTTTCAAAAAAAATCATAAAAGTTGATTCATTTGAAAATCCTAACGTAGGCGATTTTAAAAACAGTTGGAAGATGTTATTTGAGCCCTGGACAACCATTTAAGAAAATATTTGGCGAGGTGGTCTTCTGACTCATTTAAAGTTGATTCAAGGACACCGTGGTGTACAAATCTCATTGGCGAGCTTGGTCCCTGATCTTTATCTCAACCCCCACTTGCGAGTAAAAATCTGCGAGATTACATCGGAAAACCAGTCACCCTGTGCGGAGATTGTGACGAGTTCACAGCAACATGTCGCGATCTTTTTTCATCTGTACCCGTCAACGCATACAATACGCGTGTGACATCACACGATTGAACTGACTGAGGCCGAGCCTTCGCTTGAGCCTTTGACTAAGCCTTCGACCAGGTCTGAGCCACTCCTCCGTATCATCATCCAAGATGATGGTGGTGATGGATGAAGGGGGGAGACGGCTGATAAGAACTGCCGGAAAGATGTTGTTAAAATCGGAGTCAGGAAGTTATATCGATGGAAGAAGACCCTCTGCTAATAGAAAATGTCAAAATGTCACATCAACCCCATTGATCCATTCATTCATTGCATATAGATTTTGTTTTTATTCCAGATCGAAATTTACACGTTTGTTGAATCTCTCGTAACATGAATCTGAGAATGGTAGAAGGTAGATTCTATGAATTTTGAGAAAACAGAAAAGTTGATACGTAAAACGATGTTTCTCGAAAGAACAAGAATCATTCTTCACCTTCAATCATGCGAGTGTATGGCTCATAAATTTTTTCCACCTCTTGTAGCATACAGTATATGTTCTTGGAGCCCTACGAAATATGTTTGTAAGATTTTGAAAAACATTTTCCGAAAAATCTCGAGTATTTCCAAAAATTTTTACAGAATTTTAATCCGGCTGGGTGAAGAAATCTGACCTTGACCAGATCATCTCATCACTGTGTTGCTCATACATTCTTTTATTGTTCTATTGCAATTAACACATGTTTCTTGACTCTTCAGGGGAGGATATCGCAGAATCCTGGAAGCTAAACGCGACAAATGTCGAGAAAACGGAAAAACTTCCACATGATACGATGCCGATCGAATGAAAAAAAATTGATTTTCTCCCTATAACCAAGCCACTGAGTTGCTCATGAATTTTTTTCAACTTTTATAGCATTCAGTTTATAATCTCGAAGATATTAAGAACATGTATGCCCAGTTTTAGAAAGAATTTTCTGACATATCTCGAGATTTGAAGAAACTCCGGTCGAGTGAAAAAATGGCACCTCGAGCCTTATCGTCAGTGTATAGCACATTGATTTTGATATTCTCTTATTGCAATTACTGCATGTTTTTTGAGTTTTCGTGGCTGTATATCCCGAAGTTCTAAGAGCTAGACTCCATACATTCCAAGAAAACGGAAAAGTTTGGATATAACACGCTATTACTCGAGTGAAGAATTTTGTTTTTCTCCCGTAATCAAATACCGTATATATATGGCTCATGATCTTTTGTAGCATGCAGTATCTAATCTCAAAGACCTTGAGAACTTGTATGCAGAATTTTGACCATCATTGTGTGATATCTCTCGAGTATTTGAGAAAATTTCTACAGAATTTTAATCCGGCCGGCTGAGCAATTTCACCTCCAGCTTGATATCTCATCACTGTATTGCACATCTTTCATTGAATCGAATGAGGTTCCAAGATGAAAGTCTAAGAAATGATCTCCACTTGAAATCTGCGATACCTTGTTCAATGCTCGGGCAATACCAGAACAGAAAATTTGGAGCTGTTAGGGATCATACGCCTGTGTGGCAACAGATCGCGCCCGATGCGATAGACAGACAGTAATAGTATGATATTTTACTTGCGTTGGTGCTAATGAGTTTTCTGTCGTCCCTGAGCAATCCCTGCCATGATCAGTATTGCACTGTAAACAGTGAAGAGATAATCCAAGACGGAGTCCTCCGTACACCGGGTCTCGTTGTCTAGGTACCCGACGAGACTCGCCTCGATCCCATTATTGAGCAGACTTATGGTATTATTTGCCAGCCGACAATCCTTCAAAATACCGGCCAATAATATAATCAGCTGGCACCAATTTCGGTGAACGTGCAATGAATTGCTGCACTGGCGTCGACGCGTCGGAAGGACGGTGGTAATTATGAACAAGGTGCTCATAACAAAAGATGAGAAAAATTGTAAACCGAACAGTTTACGATATTTTTTATCCATTTGAAACCCAAATTCCCCCATGCATCTGGAGCATTGTGACCCAACCCCCACTTCCTTTAAAATGTACGGCGTCGAGCAGAGCGACGAGCATTTTCGCCACTTTGTCCGGAAAATTTGGGGCGTACAGACCAGAATGCGCACTCTGGTTCATTTGGTTTCCTTCATTCGACATATGCGATAAACTTGTGAAACCATGAGTGAACTAGATATAAGTCCCACCGAAATCGCCATCGACGACGATCATTGCGAGAAATGCTCGAAAAATAGGACTGATAAGAGGTGCCGCAGAGGAACCTGGGATGGACAACGGAGGCGATACACACCAACAACTTTGAGGAAACTCTCCAGTAATAGGAAATACCAACAGCAGTAAGTAGAGTTACGATTATAAACAACATGTACCAATCAATATGATCTTACACATGATGTATGATGGGAAATAGAACATGGAAGGGAGTGGAAACCATGCCTTTCCCGCTTGATAATCTGTGACGTAACCACGGTGGAGTTTTTGGATCGTGTATGACGAAAACAGAGAACTTTGATGAATGTTTCAACTCATATAGGCCGGGAGATGATAGCGATGAGTTTCGTTTGTAGGTTTGATCTATTGGCTTAACCCGCGTAAAAATTTTGGGAAATTGGCAATATAGCTGCAATATATTGGCAATGTAAATTGGCGATATATCCGCAATATTTCGCCAAAGATCATGCAGCGGTATATTGACAATATATTGCAAATTTTCGAAGAAAATTTTTTATCTAGAACTAAGCAATACGTTGCGGATATATTGCATATCTAAAGTTTTGAAAAATCTTCATCTAGGATATAGCCACTGGAAGATGAATTCACTCTACTTCTACGCTTTATTCCAGTCTCACTCTTGATTCACATACAGGCAATCAGTACATTTTGCAATGGAAAATACAGTCAAGATGGTGATATGCCACGAGACTCGCAGTACACTTTGTCTATTCAACTAGATAATGGTTTAAGACCAATTCCATGTAAGATCAGACAGTCGAAAATTGCTCAAGTCTCAAATCTCTTCCAGGATGAAATATATGTTTCTTAGGACAAATTAACGAGACACGTATTTTTGCGTTTTGCCCTATCATGCATTGACTCGAAGTTATAGAATTTCTTTCATTGAATGGGCATTTCGTGAAATTAGCAAGTTTGATCAATATAGATGCAATTCTCTATGTGTAATGGCTTCCGTCGAGATGAGACTTGTTCAGGGGGGTCAAGTGAGTTATATTGCACCAGAAAATCTTGGTACAGAAACGCAATTAGTGAGCAGGATCCACAGGAATTCATTTTGGCCGGAATCGAGGGAAGCTGATTAACTTAAGATAATCATCCTCAATTTTGATGGGAAATTTTCTGTGAACTCGTTGAAACATGAGGAACAAAATGTACTTGGTCCGGTTTGCGCGACGTAGCGCAGAGTGGCGCTATATAATAAAGACCACTTTTTGGATCTAATCGTTAAAACTTTCTTTTCATGATCGTTCGGACAGATTGAGTTCGTAATGAGTCAAGGGAGTGCTCCGTCGATATTTGGACGCTTCTATCCACGCCAATGGCTGTTGAAGACTGATTTCCTCGTTTCTCATCGCATTCATCTTATCTGAAAGACAGGATATACTCCACGCCATACTTGTGTCGAATAATAACCCAAGTCTGATATCATAGATGAGTCAAAGTTAAATTTGATAGCATCGAAGCATCATAGTATCACATTCACAATCTTAAAAAACAAATTCTAACAATGAAATCCATAAAATGATCTTTAGCGCCACTCTGCGCCACGTCACGCAGACCGGACCAAGTGCATTATGTTCTTCATGTTTCAACGAGTTTACAGAAGATTTCCCATCAAAATTGAGAATGATTATTTTGAGCTTTTCAACTTTCCTCGATTCCGGCCAAAATCAACTTCTGTGGATCCTGCTCACTAATTGTGTTTCTATACCAAGATTTTCTGGTGCAATATAACTTACTTGACCCCCCTGAACAAGTCTTATCTCACCGAAGGCCATTACACACGGAGAATTGCATCTATATCGATCAAAAGACGCTAATTTCACGAAATGCCCATTGAATGAAAAAAATTCGATAACTTCGAGTCAGAGCATGATAGGGCAAAATGCGAAAATACGTGCCTCGTTAATTCGTCCTAAGAAACATGTATTTCATCCTGGGAGTGATTTGAGACTTGAGCAATTTTCGACCGTCTGATCTTACATGGAATCGGTCTTAACCCGATGACTTAAGAGGTGACTTTCGGCACTCGCAACCGATTTCTGATGTTCAAAACATCGATTACTAGTCTCAAAACCGCAAAAAATAAAGATTTTTCAAAACTTCCGATATGCAATATATCCGCAACGTATTGCTTAGTTCTAGATAAAAAATTTTCTTCGAAAATTTGCAGTATATTGGCAATATACCGCTGCATGATCTTTGACGAAATATTGGCAATATATTGCCAAGTGCAATTCGCAATACTTCGGCGATAAATTTCGGATATATCGCCAATTTACGTTGCCAATATATTGCGTGTATATTGCCAAATCCTCAAATTAGTGCGCGGGAAGACATGACCAACTTGGTTTGCATAACTTGCACCAAGGTAACGCATTGGGATGTCAACATACAAAATGAAGATCTTGATATGTGGACATAGTATCTGCTCAGTCGGAAAAATTTAATAGGCTTTTCTCTTCACCTCGATCACTTGGCAACCGTCTCAGAATGATGTATGCAGGAGAATCTTCCGATTATCCATGCGAGACTCGGGTTTTGTTGCTTGATTCTCAAAAATCGGGCGATGAGATCTGAAAGAATCGTACAATCGCTACCTATCACTCAGTTCAACAAATTTGAATGAACTTTTCTATTGATATCAAAATCTTGATAAACATCTCACAATGTAGTATGTGGAAGGTCATTCCGATTATTCATGTGTGACTCGAGGTTTATTGCTTCACTCTCGAATTTCGAGATCGAATCGAGCGGTGACATCTGAAAAATCGTACATTTGCTACTCACTACTCAGTACATGAAATTTGATGATCCCCCTTATCCATTTTGATAGCATAATTGATATCTCAAGGAAATTTCCATTCCTTATCTTCCCCAGCTATGCGAGTATTAGAACTATCCACCTAATCATTGCGTCTGATTCACTTGATGAGTTCCGAACCCGAGTACATCAATCTGTTGAAAAGTCTGCAACATATCGCTTCATCGATTCTCTCATCTATCATCCATCTATTCAGATTATATTATTCCCAATCTAATGACGATCATCCTCCTGTACAGGTTCAGAGTTCCGGCGTCACTCAAGTGTCGATTTTCTTCGTCTCCCGCCTTCGATCCATCGCAATCACATGGCTCAGGTTGCTCTGGTAAGACACACATTTCTTTTTCTGTCGAATAATAATTGCAAATACAAGATGTCACAGTCTCTTTCTATTTTCAGTGCCACATCTCCGATGCAAATCCGATCAGCCAGGTTTACTGCCCGCTTCTCCTTTCAGAGCAACTGAAAATCTTGATAGTTCGATTTTGGGTAGCCCCGACGTACCTATAGATTCCATAGTTGACGAATCTGAGGTGCTTCCACCATTGGACAATCATTTTGACACTCCCGTCTCGTGAACCCTCAATCGGATGCCTTTCTTGACAAATTTTTTTCCCATCGTTGCAGTTGGGAGTTGTATGGATCCTCGCATCGAGAATATCACTGACCCACCATCTTCTCCCAGCATATGTGATGACCGCCACAGCTCCACAACCATTGTCCGAGGCACCATGCATCAAGGTGATTGGGCTTTTTCTGAAGAATCTCGCGGGAGGCAGTGTACTGCTGTCGCAATGGCTAGTATTGCCTTAAATTACGTGGATGATCCGCGGTATTGGTCACATGAAGACGTTGACTACATCTTGATGATGGGCGATTCGTTATATCAGGCGAGTATGCGAGCGAGACAAGCGATACCAAATGAACCACTACCGCAATATTTACGGGCAGAAGGAGTGCTGAGTGATTTCTCTATTGGGGATTCTACAGCTAGTACAAGAATTAATGATGAACGCTACGGTGACTTACTATTGCGCGTGGACAATTTCCCAAACCTCAGAGATATTCCGCAATTAATTATTGATTCAGGGTCGAAGGGTATCCTAACAGCATGTGAGATTTTGTCGCGTTGATGAGTGTTGATGGAAAGATTGGTTACTTTGATTCTCACTCAAGGGGTCCACATGGGAAAATCATATGCGAAGAGGGCGCTGCTTGTTTCATTATTACTTCCGATCTCGAATTTCTTCATGATTTGCTCATTCTGAATGTATGTGGTGGCTATGATCGTGCACGTAATATTCAATTTCACTTTTTTCAAGTTGATATAGAGATCATAGATTCCGATGATCACCACGAAGCGTTGCGTGGATTGAATGAAGCGAATGTCGTGATTGATGAAGATTCTTGCGATGACTCTGATAAATCGGCTGAACCCAGCTCCGGGAACAGTATCTGTGATATGAATTGGATTTTCAATCATCTTCATAAGGAATTTGACAACCACAGTGGGGATGCGGGTTGTACTTTTACAAAACTTAATCTTGTCGGTATTTATAACAGAGGGTTATCAAAACTATTCAAGGATAAGTGTGAGAATTGCGGCTTGACTACATGTATGAGTAGTACACCAGATACCTGTACAAGTCTTGATTTGACTTGTACAGGTATCTGGTGTACTACTCATACATGTCTTGATTTGACCCAGGAACCGTGTTGAGGTAGAGCATTCTCCATGCTACTGGGTGCGTCCACAGGGTGCGGATAGTGGCACGGCCAGAGTAACTGGGGATTGATTTGATCCTCAGTATCTCTGGTTACTCGTGAATATGCAGAGTATGCAAAATAAGCGAGCGCAGACAAGGAGCCGCAGATACACAATACAACATCACACTGGCACAATAGGTGAACCCGCGTGGACATTCTGAGCCGACCGACGACGGCCATGCTGGCTTCGAGGGGCACACCGAAAGTTGGTGAGAAGCAACGCGGTGACCTTGTCGATACAGGGTATCTCTATCGTATATGCATCGGATCACAAGAGTGACGCGAGGGCCCGAATCAAGTCGGGCATTCTCTCGCTGAGTGGTAACACGATCTTCCCCAAGGATCCACAAAAACCCTCTTGGGGATAGGGATCGGCCGAACTAGGGAGTGCTACCACGATACCAGTTGGCATGGCGATTGGTCGAGACTCCGGTGGAAACGCGGGCGAGACTGACATTACACTGACACCACACACACAGCGCGTCACTCACGCCACCAGTGCAACAGTCCCCGGGAGGGGATCCTTCCACTGCTGTGTCCGTGCCCACTCTGGAGGGTACCGCGTTAAAACCAGTGATCGCTCCTGGGCCGCCGGTAGTAGGGGGACCCGAACCCCACGCTAACCACGAGGGGAGGCAGTCCCGCACAACGGTAGGGGGGATACCCCAAATCCCGCTCCTGTGGTAGTGCCGGTTGGTGACCGGACGGGACCATGCTGCAGGGTGCGGGGGTTGGAACGTCTTCTGAGGCCACCGGACAGTAGGCGCGGTCGGCAAGTGGGAGGATCCAAGAACGGGGTACTCGGACTGGTGGGCGGGGGTAGGTGGGACCACTAACACAAACAAAGACACAGTAATCCGAGGGGGATAGGAGAGAAGGGGAAAAAAAATGGCAGAAACAACAACGAATTTGGAAATTTTCAGAGCGAATCTGCCAACTGGGTGTCCCACCCAAACACAACCATCAACATCAAACAAGGAGAGAGTTGATGCAGAAGAGATGGAGACTGGCGAAGGAAAGACGCCTGGCGCCAGTCAACAGAGGTCACGCAGAACTAATTCCGCTGACCTCAAAACGAGCTGGGGTAAGTTCAAAGAGGCTCACACGAGAGAGGAAGAACTCCTGAAGAGAATCCTCAAGGTACTCGATGACATAACCAAGGAAGTCAACGAGCACGCGACAGCAAAGAAGTCGACCAAGAGGCTTGTACAGAAGGCCAGCAGCCTACGTGAAGGGCTAGAAGCTGCTAGTACAAGAGCTTCAGAAATGAGAGAGGCAATCAGCTCCAGCCTAGAGATAATGGCCGAGGACTCCGCTGGATCAACATCCTCGCTGGCCCCACCTCCACAAAGAACGGGATGGGGGAGCCAAACGAAGAGAGGCCGCACAAGCCCCATCAATAGGGACCAGGAAGCCGATATCAAAAGAGCAAAGAGAGCAGCCCTCAAACCGGAGCAGCTCAATTTTGCAGGACAAGGGGCTGGACTGTTCAGGACACCCCCATCCACGCCAGGGACACCAATGACAACCTGGTCCGATAACGGTCAGCTCTCGGACGCTGGTTTCGGCTGGCAACTTGCGGGACGGAACAGGGGACGTAGGGGAAACGAGAGGCGTCCCAAAGATCAGGGGAGAGCCGAAAAGAAGAAAAAGAAGAGGAAGAACAAGGGAAATAGGAGAAGGACTAGACCCGACGCACTCCTCATAGAAGTGAAGGAAGATGGTTTGTCCTACGCGGACATGATCAAGAGAGTCAAGCAAGGAGACGAAACGAGGCAAGTGGCTTCAAAAGTCTCCAAACTCCGGAAGACGAAAGAGGGTCATCTACTCATCGAGCTCGAGAAGGGGGTGAAGGCAGAGGTCGTTGAGGATGCCCTTAAGGGGGCGATCCAAGACGCCGGAGAGATACGACGGCTTTCCCCAACGATCACGCTGGAAGTGCTTGACCTCGACGACGTGAGCACACTCCCGGAAGTTAAGGAAGCCTTCGTGAAGGAACTCGGAGCAGAGCATGCAGGCAGCATCACGACCCGGACCATCCGCCCAGGATACAGGGGTACTCAGATTGCGGTGATCACACTGCCAGAGCGGCTCGCTAAAGAAGTGCTGGCAAAAGGGAAAGTCCGGGTAGACTTCGTTAACGCGCGGGTCCGGGAAAAGGGCGGAATCCCGAGATGTTACAACTGCCTGCAATACGGGCATTTGTCCGCAAAGTGCGACAAGCCACAAGTGAGGCGGGCAAAACGCTGCTTCAACTGTGGGGAAGAAGGCCACATAGCAGCGGTATGTGTTACCGGAGAGCAGAAATGCCTGAGCTGCGAGGCCCTCAAAGAGGACCACAAACACAGGTCGGGCATGCAGTGCTGCAAGGCCTACCAGCAGGCGCGAGCAGCATGGAAGGGCCGGAAAAAGCGCAAAGATGGCTAGTTTCCTGCAAGCGAATCTCTGCAGGAGCAACGATGCTCACAGTCTACTCGAAGCAGAGGCCTCAAGACTGGGAGCAGACGTCCTCATCATCTCCGAGCAGTATCTCCGAGAAGAGCGACCACGAACCACGGAAGACCTTGGGAGGGGATCGGCCATCCAAGTCTGGAACGTGAGCCTTACAGAGACAAAAAGACCGACCGAAGGGACGGGCTTCGCCCGAAGAGTCATCGGCGATATTGCGGTGTATAGCTGCTATTACTCACCGAACGCACCGATGAATGTCTTCCTTCGGGAACTGCGGGAACTCGAGGATAGTCTGAGACAGTGGAGAGGCCTCGCCATAGTAGCGGGAGATTTTAACTCCAAAGCTCCAGCCTGGAGTGGAGGGCCAGAGGATGAAAGAGGCAACGCGCTGGAAACAACCATGGCCCAATTGGACCTGGTTTGCCTCAACGAGGTAGGAAAGGCGACATGGCACAGAGGGGCATCATCCTCAGTGCTCGACTTAACGTTTGTTAGCGCGCCTCTCATGAGACGAGTCACGAAGTGGCAGGTCCTTGACTCGGAAACGCTCAGCGACCACTGCCATATCTTCTTCAAGATAGACCATGGCCGAGGTGCAGGCATAGCACGGCAGATCGAGGGATGGCAAGTCCGCAAACTGGACGAGGAAAGCTTCAGAGAAGCAATCCTGAGAGCAGAGGACCCCGGAGAAGAGCTCTCGCCGGAGGAGACGGTATCGAGCGTCATTCGGTCCATCACCCGAGCCTGCGATGCCTCCATGCCGAGGAGGAAGCAACCCCGGTTCCAGAAGAGGCAAGTATACTGGTGGAACGATGAGATCAGGGATCTTCGCCGCAGCGCAAACGCTCAGAGGAGGCGAGCGAAGCGAGCGCGCAAACGTGGACGTCCATCAGCGGCAGCACACGAAGCGGCCTACAAAGAGGCGAAGAAGCTTCTTCGGGATGCCATCCGTCGCAGCAAACAAAAATGCTGGTCGGAGCTATGCAACATGGTCGATCAAGATCCGTGGGGCACACCGTACCGGGTGGTCATGAGCAGACTGCGATTGAGAGACGGACCAACAGCGCCAGCTGACAAAGAGTCAGTTCTACGGATTGCCAGGGCACTCTACCCGAGAGGGGAGCCCAGACTCACATTCCCTGGGTTCATCTACGACCCCATCCCCCTCTTCACCGAAGAAGAGCTAAGACGAGCCGCTACAAGACTGGCGAATGGTAAGGCCCCGGGGTTGGATGGTATCCCTAATGAAGCCCTGAAAATAGTGGCTCGAGAGCAGCCTACCCTACTATTGAAGCTGTTCAATAAGTGTCTCCTTGCGGGAGTGTTCCCGAAAGTGTGGAAACGGCAGAAGCTAGTCCTCATCCCCAAGGGGAAGGGTGGAGAACCAGCGGAGCCATCATCGAATCGGCCACTCAATATGCTGGACAACATCGGGAAGATGTATGACCGCATGATCCTAAACCGGGCGGAGAAAGAGTATGAGCGTAGCGGAGGGATGTCCCCGATGCAGTTTGGCTTCCGCAAGGGGCGCAGTACAATGCACGCAATAGAAAGCGTACAAGACAGAGTTCACAGAGCGCATACAATGGCTCCCCAACCAGGAGGAGGGTTTTGTGCCATAATATGCTTGGATGTGAAGAACGCCTTCAACACAGCAAGCTGGGAACGGATCTATAGGTCCCTAGATGGAAGAGTCCCCCCTTACCTGCTCGCAGTCATCAGCGATGGACTGCGTGACAGAGTCCTCGTATGTGACACCGATGAGGGAAGGGTTGAGCTGGAATTATCTGCAGGGATAGCTCAAGGATCCGTGTCAGGACCGTTCGAATGGAACACGCAATACGACGAGTTCCTGAACATGAGTCTTCCAGATGGGGCAGAACTCATTGGCTTCGCGGACGATGCGGCATTAGTCGTGGTCGCCGAAACCGCGTGGCAAGTGGAGTGTGTGGCCAATGAAGCTCTCTACCGCATTGGTCAATGGTTCCCTGAGAACGGGCTGGAGCTTGCCGAGCACAAGTGCGAAGCGATGCTAGTCACCAAGAGGAGGAGTTTCGAAACTCCCGTGTTCTCCATCAACGGGTACGAAATTCCACTCAAGAGGGAACTTAAGTACCTTGGGGTTTGGTTTGATGACCGATGGAGCTACAAGGCACAAGCCAGAGAAGCAGCGCTGAAGGCAGACAGGGTCGGTGGCGCCCTCCAGCGGCTCATGCCAAATCTTGGTGGCCCCAAGCCAAACAGAAGAGCCTTACTCAGCACCGTGAGCTATTCCATCATGCTGTACGGTGCACCAATTTGGGGGCAGGTAGCTAGAGGGTCCGTAATCGATGCAAAGCTAGGTCCAGTCCAGCGGCGTTTCGCGCTACGGACGATCAGTGCTTATTGCACGGTGTCTGACCATGCAGCCTGTGTGCTTGCGGGTACACCACCCATTCGACTGCTTGTAGCCGAGAGAGTGCGGGTATGGAAACGCCAAGAAACCCTCAAGAGCGATGGAGTCGTGCTCAACCCCACTCGCAAGGCCCTCATACGAGACGTCGAGAGGGGGGAGACCGTTGAAGAGTGGCAAAAAGAGTGGGAGAGCTCAACGAAAGGGAAGTGGACGCGAAGGCTGATCCCCAACATAGCCAGGTGGATCGATCGAGCTCACGGAGAGCTGGATTACTGGCTGACGCAAGCTTTTAGTGGGCATGGCTGCTTCGGAGAGTACCTGGAGAGGTTCCAGAAGAGGGAGACCCCTGTCTGTCAGATGTGTGCGGCAGACTGGGACGATGCGGAGCATGCACTCTTCCATTGCATGAACACAGCTACGGAGAGAGCGGAGCTCGTGAACTGGCTTGGAAATCAGATCACCCCTGAGAATCTATTGCCGTTCATGCTCCGTAACAAAGAGACATGGGATAAGATTGCCGCCTATATCAAGACGGCGATCACCCGAAAAGAAGAGCGAGAACGGGCATTGCAGCGTCAAGCAAGGGGCGCTGCATAGCGAACAACGACGACTTGAAGAGTGATCATTGACGACGAAGAGAGAAGACAGAAGAGCGGACACACCGAAGAGGGACGCCTCATGGCGCGCGATACGCCTCCCACCCTGAAGTAATGCTAACGCGGTTCCGGGGTGGGTTGGTTAGATAGTGGTTAGCTGCCCCCAGTTCTGCAATGATGGCTTGCCAACATCGTAGGGCTGAGAGCAGAAGGTTTTAGCCTCCAGGGCACACGGGCGTTGGATTCATGCTCATCCGGTTTACCGGGTGAGCAAAATGAAAGCGCTTATGGTCTGCCGGTGGGAGATCCATTAGGGATAGCCTGTCATCAGATTTTTCCTTATATTCCACTTAGAAAAAAAAAAAAAAAAAAAAAAGTCTTGATTTGAATTCAGCAGCCATCATCGGAAGTCTAACAATTGGCATAGGTCAGTCCCAGCTAGAAGAACTCCTTGGAGCGTGTAATATACATGCTATGTCAAACAAGACATACCAAAAATATCATGGTAATGTTGCTGACTACGTTATCATTGCCGCCGAGAAACAATTTAAAGAGAACTAAGAAAAAGAAGAGGCGCTCGCAGAAGAGAGAGGCGATTTCATCTTAGATAAAAATGGGGAGAAGATTTATCTCATAGATGGAGAGGGGGATGGAGGATACATGAAACGATCCTATGTGAATAGTGCTTACACATCCCTGGCATGTGTTGTTGTCGTAGTTGGAAGATACACGAAAAAGGTCATTTACATGGAGGTTGTACAAAAATCCTGTGTCCTCTGCATCAGGGGTGAACAGCATTCGCCTGAAGAATGTTACAGAAATCACGGAATGGAAGAGAGCTCGACGAGTATGGAGACGAAAGCTTTTGGAAGAATATTCTCAAGAACACTCCAAGATGGCATAATCATCCAGCGCCTTGTATCCGATGGCGATGCTGCAAACTTTGCTGCGATCACAAACGCGAACCCTTACGGGGCTTATGGCATTGCGGTCGAAAATATTTTATACTCTAACCACTTGAAAAGAAATATTTCATCGGGAATCAAAGAAATCTCAAGAACAAGAGGTGAGATAGGGAGTATAAGGAAAAAGATTGAAGAAACTTCGAAGACATTCCATGACACGATAACTCGGTGCGTTGAAAATATCAACCAATTACAGGAGGACGCGTCGTCAAAATGTCGGAGGTTGCGTGCAGATTTGAACGAATTACCATTGCATGTATATGGTGACCATAGCCAATGTGCAGAAAATAATTTCAATTGTGATGGCCAGATGCGCCCAGGTGAACAAAATCTTGTGCCAGAGTTGCAAGAGAAGAATCTGTTCATACGGATAGAAAGAGTCATGCAGGGGGCAATCAATAACGCCAAGCATTTGTTGATGAATCTCACTACCAACACTTCTGAGAGTTTGATGGCCATAATTGCTAAGACCATTGGTGCGAAGCGCATGCATTTCGCTCTCAAGCTCTCTTACAAGGTTCGTTGCTACGTAGCTTTCCTCCTGTTCAATTGCTCGGCAAGTATTGGTCCACTATGTCGAGAAATGGAGAAGGATCCACCGTCAATCGGACTCAGAGTCCAACAATACCGATCTGAGAAAAATCAACAGCGAGTTATTCGTCAATCACAAGAGGACTACTTTGGTAATCGTTCACTGAGGCAATTTCATGGTGCTGATGGGAACTACGGTCGAGTCGTTGATCCGGACATAGATGATGCAACGATGGCTATAAGGAAAGCGGATCATTATGGAATACTCGCAGATTGGCAAGCTGATGCGAACGGGATAGAGCAGCGAACTAGGTTACAAATCTTGTCAAGTGAGTGGAACACTCTGCAAAAATGGCTCATTACTGCCTCTGTAATGGGTCGAATCTACCGCAGAGAGCCATAAAACCCTAGCTCGGCAATAGTTCGAAGCATTCTGTATCCGACTAAGCCAAAGAAACGAGATGCATTAGATTGGGGTATTGCTTATGAAGTCATCGCCAAACGAAAACTGAGAGAATCCGGGCACAACATCCAAGACTGTGGATTGATAATGCACCCATCAATCCTAGGTATTGCAGCAACGGCAAATGGCCTGATTGACGACAATGGCACTCTAGAAGTGAAATGTCCTTACAGTGCTCGTGAGGTATATCCACTCGAAGCGATAACGGGTTCATACCACATATCAAAGAATTTTTACGAAGATTCAGATAGTTTGCATTTGGTTGAGAATCAAGACATCTATTGTCAAATTCAAGGACAACTGGCAGCCACTGGCAGAGAGTATTGTCTCCTCGCTATCGCGACAACGAAAGCGATACACACCATGCGAGTCGAAAGAAATGAGGTCTTTATCAGTAATTTGATTGCCAAATGCCAGATATTTTACGATGAGTGTATGGCCCCTGAAATAGTCAACAGTCGCTTCCATCGTAGGTTACCGTTACGTGAACCGCCATCGATGGCTGAGGCAGAGCGTGCGGTGCGTGAGAGAAAATTTGAGGACGAGTTGAACAAGGAATTGGAAAAGATTGAGGAAGAACTGAGAATAGCAGAAAGGAAGTTCGAGGAGGAATTGGGCAAGGAATTGAGGAAGATTGAGAGAGAGTTTAAAAAATCAGAAAGAATGAATAAAAAAGACCCGCGAAGAAATAATGGAGAAAAACAGCAAACGGGAAAGAAAAGAAAGAAAAATGCTGAGGAGGGAACTCTCGAGGTTGAGCGAGACGAAGATGTAGGAGAGTGTCATGGGCAGAAGAGAAAGAGAGTCTGAACATCAGGATGAGTTGAAAGCAAAAGAGTGAGACGTATTAGACTATGGTGTGATTGAGGAATCCTGTTGAGACGATGGGAGCGAGATTGTGTTCCGATATGTATGTTAATTAGTGAATGGGAAAGTTTCGCTATCAATCGCATGGTAACGATAAAAGTAGAAGGCTTACTTACTATCGATTATGCTATCAGATAAACGAAAAATATTATAATTTGTACATAAAATATACATATTACGAGCAAATTTTTTTCCGTACAATCAGAACTTGAGAATGACGATAACGATCGTTTTAATCCAATTGGACGACTGCTTTTTCGGTATATTACTAGGAGTTGTCGAGGGCGTAACGGGGCGGTTCCTCAAGGACATCTCGCTAATTCCATCGGCGTACACTCGGGAGCATACGGAAGTGTCCACCACTGCAGCTACCCATCCATCCACCTGTCTATTCATCTATTGTTCCATCCATGGATCCATCCATTCATCAACCCATCGACCCACCGATCGATCAATCCATCAATCCATCCATCGATCTACCCGTCCATACTTCATCGATCCATCTATTCCAGAGTGACTCAGTATTTGTCTGCCCAATTCGATACCATGCACCCTTCAGACAGCCCAAAATGCTCATGCAAATTTGATCACGATTGGTGAGGTAGATTAGACAGAGTTAGGTATACGAGAAATTGACACTAAAGCGGGGCCCGAGCGCTTCTAGCTTACAGACTCCGCAAAATGAATTATGGTGCAACTTGCAGCGGCAACGAATTGTTTGATAATGAATTGTATGGATAATGAAAACCGTTGTACAAATTAGACATAAGATTCACACTCATGTAGCGACTGACTATTCCCGCGTGACGAGAATTATGATTGTAGGAATATATGAATGGTATATGATTCGTGTAATTGCAATAGGTTATATCATATTCAGATATCTTATCGAATGAATTTGTAGGGATGGGTACCTATGCGTATACTCCTGCCGAATTGCTTGTACAACAATGAATGATTGGTCTTGATTTGTCAATAAAAATACATCACTAAACTTTGTTAATCTGTTATTGATAGCGATATGCAACTATGATCCAAATACCATAAGAGAGAAAAAATGCACGCTAGTCGAGTGACAGGTAAAAATGCAACTTCCACGTTCGCACACATTAGCATGAGATGTATATGGAGCTGTTCGAATGGATAGAGAAATATGCTGCTGAAAGAGCCTCCAAAAGTATTAGATGAAAATATAATTCATATGAAACGATGAGTAATCGAAGGGTTTGGATCCGCCTCCTAAGAACATTGAATTCTTTCCCAAATTCTTTCCCACGTTTTCAATTTCGTATGAGAATTTCGATGAATTCATTGTTGCACAGATTTCGCTTTCTCGCACACTAAGCCGTGCGATAATGACTTTCCGCATTTCTTTCGGCACGGGTACCTTGCATAGAAAGTCAACTTTTCGCAAAGTTTCACGCACAGCATTGCATAAAATTTCTATGAGTGGTAGACGACCACCCAAAGATGTGCTTAGAAGATTCACAGCTCACTCTGAAGATTCGTTTCCGATTTATGCGTCTTGAAAAATGAAATGTCAGATCTTTGGAAAGTTTGTCGATGTTTGGTGATATCCTCTAAAAAGACCTCTTCGAAGGATTCCGAAGAAGCTAATAGACGTCCATTTTGCCATGATGAATCGATTGATTGATATGGATACCGTTAAAATAAATAAGAGAGAAATATCACGTGATTTTTTTGTGAATGATGCAAAATTAATAGATAAAAATTGTTTCTTCAGGTAACCAAAAGTTCGCTATAAAAGTCGTGGACGAGAATATCTGCGTATAAAATAATCGATACTTGGAAAAAACAATGACATTTCCATGCTTTAAGTGAAATAAATTGAGAACACATTGATAGAGTAAGCTGTCAACCCTCTTGGCACATCTTTAGAAGGCCATCTACCATCCGTATGAATTTTAACAAGATCGATCGAAATGTTGATGAGAAATAACTGACCCAAAAAAGATACAGTTACAACACTAACAGAAACGTGAACTTTTGACCTAAAAATCCTGAGTTACGGGGATTCGGATTCCACCATTATGTTCCTCTCGCGGACATTTTTCGATTGTAGCGAACAATTTTTTCTCAAAGTTAATCGGTGGTCGAGAAAAATGGTCATACCAAGAGGCACTTCATGTTTCAGTGTGTGTGCGCGTTTTTTTTTGCACCCGTTCCTCCCCTTCGATCGATCGTTCTGAAATTCATATAGGTTGTAGACGATCACCCAAAGATGTGCTGAAAGGATTTACAGATCAATCTATGATTCAATTTTTGATTCATGCGTCTTAAAGAATGAAAATGTAAGATGCTTCAAAGACTTTTTTAGATCTTCTGAAAATATCTTCTGAAAAGACTCTTCAAAGAGATTCTAAGAAAGCTAATGAAATTTTCATTTTGCGATGATGAATCGATCGGTCGATATGGCGTTTCATCAAAATGACTCAGAAAGAAATCTCACGTCACACGTGATTTTTTTGTGAATGATGCAAAATTAATGATTTAAACGATGTTAGTAGACGAAAATGGGTTCCCATAGTTTTCAAAAATTGATCGATCGAAGAATTAATAGTAAGTTTTGTGATCTTCAGGCAACACATGATTGAGCATCGGATTTGTGTGAAATATCTCATGAATGATGTTATTGACTTCAATCAAATTTTCTATTCAACTTGAGGTTCATTCGATTATGCTGTTCGGAGCGCTTCGAACTCTCTGATGTCTCTCTCTTACTCATTGCATTAGAAAGAGAGGTCCGAGAGTTCGGAGCGCTCCGAACGCTCCGAACATGATATAATCGAATAAATCTTTTATTATATAATCCATGCGCACATTGACTAGAATGATTGAATGCTCCTTGATGTATGATCTAAATCGATGATTGCGTATTCTTTGGCGAGTTGCAATTTTGCTCACAGCAATAGTATAAAATATCGTAAGCAACGCGGGGAAAACATTTGCGCACTCGTGCCCGCACTCGTGTGCAGATTTATCATTTACGCACAGTTTCATCATTTGCACACTCGTTGCGGGCACTCGTGCGCAAATTTCTGTTTGACCCCTAGTTGCTCAATGTACTATTATTTGATAAATCGTTAC
This sequence comes from Eretmocerus hayati, assembly GCA_029851415.1. Taxonomy (NCBI): domain Eukaryota; kingdom Metazoa; phylum Arthropoda; class Insecta; order Hymenoptera; family Aphelinidae; genus Eretmocerus; species Eretmocerus hayati. Next base: position 109,973,535 of record CM056743.1, read on the forward strand.
TTACCCCAACGTATTTAATTCCTTGTCAAACCTTCAAAATCCGTTCTTCAGAGTTGCAAAACTCTGATTTGGAGCGTTTTATGTTTTATGTACATGGAGATGATTTGAGAATCAAGAAGGCGACATTGGAGTGTACCCAACAAGCCCCCATACGATTATCTCGGGATTGCGCGCAGTATGGCATAATTACCACTCAAAACGTGTTTACCGCATGAAAATAGGTCGGAAACAGTGTCTTGGGCCAGCTAAAAGCTCCATTTTTTCCACTGTGCAGCAAAATGTTGCTGCACAGTGATAAAAATGTATCCAAGCAATTTTATGCCCTTTATCGCCGATTTACATTGTTTCGAATGATGGGGGCAAGTTAGGTGCACACTTTTGTAGACTCTCAAATATCACCTTTAGGGAGAATTAAAAAAATTTGGCTCCAGTTGGTCCAAATTGAATGTACTTGAATGCGTTTCAAAGGTCTTGAGAGAAGCCTTTGAAATGAGCTGAGGTACTTTGGGAAATATTGAGATAGGCCAGAGTTATTGAAAACAGGCTTGATGGGAGCAAGTTGGGTACACTTACCTTAGTAAGGAAAATGAGATCAGAATGTGGAACCTCTCATAGCAGGACTTTGATGCAAAAAAGTAAACTTTCCCCACCTGGCTTGGGTAAGTTTCATGAGATATGATTAGAATAATTCGATTCCCGTTGCGAAATTCATCCCATATGGCTTCGTAGATACCTCTCTAAGATGTTTAAGTACTGTGAGTAGTGATCTGAATATTGAAAGAAAATGAAATCAAATTTTGTACCCCTCACATCAGGACATTGATGCAGGAATTTTCCTCACATGGTTCGGGTAAGTTTCAAAGGATGTGATTTGAATGATTCGGCTCCCGATTGGAATCTAATCTCATGGCTCTGTTACCTTTCTAAGATATTTACCTATAGTTATCGGAATTGTTGGAAGCATGGAAAGAGATTTCCCAATGCTATAACAAGACATCGGTTCAAATTAGTCTTTTTTCACCCAGCTCGGGTAAGTTTTATGAAATAATATTTTCATATTTTGATTCCGGATTGGAATTTCATGACGTGGCTTTGGAGATAGCTCTTTTACATATTCATCTAGCTATCTGAATGTTAAAGAAGTTTAATCAAGACTCCCACCCGAGCTTCCACTTCTCGTATCAGAGTATTGATACAAAAAACCCTGGTTTTCTCACCCGGTTCAAGTAAGTTTCGCGCAATAAGATGTGGTTATTCCGATTCCTGGTCGAATTCTTCATCATGTGGTGTCGTAGATATCTTATTCAGGTGTTCTCTAAGCTTTCTGGATAGTAAAAAAATCTCGAAAAAAATAGAATCTCTCAAGTTTGACAGTTTGAAGCTGTCGACTCTATCACTCATTGTCAGTTGCGTCTGGGGATAAAATCATCGGGCATTTTGAATTGTATGCCCACCCGTGGAATAAGTCAAGGAATCCAATGAGTAATCGTAGAGAGTGATAGGGTGATCAGCGGCTGAATAAACTTGCGGGAAAATCAGTGCTATTGATCCGCGCATTAGGACCGAGCGAGGATCGAGCCTCGAGGCGGGGACCGCGTTATACCTAATACATTTGGCAGTTCGAAAATTAGCTCTGTTACCCTGTTCTCCATCCACCTGGTCTGGACTATCCTCTCTCTCCTCCCACCACTCGTTCTGTCGCCCCCGCTTGCTCTTGTTTCTCGCCTATTCTTGCCGTTCGTTATCCTTATATGCGTTTTCTACCTGACCGGCCCAAACTGTTTGACCCTACAATTCGATGTTTGCTTGATTCTACTCCAAAACGGGCTATCCAATTTTTCCCGCAACTTTTTTTAGCCTGTGGTTGAGGTAGAGACTTGATTCGAATCGCTATGAATTCTTCTTTTCATTCCGCAGGTAGGTGTACCTCACACTTCATTGTCCTCGTTCTAGTTTTTTTGGAATGAATACTTCAAACTCGCAGCTCCTGAAGTAGCGAAGCAGACGCCATTTGCGCCCTTAGCAGCACATTTTTTTCGACGCTGAGATCTTTCTTGCTAATCATCGAATCAGTACATGCAAGGTACACCCACGTGCGGAAAGAATTCAGCTTTCCGAATATCGAATTGGTTTTTTGAATTAATCAATATTCAGGACGTGAAGTTGCGGGAAAAATACTTCCTTTTTGAAGCTTCCAAAGTGGCCACTGATGGCGCTGAAAACAGGTAACAAGGGAGCTGACGATTTTTTTGTGCTAGATTCCGGGATGGCTGAAAAAGAGATATGTTGCGTGCGGCAGCCTAACTAAGCTTTTGGCGTTGGTTGAGAGAAAAAATGGTGGTGAATAAGTTTGTAGACAAAATCCAGGAGAACAAAAAAGGTCCTGACAAAAAAATTGTATCTGCTGTAGATTTTGAGCAAATGGTAAAATAACATTCAAGGGCCATGTGGCAACATATTGCTAATGGCCATAGCTTCTTCTATACTAGTTTTAGACTTTGCAGTGAAGTAAGCAAATGTCGATCAAATAATGACACTGTCACACGCATTATAGAATTTTTTCAAATTTTTTGGCTTTTTACTTCCAATGGCGCACCTGTATAAGCGCCGGGAAGTTCTGTGACCGTCAGGTAACGTCACACGGTCGCAGATTTAAAAAAAACTCCCATTTCATGATCATTTGGCTTTCACCCGTCGAGGGGTACAAATATGTATTTTTTGCAACTGTGTGCTCGAAGTTGTAAAAAAATGAGACTTCTCTTCATTATTTACAGTGCGAGAAGTAATGCGTGAATGACTTCTCGCACAGTTTTACATTTACGCACTGGTGAAGTGTGCGTAAATGTAACTTCTCGCTCTAATGCATTTTCATTCACGCACAGTTCCAAAATATGATGTCACGTCATCTCTGAATTTGGCCTTTCTTGAAAACTTCGTTCTCAAGATGATCTTGCTCAGACAGTGGTGCATTAAATTACAACTTCGCGCACAGTTGCAAAAAATAGTATACGCAACACGTGCGAGGAGTTTCCGCACACGTTGCCAACTCGCGCGAGAAGTAACATTCACGCACATTTCGAAACTTCTCGCACACCCAGAAGTACATATTTACGCCAGAAGTTCCAAAGTGTGCGTGAATATTAACTTCTCGCACTCGTTTGGCAACTTGTGCGGAAATTGACCTTCTCGCACTTGTTGCGTAATATACTATTTTTTTTAAAGAAAGGTATTTCAATTCCACGTCTCGTAAAACTATAGAAAAACTCGGAAAATCTCATCAACATCCGTGAAAAATTGGGAAGGCGGAAAAGTGTAAATCGTTATTTTCTTGCTTTTGACTCAGTAACTGTTTAACGAATTGTGAATTGAGGTCGAGGCCATACCTGTAGTATTGAGACATGCTGAATAAGAATCCGTGGTCAGATTTTGGAAAAACAAAATGGCGGCCTCAAAATGGCGGGTGAGTGAATGAAAATTCATGTTTTTACGATCGAAAAAAATACTACGATATTTATGGGCCGATTACAAGTCGAAATGTTCTCTAGTGATTTTCTCCCAAAATGCATAGTTTTCGAGTAAAAATTGAACAATTCGAAAAATCCCAAATCCCCCTCAAGCATCTATTCAAACAAGTGGGGCCTAGCTCGATAAATGATTCCTCAATCTGGGCCCCGTACTTGTATCCACCTTTGAATCCTGGCCAACATTTATCCGTATACGGAATGTCTTGTACAGATTCTCTCGAAGAATCTATAGTTCCTGAGTCAAAAAATCAACAGTACGGATATTCTTAAGGCGATGCGGTCACTGTGCACGCTGAAAGTTATTCGCACATTTATCCGATTCTCTTGCGATTTGAGCGAAACGACGAGGAGACGAACACTTATCATCATCTATCCTGAGTGCGTCTTCCCGTCGTTCAACTCAAATCTCAAAAAAATCGGATAAAAGTGAGAATTACAAAGTACTTATATTGTAGGTTAGGAGATGCCTACGTTCAAGTTATTCGCACTTTTATCAAATTTTCTCTCGATTTGAGCGAAACGTCGAGAAGACGAACTCGAGTTAGAAGATAATAAGTATTCGCCTTCTCCTCATTTGGTCCAGATCGCAAGAATATTGGAGAAAAGGGGAATAACTTTCTTCGTGCACGGTGCACGGTGACCGCATCGCCTCAAGGCCAGGGATGAAGGGTACTCCAGACACCCCCCCCCCCACCGAACCACCCTTGAAGCGTGCAGATTTTGTGAGAAAGTTTGGTAATTTACCTGGAAAATCTGAAATACTCCACGATGTATGTATTCGGGAGGGGGCTTGTCTCGTGATTATACAAAACGATTCCCTTGTTACTTATACATCATTTTCCCAACACTGCTATCACATGTAACGGAGATCAATTATGCAGAAGAACTATTTTCGGAAGATTTTCGAGAAAAAATCTTCAAACTATTACATCTTTAGATTCATTATCCAAAGATGATATCCTCTGACACCATTCAAATTATAAATTGTTCATCGCTCAAAGTAAAACTACGTGGAATTCCTTTTTTATTAATTATGACCAAGTTTCATATTGAAAAATCAATAAATTATGGGACAACAAACGTTTTATTAGGTTATTCCATGTTCTTCTTTAAACTCTTTCTGAAAAATATTGATGAAGAATTTTATTGATCTTATGGAAATTTTGAAATATTACTTCTTAAGATTCATACATCAAAAACTGTTATATGGAGCTAGCTGTGAATCCTTTTGGCATATCTTTGAGCAGTCCATCAACATCTAAATTGATTCCGAAAATATCAGACGAAGGGTTAAGAAGTAACCATGGACGAATAGATGGTACGCGCATGAATATAGACGATCTCTTGGACATCAACATTTTTGTTACCCAATGATTATCGACAAGGAAATGGGACCTACAATTGAAAGATCTGGGCGGAAGGAACAAACTAGGTCAACTTGAATCCGCGCGAGCCGAGATTGAAGGATGAGGAATCGAATTTAGTGGGAGAGTTAGAAAAAAAATTTCTCTTCACGGATAGGATTTTTTATTTTCGTCTCGCAATCTTGATCATGGACTAGGATGTTTCACCCACAATCGAAAAATCTCGGCAAAAGAAACCAATTGGTCGAAATTGAAGTCGTGTTAGCCAAGGTTTGGAGAACGAAAAATGGATTAGAGCGAAAGAATACTCAAAAAATATCTTGTCGTGGATAGAAATTCTCATTATTGTCCCCCAATGATCATTGTGCACGTTTTGCAATAACGAGCATTAAACTAATCTTATGTAGCAGCGTTTTTTTCACTCGGAATTGGTGCATGGAAGGAGGGAGAGGGAGATTACTCGGGAGCCCTTCGTTGTTGAACTGAAGATAGATTTTGACATGCCATGGTATTTTTTCATTCACCCGCCATTTTGAGGACCCCATTTTGTTTTTCCAAAATCTGAATACTGATGAATGTTGGCTAGGCATCAAAGGTGAATACAAGTATCGGGCCCAGATTGAGGAATCATCCATCAAGCTAGGCCCCACTTGTATGAATTGATGCTTGAAGGGGATTTGGGATTTTTCTAATTGTTCAATTTTTCACTCAAAAACTATGCATTTTGGGAGAAAATCACCAGAGAACATTTCGACTTGTAATTGGCTCATAAATATCGTAGTATTTTTTCCGATCGTAAAAACGTGAATTTTTATTCACTCACCCGCCATTTTGTTTTCCCAAAATCTGACCACGGATTCTTATTCAGCAGGTCTCAAAATCATAGGTATGACCCCGACCTCAATTCACAATTTCTTGAACAGTTACTGAGTCAAAAGCAAAAAAATAACGATTTACACTTTTCCGCTTTCCCAATTTTTCACGGATGTTGATGAGATTTTCCGAGTTTTCCTATAATTTCACGAGACGTGGAATTGAAAAACCTTTCTTTTGAAAAAGATACATATTTGTACCTCTCGACGGGCGAAAGCCATCTAATCGTGAAATGGGGTTTTTTCGATATCTGCCACCGTGCGTCATAACTGTGTGCAAATTGTTTAATTATAATTTTCAAGTGGCGCAAAAAAAGAACAATGAGTTTGAGCGATCAAGTTAGATTTTCATTGAAAACGCACTTTGTTGCTGAAAAAAATTGTTTAACCCTCGCGCTGACTACTTTTGTCACGGTCATCGAACCGCTGACCATTTTTTTCGACATAACTCAACGTAATCTATCGTTTGAAATAGGATTTATTTTGACGAACATGTAGCAGAAGAACTTTTTTAAAAAAATTATAAGAAATTCAATAAAAAATAGTTCGTATCAGTTTCGGAATTGCTGACCAACGCCAAAAGCTTAGTTAGGCTGCCGCACGCAACATATCTCTTTTTCAGCCATCCCAGAATCTAGCACAGAAAAACCACCAGCTCCCTTGCTATAAGCAATTTTGCATGAATAGTGATAAGTTCTGATGATTGAATCGATATGGTCAAATTAACAGTTTCAATTTGAGTCTGCGTAAGTTTTCCTACTGCATATATTCGCGGGATCATGAGCGTTCATTGTGTTTTGGTGGGGGGTGTTAAGGTATGAAACCCTCGATCCCAGATAAGCGTGGACCTACAACTCGGAGAATCTCGACTCGTACCGCAGGACATGAGCAGGATCAAATGTTTCAGGTGTGAAATGTTCGGACATTATGCTAGGAACTGTCGAGAAGCTATACTCCTACGCACATCGAGACGCGACCCTGAAGCTTATTGTCAATACTGTCACAAGAGAGGTCATTCATTTGATAGTTGTAAGGTGCGAACACGAAAAGTTGCCGTCGCTAGAGTAAAACCAATTTTAACTCACCAAGTTGACGAATCCGCTGAAGCGAATATAAATTAGCCGAGGTCATTGATGAAGATTCGACCCAATTTATAGAAACGATAATTAGAAGTTCACATATGATTCCAAATCCATGACGTGTTTCACATGTGTTCATGGAAGGAAATTCTTGATTATAACGAATAGCGAAATTTTGATAACGACATGAGAAAGAAACCTTACTTTGAACCGGAAATTTTGGCTATCTGAGAGGCGACGAAGACTAGGAGAAAACACAAATTACACTCTCTTGCTCCCTCTTCCCTTATCAAAATGCGCGTGCAACTTTTATCTATTCTATTGCTTCTATTCTATCATCACACAATACAAACAAGAACAAATCAGAGGACCGAAACCAAGCAATCAACCGAAACCAGTACTGCCGCCAACCAGAGCGGCATATGTAGTCATTCCCCTTGGGAAGCCACTGATCGTGACGACGGACCCAAGGAGGACATTGACTGTACCCCGAACGGCCCGCGACCTCTCGAGTCCCCACCAAACCGTGTGGATACGGGCTTGAAGGTACGCGACCGTCGCCGGACCGAACCAAGTACTGCCGCCAACCAGAGCGACATATGTAGTCATTCCCCTTGGGAAGCCACTGATCGTGACGACGGACCCAAGGAGGACATTGACTGTACTACGAACGGCCCACAGACCCTCGAATCCCCACCAATCTGTGTGGACACGGGCTCGAATAGGTGTGTGACCGTCGCCCCAAACCCACCTTGGGCAACCACCGAGACGCGTGGCTGCGGGCCCGAGGAAGGGTGCCCCCAGGGATTTGGATGGTCCACGGCCTCTCGGTCCACCACCGAGACGTGTGGCCCGCGGACCGGGATGGTTAGTGACCGTCACCGAACAGAGAGTAGGGGATCCCCGGCCACATTGGGTGGTTTTGATTTATCCTGGAGGCGAGTAAACCTAAGTGAAACAAAGAATCAGAAAGTATCAGAAAGAATCAGTAAGTATCAGAGAGTATCAGAAACAGAAAGAATCAGAAAGTATCAGAATCACCAGAGGATTGCAATGAACACCGAAACGATGAATATGAATATGCATAAGAATACAACCGAACAGACCTGGCTCTACAAAAGCTGAGCCTCACGATTGCTTTCTTAGTCCTCTGACACTTGTGACGAACTCACGAATCTACAAAACTGGTCCAATCGCCCTCTCTGGTTGCCGAATGCTAATTACGAATTTGATGTTGATGATTACAAGAAATTCACACGAGAATAACATCGATGACGAAAGCCAACTACGACATGTTATCCGTTTCGCGTTCAAGAATCTGAACCTTCTAAGAACATATGTCAAAAATGATTCAAATCTGAAATATCGAATTCCAATGACCTTGACTTGTGGCATGAATTGACAGAAAACTTCTTTTTACACCTGATCGATGCTTCCAGGAAATATACAACTCCCTTCTCAAAAAAACGCCTATCTCGTAGAATGGCCATTCGTCAGCGTGTTAATGTTGCCAGGGATGGGTGTATGACCGAATTCCCGAAAACTGATTTACCGACTGCAATTTTTCCAAATCTATTTTTACGAAAGTAAACTTTCCGAATCCGGTTTTCCGAATTCCGTTTTTCCGAATAACCAAAAATCAGGGATATCAATTTTTTGCGAGGTTGATTACGTTTTGTGCAGAAATAGCTGTAGAACCATCAGTCGAAAATCGAATCAAAGGTGAATATTATGAGCAATAGCTCGTAAATAGTTCAACCGTTCATCCCCGACATAATTTTGGTAATTCATTGCCACATCTCTGAGTCTTTGTTGCACTGACAGCCAAAGTTTCCTCGGTGCAGCTTTCACTTTTCTGCCAAGATTCAGCTCTCTGATCATAGCTTCTGTATCTCCTTGCTCTTTCTGGATTTCCTTCAGTGCAGAGTACAAATCTGGATGATGTCTGCCGATGACCAATGGAAACCGATTATGCCAACTTTCACTGATGTTGTTCATTTTGTGAGAACCGGCGATAGCAGATGTGTAATGGTTCCAAGTTCTGATTGGATAACGTGGAGGAACAGCTCTATTCACAACTCTTCCTCTCCGACGCATAGCTGGCCTGCCAACCACGTAGTTTTCTTTGAAATACTCAGCCACTGGTTTGAGCTGAGCTGGAGCTTGGTAGCGCCAGAGATCAAATACTTGGCTCACATCATTTTCAGGGACGAACGCTAAGGCAAGCAACATGTGAACCGAATCTCTCAGAGTTCGATCGAGTGGATCAGAATATTCCTGCTGCAAGCCTTCATCTTGTACATGCCGATATACGCTCTGTCCTAGATGAAAAAGCAGCACGAGACATGGGCATTGGGAAAAACTTCGCCGGAGGCGTTTATTATTGCCTTCTCAAAATCTGCCATTATTCGCTGAGGTTCACAGTTGGAAATTTGATATTCTTGAGCTGCTGTTACCACAGATTGGAGAACTGTTGCATATTGAGCTGTTTCTTTGCCGGACAAAAATGTGTAGACGAAAGGGAAAGCGGCTTCGGAGTTTTCTGCAACATTAGCGTTGTTTCCTCGCGCCCTCGTACAGATCCCAAGTATCGTTAAAATCTGGACGAATATCCTTGGCGAAGCCTAGAAATAGACTAAACCACATACATCACACCCAACTCCATCATAGTATGAGTATTTTGGGGATGAGAATCAAAATCAGAAATAAAGTCCGAAAATTTTGATATATACCTTGAAGGTTCCATCAAAAAACCACAAAGGGCTGCGTGCGAGTAGTTCTAGGTTCCGCCTTGTAGCAAAAACCAAAACTCGATCATCACCAGCTCCGGAATCATGGATGAGGAAATTTTCACCAGCTAGTGTCCTTGTGTATTGGTCTGGGAGATCGTCAAAGTCGCTCAAAGAAGTTGGATTGCGAGGAAGATCCCGTCGGCGTACTCGTCGCATCGCTTTTTTGAGATTTTCTCGCTCGCGCAATCGCCCCAAAACACCATCTCTTACATTTGCTAGTTCAGTGCGGAGGATGCGAGCGAGAGTCTCCTCTAGTTGTTCTCTTGCCCGTCCTTTCACCCTAAAATTATTCACTTGTCATATATCGAAATTTTCATACGAACGCGTAAGAGTGGCATGGTGTAAGTTTGTAAACAACCCTCCTTGTGTCAACAATACAGTCACTTAAACTATGATTTGTTTTATATTATTCACCTTTTCCGGACGATTTCTGCCTCGCTTGCCTCTTGGTCAGGTGGATGACTATGCCCCTCTAGACCAGGGTTTCTTATGACAATGACATTGGCTTCTACACCAGGCAAAATCTCGGTGGTGATTGCTCGTGCTTGGCATTCTCCTATTCTGATACGTCTACATTCCCAATATACTCGTCTGTTTGAAGATTTTGATTTATAATAGACGTGACCGTCTATTATCAATAAATTACCAGCAATCTGCTCATAACTCATTTGACTTGTGAATTTAGAATTTAGAAATGTTACGCCGAAATCGTGATAACCAAATTGTTGTGGTGAGATCAATGTTGTGACTGAAGTTGTTTGCGGTTGCCACGGCTCACCCATATGCCAACTTTCAGAAAAGAATCATTTCAAAATTTCAAAATGTGCTCCGACGAACGAATTTTCTTATTTCGGAAAAATGAATATTCGGAAAAATGGATTCGGAAAAAAGGGATTCGGAAAAGTAGATTCGGAAAAATTTCGATGTGGAAAAGTGGCCATTCGGAAATTTAGATTCGGAAAAAAGGATTCGGGAAACTGTCCGTGTACCTATGCTTGTCGAGTTCACGACTTCTATTATCATCCCAACGTCGTTCTGATACCAATTTGTACGAAAGGCTATGGAGAATCAGTGCCCGAATGTCAGACTATCGGGTTGGGCCAATATATAAGGATTCATAACCTAATCCCGTGGAATATCGAGTAGGAAATATAAGTATACTTACCAAGTATGTTCAACATCAGATAGAAATTCACTCTGTATAGAAAATCATATAAGCATTTATTTTGGGAATCATGTATTTAGTTGCATTACAATTTTGTACATATGGAATATTCTTAAGGCTAGGTTAACGATTTCATCACACATAGGCTCTGGATCGCTAACCAACGATCATAGAACCCCATCCGTACCTCAACAATATTATTCCGATTCACACCCAAGGAACGGATATGCGTGAGTGTCCGATTCGAGTAGGTCTCCGATTTTCGACCACTATGTATATATACACGTATCGAGCGTTATAGATCGTGGGCTCAACCATATTCTAGAATAATCATGGGGTTTCTACAATCGATCAGATATTCCATTACGTACGCATTCTGAAATTGTCTCAAAGACTATTATCCAACTACCAGATTCGTGTCAATTCATTTACCTAGACGTCTGATTTCTTCTATAGATTTACAAATTCCAGAACAAAATATTAATTCAAAATTTGAAGCTTCCGTAAAGTCAATAGTATAGGGTTGGTAAATATATATATATATATTTACACTACCTTTGGAAATAAAGAAGGTTGATTTTTGAGAGCTGGGCAAACGGGAGGCCGAATAAAGCCAAGTCACTCCAGACAAACCGTCTTTTGCCTGAAGGATGGCTCATCATGGAGATGAATTGATGAGAAAGGTAACGACCTACGGAATGGAGCGTAAGGCGGAGCTCCATTCACCTCCCACTCTCAATAATTGATTTTCGCCTCACAGAAATTTTGAATCGCGTAAAATGATCAAGTCCGATAAGAAACAGATATCTAACATAAAATCATAGAGTATTGTGAAAATTCCCAATATAACTTGATTTTTGAGCTCAGTCTTCCAGTGAATAATTCGGCCGACGATAGGAATTTCATTTTAGCCCACATAAAAATTCCTCGAGCCTCAATTTCCCCGGATTGCTATCGTAATGGTGAGGATTTTGTGTACCTCAAGGTTAATGTCATTACAAAACGTACGTTCGTTGTCAGTGTTTGAATAAATTAGTTGAAATAACGGGTAGGGTCACGGTGTGGTGATATGTTCTGGACCACCTGTGCGAAAATGATGGGGCCTCATCCGCCTGGCATGTTGTGCATGCGTCACGCGACCCTTGTCTGTGTCGGGCTCAAAAAGGGAACCTTCACCTTTATGGATGAGCAGCCAATAATAATACCGGCGACCCGTGTCAATTTCAGCGCGTAATGTCATAATGGCTTCAAACCTTCGAGATTTTAATGGATTGTAACATGAATTTTTTGTATTCATGAGTAAATCCAATTCAACCCCGATCGACCTCATTTATAATTGTACTATGTATAATTTTCACGATTTCTACAACCGGAAAAAAACAAAAAGAGGGCGATTCCTGGCGACTTGATATCATCATTCCAAGAGACAAGCTCATACGAATCGAAATTTGTATTTCAGTCCGAAAAGTAATCAAAGAAACCGCAGTTCACCACTAAATTCAAGTCAAAAGCTAACAGGTGTTCACAGTTTCAACTTAAAACCCTACCCTTCGAATAATGGACAAATGAGCGTCAGAACTAGAGTATACCATAAAAGATCACTCATGTACATGTGGTCATTTGACACTCAGATCACTCATTCAATCTCCAACTGAAGAAATGTCATTTCACAATTCATAGTGACTTTTGAGGGACCAACCATCAAAGAACATTATTCTAAATTGAAAAGACTCAACTCAGGGATGATATTGACTTTATTATAAAACTCCTCACTCTACTATGCTACTTGAACTCATAGAAAGGCGTGAGGAGAGATGATTCCTTTTTACTCATGATGAGACTCAATGAAACTAAATATTAGTCAACAAGGGAAACTATGAATTAATAATGCTCCAAACATGATTCTAATGATTAATCCCCGAATATGCTCAGTCCTACTTAATTACCTTCCTCACTCATAATAGCACTGGTTCCATGAAACTACAGTAAGTGATCCATAGGGCACGTAATGACCCCATAATTTTGATTGGATTTTCGTCCATTCTGGTAGGCCTCTTTTTGTATTCATCAAATATTTGTGATTTTTCTCTTAGAAAGTTCCATCCATTCAAGTCTGCTATGTCTGTGAACCTAAAAGATTATCAAATCGTGTAGCATCAACAATGGATGAAAATAATACAATAACATGTAGCATCTTACCTGAACTGTATCTAAGAAATTTCTACGACTTTGTGATAAAACCGACCCGGAGAGAGACCCCCATAGAAGAAGGAGGCTATCAAGATTCTAATGGACAATGAACAAATTGTGACATAATGATCAGGAGTATAGCCACGCATTAATAGAAAGCGCGTAGAATCAAAACCCGAATCGGGCGTAATAAACAAATTGGTACCAAAACGACGAAATTGTTTGGATCGCTTTTAAATTCTCTCAGGTCTGGAAAAAGTTCGAGTCATGGACTCGAATTTTTTCAGGGGGGGGGGGCTGATATGGCAATATCGCCGACCCCAACGATCCCAAGGATCACACTCTTTTCTCTTACCCATCTAAGCGCCTTTCTTCCTTCTATTTCAACGAGGCTTACACGGACCGCCATACGTACTGCCATACCTCCAGCGGGATCACTAATATTACACACCATCTTTTTACTCTGAAAAGTCTTCTTCTTTCCTCACACACATTGATAAAAAACGTTGAACCATACTCAAGATTCTAATTTTTACTGATTCTGACCGTGACAAAATTCAAGATCCACTCTCATAGAAAAGCCTCAGACACCTGATTCTGGCAATTGAGTAAATCTCATCGAATTTCATTCTCTGAAAAAGTTCGAGTCATGGACTCGAATTTTTTATAAGGGGGGAAGTGTTAAGGTATGAAACCCACGATCCCAGATAACCGTGGACCTACAACTCGGAGAATCTCGACTCGTACCGCAAGATGAGAGGAAAGCGGGTTTCTCATACGTAGTCCGAGGCGCGAACTATCATTCCGCATTCACCAAAGACCGTACCTTGTGCCAAAGAGCGGCTCTTACGCGCATTTAAAAATGTAAACTACCGATCCACATTCACGCAGGGTTGTGTCTTGTGCTGAAGGGTGGCTCTCGACTAAATAAAGATATTGGAATTAAATGATGAATTAGCCATAAGCCAACGTTCACGTTGGTCTGAGAACACGTTGTTGGCATGATTTACGAGTCCCAAACTGGGACTCATGATTCCAGAACTCTCTGCGGATACATGGCATAGACGCCGTCGGGTACGGACATCGGACAAGCCTCAAGCCAAAGCAAGGACCAGCAACAGCTACATGCATAAGCCAAGCAACGCCAAGAGGACATGAGATGCAGCATCGCAACAGCCGAAGGGGGGCGGTTGACAAACAACCCTCGCTGTACAGCCATGACGTCATTACGGTATACGGCCATGAGACTCGGCAACGTCGCATACGCTTGGCAACGCCAACACCACTACCTAGCAACAACAAGCCCGGCGCCGCTGCATACCGAGGGGCGGCCTTATTAGATGACGCAACCGACAACCAATCAGAGACGCTCCCCAGACGTGAGAGAGTCTCCCCTCCAGTGCGCAGATCCACGACGCGCTCGATCGATTATGGCCGCGCACGAATTAGGCAACAGCCCACCCCCTTTCACTAGTCGGCACCGCTCAGATCCATGAAAGCGCATCAAGGAGAGGATGCGCACGCAGCACCAGTAACCAGTCAGAGGCTTCCGTGGGCGTAACCACGCCTCTCAGCTAATGACGTCGTTTTGTCCATATAAGGAGCCTACAGACGCCCGCCAGCAGACTTGGGGCTTGAGACCCAGACCTTCAACCTCAGCTTCGCTGGAGTAACCACATAACGAGCCTTGCATTGCCATTCTGTACTCTCATTTTGTATAACGCATTTCATAGCGCCAGTTCTGTATAGAGTCTTCCATAACGCCAGTTTTGTGTAGAGTCAGTTAATAAAGCCACATTGATTGTCACGACTGCTTCTATTGTGCTTCAGCACTCAACAACCCAACGAACCCGGCCCCTTCACAAGTAACAATAGCAACGGTCCAGAGGTCCAGCCATCCAGGAGTTCCAGCAACAGCAGCAGATACCGAATATTTATAAGTACCAGGTTTGTAAGCGTATGAAGGAGACCCAGCCCTCGCCGGAACGGCCGACGAAAGTACCAGGAGGGGCTAGTTCCGTGACTGAGGTCTACCCTGAGGAATACCAACCTCCTCTGAAGGTCTCGAAATACACACCCGAGTTCGTACCTACGCTTCGCCGCACGACAAGAGTGCTCGACCTGACCGTATACGGCGTTTCTCCGACGGACGATGAACGATGTCTGACTCCAGCGGACCCAAGCGTTGCCCGCGCTGCCATTTCCGATTCCCAGGAGCCAGCCAAAGCGCAACCGTGTACGAGCTCTACGCCCTACAACAGGCCCGTCGATTAGCACGCGCAGGCGCAGAATCGAGTAGGCCTCGAGTTATAAACGGCGCACACATGTTTCCGAAACACCTCTGGGCCCAAAATTTTTCTTACGCTGAAAGAAATCGATATGGGAAATTTGCAAGCAAGGAAATTGTAGCTTTTTGATCGTAGAATCTGAATCCTTCTCCCCCGAGAAGCCTCCTGGACCCATACGCCCATGGTGGGCTGAATAGCGCGAAAATGAGGAAAAAACGCAGTATTAGGCGTTTAACTCGGAGGGGAAGCGATTTATGCAAATTTTCATCAGGAACAAAAATGTTGCATTTTTAAAAACAAATTTGATGTTTTGGGCGATTTTTTGAAAATTGCAATTTTTTGGAGTTTTTTGCATTTTTGAGGGGGTTACCACCGATATTTTGAAATTTGAACTACGGCATTCGAAAGAACGGAAAATTTTACGTCGAAATATGTGTTTTGAAAATGTTTTCTACCACTCATTCTGAGGATTAGGGCCCACTTGGGGATGGGAAATCATGAAAAAACTGCATATTGATAAAAAATCATGAATTCTCGGGGTGTAAACGCGAATGTGCCACATTGAGAGTACCTGGGATACCTTTGTACATCATCCACCTATCATTTGCTGTGTCCCAAAAGTGCGTGGATACACCTACGGGACTTTGAGAGCGTCTAGAACGAGCTTCGAGGCGAGAGGTCACACAAATCACCGCATATTGGCAAAGAATCATGAATTCTCGGGGTGTAAACGCAAATGTGCCACATTGAAAGTACCAGGACTACCTTTGTCCATCATCCACCTATCATTTGCCGTGTCCCAAAAGTGCGTGGATACACCTGCGGGACTTTGAGAGCGTCTAGAACGAGCTTCGAGGCGAGAGGTCACACGAATCACCGCATATTGGCAAAGAATCATGAATTCTCGGGGTGTAAACGCAAATGTGCCACATTGAAAGTACCAGGACTACCTTTGTCCATCATCCACCTATCATTTGCCGTGTCCCAAAAGTGCGTGGATACACCTGCGGGACTTTGAGAGCGTCTAGAACGAGCTTCGAGGTGAGAGGTCACACAAATCACTGCAAATTGGTGCAAAATCACGAATTCTTGGGGGGTAAATGCAAATGTGCCACATTGAAAGTACCTGGACTACCTTTGGCCATCATCCACCTATCATTTGCCATGTCCCAAAAGTGCGTGCATACACCTGCGGGACTTTGAGAGCGTCTAGAACGAGCTTTGAGGCGAGAGGTCACACGAATCACCGCATATTGGCAAAAAATCATGAATTCTCGGGGTGTAAACGCAAATGTGCCACATTGAAAGTACCTGGACTACCTTTGTCCATCATCCACCTATCATTTGCCGTGTCCCAAAAGTGCGTGGATACACCTGCGGGACTTTGAGAGCGTCTAGAACGAGCTTCGAGGCGAGAGGTCACACGAATCACCGCATATTGGCAAAAAATTATGAATTCTCGGGGGGTAATATATCATTTTATATTATTATATATAATTATATTCGTATTCATAAGTAGAATGTCAATCAATCGTGGTGAAAACCAAACCTGATCAATCCCAAAATAGAGATGGATGAAGCAGTCTCTGCCAGTCCTCATTCCACTTAGCTATAGAAATATGATTGTATATGAATATATATTATAACATATCATAATATATCATAACATATTGTTATACATTAATTTTCCATGGCAACCATTGATTAAAGCGTTCATAGTATATTATGTACCGGGGTTCGGGAGCAGACGCTCCTCGAACGAGGTGCATACGCTATTTTTCTGTTGGGAACAGACGAAACGCTTTCCCGACCAGTTCTTCCGAAGCGAGAATGGCTCGAGAAAGGCGTTTTCCCTTTGGAAGCAAGAGAATTATGTATGCATTTCGTGCCGAAAACGCGTTCATTAATAAAACTCGTATTGTTCCTGCGTCCCAGCACTCGTTCCGTTGAATCAACGCATTTTCCGCAACTCGATACATGATGTATTATAACTTCCGAGTAGCGTTCCCACTAGGCAATCTTTTGGGCCAAGATTTAAAACACCAAAATGGTAATTCTATTGTATTCTATCAATCCAAGTAAATAATTCATTCTATCTCAAACAAGTAAGGAAATCTGATTTGTGATTTGTCGAATCGGGAGTTGATAATTGGAGCCATTTTTTGAAAAATCCATTTGTGGATCACTCAATTAACTTGCGATTCGAAGAGCGTCAATGACGGAACAATATTGGAAATCAGTTCGATTTTTGAATCAACAATTTTGTCACTTACGTTATAATTTCCACCATAGGAATTTGATGTTTTTCCGTATTAATCAGTTATTTGTTGCAAACGAAAAAAAATGTATCAAACTGTCCTGATTGACACGAATATTTTCGAATTGGATAGTTTATGAACGAGATCTTGATGAAATTGTCCATGAAAAATGATTGAGTATGATTGGAAGAAAAAAGATTGATTTCCAGGGGATTCGAACTGCGTTCCGCAGAGTAGGTAGTATTCTAACTCGACACCGACTTGGCTACAGTATTCTCTACTGTAAAAGTACGAAATTCCACATATGAACCATTCGCCCCCCCCCCCCCCCAGAAGGGTTTTCATGTACAGTCGACGCGGATGTTTTTTCCTCATTCGTGAACTGTTTGAATTCCTCGCCTAATTTCAAAAGTTGGTCCGATTTGAGAAAAATAGCCCGAGATAATTTCAGCGATCCATCGCTGATGTAAGATTTGCAGGTTTGGTTATCGCCGTATTGTTTTGCGTTGTTTGTGAAGTGAACGCACACACGCACACGTGTCATCTGGTAGCAGCGCCACCAAGCGGTTGGCTAACATAACTAACCTCTCTGCAGATTTCGGTCACGGTGCAGACGACAAATGTTCTGTCCCTGTCTGTCGGGCTGATTGTTATGAATATTTTGACACGTTTTTGAGATACCAGGTAGTCATGGAGACCACCTGAGTCTGATATGATATGTGATTGTGAGTTGTCTAATATCATCAGTTGCATGGGTGTGGTGGATTCCATGAAAGAAGCTTCCTGCCCTATTGTGATATTTATCAGCAACTCAACTCCTCAGCACTCCATAAATTTTTCGAATCTGAGTCTGCCCATAGCTGCCAAATAGTGAGTTGAACAGTGCTCAGTACTTAACATCCACCGATGGATGAATTGGAACCTTGGCTACACTTATCGACTTGGAAAGCAAGGTTCCCACTATGGTCAAGTACATTTCAATAAATGAATAACACTTGTTTCCATATTCAAAAACATTGTTGGGGTAATAGAATGTCATGTGCTAATCATTGATTTGAATATTCCATGTGTGAACCATTATCAAATATCAAATAATAGTCTATGGTACAGCATCAGTTCGGATTTAGATTTTAAATTGCTGATTAACTTTGAGCACATGACAAGTGCCCTCCAGTATCACTACAGTAGAGATATCCATAAAAACTACTCATGTTATATGATGAAATAGGATGAAGGTCAAGCCTCAGTGACAAAAGTATTGATAGGCATGCAAAGACATCTAGGTAGATGGAAATGTTTGGCTCACTATATGATCTGGGATCTTGATGACTGCTTTTCCCTTCCTATTGATTCAGTAGACTCAATTCATGAAATTTGATGGTAAAGACTGATTCAGAATTCTACTATGATACCCATGGAGGGCACTCAGGATGGAAGTGAAGCAGCTCCTTTACAAATTTTCTCAAATAGATACAGATGTACCTTGACTGCGAGCAATTTTCTCAAACAACGATTCTACCTTGGGGTGACTCACATTGGTGCAGTTAAGATATGGGTTTTTCTCATTGTGTACAACCCTCATTATTTGAAAATATGAGAGATTGTACTATAAAGAAATTTTGTTAAGAAGGTGCTTCACTTCCATCCTGAGTGCCCTCCATGGGTATCATAGTAGAATTCTGAATCAGTCTTCACCATCAAATTTCATGAATTGAGTCTACTGAATCAATAGGAAGGGAAAAGCAGTCATCAATATTCCAGATCATGTAGTGAGCCAAACATTTCTATCTACCTAGATGTCTTTGTTCGCCTATCAATACTTTTGTCACTGAGGCTTGACCTTCATCCTATTTCATCATATAACATGAGTAGTTTTTATGGATATCTCTACTGTAGTGATACTGGAGGGCACTTGTCATGTGCTCAAAGTTAATCAGCAATTTAAAATCTAAATCCGAACTGATGCTGTACCATAGACTATTATTTGATATTTGATAATGGTCCACACATGGAATATTCAAATCAATGATTAGCACATGACATTCTATTACCCCAACAATGTTTTTGAATATGGAAACAAGTGTTATTCATTTATTGAAATGTACTTGACCATAGTGGGAACCTTGCTTTCCAAGTCGATAAGTGTAGCCAAGGTTCCAATTCATCCATCGGTGGATGTTAAGTACTGAGCACTGTTCAACTCACTATTTGGCAGCTATGGGCAGACTCAGATTCGAAAAATTTATGGAGTGCTGAGGAGTTGAGTTGCTGATAAATATCACAATAGGGCAGGAAGCTTCTTTCATGGAATCCACCACACCCATGCAACTGATGATATTAGACAACTCACAATCACATATCATATCAGACTCAGGTGGTCTCCATGACTACCTGGTATCTCAAAAACGTGTCAAAATATTCATAACAATCAGCCCGACAGACAGGGACTGTTACGTGGGTATTTCGGCACGAGCGGGAAGTACGAAATAACAGTCCGAAAGGATAATTGATTTAAAATAAATGAATTGTAAAATCAGAAGTTGAATGAAATGATGCAATATATTTTGAGAGAGAGACCGAGTACAACAGCTAAGCGCGACGAGAGCCAAAGCTGTAATGTAATGATGATTTTGATGCGGCTGGATCTGCTGCTGGATGTTGCGATGAGCGAGAGCGAAGATGAGTCCGAGAGCTGCTGCCCTCTTCCAGTTATGGTGTAGTAGATATAGGTATAGTGCAGTACGTGTGCCGGTCTTCTATGTGTTGGTGCGTGGGAGAGTGAGCCGCTGAGTTCGGCACCCCTCGCCACCGAAGTTTTTTATACACGCTTTTCTTTAAAATTCACTCGCTGGGAAAGCGACATGAGATCGTGCACAGAGTCGCGCTCAAGATGTGTCTATTTCCATATATGGGCATTGAAATTAGGGGAGATCAAGGCTCTTGTTTTTGGGTTGAATCTTTCCATTCGATGACGTCAATCGTGGCCTAGATAATAATTCTCGATGCTTCTATGTTCTATGAAAATCTTGGGATCTTGGATTCTTGGGTGACCAATTATTGCTTTCAAGATATCTACACTTTTCATATTAGAATTCGCGGATTTTAGTTTGAATAGGTGTAATTGTGTGAGTGCCTGTATGTATGATTGAGTTTGTGTGTATTCGTGTTTTCTCTCTATAGCCTAGTAAGTTTAGTGACAAATTCGATGTGCTATACGACACCTACCGCCCCATGAAGAAAAAGTTGTTGACGGAGGAGACGACTTTTTCCAAGCCCAAAATGTCAACATTGGAGTTTGATGTGATGCTGAGAAGCTGAGGTTGTATAGCAAATCGAATTTTGACAATGATCTTATATACTTCATTGTACAAGGTATAACCATATATATCTCATTAGTAAGTACACACAGATTATATATTTTCACACAAGATATATTCTCAACACAACTCAAGTAAGTAACCTATACTTATTTTATTTTCTGACTACTCTCAGTCAGTCAAATCAGTTCCTTGTGGCACATTTTCATCATACTTGAGTCCTCATCACCTGGCAAATGATCCATTTTAATATGAGCAAGCTTGAGTTTTATTCGAATAAACTATTCTGAAAAAGATCTCTGAAAATCCTATCAATTCTTTCATTGTTGAACTTCAAATGGGATCTTGCTTCTACTTCATGGTCTAAATTCATGGAGAGAATATTTTGTCGACTCACTTGGGGAAATGTTGTAGGACTGAATAGCGTATCTGATCTAATATCATCTCAATCTCTCTTACTGAAATATGATTTCAAGTACTCTACAAAGACTATGTGGGCCTGCTCTAATGAGCCTTGAGACTTACTGAGTGATACGCTGTTGAATTTACCTCTGAATACTGAATACTTTACAGAAGATTTTGATAACCTCACTCATGAAATTTGAATCTTGGTCACTCTGTATGGTTTTTGGACAACCATGTCTAGTTATGAAATGTTCTGCTAAGGCAACTGCTACTGTGAAAGCATCACTTGTTGGAATGGGGATTGCTTCTAAGTATTTTGTGAGAACATATTGAACGGTTAGTGAGAATCTATTCCCTTTTTCAGTGATCGGTAATGGACCAACTATGTCAATCTGAATTTTCTCAAATGCTGCTGATGGTGTGTCTGTGATTTTCATTGGCATTCTAGTATTCGGGGTAGTAACCTTTTTTCTCTGACAATTGGGACAGGTTCGTACAAACTCTTTTATGTCTTCAAACATTCTTTTCCAATAGAAGTTTTCTCTGATGCATTTATGTAATTTGTTGATTCCTTTGTGACTACCCATTACTGAATCATGATACTCTTTTCCAATGTTCTTTCTTTTCCAATTAATCGGTATAGCTATTTTTTCCAGTGCATGTAATAATTGTGTACGAATGATGATTAAAAATATTTTTTTTGAGTAAGCGCTGAATGCATGACCAATCTAATGCATCTAAATTCATGAAACTTTGATATGCTTAGTGTTCTGTATTTAAAATAGGATTGACACTTCTGAATGACTTCTCTGGGTTGATAATATCTACTGAATCAAGAATGAGCATTTCTTACGTATGGATGAAAAATGTGATAGTGCATCTCCAAATGTAGCATTTACTTATGTCACGTTACTTATTGTGAATCTTCTGCCTTTCAATAGTTCTTTTCCAACTTTCGATGAAATAACATTATCATTCGAAATAGAATGAATCAAATCATCTTTTCTCATGAATAATTTATCTTTGCTTTTGACAAAATGAAGCGTAGAGTCAAAAAATGAGGCTTAGAGTCAATGTGAGGAATCGTTTCCCTATCAATTCATCCATATGTAGGATCTTCCACGTTCTTGTGGGTTTTCTCATACCAACTTTGGTCTTCCACATTGTAGTGGGTTTTCTCATGCAATTTTTGCCTTCCACGTTTTTGTGGGATATCTCTTTATTTCTCATATATAATCACCCTTCCTCCTCTTACTATTATTTTCAGAAGAAGAAAGGTGTACTCCGTTGTCCAGACGCATACTCTCCGGCACGGCAGCAACGCATACCCCTGAACGCGATTGTTCTAAGGGAGGGTGCCCTCTAAGCCTACTAGGACTTTTCTCCCGGGAGCCATATACTGGCGCGAGACGGGAGCAGAGGCGCCTCCAGACGCGATTGTCTGGCCAGCAAGGAACACTCGGAGCAATATTGACATCCCAGATGTACATCACATTCGACTAGGCTTGTCCCCTTGCTTTCGACCATTGCTTTCAACCATCGCTTTCAAAATAAAAGTTCCTTGCCAGCGAGAGTTCCCTGACGCTTTCAAACAAGGGTTCTCCGCCAACAAGAGTTCCCTCAACGCTTTCGAACAAGGGTTCTCCGCCAACAAGAGTTCCCTCAACGCTTTCGAACAAGGGTTCTCCGCCAACAAGAGCTCTTCCGGGGGCCACGAATAGTGATAACATTCCTGGTTGTCCGGCGCCAAAATTTTTCATTATTGTCACATGTCTTTTTCATTTCTCTTGTTATCATTTCCATCATTCTCATTTTCGTATATCATTATTTTTCATTCGGGGCCCCTTCTAAAGATTCCACATTAGACTCGTTTTGACGTCTTTTAATAGAAAATTCTGGACTATAAAAATCAAACTCTGTAATATATTTTCTAAGTGTCAGCAAAACTCTATGAACTTATATTGCTCATGTTAATGATGCTAGTGTGTCAACAATGTCATTGTTCTGGAAATGCCCAAGCGATTTCTGGTCACGCGTGATCAGAATCTCTTGTGCACTACCTAAACGACAGCTTGCGTTGCACGTGTCATATTCACATTTTGATACAGAATAAAACTGAATTGGTCAGGCTATATAAAATTTTTCGCGATATGTCCTGGTTCATGGATGTTATGACAACAACTATGAGAATTTGAAATTGCAATTGCAAGTAATTATTCGATCGTTATATTTGAATTGGTAGAATTTATGTTGAATAATGATTCTCGGTTACTATTTCTGTTTTCTAGTTTTGTTGCAATATTGATAGCATCTCCCAAAGTCTTGGGATTTTTCTCTGTCAAAATCGAACTTGTGACTTTATCACGTAATCCTAAAGAGAAACTCGAAATTGCAGCTCGTTTTAATAAAACTTGTATGCCTACATTATCGTTTGTATTGAATTGTTCTTTTGAGGCTTCAATTGCTCTGGTTAAAATTTCATCTATTCTAGCACCGAACACACCAACTGACTCTCCTTCTTTTTGAATTTGTGAATTTAATTCTGTGTATGCTACGTCGACATCAAATTCCTTCAAAAAAGTCTTCCGTAAAATTTTGATAAAATCTTCTAGAGATTCAAAATTGTCATTATGACGTGATAGTAATTGATCTGCACGATCAGTTATTTTATTCCTGATTAATAATAAAAGATTCAATTTGTCTGGAGGTTTCACTCTATTGTATGCTAAAGTTGATTTCTTGATGAAATGTGCAAGTGAATTTGAATTGCCGTTAAATACTGGAATGAGTTCTATTGCTAATTTCAGCGGTAAATAAGATTGAGTATCATTTTCTGACAAAGATGATCTTACAGATGTCGTAGGTAAATGTTGTGTATTCGTGCTACTAGTTGTACTATTCTGAGAAATCAAATGATAATTGAAACTCGTAGTCGAATCAGTCGATGCATCAGCGCGAGGAACCACAACTAAATCCTCTATTTGCCACATGATGAGAGTATTGCCACTTTTTCCTAATTTATGGTCACCGCAAGATCTGTTCAAAAACTTACTCTTTGCTGTTGATTTTCGACGAGTGGAGTGGCTCACAATATTCACTTATATATTTCAAGCACTTATATGTCCATATAAAAAGATTGTCAATGATTCAATATTGTCCATAATAGCCAACTCCACGATAATAAATTCTGTTGATGATCCTCGTTGTCCAATTGTCCGACGAAATCCAAAATCCAATCTCCAATTCTGGTCGTTGGGTGAAGTACGTCTGTGATTTTAGTAGATAGTATGACTAAGCGCAGCCACTATATCACCTCATCGCTGGCATTCGCCCGTGCCCTGGGAAAACTGCGCGAAAAACCTCCGGGAGCGATGCGACTATTCACCATAAAGTTCCAATACTGCATGTGAAAAATTCTTCTGATGCTATTCTGTGGCGTCAATGTTGCAGCGGATGACGCAATACTCCGTCAGAATGTCCATTTATGTGATGCGACTCCATTTCCAAAAATTGCACTTTCCAAAAATGTCCAAAAGTCTGTGCACTCGCGCGAATTTACTCAAAGCGCGAAGTTGAGATACACTGCACTTCCTTTGCGAAAAATTCGCTCGACGCGCAACTCGTGCGGTGCGCGCGGCTTTGCCCTGCCGATCGCGATTCGCCGATTTTAGCGAAAAAAGACCGCTGTCACCAATGTTACGTGGGTATTTCGGCACGAGCGGGAAGTACGAAATAACAGTCCGAAAGGATAATTGATTTAAAATAAATGAATTGTAAAATCAGAAGTTGAATGAAATGATGCAATATATTTTGAGAGAGAGACCGAGTACAACAGCTAAGCGCGACGAGAGCCAAAGCTGTAATGTAATGATGATTTTGATGCGGCTGGATCTGCTGCTGGATGTTGCGATGAGCGAGAGCGAAGATGAGTCCGAGAGCTGCTGCCCTCTTCCAGTTATGGTGTAGTAGATATAGGTATAGTGCAGTACGTGTGCCGGTCTTCTATGTGTTGGTGCGTGGGAGAGTGAGCCGCTGAGTTCGGCACCCCTCGCCACCGAAGTTTTTTATACACGCTTTTCTTTAAAATTCACTCGCTGGGAAAGCGACATGAGATCGTGCACAGAGTCGCGCTCAAGATGTGTCTATTTCCATATATGGGCATTGAAATTAGGGGAGATCAAGGCTCTTGTTTTTGGGTTGAATCTTTCCATTCGATGACGTCAATCGTGGCCTAGATAATAATTCTCGATGCTTCTATGTTCTATGAAAATCTTGGGATCTTGGATTCTTGGGTGACCAATTATTGCTTTCAAGATATCTACACTTTTCATATTAGAATTCGCGGATTTTAGTTTGAATAGGTGTAATTGTGTGAGTGCCTGTATGTATGATTGAGTTTGTGTGTATTCGTGTTTTCTCTCTATAGCCTAGTAAGTTTAGTGACAAATTCGATGTGCTATACGACAGGACAGATCATTTGTCGTCTGCACCGTGACCGAAATCTGCAGAGAGGTTAGTTATGTTAGCCAACCGCTTGGTGGCGCTGCTACCAGATGACACGTGTGCGTGTGTGCGTTCACTTCACAAACAACGCAAAACAATACGGCGATAACCAAACCTGCAAATCTTACATCAGCGATGGATCGCTAAAATTATCTCGGGCTATTTTTCTCAAATCGGACCAACTTTTGAAATGTGGCGAGGAATTCAAACAGTTCACGAATGAGGAAAAAACATCCGCGTCGACTGTACATGAAAACCCTTCTGGGGGGGGGGGGGGCGAATGGTTCATATGTGGAATTTCGTACTTTTACAGTAGAGAATACTGTAGCCAAGTCGGTGACGAGTTAGAATACTACCTACATTGCGGAACGCAGTTCGAATCCCCTGGAAATCAATTTTTTTTCTTCCAATCATACTCAATCATTTTTCATGGACAATTTCATCAAGATCTCGTTCCTGAAATATCCAATTCGAAAATATTCGTGTCAATCAGGACAGTTTGATACATTTTTTTTCGTTTGCAACAAATAACTGATGAATACGGAAAAACATCAAATTCCTATGGTGGAAAGTATAACGTAAGTGACAAAATTGTTGATTCAAAAATCGAACTGATTTCCAATATTGTTCCGTCATTGACGCTCTTCGAATCGCAAGTTAATTGGGTGATCCACAAATGGATTTTTCAAAAAATGGCTCCAATTATCAACTCCCGATTCGACAAATCACAAATCAGATTTCCTTACTTGTTCGAGATAGAATGAATTATTCATTTGGATTGAGAGAATACAATAGAATTACCATTTTGGTGTTTTAAATCTTGGCCCAAAAGATTGCCTAGTGGGAACGCTACTCGAAGGATATAATACATCATGTATCGAGTTGCGGAGAATGCGTTGATTCAACGGAACGAGTGCTGGGACGCAGTAACAATACGAGTTTTATTAATGAACGCGTTTTCGGCACGAAATGCACACATAATCCTCTTGCTTCCGAAGGGAGAACGCCTTTCTCGAGCCATTCTCGCTTCGGAAGAACTGGTCGGGAAAGCGTTTCGTCTGTTCCCAACAGAAAAATAGCGTATGCACCTCGTTCGAGGAGCGTCTGCTCCCGAAGCCCGGTACATAATATACTATGATCGCTTTAATCAATGGTTGCCATGAAAAATTAATGTATAACAATACGTTATGATATATCATGATATGTTATGATATATATTCATATACAATCATATTTCTATAGCTAAGTGGAATGAGGACTGGCAGAGACTGCTTCATCCATCTCTATTTTGGGATTGATCAAGTTTGGTTTTCACCACGATTAATTGACATTCTACTCATGAATACGAATATAATTATATATAATAATATAAAATGATATATTACCCCCCGAGAATTCATGATTTTTTGCCAATATGCGGTGATTCGTGTGACCTCTCGCCTCGAAGCTCGTTCTAGACGCTCTCAAAGTCCCGCAGGTGTATCCACGCACTTTTGGGACACGGCAAATGATAGGTGGATGATGGACAAAGGTAGTCCAGATACTTTCAATGTGGCACATTTGCGTTTACACCCCGAGAATTTACGATTTTTTGCCAATATGCGGTGATTCGTGTGACCTCTCGCCTCAAAGCTCGTTCTAGACGCTCTCAAATTTCCGCAGGTGTATCCACGCACTTTTGGGACACGGTACATGATAGGTGGATGATGGACAAAGGTAGTCGAGGTACTTTCAATGTGGCACATTTGCGTTTACCCCCCCCCCCCAAGAATCCGTGATTTAGCACCAATTCGCAGTGATTTGTGTGACCTCTCGCCTCGAAGCTCGTTCTAGACGCTCTCAAAGTCCCGCAGGTGTATCCACGCACTTTTGGGACACGGCAAATGATAGGTGGATGATGGACAAAGGTAGTCCAGGTACTTTCAATGTGGCACATTTGCGTTTACCCCCCAAGAAATCGTGATTTTGCACCAATTCGCAGTGATTTGTGTGACCTCTCGCCTCGAAGTTCGTTCTAGACGCTCTCAAAGTCCCGCAGGTGTATCCACGCACTTTTGGGACACGGCAAATGATAGGTGGATGATGTACAAAGGTAGTCCAGGTACTTTCAATGTGGCACATTTGCGTTTACATCCCAAGAATTCGTGATTTTGCACCAATTCGCAGTGATTGGTGTGACCTCTCGCCTCGAAGCTCGTTCTAGACGCTCTCAAAGTCCCGCAGGTGTATCCAAGCACTTTTGGGACACGGCAAATGATAGGTGGATGATTTACAAAGGTAGTCCAGGTACTTTCAATGTGGCACATTTGCGTTTACCCCCCCCCCCCCCAAGAATCCGTGATTTAGCACCAATTCGCAGTGATTTGTGTGACCTCTCGCCTCGAAGCTCGTTCTAGACGCTCTCAAAGTCCCGCAGGTGTATCCACGCACTTTTGGGACACGGCAAATGATAGGTGGATGATGGACAAAGGTAGTCCAGGTACTTTCAATGTGGCACATTTGCGTTTACCCCCCAAGAAATCGTGATTTTGCACCAATTCGCAGTGATTTGTGTGACCTCTCGCCTCGAAGTTCGTTCTAGACGCTCTCAAAGTCCCGCAGGTGTATCCACGCACTTTTGGGACACGGCAAATGATAGGTGGATGATGTACAAAGGTAGTCCAGGTACTTTCAATGTGGCACATTTGCGTTTACATCCCAAGAATTCGTGATTTTGCACCAATTCGCAGTGATTGGTGTGACCTCTCGCCTCGAAGCTCGTTCTAGACGCTCTCAAAGTCCCGCAGGTGTATCCAAGCACTTTTGGGACACGGCAAATGATAGGTGGATGATTTACAAAGGTAGTCCAGGTACTTTCAATCCGGCACATTTGCGTTTACACCCCAAGAATTCGTGATTTTGCACCGATTCGCAGTCATTGGTGTGATCTCTCGCCTCGAAGCTCGTTTTAGACGCTCTCAAAGTCCCGCAGGTGTATCCACGCACTTTTGGGACACGGCAAATGATAGGTGGATGATGGACAAAGGTAGTCCTGGTACTTTCAATGTGGCACATTTGCGTTTACACCCCGAGAATTCATGATTCTTTGCCAATATGCGGTGATTCGTGTGACCTCTCGCCTCGAAGCTCGTTCTAGACGCTCTCAAAGTCCCGCAGGTGTATCCACGCACTTTTGGGACACAGCAAATGATAGGTGGATGATGTACAAAGGTATCCCAGGTACTCTCAATGTGGCACATTCGCGTTTACACCCCGAGAATTCATGATTTTTTACCAATATGCAGTTTTTTCATGATTTCCCATCCCCAAGTGGGCCCTAATCCTCAGAATGAGTGGTAGAAAACATTTTCAAAACACATATTTCGACGTAAAATTTTCCGTTCTTTCGAATGCCGTAGTTCAAATTTCAAAATATCGGTGGTAACCCCCTCAAAAATGCAAAAAACTCCAAAAAATTGCAATTTTCAAACAATCGCCCAAAACATCAAATTCGTTTTTAAAAATGCAACATTTTTGTTCCCCATGAAAATTTGCATAAATCGCTTCCCCTCTGAGTTAAACGCCTAATACTGCGTTTTTTCCTCATTTTCACGCTATTCAGCCAGCCATGGGCGTATGAGTCCAGGAGGCTTCTCGGGGGAAAAGGATTCGGATTCTACGATCAAAAAGCTACAATTTCCTTGTTGCAAATTTCCGATATCGATTTCTTTCAGCGTAAGAAAAATTTTGGGCCCAGAGGTGTTTCGGAAACCTGTGTGCGGCGCCGTGCCAGATTCAACAACTGAAACAAGCGTTCCGGCTTCGCCAGAACCATCGTCCCCTTCACCGGACTCCTTATATATAAAGCTCACTAAGGCGCATACCTGCGTTGCCGGCCCGTGCCTAGGTGTACTATATATATATAAAGGGTCCGATATATATAGCACACCAAGGCGTCTATTTGGTCCTTTCTCTTTGCGCCACAAATCCCGGAAGATTTTTGCAGCAAATAGCATTGCCGTTTACTCTCCTTCTCTTTAGTCTCCCTGATTCGTTTCATCATGTGGATAGGGTTGATTATAGGGACCCTATATGTGGAGTCGTTGCAACGACTCGTTGAAATGACTCATTTGGTCATTTTTGGTATTTAATTTTCTTTCCACCGACACTGCAATCTGCTCAGTAAAAAAGGTGGTACCATTAAGAAACTTAGACTATAAAATTTTTGAAATGAGTCGTTTCAACGAGTCATTCGGGATGACTCCGCATAATGAAACGAATGTTAGACTCGTTTAACGACTCGTTCATGAACGACTCATTCGTTTTCACGCGGGCAGTTGGTAATTGGACCCCTGCAAACCTGGGCCGCCGAATCGGGGTGAAATGTGCTCGTGGTAGGCCGGAATTTGCTCTAATTGCTCGTCCAAGTCCTGGATTTTCGCTAGGTTTTCTTTTGGGTGGAAATTGCCCTCAAAGTAGCCCAATTCCACCCCTCCCCCTCCCACTTGGAGGCATGTACGTGGGCTCAAATTGAAGCTCCAATTCTACCCAACCACAAGCAATTGTCAAAAACCCTGAATAATTGCGTCAAAGGATGAAAAACGCCTCACAGAGTCCCCGTCAATAAGCATACGGGCGGGTGGCTGGCGGAAAGAGGAGAGTCACGGAAGAAGAGGAGAAGCCGCATGATCGTTCGCAAAACTTGTCTGCTGCGCTTATGTGATATTTCTGCATCGTGGTTATCACGCTGTGTTTACACCGGTAACGAGGTCAAACGAAGTCGATGAGCCACGATGAGCACCCTGGACAATGGCCTCGGGCTCCCGGTGCTTTGACTTTGGATCAATGCGTGTGTTACAGGAGAAAGCTGCGTGACATCCTGGGTGACGTCGCCAGCATCTGCTGTGAGCCTGAGATGAGTGATCCTGGCATCGAATTTGTCAACTACGGGTATTCCAAAAAGAGGATTCGATACTTCAAAAACTCCTCCTTACGAATTCGCGCTGAGAAAAACTCCTCCATCCTCCAATTTTCAAAGATTATATTATTGATAAACACGCTGGAACCAAGCACCCCAGTACGCCTCTTCTACTGCACGTGGAGACATGTTCGTGGTATAGATATACTTGTCTTGGAAAAAGAGAATACCTGTACCCTCGGAAATCTTTCGCTTTCTATTAGGATTTCCACACTGGGAATCGCTGTCGACAAGCATGAAAGTCCAGATCACCAACTGTCTTGTGTAAGTCACGCATGGACGTTGTGTGAGACAGCGAGTGATCTGGACTTTCATGCTTGTGGACAACAATTCCCAATGTGGAAACACTAATAGAAAGCAGAAGATTTCCGAGGATACGGTTATTTTCTTTTTCAAGACAAGTATTTCTATACCACGAACATGTCTCCGCGTGCAGTGGAAGCCCCTCACGCTCCGTATTGGAGTGCTTGGTTTCAGCATGTTTATCAATAATCTTGGAAAATTGGAGGGAGGAGGTGTTTTTCTGAGCGCGAATTGGTATGTAGGAGTTTTGAAAGTATCGATTTCTCATTCTGGAATTCCTGTAGCTGACAATTTCGGTGCCAAGATCACTTTTCTGTGAGCCTGGTGCGCCGGTTGTGGTCTTTTTGCCCGGTCCTTCATCAAGCTTCCACGTAGTACCATAAGTTTCAGAAACGTTACTCAACGGTTTCGTTTGAAATCTGGAAACGTTTCGTGAGGAGGTTTCAGTGAGGTTGCGGAAACGTCATAGAAACGTCGAGATGTCCACTTTTCGGTACGTTCCCCAGGGGTTTCGGAAACTTTCCAATGATCCAGGCGAGCGGAATAGAGGGGATTCGTAGGCCACCACTCTGGGAACGATTCGGGGGCGTTTGGGCCCAACGTTCCCAAAGCGAGTGCTGGAAACGTTGATGAAACGTCTCCGGCAGAAGTATATATAATGAACCATTTTGGTAGTGTAATGCTCTGAGTAAATTGATCCGTGAGCGAGATTTTCGAGCTGAAGTAATTCATATTCATTCATAATTATCTCATAGACGAGTTCACAATTACATACACGCGGCATCCCGCGGGCTTCTTCACAACAGATCAAAGCCACCGATTTCGCGTCTTGGCCTCATCGTATTGTCAAGCAGCACACAAAAATCGGGCCAGCTACGAGAACGCTAGAGGACGGTTTCTAATTGTTTTCAGAGGTGAAATTACATATTTTGATGATAAATAGTCGAAAATTTCTCTATAGTTATATATACATGTGGATTCAGATATACATACATACCGTCAACCAGGGTAACTTTGGAACACGGGGGTAACTTTGGAACAACCCATGAAAGAGTGGTTATCACGCACAGTCGGCTAGGCAGATGCTCCTGAGACTTTAATACCAATTTCTCCTACTTGAAGCACGCATAAACAATGTTTTGCACCGGCGCGGAGGGCTCCAACAGCTTTTAATCCGTTTATAAGCTGGAGTCTCCAAAAGTACGTTTTCAATCCATCAAATAGTCTCTCGGAAAAAGTGGTGTGGTTCCGACTTTAGCAGGTCGATACCAAGGTAAGTGAGATAGATTTCACTTGTCTGTACACATATCTGGACAAATCCATTGTTACATTGGAGTATTTTCACGAAGTTTCAATTTTGTAGAGTAAAAACTGACAAGTACGTATGTTTTTTCCAGAAACTGGGGTAACTTTGGAACACTTGTTCATGTACTCTCAATTATCTCCCAATCCCTATATCATCATCAAAGCCTACTCACTTGAGTAGTCGTTGATGAGAGCTTCAAAATGAGCCAAAGAACATCTCATTTCGACCCACGGAAGTCGAGTTATGGCAGTCTTTGTCAGAAACCAACTGTGAAGGTATTTTCCCACTCAAAACTTTGCCGCGACGCGAGCAGTGCGAGGGATGCTGGAGGTGTCTATGCTCGATTGTAGGAGTTAAATTCAACCAAATGGACTTTAACAGCAGGTCGATGAGAAGCTGAAACACTCAGCTTTCGATTACTAATAAAGAAAATCGATTGCATGACCTAGTTTATGGATTAATTGTCGAATAATACATGATAACAATTTATATTCCAAAGGTACTCCAGTCCGTGTCTAACTTTTGAACACGACTTTCAGCTCTCATAGCTCCAACCAGAGATATTCAAATGGACCTTATGAATACCGCAATCGAAAGCTGAAAGTGTGAGCTTTCATTTGACTGCAGAGACAATGCGCTTCTGATGCAAGACGTACAAGTTTCGCGAGGTTTAAGGAAAAAAATGCGATTTTTGTTACAAAGTTACCCCGGCTGACGGTGTTTATACATTCATAAGTATATATACACACACATATATCAAGATAAGAATATCATATATCGATCTTGTGCATGGTATTGGAAATACAGTTATTAATATACATTAGATACAAATATATACATTAAGATTCATTGTAGAAGTAGAACACGCTTACATCGGGAATGACATAGGCCCAAATCGAATTCGTATTCTGTGCTCTGATTCCAGGGAAAAAATTAACACGATGACATTCTTCGAGTCCCGTTCTCAATGTATGTGCGACTCGAGGGGGAGACGCGTCAGGGAATATGTGGAGCTGCTTTCTGCACACGATCGCAAGAGTTTGCAAAAAAGCGGGTTACTTGCGCACCACCGTGCGCAATAGATGAAGCCAGCAATGAAAGTTCAGTCAGATGAATCTTTGGGAGTTTTCACAAGAAAAAAAGGGAAATGAGGTTTTTATCTATTGGCGATCATGAAGTCGATTCCGTGGAAGTCATTCTTTTTACACGTGTGATTTCATGTTTTGCAGTGCTCTGAATCCGCGGGAAAAATTTGTCACACTAATAATTCACGAAACTCCATAGCACCATCCACATTCTCCCAGATCGATTTCCCGGCTTCTCGCTGTTCATCTACTTTCATAACAGACAATCTTTATGATCAACCAAAAAATGCGTCCCATTCCTCGTGACACACTGGTCAAGTCTCGCAGGAACTATTGTCACGATTACAGTTTAGTAATAACTAGGTCAAGTCCTCAGAGATAATGATCTGCACGAGAAGTCACAGGAATTATTCACTTGAATCAACTGACGAGATTACAGTAGCCGAGAACAATGACAAGAGTGAACAAGAAAAATTATTGAAATTCTGACATATGTAGTATGAAGATCTGTTCTCGTGATTATTTTATTTTTTTCGAGAATTTTGCTCGATAGTTATGAAAAAAGAGACGCATCCTTCCGAATCTTGAGATATTTCGTAGCCTGAAAATTTTCCGCGTGTTCAATGGACTCATCCTGGGGATCGACTACATAACTGCTCTCATACCCAAGATTTTACATTCGAATATTGTTCTCCAGTATTCAACAATTCTTGATGCCTGATCACACTTCACTGTAGCAGTGACACGTGAAAATCGCGACGGCGGCAGCTCTATCACGGAAGCATTTGATCAGTTAATGTTATTCGAGATCACGGGGTTGTTTCACGATCTTGTTCGCGACTGGGAAGAACGATGCTTCTACGTCAAGGGCCGCAGGCAGACTCCCGGGCACACGATCGACATCCAATGAGCGGTCGACCAGGCCCCTTCGTGGAAAACAGGCTCACCAACCCGGGTCACTTGCTTGGTTACGCCCCCCGTCATTCTACGAATCATGATGTGGGCCTCTCTACCACGCCACTTCCCCACCACCACTGTGCGGTATTTTTCGACTGCTCGGTGGCTGACGCCCTTAATAACAGCCACCCCACCCCCTCTAGGAAAATCACGCGGTCGCTCTACCTGCCGGGTGAACAAGGCTTCTTGCAGCGCCTATGCTGTCGATATTGAGCCTCACGTGCAACCCGTCTGTGTACTTATCTTTACCATCCTCTGTCTTATTCCAGACACATCTGGTGTTTCGAAAATTTTTTTCTCGGACTTCCGCGCTTCTCGAAGGAGATCAAAGCGATGACAGGAGCCATAACCCGGCCTAGAATCTACCACATTCTCACTCTGGGAAATCTCAGTCGCACTCAACAACACCAAATAATTAGAATCATTCAAAAAAACGCTGCTGAAAGAGATGAGCAGATGGCTTTCTCATGGCGAAATCTGGCCATACGTTCAAGTGAAACACTTTAAATATGCAATTACTTACGAATATCGATTTTCATTCCTCGAGACTTGAGTAAAAATTGTCACTTGCAATAGAAAGATATCCTTTATTCTCACCAAATATTCAAACCCCCAACTCTTTGGATGTATATTTTTACTTAATCCCTTCTGAAATTGTTATGAGTCATAGAGGGCAACCTCAAGATATATTGCACTGATTTACACAGCATTATATTGAACAGTATTTGAATCATGTGTCTTTAAAATAACGAATGTAAAAATTGAATTCAGTTTTCGAAGAATATCTTCTGAAATGACTCCATAATAGTACATTAAGCAATCAGGGAGGGAAAGAGGATTCCCGCACGAGTGGCCGGGAAGAGTGCGAGATAGTAACATTCTCGCACGATTCCATTTTCTAGCACGGTCATCTCGCTTCGCGAGAACAACATAATACCCGTGCGAGGATGTGGAAAAAGTGCGAGAATGTTACTTCCTCGCACGGCTCCGGCGATGAGTGTGGGGACTTCCCACCCGTATTGCTTATACTATTCTATGTAACCCGTGCGGAAAACTGTGCCTCCACGGTATTTGAAGGCATTAGTCGGATTGGGCTTCTGAAAAGATCATTAGAATTGTTTTTTAAAATTCTGTCTTCTATTCAATCCATAGACGATTCTATTCTGTTGATAAATCTTTTGAAATTTCAATCTCATTGATTGACAAGTAGTTCCTGATCATTATGAATGGACTGCAAAATTTCGACTAGTACACAAGACGCACTATATTAACCATTATTCATCTGGTACATCAAGGCGAATCAGTGGGTGAGTGGATGGCGTCGGAGGGGGAGGAGAGCGGGGTCCGGGAGCGGTAGCCCCTGGTGGAGGTTTAGGGGGCGAAGCCCCCCGACTAAAAAAACCGTCTGAAAGATGTATCAAAGAACGAACTTGCCATCCAGTACATTACGATGCTGCACAAGTTGAAAAAATTCTCAATTTCCAGAATTTCAAATTCTGTTTGATGAAATTCAGGTTCTAAAAAAGACTCAGTAATAGAACTCTTAAATAAGTAGATTTTATTGAATTGAAATCACAAATACTCATAGAATATACTTTTTGTTAGTATATTGACTCAAATTAAATGAACAGCACATTTTTCATGAATATCAACTACAATACAAAATGCATGAAATCATTTTGACCTAGTTGAAGAATCAATCTCCTCATATTGTGATGAACCAATTTAAATGTTTTGAATTCAATTCATCTAGAGAATATAAACGAAAAATTTTCTATTTTACGTGTGATCATGGGATTCATTCTCCATAACCGATTGAGGGGCCGCGTAGAAAAAGGGCGTCGTGGCGATTGCGCCCTTTTTCCGCCCTCTCGATTTTTGAGTCCTCTGAGGGGTGTTCTAACCACCCACGAAACCTGTTTTGAAAAAAGTGTTTACGAACCTCGAGATCTTGAAAAGGGCGTAAACGCCATTACGCCCTTTCTGCGATTCGACAAAAGGGCGTAAACGCCTTTACGCCCTTTTATCGATGAAATTGTGTGAGTTACGCCCTTCTGCTCATAAATTTTTGGAGGTCACGCCCTTTTCCCGAATTTTCATCTCTTCATACTAGTTTGACTGCCGAGTTGACTGCCTTTCAGCTTGCAAGCCGCAAATTATTTAGATTTTGTGAAACAGAGCCCGTTAAGTAACGTCGCATTTCACTCATCATTTTTCACCAATGCAAAACCATATTCCATCTCGACAGTATCCAGCGGGCCCGTTTGTTATTAGGTTATTCATTCACAGAATCATCCAGGAAAGTATTCACACCCCAATCAAATGCCACGGTTAGTCATGAAAAATCAACGAACAACAATAGCAAGGGTTTCTAAATCATTCGATTGTCGCTCACGCAATATAGTAGTAGCACTCGCGGGTGAAGAATGATGACGGTCATCGAGCTACCAAAATCCACAAGTATACTTAACATGTTTACGAATCGATATCCGTTTTTGAAAGTGGGGGTCACCGACCTTTTTTCCGCGTAAAAAAAGCATAAGCGTTCCGCTCTTATACGCGTGTTCTTACGGGAGTAAACATAGGAAAATTCAGTTTTCTCTAACAAAGAACCCTAGAAATCCCAAAAAATTGATAGACTCGCGTAAAACCTCGGAGAATACATTTGTACGGCAAAATATATGTGAAGCCGACCAAAATAAGTAACTATTAATGTGGCAAGCAATGCATCTTCGAGTAACCACCAGAAACATGCCGATGGTCTTTTGAATCACTTCTCAAATGCTGTTTTTAAGATCAAAATCGGTCAAAGCAGTTCAAACTTATGAGCAAAATACAGTAGCCCGAAATCGATATTTCAATTCTTTGGTGGAGCTCATAGGATAGCTCTATCTTGGATCAAGAAATTAGGAGCGAGATAATTGTGGGGAACTTCTTTCAATACACGAGAATGGAAAAAATCACTTGGGAACTTTCGAAAGTTCACTTCCGTGTACTCCACCACCAATTCTAAAAAAGGGCGTAACTACATTGAAAAAAATTCAAACGGGCGTA
Source organism: Eretmocerus hayati (assembly GCA_029851415.1). Lineage (NCBI taxonomy): Eukaryota > Metazoa > Arthropoda > Insecta > Hymenoptera > Aphelinidae > Eretmocerus > Eretmocerus hayati. The sequence continues at coordinate 110,010,954 of CM056743.1, forward strand.
ACTACCTCGATCAGTCCTCGGGGGTATGGAAAAAAGGCGTAATGGCAGGAAAGAAATTCAAAAGCGCGTAACTGTAAGGAAAATAAATCAAAAGGGCGTAAACGCCATTACGCCCTCGGAACTTTTCCAATCACTTCCGGAAAATATTGAAAAAGGGCGTAATTAACATGTTCAAATTCCGAGAGGGCGTAAGCCGCTGAGTGACCAAAATCAAAAGGGCATACATTTTCGGAGAAAGGGCGTAAGTTCGGCGCGATTCGATACGAAAAATTCTTCAAACAATTCCCCTCGGCACGGAATTTCATTTTGATGGGTGTAAAATATCAGAATATGTTCTTCTACCTCCAAAATAAGTTCCTGAACATCGATCTAGTGACTCTAGAACTTCCATATTTTTGGGCGTCCATATTGAGCTTTCCGCGAGTACAGAGCAGCTGAGCGTGGGTCAAACAACTTCACCGCTATGAAATATCTTTCAGTAGGTGCCCATAAGCATGGTTGTGAATTTTGAGAGGGATTGAACTTGATTTCGGGACTTGATTCCACTTTTTGTGAAGAAGGTGCGCCGAAATTTGACCCTGTATTCGGAAAAAGGGCGTAACTGCATTTTTTGAAATGGCTGTAAAATCCATGGAATCAACTCTAATTCCACGAGGCTTGCACTGATATTTCGAGAATGCTATCTCCTTCGAAATAAGTCTGGTCAACTCGTCCAAATACACCTCTGGCGGTTTTTATCAAGTTTTTATTGATTTTCTCGAAATGACCCTTTTGTAGTTACGCCCTTCTTCCACGCGCCCCCTCAATTGTCAATTCTTATAAGAATATTGAGCTCCTGCTCATTCTGATTTGATCATCTAGTTGCCTATCATCTGTTGAATGACAGAAACATATCTAGAGAATATCAACAAAACATGTTCTATCTTACGGGTGATTCTCGAATATATTCTCTAGCACCAATGGTCAATTCTAATAATAATTTATTGAGCCCTGCGCATTCTGTTTGGATCATCTAGTTGTTAATAATCTGTTGACTGACAGAATTGTATCTAAAAAAATTATTAGGCTTCCATCTGAAAAATGAAATTAAAAATTTTACACAACTGTTGCAGCAATCTTATTTACGAATCGATCATCTTTGACAGATTCATTATCACGCTATTTACGTTGATTCGCTGCTGCGAAAAGTAATTCTGCAAGATATATCGATAAAAATTGACTGACTGATAGATTTTCACAAGTTTTCAAATACTTATCAGAATCGTGATCAATTCACTATTGTACTGATCTGATTCTCCTAGAAACATAGTGAAAAAGTTACTTTCTCGCACGCTTAATCGTGCAGTAATGTCACATTCTCGCACGGATGGAATTTGGAACTGTGCGAGAATGCTTTTACGCATCACTTTCGGCACGGGTATCACGCATAAAAAGTTAACTTTACACACAGTTTTACGCACGGAAATACATAAAAAAATTCAGAAAGAGCTAATAAAATGTTGATATTGACATGATAGATCGATTGGTTGATACAGAATTTGGGAAAAATGTATGAGGAAAAAGTGAAGAGTGGTTTTGTTTGACATGGTGGAGGACTTATGATTTGAATGATGTAAATGAATTGAAATAGGAAATACATATCAAGCAAGTGAGAGAGAATGGACGAAAGAGAGTGTTTAAGTGACAGGAAATTTGATATCAAAGTTATGGGAAGGAATATTTGTGAATGAAATAATAGAATTCTCGACATTTTTCTCATTTTTGTTGTTTAAGACGCATAAGTCGTGAGCTGTTTGCTACAATGAGGTGTAAATCCGCGCACCACATTCTAAGATGGTCTCCTATGAGTCATGAAAATTTTAGAAGGATCGATCAAAGTGTTGAGGAGATAGAGTAATGCTCATACGGACGCACACACACACACAGACAGTGAGGGACAAAGATGAATGTTTTGCGTGGAGGGGATGATCGTGAAGGGAAAAGAGTGACCTACAATCGAAAGATTTCGGCAAGGAGAAGAGAATGGTTAAGGCTGAATCTCATTGAGTGAAGATTTTCAGAATGGAAAATGGATTTGAGTGAAAAAATCGAAGGAGAATCTCTTGTCACGAAAACCCCTTCTGTTTGAGGAAGCAAAATTTTGCGTGGGTGGTTGATCGTGGAACGAAAAGGGTGACATACAATAGAAATATCTCGGGAAGAAGAACAGAATGGTTGAGGATGAATCCATTTCGTGAAGATTTTTAGAATGAAAAATGGATTTTAGTGGAAATTGAACCAGTTCTGTGGTACATTTCATTAGTTTTCGTTCACGGTTTTTCCTGAACCCTTCGAACGATCCTTCTGAAATTCTAATGAGTGATAGAGGACCAGCCAAAGATGTGCTGAAAGGATTTACAACTGATTCTATTATACAGTTTTCGACTCATGCGTGTTTAAAAATAAAAATGTGAAAATTGAATTCAGTTTTTGGAAGATATCTTCTAAGATGACTTCATAAAAAAATTTAGAGTGAGCTAATAAAATGTTGCTGTTGGCATGATAGATCGATCAGTTGATACAGAATTTGGGTAAAATGTATGAGGACGGAATAAAGAGTAGTTTTGTTTGACATGGTGAAGAATTCATGATTTTAATGATGTAAATGAATAAAAATAGGGAACACATATCAACCAAGTGAGAGAGAATGGGCAAAAAATGATTGTTCAAGTGACAGAAAGTTTGATATGAAACTTGTGGGTAGAAATATTTGTAAATGAAATGATAGGATTTTCGACATTTTTCTCTTTTTTGTTGTTCAAGACGCATGAGTCGCACGGTCGTATACTCAGGTCCTTCAACCTCCGTGGTGGGGGAAGCTCCACTAGTGAAGCCGTAAAGTTTCGTTTCATCGCCACCACGCGTCTCTACCTGTCCTTCGAGTACGAGCCGGGCGCGTGCGCGCGGGAGAGGAAATCGTCTGCTGCTGTCTGTGCAGCTTCGACCGACAGCTTGGCCGACGTTGATACGATTTTCACGTAACCTTGCTCTCACGCGATATTATGACGAGCCCCAGTTAAATTGATAGTAGAATCATCTGCAGATCAATGCGGGGGCTCGTATGCTAATCTTTGAGCATCGCCAAACTCACGCTAATCATAAGCTCCGACTGGGGCCAACAAGCTAAGAAGCAGTTTTGCGATAGTTCGAAATGGATGTGTGCGTGACCGAGAGGTTAGCGTACTCGAGACACGTTTGCACGCTATGATCCCAGGGTTCAAATCCCGGGCGGGTCAATGTTTTTTTTTTTTTTCAATGCTATTACTATCGAAAAACCGTCAGTGATCGGTACTTTCATTTTTGTTTTTCTTAAAAATCCAAAATCTTCCATAATCATTATTATTTTATAAAATTTCGAAGTTATTTGAAATCAGTATTCTGCAAAAGCAATGTCCGATCCTGGATAAAATGTTGCCTATGGGCTGGAAAATAAGTTTTTTGCGAAGAAGTAATTTTTTCAAGACTATGTTGACATTTTTCAAACTTGAAAGGATTTTCCCCTTGAAAGTCAGATTTTTCTCACGTCGAAGGATGTTTCAGATACATTTCCTATCAGGCCTTACACTGGCGAAGAGCAGGTCAAAAAATCCAAAACCCGGATTCATCAAGGAACTTAAAAGTTCAATAGCGTGCCAAAATTCATCCTTTCACAAGGATAAATCTTGCGATCTGAAGAACGTGTTTTCCATCTTCTTTTATTTCATACGACATACACGAAAAAATTACATAAAGTCATTAGCCATCGATGGAATAACAAGGTAATACTAGAAAGAATGATTCAGGAGGATTATTAAAAAGTCAACCGGACTGTTAGACGTAAACATTATAATGTTCCATTGATTAGGAAACAATTATATTCCTAGTAGGAGAACAATTGACGTTTAAAACGAATTCCTGCGATTGAGTGAATTGTATTTCAACTGATCTGTCAAATAATGTTAGCTCAAGTTCACAGAAGATGAATTATTAACGAAGATGAAATAATCGCAAAGGACTTCAAAATTTTTATGAAAGGTTTTGGATTTTTAAGAAAAACAAAAATTAATGTACCGATCACTGATGGTTTCTCAATAGTCATAGCTGCATTGAAAAAAAAGAAAAAAATTAACTAGCCCGGGATTTGAACCCTGGGATCATAGCGTGCAAAAGTGTCTCGAGTACGCTAACCCTTCGGCCACGCACACATCCATTCAAAATTATCGCAAAACTGCTTCTCAGCTTGTTGGCGCCATTCGGGGCTCATGATTAGCGTGACTTTGGCGATACTCAAAGATTAGCATACAAACCCCCGCATTGATCAGCAGATGATTCTACTATCAATTCAACCGGGGCTCATCATAATATCGCGCGAGAGCAAGGTTACGTGAAAACCGTATCAACGTCGGCCGAGCTGTCGGTCGAAGCTGCACAGATAGCAGCAGACGATTTCCTCTCCCGCGCGCACGCACCCGGCTCGGACTCGGAGGATAAGTAGAGACGCGTGGTGGCGAAAAAGTGAAGCTTTCGTCGCCTCAATAGCGGACCCTCCCCCACCACGAGAGTTGTAGGACCTGTATATACGACCGTGATGAGTCGTGAACTGTTTGATACAATGAGGTGTAAATCCGTGCAACACATCCTGAGGTGGTCCTCTTTGACTCATAAAAATTTCAGAAGGATCGATCAAAGTGTCAAGTAGATAGAGTAATGCTCATACGGACACACACACACACACACACAGACACAGACAGTGAGGGACAAAGATAAATGTTCCGCGTGGAGGGGATGATCGTGGAGGGAAAAGGGTGACCTACAATCGAAAGATTTCGGCGAGGAGAAGAGAATGGTTGAGGCTGAATCCAATTGAGTGGAGGTTTTAAGAATAAAAAGTGGATTTGACTGAAAAAATTGAAGAAAAATCTGTTGTCCCGAATACAACCCTTTCTCTTTGAGAAAGCAATACTGTCCCATCCTTGAATTGCGCCGACTGCGAGTTAGAATCATGACTCATCGCAGGTAGAACTTTTGCATTTCATGCTTAAAACTGATACCTTGATTAACACAGGCCTTCATTCAATCACGATTTCACTCTCGGCAACCCGAATTCTCTGCATCACCGACGAACTGGCCGAGTATTAGAAAAAAACGTCTCATCCTCGCATCACGTAGGTCGCGGGTTAGGGAGATGAACCACGTGGAATTTCTGCACACTCCGCGAAAAGATGATACCGCGATCCGCAAAGGCCTACAATCCATCACATTCTCACTATGGAAAATCTCAGTCACTCCCAACGACGTAAAATGATTGAAAGTATCCAAAAAGAGTGCCCCATCGTTGGATCGCGTCTACCACGGCTGAGGATAATGAATCATCGCAAGTAGAATCTTTGCATTTGATGCACAAAACTGATACCTCGATCCGCACAGGCCATCATTTGATCTTACTCTCGCTCTGGGCGACCCGAATCCTCCGCATCACGCTAAATATCGTACGAATATCTGGGAACAATGTCTCATCCTCGCATCGCGTAGATCGCGGGTTGGAAAGACAAATTATCATAGCTGGGACATTCTTACAATAACCAGATGACTCGTACCTCATCCCGCACAGGCCTACAATCTATCCCATTCTCACTATGGGAATTTTCAATTGAGGGGCCGCGTGGAAGAAGGTCCTAATTGCAAAACGGTCATTTTGAGAAAATCAATAAAAACTTAATAAAAACTGCCAGAGGCATAGTTGGGCGAGTGGACCTGACCTGATTCGAAGAAGATAGCATTCTCGAAATAGCCCAACTCGAGCCGGGGGATGAAATTTGATTTTCAGCTTTTTTCAGCAATTTCAAAAAATGCAATTCAGCCCTTTTCCGAATCCAGGGTGAAATTTCGCCCTTTCTTCCTTACAAGAAGTGAAATAAAATCTCGAGTTCAAGTCCAATTGTCTCCAAATTTCTTGAGAGTGTTTCTGGGCATATTTTGAAAGATATCTGATTGCTAGGGGGTGATTCGATTCATGCTCCACAATTCCATGGACACGAAAAGCTCCCATTAGTCGTGTGAAAATGACGAGAAATTATTTTCACTAGAGAAGGGTGAAAACATTTGATTTGAAGGTAGAACAACATGTTTTCATCGTTATATTAGGTGAAAAAGCATTTCCAGGCTCTGGAGAATTTTTATAAAATTTTTCCTCGGTAATTAGGCCCTTTTTCCATATTGTACTTGATTAAGCCCTTCATATGAAGTAATAATGCCCTTTATGTCTTTTTCTACCAGGGACTTAGGTCCTTCTGGAATATGATCATGGCAATTACGCCCTTTTTCGTAATTTTCTGGGATTTGTTGAGACAATCACGCCCTTTTTGTAATTCTTTGCTGCGATTACGCCCTTTTTGGAATTATTTTCTGCAATGACGCCCTTTTTGAAATTTCCTTCTTCAGTCACGCCCTTCTTGGAATTTTCTTCTGCAGTTATGCCTCCTTCAAAATAGATGATGTCAGTTGTGTCCTTTTTACGTATTCGCTTCGGTTATCAACATGTAATTAGGCTTTTTTGTGAATTTAATGTAACTATGTATATTTTATGAATATTCGGAATAGATACTTGTTGCTGTAAGATTTGTGTGCCTATATCAGGCTCTCTATGTGAGAATATTTGCCCGTCTTCACAAGAAAAAAGAATACTCTATGTTTTAGCGTTGAGACTGTCCGAGGAGTCGAGTGATGGTATGTCTCCGTGATGTGATAGGATTTCTCGCGTGTGTAGCAGCGTATGTCATCGACCACACGGAACTTGCGACTCGTCGCAACTCGCCGTCTGGGAGATTTCGATCTGCAAAATATAACTCCAGAGCTACTAATGCACATACACTGAGCGCGCCATCCACTAGATATCAAATTTCGTTGATTCCATCAATGCATAATGCACTGGCAGTTATATTTTGGATGGAAAGACCCTAGACAGCAAGTGGTGAGTTGCGTACTCGCGGTCGACGATACATATAAGCTGCCACGGTACAACCCCTGCTGCTATATGAAAGGCCCCCTTATAAGAGTCGTAAGAACGCAGTATAAAGAGCCGCGTACTAGACGCACGGCCTAGCCACCTTCGCAGTTTCAAATCGGCATCGTTTTCCGGGGTATATTATGTATCGATTTTTGGGAATACACGCGTTTTCGGTACGAGACGCATACAGAAATTTATAGCTATCCATCGTTGGAAGAAGCGATTTCAACGATGGATACTATACAATTTCTTGCAGTATTGGCCAGAAAATGATTATCCAGGAGTGTCATGAGGATTATGGAATGGGTCCAAAACGAGTTGAACATGTGTTTCCAGCAAGGGTCTCTTGCACAGTTTTCCATGCATTTTCTTCGAACAATAATTCAATATTCGTAAGAAAAGCTTCATTGACGTCATATCACTGACAAAAAGGCTCAACCGCGACTAAGCCCTTTTTCCGAATTTTATAAAAAGGCCTAATGGCGTTTACGCCCTTTGTGATCCATGGTGGTTTTAAAGGCTTTTCGAAAAACGAGTTTTATGGGGTCATAGATCATGGTTCGAAGGTTCGAATAAGCAATAGGGGGGGGAAAAAGGGCCTAACCGCCATTAGGTCCTTCTTCCACGCGGCTCCTCAATTGCGATAAACGACACGGGATATTTAGAAGTATACGGAGAAAAGAGCGTCCTACCCCTGGATCGCGTCTACTGCGGGTAAGGATAATGAATCATCACAAGAAGAATTTCTGCATCCCATACACAAAACTGATATCTCGATCCGCTCAGGCCATTAATCGATCACATTCCCGCTCTGGGCAACATGAATTCTGTGCATCGTTGAGGAATTGTCCGAATAATTCGAAAAAACGTCCCACACAGTTGATGAAAACCCGATTTGCGACACAATCATTCTCACCCTGAAAACAAGCGAATTTGGAAATTTGCGAAAAGGGAAATTGTAGGTTTTTTCACGTAGATTATGAATCTTTTTCCCAATTGGAGCCTCCGAGATTCATACGCTAACGGCAAGCATAAAAACGCGAAGATCGCGGAAAAAACGCAGTTTTAGTGGTTTAACTTGATGGGAATGCATTTTACACAAATTTTTATAGGAACAAAAGTTGTTGCATTTTTTGATACAAATCGGATGATATGACCAGTTTTTCGTGAAACCGAATTTTTTGGTGTTTTTTGCCATTTTGGAGGGCTTTTAGTGGATATTTTGGAATTTGGACTACGGCAATCGAGGGAACGGGAAATTTTACGTCGGAATATGTACTTTGAAAATTTGGAAAAAAAATTTTTGGAGGTGATCTAGGGAGTAAGAATAGAGGAAAAACTGAAAAAACAGAGAAAAATGGGTAATTCGTGAATTCTCGAGGTCTAATAGTGAATGTCCCACCTTGTCCACAATGGGGTTACCTTTCTCCATCATCAACCAACTATTTGCTGTGTTCCACAAGTGCGTAGATACACTTGCTGGACTCTGAGATCAGTTATAACAAGTCTTGGGGTCATATTCCGTGCAAAGCCCTATGAATCCGATCAAAATCATGAATTCTCGAGGTCTAATCGTGAATGTGCCACCTTGTCCACAAAGGGGGTACCTTTCGACATCATCAGTCAACTATTTGCCGTGTTCCAGGAGTGCCTAGATACACCTGCTGGACTCTGAGACCGGTTATAGCGAGTCTTGGGGTCATATTCCGTGCAAAGCCCTATGAATCCGATCAAAATCATGAATTCTCGAGGTCTAATCGTGAATGTGCCACCTTTTCCACAAAGGGGGTACCTTGCGACATCATGAATCAACTATTTGCCGTGTTCCACGAGTGCCTAGATACACCTGCTGGACTCTGAGACCGGTTATAGCGAGTCTTGGGGTCATATTCCGTGCAAAGCCCAATGAATCCGATCAAAATCATGAATTCTCGAGGTCTAATCGTGAATGTGCCACCTTGTCCACAAAGGGGGTACCTTTCGACATCATCAGTCAACTATTTGCCGTGTCCCAGGAGTGCCTAGATACACCTGCTGGACTCTGAGACCGGTTATAGCGAGTCTTGGGGTCATATTCCGTGCAAAGCCCTATGAATCCGATCAAAAGCATGAATTCTCGAGGTCTAATCGTGAATGCGCCACCTTGTCCACAAAGAGGGTACCTTTCGACATCATCAACCAACTATTTGCCGTGTTCCAGGAGTGCCTAGATACACCTGCTGGACTCTGAGGGTTTTCGGGCCAGAGTCAATGTACAGCCCGGCAAATCCGATGAGAACCATGGAATCAATCTTGGGACTTCCTCTCCGTAGCACTCACTAGACCGAAATTCCACACACTCGTACCTTCTTCAATCTCTCTTATGTGAAATGAAGGATGTGGGAGTGGATCAAAAGAATACTTCATGCTTAATGAGGTTGATAATAATCAAATCGACCGACCCAATCCTCGAATTAAGAATGAGAAACGTTGGTGCTCGAATGTTCATTGAGTTCAAACCGAATGACCCAATCCGCGATCTTGCTTCCACTGCAGATCACAGGGAAATCAGTTGGTTCCATAGCAAAAAAGGGGGCCAAGGGTGTAGGGATAGTTCAGGGTCTTCTGTTCCCATTACTTATCACATCAAATTTCGCTCCTCATTACCCAAATTGAAATACTTCCCAACTTACTGGCGCGGATCTCGCAATTTTCAGTTGGGTTCACAAAAAAAAGATCACCATAGATTTTCCTCTCACACGAATATTCATTCGTCCAGCAAAATTTCAACATACAGGTATTCATGATTCCATAGATGATCACGAATTCAGGATACATTCATGGTTAGTTAAAGCAACATCTGCAACATGCCCAAGTCCGTAACCAACAGGTACAATACTGAAATAGTAAGGCATTGGAAACAAGGTTCATGTGACAGACTTGAGCACCATCGGGAATCTAGACTGGAAACCGAAAATAACCACAAAATCAAACGAAAGTTATCCTAAAAAAAACACAGCCTGTTCTTGGTTCGAAAGAATCGTAGAATCTCCCACTAATTCTCCAAAAGGTAACGACCAATTATTTTCATTCCGCCAACTCGAATACATCAAGCACAATACAACTAGATAGTATTCTAACCATTATCCTCACCGTTGACAACAATCAACTTCCTCAACTCAGGCGATAGTAGATTCACTCTCTTCTCCCTGATTTTGCGAGTCCGAGACAGGATAGGATCTGACAACTAGAACAATCGATGGAATAGGTCCTCATTGGTCGCTTCCCTGGAAAACAATGCGAGAATTCATTAACGCCTTGATATTACACATCATACACAGTCTAGTTAGAGATAGGCATAACTCCACGAGCAATATTTTCAGTGGAATTTTTCTTCCATTCAGCTGATATTTATTCACATGTATTATTTGTGTACAAATCCATTGATAGCCAAGAGTCTAGCTTTCATTATCGTCATGCATCGGTATATTGCCTAGGAGTTCAAAAGGTAACAGTAATGTTATGACCCGAGCGGAGGGCTCGGGGTAACAAATAAATTATTTGAGTTCGTGTGAACAGCTTACGGGCGGACTTCCCAGTTGCACTTACCTATTCTCTGTTATTGCGTTGATATATATATATATATATATATATTTTTTGCTGGTCTCTGTTTGCGTATGAATATTCCAGATTGAGAGATATTTGTTCATCAAAATTAGATCAAATGAATTGTAGTTTTAAAGAAATGATTGAAATGATCTTAGGAATTTGGAATGTAGTTTTCAGAAGTAATAATTGATTGAATTTGGATTTTTAGAAATGATCAATTTGATTTTAATAGTTTCAATATAGATGAAATATTCGATTGTAAAATCTTCAGAAAATAATAGCGTATAATTAGCAAATGAGTTTTGGATTTATTTAAACCAAATTATAATATCTTGAACAAAATATAGAACCTTAATATCTAAATACAATTTGCGTGACTTAAAATTAGGCGAACTTACAGAACTACTCGAGAGATGATATTCTTCGAGGCAGGAACTGATAAGCAGGTGAGAGCAGATTCGGAGCTGGCCCTTTACAGCTGAGGCGGGTAACGTCGGCCTACTTTTCGACGGAGAGCGAATTCGGAGCTGGCCCTTTACAGCTGAGGCGGATAACGTCGGCCTACTTTTCGACGGGATCAGATCAAGCTTACGTGTCCGCACTTTTAACTTGACTTTTTCGTGCGTTTTCTACGCGCACTTGGGTGAGTGGTTAAGTGAGTTTTGAGACGTACGTAGCCACTACCGGGCAGAGCTTTGTCACAGACTAAATCGAAGAATGAATGTTGTTGTTCCAATTTATACGTGCGGACACAAGTTAATTTTGATGATTCGACTGAAAAAATGATTTTGAAAGTGTTCTACTTTCGATTGTAACACATGTAACATATGTGTTACAATGCTGGCAGAGCTCTTTGTTGAATTTCTCATGGTCTGTTACACATGTTACATGTAACATGTGTAACATCCAGTTACTGGCTAATGCTTTGATTCTGCTGATTTACTGACCTGCTTATTCATTCTCTGCTGATCAAGTCGAAATAATATTTCTCCACGTTGAGAAATATTATTTCAACTGTTGCGTCGTCTGGGACGCCACACCTCCCCTGTCAGTCCATTCTCGTCCCGAGAATGTCACCGGGGCGGCAGAAATTAGATTCAAAAAAATACAAATTTCCAATGATGTTAACTTATAATTATTACATAATAATACTTTATTTGTGCGTGTGTGTGTGTGTGTATGTGTGTGTCTATTCATCCAATAGGCGGATTTGATGATTTTGGAGGGCGATTCTTGCATTTAGTGCAAGTGAAGTCTGTAACTTGGAATTTCAACATATATGATACATCTGCCTTGGCGTTTGTGCACCCCTTGGACATGTATCACTGGGTGAGTCAATCCTTTTTGTGTTGATGTTCACACAAATAACATCAGTTGGGGTCGTTGCTACGGCCCTCTTTCTATCCCTGCACTCCTGCGTCCTCCGTCTCTGGTTTGCCTTTCCGTCGGGTAGTATGACGATCCGTCAGATTCTGCATCGCTAATGTCACTGAACTGAAGATTCGTCACTCGATTGGTGTTGATATCGAGAGGTTGGTAGCGTGGCTATTGGTTCTCCTTGCATTAGGATGTCTGGAATATTCGTCGCAGATTTATTCACACCGTGACCAGGGTCGATCATAACCATCTCGATTTGCTGCGAATTCTCTATTGAAGGAGGCCCGCGGATGATGTGTTGCTCCTTTTTTCAGAAGAATATTGCTGATTAATGTGATCGGAGCCGTACGGTGCAGTTGAGAATTTCCCGCTTCTGATGCCATAATTCGCATGCCGCTATTGTAAGAGAGGAGAGGGGAATTGAAATTATTTCCACATAGTGCAATACGGCCTGTGGGGATTCCGTGAGCATTGCATCGCTCAGCTTTTCCATACTGCACAGCGAGTAGCTGGAAAGGCGGTGCTGAGTGGGGTTAGCAGGGGGAACTGGTGTATGACTTTCTGTTACATGCAGATCGCTTTGGTGGTGAGGAGAGGGGGTCCCCACAGGAATCATCGGTAAAACACCGCGTGATGCGCTGTCTGCTGCGTTGGCTGCAAGCAAAGGCTCAACGGCGTGTAAGAAGCTGCTGTGTGTTACTTCCGACGTGTGTGGCGGAGTTGATAGCGAGCATTGAGGAGAGGGGGCCGATGTGACTGGCGCCCCACCTGTACGTATTGTAACTCCATGTTACACACATCCAGGGTTTTGATGTTTTCCATTGAGTGTGTTACATGTTCACTCGACCTTATACCATGTGTATGAGGCTCCTCAGCTGTACAGTAAATCATGTTACACATGGAGACACTCACATTCCGCTTTTCACGGGTAGTTTGCGTCATCACATCATTGCAAAAAGTCTTCAGTTTGGCATGCCCCTGATCCTGAGGGCAGTAATAGGTCCACTACACGTTCGTCACTGTCGATCTTGAGAAGTTCTAAAAAACTTTCGTATAGTATATGTAGGATGGTGTTATTGTGTGAGAGTGTGTAGTTATCTTGACAATTTATTGTAAGCATTGTTCTGCAAATATGGTAGTTTCCGAAATAGGGTGTTTACGAGGAAAAATCGATTGATGATTTCGCATTATTAACTGAATTTCGGAATCTATTGATGATATATTGCAAAAAAGTTCGCAACAATTCATTGTTGACAATGTTCTGCAAGTATGGTATGTTTCCAAAATAGAAAGTTTATGAGGATAAACTGATTGGTAATTTCGCACTATGAATTGGATTTTGGAATCTATTAATGATCTATTGCAAAAAGTTTGCAATCCTGTGTTTTGTTGTCTTTATGAAAATTTGTGTATATATTCATTTTTCTTGTGAAAATCGCATCATTTTTAGAAAGTTAACAAGGAGTTGATGCTCGCTATAATTTGGAAATGATTATTGAGATTTACCGAAATGTGGTGTGGACGTTCATCCACATGATTCCTTAATGGATAATTATTACAATTATTTTCTATATCTGATTACATATCTCTAGATCTATGTAGAAATAAATTGAGTAAATTTATTGATAATCGTTATTATCAACTTTTGTTTCGAATTGCAAATTCTTATATCTATGCGGGACTGAACTCGACATAATTATATGTGTTTTCATAGAGAATCTCCCGATTTTCTAGTCACAATGTCAGTTCCGATTAATGAATAAATTTTGACAGGCCCTTGATTTTGAAATTATATTCGTATGATTACATCGATGCCTGAGCTCAGAAGTCAAAACTGGAGGTGCCATCAGATTATTGCAATGTGTATAAAATAAAGAATTTCGGTGTCGGCAACTTCAACGCAGTTCTCCCAAGTCAACGTGGTGTCAAGTGCAGGTTCAATAGTGTCTTTTAGTCATAGTCTCAGTACAGTTTCGGGATTTCAAATCGTTGGACGTGAATATTTGTGCGATTGCACTTGTATAGATTATTATGATTTTTTCTTGAAATCATGGAAATTGAAAATATGTTCCGGTTCCCGGTAGTCACCTGAATCCGTTAGGTTCATGTGAGTTGGATTTTCTTGATCTAAAAGTTGTGTTACAAGTGGTTTTTTTTTAGTGTGCATTTTTCTTTGTGTCATTCATGTAGTTCGATGATTGGATCTCAAAGCGGTTCTTACGCCGGAGGAACATGCGAATCAATGAAGAGCGTGCCGAGGGTATTTTTTTTTAGTGATTTGGATGTGTACTGTATAGGAGGGTTGAAGATTTGCCGGAATCAATGCATGATTTTGACGTATGGAGATTTTACGCATTATTCTTCTACAAAAAGATAGTGTGCTATGTCGAGGACACCGAATAGGAAATTGAAGTTTTCAAGACTTCGATTAGATTCCGAAGGGGTCCATCACTCTCGATTGGTTTGTTCTCAATTCTCTTGGATGTCGGTCAGGTGGATAGGGCCGAGCAAATCCGTCTCTTGAATTTGTAAAATTGACTATGTGTTAATTTAAGTTTCCTTCTTTCACAAAATCATGTTTTGTTGATATTGAAACTTTAATATACGGGGAAAAACTAAATTTGTTACGATGAATTTCATGGAGGCATATCAACAATAAAATATTTGAAGTAAGAAATTTCGACGGATTTTATTCAAAAGACGTATTTCCCATTGATTTAAAAATATATTCAAGAGATAAGGTCGTGTCCAGAAGTCAGACCTATGAATGAACTAACAATGGTCAACGTATCTTTCTAGTACTCCCGTTTCCTTGATTTTCCGGTTTTTCAATTTTTCATCATTTTTCTCGGAAGTATGTAGTAAAAATTATTTGAACTGGATATATGGAGGGGGGGGGGCGCCTGCATGAATGTAATATTTTTAAACCATCATAGGCCATATGATGTCAACAGAGAGTCTAATTTGAACACCGTGTTACCTGCAACAACTTGTTACCCATGTAACACCATGTTACAGCATGTTACATGGGTCGATAATGCTTTTTTCCTTCTTTTTCAGGATCCTTGTGAGGTACACTACCGAGAGTTTGGAAGGTTGTGAATCTTAAATAAGATGAAGGGTTGATGTTCGTTAGTTATTCTATGAATACTCTAAGATTAATGTGGTTTGATTGTGTCGATTTCTACTATCGACAGATCTAGAGAGAGGTGATGAATGTGAAATGGGCTTTCTACAAAAAAAGATTTGGAAGTCAAACGGGGAATTCCTTGGAATTACATTTCGGTAGAATATTTGTCTGTCAGCAGAGATTCTGAATGGTTCCGATTTTCCAGTTCTGAGGGTCAAGTATCTTGATTTAAACAGCCAAAAGCTAATGAGTAACAGAATGTGGCCAAAGTGATTTGAATTCCAAATGTAACAAAATCGTGTAACCGGGTCATTCATGTAACCGGGTGTTACACATGCAACTGGATGTTACACATGTACGATACGTGGTCGTCAGAGTGTGCTTGTCGGATTTTCTCCGGAACTCGTCGTGTGGAATTTTAACACCAATAATACTCCATCCTTGGGAATGCGAAATTTATTTTGTCGTCTATTTGATCATTGATTTGAAGATTTGAGATCTGAGTTCTTTTGAAGGATATGGGATAGAATTATGTTGAATTGATTAATCTCCATCGAGCATATGGAGTCCAGGAACATACTTTAAACGTTGCAAAAACTCAATACGCCATCATTAGGGATTGAATTTTGATCTTTCAATGGGCACTACGAAATCGGAGGAGTCTACTTTCGCATAATTTTGATGGCGGCTTGGATTTCCTGGATTCTGAACACAGAAAAGGGAGGGATTTTGGCGGAATTCCTTCGCCAGGGGTTCGAGGTGTTAGTTGTACTTGAATGGTGCTTATATTTTGAAATGATTCCTTTCCATGGATTGAACTTCTAAATGGTTCAGAGTAACCTGTTCTGGGTGACACGTACTTTGAAAGAGTGTTTCCCAATGAGCATTTTGGAATGGAATAAGGTTGGAACCCTCTTTGTATTTTTGATTTGAAGGAACTTTTGAGATTTTCATCAAATGATCGTTTCCGGTTAATGAATCTTGAGGTAACTGTGTTGGAACGTTTTGCACCTGTGTGAGAGAGGGGTGTCACAGAGTCTCGTGGTGTGGTTGAGACATGGAGGAGTATGTCATTTTCAATATTGCTTGGGTTTTCAACGGAGATGGGCGTCTTACCGTCAGGGTCGGTTGGCAGATGTATCTGCTCGGGACTCTGGTTGAGTGAGATGTTATCACACGTGGTATCCGTTGGTTCACTTCTATTATCGTCGCGATAAGGTATGATGTCAGAAGACATTGGCACTTGTTCATGGTTTACAAGTTCAGGCTGTCGAGTGGTGCAAATTTCGTTTGTGGTGTTAACGAGAATTGGAGTTGATTGGGGATCTTGTCGAATATTACTGACTTGAGGCTCTTTCGGCTCGGAAACGTCAGTTTTTGTTATTGACTCGTGGTGAGAATGGGATAAATTTTCATATGTTTTCAAAAAATGTGATAGCTCAGTTTTGGTTATGAAGAATTGTGTTGGATTCGAAACTAATAAATGCATTTTGTATAGAGTGGATGGCTTCCTGGCGATCGAATTTGAGTTTAAGACAAGGACAATTTGGAGTTGTGAATCAGGGGGAAGTTTGCTAAAGTAAAAACTTTTGGCAATTTCATCGAGATTTTTATAAAGTTGGTAGTATACTGGGTCAGATGAAAAATGAGTACTTGTAAGAATGTAGTAAGCATCTTCAAGGATTGAGAATAGCCTTTCGTAGTTTGCATCACGATCATGACTGAGCTTTAGACCACAATCTAGTAATTTTTGGCAATATTTCTCGAAAAATGGGGTGTATAAGAAACACTTTACTATGTGTTCCACAATGTCGTTTACTGTGGAGATTCGGAAGTTTTTGAATGCATGATATGCTGGTCCAAAAAAATTGCTAAGAATAAAGTCTACTAATAAATTTTCTTCGCAAGTAGTGATAGATTTTGCTTCTGTGATTTTTTGTATGAAAAAATGTGGGTCAATATTATAGCCTTCAAATATTGGCAGGTCTAGATCAAAAAATTGGGAATTCATTCTTGTGAGATGTGGTATCATTGCATCTTTAGAAAAAATTCGTTCAGAGCCATGACTGGCAGTGTCGAATTGGATGTGAGAAAGTGCGGGATCAGCACATCGTTAGTAACAGTCGGTGTAGTTGACCGGCGTGTCTGTCAGGTGTGTCACAATCAGGAGATATGTCTGAGTCGGTAATTGAGGTCGATAGTTCCAGTGTGTCGAACTTGGGAGTGAGAATAGTTATGTGCAACTAAAACTGTTCCCCACAAGGGATGCCAAAATGTTATGACCCGAGCGGAGGGCTCGGGGTAACAAATAAATTATTTGAGTTCGTGTGAACAGCTTACGGGCGGACTGCCCAGTTGCACTTACCTATTCTCTGTTATTGCGTTGATGTATATATATATATATATATATATTTTGCTGGTCTCTGGTTGCGTATGAATATTCCAGATTGAGAGATATTTGTTCATCAAAATTAGATCAAATGAATTGTAGTTTTAAAGAAATGATTGAAATGATCTTAGGAATTTGGAATGTAGTTTTCAGAAGTAATAATTGATTGAATTTGGATTTTTAGAAATGATCAATTTGATTTTAATAGTTTCAATATAGATGAAATATTCGATTGTAAAATCTTCAGAAAATAATAGCGTATGATTAGCAAATGAGTTTTGGATTTATTTAAACCAAATTATAATATCTTGAACAAAATATAGAACCTTAATATCTAAATACAATTTGCGTGACTTAAAATTAGGCGAACTTACAGAACTACTCGAGAGATGATATTCTTCGAGGCAGGAACTGATAAGCAGGTGAGAGCAGATTCGGAGCTGGCCCTTTACAGCTGAGGCGGGTAACGTCGGCCTACTTTTCGACGGAGAGCGAATTCGGAGCTGGCCCTTTACAGCTGAGGCGGATAACGTCGGCCTACTTTTCGACGGGATCAGATCAAGCTTACGTGTCCGCACTTTTAACTTGACTTTTTCGTGCGTTTTCTACGCGCACTTGGGTGAGTGGTTAAGTGAGTTTTGAGACGTACGTAGCCACTACCGGGCAGAGCTTTGTCACAGACTAAATCGAAGAATGAATGTTGTTGTTCCAATTTATACATGCGGACACAAGTTAATTTTGATGATTCGACTGAAAAAATGATTTTGAAAGTGTTCTACTTTCGATTGTAACACATGTAACACATGTGTTACAATGCTGGCAGAGCTCTTTATTGAATTTCTCATGGTCTGTTACACATGTTACATGTAACATGTGTAACATCCAGTTACTGGCTAATGCTTTGATTCTGCTGATTTACTGACCTGCTTATTCATTCTCTGCTGATCAAGTCGAAATAATATTTCTCCACGTTGAGAAATATTATTTCAACTGTTGCGTCGTCTGGGACGCCACAGTAATAATTAAGGGTGAATGAGTACACTATGGGAAATTAGCCATGAATCCCGAGCTTCGACTTGAAAAAGAGTGAAGCTCACATCTCATCCACATTCAAGATTGAGCATTTATCGATTCATTCGTTGGAAGAATGTACATTTTCACACGAATTGTACCCCTTATGCATCTCGGTATCCCATCTAAACGATTGCGTGAATATTGAAACGGAATCTTGATTCAACTATTGCCCAAAAAAATTACCACATCTCGGCAAAATGAAAAGTACATACCTGGAAAATTTCCTCGTATGATTCAGTCTGGTGGACTTGACGACTTTATGAGTCGTCTCGAGAGCCTCTTCGGATAACACTCCCATAGGAATATGGTAAAACTGCATCATTTTCCATGCATGCATCAAAATAGCATGTATTGATGGTGGAAGCTTGTACCATGAGTAGTTTTGACAGTATCGTATCGTTGCCCTCATGCACAGATCTTTAAATTTCAGAGGGTCGATCTCAAAAGAACAAGATAAAGCTTGCAGGATCGTTGTGAAAAGCTCAAGCAACACTGGATCAAACCCTGTAATAAATTTCAGGAGATGTATTCCACGCAAACGTAACTCTGACATACTGGAATAACTCCAAGTATCATCACGATTGATTCGTAACGAATCAATCTATAGGATTACATTGGGCTTGTGGTCATTTCGATATATCCATGCCAAGAGATTAAAGCAATGATACGTCACGGTATCACAGTCACATAATTCCATGGATTATAACTGAGCACTGACGTTATACTTATATCTTTCGTGATCTCGATTTGATTTGGCTCCATGCAGTATGTACATGATATTGATAGCGTACAAGGCAGAAGAGTTAATAAAAAAAGCTAGATTTGAAGTCATTCATCAGAAAATTATATCGCAGCACCTGTGCAGAAATCTTTGCTGACTGGAATCACCCTTATATTTTTCTGTCCCAATGGAATTAGGGAAGCCTTGACCTTACAACAATGCAGTACTCAAGACTTCGTGAACGAAAATGGACATCCAGAGAATCGATGCTAAAAATATTCCAGTTATAAAAAGTTATAAGATTATTCCGGCACGGAAAGGATTCGTGGGGAATATTCTGAATCCCGTGGTACGATAACAACTGTTAAGTAAGCGATGTTGCATGGAAGGGGATACTAACAGAATTTGGACACTAAAGAGCCAGCCACGAGTTCACAGAGACAATGACAACCAGCTATTCCGATCATTGTGAGATAGTTCGTCCTAAAAAATATCTATTTTCTAAGTTTGAACGTCAACATCTCGCTTGAAGCCATCTATATCCATGATTTCGATGGAATATTCATAAAGTCTAGGTCAGATGTGATATGAATTGCTGTGCAGACCTACGAAAAATATAGCAATGAAATAAAGCTTCACTCCGTGGATATCAAATGAGAGATTCGAGACTAGATCAATCACTAATAGAACCGGAGTCCGACACAGAGTAGGGAAAGACCATCATATTTCATAATTCGGATTTTAGTTCCCTGACTGTAATACAGTGTGGAAAATGCTACTTTCAAGTGAGGTACGGGGGCAACTATGGAGTCACTAAAATGAGAACCAAAGCCTCATTGAATACTCGATCATGGGTAATGTCGTTTAATAAAGTCAAGGTCGAGGATGCTTATTATATTCTGACATCAATATATCTATAGACTCACCTGTGATTTTGGCGATAAAATTTCCTAGCAGTGTTGCCATCGCTAGTGTTCCCATAACCATTTTTGGGAGACTCAATCATCACTCCAAGCACCGGATAGAGCTTTTCTTGGAGGAGAGCTTTCCTCTTCTTTATAATGTTACTAACAGTCTCGGTGCTACTACCCCCCGCTTCAGACTTCTTACCTGTCGACTAACCCATAAAGATTCATTATATTTACCGAATGAAGAATTATTACATATAAGAATAGACAATGTTTTTGCCAGTCTGAAATGGGAAAAATACAAGACTCACCCCTCTGTACATTTGACAATCGAGACGGCAAGATATCTTGAAGACCAGTGTCATCATCCTTATCTTCGCATGGAGAACAGAAATTCCGAACTCGAGTCGCTCAATCGGGATTTCGCATTCAAACAAATCTAGATTCTGTAATTGTGAGATACTCTCTCCACAAAGGAAGCAAGCAAGGCTCGAGGTCTCCGTGAGTGCATTTTTGACCTACGGAATAAGCAATATTGATATGTTCTGGAACAGATTCTGCAAGACTGTATGGTAATTGTTTTATTCATTTTTTCCAAGGTGCATTATAAAATCACCATTTACCAAGAGCTTTTTTAGATACTCTGTCTGATACTCTCGAAATTTTACGTTTGCATCAAGAATTCTCTGTGGATGCCAAAGTAGCTGATACGATGTTCCAAGGACTTCGGATATGTGCATCACACTTATCCAGCGAGTATAGATATATGGAACGTCCTGAATATTTCTAAAAGTAGAAAGATTTTCCGCTGAGATAATACAGATATTAAGAAGAAAACCTGGATGAGATATCATTTCTTTGACACGAATGTTTCTCATGCAAATTTTTTGTATATTATCAATTGTTCAAGCAGGATCGAGGACGTAATAGGTTGGGTACACTCACCTTTCCATCCATCATTGTTTTTATCATTTCGTATTTGATGATACACCTTTCCAGCGGGAGAGTTGATTGATGATGTCGCAAGGTACTCCCTTTGTGGACAAGGTGGCACATTCACGATTAGACCTCATGAATTCATGATTTTGATCGAATTCATAGGGCTTTGCACGGAATATTACCCCAAGACTCGCCATAACCGGTCTCAGAGTCCAGCAGGTGTATCTAGGCACTCCTGGAACACGGCAAATAGTTGATTGATGATGTCGCAAGGTACCCCCTTTGTGGACAAGGTGGCACATTCACGATTAAACCTCGAGAATTCATGATTTTGATCGGATTCATAGGGCTTTGCACGGAATATGACCCCAAGACTCGCTATAACCGGTCTCAGAGTCCAGCTGGTGTATCTAGGCACTCCTGGAACACGGCAAATAGTTGGTTGATGATGTCGAAAGGTACCCTCTTTGTGGACAAGGTGGCACATTCACGATTGGACCTCGAGAATTCATGATTTTGATCGGATTCATAGGGCTTTGCACGGAATATGACCCCAAGACTCGCTATAACCGGTCTCAGAGTCCAGCAGGTTGATCTAGGCACTCCTGGAACATGGCAAATAGTTGGTTGATGATGTCGAAAGGTACCCCCTTTGTGGACAAGGTGGCACATTCACGATTAGACCTCGAGAATTCATGATTTTGATCGGATTCATTGGGCTTTGCACGGAATATGACCCCAAGACTCGCTATAACCGGTCTCAGAGTCCAGCAGGTGTATCTAGGCACTCCTGGAACACGGCAAATAGTTGATTGATGATGTCGCAAGGTACCCCCTTTGTGGACAAGGTGGCACATTCACGATTAAACCTCGAGAATTCATGATTTTGATCGGATTCATAGGGCTTTGTACGGAATATGACCTCAAGACTCGCTATAACCGGTCTCAGAGTCCAGCAGGTGTATCTAGGCACTCCTGGAACACGGCAAATAGTTGATTGATGATGTCGAAAGGTACCCCCTTTGTGGACAAGGTGGCACATTCACGATTAGACCTCGAGAATTCATGATTTTGATCGGATTCATAGGGCTTTGCACGGAATATGACCTCAAGACTCGCTATAACCGGTCTCAGAGTCCAGCAGGTTGATCTAGGCACTCCTGGAACATGGCAAATAGTTGGTTGATGATGTCGAAAGGTACTCCCTTTGTGGACAAGGTGGCACATTCACGATTAGACCTCGAGAATTCATGATTTTGATCGGATTCATAGGGCTTTGCACGGAATATGACCCCAAGACTCGTTATAACTGGTCTCAGAGTCCAGCAAGTGTATCTACGCACTTGTGGAACACGGCAAATAGTTGGTTGATGATGGAGAAAGGTGACCCCATTGTGGACAAGGTGGCACATTCACGATTAGACCTCGAGAATTCACTAATTACCCATTTTTCTCTGTTTTTTCAGTTTTTCCTCTATTCTTACTCCCTAGATCACCTCCAAAAATCTTTTTTCCAAATTCTCAAAGTACATATTCTGACGTAAAATTTCCCGCTCTTTCGATTGTCGTAGTCCAAATTCCAAAATATTCACTAAGAGCCCTCCAAAATGGCAAAAAACACCAAAAAATTCGGTTTCACGAAAAACTGGTCATATCATCCGATTTGTATAAAAAAATGCAACAACTTTTGTTCCCATAAAAATTTGTGTAAAATGCATCCCCATCAAGTTAAACCACTAAAACTGCGTTTTTTCCGCGATTTTCGCGTTCTTATGCTTTCCGTTAGCGTATGAATCTTGGAGGCTCCAATTGGGAAAAAGATTCATAATCTACGTGAAAAAACCTACAATTTCCCTTTTCGCAAATTTCCAAATTCGCTTGTTTTCAGGGTGAGAATAATTGTGTCGCAAATCGGGTTTTCATCAACTGTGTGCGTCCCAACTTCTCCTAATGACGGTCGCGGGTTCAAAAGATAAATAATCACAAGCGAAATTCTCTCAAACTGTGCAGGTAACTCGTACCACGATCTACACAGGACTACAATCTACC
Source organism: Eretmocerus hayati (assembly GCA_029851415.1). Classification (NCBI taxonomy): domain Eukaryota; kingdom Metazoa; phylum Arthropoda; class Insecta; order Hymenoptera; family Aphelinidae; genus Eretmocerus; species Eretmocerus hayati. Next base: position 110,034,153 of record CM056743.1, read on the forward strand.
ACATTCTCACTCTGAAGAGACTAATTTGCTGTCGTCGACACCAGATAATTAGAATTATTCGAGAAATACCGTCCCATCCTTGGATCGCGCGACTGCAGGTTAGAAAAAAATATCATCGCAGGTGGAACTTCTGCATTTCATGCACGAAACTGAAACCACGATACACTTAGGCGTTCAATTCATCTCACTCTCACTCTGGAAAATCTCAGTCGCTCTCATCGGCACGTAATGATAAGAGTCATTCGAAGGAAGCGTCCCATCCTTGGATCGCGTCGACTGCCGGTCATAAAAGTGAATCATGACCGGTCGTATTCATCCATTCCATGCACGAAACTCATACTCCCGTCCGCACAGATCTCTATTCGATCACATTCTCGCTCTGGGCGACCCGAATTCTCTGCATCACCAACAAGTTGTCCGAATATTTTGAAAAAAGTCTTATCCTCGCATCGCGTGGGTCGCGGGTAGAGAAAATGAATCATTACAGGCGGAATTTTCTTACACTGTGTAGAATTTTCGTACCACGATCTGCACATGCTTAGAATCTACCACATTCTCCTCCTGCAAAATCTTAGTCACTCTCATCGACACTAAATAATTAGATTTATTCGAAAAATACCGTCCCATCCTTGAATCGCGCCGACTGCGGGTTAGAATCATAACTCGTCGCAGGTAGAACTTTTGCATTTCATGCACGAAACTGATACGTCCATCTGCATCGGCCTTCATTCCATCATACTTCCGCTCTGGGCAACACGAAGTCTCCACATCACCAAAAAATTGGCCGAATATCAGGAAAAAACATCTTATCCTAGCTTCGCGTAGGTCGCGGGTTAGGGAGATAAACCATCACGCATGAAATTTTGGGATACTCCGAGAAAAGCTCATAATGCTATCCGCACAGGCCTACGATCGATCACATTTTCACTCTGGGAAATCTTAGTCGCTCTCATCGTCACCAAATTATTAGTATTATCCGAAAGAAACAACCCATTTTTGGATCGCGTCCACTGCGGGTTAGAATAATGAATCATCAAAGGTTCAATCTTCTCATTTTATGCACAAAAATGATACCTCAATCCCCATGCGCCATCATCTGATTACACCATCGCTCTGGGCTACCCGAATCTCTCGCATCACCAATTCATCATTAGTCCACGAGGTATTTAGATGAAAAGTCTAATTTTGCAATAAATCTTCGCATAATCATAGAACAGTCTAGAATGGACCGAATGAGACGTTCAACCTCGCATTTTTGTCACTTTGTAACATACTCTGAAGGGAAAAATTCGTTCAACAGCCGTAGAAGCACTGGTTTTACGTCAGGGATTCGTTTTTCGAACACCTATTTTGGTCATAATTTTTGCTGTGCTGAGATCACGAGGAGGAAGATTTCTCTTTACACAGGGTATGCAAATATGGTTCGCCGACGCAAAATGGCTGTCTAAACACGATCTCATGGTTTGTTTTGGGATACCATGTCAGAAATTTGGTCTAGGTCAAGGTTATTCCCCAAAAATCAGGTTTCTTGTGGCTAGAATAAAATTCTGACATATCAGCTCTGAATGAACCACGAGATTGTGTTTAGACGGTCAGTTTCCATCGGGAAACGATATTTGGGTACCCTGTGCGGGGAGAAATTTTTCTCCTCGTCATTTTAGCACAGCGAAAGTTATGACCAAAATGGGTGTTTGAAAAACGAATTCCTGACGTGAACCAGTACCTCTACGGCTATTGGACAAATTTTTCCCTCCAAAGTATGTTACAAAACGAAGAAAATGCAAGGTTGAGCGTCTAATTTGGTCCATTCTAGACTGTTTGATGATTTTTCGAGGATTTATTGCAGAATTAGACTTTTTTCTAAATACCAGGTGGACTAATAAGCTCATACGGCTTCGAGATTGCGATATAGTACTCTAAAAATACCAGGACCGTGTTCAGCGGGTAAAATCACGTGGGGAAACACATCTTGATATGTATTTTGACCGATGTGTACTCCTTGGCTGAGAGTCCTTCAGTTTACGAAATTGGCGAAATACGTGAAAATACGCTGTTTTCTAGAGAATCGGTTTGTTTCAATTTGAAGAAACCTTGACGTGTAGGTGCAAATCTGAGCTCAAATTCGGTTTCGGCGTCAAGAATTCACAAGAAAATCATTGTCCGATCTATGCATTGTTTCAAACCCAAAATTTTAGTGCGCAGTGTTATACTAACCCGCAGTCGACGCGATCGAAAGATGGGACGGTTTTAACGAATAATTCTAGTTATCTGGTGTCGATAGTGATTGGGATTTTCTAAGTGAGGATGTGATAGATTGTAGACTTGTGCGGATCGCGGTATCAATTTTTCGCAGAGTGGGGGAAAACTCCACGTGCGATGGTTGATCTCCCTAACGGTGACCCACGCGATCTGAGGATGGGACGTTTATTCCGGATATCCGGACAACTTTTCCGTGATGCGGAGAATTCGGGTTGCCCAAAACGAGAATGTGATCAAATGGAGGCCTGTGCGGACCGTGGTATCAGTTTTGAGCATGAGATGCAAAGATTCTACCTGTGATGGTTCTTCATCCTCACCCGCAGTAGACGCAATACGAGGATGGGACGCTTTTTTGATACTCCTAATCATTCCGTGTCTGCGGGAGTGACTATGATTCCTCATAGTGATGATGTCATGGATTGTAGGCCTGTCCGGATCGCGGAATCAGTTTTCCGCGGAGTGTGCAAAAATTACACGTGTGAAGATTTATTTCCGTAGAACGCGACCCGCGCGAATCGAGGATGAGACTTCTTTCAAAACTTTTGGACAATTTGTTGCTGATGCGGAGAATTCGGGTTGCCCAGAACGAGAATGTGATCGGATGATGGTCCGGGCGGATCGAGCTAACCCTTCTGTGGATGAGATGCAAGGATTCTACCCATGATGGTTCATTATCCTCGCCCACAGATCACGCGATCGTAGGATGGGACGGTTCTCTCCAATAATTCTAGTTATTTGGTGTCGATCAGAGCGGCTGCGTGTTTTCCAGAGTGAGAACGTGGTATATTCTAGGCCTGTGCAGATCGTGGCACGTGTTATCTGCACAGTGAGAGAAAATTCCGCTTGTGATGATTTATCTTCTCAACCCGCGACCTACGCGAAGCGGGGATGAGACTTTCTTTCAATCATCCGGCCAATTTGTGGGTGATGTAGAGGATTCGGGTTGCCCAGAGCGAAAGTGTGATGAATTGGCGGCCTGAGCGGAACGGAGTATCAGTTTCGTAGATGGAGTGCAAAAAATCTACCGGCGATAATCCATTATTGTAACCCGCAGTCAACACGATCCAAGGATGGGATAGTTTTTTCGAACAATTTTAGTTATCTGGTGTCGATGAGGGAGACTGAGTTTCCCCAGAGTGAGGATGTGATAGATTGTAGGCCTGTGCGGATCGAGGCATCAGTTTTTCGGGAAGTGGGGAAGAATTCCATGTGCGACGATTGATCGCCCTAACCCGTGACCTAGGCGATGCGAGTATGAGACGATTTTTCAAAATATTTGGACGATCTGTCGGTGATGCGGAGAACTCGGGTTGCCCAGAGAGAGACAGTGGGATGAATTGGAGGCCTGTACGGATCGAGGTTCCAGTTTCGTAGATGAGATGCGGAAAATCTACCGGGGATCATCCATTATTCTCACCCGCAGTCGACGCAATCCAAGAGTGGGACAGTTTTTCCGAATGATTCTAGTTATTTGGTGTCCATGTTGGTGACTGAGATTTTCCAGAGTGAGGATATAATAGACTGTAGGTCTGTGCCGATCACGGTTTCAGTTTCTCGTGGAGTGTGGAAAAATTCCACATCTGGTGGTTTATTTTCGTAACCCGCAACCTACGCGATCCTGGGATGAGACGTTGTTTCGAAAGATTCGGGTAATTTGTTTGTGTTGCGGAGGATTCGGATTGCCCGGAGTAAGAGTGTGATGGATAGAAAGCCTGTGCGGAACGAAGTATCAGTCTCGTGCACAAAATCCGAAAATTCCACCTCTGATGATCCATCATCCTAACCCGCAGTCGACGCGATCTTAGGATGGGACGGATTCTTCGAATAATTCTAGTTACTCGGTATCGATGGGGGTGACTGAGTTTTTCCAGAGTGAGAATAAGATAGATTTTAGGCCTGTGCGGATTGCGGTATCAGTGTTTCGCGGATTGGCAGAAAATTCCACGTGCGATAGTTGATCTCCCTAACGGCGACCTACGCGATCTGAGGATGAGACGTTTATTTCGGATATCCTGACAACTTTTTGGTGATGCGGACGACTCGGATTGCCCAAAGCGAGTATGTGATCAAATGGAGGCATGTGCGGACCGAGGTATCAGTTTTGTGCTTGAAATGCAAAGATTCTACCTGTGATGATTCTCTAACCTCACCCGCACTGGACGCGATACAAGGATGGGACACCTTCTTCGGATACTTCCAATCATTCCGTGTCGATGGGAACGACTGAGTTTCCCCATAGTCATGATGTCATAGATCGTAGGCCTGTGCGGCGCTAGCCAGATTTCCGCGGAGTGTGCAAAAATTACACATATGACGATTCATCCCTCTAACCCGCGACCTACGCGATACGAGGATGAGACGTTCTTTCAAAATATTCGGACAATTTATTTGTGATGCAGAGAATTCGGGTTGCCGAGAGCGAGAGAGTGACGAATTGGAGGCCTGTGCAGATAAGGGTTACAGTTTCGTAGATGGAATGCGAAAAATCCACCGGAGATGATCCATTATTCTGACCCGCAAACGACGCATTCTAAGGATGGGACGATTTTTCCGAATAGTTGTAGTTATTTGGTATCCATGTTGGTGACTGAGATTGTTCATAGTGAGAATATGATAGACTGCAGGCCTGTGCGGATCGCGGTATCAGTTTTTCGTGGAGTCTGGGAAAATTTCACGTCTGATGGTTCATTTTCCTGAACCGCGGCCTATGCGATGCGCGGATGAGACGTTTTTTCAAATATCCGGCCGATTTGTTTGTGTTGCAGAGGATTCAGGTTGCACAGAGTAAGAGTAGAAGTTGAAGGCCTGTGTGGGACGAAATACCAGTTCCGTGCATGAAATGCAAAAGTTCTAACCCCAATAATTTATTATTCTAACCCGTAGTCTAGGGATCCAGGGATGGGACGGTTTTTTGAAATAACTTTAGTTATCCGGTGTAGATGAGGGTGACTGAGTTCTTCCAGAGTGAGAATGTGATACATTATAGGCCTGTACGGATCGCAGTTTCAGTTTTTTGCGGGTAGGGAAAAAATTTCACGTGCGATGGTTGATCTCCCTAACCCGCGATCTACGCGATGCGAGGATGAGACGTTTTTTCAAAGTATTTGGACAATTTGTTGGTGATGCGGAGAATTCGGGTTGCCCAGAGCGAGAGGATGATCGGATTAAAGCCTGTGTCGATCGAGTTATCAACTTTGTCCATGAAATGCAAAAATTTGACCCGTCATGATTCATCCTTCTAACCCGTAGTGAACGCGGTCCAAAGATGCTTTTTCGAATACTTTCAATTATTTCGTGTTGATGATAGCGATTTAGATTTTCCAGAGTGAGGATTTGAGACCTGTTAGGACGAAGGTATCAGTGTTCAGCATTGTTCGAGGGGATCCCGCCTGTGATGTTCTATCGTTTCAAATCGCAGCCACGCGATGCAAGAATGCAATATCCATTTCCGAATATCTCGAAATTACGTTGTTGCTGCGCAGAATCGGGCTCTCAAGGGATTGAATGGGATCTATTGAAGGCCTGCGCGAAGCGAAGTATCTTTTTTCACATAGTGAGATAGAGTTTTACTCACGATGATCCATCATTCTAACCCTTATACGCCATGCGAGGATCAGGCGTTACTCCCTGAGATCTTGGCCTGTCGTCGTTAATGAGATGGACTGTAATGTGCCAAAGGGGAAACGTGGGCGATCGAAAGCCCACGCGGAAGACGGATGTTGTTCATGGTAAACGAGAATATTCGTATGCACTTATAATCATCGTCTTTTGCAAGCCGTAACTATCGCGGGAGTACGATCGGTGCTTGTTTTCAATCACATAACCTAATATTCGTTAGAGTGATTGGGGGTTTCGAGAGAGAGCATTAGAAGAAGTGAATCCACCATAGAAACTTTGAACAGATTATTGGAAGGCGAATCATGGGCTACGCTAAAATTTGAGAGCAATATGGCAGATTTTAACCAGAAATACCCTCGCTAGATGTACGGTTAGCGGAGGTGGGAAATATTTGTTTGTGCGAGTAATACGCCTACCCTCGCCCGATGGCTTTGGCCAGATACTGTGGCGGGTGCCTGGTTATGGCCCCTAAAATTGCTCTAATCTGGTTCGATGGCGTGGAAGTACAAGGAAGAAATTTCCAAAACACCAGATGTGTCTTGAACAAGACGAAGGATGGTAAAGATAAGTCCTTAGACGGGCCACACGTGAGGCCCTATATAGACAGCATAGGCGCTGCAAGGAGCTTTGTTCACCCGGTAGGTAGAGCACCCGCGTAATTTCCCTAGAGGCGGCGGGTGGGGGGGGGGGAATTGGCCGTTATGAAGGGTGGCAGCCACCGAGCAGCCAAAAAATACAGTGCAGTGGTAGTGGGGAAGCGGCGTGGTAGAGAGTCCCGCATTGTGATTCGTAGAATGACGGGCGGCGTAGCCAAGCAAGTGACCCGGGTGGGTAGGCAGCTTTTTCACAGAGGGGCCTGGTCGACCGCTCGTTATTTTTCGATCGTGTGCTCACCAGTCTGCCTGTGGTCCTTGGTGTAGAAGCATCGTTGTTCCCAGTTGCGAGAGAGATCGTGAAACGGGTCCGTGATCTCGGATAACATTCTCTGATTGAGTGCTTCCGTGATAGAGCTGCCGCCGTCGAAGTTTTCCCGTGTCACTGCTACAGTAAAGTGTGATCAGGCATCAAGGATGGTTGAATACTGTAGAACAATATTCGAATGTAAAATCCTGGGTATGAGTGCAGTTATGTAGTCGATCCTCAGGATGAGTCCATTGAACACGCGGGAAATTTTCAGGCTACGAAATATCTCAAGATTCGGAAGGATGCATCTTTTTTCTTCATAACTATCAAGCAAAATTCTCGAAAAAATGAAATAATCACGAGAACAGACCTTCACACTACATATGTCAGAATTTCAATGATTTTTCCTGTTCACAATTGTCATCGCTCTCGGGCACTGTAATCTTGTCAGTTGATCCAATGAATAATTATTCCTGCGACTCCTCGTGGAGATCATCATCTCTGAGGAATTACCCTAGTTATTACTGAATTGTGTTCGTGACAATAGTTCCTACGAGCCTTGACCAGTGCGATGCGAGCGATGGGACGCATTTTTTGGTTAATCATGGAGATTGTCAGTAATGACAGTAAATGCACAGCGAGAAGCCGGGAATTCGATCTGAAAAAATGTGAATGGTCCTATGGGATTTCGGAAATTAGTGTGAGCAATTTCTCCCGCGGGTTCAGAGTACTGCGAAATATGAAATCACGAGTGTGAAAAAAATGACTTCGAAGGAATCGACTACACGATCGTCAATACATGAAACCTCATTCCTCTTTTCTTCTTAAGAAAACTCCCGAAGATTCATCTGACTGAACTTTCATCGCTGGCCTCAAATATTGCGCGCGGTGATGCGCAAGTGGACCGCTTTTTTGCAAACTTTTCCGATCGTGTGCAGGAAACAGCTCCACACATTCTCTGACGCGTTTCCCCATGGAGTCGCACAAAAGTTGAGATCGGGACTCGAAGAAGTCATCATCTTAATTTTTTTCTGGAATTAGAGCACAGACGAATTCGATTTGGGCCTATGTCATTCCCGATGTAAGCGTGTTCTACTTCTACAATGAATTTTAATGTATATATTAGTATCTAATGTATATTAATCTCTGTATTTTCAATACCATGCACAAGATCGATATGTGATATTCTCATCTTGATATATATGTGTGTATATATACTTATGAAAGTATAAATATGTATGTTAATTTATATGTATATATATATAACTTTGATGAAATTCTCGATCATCCATGATTGATGTATGTCATGTCACCTTTAAAAACGATTAGGAAGTGTCCTCTGACGTTCTCGTCGCTAGCACGAATTTTGTGTGCTGCTCGACAATACGATGAGGCCAAGACGCGAAATTGGTGGCTCTGATCTCTTGTGAAGAAGCCCGTGGGATGACGCGTGTATAGAATTGTGAATTCGTTCATAAGATTGAAAATCTCGCTTACCGATCAATTCAATATCCCCAAAGCATTACACTACCAAAATTGTTCATCATATATACTTATGCCGGAGACGTTTCATCAACGTTTCCAGCACTCGCTTTGGAAACGTTGGGCCCAAACGCTTCCGAAACATTCCCAGACTAGTGGCCTACGGATCCCTTCCATTCCGCTCGCCTGGAACATTGGAACGTTTCTGAAACCCCCAGGAAACGTTCCGAAAAGTGGAAATCTCGACGTTTCTATGACGTTTCCGCAATCTCACTGAAACCTCCTCACGAAACGTTCCCAGGTTCCAAATGAAACCGTCGAGAAACGTTTTTGAAACTCATGGTGCGACGTGGGCTATGTCTTCTCACGCTTCTGCTGGAATCGGACCAGACAAAACTACCGTGAATGCGAATATGCCTCATGTGCTTCTTTTAGCAATACTTTGAGGCCAAGATATACTCACACAATAGTTTTCGGATTCACTGCTTCCAGCTCCTTCTCATTTGTGGACCTGAAAGTTATTCTCCCTCAACTCCAGATGTGTCAAGTTTTCGTTTATTCAGTCGATCATAATGAGTATAAATTGAGTCTTACTATATTGTTTCATGGTTCTCTTGTCTCATTCATTCTTGAAGACATCCAATGGTATACACTGATCTTATACTTTTTTATTCGATTGGCATTCCTAAAGTAATCGGTTTACATCAGTGGAATCTCAGCACAATGCATAGAGCTTGCATTTCATTCGGTTCTATAAAATGCTGTATTATGCTTGGTCAAGTCAGAGACTGTTGAGTAAGAAGAGAGGAACAATCAAAAGTCATATTGTGCTAGTGACCATTGAAAGTATTGCCTATTCATTTATGGCTGAATACATATCTCATAGTGTCAAGTCCAAATTGAATTATTCATACCCACACTGTTTAGATAGTATTCTTTTGGAATTGGTGAGGATGAACTCATTGCTTCCATTCTACTCTGAAACAAATAACTCCCACAATACCCCTGACTTTGAGAGTGGAATGGATAGAATTGTGCCACCAGCTTAGATTCGGTGACTTCCGTCTGCAGCTATTAATGCAATGAGGTCATTTCATTGCAACACTGTTAATACATGCAAGACTTCTAGGCAATTGTTGCTAGGTGAGAAGATTTTGAACTGTAAGTAATGAGTAGACTCGAATATCAGTTTACGAAATGATAGATGAGACACTCAAATGAGAACTGTGAGTGAATTAATAGCGTTGATTGTAGAATTGAGCTGGAAAATATCATATCTCTATGAGAATATCAGAACATCCAAATTTGGCAAGTTGATCTTATCTCTATCTAACAATGACGAGTTGTCATTTTCACGGGTTGACAAAAATCCAAACGGATCTTATCTTGGAGATTGTAGGAGTCGAAGCGCTTCTGAATATACAGAGTCACTCAAGTTTTGCATCACTAACACTTCAAACTGATTGAATAATCGGTGGGCTATTCTTTTCATTAGAATGCTATTGATGCATGATGAGATAGCAGGTTTACGTGATCGAATTCCTGCCTCCTTGTTTGGAAAGGTATGCAATAGAGATCTATGACACCAGGAACTTGGATGACAATTCCCCAATATCGAAAATATGAGGATTCGACTAAGACGTAGCTTGATGAAAGAGCGGGCAAGGAGACCACCGCCGGTGCACCAGGTCGGGCGTAGAGCCGCTCTTACGTGGCGTCCCGGGCGTCGCACAGTGGGGCCAAGAAGTTCTTGGATAATTCGCCATTACGTGAGTTCGCGACCAATCGGCAGATGCGCAAACAGAAGACTTTTGGATGAATGAGAACAACCTCCTGCATCTGCGCATATGTCGATTGGTTGCAAATTCACGTAAAGGCGAATCATTCAAGATCACCTTGGCCCCACTGAGCGTCGTGATGCACAGACACACAGCAGATGTTGGCGACGTCGTCCAGGATGTCACGGCAGCTTTCCCCTATAACACACTCAATCATCGAAAGTAAAAGCACCGGGAGCCCTGGGCCATTGTCCAGGGTGCTCGTCGTGGCTCGTCGACCTCGTTTGACCTCGTTTCCGGTGTCAACACAGCGTGATAACTACGATGACAGAAAATCACATAAGCGCAGCAGACAAGTTTTGTGAACAATCATGCGGCTTCTCCTCTTCTCTCTCGACTCTCCCCTCTCCGCCAGCCACCCGCCCGTATGCTTATACACGGAGACTCTGTGAGGCGTTTTTTATCCTTTAACGCAATTATTTCGGGTTTTCGACAATTGCTTGTGGTTGGGTGAAACTGGAGCCTCAATTTGAGCCCACGTGCGTGCCGCCAGTAGCTAAATTTGCGGAGATCTGGGCATTCCTGTAAGTGTTGGGAGGGAGGAGTGGGGTCGGAATTGGGCTACTTTGATGTCAATTTTCACCCAAAAGGGAACCTGGCGAAAATTCGGGACTTGGACGAGCAATTGGAGCGAATTTCGGCCTATCACGAGCACATTTTACCCTCATTTGGCGGGCCAGATTCACAGGGGTGGTAATGGTGGGCGTTGTATATGTGGGAGCGCGGCAAATGTTAGGCCACGTCCACAGACTACGACTTGACCGGCTTTACAAGAGAATTGCACAGTTCACAGTTCGTGGGTAAAATTCGATCGCAACACTTTTAAGTGTATAGAGGTTGGGTGGAGAACAAAATACTCACGAATAGGTCCAAATTCCTATCCATTTACTGGTTTTCAACTAAATTAGGCGGAATTCAATTATTAGGCGGAATATTATATTACTATCACAATTAGGCGGAACTTCGATGATCAATCAATGTTTCAGCTGTCTTTGCACACTGGGTGCATGCAGGTGAATTCTAAGCACACGTCTGTTATCTCCTCGGCGGTTATCTCTCACGAGGAATGGTTAGTGTTTTGAACGCAAAACGAAGTCTAAGCACACGTCTGTTATCTCCTCGGCGGTTATCTCCCACGAGGGATGGTTAGTGTTTTGAAAGCAAAACGAAGTCTAAGCACACGTCTGTTATCTCCTCGGCGGTTATCTCCCACGAGGGATGGTTTAGTGTTTGAATAAAAGAATACTTTCAACCCAAAATTTTCATTTTTACGCGTTTTTGGAAAAGTCCCAGAATTTGGGAAAATATATATGTTGACGTCCCAGATTTTATGAATCCGTATCGGCGTCCCAGAATTTGGAGCTAAGTGTGTTTATATATATATATATATATATATATATATAATTATATCATCAAAACCCTTATAGAACCCCAAATTCCCATCAGCATGGAAAATCGAACAGAGGTGGAGAGAACTTCAGAGGTAGAGGTGCTCTGGGAAATGGTCGTGGTGGTGGTGATGGGGGTAGGGGTAGAAAATTCTTCAAACACGGTGCCTCCTCGTTCCAAAATACTGGGAGAGGCAATAGGGACAGGAGAGAGGAAGAGGCCGTGCATGCCTGGCAGGTAACCCATATGTTCCACTTAGCTCAAATTCGAATTTTACGTTCATAGCAGACTCAAGTGCTACGGAGCACATCATTGACAAGAAAATGTATCTCAAAAACTTCAAAAGAAGCTCAAGCGAATTCATCTAAAGTGCAAACAAGAACGATGCCGCGAATATCACCATTGATGGTAGAGGGGATCTTTATTAAAATCAAACGTCAGTAATGAAACAATACTTTTGAATAATATCATTGCAGCCAAAGACGTGTCAGAAAACCTAATCTCACTCAGACGCTTCGCAGATTTAGGCTTAGGCATTTTCTTGGACGACCAAAAGCTGAGTATACCCGATAAAGCTCCAGGATCAGAATTTCTCAGAGGAACATATAAGAAACCCAACTGGATTATATCACTAGAAGCCGAGAATAAAAATTCGAGCAACGGCAAACAACCAATAAGAATCAATAGATTTTCGTGTGTAGCTGGAATTGGGACCATCGACGAGATCCTTCAACAACCTCAGACAGATATTATGGACATTATTGAGTCCGACGGAATAATTTCTGAAAAATCAGATGAAAAATACCGATTCGATATTGGGAGGGAGAAGATCGTGGATCTCGTCGATTCCCCAATTTCTTCAGAAATACATGACCTAGACGAATACATCCTGAAAAAAAGAGTCATTTATCCTAAATGAAAATTCAGGACGTGAATTGTTAGGAAATTTTCGAACAAATCCAAATAAAGATATTTCAGAAGATCAGAAAGTATCCAAGTCAGACGAAGGACACTTATGGCATTCAAAACTAGGGCATCCGTCCCTTGGTTACTTGAAAAGTCTCCAAGAGAATGAACCCCAGTTGAACAAGGTCAAGTTTTATGAGTCAATTCGCAATTGTGAGATTTGCACCGTAGCAAAAATGGAGAAGCTACCTTTTTCAGAAGTAAGATCAAAAGCTCAGAAACCATTGGAGCATATTCACACTGACATTATGGGACCAATCAAAGTAGCCTCATAACCGGGAGAAAATAGATTCATATCCTATTTTCTTTTAAGTTATAGATGATTCTAGTGGGTATGCAAAAGCTTATCCAATCAAACACAAAACCGAGGCAGGTGATTGCTTCGAAAAGTTCTTAAATAACTCTAGGGAATTGCTCGGAAAAGATGAGAAAGTATGTTTCATGAGAGCAGATAATGCTGCCGAGTTCACGGGCGGCAAGTTCTCACAAGTTATGAAAGCCGAAAACATCGAAAACGAATTTGCATCCCCGTACACTTCCGAACACAATGACGCTTCAGAAAGATTCAACAAAACTGTACAATGGAGGATAAGAGCCCTGATGCTGGACTCTGGTCTACCTAGATCGATGTGGATCTTCGCCCTAGACGTGGCAGTTCATTTGTATAATCGAACACCTCATAAGACATTGGGTTTCAAAACACCTTTTTCTGTGATGTTTCCGGAAGGCAAATCTCACTTTGATGAAATCAGACGTTTTGGTTGGCTTTCCTACGCTAAGATTCCATTGACGAAACCTAAGTTTTCAGAGAGAGCTGTACGTGGTATTCTAGTTGGATTCGCAGAATCAGGTTATGTCTTGTGGCACCCTGAATCTGGAGAATTCGTACATTCCAGACATGTAAAATTCAACGAGAAAATAGTATACAAAGAGGATTACCGTTTCAACCCAGATATTCGATCAGAGACGAGACTTGATGATCAAGTGCTTGAAATTCAAAATCTTGAGTCTCCAAGTGATCTAGATAGACAGACAATTGAACCATCAGCCCCAGTCACGTCAGATGCGAAACCGAAACGAGGCAGGCCCCCAGAACGAAAATCGGACGATATCTTACCACCAGTAGACGCTAAACGACAACGGAAAAATCCAGAGAGGACGGCAAAAACTAATCGACCAACGTGGTCTCACATCAGACAGGCATGCACGGAGACCTGAGAGGCAGGAAGGAAACTGGATCTTGTTCACACATATCAGAAGTCTAATCACCAGCTCTCCGGTGATTTTGAAGAAGAAGAGATGTATCGCCTGTTCAGGACTCACGTGGATCAGAATCCGTCAAATTTCAATGAAGCCATGAAATCGAACGAGTCAGACGAGTGGAAAGTTGCTGTACAGAAAGAACAGAGATCCTCAGAAGAAAACGATGTATGGGATTACGTCGACAGACCATCACGGTTGGAGAATGGCGAGAAACCGATATGTTAGATGCAAGATGGGTGTTCACAACCAAGACCGATGTAGACGGTGAAGTCATCTATAAGACGAGACTCGTTGTTAGAGGGTTCAGAGATACCAAAGAGTATTCTTTGAGAGACATATGCTCCTACGTCTAGCTCATAGATAATAAGATCTACGTTTGCCATTGCCAACAAAATGAAATTGAAAATACATCAGATGGATGTAACTACAGCTTTCCTGTATGGAACGGTAGTAGATGAGATATATATGGAAATTTCTGATGGCATAGAAGAAAGTGACGAAATCAGAAGAAATAAAGTGTGCAAACTCAAAAGGTCTCTGTACGGACTCACAACGAGCCTAAAGAGATGGAACGAAAATTCTCAGAAGGAGTTCAAAAATTAGGCTTGGAGAAAGACCTAAATGAGCCCTGCCCATTCCCCTGGAGAAAACTGGGCCAGGTAGTATTCCTGGTCATCTACGTTGACGACATTTTGTTGGTTGGTAACGAAACGACGAAAAAGTAGACGAAGTGAAGTTGAAGTTCAACTCAATATTCAAGATGAAAGACTTGGGGGAACCAAAAGCATATTTGGGAGTGGAAATAACAAGAGACATGGAAAATCAGACGATAAAACTGAATCAACCTTAGTACATTGGGAAATGCCTGGAGCGTTTCAATATGAAAGATTGCAAGCCTCAGAAGACTCCCATGATCGCCAAACAGGTTAAGGGTAGAAATAAGAAAAATTTAGGAATGAACTTGGATCCACTGCGAAAACAGACGCAGGCTCCATTCAGAGAAGCAATCGGGTGCTTGTCATACCTCTCGGGAACCACAGGACCTGATATAGAAGTGGCCGTGAATATTCTGTCTCGAAAACAGACTAATCCATCAGAAGAAGATTGGAAAGATGTTAAGAGAGTGCTTAGGTATCTAAGGGGAACTACAGAGCTGGGACTCATCTTCAGAGGCCTTGGTGAAAACCTGACGGCAATGAGTGACTCTAGCTATCGAGATTGGACAGACTCCTCCTCTACTAGTGGCTACGTAATAAAGCTTTTCGGGGACTGTGTTGCATGGCGTAGCCATAAGCAAAGGCTCGTTACAAAGTCAACCTGTCAAGCAGAGTACCTTGCTATGAACGAAACTTGCCCAGAAATAATTTGCTTGGACAAAGCTCTTAGAGATATCCTAGGACGTACTATGTATCCTGTGACTATCAGATGTAATAACACCTCGTCAATAGCGTGCACTGAGAAAGAGGGTTGCCATGAATTGGAAGACTCTGATGATGATCTCGAAACGATACAAAAGAAACTTGTTGAGCGAGAGCAAACAGGAGTTAGAAGTCATATGTCCGTCACTCATGAAGATTTCATTAAAAGATGTGTGTTAGACGGAAAGATAAAAGTAGCTGAGATCGGGACCGCAGATAACGAGGCAGACATCATGACCAGAACCCTACCTTTGGACGCTCACCTCAAACTCAGAAGTAGAGTCATGAATTCAGACGCTCAGAAGAAAGCTTATCGTGTCTAAAAAGACGACAGAATAACGACACGCCTGATCAGATGAATCGTGTACCTTCGATCTTTTACAGATTCAAGAAAACCAGAAGACCAGGGAGAGATGGAAACTGACGCGGACTTGTACCCGGAGAACGACAATGACGAGTAGAGCAGAGGAGCAGTGCAGGAGAGCTGAGGGTTCTCAAAGGGAGGGAGTGTTGGAGTTACTTCGACAACCCTTCATTTCTGTGGCTACCCCGTCACCGCGCAGTCACAAAGACTCTCCGTCACCACCCCTCTCTTTCTCCTCAGCGTCTGAGGTTCTACCACGCTGCGCGCCGGAACCTCTGTGGAGTGAGCGGCACTTGGATAGCGGTAGCAGCTGCAGCAACATATCGCTCGCGCTTATTTATTCTTGTGCCCACGAGGCACTTACTTTTGTAATCTGGTGTATCTATTCTATTTAGTACCTTTTGTACTAGAATAAAGTTCTCCTCGTGTGCAGCTGGCTGTCTTGTGTTTTACACTCATCTCTGCCAGTCTAATACAATGTCTGGGTGGTCCTGGGGCCCACATCCGCATTCCAATCCATAAGTCTTGAACCAGAAATTCGTCCTGCGATGCTCGCAACTTATGTCAAAATCGCTCGCCCCGCACCTGCATCATCATTTATTCTAAGCAACTTCTTATCTTCCAACTCATAATTTGTTCACTAGCGGAGTATACCTGGGGACGTGCTTTGTGAGCTGCCCCTGAAATCTCGGCGCGCGCGCTTTGCTTTGATTCGCGGTGGCTCTTCTCAGAGCCACATCACAGCTCCTTCAATACACGAAATGCAGTCTCCATGGAGCTGCTTTTCTAAAATTCAGTATCTCAAAATGGTAGATCAGAAG
Organism: Eretmocerus hayati; assembly: GCA_029851415.1. Lineage (NCBI taxonomy): Eukaryota > Metazoa > Arthropoda > Insecta > Hymenoptera > Aphelinidae > Eretmocerus > Eretmocerus hayati. The sequence goes on from CM056743.1 coordinate 110,050,474, forward strand.
ATATGCAAATCTTCCATGAAATCTTCAGCCAGGGGAAGACAGCAGGAATCAGCCATGGTCGCCTGGCCAGCGAAAATGATGAAGAGGTATGACAACCACTCAGAAAGCTCCGAGATAATATCGATACCTCCTACGAAGAAAAACAATTTCATAGCCGCTGGCGAAAAGAAACACGTACGCTTGTCATTCCCGAAGAGTAATACAAACGCGTACCACCGGCGAAAAGTATCACTTGGCGCTAGTCACCGACGAAAAGTGTCACATAGCGCGTACCAGCGACGAAGAGTATCACTTAGCGTTTGACGCCGACGAAGAGTATCACATCGAGCTTGTCAGCGACGAAAAGTATCACCTCTGCTGTCTCTTGAATGATTCTCGGAAAATTTTTGGACCGCTTGAGCAAGTTACTGTAGACTAGTGGTATCAACTGCCTATACTTGTGCATCTTAGACATAATCAATGGATTCTTGATTAGTTCTCAGTACGTTTTATACTGATTCGGGACACTGAATAAGATGCTATGTAGTTTTTGCCCGCTGTCACTCTTGCTTCGTGCGGCATGATAGGAGAATAACACATGATGCGTATTCGCATGTTCGTTCTATCCAGATAACGGATGGATCCTGATTCTCGGTGTTCATACAAGTTATCATTCAAAATTCATATTCTTCTTTGACAGATACGACGGAAGTGTATACTTTACTCATAATATATTTGTTCCATATCAGTTATTGTCGATTTGAGACAATGAACGCATAGTATTACTGCTACTAGTCAATACTAAGCTTCTGCAGAACTGCATTTTCAGCGTTCTTTGCAGATTTTGTAGATACATGATTTTGATGGTGCAACAATGCAGCGGGCTTCGAGCGTACTCGAACTATGATTTCTCACGTATTTTGACCTGTTTAAATTGATGGCGGTATACTAAGAAAGCTAAAATGCGTTCGAAACGATGGACAAGCTAATTTTTTGAGTTGCTATCGGCAAAATTTGCCTGATTTTGCAATAAATCTCCGAATGCTCACGAAATTCACCAGGAAGATCCTTTTATAACTCACGAGGGTGTATTTTCTTCGTTTTTATGTATACAATGAGGGAAAGTCATTTGCAAAAGCCCAAGAACAGATTGGAGCAATATGCATGTACTATTCTGAGAATTATCTGGAAAAGGCTGAAGTCTCCTCGTCATGAGTCAAATCTTGAGTATTTTTCCCTACGGCCCTCAGAAACTGTTTTCTGCGTTGATCTGTTTTGTTACCATGACACCATATCTGGAATTCCGGAGATCTATACTTTAGTAGTATCAAGATCATGAATATCCTGTCTATCATGTTTACATCGTTTTCCATCCCAAACTCATAGGGGCACTTCAAAAGTTCCGTTCCGAAAGCAACTGGATCGAAGCATCCGGAGTTAGATGCACCATTTGGTTGTGATTGAAAGGGATCATTTGGATGATCTAAGAGGTACCAGCGTTAGACAAAGGGAACTCAGGATTCGACTCATTATGAGGAGGCTTGAACTTACCTAAAATGATGCTTCAAACGCCTTCTTCGTTGTGAAATATTCACGATGGCCTAGTCTGGTTTGGGCTATTGTAGATATTTCTTCCTCATTGTATACATAAAAACAAAAAAAATACGTCCCCGTGAGTTATGGAAGTATCTTCCTGGTCGATTTCGTGAGCATTCGGAGATTTATTGCAAAATCAGGCAAATTTTGCTGATAGCAACTCAGAAAATCAGCTTGTCCATCGTTTCGAACGCATCCTAGCTTTTTTAGAGAACCGCCATCGATTCAAGCAGGTCAAAATACGTGAGAAATCATAGTTCGAGTATACTCGAAGCCCGCTGCAATGTTGCACCATCAAAATCATGTATCTACAAAATCTGCAAAGAACGCTGAAAACGCAGTTCTGTAGAAGCTCAGTATTTCGCGATTCCAAAAAATTTCCGATGGATAGGTACAAAACTGGCTTCGGATTCGGTTCCTACGTCAAAAAATACACAAAAAAGTCATTGTCCGGTCAATGCACTATCCATGACCCACAGTTTTGTTTTCCAGTGGAATAGGTCTCCCTCCAAAACCACATAATTCGGCACTATTTTTATGACCCTGTTTCTAAGGTTGTAATCGTAGCGGTCAATCCCATCCGAGTCACAACTTTTTAAAGATGGTTTTCGACGTAAAATTTGACGAAGAATCCGATAAAAATATTGAATTTGAGATGAAGTTAGGTTGAAGGACCGAAAAAACGTTTTTGATCGTCTGTGCGCAAATGAGTGATTTGCACACTGTTTTTCGCTTTTCATTTGCTCACAGAAGATCAAAAAACATAGTATGACACTCGAGCGCAATGGTTTCCGCTTTCTCGTGACTATTTAGACCCTCGCCTGCGGCTCGGGCCTGAAAAAGTCACTCGAAGTGCGAAAACCATCGTTTGCGCTCTTCTATCATAATATATTATTTTATGCAAAAAAAACTTCTTTGAGGTTATGGTGATTTTCTCCAAATTCGAAAGTATTTTTTTCGTGAAATTCAGCTTTTTTATGTCGAAGTATGAGCTTGGAAGAAATTTTCCAATTGGTCTTGCATCTGCGAAAAATCAATTAAAACAGGAAAAGTCGGTTTTTTTGCGAATTTCAAAAACAAAAATAGCGCACCCAGCCCGCACGAATGAACTTTGGGACCTATGAACTATGCTTTTCGTCTTCTCTTATCGTCTTTAATATGTACCTAAAGTTACAGAAAAATTCCTGACCATCGACCAAAAACCTGGTGATAATAAAAAGAACGACTCCTAAATATTCTGTACATCTGACGAAAGCATCTCAATATTTGAAAATCTTACTCTAAACATGAATGAATAGTTCAGGTAAATGCATCTCTTTGGGTTTCCCAAATTTGTCAACTTCTACACTCAACCGGAAACCAGGAAAACCCATCTGTCCGACGTGGCCAGCGCGAGTTGATAGTCTTCGTCGCTTGTGAGCTCTATGTGTTACTTTTCGTCGGCGACAAGCGCCAAGTGATACTCTTCGTCGGTGGCACGCGCTTTGTGATACTTTTCGTCGGTGGTACGCGCTTTGTGATACTTTTCGTCGGTGGTACGCGCTTCGTGATACTTTTCGTCGGTGACAAGCCCAAGTAATACTTTTCGCCGGAGGATATCGCGCAAGTGCTACTCTTCGCCGGCGTTTATCGTAGGTGTTACTCTTCGTAAGAGGTATGAATCTTATGAGCAGAACAATGACATAATTTCTGAATTATTTTCAGGAGCTGCATCCAGATGGATGAACTCCAATTCAATCGTGGCAATGTGCACGGAGCCAATACTGTTGTTAGGTATAATATTTGGATCATGATCTGAGAGTGATGAAACTATTCGAGGGAATTCAGCTCCTTGTCTCGGAATCACTTGAGGAATCTGAGCCACTTGTCTCGACGTCTGCGACAGATAGTTCTTCGGATGTAGAATTGATCCAGCAATCATTCGATTGGTAATATAATTGCTTTGGGTGACGGAAGTACATCGTTTTTCATGTGGGGCCTCTTCACCCGATTTTGTACCTTTTTTTCTTAAGCGACTTGGGTACCATAAGCTTGTTGTTCTCTGGCAGCGACTGGAGCATTCCTATGCTCATCAGAATTCACAATGAAAGACATCTCTTTTGCGACCTTCGACAGGTGGAACGGATGGTGTCGAAATGCTGGGAACCGTAGGGGCAGTATTCAAAGTGCTAGCAGTGGTCTCTAACTGATTCGTGATGTTGGTTGATGAGGTATTGGTGGCGCTTTGTTCTTGAACTTCGAAATGATTACTAGCTCGAATGTCATCACGTGGCATCAAAAGCGTCACAACAATTTGAGATTGATGGAAAGAACGGAGGTAGCCATTGCCCGAGAAAAATGTAACGTATCACGTTGAAAATCGGAAATAAAATCCGAGCATTCATACGAATTCATTAATTGTAGATTTGAGTTTGAGGACCATATTCTCAAGAGTTTGCACACTCCGATATTTTTCATTACTGGCACTCACATGAGATTGCTCACTCGTTGTACTCTGAAGCCATTCAGCAGTTCAGTTTTGATATCGTCCAACGATTGATGAATGTTCAACTTCTTCACACTGTGAATTATGAGCAAATCGATGATCGACTGAGAACACAATTCATTTCGAGTGGAATTTTCACTCTATCTTCGAGCAAAAAGTCGCTCAGACCCGGGTTTCTACGCTTGTACTCGATTTACGAGTCGGAAAACCACTTGCTTCCCGTGAAATTTCACTCAAATATTCCAGAAAGTACTATTCATGTGAATATTCTCATACATTTTCACAAGATAGTTCTGAAAATAAAAGTCAAGATTTTGTAGGGTGAGCCGACTTTTCAAGACCACGTGGACCAAAACGAGATTCGACGTGATTCGTTCATTTTTTTGGCTGAGAATTCGTTATATCTGGGATGAGAATCGCTCTGTATATGGCGCTAGGAAGCAGGTCGAATTTTGTTCGTAGGAAACTTCTTTCTTCAGATAAACTAGAAAACGAAGATCCCAGTTCCCGTTCTGACGTCAGTTTTATTCAACTCCTGGTCGCTTCAGGACACCCGTGACTATAACAGTAGCAGCCTTACTGAAAACGCCCACGTGATTTCGAACATGCTAATGCACGTGCTAGAGTGAGTTCGTGACACATTCCAACTCAGGTAGAAAAGCACGTTCCAGAGCATGTGCTATTGCTAGTGTTAAAGTGAGTACCATTATGGACCAATCCTGGACGCACTATAGCCCGTGATGAGCTCAGATAAACATCGAAAAATGATATAAACCCATCCTGCTGACGCTCCTCTCACGGCGGTGAAATCCACTCCTATGAAGTGCAGCAAGATTGGATCATTGTTGTTTCGTCGAGTACATTCAGATTACATCATGAGGAGCCACGAAAAATGGGCTCCTGGTGTTATTGTATTAATGAGCATCAATGGTTCAAGATCCTCGGAACAGAAGAAGAACCCACCGGTTTTTCTGTCCTGGTGAAGCAGCCGCTTCCAAGCCGAGGCACGCCCTTAGCGGTGAACGCTTCAGCAGGCGACGCTGGAAGTGGAGCAGCTTCCGCGCTTGGCTACACTACGTATGATGCCAACTTCATGTCAGAATTCTCACAAAAGGTCGACAATGTCAGATTGGCCTTACGGATGGTAATTCGTCGATGACGATCTGTATCCAGTAGCGGGAGAAGCAGCGAAACAGTACCAGGAGAAGATTCACCGAGCAGCAATGACGTAGAAATGACGAATATGTAATCATGCATCATTCAGAAATTTTTCGAATTCACATCTCTACTTTGAATAAACCGCGCAATCGGAGCCTCTGGGTGAATACGTGCTGCATATCCAAAATGTCTAGGATGGGGATTCCCCGAGTATAGATGAATGAATCGTGATCGCGCCAGAATTATTCTCACCGGGCCGATTGTCGAGTCCTTTTCGTAGATAAGTTTTTCTTATTGTTATAATGGAGCCCTCCCACATACTAGTTTCGGAATAATTAGTCCCGCGCTGCGATTACCAACTAAGACGGAAGATCAATAACATTTCACGCGATCACTACTTTAAAGCGTCCTTCAGCCGAGCTCGTAACGGATAACACCGTAACGACGAATTCACAATGTGGATGAGATAGCATACCGTTACTGTAGCTACTTTATCGTACCGTATTTAATAAGCGTTGCGGCCATTCGTTACTCCATTTTTGAAATGAAACGCACAGCAGCGTTGCAGCCATCCCATTCACGGCACTGTGATGCTCTCGGGCGTTTCGGCTTACCACCTTCGACTTTCTTACTTGACAGGTTCAGCAACATTACCGATTGGCTCTTCAGGCCCGAAAACGTTGCTCAAATCCACGATCTCACCGTCATTATCAGACCTACCCCTCATTATAAGAGAAGCACCACGCAATTGAGAGGCACAGACCGTCGTGCACGTCCATCGAATCATATTCAAAAACTGAGCCACTCCGTCGGCCAAACGTATACGCGCCGCGCCAAGAGACACTTCTCCGCAGTAGTAGTGTGTCATATCTACCTCCTCTTCGCGTCGCTCCAAATCCCGTTAGAGTCCGCAAGCCGGGAGCCAAGCCGCGTCTCGCTCAATTGTGAGCCGCGGAAATATGTGTGTGCGGATGTGAGTGTACTACCAACTGTGTGCGGTCGGCACCGGCTATTCTGTGAGAGGCCGAAGAACGCACTTTACGGAAGTCTGACTCTTGATCATCAGACCACTCTCCCTGAAAACTGCCAACTCCTCCGTTTTTACCTAAGTAAATCGTTATTCAATCACTGATAACGACCAGTCACGTACCGGACGACCCAAAGAAGAAACTGTCAACAACGTCGAGGGCAAATGACCTGCTGTTTTATCATAGCACCTGGCCGCGGCCGCCTCCTCAGATCATCATTCACTTTTGTTTGGTCAGATTGTCTCTTCGAACAATTTTTTAACCCGGGAGTAGGCGCGCCGTATGTCAAAAAGACTGACTTTTTTATTTGGACAAGTTATACATAAAAATTTTCTCTAATCGTTCCAGCGATTTAGATCAACTATGTTGACGTTACTACCAAGCTGTTTGAGCGTTCCTGAGGCAATTCGGCCCCACCGCAGTTTCTGAGAATTTTAACAAAACAGAGTCGGTCGACAGAGACCACGGAGAAACGTTTGGTATCGTACTCATAGTTACTATTATTCCTCCAACAGTAGAAAGAAAGACAATAAAATTGGTTCAGTTTGTTCAAAATGAAGTTACAATATGCCCTCTGGCGTGTGTGTCGAAGGTAGTGGAACTGACGGTCATGTTAACGCAGAGTAATTTTCTTCGCAAAAGGAGTCTCTAATGCATGAAGGTGGTCCAAAAAGTGTACTGCGTATCATAGATGACTATCAACTTGATATTGGGAGTATTTTCAAGTTCACATTTCATCCAAATGTATACAATCACGGATTATAAAAGTCGGTCTAAATGACAGACAGCTCGCTTACTTAGGTTAGTCCGTTTCGCGCGCCTATTCCCGGGTTAAACTCACAATGATTCACTCACGCTACGTACGCATATGAGGAAATCCCAGAAACTTTTCACTTTTGCTGTCACTCCTCGATCATTCGGGCTGTACGACGTCTCATGAGGCCTAACCAGTCAAATTTTCTTCGTTCAGATGTCCTGAAAGTGGACACCAAACTTGGGATCGATTGGTGAATGCGGATAGATACTAGAGAAGGTCATGTGCGAGAAAACACCCGAAAATCGAGGAATTGACGTGTTACTCGGACCGACTCTCAAAATCCGTTGAGCTCTCACGGTTCTAGCGTACCACAGCGGGGTCGGTAACTTTGCAGGGATGTTTCTGATGATCCAAAGTTGTGATTTTTCTTTTAGTAGGAGATGTAAATCCATGTACTGAGACGTGACAGGCATTGGACGGTCTGTCACTCCGTTTCGATAAGAAATCATTATTCCTGTTCTTGAGCTTATACACTTCTTAGCGCATTCTAGAGGGACTCTACGATGAACTCATTGTCTTACCCACACGAAAACAGAAAAATCGACCTATTGCATACCTATGTACACCAATGGGGAAATCAAGGAATTGCGTTCAACCGGAATTGAATTAGTGTTACTCGGGGTATATTTACGCCGTTCTCGGCGGTGTACGCTGGCTGTAATCAACCGCCGGACTCCTAAATACCGAGAAATAGTAGGTAATAGTATCGGAAAATCATATCTACTTCGCTACGCTCAGACTCTGGCTCGTTGGAGAGTGCCATCTGTTTGAATGGGGACAATTGACAATTTTATATAGACGAAATCGTCTCGGAATGTTCTATCAAATCTTTCGAAGGGTTCAGGGACATTCCAGATTGGTATAAAAATGACTAGGATCGTCTTTGATGTTTGTATTTGTCACTCTCCACGAAGAAAAATTTTTCCCGAGACACTTCAATATTCAGTGTATTTTTGCCACCTTCAGTAGATCACAAGCCTCCATCATTACTATTGTGCAATTTTTATCCATAGACATAGAAGTATAGACTGCCGGTCCCGTATCTTTGCCATAGACATCGAGGCTCCCCAATGAGAGTGAGAGAGACGCAGCAGAGCAGTCGCGTATTAAAAGCGTGCGCCTTGGAGCTTGCCGTCTCTCTCGCTCTCACGCGAAGGTCTGTCTCGATGACAACGGCGAGTATACGGGACCAGCAGTCTATAATTCTATGTCTATGTTTTTATCACGCATTCTGGAGGTTAAGACTCTTTCATGTCCATTCAAGTATGCTAAGAGACCCCCCAATGCTTACCCAAACAATGAAAATTCAGAAACGAATTTTCCAAAAGTACTCGCTCAAGACTTTGTTCTTCAAGTCGTTTAGCGATTCTTTTCAGATGACCGACATGGAAGATTATGTTTTCGGAGCCTTCAAAGAAGGGGTATAAAAAGTTTCAGACATGTACACAGCTTTTTTCTATAATTTCACTTTTAGAGGCCAAAAGTCAAAAGTTTCTGGGATTTCCTCATATATCAAATTCTTCTTTGTTTCCTTACACTGATTCATACTATAGACAAGTATCCCACCACGCTGTTGCATGTGTTCTTATCTCGCTGCACTCGATGGAACTGAATTCTACAGCCATAAAACAGCTCCTAGGGAATGGGCTGATGTCGTTCATCACTTTTGGTGGGGGCTCATCACGTGCTATTACACGTTCCATAGCACATGCTATGGTGCGTTCAGAAATGGCCTATAATGGTACTCACTTCAACACTGGCAATAGTACATGCCATGAAACGTGCTCTTACACCTGAATAAGTACGTGCCATGGAACAGACCATAGCACGTGCTTTAGCGTGTTCAATAGCACGTGGGCATTTTCAGTAGAGAGATTTGCGCAGCTCCACTGTGTGAATAGCCTTGCCCATTCAAATGTTCCCGCTGCTCTTCGAGGTGTCGCCACCTAGTTCGCAGAGAATGGACTACTCAAATTCTAGCCACTCTCTCTTGCTTGAATCGGAGGGCTCTGAGTCTCATGATGGTTACCAACCTGATATTTCGCTCTTCGGTACTTCTGCAGCTGTATAATACAAAGACCAAAGAATAGAGACTTGAGAATAAACAGTGGGAAATTCCGAAAGCCGTCAGGAACTCGAGCTCAGCATAACACCGTATCGACAATTTTTGGACGAGATCTTGCAAAAGATCGTGCGGTGTAACGGGCGCGAATGAACGTCCGGCAACGATGACGCCATCACAAACGTCGTGTGGCGGTGAATCCTCAAAAGCGTTCCGTACTTTTACAACGCTTCCGAGAACCTTCACGATTAGGTCTTGGAAAAACACAACATCAAATGGGGAGAATACGATTTTTGACACGCCGCGAAAATCCGACCAACACCGTGTCGGTAGTTACCACAACGGTATGTGAAACTACACATCCGTTGGGATTTTTCATATATCGTGTTAGGAATTCTTGCACATATGACAGGGATTACCATAGGAACTTCTCAGAGTGTGTTCTCACAAAAACACGTAGGTTTGACATAACTCAGTGGTAGCCCCATCACGATAGGCCACCCGGTGGGTTGAATTAAAAATCCAGCCATGTTTCCTCACCCTCATCCACGCGAGTCTCATCAGATTGTTGTATAGCCTTGAAATATCTCCACGGCACTCTCGGGCGATGAAAAACGACACTGATCCAGGCTAAATAGACCGTTCTTCCATAAATTAACATCATTCGACTAGGTGAAAAGATCCCAGAGATCAGGAGTAGAGTACCTTCAAAAAGGAATGACCTTATTGTACAAAAACCGTCTCGATGAAGAATAAGAGGAAATGTGCCTTCTGAGGACGCTCCCTCCTTTAATCTGGCTTGGTTTTGGTGTCGATTCAATTATTCCCTTGATGTAAGTACAAGAACATACAAGATGAGATCGCGTGAGCCATGAAACGGTTCTGGTCAATTATATAATTTTTTCAAAATTTAGCGCGAATGAGGATGTCCTCCCGGAATCGATTGTTGGATTTATTAGCGGACATAGCTCCACGATTGCTACCTAGCATTCTAAGACCACTCGTATTGTCTCCAACAGGTCAAAATACGTAGGTGAACGGTACAGACGCGCCGTTAAATCCATCAATTCACAAGAATAGCACTCGACATCGATACAGCTGTTGTTCAGGGAATCGAATTCCTGCAATAGAAAAAAACATCTTGACGCTTTGGCGCAATTTGGGGCTCAAATTCGGTTCTAGGGTCAAAAAATACGCGAGTTAGTCATGGTCCGATCAATGTGACATTCTGATTTTGTTGTACTCTGACACCTAGCTCAAAGGAAGGTTTCGTTCAATTGCAGGAGAAACTAGAAATTTAGGTTCCGAGAAACTTTATTCACGAAAATTCCATGATGATCTCGAATTTAAGGCCGTCGGAAGCCATGAGGAGTTGGTTGTGCAGTTTGAAGGCCCGGAATGTTGGTGAATTCTAGCATCTTCAGCATTTCTTTAGTTTCTGGATCAACTTCGATTATATCACTCTCGAGAGCAGATACTTCGGGTACGTAGTTATCACGCCTCTCCCTTTCTTCTTCTTGAAGTTTTATTGAGATACCCCGTACTTGACTGTGGCGAAGACGTTTCATGAGCAGCGTCACGAATCTGGAATGAGAATACAGAGGGTCCTTATGCTTGGCATGGCTTAGAGAGGAGGCATTGCTGACGTCGCAAGGAGGAGGATTTTTTACTGGAAATGGGAGCACGTCTGTAACCAGGTATCTGAGTTGCTATCAGAATACATCCCTTATGATCACTCAATTTGTTGGAAACACGTTATTCCTCGGCAGGCTGGAGCATTTCAAGAGGTTGAGTCAGTTCGAAAGTCGACGATACCTCTATTTGTATCAAGAGCCCTACGCACGTATTATTAAAAGTCGACTGGATTCCATCTCAGAAATTATAGAAAATACCAGAAATTTTTTTTTTCGCAAGTCACAAGAGTCCTGATCTCTTCGGAATAATACATAGTACAATCAGGGATGAAGGTTCTGTGGATTTCTATACATACACAGTGAAGAATTTTGTAGTAGAAACACAACTCGAATGGTAAGAGGAGGTCTTCCGGAGTAGGTCCGGAGTAGGTACTTCCGGAGGAGTAGTATTTTTTACTATCTAGAAGCACGTTCACAGCGTGCGCTGGTACATATCTTTCACATGCCAAAAAATTATAGCTCGGCGAGGAACTACCACAGCGCGGCGGATGTTCACGCTCGCTACTGCGCAAACTTAATGCTTACGGCGTCGGAGACTGCGATAGGATTCTGATGCTTCGTAGGTGCGGTGAAAATCGAACACACATGAGAAGACGTACATCTACTATCTCGTGGTGTCATTTCATAACGCACGAGTCAATCCACTCTTTCGGAAGACGATCTTCGAGCAGCGAATCACCATGCGGACTGGTACTTTTATTACAAATTTTTTACTGTATATATGGATAACAATCGTAGAGTAGGTAATATACGGATGATATTACCAATCGTTAACCAATAATGAGACCTGATTGCGACGAGACAGCTGACGGACGATTTTCTATATCAAAAATAGAATGTATTAAATATTGGGGTGGGATTTAGTTGATGTGGAGATTGGGTGGAGTGTATTACGCTCGTTTGTGATCAGTGCCGAATCTCTCGGTGTGCCAATGTCCCAGTCCGATGAGGTCGACTAAAGAAAGTCGACTATACGTTCCAAGAATAAAATCTTATCACCATCTATACGAGAATGTTTTGAATCTCCATAATTCAGTCCTCCAAGATCAAGATGAGTCATGATCATTCCTTTGACTCGTGCTACATACCCTCACAACAATTCATTCAACAATCCGTTGAAGTTTCGTCGTGACAGATTATAACAATTCCTTGGATAACATTCGTTAGTATTCGGAAAGTTCACATTAAAATGTCGCAAAACTTGATGAATATTATATATTTCGAGAATTTAGAACGATACCTGCTGTTTGGATTGGAAAAGAACATCAGAATAGTGAAAAAAGACAGCGAGAGCGAGATAGTGGGAATCGAAGATTAGTCCAGTCATATTAGCCTATTTTTTGACGATTTTTGTCAATAGTCCCAATGTAACGGGAAAAATTTTTTTAATGCGTAGAGTGATGCCAAGATCAATTATTCCCCGATTCGGAACGCTAATTTCTTGTGCTATCTTCTTCACGGGCATTCAAGTGCAATTTTGCACTTTTTCTCGGGATTTCGTGAATCTGTGAAAAAGTATGGACTTGTCCGGAAATATACCTTAGAGATATCAGATGGTTAATAGAATTCTCGAGAGAATGAAAGAAAAATCCAAAAATGTTGAGTTTACCCAGAGTTGATAGCGATAAACACTGAAAATCAATCAAAACATTGATTGTTTATCGCTCCCTTGTTATTGCAAGTACTCAGAATCAATGGATTTTGTAGGTCCTTAGATGTCCCGGAAAACTCGAAGTGATTCAATAATTAGCACGGCCTGTGGCACATTTGTTTATAACGTTAGAGTGTCTCATTGTTATTAAAAAAAAGTATGTTCCCGACATCAGGAAGAATTGCCAGAAATCAGGTGAGCTCCTGAGATGTTGACTGATGATAATTCGTCGAGAAAATACCGGATTACGCATATTAAACACGTTTCCCGAGCATTTGTTTATAACATGCAGATTTTTGCAATCTCTTCCATCGAATAAAACAGAAACGGTTGGAGATATCGATGCAGTTTTTTCGGGGTTGAAAAGAGTTTATTCTTCTCCAAATTTTGAGCTGAGATAGAACATTGTGAGCATTTCCATTCCCGAGATAATTTTTTAATTCCAAAAATCAACCACGGATAAACAAATGAAGATGAAGGGATAAAACTTCAGCATATGTCACAAATATAATCAAAGCTTCAAATGGCTGTTGATTCAATCACCCTCGACCACTCTGTGGTAAAAGGGAGTTCTCTTGAGTTGATAGAAAATTGATGAGAGCAATGGGAAGCGGCGAGGCGTCATGGAGGGGGAAGCTGGTGCGCGCTTGGAACCTTGCCGCGAAATCTTAATCGCGCGCTCCAAACTCGAGCGCGCGGAATTTCCATCGATTCCTCAGCTTCTACTGGGTCGATTCACTTCATTCTTTTTTCCGGTTGGGGTAGCATCCCCTAAAAATTGCAATCCGCACACCACCTTACCTCTATAATACATAGGCGTATAATACAAATCCCAGCGGCGCACACTGGGAACATATACAAATTTTTTCCGGACCATCTCTCACAACCGAACCAGGCAAGGTTTCACGAAGTGAGTTAGCTCGATGTCTTCGCCAACTCTTCCTCTTCACAGGAAGAGTTCTCAAATTAGTGACAGATCAATATTTTTCCCGTAATATTAGCGAATCTGAATAAAAATCTGCACCCGTTAGGCTCAAGTCAACTTTAAGTCGATGTAGAGACCTGAATTTTCACTCGATCGAGGTGAAATTTTGAACACTCTCCCAGTTCGATAGGGAAAAGGGGATAATGCGGTCAAAAATGGAATTATAATGATAGTCTTATCATTATAAAGTTTTTCCATTTTTTGGCCAAAATTAATCAAATTTTATATGTATCGATAGAGAAAAATTTTTTCAATGCAGAAATGTAATGGGCTAAACTTTCTGACTATTGGATGATATGATGAAAGGACTTTTAATCCTCTAAGAAAAGCCGACACAGAAGTAGTTAACCTTGCGGTTTGACTTCTACAGGCACATCGGACCGATACCATTGGTAAATCCCGACGGAAAATATAAGTCCGCAGCCAGGCTCGGGTCATAAACAACCCTCATGAAGCCATTATGAACTAACTCCAGCCAAATTCTGAATAATCGAATTGCCCCCATTCTGATTGCGGAATCTGCTTGCTGATACCAGGCTGATCACTTACAAACTTGAATGGGAGAAATCGGATAAGATTAACTGTAAAAAATGATAATCGGCGATATCACCACAATCGATATTATCTTATCAGATATTGGCCGATTTCGACCATTCGAGTTTCTAAATGATCGGCTTGATATCAGTAAGCATATTCCATTATCAGAGTGTGGTTAATCCAATTATTTTGATTAGTCAAAGATTGGTTAGGAGATTCCGTAATGACCTTATGAGGGTCGTTTATTACTCAATACGGTCCCGGCTTGAGTAATAAACGACCCTCATAAAGTCATTACGGAATCTCCTATCCAACTTTTGACTAATCAAAATAATTGGATTAACCACACTCTGATAATGGACTATGCTTACTGATATCAAGCCGATCATTTAGAAACTCGAATGGTCGAAATCGGCCAATATCTGATAAGATTATATCGATTGTAGTGATATCGCCGATCATCATTTTTTATAGTTAATCTTATCCGATTTCTCCCATTCAAGTTTGTAATTGATCAGCCTGGTATCAGCAAGCAGATTCCGCAATCAGAATGGGGGCAATTCGATTATTTCGATTATTCAGAATTTGGCTGGAGTTAGTTCATAATGGCTTTATGAGGGTTGTTTATGACCCGAGCCTGGCTGCGGACTTATATTTTCCGTCGGGATTTACCGATGGTATCGGTCTTATGAGCCTCTAAAAGTCAAACCGCAAAGTCAACTACTTCTGTGTCGGCTTCTCTTAGAGGGTTAAAAGTCCTTTTATCATATCATCCAATAGTCAGAAAGTTTAGCCCATTACATTTCTGCATTGAAAAAATTTTTCTCTATCGATACATATAAAATTTGATTAATTTTGGCCAAAAAATGGAAAAACTTTATAATGATAAGACTATTATTATAATTCCATTTTTGACCGCATTATCCCCTTTTCCCTATCGAACTGGGAGAGTGTTCAAAATTTCACCTCGATCGAGTGAAAATTCGGGTCTCTACATCGACTTAAAGTTGACTTGAACCTAACGGGTGCAGATTTTTATTCAGATTCGCTAATATTACGGGAAAAATATTGATCTGTCACTAATTTGAGAACTTTTCCTGTGAAGAGGAAGAGTTGGCGGAGACATCGAGCTAACTCACTTCGTCAAACCTTGCCTGGTTCGGTTGTGAGAGATGGTCCGGAAAAAATTTGTGTATGTTCCCAGTGTGCGGCGGCAGGTAACCACAGTAATAAATCTTTCCAGCATATCATTTGAATTAAATGACTTTAATTAATTTTCATAATTGATAAAGTTTCAAAAGTTGAAAAAAAGTCCGCTCACCGCGCGAAAAATCCTTTTTTAATCTTTTCCATGGGTTCTATAAACAGTATTTTAGATGTCCAAATCATGTCCACAGGATGACCTTCGGACGTCTCTTGGATGTCCTTCAAAACGTCCCTGGGACGTTCTTTTTGCATACCCAAAACACGGCAAAAGTGTGGAAGTAGTACGTCTTTTTGGCGAACAAAAGGACGTAATTTCGGACGTCCACAAAATTTGCCATATCTTCAAGGGGACGTTCTCAGGACGTCTTTTTTCCATCAGAATGCTAGCTGGGTAAGGATTCACTAGTGAATGCCCGGCAATCACGGTCTTCGGGCTTTCACGGTGACATATATAGGTATACCAACACACTGATATCTGCAAAAATCATCCGTCATCATCGCTTGACGTTCTATTCTAGGAACATTGCTTCTCGACACCGAATATTGTAGAGGACACCCTAGTGAACGGATTCCGTCTATGGCAAGATGGATTTTTCACTTCATCGTTGCTTTTATTCAATGTCAAACATTGCAAATTTTGCGTTTTCCCATTTTCAAATTGCCCATTACTCGGAAACGATCAGATTTAGGGAAAAATGACAAGAGACCTTTTCTGTTCACAATGGGTCAAATTATCTCAAAATACTAGTATGGATTGTAAACGGACAGTTTTTCCAAATTGTTTGAACAAATTCTGACTAGTTTTCGGCCTGGCAACATAGATTCCCATGATAAGGAGGATCTTCTGAGGAGGATACTGCAGGAAAACCTCGTTGGAATCATTTCCTCAACGATGGCGCCCACTCGGCCTGGACTGTATGAAACTAACTATCAAGTCGAGCACACGAGACTACAGGAGAAGAAGTCGCGTGCGTCCACGGAATAGGATCCAAATAAGGCCATTCGATTCGAAAAAGCCACCTGAACACTATCTTGCAGTCTGATTTGTACAAAAACGTCCATCAAAGAAATATGGTCATAAACGCCTTTCGCTCCTAGAGAAAAATCACGAGGTCTCGAAGCCAAATTAGTGGGAAATTCATATTCAGACAATTATTCCGAGTCGGAATAATAAAATTTGGGTCATCCAACGAATAATCTCATTTTTTAGTCCCTTGTTCTTACTGAATATCCCAAAGAATGACTCATGAGTTCACGGAACTGACATACGCAGAACTGAAACCGCGACCTGGAATTGATCATTCTACGCGTTTCTTTCAAATTTCTCTCGAAAAGAATGACCCAGCAGGAATCTAGGATGCGCTGTTGGTGTTTCGGAGGAATTCGTAATTTTTTATGAAAACACTATTACAGTGTGATGTGGTGAGTCTCGAGCCTGCGGCTGGCGCTTCTCCTCGTTATTCGACGATGCACTAGGTGCGCTATCAGCGTTTCTGATGGATAATCGCCCGTTTCCCCGCCCAAGCGCGATGCCGCGTCGTGACCCATCTTCGTGGGCGACGGGCTTCGCTGCGGACATACCGCTCAGACGAATTCAACTATCCACCCACTCTCTCTCAACAATCAAATTATCTCTCGTACATAAAAGTCACCACTCGTGTTCATTTTGGAGACTGAACCCTTCACCACGTTGCATCCCCTTTTTGGTGCTAGGTGGGGTAGTTTTCCGCGGGAAATCTATTTTGAAAACAGATTGATTGATTTATTGACTCGTCCTCAGGTTTTTGACAATAGTAATAGAATTCTTGTAATCGATCTTGGAGGACTGGTGTTGTGTAAAAAATTTTTTCCACACAAATGCGAAAGATGATTCATGCGAAATCATCTTGTATATTTTGCGACGTTTCGTGATGAGGTCGGCAAATTATGCTGACGAAACGTCGCAAAATATACAAAATGATTTTGCATGAATTTGTGTGAAAAAAATTTTTTACACAACACCAGTCCTCCAAGATCGATTACAAGAATTCTAGTACTATTTATTTTGAAAAAGTTAGGAAAATTTTTCTACGGGTTGAGCCAAGCGGAATCTAGAGGAGCGGCAAGCAGCCAAGCTGATCATCGTATCTGCCCACCCGCCCGCACGTCAGCAGAAAATCAACGCCAAGCCTTATCTCCGAGCCAGCTGCACGTGTAGAGGAGTACTGCAGATAGCTGCAATATACATCGCCGTGGCCTGCTGCAGCTTCGTAGCGTAAATACTAAACCATTTCTCTTCCTTATCTCGTTCCAAGGAAGGATTCGATCAGAATCGCATTTATACTTAACCAATCCTCTTTGAATTATTGAAACCAAAATGTCCAAAATGCTCGGAAATTTTGGAAAATCAAAAAGCAAAGAAACGGTCAATCCAACTGGCACTTTGCCAAAACCGACTCATAGTCGTCCTGAAAATATCAGACAAGAGGACCAGGAAATATTGGACAACCGAGATCAATTTTATTCGAACACAGGTGAGTCAAATTTTGAGTCAAACGAACAAAATGAAGCTTAGGGTATGGATGGGAATCGACAAATAATGGGAAAGAAGGAGATAAATATGTGAATATGAGCCGGTGCAATAGTCCAAACGGACAATTTGCTGGCCTAGCTCACCAGCAGTGGCGCACAGCCACACCGATAATACAAGCATCGCCGATGCGCGAGCATCTGATCCGCGTGAACCCGATCAGGCCCCTCCACATGCAAATGTGCAGGTGGCTTCTTACCCAGAAGTATTTTATAGACAAGGCTCAAATGGTCAGCTATTTGAATACAGGCAACAGCAGCCTCACGAACCTACCGTTAGAGTCGATGATACTTTTTCCTTCAACCCAGAATTCCAAAATATGCAAAGTGTTCCCATCATAGAAAATAGTGGAATTGCCCCGAATTTAGGTAATAATGTGGACGCTATACAGAGTCAGGATAATAGCCCGAGGCCAATCACACTATTGGTTGCGGCCCAAAGTTCACCAATCCATAATCCGACTCCATGGGATTTCCCATAACAGCGTCCCATAGCACCACAGGTGATAGATTTTACACCTGGAGTGAACGAGTTTCCACATAGTTCGCCTAATCAAATTCCAACAGAATATGGAAAAAGTTGTGAGAGTGCTGCGCCTACGACGAATCAACTGCCGAGACAAAATGTACTTTCTTTCGAAAATTTCTTTCGAGGGATGAATTACTCACAAATGGCTGAGTTGTGGAAAAAATCAAAGGGACTAAGCGGTTAAGCATGGTGAAGTGGACCTTGTCGGGTATGGCCCCGAAACTATTTTTCCCCACTTTCTAACACCAAATGATGGGGAAAGCAAAGGTTTATAGGTCCTAAAGTCATCCCTGTTTTTTACGGCACCCTAGAAACCCTCTACAAAACGCTAAAAATCGATGTTTCTTCTATCAAATCGCATTCTGACGCATTTCAACGAATCGATCGAGAAATTCTTTCACATACTCTTGAAATGTAGGCAATCATGAAAAAAATATTTTTATCCCGACAACTCTCGATTTAGGCCCTAACAAAATTCTTCAAAACTTCA
Organism: Eretmocerus hayati; assembly: GCA_029851415.1. Lineage (NCBI taxonomy): Eukaryota > Metazoa > Arthropoda > Insecta > Hymenoptera > Aphelinidae > Eretmocerus > Eretmocerus hayati. The sequence goes on from CM056743.1 coordinate 110,069,259, forward strand.
AAGTCAATTTTCTCATGTAAATTGGAAAGAACTATGTTAGAAAACCATTGCATCGTGTTTATCAGGTTATTTTGCATTGAAAACAGGTATCTTAAGAATTTTTTAGGTGGTGGAACATGTTCAAAAATGTAAAAAATCGTTTTCAAAGCAAATTTCAATTCAGTAATTTGCATCTTCTGCGCATGCGCGTCCTTCTACGTCCCCGAAAGTATCCGTAATCGATAGCTGATGCAATTTCCTTCAAAATGACCTCTTGAGGGAGTCGATTTGATGCAGTAAAACCCGAGATCTAGCTGGTCCAAAAAATGAGAAAGTCCAAGGTACCAAATCCGTGAAGCCGTGGGTCCTTCAATGGGCCCGAAAAGTGCGAATTTTGAGTCGGACTGTTTCAAAGATGTGAACATGTGTTTTCGATGTAATTTTTGACGTAGAAACCGAATCCGTGGTCAGTTTTGTTCCAAACCTTCAAAATTTTTGATGATACTTGAAAAACCGACCGGTGGGTGTACGGCTATTTCCAGCCGTTTTCTACACATTTGAGATGTATGATGATCATAGGTAAAGGTTTGAACTTGTCGCATAGAGGATGCTATCATGTTTTCCTTTGTATTTTGACCAGCTGAAGACGATAGCGATGGTTTTGAGGCTTGAGAATGAGTTGGGAGTCCAATTCGGGCTGATGAAGCTATATTTTGTTTTATGATCGCATCAAAAAAAATGCATCATGCACCTTATATCTCGCTCTCGAGTTATTTCTGTGCCTCAAAACCATCGCTATCGTCTTCAGCTGGTCGAAATACAAAGGAAAACATGATTGCATCCTCTATGCGACAAGTTCAAACCTTTACCTATAATCATCATACATCTCAAATGTGTAGATAAAGGCTGGAAATGGCCGATCACCCCCCGGTCGGGTTTTGAGTATCATCAAAAATCTTGAAGGTTTGGAACAAAACTGACCACGGGTTCGGTTTCTACGTCAAAAATTACATCGAAAACACATGTTCACATCTTTGAAACAGTCCGACTCAAAATTCGCACTTTTCGGGCCCATTGAAGGACCCACGGCTTCACGGATTTGGTACCTTGGACTTTCTCATTTTTTGGACCAGCTAGATCTCGGGTTTCACTGCATCAAATCGACTCCCTCAAGAGGTCATTTTGAAGGAAATTGCATCAGCTATCGATCACAAATACTTTCGGAGACGTAGAAGGACGCGCATGCGCAGAAGATGCGAATTACTGAATTAAAATTTGCTTTGAAAACGATTTTTTACATTTTTGAACATGTTCCACCACCTAAAAAATTCTTAAGATACCTGTTTTTAATGCAAAATAACTTGATAAACACGATGCAATGGTTTTCTAACATAATTCTTTCCAATTTACATGAGAAAATTGACTTTGAAGTTTTGAAGAATTTTTTTTAGGGCCTAAATCGAGAGTTGTCGGGATAAAAATATTTTCTTCATGATTGCCTACATTTCAAGAGTATGTCAGAAAATTTTCAGATCGATTCGTTGAAATGCGTCAGGATGCGATTTGATAGAAGAAACATCGATTTTTAGCGTTTTTTAGAGGGTTTCTAGGGTGCCGTAAAAAACAGGGATGACTCTGGGACCTATAAACCTTTGCTTTCCCCATCATTTGGTGTTAGGAAGTGGAGAAAAATAGTTTCGGGGCCATACCTGACAAGGTCCACTTCACCATGCTTAACCGCTTAGTCCTTTTGGGTGGAACACGACGGAATCAAAAGGACCCCGCTCCGAGAGATAGGATTTTGGCTTTCGGTTAATTTTGTCGGGGAAGAAATATGTTGTCAAGCACAAAATTCTGAACAAAAAGTTCAATGGGCTCGAAGACGGAAAATGGCTAGTTTTTTCAGTATAAATCAAATAAATACCAATAAATGGGAGGTTATGAGGTTATCTAGAACAACAACAAAGGCTTGTCTGCAGCGTTCGAATTTGAATTGAAAATGTACAATTTGAGTGTGATGTAGCTGAAAGGTCATCACTTTGGTAATTGAAACATTTTATCTGAAACCTTCGATGCAAAAAGCAAATAAATGCATGCAAAAAAAGTGATAATGCGCGATTGACAAAGAAATCATAACGGCTTGTATTCTCAACAATTACATTTCATTTCAATCAATGTAGCAGCTAACGCTGCAGAGCTGGATCATAAGGCTGTGCTGACTCCATGCAACGAGTACATGATCTTGAGAGCCCAGATATGGGGCGGGAACGGCTTTTTGACATCAACATCATCGCATAGCGTGAGTCTCGCGCTCTAAATAGTTGATAAAAGGTGTCCGATAATGCATGGCTGCAATCAAATTCTATGGAATAAATCAAAATTAATCTTGGATCGCGTGAGACTGATGTCTGACAAATATTTCGAGGATATGGAGATCGAATCTCATATTGCCGTATCTCGAGATCATATCGCGTAAGAGGCTGCGGGGTCGAGAGCAAGCGACTATCGAAATCGAGCTCGAAAAGTCGAGTGGAGGGTTTTTGAAGTATTTCGAGGTCGCTGAACACGAAATAGTATATTATGACACTGCACGTAGATGGGTAGTTTTGTACGAAAGACTGTTTATGGCACGAGCGTAGCGAGTGCTATAAGTCCTTCGTAACAAAACTACCCATCTGCACGCAGTTTCATATGATATTTCATAGCACGAGAATCCAAAATCATGTTTTAAGTTGCGATTTTTAGGTTAGAGTGCTATAAATGACGTTGCCCTGCCTCCTAATCGTGTTGCGGGGGTGGAGGCCCGAATTGACCGAGATCGAAGCTCGAGACTTGAGTTAGGGTGTTTTGGGGGTATTTTGGGGTCGCTAAGCGCGAATTTGAGATCGTCCAGCCTTCAAGTCATGTCGTGTGGGCGGTTGGGGGGGGGGGGTTGAGTAGAGGCACAAATTGACCAAGATTGGAGTTTGAGAGTTGAGTAAGGGTTGTTTTTGGAGTATTTTGGCATCGCTAAGCACGTATTTGAGATTACACAACTCCCGAATCGTGTTGAATGGGTGGCTGCAACAGCAAGGACGCGTGTTGAACTAGATAAAACTGGAAGAGCCGGCGGGGGGGGGGGGGTCCTTGATATCTCGAGATCACGGGACACAAATCTCAGATCACCCAGCCTCAGAACCGTATTGGGTGGGCGGCTGTGATCGTGAATTCGATGTAGTTTCCTGACAATGATCATTTCCTGAGATAGAATCTGACCAGGATTGTAAGCCGAATTAAGGCATCGGGACCAGACCACGAGCATACGCCAAGTATCTTCATTGACCGAGGGGTCTAGCGATATCCTGTTGATCGGAATTCCGATTCACTAGGTATGTAATCACAATTTCCGATCACGGAATAGGCCACAAATAGTTTCAGGCGTGAATCTGCGAGAGGGTGGTGACTGCGAGGAGATTCGAGAGCTGAATCTCTATTCCGGCCAATTTTCCAGGCGGAGTCTCATCTCATCATGCGCGAAGCATGACCACTTCACAACAACCATGACCAGAGGCGTGATGTGATAGCAGCGGGATTGGGTAATGACTTAGGGAGTGTGATACTGAAATCTCAGCTCTGTAACCGGAAATCTTAAAAAGCAGTCGATTCTCATATATTGACGGGCGTAAATCACGCATACCACGAGCCTAAGCCAACTGTGTTTGTGGGATGGAGCACCGCGCAATACCCTAGGGATTCGAACCCTGATCCTCTAGCAATGTGATCATAATCCTCAATGACGGAATGGACTACAAATCGTTGCGGGCGAGAATCTACGAGAGGGTGATGACTGCAAGAAGATTCGAGCGTTAGATCTCTATTTTGACTGTTTTCACAAGCGAAATCTGATCTCATGTACCGAGAAGCATGGTGACCATACAACCACCCAGAACTATTACATGATCCAATAGCCTAGGGATCAGGAGATATCCCAGGACGTGCGATTATGAAATCTTAACTCTGTGATCATAAATCTCGAGGAGGAGCCTATTCTCATAGATTCATGGGCGTGAATCTACTTCTCGATAGTAACGGTTAGGAGATTTGAGTTTTTCCTTGCTGAATCTGGACATCCCCACGGGTTAAATCTGATCCCAAGTAGTGGGATGACTTACGTTATTCGGTCACCTTACCACGAACCTAAGCATAGTGTGTTCAGTGGCCGAAAATTCAAGCAATATTCTGGGCACGGGAACTACGATCCTCTAGCTATGTGATCACAATTATTGATAACGGAATGGACTACAAATCTTTTCGGGCGTTAATCTAGGAAAAGGTGTTGACTGAAAGGAGATTCCAGCATTAAATCTCTATCCTGGCCATCTTTACAAGCAGAATCTGATCTCATGTATCGAGAAGCATGGTGACCATACAACGGCCCAGAACCAACACGTGATCCAATAGCCTAGGGATCGGGAGATAACCTCGGACGTCCGATTCTGAAATCCTAGCTATGTGGTCGAAAATCTCGAGAAGGATTCGATTCGAATACATTGGCGGACGTGAATCTGCTACTCGATACTGACGGGTAGGAGATTCGAGTGTTCCTTTGCTGAATCTGGACATCCCCACGGATGAAATCTGATCCCAAGTCGTGGGAAAACTCACATTGAATTCACCTGATTATGCTGGTTCGGAGCGCTCCTACCCCTAAACCTCTCTTTCCAAACGCAATGAGTAAGAGAGAGAGAGAGAGAGAGAGAGAGAGAGAGAGAGAGAGAGAGAGAGAGAGAGAGAGAGATCCCAGAGTTCGGAGCGCTCCGACCAGCATGTTCGAATAAACCTGTTATCTGTCACCATACCTCGAGACTAAGCCGAGTGTGTTTGGTGGTCCAAAGATCGAACAATTTTCTAGGGATTGAAACTACGATCCTCTAGCTATATGCGATCACAATTCTTGATATTGGAATGGACTACGAATCTTTTCGGGCGTGAATCTATGGGAGGGCGGTGACTGCAAGGAGATTTGAGAGCTGATTCACTATTCTGGCCGATTTCACAGGGAGTATCATCTGATCCTGCGAGAAGCATGACTACAATACAACGATCGTGGCCAGAGCACGATTTCAAAGCAGCTTGATCGAGTGGTGTTTTAGGAAGTGTGATCCTGAAATCTCAGCGTGTGATCAAAAATCTTGAGGAAGAGTCGGGTAGATTCTTGAGTTTTTTGCCACAGAGCTAAGATTTCAGAATCGCACGTCCTGGGACATCTTCCGACCCTTAGGCTATTGGATCACGTGGTGATTCTGGGCGTTGTTTAGTCATCGTGCCTCTCGGTACATCCAATCAGATCCTGCTTGTGAAGATGGCCAGAATAGAGATTTAACGGTCAAATCTTCTGGCAGTCACCACTCTCTCGAAGATTCACGCCTGAAACTATTTGTGGCCTATTCCGTGACCGAGCATTATGATTACATACCTAGCGATTCGGAATTTCGATAAACAGGATATCGCTCGATCCCTCGGTCAAAGGAGATACTTGGCGTATGCCCGTGGTCTGGTCCCGATGCCTCAATTCGGCTTACAATCCTGGTCAGATTCTATCTCAGGAATTGATCATTGTCAGGAAACTACATCGAATTCACCATCACAGCCGCCCACCCAATACGGTTCTGAGGCTGGGTGATTTGAGATTTGTGTCCAGTGATCTCGAGATATCAAGGACCCCCCCCCCCCCCGCCGGCTCTTCCAGTTTTATCTAGTTCAACACGCGTCCTTGTTCTTGCAGCCACCCATTCAACACGATTCGGGAGTTGTGTAATCTCAAATACGTGCTTAGCGATGCCAAAATACTCCAAAAACAACCCCTACTCAACTCTCAAACTCCAATCTTGGTCAATTTGTGCCTCTACTCAACCCCCCCCCCCCCAACCGCCCACACGACATGACTTGAAGGCTGGACGATCTCAAATTCGCGCTTAGCGACCCCAAAATACCCCCAAAAACACCCTAACTCAAGTCTCGAGCTTCGATCTCGGTCAATTCGGGCCTCCACCCCCGCAACACGATTAGGAGGCAGGGCAATGTCATTTTCGTGTTCAGCGACCTCGAAATACTTCAAAAACCCTCCACTCGACTTTTCGAGCTCGATTTTGATAGTCGCTTGCTCTCGACCCCGCAGCCTCTTACGCGATATGATCTCGAGATACGGCAATATGAGATTCGATCTCCATATCCTCGAAATATTTGTCAGACATCAGTCTCACGCGATCCAAGATTAATTTTGATTTATTCCATAGAATTTGATTGCAGCCATGCATTATCGGACACCTTTTATCAACTATTCAGAGCGCGAGACTCACGCTATGCGATGATGTTGATGTCAAAAAGCCGTTCCCGCCCCATATCTGGGCTCTCAAGATCATGTACTCGTTGCATCGAGTCAGCACAGCCTTATGATCCAGCTCTGCAGCGTTAGCTGCTACATTGATTGAAATGAAATGTAATTGTTGAGAATACAAGCCGTTATGATTTCTTTGTCAATCGTGCATTATCACTTTTTTTGCATGCATTTATTTGCTTTTTGTATCGAAGGTTTCAGATAAAATGTTTCAATTACCAAAGTGATGACCTTTTAGCCACATCACACTCAAATTGTACATTTTCAATTCAAATTCGAACGCTGCAGACAAGCCTTTGTTGTTGTTCTAGATAACCTCATAACCTCCCATTTATTGGTATTTATTTGATTCATACTGAAAAAACTAGCCATTTTCCGTCTTCGAGCCCATTGAACTTTTTGTTCAGAATTTTGTGCTTGACAACATATTTCTTCCCCGACAAAATTAACCGAAAGCCAAAATCCTATCTCTCGGAGCGGGGTCCTTCAAATGGACAAGAAATCCCGAGTCATTAAGGTGCCATATACCTCACAATATACTACTAGAGTACCCCAAAATTTTCCCGAACGAAATGGGTTCCGACAGAATTTCAACCAACAAAATATTCAGGAACAGAATTTCCCTCAACAAAGACCTATCAACAGAACCTTTTCCATCAAGATGTGAGCAGCCCACTGCGCGTTCATTGCCAAAATACACAAACGCAACCCATTCGAAGTGGAACTCATCCACAAGAACAACTCCCAGTAACGCAAAGAGGGACGGGTGACCAACTATACTATACTTTGGAAGATGCAGGAGAACTCAACGGCGAGTCAGACTCACTCTCTGAATTCTGCTCGGTAGTACGATCTGTAAAGGTAATGGGAGGAACGGGATCGGACTGTATGATTCTCATGAACGTCGCGCAAAAATAGAGAGGCACAGCGAGATCATTGTTTGGCTCAACAATATTAGGATTCGAGACAGTTGAACAATTTTTGAGAGAATCAATAGAACAATTTTCACCTATAGAATCGTTAGACGACATTATGTCTGAGTTAAAAAGTTGTGCCGGAAGAAAAGACGAAACATTAGAATCATACGGGATACACATTCAGAAAATTTTACGGAGATTAAAAAGCACCGCAAGCTCAAAATCACAGTACACGCGCTCAGAGATAGAATCTCGAACGCGAGACGCGAACGAAGCATCATTAGGAGGATGTGATGAAATATTTATGACCTCTGATATGCCATGTCCGTTGTGGTTTTTGGCAATGAATTTCCCCAAGAGAATCCCATTCTTCACATGTACGCGTGAGACCCAGCCCTCTTCAGTATCATCCAGAATCTTGGATTTAAGAGGATGTGGTAATCAAGCGGGTAATCAAGCGGGCTCATACTAGTAGCACATCCTAAGGTTGGTGGCGACACTTAGGATGGGCTTCTCTATGTAAATTTTCGTTTTTGGCAACACTGACTTGTTAGCGCACGAGTGGATGACTTGTGGACTAGCTCGAGCGAGAATCTGCTCTCAAAAGCTGAGACAAGATCAGTCTCAAGTGTGAAAAATTTGAGATTACTCCTCAAAAAGAGCAAATCTCAGCGTTCTATCTCCCCATGTCGACGAAAATGAATGATCTGCGAATACTCTTCAAGAAGATTCAGATTTTTCAAATCACAATGGATCTACCATTTATATGCCTGCTTCCAATACATTCACGCTCACAAACGTGAATGGTTTGGGAATAAGAGAGCATTCTCTCTAAAATAAGATAATTTCAAAAAATTATGTTGACGAAAAGGGTATACTCATTTTTCAACAAAAATGAGATTTCAAATCAGTGATTCAGGATTCCTAATAGAGAGCAGAAGATCCATCTCCTTGGAATTCGCCATCCGTGAGTTCCGAAATCCATGTGCAGAAACAAAAGTGGATCCACATCTTCCTTGGACAGCAGGTTGATTCTACCACACAGATCCTCCTTGAGATTCGACATCCGTCAATTCTGAAATTCATGTTCAGAAACAAGGATGTATCCAGAGCTTCCTCAGAAAGCAGGTTGGTTCTCCCAAACAGATCCTTCTTGAGAATCACCATCCGTCGATTCCAGAATTCATGTTCAGAAACAAGGGTGGATACAGAGCTTCCGGGGAGCAGGTTGATTCTCCCAAACAGATCTGTCTTGGTTCACTTTACGTCAACCCCAAAATTCATGTTTAGAGCTTCCGGAAAGCAGGTTGATTCTCCCAAACAGATCCTCCTTGGTTCACTTTACGTCAACTCCAAAATTCATGTTTAAAAACAGTGATGGATCTGGAACTTCCTTGGAAAGCAGGTCGATTCTCCAAAACAGATAGGCATCTCCATTCGTATTCATCAGCGTAAATTGAATCCACACATTGGAAATACGTATAAAAGCATGCAAATTCACATTCATAAGAACATATCAAAGTTCGCACCCCAGTACTTACATGAATAATTATTGAGAAGAAATCAATTAGCTCTTAGTTCTCTGCAATCATCTTGCCTGATTTAAGAATTCGGAATTGAAACTAAGTGTAGTTATGAGTCGTCAAGTGAATTGAGTTGACAGATATATGATTGACCCATGGTCTTTTGGAGAGATGTAGAACATGTCGCTGCAATTGTTTGATTGTAGGAAAGCACTCATGAATAGTCTTCTATCCATGATATCATTCAGATATAATTGACAATTCATCTTATTTCTGAAATTATAAGGGACTGCCGCTCACAATTAAAAATGTATCCTACGATTCCTCGCCATGAGTGCATCAGTAATTATGATGCATCTACATTTGGGGAGCTGCGAGAATGGCAGATGAAGTTCTCTAGGAGTTCTAGATAGTTCAAGGGTGATCAGCAAGTAACAAGAGACCAGTAACGAGGTCACAGACAATATTCGAGGTTGATGCTCCTTGCGGATCCTGAACCACGGTATTCAGCAACTCAACCAAAATACTTTCTAGACAACTAATCTACACTGTGAAAAGTTCCTGTGGTAACAACCTGTACAGTGTGCGAAAATCCCAACACGACATATGTGAGATCCCAGCGAATGTGGGATTTCATATGTCGCGTTGCGAATTACCAACACGGTGTTGGTCGGATTTTTGCTTCAGCTCGAACACGGTATCTCCCTCATTCGATGTGGTGTTTCTCCAACACTGGATCGTGAACAACTCATGCCCGTTATAAATACAGAACGGATCACGAGGCATCGTCGGCAGCTATAGGGCAAGTCTTGGAAATTTAGTTTCATCCACTAACATCACCGGTTAGGATTGATCTTTTTGAACGATTCAAAATACATTTTGAAAGGTTATAGAGTCTGCAGATTGTATGGAAATTTGGTCATATGGAATGTCGACTTATCCCTTTTCAGGAAATCAATCAAACACCCAAGAGAATTGATATTCCAATGATCAGAACCCGGAAAAAGTTGGGCAAACCGAAGAAAATGTTTATCTACGAGCAATCTGAAGGCTGAATCCGAATCTGAGTTCATTTCGGAGTTTAAAGCACTCTCCCGTGAAATCGACTTTAGCATTTGAACTTTTAATGAATCAATGGTACATTATTGCCCTGGGCGCGTTCACCCAGTTCGGGCGCTAGGACAGTTCATTTCCCTCGCTTCGCTCGGGAAATAAGTCCTCCGCGCCCGAAAGGGGCCTGCGAGCACAGGGCAATAATGATTTGTCATCATGAGAATCCTAAAACCGCATTTGAATGCGGCATTTTTAGGTTAGAATGATGAAAAAACTATTAAGATATCGGAAAAATCTTGTTTGTGTATAATATCGCGGGAACAATCAATGTCACACATAATGAAATAGTTTCAGGCAGTTACTTGTCAACACAACTCAAAAATCTGGGTGGATTTTTTATTGACTGACCAATTGATTAAAAAATGCATGAAATTGGTAAATTGCTGTTCCTGTTCTTCACACGATTCGCAACAAATTCAATATCCAATGTGGGGCTCTTGATTTATGAATAACAACTCGGGCATGCTACCTAACTTCGGCGATAGCCTCTGGGTTCAGACGTTAGACTAGTAAGCGAAAGGACGCGGGTTCAAATCCCAAAAAAGGAAATTTTTTTCTTCAATGTTTTTTCTCTACGGAAAAATAATTCGTATCAGAGTTTATCAAAGGAGATGGGATGAAAAATAGATTTTAAAATTTAAAAATTAGAAAAATCAGAAAATGAAAAAGTGAAATTCAATTAAATGAGAAATTGACATTGTTTCTGATAACTCCTTAGTCCACGTGGGGTTACTGAATTTGTTATGAGCTGAGTCAAAAGCCATATCAAGACCTCAATTGAATCATGGACAGGACTCGCACATGTATTTTTGATCCTAAATATCAACCTCGGGTATTTTACATATCTGTATGTAGCTTTGTTTCAGTAATAATGGGTGATTTTGATAGATTTCAATGATTTTATCGGTGTCAAACTTCGAATGAAAATGGATGAATTATTAATTTCGGAGATAACCATTCAGTCTCAATCAAGTTCAGCGACTTCAATTTCTCATTCAATTGAATTTGCGTTTTCCGCACTTTTAATAGAGTTATATTTCAGGTTATGAGAGCGCAAAAGCGTGCTGAAGGAACCCACAACGGTGTTGGGAATTCCCACCGCTGTGTTGACTTTTCCCCACGGCGTTGTGAAAACCTAGTCTTCTAACCGAAGCAAAAATCCGACCAACACCGCGTTGGGTTTTCCCAACGAAACTTTTTACAGTGTACTCCATTTCACTTGCATACAATGCATTATATTTATCTCATCATTTTGAATGGAAATCTTCCTCAAACCGTCTCTTAATCTAAGAACTAGCAAAAGCAACTACATGTAATTGGATAGGAAAAACATGCTGCCATACACCATTACTCACGCTACGAATTCACCACATGCAGGTTTTCTCTTGGTCTCACTCGATTCCAGAAGGCCCTGTGCTGCTCTGACACGACATTCTTTATGGCTTTGAGCCATTTTCCTGTTATTCCGAAGAATAACAAAGTCGTGTCATAAGTAGATGGCCACGGTTCCATGCTGGCATGCGAGTATTCGCAATGTTCGCTATTGTACACCATCATACACTCCACACAGCACAAACCACACGTAACTAGCACACCTTCACACGACCCGGACACTCACATCTTCACCAGGAAGCCACGATTTCCTCGCAAAACGCCGGTTGCAAAGATTCATGTGTGGCATGCCGACACACGCCGACAAGCAACGTGTAACGCTGAAACGCGCTCGCGATGTTAGCAGCCGACATCAGCCAAATAGAGACCACGGCGATGCTGCCAACTTGACAAATGCACATTTCGACTTTGCGATACAAAATTCTGACTTGCGCTACCCTAAAATAGTATTTTCCGATTCGAGGGAGGGAAGTTTGGTTTTGCTTTTCGAGTGATTGTTTCCGGCCCGAGCCCTGGCGAGGGTCGAAATTCGCACGAGTAAAGCAAAAAAACTTCACGCCCGAGTACCGAAATACGTTTCCCAATCGACTGGGCGTAAAGTAAACGAAAACTACCGTGCGTAAAGCGGTGCTTCACGCACAGTCGATCGGAAAAGCATATACCATCTCACGCCCCCAAAACCGATTCAATCGATCCGAAATTTCGGCCAGAGATAGAGTAGAGCCTCATATTGGGTGGAAAGTCCCTCTCGAGGCGGTTCAGCATCCACAATTCTCGTGTTGTGGGTATAATCATAGCCTAACCTCAAAGCCTTTCCACTTCATGGACAATTCTTGAATTTCAAAGGTCTTCGTCAAGTAACCCACTAACTTTCCGCCAATCCTACGTTATTTTTCTATATCTGTGCGGAATTTGAAGTTGATCAGGTGGATATTCACGACGGGAGATGGTTTTTACGGATTCGGGGTAATTCAGCAGACGAATTTCGGCCGGTATACGCCATCCTTTCAACACGCTTTACTATAGGCATAGGCACGGAGCTGAAGAATGCGGTGCGAAACCAGAAGCCAAGTAGCATTCGCAGGGTGGTAAAATTCGCGCAACAAGCGACGATGCAACGAAAAAATTGTCCGAATTCAATTGATGTGGAGACACCCTGTACAGCCCATTCCCAGGCAAACATTCGAATGGCCGATTCGCAGGTAATCAGAACTAGAGTTGGGGGTTCAAATAGAAATTTCAACGGTCACAATAGCGGCCCGGAAAATCGTGGTCACTAAGGGGGAATCAAAATGAGACGCCTACAGATAATTATGTTGAGACACGAAACCAAACCCCACCGGAAGCGCGGCAAACACAAGCCCAAAGCCCGCAGCGCCCAAAATTCCGGTGAGAATTTCAACTAGAAACACGCACATCACGTTCCCCGAGCGATGGGCGCATCAATGACGGCATCGTTACGTCATTGATGAATCAGGAAATCGACTCATCTTCATCGGAAGATTCACCGTCCACAGATGAGTCAGATTAGATAGAATCGAACGGAGGGGATAGTGTTGAAAAATCTTTTACATCGGTCCAAGTAAACATCAGAAAGACAAGTATAAAATTCTCAAAGACTGGGAGAATTCCACCAATTGTCAATTTTGGAAGCCCAGGAGTGAATAATGAACAATGTAGATCATACATAGATTCTGGTGCAGGTGTATGCATTATAATATCGAGTAGAGTTAAAAATTTTGCAGAGATTGAATAGTAAGAAATACTGAGCATTAACGGCGTTGCAAAAAGAAGATTATTTCGTAGGGAATGATTTTATTAGAAATAAACAGCAAGGAGTAGCAGTTTCATGTTGTCCCCGACTCCATGTAGATAGACAGTGATGGTCTGGTCGGTTGGGATTTTTTGTCAGGATATGGTGGTAAATTAAACCCCAGAGCCCGCTGCCTCGAGTTCGAAGAATTTCCAATCCCTCTCAAATACAATGAAAAATAAAAAAGCCGCCTAGAATGAGAAGACTCATTAAGAGGATGGCGTATACCGGCCAAAATTCATCTGTTAAATTACCCCGAAACCGTAAAAACCATCTCCCGTCGTGAATCGATAGGATCAACTTCAAATTCCACACAGATATAGGAAAATATCGTAGGATTGGCGGGAAGTCAGTGGCTTACTTAGCAAAGTCTTGTGAGATTCAAGAATTGTCTCGAAAGTGAAAAAGGATTGAGGTTAGGCTATGATTATACTCACAATACGAGAATTGTGGATGCTGAACCGCCTCGAGAGGGACTTTCCGCCCAATATGAGGCTCTACTCTATCTCTGGCCGAAATTTCGGATCGATTGAATCGGTTTTGGGGATGAGAGATGGTTTTTGCTTTTTTGGGGTAGCGCAAGTCAGAATTTCGTATCGCATAGTCGAAAGGTGCATTTGTCAAGTTGGCAGCATTGCCGTGATCGCTATTTGACTGTCGGCTGCTAACATCACGAGCGCGTTTCAGATTCAACGGCTGCTTGTCGTCATGCTACTCATAAATCCTTGCAACCGGCGTTTTGCAAGGAAATCGTGGCTTCCTGGTGGAGATGAGTGTCCGGGTCGTGTGGAGGTGTGCTAGTTACGTGTGGTTTGTGGTGTGTTGAGTGTATGATGGTGTACAATGGCGAACATTGCGAATACTCGCATGCCAGCATGGAGCCGGAGCTATCTACCACGACACGACTTTGTTATTCTTTGGAATAACAGAAACATGGCTCAAGGCCATAAAAAATGTCGTGTCGGAGCAGAACAGGGCCTTCTGGAATCGAGTGAGACAAAGAGAAAACCTGCATGTGGTAAATCCGTAGCGTGAGTGACGGTATATGGCAGCATGTTTTTCCTATCCAATTGCATGTAGTAGCTCTTGCCAGTTCTTGGATTTCCCCTCAAATATTCATTTGGAGACGGTTTGAGGAAGTTTCTCCATTCAAAATGATGGTATGGATATAATGCATTGTATGCAAGTGGAATGGAGTAGATTAGTTGTCTAAAAAGTATTTTGGTTGAGTTTCTGAATATCGTGGATCAGGATCCGCAAGTAGCATCAACCTCGAATATTGTCTGTGACCTCGTTACTTGTCTCTTGTTACTTGCTGATCACCCTTGAGCCATCTAGAACTCCTAGAGAACTCTATTTGCAATTCTCGCAGCTCCCTAAATGTAGATGCATCATAATTACTAATGCACTCATGGCGAGGAAAATAGATTTTCAATTGTCAGCAGCAGTTCTTTAGACTTTCAGAAATAAGGCGAATTATCAATTATATTGGAATGATATCATGGAGAGAAAACTATTTATGAATGCTTTCCTACAATCAAACAATTGCAGCGACATGTTCTACATTTCTTCAGGTCAATCACATATCTGACAACTCAAATTTCCAAATTCTTGACGACTCATAACTACACTTACAATTAGTTTCAATTCCAAATTCTCAAATCAGGCAAAATAATTGCAGAGAACTAAGAGCACTCTGGAAGCTGTTTCATAGAACAATTGATTTCTTCTCAATAATGGTTGATGTTAGTACTTGGGGTGCGAACTTGGATATCCTTTTATGAATGTGAATTTGCATGCTTTTATACGTAATTTCCAATGTGTGGAATCAATTTACGCTGATGAATACGAATGGAGATGCCTATCTGTTTTGGAGAATCGACCTGCTTTCAAAGGGAGTTCCAGATCCATTATTGTTTTTGAGCATGAATTTTGGAATTGCCGTAAAGTAAACCAGGGAGGATCTGTTTCGGAGAATCAACCTGCTTTGCGAGGAAGCTCTGTATCAATTTTTCACAGTTGAGACTGATCTTGTCTCAGTTTTTAGAGCAGATTCTCATTCGAGCTAGTCCACAGGTCATCCACTCGTGCGCCAACAAGTCAGTGTTGCCAACAACGGAAAGTTACATATGAGAAGCCCATCCTAAGTGTCACCATATACACTTAGGATGTGCTACTAGTATAGGCTCGCTTGATAACCCAAGATGGTACCACATCCTCTTAAATCCAAGACTCTGGATGATACTGAAGAGGGCTGGGTCTCACGCGTACATGTGAAAAATGGGATTCTCTTTGGGAAATTCATTGCCAAAAACCACAACGGACATGGCATATCAGAGGTCATAAATATTTCATACGAAACTATATGCATCGACACTCGTACAGTCAAGTTGAGAAGATTTTCAAAAATAATTCCTCAGGACCATGTAGAAGAGAAAAGCATCATTGAGGATGATGCAGTACATTACATCCGCCTGTTGTACGCAGGCACTTACACAGCGAATGAGCAGCTTCGTGAGAATTCGCAGAGTATTGATAAGAGCGCGCGCGACATAGCCTCAGCAGAAAGCGTAGAAAAATTAATACAACTCGTTGATATCGAAGGCTCGCCGAAGGAGATTGAGCACGTGCGCAGGCTCATCAGCATAGACCCTTGACGATTTGGGCTGAAGGGCGAAGGGCGAACCATTTTAAGCGACGCCAGTTGTAGAACATAAAATCAAGTTGAAATCCGGCAAACCGAAGCCAAGCGATATCGTTTACATCGAACCTTGAAAGGCCCTTTGATTGAAGAGGTGAAAAAATTACGCGATCTCGGAGTGTTGCGCCCATCCAGATCGCCATGGGGATCGAATTGCTTTTTAGTACCTCAAAGCCTAGACAAAGATGCGACGAAAAGGTTCGCCGCAGATTTCCGCCCCCTCTATGAGGACACGGTAGGAACTTGTCAGCCGTTATCTTCCACAGCTGATATAATCGAACAGCTGTCTAGCGCGCGATGTATCACAGTGGTAGATTTACTAGACGCATTTCATCAGATAGAGATGGATGAGGAATCGGCACCCTATCCTGCGATAGACACACCCCTGGGTAGCATGGGATACGCCCGCATGGCTCAAGGGATGGTCGGTAGTCCGGACACTCTAAATGGAGCAATTTTGATTGCGTTTTCCTCCCTCACCCCCAACGAATTTGCCAGTTATTGTGACGATCTGTTTATCTGGGCAGATACCTTGGGAGAACATGAAATTCAATTCAGGTAATCCATGGCCTGCGTTATCGAAGCAATTTCACAATTTCACCGAAGAAATGTCAGTTCTTGAAAAAAGAAGCTCAAGTTTTGGACCACATAGTTGGCAATGGTCATACTAAACCAGAAATCGAAAAAGTGAGGCAGTCTATGAATATCCTGTACCCACAAACATTCGAAAAGTCAGGCAGTTCCTCGAATTGACAGGGTATTATAGGCGATTCATCGAAAACTTTGCGAAAAAGTCAAAACCATTGACTGATTTCTTGAAAAATGAGCAAGATTTTGAATGGGATCCG
Organism: Eretmocerus hayati; assembly: GCA_029851415.1. Classification (NCBI taxonomy): domain Eukaryota; kingdom Metazoa; phylum Arthropoda; class Insecta; order Hymenoptera; family Aphelinidae; genus Eretmocerus; species Eretmocerus hayati. The sequence goes on from CM056743.1 coordinate 110,085,921, forward strand.
GAACAACAACGTGCATTCAAGAGTCTGCGCGACGAGTTATGCTCAGAGAGCGTACTTGCAAGTCCGGATGTGTCAGGCAATGAGAATTATATGGTTTTTTGTGATAGCTGCGATTATGCAGTGGGTTCCATTATGGCTATCGGCATTATCAACAAGAATAGACCAGTTGCCTACGCGTCCAAAATTTTGAAAGGTGCCTAACTTTCTTGGCCAATTTTTGACGAGAAATAGAGAGTATTGTACACGCGTGTAAGTCGTACCGCTCGTACTAATACGGTCAAAAATTCACGGTGGTAACAGATTATGAACCATTGAGCCATTACCATAAAACGAAAAATGACACGAGGTATAACCGTCAAAAAGCAAAAATACGCGGATTCCATTTCGACTTAATTTTTAGCAGTGGTCGATTAAATGGGGCGGCAGATGCTTCAAGTTGAAATTCCGTAATCAAAGAAGGCGAAGTGAACCCGGAACTACCGCGAGACGAGCTCTATGCATTAGCAGAACGACAAGAACTAGAAAATCCGTCGTGTGAGGCCAATTGTCCGCCTGGCCGCGTATCTATGACACGCGCGCACCGCGTAGCTGGCGCCGAAAAATCGAAAATTTCGGAGACGGAATCGACTGATACAGAAGTTCAGCCGGCAAAGAAAATGCCCGCGGAAAGCCCACGCGAGTCAGAATCGGAAATTGAATCGAGCCAAAAACCGAAAAAACGGTACAAACCGAGAAAAGTGTTTACAAAAATGCGATTATCTCGATGGTTGTAAACTCGCTATCCATCTCTTGACATTCAGAATAGACCGCACGCGAGCGAAACAGCTGACGCACGGCAACCGCTCGGCCTGGTAAGAGGACAAGCGAGTGAAAGTGCGAATATTTCTCGACACGAGGAGCCGAGTCAATGTGTGAGCTATGAGGTCACACGTGGGCAGGCTCAGACCATGTACGAGACTCATGCCAGAATGGAACTGTCATCAGATTCACCTCTCGAAACAATTATTGTGCTACAAAAAAACCCTGTTGAAATTATTGAAAATTTTTTTCAACCCATTTTGGACCACGATTATTCATGAAAAAACACTAAAAAATTCAGAACAATAAGCCCATAAAATCTATGCCGAAAAACAAAAACAAAGGAATAGTTCAAAGTTATTCCAAATATTCAGACCTGAAATCCCAAATTCCAACAGAACTTCAAGAGGTGAATCCAGCAATACCAACCGAACCCATCAGCAAATATTACGTTATTTTCGAATACGCGATGCGAGCGGTAATCTAGTTGCCCACGGCAACGGCAGCCCTTCAGTTTCCAGTGCAGCGCTAGATCAAGTGAAAAATCGCGACCCGCCGGATGACGGCACTGAACGATTCATGCGGCATGATGAAAATCTGTGCAGCCAACCGATAGTGTAAGTCGCCAAGCGATAAGACGCATTCCGAAGATTGATTGATTGATTGATAAGCTTCATTCACCCGGAGGCAAAACTCAAACACTGTTACATATGAAACATATGTTACGCATGCAGAAAAATTAAAAAACGTATATGAAATTTTATAGAATTTGTCATTTTGGTCAAGGACATTGTAGTTATCACAGTTTGTGACTAGTCGTTCCAAGGCACCAAGAGGTGCGTAAAATTCAAAAATTTACATTATATTTGTACAGGCAATAAGTGCAAGGATAAAATGAGAAGGAGCAAGAGAAGAGAAAATATTTGTATTTATGATAAGATGTTGGGCCCGGCAAAGTATCACAGATATTTCACTCACATGACAGAGAGCCAGGCTTAACTCAACAACTCAATTAGAATTGGAACAGACTAATAGAGACGAGCCCAAGTCTGTCAGAGATTGAAATAATGTTTCTCATCTACATCAATCCTCTGGGAGGGTTGGGATAAAAGGAACTCTTTCAGAGCTCCCTTAAAACAAGAAATTTTTTGAATCTGACGTATGTCCGAAGGGAGGAAGTTCCAAAAATGAGCACACTAAATTTGGAAGGATCTTCGTCCATACTCCAGTCTCATTTTCGGGACTTCGAGTTCCTGCTTTCGTACACCTCCCCGCACAGGGCGCTCATATTGGTGCCTGGCAAACATTGCAGACGGGTAGCCAGGTTCCCTCATATGCATGATCTTATACATCATGATGCCTGCAAAGTACATTCGCCGCGAACCAGTACGCAGCCAGTCCAAGCTCTCCCTGAACGGAGTGATGTGCTTATCCTTCCTAAGATCATATACGTATCTAAGGGTGTGTCCACAAATGAAGCGTACGCACTGCTCACGGCTCACAGCGCATACCCACGGCTCACGTGCGCCATGCGCGGCTCATCGGATTTTAGCCGGCGAGTGACATGGATTTCCCGGAAGATTGTCATCCATTCTCGATCGCTAAGGCTGAGTCTACATAGACGCGCTCACTCGGGGCGCACGCGCTCTCTCAGCTTGCACTCTCCACCCAAACACCGAAGTAGGTACCGAAAATCGGAGTTGAAAATCTTTTGACGAGTGTTCCCTCTCAACTTAAATATCAGCGCGAGTTTGTGAGATGAAAAACGGCCGGTCTATTGCATAAATCATCTCAACAATGTCAATTTGAAAAATCTGAGTTGGACGATAATATCAAAGAGCAGCTCATCGATGGATTTAAAAGTGACATTATGAAATACGAACTTTTGAAAGAATCGAACAAGCCGTTAAAGGAATTCATTGAACTTGCAAAGACGGTGAAAATGGCGGATAAAAAAACTGTCGACAAAATAAGCCGAGCTCTTCATCAACACATCCAGCTCCAACGGAATTTTAGAGTCGATGTTTCGAGGCGCAACCAGCATTCATTTCGTCAACAACAAGCGGGATGAAATGGGAATAGAAGAGCAACAACAACATCGAGAGCAGCAGTAACAACTTCGAATCGGCAAGGCAATGGAAATTCCAAGCAGTGTTATTGTTGTGGTAAATACAATCATGACAGAGCCCAGTGCACACTAAGATTTAAATTTTGCAGTGAATGCGGTCAGAAGGGTCATATATTCAAAATGTGTTCTTTCAATAAGAGTATTTCGATAAAAAAAATTGACGAATGTGACACTGAGTTCTCAAATGATTGTAATGATGATAAAATTGAAATGCATGATTTTGAAACAGATGATGATCGACTTGTATATGATATATTTATGATGAGAGATGAAGATGTTAATAGAATTTCCTCCGTTGATTACGTGCCACCACAATTTTTGGAAATCGAATTGAATGGAATGATTGTAAATATGGAGGTTGATTCAGGAGCATGTGTGTCAGCTATTTCGTATGATTTCTATAAAAAATACTTTAGCGAGAGTAAAGTGAATGAACTAAATAACGTATTGCACGCGTATGATGGAAAAATGATAGAAATGATCGGATACCTGATGATGAATGTGGAGTGGAACGGAAAGTCTTTCAACGATAAAATTTTCATTGTTAAGAATGGCAGTGACCCCATCATTGGTAGGAAATGGTTAGTTGAATTGGGGCTGTGGCCACTGAATTTTGCAACGTCTTCAATGAATGAACAAATGAAACACGTATCTCTTGAAAATACCCAAATGAAATTAGTCAAATTAAAAAACGAATTTGAATCGCTGTTTGAGCCAGGACTCGGCCTTTTCAATAAAGGGTGCGTTAAACTAAAGTTGAAACCGAATGCCATTCCCAAATTCATGCAACCATACAAGGTCCCTTTTTCATTGATGCCTAAAGTTGAATGTGAATTAAGACGATTTCAAGGAAATGGTACACTTGAACCTATGGAATTCAGTGAGTGGGGGACTCCTGTAATACCCATAACGAAATCAGATGGCACGATTCGATTGGTTGGAAATTTCAAAGTTACGGTCAATCCTTTCTTGATAATCGATCATTTTCCACTTCCTCGGTCTGAAGAAATATTTGTCATTTTAGCCGGAGGAAAAAAGTTTAGTCTCATTGACCTTTCGGAAGCATTTTTACAGATACCCATTGATATTGAGTCACAAAAAATCATGGTACTTTCAACTCATCTCGGATTGCTCAAATGTCTTCGAATGTTTAATGGTATCAATACAGGACCTGGATCTTTCCAACGAAAAGTATCAGCAATTTTGATGGGTACTCCAGGTGTGGTTTGCCTGCTTGATGATATAGCGATCACAGCCCCTACAGAAGAATTGCACTTTGAACGATTACGCGAAGTACTGAAAATACTACAAGAATCGGGGTTGAAAGTCAAAGAAAAGAAATGTAAATTCATGGAAAGTGAGATCACGTATCTAGGTCATAAAATTAATGAACACGGAACATCACCCCAGGAAAATAAAGTAGATACTATAAGAAAAAAGCCAAGCCCGGCAGATATTTCTCAGTTACGTAGTTTCCTCGGCTCAATCAATTATTATGGTAAATTCATCCCAGACTTACCTTCAAAATTAAAGCCTCTGTATCGATGTTTAGAAAAAGAAAATGGATTCAATTGGAATGCAGATTGTCAAGCTGCATTTGATAGAATAAAATATGACCTTGTTTTAAATAGATTATTAGTACATTTTGATCCTAGAAAGCCAATAATTCTGACATGTGATGCATCTCCTTACGGAATTTCAGCTGTTTCATCACATGAAATCCGAAATGAAGACCAACCAATTCAATTTGCGAGCCGAACACTAAATAAAACTGAACAAAATTACAGTCACCTTGACAAAGAAGGACTTGCGATCATTTTTGGTATTCGGACATTTTACGAATTTTTACATGGCATTAAATTTACCTTAAAAACTGACAATGCAGCGTTGTCGCGGATATTTCATCCTGAAAAATCAATTCCAACTATTGCTACTGCGCGTTTACAACGCTGGGCTGCATTTTTGACATCATTTGTATATGAGGTGCAACACATGAAAGGAGTTGAAAATTATGCTGACTGGCTTAGTCGTATGCCCAATGTCATTGCAAATGAGATCAGTGATAGTTAATCAAAAAAGTCTATAGATGCTTTTTTGAAAATAAATATGGAATACGATTTCGGTAGTTTAGATTGGAAGAAAGTGCGTAAGTACACTGAAGAAGATGCATTGTTATGCAAAGTGATACGATTCTGTAAGGACGGATGGCCTCCAAAAGAGCGGGATGATGACGTATTGAAGCAATTTTTTAGACGAAGAGAGGCTATAACGGTTGAGAGTGGTTGTATTCTTTGGGGCCACCGAATGGTGATTCCGGAAAAATCGAAATGTGTTATTTTGAAAGAGCTGCATTATAGCCATTTTGGCATAAGTAAAATGAAAGCTCTAGCAAGGGGTATTGTTTGGTGGCCATACTTGGACAATGATCTAGAAAAAATCATGTCAAATCTGTTTCGAGACAAAGAAAAATCCTCCAAAAATACCGTTAACACCGTGGGGATGGCCTACAATGCCGTGGCATCGAATTCATGCAGATTTTTTGGAGATCAAAAATAAAAATATGATTCTGCTCATAGTTGACAGTCATTCAAAATGGCCTGAAAAATTTCTGATGAATAACATGGGTGAAAAAGCAACCCTTTTCACTTCCAAGCAACTTTTCGCGTGTTTTGGGTTTCCTTGCCATCTAGTTACAGATAATCTTTCAAGTTTCAAAGGTGAGTTGTTCCGTAATTTCATGAAACAAGTAGGCGTTAGGCATAGTACTAGCCCGCCGCATCGACCTGCGACGAACGGGGCTGTTGAAAATTTAGTGGATACCATCTAACGAAAAATTTACAGCATGATGAAGGATGGTTTGAATCTGCGAGATGCTATGATGCAATTTTTGTTGGATTACCGCTCGACTCCTCACTCGACCACCAACCAAACTCCTGCTAAGCTTTTTCTAGGACGTGAATTGAGAACAAGATTTTCTCTATTAAGACCTCAAGAAACCGCTGATACTTTTCTTAATTCTCAGATGAGGCAAGCAAAAAACCTTAAGGGTGAAAGCCGAGTTGATTTCGTAGTTGGTTCTGAAGTAATGGTTAAAGATTATAGGGGAGGAAGAGAGTCTTGGACGAAAGGGCGAGTGAGCCGTGAACTTGTGCCGGGAGTTACCTTTTTTAATTGAGGTTGCCCCAGATTTGATATGGAAAAGACATAGCAATCAGATGAGAGAGACATGGGAAGAACCGTCAGGCACAACTATGCGAGACACGCCCCAAATAGTGGAATCAAAAGTTGAGTACGATATGGCACCAAGACTTTCCGAGCGTTTGAAAAATAAAAAATTGCAGGACTGTATTTATGTAATAAGCTTTTTGGAGTCTATTGGCGTGGGGGGAGTGCTGTGGCTAGTAGTATGTAAAGTGTAGTGTGTGTGTATGCTTACACACACACTGTTGATGTGTTGATGTATTCTCGGGCCTCTCCTTGGTCTCGCTCTTTCCAACAGTCTACTGTAGCTCAGTGACGAGTAAACATATGTCTACCTGACTATACATTTTGTGCATAATGTTGAAATAATAAAGAACCCAAACAAATCATTGGCCTAGTCTGTGAATACTGCAATTTTTTTGTCCGCCCAACTCGCATTCCAACCCAAATCTTTGATCCTGGCTTTAGGATACAATTTTTTAGAAACTATTCATTTTGCAATTGTGTTGTATATGCCATTGAGAGGAGGTACATGCAGTAAAATCGAATAAAATATTGAAATTCAAAAAATGATGCAGACTTGATCGGGATGAAACGAAATTTTTTTGTTCGCTCAACTCGCAATACAACCCAAATTTTTGATCCTGGCCTAAGGATGAAATTTTTTATAAGCTTTTTACTTGATAGATGTGTTTTGTATGAAGATGAGAAGACGTCTCTGCAGTGAATTCCGATGAAATAGTGGGATTCAAAGAATTTCACAGAGTTTATCGTGATGGATCTCAGTTTTTTCTTCCGCCCGAGTAACAATCCAAATCAAATTTTTGATCCTGGTCTCAGGATAGAATTTTTTAGAAACTTTTCACTTTGGACATGTGTTGTGTATATCATTGAGAGGACGTACATGCACTAGAATCGAAAAAATTATGCAGAGTTGATCGGGTTGAAACGAAATTTTTTGTTCGCGCAACTCGCAATACAACCCAAGTTTTTGATCCTGGCCTCAGCATAAAATTTTGTATCAACTTTTTAATTGACAAATGTGTTCTCTAGGAACATGAGAAGTCATCCTTGCAATGGAATTTGATATGATGATGGATTCTTAGTGTATAACCTTAATTTTCCCAACACTTCCAAAGCCCACTACCAATTAAAATACGCTGCTAAAAGTGATTAGCAGAATGCTTTCTCACGGCGTTCTATGATGATAATTTTAACGAAAAAGAAAGTACCCTATATTTCGAGTTTTCCTTCTGAGGAAGCATTTCAGAGAGATTTGGGTCATCTAAAAGAAGGTTTTTCCAACAATATCTATTGTTTGATAGAGAGAAAATTTTGATATAGTCGGTTCAAAGATGTTTAAACTGGAGTCCTTTGTGAAAATTCCCTTCCCCCGAAAGAATCTTCATTTGATTAATGTTTTACGGATTTTATGAAAATTTCGTATGAGCCAATCGATTCAGAATGGCGCATAAGTAAGTCTTTAAGTCATTAGAATTGAGATAGATGAGTCGTAAAGGATGATACGAGGGGAAATGATTATTAATTCTAATTTTCTACTATTTTTTGAGTTATTCTTTTGAGGAAGCTTCTTATAGAGATTCAGGCCATCTACACTGAGGTTTTTCCAACAATATCCATCGTTTGGTTGAGATGGAATTACGATGCAGTAGGTTTGAAAAGGGTTAAAATAAAATTTTTGGTGAAAATTCTGATTTTTTCGGAAATTTGAGATTTGTGAAGACTCAATAAAATTTCGGTATTAACCAATCGATAGATAATGCAGGAAAAACCATAGTTTAGGTCATTGAAATTGAGATAAATGAGTCATAAAAGAAGATACGAGGAAAAAATGAATATTAAGAAAATTTTCCCATTATTTTTTGAATTATCCATTAGAGGAAGCTTTTCAGGGAGATGTGGGCCTTCTAGTCTGAGGTTTTTTAACAATATCCATCGTGTGATTGCGACGGAATTTCGAATCAGTGGGTTTAAAAAGGCTCACGATGAAATTTTTGGCGAAAATTCTGATTTTTTCGGAAATTTGAGATTTGTGAAGACTCAATAAAATTTCGGTATTAACCAATCGATAGATAATGCAGGAAAAACCATAGTTTAGGTCATTGAAATTGAGATAAATGAGTCATAAAAGAAGATACGAGGAAAAAATGAATATTAAGAAAATTTTCCCATTATTTTTTGAATTATTCATTAGAGGAAGCTTTTCAGGGAGATGTGGGCCTTCTAGTCTGAGGTTTTTTAACAATATCCATCGTGTGATTGCGACGGAATTTCGAATCAGTGGGTTTAAAAAGGCTCACGATGAAATTTTTGGCGAAAATTCTGATTTTTTCGGAAATTTGAGATTTGTGAAGACTCAATAAAATTTCGGTATTAACCAATCGATAGATAATGCAGGAAAAACCATAGTTTAGGTCATTGAAATTGAGATAAATGAGTCATAAAAGAAGGTGCGAGGAAAAAATGAATATTAAGAAAATTTTCCCATTATTTTTTGAATTATTCATTAGAGGAAGCTTTTCAGGGAGATGTGGGCCTTCTAGTCTGAGGTTTTTTAACAATATCCATCGTGTGATTGCGACGGAATTTCGAATCAGTGGGTTTAAAAAGGCTCACGATGAAATTTTTGGCGAAAATTCTGATTTTTTCGGAAATTTGAGATTTGTGAAGACTCAATAAAATTTCGGTATTAACCAATCGATAGATAATGCAGAAAACCATAGTTTAGGTCATTGAAATTGAGATAAATGAGTCATAAAAGAAAATGCGAGGAAAAAATGAATATTAAGAAAAATTTCCCATTATTTTTTGAGTTATTCTTTAGAGGAAGCTTTTTAGAGAGATTTGGGCCTTCTAGTCTGAGGTTTTTTCAACAATATCCATCGTTTGGTTGAGACGGAATTTCGATGCAGTGGGTTTAAAAAGGGTCAAAATGAAATTTTTGGTGGAAATTTTTATTTTTTTGAAAATTCGAGATCTGTGAAGATTTTATAAAATTTCGGTATTAACCAATCGATAGATCTTGCAGAAAATATAGTTTAAGTGACTCAATTCGTGGTGAGACCGTGTGAGAAAAAGATATTTATGTATTAAGAGTAGAAATTTGAGCTGTTTTGCTCTAAAAACCCCATGGATCAAATTTGACTGGGAGCTGAAAGCTGCCAAATCACTGGGCTCTCAGAAATTGGATTCTGTACAACTTGTAGAAAGCCAAAAATTGATATTGTGGACAGTAAAAGAGAAAGCGTGTCCGATAGAAAACAACACACACACACACACACACACGGACAAAGGGGTGCAAAGATGAGTCTCTGAGGGATTCGGAAGGCCATTAGGAGGAAAAGTGTTACCTACAATTGATAGATTCTGGCGACAGGAAGAGAATGGTCTAAGGCTCTTTCAGATAAACGGGATTTTGTAGAAGAAAATATTGGTTTTAGTGGAAAATTTGAACAAAATTTTGCTGGGGTGAAAACAAAGCTTTCTCTTTAGAGAAAGGAAAAGCTTCTCGCTCATAAGTTGTGTCGGGGTACTGAGACATTTGTGCGTGATATAGGATCAAATCATGTCACTACTGTGGCTTTACCTAGAACTACCTCTGACGTCTTTTGCTTTGCTGAAAGTCGAAGGGAACTCTCTCAAATTATGTTTGGTACATAATGTGATCGAGCTATGAATGGAATGCCTGCTGATGATAAGAGATGGGTGTTAGAATACGCAGACAAGTTCTACGTCACAGCGATTCCAGGAATGAGGGAGAGATGATTCATTCATAGAAACTTGTTTGAAAGACTACTTTTCATGAAGCCTCTTGTGGCTTTGGGAGAGGATCGCAATTTTGATGATATTCGATATGTTTGCGAAAATCACTTAGGGCCTCGACAGAAAGTGCGCATTTGCTCTTTTTCCCCCTTTTTCCCCTGTGGAAGCAGCGCCATTGCGCGCCCGTGGCGGCGACTGCAACTACAGGGCCTCTGCTTATACACGGGGGAAAAAGTGGAGAAAAGAGCATTGCGCACTTTCTGTCGAGGCCCTTAACCTTCTTGGACACTGAAGCTACACGACTAGAATGGGAACGACTCCGCCAGAGTTTCACCCGATATCAAATCATCGAATACTCAGATCTGGATGCTGAAGATTTCTGGAAGATAATCATGAACCTGAAGAAAAGTGATGTAGTACAATATCCACAACTGATAGACTTGTCGGCGGCAATTCCTTGTATACTTCGTTCAAATGCTGAGGCTGAGCGCTCTTTTTCTGACATGAACGGAGTAAGAGATCCTTTAGACAACCAGACTGGAACGAGATTACTTAACCCTCAACCCTCTTGCGCACAAAGCCGAGTATACTCTTCCTAATAACACGGGATCCCTATATAAACTCTGCGCAAGGGGGTTGATGCTTTCTCCATTCACACGTGCACGCTCATCCTGAAAATGATGTAATACATTTTGAGCCAAGTGCTGAACATTTTGCTGTATTTGATAAAGATATGTATGAGGGTTTCCATGGAACTCTTTACTATTGACCCTCCGAAATAGAAAAAAAAAATTTCCATCGCACACGTTTGAAATGGTTTTTATGTGAGCTAAGACCTCGAAAACATGTAAAAAGAGTGGTGCCGCTCTCTCCCAAGCCAAGGTATCTGGTTCAGAACGACAAGTATAGAATTCCACTCTTGAAACATTTGTGAATCAACTCCAATCGAGTAGATTCGATTCAAAACATTGTCTAGACGATCAATAGGGATTATAATTCGCCTGATTTGACTCTAAGATGAATTTTATCATTGATTTTTCCAAAATTGGATGTAAATTTCCAAAATCGAGTCACGACTTATGAGTCTCATTTCAATTCCTAGAGTATACTGTGGTGTTATTTCGTTTATATTTCAGCCGTATACTATGTAGAAATCAAAAAATTCGCGATACCATCACATTTAGAAGCTTATTGAGCTTACCATCGGGATTTAAATATTTCTCCTTAGCTTCTCACAGAAATACCGGTCGACAATTGCAACTCAAAACAGTGCGATTATATCCTTTTTGTGATGAAGAGAGAAGAGCATAACATTCCAATCCTGTGTTTTAGGTTTCCTGAGTAGGCCATCAGAAAATGATCATTTTCAAAGCCAGTGGCGCGAGAACTTTGTGAGCTTTCAAGCTTTATAAAATTTGTCTCGATGAACGCACACTCACAAACCAAACGGGATTTGATTCGTCTCCTTTTCAACTTCGAGAACTCATTGCTAAATTTCCCGTTTCGCACAAGATATTTTATCATTTTCGTAAACAATAGCCAGAGAAAGTTTGCCCACAAAACTCGGTTACATCGATGAATGAGAGCTAATATCATAACCAAATTAGTGCACACCTCTGAATCAAACATTTTCTCAAAATTTAAGATTAGTAGATGGATATATTATTCCACCGAAGTAGTTGAGGCATAGGTATTCTAGTTACAGCCTTATCAATTCAAAAGATCGCGTTGGTTCGTTTGTCAACTATCCGAAATTCATCTTTTGCGGTCTTCTGTTGACAAATCAGGATGCATCTCAACAAAAAGGAATGTAGACCGATATTGAATGATGCCAAATAATATAATGCCACTCCTGCGCACTCCCAATAGTTCAGAATACTCCTGGAACAATGCAGTAACACAGAAGTCAAAAGTCCCGTGGAAACCCTCGTATACCAGGTTTCATAGTGATGATTGAATTATTCCATATTATAACAGTCGAGTGAACATTTTCCCGTGAGTGGCTGCGATATTCACTAGGAATAATCATATTTATGGAATATTAGTTATAACTTTGCTGTTGAGAGCATCGATGAGCCATTATCGTATGAGTAGTACATCTAAGGTGCGAATTAAGGCGAACCGATATGATATTCTAGTTGATGACTTCACTGTCGATAGCCATAGGACTAGTTATGGTACACGAGCACCTTCAATGTGCGAGTCAAACTGTACCGACTGTGAGATATCAGTTGATGACTTTGCTGTAGATATGAATGTTACTTGTTACCGGATGTGTAGTAGCACATTCAAGATGCGATAAAAGTTTCGCTAATCTTCTGAATTAGGAAAACTACTAGATCTCCCGTAATTGTGAATGTGAATTGGAACTCTGTCTCAGATAATCATGAAGCACCCTTCACTTCCGATTGAGACATTCTTTGGATTTTATTTTGTACGAAGGCTTTCGTATTTATTTCATGATTACTTCTAAACGCAACTACTCTTTGAATCGGGAACTATCTTGTGGTGCTATATATTTTCGTAGGAATTGTCACCATCTCACGGTAGAATTCAATAGTATGATCCCCACGATTTGAGGTAGGGGCAGACATTGTGGATTTTCATCCCGTCGATAGAAATCTGAGGGCATAAAATACATCTTTGAAAATGTATGCAATCGTGCAATCGGTGCAGAATGCTTAATTCTTCCGTTGATGGCTCGTCAAATGATGGATCTGTATCACCTATAGTGGACATCGCTTGCAGACTCCTGCGCTGCACAAGCTGGTCCGAGATTAGTCATCTTAAAATCCTACGATGAAATGAACGTTTTTAAGATTTATGAATTGGTGTTTAGACTAGCATATAACTAGTGAGCCTAAAGTAGTGAGAAGCAGATGCGCGGCCATGACACTTCCAAAAGTTTCTAAAATAAGCGCGCCAAAGCAGAGCCACGTTTTAATGTGCGCCTTGACCATAGCGCGCGTTTTGCATGCCTAGTATGCATGATAACTTCCGCGAGCGCATTCTCCTATGGAATCGTAAGTCATCAATGATCAATGATCATGGTTGACAATAATGATGATGATTTATTCTGACCATTGTTAATTGTTATTGTAAAGATAATATTGTGAAATTTTTTCGTTCGCCCGAATCAGTTTTCAACATAAGTTTTACATACTGATCACAGTAAAAATTGTTTTTGTAACCTGCGAGTGATTAACTATAGTTCCCAATGAACATAGGAAGCAGTTCATGAAGTAATATCGAATGAAACTATGAAATTTGATTTTTGACGCAAAGGAAAAAGAGAGAAAACCAATTTTTTTCGTAAACCCGAGTCACTTTTAAGCAAAAATTTCACATACTGATCAGTGTAAAAATTTTTTTGCGACCTGCAAAAAATTAATTATTGTTCCCAATGAACATAAGAAGCAGTCTATCGAGTAATTTCAGATGAAAATATGAAATTTGATTTTTGACGCGAAGAAAGAAGAGAGAAAGTGAAATTTTTTTGTTCGCCCGAGTCACTTTTCAATGAAAGTTTCACACACTGATCGGAATGAAAATTTTTCTGTAACCTGCAAGTGGTTAATTATTGTTCCCAATGAACATAGGAAGCAGTCCATGGAGTCATTTCGAATGAATCTATGAAATTTGATTTTCGACGCAAAGGGAAAAGAGAAAAGTGAATTTTTTCGTTCGATCGAGTCACTTTTGAACAAAAGTTTCACATACTGATTAGTGTGAAAAAAATTTTTCAAGCTGCAAGAGGTTAATTATTGTTCCCTACGAACATAGGAAGCAGTCTTCAAAGTAATTCCAATCGAAATTACGATTTCGATTTTTGAGTAAGGGGAAAATAGAGCAAGTGGAATTTTTCGTTCGCCCCAGTCCAAAAATGTTCGAATTGCTTGCAGCAAAATTCCTCAGATTTTGAAATAAATCTCAGAATGCTTATAAAATTGGGTATGAACATCCTGTTCGAGTTCTCAAGGACGCACATTCTTCTCCACAACGTATACGTCGGAAAAATATTGTCCATACCCCACACATGCATATTGGCCAACGATGCATCGAGCAACTGACTCAGCCAGACTCAGACGCTCGCTGGCCTCGTTATACTATACGAAGCGATTCATAACTCCCGCGCGCAGCCGACTCGCTCTGTCTCTTTTGCTTACTCGAAAGGGAAAGCATTCATTCGGTGCCAGGTGAATTTCCGTCAAATGCCAATTACAAAGTTGGGGTAAAGTTTGTACCATAGACGAGGACAATTTAATGGCACGAGTTATTAGAAAACGGTAATCTCGAGACTGAGGAAATGAGAACAATCTGAAGAATTACGGCTGTGACTGCTCCCCACGAGAGCAAGATCCTATCAAGTGGGTCTTTCGAAAATTACAAACGTGAACCTACTAGAGAATGGTAATGCCAAGCAGATTTGAATATATCTCCTTAGTTCTGAACATTTTTTCAACCAGAATCTGAACACAACGTTTGAGAAGAGTTCGCATCATGGGTAGACAGATAACAGGCATGAGTTGGAACAGATCTCATATTAAGGCCGTGGATGAATACACGAAAAATCGTGACTTCGGTTGTCCAGTTAAGAGATCGAAGTTCTTAGAAGTAGTCAAGTTCTTGAAGAATTCTTAATACGAACCTGTCAGACATTGGTGATACCAAGCAAATTCGAACTTTACTCTCCAAGTTCAGAGGTTCTGTCTCTACAATTTGACAACAAAGTTTGGGGCATCAAAGGTGGATCACAACGGCACACAAAAAAAAATATCGGCAATTTTGACCCGAAATGTTTTTCTTCATGAATTTTGGCACGCTGAATCCGAATCCGAGGTCGGTTAGGCCTGTTCCTATCTTGATTTCGAGGAAATCGTGAAGATTAGGTGGAAATCGTGGAGATAGTATAGAATAGCGTTACAACTTGGATCAATGTGGATTTTTTGGGTTCCTGAACACGAATACACAGTCAGAATCATGATTCCTTCAAATCCAAGATGGCGGTTCCAAAATGGCAGGATGAAAATTTCCTATTGATACCTATTGATACCAAAACCGAGTTAGGCAGTTATTCTTTCCAACCGCAGGGCTTGTGTTGGACTGAGTTCTAAGCTGCGAAAGTCCACCTTCTGCTTGAAACAACCCTCCCCGCCAGAGCCGCGGTAGTTCGCAGTGCTACCACCAGGTGCCGTTCTGCGCCTTCCACAAGTAGCGTACGAGTCCCAAGTATACACTAGAGGGTTGGGTGAAGGCGACATTGCCGTTATGGTAGGCAAAAATCAGTTTTTCACGATACAGGGTGTAGGAAGCCCAGTATCGGCGGCTGGGCAGGGTGAGCAAGCGAGCCCGCAGTCGTCGTCATCAAGCGACCGCAGCTCTACATTGGTGGCTGGCTTGGCCTCTAAAGAGTACAATGCTATAAAAAGAGACACGCATGAGTGTGATAAGAGTCGCTACTCATTTTGTTTCATCTGTGGTAAATTCGAAACATTAAAGAGTCGAAAAACTCTTTCTACAGGCATCCTTCGGTAACCGCAAGAGATACGTTCGGAAGTGGTACCTCGGTTACCAAAGCATTGGGCTTATGGGAAAAGGGGGGATCCGTTCCAACATCCGCGGATTCCCGTTAAGAACGGAGCATTGACAGTAGAAAATTCAAATTTCAACTGATTGGAATTCATTAAGCCCCATCTCCTTGATCTCAACACCAAAGTAAAACTATCGTACAACACGAGAAAATGATTTCTCTTTATGAAATTCAGTTATCCATGATTGCTCCCCACTGTCACGAATATTCTTTTTTGTTGATTGATCAACCTCGTATATGCGTGCCACTCCTCCACTTTCACGCCAAATTCAGATTGATCCAAAATTTTGAGTTCTCTTCCGAAATTTATTGATTTTCTTGGTCTCCCAGTGGGGTTTTCTTTGAGTGGCAATATTAGTTCCATCTTTTCTGACATTTTTCACTTTGACTCCCAAATTTCGTAATTGACAATCCATGTATGTATTCGAGAGTTTTGGTATTTTCTTGTTACGAAATCCAAACAAAAGATCATGAGTAGTGAAGAATATTGGTTTTTCCGCCGACAAAGGTTCGAGATTTTTTATTTCATTCTACTGCAAACTAGTATTCGGTTATCTGGTGACTAAAAAGGGATGAAGAAGTGGCACGAATCGATTGATGTTCTGAGCTCTTTTGGAAAAAATTGTGTTGGAGGGGAGGAAACCGCGGTTACCGAGAGCCAAACCGCGGTTACCGTAATTGAAGTGTATTTTCAGAAACCGCAGTTGAGCAAAACCGCAATTACAGAAACTGCGGTTATTAAGGGACGCCTGTACCAAATTGAAAGCTTTGTATACTCAGTGTTTTGGCTCAAACAACGCCCTTCAAGATCATAACTTCATGCTTCATAAAATTTGTGGTTCGTGCTACACAATGCTGATGCGGTGGGAGAAGAATAAAAAGCCGGGGCAACTGAAATTCACAAAACCAATGATTCTGTTATACCTTTGGACCGAGAAGATTGCTACTTTTGTATGCCAGAAATCAAACGTTGCGGATCAAACACAAAAGCTCAGATCTCTTATGCAGACGTTTCCTCAGTCGTGAGACTATACAAGGTAAACTCCGTAGAAAGGGAAATGAGGGGAGGAGTGTAATCCGTTTCTCTGGATACCTTTCGACAAAAGTGTTCAGAAAAGTTCCGAAACCTTTTACAAAACCTTGGCCTGCCAAGTGTCCGAAAACTGCTCGAGAAACTTTTTGAAACCCTTCAGAAAGCTTCTGGTGAAAGTTTTGATGGAACTTTCAGAAACTTCGAGGTAAAATTTTAATGGAATATTCCAGAAAGCTTCCGGAAACCTTTCACGAAACTTTGCACTGCCAAAAATTTCTCTTTAGAGAGAAATTGTTACAATATTGCATGTACACGTATGTTGAATGAACAAATATCTCGGCACGGGATCATTATTCTCCAACTTCCATCATTCGCAGGCAGCTCAAAGAATCCCTCAAGAGCCAAAATAGTTTCTCCCATCTCTAGAATCCATCGGATCTAGGTACAGTTAAAATGTACTTGATTAAAAACTCTGTCAAGGCTGGGGCCTCGGTATAATATTCTGGAGCGCATGCGCAGTACTCATCACACCCATGAGCTCTGAAGATGCTCGGTGACAAAGTCAAAAGGCGCGGTAGCGCCTTGCTGGCGAGTATGAAAGAGAAGAACATGTGAGAAAGAGAGAGAGCGCGCGCAAGGCCGCCGTGCCTTATATACGCTGAGTTGGGCCGTTTTAACCTCACACATTTTTTCGAACTTACTCATTTCATGCTTTTCTGGGTTCAGGAGGGTCTCAATCCCTCTGAACCCATTATTTCAGTCCTCAACAAGGATATTGGCGAGTCATTTCGCCGCTGACAGCGTTTAGTGCCAAAATATCAATTTCGACCCTCCCAAATTTTTTCGCGTCAAGATTTCAGCCGCGTCAAGACACTCGAAAACGAACACAATCGATTGTTGGGGTCGACTACGCGGGACGATCGACCGCGAGAACACGGGTGATGTTTTGATGCAGCCGCATGTGTAGCAGACGGCGTTATTCCGCTCCGGCAGTATAACATGTTGTAACGTTTTTGATGACTATTTTGATTATATTATGTGAAGATAACAGCAGAGATTGAATGCCAATTGATGCCAATCGTAGCACCGCCTGCAGCGAGCTTGTAGAAATCAGCTCTCATTGTTGCAGGAATAAGAGACACCTATTATTGTGGGTTTTCTTGTCCGGAGTGATATTAAGAATAATATGCCAGAATGTGTGTCATTCTCGCTGTTGTGCAGTGTCAAGAGTTGATCTTCAAAAATATTTGGAGAATTTTGGATTTGATCGTGAGAAAAAATGAGTGCCAGTATCAAATCTACATTTCAGCAGGGTATTGACTTTCAGAATACTTCAGACAGACCCAACTCTGGAGCTATAAATTGTGCATCTCAAAGAAAAGTTGATTAGCCACTCTAGTTGAAATGAAGTGTGCAACCAATAGAATATCCTTCGAAGAGCTTTTCGTGTCTCAATATAAACCTGTCAATGTCCAAAACATTAAGAGGGTACGTCTCTCACATCTAGATGTTGTGAGACAGGTCAGTCAATTGACGACTGTCGAAGAACAGTTGTTGTGATATATAAGCACTGATATTTTGTACTGCTCTGGTTACTTTTGAATATCATATGTCTATTGCGTAATACTTACTCTAATCCAAGGTTTCAGCTAGACTCTTACTCATATCACATATGGTACATGGATTTGACTTTCTTGGCGTTAAATTCTGAATAGGATTAGAAAGTTGTACAGGGTTCACCGGTTTCATCAAGAGTATGACGGAGAAAGAAAGGCACATTTACGCTCTTGGTGGGAAGTGGTAAGTTCAAATTGAAAAAATGATTAGTTGAGGAGTCAGTCACCAAACAAACTGGATCCATACATCTATCTAGAAGTATCTTGAGGATCATTTCATCAGAAATCTAAACACATATCACATAATGCTATTGAATCTTCATTTCCCTCAGAATGAGTTCGCACGGATGGCTCCAACTTCTTGATGTGTTACGAATTACCAATGTGCTACATGGAATTTGTTTCAGATTTTGGTCCTTGGGAGATGTTGGATAACAGATGTATAAGTGTCGTGATTCTATGTTTCATTTATCAATTAGTTATTAGTTATTCACTTTGATAGTTAGCATCCTCTCTTGCTGAAGAGTGGCTGAATCAACGCATGTGGGGTATTTCCACAATCTAGAAGTTCTTTGGATCCAAAATAATCTCTTGCAAGCACCATCACAAGTAGATTAGGAGTCTTCGCATCAACCCAAGTCAATTTCATGAACTAATTCCAAGTCCTGCTATCATAAATACAAAGTTTTACTTCTCCAGATTTTTCTTTGCTCATGATCAAGAAATACTCATCTTGGAATTAAGTACACTAGTGTTAATTAGGAGAATGATTTTTATGGATGAGATACATCAAAGTTTTTTGTGTTTCCCCACATGCTACTATTTTTTACAGCATGTTTTTCATTCTGAGAATATTCAGTCATTACCATACCCGAGTGTTGAAATCTCTCCCCCCCCCCACTTCACTTTTTCCAAAAGTATAACTTGGCGAGTATGGCCATCCTTTCCCCCTATCACTTCATGTGGGATCAAAAGTTGAATTTCAACTCTTGAGGGTCATGAAATCAGGGGAAACATGTCGAGTAACTATTTAGCAAAATTTAGTAAAATTTAAACATGAAACAAATGGTGAGAGAATGAAAAATATTAATTTCAACTCTTGAGAGCCGTGAGATCAAGAAAAGTATGTCGAGTAATTGTTTGGCAAAATCTGAATGTGAAGCGCATGGAAAAGGATTGATTACATTACGATTTGACTTTCTCGGTAATTTTGACTCAACTTGAGTTACTCACCATCTCTACTGAATTTTAAACTAAACCGATCAATGCTAGATTGAATTTTTGGTTTCCTTTTCTTCTCAATGGTCTGAATGAATTATTATTTTCATTACATTTCATAGACGAAGGAGATGGTGAGAAACTCAAGTTGAGTCAAAATTACCGAGAAAGTCAAATCGTAATGTAATAAATCCTTTTCCATGCGCTTCACATTCAGATTTTGCAAAACAATTACTCGACATACTTTTCTTGATCTCACGGCTCTCAAGAGTTGAAATTAATATTTTTCATTCTCTCACCATTTGTTCCATGTTTAAATTTTACTAAATTTTGCTAAATAGTTACTCGACATGTTCCCCCTGATTACATGACCCTCAAGAGTTGAAATTCAACTTCTGATCCCAGATGAAGTGATAGGGAGAAAGGATGGCCGTACTCGCCAAGTTATACTTTTGGAAAAAGTGAAGTGGGGGGGGGGGGGAGATTTCCCATTGACTACGAATGAATGGATGAGCTTGATGGGCTCTAGTGATGGAATGGGACAAATTGAATCTGCCGGAGTGCCTGGTCGAAGCTCTCGCCACAACGCCCGCAAAGTTCTACCGAAACTTCCACTGTGAGGCTTTCGAAAGATTCCAGGAACTATCCGGGAAGTAATTGAACTCTTGACAGCGCAGAGTCCGGTGGACGGTTCCCAGGAGCTTCCAGTAAAACCTTTCCTGCAAGGATCTGGAAATATCTTTGGAATTTTCACCGGAAGGCTTCTGGAATGTTTCAGAAAGTTTTTCAGACAGTTTTCGGACACTTGGCAGAGCAAAGTTTCGTGAAAGGTTTCCGGAAGCTTTCTGGAATATTCCATCCAAATTTTAAATCGAAGTTTCTGAAAGTTCCATCAAAACTTTTCACAGAAGCTTTCTGAAAGGTTTCAGAAAGTTTCTCGAGAAGTTTTCGGACACTTGGCAAGCCAAGGTTTTGTAAAAGGTTTCGGAACCTTTCTAAACACTTTTGTCGAAAGGTATCCAGAGAAACGGATTCAACTCCTCCCATCATTTCCCTTTCTACGGAGTTTACCTTGTATAGTCTCACGACTGAGGAAACGTCTGCATAAGAGATCTGAGCTTTTGTGTTTGATCCGCAACGTTTGATTTCTGGCATACAAAAGTAGCAATCTTCTCGGTCCAAAGGTATAACAGAATCATTGGTTTCGTGAATTTCAGTTGCCCCGGCTTTTTATTCTTCTCCCACCGCATCAGCATTGTGTAGCACGAACCACAAATTTTATGAAGCATGAAGTTATGATCTTGAAGGGCGTTGTTTGAGCCAAAACACTGAGTATACAAAGCTTTCAATTTGGTACAGGCGTCCCTTGATAACCGCAGTTTCTGTAATTGCGGTTTTGCTCAACTGCGGTTTCTGAAAATACACTTCAATTACGGTAACCGCGGTTTGGCTCTCGGTAACCGCGGTTTCCTCCCCTCCAACACAATTTTTTCCAAAAGAGTTTAGAACATCAATCGATTCGTGCCACTTCTTCATCCCTTTTTAGTCACCAGATTACCGAATACTAGTTTGCAGTAGAATGAAATAAAAAATCTCGAACCTTTGTCGGCGGAAAAACCAATATTCTTCACTACTTATGATCTTTTGTTTGGATTCCGTAACAAGAAAATACCAAAACTCTCGAATACATACATGGATTGTCAATCACGAAATTTGATAGTCAAAGTGAAGAATGTCGGAAAAGATGGAACTAATATTGCCACTCAAAGAAAACCCCACTGGGAGACCAAGAAAATCAATAAATTTCGGAAGAGAACTCAAAATTTTGGATCAATTTGAATTTGGCGTGAAAGTGGAGGAGTGGCACGCATATACGAGGTTGATCAATCAACAAAAAAGAATATCCATGACAGTGGGGAGCGATCATGGATAACTGAATTCCATGAAGAGAAATCATTTTCTCGTGTTGTACAACAGTTTTACTTTGGTGTTCAGATCAAGGAGATGGGGCTTAATGAATTCCAATCAGTTGAAATTTGAATTTTTTACTGTCAATGCCCCGTTCTTAACGGGAATCCGCGGATGTTGGAACGGATCCCCCCTTTTCCCATAAGCCCAATGCTTCGATAACCGAGGTACCACTTTGGAACGTATCCCCCGCGGTTACCGAAGGATGCCTGTAGAAAGAGTTTTTCGACTCTTCAATGTTTCGAATTCACCACAGATGAAACAAAATGAGTAGCGACTCTTATCACACTCATGCGTGTCTCTTTTTTTAGCATTATACTCTTCAGAGGCCAAGCCACCCACCAATGTAGAGCTGCGGTCGCTTGATGATGACGACTGCGGGCTCGCTTGCTCACCCTGCCCAGCCGCCGATACTGGGCTTCCTACACCCTGTATCGGGAAAAACTGATTTTTGCCTACCATGACGGCAATGCCGCCTTCACCCAACCCTCTAGTGTATACTTAGGACTCGTACGCCACTTGTTGGAGGCGCAGAACGGCACCTGGTGGTAGCACTGCGAACTACCGCGGCTCTGGCGGGGAAAGTTGTTTCAAGCAGAAGGTGGACTTTCGCAGTTTAAAACTCAGTCCAACACAAGCCCTGCGGTTGGAAAGAAGAACTGCCTAACTCGGTTTTGGTATCAATGGGTATCAATAGGAAATTTTCATCCTGCCATTTTGGAATCGCCATCTTGGATTTGAAAGAATCATGATTCTGACAGTGTATTCGTGTTCAGGAACCCAAAAAATCCACATTGATCCAAGTTGTAACGCTAATCTATACCATCTCCACGATTTCCACCTAATCTTCACGATTTCCTCGAAATCAAGATAGGAACAGGCCTAACCGACCTCGGATTCGGATTCAGCGTGCCAAAATACATTGAGAAAAGTATAGTATTTCGGGTCAAAACTACAGATACTTTTTTTTGTGTGCCGGTGTGTTCCACCTTTGATGCCCCAAACTTTGTTGTTAAATCGTAGAGGCAGAACCTCTGAGCTTGGAGAGTAAAGTTCGAATTTGCTTGGTATCACCAATGTCTGAGAGCTTCGTATTAAGAATTCTTCAAGAACTTGACTACTTCTACGAACTTCGATCTCTCAACTGGACAACCGAAGTCACGATTTTCCGTGTATTCATCCACGGCCTTACTATGAGATCTGTTCAAACTCATGCCTGTTATCTGTCTACCCATGATGCGAACTCCTCTCAAACTTTGTGTTCAGATTCTGGTTGAAAAAATGTTCAGAACTAAGGAGATATACTCAAATCTGCTTGGCATTACCATTCTCTAGTAGGTTCACGTTTGTAATTCTCGAAAGACCCACTTGATAGGATCTTGTTCTCGTGGGGAGCAGTCACAGCCGTAATTCTTCAGATTGTTCTCATTTCCTCAGTCTCGAGATTACCGTTTTCTAATAACTCGTGCCATTAAATTGTCCTCGTCTATGGTACAAACTTTACCCCAACTTTGTAATTGGCATTTGGGCGATGAAGTGTTCAAAATCGATAACCCCCACCTGAATCTGTTACGCACCATCATTGTCCAAGAGGTTCAAATGCGGGATTATTCAAATTTCAAATTGTATTGGAAAAGTTTGACCGCATGACTGCTCCACAGTTTTTTTGAGCATTGTTGCGCGCTTGTACTTGAAGGTACAAAAGTCCATGCGCCTCTAATACCTTCCAATGTTCAGCCAATTGACATTCCCAGTCGATCACGAGTTTTCATTGTGGATGCCGTGGCTAAATAACCTACATAACAACATTCGTGATCATAGGTTAAACATCAAAATAATAACAACAGTACGTGGCATCACACCGAAACAATAACATTTTCATCAACCGGGGTTACTTTGAACACTTTTTGAAAATTTTGCTCGTGATTTCCCCGTAACTTGTACGTCTTACGTCATGATGGCATTGTATATAGATTCAATTGAAAGCTTATTGTCTTAGCTTTCGATTGCGTTGCAGTTGAGTCAAATTGGATATTGTTCACAAAAGTTATGAGCATTTGAAGAGTGTGTGGAGTTAGACCACCTAGTTGAGGTAACTTTGAACGCTAGATTGAATAAACGTAAGATCTTAGGTAACGGATATGGTAATGCTCTGTGTCTGTCTCTATGTGATACATTTGCTTTCAGAAAAATACTATAGACTCATTTTGGGATTTCTGAGTTTGGACGGAGGCTCAATCAATAAATGAAAATTTTCAAGAAATCCTCTAAATTGTGATTACAATTAGACTAAGAGCTAGCTCGGAAATTAGGGATTGATCAGAGGCACGAGCTGCTTCAACGCAAAATGACGCCAATTGTCCATGGAAACATAAATCCGTTGGAATTAGCACGCTAACCTGGTACAGGAAAAAGATGGCGGCCGGGAAAGCCCCCGAATTTTCCGGGTTGATGGAATTGATAAGAGGCAAGGATGAAACTTTTTTCTGATGATAGTATTAGCAATAACAAACCCAAAAATCTTGGAGGCAGAAAGCCACCCCCGTGCCTAGGGGTTGGCAGCCTCCCCTTAAGTCCCCTAAAAAATTGGAAAAAGTTTTGATAAGGGGCAAGGTTGCTTCCTGAAAATATCGATTCTTTGAGTGATTTCAAGACCCTGTGCACAAAGGCAGAGCCCTAGCCTGGTACAGAGTCCCGGAAAATGAGTTTCCGTGATAGCAGCCGGGCGCCAGATTTATGACTGCGGAAAAAGTTTTGATAAGAGGCAAGGCTGCCTCCTGAAAATATCGATTCTTTGAGTGATTTTAAGACCCTATGCACAAAGGCGGAGCCCTAGCCTGGTACAAAGCCCCGGAAAACGCGGTTTCGTTATAGCAGCCGGGCGCCAGATTTATGACTGCGAAAAAAGTTTTGATAAGAGGCAAGGCTGCCTCCTGAAAATATCGATTCTTTGAGTGATTTCAAGACCCTATGCACGGAGGCAGAGCCCTAGCCTGGTACAATGGCCCGGAAAATGCGTTTTCATGATGGCAGCCGGGCGCCAGATTTATGACTGCGGAAAAAGTTTTGATAAGAGGCAAGGCTGCCTCCGGAAAATATCGATTCTTTGAGTGATTTTAAGACCCTATGCACAAAGGCAGAGCCCTAGCCTGGTACAGAGTCCCGGAAAATGCGTTTCCGTGATAGCAGCCGGGCGCCAGATTTATGACTATGGGAAAAGTTTTGATGAGAGGCAAGGCTGCCTCCGGGAAATATCGATTCTTTGAGTGATTTCAAGACCCTATGCACAAAGGCAGAGCCCTAGCCTGGTACAAAGTCCCGGAAAATGCGTTTTCGTTATAGCAGCCGGGCGCCAGATTTATGACTGCGAAAAAAGTTTTGATGTAAGGCAAGGCTGCCTCCGGAAAATATCGATTCTTTGAGTGATTCTAAGACCCTATGCACGAAGGCAGAGCCCTAGCCTGGTACGAGGTCCCGGGAAATGCGTTTTCGTTATAGCAGCCGGGCGCCAGATTTATGACTGCGAAAAAAGTTTTGATGAGAGGCAAGGCTGCCTCCGGAAAAAAACGATTCTTTGAGTGATCTTAAGACCCTATGCACGAAGGCAGAGCCCTAGCCTGGTACAAAGTCCCGGAAAATGCGTTTTCGTTATAGCAGCCGGGGGCCAGATTTATGACTGCGAAAAAAGTTCTGATGAAAGGCAAGGCTGCCTCCGGAAAATATCGATTCTTTGAGTGATTTTAAGACCCTATGCACGAAGGCAGAGCCCTAGCCTGGTACGAGGTCCCGGAAAATGCGTTTTCGTTATAGCAGCCGGGCGCCAGATTTATGACTGCGAAAAAAGTTTTGATAAGAGGCAAGGCTGCCTCCGGAAAATATCGATTCGTTGAGTGATTTTAAGACCCTATGCACAAAGGCAGAGCCCTAGCCTGGTACGAGGTCCCGGAAAATGCGTTTCCGTTATAGCAGCCGGGCGCCAGATTTATGACTGCGAAAAAAGTTTTGATGAGAGGCAAGGCTGCCTCCGGAAAATATCGATTCTTTGAGTGATTTCAAGACCCTATGCACAAAGGCAGAGCCCTAGCCTGGTACGAGGTCCCGGAAAATGCGTTTTCGTTATAGCAGCCGGGCGCCAGATTTATGACTGCGAAAAAAGTTTTGATGAGAGGCAAGGCTGCCTCCGGAAAATATCGATTCTTCGAGTGATTTTAAGACCTTATGGACAAAGGCAGAGCCCTAGCCTGGTACAAAGTCTCGGAAAATGCGTTTTCATGGTGGCAGCACAACTTCCAGAATAGCGAATAACGACAAGATTTTGATCTTCATGCGGGTACCTCCTGCAAATATACTCAATTGTTCACAGAGCTAGGGCTCTGCCTTTGTGCATAGGGTCTTAAAATCAATCAAAGAATCGATATTTTCAGGAGGCAGCCTTGCCTCTTATCAAATCTTTTTCCGCAGTCATAAATCTGGCACCCGGCTGCTATCACGGAAACGCATTTTCCGGGACTTTGTACCAGGCTAGGGCTCTGCCTCCGTGCATAGGGTCTTGAAATCACTCAAAGAATCGATATTTTCCGGAGGCAGCCTTGCCTCTCATCAAAACTTTTTTCGCAGTCATGAATCTGGCGCCCGGCTGCTATAACGAAAACGCATTTTCCGGGACTCTGTACCAGGCTAGGGCTCTGCCTTTGTGCATAGGGTCTTAGAATCACTCACAGAATCGATATTTTCAGGAGGCAGCCTTGCCTCTTATCAAAACTTTTTTCGCAGTCATAAATCTGGCGCCTGGCTGCTATAACGAAAACGCGTTTTCCGGGACTTTGTACCAGGCTAGGGCTCTGCCTTTGTGCATAGGGTCTTAAAATTACTCAAAGAATCGATATTCCCAGGAGGCAGCCTTGCCTCTTATCAAAACTTTTTCCGCAGTCATGAATCTGGCGCCCGGCTGCTATAACGAAAACGCATTTTCCGGGACTCTGTACCAGGCTAGGGCTCTGCCTTTGTGCATAGGGTCTTAAAATCACTCAAAGAATCGATATTTTCAGGAGGCAGCCTTGCCTCTTATCAAAACTTTTTCCGCAGTCATGAATCTGGCGCCCGGCTGCTATAACGAAAACGCATTTTCCGGGACTCTGTACCAGGCTAGGGCTCTGCCTTTGTGCATAGGGTCTTAAAATCACTCAAAGAATCGATATTTTCAGGAGGTAGCCTTGCCTCTTATCAAAACTTTTTCCGCAGTCATAAATCTGGCGCCCGGCTGCCATCATGGAAACGCATTTTCCGGGCCATTGTACCAGGCTAGGGCTCTGCCTCCGTGCATAGGGTCTTAAAATCACTCAAAGAATCGATATTTTCAGGAGGCAGCCTTGCCCCTCATCAAAACTTTTTCCAATTTTTTAGGGGACTTAAGGGGAGGCTGCCAACCCCTAGGCCCGGGGGTGGCTTTCTGCCTCCAAGATTTCTGGGTTTGTTATTGCTAATACTATCATCAGAAAAAAGTTTCATCCTTGCCTCTCATCAATTCCATCAACCCGGAAAACTCGGGGGCTTTCCCGGCCCCCATCTTTTTCCTGTACCAGGTTAGCGTGCTAATTCCAACGGATTCATGTTTCCATGGACAATTGGCGTCATTCCACGTTGAGGCAGCTCGTGCCTCTGATCAATCCCTAATTTCCGAGCTAGCTCTTAGTCTAAATCTGCATTTGAATCGAAGAATTCGCTCAAACGAAGTTCTAATCTAATCCAGAAATGTTCGGTCCTCCATGTATGAAGGCAAATCTCAGGAACTGTGCGATTTCGACTTCAAAATTTCGAGAATTTCAAAATGGCAGCACATCTCTCATGGACATTTCTTTGGTCCAAGTAATGCTCAAACAATGATGAAATATTTGCGTGAATGACTTTGGAGCTCCGCTGCGAGTTTGTGAGGGAATAAAACATTTTCCATGTATTTGAATGGGAGCCTCATATTTCTGTTGTTCTAATTGGCACATGTGTATGTGAATATATGGCATCCTCGGTGTTGGAATAGAGAGAAGGAGATGAGTTAAATAGTTTACAGTGTCGTTTGGAAGTCTGTGGTATAAAATGGAGATGTGCATCAGCCGTTAAAACACCCATTTTCGTAATCAGTCGATTCTCACAAGCCTCGCATCACGACCGAGATGAGTCTGTAGTAGATGCGATTCTTATAGACATTTTTTGAAGTATGAGATTTAGTCTACACTTGGTTTGAATCCCAACGGAATCGAAATTTTCGTGTGCTGCACGGAGAACGATTTTTTTCACTCGATTTACGCAAGAATAATTTTTCTCGTTTTAAGCCGCATCGTCATGCGGAATCGCGCACATAACCGTCTTGGGCTCGATTTGTAGGTTTTTAGGAGTAAAACAAGATGTCATTTCTACAGGTACGAAATATCCACTGCCCCATGTGCTGCATCCATTAGAAGAGCGATACAGAAAAAAGTGTATAATCGAAGTTCGCTCTAACGAATCATCGCCACTCTGACGCATCGATAGGCACAGCCTCGGGGGAAAATTACAATTTTTTAAATTATAATCCATCACATACCCAATTTTCAGACTGATCGGTGAATCGCCTCGTTTGCCACGAGCTGAGGAGTAAGCAAATCATGCTCTTGTTCGGTCGAAAATTGCGATTTTGTCATGTAGAAGCGTCTCCTAGTACCTTTCCAAAGCAAGTTAAGGACTCCCGAATGACACAGAACTATCAAATATGAGTAGATCTCCAAAATGATCTAGTGCGAGTGGCGGAAAGAACGCCAGTGTTCCTCTCTCAACGTGAAAACTGGTCTTGTCGGCCAAATCGCACAGTTCGTGAGATTCGCATATGTCAACTATATATTTGTGAGTAAGTAAGTGAGAAAGCGTGCACGTGTGTGAGAATGTGTTTGTGTGTATAGTCGTGTGTGTATATTTGGTAAGTAGTAGTAGTAGTGTTAGCAGTGACAGAGTTGCATAAAACGGCAGGGTAATGAAATTTATATGAACTTTCCATGGTATATGGATGTATTGGTATATATAGAAGGTAAGATCAGTTGAGGAAAATTCCCGTCTGAGTCGTCCCGATATCTGAAAAATTTAATTGGAGAGACACTCCTCTGGAAAAAAAACGCACTTCTCGGAGAATGTGCGGGGCGGCGGCGCGGGCGTGCGCAGTTGTATGGCGTGGCTATTGAATCTCCTCTATAAGCGCGCTCTTTCACAGACGCGCTGCCACGCGTCGCCTTTACGGCAGCCCACGGGTTTTGTTACCGATAACTTTAGGCGTTGAAAACGAATGCACAGCATGTGCAAATGATCATTTTCTTCGTATCTTTTCACGTAGAATCCGATAAGAAGACCGGTTTCTTCATAAATATTATAATGTGGGAATACTACGAATTCTTGCGAAGAATACAAAACGAAATGGTCTCGTCATAAAATTTATAACTCGGGATGGCTTGATATCATCGTCCAGATTATATTTGGAGACAGAAAGCGTCATGATAATGTTCGTATCAATACAGTTTCAAAAATTTACAATCCTCTATGATAAATTTTTATGAAATTCCGTGGATTGTGAGAGTAATAAACATGATTGCTAATATTTAAGCGATGAAAAAACCAAAGCTCCCCACGGGTGCTGACTGACAAGTGCTACATTTGCTCCGAAACATCGTGGACATATTAAATTGCTGACAACATTAGAACTATTGCTTGAAACATTTACAACTTTTCGAGCTTCGAGAGAATTTGGAAAGCAACCATCATACAGTACTCTCCAAAACGAATATGGAAGCTAGGAAAATGAACCTGATATGGATGTCGATCAGTCCAATTTTATGAAGATTACCTTGGCTGGAGTAAAGGTTGTTGACTGATCACGCTCTCAATCAGTACTTGAGTATTCTATGCTATCACACGCCAATCGTTGCAATAAACTAACAAATGAATCCAGATTATTTATCAGCTAACAAAAATTGATTTACAAATCAAAAGAATTTCTTATCGTTTTTGGTAGATCAAGATCGAAGGAAACGCATCCTACTTGGATCTTTGCCGACTAATTCAATACGAACGTGGTTGAAATGGTTCCAAGATCTATAGATTGAACAGCACTTTCACTATGTGCATTTGAGCTATGAAACGAAATATTTCTAGTTATATGTAGTGAGCCTAAAGTAGTGATGGGCAGATGAGGTAACCGCGCGCTCATTGGCTGACGCGAAAGTTTCTAAAAAATACGCTGCTGAAAGAGTTTAGCAGAATGCTTCCTCATTGCGATTGAAGAAGTCAACTAATCACATATTATTCATTCAAAAATTCAAATATACTAATTTGTTACAATGATCAATTCTCCTTATGGAATTTGTACCAAAATATTTATTCATCCAAAATATCGATATTATCAAATAATGAACTTCATCAAATAATTATTCTAATGGATGATGAATCATTTCTCTATCATTTTCATATACTCTTCCAAAATTCTAGTCAACAATATTTTCATTTATACAACTCGACGCTTCCTCCGTGCGCGAGGTAGCAAAGAAACACGCAGTTTCCACGTCTCGCCGTAAGCCGACGTCCAACAAGGTTTTCGTCAAGAACAAAGTTATTGGCACGAGATGCATAATATACTATAAATGATTCCGCAGTATTTTTCCATCTGTACAATAATTCCTCATCGACGGATCTCTACCAAAACAGATTGTTGATGCGTATGCTGTCGCTAACATACCGCAAGAACTAGAACTAATCTGTTTTTGCACGTTCTTGACTACGAAATCATCTCCCAGTACAGGTATTTTTTTAAATGTAATACCTTCCTTTATTATGGAAAATGACTCAAAAAATTGGACGAAGTACTAGAAAACGGACACAAGTAATAAAGGATATAGAGAATATTTGGGAATGAATCCTGTTTCCCGGAGATAAACAAATCGAAATGATCAGAATGCGCAGAAAGTTGGTTATGAAATGCAAGAGTAACAAAAAAATATATTATATTTCTGATTTGCTGACATATGAACCAGGCATGAGTATTCTGAGCTGTAAATGATAATTTGAGTTTGAAAGGAATCACTCATCGTGACTATATTGGGAATGGGATGAATCGGTTCTAAGAAAAGCAAGTAAAATGAGTATTTTTTTACAAACTTGTTATTCGAAAAATAAATCATGGAGTGTGGATTTTAATTTGCACTCGGTAGAACAGAGTAGAATAGTACATTACGCGTCGAGTGCTGGAAACATTTTTTCCTTCGGGAAACCAAGCTGGACGTGGGCGATGACATCGTCCAGCTTGGTTTTCCCGAAGGAAAAATGTTTCCGCACGAGACGCGTATGCAGTTTTATACGTCTGTACGCAGAGACAGCTTGTTTCTAGGCCTCCTCGCTATGCGAACGTAAAAATTGGAATAAAAATGTCTCATTTGGAACGCAGAATTTCTTGATCCAATTGAAAAACTATTTTGAGACTCTGTAGGTCTTTCTAGCTGACTCATAATAGCCGGGTTTTGCTCAGAATGCAACGGCCTCCCACGGATGTTCGACTGTCCGTGCTGTTGGGAATACCGGTACGTTATCGTCCAAAAATGCCATCCGGGCCTCTCATGCTTGGAGGAAACAATTTTTGGACGAAAACGTACCGGTATTCCAAACAGCACGGACAGTCGAACATCCGTGAGAGGCCGCTGCATTCTGAGCAAAACCCGGCTCTTATGAGTCAGCTAGGAAAACCTTAAGTTCCACAGGTTTGTGACGAATCTTTATATGGATCATAGACACATATCCCTTCAGTATGGAAATACCATGTTTGATGTCGTTTTTCGGAGAGTTGGGCGGGGATTGAAGATGAAGATCTGTCTCTCGGCTCTGAAATAGTCAATTTTGGAATGCGATTCAACTTAGCAGAGCGAAGTGGTCGGATGGCATCATTCTTTCTTCGATTTATGGTAGTCTCTACTGTTATGAACTTTTTGGATGAAGAAATTCACATGGACGGAGCTGGCGCTGATTTTCGAAGTTTTTATCCGTATGGGGAGGCAGTTGTAGTTTCGTCTTTCTGGAGAATGAATATGCATCGACGAACGAAAGCGCCACTTGACATTTCTCAAACTTATCCGGTAGTGAAATTACCCAATCCTGAATACATACGAGCGAAGTATTACGTTTGCAAGCCTTGTGCGTGTGAGAAAAATGATTTTTCGACAATTCATCACCGAAAATGATTTATACTGCCTCTGCCAGTCTTGGAGAGTAAACCAAACTAATTCTACCTTGATTGTTGTGTATTCAAGTTGTACCAGAAAAATTTTTAGCAAGATTGAGGATGATGTTTTTGAGAAATCGAAATTTTAGTGTTATTCGTAAAATATCCATTTTTAAGGAATTGTCGGCCTATATTGGCCCTTTAATGATGGTAACCCGTTCATTTCATGAAATATGATCATATGCAAAAGTTTCCGAGGAAATTCGAAGACCCCGCTGATTTATCGAACTTCACCGATCCAAAAAGGTCAGAAATTAAAATTTGGCTCATGAACTAAAAATTCGCATATCTCTCATGTGTTGAGGTTTAGGGCAAAACAAAAAACTACGTATCTCGTTATATTGACCATAGAATCATATATTTCGGAGCGGGGAAGATCCGTTTCATCGACCTTTTTGGCTGCCCGATCTTAACTGGATTGAGTCTGGTATCATTCAGAACAATCCCAATTCCATACTAACAGAGCCAGGAGCAAAAAATTAGAAAAAATGCAAAATCGCGCACTATTTGTTGATTGTACAAATTTGCGCAGCCCAAAAATTGTTCGGATCTATGTTACCATGTTCTCCATAATGTTCCGCATCGAAATAAAGAAAGATCCGTCCTATGGCAATCATGTCGAAAACGGGTTATTTTCGAGCGAGAATTACTGGCCTATTTATACACCAATGTCAATGAAGATGAGGTCATGTTGACTTTAAGAGTGGGACAATGTTGGCATTCTTTCCTATTGACAACATCTCTCCCCTTCCAGAACATCGATACCTCATACGAAGAAAAACACTTTCATAGCCGCCGGCGAGAAGTATCAATTGGCGCTTGTCGCCGACGAAAAGTATCACATAGCGCGTACCACCGACGGAGAGTATCACTTAGCGTTTGACGCCGACGAAGAAAATGACATCGAGCTTGTCAGAGACGAAAATTATCACCTCTGCTGACTCTTGAATGATTCTCGGAAAATTTTAGTACCACTTGAGCAAGTTACTGTAGACTAGTGGTATCAACTGCCTATCCCTGTGCATCTGAGACGTAATCAATGTATTCTTGATCAGTTCTCAGTACGTTTTGTACTGATTCGGGACACTGAATAAGATGCTGCGTAGTTTTTGCGCGCTGTCGCTCTTGCTTCGTGCGGCATGATAGGAGAATAACACATCATGCATCTTGACAAATAACCTAATGACCACTATTCAAACTCACAGTCACCACACATCACACTTATAATGCCATAAATGAGGATAATCAAGACCGAAAGTTCATACTATTCAATATATTGTGTTGAGTTTCATGTACTAGAAATATCACTCTTCCCCAAATCTTCTTCGTGCATTTTTTTCTCAATCTTGTGAGAAAGTTTCCACGACTTGAATATGAAGGGAGATCAGTCGTGAGGTGAGCAAGAGAAGATCCAGCATTAAATTTGAGTTAGAATATTTAGAGAAGTATTCCCATAGGTGGTTTTCTGGTGTGATCCATTCTTCTCATGTCTCAGGTCATCTGTCGAAGTATGACTGGTCAGTACTACAATAAGCAGTTTATGACCAGAAACCCTTATGAATCATATAGGAACCCTGAAGAAACAAGATGGCCGTCAACTGGAAACTTTGAAATCGATCGTTTGGAGGAGTTGTGAAACGAAACTCCTTTCGATGTCAATTCGCACATCGAAACTCACTCGTTCAGAAGAAAATAATATGAATTAAGGTTCGGGAGCTGTTGATAACATTCCATATGATTTCAAAAATATGAAAAAAAACTTTCGAAAAATCGATTTTCCGGTCCAAAACCACCAGAGTCATACCTTATTCAAGCCGGATTTCGTCTTGGGTCACACGGTCTTGAAAAGTCGGCTCAGCATACAAAATCTCGGATCTTGTCCTGAGAACTAGTTCCAAAAGGTGTATGTGGATAA
This sequence comes from Eretmocerus hayati, assembly GCA_029851415.1. NCBI lineage: Eukaryota > Metazoa > Arthropoda > Insecta > Hymenoptera > Aphelinidae > Eretmocerus > Eretmocerus hayati. Next base: position 110,119,453 of record CM056743.1, read on the forward strand.
TCACCTGAATAGGAAGGTAGTTCCTGTTCAGGTGAATATTGCATTGGTTGAATTGAAGGTATATTCGAATTACAGCGAACTAGGATTGGCTGAGCAGCGAATATTGAAATCCTCCGCAATAATCACTACACCATCATTCCAGATCTTTGTACGACATAGCTTTGGCAATATCCATATTGCTCTGTACATACACCTAGATGTCAGCTTTCGGCATCTCATAGTTGAGAAGTTATGAGCTGGTCGCTTGAATTTTCAATGGAAGGTCAAACATACATATTCACGATTTGATGGTGCGATGGAATTCAATCGTTTCTGAATATTGAGAAAATGAACTCTCAATTCCATTGGATTCATGAAACTTCCTGAACAGTGATACGATTTCTCAAGAAAATATCAAGTTTCCAGAGTAGGCAATCACGAACTCAACATGTATATCAGATGGGATGCATATTCCATGATCATTTTAGCGAGTGAATTTCTCGGACACAAATAAGCAGTACCGCGGAAACCTGGATATCTGGGGGTCGAAAATGTGCTAGACTCAAATCTAACTTGCGAGGGTTCTAAGATGTGTTTCTCGACTATTTGAAACATATCAAGCCCTAATCAACTCCCGCACGTATGCCAATATTTTCACTCACCGTCACCATAAGAATAACATGGGAAGTGATACAGGTGGTATGGTTCTGACATTTTGCTTCTAAAACTGTAATCTTGACCGAACTGTCTGAGCTATAGCTTAGGAATTTTCTGTAGCTTCACGTGGAAGTACATTCTTGCAGGAGAGAACTCTTCAAAGTTTAGGGATTAATCCTTCCTCGATACTTTGGGACGTGAAAAATTCGCGCCTGATGATTGATTTCGGGGAATAAATGGCGCGGAAAGGCCTGAAGGGGTGCAAGATCATTTTATGGAGAAAGAGTGAGCGAGTTAAATTTAGGAGCGGAATTGCACAACAAATCGTACGTGCTCGCTTTGCACCCATATAGTGGTCTTTCGGTTCTTGTTGTAGTAAGATTCGGTTCTCACCACCAGTATATTTAATGAGTTTGCTCGCCCAGATCTTAAATGAGCCCCATCACGGCTCTTCACACTCACTAAGGCCGAAAACAAGGGAAACTTTAGCGGACCGACCTGACATTTTGACCCTTTTTCGGAGGAGATATTATCCGGTAGCTCTGGATTAAAAACCTGAGGATTACGCCAAGGAGAGTACAAAAATACACCCAAGTTAACCCAGAACAACTTTCCCCTTTGCGTTTTTAAGGTTCGTAGGAAGTGGCAACTATTATTTCGTAGTTTCCATGAAGAAGCTCCTGGACATTCGAGTGAGCTGCTGTTACTCAGATGTGAGTCGGAGATACGACCGCAAAACACGGGTACAGGACAATAATCCTCGTAATTATTGCAGAGCATCTCAATATTCGCAGTTCGGCCAATCGTAGTTATTCGTAATTCGGATCAATTCAACTACACTACTTTCTCGCATTCGGGTGATTTTCGTCATTTGAAGCGCGAGTCACTAACGAAATCGAGCCAACTGACTCACTTCCCAGTGAAAATTGAGAAAAATAACTGTACGGTTGAGTGATTTTGGGTGACTCGGTCGATCGAGTCATTGAAGAGATTCGATGATTGAGTGGAATTAACCGACATGGTAAAATAACATCATCATCTTAACACTTTCACTAAACCGTTCTTGAATTAGATCTAGATGTGCAGCTTGATGAAAACAGGACTTGACCCTTAATTTTTTCGTATATTCCATCCAATGCATTGATGTTCAGTTGGTATAGCAATCATTCAGGTCAAATCGATTCATTACCATGACAAGATTTGTATCTTCATATTCGATTTTATAGCTACAATACCCGCGAAAATTAATGAATCATGGAGAGACACGGTAAATGAGCGATGACTCTGGCCCACTTTGTCGTAGAGAGAATTTGAGAGGAGCAAGTTGAAGATAAGAAAAAAATCTACCGATTCATGTGTTTGGAATATCATTTTTCGTGTTTTCAAGTCATAAGTGACGACAAAGAAACAAATTTCATTTTTTCCAGTCAAACATCTGTAGTTTTGACGGCGATGATCCGATCGTGAGAATTCCAACGAAATCTTGTAGCTTTTTTCGAGCCCTTCATGTTCCTTCTTTCAAAGTTCCCTCTACGACCTTTCCTGTTCGAGTGACGAGCTTGGAGAGGAAACTCTATATAACATAAGGTGCTTATGCAGATGCCGAATCACGCAACTGTTTCATCTGTTTTTGCTCTGTTCTAGTGGTAAAACCCATAAAATAATCTAAAACACATGATTTCGACGTAAAATGATCTCATCTTTAGGAAGTTAGTATCAGATTTATGCTCGGGATTAACCTAGTAGTACTGCTTCAACTTCTACTCGGAAAATGGAACTTATTGGGAGATAGCCTCTCCAAATTACATGCAATCAGAAACTAGACTCAAGTAATTGTAAGTGAAAACACTATTTAAAATGATCATATCAGCTATTTATATTTTTGTATAAAAGGCCTTTGGGACCGTCAATGAATTAAAATGAAATAAAAAATAGAAATTTGGATTCAAGATTCAAGATAACATAAAATATGCATCATGACTCATTCATCTACTATTTCAATTCATGTGTGCGATATATCTTTGGCGTTAAGAGGGACCAACACATCACTCCGTACAGGGAACGCCTGCGCTAGCTACGCTCAGACTCATGTAGAATTTATTTTGCAGCCATTCTCATGTACAAAATACTGAAATTGAAAGAGCCTGGCTATTTGGCTGCAATGTTTACCAAGTTTCAGCACAGGTCTACCAGTCGGGGTGATGGAAGAGAGCTCAACATCCCCAGGATTCGACTCGCCACCACTGAATACTCTTTTCAGTATCGGGGTGCTCGACTCTGAAACTCTTTTCCCCCTTCTTTGCGCCACTCTCCATCACTCTCATCATTCAAGGCAGCACTCAAGGCTTACCTCCTCAAGCTTGATTCCCAAGATCTCCCCATCATCCCTGAGGTTCAAAACTGAACTCCACCAATATTACTCTATTTTATATTCAAACTTTCTACGGAAGTATTTCTTTTTTTTTCATATCTTTCTCCCTCCACATCAATTGTTAGCAAATGACGCATCATAACTGTGATATAGCATGTAACTGATTATGGCCTTGACCAAATTAAGCATTACGACTCAGTATTAATAAGTACTGTTGTGCAGACATGATATTATTGTCGATAATTATCAAATTTATATGACCAAATGTATATCTATTTTTTTTTTGCCAACTAGAGCAAACAAAGGCTTATCTATCTACGGCAAAATCGAATCTACTCCTGCAGAGGCTTTAGCTTGCCTGGAAATCATCTCTGCATCTCCCCTGTTGACTTAATAACTCAGTTCTAAACTTTCTGAGCCATACAAATTTCTCATTTATCCTATCCATCATCACTAAAAACCGTTGACTGACCTCAAATCTATATTAAATGGATTGATCCTTGCTTACATTACAAATTGAATCATTTCAAGGTACAAAAGCTGCAAGAAATATACCCAGTCACATCAAATTCTGATATGGAATGTCACTTTGGTTTGTAACACATCACAAATTTTCAATGAATTTAGTGCCTGAAATGAGCTGACAGAGAGTTTTACATAGGATTAGCGAATTATGGATTTCATGTCGAGTGCTAAATTGGCCAATAGAAACAAAAAAGGCTCAAGCTCAATCTTGAAGTATATAGTAATGAGATGTGATTCTGAGGTTACGAAACAAACTGATTTCTTCCCAGCCTCAACTTCACTGTGACAACAGTTCCAAACAAACAAAAAGAAAAACTCTAGTTACGGAATACTCTGCAATTCACTTAGCATCAACACATATTGTTCCAGCTGTGACATCTATATGACACAATTGTCTGATGTCTATTCACTTATCAAGAATACAGTCAACTTGCTCAATTACATTGAAATAATGTGGATATCAATCATGTCTGGTATAAATTTGACATTATTGTAAGGGCTGCTTGGCTCAAGTTAGATTTATGATAACCACTACACTTGGACAAAGAGCACCAATGAAATGAGAGGTGAATATAATGGCAAGTCCAGATCTAAGAGTTTATACCACTACCATGATAGAGTACAATCCAAAGCCTATATCTCATAATTGTGCCAAGATAAGTTACAGTGCTAAGGTGTCTACTGAGTCAGCTTGGAAAGAATCCAAAGATATTTCAGGTTACCCAATCTTGGGGTGGGAAATATCCAAGTCCAAAGTACACTGCTGCAAGGAAGGAGCCAAGGGCTACTTTAGAGCACAACAGTTTTCACTCACCGGTGGGCAAAGCTTTAGACATAATATCTCTGCATACTGGATGTTTTAAAATTATTCGCTTTGGAAAAAAAAAGAGAAGAATTATCTAGCCAAGAAGAGAGATACTTAGAAAGAGTCGCTGCCAAAACCAGAAATTCAATGACCTTATGACGTGATGAAATAATTGGCTGAGGTTGCAATTCTTTACAAATCAATCATTTATCCATGTATTGAAATAAAGAATCTGAATTTTTGGAATGATTGATCAAATTCGTGGTTTTCCAAGTTTGCCACAGATTTGAGCAATATTTTGAAATTTGATGTGTATGCAATGAGAAATGATGAAACAAATCCCATGCCATGATGCTGGAAATTTTCAGGATCAACATTGGGATCAAGGGCTCGAGATGTGGTACGTCAACATGGAGATCTACCATGATCTTCATTTGGAAGGAATGAACTCCAAAATGTGATTGATTGTGTTTCAAGGGTTAAGACAAGATGTATCTGCAAGTAAATGATAGAAATATAACGTACCCTGCGATTTTGTTCTTGAGAGGTTTGCTGGGTATAATAGCTATCTCCTCACAAAGTCGTTTGTTGGTATGGAAGTCAAGGGTTAAACGCATGTAATATTTTTCTATGATAACCCGAGCTGCTTTTTTTACAGTTTTTGTCCTCACACGACCCTACAACATAGAAAAATGAGAGCACTCATATCAGCTGAGAGCTCATCACAGCCACTAATGTCGACTTAAAATTATCAACATTTGATAGGTGCGGAAGGGCAAATACCAAATGTGAGACCAGAACTCAACCTAGGACTTCTCGGTCCTGATCATAACAGATCGAATCGACGTCGGATTGATAAGATACTACAGGATAATGTGAGAGACGTAAACACCCACCATGATTAAGCTTGAGCTCTTGAAACGAGTTGCGTTCTAGCCGCTATTACGTTCTTCGTACAGGTGGACCACGAGACATGAAGAGCGAAGCACACTGGGAGTGACTATCATCAAGGAGATCTCGTGAACTGAATGGAAGCTGTATTGGAAATAAAATAAACGAATATTGATCAAAAAAGGAATAATTATGATGACTCTTATTTTGTTCTCTATAGTTATGTCATCTATTCGATTTTTTTCATCCAAATATACTGGTGAAAAATTGTTACATACTATCGTATTCTTCTGACAAATATCTTGACTTGCAACTTGATTCTCATAACGTCACACACCTCAATAGACTATGTTATGGCTGGAATAGTATTGTTAATCGCTAGAATTGACCGATATCTATGTATCTTTTTAAAAACTCAACATACTCATAGATAGCAACGCCTCGAGTCATTGCGCATGCGCTCAAGATCTCTTGAGATTGAGATCGTATAGGAATTAGTAAGCCTTCGTTGGTAAAAGTTGCAGGTGCAGTCCTAGGGAGTAGAGAGAGGGAGAGTAAACCTCGGGCTCTTGCCGTGGTCAAAACTAGTTTCTATCAGGATACAGCTACACTTTCAGAGTTGACCACCAGAGGCTCTGGGGTGTATTGGGTGTGGGGTACATAATACCTCACATGCGCAATAGATGGACGTTAGTCCAAGCTCCTCAACCGCAATCGACGGCAAAAGACCTCGATTACTCTATAAGAGCGCACAAGCACTTCATCGCCAAGCGTCCAGGGCACCACCTGCAACTCCAGTCCTGCTGATGAGTCCAGTTACGATGAACCAGGTTGCAGTTAGGGGACGAAACGCGTAAGAGCCTTCTGCTCGAGCGTAGTAGAATAATTTATTAGTAGTGGTAAGCCATCAGCTTATTCCTACGGGCTCGATCAGCGCTAGCTCATAGTGTTATGTACCAGTCGGTTAGAAGCGAATAGGAGCGCCTCCAGTGGCGAGCTAGCGTGGCGCTGAACTTTGAATCTCGGCTGGTAGAATTTGAATGATTTGAGATTTGGGTTCTTGTAGAAAATAGACGTAGAAACGCCTGGATTGTGGAAGTGAAAGAACAAGTATTGTACTTCCTGATATATAGATATATAGTTATATTCTGTTCAATATACTATTTAGATACGGTCGAAGTTAACAATAAGATGTGAACAGAGTCTCGTCCAGAGATCGAATGAATCTGGTGTGGTCGGCCGCCTTCTTATTATATATTTCGGAGTAGTGGGGATTGTATTATCCCACAGTCGACTTGTGTTTCAGGTGTCGGGTCCGAAAGTTGGCCGGTCAATCAAACGTAGATGCAAAATAGTTGTCCTGGTTCCAGAAGTCGGCCTGTTAATCAAAGTAAAAGCGAAAGAGTTGCCTTGTTTCCCAGATGTCAATCAAGAGTTGAGTCCAAAAGTCGGCCTGTCAATCGAATGTAGAAGCAAAAATGTTGTCTCGTTTTCCAGGGGTCGACCTGTCAATCAATGTGGAAACAAAAGAGTTGTCTTGTTCATCAGATGTCAATCAAGAGTCGAAAAGTAGGCCAGAAGCAGGCGTCGATACGTGGTTGAGAGAGTCTCCCCTCCGTTTCCATGTCGAAATTCTGTTGCAGCAGTCGGTTCCTGCGTTTGTTCGCTGGCATATAGGCGCCGATAAGTGGTTCAGCTACATAGGCGCCAATAAGTGGTTGATTAGTCGCACGTCAAAATTTGTCCGGTTGAAAAATAGGTCAGCGTTCTGTATGGCGTAGCAAGATTGTTACATGTGAGAGACTTGCGAGGCTGAAAAATAAGAAGAAAGAGGGGAAAATACAGTTCTATTCATAGAAAGCGTATGCAGCTTGTTACTCAGCAGCCCCATCATACATGTGTACTCGGCACCCGTATTCCTTGGTAGCTATGTTGTGACGGTTGCAGTCAGATAGTGAAAAAAAAAAATAACTAATAAAATAAATAACTAATAAAATAATTCTAATAACTATCTCACTATTTTTTAAGGAGATCCACCTGCATCTACCATCTCATCCCGGAACCGCGTGAGCATTACTTCAGGATGAGCGGCATGTCTCGCGCTCGATTGCGAGCGTTCCTCTTCTCCGTCTTCTCTCTTCGGCCACTTGTCGGCATCTTCTATCTTCATTCTTCATTGTTCCCTCTCTTTCTTCTTTCTTCCCTCTTCTTTCTTCTTTCTCCCCTCTTCAGGGCTCTCTCTCTCTCTCTCTCTCTCTCTGCGCACCGGTGAGTGGATCAACACGTTCCCTACATCGCTCTTCAAAGATATTCATTATTAACGGTAAAAACTTTGCCCGAGAGGGAAATTTTGCAGTTTGGGGTTCTCCTGCAGGCTCTTGCATCTTTGGAGCATAAACTGCACGGCTCCATCTCATAGTGAGCCTGGGAGACCGTCCGAAACTGCACTCGATTGTGAGATTCGACGCTCGACGTTTGGCATCCATTTTGCCTTGCTCTGCTGCCGCTGTCGTCTGCTCGTGCTCATCACAAGAGCAACAGAGATGGATTGTCTTCTTGCTAGCTCATGCGATTCTATATGAGTATTGACAGCTGTGCATTGTTGAGCCAGGGATCTCAATCCTCTAAAAACTGTGCGGCAATATTGCACTTGCAATCCTGTGGAGCTAAAAGCGACAAGTGTGGGAAAATTTATCCCCTGATGCAGCAGATTTTAGTTGTGGAGACCTCTGTCAACTGTTTGAGTGTTGCAACTGAGCCTTAATCATCATCAACGGTCCGCAGTGAGTCGTGTTGTGCTAGTTTGTGTTAAATCTAAACAATATTGTGTATTACCCAGTGCATTTATTGTGCAAATGAGTAGAGTATGTATGTATGTATGTGTGTGTAGTAATGAGCACTAAAAGTGTCTATGTGAGATAGTAGATTGATCACGGTGGCGCCATCTAACGGGTTCTGATAGATTTGCTTCCTCTCTGCGTTAGCCGGGTAAAACTGGAATCAGCCTTATCATATGAATTGGGCATTGTGGAGCAGAGGTCAAGTAGGTTCCCGACAGGTGCCGTTAGTAGTATGTTTACTTGTGGATTCTGAATGAATTGCTATAATCATTCATATATACGTTTTGACTGGTAGTTGTTTTCCATTCCACTCTCGATTTTCCGTGTACCCATGTTCACCTGTAAGAAGTGCAACCGTAAAATTGTCTCGAAGAAAGTCACTTGCCGTGAGTGTAACAATCACTTTCATCCAGGCTGTGCCACTGTTTATATCGCAAATAAGCCGGCGGATTTCTGTTGTGTTCGGTCTTTCAGAGTCGTCATTCACCGCGAGAAAGTTTCCCGAGAAATTACATCGAACTCACGCGATAAAGCTTTCAACAGGTCCAGGAATTTTGAGAAAGATCGTGAAAGCGTTGAGACTAGTAGTCAAAACATATCACTTCGTGAACCCGTATCGGAGATGGCAAGTGTACCAGAAGGATGGGACGACATGTCCACATCTCAGCAACTCGCTGCTCTCTACCAAAATATTAATACTAAGACTGATAATCTTGAGCATCGTATAAACGACCTTTCTGCTAAAGTAGATGATTTCAGTACCACGATAGGTCAGCACCATGAGAGATTGAGTACGCTTGAGGATGAAAATGTGTATCTGCGGAATGAGATAGACTAATTGAAAGTACTGCGAACGAGAGGCGCACCTAATACTAAGATGAAAATCGTTGGTATCCCGCGTTCATGCACTGTTCCCCTGAATACAATCACGCGTGCTATTTTCAAGAAACTTAAGATCGAGTCTTCGTTCAGCAATATTCTTGAAATTCGTGAATTAAAAGCGAAGAATGATAGAGTGAGCGCGGCCCAACCTCAGCCTTCTACTCAGCGAGACGATACCTTTGCGTATATTGTTAAATTCAAATCTGATGCAATTCGCGATCATGAATTGAAAGTGAAACGAGATTTTGGCGAGTTACTGTTTGGCGATTTCATATCCTCTGAGAATGAGCATGAATCGCAGAGTAAGGTGAATCTCTTTGAGATGCTTCCACAAATGGTTCACAATTTACGTATCAAAGCGAAAGAGCGAGCTGGGCAATGTAATTTCAAGTATGTTTGGGCTCGTAATGGTAATGTCTCCGCACGCAAAGAGGATGGGAGTGATGTGTTGCCCATAGTCACTGAGTCTGATCTAGATAACATGGCATGACTTCCTTCTCACCAAGTTAGTTGTAAAGCCTCTAGTGTGCAATGTATGTCCCTTCGTATTGCGCAACTTAATGTCAGCTCCCTAAAAGAGCGTTCCAATGAAGTCTCTGCATTTTTATATGATCACGAAATAGATATCTTGGCACTCTCTGAGACATGGCTAACATCGAATCACTTTGATGAGCTTTTTGCTATACCAAATTATTCCTTCGTTCGCAATGATCGAGGCCTTCGATCGTCCACTGGGAAACGAGAGTTCGTGCAAGGGGGAGGGGTTGCTGTGTACATACGTGATAGTTTCAAATACAATGTATTAGAGTGCTCGAAGATAAGTGATATTAATGAGACAGAGTTTATTATTCTAAATATTAGGACAAACGAAAATCGAAGTTTACTGTTTGCACCTATTCATCGCCGTCCCAATGGAAATGTCCTGACCCAATTCTTTGCCACTCTTCAGAAACTGTCTCACTCGTACACGAATGTAATTTTAGCAGGTGACCTAGACTCTGATCTGGTGTCGAACGAATATTATTCTTCGGATCTGCGTGACTTAATTTTCGAAAATTCTTTATATTGCGTTCCGTTTGAAGCCACCCACCACCTTGAAAATAGTGACACATTGATCGATATTATACTGACTGATTCTGATGAGAAAGTAATTGGTTATAAGAAGTCAGACGCACCTTTCATAAATGGGCATGATTACCTCATCATTGAATACAAATTCTCATCATTAGTTAAAAAATCAATGACCATCACTTCGAGAGATTCCCGCAATTTTAATGCAGACGTTTTCCGTAAAGCCTTGGAAGATGCTGTGGACAGTATGTCACTATGTAACTGTGTTAATGTTGACGATTCATGAGGTAAATTCCTGAAATTCGCAGTCGATCTCCTCGATCAAATGGCCCCGTTGGTTACGCGTACCGTGCGCGAGCGAGTAGCTCCTTGGGTTACTTCGGAGCTCGTGGAAGAGGGCAAAGCCCGAGATCGTAAATATAAGCAAGCCAAGCGATCTGCGAACCCAACCCATTGGAATGAATATAAATTCCTTTGAAGAGAGCTAAAGTATAAGAAGAGGGAGGCAAAGAATGAGTACTGTTTGAAAGCTTTGTCGGAGTCATCCGGCAAAGCAGGCTACTGGAATGTTTTGCGTAAGTTGGGGTTCGCTAAGGATACGCATAAATCACCGTTAGAAATGTTCTCGATCTACCAGCTCAATGAATTTTATCCAGAAATGTCTAGTCAACATCCAAATTGCTCTGAATCTACTTCACTTCGGATCATGAATTCTGCTTCAAATTGTGATTATCCAGAATTTTCGCTGAAGTCAGTTGACGGAAATTAAGTCTATGCAGCAATGCTTAGTTGTTTGCCAAAGTCTAAAGGCCAGAGTAATGATGGCATGTCTATCCAATACTTCCGGTCAGTTCTCTCTTCACTAGTACCCTTTTTTGTGAATTTGTTCAACACGTCAATTGCTACAAACCAATACCCTAAGATTTGGAAAAAATCACTTGTAATTCCATTAAGCAAGGCTCCACGCCCGCAATCACCCTCAGATACGAGGCCTATTTCAAATTTGCCACACTTCGCCAGAGTTTTTGACACAGTGATAACCAATCAGTTGGTAGAACATCTCGAAAGGTACCAGATATTATCCCCATTCCAGTCTGGGTTTCGTGCTAATTACAGCACGCAAACTGCTCTATTGAAGGTTTCCGAGGACATTCGTCTCGTAATCGAGAATGGCCTCGTAACCCTTCAAGCCCTGTTTGATTTTAAGTCCGCATTTTGCAGTGTCAGCCATGAGCAACTTCTACTGAAGATGAGGGAAATAAACTTCTCAAATGAGGCTTTGGCTTGGTTTCACTCGTATTTGAGCGATCGACTGCAAGCTGTAGTTGATAAAGATGGCGGGGTAGCTGATTTCAAACCTAGCTCATCAGGGTTTCCTCAAGGTTCAAACCCAGGACCAATCATTTTTTTGATATGCATTAATCCTATCCTTCGCGTACTCAAGTACTGTAAGGGTATGTTGTTTGCGGATGATTTCCAAATTTATATACAAGGGAGACCTAGCAAGTTACCATCGATAATTGAGAAACTCAATGCAGACTCAGCAAGCATCGCGCGATGGGCCGATGATAATAAGTTGATCCTGAATATATCGAAAACTTTAGCAATGCTGTCTGCTTCCGTACAATATCACATGAGACTCGATGTGCGAAGTTTGCCACCAATACTTATAAATGGTCATGTTATTCCCCTTCGAGAGTCTATAAAAAATTTGGGGGTGATTTTTGCGAAGGACCTGTCCTGGAACGCTCACGTGGCCAGCATTTGCTCTGAAGTTCATGGAGTCCTGCATAAATTGCGTTACCGTGGACACTTTTTGTCCACTGATATAAAGAAAATGCTCGTCAATGCACTGATAATGCCTCATTTCGATTATGCTTGCTTGGTCTATTACGATTTATCAGGCTACTTAGAAACGAAATTGCAGCGACTCCTAAACACGTGCGTTTTATTTATTTTTCACCTTCGACGTGATGCCGAGCTTACACCATACTATGAACGCCTACATTGGATGCCACTAGCACGTAGACGGGATTATTTCTTAAGTGTACAAACGTATAAGATTTTCATCACTAGTACCGCAGAATACTTGCACGGTCTCTTCAAGCCCAAAGATGAAGAAGTGAGACGATCACAACGAGTTGAGTCTTTGAGAATGCACGTACCCGTAACGCGCACTACTGCTTATGAAAAGTCATTTTCAGCGCAAGCAATGCAGATTTGGAAATCTGTTCCAGTTAGAATCCGTTTGTCAACTCCCGTCGAAGTATTCAAAATAGCGATCAGTGCATTCTTTTACGAGAAGGAAGATCATGAGTATGTCATGCGTTAGTTTAGTTGTATGTGTGCCTTATTAGAATAATTGTTATGCTGAGTGAATAGTTAGATATTGTATTTAAGTATCATTGCTTGTATATATTCATGTAACCTTAAGTTCCTTTTAAGTATGCTCTTATTTGTATTCTAAGTGTATCGATAATGCTCACCTTTTGCCATACGGTCCTCGTGACCATGGCATAATAAACTTATTAATCAATCAATCAATCTCTCTTTCTCTCTCTCTCTTTTTTTTTTTTTTTTTTTTTTAAGGTGGTTGTAGGGCAAATACGCTGCGACGTACGAAGGAGAGGCACTGGTCAGCCAAACACGGCTGGCCAGCACCTCCCCAACAGTCCCGGGCTGGAATCCGCATCGATACGGCCACCCGAACCGGGTAAACCCTCTCTTCCTTCTCCGTTGGCGCCGGCCATTGGACAAGGGAGAGATCCACCAACTTACCAATCCGGCCCCGGCACCGCGTGAGCATTACTTCAGGGCCGGCGGCGTCTCGCGCTCAGGATCGAGCGTCTCTCTTCTCACGACTCGCAGGTGTTGTTTCCCTTTCTTCGATCTTCTTCCATCTCTTCATTCTTCATCTTCTTTCTTCTCTCTTCTTTCTTCTCTCTTCCCTCTTCAGTGCATCAGATTCCTCCTGGAATCATTTGGGCCTCTTCTGTTTCAATCGGCAGAGTCACTGTGATTCGCCTGCTTCGAGGCGCCTTACTTCCCTCTCTTTCTCCTCTTTGCGGGTCATCACCAGCTTGATGTATCCGGTGAGTCTATCCCATGTCACCTGGTTGCGGAGCAAGTACGGGACGAGATTCTCAGGTGTTAGTTGAGCACCCAGCCATTCATCCAGCTCGGCGCGCTCTCTCCGGGTGTTGCTGCACTTGAACAGGGCATGTTCGGCGTCATCCCATTCGTCCCCGCATGACTGACATGCTGGGGTCGTCCTCTTCTTGAACCTGGTTAGATAGGAACCGAAGCATCCATGATCGCTCAGTGCCTGCGTCGTCCAGTAGTCCATCTCTCCGTGGGTGCGTTCCGCCCACTTGGCTACGTCACGGATCAGCCGGTGCGTCCATCTGCCGTTTGCAAATGGCGAATCCCACTCAGTTTGCCAATGCTCCAGGGTGGTTTCCTTCTCGTTGTCGCGGATGATCTCCTTCATCGTCGGAGTGAGTACTCGTTCGGCTCCGATCACTTTCTGGCGGTCCCAGATCCTCACTCGCTCCGCGACGAGCAAGTGGATGGGCGGAGTACTCGCCAATACGTAAGCCGCATCTCCTGACACAGTGCGGTAGGCACGGATACTCCTCAGGGCCGCTCTTCGGTGGACAGGCCCCATCCTCTTCTCGATGATGGTCTTCTCTACTCTCTTTCCCCACACGGGTGCACCGTAGAGCATGATAGAGGTGCTGACGGTGTTGAGAAGTGCGCGCCTCTTTTCCTTGGGTCCTCCGATATTCGGCATCAGCCGTTGAAGCGCCGCACCAACCCTGCTCGCTTTCTGGGCGGCCTCCTGGATGTGCTTCTTGAACGACCACTTGTCGTCAAGCCATACGCCGAGGTATTTCAGCTCTGTCTTGCGTGGGATCTCTTGCCCGTTGATGTAAAAGTGGGGCAAGTCAAACTTCCTGCGTCTTGTGACCACGATTGCTTCGCACTTCTTGACAGCAAGCTCTAGGAGCCTGCTGATCATCCACTCGTAGACTCGGGCCAGCGCCTCGTTTGCGCGTCTACCCAAGAGTTCCTCGTTGTCGGACCAGACTATGAGCCCCGCGTCGTCCGCGAAAGCCACTATTATCACTCCTTCGGGTAGTTCAATAGACAGTAAACTGTCGTACTGGGTGTTCCAGTTGAACGGCCCGGAAACCGATCCCTGTCCAATTCCGGCGGACAGTTCCCGGATCTCTTGTCCCTCGTCGGTGTCGTACACGAGTGTCCTGTTCCGCAGATAGTCACTCGTGATGGCTAGTAGATAGGGCGGCACTTTACCTGCTTGGGATTGATAGACTCGCTCCCAGCTCGCGCAGTTGAACGCGTTCTTTATGTCCAACGCAATAATGGCACAGAATCCCCCTCTTCCTTGGTATGGGTTCCCTACCGACGCTTTCACCCGCTCTTGGACCTCCTCGATCGCGTGCACAGTGCTTCGTCCCTTCCGGAACCCAAACTGCATTGGTGATAGCCCGCCGCTCTCTTCGTAGGCTTTTTCCACCCTGTTGAGCACCATCCTCTCGTACATTTTCCCGATATTGTCGAGCATGCTGAGAGGGCGTTGACCTCCTTGACCTTTAGGTATCAGGACCAGCTTCTGGCGTTTCCACTTATCCGGGAAATTTCCCGCGCTCAGACAGATGTTGAAGAGGTCGAGGAGTAAATCTGGGTTGTATTTGAAGACCAGTTTCAGAGCCTCGTTTGGAATGCCGTCCAGGCCAGGGGCCTTGCCGTTGGGCAGTCTCTTCGCCGCTATGAGTAGTTCTTGCATAGTGGAGAGCGGGACGGGGTCGTCGCTCTCTGGAGGGAATGTGACTCTGGGTTCTCCTGCTGGGAAGAGGTCTTCCACGATGCTGCGCAAGGTAGCTGCATCAGTCGGTGCTGGGTTGCCCCTCTGGGGTCGGACCTTGGACATGACCACGCGGTATGGCGTACCCCACGGGTCTCCATTAACCATGTCGCACAATTCACCCCAGCACTTCTCTTTGCTTCTCCGGATGGCTAGAACGAGAGCCTTCTTTGCTTCTCTGTACGCCCTATCATCTTCCCCCAGTGATGGTCGTTTTAGTTTCCTTGATCGCCACGCGGTTCTCCTTTTCTTATTGCTCGTTCTCCGTAGGGCTTTTATCTCGTCGGTGATCCAGTACTCTGGTTTCCTCCAGAAGCATGATGTTGTCTTGCGAATCATCGATGCGTCACAAGCTCTTGTGATGGTGGACGTCACCATATCCACAGCCTCGTCCGCGGTGATGTTCATCGGGAGATCTTCGGCTGTTCCTATCGATTCCCGGAATTTCCCCTCATCCAGCTTGCGTACCTGCCACCCCGTCGGTCGCGGTCTGTGTGTCGTCTGTCTCTGTCTGTCAGTCCTAAGCCGAAACCGAATATGTCGATGGTCACTCAATGTTTCCGTGTCCAGAACCTCCCACGATGTCATACGTCCCATGAGCGACGGGCTCATGAACGTCAGGTCGAGGACCGAAGACGAACCTCCCTCCCTGGACCGAGTGTCGTGTCGGTAGTAGGTGATAACCCCCGTCTCGTTCGCGAGCACTAATCCCAATGCCTCCATGGCATCAGCGAGTATTACCCCCCGTCTATCACGCGGCCCCCCGCTCCAAGTCGGTTCCTTGGAGTTGAAATCCCCCGCGATTATAACTGGGCCCCCCCATTGCCTCACATCCTCTTCTAGGTCATGGAGCTCGTCTTCGAATTCGTGCATCTTGAGCGACGGCGAATAGTAGCAGCTGTAGACTGCTGTGCCCTCTATGGTCTTTCGAGCGAAACCGCGGCCACTAACAGCTGGTCCAGTCTCACGGATCGCAGGATTCATGATCTGGATTACGGCTGTCCTCCAGTGATCGAATGTGGATCGAGAGAATTCGCGCTTCCGAGGCGGTTCGGAGATAATCAGAACATCGATCCCTCCTTCTTTGGCTACAGCGTGTAGGAGATCGTCTGCGTCCCGGCTCTTCCTGAGGTTGGCTTGGATGAAGCTAGCCATTTCTTCCCTTCCTGCGTCTATATGTGGTTCTTGCCCTCTGGTACGCAGTGCAGTTGCTGGCCCCAGATCTGTGGTCAGATTTGGACCCGATCGCCGCACAGCTTAGGCATTTTGGTTTTTCCTTGCGAATCGCAGCAAGGTGCCCTGGTTCGCCGCATTGGAAGCAGAGTTTTGGTTTCCGTTCCTCTGCCTTCTCTCTTTTGCACCCCGAGGCCTTGTGCCCGTACTCTAAGCAGTTATAGCACCGTGGGATGCCACCCTTCTCGCGGATCCTGACTCTGCCCCATCCAACCTTTGGCTCCTTCCAGTCGAGGAAATGGTGGGCCAGTCTCGTTGCGATCGAGACAACAGCGGTTTGGGTGCCGCGGTAGCCACTCCGGATGGACTTGACTACAACGGCACCCTTCTCGTTTTCTGGTAGGGCCTTCGCGAGGTCATCCCGCACCTTGATTATGTCGACATCGTAGTCGACTCCGAGAACCTCGAGGGTCGTGCTGTTTGCTAGACAGTGGACAGCTCCTTCTTGCCCGACGACTGGTGCCAAGGCTGCCTTGACGGCGGCGACATCGGTGCCCTTCTTGAGTTCAAGAAGGACTTGGCCTTCTTGGGTCTTGCGGATGCCCGTGACCTTAGAGCCCACTTCTTCATCGAGGTCATCCGTTTTTATCCTGCGCAGCATGTCTGCGTAGGTTAGCCCACCTTGTTTGGCCGTAACGAGGACGGCTTCGGGCTTCACCCTTCTCGGCTTCATTTTCGCTTTCTTCCCGGCGGCATCGTCCGATCTACCGCTCTTCTTTGCCCTTCTCGCTTGTTTCTTTGACACCACTTCCTTCCAAGGCCCATTCTGCTCGGGCCGATTGGGCGTTGATGTCGAGCGCGGTGTTCCGAGACCTCCAGGTGGAGGACCGTATCGCGTCGCCTTCGAACCGCGTTGTTGTCCCGGTCGCGATTCCGGCTTCCCTGCCCCCCTTCCCTGGAAGCCACTACCCGACGTGGCCGGTTTTCTTGTGACCGGAGGCTGCATATTCCCCCTCGCTTTCAGGGTCTTTTCCGTTTCGAGGAGCGTTGTCTCGAAAGCAGCCCGCTTCGCCTTGTCTGTCGCGAGTAGGCCTTCGAGCGCGTGGCCTATCTTCTTGAGCTCTTCGATGTCACCCTTGGTCCCTTCTGGATTGCTGGAAACAGACTCGGCTATTCCTATAACCAAGTTGAAGTGCTCGAGGAGGAGATATGTCTTCTCCTCCGTCTCTTCCCGGCACGTTTTCAGGTCTTCCCATTTCCCCATGAGATCGCCTGCCTCGTTTCCACTCCTCTGTCGTGCCGCATCTCTGGTTGAGGGGATGTGGTCAATCTCCACCCTATCAGGCACCTCATCGTGCACTCCCCTCTCGAGCAAACCGTTTCCAGGAGTCAGGATTGTTCCGTTCCCCTGGGACCCTATAGTGGAGTCAGACTCGCTCGAGTCTGAGCTCAAGTTGACGGCGTCATCAACCTCGTTGCTGGGTTGCGTGATCTGGATCCTGATAGCGGGGTTGATCTTCAGCAGCTTCTCTGCCGCCTCTCGTGCTTCTGCTGCAACTTTCGCGTTCATCCCTCGTTGGCTCGGAAATGTGAGCTTTGATTGTTTGAGCACTCGCTTCTCTGCTCCGTCACTCGGGCCCTTTCTCTTCCTGCTAGGGGTGAGCTCAGCTTCTCCATGGCGTAGGTTTTTTTCTCCCGCACCCTCCACCTGCAGCGTATTTCCATCGCTTGTAGCTGTACGCGTTATTCCACCAGCCAAGTGTGCCACTGGTGGCGCGTTTTGCATCGTTGGGCCCCCCCCCCCAAGATCCGAATGGGGCCCCGCTTTACTTGGGGAATTCTTGCCGTCAATGCTGGACATCATCTTCTTTCTTCTTCCAGGGCCTGGAATCGCATGCTGGCCGACCCCGGACCAGACCAGCACGGGTGTGGTGTTCTGTGTCATGCGTGTCCTGTATGATGTTGGTATGTTTGTGTAGTGCTTGGGCAGGCGTGAGTATGGTGCATGTATGGTGTAGTGTGTGTGTTGGTGTAAGTGTAGGACTCGGGTCCGGAGGGGCGTCGCTCCCTCAAGCTCCAAGTGCAACTCTAAGGTCACACCCAAAGCCCCCTACGGGTTCTCTCTCTCTCTCTCTCTCTCTCTCTCTCTCTCTCTTCTCGGGCTTCACCCTTTGCTCTCTTCGTGCTCGCGCTCGATGTGCCTTTATGCACTATATTTCTTTATTTGAATGAACTTGTCTCTTCTTCGTTTCAAAATCGTGATTAGTCATTTGGCACGCTCCTTACCCAATCTCTCTCGCGCCCAATAGCAGCAATATATATCTATATGAATATGCAGCAGTAGCAGAAGATGCAGAGTTTCAGCTACAATTATTATATACTATACAAATTTGCTGGGCATCGCACACTGCCCAGCATGTGCGGCTAAGTTGACTAGGCATGTGAAGAATTTTTGAATATGAAGAATTTGTAAATATATGGAATCCTCGAATTTCATCGTCCTTGCATCTCAAATATTTTTTCTACCTTGCTGGATCAAAAGAATACAAAATCATCGGACCTGTTCTCCCTGTGTCATCATTGTAGCTCCAGTCTTTTCTGAAGTTCCAGCAAGCAAGCGGCTGCAGCGACAATCAACTCTTAGAGGGACGATTTTCATAATCATACCCTTGTTCATGTCGGCCCAGTGCCGGGCACAGGTGATAATGGCGTCAGAGTTGCTCCGCAAATTCTTCGTGGACAAAGGGTTCTTTCCACAGTCTGCGCATATCATGATGAATTCGCTCGGGAATTCATCCAGTATTCCCACTTGGTCTTCAATAGGCCTATTTTGCATTCTCCAGAGAGGATTTTCCTCAACGTGTTCCTTCGGTCTTCACTCTGAGGGGCATATCAAGGATTCGTCGGTATTTTTCCCACAGGCACCCCCACAGCGGGTCCGACGCATCTTATGTCAGGTGCGGCGTTTGCTACGAATAATGATCTTGTATTTTCAATTCCAATCACCTGCATTTGGTGGTTTTTGATTGTTCCCACGTTGTCAAAATTACTTGTAATTTTTGTTCCTATGGCTGGTTCCAGTCTGATGTTATATAAACACCAATGGTTGCAGACGGGTGGTTGTAGACGTTGCACTATCTTTTCAAGAACTCAACTTTGCTAGTAAATCCGCTTCAATCGGCTTCATCAGCTATCGGGATGATTCAAACGGCATTCTCTTCGAAATTTTCTCAGCTACACGATGCGCGATGCCTTTTTATCCTAAACTCGAGGGGGAGGGGTAGGGGGGAGGCGATAAACGCCCCCCAAGAAGAACAACGATATTTTCCCGAAACAAAACATACACGTGACGAGTCCCCCGTTCTACTGCAAACTTGAATATACTCGAAGTACATTCTACGACCCTGTAGCTGAATTTCGGGCCTGTTCTCGAACTTGGAAATCCCTGCTATGAATTTTAAGAGCGATTTTTAGCCAGAAACATGTTATAGACACTGTATATTTGACCAAATTCGTTAATTCTGAGTCGGTGACCGTTCTGCTGCCTCCTGAGAAACAATAACGATGAATTTTGGGATTATTTCACGAGATTTTCAGCTAACTCTCGAATTCAGAAATTGCTGTTGAGATTGTAGCGATGCGTTTTGAGCTAAAAACGGTTGAAAATGCCCTTCCGCCTGATCAAAGTCATGGATTGTAGCTCGGATTTTCTACTACTGCCAGATCAAAAACACTTGGAGTGCACTCAAAAATGGCTGAATATGATTTTGACATCAATTCCGAGTCTCAGAACTACTGCAGGTTGATTTATGACCGATATCAGGCCAGAAAACTACAAAAAAATTGACGTTTGGGAAAAAAACTATGAATTTTCGATGGAGAAAAACTCTACTGCCAACAAGTTAAGGCTTGACGTACATTCTAGTCCTCCCTCACAAAAATTCAAGCTCAAGCCCGAATCTGGGAATTGCTGCTGAGAGCTCTGAGATCGATTCTGAGCCAAAAGCGTGAGATCAATCGAGCAAATTTATGCGTAATTATGAATCATAGGTTGGAAACCGCTCTACTGCCACATGAAAAATGGTCACTCCACAATCCAGGATTTTCAACAAAATTTTGAACATAATCTGAGATCTGGGGATAGCTTCTGAGAGTACTGGGATCGATTCTAATACGGCATGTGTCAGGAGTGTGTCACTAGCGCTGCAAATCATCCCGATTGGCCGGTTTTAGCTCGGAATTCCTATTGCTGCCAGCTTAGAAATACTTGGAGTATACTCTAAGATCAGTCGGCGAGATTTTGACACTCATACCGAGTCCGAGAGCTGCTGCAGTGAGATTCAGTACCGGTATTGGGTCGAAAAAGGCTGACAGATACGACACTTCTGGCGCAAAATGATGATATTTAGGTGGATAAAGGAAGTATTGCCAACTAATCAACAGCTGGAACCAACTCTGGATTTTCCTCACAGAATTTTGAGCCCAATCTCACACCCGAGAATCGCTGCTAAGAGCACTGAGATCAATCCTTATCCAGCAGCATTTCAGAAAGGTAGAGAATTCTCGCATAATCGTGGATTATGGGGCGGAAATCGTCCTACTGCCACCTGAACAGCAATCGAGATACATTTTGGGATCATTTGACGTGATTTTGAACAGAACCCCGATTCTTTATATATCTACTGAGAGCTTTGAGATCAATTCTGAGGCAGGAATTATGAAGTGGCACTAGAAATGAATCAGATCTAATGATTCTAACTCCCAATAAGTACTACTGCTACCTCAAGAATACATACGGTGAAATCTAGAATCACAGGCGGGAATTTCTAGCCAAATCGTGCATCTGAGAATTGCTGCAGAGAAATTTCAGATGCATATTGAGCTCAGTATTGTCGTAAATTAAAGTCGATCTGATGAGGAATAGTTGAATTTTTTTCTTCAATTGTACTAATGCCAAGGTAAGTACCATTTCATCTCGTTACAAGTCTAAAAGTAAATATTTTGAGCCCGGTGTCATTACCCCGAATCACTGCAGTGTGATTTGCAGTCAAGAATGAGCCGAAATCATCGGGAAACCGTGCGAATCCCACGGAAAATGACGAGTTTTAGGAGGGAAATCATACTACTGCCAACTCGAGAATGATCTTATCGAGATCCAAGTTTGCCAGTGAATTTTATGGGCACATTCCCGTGTCTCAAAACTACTGCAGTGCGATCTGAGACTAATATTTGGGCCAGAGTACTCGCAAATCAGCGCGGAGTATATGAAAGGAGATGAATCCTACGGCGTAAATCCTACTCCTGCCAACTTGAGAATAGATCCAGGAAATTTTGAGTTCCGCTAGAAGTACTTTGGGCCCGGTCTCGTGTCTGACAATTACCGCAGTGCGATCTGCGATCGGTATTGGGCCCAGAATTGAGGGGAAACTTCTGCGGATCCTAAAAAAAATGATCATTTCTAGGGGTAAATCGTACTACTGCCAATCCTTTAGGGAATCCAATACATTTTTTAATCGACTAGAAACATTTTAAGCCCAGCTCCGTCGCTCAGAATCACTGCAGTGCGATTTAAAACTAGTATTGGGCCCCAAAACGTCAGAAATCCGTGCGGATTCCACGAGAAATGATGGAGTTCAGAACGGAAATCGTAATACTGCCAGACTGCAAGCGATTCCATCGGATCCCATGTTCGTCATTGAATATTCTGGGCCCAGTCCCATGTCTTGGAGTCACTGCAGTGCGATCTGAGATCGGCATTGGGCCGGAAATATTGGAAATTACTATTGAGATTCGAATTGACTAGAATCAATCGCGACTTGTCGTTATTTCTGTCGTGGTTTGTGTTTTTTGTGGAGTTGTACTTCACTTCGTACTCATCGAGGTATTGTTATTGTTAAGGTATTATTACTTACTGATGTTGCGTATTCTTGTGTGTCGAAATTTCTTGGTTTTCTCAATCGTAGGTGCCACTGACCAACTGTTGCGCAAGTTGCACTGAATGATGATATCGGCGATACTATGGCCGGGTCCGTGGGCCTTGTACAGATGTGTTTTGCTGCTACAACCACCTTCAGTTTTTACAGATTGGCTTCACACTCACGGGCACTATCCGATCAAAATGATCGCACAATTCGATCAATCCACTCAGCTGCTTGTCGAATAATCACAAGTGTCTTTGTTCACTGACTGCACGGTCGCGATTATAGTTCGATGCGCTCCTTGGACGCACTGATGACATTCGTCAGTTGATGCGAGCCTATTAAGCTCGTCAGTTCTTGTTTACCCCCAATTAGTGCTGCCCTCCCGTCAAAATTTCCAACTTTGACTTTTCATCGGCATCCCCCCTCATGTTTCTGATCTCATTGGCTGGATGCGTTCGCACCCTCTTCTTGTTCAAGTTAAAATTAGTTTTCATCATTTTGGCGTTGATTCCTCAAATTTCATGAAGCACTCCGACGCCCCTACTCAAGCATGTGGTCTTTTGACCACTTAGGAAGGTCCGGAAGGGACCGAGGCCACTAGTTTCCTTGAGTTTTTTCGTATTATTTTTTTTGATCGTCTGTGCGCAAATGAGTCATTTTTTTCGTGCGTTCAACGGTCGTCTTCAGCCAATGGATTATTACAACCGGGGCGGATCTCATGGGTTTAACATTTCGTGTTTTATCGTGGCGTGTTCCCGCGTGAAAACAAATGAGTCGTTCATGAACGAGTCGTTTAACGAGTCAAATATTCGTTTCATTATGTGGAGTCGTTGCAACGACTCGTTAAAACGACTCATTTCGAAAATTTCACAATCTAAGTTTTTTAATGGTACCACCTTTTTTACTGAGAAGATTGCAGTGTCGGTGGAAAAAAACTTGAATTTCAAAAATCACCAAATGAGTCATTTTAACGAGTCGTTGCAACGACTCCACATAATGAAACGAATATTTGACTCGTTCAATGACTCGTTCAACGACTCAAATATACGACTCATTGATTTTCACGTGGGTTTGAAATCCAGCCACTCAACCTAACCTAATCCTATCCGCATTTGCCCGGGATTCATGCCCGTGGAGTGAGGGAGAACTCCTGAGGGGAGAAAACCTGCTCCGGAGAGTTCGGCAACATTTATCATGCTACCCTTACGGTACTCATGCCACATTCCGTGAGCACGAACACCGCAATTGTAACATTTTGTGCCTCCCACTCACGTTGCTGAGGTGTAAGTGTCACCTAATCGATTAGAAAAGTCAGCAAGTCGAGGTTGATTAGACCGAGGTGGGCGGTCACCCATCCAAGTACCAATTGCGCCGCACAATGCTTAACTTCGATGATCGGCCGAGCTGACACCCAGTGACCCCACCAACTGTGTTGGTATTTGCACACTGTTTTTCGCTTTTCATTTGCTCACAGAAGATCAAAATTATTATATTAAAAGGCATGCAGAGTCATTTCCCCCCACGGAATCCCTATATCAGGCCTGCCAACATAAAATCAAAATCAGTGTTGCCAACCTGACGACGCGAAGGATCCCTAGACCAGATCAAATGTCCCTAGATTTTTCCGCGATGTATAGAACACGTGTTCAAGTGTCGTTTACGTATTTTTGACGTATTCTTGAGTTTTGTACATGTATTTTCGATTTTATTATATGTATTTATACGTTGATATCATATATTCGATTTGCTGCTGATTCTTGCCTTGAAGACGGTTGCTGATCGGTCTCACGGAGCCCTTTCGACCATTGCCCAAGCTTCCGAATCCGTTGGCGGAGGTTGGGAGCAATCGATTTTTATGTGTTTCGTTTGAATATTTTCGTATTGAGTGCATGCTGGGAGTCATTTTCTAGCGTATTTTAGTGAAACATTTTAGAAAATTCGAGACACCGCCATTTTCAACATCGAAGGTAGCCGAGTAACTTTTTACGGTTGACAAGGCCGCCTCACTTTCAGATGTGAAGTAACTTTGGTGTTCGAGTTTGCTTTATTTAATGGTTTCTATTTTTATTTTTGTGTCAAAAATAGATCGATTCGCATGAGTACTGATTGATTTTGAATGAAATTGGCGATGCAGTGTCGATGAAGTCGAATTGTACTGATGAAGTGATGGAATGCTAGAGATTGAAAGGTTGTTATTTCGTTGATTTTGAATATATGATAGGAACTAATGGATTTGAAATTTCTGAAACTTTTTTGAATGAATTCGAAGAAGCTTTGATTTGACTTTGAAAATGATCATTTTCGTATTCCTACTCATATTGAGTGTGGAACTACGTAATACTTTGAAGTTTTTGAATTTTTTTCTATTTGGAGGAGAAATTAAATATTTTTGTATTCGAATTTATGAAAATATGAAGTAAGAAGCAGTTTACGTCTATCTCACATGCTGATATTAGAGGAAGTTACTTTATATGGGGGAGTGGTTGGGAGAACTCTCTTAACCAGTTTATGATTTGAGTAATTTTCATAAGATTGAGGAATCAATTATTCACGTTCAAGAACGATGTTGGTATCGTATAGAGCATTCAAAATGACTTTTTTGAATGAATCCAATATCATTTGATCAATGTAGTTGTGGAGGGGGGGGGGTTGAATTGATTCATTGTGATCGCCTCTGATACACGATCATCAAAAGCAATTGTTAAAAATTCACTAATCAGGGAAGCTCTTTGTTTTCATACTATTTTTTAGCATTTACGTCGGAAGATTTGAATTTTTGAGAAGCCTTTGATTCGATGGAATGATTTTAATATTCATCATCCTCGCTTTTTGTTTATGATGTGAGATTGAGTTGAAACTGGGGAGTGTTTCATGTTCAGAATAAAAATGTAACTCTTCATCACAGAGGTCGAAGGAGACATGATGAGATGAGACTGACACGTCGATCTGGGCTCTCAGTGTCAGGGCCAGAGCGATGCTCAGATCAGAAAAAATCGTGCAACATGTTTCAGAAGAGTTGTGTCAGTGTTGTGTTGTTTTTTTACAATAGCTAGGCAACAGGAAGTCACACTCTGTCGCACTCGGGAATGAGAAACCCAACTCCCATATGAGCCAAGGCACTATGTGCTGTTGCAATCCGTAAAAGTGTGGTGTGGTATTTTTTGAGCATGTGTTACGAGGATGATTCGATATTCTTCTCCTGAGGAAAGCTTTGAATCGGATTCTATGCTGAGAGATTAACGCGAGAATATGTGATTTCTAATAAATGAGAGGAAATGACTCGAATTCATTTAGTGATATTGAATTCATACGCATATTCGTGAATTATTCGTAGTTCGATCGGGAAAACGATCGGATTGATTCTAAAAATTCTGAAATGTATTGGAAATTCCAAATTTTTTGGGATATATCTGGGAATTGGCAGACAATCTCGATTTTCTCAATTCGTGATCAAACGAATGTAGAAGTAGAGATTTTTAAAGATGGAATCATCTTCAAAAATTTGATTTCTTGAATGGATAATGAAATTGAACATGTTTTTTGTAGTGAGATATAAAAAGATTCCGTATCATCTAAATATATTGTCTAGAAAATCGTGGTTTAAATTATGAAATACACTTTTCTTGATTTTGAAAATTTAAGTTGTACTAGAATATTACACAGCTCTCACATAGCACTCACATATGATTTCTTGGAAGATGTCTTTAATCTTACTTTGGTGAGGTCTTCTCGTTGTTCTTCAAACACGCCATCCTTTCTTCTGTTATGATACAAGTCATTATGTTGTAGTTCTTTAGTGTTGTCTCGCCGAAATGACCTTGAATGATTCGTAATTGATGATGTTTTTGATTTCTCCTTTGTACACTCCAAATCGATTCTAGTCTGTGAAACAAATTAGAATACATTATGAAATTTTCATGATTTGAATAGAAACTTATATGATGAACTGGCAGGTGTATGTATTGCTTTCTACAGTATTGTGTAGTACACATATGGAGGGTCAAATGTCATGTGACGTGAGAGAATGATTGTGTGAAAACGATTAATGGTTTTTTCATGACAGTGACTATGTTTGAGATATATATACTCCTCAGTTGTTACTATCAAATAAATTGGTCTTATAAGGTACGATATGATCATGCAATGTGTTACATGAAGTAGTTTTTCGCGAGAATTGATAGTTTGTGAATAAATAAAAAGTAGTCGATGGTTAAAAATGTCATTGGAATTGATTCAAAAGTGAGCACGAGATCGCGTTATTCATTGCGTAGATCATGAAAGATTTCATAATAAAAAAGAATCATAATACGCGACTTTGTGTTGTGTTGAATAGTTCTATTGTAATGGACATACTAATAGAGATCGTGAGAGTATCCGAATATTCCTTATCGAACGCGGTGTATGATGTCGATAATAATTAATTTGAATTAGCTCTATAGTGAAGTCCACTTACCATGGATTGTAATTTCCTGCTTTTCAGATCTTATTCTGCGTTACTGGTGGTGGGGGAATGGACTGGTATGCCTTAGTCCTTCTCACTTTCTCTTTTATCGTTGGCCGATAAGTTCTGCTCTTGTTGATTTTCTTCATGGTATATGATTAGTGTTGAACATCGTCTTGGGAGTCTATGAATTAGGAATTGAGTTATGGATGTTAACATGTTTTGAGGGCAAGAAATTATTAGAATGAGATATGAAGTTCATTTATACATTATTAGTAATATATATCGCTTAGTGCCCATAATTGGTTATTGTAAGACTCTTTTTACATTTCTTAGTTGAGCTGATGTAAGAGTGCGATTAATTGAACTATTTACGCTTCTCATTAGTGGCTATATTTGACGTTTATCTTGGTTGTGCGAATTTAGTCGCGGAGTGAACGATAAAATGAAATGGGAGCGATGCAAAAACTCACGTGACTATGCAGTTATGAAGATCACATTATGATATGCCACAAAGTGGGAGTTTTTTGGGAGTTTTTGGGAAAATTCATACAGGAAAAAAAATTTTTGTATATTTTTGTCCTCCCGGAATCGCGCAAAATTTTTTTCAATTTCGTTTTCTTTATCTTAATTCCTTCCAAATTGCTAAAAGTTATGACAATGGATTGATGTAAGAAATCGCGTGACCATGTGGTTACGTGAATCACATGGGAATATGCCGCAAGGTGGGAATTTTTTGGAAGAATTCATGCAGGAAAAAAAATTTTTTATATTTTTGTCCTCCCGAAATCGCGCAAAATTTTTCTAAAATTTCCATTTTCCATGGACTTAACCGCTCAAAATCACGTGAAATTGTCAAAACATGTACATATCAATCATGTTTTTAGACAGTTGAAACCGAGTAGAGTTCGATATTTTCGTTTTTTTACACAATTTCATGATACGTTTAAATTTGATAAGAAAGTCTCAAGATAATGAAATACATGTGATACGGGGTATTGAAACTAAGAATTCTTAGGTTAATATTGGCTGATTATATATAGATATTGAATTTGTTACTCACGTGCTCTCGTGTTGACTCCTTTTTAAATAACTTGGTGGACGAATCATCGCAGTCCATCGCCGCCCCTCTTGATGACTGGTTCGAGCAGGCGTGTTTCGTTGCGACGGGAACAACAGAATGACTGAAAGCTGCATTGAGACCTTGTATCACTATCGGTTCCCCACGTTTCTTCAATTGTCGAGAGACTTCATCTTCCGCGGCGCGCACGTGGAGTTGCGGCAAGAGTTAAATTTCGATTGTAGGCTTGCGCGAGAACGTGCATCTTCTATTAGCTCCTCTTCTCCACTAATTACTGCGTCGTATAATTTCTTTTGACATGCTTGTTTATTCGCATGGGGTTTTACTGAATACTGAGGAGTGGCAAGAAAGTTTTACTACTGATAAGGGGAGGTCCATCCTTGCGGGTTCTGGATTCGTTTTAAACTCTGTACTCCATCTTGATTTGGTGAGAAATGAAGGTATCTGAAAAGATTCAATCCCATGGGCCTCTTATCCCGAGATGCACCAAAGAGGGGTAGCAGTGTTAGTAGATCTATACACACGATTTCGATTATGGGCCTATTTTGGCAATGTTGATTCTCATAGCTGTATTTCAGAGTAGGAGGCCCATGGGATCAAATTCTTGGAAATACCTTCATTTTGCACCAAATTAGATGATTCCCAGAGTTTCATCAGGATGCGTGTTTCGCAAGGTTGAACTTCCCTTTGTAAGCGTTTTCTTTTATTCATTTGATTTAATTTATTGCGTCGTATAATATTCTCCCGCGTTCAGTTGTTGTTGTGGCAGGAGAATAAAGGAGATCGCGTGGTGATGTGAGAGTGCATCCCAATGAGCGGTTTGAGTTTTCAACTGATTGTCACGTTTGATGTTCCTTCTCTCGTTTCATTTATGTCAAGAGAAGCATCAATATGACAGTGTAATGATGTCAGAAATCGCGTCACTATTCGATCATAAGAACCACAATACAATATGCTGCAATATGAAGATTCATCGAAAATTCTTCTGAAAAATCATGACGACGGAGAAGATCTTTTGTATTCTCGTATTCTTGGAATTGCACAAAGTTTTCCGAAAAATTTTTTCATTATTTCGTTTTCTCAAATTCGTGTAGAATTCCAAAATAACTAATCTCAATGTTCTTAGTTCGTCGTAGTTGCAAAAAGTCTGACTCGCCTGTTTCTTCTTGACATGAGTTGGTTGATTCTTTGAAATTTCATGGTGAATCACAAAGATATGAGTCATTTTTTTCAATATCGCCAGGTTTTGGGTCAGGGGGTCGGGGATTTTTCTGTAACTTTAAGTACATGTTGTATCTGATGAGAGAAGATTAAGAGCACAATTCTTAGGTCCTGGAAGTCATCCGAGTGAGTTTGGCGCTTTATTGTCGTTTTTAAAATTTGTAAATAATTCGATTTTTCGACTTTTTGATTGATTTTTTACTAATATAGAAACAGATAAAAAGAGTATATGAGAGACATAATTTGACGTGGAATTAGCCGAATATTACGAAAAAAATACTCTTAGATCCGTTAAAGGTGAACATAACCTCAAAAAAGTGGTTTCTTTCCGAAAAACCTAGTTTTCTAGTCTCGTGCCTCATTTTGTATCAAATTTGATAGTTTTATCGGATTCCCCGTCGAATTTTACATCAAAAACCGCTTTTTCAAAAATTGGGCTGAGGATGGGCTTTGCCATCGTAATAATAACTTTAGTAACAGGATCGTAAAAATAGCGCTAAATTGTTCGTTTAGGCAGGGATACTTATAACACCAGAAACCTCAATATTGGGCTAGAAGTAGCGCATTGACGAAACAATGACTTTGAGAATTCGGTAATGTGAGAGAGTGTGTAATAGAGATATGGGCATATCCCAGAAACTTTTAGCTTTCGTGTAATCACTGTATTTTCTTAAGTTCTCACTTCTGGACCAGGAAATATCCTTTGGAGATGATCCGAGATATGATTTTGAGTCAATACTATGAATTTCACTTATGAAGGCCATTTTTAAAAATGTAGTTACGACTTTTTTCCGCATTACGGTCGAAAAAAAATGGATCATAGATAACTTCAGTGAATGAACGATTACCCTGATCCACTTTGTCGTAGAAATATTCAGGAAAAACAAAATTAAAGATCAAAAATAATCTATTGATTCCTGTGTTCAGAATATTCTTTTTGTGCTTTTAATTGGGGCTTACGGGATGACGAAATAACAACTCTTAATTTCTCAGTTGAACACCAGTAGTTTTGACGGATATGATCTGATCGTAAAAATTTCTAACAAAATCTTGTAGCTCTTATCAAGATTTCCATGTTCCTTTTTCAAAAGTCCCCTGTACGACCTTGCCGGCCCGAATGACGATCTTGAGAAGGGAAATTCCTATCGCATGAGCCGCTTACGGAGATACCGTATCACATAACTGTTATATTAGCTCTTGCTTTGTTCTAGTGCGAAAACGCATGGAAAAATCTTATAACACGTCATTTTCACGTGAAATGATGTCATCTTTTGGAAAATGCTATCAGATTTTTGCTCGAAAGTGACTTACAAAGGGGACCTACGAAGTGCGCGCCACCAAAACTCACCAGAGTTTTTTCACAGTCTTGTACCACCTAGAATATGAAGAATCCAGGGTAACTCCGTCAAATGGGCCCTTCGTCCGAAGTTACAGCCTATGACATTAGCATTGCCCATATAGGCCCATGTTAAAAAGTGATATAAGGTAAGTGTACCCAACTTGCCTCTGTACCCAACTTGCCCCCATATGCCGATCTCAGGAATGGGCGCTCGTTGACCTTCCCGCAATTTTTTTTTACGTTTGTTATGTCAAAATATGAGAAAATATGTAGTTTTCATCGACCCCGGATCATTTCTGCGTTCTCCAAAAAATATAAAGTGAGTTTTCCATTTTTCGTGTTTGCACGGCTAAGAAATCGAGGAGGAAATCGCGTTCACTAAAACCGGTACCAATTTATTTTTATTCGACCAATCTTGACGTACCTTAGCGCATTCGATTCCTTGTCTCAAGACCTTCAAAATCCGCTCTTCAGGGTTGCAGAACTCTGATTTGGAGCGATTTTATGTACAAAACACGAAGATGGTTTGAGAATCAAGAAGGCCGACATCGGAGTGTACCCAACATGCCCCCATATGGTTATCTCAGAAAGGCGTGCAGTATGGTTTATTTTACCACTCAGAACGTGTTTATCACGTCAAAATAGGTCGGAAACGATGTCTTAGGCCAGCTCAAAGCTCCAAATGTCGCTGCACGGTGATCAAAACGGATCAAAGCCATTTTTCGCATTTCATCGCCGATTTACATTGTTTTAAATGATGGGGGCAAGTTGGGTACACACTTTTGTAAACTCTCAAAAATCATCTTTTGGGAGAATTCAAACAGCTCGGCTCCACTATATCCAAATCGGACGTATCTTAGTTCATTTTAAAGGTCTTGAGATAAGCTTTAAAATGAGTTAAGGTACGTTGGAAAATATGGAGATGGGCCAAAGTTATTAAGAAAATGGTTTAATGGGGGCAAGTTGGGTACACTTACCTTATATAGATATACTGGCAATGTTAACATTTCTCGTTGCAGCTCTGAACAGGGAGCCCATTTGACGGAGTCACTCTGGATGCTTCATATTCTAGGTGGTACGAGACTGTGAAAAAAGTTTGGTGAGATTTGGTGACCCGCACTTTGTGGGTCCCCTTTGTTAGTAGCACTTCTTCAGCCTTCACTCGGAAAAAAAGAATCAATGGAAGATAGCCTCTGCAGGTCACATGCGATCCCAAATCTGATGACATTTTCTGAAAGATAAGAATATTTCACGTCGAAATGATATGCCGAAATGTTCTTTGATATGTTTTTACACTAGAAGAGAGTCAGAGCGAATGGAACACTTGTATGAATCGGTATCTCCATGAGCAACTCATGTCATCAGAAATTCTCTTCTTAAGCTCATTACTCAGGCTGGAAAGGGGTATGAAAGACTTTGAGAAGAGGAACATGGAGGTCTTGAAAAAAGCTACAAGATTTTGTAGAATTTCCACGATCGGATCATACCTGCTAAAATCACGGATCACTACAAATCTAACTAACTTCAATTATAATGATAATTTATCCCGCAACATCCCTTATATTCAAGATTTCTTTTTGAAGTACCCGTAGACCAAAGGATAAGTTCGTGGTGTACTGCTCAAATATGTTTCAGAGTGGACCAGGGTATAAGTTTTCAAAGATACCTCAATTGAACAAATTCGAGTTGATACTGTGAGAATTAAGTTAATACGATATATTTTTTTGTGATTACATCAGTCTGCTCATTCAAAAAACTTATTTCATTTGATTTGCAAGCATTTGCAAGAGCCAATACGCCTATCCGAAACATTGACAGTCCGAGCAGCGCGAGGCAAAACCGCTAGTAGTGTATTAAGCAACAAGGGGTCAAAAGTTAAATTTGCGCACGAGTCACCGCAAAAGTGTGCAAATGAGCCGTTTGCGCAAATAATGAAACTGTGCGCAAATGACTCATTTGCACACGAGTGCGGGGACGAGTGCGCAAACGTTTGCCCCGTGTTGCTTACGATATTTTATGCTATTGCTGTGAGCAAAGTTGTAACTCGCCAAAAAATATGGTCCATATTATGACAGATTCGATCATTCCCAATTAAAAGTCATCGACCTTTACTAAAGTGGAAAACCTGTTACCTATATATAGGTAAGAGGAACTCTCTCTGGTACATCCGTAAACAAAGGTATGGATTGCTTAAAACTCGTCGAACAATTAGTTACATATACACAAAGATCGGTCATCGTTTCACCCAGTCTTTGTGTTTGGGAAACCAATTATTCAAGCTCACTTTTGTGATTATTATGATATCATAGCCTTGCTAGTTAGATAAAGAATCGAGAGAGTAGACAATCGTAAGAAGTCAAACTGCACTCGATGTCAGAACAATCGTATATTCGGGAATCGGGAGGGATGAGGGGGTGCGGAGGGGGGCAGAAAAAATATGAAAACTATATATAAGAAAAAAACTTTTCATTTCAAGTTTCAGATTCAAAAGCGATTTTTTGGCCCGATATTGGACAACCAAATAGCGTATCAGACTCATCTGAACATGTCTCCCTCGATTCTTGTGATGGTGAGCTTCACTTAGTACTCGAAGTTTATACAAAACCTGACCTAACACAATCAACACTAAAAACTCACACTGGAAATGACAATCGAATCAAAATCTAAGAGTTCATTTGAATCGAAAGGCTCAATTCATCACGATGAATAGATGAATGAGGGAAATTAATTCAACTACACTGAAGTAATGATACAGCCTTGGAAATTCTCGAGAAATGTTTGGGTAATTAGAATTTCGATCGTAAAATACATCATTCAGGCGCTACCAAACTAAAGTGTATGAGACCCCCTCCCCCTAGGCCCCGTCCTCCCATTCTCGAATAGTAAAAGCATGAACCAACATCGAGAACTTTCAAAATGGCCATCATCAATAAAGTTTCGCGCTTCTTCACGGTATCATTGAACTCATGAGCGTCCATATTCTACGAACTATATCATTAGTCAATTCATCTATAAAAGTTGTCATCAAGATCAAAATTGATATGATACTGAACATAGCATATTTAAATTTAATCATCCTCCATTTGACTTTCATAATTTCAAATCAGATCATTTAATCTCTCTCCAAACACGATAACAACAAAACATGAACCCATCAAAATTATAATGTTTCTGAGTCCAATCGAATACAACTACGAGTTGCAACATCAAAGCATGATGCCTTGGCTCACATAATAGAGATCGATACTTTCATATCTGAGTGCGACAGATTGCGAATGTATGTTGCCAAGCTACTGTAGGTGTAGGCAGAGCGTATCTCAAAAAACATAAAAACACTACACTGGCACAGCTCACACAGATCATGTCGTTGGATTTCCTCTGTTCTGAGCAGCGATTTTTTGGCCCGATATTGGACAACCCAATAGCGTATCAGACTCATCTGAACATGTCTCCCTCGATTCTAGTGATGGTGAGCTTCACTCAGTATTCGAAATTCACACAAAACCTGACCTAACACAATCAACACTAAAAACTCATATTGGGGATGACAATCGAATTAAAAGCATACGAGTTTATTTAAAATAAAAAACTCAATTTATTCAACTACGTTACAATGATGATGTAGCATTGAAAGTTCTCGAAGAATCGTTTGATGAATAGAATTTCAGATTTTCTCTTTCTTAAATGATTTAAATCATAGTTCGATAATTGGGCCACCACCGAAACATCGCAAAAAATCCAGAAATTAAATAGAAAATTCGAAGAATCGAAAATTCATTAGCCTTTTAAATATATGAGTCATTCTTTTTAATATCGCCAGGTTTTGTTTCGGCGGGTCAGGGATTTTTCTGTAACTTTGGGTACATGTTGTATATGATAAAAGAAGATGGAAAGCACAGTTCTCAGGTCCCAAAAGTCATCCGCGCGAGTTTGGCGCCCTATTTTCGTTTTCAAAATTCGTGAAAAATTCGATTTTTCAACTTTTTGATTGATTTCTCACCAGAATGGAACCCAATGAAAAAATTATCCAAGACACATATTTCGACGTGAAATGAGCTAAATTTTACGAAAAAAATACTCTCAGATCCGTGAAAGATGAACATCACCTCAAAAAAGTGGTTTTTTTCAGAAAAACCCAATTTTCAAGCCTTAGGCCCTATTTTATCTCAAATTTGACATTTTCATCGGATTCCTCGTCAAATTTTACGTCGAAAATCGTTTTTCAAAAATTGGGCTGAGGATGGGTTTGGCCACCATAATAATAACTTTAGTAGCAGGACCGTAAAAATAGCGCTAAATTGTTCGTTTCGGGAGGGACACTTATTACACTGGACAACAAAATATTGGGTCAGAAGTAGCGCATCGATCAAACAATGACTTTTTCGTGTATTTTTCGACGTAGAAACCGAATCCGAAACCAGTTTTGCACCTAGACATCAGGAATTTTTTTTAACCGCGAAATACTGAGCTTCTAAAAAACTGAATTTTTAGCGTTTTTTGATGATTTTGTAGATACATGATTTTGATGGTGCAACCTTGCAGCGGGCTTTGAGCGTACCCGGACTATGATTTCTCACGTATTTTGACCTGCTAAACACGATGGAAATTGTTTCAGAGGGCTAGCATGCGCTCGAAACAAATGACAAGCTGATTTTTCGAGTTGCTATCAGGAGAGTTTGGACGATTTCGTGATAAATCTCAAAGTGATCACGGAATTGATCAGAAACACCCCCTGCAATACCACGAGAGCGCATTCTTTTTCTATTTGCACACACACTAAAGGAATGATGTTTGCAATCGCCCAACAGTAGATTAGTTGAATATACATGTATAATCCCGAAAAGAAACTTTTGATCTAATATTCCTGAGGTAAGCTCAAGCTTTCTCGTAATGAGTCAAATTTGCAGTTCCCTAGTCTCATGTACTTCTGAGTGCATATAGATAGTCGTTTGCAACCAGCCCAAGATGGCACATCTGACGCTGAATGTTCTTATTCACTCGCCTCGGAATAGAATCATTGGGGTGCCCACATTAACTTAGGGTGAAAAACGATGTAACTAGGTTGATTACATATTCATGGTATGCCAAGGTACGTTCCGTAACCTAAACCGAGTTTAGGTCTTCGGGACTTCTGATACCGTATCCTAGCAACAAAATGACATTGTTCTAGTAGTTTGAGTGGCTTCTAGGTACAAAAACTCGAGCATTGATCCAATACGAGGAGACTTGAACTCACCCGAGGAATGGAACTCGGAATAGATCAAAAGTTTCTTTTCGGGATTATACATGTATATTCGACTAATCGACTTTCAGGCGACTGCAAACATCATTCCCTTAGTGTGTGTGCAAACAGAAAAAGAATGCGCTCTCGTGGTTATGCAGAGGGTGTTTCTGATCATTTCCGTGATCACTTTGAGATTTATCACGAAATCGTCCAAACTCTCCTGATAGCAACTCGAAAAATCAGCTTGTTCTTTGTTTCGAACGCATGCTAACCCTCTAAAACAATTCCCATCGTATTTAGCAGGTCAAAATACGTGAGAAATCATAGTCCGGGTACGCTCAAAGCCCGCTGCAAGGTTGCACCATCAAAATCATGTATCTACAAAATCATCAAAAAACACTAAGAATTCAGTTTTTTAAGAAGCTCAGTATTTCGCGGTTAAAAAAAATTCCTGATGTCTAGGTGCAAAACTGGTTTCGGATTCGGTTTCTACGTCGAAAAATACACGAAAAAGTCATTGTTTGATCGATGCGCTACTTCTGACCCAATATTTTGTTGTCCAGTGTAATAAGTGTCCCTCCCGAAACGAACAATTTAGCGCTATTTTTACGGTCCTGCTACTAAAGTTATTATTATGGTGGCCAAACCCATCCTCAGCCCAATTTTTGAAAAACGATTTTCGACGTAAAATTTGACGAGGAATCCGATGAAAATGTCAAATTTGAGATAAAATAGGGCCTAAGGCTTGAAAATTGGGTTTTTCTGAAAAAAACCACTTTTTTGAGGTGATGTTCATCTTTCACGGATCTGAGAGTATTTTTTTCGTAAAATTCAGCTCATTTCACGTCGAAATATGTGTCTTGGATAATTTTTTCATTGGGTTCCATTCTGGTGAGAAATCAATCAAAAAGTTGAAAAATCGAATTTTTCACGAATTTTGAAAACGAAAATAGGGCGCCAAACTCGCGCGGATGACTTTCGGGACCTGAGAACTGTGCTTTCCATCTTCTTTTATCATATACAACATGTACCCAAAGTTACAGAAAAATCCCTGACCCCCCGACACAAAACCTGGCGATATTAAAAAGAATGACTCATATGCTTAAACACACACACAGACATACAAACTCGAATCTATATCCTCGAGCCGGTTCCCACACCCAGTATAGACCTCAATATATACGATACATGTTGGTGCGGTAAAGAGAATACATAATGTATTTCGTGTACCGGGCTGTCTCACAAAAGAGGATTCTACACACACTTATGTGATGTCGAGTACTACACGACATCTTGTGAAGGATAGAGTAAGAATTCGAGAAAATTAAGATAATGAGTGGTCCTGCAAATGCGCAGGACGAGTGTGTATATAACAAGCGGGTGCCAGAAAGGAGGGGCAACTTGCACTTCTCGAATCTAAAACGGTGAGACAGGGGCAGGCGATGATCCCTTGTTATCCTGTCTACAACATGCAGGACCGAGACTTGCGACTTTTCCTCTCGAATTTCTCTCCACAGGTCCGGAAAACTGGCAACGCCGCTGTCGGTCTTGTGGAGGAAACTCGGGAAAACGGCAACACCGCGGCTACCAAAATCTAGCTCTGAGTCTCTGCTTTAGCAGCGGACCCACAACATATCCCTGCATTGGTGTTGGTGAGTCGCAACGAGGGTCCGGAGACTGTGAAAATGAGTATGAATGACACAGCCGGTCCCCTCCGCGTTGAACTTGTCAACTCCAAAGGGCTTCTCGTCCTTCTCTTCTCTCTTATTCTCGAAGATGGCGGTGGGCCCCGATCATGCGCAGCGAGCAAACTCGCCTCGCGTCGTCTGCTACATGGTTGAGTCGCGTGGTTTGAAAGAGAGAGAGAGAGAGATAGAGCGAGAATGATGTTGCCTACTCTGTCTGCTGCACCACGACTCTGTCCCTAACTCGCCCCTTCTCGATATTCCTGCGCCCCTGATACTTTGATCTTGCGCGACCCGCTCGAAACGGGCTGCGAAAGGAGATCTCACCACCCCCAGGTCCCCACCCACTCGCGATATGAATGAGACCCATGCGCGCTCCACATCCGCGCATGTGCTGATGAAATTTGCATCCCCAAGCGGACTAAATCAGAGCACGCGTACTCAGATGCATACTTGCCGCAATATTCTCGCTTGCGGTCGTTGCATTTTCTTTTGTCCACCCTCGCTTTTTGTGAAGGCAACTCCTACTGACGTACTCCCATTCTTCGAGATTGAAAACAAAAACCTAGTGTTAGTGTCCCACATCCACGAAAATTTATGCAAAAGCCAGACGATTACCGCTTACTGTTTATTTATGACCTCAGTCAAACTCTTAAATTTTCATTGTTAAAGTACCTCCCCATTTATCACGTACATGCACAGTGTTGCGATCGACAGCTTAGAAAGAAAGCCAAAATATGTCCATTTTAACATCAATTGAACCGCGAGTAAGCGAAAGAGTAATAAAAATTTCCCAATGACCCCGATTCTCATACTGATTCTACGAAATATGCATTCCTCTTTGAATTTCTTGACTCGAAATCATTGTCCATCCAGCAGCTGCGGTGATAAACTGGACAGATCGGTAAGAACCAAGGATAGTTTATAGCACCGCATCCGGAAAACTCGCGACCTCATTCCATTATCTCAATTCGAGACAAGGGAACCGACCCTTTGTTCATCATCAGCTGCGCGATGTATCCCTGACAGAATTATTTCCTAACTTTAATTTACGATCAAATGAATCCACAAGAGCATTGTGAGCTTCAAAAATCAGAGCCTTTGATTGTTCCGGGAGTGTGCGAGTACAAAGGTTCGAACTCGTCCTCGGATTGAGGAAATGCCACTCTATTGCATTTTTATTACCTACTTAAAAAAAACAGCTGTCTCTTTGTGCTCGCACGATCCCGCCAGCTCTGCTCCAAAATTGTTGTACTATTCGAAATATTATTCATATAACAATGTATGTATGTGTGTGTGTTTTCATTATTTTATAATTAATCATTAACTAGTTCATGTGTGTGGGTCATGCCTGAAGAAAAAGGATGATCGAACCATTATTTGCAACATATCGTAGCACTCAATCAAAATTACTTCGAAGATAAGCAATATATTAATAGCAATAATTTTTGAGACAATTTGACAAGGAATAGGCTATGATAAATCATTATTCATGAACTGTCATCTATATGAGAAACATGCAAATATTTAAGCAAAATATTAGCCAGAAAATGTCTGGTTATTGAGCATTTGTTTAGCATTGTAGGCGCCACTCGTCGGGAACCGAAAACTCGATAGTTTCCAATTTTTGGCGCAACGAACGCCCCTTACTGGGACAAGCTTGTACGTCCCACCAGGCCCCTCTCCAAGATGTAGCCGCCCTCAAACTCTGAGACTCAACCCTCCTTCTAAACTCATGAATAGGGCCCACGCCCTTTCTATTGAAGTCAACTCCACTTTGGGCGTTGAGGCCCGGGCTAACAAAAGAATATGAACACCAATTACAGGGCAAGACTCTACCCCGCCACTTAGCCCTTTTGTTGAGCTTTCCCTCTCCGGGAAATGCAGTTTCCGCCCAAAAATCATCGGGTCTCCGCATAGAAGCCCGCTTTTCACTCTGCTCCTGGACCTCATCTAGACCAGTCGAGCAGTTTTTTTTCTCGCGCCTACGATTCAATTCTATTTTTCTTAAACATTCGAAGCGTCAAGTCCAGAGCCAATTACAACAATCGACTAATTTTTCTTTTTCGAGCAACATCTTGGTGAAGAAGCCTAGGAATCCTGAACATCAATTTTATACACCGCGAGCTGTAACGAGTGGGCCCAGGGACCAGTTGAAATAAACTACCAAGCATTTACAGTGACAGACGAGTAAGTTTTTATCTATTCCACTACCATTTCTCTTCCGCGTTAAAATCAATTTCTAATAGTAACATCCTAGTACCGCGTCGCGAGTGAAGCGTGATTTATGAAAGAAATAATTCCTGAGATCACGTACCTCCTAACGATTGTGGGAGGAAAAATACTCGACAGTTTTGTCCGAGTTATTTTTCCAGAACCAATCATTGAGGAGTTTTTCAGGTTCGACAGTGTTGGAAAATTCGCCGCAAGCTAGGGTTCGTTTTCTTCTTTTCGCGATAATGATTTTTGTAGCATTTCAACGTCCAATTCTTCGGATGCAAAGGTTTCCCGAGTCCTTGGGGTCACTCCCAGACTCAAAATTTTTTAAATCGGCGTCAAAATAAATTTTAAATTAAAGTGCTTCCGATGTAACACTTACAACACATGCTCAAACACACACACACCTACATACATAAAACCACGAATCTATATCCTCGAGCCGGTTCCCACTCGCAGTAAAGACGCCAATATATACGATATATGTTGGTGCGGTAAGGAGGATACATAATGTATCTCGTGTACCGGGCTGCCTCACAAAAGAGGATTCTACTCACACTCACAAACACAAGACACAAAAGTAGAAACACACACACATAAACACTTATCCATATCCTCGAGCCGGTGACAGCACGCCGTAAAACGTGAATATATTCATTGTACTCGTCTAGTAAGTGTACGTGTATTGGACTCCTCACAGAAGAAGATATCACGAACTCACACACACACACACACCGACCCACTGACCCACCAACCCACCTACCCATCCACCAATCCATCAGTAGATGTATATACGCACAATAGAAAAAAATTTAGGGACATTTGCATCCACCTAGGGATATTTGTAACGTGAGGTTGGCAACCCTGATTTCGATACTATGTTGGCAAGCCTGATATAGGGATTTCGTGGGGGGAGGGAACCCTCCTTGTCTCTTAATTGTTATAAATTTGAGTTTTCGCCGTCGAAAATTCTCTCGGCATCTACTCCTGAACACTCTGTTGTGAGTTCCTTGTTTCTTCTATACATACGTATCCGGTGTAAACAAGGTTGTCGGATTCGCCTGGTGAGAGGAAGTGTCTCATCCGCTGTGTCGAACAGAGAGGATTTTGTATTATCGATTGATTCACTCATCGAACAATTCAATGAGTTTTGAATGTCGTAAGTTGATCATCTAAATGGAATGCATGTATGAAAAATTCCTGAATTGAGTTCTGTGTTCTATTTTAGATAAAAAAAATATTGGCACGATTCTACTGATATTCGTATAAGAGAACGATCGTGTCAATCAGTGCTTCAATATCTCGGTCTTGTCGATCTTGAAGTTTTCAACTGTTGATTCCAACTGAAGAAAGGTTTCGCGAGGCTCGTTGGGATAAATAACCATTGAAATGTGATTTTTTTGTGTAAGCAAGATGTAGAGCAACAGTAAGCTCGACGGTGTGAAATAAATATTGACAACCAGGTCCTCGTTAACATTCATAGTTGGTGACTGGACCCTAGTTAATCTACAGAAAATATTCGTTGCAAGGAAAAGGCTTCATTCTGGTGGCTACCTCGCTATTCCACCCTTTCAGTCCTTTCCACCGAAAGTTGCAAGCGTCATTGAATGGATTTGTTGTTTCTATCATACGAGTTGGCATGTATCCGTCGTTCCATGGTACCATCCCTCGAATTTCACAAGGAAATACTCTGATTGGCGTGGAAGATTCATGGAGTGGATAGAAAATCTGGAAGTTGTAGATGGAATAGTACATGTCGTGACTAGATTCTCGGCGAGGAGATAGGAGAAAAGGAAAATCGTGCTACAATTTCCAATCACTTCGATAAAATTTTACGCTGCTAAGAGATTAACAGACTAGCTTTTTCTTAGCGAAATGCGTGATATTTTAGCAAGAATAAAATTTCAAAGTGATCTCTCCACTCAATTGGAAGATGTACAGGTTCATTGTGGGAGGAGATATAAGAATAGAAGGAAATTGAGATGAATTTTGTTAAGTTACATTTTCGTTTTGGTGAAAATTCTGATTATTTCCTGAAATCCAAGTGTAAGAGTATTAAACCAAATCTGGTATTAACCAATCGTTAGATTAAGCCAATAAAACATTAGCTTTGGTAACCCAAATTGCAGTAAAACCACGGAGGAGGAAGATTTCTTATTATAAAGGTACACAATTTTAGGAAATTTCAGCCCAAAACGCCTCTGAATTGAATTCGACTGGGACCGAAGAGCTGACAAATCACTGGCCTCATCTTCGAATGATTCTTAATACACTAGGCCCCGCTTAATGTGATCGCATCGGGCCGAGAAAAATTGAATCTAATGAGCGGGTGATTCTTATATCCGGAAAATAATTGTATGCCATTCTTCAATATAGAGGTGAATCGGGACGAGCGATTCTGATCACATTAACCGATTGATTCTATTATCCGTAATCACATTAAGCGGGGCCTACTGTAACTCGTAGAAAACAAAATTTTGACTAGGTAAACCACATAAGACAAGCGTGTGGAAAGATAACACGCACACACGCATGGACAGGGGTACAAGAGGATGGGTTCTTCAAATGTCTCGGAGGATTTGGGAGGTGGAGTGTGACCTCTAATAGATAGAATTCGGCGAGAGGAATAATCGGTTGAGGCATTGTTTTGATAAGAAGAATTTGTTGAAGAAAATATTGGATTGAATGAAAAATTGATCAGAATTTGCTGGGCCAAAAGCAAAGCTTCCTCTTCAGAGAGAGCAAAATGAGATCTAAATCTATACATCCTGTTATTCATTCCGAATTTGTATCTTTAGTTTAGCTCGTTGTAAAATCACAATCAGTCAACAATACCTCTTTCATCAATCCTTCATAAGAATTCAGCTCTGAATACGATCATCAAACTCCCCCGAGACTACAGGACTCTGGCAAGCCAAATCAGAAGGTCTTCTGTGCTCAGAATTTTATGAAATCTGAGTGTCGGTTCATCAACGAACCGATAAAATATACCTCCAAGAAATTGGCATTCGAAAATGAAATAAGGGTGTGATTGAATAAGATGTTGAGGTATACCCGGCTTGATGCGTGTTCTGATAGATGGACCGAGTTTCATCCCGTATTGATGACTAGCGGTATTTTTTGCTCACTAACGCTCGCTCAGCTTCTCTCTATTCAGTACGATCGATTTAATACGAGAATATCATGTTTCTTCTTCATCTTAATCCAAAAAATACCATCGAATTAATTCAATTGGATCCCTCGAAGCTTCCGTAAAAATCATTCCAACATCCGCGGAATCGGTGAAGTAAGGTAAGTGTACCCAACTTGCCTCT
Organism: Eretmocerus hayati; assembly: GCA_029851415.1. Classification (NCBI taxonomy): domain Eukaryota; kingdom Metazoa; phylum Arthropoda; class Insecta; order Hymenoptera; family Aphelinidae; genus Eretmocerus; species Eretmocerus hayati. The sequence goes on from CM056743.1 coordinate 110,161,978, forward strand.
GTACCCAACTTGCCCCCATATGCCGATCTCAGAAATGGGGGCAAGTTGGGTACACACTTTTGTAAACTCTCAAAAATCACCTTCTGGGAGAATTCAAACAGCTCGGCTCCCTTTCATCCGAATTGGACGTATCTCAGCTCATTTTAAAGGTCTTAAGACAAGATTCAAAATGAGTTGGAGTACGTTGGAAAATATTGAAATTAGCCAGAATTATTAAGAAAATGCCTTGATGGGGGCAAGTTGGGTACACTGACCTTAGGTACTACAACACCCTCTTGACTTCGATGAGAAAGTCACAAGAGTTGGAATAATTCAAAGCCAATCAAAACTCTGTATTTCCGGATCTCGCATACTGAGTTGCTTACGTGGAAGTGGTAAAATATAACGGGTGTCTTGGGTAAGCGCATAAATTTTGGTGGATGGATGAGTATATGGATGGATGGTCTGGTCTAAACTGATCCGGTCGGATACGGTATGGAAGGTCTACGATGGTTTCTTTCGACCTAGTTCGGTCTGTCACGATCTTGTACAGTTTTGCACGGTCTGGTACGGTCGTTCAGGAATGTCTCTGAGTGGCATCGCAAATTCGGTACTCATCTTGCTCTTTGTATGAGGTAGTATGTTCATTTGTGAAATTGAACATTCGGCTTTTGAATTCAGTGGTCTTGTACCAGACCGTACCGGACCGTATAAAACCTTGGAAGATTGCAACAGACCGAACGATACCGTTAAAAACCTCTCAGCCCGTACTCGAACGGTTCAGGCCGGACCAGACCACCCATCCGGATAATCATCCATCCACCAATCCATGCACGCGCCCAATCATGACATTTTACTCACCCCGCGTGAGCGACCCGGTATGCGGGATCCAGAAATACGAAGTTTTGATTGACTTCTAATCATTTCAGCTCTCGTCGATTTTTCGTTAGAAGTTGATTGGTTGTAGTACCAACTCTACCTCTACCGCAAATGTTGGTGTTTAGAAAATAGCCAATCTTTCAGGTCTCGAACTCGGACCGTTTATTTCTAGGAATTGACAACAACAACAACAACAACACAGGTTAAGAAAAAACATGAGGGTGTAGTCCTCTTAAGAGAAGTCGTCTGCTAGACGTCAGATTCCGAACATTCCGCTCGCCTCGTTCCTTGAACGAAAATTTTAATTTGAAGCTCAAGATCTCATTGGTAGTCTGACTAGCTTAGTGACAGGTCTGGTGACTTCTCTATACTCAGTCTTGACTGTTGCCACCCTGGCGAGCCCATCGGATCCGGGTATTGCTCGAAGTACTCATCCTAACGGTCACTTGCCGTCTGGTCGTGGCATGCTTGGGTCAAGAACGATGACGAGATTTCCTACTGCAACGTTATCTCTAGGTCGCGTCCACTTGACTCGTTGTTGGAGCGTGTTCAGATATTCTCGGCTCCAACGCGTCCAAAAGTGATCTCGCATTCCCTTAACCAGCTCCGAGTGAGTCAGATGATCCAGGTTCCGATGATCAAGGGACGGTCGAGGTAAACCTTGAGATGGTTCACTTTCCAAAAAATGAGCCGGTGTCAACGCTGTTATGTCATCGAGATCGTTGGTCAAAGGGACTAGAGGTCTATTGTTCAGAACCATCTCTACTCCAGCTAAGACCGTGAAGAATTCCTCGAATGTGAGTTTTCTGGGGCCGATTAGTCGTCTCAGGTGTGTTTCTGTCGACTTGATACCTGCTTCCCACACGCCGCCAAAGTGTGGTACGGCTGGTGGAATGAATTTCCAGGTGATGCCAGACTCCGCAAGACTACCGTGCACGAGTCCCCAATCCATTTCGGCTGCTCGAAGTGATCGTGCAAGCTCTACATTTGCACCTTTCAAACTGTTAAAGTTGTCACTCCATATTTCTGACGGTTTGCCTCGTCGACTAATGAAGGGATCCAAAGCTGCTAAAAGGCTTAGAACTGTCATGTCGCCCACCAGTTCCAGGTGTATGGCCTTCGTCGAAGGACACACAAACAGAGTCATATATCCTTTGGTAGACGTGACTCCACGTCTTTTAGCTCTGAGGATATGGAACGGACCGGCATAGTCCAGACCACATTTCTGGAAAGCTCGCCCAGGAGTCACACGAGCTTCAGGTAGTTGACCCATCATTTGTCCCATAGGACGAGCACAATCTGTAGCACACTTCATGCAATTTAGAACAAGTTTCCTGACTATCCTTGATCCTCCGGTGATCCAGGCAGATTTCAAAGAATAGGCGTACGTTAACCAGCGCCCTTCATGGAGACTTTGATGACGAGCACGCCAAATGACCAGATGAGCAAGATGACTTTGCCCACTGAGCACTACTGGATGCTTTTCGTTGAATGGTAGATGCGAATGCTCGAGTCGCCCTCCAACCCGCAACAGACCGTCGCCGTCGACAAATGGAGACAGTGACCGTAGCTCGCTGACATCCTTTACACATTCTCCTTTTCCAATTCGAGCGATCTCTTCACCATAGCTCTGCTTCTGACTAAGACAAACGCATGTGAAGAAGGCGCGTTGGAGTTCATCAGTGGTCAAAAAACCGCTTAGATCTCCTGCTTGAGGTTTGCACCGTTGATCACTGATCCACTGGAGAAACCTTCGACATTGTGCAACGACTCGTATCAGTGCATCAAGGTCTGAATAACGATCTATCAGTTCAACTCTGTGCTGCGATGACTGGGTAACTGAGCATTGAATGTTCTGGTCAACCGCCGTTGTATTTTTCTGAGGTGCATTGGGCCACTGGCTATGCGGCTTTGCAAGCCACGAGGGACCTCTCCACCAGGTGGGGTGATGTTTCCAATTATCAGTGGTGCACCCTCGTGATGCTACGTCAGCTGGATTGTCCGTGGTCGAAACATGTCGCCAGGACACGCAGGGTGCCAGTTCGTGTATGTGAGTTACACAGTTATCCAAATAATCGTTCCCGGTAACGACATGCTTGTTGAGCCAGTGTAGGACAATCTTTGGGTCACTCCAAATGACGCAGTCTTCCATTCTAGTATGGAGACAATCCGCGATCGTTTTTGTGAGCTTGGCCGCCAGCAGAGCTGCTCGAAGTTCCAAACGAGGAATGGTGATTCTTACCATTTTTGTTTTCGAAGGTTTCAGATGACTCATAGGTGCCAGTTTTGTCTTGGCTGACAGGTCATTAACCTCGATTTTCCCATCCGTCGTTTCCACTCGAGAGTAAACAACTGCCGCCAAAGCTCTCCTGCTCGCATCTGCAAAAGTGTGCAGTTGAATGGCTTCGGAACTCTTGCTCTTGATCCACCTTGGCATCGTCAATTGAGGAACAGATAGCAATGAATCGCGGAACGATTTCCAATGCTCCGACCAGGGTTTTGGTACATCTTCATCCCATTGGAGTTGAGTACGCCATAGATCTTGAATGATGATTTTCCCCGTAACCGTGACAGGTGCTAGCCAACCGGCTGGATCGAAGATCTATGCTAGTTCTGAAGATGCGATACGCTTAGTTAGCTTGCAGTCCTTGTCTAAAATCGCAGCAGTGAATCGGAACTCATCTTGAACTGAATCCCAGGCGACGCCGAGCTCACTGATGGGTCCGTGCGATGACAGCTGAAACCAATCGGGCCGAAGCTTGTCTTCGTCTGGAATCTCGTCAAGTGTTCTTGGATCGTTGGCGACCCGTTTCTTCAGGTGCAAGCAGGCTCGTCCCATGAGTCCTACGAGTTGGTCTCTTCTTTCCTTCATGTTTACAATGGTATCTGCTCCGCATAAAAAGTCGTCCATGTACAATTCTTCATTCACTGCATCCACGGCTTCAGGAAAATCCGCCCCATCATCCTCGCAGAGTTGTAACAAGGAACGAAGAGCTTGCCACGGAGCACTGTTGATTCCGTAAGTGACAGTCTCCAACACGTAGTGCTTGATCGGATGAGATGGCGAGGGACTTCATAGAATGCGCTGAAGATGTACATGTTGCTCAAGAACTCTGGCCGAGTCTACATACACGCGCTCACCCGGAGCGCGCGCGCTCTCTCCGCTCGCATTCTCCACCCAAATCTCGACCCAAATGCCGGACTAGGTACCGAAAATGGAATTTGAGAATCTTTTGACGAGTGTTCCCTCTCAATTAGAGCTCAACACAGCTTTGTAAGATGAAAAACGCCCAGTCTATTGCGTAAATCGACCGAAAATTTGATTTGCATCTATTAGAGATCGAAAAGTGAGAGACTTGGATGTCGATCGATGTGCCTAATATCACCACCCCCCACTTCTCAGGTTCCTAACTCGCCGCTTATTCAACAATAATTAACATTATTTTGAGTTCGCATTGGTACTTTCTCCAGAAACTGTGAAATAAGCAAAGGTGTGCGAAATTGTGGTTCAGAAGAATCGAGCTACTCCAGGTACACCAAAGATCAAATTTGTGTTACAAGAGTCACTCCTTCATAAATTTGGGACATCTCGCGGGTGTTCTTAATCAGGATTTCCTACACTTTAGCTCATTATTCAGCTCCTCGAATAAGTACTAATGTAAAACCAAGGTGATGCTGAATATTGCTGAATGGTCTACAAGTTGGAGACCTGATGAAAAGTTGGGGATGCTCTTATGAGACACAACCACGCCTCTCATTTCCCGATCTTTATTCGATGCAAATCAATTTTTTGATTGATTTACGTAATAGACTGGCCGTTTTCATCTCACAAACTCACGCTGTTACTCAAGTTGATAAGGAACACCCGTGAAAAGATTTTCAAATCCCATATTCGGTACCTACTCCGGCGAGTACTCCGGTGTTTGGGTGGAGACGGAGAGTGCAAGCGGAGAGAGCGCGCGCGCCCCGAGTGAGCGCGTCTATGTAGACTCGGCCTCTGAATTGACGATACATTTTAGCGATATCTGCGCAGAACACATATTCATGCCTTCTCCAGCGAATAATGACTTCAACCAAATTATTTTGTAGAGCTGGACCGACGTGCAATATGTCGTTCAAACTCTTGCCGCTTGAAGTAGGACGTGATGCGTTGAACACAACCCTCAACTTCAATCCATTGTCGCCTCTTTGCCAAATTGCATGATGAGGAATATAGTTAATCAAACCTATCTTGGACGAAATCTCCTCTGCAGACAGTTCACGCATGTGGCCACTATTTTCATAATCATCCATGAATTCGCAGTATGCCTTCATCAATTCGGGATCTTTGTGCATTCGACGGTGCATCGAGGCCAATGTTGCAAGCGCTTGTTTCAAACTCTCCCCCAATCGAGCATCGGAGTCTCGTTTAATAGGTAAGGGGACAGTGAACCTGCCTTGCGAATCCCTGGTATGCAGCAGAGTGTAAATTTTTCACATTCTGCATGAACAGCCGGGAGAATCAATGAAACGGGAGTTTCCTCTTGTTCTCAGAATCTTTTTATGAGCTCATGGATTCGTTCTAGGCACAAATTGTCTTCAACGGATCGAGCGGTGGTGCAATTTGTGTTGACTTGACGTCGATTTGACTCCATTTGAACAGTTCCGACAAATGTCCAGCCGAACACGGTTATTCGAGCCAATAAAGAGCCGCAATGTTTGATACCTTGAACTACCAGTTGAGAATACCTATCAGCCCCAATGATCATATCCACTCTCCCCGGAGTTTTGAAGGTTGGATCAGCCAGTTTGAGTCCTTTGCAGCTATCTACGGTGGTTGATGGTAATAGGCTTGTGGGTATCTTTACATCGATTTGTTTCAGGACTACGGCATGGACCTTGCAAACTCGGTTACTGTGAATGTCATACAGGCTTATCATCGCTTGAAATCTGGCTGAATCCAACGGCCCGCCCAGTGCTCCCAGTACTTGCACTTGAATTTTCTCCAGTTTCACGCCCAACTTGCGAGCGAGACGCAAAGTGATCATCGTAGCTTCAGAACAAGAGTCAAAAAGAGCCCGAATCTTCTCGAAGTGAAGTCGGCTGTCGCCAACTATCACCTGGGCTGTAGGCAACACTGCTAGCCATGAAGATGAGGGTTTCATCTCTTCCTCAGTCTCTTGTCTTAGGCATGACTCGACACCATCAAGTTGAGTAGCAAGCATTTGAAGACGCGGTATCTTACTTGGCCTAGGACCTTGTTTATTCGGAGAATGAGGACGGCGGAAATTATTGAGTGATTCTTGATGCAGCATTGTGTGGTGACGTTTGAAGCAAGTTCTGCACGATAGAGTTGATGGACAGAATTGAGCCGAATGGCCTCTGCGTAGGCAGTTGAAGCATAGCTTTAGCTCTCTCACCAACCGTTGACGTTCGTTTACGCCTGATTCCTTGAAAGTCTTGCAGTTGTGAGCCACGCGATTCTCCTGACAGCATGGGCAAGACAATGTATCGCTCCCAGATGACGGAGCGTGATTCGATTGCTAAAGAATTCGGCTCCGACTGAAGATCTTGGGGTTGTTCAAAGACGACGACTGTTCTTCTTCCCCTTTTGTTGCTCTGAGAAGGCGGCATCGACGTTGCAAGAACAGGTTCAACAGCGCAAATGTTGGATGGCGAATTGTTGAGTTATCTTCATCGCTATCAGAGCCCCGGTCGACAGCTTCATCGAACGCTCGATCAACAGTCTCTTCCCACTTGCCTTTCGTGACAGGATCCATGAAGCTAATGGCAATCCTGATGAACCATTCATCTTGACTTTCCACTGGACGCTTGAGGATCTTGAGCTTGTTCCGGTGGCGGCTTAGCTCATCTACAAGTCTTTGTAATTCACTCGCAGACTCTACTTTCAACGGCTTGCTAGATAAGTCCAGAAGCTCCTGCAGATGATCTTGTACGAGAAGTCGCGGTTAGTCATACCGGCTATTCAAGACCTGCCAGGCGATAGCGTAGTTCTTCTCAGTCGGTGGATAGCCAGCGAGAACGACCTTAGCCACTCCTTGTACGCAGCCTTTTAGATACGTCATCTTTTCAGCGGGTCTAAGATCATCCTTGTCGTGTATAAGCACCTTGAAAGTGTCTCTGAAGACTTCCCAATCTTCAGATCTTCCGCTGAATATTGGTAGATTTATCATTGGCAACCTGGATTGAGAATGCGTCGTCGCAGTGGATGGGTTCGGAGTCGACACAGACCGACTTGCCTCAAGTCGATTCTGAACGTCAATCAAGAGCGCCATTGTTTGTAGGTACCATCTCTCCGCCTTTGCATGCTCTTCACTGAAATTGTAGTTACGTGCGTCTCCTTCTGGAAGAGACATCATTTCGACGTGGTTCATCTCGAAGTTGCTCCAGTAGTTGTCCAATAAACCCATGCGGACGGTGACAAGACCCGGCGTCCAACTGCTTTCTGGTGCTTGCTCAACATCCTGCGACGTTCTCTCGAGTACCTGCCGTAGAGCTTCTTGTCTTCTCATCACCTCCATGATTCCTGTTATTTTAGCAACCCTGAGTTTTCGCAATATCATTGTTCTTGGTCCTCGCCTGGTCTGTAATCCCATTGATTTTGACGTGGGCGAGGATGCCTGGTCACATTTCATTCGAGAACTGGGCTAGTCTGGGCTAGCCTTTCATGGTCAGCATTACATATACAAAGAAGAAAATAGTCTCAAACGATCGAGCTGACTCATTGTCAGTTGACGAAGTTCGAGCAACTTTCATGAAAATGGGCAATTGGTCTGACTCACGGTCAGCCGACGCCACCTTAGAGTATACAGCATCAAACTACCAAGTTGACACACTGTCAACAGGAGAGGTTCTGAAAGGGCACATGAATAATCAAACATATCGCTCGATACGAGCGGCAGGATCCTAACAAAGGCAGTGACATAGATGCATATGATTCATCAGCGCAACTTGCAATTGATTCAGAAAGGAGTAGAAAGAAATAGGAGAATGAGGGAAGAGAGAAAGAGAGAGAAAGAGGTGGAAATTGTCATGCCTCCCTAGAGTTAGTCACCCCATCGTACATCCGGGTGCAAGTGGGCCACCCGTTCAGGGTGCAAATATCATTCTAAAGGCCCAAAACTAGATTCAGTATTGTCATTCTAGAATCAATCAAATCAGTAAAATCAATTTGAGATTTCTTGGTCACCGTATATAGACATGGCCTTCTGCCAATTCTGGAAAACATATAGGTAGCATCAAAAATGAGTTAGAGGCAATCGACCTTCTGTCGAACCTTAGTCAAATGAAGGCCTTCAGCCAAAATTTGCAAAATGAAAGCTTCCATAGTGAGAGACGACGCTCCACTGAGACAAAACATTTGTCGTACCTACCGAAGCTCTTCGGTGGTTTCTACCAAAGTTGTTTAGAAGGTGCACGGCCAGTACAAACAACGCCGTCATTGTCAACTGAATGAAATGGTCTGAAATTTTGCATACACATAGTTGAAGAGCCCTTCTCTTATGTAGGAGGATATCCATTATGGAAATCGATAACAGAAAAATTAGAAAAATCATACAAATTTTCGTCATTTTTGTGGGTTTCTCCATCACGAGCCGAGCGCAAGCATGATTTTCGACATGCGAGAAACTTTTTCAGTTTGGAACTATAGCAAAACTCAAAGCGAGAAAGTTGTTCGGAATTGTCTGAATAATGTTAATTTCCAAAATTTAGATCGATTGATGCAACAGGAAAAAAGTTGGAGTCCTTTTTGTAGTTGGATCTTGAAGCGGCTGACGAGTAGAAGTCTGAGTTCACGTCGCCTCGCCTCAACAAAACTCTTAGAACTTTTTTTGTATTGCATAAATCGATCTGAATCTTGAAAATTCACATTGTTTAGACAATTCTGAACAACTTTCTCGCTTTGAGTTTTGCGATGGTTCAAAACTGGAAAAGTTTCACGCATGTCGAAAATCATGCTTGCGCTCGACTCGCGGTGAAGAAACCCACAAAAATGATGAAAAGTTGTATGATTCTTCTAATTTTTCTGGTATCAGCTTTCATCATGAATCTTTCTCTACATAAAAGAAGAGCTCTCCAACTATGTGTATACAAAATTTCAGACCATTTCATTGAGGCATTTCACAATGACGGCGTTGTTTGTACTGGCTGTGCACCTACTGAATAACTTTGGTATAAACCGCCGAAGAGTTTCGGTAGGTACTATAAATGTTTTGTCTGAGTGTCAGCCACGGTCTCCAATAAATCAGGAAGCCCATTCCTCACAAACACATAAACTAATCCTTTAAAACATGTATGGAATATTTATAAAAATGTACAAATAAATGGATAAAATAGAACGATTGTCTGCACACAGGCTACAACGCTATTAATCGGGAATTTCAAGATGTTCTTGTTCTTGGAGGTGGATCCCGAAAGGAAAAACATCATGAATCCAATATCATCATCAATTTAAGCAGTGGTCATTACTTTTGAAAATAGACCTTGTAATATTCTATGTATCTATTTGTATACTAGCGTAATGCCTCGCGTTGCTCGGCTTGTAAATGCTCCCGAGAGGCGTATTGGATCCTGAAAATGTTTCGGTAAATCGAATAAAGACTAAATATTCATTCAAATTCAGTTGTTGATCATGGATGTCCCTAAAAATTTCTTCATTTGCACAATGTGATCTTTCGAATCTAATAAATAGTCTGCCGAGTTCTGTTGAGATGGAATGTCCAATTTTGATGAGATCCAAGTTTGACTATGTGTGTGACATTATTCGGAGATTGTTCATAGACATAGGCGTTCTGACTCCAAAATGTTGTTCCACAGTGTAATTGATTGTACGTCATCTCAATTAATCATTCCATCTGTGTTCTAAATTTTTCGATCATCTTAAACTTATCCAACTCGTCGAAATATCATGTGATCGAAATTATTTGAATTCTATGGGCTATTCCTTCTTTCAATGAATTTTAAACAATATGCAGTTGCTCATCGTAAGGTTTAATATTCCAACTCCAAAATAACATTGAAGAATTTCTCGTTAGCAACGAATGTGGAACCATTACAGAGATGAGGAATATAGTCCAGATCCCCCGAATTTAGAGTGAAAAATCTTCGAATAATGTTACACGAATATTAACTGGAGGCAAATCTCATCAAAGTTGGACATTTCTCTTTCAATAGAACTGAAAAGACAGATTGTTAGATTTGAAAGATCATATTGTGCGAACCAAAAACAAATTGAAAACATATATGATCAACCATGAAATTCGAATGGAAATCAAGTCTTTTTTTCGATTTATCAGAACATTTCGAGAGTCCAATACGCCTCTCTGGAGCATTTAGAAGCCAAGCAACGCGAGGCATTACGCTAGAGAGCATTACGCATTTGTACACTACCCAACAAGGTGAACTGCACTAGGGTGACGGTAAGCGGTAGTTCGAGATCTTTCGTCTCTCTCGCACCTAACGGGTCATCCCACGAGTGCGAGTGAGACGGTAGATCTCGAATGGTCACTGACCGTCACAGCCAGTGCAGTTCACCTTGTTGGGGAGTGTACAGAGCATGCGCTCGGGCGGGCGGAGCTACTGAAAACCTAACGAGTAAAGCAGATTCTGCTTGAGTCTCGATCTCTATCTCACTCTCTCTACTTTCTATTCCTCTCAGTGTAATGGCACGGAGACGGGGCATACGAGACATGTGTCAGTATGACGTCATTTGAACCTCAACAAGTTAAAGTTATTCTGAAGCCGCTCAACTTTGGAACAATTTGCTCAAGACGGGGAAATTTTCGATAATTTTCTCTCAAATCACATCAAATTCAAGTAAGATTGCTTTAGAATGCACTAACTTTTCTTGAGTCAGAAAAAATGCGAGAGGCCTATTATTGTGCATGAGCATGAAAGTCCAGGTCACTCACCATCTTACACAAGGTCCATGCGTGACTTGCAGAAGTTGGCCGGTGATCTGGACATCCTGGACATCTTTTATGTTTTTGGACAGCGATCACGAGTAGGGGATAAATATGTAGGCGTGAGCCACACACACAATAATAAAACCGTATGCGTGAGTCTCTGCGGAGAGCGGGGATGAGCAGCGGGTTGCGCCAACGCGTCTGACTGAGCGATTCGAGACCGGAGAGTCTCGCACCGCATTTCAAGCGGAAAACACCTTTTGTAGATTTTGTACATAGTTAGCGAGTAATAAACCAGTGATTAATTATCCAGCTCCAAATCTTTTTGTTCCTGCCGATTGTTAGAACACCAGGTGTGCGGAGAACGCACACAGCCACCCGGGGCGCGCTAGGCCCCGACACTGGTGACCCCGATCACCACAAATATTCGCAGTGAACAAGGCCACTTACAAAAACGTGCGCGACTTCGAGCCACGAGGTACGGCCATCTTTTTCAAATTCGGAGCAGCGGAGCAACCACACCAGCTAGCCCCGTGACCGGCGTTCAACAGCAAGCCGGAGTCACTTAGAAATTGGGCAGACTTTACAGCACACCATCATCGCTTACCCAGGTATTCACCCTGAAACCGGCGTTCACATAGTCACCGAGCCCTAGCTCGCGCTTTGGAGCGAGCGGCTATCTGTAGCAAGTGCGCGCGTGGTCACCACGTTTTGCCAGCCGGGGGAACATAACCTGCGGATACAACCCAACGACGGAGCTGAACACGGTGCTCGGGTGAGTGCAGTCAACGCTGCAGCATACCATAGCTGCAATTGCTCATCCGCAGTACAGGGACGTTGCGAGTGCACGCCCGTCAAATCCAGCTCACGCCCGCCATTTTCTGGCGTGATTAGAAATTACCGGCTTCGCGCCGAGGTAGCAGCAAGGCCACCTGGCCCCTCAAAGAGCCACCTGGCTCCCACAAAGGGCCATCGGGCCCCCTCAAAGGACCATCGGGTCCCAACGTCAACGGAGCCTATGGACATCGTCACCGGAGCATAAGGACTTCACGGTGAGCACCTGCGACGGCATCCACGCGCGTCCTGAGCATCTCTGCGAGCCAACAATCGTCATCACGCACGACAGCAACAGGGCGCCAGCAGCGTCGACGAGCACCATCTTCGTCGCATCGCCAACACCAGCTCACCGTGAAACATTCAACAAGCTCCAAGCATCGAGCATCTCAGCACATCTCATCGTCAACAAAAATAAGGTATTTGCGCTGCGGATGTCGTTATAAATCGAGTGCCACGCGATCTTCAAAATTAGTCCGCCATTTTGAAACGTGTTTCAACTTCCGTCCTTTTCACACAGCGGCGCGAGCGCCAAGTAGAATCAAAACAAATTTGACCTTGAAGATCAGAATTTACATGGCTGCGATCGCCAACGAATTCGAAATATTTTCTTCTACTAGAATTGATCGCGGAATATGAGAGCTTTTGCGGAACACCTGCGAGTGTACTAACGAGACATTGTGACTCTCATGTTCGACACAAACAAAAACAAATTGCTTTCGAGCTGTGAGCGCCTACGTGCGCACGTAGAGTGGTCATTGTAACAAACACACGCACACACTCACACCGTAACATTTCATGTCCAAGGACGAAACCCACGAGCGCAAGCGTACGCGCAGTGGAGCATCTTATGATAGAGAGTTAGAAAAGCAAATTTCTTCCGAAAAACAAATTTCTCCCGCGGATTTTTCTGTCGATTCGGATTCGGATGAGGATAGTCTTGAAAGAACATTAACTGATTTTGACAAAACTTTCATTGAAGTATCTGGATCTTTCAAAAACGACCCTTCGCAAGTTCTGACAATCGATATTTCTGAAAAATTAGTCGAAATTCAAGCCGAAAATATGGCAAACGAAGACGATAATAGCTCTAATGGTCAAAACGGTTCTAAGACAGATAAAGGCAACAATGGGTCTAACGGTAAAATGTCCGGTAGTAATGAGAAGACAGACGGAACTCAGTCAAATGAACAAACGATCGTAAAAAATTTACAAGACGAAATCGCGAATCAAATCAAGAGTAATTTGGATGGTTTAACGAATATAATAGCAAATCAGATTAATGATACTTTCAATGCCAAGTTTCTCGAATTAAGAAATGGCTCACATTCATCTCAACAGCTGCCACAAAGTTTGAATTCTGAAAGTTCATCGGATGCCAGTAGTCGAAATTTTGTCGCGCCAAACAATGATGAATGGAACAATAGGGCAAACGACAGGACTGGTCAGACCGCTAATCCAGTTCTACCCAACCAAGTCGTTCAAACAAACGCGTTCCCGCCTTTGCAAGCCAATCAGAATCAACAACACTCGCACACCTTTTTACGCGACCCAAAAATTCCGGAATTTAAATCGGAAGATCCAGTGATCTGGTTTTTTCAATGCGATGCAGCGTTCGAATCTTACGGTATTACGGATCAAAAAGCTAAAGTCAACTTCATCATTCCACGTCTTACAGTAGAATTAATTACTGCAATCAAAGATCTATTGGTAGGAGAGCGTCCTCCAAATATTTATGACCTTGTACGTGAGCGAATTCTGAAAACTTTCGCAGAATCCGACGAAAGGACACTGAGAAAGTTGCTCAAAGGTGACGTGTCACAGGAAGGCAAACCTTCACAAATTTTGTATCGTTTAAGATCATTGAACAAACACGCTTGTGACGAAAAAGTACTGACATCAATTTTTTCAGAGAAACTCAACAAACAAATGAGAAACGCACTCATAGCTTCAGAACACGTCGACCTTGAAAAACTAGCAAGCATTGCTGATGCTATATACGAGAACAGTAACGATAGTCAAATGTATTCAATTGCTAACGATCCGCAAATCAGTTCAGCTTCAAATTCGAAAGAAATTTCAAATAACAACGCACTACTCAGCGAATTGATCGAAAAAATTACAGCCTTGGCTACCGAATTAGCAGCCCTCAAAGATGAAAGAAATAGATCGCGATCGCGATCGCGAAATAGTCAGGGTAATCGCGGTAGACAGCGCGAACACACACCGGCTAACCGTTTTAGAGGCAGAAGATACCTCTGTTATATACATCTTAAACACAGGGAAATGCTAATAAATGTCACGAGCCGGATGTTTGCCAATGGGAACCGAAACCCAACACTAACAGCGCGGAAAAAAAATAGAATCACCTACTCTCGAGGGGACTAGGGTAGGGCCAAATTCGAAACGTCTCCATGTCACAGACACAACCAGTAAAATCACGTACCTCATCGATTGCGGTGCTGACATTCCTCTTTTGCCACGTCCATTTCATCTGAAAACCCCCACAGATTTCAAGTTGTACGCCGCTAATGGCACAGTCATCAAAACTTATGGTGAAGTTGAAAAAAATGTAGATTTAGGATTTAGAAGAGATATGAAATGGAACTTTTGTTATGCAGACATAAGCCAGCCAATTTTGGGAGCTGATTTTTTTGCCCACTTCGGCACATTAATTGATATAAGAAACAAAAGATTAATCGATAATCTAACTGGATTCACTCGTGATGGAACAGTAAAATGGACAAACGTCCTATCAATCAAAACCATTGCTCCAGGTTGTAAATATTTTGATCTATTAAACGAGTACAGTACAATCACTAAGTTGAATCAAGAAATAGTAGTTTGTCCGGAGAATCAAGCTTTGCACTATATCTTTACTGAAGGCACACCAGTCTATTCAAAACCGAGAAGGTTAGCACCAGAAAAATTGGACGCGGCAAAAAAGCAATTCGAGAAACTAATAAAAACCGGTAAACTCAGACCATCTTCGAGTAACTGGGCAAGTCCAATACATTTAGTACGCAAAAAAGATGGCACATACAGAATTTGCGGGGATTATCGAGCGGTAAACGCGAAAACCGTCCCGGATCGTTATCCACCACCACATATTCTAGACTTTTCGGCAATGCTCAGAGGCGAAACGATTTTTACAACACTCGATTTAAGAAAAGCGTATCATCAAATACCAATGGCACCGGAAGACATACACAAAACTGCCGTAATAACACCATTCGGTTTATTCGAATATTTATTTATGCCATTCGGTCTAAAAAATGCAGCCAGTACTCTGCAACGACATCTCAACAATATTTTCGGGGACTTAGACTATGTATTCATTTTTTTCGACGACATACTGATCGCATCTTCATCGGAAGAAGAGCATCAGGAGCACCTTAGAGAAGTTTTTTCTCGCCTTCAAAAGTACGGCCTATTAATCAATGCGGATAAATGCGTCTTTGGCCAAGAAGAAATTGTATTTTTAGGACATATCGTCAACAAGGACGGTGTCAAACCAACACCGGAAAAAGTAGAAGCAATTGTTACTTTCCCGAAGCCACAAACAGTAGTTCAATTTAGACGCTTTTGCGGAATGGTTAACTTTTACAGACGCTGCTTACCACATATAGCAGAAAAATTAAGTCCATTAGAAAATTTGCTCCCAGAATCAAAGAAAAATGATAAGCGTGAAATCAAATGGAATCCTCAAGCTTCACAAGCGTTTTTGAATGTAAAAAATTCACTTGCGAATGCGACAATGCTAGCCCACCCTTCAGCAGATTCACCCACGCGAATCGTAACAGACGCGTCAAATCTGTCAATGGGCGGCGTGCTAGAGCAATTAATTGGAGAAACTTGGCAACCATTAGCTTTCTTTTCCAAAAAATTTAACAATGCACAGCGTAACTATAGTACTTATGACCGTGAATTGTTAACAATTTATCACACTATAAAATACTTTCAGTACTTCTTAGAAGGTCGAAACTTCAAAGTCGTTACAGACCAAAAAGCTTTAACGTATGCATTTATGCAACGGGCTGACTAATCAGACCCAAGAAGAATTAGATGTCTAACTTACATTTCGCAGTTCACAACTGATATAGAATATTTACCTGGCGATGCAAACGTCGTAGCTGACACATTGTCAAGAGTAGACACCATAGCAATTTCAAGTATAGGTACTTTCCAAGTTCCGATGAATATGTCGTTGTCAGAGCTATGCGAGGGGCAACAAAACGATCCTGAACTTCAACTTTTAATAGAAAAACCTGATCCATCAATCAAACTCGAACGATTGAAGTGGGGTAAAAATTTAGAACATGATATTTACTTTGAATTAACGGGAGAAATTATCAGACCTTTCATACCAGTCACAATGCGCGAAAAGCTGTTCAAAATCTTTCACAACACTTCTCATCCGAACGCCAAAGTTACTGATCGATTAATTAGACGCAAGTACTTCTGGCCATCAATGAGTAAAGATATAGCAAAACTAGCCAAAAATTGCCTTGATTGTCAGAGAGAAAAAATTAGCAGACATGTAAAATTGAATCCGTCACCATTCGTTGCACCTGACGCGCGTTTTCAACATATTTACATGGACATAGTAGGTCCTTGGCCAGAATCCGAAGGCTATATATATTGCTTAACAATAATCGATCGATTTTCAAGGTGGACAGAAGCCATTCCACTAAAAGACATAACTGCTCAAACCATTATTCGAGCTTTTTATGACAATTGGGTAGCACGTTATGGCGCCCCAGAAAAAATTACAACAGATCAAGGCAGTCAATTTGAGTCAGCTCTTTTTAAAGCTCTTTTATCTTTAATCGGTGCAGAACGAATTCGTACAACCTCATATCACCCTGCTTCAAACGGCTTAGTTGAACGATGGCATAGAGATTTAAAAGCATCATTAATGTGTTATAAAAATGACCCACTTTGGTCAAAAAAGCTCTCAACAGTAATGCTAGGATTGCGAACTAGAGTAAGGCTAGATACGAACGCGTCTCCCGCGGAATATTTATTCGGAAACCCTTTGCGTATACCAGGCGAGTTTGCTCTCGAAGGTGAATTTCCTGTAAACCCTCAAATATTTTTAGAGGAATACAGAGAATATATGCGAGATATTCGTCCCGTGCCCGTAGCACAAAAACATCGTCGCCGAACATTTTACTTCAACAATTTAAACGATTGCACTCATGTACTTCTAAGAATCGATGCAGTAAAAAGACCGTTAGAACGTCCATACACAGGACCACATAAAATCATCCGCCGAATTTCTGATCGAGTTTTTGAAATTGAGGTTAACGGAAAACCGCTAACAGTATCGATAGAAAGATTGAAACCTGCGTTTTCCATTAAAGAATCAAATCCAGTAGTAGAGAGAAATGTACAACTAGATCATTCTTACGCAAGTAAAATCAACGGAATTGGCACAAAAACGACCGAAAAAAACCCGCAGAGCGCAAATATCGTGCAAGAACAACAGCAAAATGCGACAACTCAAAAGCCACTATCTGTTAAAAAATCTGTCAAATTTATTGTACAAGAACAGCTTAAAAAATGCATGAAACATATTCATAATTGTCAATGCAAAAAGCGTTCTCAGGAAGATAAGCAACAAAAGATTATCAGATTCGTACAGGGCATAGAAAGCGTTTGTTTCAAAATCATGAACTTTGTAAATATTAGATTTAAGAGCGGGAATGACAGCTCATCACCCATAAGTAAGCTTGCGCTATATAATGCGACCAAGATTTGAAAAAGACAGTTGTTGCGGTGATACACGGTCACACTCTTTCAAGTAGAGTCAAATTTAGCATGCTTCCGTGATGCAAAGCGGACGGTGGCCAAGCCGGCTCTTCTCCTTCGAGGAAAGATGATCGACTCCTTTTGGGCCTTGTTTCCCGGGCTGCCGTGATTTTCTTTAACTTTTCTCAGAGTGAATAGAACTTAAACAATTCGGCTCAAGCCAAACCAAACTGGTACACCATACACAACTGATCTTAATTAATTATAAGATTTTCTCAAATTAGTTATTAGGAATACTCACATTTCTACATTTAGTATATAATTGATTTCATGACTAAGGTCAACAAGACAAAAGTCTCAAAAATAATTGCAGTCGAGATTTGGAGAGATCTATTTTTGGTTAATCAAAATGATTTTTAGTAAGATTTTTTTTTTCATCAGGGCAAATCACCCTAACAATTTAGGAGTCAGATGAGAGTCAAGGAGTCAGATAAGAGTTAGTGATCTATTCAATAGACTCGATGAGTTCCATATAGAAAAAAATGTAACACAACCACACTTTTCATACAAATTGAGTTCTGTATTGAAATGTGTGCATAAATTTTGCTTCAACATCTTCAATTAGATATAAGCCCAAGATATGATTTTGCATTAGATAAGTTTGGAATAGATAGTGAGGATTCGATGAACAAAACAACTCAAAATTTAGGTAAAAGTAAATTCTGAGTGTTCGAAACAAATTTTTCTCATTCAAAACAATTAAAAGAGACTTTTTCTTGATCAATCTCGCCTCGAGAACAAGCAAACTTATAGAATCACAGCGATTAAAAGATGTATTTTATTTACACGACCAAGCAAGGTCTAAAAATTATCATTTTCAGTAACACAATAGTAAACATGGTCAGTTTTTGTCAACAAGTTCAACTCTGTTTATGTAATCTCTGATCAATTTTGCATTAACTGAGTGAGATGTAATTGATTAAAATTGATGAAAAATATGTTAAAGATTAAAACTCCGTTCAAATCGGGGGGGGGGGAGTAGTGTAGGCGTGAGCCACACACACAATAATAAAACCGTATGCGTGAGTCTCTGCGGAGAGCGGGGATGAGCAGCGGGTTGCGCCAACGCGTCTGACTGAGCGATTCGAGACCGGAGAGTCTCGCACCGCATTTCAAGCGGAAAACACCTTTTGTAGATTTTGTACATAGTTAGCGAGTAATAAACCAGTGATTAATTATCCAGCTCCAAATCTTTTTGTTCCTGCCGATTGTTAGAACACCAGGTGTGCGGAGAACGCACACAGCCACCCGGGGCGCGCTAGGCCCCGACAAATAATAGTAAACGAGAGATTGTCGAGTATGAGAGTATTCTTTTTCTCCTAAAACAAGTATTTTTATACCACAAACATGTCTCCACGTGCAGTAGTAAAGGTGCTCTGGAGTACTTACATTTCAACGACAGTGCAACAACTTCGTGACTTTTGATGACAGTTATCGTGATAATTTTGTATGAGCAAACGTTGAAAAATTCGAAATCCGTGAAAAAGGACTCTGTCTTTTATTTTCATGGACAAATTTTTGACAGCTGATCGTTGAGCGCAGGGTTGGGATGAAAAGAATTTCGAGAGTCCACCCCCCACTCTACCTCCCAGAAAGCGGCACCCGCCCCTCTCGCGCTACTCCTCCGCCGACGCCTCGGAGAAAGCCGTCTGCTTTTCGTAACGTTGATGACTTGATGTAGTTTAACCGTTTAACCTTTTTGACGAACGTGATAATGGATATAACAACGAGTTACGAAAAGTCTGCAAATTAGCGGCAGTGTCTCTACTTTATGAAAATAAATAGGATATAGCTATTAGGAAGATAATAAGGCTGATTGAATTCCACAAAGAATTATCTACACGCTCTGCTCATCTCTCTCTCCATCAGCTGATATTTCTATTAAGTGAAGATCACAGATATGGTCCATTTTGAATTTGAAGCTGGATTTGATGTTATAATAATTATATACATCAAAATTAGTTCTACAAGTGACATGATGGAATAATGCTCAAGTACTAGAATTCTAATTAACAAGAATGTATTTCTACATTATCAGATAAGTGCATTTCTTTTTCTCGCTTCCACTGGATGTGTATACACTTTGAATTTGACACTCTGTGCAGATCTTCTTTCTTGTTTTTAGGTGACTGACATACTTGATTGCAAAAGTTTTTCATGTGTGACTTTTGGATAGACTGATACAGTTATCTTGTGCGACAATCTTCATCAAGTAAGTGAATGTGACCAATGAATACTGGCGTTTCTCAATCTTGATTCATTCATTTGCCAACACATACACGTATATCAGTTCCAAATAGTTGTTGAGAATTAAAGTTCTCACTTCCTCAACGCATGAATACGAAACTGTCTTTACTGCAGATATTCATTTTAAAAAATTGTAGATAAAAAGTTCTCGAATAATCAAAGCAACCCCAAGTTGCTTTGATTATTCGAGAACTCAATAAAGATTGAGAACGACCTAATTATACGTTAAACATGCATGACAAGTCACCTATACCATGAGCTTCATTAGTTACATGTAATTCCTATTATCTTCCAGATTCGGTAGGTCTCAATGCTTTTCCTATTGAATGAGCTCAATGATAATATGTGTCCCACCTATGTATCATATTAGTTGAATCAGTTCTTGAGACATTGTAGACTTGAGAAGTGCAAAATATTTATTTTTACAAAAGTATTACAGATTTTGATATCACTTTTGGATTATGTACAATTCCTCAGCCTCCGTGAGTTTTGAAGATTCAACAAATGATACAGCACACCTATACGAACAAAGTGAATCATCATTCATGATTCCACGAGAAATATCATCAAGTCAGAAATCAAGTATCGCCTGTGACTGCATAGCATGACCATGAATGGAATGCCTCAGAGTATTTCTGCCAGCTCCAAAAACAACCCAAGTTTCAGCGAATACTGGCTCAATGTATGAATGCTGCATGCACATACTGACTGGGTCATCTTAAGCAAGTCGGATTATATAGAATACAAGATTCAAACGAATCAATTTCATCCAAAAATGATTGAGTTGAGATTTGTTTGTAACTTACAAACACATAGGGCTGATCTTAATCCAATGAAACGTACAGGGTGTGTTGAAATCTGTTGGGATAAGCCACTTATGAAAACTCAATTTTCTCAAAGTGATACTTTTCATTCATTTTTCATTCTTTAAGCTGTAAATTCTTCTGAGAGACAGTTCCCTTAATGGAGCTGTTGCAGATGGGAAAACCTTATTTTCGACACTTGGCGTTGAAATTGCAAAAAAAACTGCAAAAAAATCTGAGTCTTTAGATGACTCTATACCGATGGCATAGATGACCCCCAAAAGTCATTTGGAGGTCATAGGTCAAGTATCAAACGGAGTCTGGTATCACTTGTAAAAATAAGACCCTAATCCAGATTATTGTCTCTGCACCTAGCGGACTGATTCACCATTTTGGGACACCTTGTATGAGTAAGCTGTATATTCTGGAGTATACCATACCCTACGCGTGTGCTTATGTTGTTTTTGAGTCAATTCATCTACGGCGTCTGTTGAAATGTTGCAGGCACAAGAAACATTCCGTCTCAAGTTTCCTGCCCATAGATGTAGCGCAAGATAGATGATAGAATCTTAGACAGGTATCGCAAGTGTAAATCACTCCGACTCCTCTTCTGCAGCCACAGTAAATGCAACGGTCATTCATGGACTCAGATTCTTTTATAATTCTGGCAGCATTTTTTTGCCGATACGTTTCTGGGTTGAAATCTTTATCAAAAGCCACGTCTCTTCCTTGAACGTCCATCATATCAATATCAAAATCACCACAACTATGCCCATCTTCTTGATACTTCCTCTCAAAAAGTGCTCGCGTCCGCACGAAATCCTTTTTGTCCGCTATTGAATTTCTTATACCTGAAGTAATATTTTTCGATTAGTGCAGGATTATGAGTTATTCAGAGAATTTGCAGAATTATGTGATAAGGCAAGTTTGAGAGCTGTGATGAAAGTTGTATAGAATACATATCACCCAGTGTACACTGTTTGTTCCCGAAACGTACCACAGATGGTTGCCGTCGGAACTGAGGAACCTCTAGCCAAGTGTACGACCCCCCTGCAACTTCGTGGGTGGATACAAATGTCCGCAAGCGATTACGTTCCCACAACGTTGTATAATGGTTCACGGAACCTTTTCGTGGTTCCGTGATGGTTTTGGCTATACGTTTCTTCTGTAACCAAAAACCGAAACAACTTTTTGTTAAATGAATAGGAAAATTGCTCTTTTAATTCTTTCTTTCGCGGCCTCGGGATATTCAATAAGAGTCTCATTGTCTCCTTTTCATGGACTAACCATGTATGTGACCGAGCTAAGTCAAAGAAATTGAACGGATAGCTTGGAACGGAAGAAACAAAATAAGCAATACTTTTATTTATGTAAAAAAAAATTGTTCAAGTTCCTGGGCGCAGAGGAATCGTATCCAGAATCATTACAGAACGATCTAACAGTTCCGGAAACCACTACACAACGCCGAGGGAACGTAAGCGATTGCGGACATATGTATCCACCCACGATGTTGCAGGTGGGCCGTAGAAACGCTTGGCCAAAGGTATCTCAGTTCCATCCGGAACCGTCTGATAATGTGGTACGTTTGGGGTACGAATGGTGTTCACTGGGTATGTACCCAGCTGCAGACAGTGCGTTTTCTTCATTAAACAAGTGCTAACGTTTAATCCGGGTTTTGTGAAGAATCGCGTTTTCCGGGCAAGGTACGTGAGCTTTTTATAGCCTGTGACGCAAAATCTTGCTGTTCTTAAGAAGCAGGTCAGAAATATATTGTGTCCAAACGACATGAAGAATTCACCAAAAACGAATTGATGCGACGAATAATTTTTACTCCCGTGTATCGAACTATACTTCTTAATAAATTGTGAGTAATAGTCGTTAAACTGTGCGCAATAGTACATTACTCAAGGCGCAGCCGAGAGCGATAAAAATCCGGGAGGTGATCGTCCTCTTCACTCCTCGATTGCGTATTTTACTTTTTACTACGAGGGAACGGAAATTCACGTTATTTACCCTGCGCAAAGCGGGATTTAAGCGCGTCTATCAGTCCTTAGTAGTGAGAATGATATTTTCACTCACAGTGTATCAAAGAAGATTTTCTGAGTTTTCTTCTAGATCTCTTACGAACAGCTGCAGGGTTTCTACTCGAATTTCCCGACCAATTTCAAGGATTTTCAAGGAGTCAAATGACCAGATTTCAAGGAGTTTTGTGCGAGGTTCCCAGTAATTCTTGTACTGCCTCAACATACAAAGGAGCTTAGGTTCTTGTTCAATAAATTAAGGACTAACGAAGTATTGCTTATACAATGGGTATACGACCCTCGGGTACTTCATTCAGTGAACCTGCGAGAGACGACCACTCCTACATAAGTACTATAGCTGCACTTGTACATCCATCACAATCACAAATTCTAATCCATCGACGTATTTACTCAAATCAGAGAGACGGATGTATTACTCGAATAGAAGCTCTCGAATTGAACCAAGCTTTTGTCACGATTTCTGCCGAATGGGTATTCGTCGGAATCGAAGCAACTGAGCAGTGAGCCTAATGAAACCACAACCACGTGTGGATTAGGGTGGGCCGAAAAAGGGCTTTTTTCGAGAATGAATACGCCCTAGCGTGAAAATGTTGTGTTTGTACATATAGACGTAGAAATATTGTGCTTGTCACAAAACCTACAAAATGAGCCAATACGTCCAATTCTGACTAAACCGAGCCAATCTATCTCAATTTTTCCATTTCGAGTTTTGAAAGAAGTGAGGTGGCAGGGGGAAGTCGCTTATTTTTGGATTTTTCAAACTAATCTTTTTTTGGTAAAATTGAGATAGATTGGCTCGGTTTAGTCGGAATTGGACGTACTTTAGCTCATTTTGTAGGTTTTGTGACAAGCATGGAAATGGATTGAAACACGTTGAGAAATGTTCAGATGCACCAGAAATACAAGCAAAGTTTGAAGGGAGAATCGCCCTATTTTTGGAATTTTTAGTGATGATTACTTTTTGGAAAAATTGAGATAGATTCCCTCTGGTCAATTGAAATTGAAGGTACTTTAACACGTTTTGTAGGATTTGGAACAAGCTTCAAAATGAGATGAAGTACGTTGAGAAATGCTTGAATGCGCCAGGAATGCGAGCAAAGAAGTTAGGAAGAAAAAAGTGTCGAATCAGGCACATTCCCATTTAAACCTGTGTTAATTTTGATAAATGCTTGATGGCTCTTGCTGGGACCTGAAATCTCATTCCTCAGCGTCCAGCAAAATTTTTTTCATATCTATATGAGGGTTTCCATGGAACTATTAACGATTGACCCTCCAAAATATACATAAAACAAAAATTTCTCATCGCACACGTTTGAAATGCGTTTCATGTGATTCTTAGACCTTGAAAACATGTGAAAAAAGTGGTGCCACTCTCTTCCAAGCCGAGGTATTTGGTTCAGAACGACAAGTACAGAATTTCACACTTGGAACATTCGTGAATCAACTTAAATTCGAATAGATTCGATTCAAAACATTGTCTAGACGATTGATAGAGATTATATTTTACCTGACTTGACTTTAAGATGAATTTTATCATTGACTTTTCCAAAATTCGATGTAAATTTCCAAAATCGAGACACGACTTATGAGTCTCATTTCAATTTCTAGAGTATACTGTGGTGTTATTTTGTTCATATTCCAGCCGTATATTATGTAAAAATCAAGAAAATCGCATACCATCACATTTAGAGGCTTATTTAGCTTACCATCCGGATTCAAATATTCCTCCTCAGCTTCTCACAGAAATACCGATCGACAATTGCAACTCAAAACAGTGCGGTTATATCTTTTTTGTGATGAAGAAAAAAGAGCATAACATTCCTATCCTGTGCTTCGCGTCTCCTGAGTATGCCATCAAAAAATGACCATCTTCAAAGTCAGTGGCGCGATAACTTTATGAGCTTTGAAGCTTTATAAAATTTGTCCGGATCAACGCACACTCACAGACCACACGGGATTTGATTGATCTTCTTTCTAACTCCGGGAAGTTATTGCTGAGATCCCCGTTTTGCACAAGGTATTTCATCATTTGCGTAAACAATAGCCACAGAAAATTTTCTCACAAAACTTGGTTACATCGATGAATGAGAGCTCATATCATAGCCAAATCAGTGCACACCTCTGAATCAAAGATTTCCTCAAAATATGAGATTAGTTGATGGATATATCATTCCAGCAAAGTATTTCAAAGATAGGTATTTTAGTTACAGCCTTTTCAATTTCAAAAATCGCGTTGGTACGTTTGTAAACTACCCAAAAAATCATCTTTTGCGGTCTGCTATTGACAAACCAAGATGCGTTTCAACAAAAAAGACTATAGTCCATATTGAAAGATGCCAAATACTATACAATGCCACTCCTGCACCCTCCCAATAGTTCAGAATACTCGTGGAAGACCTGCAGTAACACAAAAGTCAAAAGTTCCGTGGAAACCCTCATATGTACAAACACAACATTCCCACGCTAGGGCGCATCGATTCTCGAAAAAAGCCCTTTTTCGGTCCGCCCTAATGTGGATAAGTATCTGGTCAACTCGAGCCAGCGTGGACAACGGTGGTGCGCCGTGCACGCGGGTTTTCAAATCGGATGGACATCAATTTTTCGGATCGAGCCTATGAACGTGGAGATTCTTTCGCGAGTCGGGTAGAATTTCAAGGATAATCGATAATATGATAAGAAATTCGAGGATTTTCCGTGATTTTAAGGATGAAAAAAAATTTCAATGATATTTCAAGGTTTTCAAGGTTTTTAAGGCGAGTAGAAACCCTGAGCTGCGAATAGTCTTGTGTTTCGTTAGAAATCATGCTTCGAGATTCGAACTTCTGACTGAAATCAAATTCAGACTTAGCTGAACCTTTTCAGACGTACAGAACCAAAATTCCGCGAAATAAGACATATTCATACAAATTCAGTCGCAGATTCGGGGTATTCATTACCTCTCTTAACGCACACGTTGATGAATCTGAAAAGCCTCGACATACATATATTCTCCTCTTCTTCTAGTTCTTTATCATTCCTTTCTTTGGGGTCCAGAAAATATGCAAACCCATTGTCCATGTCAAGAGTGAAGAGCACCCAGTGGTTTCTGTCCTTCAGAAAAGGCATGAAGATTTTTCCAGTGGTTGGTAATTTGAGGTGAAACATGTCCCAAGTATCGGCAGGCTCGCCTTTCGCCCATGGATCAAAGAAAAGAGCAGTCAACTGTGTACTTATAAACGTGGCATTGTGCCAATTTTTCTCCAGCAGTGTGGCACAAGCATCCATAATGACTCCCGAAAGCCATTCTCCTGGCACCATTGAGTGAAAATCCTCTGATTGAATGAAGATATTTTTCTGCCTACGGATATCATCGTCCTCGATAACATCCCTCTTTATGAGTGCCACCATCCACAGCTTTTCCCGAGGCTCCTCTGTCGAATTTCGCGGTCGACGGTAAAATATTTTATTGAAGTAGTATCTATGATCGGCGATGAGACCATTCTGTAGTAAATGTCTGTTTTGCATCAAAACTTCATTACAGTCAACTCTCGATGATGAATCAGCAGCGTCAGTTACACTTGATGAATTTACTGGTGTCAGGCTCTGAGTTTGAGATGAAGTATGAGTCTCGTCTGAGATCCTATCGGTATCGTGAAAACTAGACTGAACTTGTGATATCAACTGTGGTGTGCTCATATCCATATCACATTGATGAATAGGTGGATGGACATCTGTAGATTGCTGCGAATTGTTGATATCGCAAGCATCACTATTTATGATATCATCATCAATATCGGCCAGGGAAAAATCAAAATTAGGATGGTCTAAGGCAACAAATTTGTTGATTTTCTTTTCAAGTTTTGTGGCAAAATCTGCTTCATTTGCACAAGTCGCCCGAAATTCATCAGTGATTTCTTCTCCGCGATATGTGTCTAAGTCTCCGAGGTCTCTCTTATCCTTCAGTGGATCATTCAGGTGTATTGCATAATTTAAGAGCATCTTGTCAGTCACTGTGAACTTTTTCAAGCCCCCTAGATCTTCAACATATTGGTGCGTTAGCATTATCGCCCTCTTTGTTTCAAAGTAGAGTTTGGCTCTTCTGGGAGTAACTTGCCAATTGAATGTACTCCACTTTCTTTCTGCTTCAGCATTGGAGTTAGGGAATGTCAGACATTTGAGAGCAAAAATAGCAACATTTTCAAAAATCAACTCATCACTTGCATCTCGAACTTGTGATACCTTGTGCCAGAATACATCAAATTTTTTTTCAAGTTTCACTTCGTCTTCAAATGGATGTAGAGGTAACGCCACCCATTCTCGGTCGATTTTATCGATCAAAGATCCATCCGCACTCCAAGTCAATCCAGGCAGTTCTTCACAGACATTTCGTAGACTCTGATATACCCCCCTGTGGAAACTGATATCTAAAGCTAGGCGTGGCTCAGTGAACCTCAATTTCAGCAAATAATCTGTGGACGGATCATATCTTTCCAAAAATTTCGTACACATCTGAATCATAACTTTTTGGGACTCTTTTCGTACTTCCTCCTGGTCTACTGCATTGAGCTGAGCCATCTCTCTCACGACCATTCCATCCAATGACATTTGCTCTAAGGGTTTCATATGCAATGGGTTTGTTGGATCCAAGTTCCTCAAGTTTGTACTGTCTACGTGCTCTGGTTTCATATAAATTCTCAGAAGGTGTACGAGCAGATCCCTTACCCACAGGCGACCTGCAGTTGGTAGAGGCTTCTTTGTTTGTAGCTTTCGCTCAACAATAGTCATTTTTGAATAGATTTGTAAGTAAAAATATTGCTGAGCTTTATTTTTTCGGCATTTCAAGAACTGGAGGAGCTTTAGAGCATCTTTGTTATTGGTTTCAGGATCATCGCACTCCTTTTGGAAGAATTTATGAAGTAAGGTCCATAATTTCATCATGCGAAGCATACTATTAAAGTGAGTCAGCCACCTTATGGCATGAGGGTCTATCAAGCTCGAACATTCCAATCCTGCTTTCAGCTCTAATACCTCGAGCCGATTGCTTCTCTTCGACAGATGACTAAAATAGTTATAAAATTCATTAGGGATTTTTTCAAATTCTGTCGAGACTTTCAAAGCATCCCGCGCGACCAGATGCAGGACGTGATCTTCACATGGAAAATGCAGCATGCGTTCATTCAATTGTAAAAGAAACGCATATACAGATCGATGAATACCTCGGAAAACCGAAGCCCCATCTGAACCGAAACCCAAAAAATTGCTCATAATCAGACCGAGAGATTTGAGTAAGTCCACAATTTTCTTGAAAAGCGTCTCCGAGTTTGCTGCAGCATTTTCGTCGCCGTCAAATATCGGTATAATGTCCAAGAGTGTTTCCCGGATACAGCCTTGAACCTTGTCGTAAAACCGTGTGACTATTGCCATGCTTTGTTCACCCGACGTGTCCGTGCTGTCGTCTGCCGAAATCAGGTACCAAGTATCTCTCATTCGATCAGCTGTATCATTTTGATGAATGGGCAGAATTACTTTATCCAATATTCTAGGTACCTTATGCCTTTCCACATATGTTTTGGCTAGGGTAGCAGAATCGGTGAACGTATCTTTGAGATAAGGCATCATATAATCGGATAAGAGAAACGACAGAGCCCTTGCAGCGAATAAAACGCTCATTCTTATTTCTGCCGTTGCTTTCTCTTTATCGAAATTACGATCGAGACGACCCTCTTTTAGGCAATGACGTCTACTTTCGTCATGGACTTTCAAAACTGACGTTTGTGGCGTGAGAAGCACATCACACAGGGGACATTGTATCATAGGGAAAGTGGTATCTTCCCCTGCTGCATTTGACTCTGTAATATTTACGGGCAACATCCATCTAAACCTTGCTTTCCAGTACGTGACAGATCCCTCGTATGAACGGGAACGTGAAGCATTATCGATGGCAACGATTTGATCTTCTTGTAGAACTTCTGAAAAGGAAGATGTTTATGTTTCAAAATTGGGAAAAACGCACCACGGTACAGTGGATGATATTTGCATTGGCGGAGAAACAACCGAGTTTCAATATTAATCATTCCAACAGTTCCCTGTACAAAATGCATTTATCTCTCCACAATAATTATTGATCTAAGATTTGACACGTTCACTGTAACATCAGTTTCTCGGAATTCTATGTTGTTCGTTCACGAACTGGAGACTTGCATCATGACAAATACTTTCACATGGCGGTTAATCATTTTTTGGCTCATTGTTTGTGCCCGCGGCAAAGTAAACATTATAATAGGTCGTTATTGAAAATACTTTGCACGACTATACGGATCGATAGAGATTGAAAAATGACACATTGCGGGTACCACTAGTGTGACCGATATGTTAAGACTATGAACATGATCCATCAGTTGTGACAAGTACCGCATGAGGTATCAAAATACCAAAATTGATGGGTTCTGGCCGAAAACGGCAGCGAAAACGGTGACAAACCATCACTTGAAATGTTTTGGTGCTTCGAGAAATCATATACGTTCCTATAGCAGGACGTAAAAAGACATCACAAGACGGCTATACATATGATTTATCGACTATCCCGTCAGCATTACTACCGTCTCGTTGTTAGTGACAAAACTAAAAATCCAAGAGTATAAGTAGAAGTAAACAGTTTTATAGTTTTCAACCTTTTCATCGGCCATGTAAAATCTATAAAATGATCAGATGGATGATCATGCGTTCTCCGCGTCCTAAGGATCCATGAGCGGTAGTGTATGTTGTACATAACATGATTATTTCTCATAGGGTATCTTGCACGCACTTTTGAATCATTAACATTACCCGTGATACTGAGAACTGAAATTTCCTTCCCAAAGAGGTGCTCCACATCTGACCATGAAGCTCGACACGAGAACGGCTATGTACATACCAGAGCGGTAACGATATAAGTAAAAGTCAAGTACGCGGGAAAACGCTTTGGTGAACTGAAAGTCTTATCAATTGTTTATTCTCGGAAGAATTTCATCTAGAAAGTTCAAGATATGGGCATGCTTTCAAGATTATTTCCCTGGACAAGTTTTCGCTGAAAACGGTACTACAACATATAATTACGATCAGTCGTTCACGGGGAGCACTTTGGAGTAGCTTTGTTCAAAATTGGCCGGCCTTAGGAGGCCAGTATCGAAACATGTTTTATACGTCCATACGTAGAAACAGCGTGTTTCTACGTATGGACGTATAAAACATGTTTCGATACTGGCCTAGAAACAAGCTGTTTCTGCGTACAGACATACGCGTCTCGTGCGGAAACATTTTTCCTTCGGGAAAACCAAGCTGGACGGTGCCATCGCCCACGTCCAGCTCGGTTTCCCGAAGGAAAAAATGTTTCCAGCACTCGACGCGTAATGTACTATTTGGAATAAAAACACCAAGAAAACAATTCGACCCATTCTCGCATCTAAAATTCACGAAAGGCCCATTTTCGCAATCGAATTTTAAGGTACCAATCCGATTCTCTTTCTTGGATATATGTAAGACATATGAATAGTTTAGTGGAAGGAAAAATAATGTGTGACACCTTTCACAAACCTATAGAACAATTGGTGCGAAAATTATCCGATTCGATGCATTTTTATCGCTTTTCTTGTTCAATCGTTAGTTTCCTCATATTCAAGGCCATAAAAAAGAATTATCTTCCAAGAGGTCGAAATTTCACTTCCGTATCCAATTATCAAATATAACGACATTGAACACCATATCCCACAGCCACAGGAACCAAAAGACCGCTTTTCTTGTGCACGTTGAGCAAGTGCATTTTGTGATGCAATTTTGCCGAAAATGTGATTCACTCCGTTTCCTCCTATAAAATTAAGCTTGCCTCCTTTCCAAGCCTTCCCGCGCTAATTTTCCCTGCAAGATTATGTTACTCCTCCATGCTCCAAAGTATCGACAAAATCTCATTTCTAGCTTTGAAGAGTACTTTTTCGCGGAAATCTACGTTATTAGTGTTTGCTTTTCTTTCTTTGAAAAGGAAGAGTTGTTTTCGTGGAAACAAATTTTAGATCACTTTTTTCATTCAATCGCATATTTTCTTCAACGGAATTCGAACACGGGCCCACGAAATAGAAAAAAAATCCTGATTAGAGAAGATAGAAGACATTTCCGTCGTATTTTGAGCTGCTGAACACCAATCCAAACTCAGAATATTACCTTCTCCTCGCCGTTTTCGAGTTATGACCAAATGTATGAGTTACAAAAATGCTAATGTACGAGTTTATGCGTTTCAAAGGCAAATTGCGACTATTTGGAGCAAAACTGAAGACGGGATCGTTTTTGTCATCAAATTTCACGTCGAAAATATGTTAATTCAATATTTTGTGCCCTCTAGGAAGCTACAAAAAACCTCCAAGTGGGCTTAAATTCCCTAGGCAGGGTCATTTCATCCTACGCGAAAATGGTGACCAGGTATGTCAAAACTAAGGTTGGGATCAGATTTGACGACAAATTTTACATCAAAAAAGTACTTTTTAGTGACTTCAGCACTGCTAAGAGCAAAAAGCCAGAGATAAAAGTCAGAGCAAAAATCACTAAGAAAATGAGTAAAATAACCGAGCATCGGTACGCTGATCCGGAGCGTGATATATGTAATCTTTCGCTCGCGTTTTCTTCTAGCTCCCCAGCATCGCTGAAAATTCCCGAAAAATACGTTTTCCATGTGAAATTTGACGCAGAACTCGATCCCGCCCTTAGTTTTGACATACCTGATCACCATTTTGGTGTAGGATGAAAATACCCCGCCTGGGAAATTTAAGCTCATCTAGGGGTTTTTCTAGCTTCCGAGGGGGTACAAAAATTTTGAGATGGGGATGAAGATGGGGATTGGAATGGGAAGTACCTTGCTAGTTTGGGCTAATTCGATACAATTCGGCGTAATTAGTCTTAGTTCGGTGTGATTCGATCTACTTCAGTCTAATTTGGTCTAAGGAGGTCGAGCTTCGTCTAGTTTGGTCCAATTTCGCATAATTCGGTCTAGTTCGGTGTAGTGTGATCCAGCTCGATGTGATACGGTTTAGTTATGTCCCATCCGACCTGGATTTGGTCTAGTTCGATCGAGTTCGATGTAGTTGGGTTCCATTCGGTCTTGTTCGGCCTAATATGGCCTGATTCGGTCTAGTTCGTTCTTGTTCGTTCTTGTTCGGCCTAATATAATCTGATTCGGTCTAGCTCGTTCTTGTTCGGTCTAGTTCGATCTAGTTTGGTCTAATTTGGTTCAGTTTGGTTTAATTTCGTGTAATTCTCTATTCCATCAATAGTATATTTCGGCCGTACTGAGCGAGCCTATTTTAAGCACGTGGACTTTTGTCTGCCGAGCGAAACCATACGAGCGGGCCAACGTGTTGAATCTGTATCGATTTTTTGCTATCTTAGTGATACGCGAGTCGCAGGTCAATTATGAACATTTCAACCTGGATAGTAGGGTTGTAACTTGGCCAAAAGAATTAAGTGAACGGGCATGGACGCCGTATTAGGAATCGGAAGATGGCTGAGCTAGACTCTGGAAGAAAAATTGACTGACATGAGCACCGTTGAACCGAGTGTTAGCAAAATAATATAATTTTCTCGAGCTTCCCTATGTTGATTGGAATAGCCTTTCTCTCGCTCTTGGAATTGAATCATGAATTTTGTTGAAAACCATCAAGTTTTGGATGTAAAGTTATTGAATATACATACATCGTGTACTGTTCACATCGCCGGTTGCATTGAGGGATTTATCTTGGAAAATGGTATTTCCGTAGCAACCACGTTTGCACACACCGTGAACCAGTTGAAATTATTTCACTCCTGGTGGAAGCATCATGTAAATTCAAAACGTACATATGTCTCCATGAAAAAAAACCGAAGATATCCTCGTTGAGCTGTGGGGTGAGAATAATTTGAGTGAATTTTTCAATTCTGAAGTCACAATAGTATGATTCAATCATTAAACGACACACCTTACATTAATAATCAAACCACACGAGTTCTGGCCTATGCACACCTTCTATAATGATCAAAAAAAGCTACAACCCTGATGAAGCATAACACGAAAAAAGCAAAAGATATAGCACCATGCAGTCTAATCGAGGGAAAGACATAAGCCACAATTTTGTTATTTTTGTTGGGCCACAATCAGGTGGGATATCTTATCTCGAATTCATAATTTGTTCGACGGCCACTTCTACGTACTTAGCAACACGAACGATGCGAGTAAGAAAGTAATGAGACGTCTCTAGAATTTCAGGAAATCAAAGAGGTACTGGGGGTCTTCTGTAATCACCTTCCTAAAAACGCTCCTATACTTTCCTGAGCAAAGAGCACACTTGTGTGGCAGTCAATTAAATCATTCATCAATTACGAAATTGCTCATAGAAATAGTCTCCAAATTATCGCGATGACTTTATCGAAATTGTAGGGGGTTGACGTCAACCCGTGGTATGGATTACCGCGGGTCGGGTGATTTGAATATCTCTTCGTATAATTAGAACTTCTTACTCGGTTGAAGAATATGTGAAAATTACGAGGGTCAGTGTTTTCTGAGATTTAAAAAATTTCCCGTGAGTATATAAAATCAGATGATCGGATAGATCCTGTCGTTATTTGACTGTTGAAAGTCTAATCATGTACTTATACAGAAGTAGATTTCGCATCTAGTTGATGAGGTTTTGGCTTGCTTGGTTTTCGGCTTCGGCTGCATACAAAGGTCAAAATTATTGCTCGAAAGTGAGGGAGCTCATGAACAAGGCGCAAATATTTTTTGTGTGAATTTGTAGGCACACAAATATCGGAAAATTGCAAAAATATTCATATGGATTTTACGAGTTCCGTTATGTCCTCTTTTGAACTTATCTGACATATCACACTGCGCAACAAAATCTTGGGTCTGAAATAATGCAATGACCGGACAATGATTTTCTTGTGTATTTTCCGACGCTGAAACCGAATCCGAGCTCAGGCTTACGCCTACACGTCAGGATTTTCTTCAAATTGAAACAAACTGATTCTCTAAATTACAGCGTTTTCTCACGTTTTCCGCTAACTTTCTGAACTGAAGGTCTCTTAGCCAGCGAGTACAGATGGAACGAAGTGCATATCAAAATGTGTTTCTTTACGTATTTTGACCCGCTGAACACGGTCCTGGTGTTTTCGGAGCATATTGCAATCTCGAAACCGCATGAGCTTATTGACCACCTCGTATTTGGGAAAAAGTCTAATTTTGCAATAAATCTTCGAACAATCACAAAACAGTCTAGAATGGACCGAAATAGACGATCAATCTTGCATTTTCTTCGTTTTGTAACATACTTTGAGGAAAAAATTCGTGTAACAGCCGTAGATGCACTGGTTCTACGTCAGGAATTTTTCTTTCAAACACCTATTCTTATCATAACTTTTGCTGTGCTGAATTCACGAGGAGAAACGTTTCCTCTTCACGAGGTACCCAAACATGGTTTTCCGACTCAAAATGACCGTCTAAACACAATCTCGCGGTTCATTCAGAGCTATCACGTCCGAATTCCCTTCTACCCGCAAGAAAACTGTTTGTGAGGAGTTTTGTCAACCTAGACAGAATTCCTGACATGGTATCCCAAAACAAACCACAAGATCGTTTCAAGAAGGTCATTTTCGTCGGAGAACCATATTTAGATACCCTGCGCAAGGAGAAATTTTTCTCCTCGTGATTTTAGCACGGCAAAAAGTTGTGATCAAATTAGTTTAAAAAACAAATCCCTGGCGTGAAACCAGTGCCTCTTCGGCTGTTGGACACATTTTTTTCCTCACAGTATAATACAAGACAAAGAAAATGCGAAGTTGAACGTCTAATTCGGTCTGTCCTACACTGTTTCATGATCTTTCGAAGATTTATTGCAAAATCAGACTTCTTTGCAAATACCAGGTGACTAATAAGCTCATACAGCTTCGAGGTTGCAATATAGTGCTCTCTAAAAGCACCAGGACCGTGTTCAGCGGGTGAGAATACGCAGGGAAACAAATTTTTATATGCATTTTGACCCATCTGTACGCCCTGGAAACGAGACCTTCAGTTTACAAAATTAGCGTGAAACTTGAAAGGACGATATTTTTTGAAGAATCAGTTTGTTTCGATTTTTAAAAAATCGTGACGTTTAGGTGCAAATCTGAGCTCGGATTCGGTTTGAGCGTCGGAAAATACACAAGAAAATCATTGTCCGGTCCATGCATTATTTCAGACCCAAAATTTTGTTGTGCAGTGATTATCTGACCGCTTTGTGAGCTATCTGTTGAGAAGCTTTGATACATTTGCAAGATATCAGCATTTCCCGCATTAGCTATATGTAGCGTTCACGTTGGAAAATGTCAATAAGCCGTGGCAATTGTTGAATTGTTGCACTTATAGTGTGTAGCAGAAAGCAAATCGTATACTCGAATAAATCATTCGAAATACAACTTTAGGTGGATGACAAATCGTCACAGCTGAGAAATATTCTACCAGATGCACTTGAGATTAATCCAAATACCATTATCCATGCAACGATAAATGCAAAATGATGATTGAAGTGACTTCTGAGTATGAGAATCAGAGCAGATTGCATAAGAGGCTGACTTTCGAACCCACCGTACTGTACTTTTAGTGATTGACCAAGATAGAAGACCGAACGATAATCACACAAAATGAACGGGATGCTTTTCTGACGTATCGAGTATTGAAACGGTGTACCATCAATCGAGGTTACTTTAAAATACTAGGTGACTTTGAACAGTCCAGGTACCAGTCCTGAATTATTGAAATCACCAAAGAATGGATGCGTAAGAGTTTTGATAGTGATTTGCTTGATAGTGGCATGCATGGACAACCGTTTGTAACGGTGTAGAAGTCCCCATCAGCTGTAAGTGAGTTTACAACAAACCATTTGGACAGCATGATTTCGCAGTGAAGAAGTTGCTCCGAAGTATTGGTCATTTTCGAGCATTTTGGAGGTGAATCAAAGTAAAAGACGCTAGATTTTATTGATCTATATCGATATCTTAATGATGTATTTCCACCCTTGCTCAATTTTGTAGTGTAAAAAATCAGGAACTTGTATCTGTTGTCGTCCCTCAGGATGGGGTAACTTTGAAGATTTGAATGAAGAACTACATGCTTTTACGAAGAACGTCGTGAGTTCAAAAACCACCAGAAAACCGCAGAAAATCGGGCTTTTCTCGGAATGCGTGGTATATTTGTATCGAATTTGTTGACAAATCGATT
The DNA here is from genome assembly GCA_029851415.1 of Eretmocerus hayati. NCBI lineage: Eukaryota > Metazoa > Arthropoda > Insecta > Hymenoptera > Aphelinidae > Eretmocerus > Eretmocerus hayati. The sequence continues at coordinate 110,197,709 of CM056743.1, forward strand.
CTTGTATTTCGATGATTCTTATTCTTTGGATTCATGGTTAAGATCAATGGAATTTCGAAATGCTCTACATGACTCTATTATTATGAATCAAGAATCGAACATTTTTGTATGTCTTATCACCAGAATTTTGGATTTCTGCCTGATCCCATAATACATAGTGTGCTCACGAACTGAAATCGTTAGGGGTTCATTTTTTCAGAAGGGTAACTTCATTATAACCGCCGCAATTATGAATAAAATGAGACATAAGTCATTCCAAAGCCACTTCGACAGTATTTTATGATCATCAAATTTCGCTGCTCGAGGTTTTTGTACATTTTGCAATCGTGAGGGATTTTGAATATTCAACCATGTAAAAATCCGGAAAATCTTTGCTACATTTGTGAAACAAAATGAGACGCCCTGCATAAAGAGATTTGGATCGTGAGAATGATCCTAATAAGCATTCAATCAACTAATGTCTCCGCTTTCATGTGCCATGCGCCGTCAACAATCCAATACAAACTGTTTTGTCACTGGACATTAGAGTCGAAACTGAATTCAACGCATGCAATCCAAAAAATTATGAGGTGTATGTTTAACGACAACCATGCTTTCATTCAGCACTCCCATACACACTTACCTATTGAGTAACAAAACAAAACCCAGCTAAAACCAAAAACACATAATCCCAGGGGTTTATTCCAAGGACGAAAAAAATCGCATTAACTCATACGCAGATCAAAACTGTATCTCTCAAGTGTACAGTACCTTTCAAAATTGATGGATCATGCATGGTCTCGCTGAATCCATGATAACTTCAAATCTCTTCATCATATGAAAATTTTGAAAAAAGGAATTCAAAGATCACAAAAAAATCTATCGATCCGTGTTTTTAAATATTTTTCAAGTGCTTTTTCAGTGCCCGTAATCGACATTGAAAATCTAGAAAAATTCTTCAGTGGATCACCCACAACTTTGACGGGAAAGGTCAGGTCACAAACATTTCTACGGGATCTTGTAGCTCATCTCAAAACATACTATTTTTAAAGTTCCCTGGACGATCTTTCCTGTCCGAGTAACGAGCTCGGAGAGGAAAGTTTGCATAACATAGTGCTTACAGAGATCCCGAGGCTGGCACCTGTTTCGTTTCGTCTCTCTCTATTCTAGTGCGAAAGCTCATCAAAAAAATATCATACCACATGATTGTGACGTAAAATGATCTCATCTTTCAGAAAAATGTATCAGATCTTGTCTCAGATTTGAGAAGACAACGATTTTTCAAGTTTTGTTATGAATTAGTATATTATGCGTCGAGTGCCAAAAATCTTTGTTCTTCACGAAAACTTGCTTGGACGTCGGCTTCGCGTTTTCGTAAAGAACAACATTTTTGGCACGAGACGCATATGCTATTACATACGGCGAGACGCGGAAACTGCGTCGAGTCGTATAGATTGATTTATTCCATATTTCGGCCGACGATATTATATTTGAGACAAAATCTGATAGAACATTCTGAAGGATGAGATCATTCCACGTCATAATCACGTGAGGTGATATTGTTTTGATGAATTTCTGCACTAGAATAGAGCAAGACGAAACGAAACAGTTGCCAGCCCTGGTATCTCCGTAAGCAGTCTATATTATACAAACTTTTCTCTCCAAGCTCGTTTCTCGGACAGGGAAGCTCGCACAGGGAACTTCAAAAAAAGGGAATTGTAGGTTCTGAGACGAGCTACAAAATCCCGTAAGAATTGTTGTGATCCGACTTTTCCCGTCAAAGTTGTGGGCGATCCACTGGAGAATTTTTTTTTAGATTTTCAATGTCGATTACGGGCACTGAAAAAGCACTTGGAAAAGATTCGAAACACATGAATCGATAGATTTTTTGTGATCTTCAAGATCCTATATTCAAAATTTCCATACGATGAAGGGGTTTGAAGTTATCATCGATTTAGTGAGACCATGCATGATCCATTCATTTTCGAAGGTACTGTAATTGTAATGCTATCGATCATATGGAGGCTACATAATTATCTACATGAAGGTGAAGTTCACCGCCAGATTTGATGAATAATTATTACGGAGAAACAACGAGTATGGATGATAAGTACTATATGTCATAAGACTTTGCGAGAATACAGGCAGCCTCCGTTACTCGCAGTTGATGCGTACACTCACCGGATATAAAATCTGAACAAATCTGAAGAAGCTTCTCGTTCCTACGTGGCTGTTTCAATCCAAATTGGACCATTCGTGGTGTCTTGATGCGTAATAAGTTCCGATGGCCTCGCGAAATATTGCGAATCAACTGCAAGATGATTGGCGCGAAAAGGTTGCTCCATTGATTCTCGACCTTGTTTTGAATTGGAGAATTCGAATTGAAATTTCACAAGAATCTGCGTTTCATTCAGAGGAACCGCGAATCAGAAATCCCTGGAATCTCGAGAACTAGCAATCGGAGGCTGTCTGTACGGATAAGCCAGTGCAATTATCAACCAATCTATTAGTGATGCATCAAACATAAACCTAGCATGCGAAGGAAAATCATCAAGCGGGGTTAACCAAAAGCGGTGAACGAATATTTATTCAATACCTGTCTCCTCTTGATTGTTAGTACCGCCTGATGAACAAGCCAATGTGTTATTAGCGCAATTGTTGCTGTCAAACATGCCACCCCTCTCATTTGCCATGCAATCATTTCTATCAGCCATACAAATGTCACTCGACGTACAATTCATGTCTCCATTACAGTCGCTCGGTAGCAATCTCGAATCTTCATTGACCGTCACTTCATTTACTGGGACTCCGCAGTCAGAACATTCAAGAAGCTTTTGTCGTTTCATGTGAGTTTCATTCTCTTTGGCATGGCGAAGCAGCGAATCCTTCCATGCTGCTAAACTTCTTTCACAAATCGTGCAAAGAGCTTTTTCATTCGAACTTGGATCTCTACTGACGAATTTGGAAAGGATCTCATGACGCTCCCACGCAGGATCGTACTCCGGTCTTCTTTTTCGACCACCCATTGTTCTTTATGGTTAACCTGTTGAGGAAATCATTTTCATTGATCGTGGTGCGGGTGGACGATCGAAATTAGGATCACGAATTCAATCCTTTTTTCACGTACAGAATTCAACGCCAAGTGAAATTTCCGCAGAGACGAAATTACGATTCCGTTCGCTTTTTCAGATGAATCTACATGAAATTTTGGAATGTGACTCTATTCTCGTGATCAGCGACCTTAAAAACCCCTTCATACAATCTTTCAGCCAGGTCCAAGAAATTTTTAAAGTTTTGGCCACCATTTTGTATATCTAAAATCTGACTCGATTTTCGTAACCAGCGACCCCGTAAACCGCAACCCACAATTTTGAGCCAGATTCAAGGAATTTTGAAAATTTTGGCCGCCATTTTGGATCCGCAATTTTGAATTTCCAAAAACTGACTCCATTCCCGTATTGACCCTGGAAACCCTCGTGAAGAATTTTTCTGCCAGATACAAAGGATTTTAAGAGTTTTGTCCAACTTCTTGGAACCGTCATTAAGAATTTCCAAACTCTGACTCCATTTTCGTATTGAGTGACGCCGGAAAACCTCGGGGAAAAATTTTCTGCCAGATCCAAGGGATTTTAAAAGTTTTGGCCATCATCTTGGATCCGCCATTCTAAATTTCCAAAATCTGACTCCATTTTCGTATTGAGCGACCCCGGAAACCCTCAGGAAAATTTTTTTCTGCCAGATCCAAGAGATTTAAAAATTTTGCCCGCCATCTTGGATCCGCCATTTTGAATTTCAAAAATCTTACTCCATTCACGTAATCAGCGACCCCGGAAGCCGCTACACAAAATTTCTAAGCCAGATCGAAGGAATTTTGAGAATTTTGACCACCATCTTGGATCCACCATTCTGAATTCCCAAAACCTGACTCTATCTTCGAACATCTTCGGATTGAGCGACCCTGAAAACCATCGGGAAAGATTTTTCTGTCAGATCCAAGGGATTTTGAAAATTTTGGCCGCCATCTTGGACCCGACAGTTTGAATTTCCAAATTCTGACTTCATTGTCGTGTTCGGCGACCCCAAGAACCCTTTTTTCAAATTTTCATTGAAATTGGCCACTTCTAAAAATGTGTATCGTAAAGGGTTAAGTCAAAACCTCTGGAAAACCGACAAAAAATCTCTTCGCGACACACACGCTGTGCGGAAAAATGTCTTTTCCGCACTGATTTACCACTTTCTCGCTCAGTTTGTCGAGGAATACAGTTCGATATTGCGTAAAACCTATTTATCGCATCCTCGTGTTGATTCCGACCTTTGCCCACGGCTCAGACGGGAAACCCATCTCTCAAACGCGAAATAGTAGATTTCGCACCGAGATTATGAGGTTGTAGCTCGCTTCTGAGAGATTGGTTTTCGGCCCGAGCCGCAACCTCGTAATCGAGGCGCGAATGCTATTTTATGCAATTTTGTAAGCACCCAAACATCGGAAAATTGCATAATAGTACATTACGCGTCGAGTGCTGGAAACATTTTTTCCTTCGGGAAACCGAGCTGGACGTGGGCGATGGCACCATCCAGCTTGGTTTTCCCGAAGGAAAAATGTTTCCGCACGAGACGCGTATGCAGTTTTATACGTCTGTACGCAGAAACATGCTGTTTCTACGTATGGACGTATAAAATATTTTTTGACACACTGCGCAAGAAAGTAACTTTCCGCACTGATTTTCCACTTTCTCTCACAGTTTGTCAAAATAGTATATTTCCGTACTGAGCGCGGTAGCCCATTTTGGGCACTAGGACAATTTGTCTGTCGAGCGAAGCGAGACAGAAATGTCCTCCAGTGCCCAAAGTGGGCTTGCAAGCGAGGTGCGGATATATTTTTTCATTACGAGAACCCTAAAATTCTATTAAAACGCAGCATTTTTAGGTTAGAGTAATGAAAAATAGTATTCGAAACACGGGTGTAAAACTTATTTTTTGATCGTCTATGCGCAAATGAGTCATTTGCACACTGTTTTTCACTTTTCATTTGCTCACTGAAGATCTAAATAGTATATTATGATACAAGGGCGCAAATGGTGGTTTTCGCACTTCAAGTGACTTTTTTAGGCCCGAGCCGCAGGCGAGGGTCTAAATAGTCACGAGAAAGCGAAAACCATTGCGCCCGAGTATCATACTATGGTTTTTGATCTTCTGTGAGCGAATGAAAAGTGAAAAACAGTGTGCAAATGACTCATTTGCGCGCAGACGATCAAAGAGCATAGTATGATGCTCGGGCGCAATGGTTTTCGCATTCTCGTGACTATTTATACCCTCGCCTGCGGCTCGGGCCTAAAAAAGTTACTCGAAGTGCGAAAACCATCATTTGCGCCCTTGTATCATAATATACTATTTCCATCCTTGTATCAAAATATACTATTTTCTACCCTTGTATCGAAATATACTATTATATAAAAAAATTGAGATACATTTTTAAATTGAAACGTACTCGGATTGATTCCTGAGGCGACAAAATGAACTTCAGAACAAACTGAGCTAGGTTGAAAAGAATCGGGATGGGTCAATGGTAGCAGCAAATCAAAATGGCAAATTAGGTGTACTTGGATAGAAAGATGCTAGAAGCATCAAAGTTAGCACTTTAGAAATCTGAGAATTAACGAATAGTTATGGTAGATCGGAATAAAAAAAACTCTCTCATTTTGTAGAAATGACACGTTCCGGTGGATACTAATTACTACGCGATTAATTACTAAGATATTTATTCAATGGCGAGATCATTGCTCGAGCACTTACCTTGCGATCGCAAATGCAGACGACGTGAGATTAGCCTGAGGCTTAGCCGACTGCAAAACAGCCAGTCAGCCCTGTCCTTCATGATGTTGACTATTGACAATGCAATCACACAGTTTCCGATTGCGATCTGGTCAGCAACATTGTTGATAAACTGGATAAAAACACTAGTCCGAGCTAATCTTATGCTAATAATTTTGCCTCACTCCAAACATTGGGACGATGTATATAATATCGAGAGAGGTAGAGTTAGCCGCCTGCTTGCAGAAATCAGGCGTCGCGAAAAACAAAAGACAGACGCGAAAACAATCAAATGCTTTAACAATTACAACTATGATTTGAAACACTGACAACAGTGACTTTTAGAGCAATTTTCATTTATGTTCAGAAGGAGCATGCATTTGAATATTGTTCATCTAGAGGGAGGATAATTTCGTTCTGGTGATGAACTTAACATCGATGCCTCGCTTAGGACTCCCGGTTCTTCGAAGTTTCAATATAATTTCAATCATCAACGAGCCTTCTCGTCCCGAGACAATGCCTGCACGCGACACCCGTTAATTTTTCGGCTATTATTGCAAATAATTTTCTTCCAATGCACATCTGAAACAAAGGAAATGCGCCAACGTCAGCTTAAGGAGAGTGGGTCTGGTCTATTTTAAATGCGTTGGGAGAATTATTGCGAAGTCGAGCAAATTTTTTTTATAGCAAGTCGAGAGAGCAGCTTGTAATTTCTTTAGGCCGCATTCTAACGCTCTGAAACCACGGTTACTCGTATTTTGCACATCAAATACGTAAAAAATCGCAGTTTTGATATGCGATTGGCCCACCACAAAGACCCGCATCAGAGCATGACGGTGTTCCTGAACCATTATTTAATGAACCTGAAGATACCCCTGCCAATTTTTGTTCCAGATGGCAGTTCATGGTGTAAAAAAAAATATTCAATTAAAATTAAAATCGCCGCTGTAGGGTTTTCAAAAACAATCAAAAATTTGAATTATTGATAAAGAAAGTTTTAATTTCTTTCTCGACATCACAACACGTCAACAAATTGAATTCAATTGTATAATATTATAACTTACCATATTAACAACATGAATCATGAAGAAAATGGATTTTCCGTGACATATCTATTTTGTTCATTATTCACGTTGTTTATATGTTAAGTGATGATATTAATTATTAGAATCCGATTCATTGACGAGTTTTGATTTTGAGAAAGAAATTAAGAATTTTTTCACTCAAAGAATTCGAAATTTCGATTGTTTTTTGAAAACCCTACATGGGTGATTTTAATTTCAATTGGATATTGTTTTAAACAACATAAACTATTATTTAGAACAAAAATCGTCAGGGGGGTCTTCGGGTTCATTGAAAGCTGGTTCAGGAACACTGTGGCATTGAACTTACCAAATGAAGGCTGAAAGAAAGTGAGGTCGGATTCATTTTGTCGGTCGATGAATACACAAGAAATAATATGCTACTAGGAGGGATATTTCAGTCCCACAATTTTGTAGTCAAGTGTATAATCAGTAAAAGAGCGAAGTTACTTAGTAGAATCATGTATAAGGCATGTAACAAAGAAAGAATGTATACACGAGCTGTGGAAGAACTTCAAAATCGATGAATTTCATTATCTATTGAAAAGTGTTGTTCAGTTAGTTTTTGTGTTGAGTATCTATTCAAGCACTGGTATTCAACACAGATAAAAAGTATGAGGTGGAAAACAAGTAACTTTCATTCAAGATAATATCAAAGTTAATTGCACTGATGAGCTCCACATAGCATGCATTACTAAATCACTCTTTCAGAAATTTGTCAGCTCTTAGAACCAATACTTCATCAAGATTTGAGTCGTTGGATGATAGCAGAGTTGAACAAGATTACACTTTGTTACCCAATGCACTGCTGAATAGTTCTCACTGAAACGCACTAGCCCATAAATTCATCTCCCTTTTGAGATTCAAAATTCCTTCGGGTAGTATTTCCCTCCTTCAGCACACATGCTGAAGGAGGGGGACAGTTCATACACCATCTTGCAACCTCCATTCAATGAATTATTCCCTTATCTTTCCTTGATTTGATATTGTATTGTTGCTATACTGCTCCAGCTTTGGTTGTGTCTGTTGATTCATTGAAAGTCAGTAATAAGAGCAGAGTTACACCAGATAAGTTGTCGAAGAATATCCATTGTCTAAGATAACTGTCTGCCGAAGAAGCATAATCAGAATCATTACTGTAACTAGACATGAAATTTATTAACTGAACACATGAATCAGGCTTTACTTGTGCAAATAGTCCTGTACTTTTTCTCAACATCAATTAAATACACTTTGAGTACCGAGAAAGCATTAGGTACTCATTCTGATTACTGGTTTGATGAAGCCATTCACTGAATGAACTTTCAAATCTATGAACTACATGTACCAAAGGAAAAACGAAAAAAAGAATGAAAGATGTTGAACAAACAGAAAATATACACTTACAATAGCACTTGAATGAGCTGAATTGAAGAACATAGATTTACACAGAACCTCCGCTTTTTATCTACAATTTTTCAAAATGAATATCTGCAGTAAAGACAGTTTCGTATTCATGCGTTGAGGAAGTGAGAACTTTAATTCTCAACAACTATTTGGAACTGATATACGTGTATGTGTTGGCAAATGGATGGATCAAGTTTGAGAAATGCCAGCATTCATTGGTCACATTCACTTACTTGATGAAGATTGTCGCACAAGATAACTGTATCAGTCTATCCAAAAGTCACACATGAAAAACTTTTGCAATCAAGTATGTCAGTCACCTAAAAACAAGAAAGAAGATCTGCACAGAGTGTCAAATTCAAAGTGTATACACATCCAGTGGAAGCGAGAAAAAGAAATGCACTTATCTGATAATGTAGAAACACATTCTTGCTAATTAGAATTCTAGTACTTGAGCATTATTCCATCATGTCACTTGTAGAACTAATTTTGGTGTATATAATTATTATAACATCAAATCCAGCTTCAAATTCAAAATAGACCATATCTGTGATCTTCACTCAATAGAAATATCAGCTGATGGGGAGAGATGAGCAGAGCGTGTAGATAATTCTTTATGGAATTCAATCAGCACTATTATCTTCCTAATAGCTATATCCTATTTATTTTCATAAAGTAGAGACACTGCCGCTAATTTGCAGACTTTTCGTAACTCGTTGTTATATCACGTTCGTCAAAAAGGTTAAACTACATCAACGTTACGAAAAGCAGACGGCTTTCTCCGAGGCGGCGGCGGAGGAGTAGCGCGAGAGGGGCGGGTGCCGCTTTCTGGGAGGTAGAGTGGGGGGTGGACTCTCGAAATTCTTTTCATCCCAACCCTGGTTGAGCGTGCCGTTGAGCATACCCCCTGGAAGTTGGGAAAAAAAAGATCAAAGGAAACATCTGAGAAAATTCACCCTGCATAAGTCGTATTTTCTCGATCCATTGCAAATGTTTTCAACAATTGCTCAGGTCCCAATTTTTTTTAAACAAATAATGAGATCGTTCCACCTATTAGTAGCGATATTTCCGCGTGAAGGCGGAAATACGGGATAAAAATCATTGCTCATCATTGCTCACGATCAGACCTCAATTGCTCAGCCCTTCAAATTAATCAGAACCGATTTCTGTCATTTTGAGCAATAAAAAACTACAATTGCCTTCTCGTCACAGGACAGGGCGCAATGCGCCTGCGCTCTGCGTAACGCGGAACTGCGGTACGGCCCGCTTGGTAAAATCAAATGGGCTGTTGAGGACCCTCAAAGTCTAGTACCAACTAACCAAATATTCTATTTGAACAATTGATTGAATGTGCTAATGAAGACTTTCCGAATGAGATGCGAGTCCTTGCCTCACGGGTTAGCCAATGCAAATAAATAAAAAATGAGGCAAGGACTCGCTTCGAAAAATTCGTAAAGTATCCATTGACTCCAAGTGTACACGTGTGTATGAGGGTTTCCATGGAACTTTTAACCGATGACCCTCCGAAGAAGGAAAAAAAGTTCCATCGCACACGTTTGAAATGGGTTTTATGTGATTCTAAGACCTCGAAAACATGTAAAAAAATGTGGTGCCACTCTGTTCCAAGTCAAGGTATCTGGTTCAGAACGACAAGTACGGAATTCCACTCTTTGAACATTTGTGAATCAACTCCAATCGAGTAGATTCGATTCAAAACATTGTCTAGACAATTGATAGGCATTATATTTCGCCTGACTCGACTTCGAGATGAATTCTATTGTTGATTTGATTTTTCCATAATTCGATGTAAATTTCCAAAATCGAGTCACGACTTATGAGTCTCATTTCAATTTCTAGATCATACTGTGGTGTTATTTTGTTCATATTTCAGCCGTGTACTATGTAGAAATCAAGAAATCCACGATACCATCACATTCAGAGGGTTATTTAGCTTACCATCAGGATTCAAATATTTCTCCTTAGCTTCTCACAGAAATACCGGCCAACAATTGCAACTCAAAACAGTGCGGTTATATCTTTTTTAAGATGAAGAAAAAAGAGCACAACGTCCCAACCCTGTGCTTCGCATCTCCTGAGTATGACATCAAAAAATGACCATTTTCAAAGCCAGTGGCGCGATAACTTTATGAGCTTTGGAGCTTTATAAAATTTGTCCGGATCAACGCACACTCACAAACCAAACCGGATTCAATTCGTCTTCTCTTTAACTTCAGTAGATAGAGCTATGCCGATTCTACGCCAGACACCTGGACATCCTCATCTGGATGAGCGACCCCACGAAGACGGGGACCTCCCCCAGGGAGTTGCTGTACCAGATAGGAATGCCCAGGGTGGGTAGCCTCGGCATAGCTCTTGTTTGACCTTGATTTGACCCTTTTTCTCATCGGATAGAGCTCCAGGTGACTTGCCCTGGCCGAGGATGCGGGCGCAATGATGATTCAAGGCTGGCAGCCGTCTGCTGCAAAAACTCTGTCTCTCTCGCGCGCGCGCGCTCTGTGTATATGGTCACACACACACACACACACACACACACACACACACACACACACACACACACACACACCCAATACACATGTCACACATTAAATCTCTACCAGTTTTGATCGTATATATATATCTATCGTGTATATATATATCGTGTATATATATATATATATATATATATATATATATATATATATATTCTATATATATAGAGTATATATATATATATATATATATATTCACCTCACCATTGTCGAAATACAGATAAAATTGGTTATGTGACTCGATTACACGTGCGGAATACATCCCAGTATCGAGATGTTAAAGCATACATAATTCTTGAGCTCATCTTGCTGCAGCCCACACCTCATCCCGCGAGTATAATATATTCATACCCATGCGCGCCGATCGGAGAAGCTCCACAGGTAGCTACGCTTGACCGCAGCACTAATGATGGCTCATTTATTATTATGCGGGCCGACCAAAGAAGTTTACCTTTGGATAGAGATGGTGCAGATTTGTTCACAGTTAGCTGCGATCGGCCTCGGCTTCAGTGATGGCTTATCCATTACAATGCGGGCGAGTGCAGCAGAGGCCGATCGAAGAAGTTTTCCTCATTATGATGTTTATCTTGGAGGGAAATGGTGCCGATTTGATGATTATTTTTCGAGTGAGTACAGTTTTAGTTGCGCTCTCGTGGTTGTGTCGAAAAGTTCTCGATTTGGTACAGCAGTATTGAGAGAATAAATTTACATACCCATCATGGCTTCGAAAAAACAATGTATTCTGAATCATCTGCATATCCATGATGGTTGCTGACGAATAATGTATTCTACTCCGAATACTGAATCCAAGATTTTGATCTACCATTCACCGATAATCCAAAATTTTTCCAAACTTTTTTTATTCTGACAAATTGGTTATATTATCACGATACTTGATGAATAATATGGATATATTACTTCATACACCGAATCGAAAATGTGTTTTTCTTAGGGTGATGATGATGATGATGATGATAATGATGATGCCCCATCATAACCATCATCGTCTTCAAGTAACTCGAATATATCCCTTTCACGCATGTCATACTGCGCCTCATCATTATCATCGTTGTCATCATCAAGATTTGGATGTACATTGACCCGGCGCATCTCATCTTGCGCTTCAAGAATTGAAAATACTTGGTTCTTAATTATCAGTATTTCAAAAAATCCGGCATGACACGGACACTTTAATGCATAGGTTAATGAGGTGCCCCATGGCAAAAGTGATGGGATTTCCATCGTGAAACTGGATCTGCGTCCAATAAAAGCATCAGTTTGCGGATAAAATGATCTATCTTCGTGTTCAAGGATGGTATACGAGACAGCCTGTGAAAATATTCGTAGAATGAGATACTACCTTAGTCGAAAATGATGACCGATTTTTTTTTGTACTCACATGCCCCATTCTGCATCGAGTTTGATCGAAAATCCATTCTCCCTCATATAAATGTTCAGTAACGGGGATGCTGTCGCGGACTCTTTGGTGGTGATCAAAGCCCATTATTAAGCCTGGGCATACATATTCGCGACTGCCGATCTAACATGCAAAATTTTAGAATTAGCATCTCCTTCTTTCGTACTTTGAGGAATTATTTTGAAAAAAATTAAACGTACGAATCCACATCTAAAGCAGAATACCGGTGCGACCGTGTATCCTGAGAGCGGCATCAAAAAGATGCCACCACCACTTTCCCGGTTCAGCCCTACTTGTTCAATCAGGGATGGGTCCCTGTACATCGTTATGGTGAACTCCTATATTTCGACCAAGTATTTTAATTACTGAAAGTGCATCACCTAATGTGGAGCAATCAACTCACCTCTAAGCATTCTACGCACGATATTCGCTCTTCTAAACTTGTATCTTCGACTATACCCCAGCTATACTCTGAAGTGATATGGTATTGCAATTGCTCTCTCCAAGACTCATCCCTGTTACGCCCAGTAGTACGTGCATATAAGATCCAGCGACCTAGTGAACGTAAGTCACCTTCTGTCAAACCGTGATGACGTGGTAGCCCCATTCTACCAATATCTGGAATGGAAGCACACTTAATCACTCTTTTTCACTTTTTTGCAATTTAAACACTTTCACAAACACTCACATTCATAAACGTATGCAATACGTTGTTGCAATGGTAAAACCATTCTTAAACGATGTTCGTTCACCGTGTGGATATAGGATACTGACGAGATCTAGTACAGCCGCCGTCGGATGGACCAACGTGCATACCTTAAAACTAGACCTCGGCATTTCAAGCATATGGAAATTATCCCAGATGCTCGAATCGTATCGCGATGGAATCGGCTCCCATAGTCCACACACCACCAATGACTGATTGAACTGTAATAACAAACGAGACAAAAGTGGTGTATTGGAGCTGGTCGCTTTGAATATCTTTTCTTGGTCTTTTCAGCAGTCGAATATACCTGAAAGCGATCGAGCTCACCATGCGACGGAAGCTTTTTCTCGCTGGGCAGCAAAATTTCTCTCTCTTCTTTCTGCTCACCTCGGAAACTCTCATTCCTCGATGCAAACTGTGGCCTATCTCATCATGGTTTGGGACGAACAATAAATGAGTATTTTCACATTGGTCGAGCCAGATCATGTAAGAGATTTGCTGCAGACGAATTTTAGGAATTTAACAGGTGACTTTTCCTCCTCTTGCTGTGATTCGGGACTACCTCTTTCTATGCTCACTAAGTGCATTTAATAAACCATGAAAATTACATGCCCAGAGTGAACAAGGTAAGAGGTAGCCTTCTCCTTGTTTCTCAGTTTTCGAAGAAGCTCTCCTCTTTCTCTCATATCTTCTGGCTGATCTCTCTAGATTCCTGACTCAATAGATAGACTGGTCGAAGAAATGTGAGCGAGAGTAGTTTTTTTGTTGGAAGTGCAATGTTCACAGCCAGTGTACTCGCATCTTTTCTCGTTGATTTGTTGCGTCCCTTTGATCCACCATTCAGCCTTTTCATTTTTTTGTAACACTGAAAAAGCTGATTAATGGACTAGACGGATCACAACCGGCTTTATTGAATTACTGTCATATACTTGAGATAGTAATTTTTCATCAATTATGACTAGAATAACACTCGGATATACATGATATGATGAATCATTGATACATATTTTACCCACTACCACCAACACCATGAATATGTAGAATTTGTAAATATCCAACACTCATTATGGACATATTTATCGTTCTCTTCTCATTTTTATTTTGATGTTATATAAAATGTCGTCTAAGCAATTGGCTATGACGCTACATTCTGACATATTGTTTCTATGACTATCATTCAAGAACTTTATGACTTGCATTTTATCGTCGAGATTGATTTTTTTATCTCTCGCACTCTTTTCCAAGAATTTTCTGAGAGATTTGAACGTTCTGGACAGATTCAAATCTAATTCTATGTATTCACTAACTTTTGACTCGATGAAACTGTCCATCGCAGTTAAATTCAGGAAATTTCCCAGAGTAGAGTAAATCTCACAGTTTTCATGAGCTAACGTTATTCTTTCATAGTACATTCTTTTCTCAAAATACATAGTAATGTTCGACCCAATATTATGACCCGACAATAATTTTTGCCTACAGTCTTTATCATTCTTGAGGCTCAGCAAATTTTCTGAAAGCTTGTCCCATGTCATTCTGCTTAATGTTAACCCTTTTCGACCACTTCTCAAGTTTATCTCCAATGAGGAATCTTTTTCATTTATCAGCATTCGAACTTCGACTCGAATAGTTTGCCGACAAGCTCTCATCAGCTCACTAACATGCTTCATCTCCTTTTTGCTATGAAATTGGACAGAATAAAGAAGCAATATTAGACTCGAGTTTATGTCCATGAGCATACTTGCTCTTTCTATCAAGTTTATGAGCAAAAATATGATTTACCTCGTTTTGATCGTGATACTCGATGATTTTTCAATGTTATACGTCTCTCGTTCCTCATCCTCATACTCGGAAGTATAGTCATCCTCCTCCTCTTCGTTGGAACCAGCGCTGTCGGTCATAGATCCCCTCGGTGATTGCGTTGGTGGTGTAGGAATATCCGAGAACGACAATCTCCTCTTTCTGGATGCTGTGTTGGTGTTGGGTGCACTCACCTTTGTTATGGGCAGAACATGGGCCAGTGATGGTGGTAATGATCCTTGATTTTGCGTTGATTCGAGGTTTATGAAATTTTGGTCGTTTGAAGACATAGCCATACTGCTGCCTTCACTGCCTTGCGAAAAATGTGACAAAGGCACGGCCGGTGGACAGGGTGGTATATATGTTTTTATATCACCACCTGTCGCCGCAGGAATCCAACAACCCGAATCCATAACTTCATTCTTGCTTTGGCGATGTTCCTGGATCGATAGTCACTCGCTCTTCTCCTTCTTCTCCCCCTTCCTCCTCCTCCTCACTATCACTCGATTCAGATTCCTCGTCTACAGTGTCGTAGAACTTGATTCTATTATATTTCCCGATCGGACTGTATCTACAATGCGTTGTGCCACCTTTCTTATTGAGTTTACGCAAGTAATGTTCTTTATCTTCGGATATCGATTCTAAAGTGCACTTGGGCGCGTACACTGTAAATTTCTTCTTTTTTTACTAGTCGGATCGCACAGGGTTAGGGCGAGACTATCGCCCCAGCCACTATCAATGATCTTCCCCTGAAGAACGCGATATCGAATTTTTGTGCTAAGGGTATTGAGTTTTACCGTGGGCGCGAATTTACCCGCCCGATTCACTCTTTGCCACGACATCGCGATGTGTGAAAGGTATTCTCGCGATCTTATATATAAACAAGGTGACACTGGTCAGTGGGGAGAATCTGATCAGATCATAAGGTGGGGGATGATCGACGTCCTGGGATGCTTTGTTACGTGCTAACGCTTCATATTTTGCAATGTAAAACAATCACTCAGACTTGCACATAATTTCCAAGCTCGGATATTCAAATTCGACAGAAGGATGCATCCGTGCACATCTTTTCTGTTGGGAATAATCACATGCTCGATGAGACGCATTGGCCCCAATGTATCATTTTACTTGCTGGATGGGAGCGTTGCAGATTTTTTCTTCTCCTGGGTAGGATAATGTATTTCATTTGTGTCGAGCAAGGAAAAATTATATGAAAATGGATTGACAAATCATTGGATACGAAAATTCATGCAGTCAAAATTTGATGCATGTGATATTTAGATTAGATTCGTTTTACTAACCCAAGAATTTTGAGTTTCCGGTAAACCGAGCCATTTGACGAGATATTGATCCTCCTTCTGTTTTAAGATCTTCTCGACAAGATACACGCTCGGATCTTTTACGTGAGACAATTCTTGCTGATAGAATGCTCCTGCTATTCGCTCACCATCGCTATCTTGAAGTAAATAAGTCACAGGATCTGTATCTTGAACTCTAACTATTTTGAATATTTCTGTGCCCCAACGGCCTGTGTAAGATTTATCGAATACTGATTTGTTTTTGGATACTCTCACATCATCACCTACTTTGAATTTGTGCTTCCCAGCGGTATTTCTTCGACAATACACTGTTGACAGGAGCTTTGAGATGATATTTTTCTGTTTCCGAGATTTTTTCCAGACCTTGACGGGTTCCATACCAATAGTTCGATGAATTGTATGGTAATTATATTCGTCCAGCAAGCCTGGTAGTACATCGATCCATTTGTAAGAACCACGTAGGGCAAAAACTTTGAACAATTTTTCCTTCAAAGTCCTAATCATTCTTTCCGCGATACACGCCTTAGTCACACTGTACGTGTAATAAAAGTTGATACTGTGTTTCTCGACAAGAGCCAGGAAAGTCTGGTTGTGGAATTCTCGGCCTTTGTCGGCTTGCAAATTCTTGGGCACGTGATTTGCTCTTTTGAGAATATTTTCGAAGGCTCTCGTAACATCTGGACCAGACTTGCTTTTTACAGCTTCCCCCCTAGAGAATTTGGAGAATGCGTCTACAACAACCAGTATATATTTGTAATTCTTATTGAGTTTTGCATACTGTATCATGACCGCCAGATCCATGTGCCACAAGTCATTAACATTCCTTACTTCGACTCGTCGACGAGAATAATTGAGTAGAGCTGGCGCATATAATTCTCGAACAAGTTGGATCTTCTCCCGACTGTATTTATTCATTTTTTTTCAGCTCTCGATTCTGCCACTGTTGTAAATCGAGTATAATCGCTTGATTTTCTTTGAGCTGTTGCATCGCTATTTGAATACCATTTCTCAGATTCGTATACCTTTCTTCATGATCCGAGTCTCTCTCTCGAAAGTTTGCATCAGTCTCGTTCACAAAATTTTGGAATCTATCTCGCAAACTATTCACCTCCACTTCGATTTCTCCAAGTTTCAATCTCTGATTCGTCAAAGCTGTCTCGTTGAAAATCCCAACATCCACCCCTGTGGAACTTCCAAACTTATCTATATTCATCGTGTTACTGACATTAATCGGATGAGTTTCGTCTTTTATACCCACCTCGTGAGATTGGTAGAATGTGATAAAAAAAGTGGGGGTTTCAATCCATAAAGTACACATATCTCTCTCTTGAGTGATTTATTGAACTGCCTTTGACACCATATTATACTTAAGATATGCCATAAACTGTACACCTCTCAAAGCACACTTGTATTGAGTGTTATCATGATAAGGGCAATCTGACTATTCGTAATCGTCGCTATAATAATCCATCAAGGTAAAATCACGCTCGGTGTATATGTTCCTCATAATAAACTTTGGGTTATTCACAAAGAATATTGGCAGAATAGTCTGTAGCCAGCGCTTTTTTTCTTCTGAAGAGACGTAAACGCATGTTGCTCTATTTGTTAACCAAGCCTCTTCACAGATTCTTCCAATCAGTTTATTTTTCGAGAACCAAGGTTCATTTCCTTTGCTCCATTTCAAATTATGCTCATAATTGGTTGCGTACCGCGCCCTCCGAGAATCCCTCCATGACAAGTCTGCGAATTCGAAAGGTGGATCGAATAAATAGTGAGCCAACCCAGTTTCATCTCCATCACGATAGTGAGCATAATTGAGTATAGCAGCTTCCTTCACTATGAAAGTTTTGCCACCGACGACAAATCCCTCGAAATCGATGAAAATGATGTTTGGTTCGATGTCAATCTGTTGATCTGTGTGTGCTATAAATAGCGGGGATTCTGGGTTGCCAAACCGATCGAAAGATATCTCGTTCCCTTCTTCTTCTTCTGATTCCTCTCCTTCTTCATGCTCCTGAATGATACAAATTCAGACCGATTCAAATTACTTTGTGCACAATATTGGTCATCGGACTATACTCTATGATTTTATCGTGTAGAATCAAGCAGTAAGCGCATGTATCCTTGGGTATATTCCCAGTGCAATTAAATTCCAATCGAATATCTACTACAGCATTCTTGAGGGACTCGACCTGGCGCGAGCAATCAATCACGACGAAGGGATGATTTCTCTCGAAATCGTTCCTTTTGAATAAGATCACATCATCCGCGGTATTATAGAAAGATCTCCGGAATGATTTGTACATCTGGTATAGAAGAGAAGTATTTTTTCCCGATGTCCAATCGATATTCATCGATTCGTATGGGTAGATTTCCGAATTCAGAAAAAGTTTCACGTTTGAAATTTTGCAATGGTCAAAGCGCGTTGCGTACGATTTTTTATTATTCTTGCGCAGAGTCTGCAGAGCCAGTATCACGTATCTCGGTTTCTCCAACTGATTTGTGGATTTTACTGCCCACACTTGCTTGTCAGTCTCTTGCAACATTGGACACTCGATCAAGTCCCAAGATCTAAAGTGAATCGGTACAAACGCATTTCTTTCCACAATTTTGAGCATATTTAATTTGACTATATCATTAAGAATGACATGTGGAACACACCACTGTACTCGAGTCAACTTCACGACAGGATTGCAATTGTCTTTTGTGACAACAAAACAATTATTGTCCGATTTGGCTCTAATCATGATCAATTCATGCTTCGCGTGGATGATTATTTTCCTGTAATCTTCGCAAAACCCCAAGAGTCTGTGCAAAGGTAGGCAAAAATTGAACTTGTGACCCGGATCTATGGTAAAATTATTCGAATCCCACCCTTCACTCGACGCAGAAGCTTCTTCTTGAGGTGATAGTGACAAGTAATACTTGAGAGTTGACGTTATACCAACATTTTTTATTCCATCAATTTCTACGCCATCGAGTTCATAGCGGATTTCGTCGAATAAATACGAGACAAAATTATTGACAGCCACAATGTGGTCTTCATTTTCGAAATCTATTGTGCCTTCGATGTAAAGATAGCTTTGACTTGGCAATAAGTATAAATCGTTTGAATTTATAACGATCCTGATTTCGTCATTCAAATTCAGATTCATTAAATTGTAAGGTGAATAGAATCTCACGTCTCTCTTTGTGATGCTCTCATCCATTTGAGGTCGAGTGAGAATATCAAGTGGATTCCCCACGATTGCCATTGCTGCCATATTTGTGAACTCTGAAACCAAGCGATCGCAGAAAAGATACGTTGCGTTGACTAAGAACGTCACTTTTTCTTAGGCACGAGATGGGTTTGGCTCTTGGTAGAACTCGTTTGCGAATGAGAGCTTGAGGTGAGTAAGCTGTATTATATATGATCATTCCTTCCTCTTTTTCCTCCAATGAACGTTCAGTGTAATTTATTCCCCGCGAAAATTCGCAATGCCCCCTTTTAGATCACAGATTGATATAACGATATTCTGTACTGTGCTAGCTCGAATCGGAAGGTATATCACGGAAGAGGGGACTATGGTTATTTTATAGCCCACGGGTACCGACGGTGAAAACGTGAAAAGTGTGTGGCTCTCCTTCCCGTTCAAGTATGAACCTGTGACTATATTACAGTCAACTCGAATAACATTAGTTTTGATGATATTTACTGGATAAGTGGACTCATGCCACTGCATCGATTTTAAAATCACACCAGATTCAGATTTCTTACAAAATCCGAGTAAGGCTCCTATGTTATTTGGCTTGGAGAAATCAATGTCAAAATGACTGTACAATTCGGTTTTTAATGTATTTCTATTCCCCCTGATCGCTATCGGGTATTTTTCTTCTCTGTTTGCGAGTTTCTCGTTCGCGCTAACCACCACAACACCGGCCCGTAGAGAGATAGCTGAACGCAAGTACTCTTCAAGATCGGTCAGTTCATACGAACCGACTGGAATCTCCAACACTTGTCCGTTTCCGTAATAAAATTTGTTGTTAGTCGCGTCAATGTTTGGAATAGTGTTGAATGTGCTGAAATTGATTAGACCCAGTTCGTAGGTTTGACCGTTTTCTATAGCTGGATAGAGAGTGTGCTCGAGAATCGACGAATGACCCGATAACATGAAAGTGTAAGACATGACTGATTCCTGTGGAGCGCTGCTGTTATACTTATACATTCTCGCGGATTTTGACTCGGATGTTCAGAGGCAGTTCAATTATGCATTCGAGCCCCTCTCTGAACATGGTCATGATTAACATTGGACACTCAAATATATTTATACATTTCCTTTGAGAAATTTTAGACATAATTGCCCACAGTTACTCTGTCGATAGGTTTGTTCTTGACTTCGATTGTAAACTATCCGGGAATTGGGATCGCTCTTCTTGAAATATTGAATCAATTCGCGACACGGTTTCAAATTTCCAAACGAGTCATAGTAGGAAATGTGGTTGCCTCGTTTTTTCACTGCCACCCAATGAGTACCCCTACCATTCCCGCATAGATTAACGATAAAATTCTCGTTGAATCTCGCAGGTGGTTTGGGCAATCTTGTGCGCGTAAAAACCCCTCTGAAATGTGGAATATTTTTTGCTGCCGCCATAATTTCACGGCCACTCATTCCCATCACTTTCGCCCTCTTTTTCTTCCCCCGCTGATCGACGTTTTTTTTCAATCCACCCCCCCCCCTCCTGTGCGGATTCAAATATAGCCCTTTGCCTTCGAGAGCTTTGTTATGCCTAATCATTTCGGCTAGTTGTTTGCGATTTGTGCGAACAGTGCTCACTGATTTTGCAATATTGGCAGCCCCACCAGCTAATGAACCCAACGCTCCAATCGCAGCGAGTGCAGGTACAAGAAAGCCTCCACGTTTAGCAAGCAACAGTTCGCGCAGGGGTTGCTTGCGCGGGGTCTTACTCTTTCTTCCTCTCTTGACCTTTTTCCTCTTACCAATCCCCATGCCAAATTTTCTCTTAGCTCTCATCGCACTAGCTACACCAGAAGCTGCAAATTTTTCGAGAAAAGGGGTGCTTCTGTTTGCGGCACGTTTTTCGGCAGCGATTTGAAGTTCTGAATCAGCTTCGTGACGTTTTGCAAGATCTTTTTCACGATGATAGGCTATGTCGTGGATCTTGCAAGCGTCGTCTAGGGGATTTATACCCTTGTCACCACGATCTAACCTAATCTGGAGCTTGGTTCCAGGTCCGCAGTAATTATAAGACGGCAAATGAAGCTCGAACGGTAGATTATTAATGATTCGATTGATGAACCCTCTGCCTCGAATTGATGACATTGACACTATACATGTCACCGGTTGGGAACACAACGAAAGACTGGAGAGCAAGCGCGTTGAAATAAAGTATTTATAGACCCTGACGAGTTCAAACATGCATAGTCGGGGTCGAAATCTCTTGCGACCATGAAATTCGTCAAGCAGAGTGACGCTCACTCTATTCCAAATGATTTAATTTTGGCAGAGGGAGAATCTGAGAAGAGCAAACGTCATGGAAAGCTTTTACCTAGTGCGATTCGTTGTTTAATTATCGGTTCATCTGGGAGTGGTAAGACTAATCTACTTCTGAATCTCATCATCAACCCAAATGGACTCACATTTGATAACGTGTACATATATTCCAAGTCACTCCATCAGCCAAAATATCAGTACTTGGAAAAAGTGATGAACAATTTAGTTGATGATGGGATAAATTACTTTACGTTCACAAATAATACGGAGATAATCCAGCCTAACGAGGCCCAACCAGATTCCATTTTCATTTTCGATGACGTCTCGTGTCAGAACCAACGCATTGTGGCATCGTTTTTCTCTATGGGTAGACATGCAAAAGTGGATTCTTTCTACTTATCTCAGTCTTATGCATGCATACCAAAACTTCTGATACGAGACAACGCCAACTTGCTGATGATTTTCAATCAAGTTGAGGGGAATCTAAAACACATATATCGAAACCATGTGAACTCAAATATGAATTTTAATGAGTTCAAACAAATATGCTCAGCATGTTGGAATGACAAGAATGGATTCCTCACAATTGTCAAAGATGATCCACTGGATAAAGGGCGATATCGTCGAGGTATTAATGAGTTCATCATCATTTGAGATAGTCAGTTGCGCATGAAACGCCATTATGGTCAGAGTGAAAAGCATCCCCGTCAAGAGCGTGATACGGAAGCAAGACAAAAGAAAAAAGAAGAAGAAGAATGTGTGCAAAAAAGGACTTTGCTCGGAGAATGATATTGTGAAACGAAAAATTGCTAAAACGAGCGAAATTATTCGGAAAAAACATCGAGCTTTCAAGACTGGAAAGATCGAACATCGTACTGAGAATGTCGAAAATTTGGCACCTCTTGTTGAACCGTTGGAGAGACTTGTCGTCAATACTCGAGCGCTGAGTCAGCTTGGCGACGACGTAAAATTGAAGAAAGAGGAATCCCAAAAAAAAGGGTCGTTCAATGCTGACAGTTCTCATGACGATATCTACGATAACAATGATGAAGACTACGAAAAAGTGACGGAATCTTCGCGAAACCAAATTAAAGTTCGCGAATCACTCCCTCTAAGTGCGCGCGTCGGACATTCCTTATTAGCTCAAAGAGATTTGAATAAGTCATCAAGATTTGGCGGGGCACGCAATCATGACAAAAACAGAAATTCTCGCGAATCGATTCAACATTCTTCGCCATTGGGTCAAAGTTCTTCGTTAAGCATACCTTCAACTCCTCAAGACTTGCAAGACTCTAGCGTTCTGGAAAAATCGATGCAAGAAGTTGTTGACAACCCGCATGAGTGGAACCAATATCTCAATTACTCTCATCAAAACTTGGGAGTTTTGTCACATAATTATATGACCGAATTCTTCACAAAAAGTACGCAGATAGATGGGGTGTACGGTCCTTTCTATGATAGGGATACCTTAAAGCTTGGTTGCATGAAGCTCGATTTTGGGAAGGGTAATGATAAGATCTTGCTCAATGATAACATTGCTATCCAAGGAACTCGCGGGCTATTCGAATTAATATTCAAATCACAGCCCAGAAACTACACCTCGCACGATCTCATGCAATATAAGAGGATTTTGGAGGCAACGTCAGCGCATCGAATCGGGAATGATCCAGGCAGTAGGGTTAAGAGTAACAGAGGTTCAAAGTACAAAGATATTATCCAACCGTTGCTGAAAACATCTGATGCAGCAAACCAATCGGGGGAAGGATTGAGAGTTTTGGTGGGAAAAGTTCGGGAGAACGATTCAATGACACTGCACGATGATACCACTTCTCCGGCTGATTATGTGTACTGGAATGACGTTAATGAGCTTGTCCAGAGATTAGAATTGCTGATTAGATCTACAGCAGCAGGCAATACAAGTTTAGAGAACGAAATATTGAATATAATCGAGGAGTTGAAAGAGGGGGGGGGGGGTAAGTGAAGATGATTGCGAGTGCGATAAAAAAACAATTTGTTCAATCTGGATCATCATCGAAACATGGTGACAAGATGGAGGATGAGGGGAAAATACTTGATGCAATGATTGGTAAGTCATCGATCTAGACGTGCTACAGTATCGGATGGTGAATATATGTCTAACCAAATTATTTTTCCTCTTTTTCCTCAGCGGATTTCAAAGATAAGAAAGCGTATTACGCCAGAGCAATGGATGAGCACGAAAAATTCAAAACTGAATTTGAATCGTTCACCAATGGCATTGTATCAAAAATGCAAAACATCGAGAAGCAGAACCAGGATCGCGAGAAGCGAATGGATAGCTTTTATTTGAAATTCAAGAAAAATGAAGGCTTGTTACAAGATGCAAAGGATAAACTGATGCAAGCTGAAGTCGATAATTTATTCTACAAGAATCAAGTGAACGATTCTGTGAAACTGTTCACTGATCATGCTAAAATTTCTGGGGAGAAATTTTCAAAGATTGATGACAGATTTGAAGGATTGGAGGAGAAGATGGTGTACTTCATGGAACAGTATGAAAAAATTTCCAAGATTTGTGCAACAACTGTTTCAGATTTCAAAAATCTCAAGGATTACATACAGGATGAGTTGAATGGAATTCATCGTATCGTTGCAGGTCACCTCACTGCAGAAATAATTGGGCTGAAACAAAAGACCAATGGTTTGGTCGAGAGATTGGATCGTGATATTGCCCATATGGATTTCAAATACAACGACACTCGAGCTTACATGGACGAATTGATTGATAGACAGGCCAAGATAATTAGCAACATCACCGAGACCAAAAACGAGTTAGAAGTGAAGGACAGTACGATGAATGGTATCCTGGATACGTTCAAGGATCAATTGAAATTATTTGGAAAGACCATTGAATCGCTTCAAGATGAAATCAAGAAGGAGCCTCAAAATAATCAGAGCCTCGAAAGAAAAATTGATGATAACAGGAGAATAATCCGCGATGCTCTTGAGAAATTTTTAAAATTGGATGCAAATATCCAGAAACATTTGAAAAACTGAAATAATATCTTTTTGTGTAACTATAATCATATGGTCAATAAAACTTGGTACTACTACTAAGAAAAAAAAAATGTTTCAAGTCATTATTTCCCTTGAAAGAGAGAACGGTGCTCGACGCTTTTAATTGGTGGGTGGGTTTCTCATCAATAAATCAATGCATAACTATTCAACTCTCATTTATTTTCATGACAATTCTAAACGAAAGTCTCCATGAGCAAAAGTATTGATGTGATCATTGCATGTCACGCGTTTATCGTCAAATGGGTTTATAGCCAATTTTCGCTCACTAGTAGTGAACAAATGGTGATTTTTCGACACTATATTTTTTTGGTCGCAGTACAAGTACTCTCTCTCAAATAGGCAACGTTTGTAGTCTTGAAAGCTGATTTTGTTCCTCAGCACGCTTCTGTTCATTCCTTTTCCCACATTTTTCTCTTCTTCATCGTCCATCAGAATACTGTACGATTTCGATCGGATAAAAACAGCTTCTCGAATAATTCTGGGTCCATACTCGACTTTCATCAATCCTAGAACTCGTTTATTCTGCGGAATGATCCCAAACTCGTTGTCGATTGGAAAATTACTTGTATCAAACCTTTCGCTATTATTTTTCACAATTTCAGCGTAAAAATCGCAAGAATCTAGCTTCAGGATCAGGGAGTCGGTGTCAGTGTAGCAGAGCTTGCAATTTTCGGGATAATCTTTGAATTTTTCTCTCATGAATCCGTAATAAAACTCATACATCAAATATTATGAAAGATCGAGAACGGTTTGGCCAGCATATAATGGCTTAGTCATGTGTATGCTAGTTTGAGATAGCTCTATAGAAACCAATTTTTTATCAAAGATCGTCATTCTCTTGAATTGTGGAAGCGAGACATAAGATTCAACCCCATATCTACCTTTCCAACGTCTCACTCATTTCAAATTCATTCTATTGCGAATATTCTCCATGCACTTACCGAATACTGCATTATTCATTAGTTTAAACATATTAGCAGAGAAGGGGTCGGTGCTTTGCTGCCTCAGACGAGTGTTTAAATGGATGTAACTAGCCAACCAATCTTTCTGATCAAATTTCAGTATACGCTTGATTTTCGCGCGCAATCCTGCCTTGATTGCTTGCTTCAGAACGCGATAATGTAAGATGTAGTCTTGTTTATCGTAAAGAGTAGCCATGAGCTTCTCATTGTCGTTTACACTATTCGCAGGCACAAGTTTCTCGCAACAGTAAGGGAAACTGGCGTGTAATTCGTGGAGCTCCTTAGGATAGACGAGATCCACCTCCAAAATATATCCTACATCCGACTCATCATCAATGGATAACACATCAAATTCCGACACATCCTCGACCCACTCAAAATTCTGATATGGTAATTTGCAGCACATGCTCCTTCCGTAAAGGTTATTGACGTCAAGGTACGCGATTGTTGAGGTTGGCTGAGACGGATCGTGATCTTTCATATATTTATTATTAGCCTTAGCGTAATGCAAAGAAGCTTGACTAAGCCCCCCTCTAATACCTGCCTCGAAGAAAAGTATCATATCTATATCGGTTAGTAGTTCTAATGTTACACCCGTTTTCGAAAGCATGACATCCATTGCGTAGCTTGGAAGTGTGCAATAATGAGCGGGGTCCAAAGAATAGTTTTCTCGGCAGTTTTGTCGAAAGTTTTCGAAAATATCGCTCAAGAGGCACACATCTATCTTCAAATACAAATCAGAATACTCCCCCAAATTTTGACAGTCAAATGTATTCCACACTTGACAAGCATGCGCGTAGTCGGTCTCGGATATATCTGTATCCGTCAAAATATTGAAGAATTTGTCTCGTTCGGGCATATTTCTCTCCTTCAATCGCGAAAGGCTATTGACATGATCGTAGGGGAAGAACGATTTTTTCTCAACAAGTTTGAACACTTCCTGATCCGTCATATTTTTTTTCATGGAAATTGCATCAATCTGATCGCGAAAATTACTGTACAGAATTTTTTTGCGATTAGTCGGTAAGTAGCTCCCCAATGTCTCAAGCTTTTTGTTTAGGAATTTTATCGAATCTATGAAAGACAGACGTATCCGAGTTCCAGGTATCATTTTGAAAAAGCAGATGTAATTTTCTGTATTGCGAGGTATGACTTTGACCTCACCTGGGATGCTATTAGCAATACTTCTGATCAGTAGGTGCAGATCGTAATGGGCGCCATTTTGTATGATTATTGGAATGTTATACACATTTCTGTAATTTAAATTGCAAAGCGAGTGGGCCGCTGACCGGAATTCACCTGGAATAATAATTATTTGTTTATTTAATGATGTCACTCAGATATTGATCCGAAAAATTCCCCCTTACCTGAAAAATGATCATGATCTCGAACGGGTCGATTATCACCATCTTTTTCTCTATTGAAAGGCTGACGACAGATGTGACAGTGAGTACTGTTTTGAAATGCTTTCTCATCTTCCTCGGACATGACCAGTGGAATGGGGTTTGCGAGTTCCTGAGCATCAGTTGCGATTAGTAGTGGTAGAATAAGGAGAATGTGTGGAGAGAGTGAAAGAATAATCTGATACATACTTGCTCGACTTGATGGGCGATTGTCTGTAGTTGCTGAGCGAACCAGTCGACACATTTTCTTTCTCTTTTAAAATCGTATTTACATCTGTTCTGATCGTACGCGTGATGCAGATAATAGCCCACACTGTAGGCTACATGTTCCTGGAACGCATTCTGTACTACCTTTAATCGATACAGCTTTTTCAGATTGGTATCGTCAGATTTCATGAAATATTCTTCGTTTGTTTCTTGCAGCAAACTTTCTATGTCTGCATAAACCACGTAGGGGTCAGTCTGTTCCTTGTAGAAATTTGAGAACTTCAAGTATTTTTCATCGTCTGAAGGTGTCGTGATTGCACATTTGTTCTTCGCTAAACATCTTTCACGATGAATCTTTAATTTTGAATCTGAATTGAAACAGTGTAAACATCTATTGCAAACGTGAATTCCATGGCCATGACGGCTCACTTGTTTGGAAATCAATCGCGACAGGCTCTTGATCAAACAATAATGATATTGATCACCATTTTGAATCAAGAGAAGATTGACATGGATCAATCGCTCTTCACTGGTCAGATATAGCGGATAAAACTTGTACTTCTTCATCTCAACACCGTACACATTTACGGAAATTTTAGGGTTCCGATTTTCAAACTTGGGTATTGCCTTGATTGTCACAGGGAACTCTATACCCTTCAACTTTAAATAATCTTTATAGTGAGGGTAACTGGACGTTGAATTTTGGCGCGAAGAGCAAGTTTTCCGAGAAAATATGGCCGCCATTATTGACCAAGCAAAACATGAATAATCATCAGTTTTTATATTCACAACAGCATGCTTATCACTGATCCATTTGGGCAGCTCAGTGTTACCAGATCCACTCAACAAGTTCGTCTTGACGACGCTGATTTTCAGAGACAATATCTCTTCCAGTGCCCATCCGCTTCCAGAGTCTTCAAAATCTGATAATTCACGATCCAAAAATTGTAGAGATTCGTCGTACCACTTATTCAGTTTTGCTGGGTACAATAAATTCTCATAAAGAGTTTGAAAATGTTTTATAGCTGAGTTTTCGTCTTTGATCTTGAAATATGCATTGAATGTCAAATTAACTTTGATTGATTTGAAATTCTTGAGGATTGGGCACAGATATTTCAGTACCAATGGTCTAGAATCATTGAGAAAGAGCATGCAGTCTCGATATGAAATATTTCCAACGATCCCGGTTCTGATCCGATTCTTGAAGGCTGACTCCCCCTCGAAGAAGATAAGATCTCCCAACTCTGATCTTGTGCACGAGTGGAGTATATTCTCCAACTTTATCTCTTTGGATTTCAAATCGTTGTGCAGAGTTTCCAGCCGAGCTTTATGTCCCGCCGCCCATTCTAAAGTGATTTTTGGGTATTTCAAAATATCCGAGATACGTTTAATCAGACAAGAAAACTTTTTTCTCAGCTTTGTAATACGTTCAGGATCATTCTGACCAAGATCTTCCTTGCTTACTTCACTATACACTGAGATGAGTTTATCAGACTGCTCGGAAACTAATGTGAGAATAATCGGTATCTTTGGAGTCGATCTCGCCATTTTCACAACTGCGAATTCGAGAGCAAAGACTGTCCTATTATACACACTCGACCCCTCAAATCTTTTACATCTCTCTCTCTCTCCAGTTTTACCTTCTTTTTCTTCTTCTTTTGTCTCGAGGCCAATGATATGTAAAATGATTCAAGGTCGATAAAGAGACGAGTCACTTGGATTCACATCATTTCTTTCTCATCTCATTTTGTTTCCCGACAACCGTTGCAATATCACCAAAAAATCAGCCATCCGTAGAGGTAAATGCGTAACAACATGAATCAATCAAAACATAATGTCGATGAATTATTTTTTATTATCTTTCTTCGTAATCATTCTCAACTTTTTCAACACTTACATAGTTATCGTAGAATGAACACTTGTAAAATATTTTAAACAATACTTTGTCCGTTCCTTTCTCGACAATCCAAAATTGCGAACGTCTGGAGGATCGTTGAAGCGTATGTAATAGTTAACATTTTCTAGCTCTTTGAGCTGCGGGTCTAGTGCAATCAGATCGTTCTTAGATTCAAATACTCTCTTTACTCCGAAGTATTCCTGGTACGTGACCGCCTGGGCATCGAAAGGATGATCCATCCTCGCTCCTTCTTCTCCACACTCGATCGAATGAGATTTGTGAGATAGAACAGTTTTCTATCTCACAAGCGCGCGCGTAACTAAACTCGCGAGACAGAATAAAAAAAAGTGATTGTTACTAGCAGAGAGGGGATATCTGACTAGCATACCGACTCATTTGCAACTCGCAAACAGTCTTTGCTAGCAAGTGCTCGTTTGCACACGCTTTTGAGAATGAATAAAGGCTATCGATGCAACCATTATTCTTATTTCATTCCACCTCCAGACATGGAATGAGAAAAACAGAGAGACAGAGAGAGAAAGAGTTTTTGCAGCAGACGTCTGCCAGCCTTGAATCGCATGATTGCACTCGCATCCTCGGCCAGGGCAAGTCACCTGGAGCTCTATTCGATTATATATATACACACGATCAAAACTGGTAGAGATTTAATGTGTGACATGTGTATTGGGTGTGTGTGTGTGTGTGTGTGTGTGTGTGTGTGTGTGTGTGTGTGTGACCATATACACAGAGCGCGCGCGCGAGAGAGAGATAGAGTTTTTGCAGCAGACGGCTGCCAGCCTTGAATCATCATTGCGCCCGCATCCTCGGCCAGGGCAAGTCACCTGGAGCTCTATCCGATGAGAAAAAGGGTCAAATCAAGGTCAAACAAGAGCTATGCCGAGGCTACCCACCCTGGGCATTCCTATCTGGTACAGCAACTCCCTGGGGGAGGTCCCCGTCTTCGTGGGGTCGCTCATCCAGATGAGGATGTCCAGGTGTCTGGCGTAGAATCGGCATAGCTCTATCTACTAACTTCGAAAACTCATTGCTAAATTCTCCGTTTCGCACAAGGTATTCCATCATTTTCGTGAACAATAGCCAGAGAAAGTTTTCCCACAAAACTCGGTTACATCGATGAATGGAGAGCTAATATCATAGCCAAATCAGCGCACAACTTTGAATCAAAGATTTTCTCAGAATATGAGATTAGTAGATGGATATATCATTCCACCGAAGTAGTTGAGGCATAGGTATTTTAGTTACAGCCTTATCAATTCAAAAAATCGCGTTGGTTCGTTTGTAAACTACCCAAAAATCATCTTTTGCGGTCTTCTGTTGACAAATCAGGATGCGCTTCAACAAGAAAGAATGTAGGCCATATTGGATTATGCCAAATACTATAGAATGTCACTCCTGGGCAATCCGAATAGTTCAGGATACTCCAGGAACATTGCAGTAACACAAGTCAAAAGTTCCGTGGAAACTCTCGTATGTGTGTATGTCTCACTACATATGTTCCATTTGCTGTAGTCCAAGCCACTGTACACAGGATTGAGCATTTCCTATGAAATACTGATTACAGACCGACGTTTTTCAAATCAATTGTTCAAATAAAATACTTGGTTAGTTGGTATTAGACCTTAAGGGTCCTCAACAGCCCATTTGATTTTACCGCGCGGGCCGTACCGCGGTTCCGTGTTCCGCAGAGCGCATGCGCATTGCGCGCTGTCCAGTGACAAGAAGGCAATTGTAGTTTTTTATTGCTCAAAATGACAGAAATCGATCCTGATTAATTTGAAGGGCTCAACAATTAAGATCTGATCTCGAGCAATGATGAGCAATTATTTTTATCCCGTATTTCTGTCTTCACGCGGAAATATCGCTACTAATAGGTGGTACGATTTCATTATTTGTTTAAAAAAAATTGGGACTTGAGCAATTGTTGAAAACATTTGCAATAGATTGAGAAAATACAACTTATCCAGAGTGAATTTTCTCAAATTTTTCCTTTGACCTTTTTTTTCCCAACTTCCAGGGGGTGTTGAGCATCGCTCAAGCGTCCTGTAGCCTGTAGGTTAGGGAGGGTAGAGAGACTGTTCGTCATCATAGCAGACGCTTGTCTAATCCGTGGACAGTACCGGTGGACAGTGGATATCGTGCACTGCGATGAAAATGGCAAAGAATCAACTTCACGATTCGAAAGCCCCTGATCAATCGTTTGCCTTTGAATAAATCTACCATCAAATCAATTAATCGGAGTTAAAGTTGAGATTGAAGCATTGACATCAGGTCTTGGTAGCCATGAGATCACATGATAATAGCTGCTAACAGCAAGTTTGTGATTTTGTCTTTAGAGCTACAACCATGCACATTGGTTGGGTGGGACAGCTTGCAGCTACAATTTATTTCATATTATTGGCAGTTAGTGCCAACAAATCCCAAGGTGTTCATGCTGGTCATGTCTACTTCGAACAGCCATGCTGTGGACATTCACATCTTCGGCATCACAAAGGTCTGTATCCCTTACGTGTTGATGCATCGTGCAGGACTTTAATATTTTCATAGCAAGTTTTTTCAGAGTGGTATGGATAGTATCTATGCCTCGAAGAATTCATTGGTTAGTGGTCCTACCATCCTGCTTAATTTCATGAGTGTGCCAAATTTGCTCACCCTATGGCTTGCTGTTAGTCCGTTCACTATTTGCATCTCCAAATAATTTGAGCTTTCATTCAGTAGATTATCATAGGGCCTTGAGACCTTGGAATTTCTTGGTTTCATTCCAGTTGAGTGGATTCAAGTCCTTTATTATCAGCATAAGTGTAGGGGAACTAAAGTCAGCCGTAATAGAGACTGACTCACATCAGTTACTGATTCATTATCCGTAGGTGAGAGTGTGCAGAGAAGATGGTATGAAATTGTTTCTATTCATTTACTCACTCATGTGAACTGATGATTTTGTACAACTTTATGACCAGGATTTATGAGTAGTAGCACATATATAAATCCAGATAATCAAATTATTCACTGATTTGAAACTTCTTGAATTTTCATCCCTCATCCTCTTTCTCTCATCTGTCCTGGAGCTCTAAGGGCTGTGTATTGATGCCAAATCATATAGGGGCTATTCCAGTTGAGACCGTCCAATGAAGTGAGTTCAGAAAATTATATTCCCTCCACCAGGAAGTACATGGTTCTACAGCTAAAATGAGTTGACACATGTTTTTTGTTTAACCCAGCTGGATCTAGCGACTTTGCATTGGAGCTACGCCAATTTGCAGTTTGGAGCTGAGAATTGAGATCGGCATTGTGAAATTGGTAAAAGCTTCACAAATTTGCTCCTAATGGGTCTTTTGAGACAAAGCTTGATGGAGAGTTACAAACACAATGTATTCTTCCAGAACAGAATCCTATGGTGCTCACAATTTTGCATAGAGTCCCAAAAAGCGACAATTTGATGAAGAATGAAAGAAGGCAATTATTCAGGAACTTATATTTGTATCCCTTTGAATTTGTTTTGAGAGTGCTTTGAGTGATGCCAAACATAATACATATGCGAATGGCAACAATTCTGTATGTGTAGGGTTATTATTATACTCAAAAATCGCTAGTGTCCATCATACCTCACACGACTGTCCGCTATACTCCGTGATTGCCCATCGTGCCTCAATGATTAACGTCTAGAAAATAGCATTTCTATGAAAATGTGCGAGTGAAAGAATCTTTTAAGGCTAGTCCGGAGTCCCCGCAAAACCGCAACCAGACACGCACCGGCGTACTAATTTGAGGTTGCAACTGCATCCAATGATTCTGAGAGCGGTATTATTGCTTATACGCTTTCATTGGTACTGAATGTGTTACTCAGATACTAGCCCACCTGTGAAATCTCATAACACGATACCATGCAAAGTTTCATGGCATTTCATTCATTAGGAATCGAGAAAAACTTGAAGGCAATTTTTTGGTGGGACAGAGCGCGTCCTCGACTATTTTAATTTATTTCTCAATAACAAAACAGTTTTGGCCAATATCAAATACTAGGCTACCTGTGGATTGGAATTTCCTGTCGAATGAGGCCTCCCACGCCCGCCGAAAATTCTGAATCTAGCTCGCAATAAACTTGAACTAGTGTGAGCATCGAGCAGTATAACTTGCTCAGCGAGCCAAAGAACTACGATTTTCTGGAGATATAAAATGAATCCCCGGGTGTGGAACAACTCATTCGATGGGAAATATCATGGTGTTTTAGTTGCCATATCTCGTTTGGGTCGGAAATGTGAGGTTGAAAAATGTATGAGGCAAAAAAGTGGTTCATAATCTCCCATCGCACATGCAGTACGACCAAAGCGCCATCTATCGGGCAAAATATCCGTATTCTCTACGGACTAGCCTTAAAAAATATCCCATCATTCATCAGATGTTTCTCTGTCGAATGCCCACTCGCAGATCCGATTGAGGTATGTCTCCGGGTTTTTTGAAATTTAGAGAATCTTCTGGAAATTTGTGTGGTGGTTCAACCATCCATAACACACATTCTGCAGAAATTTCAAGGAGCCTGTCCATTTTGTTTTCGAGTATTCGATGTTGAAAGTTCGAGCTCGTAACACGGGAAGGATAGGAACGGCGCAGCAGAAGGCAACTTTTTTGGTCCATTCTCACCGATGCTCTGACAATTCTTTAGAGAACTCGCTGAAAAATTGATATGCCATCCATTCAAGTGTTATCTTCATCCTTGCCAAAAATAGGGACCCGTGCCCATTTATTTTGTTTACACGAGGGCTCGAATGTTTGTGATTTTTGTCCGCGCGCAATGTTACTTTTCTGCCTCGCGGAGAGCGTGTGTGTGTGAGCGTGTATGTGCACGAGCTGCTTTGTTATGTATACACGATTGTACATAAAAGACGGCAAGGTCGCGTTGCTATAAAAACAACACGGCTCGCTCAAACTTTTCACCCTGATTGTCCCAGGAGACATACTTTAAAGTAAGAATCGTAGTTGCCAAGCAGGTTTTAATTAGCCATGCCCAACATACCCCGCTTAGCCATATAGGACTCCAAGAGAGGACCTGAAAAGGCTTAAATAATAAGAATAAAAAAAAACATTCCCCGCTCTCCCCTACATTTGCAATACTCCACCGGCATTCCTCTGACTCCATTATGCATTCTCTGTGTTAAACTTGTAATTCACACTACTACTCATTATTACTTACCCAACATAGGGATCAACTCATAACACTTACTTTTGAATTATATCATGTATTTCGTTTTGAGTTTCTATATGATTGCATAAAATGTCGCTAATCTGCCATTCCAGCTGAGAGGTTCAACATCAAAATAAGCAGCCCTCAGTCATGCAGGATTGATTAAATCAGAATGATTCAATAGTGAACCTGAGGATGCTACGAGAAGTACATTAGACAAGAGAGTAGTAGTAAAGGTCCTCGAATTACCGCACGTACAGAAAATTTCGAAATTTGGCACAACGGTAGATTGTTGTCCCAAACCGCCTCGATCAACATTTCACAGTACGCTTTCAGGACAAAAGAGTTCAACAAAATTGCCAAGAGATTCGGGAAAAGGCATCTTTTTCGTGCAAATCTCTCGAACAAGACCTCATTCCGAGACAAATCGTATCAGATTGTCTTGGAAAGTAATACAAAAATAGATTCTTTCCGGTATTTGATCGTGAAACCGTGACTTTTCAAACCGGGTTATCGGGGTTATCAATCCCCCTGTTCCTCGAAGCATTCTTATCGCTTTTTGCAACTGGGTTGAACAATAACAATCTCATTCGAGATATCACAAAGTTGATTGCGAGAAACTTAGCCACATACAGCCAAAGAAGGTGTACTTTGATCGAGGCCTTCCCTCGGCACTATACGCAACTATTAACGTTACAGGGGGGTTATTTTAAACTCTGGTCGTGGCTGTCCGACCACTCGCACTGGCCGCACGGCCAGCGCGGCGCTTGGAGAGAGCCACGGCTAGCTACGGCGTTCATCCGGCAACGACTCGCGTGCTTCTGCTTCGCATTGTAGACATTGAATTGCATTAGATTCGGGAATTGTCACCTAGAAGTATGTTCGAGCAGCTGCACAATAATTGAATTCATGCTAAGATAGAGATTAGAGGGGCTAAGACACAAAGTGACAGTTTTTCAGTCTAATGTGAGGTTACATTGGTTCTCTTTCTCTCCCTCTCTGTAACCTCACAACGTATTTTCTGTCTGAATTTGTGCCAGAATGCAAATGTGATGAGTGGTGATGTGCCTAAATCCTCAATGAGAGTTGTGGCAAAATTTCTTCCACAGGTTCTCATCATCATCATTATGCTGCAGACTTCTCAACCGAAAGAAGAAAATTTTGTTGTGAGACAGCTCAAGCAGTTTTCAAAGATTCTATGTAAAGAGTTTTTGGCCTCAATGTTGATCAACAAATCAATTTTACATTACCATCCTTTGAAACTTGAGCGCTGACTTGAAGTGACTTCAAAAAGTCATTGCTCTGCTGTAACAACCTGAATAAAATCATCCTGGCGATTCAATAGGTTTATTTGTTCTTGGTGAAACCAATGTGCTCCAGTTTTGAGTGAATGTGGTGTCCTCCACATAGTTGTACCTTGAGATACATTATTCTATGATTCTGGTATCGTTGAACAATCAGATCTTGGTATAAGAAGAACGACAAAGTTATGTCAACATGATTGACATCTTCTGTTGAGTCAAGTTTCACTCACAATCAAACATGAACGTTTAATGGAATCTCTTATACAAGTGGCCAACAAAATTGTATTTCAGGTTTCCAGGGATTATGTCCTTGGGCCAATACCTAAAATATTAGTTGGTAAAAGATGAGCATGCATTGGTTGGAAAATGATGTGGAAAATGATATGAATAAAATGCATGAGTGGGCGCGCACATATCCCATCATGTTATAGTTCATGATATACAAAACTTCTATGTCTTTGCATAAGTCGCTCGCATACATGAAGAGCTGGATGTTGATTGTATCATATATTTGGCAGTAAATAATTCAGATTAGCAGAAAAAACATTTCTGATATTTATACTGATTTTGATGGATGGAAGTGGGATTTGAATCCCAATCAGTTTTGAATCATCTAACTTGAGATCAGGATGGACAGATAATTTTATTCGCCCTTTTTATATATAAGAGATTACATTGGATGTCCATGTGAGTGAAACTTGACTCAACAAAAGGTGTCAATCATGTTGACATAACTTTGTCGTTCTTCTTATACCAAGATCTGATTGTTCAACGATACCAGAATCATAGAATAATGTATCTCAAGGTACAACTATGTGGAGGACACCACATTCACTCAAAACTGGAGCACATTGGTTT
The DNA here is from genome assembly GCA_029851415.1 of Eretmocerus hayati. Classification (NCBI taxonomy): domain Eukaryota; kingdom Metazoa; phylum Arthropoda; class Insecta; order Hymenoptera; family Aphelinidae; genus Eretmocerus; species Eretmocerus hayati. The sequence goes on from CM056743.1 coordinate 110,234,132, forward strand.
CACCAAGAATGAATAAACCTATTGAATCGCCAGGATGATTTTATTCAGGTTGTTACAGCAGAGCAATGACTTTTTGAAGTCACTTCAAGTCAGCGCTCAAGTTTCAAAGGATGGTAATGTAAAATTGATTTGTTGATCAACATTGAGGCCAAAAACTCTTTACATAGAATCCATAGACATAGGAAGTAATAGAATCTTTGAAAACTGCTTGAGCTGTCTCACAACAAAATTTTCTTCTTTCGGTTGAGAAGTCTGCAGCATAATGATGATGATGAGAACCTGTGGAAGAAATTTTGCCACAACTCTCATTGAGGATTTAGGCACATCACCACTCATCACATTTGCATTCTGGCACAAATTCAGACAGAAAATACGTTGTGAGGTTACAGAGAGGGAGAGAAAGAGAACCAAATGTAACCTCACATTAGACTGAAAAACTGTCACTTTGTGTCTTAGCCCCTCTCATCTCTATCTCAGCATGAATTTAATTATTGTGCAGCTGCTCGAACATACTTCTAGGTGACAATTCCCGAATCTAATGCAATTCAATGTTTACAATGCGAAGCAGAAGCACGCGAGTCGTTGCCGGATGAACGCCGTAGCTAGCCGTGGCTCTCTCCAAGTGCCGCGCTGGCCGTGCGGCCAGTGCGAGTGGTCGGACAGCCACGACCAGAGTTTAAAATAACCCCCCAGTGATTACATCTCATATCGTCAACATCTGGGTCCCTAGTCACGGTCATTTTGTAACTTTGGATGGATATTATCTTGTTCGGAAGAAGGTACATAGTCCAGTTTTCAACCCCAAGGTCATCCGTACGAGTCATGACTCTGAAGCTAGCGGCAGGAGCCAGCGGCGGTTCAGGGACGAACGATAAAAGTTGGGGCATTGGGGGGGGGGGGGCTGATTTTACACATGATAAAATCTTGAGATGTGTAACTGTGGGAGTTGAGGAATCAACTAGACGAGAACACTAACACTTTATCAGTGATCCCAACACGATAGCACTTAACCTCAAAAGTGGAATTGTAACTCGTTAAACACGTGCTGATATTCGAGTCCGTCCCTTTCGGACGCAAATGATGTTGCACGATCGAAACGAATTGGGATTTGTCGCGAATCATCCAAAGAATACAGTCCAGGCAGCAACACAGACGCAGCGTTATTTTAAAGCCGTACTTAACCTCAAAACTGGACAGGAAAATCGTGAAATGCGAGTTTTACGAGGTTCAATTCGTTGCCATCATGACGCAAATAATGCTGCGGGATCGAAACAAATTGGGAATTGTCGAGAATCATCCAAAGAATACAGTCCAGGCAACAGAGCAGGCGCAGCGTTATTCCAAAGCCGTTCTCAACCTCGAAACTGGACAGAAGGATCGTGAAAAGTGGATTGGGTGGTTCAGTTCGGTGCCATTCGGACGCAAATAATGCTGCGCCATCGGAACAAATTGGGATTTGTCGAGAATCATCCAGGGAATACTGTCTAGGCAGCAGAGCAGGCGTAGCGTTATTCTGAAGCCGTATTTAACCTCAAAACTGGACTGAGAAATCATGAAATACGAGTTTCACGAGGTTCAACTCAGAACTATCCGAAAGCAATCAATGTTGCGCGATCGGAACAAATTGGGATTTGTCGAGAATCATCCAAAGAATACAGTCCAGGCAGCAGAGCAGGCGCAGCGTTTTCCTAAAGCCGTACTCAACCTCAGAACTGGATAGAAAAATCGTGGAATACGAATTTTAAGGGGTTGAATTCGGTGCCATCATGACGCCAATAATGCTGCGGGATCGAAACAAATTGGGATTTGTCGAGGATCATCCAGAGAATACAGTCTAGGCAGCAGAGCAGGCTTAGCGTTATTCTGAAGCCGTATTTAACCTCAAAACTGGACTGAAAAATCATGAAATACGAGATTCACGAGGTTCGAGTCAGTGCCATTCGAAAGCAATTAATGTTGCGCGATCGGAACAAATTGGGATTTTTCGAGAATCATCCAAACAATACAGTCCAGTCAGGAGAGCAGGCGCAGCGTTTTTCTAAAGCCGTACTTAACCTCAGAACTAGATAGAAAAATCGTGGGATTTGAGTTTTAAGACGTTCAATTCGTTTCCATCATGACGCAAATAATGCTGCGGGATCGAAACGAATTGGGAATTGTCGAGAATCACCCAAAGAATACAGTCCAGGCAACAGAGCTGGCGCAGCGTTATTCCAAAGCCGTACTTAATCTCAAAACTGGACACAAGAATCGTGAGAAACGGGTTGCGGGAGGTTCAAGTCGGTGCCATCCGGACGCAAATAATGCTGCGTGATCGAACAAATTGGGATTTGTCTAAAATCATCCAAAGAATACAGTCTAGGCAGCAGAGCGGGCGCATCGTTATTCTGAAGCCGTATTTAACCTCAAAACTGGACTGAAAAATCATGAAATACGAGATTCACGAGGTTCAAGTCAGTGCCATCCGAAAGCGATTAATGTTGCGCGATCGGAACGATTCGGGATTTGCGGGAATTATCCAAAGAATACAGTCCAGGCAGCAGATCAGGCGCAGCGTTTTTCTAAAGCCGTACTCAACACCAAAACTGGATAGGAAAATCGTGGAATACGAGTTTTAAGAGGTTGAATTCGAACCCATCATGACGCTAATAATGCTGCGGGATCGAAACAAATTAGGATTTGTCGAGAATCATCCAAAGGATACAGTCAGGCAGCAGAGCAGGCGCAGCGTTATCCTGGAGCCGTATTTAACCTCAAACCTGGACTGAAATATCATGTAATACGAGATTCACGAGGTTCAAGTCAGTGCCATCCGAAAGCAATTAATGTTGGGCGATCGGAACAAATTGGGATGCCCGAGAATCATCCGAAGAATACATTCCAGGCAGCAGAGCAGGCGCAGCGTTATTCTAAAGCCGTACTTAACCTCAAAACTGGATCGAAAAATCGTGGAATACGAGTTTCACGAAGTTCAATGCGGTGCCATCCGGACGCAAATAATGCTGCGTGATCGAAGCAAATTGGGATTTTTCGAGAATCATCCAGAGAATACAGTCTAGGCAGCAGAGCAGGCGCAACGTTATTCCAAAGCCGTACTTAACCTCAAATCTGGACACAAGAATCGTGAAAAACGGGTTTCGGGAGGTTTGATCCGGTGCCATCCGGACGCGAATAATTCTGTGCGAACGGAGCAAATTGGGATTTGTCGAGAATCATCCAAAGACTACAGTCCAGGCAGCAGAGCAGGCGCAGCGTTTTTCTAAAGCCGTACTCAACCTCAAAACTGGATAGAAAAATCGTGGAATTCGAGTTTCACGAGGTTCAATTCGATGCAATCCGGACGCAAATAATGCTGCGCGATCGAAACAAATTGGGATCTGGCGAGAATTATCCAAAGAATACAGTCCTGGCAGCAGAGCAGGCGCAGCGATATCCTAAAGCCGTACTTAACCTCAAAACTGGACACAAGAATCGTGAAAAATGGGTTCCGGGAGGTTCAAGTCAGTGCCATCCGAAAGCAATTAATGTTGCGCGATCGGAACAAATTGGGATCTGTCGAGAATCATCCAAAGAATACAGTTCAGGCAGCAGAGCAGGCGCAGCGTTTTTCTAAAGCCGTACTCAACCTCAAAACTGGATAGAAAAATCGTGGAATACGAGTTTTAAGAGGTTGAATTCGGTGCCATCATGACGCTAATAATGCTGCGGGATCGAAACAAATTGGGATTTGTCGAGAATCATCCAAAGAATACAGTCCAGGCAGCAGAGTAGGCGTAGCGTTATTCTAAAGCCGTACTTAACATCAAAACTGGACAGAAGGATCGTGAAAAACGGGTTTCGGGAGGTTTAATCCGGTGCCATCCGGACGCAAATGATGCTGCGTGATCGAACAAATTGGGATTTGTCTACAATCATCCAAAGAATACAGTCTAGGCAGCAGAGCGGGCGCATCGTTATTCTGAAGCCGTATTTAACCTCAAAACTGGACTGAAAAATCATGAAATACGAGATTCACGAGGTTCAAGTCAGTGCCATCCGAAAGCAATTAATGTTGCGCGATCGGAACGAATTTGGATTTGCGGAAATTATCCAAAGAATACAGTCCAGGCAGCAGATCAGGCGCAGCGTTTTTCTAAAGCCGTACTCAACCCCAAAACTGGATAGGAAAATCGTGGAATACGAGATTTAAGAGGTTCAATTCGGTGCCATCATGACTCTAATAATGCTGCGGGATCGAAACAAATTGGGATTTGTCGAGAACCATCCTAAGAATACAGTCCAGGCAGCAGAGCAGGCGCATCGTTTTTCTAAAGCCGTACTCAACCTCAAAACTGGATAGAAAAATCGTGGAATACGAGTTTCACGAGGTCCAATGCGATGCCATCCGGACGCAAATAATGCTGCGTGATCGAAGCAAATTGGGATTTTTCGAGAATCATCCAGAGAATGCAGTCTAGGCAGCAGAGCAGGCGCAACGTTATTCCAAAGCCGTACTTAACCTCAAATCTGGACACAAGAATCGTGAAAAACGGGTTTCGGGAGGTTTGATCCGGTGCCATCCGGACGCGAATAATTCTGTGCGAACGGAGCAAATTGGGATTTGTCGAGAATCATCCAAAGACTACAGTCCAGGCAGCAGAGCAGGCGCAGCGTTTTTCTAAAGCCGTACTCAACCTCAAAACTGGATAGAAAAATCGTGGAATTCGAGTTTCACGAGGTTCAATTCGATGCAATCCGGACGCAAATAATGCTGCGCGATCGAAACAAATTGGGATCTGGCGAGAATTATCCAAAGAATACAGTCCTGGCAGCAGAGCAGGCGCAGCGATATCCTAAAGCCGTACTTAACCTCAAAACTGGACACAAGAATCGTGAAAAATGGGTTCCGGGAGGTTCAAGTCAGTGCCATCCGAAAGCAATTAATGTTGCGCGATCGGAACAAATTGGGATCTGTCGAGAATCATCCAAAGAATACAGTTCAGGCAGCAGAGCAGGCGCAGCGTTTTTCTAAAGCCGTACTCAACCTCAAAACTGGATAGAAAAATCGTGGAATACGAGTTTTAAGAGGTTGAATTCGGTGCCATCATGACGCTAATAATGCTGCGGGATCGAAACAAAGTGGGATTTGTCGAGAATCATCCAAAGAATACAGTCCAGGCAGCAGAGTAGGCGTAGCGTTATTCTAAAGCCGTACTTAACATCAAAACTGGACAGAAGGATCGTGAAAAACGGGTTTCGGGAGGTTTAATCCGGTGCCATCCGGACGCAAATGATGCTGCGTGATCGAACAAATTGGGATTTGTCTACAATCATCCAAAGAATACAGTCTAGGCAGCAGAGCGGGCGCATCGTTATTCTGAAGCCGTATTTAACCTCAAAACTGGACTGAAAAATCATGAAATACGAGATTCACGAGGTTCAAGTCAGTGCCATCCGAAAGCAATTAATGTTGCGCGATCGGAACGAATTTGGATTTGCGGAAATTATCCAAAGAATACAGTCCAGGCAGCAGATCAGGCGCAGCGTTTTTCTAAAGCCGTACTCAACCCCAAAACTGGATAGGAAAATCGTGGAATACGAGATTTAAGAGGTTCAATTCGGTGCCATCATGACTCTAATAATGCTGCGGGATCGAAACAAATTGGGATTTGTCGAGAACCATCCTAAGAATACAGTCCAGGCAGCAGAGCAGGCGCATCGTTTTTCTAAAGCCGTACTCAACCTCAAAACTGGATAGAAAAATCGTGGAATACGAGTTTCACGAGGTCCAATGCGATGCCATCCGGACGCAAATAATGCTGCGTGATCGAAGCAAATTGGGATTTTTCGAGAATCATCCAGAGAATGCAGTCTAGGCAGCAGAGCAGGCGCAGCGTTATTCCAAAGCCGTACTTAACCTCAAATCTGGACACAAGAATCGTGAAAAACGGGTTTCGGGAGGTTTGATCCGGTGCCATCCGGACGCAAATAATTCTGTGCGATCGGAGCAAATTGGGATTTGTCGAGAATCATCCAAAGAATACAGTCCGGGCAGCAGAGCAGGCGCAGCGTTTTTCTAAAGCCGTACTCAACCTCAAAACTGGATAGAAAAATCGTGGAATACGAGTTTCACGAGGTTCAATTCGATGCCATCCGGACGCAATTAATGCTGCGTGATCGAAACAAATTGGGATCTGGCGAGAATTATCTAAAGAATACAGTTCAGGCAGCAGAGCAGGCGCAGCGTTTTTCTAAAGCCGTACTCAACCTCAAAACTGGATAGAAAAATCGTGGAATACGAGTTTTAAGAGGTTCAATTCGTTGCCATCATGACGCAAATAATGCTGCGGGATCGAAACAAATTGGGAATTGTCGAGAATCATCCAAAGAATACAGTCCAGGCAACAGAGCAGGCGCAGCGTTATTCCAAAGCCGTTCTCAACCTCGAAACTGGACAGAAGGATCGTGAAAAGTGGATTGGGTGGTTCAGTTCGGTGCCATTCGGACGCAAATAATGCTGCGCCATCGGAACAAATTGGGATTTGTCGAGAATCATCCAGGGAATACTGTCTAGGCAGCAGAGCAGGCGTAGCGTTATTCTGAAGCCGTATTTAACCTCAAAACTGGACTGAGAAATCATGAAATACGAGTTTCACGAGGTTCAACTCAGAACTATCCGAAAGCAATCAATGTTGCGCGATCGGAACAAATTGGGATTTGTCGAGAATCATCCAAAGAATACAGTCCAGGCAGCAGAGCAGGCGCAGCGTTTTCCTAAAGCCGTACTCAACCTCAGAACTGGATAGAAAAATCGTGGAATACGAATTTTAAGGGGTTGAATTCGGTGCCATCATGACGCCAATAATGCTGCGGGATCGAAACAAATTGGGATTTGTCGAGGATCATCCAGAGAATACAGTCTAGGCAGCAGAGCAGGCTTAGCGTTATTCTGAAGCCGTATTTAACCTCAAAACTGGACTGAAAAATCATGAAATACGAGATTCACGAGGTTCGAGTCAGTGCCATTCGAAAGCAATTAATGTTGCGCGATCGGAACAAATTGGGATTTTTCGAGAATCATCCAAACAATACAGTCCAGTCAGGAGAGCAGGCGCAGCGTTTTTCTAAAGCCGTACTTAACCTCAGAACTAGATAGAAAAATCGTGGGATTTGAGTTTTAAGACGTTCAATTCGTTTCCATCATGACGCAAATAATGCTGCGGGATCGAAACGAATTGGGAATTGTCGAGAATCACCCAAAGAATACAGTCCAGGCAACAGAGCTGGCGCAGCGTTATTCCAAAGCCGTACTTAATCTCAAAACTGGACACAAGAATCGTGAGAAACGGGTTGCGGGAGGTTCAAGTCGGTGCCATCCGGACGCAAATAATGCTGCGTGATCGAACAAATTGGGATTTGTCTAAAATCATCCAAAGAATACAGTCTAGGCAGCAGAGCGGGCGCATCGTTATTCTGAAGCCGTATTTAACCTCAAAACTGGACTGAAAAATCATGAAATACGAGATTCACGAGGTTCAAGTCAGTGCCATCCGAAAGCGATTAATGTTGCGCGATCGGAACGATTCGGGATTTGCGGGAATTATCCAAAGAATACAGTCCAGGCAGCAGATCAGGCGCAGCGTTTTTCTAAAGCCGTACTCAACACCAAAACTGGATAGGAAAATCGTGGAATACGAGTTTTAAGAGGTTGAATTCGAACCCATCATGACGCTAATAATGCTGCGGGATCGAAACAAATTAGGATTTGTCGAGAATCATCCAAAGGATACAGTCAGGCAGCAGAGCAGGCGCAGCGTTATCCTGGAGCCGTATTTAACCTCAAACCTGGACTGAAATATCATGTAATACGAGATTCACGAGGTTCAAGTCAGTGCCATCCGAAAGCAATTAATGTTGGGCGATCGGAACAAATTGGGATGCCCGAGAATCATCCGAAGAATACATTCCAGGCAGCAGAGCAGGCGCAGCGTTATTCTAAAGCCGTACTTAACCTCAAAACTGGATCGAAAAATCGTGGAATACGAGTTTCACGAAGTTCAATGCGGTGCCATCCGGACGCAAATAATGCTGCGTGATCGAAGCAAATTGGGATTTTTCGAGAATCATCCAGAGAATACAGTCTAGGCAGCAGAGCAGGCGCAACGTTATTCCAAAGCCGTACTTAACCTCAAATCTGGACACAAGAATCGTGAAAAACGGGTTTCGGGAGGTTTGATCCGGTGCCATCCGGACGCGAATAATTCTGTGCGAACGGAGCAAATTGGGATTTGTCGAGAATCATCCAAAGACTACAGTCCAGGCAGCAGAGCAGGCGCAGCGTTTTTCTAAAGCCGTACTCAACCTCAAAACTGGATAGAAAAATCGTGGAATTCGAGTTTCACGAGGTTCAATTCGATGCAATCCGGACGCAAATAATGCTGCGCGATCGAAACAAATTGGGATCTGGCGAGAATTATCCAAAGAATACAGTCCTGGCAGCAGAGCAGGCGCAGCGATATCCTAAAGCCGTACTTAACCTCAAAACTGGACACAAGAATCGTGAAAAATGGGTTCCGGGAGGTTCAAGTCAGTGCCATCCGAAAGCAATTAATGTTGCGCGATCGGAACAAATTGGGATCTGTCGAGAATCATCCAAAGAATACAGTTCAGGCAGCAGAGCAGGCGCAGCGTTTTTCTAAAGCCGTACTCAACCTCAAAACTGGATAGAAAAATCGTGGAATACGAGTTTTAAGAGGTTGAATTCGGTGCCATCATGACGCTAATAATGCTGCGGGATCGAAACAAATTGGGATTTGTCGAGAATCATCCAAAGAATACAGTCCAGGCAGCAGAGTAGGCGTAGCGTTATTCTAAAGCCGTACTTAACATCAAAACTGGACAGAAGGATCGTGAAAAACGGGTTTCGGGAGGTTTAATCCGGTGCCATCCGGACGCAAATGATGCTGCGTGATCGAACAAATTGGGATTTGTCTACAATCATCCAAAGAATACAGTCTAGGCAGCAGAGCGGGCGCATCGTTATTCTGAAGCCGTATTTAACCTCAAAACTGGACTGAAAAATCATGAAATACGAGATTCACGAGGTTCAAGTCAGTGCCATCCGAAAGCAATTAATGTTGCGCGATCGGAACGAATTTGGATTTGCGGAAATTATCCAAAGAATACAGTCCAGGCAGCAGATCAGGCGCAGCGTTTTTCTAAAGCCGTACTCAACCCCAAAACTGGATAGGAAAATCGTGGAATACGAGATTTAAGAGGTTCAATTCGGTGCCATCATGACTCTAATAATGCTGCGGGATCGAAACAAATTGGGATTTGTCGAGAACCATCCTAAGAATACAGTCCAGGCAGCAGAGCAGGCGCATCGTTTTTCTAAAGCCGTACTCAACCTCAAAACTGGATAGAAAAATCGTGGAATACGAGTTTCACGAGGTCCAATGCGATGCCATCCGGACGCAAATAATGCTGCGTGATCGAAGCAAATTGGGATTTTTCGAGAATCATCCAGAGAATGCAGTCTAGGCAGCAGAGCAGGCGCAACGTTATTCCAAAGCCGTACTTAACCTCAAATCTGGACACAAGAATCGTGAAAAACGGGTTTCGGGAGGTTTGATCCGGTGCCATCCGGACGCGAATAATTCTGTGCGAACGGAGCAAATTGGGATTTGTCGAGAATCATCCAAAGACTACAGTCCAGGCAGCAGAGCAGGCGCAGCGTTTTTCTAAAGCCGTACTCAACCTCAAAACTGGATAGAAAAATCGTGGAATTCGAGTTTCACGAGGTTCAATTCGATGCAATCCGGACGCAAATAATGCTGCGCGATCGAAACAAATTGGGATCTGGCGAGAATTATCCAAAGAATACAGTCCTGGCAGCAGAGCAGGCGCAGCGATATCCTAAAGCCGTACTTAACCTCAAAACTGGACACAAGAATCGTGAAAAATGGGTTCCGGGAGGTTCAAGTCAGTGCCATCCGAAAGCAATTAATGTTGCGCGATCGGAACAAATTGGGATCTGTCGAGAATCATCCAAAGAATACAGTTCAGGCAGCAGAGCAGGCGCAGCGTTTTTCTAAAGCCGTACTCAACCTCAAAACTGGATAGAAAAATCGTGGAATACGAGTTTTAAGAGGTTGAATTCGGTGCCATCATGACGCTAATAATGCTGCGGGATCGAAACAAAGTGGGATTTGTCGAGAATCATCCAAAGAATACAGTCCAGGCAGCAGAGTAGGCGTAGCGTTATTCTAAAGCCGTACTTAACATCAAAACTGGACAGAAGGATCGTGAAAAACGGGTTTCGGGAGGTTTAATCCGGTGCCATCCGGACGCAAATGATGCTGCGTGATCGAACAAATTGGGATTTGTCTACAATCATCCAAAGAATACAGTCTAGGCAGCAGAGCGGGCGCATCGTTATTCTGAAGCCGTATTTAACCTCAAAACTGGACTGAAAAATCATGAAATACGAGATTCACGAGGTTCAAGTCAGTGCCATCCGAAAGCAATTAATGTTGCGCGATCGGAACGAATTTGGATTTGCGGAAATTATCCAAAGAATACAGTCCAGGCAGCAGATCAGGCGCAGCGTTTTTCTAAAGCCGTACTCAACCCCAAAACTGGATAGGAAAATCGTGGAATACGAGATTTAAGAGGTTCAATTCGGTGCCATCATGACTCTAATAATGCTGCGGGATCGAAACAAATTGGGATTTGTCGAGAACCATCCTAAGAATACAGTCCAGGCAGCAGAGCAGGCGCATCGTTTTTCTAAAGCCGTACTCAACCTCAAAACTGGATAGAAAAATCGTGGAATACGAGTTTCACGAGGTCCAATGCGATGCCATCCGGACGCAAATAATGCTGCGTGATCGAAGCAAATTGGGATTTTTCGAGAATCATCCAGAGAATGCAGTCTAGGCAGCAGAGCAGGCGCAGCGTTATTCCAAAGCCGTACTTAACCTCAAATCTGGACACAAGAATCGTGAAAAACGGGTTTCGGGAGGTTTGATCCGGTGCCATCCGGACGCAAATAATTCTGTGCGATCGGAGCAAATTGGGATTTGTCGAGAATCATCCAAAGAATACAGTCCGGGCAGCAGAGCAGGCGCAGCGTTTTTCTAAAGCCGTACTCAACCTCAAAACTGGATAGAAAAATCGTGGAATACGAGTTTCACGAGGTTCAATTCGATGCCATCCGGACGCAATTAATGCTGCGTGATCGAAACAAATTGGGATCTGGCGAGAATTATCTAAAGAATACAGTCCTGGCAGCAGAGCAGGCGCAGTGATATCCTAAAGCCGTACTTAACCTCAAAACTGGACACAAGAATCGTGAAAAATGGGTTCCGGGAGGTTCAAGTCAGTGCCATCCGAAAGCAATTAATGTTGCGCGATCGGAACAAATTGGGATGTTTCGAGAATCATCCAAAGAATACAGTCCAGGCAGCAGAGCAGGCGCAGCGTTTTTCTAAAGCCGTACTCAACCTCAAAACTGGACAGAAGGATCGTGAAAAACGGGTTTCGGGAGGTTTAATCCGGTGCCATCCGGACGCAAATAATTCCGTGCGATTGGAGCAAGTTGGGATCTGTCGAGAATCATTCAAAGAATACAGTCCTGGCAGCAGAGCAGGCGCAGCGTTTTTCTAAAGCCGTACTTAACCTCAAAACTGGATAGAAAAATCGTGGAATACGAGTTTCAAGAGGTTAAATTTGGTGCCATCCAGACGCAAATAATGCTGCGTGATCGAAACAATTCGGGATTTGTCGAGAATCATCCAAAGAATACAGTCTAGGCAGCAGAGCAGGCGCAGCGTTTTTCTAATGCCGTACTTAACATCAAAACTGGACAGAAGGATCGTGAAAAACGGGTTTCGGGAGGTTTAATCCGGTGCCATCCGGACGCAAATAATTCTGTGCGATCGGAGCAAGTTGGGATCTGTCGAGAATCATTCAAAGAATACAGTCCTGGCAGCAGAGCAGGCGCAGCGTTTTTCTAATGCCGTACTTAACATCAAAACTGGACAGAAAAATCGTGTAAAGCGGGTTTCGGGAGGTTCAATTCGGTGCCATCCGGACGCAAATGATGCTGCGCGATCGAAAGAAATTGGAATTTTTTCGAGAATCATCCAAAGAATACAGTCCAGGCAGCAGAGCAGGCGCAGCGTTATTCCAAAGCCGTACTCAACCTCAAAACTGGACAGAAGGATCGTGAAAAATGGGTTTCGGGTGGTTCAGTTCGGTGCCATTCGGACGCAAATAATTCTGCGCCATCGAAACAAATCAGGATTTCTCGAGAATCTCCCAAAGAATACAATCCAAGCAGCAGAACAGGCGCAGCGTTATTCTAAAGCCGTACTTAACCTCAAAACTGGACTTAAGAATCGTGAAAAACGGGTTCCGGGTGGTTCAGTTCGTTGCCATCCGGACGCAAATAATGCTGCGCGATCGAAACAAACTGGGATTCGTCAAGAAAGCCCGAACACATTATAATGACGCGCGATTGCAAGAAACGTGAAAAGAGTGCGCTCTCCCATGGGTTAGGTGGTACGAACTGTCCCACTTCGTTCTCACTCCCCTGCAATACTTTCTCAATCTGGGTATACCGGCCATTTTCTAATAATAAGGCAGGCTACTACCATGACTTAATCTCTCATGTCAAAATTGCGTTACTATTCAAATTCCATGCAACATGTGGATGAATGAATCCGCTCTGTACGCGCATGAATCATGATAGTGATGTCATAAGTAACATAGTACAACCCCGCTCCTTATTCCATGGACCTCATGGGATGCAGTCGCGAGTTATTCCTCGGTAACATACTTGCAGCGTTCAACGTTTCATTATTATCCATCTCCTCATCACTAGATCATAAACATCCGAAACATGGGCCTGGATTTATTTGAAAATTACAGAATATAATATTTTTACATTATAGTAATACTCAGTACTGTATGTTATCTTATTGCTACTAAACATATCATATATTGAGTATTTCACGAATGGCCTGGTTGGCAGCCAATTATGAAGTCACATTGCGACCCTCAGTTTCCTTAGTCTGGGGTATTATAACGCGAAATCTGGAAAAACAACAATTCCAAGAGCTAACGCCATTATGAACATCAAACCACACAAACTTGATAAAAATTTCGATCAATGTTGACGCATGCGATTGATAAGCAGATTACATCTTATACCATGGTACGTTGGGAAGTCGCAGAAGAAGTCGAGGGTGAGAAAAATTACTCTAGATACCCTCGGTACTCTCGCGATCATCTTTCCGAGCGAATTAAAAAATTCATCGTTGGGATTTGAAACAAAGTCAATTTTCCAATCAAGTCATCATAAATGATATGTAAAAGCTTGAGATCTCCACTGTTTCCTGTCTTTTTGCCGTTTTTCTGTGATATGCCGCAAGAAATGAATTATGTTCGGGAGAGTCGGTTGATTTTCAAATATTCGAGAGCGAGAGAATCAGGGTAAATGCGATGAAATTACCTCTCCTTGAAATCGTATGATTTGCGGACGTCTCATGATTGGCGTATTTAAATTTCCTAGAAATTTGGCAACATCGCTCTTCTCAAGATTCTCTCGGGCTCGACTGTGATCTAGCTTCGACGAACCGGCAGTTGACCACGGACCGCCGAGCAGGCAAAATTGTAAGCCTGACTCTCGCTCAATTTCGCGCCGCGAGCTCCATCGCATTTTCATCGCGACTTTTCTCTTCGCGCCTAATTTTCACCCCTCACTTCTCTCGCGCCTTGTCTTTAAACACATGTAGTGAAACGAAACAAGAAATAAACGTTTCGCCTTTTTTATTCAGCAAAACCGAGTGACTAGTGATTTTGCACGCTTCCACGCCCTCTTAATTTTCGAGCGCCCCATCCCGCCTCTGATAGGTTTTTATTCTAAATATTTCTGGGCACGTCGTGAACATTTTTTGGTAGCAGAGCGTGGTTGGGGCTCTAAGTTCGGTTTCGCGTTTTAATAGTGGCATCGTTGGTGTTCGAGTAAATCTCGTCGCGCGAGTGAAAGTGATGTGAGTGCGCGAAGAGAAAGGAGCTCGCGGCCGTTGGACATTTGGAGTTCAACGCGAGCACATCACGAGGCAATAAAAGCCTCATCTACTGGGCAACGACACCGGAGTCTACAAGTTGCAGACATCCCCGGCCCCGCAGCAAACAGCAGCGTGGCTAAAAAAAAAAAAAAAAAAAAAAAAAAAAAAAAAAAAAAAAGGAGCATCAGCGGGTGAGCACATCGTCACGAGCTGCAGCAGGGCAAGCCGCGTGGAATTTTTCACGCGCGCTTCCGGGTATTATCCCGCGCATCGCGCCATCACCTGCTGCCAGCCGGAGCTACGTCACATCGGCGTTGCTTCCCACCACCGCTGCTCTCTCCTGCCCGCTCGCCTCAACCCGTCATCTTCGCTGCTGCGCGGGCCGCGCACGCTACTTGGAGAGCGGCGCACAGTAAAAGAGTGGGGATGAGGTGGCTGTTCAGCGACACAGTCATCGCGGAGTAATTTGGTGAGCGTATCGTTCCTTTTCTAGTCTACAATATGTGTCGTGCGGACTCTCTCGCACTTAGTATTCCTATACGCTCAGCTGCGAGCCACGACAGCTGATTGAATCACACGCGACGCATATATTGGGCGTTCGCGAGGCTCGCAGCATTGCATGAATTTTGTATCTACTCCACATATGAATATTGTCCGTGGTCAGCTCTGAATGGTTGTGGTTGTTGATTCTTGTGTGGCGCATTAGGGTCAAGCTGCAGCAGAAGTTAGACGCGATCGGTCAATTTGGCAATAGTTAATGGATGGGTGCAGATCGGTCGACCCAACGCTCTGGCGTCTCTGTGTTAGTAAAGCAGCTGATCCATCTCAACCTTTCTTCAGTTGAGAGAATTTTATTTACTCGATCGGTTTTTAGTCTCGCGCTTTAGTGTGCGTGTAATTTTAGTGGTTTTGTGTATTTTGTACGAGTTTTATATCTTGAACTGAGTTGGAATTTTAACGGTTTTTTTTTTAATTTTTGTTCTATCTGTGATATTTAATTGCAATTATGGCAGCTAGATTACTTTTCGATAGACAACTAAGATTAGTAGCTTACATCCGTAATTTCAATACAAATACTGCCAAAAAGGGCAAAGAAAACATCACGGTGAACTTCCTCAAAACTCGCTTGGAGTTGTTAGAGAAATATTGGACTGAATTTTGTCAAAATGATTTGAATTTACAGCAGTATGCCAATGAACTAAAAGAGGAAGAATATTTCACAAAATTAGGGTTTCTTGATATAGAAGGTACATATTCAGAGTTGAAGTCTGATTTATTAGACAACATTGCCATATTATCAGTTCCACCGGAAACAACGTCAGAAAATGGTTCAGTGCATAGTTCCGTCCACAATTCGGTACAAGAACAAGATGCTGCTGCTAATTTCCCACCGAATCAAAATTATTATCCGTTTCAACCGTTCGATGCGCAACAGCTGATACGCGCATCATCTGAATTGCAGTCAATTCCTAGGCTGCAACCGCCTAAGTTCTCGGGTAAACAAGCTGATTGGGAATTTTTCAAAGAACGCTTCATGTCCGTAATTGGTGATAATCCTGATTTGTCGCCGTCTGCTAAATTGAACCATCTACTTAACTCGGTCGAAGGCGATGCGGAGAAAATGATGAAAGGAGTAAAGTCGAGTTCTACAAGTTTTGTGGTTGCATGGAATAAATTGTGTCGGCGTTACGATAATTCTCGGCTGAGATTGAGCACACATTTGAATGCATTAATCGATTTAGCTCCAATTGCAAAAAAATCAGCGCAAGCTTACGTAACAATCATGAACCAAGCGGAGGAAGCAATTCAGGGGTTGCGGGATTTGGAATGCCCGGTGGATGAATGGGATTGTTGGCTTATACACTTGATAGTTAGAAAATTAGACCCTGGTACCAGAGAAAGTTGGACAATTGCTCAAGAACACGTTGAGGGTTTTTCGACATATGCATCATTATCTTCCTTTTTGGAGACTCGAATTCAATCGCTGAATGCAGCTCATGCGGGTTCTGTCCCATTTAATGATTCAAAACCTAACACATCGTCATTTGGCAGATCTCAAAATAATTCCAATCGAAGAAATGTAAATTCAAACTTTGGAAATTCCCAGAGTAATAAAGGTCAATCTAGCGGCCAACTTTCATGTTGTAATTGTAAAGGTGATCATGCATTGCATAATTGTGATAAATGTTTAGCATTGTCTGTCCATCAAAGATTTGAATTTTGCAAATCGAATCGTTTATGTTTAAATTGTTTAAAGTCTGGTCACTTCGCAGAAAAATGTAAATCAATTTACAAGTGTTCTAAATGTCAAAGGCCGCATCACACGAAATTACATATGGAATCAACGAGTGCTTCAAAACCAGTAGACGCTCAAAGCAAATCGCTGCAGACTGATTGTCATCTGATTCATAGTTTTTCTGCTGTTTCGAAGCAAGCGCGTCTAGTAGCAACGGCGCGTATTTGGTTGCAAGGTCCTCATGGACAAAAGGTAGAAGCTCGTGCTTTAATCGATCCAGGTTCGGATTGTTCGTTTGTCGCGGATAGAGTAGTTCAAGCGTTGAATCTGCCGTCTCGCAAACTCAGGTTGGGGATCAATACGATTGGGGATAGACGCACAGTCGTTTCGACGAGTGAAGTCTCGCTCACGCTGTTGTCGAAAATTGATTCAAAATTCTCTCTCGATATCGAGGCACTGGTTCTCCCGGAACTTACCTCATTTTTGCCTAGGTCAACCGTGAAATGTGACGATTGGTCGCATTTGCATGGATTGACGCTTGCTGATCCGGAATATTTCATTCCTGCAAAAGTCGATTGCTTATTGGGTACCGAAGTTTATAGCGAAATTCTTCGGGAAGGTTTGGTAAAGGGTCCCCCAAGAACTCCTACCGCGCAGAACACAGCATTGGGTTGGATTCTCACTGGAGGTACGGAGTCGGGTGTGGAAACTGTGAATCCTCGTGTCGTTTTGTCTTTGCATGCTGGCGTTGATAGTTCTCTGTCAGATCAGCTAACTAGATTTTGGGAAATTGAAGAACTCCCAGCTACTCGTCATCTCACAGCTGAGGAGGAGTATTGTGAAAAATTATTCACGTCTTCTGTCGAGCGCACGCCTGAAGGACGCTTCGTCGTGCGCCTCCCTTTTACTCAAAATACTCATGAAGCTTCGTTTTCTGAATCTAGGGACATTGCGGTGGCATGCTTACTAAGATCTGAGAAAAAACGACAACGAGATTCGAAATTGGATGGAGCGTACACCGAATTCATGGAACAGTACGAGTCATTGGGACATATGAAACGCACTCAGCCACCAGATGGGACGACTCCAGCGCCATCTTATCTGCCACATCATCCAGTTTTTCGTAAGGACAGCGACAAAATTCGAGTCGTTCTGAATGCTTCGCATAAAACAGGTAATGGTAAAAGTTTAAATTATTTTTTATTGGCTGGCCCCAAGCTTCAAAATGATCTAACATTGGTATTGATTCGCTGGAGATTTTTCAAATATGGATTTTGTACAGACATAGTGAAAATGTTCATACAAATTTTGGTACATCCTGAGGATGTAAATTGGCAAAGGATTGTCTGGCGGTCATTGGGACAAGAAGAAATCCTTGACTTCGTTTTGCTAACGGTCACTTATGGTACAGTTTGTGCACCGTATCTGGCGATTAGAGTTCTCCTTCATTTGGCAGAGATTTACAAAGATGAATTTCCTATCGCAGTTTTAATTATACTGTTTCGTAGATACATGGATGATTTATTCGGGGGAGGGGATACTCTACCAGCCGCTTTGGAAGCTCGGGACCAGCTGATCTCGATAATGTCATGCGCCTGTATGGAACTTGGAAAGTGGTCGGCAAATCACTCGGATTTGTTGAGAGGACTCTCTTCAGAAAACTCAGGTGACATTGCGATAGAACTCGACGATGTCGTTTCCACTCTTGGATTGAAATGGTCTCCGCATGAGGATATATTTTTCTTTCGGATATCGATGCCTCCAGCTCCTGATATTGTCACAAAAAGATCTATTTTATCAGAAGTAGCACGGTTGTTCGATCCACTTGGTTGGTTAGCTCCGTTTTTAATACAAGCTAAAATCTTATTGCAAAATATGTGGCATTTGAAGATCGATTGGGATACTCCGATTGTCGGTGAAGTACTTATTGAATGGCAGGAAATACGGTCACAAATCCAACTATTGTCCCAAGTTCGAGTGTCTCGTTGGTTAGGGACACTGTCGAGTTCAAGCTGGGAACTGCATGGGTTCGCAGACGCGTCGAAAAGAGCATATGCGGCCGCGGTCTACTTGGTAATTCCTGGAAAAACTTCACAATTGATAATGGCTAAGACCAAAGTGGCCCCAGTTAAAACGCTTTCCATCCCCAAACTCGAGTTGTGCGGTGCAGTTTTGTTAGTCAAATTAGCCAAACATGTCATGAGTCATTTAGAAATTAGACCATCAGCTGTTTATTGCTGGTCTGATTCAAAGGTGGTCCTGGATTGGCTCAATTGTCATCCGTCTAAATGGGAGACTTTTGTGGCCAATCGAGTGAGTACAATTAGCACTACTTTACCAGAAGCTGTATGGGGGCATGTTTGTTCGGAAGATAATTGCGCGGACTGCGCAACCCGGGGGGTGACGTCGAAAGATCTCTTAAATTTGGATATCTGGTGGAATGGACCAAACTGGGTGACTCAGCCGAAGAATGAATGGCCTAAGGTAAATTCAGAACCGGGATGCGCGGAAGCGTTGGCTCATTTAGTTGTGGAATCATCGCCGGTTTTGGAACACCTTCAATCAAATGTCAGTTCTTTTTCAAAAATAATCCGAATAGTAGCTTACATCTTTCGGTGGAAATTCAATGCGTCTCGCAAATCTGAGGATCGTCGAAAATCGTTCTTGAGTCCAATAGAATTGAATTCCGCAAAAATCGCACTGTTCAAAGCCATTCAAAGGCAGCATTTTGCTGAAGAAATCAAAGCTTTAGAAAAGGGTCAAAATTTGTCGATTAAAAGTGACATAAGACGATTGTTGCCATTTTTAGATCCTCGTGGTGTATTGAGAGTTGGTGGTCGACTTCAGAATGCAAATCTTTCGTATGGAGAAATACATCCCATTATATTGTCAAGTAGAAGCATGTTTGTACAACGCTTGATCGAAGAATTACATCGAGACTTGTTACATGGTGGAGTTCAGCTCATGTTGAGCGATTTGTATAGATGGGCTTGGATACCTCGAGTACAACACGTGGTTCAAAAAGTGTATCGCAATTGTGGGAAATGCGTTAGGCACGGGGGTAAGACACTTATTCAGCAAATGGCTCCATTACCAGCAGATAGAGTCACACCACAGTATGCCTTTCAAGCTTGTGGAATTGATTACGCAGGCCCGATATCTGTCCTATTTTCTCGCGGAAGAGGTGCTAAAACCACCAAAGGATACTTTTGCATTTTCGTTTGTATGTTCACGCGAGCGACGCACATTGAAACAGTTTCGGATCTCACCACTCCAGCATTTTTAGCCGCAGTTCATAGATTCGTCGCGAGACGAGGTAGATGTACCGATGTTTATTGCGATAACGCCAAAAACTTCGTAGGCGCAGAAAGAGAGCTTCGACAATTATTCGATCAAACTTCGTCATTTGCAATAGAATTGGGTGAAGAGTTATCAAAAGAGGGAATCACTTGGCACTTTTCTCCGCCTCGCGCGCCTCACTTTGGAGGTTTATGGGAGGCGGCCGTGCGCTCGTTCAAACATCATCTGAAACGAGTCGTGGGTGATTCTAGGTTAACTTTCGAAGAATTGCAAACACTCAGTTCCCAAATAGAAGCATGTCTCAATTCAAGACCACTTTGCCCATTGTCGCCTGAAGGAACGGATTTGGTAGCTCTCACTCCGGGACATTTGCTAATTGGGAGATCTATGACTGCTTTACCTGAACCATATAATGATGCCCAAGTAACACAGTCTCCTCAGTGCAGGTGGAGAGCCATACAACGCATGAGGAATGATTTTTGGAATCGATGGCGTCTGGAAGTCATGCATCACTATCGATTGAGGTCCAAATGGTTAGCAGTACAAGAGCAAATTCGAGTTGGAGATCTCGTGTTGGTGAAGGACGAGCTTACGCCGCCTACAAAATGGCCCATGGCAAGGGTCACTGCCGTCCATCCAGGAGCTGACGGATTAGTGCGTGTGGTCGATCTCAAGACCGCCACCACAACTCTTCGTCGGGCGCTCAGCAAGATCATCAAGTTGCCCATGGATTCTGGAGAGGAGGGCAGGGAGCCCTCAGAGCAATCCGCAGAAGAAGCCAAGGAACAAGAAGACTCATGAAGAAAATATTGCGCGTAATCTCGACACCTCACTACACTCTCCTTCCTCGTTCCGCGACACCCGCGATTCGTATGTCGTTCGTTTGGCCCCAAGAATTGTATAATTTGTACTTGTAGAGCTTCAGTAGAGTCACAATAGTTTCATTCATCTAGTGGAATCACTGCGAAACCGACGCGTAGAAGGGATTAGAGTGATTTGTCCACCTTTTAACCCATTTTTTTTTTCAATTTAGAGTCATTTAGAAGCCTACTATTTTCAATTATTTTCACTTCAGATTAATTAATGCTTGTCCAAATTTGGACTTATTTGGAAATATTTGATTGACTACGGTCAATGTGAGACTAGACGTGTCTCGTCGTAATTTTTTGTTTGAATTTTGTATTAATTGTTGTAATTGGCAACTGATCTCATTGCGTTATGTTCATTGTTCTAATTGATCAGTTCGACCAGTTCGTTAGAGTTTATATAGTTATGATTTTTTTTTCTATTTCTTCTCTCAGAGAATGGATTCTATTTATTATGATATTGAAGCATGGAGCTCGGTTAAAACTTCATTATAGATCTATTGTAAATTTTTTGCTTATAGGCAATTTTTTCTTGCAGTATTATTATTGGTCACTGTCGAGTAAAATTTTTTCTTCTTCAAGTCATAATTAATTCTGAGTTGTCAATCTTGCAATTTGAGAGCTTATGTATTAGTATTTCACTGATTGACGACTTGTTTAAATTTAGTAAATCACGGTTGTGAAATTTGGAATACTTTTGAATCGGTCGAATTTTTCGAATATTTCGCTCACCCAGTTCATCAATTGTACTGTCAAGTGGAATGAGTCTTGTTTTCATTGGTTTGCTTGCTATGAGCAAGCAAGGGAGGCGGAATGTTCGGGAGAGTCGGTTGATTTTCAAATATTCGAGAGCGAGAGAATCAGGGTAAATGCGATGAAATTACCTCTCCTTGAAATCGTATGATTTGCGGACGTCTCATGATTGGCGTATTTAAATTTCCTAGAAATTTGGCAACATCGCTCTTCTCAAGATTCTCTCGGGCTCGACTGTGATCTAGCTTCGACGAACCGGCAGTTGACCACGGACCGCCGAGCAGGCAAAATTGTAAGCCTGACTCTCGCTCAATTTCGCGCCGCGAGCTCCATCGCATTTTCATCGCGACTTTTCTCTTCGCGCCTAATTTTCACCCCTCACTTCTCTCGCGCCTTGTCTTTAAACACATGTAGTGAAACGAAACAAGAAATAAACGTTTCGCCTTTTTTATTCAGCAAAACCGAGTGACTAGTGATTTTGCACGCTTCCACGCCCTCTTAATTTTCGAGCGCCCCATCCCGCCTCTGATAGGTTTTTATTCTAAATATTTCTGGGCACGTCGTGAACAAATTATATTTTCCGAAATTCCGTTGAATACTTTTTCAAAGATTCTTTGCAAATCCATACGATAGTGTTCCCTTGTCTATCAAAAAACGAGGTACAACCACTGAGATTCTTAGATGATAGAACAATACCTCAGAAACTTTTTAATCTCTTGTATTAGCCCCTCAAATTTGCTTGACTACCTTGGGTGGATCCAGTTTTGCAATAAATGTGACCTCATCATTTCGGGAATCTTTCAGAATCCTCAAAAAAAACTAGCTCACACATTTTTCGATAAAACCCATCCCTTCAGACTTATTAGGGGGAAACAAGCAAAAGACGGAAACCGTGAAAAATACGAGCTTCTACTTATCATATACTGGGAAGATCGAAAAATTGACTATTTGTCATTTCATCGACGAAAATTCTCTGATTCTTTCGGGAAAATGACGACCGTGATGGATCCTAGAAAATGATAGCAGAAGAATGTTCCAAATTCGTTCACCTTCGACTTCCCCGGCTGTCCGGCCCACCGTTATACTATGTGCAAGATTCAACTCAACATTCAATCCATGGTTATCCTCGCTACAGCAGGGATAGAGTAATGATTACATGCGAGTCATCGCTTCTCTACATTTGGCACAGAATTCATTCTGAGTAATCTCGTAAAGTTCGTCTACAAACTTTTCACTTCCGAGAGGAAATATCCCGCTGAAGAGCTTATAAGTCAACTACCTCCTTACTCTTCTTTTCATAACCAACGGTGCATTTATTATGGAATTGAGTAAAGAAATTTTTTTGAGTGCTTTGAACAAGAAGAAAATTTAAGACTAAAAAAATTTGTGAATAGAGTGATCGTGTTACACGAGAATCATCTCCATAATTGCTTATTAAAAGCCCCCTAAACAACTTTGGAATAAGCTTGTTACACAGAATCGAACCATGTTCTTTGGCATTCTCGCAATCAATTTAAAACTATCCGTGTTACTCAGTGTACTTGGTTGTGTCTGGTGCTGCAAGTACAATCTAAGAAGTTGAAGAAAATCATGCCATTAGCCGGAACTCATTGCCCTTTTTTCGATCTCAATTGTCGTTCCGCTACAAACTGTTCCTTCAGCAGGTATCCAAACGCATCATATAACTGAAATAGCCCTTCACAGTCCACGGGCGGGTCAGAAAATGTCACCAGCGACTTATTTTTTTTGATAGGAAGATCGTCTTTGACGCGCCTGGATGCCCTTTCAAGCGCCCTTTTCTCTGCGCCTCGCGTGCAAGTAGCGCCTCGCGTTCCAGTTGCGCCTTTTTTTGGCACGAGAGAGACGTTTTTTGGATTCAATCGCTTTATCCTGAACTGACTCCTCTATTTCCTCAACTGATCCCTCATCATCCGTGTCGTCGAGCAAGATTACTCTGCCATCCTCAACTAGCGCTTTCCTCACAGGATTCTCTTTTGCATAAAATATTATATTAGCTAGCGCTTCTCACACGAAGACCATCTCTTGCCCTGTGAATTGCCTGCCGCAGCAAAGAGCTATAAGTATTGCATGGCAACAGACATGCACACCGCAATCTCCGCCTATTTGCAGTGGTATGTCTTCTGGACTATAAATTGTCCATTTAGACCAGTCGATATCATTATCCAATGATTCCATGAATGTGCATAAAGTGTTCTTAACGTCGGACTTCAGAGGCCACCTTAGGGAATCAAGGTGTGAGATCAATTTCATACTTTTTATGACAACTAAGAGAATCCAGTGTTGGTCTTTCTCATAGTTAACTGGTATGAGTTAAACATTTTTGGTGGACACTCCTTAAAATTTAGCCCAACTCAAATGGCTTTTGCTGATAGCTTTGGTGGCTTCAACTAGTTGAAAAAAGAAAGTGCTAAAAGCGATCAAAGATATTTGACTTCTCAGTGCCACATCTGGAAGGAGAGATAAGATAGATTTGATAATTTTCTCGTCGAGGTATTGACGCTTGTTTCGATATTTCTTCAGCCGTGCAAAGCTCGAAGGAAAAACAATTGACCCGTTCAAATCTTTCCTTATAGCTGGGAAGTTTGGAGGGTATATCTGATCCGTTCTGAACAACACCTCAGGACTGTCGAGTTGTTGATACTCTGCTGGATCTACTGAAACGACAGGAATGACAGCATTAGGAACAACATCTATTATCTGAGGCCTCGGACATCGTTTCTTCCTGCGAGTCAAATTATTTTTTTTGTCCACGAATTTATCCTCTTGAAGATATCGATTGCCACGATAAGGCTGATGTCTTCCTTTTTTTTTTCCACCCACGCAATGAAAAAAAACACTAGCACGAAACACACACTAAACTTACGCCAATGCCCGATCCAGTAAAATATGTTCAATTTTAACTTTAATGTGTTAAGTTTCACAACCTATCTATAATCATCATGACATTCATGTGGGTCATTCTGGACCAAGGTGAACATTTTGAAAATCGACGAAATTTAAAAATGTCCCAAACATTTTTCTCCGTTAGTACTACTAGGATATAGTTGAAAAAAAAATTTTTCAGATTTTTTTGGGACCCATGGCGGGCCCTACAAATTTTCCAAGTCCCATTTTTGAGCAGTTTTTCGCCTATTTTTCGCTATCTTGGAAAATTCGTAGCTCGGACCCGAATGCATCTTTTTCATCCTAGCTGAGCGCATTTTTTCGGTATGACGTACACATTCAAGAAAGAAATTGACCGGTCCAAAAAGTTGATATCTGGTAGGTCCCACGGTTGCATCAAAAAAGGCCCAAAAATACGACTTTGCACCACTTTTGGAGGCGTATAGGTCAAAATGGAAGCCTCGTAGCAAAATTTTGCAGGAGAAAAAACTTGTAGGCCTTAGAAAAACCTTCAATTTCCCTTTTGGAACGTGTCATTATCTTATCTCACGTACGATCTACAGCCGATTCAAGTTGGGCATTTTTGTAAAAACCTAAAACTTCAAGGCCAATTCAAAAAAATCGTTTAATTTTATCGTCGCCAAACCTATGAGGAAATGTTCTTTCAGGTGTCTATTTGGAGGCCCAACAATAATTTGGTTGTTCCTTTGAAATACCGATTTTATACGAGCTGTTGAAAACAGTCGAAAATACCGAAAATCGTGTCGAATTCGGGCCTCATCATGAAGCTTCGTGGACTGGGTCTTCCCTTGCTCTCGATTCGTGGACTCTAATTATACAGTACTCGGCATGAAATATTGTGGAAGATGAGACCGAGAGCTGAAAAATGGCCTCTCGTGCGATGTTTTACGATGGAACCGTCCAAAACTAGAGTA
The DNA here is from genome assembly GCA_029851415.1 of Eretmocerus hayati. NCBI lineage: Eukaryota > Metazoa > Arthropoda > Insecta > Hymenoptera > Aphelinidae > Eretmocerus > Eretmocerus hayati. The sequence goes on from CM056743.1 coordinate 110,259,183, forward strand.
AATTGAGTAAATACAAGATAAATCGAGGAAATCGATTGTGATGCATCTCTCACTTAACTAGCCCGTGCTCACTAGCCCGACCGGCCGCTTTGGCACTCCGCGTATGCTCCGCACTGCATGCCATCCTCCGTTCATGCGGAAGTGATAAGTGATATTAACAGCTAGAATCAATTTTTGTCTCGATCGATATGAACGATCGAGACTTTATCGCTCGCGGGAATTTCAAATCATATTATTACATGACTTGGCTAATGCAAGCTAATTTTAATCAACGGATTTGTTGATTAAGTGACATAGATCGATATTGGATTACTCCAATTCGATCTATGTACCTTCAAGGCACCTCGCAATTCGAGTGTCGCAACTTGAAGGATTTTGATGGAATTTCAAATACATGAAAAATGAGATGAGAAACGAAAATTTTTTTTTTTTTGATTCTACGCTAGATGTTGGTGCGTTTCGTCTTTCCTCTCCGGATCAGACTCTTCAGGGGGGCTGAAGAGATCCGAGTAGAGGTAGGCCCCCGACGTCACCTAGCCAAAGTGGCTTGATGGTCATGATTTTGATCGGGCTTATATGTTACACGAGGGCTTTTGCAGCCACTCGCGAGGAAGGTTTCCATCTCGGTGGTTTATTCGCCGACAACCGGTGACAATTAGAATCAATTTTTGTCTCGATCGATATGAACGATCGAGACTTTATCGCTCGCGGGAATTTCAAATCATATTATTACATGACTCGGCTGATGCAAGCTAATTTTAATCAACGGATTTGTTGATTAAGTGACAGAGATCGATATTGGATTACTCCAATTCGATCTATGTACCTTCAAGGCACCTCGCAATTGGAGTGTCGCAACTTGAAGGATTTTGATGGAATTTCAAATACATGAAAAATGAGATGAGAAACGAAAAATTTTTTTTGATTCTACGCTAGATGTTGGTGCGTTTCGTCTTTCCTCTCCGGATCAGACTCTTCAGGGGGGCTGAAGAGATTCGAGTAGAGGTTGGCCCCCGACGTCACCTAGCCAAAGTGGCTCGATGGTCATGACTTTGATCGGGCTTATATGTTACACGAGGGCTTTTGCAGCCACTCGCGAGGAAGGTTTCCATCTCGGTGGTTTATTTGCCGACAACCGGTGACAATTAGAATCAATTTTTATCTCGATCGATATGAACGATCGAGACTTTATCGCTCGCGGGAATTTCAAATCATATTATTAGATGACTCGGCTAATGCAAGCTAATTTTAATCAACGGATTTGTTGATTAAGTGACATAGATCGATATTGGATTACTCCACTTGATCTATGTACCTTCAAGGCACCTCGCAATTCGAGTGTCGCAACTTGAAGGATTTTGATGGAATATCAAATACATGAAAAATGAGATGAGAAACGAAAATTTTTTTTTTTTGATTCTACGCTAGATGTTGGTGCGTTTCGTCTTTCCTCTCCGGATCAGACTCTTCAGGGGGGCTGAAGAGATCCGAGTAGAGGTAGGCCCCCGACGTCACCTAGCCAAAGTGGCTTGATGGTCATGATTTTGATCGGGCTTATATGTTACACGAGGGCTTTTGCAGCCACTCGCGAGGTAGGTTTCCATCTCGGTGGTTTATTCGCCGACAACCGGTGACAATTAGAATCAATTTTTGTCTCAATCGATATGAACGATCGAGACTTTATCGCTCGCGGGAATTTCAAATCATATTATTAGATGACTCGGCTAATGCAAGCTAATTTTAATCAACGGATTTGTTGATTAAGTGACATAGATCGATATTGGATTACTCCACTTGATCTATGTACCTTCAAGGCACCTTGCAATTCGAGTGTCGCAACTTGAAGGATTTTGATGGAATTTCAAATACATGAAAAATGAGATGAGAAACGAAAAATTTTTTTTGATTCTACGTTTGATGTTGGTGCGTTTCGTCTTTCCTCTCCGGATCAGACTCTTCAGGGGGGCTGAAGAGATTCGAGTAGAGGTTGGCCCCCGACGTCACCTAGCCAAAGTGGCTCGATGGTCATGACTTTGATCGGGCTTATATGTTACACGAGGGCTTTTGCAGCCACTCGCGAGAAAGGTTTCCATCTCGGTTGTTTATTCGCCGACAACCGGTGACAATTAGAATCAATTTTTTTTTTCTGATCCGGAGAGGAAAGACGGAACGCACCAACATCTAGCGTAGAATCAAAAAAGAAAAAAAAAAGAGAAAAAAAAAATTTTTCGTTTCTCATCTCATTTTTCATGTATTTGAAATTCCATCAAAATCCTCCAAGTTGCGACACTCGAATTGCGAGGAGCCTTGAAGGTACATAGATCGAATTGGAGTAATCCAATATCGATGTATGTCACTTAATCAACAAATCCGTTGATTAAAATTAGCTTGCATTAGCCGAGTCATGTAATAATATGATTTGAAATTCCCGCGAGCGATAAAGTCTCGATCGTTCATATCGATCGAGACAAAAGTTGATTCTAATTGTCACCGGTTGTCGGCGAATGAACAACCGAGACGGAAACCTTTCTCGCGAGTGGCTGCAAAAGCCCTCGTGTAACATATAAGCCCGATCAAAATCATGACCATCAAGCCACTTTGGCTAGGTGACGTCGGGGGCCAACCTCTACTCGGATCTCTTCAGCCCCCCTGAAGAGTCTGATCCGGAGAAGAAAGACGAAACGCACCAACAGCTAGCGTAGAATCAAAAAAAATTTTTCGTTTTTCATCCCATTTTTCATGTATTTGAAATTCCATCAAAATCCTTCAAGTTACGACACTCGAATTGCGAGGTGCCTTGAAGGTACTTAGATCGAATTGGAGTAATCCAATATCGATATATGTCACTTAATCAACAAATCCGTTGATTAAAATTAGCTTGCATTAGCCGAGTCATCTAATAATATGATTTGAGATTCCCGCGAGCGATAAAGTCTCGATCGTTCATATCGATCGAGACAAAATCTGATTCTAATTGTCACCGGTTGTCGGCGAATAAACAACCGGGATGGAAACCTCTCTCCTGCGAGTGGCTGCAAAAGCCTTCGTGTAACATATAAGCCCGATCAAAATCATGAGCATCAAGCCACCTTGGCTAGGTGACGTCGGGGGCCATCCTCTACTCGGATCTCTTCAGCCCCCCTGAAGAGTCTGATCCGGAGAGGAAAGACGAAACGCACCAACATCTAGCGTAGAATCAAAAAGAATTTTTCGTTTCTCATCTCATTTTCCATGTATTTGAAATTCCATCAAAATCCTTCAAGTTGCGACACTCGAATTGCGAGGTGCCTTGAAGGTACATAGATCGAATTGGAGTAATCCAATATCGATCTATGTCACTTAATCAACAAATCCGTTGATTAAAATTAGCTTGCATTAGCCGAGTCATGTAATAATATGATTTGAAATTCCCGCGAGCGATAAAGTCTCGATCGTTCATATCGATCGAGACAAAAATTGATTCTAATTGTCACCGGTTGTCGGCGAATAACCAACCGAGATGGAAACCTTCCTCGCCAGTGGCTGCAAAAGCCCTCGTGTAACATATAAGCCCGATCAAGATCATGACCATCAAGCCACTTTGGCTAGGTGACGTCGGGGGCCAACCTCTACTCGGATCTCTTCAGCCCCCCTGAAGAGTCTGATCCGGAGAGGAAAGACGAAACGCACCAACATCTAGCGTAGGATCAAAAAAAATTTTTCGTTTCTCATCTTATTTTTCATGTATTTGAAATTCCATCAAAATCCTTCAAGTTGCGACACTCCAATTGCGAGGTGCCTTGAAGGTACATAGATCGAATTGGAGTAATGCAATATCGATCCATGTCACTTAATCAACAAATCCGTTGATTAAAATTAGCTTGCATTAGCCGAGTCATGTAATAATATGATTTGAAATTCCCGCGAGCGATAAAGTCTCGATCGTTCATATCGATCGAGACAAAGGTTGATTCTAATTGTCACCGGTTGTCGGCGAATAAACGACCGAGATGGAAACCTCTCTCGCGAGTGGCTGCAAAAGCCCTCGTGTAACATATAAGCCCGATCAAGATCATGACCATCAAGCCACTTTGGCTAGGTGACGTCGGGGGCCAACCTCTACTCGGATCTCTTCAGCCCCCCTGAAGAGTCTGATCCGGAGAGGAAAGACGAAACGCACCAACAGCTAGCGTAGAATCAAAAAAATTTTTCGTTTTTCATCTCATTTTTCATGTGTTTGAAATTCCATCAAAATCCTCCAAGTAGCGACACTCGAATGGCGAGGTGCCTTGAAGGTACATAGATTGAATTGGAGTAATCCAATATCGATCTATGTCACTTAATCAACAAATCCGTTGATTAAAATTAGCTTGCATTAGCCGAGTCATGTGATAATATGATTTGAAATTCCCGCGAGCGATAAAGTCTCGATCGTTCATATCGATCGAGACCAAAATTGATTCTAATTGTCACCGGTTGTCGGCGAATAAACAACCGAGATGGAAACCTTCCTCGCGAGTGGCTGCAAAAGCCCTCGTGTATCATATAAGCCCGATCAAAATCATGACCATCAAGCCACTTTGGCTAGGTGACGTCGAGGGCCAACCTCTACTCGGATCTCTTCAGACCCCCTGAAGAGTCTGATCCGGAGAGGAAAGACGAAACGCACCAACATCTAGCGTAGAATCAAAAAAAATTTTTCGTTTCTCATCTCATTTTTCATGTATTTGAAATTCCATCAAAATCCTTCAAGTTGCGACACTCCAATTGCGAGGTGCCTTGAAGGTACATAGATCGAATTGGAGTAATCCAATATCGATCTATGTCACTTAATCAACAAATCCGTTGATTAAAATTAGCTTGCATTAGCCGAGTCATGTAATAATATGATTTGAAATTCCCGCGAGCGATAAAGTCTCGATCGTTCATATCGATCGAGACAAAAATTGATTCTAATTGTCACCGGTTGTCGGCGAATAAACAACCGAGATGGAAACCTTCCTCGCGAGTGGCTGCAAAAGCCCTCGTGTAACATATAAGCCCGATCAAAATCATGACCATCAAGCCACTTTGGCTAGGTGACGTCGAGGGCCAAGCTCTACTCGGATCTCTTCAGACCCCCTGAAGAGTCTGATCCGGAGAGGAAAGACGAAACGCACCAACATCTAGCGTAGAATCAAAAAAAATTTTTCGTTTCTCATCTCATTTTTCATGTATTTGAAATTCCATCAAAATCCTTCAAGTTGCGACACTCCAATTGCGAGGTGCCTTGAAGGTACATAGATCGAATTGGAGTAATCCAATATCGATCTATGTCACTTAATCAACAAATCCGTTGATTAAAATCAGCTTGCATTAGCCGAGTCATGTAATAATATGATTTGAAATTCCCGCGAGCGATAAAGTCTCGATCGTTCATATCGATCGAGACAAAAATTGATTCTAATTGTCACCAGTTGTCGGCGAATAAACAACCGAGATGGAAACCTTCCTCGCGAGTGGCTGCAAAAGCCCTCGTGTAACATATAAGCCCGATCAAAATCATGACCATCAAGCCACTTTGGCTAGGTGACGTCGGGGGCCAACCTCTACTCGGATCTCTTCAGCCCCCCTGAAGAGTCTGATCCGGAGAGGAAAGACGAAACGCACCAACATCTAGGGTAGAATCATTAAAATTTTTTCGTTTCTCATCTTATTTTTCATGTATTTGAAATTCCATCAAAATCCTTCAAGTTGCGACACTCGAATTGCGAGGTGCCTTGAAGGTACATAGATCGAATTGGAGTAATCCAATATCGATCTATGTCACTTAATCAACAAATCCGTTGATTAAAATTAGCTTGCATTAGCCGAGTCATGTAATAATATGATTTGATATTAACAGCTGATGCAGTATTGCCAGGTATTATCCAGTATAGACAGTGATCAGAAGGTTCTCTAATCTCCGTCATAGTTTGTAGACTGTACGAGGTTTCGGTTGTTAGTGACCACCACGGAAAAATTGTATGTGTCAGTCGGCGTCCCGATCAGAAATTTTGGTACCTTCCCCGCGGGGTTTGCCCCAAAGATGGGCCAAATGTATTGTGAAGCATATGAAGTGTAACGCCTTCCCCGCGAGGCACCCGCCAGGTATCATCGGGGCAAATTGGAGCGAAATCAGTGCAGTTCCTGTTGAGACCTTTCAAATAATTTCGGATATGTTTGTAATGTTATCACTATTATGTGATTGTTCAAGTAAAGTATGTTTAACTGAAGTTGAAAATTCATTGAAAACCTGGGAAAGCCTCATAAAATCTCCTAATATCCAGCCTGTGTTTACTTCTACTGAGGGCACATAGTCACTTGACTTTGCAGCGTGTGACGAAGAAATTAATTTTGCTGGACTGAGATTTATGTGAAAAGTGAGTGGTGCTCATCAATGATATTAAAATACAGTATGTTCAGGTTCAATGCCTCTGTTGAAATTTCCATCATCGACCCACAGAAGTGAGGTTAATTCTGAGACACTATGCAGAAATGTTCTGAAAGTGATCAGATACTTTGCGGGGGCCCTGCGGGCAAGGCGTTACACTTCATATGCTTCACAATGCATTTGCCCTAATACCCGCGATGTTCGGGGATGGTTCGGGGCAATTCCGCCATGGTTCGGGGCAAACCCCGCGGGGAAGGTAATGACGGTCAGCGGCTATTCGAGATCTCCCATCTCACTCGCACCTAATAGGTTATCCCGTGAGTGCGAGGGAGACGACAGATCTCGAACGGTCACTGACCGTCATCCCATTGCAGTTCACCTCATGGGGTTAAGATAACAAAACTTATCTTCACGCCATGGTTCACCTTGTTCTCGAGTGTACCAAAATTTCTGATCGAGACGCTGACTGACACATAGAATTTTTTCGTGGTGGTCACTAACAACCAAAACCTCGTACAGTCTACAGTCTATAACGGAGATTAGAGAACCTTCTTATCTCTGTCTATGCTGGATAATACCTGACAATACTGCATCAGCTATTAATATCACTTATCACTTCCGCATTAACGGAGGATGGCATGCAGTGCGGAGCATACGCGGAGTGCCAAAGCGGCCGGTTCTCGATTGATCTTGTATTTACTCAATTTACTCTAGTTTTGGACGGTTCCATCGTAAAACATCGCACGAGAGGCCATTTTTCAGCTCTAGGTTTCATCTTCCACAATATTTTATGCCGAGTGCTGTATAATTAGGGCCTCGACAGAAAGTGCGCATTGGCTCTTTTTCCCCTGTGGAAGTAGCGCCATTGCGCGCCCGTGGCGGCGACTGCAACTACAGGGCCTATGCTTATACACGGGGGAAAAAGTGGAGAAAAGAGCATTGCGCACTTTCTGTCGAGGCCCTTAGAGTTCACGAATCGAGAGCAAGGGAAGACCCAGTCCACGAAGCTTCATGATAAGGCCCGAATTCGACACGATTTTCGGTGTTTTCGACTGTTTTCAACAGCTCGTATAAAATCGGGATTTCAAAGGAACTACCAAATTATTATTGGGCCTTCAAATAGACACCTGAAAGAACATTTTCTCATAGGTTTGGGGTCGATAAAAAATAAACGATTTTTTTATATTGGCCTTGAAGTTTCACGTTTTTACAAAAATGCCCAACTCAAATCGGCTGTAGATCGTACGTGAGATAAGATAATGACACATTCCAAAGAGGAAATTGAAGGTTTTTTCAAGGCCTACAAGTTTTTTCTCCTGCAAAATTTTGCTACGAGGCTTCCATTTTGACCTATACGCCTCCAAATGTGGTGCAAAGTCGTATTTTTGGGCCTTTTTTGATGCAACCGTGGGACCTACCAGATATCAATTTTTTGGACCGGTCAATTTCTTTCTTGAATGTGTACGTCATACCGAAAAAATGCGCCCAGCTAGGATGAAAAAGATGCATTTGGGTCCGAGCTACGAATTTTCCAAGATAGCGAAAAATAGGCGAAAAACTGCTCAAAAATGGGACTTGGAAAATTCGTAGGGCCCGCCATGGGTCCCAAAAAGATCTGAAAAAATTTTTTTTCAACTATATTCTAGTAGTACTAACGGAGAAAAATGTTTGGGACATTTTTAAACTTCGTCGATTTTCAAAATGTTCACCTTGGTCCAGAATGACCCATGTATATGTAGCAGATGAAACACGGTTCACTAGTTATGGAGCACGAACTACGATCTGAGCACATGAAGGGCACGAATGAACCTACTTTCAGATTCATGTAGATAGTCATCAGTCACAATACTACTTGATGAGCGAGAATAGAACGCGTGCGCACTGGATCAACAATATATTCCTATTTCTGCACTGTTTTGACATTTAATTGGCTTGAAAAACACTACAAGATTGAATATGAAAAATCACTAGCAACGCACCTAATTTTTCGCCCACTCTTGTCTTTTGGGTCCAGTGATGAATCTTCTGTGCTTCTCTCCTCTTGCATGTACACCACCGTCCGGGCCGTCTTGTAGAGTCTCCATCTCAACATCTTCGTAAGGTTCACAGATCAATTTCCGCGAAATGAACTTGAACCATGTGCAATCACTGTGCTTGCAGAAAGCAACGATAGTGACATAATCTTCATTCTTGACATCTCTGAAGTAGAACTTGTGATATGCCACTGTAAGCACACAGTAAGGGTAAACTTTTTCGGAATTTTCATGGAAATCGTTAGTCCATCCTAACTTCAACTTGCCCTGTGAATGGGCACCTGAAGCTAGCGAACACTAACTCACAAAACGGTCCCAAACCAATTTCACTTTTTATTACTTTTTTATTACTGATTTATTACCAAAGAAAAAGATTTATTACCAGTTATGGGCCCGAAATACGAAGGTTTTCGCTAGTGGAAGCTTACGCTAGCGAACACGTGGCCGGAGAAAGATTGTACGGGAATGTGCAATAAGTCATTTTTTATTACCTTCTTATTCCTCTCAGGATATGTCCTCAAAATATGCGTGTGATATGATTCAGCTGAAATATGACGGTTTTCGCTAGCGTGAGCTTACGCTAGCGAACACCATATAAACGCGAAGGTTCGAGGACACTCAGAACTACACGGGATTTTATTACTTTTTTATTACACTCGAAAGATATAGTCGAGATAGTCCCGAGACCAAGAGGAAACCGATATTTGGGCCGGAGGCTGGACGAGAGCTGGAGCGGGGCGAGATGAGGATTATATGATAAGCTGAGCTACCTCTGTACAATAAGTGCGAATGAAAAAATTCAATCGCATACGGAAACCTGTCTGATGATGAGCTGAATACACATGAGTCTTCAGACATAATGGGAATCGATAACGAATCAGCGAACTCGATCATGGGGCCCAAAACAGGGGAGACCCTGCTTTGAGTTATTAAAGTCGCAGTAGAGACGTCACTGGGGGTCGGAGAGAGTCCCAATGGACCCGAAACTCCGAGAAACCTCAGATCAAGTAATCACGTACTATCTCCGATGCCTGGAGAATTTATTATCAGTCAGCACCCTCGGCTATGAGGCCCAAAACAGGGCGGAATCGAGCTTTGGGCAGTTATCTGCGCAGTTATGACGGCACTGCGGGTCGTAAGATAATCCAATGGACCCGAAACTCTACAGAACCTTAGATCAAGTAGTCACGTACTATCTCCGATGCCCAGAGAATTTATTACCAGTCAGCACCCTCGGCTATGCGGCCGAAAACAGGGCGAAATCGAGCGTTGAGCAGTTATCTGCGCACTTATGACGCCACTGTGGGTTGTGGGATGTTCCAATGGACCCGAAAGTCTACGGAACCCTAGATCAAGTAGTCACGTACTATCTCCGATGCCCAGAGAATTTATTACCAGTCAGCACCCTCGGCTACGGGGCCCAAAACAGGGCGGAATCGAGCTTTGAGCAGTTATCTGCGCAGTTATGACACCGCTGTGGGTTGGAAATAGTTCCAATAAACCCGAAACTCTACAGAACGTTAGATCATGTAGTTATGTACCATTGATGATGCCCAGAGAATTTATTACCAGTCAGCATCCTCGGCTATGGGGCCCAAAACAGGGCTTAATCGAGCTTTGGGCAGTCATCTGCGCAGTTATGACGCCACTGTGGGTTGTAGGATGTTTCAATGGACTTGAAACTCTACAGGAGCCTAGATCATGTAATCACGTACTATCTCCGATGCCTGGAGAATTTATTATCAGTCAGCACCCTCGGCTATGAGGCCCAAAACAGGGCGGAATCGAGCTTTGGGCAGTTATCTGCGCAGTTATGACGGCACTGCGGGTCGTAAGATAATCCAATGGACCCGAAACTCTACAGAACCTTAGATCAAGTAGTCACGTACTATCTCCGATGCCCAGAGAATTTATTACCAGTCAGCACCCTCGGCTATGAGGCCCAGAACAGGGCGGAATCGAGCTTCGAGCAGTTATCTGCACGATTATGACACCCCTGTGAGTTGGAAATAGTTCCAATACACCCGAAACTCTACAGAACCTCAGATCAAGTGGTTATGTACCATTGACGATGCCCAAAAAATTTATTCCCAGTCAGCACCCTCGGCTATGGGGCCCAAAACAGGGCGAAATCAAGCTTTGAGCAGTTATTTGAGAAGTTATGACGCCACTGTGGGTTGTAAGATAATCCAATGAGTGTCTCTAACATATCTTCCCATATATTTCTGTCCAGAGAACCTCCAGGCCGAATCAGGGCGTAAACAACGCGGATAACGAGTTTGATTACCAATTGTTGAATGTCCTGGAGTTCTGTCAAGTTCTGTATTTATTGCAACATCAGACAGCCCACGATAATGTCGAGGCGCGTGGACAATGAGCCTTAGCAGGATTCTCCGTGTTTTGGGTCCCAAGGCCGAGGGTGCTGGCTGGTAATAATTGCTCTGGGCATCGGGAAGGGTACGTGACTCTTTGATCTAGGGTTCTGTAGAGTTTTGGGTCCATTGGAACATCCTGCAACCCACAGTTGCGTCATTACCCCGCAGATAACTGCTCAAAGCTCGATTCCGCCCTGTTTTGGGCCACATAGCCGAGGGTGCTGACTGGGAATAAATTCTCTGGGTATCATCAATAGTACATAACCACTTGATCTGAGGTTCTGTAGAGTTTCGGGTGTATTGGAACTATTTCCAACCCAGAGGGGTGTCATAACTGCGCGGATAACTGCTCAAAGCTCGATTCCGCCCTCTTTTGGGCCTCATAGCCGAGGTTGCTGACTGGTAATAAATTTTCTGGGCATCGGAGATAGTACGTGACTACTTGATCTAGGGTCCTGTAGAGTTTCGGGTCCATTGAAACATCCTACAACCCACAGTGGCGTCATCACTGCGCAGATAACTACCCAAAGCTCGATTTCACCCTGTTCTGGGCCCCATAGCCGAGGGTGCTGACTAGTAATAGATTCTCTGGGCATCATCGATTGTACGTAACCACTTGAACTAAGGTTCTGTAGAGTTTCGGATCCATTGGAACATCCTACAACCCACAGTGGCGTCATAACTGCGCAGATAACTGCTCAAAGCTCGATTTCGCCCTGTTTTGGGCCTCATAGCCGAGGGTGCTGACTGATAATAAATTCTCCAGGCATCGGAGATAGTACGTGACTACTTGATCTAGGGTCCTGTAGAGTTTCGGGTCCATTGAAACATCCTACAACCCACAGTGGCGTCATAACTGCGCAGGTAACTGGTCAAAGCTCGATTTTGCCCTGTTTTGGGCCCCATAGCCGAGGGTGCTGACTGGTAATAAATTCTCTGGGTATCATCAATGGTACATAACCACTTGATCTGAGGTTCTGTAGAGTTTCGGGTGTATTGGAACTATTTCCAACCCAGAGGGGTGTCATAACTGCGCAGATAACGCCCAAAGCTCGATTCCTCCCTGTTTTGGGCCCCATAGCCGAGGGTGCTGACTGGTAACACATTTTCTGGGCATTATTAATGTTACATAACCACATAATCTAAGGTTTTGTAGAGTTTCGGGTCCATTGGAACATCCTACAACCCACAGTTGCGTCATAACTGCGCAGATAACTGCTCAAAGCTCGATTCCGCCCTGTTTTGGGCCTCATAGCCGAGGGTGCTGACTGATAATAAATTCTCCAGGCATCGGAGATAGTACGTGACTACTTGATCTAGGGTCCTGTAGAGTTTCGGGTCCATTGAAACATCCTACAACCCACAGTGGCGTCATAACTGCGCAGGTAACTGGTCAAAGCTCGATTTTGCCCTGTTTTGGGCCCCATAGCCGAGGGTGCTGACTGGTAATAAATTCTCTGGGTATCATCAATGGTACATAACCACTGGATCTGGGGTTCTGTAGAGTTTCGGGTTTATTGGAACTATTTCCAACCCACAGCGGTGTCATAACTGCGCAGATAACTGCTCAAAGCTCGATTCCGCCCTGTTTTGGGCCCCGTAGCCGAGGGTGCTGACTGGTAATAAATTCTCTGGGCATCGGAGATAGTACGTTACTACTTGATCTAGTGTTCTGTAGAGTTCCGGGTCCATTGGAACATCCTACAACCCACAGTGGCGTCATAACTGCGCAGATAACTGCTCAAAGCTCGATTCCGCCCTGATTTGGGCCCGATAGCCGAGGGTTCTGACTGGTAATAAATTTTCTGAGCATCACCAATGGTACATAACCACTTGATCTCAGATTCTGTAGAGTTACGGATCCATTGGAACCTTTTACAACCCGAAAAGGCGTCGTCACTGCGCGGAACATGCTCAAAGCTGGATTCCGCCCCGTTTTGGGCCCCATAGCCGAGGGTGCTGGCTAGTAATAAATTCTTTGGTCTCAGTCGATGGTACCTGATCACTTGATCTGAGGTTTCTCAGAGTTTCGGCTCCATTGGGACTCTGTTCATCCCCCCGTGACGTCTCGACTGCGACTATAAGAGCTCTGAGCAGGGTCTCCCCTGTTCTGGGCCTCATGATCGAGTTGGCTGATTCGTTATCGATTCCCCATTATCTCTGAAGACTCATGTGTATCCAGCTCATCATCAGACAGGTTTCCGTATGCGATTGAATTTTTTCATTCGCACGTTATTGTACAGAGGTAGCTCAGCTTATCATATATTTCTCATCTCGCCCCGCTCCAGCTCTCGTCCAGCCTCAGGCCCAAATATCGGTTTCCTCTTGGTCTCGGGACTATCTCGACTATACCTCTCGAGAGTAATAAAAAAGTAATAAAATCCCGTGTAGTTCTGAGTGTCCTCGAAGCTTCGCCTGTATATGGTGTTCGCTAGCGTAAGCTTATTCTAGCGAAAACCGTCATATTCCAGCTGAATCATATCACACGCATATTTTGAGGACATATTCTGAGAGTTATAAAAAAGTAATAAAAAATGAGCTATTGCATATTCTCGTACGATCTTCTCCCGGCCACGTGTTCGCTAGCGTAAGCATCCGCTAGCGAAAACTCTCGTATTTCGGGCCCATGACCGGTAATAAATTTTTTTCTTTGGTAATAAATTAGTAATAAAAAAGTAATGAAAAGTGAAATTGGTTTGGGACCGATTTGTGAGTTAGTGTTCGCTAGCTTCAGGTATCCCCTGTGAATTCTCAGATTCATCACAAGTTGGTGTGAATGCTTTCCAAAAATTTGCAGGGAGTATAATAGATGGCCCTGTTATACCAAACTCATTTTTTCCTCGTTTTTGTTTCTCAGATTCACCCGAATATTCAACTTCGGTGGACTCATTAGACTCAATCATTCTTTTAGCCTGTGTTGAAGGATCTTTTCTCTGCTGACTTCGAGGCTTCAACACTGATTCCTCATTTTTCACCTCTAATACTTCTGTCAAGCTCTCTGGTTTCATTTCGGTGCGTTCTGCAGAAGTTGTAACCTGATGAGAAACATCAGGCGTCGTAATATCTCCGTTTGTCGGATCTGCTAACTCAAACCCATGATCTTGTACTTCGATGACATTTTCCTCGCCTATAATTTTTAATGAGGATGTAGATTCGATGGTTGAGTAACAAAGATGATCTTATATACATGGGCGACGAACGAACCGGGAGTATCTTTGCGATGAATAGAAATGATTACTATAACTGGATTCGATAATAGAAATTTGTATTCAAAGAGAGGTCCTGAAGGCATGATATGTGAGGCGTAAGGAGTAACAATCAACAAATATAGCTCCCGATCAATCTATCTTTGTACGATGGGGAAAATCTATAATTAGTTCACGCTTGACAATGAGTTACATCATCAGCTCATGCGCGATTAATGATTGGACTGACGGGGTGCATAATATATGGCTCCGCTCCTATTTAATTTCATGCTGTGCAAGAAATTTCTAAATTGCATAATTTTCATCTTAGCCTCTCTCAAATATACGACATGAAAGGCAGAGCTACACTCACCTGCGTTTGATGATTTCCAAGTCAATAATTACATTGAACGGTGATTCATACTCTTGGAACTAAGGGAAGTCACTCGAACCCCAGTTGCCACGATTTCACTTCGAATTCCGAGTCAAAAGTGACTCTTTTCGAGTGAGATTTTCACTGGGGGAAGTTAAGAGAGGATAAAATTCTTGAGTTTGAATTGAATGAATGTGCTCCTTTCAATTTGCTCCTCGACTTGATCTGTGCCATCAACAATTTCTTTAGAAAATACATGGAAAGAAAATCACTTGTCTCATATCGACGAGTGACGAGCGCCGCGCACCTTACGCACCCCCCCCCCCAACGATATTTATTTCACTTGTGAATAATAGTTATTATGAAGAAGAACGAAGAGCTACTTTTATAAACAATTCAAATAGATTCAGAATATAGGTGCATTGTTGATAGATAGCAGAGAAGAGTCGATTCGTTAGAAAAACTCGCTTTTGCGAATCAAATGCACCGTGAGGCAATAATTGTTTGCTAACGTAAAACAGTGCTCTTTTTGTACGTGTCGCGTGAATAAACTTTCGCGTCGCTTTGGTGAAATATTTATTTGTACGATACCTTGCACTTGAAGTGCTTCTGCTACGTTGACGATGTGATGAACAGGAAAGGGCGCGAAATCCGGCTCTCCTTCTTTCCGGTTAATCTGTGTTGCATCATCGTTATTGTGCCTATCGCGTACTCCTTCATCCTTACTATTTCTACTTTGGGAACTTTTCACAATGTGGCGAAGTACTTCTCCGATAAACCAGTTCAAATATGTTGTGAAAGTTGTCTTGATCCGTTTTTGATACTTTTTTATGGTGTCATCTTTGAATTGCAACTGTTCCAGGATTATAGTACACAATTCGTGCCAAATATCTCGAGTTGATCCTGCATCGAGTAGTTTGCTTATACATACATCCAGTGTCTCCACGATTAATCGACAGTGTGAGTATTGATTGATAGATGGCTTCTTTTGTGATGGACTTGAATGATACCATTTTTCAAAGTTCGGGAATGAAACTGGAATGGTAATTGAAGGACATCATCATGGAGCATAGGGTCGGTCACGCGGATGTTACGTACGCTTTGGGCTATTTAACTTTCGCGATTAAAGGAGGAAGTTATTAACACGTAATACTATAGACAATTCAAGACAGGATAGCACGCACGTATTCCATATTCAGATCTCCGCGAATGATGATGATCATATTCACCAAAGTACTCTCTTTGTAATAAAACGAGTTTTCTTCGATTTCTTCTGGAAACACTCTCTTAATCGAATAAAATAAAATCTCGTTGCAAAACTCGGTTGTCAATCCACGATTGAAAAACAATACCGAATAGTATTTGTATAAGATATTCACTAACGGTTACATTAAAATGAAATCCATACCACTCTATCAAGATATTTGCCAGATCTTTGAAAACCAGTCGTCTTCAAGTTGGTATTTTGAATTATCATTCCCTTATTGTCTCTTATACGTTGATGGCTATTGCTCACAGAGCCACTTCAATAAATCGAGTGAGCTCGATAGTAAGTTATTTCAGTCGATAATAAGCTTTTGTAAGATATGAAGTTCATTTACATTCCGCGAAAGGGTCAATTTGTGAGCGCGTGAAGCTACAATGTCAGATGGTTGAAGCTTCGATCGTTTTTCACGTTGGAGCTTCACTATCTTGAGCCAGCTGCTTGACACGTGTGACTCTGTTGTACTACTAGTTGAAAATTTTTTGATAATTGTCATAACAGTGTATTGAAAAGTTGAAACAGAAATTACGGGATTCGGACTGAGAACGCGACACTCTTCTTTTATCGGGTGTTTTGAGGTGACCGAAATACAGGTGCCCGTGCGCGAGTTACAGAAACGGTGACATCAGACTCAAAATTGACCACCTCGAGCACCTCGAAAACGATAATAAAAAATGTGGTGTGGTATACGAGCATAGCGTAAAAAAATGCCAGCCGTAGGGTGAGAAACGACTTTGACCAATTGAATGATGATCCGTTCTATATCAAGCAAGCTCCCGCATACACGGTTGTGCTCTTCCATCGGAGATCAGACACGAAAATTTAGTGCTATACCGACGTTGCATTGTCTAAGACATCACGCTAGCTTAAAAGTGCACACGAATATTTAATGCAGTACATACCTGTAAATGGGCTCCATTAGCAGCACCAAATGATGATGTAATTATTCGTCTAATTCCTTGGAGAATCTTTACTGCACAACACTTCAAATGATTAAAAACTGACACGAGCTCTAGCTGTTGTTTACTTAATGAAGGGCCAAGCTGAAGTGAGACCCAGGCGCGCAACTTTGCAAAGAATTCGAGAGATAAGAAGAGCTGGCTCACTCGAACTCGCGTGTTTTGTTCTTTCCATCCGCATACATATCGAAATGCAAGCAGGTCGCGTCGCGATTGATCGACGCCGCGAGTTGGCATCCAAATGAATAACGTTTTTGGCGCAAACACACACTTGGTTTCAAATCATAATTTGCTGCTAAAACTCTTGGACGTCTTACGCGTAGAGTCTACCTCGCGTAAAGCTGTGCTTGAGTACCAAGTAGAATAGGTGGAATTACCGCCATCATGTGACAAAATACATTCATGGAATTATTTTGTGAGGATATACTTTCCGTAGGACCTTACTCTTGCTAAAGATGCATGTTCACAAGCCGAAATCAGATGCAAAATTGTTTAAACCGAAGTTGTTTGAACAAATTGTACAAATCACTAATTTTGTTCCGAAACAATCTTCATTAGGTAATTACAGGTATTTTGAACAAAAGTTACTCTTGTTGTTTTTCTGTAGAAGCCATCATTCGAGAACTATAAGCGTTTTAATGTTGGAGAAATACGACTTTTGATATTTTCAACGTTGCATAAAATCAACAACCACACGAAAAATCATTGTTCCTAGGGTGCAAATCTATTCACTATGAAATCTTCAACAAGATCCAACATAAATAATTGATGTTTCCACCCGAAAACCACTTGTTTTTCGAAAATGTTCAATGCACAGTTTCCTTATGGAGTTCGTATTGACTGTATATATCGGTCCCCGGTATATATAGCTATACTGTCACACCTAGAAAGAGTATTGAACACTTTCAGAGAACAAGTGCTTCCCGGCCGGAAACATCAATTTTACGTGCTGGATCTTGTTGAAGTCATCCTAGTGAATGGATTGCCGCCCTAACAGCATTGATTTTTCGTTTGGTTGGTTCTTTTATCCAACGTTAAAAATAGCAAAATTCTTATTTTTACAACTTCAACTTTTTACGCTATAGCTCAGAAATGATGTCTTCTAGAGAAAAACGAGTAGACTAACCTTTTCTTTAAAATGCTTCTAATAACCTAATAAAAATTGTTTCGGAACAAAATTAGTGATTCTTACAATTTCTTCAAACAATTTTGATTTAAACAATTTTGCACCCGATTTCGGCTTGGAAATATGCATCACTAGCTGGAGCAGGGTCTTGCGGAGAGGCTCCCACTGAAAGATTCCATGCACACATTTTTGCATACGATAGCAGTAATTTCGGTTTGTCTAAAATCAAAGTCTCCCGAGGAAATGCATTATCTCATTACACCGACAGTACGCTACGCAATGCGACTATGAGAGGTGACGCTCAATAGTGATAGTATTATATTGTGCATCATATTGCGGAACCACGTTTTTTGCAAACGAATGACGAGAAAGTAGTTGTTTATCCCAGCACTCGTATGTGCAAGAAATACGCGTTGCTGCAACAACAATACTTTTGTTAAGCTTATAATTACGGCTCATCTCAATATTATTCAACGTATTCGAGCTCATTTTGGAGAAGATCGTTCCAGGACCTTCAAAGTGGGCTAAAGTACGTTTGACTTAAAGGTATTGGTATCGAGTTATCTTGGTTTTTACAAAAGAAGATTTTTTGCGAGTTTTTGAGAATGTGTTGCTAACATGCTTCTAATATGTTCCAAATATAGTCATTGCACGATTCTGAAGCTCTGGAAAAGCTAAATCGGTTCCGAAACATAACGGTGATGTATTGAATGGACGAACCGTCAGATTTGAACATAATCTCGATGACTTCGAGTGTGTACATCATAACCCGAAAATCGACATGAAAATCGATTTTTGGCATATTTTGTGAGATCTAGTGCACATTCCTCTTAGGCTTCACTTCGTTGGATATAGCCAAATAAACCTATAACAGCTGTAACCTAGACAGTGAAAAGTGAGTTGTCGCAGCAATGCGCAAAACCCACTATATGTGGAAAAAAGGATCTTTAAAACAACTTATATGTAGCTTAAAAACAATCACAGACAATCAGGTCAGTTGTACATCTCACATCAATTTCGACCACAGATTGTGAATGGAGAATTCATATCATTTAGCAACATCTTCACTCCGTTTTCCATACTCTCAGCATATCTCATGGCATGCATATCTCGGGATTCTGAAGGATCTTCTGAACCACTTTTCGTATGGACTTGAGGAAAATGCGAAGGAAAGAAGCTGTACAGAATATCCTGGCTTTCCTGAATTTGCTCGAATATTGAATATGGAGTACGATAAGTAGTGGAATTATTGCAAAATCCGGAACATTACATCGGAATGCTTTATAACTGATAATCGGCGCATCACTCGGAAAATTTTTACCTCCTTTGTACATCTTTGGGGAATCAACAGGGAGTTACTCCTTGTATTTTCCGAAGGATGAATACTTTTCGAACTATAGAAGGATAATGGTCTTTGGTGGCCGAACTGATAATTTTCGTCCCAAGTTGATTGAACAATTTTGTTGGAGTTACGGAGAAGGAACCGATAAGATTAAGGTCGAAACAGACTTTCACTATAAGGGAGCGAGCTCCCGGACAACACCTCGTGCATCGATTGCTGTGATAAGTATTGACTTCGGGAGAGAGGTGTAGAGATAATCATTACGAACGACACTACACGCCTAGTCTACCGTCAGTAACCTGGCATTTTCGTGGGATATAGAATATTCTCCTGACCACCACTATGTCACGATCGAGTTTCTGTGAGACAGACACCGTTCTCAAATGCAAGAACAGGTCTTTCACGGATTCGCTCTCCGCTTTTGAGGTTAAGTTACCGCACGAAAACAATGCTGCTTACGGAATAATATGATACAGATCTTTCTCGACGAATCCCGATTAGTTTTGATCGCGCAGCATTATTTGCGTCCGGAGGGCACCGACTTGAACCTCGTGGAACCCGTATTTCACGAATTTCCTGTCCAGTTATGAGGTTAAGTATGGTTTGAGAATAACGCTGCGCCTGTT
Source organism: Eretmocerus hayati (assembly GCA_029851415.1). Taxonomy (NCBI): domain Eukaryota; kingdom Metazoa; phylum Arthropoda; class Insecta; order Hymenoptera; family Aphelinidae; genus Eretmocerus; species Eretmocerus hayati. Next base: position 110,278,857 of record CM056743.1, read on the forward strand.
CTGCTGCTTAGACTGTATTCTTTAGATGATTCTCGACAAATCCCAATTTGTTTCGATCGCGCAGCATTATTTGCGTCCGGATGGCACCGACTCGAACCTCCCGAATCCCGTTTTTCACGATTCTTGTGTTCAGTTTTGAGGTTAAGTACGGCTTCAGAATAACGCTGCGCCTGCTCTGCTGCTTGGACTGTATTCTTTGGATGATCCTCGACAATTTCCAACTTGTTTCGATCGCGCAGCATTTTTTGCGTCCCGATGGCACCGACTTGAACCTCGTGGGACCCGTATTTCACGATTTTTCTGTCCAGTTTTGAGGTTAAGTGCGGCTTTAGAATAACGCTGCGCCTGCTCTGCTGCCTGGACTGTATTCTTTAGATGATTCTCAACAAATCCCAATTTGTTTCGATCGCGCAGCATTATTTGCGTCCGGATGCACCGAATTGAGCCTCGTAAAACTCGTATTTCACGATTTTTCTGTCCAGTTTTGAGGTTAAGTGCGGCTTTAGAATAACGCTGCGCCTGCTCTGCTGCCTGGACTGTATTCTTTAGATGATTCTCGACAATTCCCAATTCGTTTCGATCGCGCAGCATTATTTGCGTCCCGATGGCACCGACTTGGACCTCGTGGGACCCGTATTCCGCGATTTTTCTGTCCAGCTTTGAGGTTAAGTACGGCTCCACAATAACGCTGCGCCTGCTCTGCTGCTTGGACTGTATTCTTTGGATGATTCTCGACAATTCCCAATTTCTTTCGATCGCGCAGCATTATTTGCGTCCCGATGGCACCGACTTGAACCTCGTGGGACCCGTATTTCACGATTTTTCTGTTCAGCTTTGAGGTTAAGGGGATGGCGTATACCGGCCGAAATTCGTCTGCTAAATTACCCCAAAATCGTATTCAAAGAACTACGGCTCTAAAATCCATCGAATCGATCCCAAATTCTCCACAGAGTTAGAAGATCCTTGTGGAAATGGTGGAAAGTCAGTGATTTCCTTGGGAAAGATCTGTGTCAGTCAAAAACTGTCTCGAATCTCGAAATTCTTTTAGGTTAGGCTACTCTTATACTCACAGTGTAGGATTCCTGTGAGCTGGATTGCTCTATGAGGGACTTTCCACCAATCCTATGGGGATCTTCCAACTCTGTGAAAAATTTGGGATTGATTCGATAAGTTTTGGAGCCGTAGTTCTATAAATACGAGTTTGGGGTAATGCGAGTAAGATTCTGTATCGCGAAGTTGAGAACTGCATTTAATAAGTTGGCAGCATTGACGTGGTCTCTTGTTTTGATGTCGGCTGCTAGCAGACGTTCGCGAAGCGCGTCGTGCTGTTGTGTGCTGTTGCTCGCATGCTCGCTTTTTTTCGGTATACCACAAATCATCGTAGTCGGCGTTCTGCGAGGAAATCGTGGCTTCCTGGGGGAGATGAGAGTGTCCGGGTCGTGTAAAAGTGTGACAGCTATGAGTGTTTTGTGCTGTGCTGAGTGTGCTACTGTACAATCGCAAATTCTCGCATCCTGCGGGTGGGATAGGTTGCACCTGGGCTACTACCGTGGCTACCTCCTTTGACACGGCTTTGTTATTCTCTGAAATAACAAAAATTTGGTCCTAGACCATAAAAAAATTGTCATGACGGAGGAGTGCGATATCTTTTGGAAGCTAGTGAGACCAAGAGAAAGCTGCTGTTTGTGTGTTTGTAGCGTGAGTGATGGTTTATTACATCATGTCTTTCCCATCTTAGTGCATGAATTTGCGGTTGCCAGTTCTTAGATTCCCCCCCCAAATTTTCATTGAGAGAAGTTTTGGAGGAGTTTTTGGATTCAAAATGATGTGATAAATATGGAATATTGTATGCAAGTGGAATGAAGTAGAATAGTTGTCTAGAAGTTATTTTAGTTGACTTGCTGAATATCGTGGTTCAGAATCCGCAAGTAGCATCAACCTCGAACATTGCCTCTGACCTTGTTATTGGTCTCTAGTTGTCCAATCATCACCCCTGAGTCACCTAGAACTCTTAGAGAACTCTATTTCCCATTTTCACAGCTCCCAAGATGCATGATTAGCATGTACTCATGGCGAGGAATCATGGAGTTGGATTTTCAATTGTGATCAGCAGTTCCTTAGACTTTCAGAAATAAGCTGAATTATCTTTTATATTGTAATGATATCATGGATAGGGAACTATTTTGCTTGCTTTCTTATAACCAGACAATTGCAGCGACATGTTATATATTGTTGAAAAAGACCATGGGTCAATTGAATATCTGTCACCTCAATTTCCCAGATTCTTGATGACGCAAGACTATACTTATTGTTAGTTTCAATTCCGAATTCTTGAACCAGACAAGATAATTCAAGTTCATGAGACAAAAACTAACAGCCCTCTAGAAGCTGTTCTATAGAATAATTGGTTCCCTCTCAATAATTGTTTATGTGAGTACTTGGTGTGCAAACTCGGATACCTTTCCATGCATGTAAATTTGAATGCTTTTTAATGAATGTATGTGTTATCAAATAAGACAACTAAATTCATGTTGATGAACATGAACGCAGATGACTATTTACATGGAAGGATCAACCTGCTGTCCAAGGAATAATCTATTTCCTCTTAATAATGATTCATGTGAGTACTTGGTGTGCGTACTTGGATATATTTTTATGCATGTAAAATTGAATGCTTTTTGATGAATGTCCGTGTTACCAAATAAGACAATTCAATTTATGTTGATAAACATGAATGAAGATGACTATCTATATGGGAGGATCAACCTGCTGTCCGAGAAATAATCTATTTCGAGGGTTTGGATCGAGCGCTCAAGCTGAATAGACGTGTTTACGTGCGATCCGTGTAGTTTCAGTTTGGATTGCTGTTCGCAGCAAATTCCTCGGAGTTTCAATTTTTCTGTGTCTCTGTGGAATGTAGTGCAGTGATAATACCCATCTGTGTTTGTTCAACAAGCACTAATTACTGCAGTGCCGGGCCTTTAATAGGCACGGCATCGCTGAGACATGGATAACGACGATAGAAAAAACCAAGAAAATGACCACGCGAGTAGTCAGAACTCTCCTAATCAAGTGCAGTCCAAGAAAACGTATGCCGATACCATTGAATATAGTAAATTACCGAAAAAAGATCAAGGAATTCTGATCGAGTCAATTGAAGGTTTGTCGTTGGAAGATTATGTAGACGGGCTTGAAGAAATTACAGAAGTGAAAAACATTGGTTTTATACCCAAAATTACTGGTAATCGCGTGTGCGTATACTTAACGAGCAAAGACTCAGTCAATGAGTTGAAAAACCGAGTTATTAATGTCATAGACTATTCATTGAGGATCCGACCATTGGAGAGCAATACAAAACGTGTGATGATCTCTAATGTCCCTCCTGGAATACCGAACCAACTAATTATTCAAGAGTTGAAAAATAAAGGTGTCACTGTCGTGTCAAAAATCACAAATGTTCGTGCATCGCTTGTTAAACCTGGAAGAGAGCATATTGCATCCTTTCGACGGCAGTTCTATATCAAAGAGGAAGAGGAAAACTTGTTACCGAATAATATTCAGATTAAATTCGATAATAGTGCTTGCTGGTGTTTCCTCACCACAGACTCGGCTATTTGTTTCACATGTAAACAACCAGGCCATATAACTAAATCGTGCCCACAAAATCAAAACAATGACAACTCGCAGAACGAATTGGATCATACCGGCACCAAGCAAACTTCGAGTAACAACAATGTGACTGGCGTATCGGCAACTCGAGTGGATCAGGTGGATCGCCCGCTTTCCCAAATAGCTGTGCCTCCTAAAAGACCACGGTCCTCTGCGTCCGAGAGTACCATTGCTGAATCTACACCGTCAAACCAAAATAGCATGGAAATGGATATACCTAGTGAGGATGATAAGAAAACTAATGATGAGCAATGGCAAGAGGTTGAGCCCGCGAGGAAAAGTGCTGCTAAAAGGATCAAGACCGATGTTTTGGGTAGTGGCTCTACTAGCGCAGAAGAAAAGAAGAGGGTCGCGGAGACAGCGCTCGCGCTCTCACCAGCCAAAGAAATTATCGAAGGAAAAAGTAATGGCAACATATCGTTCGTGCAGTTTATAGAAGTGATAAACAGTGGCAAAAACTTGAAACCGGTATTAGACTCTCTTAAAGTTTCCAACTGTACCAAAAGAATTACCGATATCGTAGATGAAGTGTATCCTCTATTGAGTGATAAAAGCATGAAAACTAGGCTAACAAAGTTGAAGCATAAGCTCCAAAAGCTCGAATTTGGTTCGCCTACTTATGCAGCCGTAGAAGAAAGTGAACACGAAAATGGAGATACTGATAGTGAGATAACTACCCAGGCAACCGCCTAACAGTGAATAATAGTGTATCAAAATGGAAAGGAGGGATCTCAATATTCTTTTCTGGAATGCTCGAAGTATTTTCAAGAGGAAGGAGGAACTGCCCAAAATTTTGTGCAATGTTGACATATTGGTATGCGTTGAAAGTTGGCTAAAGGACAATGAGGACTTTGAGTTTTCGGGATACTATGCAGTGAGAAAAGACAGAACTGAAAACATCAGCGGTGGAATTGTTATGTTAATAAAAAAAAATCTGGACTTTCATACAGTCAATGTGCCAGAGAGCCATGGTAGATTCGAGATGTGCGGGATATCTATCAGTAATATCAACCCACAAATGAATGTGATTGTATGCTACCGACCACCCGGGACGACGCTGTCGCAGAGAGAGTGGGATGTCATCGTTTCTGCAGTACCTGCTCAAGGTTCCAGCATCTCTTTAGGGGACTTTAATGCGCATCACGAATATTGGAATTGTAGTATTTCGGATCTGAACGGTAAACGGTTTCTAAACTCTTTGCATGCTAAAGATCTATGTACTCATAACACTGAGACTTTTACGCATATTTCTGGGGGTCGTGGTACGAAGTCTAATTTAGATCTTTTACTAAGTTCGATGAACCTTGTAAATAAAATCACGTTTCATGTGAAGGACGACACATTTGGCTCCGATCACTATCCTATTTCTTGCACTCTAGAAGTCACAAAATGCAATTATGAAAAGAACACTTTCAAAATCAAATCTTTACGTACTGATTGGGATGCTGTTACTGAATCTATGCTCGAAAGTTATGAAACATTTTTTGATAAAGAATTCTGCGAAGCTGATGCAGCAACGAAATATACAATGTTTTTTGACAGAATCAAATGTGCGGTACGTCAGCACACCCCCAGAAAGAAAACGAAAAAGTCATATCAGAATAAGAATCCTGTCTCGTGGTGGGATTCTGATTGCGATAAAGTACTGAGATTAAGAAAAGCGGCCCTTAAAAAATGGGAGCTTACTAAGAAAATTGATGATTGGATTGAGTTCAAAAAGAGATGCGCCATTGCGAAGAAAACTCTTAAGCAAGAGAAGAAAGAAAGTTTCAGGAAATTATGTGAAACAATAAATTTTCGAACTGATATTCGGTATGTCTGGAACAGAACAAGAGTTTTGAAGAATAAATGGTTGAAACAGAACAAGTCGATTCACGTAAAAGTTGACAGGGAGAAAAATTTGAAAGTTGCTCTTGATAAAATCTGCCCACCTTGGGCTCCTACCAATCCACGAAATACCTGATTGTAATGAAAATGAGTTTTTGAGCAAACCCTTTCAATTCGCCGAATCCAATGCGGCGCTTGAGTCCAAGAAGATCAACTCATCTCCTGGCATGGATGGGATTGACTACGAGATTCTCAAGAGAATGCCAATTCAATTGAAACTCATCCTCGTTGATATTTTCAACGAGATGTATGAGACGAACCAATATCCTTCAGAGTGGAAAAATAACTTTGTTCATTCCATTGAAAAGCCTGATGGTGTAAGCCTCCGGCCAATCAGTCTCGATTCGTGTGTATGTAAACTCTTTGAAACGCTGATAAAGAATCGACTTCAATGGTATTTAGAACATAATGGATTACTTCTATCATCACAATCAGGTTTTCGCAAGGGCCAGTCATATTCAGATAACCTCGCGTATCTCACCTTGTATATTGATGAAGGTTTGAATGCCAAACAACATGTTCTTGGAGCTTTTTTAGATGTGAAAGGCGCTTTTGACCATGTAAATGTTGATATCTTGTTGCAAACCCTAGCCAAGAACAACTGTCCCTCAAATCTAGTCAGTTTCGTCAAATTTTTACTGTATGGTAGATATATATGTTACGTGCAAAGTCCGAAATTGTGCACTCCGGGGAGTGCACAACGGTGGTTTGTGCAAAGCCCGGTGGATCGGACTTTGCACAACGCGATTTGTGCAGAGTCCGATGCATCGGGCTTTGCACAAGAATTTTCTGTGCAACGCTTGGTAAAAAATTGCTTCCCTAGTTATATTAGCATATTTGGCTTTCACGGCGTTATTAATCTTGTGGAATCCTTCATGTCCCGTTTCAACGTGGATTTTTATCAGAATATCAAAAATTTCTGAATTTTGCACGTAGTATTTTACGTCACTTCCGTCACTTGCTTTCATTGGCATGATCAATCGTGATGTATCGCCAACAGTCAATACATCGTATCGTGCCAGTCTCCTGTAGTCAAGCGACGATTTATTCTTTTTATTTTTTGCAGCTAGAACACTTGCGATAAGATTTTGATAGTCCACTGCACTCTTAATCAAACTTTTATTATCCCTCAATATGATTGAGTTGAGTTTAGAATTGAAATCATCCCGAAACGAATCAGCGTTATTTGGATCCATAATTTTGTAACTCAAATAAGTGTCGATGTGATTGGCCTCGCGAGACTGACTGCTGTAAACATGATTTGAATTATTATTATTAGCAATTTCCCGACTCACCTCTATACATCGCAGAATACACACTGATCCTCTGTGTAAAACTCAGCATATCGGGCTTTGCACAGAAAATTCTTGTGCAAAGCCCGATGCACCGGACTCTGCACAAATCGCGTTGTGCAAAGTCCGATCCACCGGGCTTTGCACAAACCATCGTTGTGCACTCCCCGGAGTGCACAATTTCGGACTTTGCACGTAACATATATATTCGGACTCACTTGGTGACGAATACAGAATCACGTATCAAGGAGTACAGCAAGGAGGTGTTTTGAGTCCTCTTCTGTACATTCTTTATAATACTTCAATTGATAAGGACCTCCCGAAAAGTGTTATTCTATCAAGCTATGCTGATGATACTTGTCTGATCGTTAAAAGAAAATCCATAGAAAGTTGTAAGTCACTCATCGAGAAGTCTATACGAATAATCCAGAGGAATCTTTCTGAGATAGGTTTAGAATTACCCCCTGAGAAGACAATTCTTGTTCATTTCAATAATCAGGGCGTGAAGCCGAGAGAAACTGAAATTTCAATTGGTAGCACGGTTGTGAAATCAAGTCCATCTGTTCGTCATCTTGGAGTCATTCTAGATTACGCACTGAATTCCACTAAACAAGTTGAGGTGATAAGGAACAGAAGTTTGAAAGCTTTGAATATAATCAAGTTCTTGCGAGGGACTTGGTGGGGTGCTGACCCACAAACCTTGCTTATATTGTACAAGTCATATGTGCGATTCCTAATCGATTACTCTATCTTCGTCTATTTCCCCAAGAAAAAATCTGATATCGACAAATTAGAAAAAAGACAGTACGCAGCCATACGATATTCTTTTGGGTATCGCAATAGCACACCAACTAATGTCCTTCTTGGTGAATCAAAACTAGTCTCTATCCGCGATAGAGCCCAATTCTTGGGCTCAGCATACATTTCGAAAATCTTATCAAATGAAGGTCTTAAAATCAATAAAGCTATTTGTAGACTGTTTAAATCGAAAATCCCTGATCAGAGAAAGAGACTGATACATAAATGCATCGATGAGATGGCCGATATCTGTCAAATCATAGAAACAAATGACAAATACAATTTATACTCAAACCGTTATGACCTCATGTTTTTTGAGGTTCAGTGTGATTTTAAATTCGGGAAAATTTTAAAAAATGCTGATGATCCAAATAGCTTAGTGAATGAGTACATTCTCCAAAGTGATGCTCTAGATATCTTCACTGATGGTAGTAAATCCAATGACGGCATTTCGGTAGGATCGGCATGCGTATGTGATCGAATGGATATTTGCATCAAAAAGAGTATACATCCCAGTGCCTCAATTTTCACAGCAGAATGTTTAGCCTTACTCGAAGCAGTCAAAATCGCGATCGGAGGAACTCATCAAAACATAGTTATATTTACAGATTCATTGAGTGCGTTGAAAAAACTGACCTCGGACAAGTTCGATGTCAGAACCAGTTCTCTTAGTTTCAAAATCAGAGAACTTTTGTACAGTCCGATGAACATGAATATAAAATTTGTCTGGATACCATCTCATATCGGTATCGAAGGAAATGAAAAAGCTGATGAAGCTGCCAAGGCGGCCACCGAAAGTATTCATGATATAAATATAAAAGTTCCGTTTTCAGATTTTAGAAGCAAATTTCGAGAGAAAGCTATTCATAGTACGCTAGAAAAAATCATTCATGATAGCCAGGCTAAGGGAAAAGAGTATTTCGAATACTTGTAATTAATTTTTGACACTCAATCGATATCCGATCATATCGATCGAGTGTCAAGAATTAATTACATATATCTCCGGCAGAAGGCCGAAGAGCTGCCAAAGTAAAAATGTTGAGAAATCAAATGGAAATAGCGGGTTAAAATCACCTTTCTCGCAAGCGCTTAACGGAGATGAACTTTCGTATATAAGGGCGTTCAAACCATCGAACATTCGGCCACTTGAGCCGCGTGTCAGTGGTAAACTTTCATTGCTCTTCCACCACTTTGAAAAGCCCGAGCAATGAGAGAAGGGCGAAACACGCATAATATCAGCGTAGAATGCAAATTTTTCATAAAGTTTCTCATTTTTCATCTTTACTTTTCATTCCTTTCCATCAAAATCCTTTAGATGCATCCTCGGAACCATACGAGGCTCTAAAGGTGCATTGATCGAGAGTGGAGTAAAATCCATTCTCGATTGATGCCAAAAAACGTCAGCAATATCTGCTGACTTTAACTCGCAAAGACCGAAAAATTATATCTTCATATTTCGAATACTATCATACAGAGTCTAGACTCCCTTGGTTCTATAATTTGAAGTTGGATCGAAGATCGATTACTACCATCAACCGTTTACGTGCTAATCATTATAGTCTTGGAGCATCCTTAGTTCGAATCAATGTCATTAATGATGCATCTTGCTCCTGCGGATATGGGCAAATCTCAGGAACTATGCGGTTTCGACTTTGAAATTTCGAGAATTTCCAGAATGGCAGCACATCTCCGATAAACTTTTGTTTGGTCCAAGTAATGCTCAAACAATGATGAAATACTTGCGTAAATCATTTTGGAGCCCCGCCGTGGATTTGTGAGGGTGTAGAAGTTCTTCCCATGTATTTGCGTGGGACCCTCATATTTTCGTAATTCTAATTGGCTCGTGTGTATGTGAATACATGGCATCCTTGGTGTTGGAATAGAAGAAGAGAGATGAGTTCAATGGTTTACAGTGTTTTCTGAAGGTCTGTGGTACAAAATGTAGATGTGCCTCAACCGTCGAAACGCTCATTTTCGTCATTTGTCGATCCTCACAAGCCTCGCATCGCGACCGATATGAGGCTGTAGTAGGGGCGATTCTCATAGGCATTTCTTGAGGTACAAATATCAGTTTACACGTGGTTTCCATCCCAACGGAATCGAAATTTTCGTGTGCTACACGAAAAACGATTTTTTTGACCCCATTTACGCGAAAATAACTTTTCTCATTTCAAGCCGCATCGTCGTGCGGAATCGAGCACACTATCGTTCTTGGGCTAGATTTGTAGGTTTTTGGATGTAGAATAATATGTCGTTTCTACAGATACGAAATATTCACCGCCCCGAGTGCTGCATCCATTAGAAGAGCGATACAGGAGAAAATGTAGAATCGGAGTTCGCTCCAACGAATCATCGGCACTCCGACGCATTGATAGGCACAGCCTCGGGCGAAAATTATATGTTTCTATGTATTATAATCCATCACATATCCAATTTTCAGACCGATCGGTGAACCGCCCCGCCTGTGGCGAGCTAAGGCGTGAGAGAACTATGGCCCTGTTCGGTCGAAAATTGTGATTTTGTCACGAAGAAGCGTCTCCCAGTACCTTTCTATAGCAATTTTTAGACTTCTGAATGATGCAGAACTATTAAATATGAGTAGATCTTCAAAATGATCTAATGCGAGCGGCGGAAATAACGCGACTGTTGTTCTGACAACGTGAAAATAGGCCTGTTCGGCCAAACCGCATACTTCGTGAGATTTGCCCATATCCTCATCAAGATATCGATCACGTTTTATGGCAATGTCCCAATTTGGATCTAGCGAGAGAAGCGCTTACTAGGTCGTTAAGAAAATCTGATATTTTTCCCCCAATTAGAGCAAAATCTTTGTTAATAGAACCCCATCATGAACCATGCAACGCACTTCTGAAATTTTTGAGAGAAAGCAAGCTAGATGTCTGATAATGTAATTAATGAGAATATGTTCATAGATGTGAGTTTTTAGTACCTAAGCCATATGTACATCATTTGTAGCTGAATAACCCTGATCCAGGGTTGATAGAGCTTAATAAAAGAAAAAAAAATAATCTCTTTCCTCTCAATAATGGCTCATGTGAGTACTTGGTGTGCGAACTTGGATTTTTTTTATGCATGTGAATTTGCATGCTTTTATGTGTATTTTCCAATGTGTGAATGGCATTGACGCTGATGAATACAAATGGAGAAGACTATCTATTTGGGAGGATCAACCTGCTTTCCAAGGAAGCTCCATATCCATTCTTGTATTTGGAGATGAATTTTGGAATTGACGGATGGTACAACCAAGGAGGATCTGTTTGGGAGAATCAACCTGCTTTCCAAGCGAGCTCTGGATCCATTCATGTTTCTGAACATGAATTTTGGAATTGACGGATGGTGAATCTCTAAAAGGATCTGTATGGGAGAACCAACCTGCTTCCCAAGGAAACTCTGGATCTATCTTTGTTTCTGAACATGAATTTAGGAACTGACAGACGGTGAATCTCAAGGAGGATCTGTTTGGTTCAATCAACCTGCTTTCCAAGGAAGCGCTGGATTCACTCTTGTTTCTGAACATAAATTTTGGAACTCATGGCAAAAAAATTTTTTCTGCATCGATGGCAAATTTCAATAGACGGATCTTCTGCTTTTGATGAGGAATCCTAAATCACTGATCAGGAATCATTTTCGTTGAAAAATGAGTATACCCTTTTCGTTTACATAAATCTTTGAATTCATCTCGTTTTGGGGGAGAATGCTGTCTTATTTCCAAATTATCCACGTTTGTGAGCGTGGATATATAGTATGCAGGGGTATAAATGGTGGATCCATTATGGTTTGACGAAATCTGGAATATTTTCGAATCGTTCGAGCTAGTATCCAAGTCGTCTACTCGCGCGCTAGAAAATCCGAGAGAAAATCAGTGCTGCCAACAACAAAAAAGTACATTTGAGAAGCTCATTCTACGTGTCGCCATCTACACTTAGAATGAGCTACTAGTATGAGCCCGCCTGATAACCCAAGAGAGAACTACATCCCCTTAAGTACGGCTTCACAATAGCGCTGCGCCTGTTCTGCTGCTTGGACTGTATTGTTCGAATGATTCTCGACAATTCCCAATTTGTTTCGATCGCGCAGCATCATTTGCGTCCCGATGGCACCGACTTGAACCTCGTGGAACCCGTATTTCACGATTTTTCTGTCCAGTTTTGAGGTTAAGTACGGCTTCAGAATAACGCTGCGCCTGTGTTTCTGCCTGGACTGTGTTCTTTGGATGATTCTCGACAATTCCCAATTTGTCTCGATCGCGCAGCATTATTCGCGTTCGAATGGCACTGATTCGAACTTCATGAAACACGTCTCTCCACGTGTTTGCTCTACACTTTGGAGGTTAGGTATTCAGATCAGCAATGGTCCAAGAAATCCCAAATCAAGTCGATGTTTAGTAAAACCTGTCTCTATGGGCACTTCTAAAATCCGGGCGACTCCCGATTACGGGCGCTTTCCCGTGGAACCGAATTTCATTCCATAAGCTTATACGGTATTCTTTCTTCATAATTCGGGCACCTCCAAAATTTGGGCACCTGCCTAATATGGGCGGTTTCTGAGATCTCAAATATATGATGTCACATGTTAAAGGGACCTGTGAATTCAGGGCACCCACTACAGTTGTCAAAATGAGCCCAGGTATGCATGTCGAAAACTTATGTCAAGCTCATCAGAACGAGCTTGAAAGAAACTTTTCCATATCGAGAAAAGCAAGAATCATTAATTTTCTGAGTTCTGCGTCAGTTTGACGAATCAAGGAGATTATTAATTATAGGAGATTATATATCAACTATATATTTGAATATTTAACGAAAAATTATAATGAGTCAATTGAGGGTATAATTTCGACATCTGTGTCTGATGCTCTACAATTCACAACAGCTAATTTTGAATCATCCACAGCTAGCTTGAATGCTAGAGTATTGGATGCTTACTTCGACGGGGGGTATTTTTGAGCCTTTCTTAGAGATCCCTCAACCTTTGAGATTTCCAAGCTGAAGGTTCTGGGTTTGCAGACCCTCGATCTGAGTATGTTCCGAATCTTGATTTCCCCGAATCACTATCATACCGAATTTTGAAATCCCGAATTTAATTAATTATGAATCTTGACATTCCACATCTTGAGAGTTTCGAGTTCTCATCTATGTATTTCATTTATTCCAAAATTGTATGGTTTAAAATAAGTTTTTTCAAAACTTTTACTTACTATAATTTTGAATCAGATTCTATAATTCGGGCACCTGTCTATTATGGGCGGGTCGGACTGGAACCGGAGGTGCCCGAATTAGACAGGTTTTACTGTATACTCCGGGGCTGATCCCGGTCATTTCTCTCATGTACACTCGTCCCATTTCCTGGTCCAAAATATTAGTGCCCGGGGCCCCTTGGAACCCCGATTCGTCTCTGAACGGCCGCTGGCTCCGGCCGCTAGCTTCAGATTCATGTGCGAGTCATCCACGCTATTTCCGTGCTCAATGCTCGTAAAACGTCGTTCTTCAAGTGTTAGGATTGACTTTCTCGCTTGTATGAGGTAATGGAAAATATCATAAACCCGTATCCTAATGTGAATAGAATTAGTTTTTCTTCCGTAATTCGAACTATAGACTATGACCCTAGTGGATGCTTGACTCGAGAACGTTTCTGATGTGAGATAAGAACCGAATGGTTTGGTCACCGACATAATTCGTATAATTTCTTCTAAATCCTTGAGGAGCTCATGAAATCACAGGGTGTGTACAGTGGGAAAAACCGAGAAAAGTCGGGAATTCACCGGGAAACCGTCATGGTCGGGGAAAAGTCGGGGAAACATCGGGAATTTTGGATAAATGTTCCAAGTAGTCGGAAATTTCAGTCTCTCACCCTCAAGTCAAAGCGGAATTTGAGAACTGATTATCAGAACAAAATGTTGGGTCCGAAATTATCGAGAAGAAGATTCTCTCACGTACATTTCAAAATACGTGAGAAGCTAATCCGTACCCAGATTGATCTACACGTTAGAATCTTTTATTCGCAAAAAGTGGTTTTTCAATTTCGCTTTGTTGTCGCATTGTTGTAGTGTGCCAAAAGTATCTTCTTAAAACTATGATGTCTCACGTATTTTGACCTGCTCAGTATTCATAGCCATAGCCTTATTCCCTCTTCTCCTCCTATAATTTCAGTTTCCCCTCCTTTGTCCCTAAACTCAGATTTTTTCCCTCATTTCCCTTATTTCTGTTGGTCCGATAAAAATTTCTGCAAATTCGAACGAAAAATGTCAGAGCTACTGCTCCTATCATCTTATACCAGAAACGCTCATGACTGTTTCATCTATCAAGTGTCTCTGAGCGTGAAAACTGAGTTTGTTCACCTGTAAAGACTAGAACTCATACAGGTGAGCGAATTCTTATATCTTAACCTCAATTGATACTCCATCTGGGGAGATCGCGATAATTTCTTTTTGGACTAGTCAATTTGTTTGATATGAAGCATCGCATCTTTTTACACAAGCGTCTCAGTTGTCCGCGGTTAATTTCATTCTTCATGTCAATCAAGAACAATGAAATTCACCAAACTTGAGTCGTGACATCTCCATAATTGAATCGAGTTAACGAATTTCATCTGTGATAAATAACTCTTTATTCCCCCTGTCACACAAGAGACTTGTTCCATCGAAATTCGCTAAGGAGCAAATATTAATATTATGATCTCATATTTCGGGTTGATTCAAGCAATAGTTCAATGATTTGTTTTACCGAGAATGCACTGCTCAGAAAAAGTATGATATCTGTTGAAGATGTGAATAAGATTCAAAAAATGCTCATCTATGCTACAAAAAACAACATGAGTTATAACGTAATTTTAGAGATAACCAAAAGTCTAGAAAATTTGAGAAATACAGAGAAAGTCGCTGCAAAAAGAACTGGATCAGCTCACTCGAAAGTCAGAGAAACTTAGTTCTTGAATATGTAAATCTGTGATCAATAAGAAAAAGTCAAAAAATTACTCAAAAAGTAATTCTCAAAACAAGACTTGTAATTCTTAGTGAGAAATTATGAATATCCCTGCTCATTCTTAATCACAGAAGTCTGATTCAATCCGACATTTCGTGATAATATTAATCTTATTCTATGTACTGAACTACTTCTACTGTACATACGAATGTACGATTAAAATCTCGATTTACTTGCATGTCATCACAATTTGTAGATCCCCCTATTTTCCCCTTTTTCTGGGATGACCTTCACCTCTTCCCTTATTTTTTGAAAAAAGGGGATATGAAGACTGGCTGCCGAACACAAAAGCAGTGACTTTTGAAAAGCTAAACCTGTGGAAAGCTGATCCCTGCAGTTGCTGTCAGTAAAATTCGGCTGATCCCTCATTCATTCTTAACTTACTCCGGAAATCGATTGGCAACGAATATTTAAAGCTAGCAAAAGTGCATATTCTTAGTTCTTAAAAGAATCAATTTTTCGTGATTCCAAAAAAGTACTGACTTCTAGGAGCAAAACAACCTGTGGGCTCGGTTCCTACATCAGAAAAATACACGAGTTAATCATATTCTGGTGAATGTATATTTGACTACAAGGATTAATTCCGAATATGACAAAACGAATGCATCCTCAATTCTTAGATAACATTGGGTGACCTCTTTTAACCGTAATCCAAGCATTTTTGTATGCGTCCGTTTTGCATACGAAAATGCATGCAATACCCTCCAAGTTTTATTGATCTATCAGTGTTATTGTTCTCGAAAAAAGTTCATGGAAACGCATCTCAAAATTATCAACTCCTTACTTTCCACCAATCATAGGTCTTAATTTCGATAAGTATTTGTGAGATTCATCTGTGGAATGAATAATTTTCATACTCCTCTTTAGAATAAAAAATGTTCAAGTTGATCTAGAAATTTTGTTCCCTCTCCCTCATGCGTAACAAATTAGTCGGGAATTTTTGAAAAAATATAGGGAAAAGTTGGGAAGCAATCGGAAATTTTTGGGAGTCCCTTTTGTAGACACCCTGTAATTAGCCAGCAGAGGTGCATCCTCTTCATTCCCGCACGCTTTGCCAAGATAGATGATTGTGGAATCTCAGGAAACGAGGCATAAACTATTATCTTGAGAATCGAGTATTCAGCAATGATTGAAATACGATAGAGGATTCTCTCGAAGTGTTCAGAGCTCCCTCACCTATCTCATACAGTCAAGCCGGATGCGTGTAAAAGTATTTGTTCAGTCTGATATCCTGATATCATTGACCGAAAATGTTCAGTACACGTCAATGAAGTGAGGTCTAGCAGATGAGCACAATAAGTTCGATAGAAGCTAACCTCGATGCTGACAAGTGATGCAGATAGTCTCAGAACGGGCGAGTGGAGTCAGTCGGTCAACTCTAATCCAAATCAAGTTGAGTTCGAATATCTTTGGCTGAGAATTCTGAGGGGATTCAACAACCTGATGAGAAGGGAGCCCCAAACATTTCGAATTATCTCCGCTCGCGGAAGTGTCTTCATTTCATCGTGATGATTGCTGAATACTCAATTCTGAAAATTATTGGGGGTCCTGCGTATCTTTCCTTGAAGATTCACGATAATATTCCTTGTCGGAGCATGTGAGAGTGAAGAGAATGCACCTATACTGGCTCAAATAGAATACTTCTGGCTAATTCGATCAGCTCCTCAAGGATTCAGAGGGTATAATACGAATTATGTCAACCGTGACCAAAATGGTTCTTATATCATATCGAACACGTTCTCGAGTCAGGCAGCCACTGGGATCGTGGTCTATAGTTCCAATTACGAAAGCTAATCCAACTCCATCTACGTTAAGATATGTGTTTCTGATACTTCCCTTTGGGTTCAAAAACTGTACCATGGATCTTCTTTCGACCAAGATGACATCCATCCAAAGTTGCAAAAACAACCGTGACTGGCAACCCAGAAGTGAACGCTGTTGGATCGAATCACTCCAATGTAAATAATCGCGTGTAGTGCTAAAGGGAGACCTCAATCAAGGTACACCTTTTTTCGGCTGTATATGGCTAGATTTTTTGCACCCAACTTCGCGATATCTCGAAAAAAATCGTTATTGTTCAACCCAGTCTCGAAAACCGATAAGAATAATTCGAGGAACAGGTTCGTTGAGAACTCCGATGCCCTAATCTGGAAAGTCACGTTTGCTTGCTCAAGGTAGTACTAGCGGTACTGATGAGTCCAAGTGCAGATTATACCCGCGCTTGACTCTGTCGCGCTCTCGACATAGGTATCGTGAATGCACGCAGCAGACGGCAACCTAACCCCGAAACTGCAGAAATGACTGCCACTGTGGCTTCGATATTCTTTTGTACGCTCTGAGTCGTTGATCTGTTGGTTTTTATGTGATTCTCGTGCTCTCTTCCTCTTGTGAACCGACTCTCGTGAAAATCTGTACGGTAGATAATATTCTACTCGTCATTTCCCATAAGCCGCCGTGTTGAATCGACTTTCACGAAACTGCTCAGAACTTTTCTCTCAGACTCTGAAGGCTCTTGAAATTTTAACTGAGGCAGTTTGAGATATCAATCTACCACTGTGCCAAATTTCGTGATTTTCTGTACGGTCATTCGAGGACCGCTAGTACTACCTTAAATACCGGAGAGAATGAATTTTTGTATTACTTTCCAGGATGATCCAATACGATTTGTCTGAAAGAGGGGTCTCGTTCGAGGAATCTGCATGAGGAAAATGGCGTTCCCCGATTCTCTCGGCAGTTCTGTTGATTTTTTTGTCCTAAAAGCGCCACCGTGATTTCAAGAGCCTCCAAAGTCGGAGGGGAGAGTCCTGAGCAGTATTGTGCAAGTCTATCAACACAGCGGCTTATATTATCATGTTGATTAGACTAATATATACTCTACAATATATACTCTACAGTCATGAGAGAGTTGGTCCACAAGAGGAAAAGTACACAATAAATATGTAGAAATGGAATGATCAACGATTCAAAGCATATGAAGGAAGATCTTATCCCTAATGTCCCCATACCCTGGTAGAAAGATCATCGTAGCGGTACCGTCGATCTCGTACTACAGCCTTACACTCCCTTGGTAGTACGATGGTAGACTACAGCCGTATTACCGCCTGTACCACCATGGTATTACTACCTGGACGTCCGGTCGTACACTACGATGGTAGTCTGCCGGTAGTCTACGATGAAAATACAGCGCAAAAGTAAGCGAGAGGTTATGTAGACAGCCCGACGAATGAACAAATAAGTTATATTCAAGGAGTTGCTTCAATCAAAGACGAATTTTATTAGTGTCGAATAACAAAATCTGAATAATATTCCATAAAATGAACTCCAGAATACTAAATTGATATTATCGCTGTTGGATCGACTTGTGAATAGAGAACACGCATGCAATGAAATTACTTTGTTGAAATAAAGTTGATGACGTGAGAAACAAAGTTACAATACAATTTTTCATTTGGTGAACGATAAGTATTTTTAAATAATCATTGAAAGTTGGACGCCCGTTCAAATCGATGTCACGTGATCGCTGTCTCCCGCCAACCAGACTGTCCGCAATCAGCCGGGTTTGTTCGGCGTGGTAAAGTTGACTTCGTAGATTGGGATTGACCGCATTATTACCTACTCCCGTGAGTGCCCACAAGTATGCCCATGGCCATATGAGCTTCATCTGCATAACATTGTTTTTTAACGATTTCTCATTTTGGAATTTCCGCAGCTGACAAATTCGGTGCCGCAGGATCACTAAACTTTATTCCCATGCGAGCGTGCACAGCTGTGCACAGCCATGCACTAGACTAGTAGTCAGTCGGCTGCGGTGTTGTTGTGTACCCTTATGTTATCTGATACTTAATAACAACATGTGGCACAAATAAAATCATAACAATTTATGAGAATTGTGAAAGTGAGTCTCAGACACGTCCCTCAGTTGCTAGACCGATACCCAAAGGCAACACCGACTTCTCCATGTGTTTTTCCTTTCATCAGATGAGTATTTACCAAGTTCAAATAAGGATGATCTGAATGAAATAGAAGAACTCTGTTCTTGGTGAAGAGATTCCACTTCATTTTCAGGTTTCTGGTGTATGGTAAGACAATGGAAATGATGAAGCCATAGAGGTCTTGATACCACTGACCTTAATCGATACTGAAAAACATGTAACTGGCAGACTATAGTTGGATGATTTCACCACTCAATATCCATATCTTTCCATTCAATCCCAAAACCCAGCGAATCATTCAAATCCCCAAGTACAGCAAGGGTGAATGAGGAGTTTATGTGGACAAATTGGATATTTAGACACGTACTTCTCATTTCATAGTCTTCAATATTTCAACGTCATGGTACATGTTGTACAAAAATTATAAGTTGGTTAGTTGAGAAGAAATCCTTATCCGCTTCTATGAGATTATCTTATGTTGACTCAGGATGGAACGTTCTTTATAAACTCAACCGTAAAATTTCAGGTATTCCAGCTGTTGGGGCGAGAGCAATGCTCGATCAGATGATCGATAATGCGTGTGCGCTTGAGTATGTGTGTGTGCATGCGCGAGCAAGCCAGCGGGTGCGAGCCGCGACAGTCATCGCTGCACGCCGGCACTGTTCACTGCCGAGCTGCAGTATATACGTACACTTGTAGCCTGATGTACTTGTTATTAATAGTGTATAATAAATAGTGTAATTTATAGTGTACACTAGTGTTGGAGTTTCTTAACCCACAGCCTTCCTACCATGTCATACACAACAGTTTGGCGACGAGGACGGTGCAAGTTTCAAGTTTTCAAGTGCTTCAATGCTACAGCTGACGGCCTGACAAGGACGTCGCACACGAGATCTCCAACGGGCAAGGGCGTTTCGGAGCACGGCAAGTTACAGCCTGCGTCGACGAGCAGCCGCAGCCGGTTACAATTATCTTCTTACATTCAATACTTTCAAGTAAGACAGTTGTTCTATGGGTCAAGAAGACGGCAACTCTACACCAAACAAGAGTACAGATTCAAAAACTAAGATGGCCACAAGTGTGAATCCAAATTTTCAAGTACAGTTTTTCGAGCCAAGTTCAATGAATTTCGAGCGATGGTATGCGAGATTGCAGTGTTCGTTGAAAGCACAAGGCATTGTTTCAACGAGCGAAGATTTCACTTCGCACGTGCTACACTACATCGGTGAAAAAGCTTATGACAGTTTATGTGATCTAGTGGGTGATTCGGAAGTGTGTAAGCTCAAAATCGATCAGTTAATTTCGAAATTGAAAGAGTTGTACGCTCCAGTTACACTTGAGATAGCTGAAAATTTCAAATTTATTTCGAGAAAGCAGTTACCGAACGAGGACGTGCAAACCTACTCGAACGCGTTAAATAAATTGAGCCAAAAGTGCGGATTTGGGGATTTTTCGAAGAAAGCTCTACGAAACCAGTTCGTTTACGGCATATCTAATCGACGAATCCAAAGTCGATTACTTGAGACAAAAGATCTGACCTATGAAAAGGCCCTCCAAACCGCCATGGCAATGGAATTGTCTGAAAAAGAAGCCGGCGCGCTAAATCGCGCGGGAGCGCAAAATCGTGCCGACTCTGAGGTCAATGCCATTCGCGCTGGGCAAAGCGCAAATCGACGATCGACTAAACCAAAACAAAATGATGCCGGAGCACCGAAGAGTCAAAAGCCTCAAGGAAAGCCAGTACAGCTACAGAATTCAAACAAGCCCAACGGAAGCATCCGTTGTTACAGGTGCAATCAAAATCACTATGCTACAGAGTGCAAGCTGCCTTCAAACACGGAGTGTCTTTTCTGCCGTAAAAAGGGACACATTGCAGCCGCATGCCTCAAAAAGAAGTTATCCCAAAAGCACGACATCGAAGCAACTACGTCACAAGAATCTGATGACTTGCACAATATCCAGGAAATTCTACAAATCGAGCACGTAAATAAACGTGACAAATTCATCAAGTGCCTTCAAGTCAACGACAGCCAAGTCCAGTTTGAAATCGACTCCGGAGCAGCCGTGACAATTATGAATAAGCAGTTGGCAAAGCAGTTCTTCAGGGGTCTTCCAGTTCATCCCACAGGCACGCTGCTTACGTCATACTGCGGTCAACAAATCCAGATCAGCGGTTACATCAGCGTTGAATTACATTTTCAGAAACATAGGTATAATTTGAATATTTACTTAACAGATGCTGAACGTTCTCCATTATTAGGTAGAGAGTGGATACGCGTGATTCTAGCGGACTACAGTGCCGACACTTTACTTGAAGTTCCTCAAGTTAATACGATACAAATTTTTGATGTAAATTCAAGAGTAAAATTGTTACGGGAGAAATACCCAAATACCACGAGCCCAGATTTAACAGGTATACGTGGTTCGGTAGCAAAATTTCATTTGAAGGAAAACGCTGTTCCAATCTTCATGAACCCGAGACCACTGCCTTTCAAGCTAATTCCACTAGTTGACAAAGAGTTAGACTCAATGATAAATCAAGGAATTTTCGAACAAGTTGAAACGTCTGGATTTGCTACGCCTATAGTTCCTATCTTAAAAGAAAATGGAGAAGTTCGCATCTGCGGTGATTATAGTGTGACTCTGAATCCACAATTGCATGTTGATGAGTGTTCTCCCCCTTCTCTAGATGAACTTTTCTCTGATATGTCCGGATGTAAAGTTTTCTCGGTGATTGATGTCAAGAAAGCATTTTTACAACTTCCAGTTGATGATGAGACCGCCTTGTTACAAACTCTTAATACACATAGAGGTTTATTTAAAGTACGCCGTATGATGTATGGTACTGCCCCAGCTCCGGGCAAATGGCAACGCGAAATCGAAAACCGGTTACGTCGAGTGAAAAATGTGAAAATTTTTTATGATGATATACGCGTGGCTACAAAAACAGTAGATGAACATTTCGAAGTTCTTGAAGAAATTTTTCAAATCTTACATGATGCTAATATAAAAATTAATGAGTCCAAAAGTAAATTCTTCCAGAACAGTATTGAGTATTGCGGTCATGTGATTGATGAAAATGGTATTCATAAATGTACAGCAAAAATGGAGGCTATTGTTGACATGCCAAAACCCAAAAATGTTAGCGAAGTACGCACTTTCGTTGGCATGATTAACTACTACCATAGATTCATTAAAAATTCGCATTCGATTTTACAACCAATGTATGAATTACTGCAAAATGAAGAATCTTTTGTATGGACGGATGCGCATGACAGAGCTTTTGAGGAAGCAAAACGAGCAATGACAAGCGAGACATGCCTAGCTTTTTTCGATCCTAAATTACCTCTACACTGAAAAAATTCAGGTATCGATTGATCACCAGCCTCAGAGTACGAATAATACTCAGAGCCTGGGCGTCAATCCAAACCCGCGAGTGAGCACGATCCGCAATATTGATGATGACCTTTCGTTATCTCTTGAGAACCAAATATGCTAGGCGCGAGGAATGTCAACACGCTCAGTTGGTCGCGAGCGCCACTCACGGCGGCAGAAAGCATTTCCGCCCAAACTGGGCGGCTGAGGTGCCCAGTCCGGCGCGTGAGTCGCTCGCGGGGAAAAACAATAACAAATCCCTTCTGGGGAGCAGCGACTTATATACAAGTTTTGTTATTATAAGTGATACACATCGGTGGCCTAGTGGATAGCGGTGAGGCTTCGTACTCGAAAGGTCCGGGGTTCCAATCCCATGATGGAAATTTTTGGATATCTTTTTTTTCTTCTTTTTTTTATTCTCATAAATTCAGTCTTATGAAGATTTGATGTACGGATTTTTTTCGAAACTCGGAGGATATGTTTTGAAGGTTGTAAAAAGCAAAGTTTTTGTGTACCGAGAGTTGACTGCGTGCATTTGGCTCGCTCTCTTGTTGCTTTTTGGATACATAAAGAGGATGTTATTTCATTATTCAATTAATGCCTTAATCTCATTAAGGTATCACTAATACATATTATGACGAGGAGAAAGCTACATCCCTCGAATGAACTACTTCCGAATTTGAAAATAATCAAGATAGCTTAATGAGAGGAATTTTCTCTAGGAATATTAATTTGGCACAGATAAATCAAAGTCCGATTGTGATTTTCGTGCTAAACTTGATACAATATTTGGACCAAGCAAAATGCCGCCTTCGCTTGCAAGGATGGGCTCATACAATCAATTATTATTCAATTTGGACTAAAGTTTGGTCAGTTTAACCTTTTGAGAGAGAATTCTTCCCTCCGAGTTCCGTTATCATTTTCAAATTCAAGAGTGCTTGACTAGGTGCAGCATTTTTTTCATCGAAATATAATTCTTACATACTGAGCTACATAAGAGTGGGGCATTAATCGAATGATGAAATATCGGTTTTTTTACAAATTAAAAAAAAAAAAAAACAAATTTAGAGCGGGCCAAATGCACGCAGTCAACTCTCGGTACACAAAAACTTTGCTTTTTACAACCTTCAAAACATATCCTCCGAGTTTTGAAAAAAATCCGTACATCAAATCTTCATAAGACTGAATTCATGAGAAAAAAAAAAAAGAAGAAAAAAAAGACATCCAAAATTTTCCGACATGGGATTGGAACCCCGGACCTTTCGAGTACGAAGCCTCACCGCTATCCACTAGGCCACCGATGTGTATCATTTACAATAACAAAACTTGTATATAAGTCGCTGCTCCCCAGAAGGGATTTGTTATTGTTTTCCCGCGCGAGCGACTCACGCGCCGGACTGGGCACCTCAGCCGCCCAGTTTGGGCGGAAATGCTTTCTGCCGCCGTGAGTGGCGCTCGCGACCAACTAAGAATAAACAGTTATCAGGTGAGCGCGATGTACACGCTTGATGGATAGGAGTCGCGTTCGAATAGGTCGCATTTACTTGCCAAATCTTGATTTCGTAACGCGCTCACACACGACGGGCAGATGTTAAGCCCGGAATTTTTTCAGTGTACTTCTGGCTACCGATGCTAGCCCCTGTGGGGTAGGAGCAGTGCTCTCCCACCGTTACCCAGACGGTAGTGAGAGGCCTATACAGTACATTTCAAAATCATTGACTCCTACTCAACAAAAATATAGCCAAATTGATAAAGAAGCTTTTGCTATTGTTTATGCTATTAAAAGGCTCTTCCAATTTTTATATGGTCATAAATTCATATTGATTACCGATAATCGTCCATTGACTCGTATATTTTCTCCACAAAAAGGACTACCGGTTTATTCTGCATTACGTATGCAACATTATGCTCTTTTCTTACGTGGATTCGACTACACAATTGAATTCAAGAGGTCCGAAAATAATGCAAATGCTGATTGTCTCTCGCGATTGCCATTGCTCTCTACGAATGAGAATACTGATGTTGTGAATGTTTACTACGCAGAGATTGTGAATAACCTTCCAATTACTGCGCGAGATTTACAATTAGAATCTAAGAATGACGCTAAAATCTCAAAGATTATTGCAATGTTGAAAAATGGTAAAAGATTAGATTCGAAAGATACGTGGAATATTGATCCGCGCGAGTTCACAACTGAGCAGGATATACTTATAAGAGGACACAGAGTTGTTGTACCTCCAAAGTTACATGGAAAAATTCTAGATGAGCTCCACGAAGGGCATTTCGGTATTGTGAAAATGAAGGGTCTTGCTAGAGGGTATTGCTGGTGGACAAAAATGGACAGTGATATTGAAAGTGTAGTGAAAAATTGTGTGAAGTGTCTAAAATATAGTAATAACCCTGTTCAAGTTGAAAAGCATGTATGGGAAGACCCGAAAGAGCCATTCGAAAGAGTTCATGTAGATTTTGCGGGAGTTTTTAAAGATAGAATTTATTTTATTCTTGTAGACGCTTATTCAAAATGGCCTGGAATTGTCATAGTCAAAAATATGTCAAGTGAAAATACTATTTTAGTGTTGAAAGAAATTTTTGCTAGATTCGGATATCCCAAAGAACTAGTTTCAGACAATGGCCTAAGTTTTAAATCTGAAAGTTTTGAGAATTTTCTGAAAAGCTGTGGTATCAGACACAAATGCTCAGCTCCGTACAATCCTTCAACGAACGGTCAAGCCGAGCGTTGCGTTCAAACGATCAAAAACGCGCTAAGAAAAGCCTCAAGCGACAACAGTGACGTGGAATCAAAGGAGCTGTTGCAAATAAGGCTAAATCTGCTCCAGAGAATTGGGACTCCAGGTTGCACTGAAATGCGTGTTTTGGGTGTCTGAATATGCATATGAATTTTTTCCGCGTCAAACCAAAGCGTCTCCCAGTAGTGGGCAAAAAGGTGTCCCATTTAAAATACACGTGGAACGCACTTTCTAGCGTCCCTCTCAAAATTGGCCCAATGGACTATAACGGCTCCAATGAGGATTTTTTCTTGAACGGAAAATACAACTTTTAGGGGTTTTTTCATGGACGGGAAATGATGTGCTGGTACCGAAAAACCACTTGAGAGATGGGAAATGCGGATCTTTCACGCTAAAACCGGGGAATACTCGAACGGAGTGGGATTAATCGAAAAGTTGCAGAGGACCAAAGTTGTAGATTATGTTCTAAGCTTCCATTTGGCATCGGTTTTTTATGCATGTATTGGTTGGGGGTTCCCAAAAAACGACCAAAAGTCGTAAAAAACCATATTTATTGGATTTCTTGGCGATCTCGGGGTGAAAATGGACTGACAAACTATCATATCTTGTAGATCTCATCAAAATACACATTTTTGGTTCCCATGATTTTTTCGAAAAAACGCACCAGATTCGAGTTTATAGCGAAAAAGTGCCGGAAATAGGCACTCTCCAACGTTCTCACGCAAAATACTCGAAAAACGCAAATGGAAACCCTATATAATAATTGCGTGAAAAGTTGCTTTTTTTCGTGTACTTCAAAATGAAAAAAAAATTCATAGCGTTCCGATGTTCCTGCTTCGAAGAATATGCATTTTTATGCCAGATAACAAGTTTGAGTGGATAAATTCATGGTTCCAGCATGCTATATGCAATTCTACGTCAATGAGTCATACAACTACATCAATCGGACATGCAAAATCACCAATTTTTATCCACGATCATCATTCGGAGCTATATAAGGTTATGATAAGGATCGAATCTTTGAACACCAGGATTGTTGTCTTTCTCAAAACTTTTTCCAACTATGAGAATATTGTAGTGTACGAGACTACGAAAATAACCATTCATGAGAACTCATACTCTATGGCTTGGATTGATATCACAAGTTGATGTCGAAAATTTTCAAACTAGTGAAATCTACTTAATCAGCCGTGACAGTAGTCCGCCTGTCAAGCTAGACGACGAGATTACTGGTAGAACAAGTTTTCTGAGTAAGATGACAACGGAAGTTATTCGTTCTTCACGTTTTATACCAAAACTCGTGTGTCAGTCAGTTCACCTGTTCATAATAGCTATAGTTTTCTTTGATATCACATATTTGACTTTGAGGTTCAATCTGACTCAGAGTCATCTTCATCTGTAGCCACTGATTCAAAAACTCCATGCTCAGCCAGGAACTCTTCATTCGTTTGCTCATGGTCGACATTGCTGACGAAGGAATCATAGTTCCGGCTTAATCTCTCCCTGCAATTCTCCTGGTATCGTTCATAACCGAGATACCATAATACTGAAGCGATGTGAGCACAGCAACCAACCGTTCTTCCACCTGTCCTGCATTGACAGTACCAACCGTTGATGGATTTTCCATCTTCGTCATATCTTATCCAAAGAGAATACACTTTCGAGGATGTGTGGCGTGACTGCATCTTGATCCGTACGATGTTTCTTTCATCCTTATGATAGAATAGGGAATAAATCCCTTCATCATCACGGTGCTCGTCAGTGTATGATCTTGCTTGCTTCAGCTGTGAACCAAAATAATGATCAATCACCTCGTTGAAGAGATATCAAGGGCATTCAGGTCACCCTGACTTCGAAAAGTACTGCCTTGTCACAATAATTGTTTGGATTGATGAACATGAATTAAAACAGTCATTCGAGAGTGCTAGGAATTTGCCTAGTTTCCGGGATATTCTAGGGCTCTGAACGGTGATCGTGGATGAAAATTGGTGATTTTGCATGTCCGATTGATGTAGTTGTATGACTCATTGACGTAGAATTGCATATAGCATGCTGGAACCATGAATTTATCCACTCAAACTTGTTATCTGGCATAAAAATGCATATTCTTCGAAGCAGGAACATCGAAACGCTATGAATTTTTTTTCATTTTGAAGTACACAAAAAAGGGCAACTTTTCACGCAATTATTATATAGGGTTTCCATTTGCGTTTTTCGAATATTTTGCGTGAGAATGTTGGAGAGTGCCTATTTTCGGCACTTTTTCGCTATAAACTCGAATCTGGTGCGTTTTTTCGAAAAAATTATGGGAACCAAAAATGTGTATTTTGATGAGATCTACAAGATATGATAGTTTGTCAGTCCATTTTCACCCCGAGATCGCCAAGAAATCCAATAAATATGGTTTTTTACGACTTTTGGTCGTTTTTTGGGAACCCCCAACCAATACATGCATAAAAAACCGATGCCAAATGGAAGCTTAGAACATAATCTACAACTTTGGTCCTCTGCAACTTTTCGATTAATCCCACTCCGTTCGAGTATTCCCCGGTTTTAGCGTGAAAGATCCGCATTTCCCATCTCTCAAGTGGTTTTTCGGTACCAGCACATCATTTCCCGTCCATGAAAAAACCCCTAAAAGTTGTATTTTCTGTTCAAGAAAAAATCCTCATTGGAGCCGTTATAGTCCATTGGGCCAATTTTGAGAGGGACGCTAGAAAGTGCGTTCCACGTGTATTTTAAATGGGACACCTTTTTGCCCACTACTGGGAGACGCTTTGGTTTGACGCGGAAAAAATTCATATGCATATTCAGACACCCAAAACACGCATTTCAGTGCAACCTGGAGTCCCAATTCTCTGGAGCAGATTTGGCCTTATTTGCAACAGCTCCTTTGCAATGCGTACTAATGCAATACAGAAATATGCCTCATTCCAAAACAGGCAAATCTCCTTCAGAGATTTTGTTAGGTAGAAAACTTCGCTGTAAACTAGATTTGCTCAAACCTTCTGAACTCCATGTTGAAAGAGAGGATATTGTTTTTCAAACAGCTTCAAAGGAATTTTGTGAGGGAGAGAGGGTCGCTGTGCGGCAATATTTAAGTTCTGAGAAATGGGAATTTGGCAAAGTTCTGTCTCGCACTGGTAAATTGCATTATAGAGTGATTTTGGATGATGGCAGAGTGTGGTTGAGACATGTAAATCAAATGCGAAGAATTGGAAAAAGAGTGCCAAATTTGCCGAATCAAAATGTACGCGATTATTATGTTCCTCATGATGAAATGATTGATGTACGACCTGCAAGCAACGCGAACGATTTTACACCACAAAATGTTTTGCCACGTTCTCGAGGCCGAGGAAGAGCACTTATTCGCGAAATTGTTCAAATTCAAAGACCAGGTCTAAATGTAGATGTAAATGCAACACCGAGACGTTCTGGTCGAGAAGTGCTTATCCCAGGGCATTTGAGAAATTTTGATTTGCGTGGGTTTCGAGATGGCAGCGTTTGAATATTTTCGAGGGGAAGTGTTGGGGCGAGAGCAATGCTCGATCAGATGATCGATAATGCGTGTGCGCTTGAGTATGTGTGTGTGCATGCGCGAGCGAGCCAGCGGGTGCGAGCCGCGACAGTCATCGCTGCACGCCGGCACTGTTCACTGCCGAGCTGCAGTATATACGTACACTTGTAGCCTGATGTACTTGTTATTAATAGTGTATAATAAATAGTGTAATTTATAGTGTACACTAGTGTTGGAGTTTCTCAACCCACAGCCTTCCTACCCTGTCATACACAACACCAGCTGTAGTCAGATTCATAACTGGAATATAAACATTCTATAAATTTTGCCACTACACTAGTCTGTGCTGACTTTGGATATTGGTGTCGATCCTTTGGCACGTTTGTTGCCATTATCACTTTGTAAACAGTGTTCATCATCACAGACCAAACAATCTGAAGCATATCAGAGGAATATGGTTGATTTGGGAGACTCAAGAGTGAGTTTCTGACAATGTGAGTAGAGACTGCAAAGGAACATAAATAATTGAGAGGAACATTTTTTTTTATTGCAGATTACATCAGCACTGAGCAAGCCTTTGAGTAATGGATTTAGTCAAATGAACACTTCTCTTCCTATTGAATGATATGCAAACTCTTTGGTCATATTTTACCATCTGCAGTATTGGAGTCAGTGACAGTATCAGTGATATCGGAGTGGACTTGGTTTATTCTGTCACAAGATTGGTGTGATCTATACTGAGATATAATACCATTGTGTATTTTGAGAGAACCATCACTTCTCATGATCTGTATAAGGAATAAAGAGTCATCTCTATCGAGAGAAGATTTTTCTGTGCTGGTACAATCTGCATCAAGAACATGTCTCATTTCATCCTTCATGTTATTCACCAGTCGTCAGTGTACCCAAACAATTCATTCTTCTGCTAAGCTTCAGATTGGTTGATTAATAGTGTTGGACACAATGTACAAAAGGCGAATGGCAACAACCGTACCAAGCAACTTACACCAATTCGCAAAGTCAGCACAGATTGGTGTAGTGACAAAATATATAGAATCTTTTTATTCCAGTCATGAATCTGACTACACCTGAAATTCCTGAAATTTTATGGTTGACTTCATGGAGAATGTTTCATCTTGTGTCAACGTAAGATAATCTCATAGAAGTAGATAAGGATTTTTTCTTAATTGAACATTTTACAGTGACATGTGTGAAATATGCACCATGATGTTGAAACACAGAGGACAATGAAGTGAAACATACCTGTCTGAGTATATCCAATTCGTCCACATGAACTTGCACCGTTCCCCCTTGCTGTACTTGGGGATTCGAATGCTTCACTGGGTTTTGGGACTGAATGGAAACATATGCACATGAAGCACCACATGAGGTGGTGACAACATCATATTATGGTCTGCCAATTACATGTTTTTGAGTATTGATGAAGGTCAGTGGTATCAAGCCCTGTACGACTTCATCATATCCACTGTATTCTCATATACCAGAAACCTGAAAATGAAGTGGGATCTCTTCACCAAGAACAGGGTTCTTTTATTTCATTTAGATCATCCTTATTTGAACTTGGTAAATACTCATCTGATGAAAGGAAAAACATATGGAGAACTCGGTGTTGCCTTTGGTTATCGGTCTAGCAACTACCTATCCCGGGGAAGTGTTCGAGCCTCATATTTTCTCATAATTTCATTTTATTTGCGACATATTTTGGAGTTTGGAATTTTGAACGGCACAAGGACACAACACTGCAGACTTACAGTCGCTATATATAGTACTAAACTGTCTAGGGACCCTAACTAGATGACGAACGAACCCGGCTGGATTGCTGACAGTCGGCTCGGCGGCAGACAGCAATCACGTGACATCGATTTGAACGGGCGTCCGAATCATTCCCAATTGCAATCGACTCTCAAAAAAAATTCATAGCGTTTAAAAATATTCTGTTTTCACAGAAGTTATCCTTTTTATATCGACTATCGACTGCATAAGCTAGAACATTTTAATCTGACACATGCGTGTTCTCTATTACAAATCTAATGACAAGAATCTCACCTTTTACTTATACCGGAATAAGATAGCTATCGCGATTTGGGTTTAAACCCCTTATGAAAATTTGACAGGGAATGTCGTGGTAAGAATGAATATAAAAGTTGAAATAGGATAAAATGCAATTCGATGAAATGGAAATCGAGAGAATTCCACAGCGTTATGATATGTCACATCTTGATTACAATGAAAAAACCTAATCCTTCAGGGTCTTGATAAGTATATCATAAGCATCGTAAAAAATATTAGATTGTTTCAGATATCAGCGAATCCACAGAAAAGTTGGATACATGACTAATTTCTCTCTGGTCAGCTGTCATTCAATTAGGTGTGAGGTTATACGATCTGCGATGCCCGTAGCAATAAGGTTTTTACATATGGGCGAATCTCAGGATTCGGGCGATGATTGATTACACTTTGAAGAATTGAATTATCTTTGCCTCACGGCCATCCTCCCCGAGATGCGAGATCTGATGGAGGTTGCTGGTGTGACACAAAATTTTTGTCATTTTGGAGAATCGCTCTTGCTTACGATCCTGTCATCGGGGCGATAAAATTAATGAAATTCTGGAGACGGGATCTGATTCAACACGAAGAAACCTATGAATCCAGCCAAGCCCCATTGATGTCATCAAATCCTGGTGGCTGTTGTCACGATGGAAAGAAAAACTGCTTCTGCGTAATTTAGCCTTGAAAATGTTTTTCTCTTATGGGACATGAAAATGTGGACTCCGTTGCGCCTGGAACCACGTGTAACTTGATCTCTAGGATAATAGAAACGTATATACAAACTGCTCCAATCGTAGACCTACCTCGGGAGGAATGCGAGGCTCATAAAAATTGAGAATTGACGAAATCGTGCATTTTGGTGAGTGTAGAGTATATCTTTATTTCGTAACATAGGCCATTGGGAAGCGTCGTATAATGTTGATCATGACTTTTCCTCAATTCTCTGATACCAAGGTCACCTCATTTCTGCGAGAAAGTATTCTCATGAGAATGATTGTAACACGAGGCCCCCATTTAAATGCATGGGATTATTCGCTATTCGACCGCAAGTGCGCAGCGAAGCTACAAAATGAGTTACGCGACTATTTTATCATTGTTTGAGTACTACTCTACCCAAAAGAAGTTTGCCGGGTATGTCCTGCCTTATTGAAAATTTCCAAGTTTTTCAACGAAAGTGGCCCGAATTCTGAGATTTGCCCATATGTCTATACATCTTGGATGTGTTCAAAGATTGAGCTTCAAACGATCACACTCAATTTTAGGTAAGGCTGGACTTCGCGTGACATTATGTGTGTTCAAGCCCGTCATGCAATATTTTCATTCTAATATTGTTGTGGTGTACAACAATTTGGTGTTCAAGATACAGGTGTAGACTCGCGAGCGATGTAAAACACTCGATTCCGAAATCACGCACCAACTGGATACAATTGCGCTCACCCTCCCGCAGCTGAGAAAATTCTGCAATCAGGCTACGGCCGTACGTCCAGGTTGTAATACCATTGTAGTACCA
This sequence comes from Eretmocerus hayati, assembly GCA_029851415.1. NCBI lineage: Eukaryota > Metazoa > Arthropoda > Insecta > Hymenoptera > Aphelinidae > Eretmocerus > Eretmocerus hayati. The sequence continues at coordinate 110,310,652 of CM056743.1, forward strand.
GGCGGTATTACGACCGTAACCTACCATCGTACCTCCACGGTAGGGCAGTAGGCTACGTCCGTACTACCATGGTAATACCATGATTTTTCTACCAGGGTATCTGGGTCGATTAACGTCAACTGTCTTAGCCTCCTTTTTGGCGCGTGAAACATGTACTATTGAGCCATCTGAAGAGGCCAGAGGCCCTACGTAGAGAGAAATCAATGACATCATTTCCGACGTATTTTTGCCACAGCTTTCCGATGACGGGGTTTGTTTTTCGGATCTGTGCTACCATAACCTCAAAAATTTCCTGAAACGACAATAACTTTGAATTATCCCTATTTTAGGTTTCCTGACATCTCCAATCGGAAGATCAGGAAATTTCACATCGAAATAGTCCTCCGAAAAGTAGGGGTTTTTCGATTTTCACGAGGAGTAGAGCAATGATGAAAGTACGAATGGTCATTTACGCGCATCTCACCCACCGTGGGACTTCTGAGCCGTTCAATTCGATGCAAGAAAAAAATCAATCCAGTCGTTATCGACATATTTTATCTCATTTTCTCGATGGAATGCTCCGTTTTTACAATCTAGTTCACCATGAACTTAAAAAACGGAAATCATGCAACGGAAATGTCTTAACTCAATTCAAACTACTCTTCCGTCTTTTTGATTACATTATTTGGGAAATTGATCCATGTTCAGAATGGAATAGTGTTTTACGATCGGCTCTCTGACTATTCCCTCGAGAATTATGATTATGAATAAGAGAAGCACTACTAATGTCGCGCGTACGCTGAGGACTCAATTATTCCTTGCTTCGTTTCTTGTAAAAGCAGGGAACTAGTCATTTGGGCTCTATTTTATCACTAGAGATTGTAAATAACACCAAGGATTATCAATTACTCATCTCTCATCGCGAATCAGCTAACGTGAACAGATTTCCACTGATTGAATCAGCTATTACAGAGTGTGATATGCATTGATATACAGTGTTCGGAGATGTTTTTTCTTCGAGCTCTGTGCGTCTCGTGATGAATTTTTTGCTCTGGTATACATAATAGTTCGTTTGGTGCAGTCGAATTGATTTGATTATCCAATATCCAAGTTCCGAATAATGCTTCTAAAGCGGGCCACTTTCTGTTAATCGTTTCACTTATTCTTTCCTCTACAGTTGACATGGCCAGAAACCGACAATTGTGATTAATTTTGATTGATAAAATTCTGAGAAACCTTTGACAATCCCAGGAACGCATCCGCTTGGCAACAAAGTCTCTACATGATTTTATATTGGAAAAGAGAAGACATTTTCATTTTTGTGATTATGAAGTTTTTGGAAAACTTATTGGGTTGCATCAGATATTCAACCAGTTGATTGAAGTTCTACGGAAAAAATTTTTACAGTATGAAAAGATTTGAGGGAACACCAGACCAAGGCGACTCATTTGATTATTTGACCTATGACAAATTATCACTGAAGACAGAGACCTACACTGTTTTTTGTTTTGAAATCGTTTACACTGATGTACTGTAACATATTCCACGGACCTAGATTGTATCTCATGATTTACGCTCAAAATATTGTAAATATAGCATAGGGAATCTTCATCAAAGAGGTAAAGTAAAATCATGGTGCAGGGTACAGGAATTTTATAACATGAAATACACGAATAATTTATCATGTAGATTCACCGGAATTGGAGACGCAGACATAGGATACATCGCATAATTCATGGTCAAACATTGCAAAACCTAGCGTAGGTAAACGTTCACTATTGCAGTGACAACATTTCTCAATTCACTTGTAATCTTAGACTGATCTTACCCTATCTCGGTCATCAAATTAGTAGTTATTATTCATACCATGGGAAACTTACAGAAAATCACTTCGGTGACCGGTTAAAGCAGTCATGGATAAGTTACGTATATAGGAGGTTCGGGACTTCGGGTGAGTGATCTTTGAGATCACGAACGGAGAGGTAAAGCGAGAGTAGTGAGAGCTCAGAGCGGGGAAATTTCAACGTGATTCAATCACCTCTCCGCCAATCGCATTGGCATGAGATCGGGGTCAAATCAGCAATATTTAAGGAGCTTGCAAGGACCACGCGCTATCTTCTTACGATCGTTAGTCCAATCGCGTGGACAGATAATTTCAGCCCCGGAAGGCTATATCCAAGTGAAAGTACTGATCACTAAAAGCATTCAACAGGTCTCCTCTCTTTGAGATTCTATCAAAGCAATGATATCACGAGTCGAATTTATATCTCCAGTCAAATCTATCCATCACTAATTCTTTCCCAACTATCTAACGCGAATATTTTGCTTGATCCTAGACGACCTGTATGATTCTCGGAACGGAAAAAGCGGTTTTCGGTACTTCTGACTTCTTTTTGATCAGTGACCAGAAGTTGTGTGAAAAAAATTAGCAAAATCAATCATGCTGTCACCTAGCTCATTTTTTTTGTTTTTGTCTTAACTTCAAAATCTCTTCTGCAGAATCGTAGAATTCGATTCATGACTAATACTATTCGAATATTTTGAAAATAGTGCAATGTTCTCAAGGCCATGTCGGATACCTGCATTGTTGACCTTCGAGATTTTTCGATGAATTCTCACAATATCGCGAACTTTATAGTCACTGCCGATTCCCTGTAACGTTTAGAATCGGCAACGACTTTAATATTTGTGATATCTCAAAATTTCATTGGAAATTTTCGAAATTTGACAATGTTGGTAAGTATGCAATAAGGATGTTACGACCTCAGTGTTGATTAGATGGGGTTGTTGTGCCAGTTTGGTGGTAGGTTCGAATCCAGGAATTTGTAGTCGGCGTGTAAATATAACTGGAGGTTTATTCTTCCTTTGATACAATAGGTGAGATATTATCTTCGTCACACCTGACGAAGTACAGTAATGACATAGTACAAACTGAGGCAGTATTGAATACTAGATTGATATTGAATGATCATATTGAAAGATGCCGTGACACGATGTGGACGGGAAAGTTGCAAGTATAAAAGTTCTGTGTGAGCCTGCACGCCGCTGTATTTGTAGGCTCGCTGCTCGAGAGAATAAGCGTGGCGTGGCTGGAATGGTTGCTTATGAGCTGAATAATTGTTGCACATTCGTGATAAGGATTGGGCGAGCTATGTCACGAGTTGAGATAGCTCCCACATCTAGAATAAACGAGGTGAGGGTTTATAACCGCTGATTTCTATCATAATTTGGTTGATGGTCGACTACGCTCAGGTATGAGTCCTAGTCACACAGGACGAATTGTCTATGAATGGACCTGAAGTGCCTGGCTCGATTGTTGAAGTGATAACAACGCTTGTAATGACAAATTGTTACTTTGGAAGATTTCGATTGACATTATAATTATAAATAATATAAACGTGGACTCGTTGACCTGGATTGCGGGTGAGATATGTCAGACATGTGTTTGATGAAAGTTTACCACTGACACGCGTGTCAGTTGTAAACTTTCATTGCTCATCCACCACTTTGAAAAGCCCGAGCAATGAGAGGAAACGAAACACTCATAATATCAGAGTAGAATCAAAATTTTTCATAATGTTTCTCATCTCTACTTTTCATCCCATTCCATCAAAATCTCCAAGGTGCATCCTATACGAGGCTTTAAAGGTGCATTGATTGAGAGTGGAGTAAAATACATTCTCGATTGATGCCAAAAACTTCAGCAATATCAGCTGACTTTAACTCTTAAAGACCGATCAAATATATCTCCATAATTTGAAATTCCCGCGAGTAATAAATACGATATCCGATCATATCGATCGAGTGTCAAAATTGATTGCATATAGCTCCGGCAGAAGGCCGAAGAGCTGCCAAATTAAAATTGTTGAGAAATCAAATGGAAATAGCGGGTTAAAATGACCTTTCTCGCAAGCGCTCAACGAAGATGAACGTTCGTATATAAGGGCGTTCAAACCATCGAACACTCGGCCACTTGAGCCACGTGTCAGTGATGAACTTTCATTGCTCTTCCACCACTTTGAAAAGCTCGAGCAATGAGAGAAGGGCGAAACGCGCATACTATCAGCGTAGAATCAAAATTTTTTATGATGTTTCTCATCTTCACTTTTCATCCTATGCCATCAAAATCCTTAAGGTGCATCCTCGCAATCATACGAGGCTCTAAAGGTGCATTGATCGAGAGTGGAGTAAAATCCATTGATGCCGAAAACTTCAGCAATATCAGCTGACTTTAACTCGCAAAGGCCGATCAAATATATCTTTATAATTTGAAATTCCCGCGAGTGATGAATACGATATCCGATCATATCGATCGAGTGTCAAAATTAGTTTTTGATATAGATTGTTTAGATTAATTCACTCGTAGAGCCTCAGCTTGTCCTCTTCCTTGATCATTGCTCCACACTTTCCCCCTTTTCCCCCATTTTTCAGTGGCAAAAAGGAAAAATTCTACGACTCAAATTATCAACATTATAAGTAAATTGGGTTATTGACTCGATTGTTGTACCTCGAACTCTGTATCTGATTTGGCGTGGGATTGTGTTTGACATTCATTTTCCTGATTGCTGGATTCCACACTACGAGGGACAGAGGAACTTAGTCTCATTCATCTATGATTTCTTTACGTTCGCCTTATTCTGATTCTAGCATGAGCTCAAAATATGCTTCTACACAGTATTCGCATTTGATAGTTTCTTCGACTTCACAGTAGTTATTGTGACATTCTAAACGAGTAGGCATTTTGGGATTCTTATTCGATTTTATGAAAATATGTTTCGAATCAATTTCGAATCCCATTGGTTCGTGTTTCTCTGAAATAAGAAAGATGGTATATTATTCCTGATCTATCTTTACGATAAAATATCGACCGAAGGGGTTATTTAAATCAGGGCAATTATCTTCAGCTTATTCTCTGAATGCATATATATCGGAGTACCTGGTTCGCACTGTCTTTTCTCCCGAATTGTAGCTACTTACGTTCTGGTAAGCCCTGGTTGAATACCTCTTGCGTTTTGGGCGTGAACCGTCTGTATCCTCCTGTGATTGAATTGCAGCTGATGGCCCCTCATGCTTGTTATAAGTGCTTACACATGTCTCGGCGACGAGTGCATTCGGGTGAGCCTGTGGTTTATCTTTTCCAAGATTTATAGCTGTCCCTATATCAATACCGGCCGATGGTTTTGCGCTTTGTGTAACTTGCAGCCCCCTGTCAGATTCGTGGGTCATTGAGCCTCCGCTTATTACCCCTACTGATCGAAGTTCCAAAATGATGTTTTTACCCTCGGTTTCTAATTTGGCGTTTTGTCTTGAGATTTTGTTGAATGTTCTCTGTTCCACTCGTCACCGTGCTTCCATATAGATGAAACACGTGTCCACTTGATGTTCTGTTATGATCCTTTGCATCACTCATGGAATAAGACGTAGTCCCGTCTCTGTATTCTATGTAGTCGCCGCTCGTCCTTGTTATGTTATATTGACATTGGTTCGCAGGTGCACCGATTGAACTTCCGTTTTCTATTGAAGATTGTGTTGATCTCCATATGAGGGTTTCCATGGAACTTTCAACTATTGACCCTCTGGAATAAAAAAAAATTTTCTCATCGCACACGTTTGAAATGGGTTTCATGTGATTCTTAGACCTTGAAAACATGTGAAGAAAGTGATGCCACTCTCTTCCAAGCCGAGGTATCTGGTTCAGAACGACATGTACGGGATTTCACTCTTGAAACATTCGTGAATCAACTTCAATCCAATAGATTCGATTCAAAACATTATCTAGACGATCGATACGGATTATATTTTGCCTGACTTGACTTTAAGATGAATTTCATCATCGATTTCTCCAAAATTCGATGTGAATTTCCAAAATCGAGCCAAGAGCTACGAGTCCCATTTCAATTTCTAGAATACACTGTGGTGTTATTTTGTTCATATTTCAGCCGTATACTATGTAAAAATCAAGAAAATCGCGATACCATCACATTTAGAGGCTTATTTAACTTACCATCCGGATCCAAATATTTCTCCTCAGCTTTTCACAGAAATACCGATCGACAATTGCAACTCGAAACAGTGCGGTTATATCTTTTCTGCGATGAAAAAAAAGAGCACAACGTCCCAACCCTGTGCTTCGCGTCTCCTGAGTATGACATAAAAAAATGACCATTTTCAAAGCCAGTGGCGCGATAACTTCATGAGCTTTGAAGCTTTATAAAATTTGTCCGGATCAACGCACACTCACAAACCAAACGGGATTCGATTCGTCTTCTTTTCAACTTCGGAAACTCATTGCTTAATTCTCCGTTTCGCACAAGGTATTCCATCATTTTCGTAAACAATAGCCAGAGAAAGTTTTCCCACAAAACTCGGTTACATCGATAAACGAGAGCTAATATCATAGCCAAATCAGCGCACACCTCTGGATCACAGATTTTCTCAAAATATGAGATTAGTAGATGGATAAATCATCCCACCGAAGTAGTTGAGGCATAGGTATCTTAGTTACAGCCTTATCAATTCAAAAAATCGCGTTGGTACGTTTGTAAACTACCCAAAAATCATCTTTTGCGGTCTGCTATTGACAAATCAGGATGCGTTTCAACAAAAAAGAATGTAGTCCATATTGAATAATGCCAAATACTATAAAATGCCACTCCTGCGCACTCCGAATAGTTCAAAATACTCCTGGAACACTGCAGTAACACAAAAGTTGGAAGTTCCATAGAAACTCACATATGTTGTTCTCATTGTAACAAGGTAACCTGGTTCTGTAAGTTCCGTTACTTGATTTATTGACCGTGTAGCCGCTGCCTGTTGCACACTCATAATACTGAACCACATCAGTTGTATTCACATTACTATTTTCACTGATACTCTCCTGACCTTTGAAAAGCTCATACTGTGGTGGTGTTGAGTTCTCAGTGTCTTGTGAGTGTCCACATCCATCGTAATTTGCCTTTCTAATATACCCGGTGCTACGGGTGATAATTCAAACTGTGATAACCAGTCAGATGAGTCCAGTGCACCACTTGTTCCTCCGCTATTCACGAGTTCACACATAATTTCTCATACCGGTCGATCATGGTCATCGTTTATACCATCTGTGATGTTTGATTCCCTCACCACCTCGTTCTCACATTGTTGCAACACTTCACTTCTTCGTCCACCTGTGATTTGTCCACTCATAGTTATCTCAATGTTGGGTAAAGCCAATTGTGATCGGATATTCTTACTGTATGGAGCTACAAAAAGCCTAATGCATTCATTGTGAATCATGCCACGTGTATGGTTAAGAATTTTGGAAAATCGACGAAAACTCTCAAGTTTGGTTGGTTAACGTGATTTGGCCGCATTTCAAACGCTATACAATCTGTTACAGAAGGTATGTACATACTGTAATCAGAGGGTACCAAGAGAGTTGTAAACTTTATTCGTCCATTCTGAATTTTTTCTAAACCCACGTGGTTTCTGTAACTCTTGCGCGAAGTATGGCATTTCAGTGTAACGCTTAACGTGTAATGATTAGTCATCTTCTGCTGTTCAGTTTCGCGTACGCGAACGTAATGATGACTCGCGTGCACGAGGAATCCTTGTATTCGCGTACGCGAATCAGTGCGCTGCCGGATAGAGATTCTCGCGCGCGCGAAGTCCAGCCTCGTGTACGCGAAACTGAACAGCAGAAGATGACTAATCATTACACGTTAAGCGTTACACTGAAATGCCATACTTTGCGCAAGAGTTACAGAAACCGCGGGGATTTACAAAAAAATTTTCAATGGACGAATAAAGTTTACAATTTTTTTGCTTCCCCTCTGTTACAGTACGTACACACCTTCTGTAATAGATCGTATGAGTCTCAATAGTGGATTCGCATCATAGATATGCGAGCCGAAAAGGTCCCAGTCGTGCGTTGGGTGGCTTCCATTCTTCACCCTCCAAAGATTTCCAGCAAGATGCAAAAGCTTCAGAGAAACGCTGACATCCACTGATTTATCATGGTTTTGTGAGATTTTTAATTCGAACTTAGATTTCTTTTATTCCTAATTCGCAGTTCTCTTCTAGATCTCGAGAACATTCCCACAAATCTGTATGAATTCCCTAGAGATGGTTCGTAATCGTAGCCTATGCACCCAGTTAATTTCCAGATTCACATAGCCGAATTCTCGAAGCTGAAGCAGAAACAACAATAATTAAGTAACTCCTCAGTTCGAGCCTTGTCAAAGGCTCCAGTATCCGAACTTACAACATAAATTTCCCGTGATTTCCCACGCGTTTTACATCATGCTGCCGTCGTTTGTTGTCATGCAATTTTGCTGAACAGGCTCATTTTGCGAACCTAATTTCCATCTATATTTCTATGTCATCTGAAATTTGCGCACACTTCCGCTGAACTCTGAAATTTCTTATAGATATCCAGCTCTCTATTGCGATGGGCTCATTCCTTTCTAAGCGGTTTCCTCGATTCATTTTGACTCCCGGAAATTATTCAGCTTGGAAGATAAATTATAACATCAAAGTAAGCTACAGCATTTGCGAGTTGTATATGAGAATAACTGGATAGAAACAATTTTTGTATTTTGATACATGCTGAATCTTTAATTTCGTGATTGAGAATCTATTCTATAAATAAGCTGCGGATCTTGATAGTGAATATTGATAAAAGAAAATCAAATAGTGGCTGAGTGGATGATTTTCACCCTAACCGTGACACTCTACCCGTTTTGCCGTGCACTCGTTGTGGACTCCTGTATTCTGATGAGGAGGATTTTCGTGAACACGAAGTCGAGTGTGTCCGTGATGCCTCCGGATCAATCTCCGCTACTGTTCATGATCCTTTGCCTTCATCGAGTAACGCGTATAGTCCCTATCCGTATTGTGAAAACTGTTCTTCCCAGCTGAATTATATACCCGTAAGGCTATTTGCAATGCAAAACAATATTAATGTGAATGTTGTCCGGAAACTTCCACACGCGCTTATTACTGTGAAAAACATATCGCACGTGATCATTTTGAATGTGACTATTGACATGGAAAATTTGCATCCAGACGTCTTATAAGGGCCCATATTGTCCGCGACCATTTATGGGGTCATTGGTTCTCAATTTTTGCATTGGCATTCTTGTGTACTGGTCTCTTTGTTTTGCTGGTGTTGTTTTGTGGGATCCAGGTTACTCATGACGAGAGGAATGCAAATTAAATTGTAACGAACACTACTATATTGAGCAATAAACTGGTTACATGCTCGAGGTGGTGGAAGAAGTGCGTATCGTTCGCGATCCACAAGAAGACTGACTGAACCGGAGCAGAGCCGGAGGCCTATAGCCGAGCGGCTGAATGTCTATAGATATACCGCAGTCGCTTCTACTGCCGGCTCAGCGTATCTACTGTCGGTTGAGCGTCTACTGCCGGTTGAGCGTGTGCGTGTGCATTTACGTGTGTTGTCGCGAAACATTACTTGCTCGGTGTTACATAAACACTCTTGTTAGAATGATGCGTGGCCCTTTGCATAACGGTCTATTGTGAGCAAGAGAAGAACTTCCTCTCCCTTTTTTCTCTCCATTCGTGTTTCTCTCAAAGGAATATTTGCTCACTAAGTAGCAATTTATACATATAATATGACATGAATAATAGAGACGGATTTTAATGAATCAAGCGTTATGAGTTCTTATTGTTCGCATTTTGAGTTGGTTCTATATTTACCCTCTCTTTCTTCCTCTTTTTTTGAATATCCTTGTGCATCCCGTATTTCAGTTATGATGGTTCATCACTATTTGCTATTTTGGCGCCCATGCAAAGAACTTAGATATTGACGCATTTCGCTACTATAATTTTTATGCGCGTGAAATCGAACCTAATGATCAAAAGGTCATACCAATACTAGTATATCGGCTATAATTCAATCATCTCTCGACTTCAGACTAATTATTATAGGATTATATATTTTCAAAGGACGCGTCGGCGACCATTGATTTGGACGTAGCGTATCTCAGTACTCCAAATCGTCCACTGAACAAAAGGATCCATTACGTGGCAAGGACTTCATCCAAGTCCGTATCACTTCGTCGAACATCAAAATTTCTATCTCTGTATCGTCGGTTATGTTGAATATATCGACACCTCTTACGAAGATTAACACATCCGCTAACGCCCACGAAGACTAACACGGGAGCCGAAGATTAGCATTTGCTTTGTTACAGCCACGAAGATTAACACTTACTGTCTACGCCACGAAGATCAACACTTACGCCTCAGCGCCACGGAGATCATCTCTTACTCGTTAAGACCACGAAGAGTAACACTTACTCCTCAAACTGCACGAAGATTAACACATTCGCTCATTATTCCTTTGAAGGGACGAAAACTATAAGTATTCCGTCTTAAGGCCACGGAAAGTAACACATTCTTCTTAGCGGCACGAAAATTGACACATTCGTAGACTTCATTCCTGAAGGGACGGAGATTATGAGTGCTTCGTCTTGAACGAAATTCTTACAGCCTCCGTCCCTCCATGAATGAAGTCTACGGATGCGTTAATTTTCGTGCCGCTAAAGAGAATGTGTTTTTTTTTCGTGGCCCTAAGACGAAATACTTGGTCTCCGTCCCTTTGAACGAGAACGTGTGCAAGTGTGTTATAGTCTTCATACCGTTCAGGAGTGAGTGCTAGTTTCATGGGCCGTTGAGCAGTAAGTGTTAGTCTTCGTGCCCCTAAGGAGTAAGTGTTAGTCTTCGTGGACTTAACGAGAATGCGTTAATCTTCGTGCCCCTGAGGAGTAAGTGTTAGTTTTCGTGGACCTAAGGAGAATCCGTTGATCTTCGTGTTCACAACGAATAAATGTTAATCTTCGTCAGTCACAAGAAAAGAGGTCTTAATCTTCGTAAGAGGCGTCGATATAGTCGTCATTTGATTCCTAATGTACTGATCTTTGTATTCTTATCCTTCATTTTACTACATACAGCCAGCAGTTTCTGAAATCTATGTTCCTATCCCCATCTGCTAATTTTCCATTGGATGCGCTTTTGATATTCATGATTCTATCTCACTTGACCCACCGTTTACTGTTTCAAATCCATTGATACATTCCTTTAACTTGAGAACGACGTAGTATTCGAAGATTATGAGGTTGTAGAGAGAAACAACGTCCACCGTTGTGTGATTGACAACATATCGAGATTCCGAGAGGCACAACTCCAAGAAGAAGCTCAAGTCTTGTTGGCTCTTTGAATTTTTAGTTTTACGGATTCAGCAATTCGATTCACCACGAGAAATCTCTGATTGCGAAAGATACCGATGAGAGACATCGTCACGTACTCTGAAACGTGTATAAGAACTTATCATTTGAAATTCGATTATTAAGGTGAACATGAGCTGAAATCGAATGTACTCGGATTCTTTCGTTTTTGTATAACCGATTTAAGCTGTGAAGATTCCAGAACACTCAGAAAGCCTGTTCGAGACCATCCTTCGACGTAGCTTGTGATTTTATAACAATTGATTATCGATTCTCCTGAACTTGAAGGTTATTTTATGATTTTTTTGCTCAGCATGTTGACTTTGTAGCCAAATTAAAAATGATCGAGTCAATAGGAAGACGATCAATTTTCGTTGAAATTCAATCGATTCCGAAGGGAGATTTTGAGTGTGAGAGAGGACTGCGACCCTTGCGTCCGTACCGTGCCGAGCCCAGAGTATCCCTGGAATGAGTGATGAAGAGTACCGGTTGCATAAATTCCTAGCAGGGAAGCAAAATGCGAGGCATCTTAACATGATTCTTGAGTACCAAAAAAAAACAAAAAATAACTGATAGTTTCCACTGCACTCTTCTTGCTTCGGTTACTAGACTCCCCCAACAAGACTACAGTAAGGCTTTCACATCAAATTATATTATACTTGATGACCACCTGATTATATTCACATAGATGGCGACATAGAGGAAATCCGGCCATCGTGGGCAAAAACGTAACTGAATTCTCGCTCATTTATTTTCTGTTTGCATGGCCGTAACTACATAAGACGCGCTTGGCACGCGCGCTCGAGTGAGTGCATCAGAAGCTCGTTAACAAACACATTTTGTTGCTCTGTTTAAACGATTCTCGCCATGTTTATCACTCCAATGACTTTTCGGGCTTGTCGCGATGAAATAAAAGTCCGATTGACACCCGATCGACGTTGAGAAGTCATTTACAATGATCCACCATCGAGTAGGATCGAAACAGATCTCAAACGTAGTACACAGAACAAGTTGAGTGAGATTCTTACACAGATTCCTCTTGGACGGACTCTAAAACGTCGTGGGAAACTAGACTGTCCCAGACTCCACGGGATCGTCTAAAGATAATGAATATACAAATCTTACCCAACTCAGACTGTGTACCAAGCTTGAAATCTTGATTTGATATTTATGCTCGATGATGCATCATTGTGAATGGCTCTCCAACATTGATCGGGTGTCAGCCAGACTTGTATTCCATCGCGACGAGCCCGAAAACTCATTGGAGTGATAAACATGGCGAGGATTTTTTGAACAGAGCAACAAACATATTTTGTAGCTCTGTTTTAACAATTCTCGAAATCTCCATCACTCCATTGAGGTCTCGTCGCGATAAAATGACTGTCTGATTGACACCCGATCAATGTTGAGGAGCCGTTTACAATGATTCATCATCGAGCCGGATCAAAGCAAGATTCCAAGCTTGGGTAAGATTTGTACATTAATTTTCCTTGGACGTTTCCATGGAGTCTGGTTTAGTCTATCTTTCTACGAAGTTTTAGAGCTCGTCCAAGAAGAATTCGTGTACAAATCTCACCCAACTTGTGCTGTGTAACATGTTTGAGATCTTGGTTTGATTCGACTCGATGATGAATCATTGTGAATGGCTCCTCAACATTGATTGGGTGTTAATCGGACTTTTATTCCATCTCGACGAGCCCGGAAACTCATTGGAGTGATGAATATTGCGAGAGCTGTTTGAACAGAGCAACAAAATGGCCGTATCTACATAAGACGCGCTTAGCACACGCGCACAGATGAGCGCAAGCGCGCGTGCATCGGAAACTCGTTAACAAACACATTTCGTCGCTCTGTTTAAACAATTCTCGCCATGTTTATCACTCCAATGAGTTTTTGGGCTCGTCCCGATGTAATAAAAGTCAAGAATCATTGATTGACACCCGATCAATGTTGAAGAGCCATTCACAATAATTCACCATCGAGCAGAATCAAAGCAAGATTCCAAGCTAGTCACACCTCGAGTTACACAGTACAAGTCGGATGATTTGTACATTAATTTTCCTTAGACGATCCCATGGAGTCTGGGATAGTCCATCTTCCTACGGAGTTTTAGAGTTCGTCCAAGAAAAATTTGTGCACAAATCTTACCCAACTTGTACTGTGTAACATGTTTGAGATCTGCTTTGATTCTGCTCGACGGTCGGTCATTGTGAATGACTTCTCAACGTCATTCGGGTGTCAATCAGACTTTTGTTCCACTGAAACGAGCCCGAAAGGTTATTGGAATGATGAACAGCCCCAAAAATTGTTTCACTAAAACAAGATGGCATCGTTAACAACTTTCTGATGCACGCGCGCTTGCGCCCACCCGTGCGCGCGTGCTAAGCGCGTCTTATGTAGTTACGGCCCATTCGTTGATCTGTTTGTTTCCAGCGCCCCCGCTGCAGACACGCAGCGCGGGCTTTCTATCGATTTCCGCTTCCGGCGCCCCCGCTGCAGCCATGCAGCGCGGGCGTTTGGTTTGATTTCTGTTTCTGGCGCTCCCGCTGCAGCCGTGCAGCGCGGGCGCTTGATTTGATTTTGCTTGTGAAGCCCCCCAGCTGCAGCCGTGCAGCGCGGGAATTTCATTTGATCTTGCTTGTGATGAATTGAATCTTTGCTGTATCATGCCCAAACTGAGAATTCCTATCCCCAGGATCAGCGGATAGCTGCGATTTCACTACAGATGAGATTCAGAATGATTATTATCTATCCCTCATCACAAGTGAACTATTATCCATTCTCACACTTTTATGAAAATCCTTGTCAGATCTCATAAAATATATTTCTTGCAATTTTTTGATGTTTGAGTATTTGCAAGTCGTTCATGAGGTTTCGCGCTCCGAGCGATTATTTTGACCTTCGCTTGCGGCTCTCAACGACAAATCAAAACAAAGTCTTGCTCGCTAGCAGCCATCCAAAATCATAGCGCTTATGGCAAGAATTTGCCTCGATTCCTCGATGTGCGGCTCAGGCCCAAAACCAGTCGCTCAGATGTGAGCTACATTCTCATAAACTCGGTGATAAATGGACTATATTTCTGGAGTTGGGAGGATATTCATGTACAGACTGATGAAATATTGTTTGCAAGAACATTTATACTTGCACGCACGCGTTATCGTCTTGATGGAGCGGTAATAGACCCTCAATCGGCAATAAATGCACTCGACCGCCAGTAGACGCCGCACATAACCCAAGAATCGGGGAGTTTTGGCATCAAGTTCGGCTTCAATTTAATTTTTCGGCTATCGATATGAGATTGATGCGATTTTGTAGCATTTTTATAGGCTTTTGAGATGTGCTAGCTCGTCATTGGCTCAAATACAGCAGACTTGCCGGGGAAATGCCCTAGAGCCGACATTGCTTAGAACAATGGATTTTTGGCCCGGGAGCTCTCAGCCACGGTTGGAGGAGGAATTCCTCATCGCTGTGGGATGCTATGCAACCGATATCCATCGATCATCTACTCCCAAGAAATCCGAAAATTCACGTAGTGAGCGCATGCGAAGCGAAAACTCCAACAAACATGAAAATTCTGTGAGTAGCGACTGCATACAAGCGGTCTAGTCTGACTCGAGTTCTCGTCGTTCCTGCCTAATGAAGTACCTGTTCAAGCATGAGGATTCATAAAGAATAGAGTATTTCAGAGCCTATCCCTCTCCGCCTTAGAAACTCAAAACACCCTCATTACTTCTTTGCGTCCCCGAGAGAGTGCAATGGCAGGCTATCTCGAGACCTCAACTCCCTCCATGTAACAATCTCATGTAACTATGAGTATGATGAAAATTGAGTCGCGAATTCATCATATAACCTCACTTATTGGATAACGAGATAATACTTATGATCAAACTATTGAAAAAAAGGTCATCGCCGTGCTCCAATCATATATGAGCACCAGTGATGGAATCATTAATGGGTGCATTCGATTGAAATATGTGACTTCAATACCCTTGAAAAATTTGTCTTGTGAGCTTCATAAAACCAACTGATGAGTTTGGGTGCATGAAGAAGAGAATTCTCGACCTATTTCAACGGTTCTCCGTTTTTTACTCGATCTCGCCGTTCCTAGCCCAACTCCTTTGGGAAAAAGAACTTTAACATCCAATAGCTCGGATATGGACAAGATCCCATTTAATATCGAAAAAATTGAATCATATCAAGTTACTTCTTGAATCCTTCCTTTCGAAGGAACAAGCTTACTACATATCCTCCCTTCCTTTAGATGCATACTCCAGAATCATCAAAATCAACAAAGGCTTTGATTACTATGAAAAACTTCGGAAAGAATCACCGAGAGGTGACATCGACCTTCCAGGTGTGATCGTTCCCGCGAACCAGGTACTTCATTGGATAGATAACTTTCACGGCATGAAATAGTTCGTGAGAATCGGGACCCAACTCAGGTGTATTTATTCAATATAGAGTTTTTCCTCGAAAGGTGCTCTGAGTATTAAACGTCAAATAAGGTCGTTGAAGGCGCAGAGTTTATTCCTTGGATTGAATTTCCGTCTGTGCCTTACTATTCTGCAATTTCTTTATAAGGTGCTATACCGATATAGAAATAACATATCAATCTTGCAAGATGCTTCTGCAAAGGTTTGAGCAGGAGCTATTCCCATGAAGATTTGATACGTCAAATTTGATTTGTTAAGCAAGTAAGGGCATTCAATTATGGATCAGACTGCTTTTTTTCGAGGAACTCTCCAAAAGGCGGTTCAAATGGATATTTTCCACATCCGAATTATTGAATGGTGGGGTTCTTCCCCTTAATAAAGTTGGTCCAGATACGGCGGAATCGAAATTAGGTTCGGGTGAGTGGCTGGATCTCAAACTCGACACGATAAAACATGAAACGTTAAATCCACGAGATCCGCCTCGGTTGTATTGTCCATTGGCTGAAGACAACCGTTGAACACATGAAAAAAAGAAGGAAAAAGAAGAAAGATAGAGGAATTTCTTGGATAGATCGAGGATTTTCCTTCTATGCCTTGAAACTTACTAGTTGGTATAACGAACCTCGCAAGAAAAATTTCTCAAGGGTATCGAAGTCATCCATTTTGATCGCATTTAGATAGATAGATGAGTATCTATTGAGGACTAGAGACCAGAGGTTCTTGAATAGTCACGACATATAGTTACATTAATACTTATTTCGATTGAATATGTACACAGGCATAGTCGAGACGGAGAGATTTAGCTCTCGTACGGATATCTCAATGCAATCACTAAATTAAAAATAATTATAAATGTCGTATAATAATTCATAAGTATGATGAGAAGTGAGAATGGGAAAGGAAAGAGAAATAAAACAAAAAATCATGAAGTTGAATATTGTGAATGAGTGCGTTCCTTAGAATTATCTACATTATTATGAGAAACGCATATACACTATTGTGGTACTAAGGCAGTCTCGATAGTTAGATGTGCGATGGATGAATGAGACCAATCAAACGCTTCACTTAAGATGTAATTGAACAATATAACTTCAAAGACTAGATTCGAGTATGGATATCTGATCTCTCCACGCAGATCATTCCAAAGGAGACATTCTTCATCACCGTAAGAGTACTTGTAAGTCTCAGTGCGTGCCCATTTGATAACTGAGTCTAGTTTTGAGCAACGTCTCGATCCGGGTTTGTCGACCGGCCTAAAATCAAAATCGGCAAGGTAAACGGGCTCATTATGTTGCATGATATCTGCTAAAAGACAGAGACAGAGATAATCCGTCTAAATGTGTATGGCAAGATTTCATCATCACTATAAACGGGAGATATTTGCTCCCATTTTTGCAGACCAGTAGCAAATCGCATTGCGGCATTTTTACACCTTTGAGGTTTTGGACAGATTCAGAAACAGCCCAGTACGATGATCAAAATACGGGAAGACTACAGCTTTTACTCTCTGATGATTCCATTACCGGTGCTCCTTATATGATAAGAGCACAAGGCCTACATTCTTTCAATGATGTGATCATATGTATTATCTTGTATCTCAATAATCAAGGTTATATGATGAATTCGCATATCAATTTCCATCATACTTATACTCATATGAGATCGTTGCATAAAGGGAGTTAAGTTCTCTAAATAGCTCGTCATCGCACTCTCACGAAACGCAAAAAAGTAATGAGGGTGTTTTTAGTTCCTGAGGGGTAGTAGGGTAGGCTCTGGAATACCTAATTTTTCATAGATTCTTATGTTCGAACATGCTCTTCATTAGGCAGGAATGATGAGAACTTGATTCAGACAAGACCGCCTGTATGGAGTTGCTATCCGCAGAATTTTTTCAAGTTTGTTGGAGTTTTCGCTTCGCATGCGTTTATTACATGAGTTTCCGGCTCTTTCGGGAGTAGATGACCGATGAAAATGTTGATACGAAGGTTTCATGACATCCCACAGCAATAAGATTTTTTGAGCCATCGCTGGAAGTTTTCAAACCGAAAATTCACTAAAATCAGCGATTTTGGCTGTCGAGCATTAATCAGGCAAGTCTACTGTGTTTAAACCAATAACGGGTAAACACATCTTCAAGACCGATGAAAATGCTACGAAATCGCATTGGTTTCATATCCATATCGCAAAAATTGAGCTGAAGCCGAGGTTAATGCCAAAACTCCCCGAGTAGGCCGCTCGCTCTGCTCCGATTCGACTAGTCTTCTTGCGGGTCGCACATACGCCGCACACCTTTCAATACCTCGAGCAATGTATTGCAATTACTCAATATATGATAACTTCTCTATCAATCTGATTACCATTTCTCTCTTTGTTATGCATTCTGTGCCACCCGACCGTCCCGCAAATCAACACCCCACGGTGGCCCTGAACTATCATTCAATTCGTCGATAAATAACCATAGAAATTCTTGTGGGATATGATTCTGGAGTCCCCCGGGGCCATTTGCCAATTTCGAGTGAAATCGCGAACCTAGCCGTTTCTTACTTTTCGTTATTTCTGAATTCACGGGAGAAAGGAAGGATTTCTCCATTTTCCAAACCTCTCCAGTTGAAGTTGACATGTTACATACTCTATTACTCGATGAATCACTCGTCAAGCATGCTTCTAAATCTCATACTCCAATGTCTGGTGTCAGGAACCTAGTCGGTTCCCAACTAGCCCTACATCGATTTGTATATAGACTTACTATGCACAGGAGTAGCCTAACATACAGATATACTTTCGATGTATAACATATAGACATACGTTGTACTCTTGCAAATAGACATACACTATCCCTCAAATATATGGACATACAGTATGGCCAAGCCACGAAAGCTTGGAGAAGCTTCAAAGAAACCGCGAGAACTCTCCAGCGCCCGCGAGTCTAGACGAGGGGTGCAAGTGTGGGGCGCTGTCGCGCCTCACCTACCTTTCTCCTAGCCGCAAACGCAGGAGGAACGCGGGGTCTCAAAGAGTATAAATAGAGCTCAAAAGCCCTGGCAAGGAGCTTAGAATCACAGTTTACCGCGAGACTCCGCCGAGTACGTTTCGCGCTTAGTACCGCAGTACAACGCGAGCTCCCGTTACGTACGTTTGTACTTGGAATCACGCGCCGGGCTTCTAGTTCTCAGTACGAACTCACCTACCGACGTGACCACATTATTCATTAACGCCATTCCGAGTCAAGTACCTCAGCTCTTGACGGACTCCCCTCGAATAGAATCAACCCCAGTACATTGTAAAGTCTCTCTCTCTCTCTCTCTCTCTCTCTCTCTCTCTCTCTCTCTCTCTCTCTCTCTCTCTCTCTCTCTCTCTCTCTCTCTCTCTCTCTCTCTCTCTCTCTCTCTCTGGCGCTGTGAGTATACAATCACTTGTCTGCTTAACGCTCTATCATTTTTCGACGCCATACTCATCGTATTTCACACATCTCTTCGAGGTGTCTTTTCTCGCATAGGTCGGTGACCCCGTGGCTCTCCTACGTATTGGGCATATCTAGCCGGCTCATCCCCTTGAGCCAGGGTCCCGATTATGCGATAACCCGAATTTGGAGGTTAGCTGCTGGTCATCCACGAGGAAGCTTCTTCTCATGCTCTCTGCCTACCCCTGCGCCATCTCACGGTAGTCGACAGAAGCACTCAGCAGTTCTACTTTACCATCGCACAGCAACTCCCCCTCCGACCACAAAACCAAATGGCGCTAAATCCACACGTATGCTGAATGATGAGCACAATATTGTCGTCAACTGGCCCAGGAAAGACCTCCTGCTTAATTTGCACGCTTCCAGTCAGACGCGGTGAGTTATCTCATCAGTGTTCTCGTTGCGCTAGCCTCATACACCTCACTTGCTCTGACTCCCCTGTATCAGTTCCGTATTTTTGTATCAGCTGCTCGTCATCTAATGTCATTCCCTCGCGGCCATTATCCTGTCCCCCCTCACACCTATTAATCCCTCCCCCTGACAACACCACGCCCACAAGTAGCAACAGCTCCACCCCCACCGGCCCACCTTGCAGTTCTGTATCTACAGCAGAAAGGGCCCCCGCACCTCGCAAGCGGTCCGCCACGTCACCACCATCACTAATTAGGCCCCGCAACAAAGCTGCCCGAGCCCAAAAAAACTCTTCCGAGGCCAAAACTTCTCATCCCCTAGCCATGTCTGATCTTAACCGCCCAGCTTTCTTAGATGATCCTTCAACCCCCGCATACGCTAAGTCCCTCGGAGAGTTTATGTATAGCTCTCAAACTTCAAATCAAACTCAGCTTACTGATATAAGCACTCGCTTGACCGAACTCGCGTCATCGAGTCGGGATAATGCAAATGCCATATCCAACCTACGAACCGAGGTGCGCTCAAACCGTGCAGTGGTTGACCTCTGCGAACTTCGTTTCTCAGGAGTTCCAAACTCATCACCACTATCAGATGAGCAATTAGCCATGAAGATTCTTACCACCATGCAGTGCGCTGACCGTGTTGGCCCTCTATTGTCGGTTCGACGCTGGACTTCACCGCGTCCCAGAAATAACACCGAAACAGCACCATCTGGTCCAGCAAGTGCCGATAACCAGACGGCTTCACTTGTGGTCAAATTTCTTTCTCCCACCGTACGCGACTTTGTTATGTCCAAATCCATTAACTTGAAGGATGTCCCTGCGAGTACCATTTTTGGTCATGGCAGCCAAAACCGCATTTATGTGTCACATGTCCTCCCTCCTTCCGTTTACCCTATATGGCGTGCAGCTCTCGACAAAGCTAAGGAACTCAACTACCTGAGACCCCAAGTTCATAATATGACCGTTGTCATGCGACCTGACATCAAATCTCAGCCCATTCCAATACTTTCTAAGGATGAGCTGCTAACTTTGCGCCCACTCCTACCGAAAACTTCACCAGCGCAGATGGAAGTTCCTGAAGACGGAAATTCCTCTCGCTCTTGAAATGCTGCAGGTCTGTCACAGCACGTCAGTACTCGTCCGCACATAACCATTGGTCACGTGAACATAAATCGTCTGAAAACAAATTTTTCATTGCTTGAGCACCAAGTTGTTTCACATCATTATGATATTGTTGCTATCTCTGAAACTTTCTTGAACCCAAATATCAATGCTAGTATTTATCACATCCCCGGTTACTCTTTCTTCCGCAATGATAGAATCGACAAAGATGGTGGTGGTGTTGCGCTCTATGTTAAATCAGATTACTCCGTCAAAATTCTGCACACTTCTGAACCACGTTTTGATAATACTCCTGAATATCTCATCGCTGAAATCAGGATAGGATCCACCCCTGTACTTTTTGCCATAGTTTATCGACGTCCATCAGCTGCGTATCCTCACGAATTTTTCAGTTCCATTTCACAATATCTTCCAAAATACCATCATGTTATCATAACCGGAGACTTCAACATCAACATAGCAGCAACGTCACCCAGCTCTACGTCATTTTTTAATCTATACGATTCCTATCTCTTTAAACCTGCCAGCTATGAGCCCACCCACCATGTCGTCTACCACGATGTCTCGGCCCATGATACCTGCATCGATATTTTTCTCGTTCGTAACGAAGATGCTCTGATTTCCCATCGGAAATCTCTTGCCCCGTTCACAGACGGGCACGACTTCATTGAGATCGACTACAACCTCAAACCCCAAGCAATGAAACCCGTGACCTTTGCTCTTCGTAAATTAGACGCAATTGATAAGAAAGAGCTACACCTTCTCATTTCCGCAGCCATTTCTGGCGGAAATTGTGCGTTTGTGACAGATCCGTCCACTGAGTCAAGCTATGAAAGTTTGAATCAAATCGCTAGCCAGCAGCGGTCAACTCTCCAAACCAATCCCCATGTACATACCCCCTCACAAATTAATCCCAGTGTAAATAGAATTATCCGTCCCACCCTTGATTTGAGTCTCCCCATATACGCTCCTCTTGCAAGCGGTCACATAAACGAAGCAGTCAGAATTGTCACACCCGCGACACTGGACGCCTTCAATCAGCTTTCGCCTATACACCACTTCACCTCCTCCTCTTCAAAAAAACCGTGGGTGACAGCTGATATTAGACGTCTCATGGCGCGGAGAGATGCCATCTACCAACGCGCAAGGCGCTGCAAGTCTGCATTCATGCATCAACAGTATCGAGCTGCTCGGACTGAAGCAAAAGCTGCACTTGATCAAGCCAAGTTTTCATACATCGAGCAAAAAGTCACTGGGGCTCCAGATGCCCAATCGCGCTGGCGTGAACTGCGTAAAATCGGCATCGCGTCAAATCGAACTCCGTCCCCATTGACCCTCTTCAGCAGCCACTCGCTCAACAAGCACTTCGCGTCAGTCACGACAAACCATCGTCCACTGTCTGATGCTGATATCGAGTCCGTCTGCTCCATGCCGATTCCCCCCGGCATCAACGAGTTTGATTTCACACAAATCAATATAGAGTCGATGGATCGTGCCTTTGCAGCATCCAAATCCAAAGGGCAAGGAGTAGACGGACTATCATCCACCATGACAAATCTCGCCTATGCAGCTATAAAAGCCCCGTTGCTTGACATCTTCAATAATTCTGTACAAACGAGCCATTTCCCCACAAGCTGGAAACGCTCATCTATCATACCTCTTTCGAAAGTTACAGCACCCAGATCACCTACCGATACTCGTCCCATCTCACAGCTACCCGAAGTATCCAAGATCCTTGAAAGAATAGTACACGAGCAATTGATGACCCATCTCACTAACAATGACTTGATTGACCCCCATCAATCTGGTTTTCGGGCGCATCACTCACCTCAAACATCCCTTCTCGGTATCCTCGAGGACGTTCGCTCAGCTATCGACCAGCGTATGGTCACGGTTCTGATCTCTTTCGACTTCTCGAAAGCATTCGATACCATTTCCCACGTTATTTTACTCCGCAAACTTCGCCAAATAGGCTGTTCTGACCGTGTCATACGCTGGTTTGCGAGCTATTTACGTCAAAGAACGCAAGCAGTCCGCCTTGAGGATGGTTCTCATGATGAATGGTTGCCTATAAATGCTGGTGTTCCTCAAGGGAGCGTTCTAGGCCCGCTGCTATTTCTGATTTTCATCAATGACCTTGGAAAAGTACTTCGTCATACTAGTCACAAAATCTTTGCTGACGACACCTACATCTATCTCCATGCACTCCCCTCGGATATCAGCAACAAAGTTGCTCTTATAAGTCAAGATGCAGGTGCCGTAGCAGAATACGCTCTAGAAAACGAGCTGCAACTCAATACTGGCAAAACAGTTGCCATGATACTCGGTAGTTCCTATTATACCACCGCCTTGAGATCTCGCCTAGTTCCCCAAATTGCCCTAAATGGAACTCTTCTACCCTATTCATCTCAGATGAAAATTCTGGGAGTTTCAGTGTCTCCCGATTTGGACTGGGGTGTCCAAATTAATCAAATCTCCAGGCAAGTACACGGTACTCTTCACAGTTTGAGATCTTTCAGTCATGCCTTTCCACGCTCACTTCGACAACAACTTGTGCAGAGCCTAGTTTTGCCTCACTTCGACTATTCAGCCATTCTCTTGACAGGCCTTGACAAAGCCCAAACCCTTAAGCTTCACAGACTCTTGAATCTATGTGTCCGGTACGTTTATGGTAACATCCCTTGGCGTGCTAACGTCACCCCATATCGCCTCGCCTTAGGCTGGATGTCCGTGGAAAAAAGACGAGAGTACCTAATGGGCTCTCTAGCCGTCTCAATCCTCAAAACAGGACTTCCCCTCTATCTTCGTCCTAGGTTCATGCGCATTCAAGACCTACCTGAACTTCGCCAATCTGACAGGGGTAACAAACGTAAACTCATGTACTCAGCTCCTCGTACGGAAGCCCTGAAGCAATCCTTCTCTATCGCAACAGCTAGTTTTCTAAACACGTTACCCCCACTAGATCTTGTCAATACATCGACTCCTCACATAAAAACCATTATGCGAAACTTTCAAATGCAGAATGACATTAACGAATGGTTCATTCGAGCAAACTCAGAGCGCCTCACTGCAATCCCTCCCTCCCTAACTGAAGCATTTGCTTCCCTTCATGAGCATGTGTGAGATGTTGAGGATCAGCGCAAGGATCACTCACATGAAGACCACCAGCTACAAACTCGGCACAGAAACAGAAAGTCAACATTCCGCTTCAAGTCCAGCTCAAACCAACAATTTCTTGAAATCAAGTATTGTAATTCGCTTCCACATAATTATTTCGAATCTTATTACTTTTGGAAACATTCATTGTAATCTGCAAAATGAGCAAATGGGGACCTGTCCCCCCGCTCTCAATAAATATATCAATCAATCAATCAATCAATCTCTCTCTCTCTCTCTCTCTCTCTCTCTGGCGGTGAGTATATCAACACGCATCTAACATCGCTCTGTGTTTGAATGTATTTTGAACCATCAAAACGTCGTCCCGAGTTGCGCTTTCTTGCAGATTGGGTTTCCTCCTGCAGGCTCAAACCTCTGGAGCATCACTGCATGGCTCCTGCACGAGCCTGGGAGGAATAATTCCAATTCTGCATCCGCAATTCCAACATCGGATCAGGAGTGCTTGGCGCTCAAAGTGAGTCTTGTGCGCACGCTCGGAGGTCGTCTGCTTTGCTTACCTGCTGTCTGCTACGCCGCCCTGCACGATGAGCGATAACACCTGCTGCGTCTGCAATGGCATTTTAAGATCAGGTAGCAGAGAATGCGGCACCTGTAGAAAATCAGCTCATGTCAAATGCTCAAAGACATCACGAGGTGCAGTGACATGCGAGTGGTGCCTGCAGGTAAGCGGAACTCCGGGTGTAAAATCATCCTCGAGTGCGTCCAAGCAGACAATTCTGACCACCCGCTCGAGCATTCAGCCATCCAGAGAGAGAGAGAGAAGGAAGATGCAAGCTCACGAAGTCGTGTGAGTAGTCAGCTTGCCGCACACACACAGCTAAGCTCACGCAAGTCGTCAGTGAAGTCTCCCCCCGCATCGCTGACCACCACCACCGGCCGCAGCGCAAAGCTCCCCACCAACAGTGGCTCCCTTCCACCTGAGAGCCCACAGCTCACGCTTGCGGGGCATAGACTGCCAACTGCTGCTTCGAATGAGTCTCGCAGCGTCCTCACTCGCCAGTCGAGCACACTAGAGCCCGCGAACACTCAAAATGGGCAGGATGATATGCGGACCAACTCTGCCTCTCAGTCATCGCCCTCGCCACCACCAAAGCAAAGAGCTGAGACGTTGCAGAGCAACATCACCAACTCAGCAGCAGGAACAACGTCATCAACATCGACGCAGTCAACTTCTTCTGACACCAAGTGGGTGCTGATAGCGCAGACTACTCTGGACCTTTTACGAAATGCTCCAGAATCAGCTTGACGAGATAAGAACTCTCGTGAGTCGACATGGTAATGCCTTTATGTCTCCACCTCCCACCCCAGCAGTGAACGAGGTGGATGACCGACTGTTGGCACGCATGTCATCTCTCGAGCATCTTATTGAGAGGCAGAACTCCAGGCTGGAGGAGCTATGCTCAGATCGTCAGCTCCTTCTGGAGCAAAATTCCATTATGAAAGGCCAGATTTCCAGCCTGACCGATTTATTAACAGCTAGCCAGAGTAGTCTGCGAAACAATAGAATTATTATTGATGAGAATAGTAATGCCGAATCGACACATTAATCCTCTCATTCCATAATTCCACCCACAATAGATTTATCCCCCCAACCACAGGGTGGGAGGCAGGGGCAGGGACCTATCGGTGATGGTCTTGAGCCCTGTAAACTAATGATTAATGGTGCTTTAACAAAAGACTCTGTGGCCTCGCCGACAGTGATACGTAATATCTCTTTCGCAGTGCTCAAGACCATCTTTCCACGTCTGGAGAGAGAAGACATTGCTGATGTTTCTGTTCTGCCACCAGCGCGTGTGTCTGGGGGGACACCGAATAGTAAATCCGATTCATCTTCAAATCCCTCTGCTGCCGATTCACGCACACCTCCATCATGCGTGGTCCAACTCTCCAGCAGTCGTTTAGTTGAGGAGGTGGTTCAGGCCAAACGCTCAATCACCCATGATTATTTCACGGCGAATAACATCCAGCCGGATTGGCTTGACCCCGATACCAAAGCTCATGTGCCAGATCGTAAGATCTACGTAAACGAAATGCTCCCCCGTGAAAAATACAAAGAATATACACGCTTGAGGTCCGTTGCACGCGGGTTGGGCTTGAAATACGTCTGGCACAGCGGCGAACGTTTCTGGGTTAGGTGAAAAAATGGTGAGCGAGCACATACGTTTGAATCTCTCGCGGATCTGCAGGTCATTCAAACGGCCTGTCGAAGTGTTCCAAAAACCACTAGTGCGTCCTCAAACAACACCCAGGGATGCACCTCCTCTCCGGAGCAAAGTGTTCTTTCGGCAGCAGATCCAGTGAGAACTCCTTGACTGATTATAGCTGCTGAGGAGCGACGAGGGAGTGGTGGTTTCTTGAAAGCGGAGTTTATCAACCTTAACTCCTTAACAGATAAGATTGAGCATCTGCGCTTGCTCGTCGCTAACGATCCCTCCTACCATCTTTTTGGGGTGGCTGAGTCAAAGCTAGATGAGCATGTGGATGACAGTCTCGTTCAGATCCCGGGCTTTTCATTGTTGAGACAAGATCAAAACAGAGAGGGCGGTGGGATTGCCTTGTATGTACGCAATGATTTCAAAGTAGAGAAACTTGTTTCATCAAACACTTTTGGTCCGGGGAAACCTGGTGTGCCTGAATTTCTTTTTTGTAGCGTGCAGCAGGGCAATTCCCCTCCAATATTAGTCGGAGTGATCTACAGGCCTCCGAAAATCGCCATGCAGAAGGACGATGGGTTATTTGGCTCATTACGCCGACTGTGTAGTGATTACAGCCATAAAATTATAATGGGAGATCTGAATGCACACATGTTGGACGCTGCTCACCCTAACACCAAAACACTGACTGCACTGACAGAAGAACTTGCCTTGCAGATAGTGCAGCATGGCCCGACTCACCAACACACCCCAAATGTATCGCACACATGGATTGATCATATTTACGTAGATGACAATGACATCATTACTGACTTTCAAAATAGACTCCTGCCCAGTTTCGGCAGGCACTCGGTCATAGACGTCACCATCAACGTCTTTACTCCCACTCCGCCAAAAAATACCTTCACTTATAGGGATTTTCGTAACATCACTCCGGAGATGCTGAATGACCGTTTGCTTCGCTGCGACTGGACAGCTCTTGAAAATGTTGAAATCAGTTTGGAAGACGCAATTCACTGCATAAATGAGAACTTGAAGACTGTTATAGATGAATTAGCGCCGGAAAAAACTATCAACCCGCGAAAAAATGATGCTCCTTGGATTGGTCCTGAGTTGAAGGTACTCATGGATAAGCGAGATGCGACGCGCAGGCGCTGTGAGCGGAATCAACGCAACCAGCGAAAGTGTCCTGAGCTTCAAAGTGAGTACTTCCGGCTAAGGGAAGAGGTCGACCTGCGCATGGAGCAAGAGCGTAACTCCTTCCTTCAAAACCAACTCTC
The DNA here is from genome assembly GCA_029851415.1 of Eretmocerus hayati. Lineage (NCBI taxonomy): Eukaryota > Metazoa > Arthropoda > Insecta > Hymenoptera > Aphelinidae > Eretmocerus > Eretmocerus hayati. Next base: position 110,337,897 of record CM056743.1, read on the forward strand.
AGACGCTCTTGATCAACATAAGAACATTTGGAAGGAAATGCGCAACCTCGGCCTCCTGCCTAAAAGCAAAGAGGAGGAACTTCATGGTTTCACACCGGATGAGTTGAACGCTCACTTTGCGGGAGTTTCCGTTTCGCCCCACGAAAATATAGACGAAGCAATGGACGATATAAATTCGGCCTCAGAGGAGGGTTTTAAGTTCAAGCCCATAAATTACAGTGATGTAGTCCTTGCTATTAAACATTTCTCTTCACAGGCCCGTGGGGCGGACGGGATACCCCAAAGCGTGATCGCGAAGGCTCTTCCGGCTATTGGTGATCTTATTGTACATATTTTTAACTCCTCTTCTGCTCATAGTGCATTTCCTGAGGCTTGGAAGCAGGCACAGCTAATTGCATTAAAAAAGACCACCGCTCCATCAACGGTTTTGGACTTCCGTCCTATAGCGCTGCTTTGCTTCCTTGCCAAAGTTTTGGAAAAAATCGCACACGACCAAATCACGGAGTTTTTGAAGTCTGAGAAATTATTAGATCGCTTCCAGACTGGTTTCAGACAACATCATAGCACCCAGACAGCCTTACTAAAGTTGACCGATGACATCCGAGTAGGTATTGACAAGAAAAAGATCACCTTGCTCCTGTTTTTTGACTCCAGTAAAGCCTTTGACACAATATCACCATCAAAGCTGTTGAGCAAACTTCGAAATCTAGGCTTCTCGAGATCGGCACTCCTGTGGATAAAATCATACTTACAAGGCCGCACCCAAAAAATTACTTCAAAATCTGGTAGTTCTGATTGGCTCAAAACCAATCTGGGTGTTCCACAGGGTTCCGTTCCTGGGCCTTTACTCTTCAGTTTATATGTCAATGATTTACCTGGTTTGCTTGACGGGAAGTCAGTACATCATCTTTTTTATGCGGATGACCTCCAAATTTATCTCCAAGTCGAGAATTCTAAGATCAGAGAGGGCATTGCTCAGCTGGGAGAAATAGGACGACTTGTTGCTGAGTGGGCCAGAAGTTCCGGCCTGTGTCTCAACGCTGGCAAGACCAAGGCAATCTACTTCAGTTCTGAGAGGAATATCAAAGATCTGAAGAGAATGGACTTGTCAGGGGTTGAGATACAGGAAGGAAAGTTCATCCCGTTCAGTGATACGGTCGTGAGCCTTGGTGTTACACTTGACAGTGAACTGACGTTGAAACCGCACATCGGCCAAGTAACTAAGAAAGTCAACAGAGCCCTACATGGATTGCAGTTTTTCAGGGCATGTATCACCGGACCTCTCCGAGTTCGCCTAGTTGAGTCCCTGGTTCAACCGCATATAGACTATTGCACGGTCGTGTACCTCGACGCCAGGGACGAACAGCGGCAATGGATACAACGACTAAGCAATTCATGTGTGAGGTATATTTTTGATCATAGGAGAGACGAGCACATCACCCCATTTAGGGAGCGTTTGGGTTGGTTACGTACTGATTCGCGGAGAATGTACTTCGCAGCTCTATTAATGCACAAGATCATGCATTTAGGAGAGCCTGGCTACCTAGCTGCGATGTTCACCAGGTACCAGTCTGAACGCCCCGCACGCGGTGATGCAGAAGAGCGGGTACTCAAAGTTCCCAATATGAGACTTGAATATGGAAGAAGATCTTTCCAGGTTCAATGTGCTCATTTGTGGAACTTTCTCCCTCCGGGCTTTCGGCAGCTGGGGAAAATGTCATTATTTAAAGAGGCTATGAAGGATTTTTTGCTCACACAGTCTCCCCAGAGGATTGATGTGAAGAAAAAGCATTACTTCAATCTCTAAACTTTGAAAGGCTTGGGCTGACTTTTTGCTTGATTCGTTCATCTAGAATATAATTATAAGTATACGTGTGACCTTTCGTCAATCGACTGAACTTTTCTGTAATATGACTGTGAGCCCTGCCATTTTATTTGTATTCTTATATTATTCTATGGAGTTTGTGAATCTTCTGAGTGCTACCCGACTAGTCACAAATTGTGATATACTCAAGATTTGTCCTTGACCAAATGACTTCATTATTTTTATCAATGTGCACTATTGATCTGTGATATATATTACCATATGTAACTGATTATTTTTCTTTTTTGTCTTCGGACGAATAAACGGGCTTCAATCAATCAATCAATCTCTTTCAAGTTAATAGAGCCCTTTATGGTCTGCGGTTTATCAAGGCGTGCACCACCGAGACACTCCGCCGAAGGCTGGTCGAGACTCTCGCTCTGCCTTACCTAGATTACTGTACTGTGGTATGTCTTGACGCCCCAGACAAAGAACGGTCACGACTGCAAAGACTACAAAATTCATATGTGAGATATATTTTTGGAGTGAAGAAGAGGGAGCACATCACCCCATTCAGGGAAAATCTGAACTGGTTACGTTCGGACTCGCGTAGGTCATACTCTGCAGCTATCCTCATGTATAAAATTTTGAAGATAAAAGAACTCGATTACTTAGCCGCAATGTTCATTGAAAATCAGCGCAGACCCACGAGTCGGGATGATGCTAGAGAATTGGAGATCCCCACAGTCCTACTCAAGTCAACCGAGAACTCATTTCAAATCCAGTGCGCCAGACTCTGGAACTCTCTCCCGCTTCTTATACGCCATCGGCCATCACTATCATCATTGAAGTTCTCACTAAAACTCCATCTGCTCAAGCTTGATTCCCAAGATCTCCACATCATCCAACAAACGTCACAATAAGCCCCTTTTTATGGAATTCTATGAATTTTCTGATTCATATTCCATGTTCCCTTGAATCATTGTGATTACTGTGTTTTATACTGTGTAATACTGTGTATTACTGAAAATGTGTACATGACGTATCATATCTGTGATAAAATGTAAGACTGAATGTGGCCTTGACCAAATTCTTACCGAATGACACAAAGAAATATTTGTAATGTATATACAAATGGGGAAACAATGACTGTCCCCTCCAGCTATATGTATTTGTAATTTTATTTGTAGTTTTGTTATCTTGCCTCGGAGCAAATAAAGGCTGTCTTTCTCTCTCGTATCTGTATTTTGGGACTAATAAACACAGCTCTAGGGATTCCCCTTGTATTTATTCCACTTCCGAATTTCCACCTACCCACCTGTCGAGTCAGGACTCCCAGGTGCAGTACCAAAGAACCCACGTTACGAATTCTCGTAACAAACTGGTGTCAGAGGTGGGATACTCCGTGGAAAAATTCGGAAAATTTTTTACCGCATTAACCGCGTCGCGCTTCACCTGATTCAACCGCATACAGCTGCCACTGACAAGGAGGAAGGACAGGAAGGATATCCACCTGGTTCACCTACTTCATGGTCTATGCAGCATCTGGGTAAGTGATTTTATAGTTTTCTCGATTTTCGTCCCTCGCGGGAGAGTCGCGAGGCACATACTTAAATTTTTAAAAATTTCTTAGAGGCCAAATACAGTCAAATATTGTTTTATATCAGAACGCATCTATACAACAATAGTGTTGTACGCAAATTATAATTCAACTCCCTTCAAGCCAATAATTCAAGGTGATAATATTTTACTATATACGATAGCTCGAGCCGAGCTCACCCGCAGACAGCAGGTGCCCAATAGGGATACTTTTGAAACTCGCAAACATTTTTTACTTCCGCCCAAACTTGTACTCTTTGATTGACGCGTCATAGGGAAATAGCAGCTATAAATCCATATGAATTCTTGAAACCAAGTAATAAAATGGCGAGTAATCAGAGGGATAATGAATACCATGAAACAATGGGGAATGTTTCTGATGACTCAATTGAAAACAATGCGGCAGTGAACCTGGACGAGGCGCCGGAGCCTCTAGTATCCCAAGTATCGCCAATTTGAATGGCTTCGTGTACATGGAAAAGCACTTTAAAAAACGATCAATGGAGGGCGATCCTAGGACCAAGAGGGTCATGCTAGCACTTATGGCTGCAGATGTCGAGTTGCAGCAGCCAGGTGGATTACATATGGAAATTGCTCTTCGCGATCTAAGTCGAATGCTTACGACAGAGCCCGAATATTTTGATGACGGGGAAATAACGGTGTTGATGGACCTGAGGGAATTCCTAGAACAGAAATACGATTCAAATGGAGCGCGAGTGAAATTAGGAGATATACTCGACAAAACTGATTACGATCAATTCCGATCAGAACGAGTATCTGCCGAATCCTCGCGATACGACGGACACATACAAAATAAAGAAATACTTAACAAACGAGACGCAGATACGCGAAACTCTAATGCTGAAAAATCTACAGGCTTAACTGAACATACTATGCCGGGAGAATACCCGTGGCCTCTCGTCAGTGATAATAAATTCCAAAGGTGGTTTGATTATGGTTCCAGCCAACGGCCTTTCGGGGGCCAAGATGCTGAGTCGCAGAGGTATGATATCCAGGACCCTTACTCCATGCATGAGGACATAGGGTCGCGCTTCGGAAAGGGTCGGTACTGAATTGCATACGATGAGTAGGCTCATGTTCCGTCATCAGCTTACCGAGAGCGCCGATGCGGAAGGGCGAAAGATTTCCTGCCAACGACTTACTGACAGTCAAGATGTGGAGATGCATTATTTGAAATCTAATAAGAACGCCGGCCGACCGCTCACCGGGAACCTGGACGCTGAGATGCATTATTTGAGGAAATCAAACCAAATTGAGTAATCCGGAGAGTACGAAAAGCCACCTGAACGTAATATAGGAAAAACATCGTTTGAGAACAGGACCAAACTAAACTTACGCGGACAAGACCCGTACAACGACTTGAAAAAATCTGAACATGCAGATATCGACGAGACAGTTTGCGATAGATCAGAGAGTTATAAAAATACTACATACGATGTGGGCATTCACAGACAGGATTATTCTAGAGATAATCATGAAAGTTCAGACGAAATAATTGAAGACAATCAATCTCGACGTGAACCTAAATACATTATACTTGGAGATGCAGATAAGATCTGGGCAGAATTGAGAGCAATACAGCAAAAGCTGGGAGAGAGTGTGGCGGACTATGAATTGCGAATACAATCTATCCATGATCGTCTGCTTATTGCATATCATACAAATACAAGTCTCGAATATTGGGGATGCGAAATACATGAACAAACTGCAAATGCCGGGGCTCTCCAACGATTTAACTCTGGACTATCAGTCTCGTTCGGAAATCGACTCCGATCAACAAATCCTTCAACTTTACGGGAAGCAATTTTCAACGTGATAGATTTCGAGAATGAAACAAACCCGACGGGTATTTCCTCTCTAAAACATTCCGGGAGTGGGAATGACCGATTGGAGAATATGACCGGCACTTATTTAGAGAAGAAAATGAGAGAGATTGGACTACGTAAGTCTATTTCTGAGGAATCTGCGACTACACGGTCATCACAGACTTCGAATAAGTGTAGTTATTGTCGTAGGCTAGGACATATTAAAGAAAACTATTCTAAGAGAATACGGGATTCAAAGTTTTGCGGTTGTTGCCGTAATATGAGAAACGCATTAAACGCTGGATTCATTCTAAGAAGTCAAATTGAACCAGCGGAGGGAGTAGGGAACATTTCAAAGCATTATCCATCTCAGAGATATCATCCTTGGAATCGAGCAGGTTCTATGAGGCATGATTCTTATAAAAACTGGGATTAATGCCAGAAATTTCTACGATGAGAACTCTTATACAGGTGATACGAATAGGAACAATAACTTTTATGGAGCCAATCGCGCGCACACTTACGCAAGATCTATGCAAGAAAATATAAATACCCACGACTCTAATGAATCGAATGACAGAAATTTGAGGACTTATGAGCAACAACGCTATAACGTTTTAGAGGTGGATTGTGACAACCAAGACTATTATTTGAATAGTGATGAAGGGGATCCTCTTGAACAGGACGGGGTCCGTGACCAATTTGTTCAGGATCACGGACAGGAAATTACGCAACAAGGTGATAGGCATCAGAACAAACCCGTAGAAAATTGAAGTCAATCTCCAGATTCTGCGGATGCAGACTCCGGTGCTGAGATCGAATAGGCAATTAATTGAACTGTAGCGATCCAGCGATATTTTGCCAGAGAGTGAAAGAAGTAACCATAAGGAAATAATATATCGCTATGAGTCGGAATCATTAAAATTATTCATTAGTATTTGCGGGGCACGCAACGGGTATTTCAAAAAGAATCCATCGGGAATTGTGACAAAGAATAAAGTCTTCATCATGCTCTTTTGAACAAAATCCCATCAAATATGATTGGGGGAATAGATGACGGTATCCAAAGCCTGTAAGATTAATAATTCATACAAAAATAGTGTACTGGCAAAATTCATAGCAGTTTTATGTGAACGAATCTTCAACTTGAGGCAATATTGCCGCAATCAGAGCCAAATCTGAAAATAAAAGCAAAACTAACGGTATTCACGATTCAAAATACTCCCGTCTACTGCAGATACGGTAAAAATATCTCGGAACAATGACACTGGGATGCTCAGGTGAATTGTGTCGGGAGTTATGACGAAAGAAATGATTTCCGCGATAATTTCAAAGTATGAAATAATAAGAATTGAACTGAATGTAACGAGAGTTGATTTGGAAGTTATTAGAATCACAGTCGAGATAGATCAGGGGACTGAATAACTCTAATGGTAGAATACATAATACAACAGATTTGTAAGCTCCAGAAGGAATTGTGGTACGATGTGGCGCATCACGCGAAGCAAACTTCAGATCATGCAATTTTCGTATCACGCAGATGATATGTAACTGCAAAGTTCTCTCAATTGTTGTTATCAACTGATGTAACTGGGAACGTTTTGTCTCAATCAATAATACTAACTGAATAAGACGCAAATCACACGCTATGAAGCTAAATGAGTCAATCTTATCATGTCTGAGAGTAAATGCACACTCCGAGGTAGTAGCTACTCAAGCCCCGTTGAACGAATAACAAGCAGAAGACCATTTTCACACATGAATGCAACAATACAGATATGAGTTACTTTTTGCAATAGAATTTGAAAGAGGAAATCAGTAACTCAAGCTCATATTCTCGACTACTCAAATTAGAATGACTGCTTTCACTGTATGTAACAAATAGTCATGGGATGAGCTAGATATGTGACGATTTAAAGAGCTCAATCTGAAAGTAATCTCAAAAGAATGACGAATACACCGTAATCGAAATAATTATTCATGGCACTATGAACGATGCTTGGAGGAATATCAAATGATGAGATTTGATTTCGCTAGTTATGAGGCCAGAGTGCTCTCTTGGAGATTCCATCGCTCATATGCTCAAGTACATAATGAAAATGATGATTCTTGGAAATACTGAAATGGTCAACCTAATATTGGGGGAATCGCCTGTGATTCTGAACATCATGCAGAGGTGAATCATTCATGAGGCCAGAGTGCGCCCTTGGAGGTTTCATTGGTCATATGGTGGAATACGTGATGAAATTGATGATTTTCGATAGTGGTTACATGGTTAACCTATGGTCGGGGGGGAATCACCTATGAACGTAATGACTACGTCAAGAAAATAATTCATGGGGCCAGCATACGCCCTTGAATATTTGATTGCCTATGTGCTCGAATATACAATGAAAATGATGTCTTAGGGACATTCACATGGTTTATGTGTCATTGAGAGAATTGTCTATGATGTCGGAGAATTTGCTAAGAAGAATCATCTTTGACGCCACAGTGTGGGGCGTCCTCAAAAAATTGCTCATCCAGATGAATAAATAATAGGGAAGAGATGATGATTTTTAGGGGTATTGGTACAATCAACCCGTAGTTGAGGCAATCGCTCATTATTTCAGAGTTCATGTGAGGGGGGATCATTTGCGAAACCAGAGTGCTCTCAAAAATGGATAATTCATGTAGGTATATAGACGAAAAGGATGATGATTTTTGATATTTTCGGAAACCTCCGATGTGGTGTCCTCCACACGGCAGAGATAATCCCGATTATGTGAAATATGCGATGTGATAATCATTCAGATAGGTAGAGAACATGAAACAATACAATATATCGTCGCCCCCGAAGAAGAAAAACACCTCCCATTGTTCTCCCAATGCATTCTTAAATGGGGACGTGCTTTTCTTCGTCGGGGGCGACGATATGATGTGATTGAAGCTCGATATATGAGATTATTGATCGATCAGCACGCTCTGAGGAAAAATTGTCTGAGTGGTGGAAGCTCATAGTGGTAGAAAAATGGGGCATGTGCTCATGCTGGTAGGGAATCGAAGAATGAGCCTACCATTGTAGGGAAATGTGGGGTGTGACACTATTGCAGAACATTAGGATATTTTGGATTAGAACGATAACGTAAGGCAGCATAGGGAGAAGGGTTCGGATTGATTAAAACACTAGGGCAGATATGGGGATACTTGACATGTGCATGGAAGGAAAAGAAGAGAAATAGATTATTTCCACTCACTATTCCTCTGGTTGCCACGCGGAGTAAAATACCGAGATTTATGTTAACATGACATATTATTGGGAGAAATAGAGTACGAACTTTTGATGTAGCTCCTCCGAAAAGCATCGGGAAAAGCTAGCTCGATGTTGTAGACAAATTTCGATTGACCTTCCAATCACTAGCCAAGTTTGTTTCAGCTCTCGTGGGAAAATACGGGTTATTATTGCCACAAACAATACTAAAAAAGCGAACCAATAATCTCACCTCAATTCATTTGGTGAACGAAATTATAACTCACCAGTCCACGGCAGTTTGAATCAGAGAGATTACTCGATTGTTGCAGAAATCTGCGCGAACAAGATTTCAGAATTTCCTCTTGTCCATTCTGTCGAAGTTCATGAGGGCGATAATATTGACTCATGATTTTGAAATTAAAAAAAGTATCTAGTGATTTTTCTGTCATGATCTTCTCGAATGGGAATCAATATTATTCTTACGGGAAAAGACGCCAGAGGTTAATGAGCAAATTCTGTTGAGGGATAATGAAACTCACATTCGGGGATAATATACGCAAATGTTTTTGTTCATGAACGTCTCCAGTGGGATTTGAACTTGAATTTTTCTTTCAAATGCGGCGAACGGACGCCGCATCTATCTCAATTCGTTCTTCTAGTTGTCGGTGATCTACATATACATTACAAAATCACAGATCCTACGAAGATGAAATCTATAGATGGCTTCTCGCGTTTAAACTAATGATATCTGGAACAAATAATGGATCATTCCAAAACTCATTTTGGTACTAACGGAGGAAAAAAGAATATTATTTCATATTCGGAACAAGCTTCAAAATGAGCTAAAGTACGTTCAAAAATGTTCAGATGCACCGGAAATACAAGCAAAGTTTGAAAGGAGAATCGCCCTATTTTTGGGATTTTTAATAATGATCACTTCTTGAGAAAGCTGAGATAGATTGGCTTGGATTAGTCGAAATTGGACGTACTCTAGCTCATTTTGTAGGTTTTGGAACAAGCTTCAAAATGAGCTAAGTTACGTCGAAAAATGTCAAGATGCGTCAGAAATACGTGCTAAATAGTGAAGAAAAAATGAGCAAAAAAGGTACTTTCCCATTTGAACCTGTGTTAATTTGGAAAAAACCTTCACGGCTCTTGCTGCAACTGAAAATGTGGTTTCCCAGCGCCCAGCGAAGAAATTTCCACATGTACTAGTTAAAACCCAACTTTTCCGACCCCAAGCGTATCGATATCGAAGAAAAGTTGTTTTTCGGCCCACCCTAAACGCAAGCTGTCATTGAGGTGGTGCATAAGAGATTCCGGTCAGGCCTGACCAGAAATCGCTTGGGCATTTCCAGAGCAATGACATTGTTGATACATTTGAAAGTTTTGAGAATGAGCAAAAGATCCATCGGGGATTTCTGACATTTGAGAATTATGTTCCAAAATCAAATTTTAATGACACAGAAAATCGAAGGTGTGACAATGAGTCTAATGGAAAATCTTTAGAAGGGGCCCCGATTGAACAAGAAATAAGAATTTATGAAAATTGGAATGATAACAAGAGAAATGAAGAAGATCATTGTGAAAATAATGAAAAAATTTGGCGCCGGATAACCAGGAACATTATCACGATTCATGGCCCCCGGAACGAACTATCGCTAGCAGAGAACTCTTCCTTAGAACGCCATGGGACATGCCTGGTCAAATGTGAGGTTCATGGCCCCCGGAAGGAACTCTCGCTGGCAGATAACTCTTCCTTAGAACGCAGTGGGACATGCCTGGTCGAATGTGAGGTTCACGGCCCCGGGAAAGATATCTCAATCGAGAAATCTTCGTTTGAACGCAGCCAGAACGAATATGATGTACATCTAGGATGTCAAGATTGCTCCGAGTGTTCCTTGCTGGCCAGACAATTGCGTCTGGAGGCGTCTCTGCTCCCGTCTCGCGCAGTATATGGCTCCCGGGAGAAAAGTCCTAGCAGGCTTAGAGGGCACCCTCCCTTAGAACAATCGCGTTCAGGGGTATGCGTTGCTGCCGTGCCGGAGAGTATGCGTCTGGACAACGGAGTACACCTTTCTTCTTCTGAAAAGAGTAAGAGGAGGAAGGGTGATTATATGAGAAAAAATGAGAGAACCCACGAAAATGTGGAAGGCAAAAGTTTGCAGAAGAAAACCCACAAGCAAGTGGAAGATCCTAGTGAATCTATGGATGGATTGAATGGAAATGATAGGGAAACGATTTTTCATATTGACTCGACACCTCATTTTATTCAAAGCAAAGATGAATTGTATATAAGAGAAGATAATATGATACAATTTACTTCAGTTGATTGTGTTATTTCATCTCAAGTTGGACAAGAACTGGTGAAACACAAAGGATTTACAATGAGCAGTATGACAGAAGTGAATGCTACTCTTGGAGATGCTTCAACTCTACCAGGAAGCAGCTATCACATTTTCCATCTATACGTAAGAAATGTTCACACTGATTCTGTGGATATTATCCACATAGAAAAGTCACTCAAGAATGTGAAATTGATTATGGATTATTTTGAATTGACAACAATAAGCATTTCACAATCTGATAATAATTTAGATGCATTAGATTGGTCATGGATCCAGCACTTGCTCAAAAATATTTTTAATGATCCTTCGTACACAATCACCATATGCACTGGAGAGATAGCTATACCCGTTGAATGGGAGAGAAAGAATATCATGAGAGAATATCATGATTCAGTGGTGGGTGGTCTCAAAGGAATCAATAAATTACATAAATGCATCACAGAAAACTCCTATTGGAAAAGAATGTTGGAAGACATAAACTGTTTGTACGTACCTGTACCATTTATCGGAGAAAAAAGGTTACTAATCCAAATACTAGAATGCCAATGAAAATCACAGTCACACCATCAGCAGCATTTGAGAAAATTCAGATTGTTATAGTTGGTCCATTACTGATCACTGAAAAAGGGAATAGATTCTTACTAACCATTCAATGTGTTTTCACATAATACTCAGAAGGAATCCCATTCCAACAATTGATGCTTCCACAGTAGCAGTTGCCTTAGCGGAACATTTCATAACTAGACATGGTTATCCAAAAACCATACAGAGTGATCAAGGTTCAAATTTCATGAGTGAGGTTTTCAAAACTTCCTGTAAAGTATTCAGAATTCAGAAGATGAATTCAACAGCGTATCACCCAGAAAGTCAAGGCTCATTAGAGCGAGCCCACAGAGTCTTTGTAGAGTACTTGAAATCATATTGTAGTAAGAGAGACTGGGATGATTGGATCAGATATGCCATTCATTCCTATAACATTTCACCAAGAGAGTCGACAGGATATTCTCCCTATGAATTAGTCTATGGAGTAAAATCAAGAATTCCATCTGAGTTTAACAATGACAGAATTGATAAGGCTTTCAAAGATCTTTTCGATGATCTCTTCACAAAAATCAAAACACTACAAAGTTTAGCTGGAGTTAATTTAGGATGAGCAGAATCCAGAACTAAAGACCAATTTGACAAAAATATAAATCCGGAGAATTTCAAAATAGGAGATCATGTTTATGAGAGAAACAAAGCAAAAGAATCCAAATTTGATGATGAATGGGAAGGCCCATATAAGATCACTCGAGTTTTTGACAATCACTGTGTTGAGTTTCAAGTTCAGAATGGTAACTTTAGAATAGCTCATGCGAATAAACTCAAGCTTGCTCTAATTAGAATAGATCCTCCGCCAGGTGATAGACTTCTGCTACAAACAGCTGATCTGATTGACTAAGAGTTGTCAGCAAAATAAACATCAAAATGAGTATAGGTTACTTACTTGACTTGTGTTGAGAATATATCTTGTGTGAAAATATATAATCTGTATGTACTCACTAATGAAACATATATCGTTATACCTTGTACAATGAAGTATATGAGATCATTCTGAAAATTTGATTTGCTATACAACCTCAGCTTCTCAGCATCACAAAAACTCCAATGTTGACATTTTGGGCTTGGAAGAAGTCGTCTCCTTCGTCAACAACTTTTTCTTCACGGGGCGGTAGGTGTCGTGTAGCACATCGAATTTGTCACTAAACTTACTATATTATAGAGAGAAAACATGAATACACTCAAACTCAATCATACATACAGGCACACATACATTTACACTTATTCAAACTAAAAGCCGCGGATTTGAATTATGAGAAATGATATTATTCCAGATCAGAAGTTCAATCATACAAAATAATATTAAATGGATCACCCAAGATTAGAACATAGAAGCATCGAGAATTATTATCTAGGCCACGATTGACGTCATCGAATGGAAAGATTTGTAACTGGTGATCAGTTCTTGCGAGCATTATATGGCGAATGAATCGAACATCGAGTCTCACGACTCCAATTACTTGCACTGTTAGCGGTAGTTAGCGAGGCTCGAAGTAAAATCTTGAACGATGAATATAATCCAACTTATTACAGGAAGATAAAAATCAGCATCATTCCATCAAATTTCTCCTGATATGAAGGAAGTCTTTTTCGTACTCTTCATACTACGAACGCGAGTCTGTTGCCTGGGGGGATACTCCTAACTAATCGTCAGAAGATTTGTTTCAGGAATCAACCATTAATGATGAAACTTGGGACTTATGGATTGCAATCACACACAAAATTGCCCGATTCTCTCAATTTTTCACTGAAGCCTGATATCGATTTGATCTAACACTGATGAAATTAGAAGAGTGGATGCATATGGAGTTCCAATCGTAATCGATTTCCAAGGGGTACAAAGGAAATTTGTACCAATTTGAGGGAACAAATTGTAGGAGTGATGGATCAAATTCTGGAAAGCAAGGATCAAAAGGAGCATGGAATAACAAGGATGAGATTAAAATTTCTGGATAATTGAACTATGATTATGATGAAAACGGCATTTGAACAGTGACACTCTACAGGACATAATTAAAATTTTCCATCTTGAAGGATCATCAATAAATGAAAGAGGAGATTTACAATATGATCGAGAATTCGCTACAACGGAGAAATACTGAGATAATGGGGATGTACTCAGAACTGCAACAATACGAATGTTATCGTAAATCTATAATAACTATCTTGCGAAAGAGAGACTTAGGTAGTCTGGAATCTTAGCCTCTACCACAGCAAGCTGGGAACGGATCTATACGTCCGTAGATGGAAGAGTCCCCCCTTATCTGCTCGCAGTCATCAGCGATGGACTGCGTGACAGAGTCCTCGTTTTTGACACCGATGAGGGAAGGGTTGAGCTGGAATTATCTGCAGGGATAGCTCAAGGATCCGTGTCAGGACCGTTCGAATGGAACATGCAATACGACGAGTTCCTGAACATGAGTCTTCCAGATGGGGCAGAACTCATTGGCTTCGCGGAAGATGCGGCATTAGTCGTGGTCTCCGAAACCGCGTGGCAAGTGGAGTGTGTGGCCAATGAAGCTCTTTACCGCATTCAATGGTTCCCTGAGAACGGGCTGGAGCTTGCCGAGCACAAGTGCGGAGCGATGCTAGTCACCAAGAGGAGGAGTTTCGGAACTCCCGTCCATCAACGGGTACGAGATTCCACTCAAGAGGGAACCCAAGTACCTTGGGGCTTGGTTTGATGACCGATGGAGCTACAAGGCACAAGCCAGAGAAGCAGCGCTGAAGGCGGACAGGGTCGGTGGCACCCTCCAGCGGCTCATGGCAAACATTGGTGGCCCCAAGCCAAACAGAAGAGCCTTACTCAGCACCGTGAGCTATTCCATCATGCTGTACGGTGCACCAGTTTGGGGACATGTAGCTAGAGGGTCCGTAATCGATGCAAAGCTAGGTCCAGACCAGTGGCGTTTCGCGCAACGGACGATCAGCGCTTATTGCACGGTGTCTGACCACGCAGCCCGTGTGTTTGCGGGTACACCACCTATTCGCCTGCTTGTAGCCGAGAGAGTGAGGGTATGGAAACACCAAGAAACCCTTAAGAGTGATGGAGTCGTGCTCAACCCCACTCGTAAGGCCCTCATACGAGACGTCGAGAGGGGGGAGACCGTCGAAGAGTGGCAAAAAGAGTGGAAGAGCTCAACGAAAGGGAAGTGGACGCGAAGGCTGATCCCCAACATAGCCAGGTGGATCGATCGAGCTCACGGAGAGCTGGATTACTGGCTGACGCAAGCGTTTAGTGGGCATGGCTGCTTCGGAGAGTACCTGGAGCGGTTCCAGAAGAGGGAGACCCCGGTCTGTCAGATGTGTGCGGCAGACTGGGACGATGTGGAGCGTGCACTCTTCCATTGCATGAACACAGCTGTGGAGAGAGCGAGCAGAGTTTGCGAACTGGCTTGGAAATCAGATCACCCCTGAGAATCTAGTGCCGTTCATGCTCCGCAGCAAAGAGACATGGGATAAGATCGCCGACTATATCAAGACGGCGATGACCCGAAAAGAAGAGCGAGAACGGGCATTGCAGCGCCAAGCAAGGGGCGCTGCGTAGCGAACAACGACGACTTGAAGAGTGATCATTGACGACGAAGAGAGAAGACAGAAGAGCGGACACACCAAAGAGGAACGCCCCATGGCGCGCGATACGCCTCCCACCCTGAAGTAATGCTAACGCGGTTCCGGGGTGGGTTGGTTAGATAGTGGTTAGCTGCCCCCAGTTCTGCAATGAGGGCTTGCCAACATCGTGTGGCTGAGAGCAGAAGGTTTTAGCCCCCAGGGCACACGGGCGTTGGATTCATGCTCATCCGGTTTACCGGGTAAGCAAAATGGAAGCGCTTATGGTCTGCCACGGCGTGGGAGATCCATTAGGGATAGCCTGTCATCAGATTTTCCCTTATATTCCACTTGAAAAGAAGAAAGAAAGTCTGTAATCTCAGATTCATTCAATAGTAGTTAAGAGTTGTAATGTAATTATTCAACAGTTCCGAGTCGAAGCATACCTTAACTTTTCAACAATTTACCATGAATATTATATTTTAATCAGTTGAGCTCCACATTCTTTCCATTGCAATTATTACAGCAAATCATTAGTCTGCAAGACCTTGATGCCATGTGGATCATTCCATGTTATACTTATCTCGTCAAATCATCCTATCATTTGAATTGCATAGAATCCATCGACACGAGCATCGTGCGTAGAATCATTAAATGTCTTTGGTAATCTTCTGTGTACCGGAGTACTTTTTGGAAGCCTAAGACCGCTCAATAAATCAGCCATCCTGACATACCAAACATGATTCTGAAAGTAGCATCTCAGCTATTAAATCACTGAATTGTTTTAATCTTGTTTGGAATAAAATTCTGACCGTGGATGTTAGTAATTCAACAATCTTAGAGAAAACTTAGGCGCATCCACAGGGAAATGACAAATTCTACTTTGAATCAGAACAAAATTGTTTAATTAGGGAAGAAAGAGACTTAGTTATGAAATATGACTATTCATGATAAGTTAGAAATAAGATATCATTTTAGCTGGTCTTCGTGGAATATCATGGCGATCTTACGGATAAATCGAGAAAGAATCAGTCAGCACGCCAAAATAAATAAATCCATTCTTTTATCTAGGGAAAAGGAGGAAATCACGAGTAAAATTATGGATCGAAAATTGTAAAAAGTCATCCATGAGCGCGTAAAATTATTGTGTATGAAATTACAGCTAACATCATTCATCGTCATATTCTACCTTCTCGTCAGTGCAGACTGTCAAAACTCATTCACACCGTTCAGTGAATCGCCATCCTAACATCTGACTCGTTATCATTCATTTTGGATAGGAATACCTATGAATCGTATAATCTCGTGAAATTCGCCCTACTTTAGAATAAACTATACATTTTTGCTTTCCAAATTGGAAAACTGAAACAGCAAATTCCGTTTTCTCCCGTTATCTGTTTCAATTGCAAATTACGGGAGTGCTTCAGTAGACAAATGACCTATTGGCCAGTAGATCGGACCTTCGTCATCGTATTACCATTTAAATATTCAATCAATGTCTCAAATCGCCGTCATAGAATTGATTCAATGATTGAGGAAAAAAACAAAAGAATGATGAAAAAAATACAATTTTTTTTACGAACGAAAATTTGTAACATTGCTCAGGGGAGCAATGAATGCAGCGAACGGACGTGTCAGGAACCTTGTCTGTTCCCAACTAGCCCTACATCTATTTGTATACAGACTTACTATGCAGAGGAGTAGCCTAACATACAGATATACTTTCGATGTAAAACATATAGACATACCTTGTACTCTTGCAAATAGACATACTTTATCCCTCAAATATATAGATATACAGTATGGCCAAGCCACGAAAGCTTGGAGAAGCTTTAAAGAGACCGCGAGAACTCTCCAGCGCCCGCGAATCTAGACAAGGGGTGCAAGTGTGGGGCGCTGCCGCGCCTCACCTGCGTTTCTCCTAGCCGCGAACGCAGGAGGAACGCGGGGTCTGAAAGAGTATAAATAGAGCTCGAAAGCCCTGGCAAGGAGCTTGGAATCACACTTTACCGCAAGACTCCGTCGAGTACGTTTCGCGCTCAGAACCTCAGTACAACGCGAGCTCCCGTTACGTACATTTGTACTTAGAATCACGCGCCGGGCTTCTAGTTCTCAGTACGAACTCACCTACCGACGTGACCACATTATTCATTAACGCCATTCCGAGTCAATTACCTCAGCCCTTGACGGACTCCACTCGAATAGAATCAACCCCAGTACATTATAAAGTCTCTCTTCCTCTCGTATTTGTGTTTAGGGACTAATAAACGCAGCTCTAGGGATTCCCCTTGTATTTATTTCACTTCCGAATTTCCACCCACCTACCTGTCGAGTCAGGACTCCCCAGGTGCAGTATTAAAGAATCCACGTTACGAATCCCCGTAACACTGTCAGGATATCTCAATGTTCTTCCAAAGACTCGAAAAAAGAGAAACATATATGAGTGATTCCGCCGAAAGTGGGATTTTTTGGGGCCAAAATCGTTACCGAGCGTGTTCGGGGTCAAAAAATTATTCCAGCCCCAAACGAGTTTTAGTAGGTCGTTGCAGTTGGTTTCCACTTGTTTGGGCACAAAAAAGAAGTACGGAGAGCTACGTAGCTCAAAATTGAAGCCGGAAAAAGATAAGTCGAGTTCAAGGGGTCGCAGAGGGGGACGGAAAGGACATTTCGCCACTAAAGTTATTCCCACGACTCGACAACCAATCGTAGACTCTTTTCCGCATAGATTTGCTTTAATGCAACCAAATACAACAAGAAAATGTGTTTCACAAAGCGATATAGCGCGTTGGGAAGAGCACAACATGGGGACGGAATTGACCGAAAATTTTGTACGCTATTTGGAAAACACGTTCATGTGGTGCACTCGGCCGCGGATTCGAGTTTTCGGTTTATGTCGTGCAAGAATTGGGTGTATTCGGGTGTTTGGAAATCAACCTCACTGGTTAGAAAGGCTCAATAGACTATCGGCAATTTCGCTGACCTAATTAGTGTTGTGCGAGCAGTCTCGGTGCGAATCCGTCTTCAAAATGTCGGATGGCCGTGCCCGAGCTGAGGGATCAATTTTGACTCGCAAAGTGGTGGATTATGTTACTTGAAGTATCACAAATTGAAGTGCATAGCTACATATAGGGATTTTTTACTCTGCATATGCGTCGTGATGAATTCAAAAGTCCAAGTTCGGTTCACTACAGGGGAGGGAGAGGACATTTGGACCCTTTATCAGGCACTACAAAATACAGGAACGTTAAGATCGTCTCCAAAACTGTTACCGTAGTTGCGGACCAATAGAATACACCCGAGAAAATTGCTACAGTTCACATTCCGACCCATAGAAACTTACAGGAACATGGAACACGAAAAACCCCACTTTCGACGGAATCACTGATATCCCGGTATTCATTCAGAGTATTGATATCGAACGGCATTGAAAAACGGACTCGCAGACTATAGTAAATAGGTAGGAGTAGGGGTCAAAATATTCCTCTGTGTGGATACTCATCTTCATGTGAGATACTCTATATGATGAATTCCACGCCAAAGCGACCTACGGAAAGGGGTCATCTCTCAGATTCTTTTTTACCCTTTTTCATTCGATTCTATCGCCCGAAATAGGAACTTCGGACCACCTATGGGGCCCAAAAAAAATTTCTCCTCTCCATTGCACGCACATCCGTCAACAGACCGAAAATTTATCGTGTAAAAATCGATGGTCTTTTATTCACGAAAATGGGAATATTTCGAGTTTTGGAATAGCTATCGATTTGCGGGTCGCGGCATCTAAAAGGGCATCAAAAAACCTATCGAAAACGTTGTCGGAAATTCCTTCTCTGTGATTTGGGGGCCTCCTGGAGACAAAAGAGTGTTTTTCACTAAAATGGTGATTTCTCAAAAAGCCATTTTTTTTATTTTCTTAAAATCATATATTTGACGTGAAAATTTGCGTTTTTTCGAAAAGAATGGGTTTCAGAGAAGTTTGCGATGATCCACGTGACTTATGAGCCATTTTTCGAAAATTCGATTTTTTCGGTTTTAGAAAAAGGCGATTTTCTGCGCATGCGCACAAACGTAGACTTTCGGGACCACTTTCAATGGAAAGCTGACAAAATTTCCCATAAAATGACTACCCGCAAAGTTGAAATTCATGCACTGAAACGCGATCTGCAAGGATTAATCATGTAGAGTCAAAATCACATGAAAATTCAGCCCATTAACGCCTTCGTGACGCCTGCTGAGATGACACATTCACGAGATCTTCTCGGGACTCAATTTTGAGTACGAAATTGACCTGAAAAAAATTCGGACCACATGGTTTCAAAGTAAAATTGTATGAACTTTCAAAATATGCGATGAAAAACCCCGTTTGAGGCGAACCCGAGGTGCTACATTCAATTTTTCGCAATTCTGAATGTGACATATCGTATTTTCTGGAAAAAAATTGAATGTAGCACCTCGGGTTCGCCTCAAACGGGGTTTTTCATCGCATATTTTGAAAGTTCATACAATTTTATGTTGAAACCATGTAGTCCGAATTTTTTTCAGGTCAATTTCGTACTCAAAATTGAGTCCCGAGAGAATCTCGTGAATGTGTCATCTCAGCAGGCGCCACGAAGGAGTTAATGGGCTGAATTTTCATGTGATTTTGATTCGACATAATAAATCCTTGCAGATCGCGTTTCAGTGCATGAATTTCAACTTTGCGGGTAATCATTTTATAGGAAATTTTATCAGCTTTTCATTGGAAGTGGCGCCGAAAGTCTACGTTTGTGCGCATGCGCAGAAAATCGCCTTTTTCTGAAACCGAAAAAATCGAATTTCAAAAAATGGCTCAATGTCACTTGGATCGCCCCAAACTTCTCTGAAACCCATTTTTTTCGAAAGAACGCAAAATTTTCCGTCAAATATATGATTTTAAAAAAATATAAAAAATGGCTTTCTGAGAAATCACCATTTTAGTGAAAAACACTCTTTTGAGTAGGGTAAGAGAGCGGGGGAAAGCAAGTAGGTCACACCTTTTTCTCACTTTTCCCCATAAGAATAGCATTGCGCGCGGATCCTGACGAATGCATTGCAAGCATAGGAAACTGCACTCTCATGAGTTTGTCACGCATCGATGATTCCGCGCTCGGCAGTCCTCTCAGGTCAAACCTTTTTCTCACTTTTCCCCATAAGAAAAGCATCGCGCGCCGATCCTGACGAATGCATTGCAAGCATAGGAAACTGCATATCATGATTTTTCACTCATCCGCGCTCGCCTCTCATTTTCCCCCCATTGCGCGCGGATCTTTGTATGGTACTCCGAGCTCGGTTCTTCACTCCCGTCCATAAGAATATCATTGCCCGCGGATCCTCACGAAATACATTGGGAGGATAGGCAACTGCTCGTCTCCGTGCTCGGCATAACGGGACTGGCCCTCACACATATCCATCAATAATATTTGAGAAATATCGAGCTCATATTTTTGAGAGATGAGCAGCATAGTCCTTTCACTCTTTCAGCTACTCTCTC
Organism: Eretmocerus hayati; assembly: GCA_029851415.1. Classification (NCBI taxonomy): domain Eukaryota; kingdom Metazoa; phylum Arthropoda; class Insecta; order Hymenoptera; family Aphelinidae; genus Eretmocerus; species Eretmocerus hayati. The sequence goes on from CM056743.1 coordinate 110,358,361, forward strand.
TCTCCTTCGCGCTGCCTATACTTCAGTCCTCTCTCTCTCTCTCATACCTGGCCTTCGCTCGAAATATTATTTCCTGCGAGCAGCGGTCAAGCCCGTTGCTCTCTACCCGAGCCAGCTATTTATCGATTCTTCGCTCAAAATGTATCTTCACTTCGCAGAGAACTTTTTTTGAAATAATTTCTACAAACACCGGTCGAGCAACTTCTCTCGATCCGCTGTTTCTGCACCACCACGTTTTTTTTTGCACCTGTGCCTTCGCTCACCTTTCCGAGAAAGAACTTTTTTCCCCACCCCGACCCAGACATTTCAAATTTGAGTCAATTATATTCAATAATGGGAGAAATATTCTGTATCTTTGAGCAAAAATACGAATGTTTTGCATGTTCGACTTTAGTATACAACTTTGTCGTGAGTGAAGTAAACGTGTTCCACAGCAGTTCCAGATCTCCACATATATTTCTCCACAGAAAAAATGTATCAACAAAACGAGCACCAACTTTGTGAGTAACAAATTTAAAATTGATCTTTTCTACCCTCTATTGTCACGTTATATCAACTATCTACATCTCTCTCTTTCTCTCTCTCATTCACAGTCCAACAAATTTTCCTGATGAACTTATGGTGGGCGCGTCTCGGCATGAGACGCCTAGCTTCCCCCCGTAATGTCGCATATTTCGTCGAATGCCTACAGGACGTTATTGGCGTCCTGACAACGGGGAACTTCATGACTTTCATCATAATTTTCAAGCTCCAAAACGTTGACGATCGCGATGAGCTCCAATTATTTGGTGCTCGTCGATATTGTGAATCGCCAATCGAAATTGATTACTCTGGACATCATCATTTCTCCGTAACAGAGTTCTTTATTTATCGTGGTAATTTCCAAGAAATATACCACATTATAAGGAATTTCAATATTCTTCATTTGGACTTTGTCCACGAAATTTCACGCGACTAGAGTCGCCTACTTTTGCTTAACGGGTTTTCCACCCACCTTTTTTTCTTTATTCCAATGTATGCTAAAACGGAGCTGTTTATTTAATATTTCCTAGAATAATTTCTCTTTATGTACGCAAGAGAAAAACATATGTAACGTTTAAAATATGAATTTTTAATAAATATTCATCATTTTCACAACATAGAATATTCTTTCCAACTCCCTCCTTCCATATATTATCCCAAGTCGTTCAAAGCATATGTTCAGTAGATCAGTCATAGTCATGCGTGCACTGTACCTGTCAGCTCTTCTCATTGTTTTTCCACACTCATATGCATCGAAGCACGAATCCTGCATCATAGAAACTTGTGCCCCCCTTAGAGCCTTATATTTTCCATGCATTTCTAAAGGCTCACCAGTAACTCTCTTGCAGCAGACTCGTACAAAGCATAGTTCCTATTTCACACTAAAGCCATTTTTCCAAGTTATTTTGTGGGCTCTCTCAACTCGTATCATCACAGAGCACTCTCAATATGAGTATCAATTTTTACGACAAAGATGAGCCATTGTTAAAGGACAACCCAGACCGGTTTGTCCTTTTCCCAATTAAATGGCCAGAGATCTGGAAAATGTATAAGAAGGCCGAGGCGTCATTCTGGACAGCCGAAGAAGTGGATTTATCAAAAGACTTGAGCGATTGGGAAAAGCTCAACGATTCTGAACAGCATTTTATATCTCACGTTCTTGCATTTTTTGCAGCATCTGACGGGATCGTCAATGAGAACTTACTATTGAACTTTTCACAGCAAGTACAAATACCCGAGGCCCGATCATTTTATGGATTTCAAATTGCTATGGAGAACGTACATTCTGAAATGTACGCTCTCCTTATTGATACTTACATACGAGATCCCGAGAGGAAGCTGTTTCTATTCAACGCTATCAAGAATCTCCCATGTGTCACCCTCAAAGCAGAATGGGCTTTAAAGTGGATTGATGACAAATCCGTGACTTTTGCTGAGCGGCTTGTCGCATTCGCCGCTGTAGAGGGAATTTTTTTCAGCGGTAGTTTTGCAAGCATCTATTGGCTGAAAAGCAGATCTCTACTACCTGGACTCTCATTCTCAAACGAATTAATTTCACGTGATGAAGGATTGCATTGTGATTTCGCATGCCTGCTCTTTTCCTATATTGTGCGGAAACCATCGGAAGAGCGAGTAAAAGAGATTATTCTGGATGCAGTGAAGATCGAACTGAATTTTCTCACTGATGCACTGCCAGTGTCATTGATTGGTATGAACGTCAAACTCATGAGCCAGTATATAGAATTTGTTGCTGACAGACTGCTCGGGGAGCTCGGCTTCTCCAAGACTTTTCACTCATCCAACCCTTTTACATTCATTGAGGGTATTTCTCTCGAAGGCAAGACCAATTTCTTTGAGAAGAGAGTGGGAGAATATCAAAAGTGGGGTGTGCTTGGGGATACCACCAAGTTCACTACCGAGTGTGAATTTTAAACCAGATATCTCACACACTCGCAGGTGTAAACACGTCTGACGCAAAATGTTCTCTATAGGGAGAGACGGTGAGTTCAAATCTTTCTATTTTTCCCCACTCGCACTATAATACACCCATCTAAACCCCCCCTTTTTTTTGTTGCAGGTCAGCTTGAGATCATCAACTGTCTGGTGAACCATGAGACGGAATATATTTACGGGGACGCATTCTTACACTATTGTATAGCATTTCCATACCTCGACACGAGCTACAACTTTATGATATTTTTTAACATAACCAATTACCATTCAATTTTCTCACTCTACCACTACTCTGAATGGGAGGATGAGCTTTTTGAAATCCAAGGTTTTGATAGATCTAGAACTTACTCACACTATATGATTGGTGATATCACGCGAATTGCCGGTTTTCTCTGGTATTGTAGGTATTGAATATCAGATGTACAAGTAATAAATGTAGAGATTTAGATTGGTTTGTCGGGAATAAAAATTAAAAATTTGAAAATATATGTTTTTCTTTATTTCAACCCATCATAAAATCGATTTTCTATCGATCCAGCTGTTCATAGATGCAGGAAGGCCCCACCATTTAACCAAAACCTTATTAGCCTTGGTTTGCAATATACCCTCCACTAAATACACATCGGGATCGTGCACTTTACTCAATTCTTGAGTATAAAATTGTCCCAAAATTGGCTGATTTTGCCCATCCATCAAATGATATGTTACCGGCCATTCACTCTTATTCACACGAGCAACCTTGAAAATTTCAGCAGACCAGTTGGCTGTATATCCTTTTGAAAAGACTGTCTTGTATCTAGATACTCGCACATGATCACCAACTTTGAATTTAGCACATTTCTCTCGGCGTTTACGACTATACACTGTTTTCAATAGACTTGCTTCAATTTCTCGCTGTTTAGCAGATCTTTTCCATACTCGAGTCGGTTGCATACCTATTGTCCTATGTTTATCACAAAAGTTGTATTCTTTCAAGAGAGGGCCAATTATATCCAACCACTTGTAGTTTCCTCTCAGTGAGAAATAACGGTACATTTTACTCTTGATTGTTCTTATGAAGCGTTCCACTACGGACGATTTACAGACAGAGTATGTCGAGTAATGATTGATATTCCGTTCCTTCATGAGTTGACTGAATTTAGCGTTATAGAATTCCGTGCCCTGATCACTCTGCACGTTTTTAGGCTGACGGCCTTCTGTATCTAGAATTGATTTGAACGCCTCACACACATCCGAGGCATTTTTCCTCTTAACCGGTAAGCACCAAGCATATTTTGAGAAAACATCTATTACAGCCAAGATATAATTGTACCCCTTATTGGATTTAGAATGCTGTAACATACTAATTAAATCAATCTGCCAACAATCATCTATTGAACGAACAATTACTCTCCGTCGTGGGAAAAATCGCCTTGCAGGCTTATGCAACTCGTTCACCAATCGCACTTTTTCAGCACTAAACTGATCCATTGTGTGTGTTGGACGTGATAATTTCAACTGGCTTTCAGAGCTTCCAAATTCATCAATTTATACCTCGTGAGATATTTTGAAGAAAGGAGTGGGGAGGGAGTTAAGATGAAATAACAACACCATTTTTCCATGGATTTTTTTTTTTATTTTTATTTATGTGCACATAGATACATAGAGAGAGAGAGAGAGAGAGAGAGAGAGAGAGAGAGAGAGAGAGAGAGAGAGAGAGAGAGAGAGAGAGAGAGAGAGAGAGAGAGAGAGAGACGAAAATTATTCGTCTGCGTGCTTTTTATTCTTCAAGTGATACATATGTTGTGCGTTACGTAGTGCACATCTAAATAATGAATTATCGTGGAATTTGCAGGGGGCGTAGTTATAGTCCCTGTCAAAGTAACCATCTCTCTCACCACCACACTCTTCGTATATATTTTTCACCCATAATGACGTGTTGTGCTTGAAATATTCGGGTAGAAGTTGACGTAGCCAGTACTTTTTCTCATCACGATTCACATAGACGATATCCATTCTAAAGACCGAGCGTGCTGTTTCCAACTCTCGTGCTATTCCAGCAACTTTTTGATCCCAAGGCGTGGAACCCGCACCCCATGGTATATGATGCCCATAGTTGAAATGATGGATCATATTCTTGAGCTCGCGAGTTTCTAGATTTTTTATGTCATAGGGTGGTTCAATTGTATAGTGCAGCGGCTCATAGGTCGTGATGCATTCTTTCAGCTCTTGATTGATCAGAGCAATTTCCTTGGGAATGAACACCTGTTTAGCATATCCAATCGTATAGCCTTGCATATCGATAAAGATGTAATTTGCACGCATAGGGTAAGACTTTTCAAGATCACTCATGTCGAATCGCCCACAAACGTCGTAAGACGTGGGGTGGGATTTTTTCTTCTTCCCCCCCCCTCCCCCACTTCAGACCGCATGTCGTCTCCTGTTGTTGTTGTTGTTGTTGTTGTTGTTGCCGAATGCTGTAGAAAAGCTCTCAAATTATCTTCTGAACCATACTCGTCAGTGGATTATATTTAACAATCTTATCGTGAATGATGATGCAATACGCTGTCGTATTTTTTGGGATATTTTCCTTAAATTCTAGTTCCAAACGAATGTCAACGACCGACGATTTCACCGATTCGTCTTGTTCTGAAATGTCCAAGGCTATTATTGGATATTTATCGATAAAATTCGCCATACTCAGAGACAGACTTGCATTTTCCGTGTCGTAATAGCTCTGTCTAAAAGATTTGAGCATCTGATAGAGAATTGAAGTATTCCTCGAATTTTCAAAATCCAAATGCATGTGCTCATAGGGATAGGCCTCGGAATTGAGAAAAAGTTTAACGTTTGTCAGCTTGCAGTGATCAAATTTCACTGCACTCTTTTTGCGATTGTTACGTCTGCCAGTTTGGAAAGCGATTATGATGTAGCGTGGCTTTTCCATCTGACTAGTGCTTTTTATCGGCCATATCAACTGTGAAGTATTTTCCGGTAATGATGGATATTCAACTGAATCTCATGATCTGAATGATAGATATATAGGTGTTCCACGTTCCAAGATTTTCAAGAGACGTAATTTTATTAAATCTGCTGGATAGACATGGGGTATGTGAAGCGTTACCGCTGACAAGTTTATCACTGGGTTGCACTCATCTTTGGTCGTTATCACACAATCATTATCGTTTTTCGATCTCAGCAGGACGATATCGAATTTTGCATGAGCAATCACACGTTTGTAATCCTCACAAAAACCAAACATTTTGTTCAAAGGCAGTGCAAAGTTGAAGCCATAACCTGTGCTGATTGTGTAGTCTCCAGAATGGTATGCTCCCCCCGACAGGCTCTTTTCCTCATCAGCAGAAAGTGATGCGATATTTTTCATAAGCGTGACAACCCCAACATTTTTAGTCTCATCAATGATAACATTGTTAATTTCAACACGAGCACTTTCAAACATGAAACACGGGAAATTATTGACAAGAATGATATCTGCCTCGGTGTCAAACACTATATTACCAGCTATGTATAAATAAGCTTCACTTGGTAACAAATAGACGTCATTGCTCGATACGGTGATTCTAATTTCATCATTCCTCGACAGATTTTGGAAATTAAAGGGTTGATATTTACGAACCAGGCGTTTTGTTATACGCTCATCCTTCACAGGTGGCTTAGTTATGTCCAGGATGTCGGAACGGGTAGCCATTCTTCTGCTTTTTATAGCCCAGAGATTGTAAAAAGATGATACTTTTACGAGTGAGTGGGGGTCTTTTGGACCCCTTGAACGTGTGTTTCTAACAAATAGACGTCATTGCTCGATACGGTGATTCTAATTTCATCATTCCTCGACAGATTTTGGAAATTAAAGGGTTGATATTTACGAACCAGGCGTTTTGTTATACGCTCATCCTTCACAGGTGGCTTAGTTATGTCCAGGATGTCGGAACGGGTAGCCATTCTTCTGCACTTTATAACCCAGAGATTGTAAAAAGATGATACTTTTACGAGTGAGTGGGGGTCTTTTGGACCCCTTGAACGTGTGTTTCACTCGACTCACCTCAGACAACTGAGACGTGAGTGACTTTTCAGCTGTATTATATACGTACATCCCTCCTTTTTCTCTCCCTCAAATGAAATCTCATAGTAATTTCTTCCCCGCGATTGTTAATAAGGTCACCGTTTTGATCCAAAAGTCTTATGCAGATATTTTTGATATCATTTGTTCTCGTTTGCGAATACAAAATGTTTCTAGGTTCTTTTGTATACTGCTCACCCGCCTTCACCTGATGGGGTGAAAATTCATAGATTGTGTAGCACGGGGATCCATTGAAGTATGTCCCACGAATCAGATTGCACTCAACTCTCACAACATTCACTCGACTGATTTTCACAATGTGATTAGATGTGTGCCACTTGTAAGCTGGTAATGTGCATTTTTCAAACCCCAAAAGACGTGCCAGGCTATTTTCAGGGGTGAAATCAATGTCGTGATGGGAAAAGATCTCACAATGTAGAGAGTTCTTGTTGACACGAATGAAAATTGATCTTTCAGTCAAGCCTCGCGGGATATCAACATCTAGCACTTCTTCTTCTGCGTAGGTCTTTAGTGGCACCCTCGGTGGTATATGCTCCTGCAAAAACTCTTCAATGTCAGCAATCTCATAGGTCCCAGTGGGTATCTCCAATTTTTGATCTCCCCAGTAGAAGTGGTTGTTCCTCCAATCGATGTTTGGAATTGCGTGGTATGTCGTTAGATCAACCAAACCCAATTCATAGATCTTATTGGGAGACAGGTGCTCCTTGAGTTTGATGTTTTGGTCGATGTATGTGGAGGTACTCGACACCACAAAGACCTCACTCATGACTGACTACGTTTGACCACTGCACCCCGTATTTATATACGATCTCTCAGAAATTTGACACACAATGGACCACAAATGCTCTGGCGGAATGTCTGGCGCTGCAATCGGTTGTAAGTAATCTCACAATCTGGCCGCCTTTTTTTCCAATCCTCTACCAGTTCTCGAGGTGGTTTCAGATTACCAAAACTATCGTAATACTCAATTTGACGTCCCTTCTTCCAGTATGCAACCCAATGCGCGTTTTTCAGATTCACTATTGCAGCTTCAGTGTCCCAGGCAGGGGGTGGGGGGAGATATTCAAGTGCAAACACTCCACGAAAATTTGGGATGTCCCGTGCTGCTAGTGCGAGTTGCCGACCAGTTGTACCTCTTATTTTCTTTTTGCACCCCCTCTTCTTTTTTTCAAGTTTTTTTTTTCTTCAGCCCACCACCACCACGTCGTGAGCAAGAAGATGGGGATAGATAGAGACCCTTACCTTTTGCTTCCAACGCCAGATTGTGTCTCTTCAGCTCGGCCAATTGCTTACGATTTGTACGAATCGCACTGATTGATTTTGCAACATTTGACGCTCCACCGGCGAACGAGGCAATTGCGCCAAGCGCAGCCAAAGTTGGTAAAATTGCAGGAAGAAATCCTCCTCGTTTTGCTAACGCCAAAGTACGTGGATTAACCCTTCTACCCCTCCTCTGTCTCCTTCTCCTTCTTTGTCTCTTGAGACCCATACCAAATCTGCGTTTTGCTCGCATGGCCGCGGCAACTCCGCGAGCAGCTAATCGCTCAAAAAACCCACCTTTTTTATCCGCTTTTCAGCCGCGGTCTGAAGTTCTAAATCAGCAGCGTGACGATGCTCAAGATCACGAAATTGTGAATATTTTATATCGTGTCGTTTGCAAGCTTCGTCGAGCTCGTTGACCCCACGGTCACCACGGGCTAACCTCTTGCGCAAATTTGTGCCAGGACCGCAGAAATTGTATCCCGGCAAGTGTAGTTCGAATGGTAGGTTATTTATTGTGGAGTTTACTAGTCCCCCACCTCTTAACGTACACATTGAACATACGAGCTCTCCATGGCAAGCATAGAGAGTGACTGAAAGTCATCGCTCGAGAGATTTGGTATTTATACTCGTTTCGAGGTTAATTTCAATCAGTAGAGAGTGAAACGCAGTGTGCAAACATGAGATTTATAAGACAGCCCGAGTCCATCTCCATGGTCAATGTGGATCATGAGGCTTTGGAGAAAGGAGAAAAGCGTCATGGGAAGCTCCTACCCAATACAATTAGATGTTTAATTATTGGCCCGTCTAACTGTGGTAAGACTACGTGTTTGATTTCACTCATAATCAGCCCAAATGGTCTCGTTTTCGATCATTTGTATGTCTATTCAAAGTCTCTGCATCAGCCAAAGTACAAGTTTCTCGCTGGAGTGATGAAACCACTCTCAGACATTGGCATGAAATACTTCACTTATGGAGAAAATGCTGATATCGTAAGGCCGCACGAGGCTCTGAAGAATAGCATATTCATTTTCGATGATGTTAGCCTGGAAAAACAGAGAACCATAGAGGAATATTATTGTATGGGCCGCCATTTCGCCATCGACACGTTCTATCTCTCACAGTCGTACGCAGCCATTCCGAAACATATGATAAGAGATAATGCCAACTTGATTTGTCTATTCAATCAGGACGATGGAAATTTGAAACATATATATAGCAATCATGTAGGCTCTGATATGTCATTTCCCGAGTTTAAGAAGCTATGTTCAACATGCTGGAGTGGGGGTAAATTCAATTTTCTAACCATTAGCAAAGATGATCCTATGAATAATGGCAGATATAGGCGTGGGTTCAACGACTTTGTCGTGTTTTAAACGCGTCAGTTGTGTTTTGAACGTGTCAGTCGTGTTTGAATCGTCAACATGGTAAGACCCACAGCGAACAAGAGAAGAAAAAAAGGGGAGGGGGGTGATCGAAAGAAAAGAAAGGGAAAAAATCGACAAGAGGAGCTGAAATTACAGATTCAACGCACATCACAGGCTATACGGGAGAAACACCAGGCTTACAGACAGGGTAGGGTCAGCGATCAGTCCATGAATCTGGAGAATTTGCAGCCAATTGTTGAGCCTTTGGAAAAATTGATTTCCTTGAACAAGCATGTAGTGGTGGGGGGTGGGAAGAAGATTAAGAGAGAGAATTCTTTGAATAGTAGTGGTATTCAGAGTGATAATGAGTACTACAAAGACGATGACGACGACGACGACGACGAGGACGTCGACGACGACGGCAACGACGACGACGACGACGACGACGACGAGGATGAGAAATATGAGGATGCTGAAAAGATCGACGAGTACGAAATACCACCAGATTCATTAAAAATTCAGGAAATTCCTCGAAAATCTAGCTACGGAGCGGAGCAATTGGGTGTACCGCTAATCAAGAATAGTAGAAAGAGGCTCTTAGATTCACCCTTTATACTCCAGAAGCCTAAAAAGAATAAAAAAAAACAAGAGTCTCTTGCAAACGTCATCGTCGTCGTCATCTCGAGGACAGAATGCATCTACCTCTGCAATGGAAGTGGATGAACCGCCTCGAATAAATTTGGACGAGACGGTGAGAAGTGCAATGAGACACCCGGAACAATGGGAAAATTACGTTGATTTCACAGGGCAAAATTTGGGTGGGCTAACCACCCAGTACATGACATATTTTTTCACGAAATCAAAGGAAATAGACTCCGTTTATGGTTTAAACTTCAACGATAGAAATGAACTTTGTATCGGAAAATCGAAAATTTTATTCGATAAAGCGACAGATAAGATCGTTGTCGATGGACAGCATGTTTTCCAAGGTACACGTGGACTCTTTGAACTAATTTTCATGAATAAACCACGTGATTTCACAAATGCTGACATGAGCGAGTACAAGAGGCTCTTGCTAATTAGCATACCACATAGAATTGGTAATGTGCCCGGAGGGAAAATGATCAGCTCCAGAGGGTGGAAATACAATCACGTCATTAAGGTGTTGTGCGGGAGTAAGCCTTCCCCACTCCTCTCAAACACATCGTCTGAGGGAAATTCGTATGATGAAGCGATGCGAATGAAAGGAGGTGGCCTATATGACATAATCAAACAGGTCAAGGACAAAGACGCTATGACTTTCCATGGAAACAATTCTGACCTCGATATTGTCTACTGGAATGACCCCAATGAGCTTGTCAATCGTTTGGATTTACTTTTACGCGAATTTGATTTGGGAAGCACTAGTCATCAGAATGAAATCCATAGCATTCTCGAGGAGCTACGAGAGGACGGGTACATAGTATAAAAAGGAGTGCCGGTCATGGGTGATCATCATTCTGTGTTCAGAAGTCGCAGAGCTCACATCTGAGACGGAAAATGGACCCAGTTCAGAATAAACCACCACTAGTGGGTGACCAAGAGAGAGTAGATGGAAGAACTGGAACAAGTACTCCATCTATTGATCCTCTTAAAAATCCTAAAGTTGGAGATTCATCTCATAGTAAGGAAAGAATGTCGCGAGAAAAAATACCAGCAGGAGGGGGAGGCAGACGAGCTGGAGGCAGTCAAGCGGGAGAGGAAAAACAAGTGTCTTATGCTGTGAAAGGTATGTAAATCTCTCTCTCTCTCTCTCTCTCTCTCTCTCTCTCTCTCTCTACATCATTCTTGTGGAAAACTAATTCTATTGAAATACGTTACAGCAGGAACAGATAGACAGTACTATTCAAAGGTGAATCATGCTTTTGGATTGATTCTGCAATCTACTCTGAAAGATGAGTCAGTTTCTGGGGAAAATCGTCATTCGCTGCTCCGAGCCTTTGCAGACCATTATGAATCAATCGAGTCGGATTCGAGCATGGACATTGAGGAGAAGATTTCATCTTGCTTTGAACACGTGTTTTCGAGAATCAGTAACAAACTATCAGCAGATGAGAAGAAACAATTGATAACCACCATCATTGACTTACTCAATGTTTCGCGAAAGTCGGTCACCGAAGAGTTAAATTTGAGATATGAAGAACATCAAATGGCTCTCGAAAAAGTTGAAAATGGAATGAGTCAATTGAAATCGATGATTATAAATTATCAGGCCTATTATGACATTACGAGCAATGAACAAAACACACAGCAGAATGCTCTAGATGCAAAACTGATGGAAATGAAACGTACTCTCGCAGAGTATGAACAGAATTGTATTTAAATTCGTGAAGATATGAGAAAGTGTCGTTCTGATGTGGTTTTCAACAAGAGTCTCTGTAATGAGCTTGCGAAGCTGCTCGCAGATCACGCAGAGACGTCAGAAAATAAAATTTCATTGCTCGAGAAGAAATTTGATCAGTGCAATTTGAAAATTGAGACGCTGGTTGCTGAAAATAGAAATTTGAGGGGAGAAATTGATCGTATGCGACAATTCAACGAGGGTGAGCTACAAAAATATAGGGTGGAAATCGAGGAACGTGTATTGCGTGAGCAATATCAATTGAAGCAGAGATTGGCAGATTTGGAAAAGTTAGTTACTGAAAATGCACACAGCTGTGAACATGGGATAATGGATACACGTGCATATCTTGATGAAATTATGGATCAAATTCAGCGTACAAACGACCGCGTGACTCAAAATCGTGAAGAGTTGAATGATGAAGATGATGAGCATAATGATGTTATTGAGGATCTCACATCGAGGATCGATTAGATTGAAAAGAATGTTCAGGCAATCGATGGTAAAGTTGCTCGTGAACCCGACAACAATCAGAGAATTTTGGCTCGAGTTGAGGACAATGGTCGAGGTCTACATCAAATTACTGAACAGCTGAGAAAGGTTCTAGTTGATCGTCGTTATTCTTCATAGGTGGTGGATTTTTTTCCTCCCCCCCAATGCTCTTCCACAGGCATCCCAATTTTGAGCTTTTCAAGATGAAGCTTTGATTCGAGAGTATGTAATGGAGTTAATCATGTGATTCTAAATTTTTTTTTTCTCTCATTTTTGGAATAATAAAAATTTTTTCAAAATTTAAGCGCGGCTTTTATTTATTCCCAAAAAACCATCATACATGAATCATACATATTTTTATTCACTAGTACTCGCCTCAAGACGATAATGTCCATAAGGTAGTGTTGTTATACCATCTTCCATTGTGACACGCTTGTCATCGAGAAAAGTTATGAAAACTTTTCTTTCATTCACCGAAAACACATTGTGATTCAAACTGCGAATACTTTTCTGCTCGCCTACTAAAATTTCTTTTTCGAAAAAGCATCTCTTGTAGTCGTTGTAGGTTATGCTATTCTTGAGCTGTATTTTTGAAACACCTTTACCAATTTTACGCTCTTCTTCTACTCGCCCATCTATGTCATTTCCCAAAAGTAAGCTGTATAGCTTGGGTCTCAAGAAAACACCTTCGCGAATAATGTGATTTGGACATTCATCGCTGAAAAAGCCTAAAAATTTCTTGTTCATGGGCACAATGCCGTATCTGTTATTTTCCGGGAAACCTGATGTGTCGAAATACCGCTCACAATCCTTTTTAATCATGCAAATGTATGGGTCAATTTGACCCTCATAGATGAGGCTATCAGTATCTGAATATATTAACTTGAATTGATTAGGAAACTTTTTGCAAATATAGTCATAATGGAAACTGTAAATAATTGTTCGAGCTAAATCCAAGGTCGTCATACCGGCATATATCGGATGGTTCATAATGACTTTAGTTTTCTCCAATTCTACCGCAATAAGGTTGTTATTGAACACTACAACCCGTTTACAGCGTGGTGAAGCAATGTATCGTTCTGCCCCAAAACGCCCACCCCATTTATTGACGACCTTGACGTCCCTATGACCCTTAATGTTCTCCATCGTCTTGCCAAATATGCTGTTGATCAAAAGCTTAAACAAGTTGCGCTCAAATTCGGAATTTGCAGCTTGCCTCAGGGTGATATTCACGGTAATGTAAGGCTCCAACCATGCCTTCTGATCAAATTTCAAAATCCGAGAAATTTTCACCAATTCCAAATTGTGGGCTAGACACTGCTTCAAATATTTGTAATGAATAATGTAATCTTTCTTGTCGTGCAATGTTGCCAAGAGTTTTTTGTTTTTGTGAGTGGCTCGAGGTGGGAGCATTTTCTCTGGGCAGAACGGGAAATCTGAATGCTCGTCGTGAATGTGAGCTGGGTATCTCAGATCGACCATCAATATATAACCAATGTCGGAATCATCCGGAATGTCATTGACATTAAAATTTTCAAAGTCTTCAACCCATTGAAAATTGCGATATGGTAATTTTTCGCTCATTGCTTTTCCATACATCGAGTTTACGTCCTGATAGGTTATGTACTTGGTTTCTTTTGTTTCGTCAAAGTCAAACATGTATTTGTTGTTTGCTTGAGAAAAATGTCTAACAACGGTACAAAAGCCACCCCTAACCCCAGCCTCGATGAAGTAGATCATATCAATATCACGAATCAGTTCCAATTTGACCCCAGTATATAACAACATAGCCTCGAAGCTATAGCCTGGTAGTGTGTAGAAGAAAGCAGGGTCGAGTTTGTAACTTTTCATACAACTGTGTCGAAAATTTTGGAATACATCTGCTAGTAGCAAAATGTCTGTTTTCATATAAAGTTCTGCGTACTCAAAAAGATTCTTAATCTCAAACAAGGACCAGATTTGCTGGACATGTGAATAGTTTTCCTCAGATATAGAACTATCTGTCAGAATGTTGAAAAATTTGTCCTTACTCGGTATATTTTGCTCTTCCAATCTTCCTACGCCATCCACATAGTCGTAGGGGAAGAATCCTTTGGTTGTGAGTAGGCTAAATATATCAGCTTGTGACACCCCCGTCTTACTGCATATCCTCTCAATTTGATCTCTGAATTGAGAAAAAAGGATGGTTTTCTTGTCCACTGGCAAGAGCGCTGATAATTTGTCCAGACTCCCACTCAAAAATTTTATCGAATCGATGAATCTCAGACTGATCCTAGATTCGGGTATATTCTTTGTGAATGAAATGTAGGTCTCCATATTCTGTGGAATCACATTCACTGTACCCTTAAAAGAGTTTGCTATGTGGGTTATCAAAAAATTGCCGTCGTATCTGGAAAATGCGGGGGCATATTATTAATTTTTATCATAAATTTCAACATTGTATGCAATTATTATTACAACAATTACCTAGAAAGATTGTGATAAACGACCGGAATGAAATACTGCTTACGGTATCCCAAATTGCAATGACTGTGTGCAGCAGCTCGAAAAAGCCCAGAAAAATGGTCATGATCACGTGTCTTAATGTCACTTTCGGTGAAAATGTCACCACAAATATGACAATTTGTGGCTCGTTGGAATGCGTCCTCATCTTCAGCGCTCATATATAGAGGTAGTGGATTTTGAAGTTCCTGTTTGGGGGGATGAAGAGCATGACTTCTTGAAATGGATGCACGTGAAACAGAGAGAGAGAGAGCTATACCCATACTCACACTTTCAACTTGACGAGCAATCTTCTCCAGTTCTAGTGCAAATTGATGCACGCAGTCAGCCCCTCGGAATGAGCCATATCTACACTTGTCCGGATCGTATTTGTGGTGGAAATAAAATCCTACCATGAACGGTACATGACGCTGATAAGCGTTCGAAGCAAGCTTCGAATATTTCAATTTGTTCATATGAGCGTCTTGGGAGTTTTCAAAATATCCAGCGTCAACGTGTTCCAAGTAACACTCAAAATCCGAAAACAAAATGTATGGAAGCTCTTGTTTTTTATAATGATTCACAAATTGAAGTGAGTCTTGTTTGGGAAAAGCTGTTATGCATTTATCAGAGTTTTTTAGACAGAGTTCGCGATGTCGATTGAGTTTCTCAAAGGAGTAAAAAAAATGTAGGCACTTTCTGCATACATGAACTTTTGATTTCTTACTAGAGACACTGTGAGCTATCAAACGGGATAGATCTTTTATGTAACAGTAATGATCTTCGTAGAGTAATAAGTCGATGGGTTTTGCCCCCTCATTATTGCTTATATAAAGCGGGTAAAACGAATTATCGGATGAATCTACTCCATATACATAAATTGATATTTTATCTCTATTCAATTTTTCAAATTTTGATATTGATTTAAGCTGCATGGGAAATTTGATATTGGAAATCTTGAAATGATATTGATAGTGCGGATATGCCTCTTTAACGTGACGTAAATGCTTTGGCAAAGGAAACGTCCCCGCCATAATGGACCACATGAAGCATGCGTCGTCATTGCTTGAAACGCTGACCGTCGCATTTTTCTTTTCAATCCATCTAGGCAATGGGGAAACTCTCGACGAAGCTTGAATAGGATTGGATTTTATCACGGTGATTTTCAGATTTAAGATCTCGTCAAGAGCTAAGCCACTACCCTCCCCTTCAAACTCAGAGATTTGTGTAATTAGTGTGAGAACGGAGTCGCGATACCAATCTTTCAATTTGCCCGAATGAAGGATCAATTTGTACTGTGTTTGAAAGTGCTTTATCTGCGACGATTCGTCGGATAATTTAAAGTGAGCACTAAGTATAAGGTTCACTTTCACTGTATTGTACTGCTTAAGAATGGGTCTCATGAATGTTAACACTTTTGCTCCAGCATCTTCGAGAAATGAGTCGAGATCTTTGTAGGTAATGTTTGCAATCAAACCTGTTCTGATGCGATTCAAAAAAGCACTCTGACCTTCGAAAAATATCAATTTTTCTATATTTGACTCTGGTTGCCTTGTTAATAGATAATTTAGAATATTTTTTTTGGAGCGACAACCATCGAGTATAGTTTCGTATCGCGCTTTAATACCGGTTTTCAATTTTTTTCTACGATGAAAATCGGATGAAGATAGAATGCTCGAGACTCTATCGGAGATTAGAGAAAATTTTTTAATAAGTCGCGGGATACGTCCGTGATTAACATGTTCCAAACCAACACGGGTAAGCCTATTGAATTTATCTAAAAGCTCTGAATAATCGATACTTAATGATTCAAGAACGTTGGCCATTATTGGGCAACGCAGGGAAAAACCGGGGCTGTAGTGGTATGCAATTCAAAAAATGGATGTTCAATCGACAGTCGTTGAGTAACTCGACGTATTTCCGTAGCTCGTGTTGGCTATGTCTCCGCGATGTAAATTCTGGCGCAAAACGTATGTTGGTAATGCGCTGAGCAAGTTCGGAAAATTCTTGAATGAGTGTAGGAATGTGTCTCACATGCCTACCATACCGATATCTTTTGAAAGCCTGACATTTCTGCAATAGAATAGAATACTCGATGCTTAAGGAAAGAAATACATTTGCCATAACACAAGACTCACCAGGACGTGTATACTTGCTCAAAGGGGTACACTGACTGCTGGTAATTCTCATTGAAAGCTGTTTTTTATACAACAGTAACAATGATAAGTTTGCAAAACATTGCAAACATACGGTTGTTGGGGAGAGGTCATGAGAGAGAGAGAGGGAGACCATCTCGAATAGGAGCAAAACGCATTTTACTCGGTTCAGTAAAAATTGTGAGAGCGATTTGCATTAGATGCGGCTCTTCAATGGCATATGCACGATGTGAGGTTGCTCTGGATAATCTTGTCCCTCACGCAACGAGGAAGTTCAATACGTTTTCTTTTGGAATGGAGAAAAAAAAACTTGACAGTGACGAGATGATAAACGTACAGGTTTCGCGCTCGAATAAATTAAATAAAGTGTACCAACAATTCTTCTCACTGCAGGTGCGCAGAAAAGAGGGACTGTTATATACTAAGACTTTGGGAGGGAAAAATTATAAATAATGCGAGGCCCTCTTCTGTAAAAGGTATAAAACCATCTGGAAGGATGAGCCTTGCAGTCAGTCAATCAGTTGTTGTTGTGCCACGGGTGTGATGGCACTATTCCATCAACTGAATAACTATAGAGTAAATCTTTTTAACACTAAAAAATTTTGTGAGTTACCGCTAAATAAAAGTTTTAAAGTTCTCGGTGTTAGAAGTATAGCAACGAGATACGGTCCAGCAGTTGTGTTCGAACTAGAGGACGTTCAGTCAGAGGATAAATTTGACGTTTTTGCCCCGAAAGCATTTACAAGTGCTTTCCATCAAAATTTGAGACATAATATTGAGCAAATCAATCCGACGGGAAGTGAATACAGATATCTAGCATCTGTAGAGCAAGGTGGTAGACGAAAAGTGCGATTGTACGAGTCGTGGGGAGAAGCAGAGAGAGAAAATAGAGGCTACACGCCGCCGCTGCAGAGACCGGGCGAGCCGGTGGCAGGAGTAGCACCACCACCACCACCACCACCACCACCACCACCGCCGCAACAACCACGACCCCCTACACCAGTTCCGCAAAGACCGCGTGGTGAAAGTTCCGACCGGAATCGGAGATCAACAACCCCTTCACCTCCCCCACCATATGAGGTAGCGACCCATAAAAGAAGAGCGGATCCGGATGAAGGAGCAGGACCCTCAACCCCTAGACGCTGCCGACGAGAATGAAGTTACATCATCGACGAGCGATAACGATAACGATGGGAATGATTTTGATTATGAATTAATAATCGTTGTTGATGACGATGAGACGCCAGCGCCGGTACAAGTTGCATTAATTACTTCTACAACGTGCGATGATGATGATGACATCCCCCCGTGCCCGGGGTCTATCCCAATTTGGCAAGTACTCAGGGATATGCCAGACGTTGTGATTGATGATTCGTACAATGTTGAATGGGGTGATAGTGAATTAGATGAACTTTAAAAGATGGAAGCCCTGCTGAAAGCTATATCACAGACAGTGCAACAGGATCCAAATGATAAACGATTAGCTATTTTCAATATCATGGATCAAACAGGGGCAACAGCTGAGGTAGATCCATCTCCGCCACCACCACCACCACCACAAGCGAACATAAGTGTGAATGAGGAACGACAATTGTCAGCATCGTCCTCATCGACAATCAATCAGCTTGAAGCTTATGAATGGATGAGCGAGGGGGACAACGATCTGCCGCTCAATGAAGAAGAAACGAGTAGAGAATGGATCAAGAATAGCAGCAGAATAGTTCCAATGTGAGTAGCCCACCTTTCTAATTATAAAAGCGTTTCTGAAAAAAGAAAAAAAAAAATGGGAAGAAATTGACTAAAATTCTCTCTACCATGTTTCAGAGGACGAGAGTTTTCCCTGTACATGGAAGCAGATAATATACGGGGGAAATTTGAGATCATCCTCAGTGATATGACTGAGAAGATAACATTGAACAAGATGGAGTGGGATGAAATGTGCGCGATTTATGAACAACGAGTGCGTCGGCAAATAACAAGGTTGCGACTAGATAAAGTGCAAGGTGTGACAGAGACAACAGAGTATCGCGGAATCACACTCAATTGTAGAAAAATAGACTCTAAGATAATTGTAATAATAAGCAATCTAGAGGGTAGAGTTTTAGCATTAAGTCAAAGTAGCTTCGAGAAAATGTTAATCAATAAGTATTTTGTCGATTCAGAATTTAATAGATATTTAGGAAGAAAAATGGATGAAAAAGGAATCGATTGGTTCGTTGAGATCTTAACAGAGGCTCGACTTAAGAAACTGATCGAATTGAATCGACCAATGTGTATACGAGATTGGTTGGTAAAAAATAATCATCTAGATTTAAAAAATAATGCTGAGTGTGATATGCTAGTCATCAATATGCCTAAGATACTCAAGAGAGTGATTATGAATGTTAAAGCTCATAAGTTGGATAGATATAACGAGAAAAAAAAACGTATGCTGAGTGCTACCCAGGTAAGAAAAGCTGCAATGTAAAGCTTAGAGTGTGAATATGGTGTGCTTGTATAGTATGTGATGAAAAAAAATGAAAAAAAAATTATAATCGACAATAAAAAAATGAATGGGTGTGGGGATGAAAATATTGCCTTTGATTTCAATTTCGGATACCCTCCCAAAAATTATTTCATGGAAGGAAAAATTTGAAAAACTTACTCCGTTTGAGGTTCTAGTCAAAACGAAAAAACTCTCACTGGCCGTCCAAAATTCACCATTCATCTTGAACGAATAATGTACCATCAGATTTTTGCGGGTGATCAGCTATTCTCACAAAACCGCACTGGTAAAACTTTCACTCACGGCATAAGCAATATATTCACATATGTTTCAAACTACAATGAGTAGTATTACACTTTAGCACTCGCAAAAAACACTTTGCAAAAGATGAGACACGTGTAAATTCACAAATAATAATATTAAAAGAAGGGTGAATAATTTTCAAGTAATTTGAAGAATAATGTCGTGTGTGAGCGACGGTAAACTGCTGTATACTGCTGACGAGAGATCGAGTAAAGGTGGGCAGCAGCTGCTCTCGATGCTCAAACAACGGGCTTGACCGCTGCTCGCAGGAAATAATATTTCGAGCGAAGGCCAGGTATGAGAGAGAGAGAGGACTGAAGTATAGGCAGCGCGAAGGAGAGAGAGAGTAGCTGAAAGAGTGAAAGGAGTATGCTGCTCATCTCTCAAAAATATGAGCTCGATATTTCTCAAATATTATTGATGGATATGTGTGCGGGGCAGTCCCGTTATGCCGAGCACGGAGACGAGCAGTTGCCTATCCTCCCAATGTATTTCGTGAGGATCCGCGGGCAATGATATTCTTATGGACGGGAGTGAAGAACCGAGCTCGGAGTACCATACAAAGATCCGCGCGCAATGGGGGGAAAATGAGAGGCGAGCGCGGATGAGTGAAAAATCATGATATGCAGTTTCCTATGCTTGCAATGCATTCGTCAGGATCGGCGCGCGATGCTTTTCTTATGGGGAAAAGTGAGAAAAAGGTTTGACCTGAGAGGACTGCCGAGCGCGGAATCATCGATGCGTGACAAACTCATGAGAGTGCAGTTTCCTATGCTTGCAATGCATTCGTCAGGATCCGCGCGCAATGCTATTCTTATGGGGAAAAGTGAGAAAAAGGTGTGACCTACTTGCTTTACCCCGCTCTCTTACCCTACTCTTTTGCCTCCAGGAGGCCCCCAAATCACAGAGAAGAAATTCCGACAACGTTTTCGATAGGTTTTTGATGCCCTTTCAGATGCCGCAACCCGCAAATCGATAGCTATTCAAAAACTCGAAATATTCTCATTTTCGTGAATAAAAGAGCATCGATTCTTACACGATAAATTTTCGGTCTGTTGACGGATGTGCGTGCAATGGAGAGGAGAAATTTTTTTTTGGGCCCCATTGGTGGTCCGAAGTTCCTATTTTGGGCGATAGAATCGAATGAAAAAGGTTAAAAAAGAATCTGAGAGATGAACCCTTTCCGTAGGTCGCTTTGGCGTGGAATTCATCATATATCAAGAAGGACTATATAGGTCGGATATTTTTGCACGACAGAGAAAGTTCAAACTGAATAACGGGAATGTGGGTTCTAGATACATCTATATTTAGAACGTGATGAAGTACTTTGATTTATAAGCTCTAGAAATGTCTGAACTCGAAGTTGATGACAAGAAAAGAAGAGAAATGATCATAATTTGACTCAGCTGCAGTCAGAGCACTGAGTGAGCGAGGACTGACATCTCTTGGAAAATGAGGAAATTCATTTTTTCTCCTGTCTACACAAAAATAACAGAAAAAAGAACGGCTAGATTTACGATTCCACTCGAAGCTGATGAGTGATCTTGAGGGACTTCAGAATCCTATCCCACAAGATTCTCCATTGTTATTCTTCAACGAATTGTATGACAGTGTAGGACCATCGTGACCCAGGGAGTACTTACACGTTTTCGAGATAGCGGTGAATCTATTCACTCTCGAGAATTCATCGCTCTGTGATGGATTTGGAGTGCTTTATATGCTTTCCTAGCCTAAAACCGATCTCATGGCCTTCGCCGGCGATTCTCGAGTTGGGTTAAGGCTGAAAATCCTGCAGGAGTATGTCAGAATGGATAGCAAAAGTTTTTGAAGAGGCTGTACATAGTTTCCAACTCAGTCCTCACTACTCTTGACTAACTTGAAGCGCGCATCACTCCTATTTGCTTCGATTGAATCTCGAACCTCTTTGAAGCGGATCTTAGACCTTGATTGTGCTCGAGTTCCTATTGGCAATCCTCAAACGTACTCTAAGTGATTGCAGACCGGCAGTAAAGTTTTCTTGACCAGTCAGAATATTGAATCCCGAGCTGAAATCAATTTTCATCGATAGTTTTCAGCGCTGAAGAGACGCTCCAACAGAAAAATATATCAGAATCGATCTCAAAGTCTTCAACGGCATATTTCAGAGTCGTATCTAAGCTAACAATTTTCAGAATTGATGGCAGAACGTATCGCAGAAGTCTTCTAGGTGGCAGTGACGTTTTTTTCTACTCATGACTCATCATTTTTGGCTAATACGCAGCGCCCATCACCTTCTCCCAGCTCAGAGTTAATCTCGAAGCTGATTGCAGTAAACTTCAGATGTGACGTTGGGCTCGAATGCTGGAATACATTCCCAGGATGCACTTCAAGTGATAAGATCGGCAATATACTTTCTCCCCCCTAGAATTCACCATCCATTGCTTAATCTGCATTGGTCTTCAGCTTTCTCTGGATCAGGATTGACCTTCAATTCCTTTGCGGCTATTTCTGAACTCGGGATTGAGTTCGGAAATCTGTCTATCTTGTGATTGGGATAAGCTTGAATTTTTTGTCGATGAAATTCCATTACTTCCAGTCCTCACGAACAGATTCCTGTTTCTACTCTCTTTGAGTCAGGTCAGACAAATTTTTTCCAGTACATCTGCACCAAAAGCCTGTGATTTTTGCCCCGATGCCGGTCCGGGGCAAAAAATTTCGCGTTGTCGCCAAGGGCAGAAAACAACTGAGCATGCGCCTCAGACCTCGGGACGCGCCCTCGGTCTGCTACAATGCATGCTCCAACGTTCCCTAACCTGTACGGCGGTGTGGAATTTGGCCCCAAAATCGTGTCGGAAACCATAGAATTTCGGTGAAAGTGTACTGAAAAAAAGGATACGCACCTCGGATCGAGAGTAACCCATTTCCACCACGAGTATGCCGCCCTCGTCTATCAGCTCGTCCGGCAACTCACTCGGGCCGCAATGTGTCACTTCCGGCCCCTCGCGAGAGCAGGTGCGTAATATACCATTTCTGATTTTGCCTCGCTATTTCTACAGGAATGGAAGAATTCCAAAATATGTAGTTCTCATTGCGAAGTATATCAACGAGGTAAGACTAGTGTGATATCCATCATAATCAGTTGGTGTTGTGCTGACAACGTGGTATTCCCATGGTGGAATTCCAATAACAAGTTGACGAGACATCATTTGTGTCGCATCTGTAGAAAATATGCTGAAAGATCTCTCCTGCGTCATTCCGAGTCCTCTTGGATCGATTCTATTCCCAAAATCATCCATCATCTAAAATACGGTGGGTCATTCCTGCAAAGAAGTTAAAAGTGCGCGGGAACATGGGATATTTGTATGGGGTATGTTTTGAGGGGGGGGGGGGGATTCAGGAATAGTATCCAATGAGAATTGAAATCATTCGCTTGGGGTGGTTAGAATAAGATCCCGCTCATCTCGACTCACTTCTCTCAGCCCTGATACGAATCATAATAATCCCCTGGAAGTATCAATCTCTTTTAGAAAATCTAGTCTCACGAAGTATGAGGTCAAAAATTAAGCCAGATCCTGCGTCAATGACTAAACTTCATCTCAAGGCGATGAACTCCTTCCGCCAATAATTTCATTGGATAACTAGATATTCAGTGTGACGTCGTCGGCAACGTGTATCATTAACACTGTCAGTAATTGCAAAGACTGATGAGACTCAAGAAATATCCATGAAATATCCACGAGGTGTCCGGGATATAGATGAATAGATAGATAGATAGATAGATACGGCTTACTCTGCCTTGAGGAAAAAATATAATCATCACAAAGATTGTAAAAACACTCAGAGAGTGCTAAAACATTCAACATACTGAAACGTTCACCGGGCTCCTATCAAGAGTAACACCTTTTCTTATCAACGACGAAGACGAACTTTTTTTCTTAACAACGACGAAGAGTAACTTTTTTGTCTACACGGAGAGATCTTTCTGCTGTAAAACATAGCGGCAGATCACAGATGGCGCGGTAACGCCACGTTTGTTGATTCCTGCGCATGATCGACGCCGGCCTCCCCGACAATCGAGGGGCGAGAACACGTTTTGTGTTCCGACTTCGTCTTTGCTGCGGCCACTGCCTCGTTTGTGTGGTGGCGAGCGAGGATCGGGTCTGCATGTATGTATAGCCTATTTGTTTACGTATCGCGGCCGGACGTAAACAAGTCGCGCTATGTATTATAAAGATGATACAGGCTAGTGTCTGCATGTGGAAATTATAATGAGTATCCAAATTTATCTCAGAAATGAACTTTTCCATATCTCAAGCTTACATGGGCGTGCGGCTAATATATACCTTCTGTTCCATTGTAACACAAAGCACTCGTGGTCAAGTGGTTATCACTCTGGACTGGCACTCGGAGGGCTGCGGGTCGATTCCCGGTGCGATCATTTTTTTTTTTTTCTATTCTGATCGTAATTTTTTTTCCTCATACTTTTCGTATTTTTTTTACATCAAAACATTATGCAATGAGAATTGATGAATAACTAGATAAAACCCTAGTAATATTTTATGGGATTATTTCATCATCAGGGTTGCGCGAGATTGTAAATAGCCATATATTCGTGATATATTTCACTGATTGGTGTCCAAAGAGACAGACGGCAGTGAGATGTATCGTTAAAAAATATTTTCATTTTTTCATATCAGACGCAATTCTCATCTCTTAGTCGTAATAGTAATTCGTTGTAATTATCAACTCAATCTCGCGCAACCTTGATGATAAAATAGTCCCATAAAATATTACTGGGGTTTTATCTAGTTCTTTATCAATCCTTATTGCATAATGTTTTGATGGAAAAAAATACGGAAAATGTGAGGAAAAAAAATTACGATGAGATTAGAAAAAAAAAATGATCGCACCGGGAATCGACCCGCAGCCCTCCGAGTGCCAGTCCAGAGTGATAACCACTTGACCACGAGTGCTTTGTGTTACAATGGAACAGAAGGTATATATTAGCCGCACGCCCATGTAAGCTTGAGATATGGAAAAGTTCATTTCTGAGATAAATTTGGATACTTATTATAATTTCCACATGCAGACACTAGCCTGTATCATCTTAATAATACATAGCGCGATTCGTTTACGTCCGGCAGCGATACGTAAACAAATAGGCTATACATACATGCAGACCCGATCCTCGCTCGCCACCACACAAACGAGGCAGCGGCCGCAGCAAAGACGAAGTTGGAACACAAAACGTGTTCTCGCCCCTCGATTGTCGGGGAGGCCGGCGTCGATCATGCGCAGGAATCAACAAACGCAGCGTCACCACGCCATCTGTGATCTGCCGCTATGTTTTACAGCAGAACGATCTCTCCGTGTAGATGACGAAGCGGGTTGCCTGTCCTTCAGGGGTCAAACACAAGTATCAAAGCTGAATGGATGGATGAATGGACGAGTGCGTAGATAGAAGGATGGGTCGGATGGATGGGATGGGTCGGATGGATGGGATGGTTGTATGGGACGGATGGATGGGGTGGATGGATGGGATGGATGGATGAAATGGATGTGATGGATGGCTGCATGGGTCGTATGGATGGGATGGATAGATAGGTCGGATAAATGGGATGAGTGAGATGGATGGATAGGATCGTCAGGTGGGGCGGATAGATGGATGCGTCGGATGGATAGGATGGATGAGATGGATGGGATGGTTGGATGTGATGTATGGATGGAATGGTTGGATGGGATGAATAGATGGGGTGGATGGATGGGTTGGATGGACGGGATGGATGAGATGGATAGGTGGGATGGTTGGATGGATGGAATGGATGGATAGGCTAGATAGAATGGCTCATCCAACCTCCGCATCCATCTCATCTATCCCGTCCGATCATCCCATCCATGCATCCTAATCAACCATCCCATCCATCTATCCCATCTATCTACCCCATCCATCCATCTCATTCACTCATCCCATCCACCCATCCCATCCCGTCCGTCCATTTTATCCCTCAATCCTATCCATCCGACCCATCGACCCATTCATCCCATCCATCCATGCCATCCATCCATCCCATTCATCCGACCCATTCTGCCATCCATCTCATCTACCGCATCCATCCGATCCATCCAACCAACCATTTCATCCATCCATCTCATCCATCCCATCCATCCAACCCATCCATCCATCCAACCGATCCATCCATCCGCCCCATCCATCCGACTCATCTATCTAATCATCCTATCCATCCATTCATCCCATCCATCCATCCCATCCATCCGTCCCATCCTTCATCTACGCATCCGTCCATTCATCCATTCATTCACCTCCAATACTTTTTTCTGACCCCTGCAGGACAGGCAACCCGTCTCGTCATCTATACAAACCTGTTACTCTTCGTCGTTCATAAGAAAACATGTTAGTCTTCGTCGTTGATAAAAAAAAATGTCAGTCTTCGTTGTTGATAAAGAAAAGTGTTAAATTTATACGCGGTCGTTTATATGCCGCTCGGTGTTACTCTTCGTAGGAGCCGTCGGTACAATTTCCTTATTCGATCCAGTTTTATACTGAAGTTACAGTTAAGAGAATGCGGATATCTGGTCAGCGCCATTTTTAGTCACAGTGTATTACAGATATGATTCGTCAATGTATGGAGAGCAAAATATCAGGTACATAGTTTCAACCTAGAGTGAAAATTATCACACCTCATTTCGCTCGAAGTGCTCATCGGAGTACTTCTGAGATAATTGAAAAGCCTAGGGCGTCGAGCTTGAACATATGGAGTTTCAAAGAGAGTTTAAAAGAAAGTAATGAGGTTGAATTGCGCAGGAGAGATGAAAGAGAGTCCCAGAATCTAGCACCGAGATACTGAAAGCAGCGATCAGTTGCCCTGAGGCAGACCTTGGGAAGATTGAGATCTCAGTCACATCACTCCGACTGGTAGGTCTGTGCTGGTACTCGGTGAACATTGCAGCCAGTTAATCGGGATCTTTTATTTGAATGGCTTTGTAGAATTGCTGCAAAGTACAATCTACGCGAGTCCGAGTGTAGCCAGCCTAGACATCCTCTGTACAGGGGATGTGCTCGTCCCTCCTGATGCCAAAGATTTACCTCACACATGACTTGTTCAAACGTTGTAGTCGCGTCCGTTGCATGTCGTCCGCGTCCAGGTACACCACTGCGAATAGTCTAGGTGAAATTGGACTAGGGTTTAGACTAGTCTCCGGCAGAGAGTGTCGGCGATACACGCCCTGATGAATCGCAGATCATACAGGGCTCTTTTGACTTTTTCCACAACTCGATCAATCTGCGATTCCCACTCTGATTTGCTGTTTAGTATCAAGACTTACGACCATTTCTCAGTATGGAATCGTCACTCCGCCCGGCATCCCAACGCCGACGAGACCCATCCCTCTCAACTCATTGACATCTCTTTCAGAGCCGAAAAAGATAGTCTTGGTCTTTTCGGCGTTAAGACGCAGGCCGGAGGACCGGTCCATTTAGCGACGAATCATGCCGCTTCTTGGAGTCGGAGGATGCC
Organism: Eretmocerus hayati; assembly: GCA_029851415.1. Lineage (NCBI taxonomy): Eukaryota > Metazoa > Arthropoda > Insecta > Hymenoptera > Aphelinidae > Eretmocerus > Eretmocerus hayati. The sequence continues at coordinate 110,385,352 of CM056743.1, forward strand.
CTCCATTATCTTTTTCTTCTCAACACGAAGGTGTATAGAAGGCAAATCATTGACGTAGAGGCTGAATGAGAGGGGCCCAAGAACAGAACCCTGAGGAATTCCAAGATTGGTACTGACCCAATCGGAGTTGCTACTGTCCTGTAATGTCACTATCTGAGAGCGTCCCTTGAGGTAGAATCTTACCCACATGAGTGCCGACCTCGAAAAACTCAGTAGACGTCAGAATGACGTCGGTCAATTTCAGTAAGGCTGTCTGAGTGCTGTTGTGTTGCCTAAAACCGGTCTGGAGGGAGTCTAGCAGCTTCTCCTCTTTCAAGTACTCCATGAGTTGCTCATGAGCTATATTATCGGGAATTTTGGACAGGAAGCACAGCAAAGCTATAGGATGATAGTCCGAAAGGACTGATAGCGTAGATGTCTTTTTAAGTGCAATCAACTGCGCTTCCCTCCAAGTCCTGGGAAATACACCTGGAGCAAAGGAGGAGTTGAAAAATTTCACAATGATATCGCTCATGGCCGGAAGAGCTTTCGTAATTACCGCCTGGGCAATCCCATTCACCCCACGAGCTTGGATAGAAAAGTGTTTTACAGCCAGGATGACATTAACCTGTGTAGTAGGCTTGAACGAGAAGCCTGTGTAATCGGCTGAAGAAACAACCTTCTCTGCATCTACGGTTCATTCGTGAGGTGAGATGGAGACTCCGGCAAAGTGAGCGTTCAGCTCATTCGGTCCAAAACCGGGTGGTTCCTCTCGTCTCCTCTTCGGTGAGAGATCGAGGTTGCATATTTCCTTCCAAATATTTTCATTTGTGTAAAGAGCTTCAGTGAGATGATTGCGAAGGAAAATGTCTCGCTCTTGATTAAAACGCTCTTCAATCTCTTGGCTCACCAGGAGAGTGTTTCAGATCTGGGTCACGGATTTGGCTGAAACTTTGGAGATAGTCTCCTTTTAGTACCAAAAGATGGAACCTGAAATTATAGACCCTAACGCTCAAGCGTTTCTGAGCTACAGCAAAGAACATTAGCATTGTAGGTATATCTATATGTATAATTTTTAACATGGGCCCATATGGGCAATGCTAATGTTTTCAGTTGTAGCTCGGAAACGCTTGAGCGTTAGGGTCTATAATTTTGGGTTTCATCTTTTGGCACTAGAAGAAGGCAGTTCCCAGAGATTCAGCCGAATCCGTGATCCAGATCTGAAACACTCTCCTGGTCAGCCGAATTTGGAATAATTAAGCCGCGGGCAAAATTCCGTCCGTCCGGATCCCCCAAGCAGGGCTGCCAACGTAAAATCGTGAGCAGGGTTGCCAACTTGACGAAAAAAATATGAGTTGGGATTATGAGAGCGACAATAGACCTTATGTGTCGCGAGTATCTAAGTACTTATCATCTTTGTTTATCTTATCATCTAAGACCATCTAAAATCATCTAGGGTCGTTTCAAACTCATCTTTCGATTATATTTTTATCTGAGTGCTATCTTTTGATTATCTTTTCATCTCCAAGTTATTTCATCGTTTTTTGATTATCTCCACTTTACTTCCTCGGTTGTCTGTACTTTCTCGGGTAATTTTTTATACATTTTCATCTTTTAGGTATTATTTTAATGTAATTTTTTTATGTCTTATTTAATTATTTAGAGATGATATTATCCATCTTTCTTCAAAGATGGTATTATCCAATCGTGAAGAACTGAATCATTCGAAATCTTTGAGTTAGTTCGTCGTTTTTTGATGATTTCCCTCTTATTATTCATCATTCGTTCAATTTTCCATCATATTTTTCATTTTCCAGCTAATGTTTCAATAAAATCGTCTTCTTCGTGTATCATGGAATTTTTCAGAGCTGTTATTGTTCGACTATGAGAAACTGATGATTCTTGATTGGAAATTTTAGTGATTTGACTATGAAAGTAGTTGATTGTTGGATATTCTTCCAACTATGTATTGGATACTCATTAAATAGTTCGATAATTTTTTGGAAGATGTTATTAATGGATATGAATAAAACTCCCATTGTTGCAATATCGAAACTGTTAGATTTTCTGTTATACTGGATTGATTCTGTATTTATGTTGTGTGTGAAGTGTTGATGAATTTGTTTTGGATTTTTCGCTTCGGTCGCTCTCAGCGGAGTTAATCACTCTTGAGCCATGGCATAGGCAAGTCACCGCAACGCCATCATCAGGGTAAAGTTAGTGTGTTTTTGTAGTAATAGTTGTGATCCACTGTCGGCATTATCGTCTACATGTAAAGAGTGTATTATTGATGAGTTTGTTTTGGATTCTTTGCTTCGGTTGATTCTCAGCAGAGTTAGTCACTCCTGAGCCATGGCCCAAGCGAGTCACCGCAACGTTTCCATCAGTGTGGAATCGAAGTGTCTCAGTTGTGATTGATGTGATTCATGGTTTGTTTTATGTTATCAATGTTGTTGTATGAGGGTCTCTCATTCTTGTTTAGTGTAAGTCCATTTTGCAACAATAGTTGTCAAGAAGTTTATTAATATTTGTTATTCCATTATGATTTGAGTATAATAAAAGAAGGAAAACTTTGATCTCAAACGACGACCTTAATTCATTGCAAAATCATCTAAAAGTTATTACTGGGGGAATTTTTCTCCTATTTCGTTTAATTCATTGATTATTGAATGATGCAGTCAGAGTATGTTTGTTCGTAGCCCAGAATTTTACGATTCCAAGAGAATATACAAATATGGATGAGTCATTCACTAACAGGAGACCTCCCAGAGTTCTGTGTAGAATGACTCAAAAATGTGGGGATTCCGTTGGGCGTAAATTCTTTGATGGAATCCGTCAAGCAGCTAATAAAAACACCGAATCCTTGACATTACTTCAACACTTTTGTGAGGCACCCTACCGCAGGTGATAGCCAAGTACCGGATTCTCCGTATGTGGATGTCACGTCGATTGACTATTAGGGGAAATTCTATTATTATGTTGAGTTTACTCATTCTTGAAGAATCTGTCCTTCCGTCATGGTCTCGATTGTAAATTGATAATAATTCTGCAATTAATCGAAATCTTCGAAATTGAAAGGTAAATGAATTGAATCTTGATAAACCTTAGTAAAAATCTCCCCCTAATATATAGTAATAAGAATGAGATTCCTCTGAATCTCCCTGAATTCCCTTGAATGCCTAGGAGGGCCTCTGAGGGCTTCGGAGGTCCTTCGAGGTCCCCTAAGGGCCCCCGAGTGCCTCTGACCAATGAACCTAAATAACGTTCCATACTTACCTTACGAGCCAAGAGACTCCCCTGAGATCCCCTGAGGGCCTGTGAGAGCCTCCGAGGGCCCCTCATTTTTTCTAAGCCCCTGCAGGTTCCTCAGTCTTCTCAATTTTTCTTTGCAGCTTTCGAGACCTCTCCCCATCATCATCAGCACCTCCTCCCCATCATCATCATTTTCCATCAGATTATTCAATTATTACAACATTCGAAGTGAGCTTGAGTTACGAGGAACATATATATTTCTTCCAAGAAATATGAATTAGAAAAATTTTACAGTATATCGGAGAATCAAAAATCAATAATCAATATCTTTGGTGACGGAACACTCTTTCACAGCATGAACTCCATTTTCCAAAATCAATTTCTCAATTTCCATCTTTTCACCACCTAACAATCTCAATTCATCTACAGCATTCACTTTCACATGTACGTTGAACCAGTAAAGACCACTCAATGGAATCAATTTCGGAACGATTCTTTCCACTTCTATCTGATTGATCAGAAAATTAACCATCCTCTTTTAAGTCACCGCAAACTTCTAACTCCACTCCCTGATCGTACGATTCAAGTTGACCGTTTTCACCTTTCACAACAATAACATCAAGTTTGTGACGTATAATCGTTATTACACCCAAAATTTCATTTTCATTCTTCTCATTTCATTGAACGAATTAATTCCTCAGATAACCTTCTATTCCTGGAAAATCGACAAAACTAATGTAAACATCATGTCATATAGTCGAAACATCACCAATTCAACTCTCTCATTGTTCCTTTTTTTCGAAGGTATATCATCAAATTTTATTCTGTTGTATATCCCAATGTCGTATTCGCGATTTTCTTGTTCAATTTGATGATATTCTCGTTATGAGATGACATAACAACTCTATTCCTAGAAATCCCTCAATTCATGTATTTGAGTATGGTTCTCCATACATCATTACTTATGCACGTATACTCAATTTGATATGATAATTAATTTCCTAATAGTATTTTCAATTTTGTTTGAAAATCACCATTGTGTATGTACCTCATTCATTTTCATGTTTTTATGTTTTTTCTCATATCATCATTGGAAATACTGCATTGTATCTTACTCCATACTTGATCACTCAACAGAAATTTGAAGACAGTGAATTCACTCTCATCGCCCTTTTTCTGGAACTCAGACTTGCGAAATACTTCGTCAACATACGCAACTATAGTTTTGTCATATCAATGTCGTCAACATCTATAATCATAGAGATTCATATCAGTGAACTGAATTACTAACGTTGTTTCATCTGCAATTTTTACCCTATTCTTCGAATAATCGTTATTCGACATATCAATTCCCTCCAATTTTTCGAGTGTTGGTCCATCATCACAAGTACGGGAATTGCTCACATTCGCTGTGAGCTTTCAAAAAATACTCTCTTTTTCATGCAATGCTATTATTCCATTCAGACACTCAATTTCTGTAGATCCTTTTGATTATTTTGAGCATTTTCCGTGTTCTTTTTCAACTTTCTCTCGCCAACTGTTCGTTCAAACATCACAAAATTACCTGCTTCCTCAAATTATATACTTGTACTATCTCTCCCAACTTCGGATTCCACTCCATCTTAACGACATTTGGGAACAATGGACTTGAATTTCATATCATAGATGACAAAAATATCAAACATCAGATACTCCATCCCAAACAACATTTTCGATCTCATCTGAACCTTTAAATCTTTTTCCAATGAACGAATCCTTCGGATCTCTTTACCGAGCAAGAGCAACATTCGTTCACTCCACTGATACTTCTGGACTGCCAATAACAGTCATAGCGAAGTTCAACGCTCGACACGGCTGCGGGAGACCACCAACCCTTATCGAAGCCCAATCATTCTTTCGAATTTTTGGCCGAACGCTCAGCACTCAAGGCATTTTTAATATTTTTTTTTGTCGGAGCGCAAGGATTCGCGATCACGGTCAAGTTACTCGGAAAAAGATCCTGAGTGACCCGACCGGGATTTGAACCCACGCCCCCTCGAGCGCATTGTTTCAGCCCGCTGAAGGCACAAGGCCTCTACCGACTGAGCCAATGGATGCTCTCTCTTGGTTAGTATTATCTGAGGTATGAAAAATATTCTCCCCAGTTATAGCTTTCGCTTCAATATTATGCTTGAACAATTTCCTAATCTTCAATCGAATTCAATTACACAAATCCTCTGCCACGCTCAGATTCCGAGTCATCAGATTCCGAATCAACATCACAATATCATTTACTTTCAATTCAAGTTTATGTGGGCTTAAACCATCTCTCATTTCCTTCGGGAACTCGGTTGGATATTTCAGATGAGTGTGCTCCTCAGTTTGATCTGGACCTTTGTGAGTCGCGTAATCAACGCTTAGTAAGAGGATGTGGACCATCGAACATTCTCAAGATTTTCTTATTCAATTTTATGATATTTTCTCCATGAGATAACAGAATAACTCTATTCGTAGAAATATCTTCATTGATGTCTTTGAATATGATTCTACGTACATCATTACTTTTCCGCTCAGGTCTCAATTTCACTTCATCAATTATACCCTCACCTCTACCAGAAGGATGTTGGAAAAATCAGTTTCTTTACATCTAAGATTTTTAGTCAGCTCCATGTCATCAAACAATGGCCATAAAGCTCACGTCGTAATAGTTCCCTAGATTATAGAATGTCTATTCCCATTGATCAAAACTGACAGGATTGGTCTGACATTCCCGCCTGGAAGCACAAATTTTCGACCAGAGGGTGAGTCATTGAAAAAAATGTCACGGAGTGTTCTATCGACCACCTCTAAAGCTTCATTGGAAATCATTGATGCTTCATCCCAGATGATAACACCTGCTTCCCTCAATTTCTCGTCGTCAGCATAAGATAACAAGGAAATGCTTTCAATACTTTCTAGATCCAAGGGTAGTCTGAAGTATCTATGACTTGTCATACCTTGTGGTAAAAAAATCGACGCAATACCTGTCCACGCCATTAACAGAACCTTCTTCTTTCGGGACCGAAAATAATAAATGAGAGACCTTTACAAGGAGTTTTCTCACAATCTCCAGGATCCACGGTGGGTCGGAACAGTGAAAAAGTGTTAGGTGCGTGATCGTGAAAAATACCAATTGGACATGTTTCAAGCTAGTCTTTAGATCATTTTCCAGGAAGAATTAAAATCATCGGTCGGGGATTTTTAAAATAATCGTCATTTTTGTGTTATCCAAATTCGCGCGTTCTGATACTTACAACGATCCTATTCCAATCACTCGAGCTATGATCTTTCAACTCAGAATAACTCTCAGATCTGAACAGACAACAATATTCCCACGTATATTCATCCATGTTATTTGTTGGTCTGAACCCGCCAGAGATGAAGCTGTGGTGGTATATATTGAGATTTAGTGAAGAGGAATACCTACGTCATTCTGATCAAAAGTCGTTCATTACGAACATTTAGTCAGGATTCAGTGTCATTCCAAAATGATCCATATTTGTAACGTTACATGTAATAGTCGTGTACATTTAAACGCGTATGTGATGGCAGAATCCCCGTATAGCGATGCATATTACAGATACAGGCGAACATTCATTTGTTCGGAAAGAGAACCCAAGAGGTGAATCCGCAACTGATCTATAACTTTTGAACAAATCATACATGGTTCTGGAATTCACTAAGGTAATCATTGTATCCCACAGTCATGTTTGAACATCAATGATATCCTCCGATCGCCAATTGGGATATCAGAATTTTTCCTGCGTCACCTCCTTTTGTTGTGGGCGCTCTCTCGACCTCCGCCTTTCTTTGTGGCAACTCCGAAACTCTTTCGGGGTGAAAATTCCACTCATGCTTGAGTGAATCTCACTTTTTCCAAGCTGCCACAACGAGAGGGGCGGGGATCACTCGGAAAGGTTAAGAGAGCGGATAGGGCTGAGATTACAACCTTATCGAAACAAAATTATATCACTCTTCCTGGTCGATCGCTACACATTCTTCTAAATGAAATCTCAAATCAAGAGTACACGAACAACATCTCCTGAACTTTGATGTCAGAAAGATCAGGAAAACAACAAGTAATAGATAATAAATTCCAAATGTAATTCATTGAACTCACATACAACTCGTAGTATGAGACCGACACAGTTGGTGGGGTCGCTGGGTGTCAGCTCGGCCGGTCATCGAAGTTAAGCATCGTTGGGCGCGGTTAGTACTTGGATGGGTGGCCGCCCATCTCGGTCTAATCAACCTTGACGAGCTGACTTTTCTGATCGATTAGTTGACACTTACACCTCAGCAACGTGAGCGGGAGGCACGAAATGTTACAATTGCGGTGTTCATGCTCACGAAATGTGGCATGAGCACCTCAAGGGTAGCATGATAAATGTGCCGAACTCTCCGGAGCAGGTTTTCTCCCCTCAGGAGTTTTCCCTCGCTCCACGGGCATGATTCCCGGGCGAATGCGGAGAGAATTAGGTTAGGGTGAGTGGCTGGATCTCAAACTCGCCACGATAAAACACGGAATGTTGAGCCCATGAGATCCGCCCCGGTTGTAATAGTCCATTGGCTGAAGACGACCGTTGAACACACGGAAAAAAGAAAAAAAACTCGTAGTATGCGATTTGGGCATTCGGGGTGATCTTGATAAATCTTATCCTTCGTCGAAATTTGAAGAACATTGTGATGTATGGACTCAAAATTCTGCTCGCTATGACAAATTTTGGCTCTTTTTCGAGATTGAAATCCGAACTTCCACAAGAATTGGGCGCTGGTAATGAACTTTCGAGATCACTCTCAACTTAAGGGATTCGAGATCAACTCTGATAATTTGTGGATATGATAAAACCTAGTCATTCAAAAAAGATGGAATAGAGAGGTCTAGTCTTTTTCATATCTAGCGTAAATCTTCATGAGTATTTTATATACTTCGCATACCAGTGAGTCTCTAACGTGCATGGACATCACATATGCGTGTACTGTTGAATGTGATGTAACTAATAAAGATCATATTGGTGTATGAATGACACTGAATTCTGGCTAAATGTTCGTTTTGAACGACTTTTGATCAAAATACCGTGGGTATCCCTCCCCACTAACACTAATCTCAAGGTATATCAACACAACTGCATGTCTGGCGGGTTTAGGCCAGACGAACGAATGATATGGATGAATATACGTGGGAATATTGTTGTCTTTTCAGCTCTGAGAGTTATTCTGGGTTGGAAGATCATAGCTCGAGTGATTGGAAAAAGATCGTTGAAGTATCAAAACGCGTAAATTCAAGTAACACAAAAATTACGATAATTTTAAAAATCCCCGACCGATGATTTAATTCTTTCTGGAAAATGATCTACAGACTAGCCCGAAACATATCCAATTGGTATTTTTCATGATCACGCACCTAACACTTTTTCACCGTTCCGACCCGCCGTGGACCATCAATGGAATCGACTAGATTTTCATTACTTCTTAAGTTGCTATGGATGGATCATTGATTCTTCACTTCTTCGAATCAATAACACTGGTAAACATCAAAATGCGTTTCACAAAGTCAAGGTCTCTCTAGACGTAGTTTGAGCAGCTGAATCCGAATCCGTTCTCAGAATTACCCCATCACGTCAGGATTTTGAGATAATTGTTGTTGAAGTTGCAAAAAACGTCATTTTTGGCACTTTTCAACAAATTATTGTACGGAAATGGAATTTTTGGGATTTTTTGTGTAAGGTCTACGCGATAGAGGGATAATAGACCTACAAAACGAGCTATGGCGAATCAACGCGCTAGTTCTACTTTTTGGAGAACATTGAGTTCTTCAACAAGGTAATTGTTGTACGCGCATAAGTCCGCGGCGTGTGCGTAACCTGATGCATCTGTGGGAATCCCTCTTCTTAGCACTTCTCCATACTAGCCTTTCCACATATACTCTAGAGAATGTGTACTAATTTGTTTAAGCCAATGAGGTGGGCCATATGTATACCGGATGAGTTTCGATGGCACGCGTTGAGCTAGCATGGATAGGTGCTCCGAGAAGAAATTTGCACAGACGCCTCCGGTTACGCACGCACCGCGCACTTGTGAACTAGCGTATGAAGCGCGTACTAAAAATCAATGTTTTTCAAAAATCGAAGCTAGCACGTTAATTCGACATAGCTCGTTCTGTAGGTCTATTATCTCTCTATTGCATAGACCTTACAGAAAAAATCCCAAAATTTCCATTTCCATACAATAATTTGTTGAAAAGTGTCAAAAATGACGTTTTTAGTAACTTCAACAACAATTATCTCAAAATCCTGACGTGATGGAACAATTCCGAAAACGGATTCGAACTCAGATGCTCAAACTACATCTAGAATGACCTTTAGTTTGTAGAACGCATCCTGAAGGTCAAAATATGTTTACCAGTGTTATTCGCAGCGTTATGATCTTAGTGAGTTTACGATGGTAAAAATGTTCCGTTCCCGCCTACGCTTCGCGCGATTCAGCAGGGATCAGGACTTCTGCTAATTGGGAGAAGCAGCGCTTCACGACATTCAAATTACTCACAAGCAATATAGAAAGGCCTCACACATAAATCCACAGTAACTTCGATCACTGCATGACCATCGATGCGCGGTAGATGGATGTTCTTTGCGTCAGTAACGGTATCGTGGTCATCCACGAGCATTACGTCAATCCATGTATGAGAGGTGTTTGTATGATGTGTCGGTTCATGGTGGACTAGCTGTAAGGACAGTCCGTCAGTTATACGTCTGATAGTGGTCGCATTAGTAGAGGAGGATAGTAGGTTTGCATTCAGGTTTTCCATTATCATTTTGTGTCGGAAATCACATGACAAGTCACGCAGAACGTCAAATACCTCAGAGCCTTCGTGCAACGGAACGTCGGGGGTCAGCATACGACTCCAACAAGAATGGGCGTGGAGTTACCCTTTTGTATGCTGCAAAATGAATACTCTGATTTTAGAGGCTTTACTCAAGAAGTTGTATCCGAACTGGACTGTTTCTTGACTTTATAGTCACTGCGTACATAAAGGGCAACATCCCCTCCAACTCTATCCCAATCCTGCCTGACTGTTGAAAAACCCGGAAACTGAATGAGACTATAACCGACCTTTTCTTCCAACCATGTCTCGGCAACGACGAAGAGATGAAATGATAGATTATGAGAGATATGAAGGCGAAATTCATGGATGTGACTTGGAAGTGAACGAATGTTGAGGAAACATGCTCTCAGATAATTGGCTATCACCCTCGTGTGCCCACTCAAAGTACTTAGTCCTGGTGATGATACATCTGTTTCAGGTTTGCCATCAGCGGGCTGTGCTTTTTGACGAGCTGCCTCAGAATTTCGATTAGTCCGTCAAGGTTGACGAGGATGTTTAGATGAGCATGCTGTGTGAATAATATGCAAATCGGTAGCATTAGAAACATGCGCTGGCTTGCCTCGGCTCCTCTATACAAAGAGAGACGCAAGCAAAGGCTTGAATTATTCTCGTTGGGTAATGATGAGAAGGCTTTGTCTACTGACCGTCAATATGATTGTCTTCGACATCATTCTCCTGAGACAGGTGCCAACATTGAACGGCCTCAGGATTGGTTAATTATATGATTTACTAGGGGGGTCCCCCTGCTCGTTTCGCTCGCCAACCCCCAACATTTAAAGATATTCTCCTATAAAATTCAATTTTCATCGGTCACCATTCCGTATTCACACAGTTTTTGATTCAATTTCATCCAATTTTTTCCATAACTAACTTATAAATATATTCTCCTCAATAACTTACATAACTTGTCAATAAATTGTGATTGATTTATCATTCGATCATATTCAAATCGATAGCAGAAGCAATACAATTGATTCCTTATGCAATCGATTTTCCACTATTGACATGAAGTTGGTTGTCAATAAAACATTACTTCTGCTGATTGTTTACGTCAATAGTTTGTTGTTCCCTGCATCAAAGATATCGCGTCCATTTTCAATGAATAAAATTTAGTGTATATTATTTTGTTGGAAACTTTACTTGAACGTGAAAACCTCTACTTTCTCAGGTGAGTTCATGGATTTATCACGGTTAATTGGAATCTTCATAGGAATATTGAATACTTATTGTTTATAAACATTCATTTTAGGTTCATTTTATATCATCCTCAATCTCATTCTTCAAGAAATCACCACATCTACAATATTTACTTTTTCTTTATCAATACCCCCGGACTACTCGATGATATATTGAAACATTTAATAGATGTTGATGTTCTATTGAAAACCAATCGAGGAGAGGTAAGTCTTGAAAACTCATATCCTTCAATATAATAAATATGAAAATTATCCTTCATCCACCCCCTCAACCTCAAAAAATTCACCTCTCCATTCACACTCCCCCAATTAACATTCGATATGGCTAAGCTCGTTACTGATCGTACCGTCATCTCAAATCAACGATCTTTTTTCTCAGTTGTACTTTACACGCGAATCACTATTTAATGCTGAGGAGCTCGTTCTACCCATATCTTACAATCTCCAAGTTTGCTTATCAATTATTTCAATATAAAATCGATTTAATTTTCTTTCCACATCTGAAATATTTCAGCCTCAGATCAATTAGAGCACCTTCTTCGCCTATCTTGCAATTTCGAATTTCACAGATTAATTATCCCAATGTAAAATCAATTGTGCCTTCTAGGAAATTGCAGTTGATATGAATTGATATGCTCGATTATTTGATTGAAAATCTCTGATTTTCTCAGACACGTTTTCGGGCGATGAAAAATTAAATTTTGGCGAATCTGGATATTTTGGGTATCGTTTTTCGAAATAGAACATACATTATGCCATTTGAAATGTCTCCGACCCAACTTATGAATGTGAACGAGTACATCTGGAAATTTGGGAATAGACTCAATCTATCGACAAAAAGGCTCAAATGAATTCATATTTAATACACTTACCTTATCTCTAACTCGACGAGTCTGAGATATTTTGGCCCATTATTTTTAGTGCAATCGAAGTTGATTGGTCCGATCATTTCGATGATCAATCCACATGAATCTCATGACTTCAGAGAGCTTCAACTTTTGAGGTAGTTTCCCTTTTAAAGTATTCATCTTCCTATTTTCAGATTAGACGAGAATCGATGAACGAACTTCTATCATCTAGTCCGTGATATTATGCACTATTATGTTTCGGACAATCGAATATTCCGATCGGATCTTTTTGAAGACCAAAATATACTATCTCAGTCATCCCATGGAGTTATACCTATCGATTTATTATTATGAGGATCAATGTTCTAGTTTTCAGAATGCAACGAGAACGAGGCACGTTTTTTAACCCTAGTCGGATATATTTTGGTCCATAATCTTATCACGAATAGAGGATTTCTAAACCAATCATTACGGGGATCAATCGACATTCTATCTATAAGCCTCACAAGCTGTACCAACTGAATCTACATAATAATAATTAATCTGTCAATTTTGATATTGGAAGAAACGCGAAGGACGCTCCTTTTCTGATTCTAGTCTAACATATTATGTGATATTCTTTTCTCTTTTATCAAATATTCGCAATCCGATTATTCTTGGTTTCAATCTACTTAGTCATAACTCTGGAAAGATATTTCTGTAGATTTACTATCAATAGATTATTCTATGAATTATGAGATGGAGACAGATGCAACGAACACATTTGTATCTGGTGAAGTCAAAAAGATTTCGGACCATTATCTTTGCGGCAATGATGATTTATAATCAAATCATTTTCGTCATCAATTCATATCATGTTCATCGGTCCAGGAATGGAATTCGATTGATTTTACAATCAAAAAAATTATCTCCGACTTTTACGATTGAAAGAGAGTCGAAGAACGCACTCCTATTGATATATGTCTGAAAGATTGTGCCCCATTACCTTTGGTCCTATCAAAGGTTTTCCATCTAATCATTTTGAACATCAATCCAGATAATCTCTCTAACCCCTCAAAATTTATACCTTTTTATTCCACATTAGAACAATTAATGTTTGAATTTCAAGATTGGAAGAGATTTGAAAAACGCAATATTTTCAATTGGATTCTGAGCAAGTGTATGCAATTGTATCTGCTTCAATTAGAGATTTTCAATCCAATCTTTCAATCCAATCAATTCACATCATCTCGTCACTACTCGAAACGTATGAGATGGAATTTTACAACAAAGAAATTAGTTTTTGAACTTTTATATTGAAAAAGAGGCGAGGAACGCACTTCTTAATATCGGGTGGAAGATATTTTGGTAAATATTTTTTGCTTTGACCAAAATTAGTGAATCCAATCACATTGGGAATAAATCTCATTGATCTCCAAAGCCGTTGGAAGCTATTCCTATTGAACTAATTGATTTGTGAACCTTGAAATTCGAATAGAAGAATGCTTTTTTCGCGATCGAGTCCAAAATATTCTGCTCCATCATTTCCCCTACAATCAGAGATTCTCATTCGAATCGGTTTCCGAATGATTGTTCATTACTTCCATTGTCTCAGTGAACTATCTCAATCGATACTAATAAGAGGGATCATCCTTGTAATTTTGAGAATGCAAGACAAGCGAATGACAAGCCTTTTTTATCCGAATCCAATATATTTTGTCCCATCATCCTTGTGACAATAATAATGTCTCTCATCGTAGGAACTCATTTCACGTGATATCACATTGAAAAAATTAGTTTGAGGTTTTTGAGATTGAAAAAGAGCCGGTACGCACTCTTTTTGATCGAGTCTGAATTATTTTGGACTATTATCTCTGGAATAATGGTAGATTGTTGATCGAGTTATTCTCGCAATCAATCAGTATCATCTCCATCATTTGAGGAAGCTATTCCGAATGATCGTACATTAGAATATTCAATCTGTACATTTCAAGATTGAAAGACAGTAGAACGGCGAACTTTTCTCAATGCGAGCCGGAATTAAGTTTAATCAAATCATAATTTCAATTGCTGATATCACGAAAACTGAACTTATTGGAGATGAGTCTATAATTTCTTAATCGGCAATAGCTTTGTGACATCTAAAAAATTGAACTCAGAATATTTTGACAGTAGAAATTATACAGGTATCATTTCAGAGCAGATTTTGAGCTCGCAATTTTCTTCTGGAAATTTCTCAGGCATCACAGATACTAGATCTATTGCTGATCCGTTGAAATGTTCGCAATTGGTAATGATCAATCCGACTATTTAGTTTGTCAAAGGATCGAATCGAATGTCGTAATCGAATGTCACCCGTGGGAAAATTATTACTTCCCCTACTACGGTTCGTACACGTAAAAAAAAGTATAAAATTGACATGTATTTACTTTGTGAAAGTTCAATCTGACACTCATTCAAACGATTGACCTTGAACAATTCCTACCACCCCCCCCCCCCTAGACATTATTCCCATCAATACTAAAATACTAAAAGGTATTCGTATCGTTGCGAGAGGGTACCCTGATTTCTATTCCAACCAGTCAGCTTGAAGAGTTTTTCCCAGGCGCACATTATTCCCATCCCTACTATCTCTAGCACGAAAGGGAGAATGTATGAAAAATTGATCATTATTCACATTGTCACCAGTAACAGTGATCACTACTGCAATGAGCTACCAATTACATCTCCAAGAGCTTCATATATCATTGACCTCAAAAGTTCTCTGTCTACTGGAAAATTAGAGAATAGTAGGATCACAGGTAATGTTTCATCAAATTCATAAGTGAAAGATATAAATTTAACACCAAGAATAATGTTCTTCGTGAATATCATTTCAATCTTATCTCAATTATTCAAGTTTTGATCGATCTCGTTAAAATTCTATGTTTTCATCATACTCTTGATTCGCATTTTCAGCAAAAATGAATAATCAAGCATATATATGTTAGGCGACGGGAATTGCTTATTTTGTTGTTTTTCGTATCTATTGCATGGTAATTAAAAATTCCATTGATCAATACGTCTGAACATTGTGAAATACATATCTTCAAATCGGGGGATCTATCGTCAGTTCATTGTTGGCGATGAGTATTATAGAAACATACGAAATTCTACACAGTATTGTGAGCACATGTCCCGGGATATGTATTATGGTAATGGAGTTGAGATAAAGGCTTTCAGTGAAATATACAACCTGAATGTCAAAGTACACCTGAAGAATTCTGAAACATTAATCAATTTTGATGTTAATGTAGATTACGAAACTGTCCATTCATCATTCTCTGGCCCCAAAGATTCTGGTCATTTTGATGTTATGATAGGTATTTCCAAAAGAAAATCATGGAATAATACTGGTCGAGAATATTTGAAGAGAAAAAATTCAAACGAGAAATCAGACCCTGATCAGAGACAAAATTCTTATCATAACTTCAAAATTGGTTGTAAGAAATTGAAGTCGTCTCATATCTATGTCGGAAAATGGTAAATTTCAAATTGAAGATTTGGAGGATTGGAGAAGATCTCCTGCATTCCTCCGGAAAAAAATGAAAAAAGAAATGTATAGGTGGCGAATTATCTCCCTCTAGTCCAGCATCATTCTCGTGATAGATTCAATGATTCCGTGACAATGGCATATTGAGATAAATAAAATCTTTCCCATGGGAACAATATC
The DNA here is from genome assembly GCA_029851415.1 of Eretmocerus hayati. Lineage (NCBI taxonomy): Eukaryota > Metazoa > Arthropoda > Insecta > Hymenoptera > Aphelinidae > Eretmocerus > Eretmocerus hayati. Next base: position 110,401,222 of record CM056743.1, read on the forward strand.
ACATTGTGATGAAATGACTTCGGTTCATATGACATAGTGAAGAAGATCACCAAGGATTGAAAATATGATATATTTTAGACTTTTCTATTTCTGGTGGAGCCACAGAAAAAAAATGGCAGTCGGTGGACCTCGGTGGCTATCATTGGAATACGGTGGCCCTCAGTGGCGGAACGTTGGCAGATCAGTGGAAGTCGATGGGATTCGGTGGCATTCGGTGGAGGAAAAGTGGAGGAACATGCCACTTTGTCAAAATATCGTAAAACTGTAGGTCTAATATCGTAATTGATGAGGTGGAGGAACGGTAGAATAGCGGTGGAGTTCGGTGGTCGTGGAGGAATATTGGCAGTCAGTGGAATTTGAGATAGCACTCGGTGGCAGTCGGTGGCAGTCACGGCCCTCCATGGCAGTCAGTGGCATTCGGTGGCACTGGTGGAATTCTGTGGAGGTCGGTGGCACTCATCGGCCCTCATTGGCATTCGGTGGCAGTCAATGGAATCACACAATTTTTTTCCTTATGACTATATAATATAGAGAGATACTAATAGACATGAACCAATCTCTTCCATTATATGACGAAGCTTGCCAACGGAATATCACTTGCGAAATATGTGTACTCAATCACGGGGAGATATAATTGGTTCCACGACTAACTGAATATTTTGAGTGGAATTTAAAGCATGAGAAGATATTGCCAATCGCCATATCCAAGTATGGATCTACGTGGACTTCGCAAAGCCTCGGATTGCACACAATCAAATCTCGTAACGTTTATCAGAGTTTGTACTGACCACGACAGTTACAAGGTGCTGCTCTAAACTCGGGCAACAAATCAGAATATCTTCTGTTGCATGCGGCTTATGGATAGTTGAACATGATAAGCTCAGTCTACATGAGTATCCTCATGATCGACACCTAATCAGTAGTAGATCATTACCCATTCTCTGATTGAGTTATTGTCGAATTTAGTTATGGGTTGAAACGGACTAAATTGTTGAAAGATTAGACTTTTTGATGCCTTATCTATACTTCCTGGGGATCATTATAAAACCGATTGTAGGCCAAAAGAGGTGAGTGCTAAACCCGGGATAATCATCTTCCTCGAAGAGGTGGTCAAAATTCGGAGAATTCATTTTATGGCATACCCCAAGCGAGTTATTTTGATTCTTGTTGGATATTGTTCCTGAAAAATCCCCGAAACATACTCCACATGGATATCGTATGTTCCCGCATCTTCGACTTCTTTGAAAAATGACCCACCGTAGAGGGCATGAGTCTAGATGATACTCATTTCGATCAGTCTCGTCTATGCTGAACCTAACAGAACATAATGGTGGGATGATGATTTGTTTCGTTCCGCTGGGAACCCTGATCACATCAACCGGAACTTGGCAATGGCATGAGGATAATGGCGGAAAGAATCATCAGCATTATTGAAACCTAGAGGAAATCACAGATCATGTCTCAGTTAGGGTCACAGAAATACTAGAGGTGACATATTGTTTCATTCAGAAAGTGGGGGTAGTTGAGTGATGGACATCTCATTCCGACTCAATGTACGATAATTATGTACAAATCTTCAAACTTCCTGAGAAATCCTTCTATACGATCAAGATTCGGTTATGTACAAAATTTGGCATTCTTCTTATGACTCCAGCGGAACTTTGCATGCTCCAATCTAACCCGATTTAATTTTCAGAGCATGTACGCGAATTCAGTTGTGGCACATTATACTACCGAACTCTGTACATCGATAGTGCCAAGGATGCATTGTATGTGGGAGCTATGTAAGTATGCCATAATTTAATTATTGCATCATCAATATGGTAGTGAAGAAGGAATAAGAGATTCCCGGTCAAGGTTTTTAGAGATTCGTAGTCGAGGTGTCAACCCTGGCTACTGCGCCACCACCGAATATTTCCTGAACCATTACTCTGCCAATCACGTGACCCTCGCGCAAACTCGCGCGTCGCTGAGATTTGAATGAACCCTACTTAGGATCTCGTGGTTCTCTGCATCTTTGGGTATTCTTCTGATTTACGCATTGCATACTACGTGTTTAGAAAATAGCCAATCTTTCAAGTCTCGAACTCGGACCGTTTATTTCTTGCAATTCACAACAACAACAAACCATAGGTTAAGAAGAAAACGTAAAGGTGTAGTCCTCTTGAGAAAAGTCGGCTGCTAGACGTCAGATTTCGAACATTCCGCCCGCCTCGTTCCTCGAACGACAATTTCAATTCGAAGCTCAAGATCTCATTGGTAATCTGGATAGCTTAGTGACAGGTCTGGTGACTTCTCTATACTCAGTCTTGACTGTGGCCACCCTGACGAGCCCATCGAAACCGGGTTTGCTCGAAGTACTCGTCCTAACGGCCACTTGCCGTCGGGTCGTAGCATGCTTGGGTCAAGAACGATGACGAGATCTCCTACTGCAACGTTTCCTCTAGGTCGCGTCCACTTGACTCGTTGTTGGAGCGTGCTCAAATATTCTCGGCTCCAACGCGTCCAAAAGTGATCTCGCATTCCCTTAACCAGCTCCGAGTGAGTCAGATGATCCAGGTTCCGGTGATCAAGGGACGGTCGAGATAAACCTTGAGATGGTTCACTTCCCAATAAATGAGCGGGTGTCAACTCTGTTATGTCATCGAGATCGTTGGTTAAAGGGACTGGAGGTCTATTGTTCAGAACCATCTCTACTCCAGCTAAGACCGTGGAGAATTCCTCGAATCTGAGTTTTCTGGGGCCGATTAGTCGTCTCAAGTGTGTTTTCGCCGACTTGATCCCTGCTTCCCACACCCCGCCAAAGTGTGGTGCGGCTGGTGGAATGAATTTCCAGGTAAAGCCAGACTCTGCAAGACTACCGTGCACGAGTCCCCAATCCATTTCGGCTGCTCGAAGTGATCGTGCAAGCTCTACATTTGCACCTCTCAAACTGTTGGAGTTGTCACTCTATATTTCTGATGGTTTGCCTCGACGACTAATGAAGGGTTCCAAAGCTGTTAAAAGGCTTGAAACTGTCATGTCGCCCACCAGTTCCAAGTGTATCGCTTCCGTCGAAAGACACACAAACAGAGTCATATATCCTTTGGTAGACGTGACTCCACGTCCTTTACCTCTGAGGATCTGGAACGGACCGGCATAGTCCAGGCCTCATTTCTGAAAAGCTCGCCCAGGAGTCACACGAGCTTCAGGTAGTTGACCCATCATTTGTCCCATAGGACGAGCACAATCTGTAGCACACTTCATGCAATTTCGAACAAGTTTCTTAACTATCCGTGATCCTCCGGTGATCCAGGCAGATTTCAAAGAATAGGCGTATGTTGATCGGCGCCCTCCATGGAGACTTTGATGATGAGCACGCCAAATGACCAGATGAGCAAGATGACTCTGCCCACTGAGCACTACTGGATGCTTTTCGTTGAATGGTAGATGCGAATGCTCGAGTCGCCCTCCAACCCGCAACAGACCGTCGCCGTCTACAAATGGAGACAGTGACCGTAGCTTGCTGACATCCTTTTTACATTCTCCTTTTCTAATTCGAGCGATAGCTTCACCATAGCTCTGGTTCTGACTAAGACGTACGCATGTGAAGAAGGCTCGTTGTAGTTCATGAGTGGTCAAAAATCCGCTTAGATCTCCTGCTTGAGGTTTGCACCGTTGATCACTGATCCACTGGAGAAACCTTTGACATCGTGCAATGACTCGTATCAGTGCATCAAAGTCTGAACAACGATCTATCAGTTCAACACTGTGCTGCGAGGACTGGGTAACTAAGCATTGAATGTTCTGGTCAACCGCCGTTGTATTATTCTGAGGTGCATAGGGCCACTGGCTATGCGGCTTTGCAAGCCACGAGGGACCTCTCCACCAAGTTGGGTGATGTTTCAAGTTATCAGTGGTGCACCCTCGTGATGCTACGTCAGCTGGATTGTCCGTGGTCGAAACATGTCGCCAGGACACGCGGGGTGCCAATTCATGTATGTGAGTTACATAGTTATCCACATAATCGTTCCCGGTAACGACATCCTTGTTGAGCCAGTGAAGGACAATCTTTGAGTCTCTCCAGATGACGCAGTCTTCCATTCTAGTATGAAGACAATCCGCGATCGTTTTCGTGAGCTTGGCACCCAGCAGAGCTGCTCAAAGTTCCAGACGAGAAATGGTGATTCTTTCCCTTTTAGTTTTCGAAGGTTTCAGATGACTAATAGGTGCCAGTTTTGTCTTGGCTGACAGGACATTAACCTCGATTTTCCCATCCAAGGTTTCCACTCGAGAGTAAACAACTGCCGCCACAGCTCTCCTGCTCGCATCTGCGAAGGTGTGCAGTTGAATGGCTTGGGAACTCTTGCTCTTGATCCACCTTGGCATCGTCAATTGAGGAACAGATAGTAATGAATCACGGAACGATTTCCACTGCTCCGACCAGGGTTTTGGTACATCTTCATCCCATTGGAGTTGAGCACGCCATAGATCTTAAATGATGATTTTCCCTGTAACCGTGACAGGTGCTAGCCAGCCGGCTAGATCAAAGATCTTTGCTAGTTCTGAAGATGCGATACGCTTAGTTAGCTTGCAGTCCTTGTCTAAAATCGCAGCAGTGAATCGGAACTCATCTTGTACTGGATCCCAGGCGACGCCGAGCTCACTGATGGGTCCGTGCGACGACAGCTGAAACCAATCGGGCCGAAGCTTGTCTTCGTCTGGAACCTCGTCAAGTGTTCCTGGATCGTTGGCGACCCATTTCTTCAGGTGCAAGCAGGCTCGTCCCATGAGTCCTACGAGTTGGTCTCTTCTTCCCTTTATGTTTACAATGGTATCTGCTCCGCATAAAAAGTCGTCCATGTACAATTCTTCATTCACTGCATCCACGGCTTCAGGAAAATCCGCCCCATCATCCACACAAAGTTGTAACAAGGAACGAAGAGCTCGCCACGGAGCACTGTTGATTCCGTAAGTGACAGTCTCTAACACGTAGTGCTTGATCAGATGAGATGGCGAGGGACTCCATAGAATGCGTCGACGATGTACTTGTTGCTCGAGAACTCTGAATTGACGATACATTTTAGCGATATCTGCGCAGAACACGTATTTATGCCTTCTCCAGCGAATAATGACTTCAACCAAATTATTTTGTAGCGTCGGACCGACGTGCAATATGTCGTTCAAACTCTTGCCGCTTGAAGTAGGACGTGATGCGTTGAACACAACCCTCAACTTCAATCCATTGTTTCCTCTTTGCCAAATTGCATGATGAGGAATATAGTTAATCAAACCTATCTTGGACAAAATCTCCTCTGCAGACAACTCACGCATGTGGCCACTATTTTCATAATCTTCCATTAATTCGCAGTATGCCTTCATCAATTCAGGATCTTTGTGCATTCGACGGTGCATCGAGGCCAATGTTGCAAGCGCTTGTTTCAAACTCTCCCCCAATCGAGCATCAGAGTCTCGTTTAATAGGTAAGGGTACAGTGAACCTGCCTTGCCAATCCCTGGTATGCAGCAAAGTGTAAATTTATTCACATTCTGCACGAACAGCCGGGAGACGCGATGGAACGGGAATTTCCTTTTGTTCCCAGAACTTTTTTATGAGTTCATGGATTCGTTCTAAGCACAAATCGTCTTCAACGGATCGAGCGGTGGTGCAATTTGTGTTGAGTTGGCGTCGGTTTGACTCCATTTGAACAGTTCCGACAAACGTCCAGCCGAACACGGTTCTTTGAGCCAACAAAGAGCCGCAATGTTTGATACCTTGAACTACCAGTTGAGAATACCAATCAGCCCCAATGATCATATCCACTCTGCCCGGAGTCTTGAAGGTTGGATCAGCCAGTTTGAGTCTTTTGCAGCTATCTACGGTGGTTGATGGTAATAGACTTCTGGGTGTCTTCACATCAATTTGTTTTAAGACTCCAGCATGGACCTTCCAAACTCGGTTACTGTGAATGTCATACAAGCTTATCATCGCTTGAAACCTTGCTGAATCCAACGGCCCGCCCAGTGCTCTCAGTACTTGCACTTGAATTTTCTCCAGTTTCACGCCCAACTTGCGAGCAAGTCGCAAAGTGATCATCGTAGCTTCAGAACAAGAGTAAAAAAGAGCCCGAATCTTCTCGAAGTGAAGCCAACTATCGCCGACTATCACCTGGGCTGTAAGCAACACTGCTAGTCATGAGGATCAGGGTTCTATCTCTCCCTCAGTCTCTTGTCTTAGGCTTGACTCGACACCATCAAGTTGAGTAGTAAGCATTTGAAAGCGCGGTATCTTACTTGGCCTAGGACCTTCATTATTCGGAGAATGAGGACGACGCAAATTATTGAGTGATTCTTGATGCAGCATTGTATGGTGACGTTTGAAGCAAGTTCTGCACGATAAAGTTGATGGACAGAATTCAGCCGAACGGCCTCTGCGTAGGCAGTTGAAGCATAGCTTGAGCTCTCTCACCAACCGTTGACGTTCGTTCACGCTTGATTCCTTGGAAGTCTTGCAGTTGTGACCCGCGTGATTCCCCTGACAGCATGGGCAAGACAATGTATTGCTCCCAGATGACGAAGTCTGATTCGATTGCTTAAGAATTTGGCTCCGACTGAAGGTCTTGGGGTTGTTCAAAGACAATGACTGTTCTTCTCCCCCTTTTGTTGCTCTAAGAGTGCGGCATCGACGCTGCAAGAACAGGTTCAACAGCGCAAATGTCGGATGGCGAATTGTTGAGTTATCTTCATCGCTATCAGAGCCTCGGTCGACAGCTTCGTCCAACGCTCGATCAACAGTATCTTCCCATTTGCCTTTCGTGACAGGATCCATGAAGCGAGTGGCAATCCTGATCAACCGTTCATCTTGACTTTCCACTGGACGCTTGAGGATCTTGAGCTGGTTCCGGTGGCGGTTTAGCTCATCTACAAATTTTGTAACTCACTCGCAGACTCTACTTTCAACGGCTTGCTAGATAAGTCCAGAAGCTCCTGCAGGTGATTTTGTACGAGAAGTCGCGGTTGGTCATACCGGCTATTCAAGACCTGCCAGGCGATGGCGTAGTTCTTCTCAGTCGGTGGATAGCCAGCGAGAATGACCTTACCCGCTCCTTGTACGCAGTCTTTTAGATACGTCATCTTTTCATCGGGTCTAAGATCATCCTTGTCGTGTACAAGCACCTTGAAAGTGTCTCTGAAGACTTCCCAATCTTCAGATCTTCCGCTGAATATTGGTAGATTTATCTTAGGCAACCTGTATTGAGAATGCGTCGTCGCAGTGGATGGGTTCGGAGTCGACACAGACCGACTTGCCTGAAGTCGATTTTGAACGTCAATCAAGAGCGCCATTGTTTGTAGGTACCATCTCTCCGCCTTTGCATGCTCTTCACTGAAATTGTAGTCACGTACGTCTTCTTCTGAGAGAGACATCATTTCGACGTGGTTCATCTCGGAGTTGCTCTAGTAGTTGTCCAATGAACCCATGCGGACGGTGACCAGCCACGGCGTCCAACTGCTTTCTGGTGCTTGCCCAACATCCTGCGACGTTCTCTCGAGTACCTGTCGTAGAGCTTCTTGTCTTCTCATCACCTCCATGATTCCTGTTAAAATAGCAACCCTGAGTTTTCGCAATATCATTGTTCTTGGTCCTCGCCTGGTCCGTAATCCCATTGATTTTGACGTAGGCGAGGATGCCTGGTCACATTTCATTCGAAAACTGCGCTAGCCTTTTATGGTCAGCATTACATATACAAAGAAGGAAATAGTCTGAAACGATCGAGCTGACTCATTGTCAGTCGACGAAGTTCGAGCAACTTTCATGAAAATGGGCAATTCATCTGACTCACTGTCAGCCGACGCCACCTTAGAGTATACAGCATCAAACTACCAAGTTGACATACTGTCAACAGGCGAGGTTCTGAAAGGGCACATGAATAATCGAACACATCGCTCGATACGAGCGACAGGATCTCAACAAAGGCAGTGACATAGTTGCACATGATTCATCAGCGCAACTTGCGATTGATCCAGAAGGAAGTAGAAAGAAATAGGAGAATGAGGGAAGAGAGGAAGAGGCGGAAATTGACATGTTCTTCAACATATATTCAACATTGAACCGTAGATGATCGATTATCGAATCAAAGCACTGCATGTTGATTCGCCTATGAAACCTTTTTGGACACGCGATACGTTGATTTTGTTGACCTTTTAAATTTCAAGTAGCGCCGCCCGCCTTCAGGGCCTCCACCATCGACTCGTCCCGATTTTGTCGCAATACGAATGAACTCGAATGAATTGAAATGCAAACAATACAATGGAAAGTAATCAGATCAAGTCGCGTGACCTAACCTACGTGGTGTGGTGTATTAGTTTCTCCGTTGAATAATCCGTTCACCAATTTATTCGCGCAATACATTGACTCTATGCGTTCACGAGCATGATACGTTGAGCATTAATGATTCAATCGATCACGAGAGGCTTTGAATCGGACGAGGGGTAGCACCGCCCGCCGTACCAAGTCTGTTAACACGTTTTGGCTACATCAAAAATTCCTCACCTGATTCGGTTATTTTCGTTATTTGCCCAGTATCACGCTTTTTCACTGCGGCTGATCTTATCCGGCTCGAAGGACCAAAATGTTTAGAAAATAGCCAATCTTTCAAGTCTCGAACTCGGACCGTTTATTTCTTGCAATTCACAACAACAACAAACCATAGGTTAAGAAGAAAACGTAAGGGTGTAGTCCTCTTGAGAGAAGTCGGCTGCTAGACGTCAGATTTCGAACACTACGCTTACTATGACTTGATCAAGAATTCCAAAGCAAAAATCAATGAGCATTTGCAGGTGTAACCTTTTCTCTGCTCGAGTGTATTTCATCAGTGTCATAAGAACATCAGCTGTCTGCTACGAATTTGACCGCGCGTCTGCTCCACCCTGACGATAGCGTATGCGTAATGCATACTGAAGGAGATATGTGATGAGGAAAGTGCGAAGTTACCCTGGCTTTGAAAAGTGAGACGATCGATCCATAATCTCTTCTGGATAACAGAACAGGCGTAATCATTAGGAACGGTTGAGGTTGTTGACATATTGTCTGAATCAAGCAGCTCCCCAGTCTTATAAGGGACTTCCTTGTATTGTTATCAGGATTTGGAAATATTTGTGATATGCAGAAGCCATGATGAGGATTACGTCGAAATTCTCGTTACACGTACCAAACAGCTTGTAGTGATATTCGATGAGATACACCTGCTCATTTCTTCTTGTCAGATCAGAGGAAGCGTTACAGAAACGTGATGGGGAAATCGTATGATCTTATTCGGCCATGGTGAAGGAAGGAGCCCTTTAGCGATTGCCAGTGAAACTCCAGCGCATACTTAAATGATAAGGCGTACCCTCGTCAAACCTCATCTCGAGTGTGAAACTAATTTTCAAGAGTCTAAACTGAAAATTCCGTTGGGACGGGACCATTTTCCATGACTGTGAGGTGAATTTTATAAGCAAGCATTACTTGTGCATACACCTGAAGGATTCATGTCATACTTGGTAGAACCTTGGCGTCGTTCCTTGCGCTCATTGACCAATAGAAATCTCTGTCATCATCATCATTATCTGGGAAAGAGTATAATACTCATCTCGGTACATCTCGTGGATGAGTTGTTTATCAACTACCGATACCTGAAGATACTTTTGTTAGAGAAGTATGCACGTGAGCACTAGCACCGAGGGAATCATTTCACCCACATGTCATCAGTAGAGACTGAATTTTTATGCAGTGGGCAGTCTTATATATTTCACATAACATGCAGTCTAAATGACCAAGATATGCACGTCCCTGAAGCTAGCCCAGGCAAGTTATGCCAAATCAAAATTACCTATGCCAGCGGTTATTACTTTTTTATTGCTAATTTATTACCACATAGCGGATTTCATTGCTCTTTCCGTTCTCGAGAAATCGAGTCCTGGGCTGACGGAAGCTGAAGCTAGCCCAAACATTGATGGGAGAGCCGTGTTGCAGGATTGAGTTATGACTCATTTTTTGTTACTTTCTTATTGCTCTGAGAATCTACGAACAAAATGGCGTTAGGTTCGAAAATGGCGGAGATATAACGATTTTGGGCTGAAATCATATGAAGCTAGCCCAGGCGTGGAAGAAAAAGGGAACCTGTGGATTTGGGACTTGGCTGATATTTTATTACTTCTTATTGCTCGGAGAATACATGAACGAAATGGCACCAGAGTCAAAAATGGCGGAGTTATGGCGGATATAGTGGACGGCAATCAGGGAAACTTGGGAATATAGTCGGAATACTCAGTTTGGAAGACGGGTAGTGGTGGATTCATGACCATTCTGTGAGCCACACACGGGCCAAACATCCACAAGATGACCATCGATGTGAAGATTACCCTCTGAAATTTCCTGAAACCCTCAGAATTCATTACCGCCCCAGAAGTTGACAGAAACCAATCGATGTCGGGAAAATCGGCGAGCTTTCAAGATCAGAGTGTAAAGGATCCTGACAAATAGACGCGTGCCAAACATCCACAAGATGACCATCGATGTAGGGATCGCCATCTCGGAGATCCCTGAAACCCTCAGAATTTATTACCGCCCCAGAAGTTGACAGAAACCAGTCGATCTCGCGGAAATCGGCGAGATATCGAGTTCGGACTGCATTCCTAACGAATTCTGACAGACAAACACGTGCGAAGCATCCGGGAGATACTCATTGATGTAGAAAATTCCTCCTCTGAGATTTCTGAAACGATCAGAATTCATTACCACCCGAGAAGTTGACAGAAACCAGTGGATCTCGCGGAAACCGGTGAGATATCAAGTTCGGAGAGGGTTTATGAAGGATTCTGACAAACACAAGCGTGCCAAACATCCACGAGATGCCCATCAATGTGGGGATTGCCCTCTCTGAGATCCCTGAAACCCTCAGAATTTATTACCGCCCCTGGAGTTGACAGGAACCAGTCGATCTCGCGGAAATCAGCGAGATAACGAGTTCGGGGTGAGTGTATGAAGAAACCTGACGGACAAACGCGTGCCAAACATCCAGAAGATATCCATCAATGTAGGAATTGCCCCCTCTGAGGTTCCTGGAACCGTCAGAATTTATTACCGCTCGAGAAAGAGCCAGAAAACGGGGAAGAACCAGGGAATCACCGAGGTATCGAGTTCGGAGTGAATTCGTAACGAATTCTGATAGACAGACACAGGCCAAACATCCGGAAGATACTCATTGGTGTAGAAAATGCCTCCTCTGAGATTTCTGGAACGCTCAGAATATATTACCACCCGAGAAGTTGACAGAAACCAGTGGATCTTGCGGAAATCGACGAGATATCTAGTTCGGAGTGGGTTCATAAAGGATCCTGACAAGCAGACGCGTGCCAAACATCTCCAAGATATGCATCAATGTAGGAATTGCCCCTTTGAGGTTCCTGGAATCCTCAAGTCTTATTACATCCCGACAAAGAGCCAGAACACGGGAAAGAACCCGGGAATCACCGAGGTATCGAGTTCGGAAAGAATACGTAACGAATTCTGACAGACGGACACGTGCCATACATCCGAAAGATACTCATTGATGTGGAAAATGCCTCCTCTGAGATATCTGAAACGCTCAGAATTTATGACCTCCCGAGAAAATGACAGAAACCAGTGGATCTCGCGGAAATCGGTGAGATATCGAGTTCGGAAAGGGTTTATGAAAGATTTTGACAAACACAAGCGTGCCAAACATCGACGAGATGACCATCGATGTGGGTGTTGCCCTCTCTGAGATCCCTGAAACCCTCAGGATTTCATACCGCCCCTGAAGTTGACAGAAACCAGTCGATCTCGCAGAAATCAGCGAGATAACGAGTTCGGGGTGGGTGTATGAAGAATCCTGACGAACAGACGCGTGCCGAACATGCAGGAGATGACCATCGATGTGGTAGTTGCCTCTTCTGGGACCCTCGAAAACCTCAGCATTCATAACCGCCCCAGGAGTTGACAGAAACCAGTCTATCCCGCGGGAATCTACGAGATATCGAGTTCGGAGTGGGTTCATAAAGGATCCTGACTAGCAGACACCTGCCAAACATCCTCAAGATATCCATCAATGTAGGAATCGCCCCCCTCTGAGGTTCCTGGAACCCTCAGAATTTATTAACGCTCGAGGAAGAGCCAGGAAACGGGAAAGAACCCGGGAATCACCGAGGTATCGGGTTCGGAGTGAATCCGTAACGAATTCTGACAGACACGTGTCAAACATGCGGGAGATACTCATTGGAGTGGGAAATGCCTCCTCTGAGATTTCTGGAACGCTCAGAATATATTACCACCCGAGAAGTTGACAGAAACCAGTGGATCTCGCGGAAATCGACGAGATATCTAGTTCGGAGTGGGTTCATAAAGGATCCTGACAAGCAGACGCGTACCAAACATCGCCAAGATATTCATCAATGTGGAAATTGCCCCCTCTGAGGTTCCTGGTATCCTCAGGTCTTATTACATGCCGACAAAGAGCCAGAAAACGGGGAAGAACCCGGGAATCACTGAGGTATCTAAATCGGAAAGAAAACGTAACGAATTCTGACGGACGGACACGTGCCAAACATCCGGAAGATACTCATTGATGTAGAAAATGCCTCCTCTGGGATATCTGAAACGCTCAGAATTTATTACCACCCGAGAAAATGACAGAAGAAGTGGATCTCGCGGGAATCGGTGAGATATCGAGTTCGCAGTGAGTTTTTAAAGGATTCTGACAAACACGAGCATGCCAAACATCCACAAGATGACTATCGATATGGGGATCGCCTTTCTGAGATTCCTGAAACCCTCAGAATTTATTACCGCCCCAGAATTTGAGAAAAACCAGTGGATCTCGCGGAAATTGAGGATATATCGAGTTCGGAGTGGTTTCATGAAGGATCCTGACAAGCTGACGCGTGCCAGATATCCCCAAGATGACCATGAATGATGGAATTGCCCCCTCTGAGCATCCTGGAACCCTCAGAATCTATTACCGCCCGAGACAGGGCCAGAAATGGGTGCAGAACCCGGGAATCACCGAGTTATCGAGTTCGGAGTGGATTCGTAACGAATTATGACAGACAGACACGTGCCAAACATCCACAAGATGACCATCAATGTAGAAATTGCCCCCTCTAAGATCCCTGAAACCCTCACAATTTATTATCGCCCCATAAGTTGTCAGAAACCCGTGGATCTGGCGGGAATCGGTGAGATATCGAGTTCGGAGTGAATTTGTAACGAATTCTGACAGAGTGACACGTGCGAAACATCCGGAAGATACTCATTGATGTAGAATATCCCTCCTCTGGGATATCTGAAACGCTCAGAATTTATTACCACCCGAGAAAATGACAGAAGAAGTGGATCTCGCGGAAATCGGTGAAATATCGAGTTCGGAGTGGGTTTATAGAGGATTCTGACAAACACGAGCAGGCCAAACATCCACAAGATGACCATCGATATGGGGATCGCCTTTCTGAGATTCCTGAAACCCTCAGAATTTATTACTGCCCCAGAATTTGAGAAAAACCAGTGGATCCCGCGGAAATCGACGATATAACGAGTTCGGAGTGGTTTCATGAAGGATCCTGACAAGCTGACGCGTGCCAGATATCCCCAAGATGACCACGAATGATGAAATTGTCCCCTCTGAGCACCCTGGAACCCTCAGAATCTATTACCGCCCGAGACAGAGCCAGAATTGGGTGCAGATCCCGGGAATCACCGAGTTATCGAGTTCGGAGTGGATTCGAAACGAATTATGACAGACAGACACGTGCCAAACATCCACACGATGACCATCAATGTGGAAATCGGTTCCTCTGAGATCCCTGAATTCCTCACAATTTATTACCGCCCCAGATGTTGGCAGAAACCAGTGGATCTCGCAGGAATCGGTGAGATATCAGGAGAGATCGGAGTGAATTCGTAACGAATGCTGACAGACAAACACGTGCCAAACATCCGAAAGATACTCATTGATGTAGAAAATGCCTCCTCTGAGATTCCTGACACGCTCAGGATTCATTACCACCCGAGAAGTTGACAGAAACCAGTGGATCTCGCGGAAGTCAGCGAGATACCGAGTTCGGAGTGAATATATGATCGATTCTCTCAGACTCACACGTGCCAACCATTGAATATATGGATGTCAATCGTAGAATCGCCCTCATTCTGATCCCTGAAACCCTTAGAATTCATCACTGTTAGGAAAGTGGGCTTTGAGAGAGGAACGATAGAGGAGTCTCTGCTTGGGGGCAGTCCACCGTGGCGTTTGGACCCAACATGCTCGGAGAATGAGGATGTCACCCGGGCCCTAGTATCAAGTTCCATGCATCACCGTCTCTGACGATCTGAATTGAATGACTAACGAGCAATCAGAACGAAATCAGTGAAACTCGCTGGAGTCAGCGAAATTCTGAGTTATGGGAGCGAGCGATCCTCGTTCCGTCCGCCCTGTCCTTCCTCGTCCTACCATGATGACTCCCTTCTCGTCATCTCTCTGCTGGTGCGCGGATACTCTCGAACCTATCGATGCGACTCCATTGCGTGAAAGCTGGGATCGTCGTGGAGCATCGTGTCATTCGATGAATCCATCCTAGAATTCAGTCGTTCTCCCCGCTGTTCTCAAATGCCAACCACATTTCTTGGTCCCCGATCAAGTAAATTGACCAGTCCTCCTTTGAAAGAATGGCTGATAATCTAATACCGCCGACGACAAGGTTATAAATCAGTGTTACGTGGTCATATCATAATTGACCTGGGTCCTATTTTGGCTCCCAATCATTGGAATCATTAGATTTAATCGAATATCAAGTATTATATCTCTAATGAGTGTCGAGGAGTATCCCACAAAACTATCTCGTGAGGACCGTAAGTGAGTTCGATTCTACAATACTTGAGCTTTTCAACAATACTCCCTATTCTGTCGAGTATTCTCAGACTGCCTCCGGCTCTCTGTGTTTGCAGTATCTTCAAATAAATCCGCATTTGCATGTTCAGAGTGACAAAACATCTTTATATTTTTATATGCGCCACCGCAGAGTTCCGGCAGCATTCCCCACCACCTTATGGTTCACTCTCTACGACTTTAGAAGTGTTGCATTCCTAGATATCATACTCTTGAGCGTGGGATATGTAAAGGTTACATCTCAACGCCCCGCGATACAACAAATCTCTGTATCTCGACTTCCTGAAGACTTAAGTGTTGATCACGTTACATGTAGCGATGGCACTATCCAACTACAGTCCAATATATACCTTCATGATGTAAAGAGCGAACAACAACTGAGAACATCATTCATCCTGGTTTTCACAACTGACATTATATGAGAGAATGGTATAGCTTGTCCATACCGAGTGTGGTAAACCTCCTATGCAAGTCTTCAACTTCCTAATACTTCCCAACCTACCTTCGATACTAGACAATCCACAATGTATCCATCCGTTTATGTCGATTCTGTGGTGATGTCGTGTAGAAACTCTCCAAGTTGAAACCCCCTGAGCTGAATAACACCCTGACCCGAAATAAAAGTCCGGGCTCTCAAGAGACACATTCTTACCCGAGAGTAATGCACTGTAAGCTGGAAAACCCCGACTCGAGAACGAACTGGCCGGTCGAAACTGCCTCACTCAAAATAGATATTCACGATACAAGGAGGAAACGTGCCCCTTTTTGGCACGGCTTGAGGTTAGCGCCTGAGCGCTTGCGCGAGGGAGCTAAACCCTGTGCCGACAAGTGGCATTTTTCCCCATGTATCGTACTCTTTTTGTTAGCATGTGTGTTTTGGAGGAAGCGGGGAGGTATGGGGGTCAAGGGGGGGCGGCCACCCCCCCCCCCCCCGTCTGGAGAAAAATCCTCCGTTGCTGCCTCAAAATCCATATCTAATATCATCATCTGCTTGCATCGTACGCGAGCATGTAAACTAGAGATGTAAACGATACGACCACGCGAAGCAGAAGACACGACCGTGCAGAAAACGTATACGTATAAGTATGTGCGTGCTGCTGCTGCACCGAAGAGACCAGTCAACAAGCAGTGCTCAAGTTATGTTCGATTCATCGTGACACAATAGTGATTTCTGAGATGTTGGTAATGATCATCACGATCATCTGAGTGGGTGTCTGCACATTCTGCATTGATGCAGCAAACGCGCCCGTTGTCGGCAACGAGTCACTCGTGGCCAACTTCGCACCGTGCATTAGAATCGACAACTAATATAACCTGTGCAAATCACTCGGCGTTTACTCGCCTCCCGGAGTTTCTTTTCGATCGACAGAAGCTTTTGAGTGTGTTTTTCGTAATGATTTTGCATAACGATTTTCATGCTAGTGAATTTGACGTTCAAAATTAGCCAGTGAAACTTCTCCGATTAAGTCAATCCCACGGCAACGGCGGTCATCGACCGTGCCGTAAAGTGCTACTTTTGCCTCGCGCTAAGCGTACGTAAAGATGAGCTAAAGGGCACCTAGTGCTGAAAATTTGATTCATTCCCGACCCTATTCTGAAATTAATAAATTATTCTTCTCTTTCATGATTCAGAACAAGCAAAAATTGGCATCCTGTGACAGGACTTTTGGTGTTTATGGCCTGACTTATAATGGATTTCTGGATTTTGACCCGATTATCGCGATGCAAGGCTCCTGGAGTGATGAAGATATCTTCAACAGTTAAAGCTCTCCGGAGTCGAGTGATGGATTGAATGATGAAAAAGGAATCGGAACTAGTTCAGAGTGTGGAGTCGATAAGCATGTAACATCTCGTGATGTGCCTCAAGCTCTCGGTATCGTCGGATGATATTTCAAAGGAGCTCAGAAAATCGGGAGTGAGATTTCTCAGCTCTGTCTCGATAAGAGAATGCTGTCAGTTGTTTCATATTCACAGTCCCAACATCAAGCGGAAATGCCTCGGTTTCCAGTTATAACTGAGATCAAGACTTCTCTTTGTGGCCCGAATTTATAGTCGTAATCCGGAGTTCGGATGAGCTAATCCGAGGCGCTATCATCTTGGGGATATTTGGCTTGCGTCAGCTTGTCAGGATCCTTTATGAACCCACTCCGAACTCGATATCTCGTCGAATTCCGAGAGATCCACTGGTTTTTCTCAATTTCTGGGGCGGCGATAAATTGTGAGAGTTTCGAAGATCTCAGAGTAACTAATATCCACATCGATGGTCATCTTGTGGATGTTTGGCACGTGTCTGTCTGTCATAATTCGTTACGAATCAACTCCGAACTCGATAACTCGGTGATTCCCGGGTTCTGCAACCATTTCTGGCCCTGTCTCGGGCGGTAATAGATTCTGAGGGTTCCAGGACGCTCAGAGGGGGCAATTTCCACATTGATGATCATCTTGGGGATATTTGGCACGCGTCAGCTTGTCAGGATCCGTTATGAACCCATTCCGAACTCGATATCTCGTCGATTTCCGCGACATCCACTGGTCTCTGCCAACTTCTGGGGCGGTAATGAATTGTGAGGGTTTCAGGGATCTCAGAATAACCAATTTCCACATTGATGGTCATCTTGTGGATGTTTGGCACGTGTTTGTCTGTCATAATTCGTTACGAATCAACTCCGAACTCGATAACTCGGTGATTCCCGGGTTCTGCACCCGTTTCTGGACCTGTCTCGGGCGGTAATAGATTCTGAGGGTTCCAGGACGCTCAGAGGGGGCAATTCCTACATTGATGATCATATTGGGGATATTTGGCACGCGTCAGCTTGTCAGGATCCGTTATGAACCCACTCCAAACTCGATATTTCGTCTTTTTCCGCGAGATCCACTGGTTTTCCTCAATTTCTTGGGCGGTAATAAATTCTGAGGGTTCCAGGCATCTCAGAGAGGGCAATCCCCACATCGACGGTCATCTTAGGGCTGTCTGGCATGCTCGTGTTTGTCAGAATCCTTTATGAACCACTCCGAACTCGATATCTGACCGATTTCTGCGAGATCCACTGGTTTCTGTCAACTCCCCGGGTGGTAATGAATCCTTAGCCTTTCAGAAATCTCAGAGAAGGCATTCTCCACATCAATGAGTATCTTCCGGAAGTTTGGCACGCGTTTGTCAGTCGAAATTCGTTACGAATTCAGTCCGAACCCGATGTCTCGCCGATTTCCGCGAGATCCACTGGTTTTTCGCAACTACTGGGGCGGTACTAAATTCTGAGGGTTTCAGGGATCTCAGAGAGAGCAATCCCCACATCAATGGTATCTTGTGGATGTTTGGCACGCTTGTGTTTGTCAGAATCCTTTATGAACCCACTCCGAACCCGATATCTCACCGATTTCCGCGAGGTCCACTGGTTTCTGCCAACTTCTGGGGTGGTGATGAATTCTGAGGGTTTCAGGGATCTCAGAGGAACCAATCATCTACATTGATGGTCATCTTGTGGATGATCGGCACGGGTCTGTCTGTCAGTATTCGTTATGAATTCACCGAACTCGATACCTCGGTTATCCCCGGGTTCTGCACCCGTTTCTGGCCCTTCCCCGGGCGGTAATAAATTCCGAGGGTTCCAGGATGCTCAGAGGGGGCAATTTCTACATTGATCGATATCTTGGGGATGTTCAGCACGAGTCCGCTTGTCAAGATCCTTTATGAATCCACTCCGAACTCGATATCTCGTCGATTTCCGCGGGATCGACTGGTTTCTGTCATTTTCTCGGGTGGTTATAAATTCTGATCGTTTCAGAAATCTCAGAGTAGGCATTTTCCACATCGACGGGTTTCTCCCGGATGTTCGTCACGTATCTGTCTGTCATAATTCGTTACGAATTCACTCCGAACTCGATCCCTCGGTGATTCCCGGGTTCTGCACCCATTTCTGGCCCTGTCTCGGGCGGTAATAGATTCTGAGGGTTCCAGGATGCTCAGAGGGGGCAATTTTACATTGATGGTCAACTTGTGGATGTTTGGCACGGGTCTGTCTGTCAATAGTCGTTACGGATTCACCGAACTCGATACCTCGGTGATTCCCGGGTTCTGCAACCATTTCTGGCCCTTTCTCGGACGGTAATGAATTCTCAGGGTTCCAGGATGCTCAGAGGGGGCAATTTCTATATTGATGGATATCCTGGGGATGTTGAGCACGCGTCTGCTTGTCAGGATCCTTCATGAACTGACTCCGAACTCGATATCTCGTCGATTCCTGCTAGATCCTCTGGTTTTTCTCAATTTCTGGGGCTGTAATGAATTCTGAAGGTTTGAGGGATCTCAGAGAGGGCAATCCCCACATGGATGGTCATCTTGTGGATGTTTGGCACGATTGTGTTTGTCAGAATCCTTTATAAATCCACTCCGAATTCGATATCTCACCGATTTCCGCGAGATCCACTGGTTTCTGTCAACTTCTCGGGTGGTAATAAATTCTGAGCGTTTCAGGAATCTCAGAGGACGCATTTTCTACATCAATGAGTATCTTTCGGATGTTTGGCACGTGTTTGTCTGTCAGAAAACGTTACGGATTCAGTCCTAACTCGATATCTCGCCGATTTCCGCGAGATCAACTGGTTTCTGGCAACTTCTGGGGCGGTAATAAATTCTTAGCGTTTCAGAAGTCTCAGAGGAGTCATTTTTCCATCAATGAGTACCTTCCGGATATTCGGCACGTGTCTGTCTGTCAGAATTCGTTACGAACTCACTCCGATCTCGATATCTCACCGTTTCCCGCGAGATCCACTGGTTTCTGTCAACTTCGGGGGCGGTGATAAATTGTGAGGGTTTCACGGATCTCAGAGGAACCAATCTCCACATTGATGGTCATCTTGTGGATGTTTGGCACGTATCTGTCTGTCATAATACGTTACGAATTAACTCCGAACTCGATAACTCGGTGATTCCCGGGTTCTGCACCCGTTTCTGACCATGTCTCGGGCGGTAATAGATTCTGAGGGTTCTAAGATGCTTTGAGGGGGCAATTTCTACGTTGGTGGTCATCTTGGGGATATTTGGCACGCGTCAGCTTGTCAGGATCCGTTATGAACCCATTCCGAACTCGATATCTCGTCTTTTTCCGCGAGATCCACTGGTTTTTCTCAATTTCTTGGGCGGTAATAAATTCTGAGGGTTCCAGGAATCTCAGAGAGGGCAACCCCCACATCGACGGTAATCTTAGGGCTGTCTGGTATGCTCGTGTTGGTCAGAATCCTTTATGAACCCACTCCGAACTCGATATCTCACCGATTTCCGCGAGATCCACTGGTTTCTGTCAACTCACCGGGTGGTAATGAATCCTTAGCCTCTCAGAAATCTCAGAGAAGGCATTCTCTACATTAATTAGTATCTTCCGGAAGTTTGGCACGTGTTTGTCAGTCGAAATTCGTTACGAATTCAGTCCGATTCCGATGTCTCGCCGATTTCCGCGAGATCCACTGGTTTTTCGCAACTACTGGGGCGGTTATTAATTCTGAGGGTTTCAGGGATCTCAGAGAGAGCAATCCCCACATCAATGGTATCTTGTGGATGTTTGGCACGCTTGTCTTTGTCAGAATCCTTTGTGAACCCACTCCGAACTCGATATCTCACCGATTTCCACGACATCCACTGGTTTCTGTCAACTCACCGGGTGGTAATGAATCCTTAGCCTCTCAGAAATCTCAGAGAAGGCATTCTCTACATTAATGAGTATCTTCCGGAAGTTTGGCACGTGTTTGTCAGTCGAAATTCGTTACGAATTCAGTCCGAACCCGATGTCTCGCCGATTTCCGCGAGATCCACTGGTTTTTCGCAACTACTGGGGCGGTAATTAATTCTGAGGGTTTCAGGGATCTCAGAGAGAGCAATCCTCACATCAATGGTATCTTGTGGATGTTTGGCACGCTTGTGTTTGTCAGAATCCTTTATAAACCCACTCCGAACCCGATATCTCACCGATTTCCGCGAGGTCCACTGGTTTCTGCCATCTTCTGGGGTTGTTATGAATTCTGAGGGTTTCAGGGATCTCAGAGGAACCAATCATCTACATTGATGGTCATCTAGTGGATGATCGGCACGGGTCTGTCTGTCAGTATTCGTTACGAATTCACCGAACTCGATACCTCGGTGATTCCCGGGTTCTGCACCCGTTTCTGGCCCTTCCCCGGGCGGTAATAAATTCCGTGGGTTCCAGGATGCTCAGAGGGGGCAATTTCTACATTGATCGATATCTTTGGGATGTTCAGCACGAGTCTGCTTGTCAGGATCCTTTATGAACCCACTCCGAACTCGATATCTCGTCGATTTCCGCGGGATCGACTGGTTTCTGTCATTTTCTCGGGTGGTAATAAATTCTGATCGTTTCAGAAATCTCAGAGGAGGCATTTTCCACATCAATGAGTATCTTTCGGATGTTTCGCACGTGTTTGTCTGTCAGAATTCGTTACGAATTCAGTCCGAACTCGATTTCTTGCTGATTTCCGCGAGATCGACTGGTTTCTGTCAATTCCTGGGGCGGTAATAAATTCTGAGGGTTTCAGGTATCTCAGAGATGGCGATCCATACATCGATGGTCATCTTGTGGAGGTTTGGCACGCGTCTGTTTGTCAGGATCCTTTATAATCCCACTCTGATCTCGAAAGCTCGCCGATTTCCGCGACATCGATTGGTTTCTGTCAACTCCTGGGGCGGTAATGAATTCTGGGGGTTCCAGAATTCTCAGAGGGTGATCTTCACATCGATGGTCATCTTGTGGATGTTTGGCCCGTGTGTGGCTGACAGAATTGGTCATGAATCCACCACTACCCATCTTCCAAACTGAGTATTCCGACTATATTCCCGAGTTTCCCTGATTTCCGTCCACTATATCCGCCATAACTCGGCCATTTTTGACTCTGGCGCCAATTTGTTCATGTTTCCACCGAGCAATAGAAAAGTAATGAAATATCAGCCAAGTCCCAAATCCACAGGTTCCCTTTTTCTTGCATGCCTGGGCTAGCTTCATATGATTTCAGCCCAAAATCGTTATATCTCCGCCATTTTCGAACCTACCGCCATTTTGTTTGTAGATTCTCAGAGCAATAAAAAAGTAACAAAAAATGAGTCGTAACTCAATCCTGCAACACGGCTCTTCCATCAATGTTTGGGTTAGCTTCAGCTCCCGTCAGCCCAGGCCTCGATTTCTCGAGAACGGAAAGAGCAATAAAATCCGCTATGTGGTAATAAATTAGCAATAAAAAAGTAATAATTTTCGGCATAGGTATTTTTGGTTTGGCATGACTTGCCTGGGCTAGCTTCAGGGACGTAAGATATGCAATGACGATCCTTCGGAGGATACATTAAGAACCGGAATATACCATTGGAACCAATCGTCATATACATCCTTATATCCTTGACCGATTCCAAATAAGATCACACAGCCAAATTGCTTTGAAAAAAAGATTCGCCTCTCCATGAAATATATGATTCTAGATACAAAATGAGGGGACACGTATCATTTCGTTCAGTCCGAAACCTTTCCTATTCAAAGATACGGTATTTTTCAGTTCAGGGCCTTGAAAGTGGTCATAGCAAGATTTTCATAAATAAAATTAGTAAAACCCAGGAATATCAGCAGTCTCTCTGATGATTTGGGTAAATCTTGATACATACGGTGAAATGCACCTCAACATATAGGAAAAATTGTTCATGAAGTCAAATTGGATTGGATGATGACAAGAAATCGGTACTGTACAGAAAATAGGAAAAATTCATTCACTCGAAAACATCTCCAACAAACGAGCTGAGAATCATTTGAGGATATCTTTGTCTCAGAACGTGTACATTCATGTTGGATCTAGCTGCGCCGAAACCGAAGGGGGCACTGAATACATTTTTTTGGTAAGAATCACAAAAATCAATTTTCCTCATGGAGAAAAACCCCTCTTGATGGACTAGGACTCTGGTTGATCTGAGATTCTATCCCACGTTATAAAAGGTCGATCATTGAGAGTTTCTACAATGTTTTGGTCCATAACGTTGGTGTACGCAACCGTCAAGGTGCGGTTGAGACGAGTCCGGCTGCGTTTCGACAGCATCATAGACTCGCGATTATTCATTCACATGGGAGCTTCCAGCAGAAAAAAATATGAAAGTAGTACAATTTTCTGCAGAATTCATATCGTATTATGTGAGATGAAGTCCGTGATCAACCAGAGATTTAATCCATCAAAGGGGGTCTCCCATGAAAAAAATTGATTTTTAGAGTTTTTCACCAATAACATGTATTTAGTACCCCCTTGGGGTTTGGCGCAGCCGAATCCAAGGAAAATGTACTCATTTTGTGATATTGATATCTTGAAATAATTCTCAGCTTGTTTGGAGGAGATGTTTTACAGTAAATGAATTTTTTCTATTCTCTGTGAGGTACTGATTTCTTATCATCATCCAATCCATTTTGACTTTATAAACATTTCTTCCTATGTGTTATCGGACATTTCACCATATGCACCAGAAGTTCCCCGAATCATTAGAGAGACTGCTGATATTTTTGAAATTCACCAATTTCATATTTGAAAATCCCGCTATGACCTTTTTCAAGGCCCTAAACTAGAAAATACCGTATCTTTATATAGAGGACGTTCAGGCTAGACGAATAAATACGTGTCTCCTCATTTTGTACCTAGAGTCATATACTTTATGATGAGGCGAATGTATTTTTCAAAGCTATTCAGCTGTGTGATCTGATCTGAAATCGGTCCCTTCCAAATTAAATGGGTGTTCGATCCCAGATTATGTTTGCATGGAAAGAATGATCTTGAACTCGACCGATTTCAGTGGGGTGTAGGGAATATTAAGACAAGGCACCTTATGTCCGTACGGAAACCTTATGGCAGGCCTGCTAACATAAAATGAAAATCGGGTTGGCCAACTCCACGTAATAAATGTCCCTAAGCAAATGCGAAAGTCCCTAGATTTGTTTTGACTGTGCTTTCTTGTATTTATTGATGGGTTTGTAGATGGGTGGATGGGTTGTTTGGTTAGTGGGTCCCTGATGAATTGTTTGGACTCGCATTGGCTCAGTAGCTTTGTTCCTGAGCTAGTGCCGCTTTGATGTCGGCGCCACTTTCTTTCAAGATTGCCGCTGGATCTGCTCGAGGCTCATGAGCGCCTCTCCCTGATCGTTGATCGCTTAATTACTCTGGATCATCATAGGTAATGGCTATTTCGGCTATCTTCGTCAGGGTGTATAGCATATATCATGACACGTCCCTTGGCTGTGCAACTGATCCCTGGATCAGTTTTAGTTATTCTCATGACACGTTCCTCGGCTAGGCAACTGATCGCCAGACCAGTTCACAAGTTGGGGTAAAAACCACGTCACCCTCTACTCCTTGATATAAATGAATCAATCGATTGTTCGTTTCCTCGTCACATGTCGGCCAAAGGGTTTTGGATGGATTCCTCATTCCAGTTTCAATCTTCCAAGTCCTATGGCCCCATGATATCGATGGCTCAGAGTAGAAAGGGACTATCTGAAAACGTAAGAGTTAAAAGGAACTATCCAAAGATTTTTGGTAAAAGGAACTATCTGAAAATTTTTGGTTGGAAGGAACTATCCAAAAGTGTCAGATTGAGAAGGAACTATCTAAAAATTTCTGTTTTCAAAAAGGAACTATGTATAAATTTTTGGTTCAAAGGAACTATCTGTAGATTTTTGGTTAAGAGGAACTATCTAAAAGTTTCTGGTTGAAAGGAACTATCTGAAAATTTCTGATTTTAGAAAGGAACTATCTATGAATTTTTGGTTCAAAGGAACTATCTAAAAATTTTCGGTTAAAAGGAATTATCCGAAAATTTCTGATTTTAGAAAGGAACTATCTATGAATTTCCGGTTGAAAGGAACTATCTGAAAATTTTCGGTTAAAAGGAACTATGTAAAAATTTTTGGTTAAAAAGAACTATCTAGAAATTTTTGGTTAAAGGGAACTATTTAAACATTTCCGATCAAAAGGAACTACCTAAGAAATTTCGTTCAAAGGGAACAATCTAAACATTGTTCTGTTGAGAGGAAGTTTTTGAGCAATTCTTGGCTAAAAAGAAGTATCTAGGAAATATGAGAACTATCCCTGAATATGAAATGGTCTTGGCGTAGAGATCATGAATCGGCTCTAGTCGGGTATATTACCTCAATGTCAACACTGTAAACAATTTTTCCGAAAAACTTCAACCAACTGGTTGAAATTTTCATTCAACCACTGGTTGGACGCAAAATAACTATTGGTTGAATGAAAACTCCAACCAGCTGGTTGAAAATTCAACCAGTTTGGTTGAATATTCAACCAAAGTAGATTACCACAATCTGTCCACGTGGTTTCTGCATATCAGGTTGCTTACGTGTGAAGGGTAGAATATGGTGGATGGTCATATGGATGGATAAGGATGGATGGAGGGGTGGACTGATGGATGATGGATCGATGGTCGATGGATGGATGATGGATGGGGCCGACGATTGGATCGAAGAATGGATGGTGGGTGGACGGATGGATGTATGAATGGAGTGATGGATGGTGAGTGAATGGATAGATGAATGGGTTATGTGTCTGTCCATCCATCCATCCATCATCCATCCATCCATCATGGATCTATCATCCACACAATCACCCATCCATCCTTCATCCCTGTTCTCCACTCGTCCAATAAGTTAGTTCCTTTTAACCAAGAATTTATAGATAGTTCCTTCTAACCAAAAATTGATAGATAGTTCCTTCCTAAAATCAGACATTTTTAGATAGTTCCTTTTAACCAAAAATTTTTAGATAGTTCCTTTTAACCAAAAATTTACAGATAGTTCCTTGATAGTTCCTTTCAACCAAAAACTTTTAGATAGTTCCTTTCAACCAAAAATTCACAGATAGTTCCTTTTAACCGAAAATTTATAGATAGTTCCTTTCTAAAATCAAGAATTTTTAGATAGTTTCTTTCAACCAAAAATTTTCAGATACTTCTCTTCAATTCTTTTGTTTTTAGATAGTACTTTTCTACCAAAATTTTTTGGATAGTTCCGTTTACAAGCACTCTCAGATAGTTCCTTTCAACCAAAATTTTTTAGATAGTTTCTTTTACCAAAAATGTTTGGATGGTTCCTTCTTACTCTGAGCCATCGATATACTCCATTCATTTCTTGAATATAATCGAACCAATAACAGCCCCACAAAAAATGGTCTGAACCAGGGCTCTCACTTTGTTATCTTTGTGTTTTTTGGGTCGCTGATTCCGATACCGGTGTCGGTTTTTACCGATCACATCGATTTTTTGAGATATTGAAGATCGAAACGAGGGGAAAGATGGAAAATCGCTGAAAATTTTTTCATACATGTTCTTCAGGTCCAAGAACACGAATCCGATGCTACTTCCCATCTACGGTTACACAAAGCTGAGAAATCGACTACAACTTGAGTTTTATGACGGAAAATTTGATTTTTGACATCAAGTTCTAGCAAAACAAAAATTGTACGTCCAAATGTGTTTTTAAGAATTTTTCAGTGACTTTCAAAAGGTCACCCAGCGGAACAACTCAGCACTTTACGAGAATATGACCCACTGACCTGATGCATGACTCCCCAATCTACCAGCCTGGTGAGCTGATGTATGACCTACTGACCTACCAACCTCTTTATCTGCCACATATAGCACCATTCCGTTGCAGTATCTTTTCAAAAACTAAACTTTGCTAGTAAATCCGCTTCAATCGGCTTCATCAGCTATCGGGATGATTCAAACGGCATTCTCTTCGAAATTTTCTCAGCTACACGATGCGCGATGCCTTTTTTGTCCTAAACTCGAGAGGGAGGGGTGTAGAGCAATAAACACCCCCCCCCCCAAAAACGATAATTCCCCGAAACGAAACATACACGTGACGAGTCCCTCGTTCTACTGCCAACTTGGATACACTTGGAGTACATTCAAGAAGCCTATAGTTGAATTTTGGGCCTATCCTCGAATCTGAAAATCACTGCGATGAATTTCAAGAGCGATTTTCAGCCAGAAATATGTTATAGACACTGTATATTTGACCAAAATCGTTGATTCTAAGTCGGTGACCGTTTTGAGAGCTCTGAGATCGATTCTGAGCCAAAAGCGTGAGATAAATTGAGCAAATTTATGCGTAATTATGAATCATAGGTAGGAAACCGCTCTACTGCCACATGAAAAATGGTCACATCACAATCCAGGGTTATTCAACAAAATTTTGAGCATAATCTGAAATCTGAGGATAGCTTCTGAGAGTACTGAGATCGATTCTAATACGGCGTGTGCCAGGAGTGTGTCACCAGCGTTGCAAATCATCTCGATTGGCCAATTTCAGCTCGGAATTCCTATTGCTGCCAGCTGAGAAATACTTGGAGTATACTCTGTGATCACTCGGCGAGGTTTTGACACTGATACCGAGTCCGAGAAGTGCTGCAGTGAGATTCAGTACCGGTATTGGGTCGAAAAAGGCTGACAGATACGGCACTTTTGGCCCAAAATGATGATATTTAGGTGAATAAAAGGAGTACTGCCAACTAATCAACAATTGGAACCAATTCTGGATCTCACTCACAGCATTTTGAGCTCAATCTCACACCCGAGAATCGCTGCTGAGAGCACTGAGATCAATCCTTATTCAGCAGCATTTCAGAAAGGTAGAGAATTCCCGCACAATCGTAGATTATAGGGCGGAAATCGTCCTACTGCCACCTGAACAGCAATCGAGATACATTTTGGGATCATTCGACGTGATTTTGAACAGAACCCCGATTCTTCAATATCTGCTGAGAGCTTTGAGATCGATTCCGAGGCAGAAATTGCGAAGTGGCACTGGAAATGAACCAGATCTAATGGGCAAGCGGGAAGTGGCCAAAAAGTGGCTCCGTTAACGAAATAGTGACCACTGACGATCTACTTGCTGGAAATGGTCTTACTTTATGTTTTTGAGGGTGTTGAACACGAATATCAACTTCATTTTGCTCAGAAATTGGGGGAACCATATCAAAGTCGACTTTTAAGGTAAAAATCGAGAATCTCAGATTGTTCAGATTTTTGTCTTCAACTCGCTGCAGTTCCAACGTGGATGAAGATTTCCTCTTGAAAATTCGGGGATATCATTTTGAACATATTTGACGACTATTAGAGGAAACCCGGGATTTCCAAAAGATTTTCCGGCTGCTTGGGAAATTCTTTAAAAAATTTTCCACGGATCCGACATTTTTTTCTTCAACTGCAAAAGTTGATTGAGAAATCTCCGAAATCCGTAATTATTCCTATGCGATATCAAAGTTGACATATCAAAGATGTTTTTGGCAAAGTTACAGCTCTTGATATATAATAGCATAGAAATGCCGGAAGTTTCAAAATTGAGTATCGGCCGCGCGCGCGACTCGCATACAGTCGCGGGCGGCAAGAGCAAACGCCACCTCGGCTGGCGCTGCACTCTACCTGTTGCGACCTGCTCACTTTATGTCTCGGAGCTGACAAATGTACGTGCCTACTGTTGGCATCAATGTAAGTATAAGTAGTCAATTTCATTAGTCGAGTATGTACTCATTTGTATATCGAATCTCAGGGTACAAAATGTCTGAACGACAGAGTGAAAATCGTGAATGTCCTGGTGCTTCTGCTAGCAAAAAACCACGTGCCGCGGACTCGTCGTCTTTTGAGTGGTGAATCTTGTGTATCTTGTGTGGCGAGGGTGAAAATCTAGATAAAATTGTGAGACTTTCATTAGTGTCGAAGGACAAAAGTGACGATGTGAAAAAAAATCTGTGATGCCGCCAGTATCCGGAACGACCGTAAAGTCAAGAGCTTGTTGGATGATTGTGTCGATCTCCATCGAAAAGAGGCACGATATCATCGGAGATGTTATCAAGATCATCTGAATAAGAAAGATCTGGATAGGCTTTCGAAAGCTACGTCAGCAGCTGCAGAACCGAGTTTGTCGGAAGATTATCAAAAAATTGTACAGAGCGTTGTAGATGCATATAGAAATAAGTTCGAGTCGGGTGAAGTAATTTTGCTTCCACAGCTTTGTCAGCTTTTCTTACAGGTTATTATTGAGAGAGGTATCAAGACCGAAGACGAGGCCACTTCTATCAAATCAAGTCTCATAAAATCAAAACTCATCATGGTACAGGACATTGAGCTTGAAATTCATTCTTATCCAGGTAAACCTGATATTGTAACTTGTTCCGTATTCCCTCTTGTTCGATTGAATACCACAAATTAATCAGCGGAAAGGCACAAGAGCAAGATGTTATACAACGGCATGACACAGTTCCGTATACTGATGTCATACAAATTCATCAAGTAGCTAAACTTATACGGCAAGAAATATATAAAATTCCAATCTCTGAATATTATTTTCTTCCAAATAAAATGTCAATAGAATATTCTAAGACATACGTGCCACAGCTGTTGCAAAAATTAATTTGTTGGATACTTGACGATAAATCATTGTCAAACGTCGAGTTGTCATCAGATGAAGGATTGAACGGCGGACTCTCAGCATCTCGGAAATGATTATTTATTCATCACGAAGAAGGACGAGTAATGCACTTACCCCTCCATTACATTTTGGTCTTACTTTATCACTTCACAAAATGTACGCAAAGAAAGCTTTGATAAGCCTCCTCAATGCACATGGAATCTGCTGTTCAAATGATGATTTACGCTATTTCCTCACTGCGGCGGCTGAGTACGAATTGGAAAAAAATGGAACTACTTATATACCATCTGGCCTTATCGATCGTGGGAAAGGTGGTAAATGCATTTCTGAAGGGGACGATAACGTAGATATTGATTCTGAGACTATTGATGGCAAGAAAACTTATCACGCGGAGGCTAGAAGTACATATCAAAATCGAAGTCTTTGTGAGACCATGTGTGCAGACAAAATACCTGAGCGCAGTCTGAAAAGGTCACTTAAGTAATCAGGTACCATCGACTGAAACCAAAGAATTTATTACCAGCCAGCACCCTCGGCTATGGGGCCCAAAACGGAGCGGAATCCAGCTTTGAGCATGTTCCGCGCAGTTATGACGCCTTTTCGGGTTGTAAAAGGTTCCAATGGATCCGTAACTCTCCAGAACCTTAGATCAAGTGGTTATGTACCATCGATGATGCCCAGAGAATTTATTACCAGTCAGCACCCTCGGCTATGAGGCCCAAAACAGGGCAAAATCGATAGGAGTTTCGGGTCCATTGGATTATCTTACATCCCACAGTGGTGTCATAACTGCGCAGGTAACTGCCCAAAGCTCGATTTCGCCATGTTTTGGGCCCCATAGCCGAGGGTGCTGACTGGTAATGAGTTTTCTGGACATCATTGAAGGTACATAACCACTCGATCTAAGGTGATGTAGAGTTTCGGGTCTATTTGAATTATTTGCGACCCACAGGGGTGTCATACCTGCGCAGATAACTGCCCAAAGCTCGATTTCACCATGTTTTGGGCCCCATAGCCGTGGGTGCTGACTGGTAAGAAATTCTTTGGGCATCATCCATGGTACATCACCATTTGATCTAAGGTTTTTTAGAGTTTCGGGTCCATTGGATTATCTTACGACCCACAGTAGCGTCATAACTGCGCAGATAACTGCCCAAAGCTCGATTTCGCCCTGTTTTGGGCCCCATAGCCGTGGGTGCTGACTGGTAAGAAATTCTTTGGGGTCCATCAATGGTACATAACCGCTTGATCTAAGGTTCTGTAGAGTTTCGGATCCATTGGGACTATTTGTAACCCACAGGGGTGTCATAATAGTGCAGATAACTGCCCAAAGCTCGATTTTGCCCTGTTTTGGGGCCCATAGCCGTGGGTGCTGACTGGTAAAAAATTCTCTGGGCATCATCAATGGTACATCACCACTTGATCTAAGGTTCTGTAGAGTTCCGGGTCCATTGGAACATCCTACAATCCACAGTGACGTCATAACTGCGCAGATAACTGCTCAAAGCTCGATTTTGCCCTGTTTGGGGCCCCACAGCCGTTTGTGCTGACTGGTAAAAAATTCTCTGGGCATCATCAATGGTACATCACCACTTGATCTAAGGTTCTGTAGAGTTTCGGGTCCATTGGAACATCCTACAACCCACAGTGGCGTCATAACTGCGCAGGTAACTGCTCAAAGCTCGATTTTCCCCCGTTCTGGGCCTCATAGCCGAGGTTGCTGACTGGTAATAAATTTTCTGGTTATCATCGATGGTACATAATCAATTGATCTAAGGTTATGTAGAGTTTCGGGTCCATTGGAACTATTCGCAAACCACAGGGGTGTCATAATTGCGCAGATAACTGCCCAAAGCTCGATTTCGCCATGTTTTGGGCCCCACACGCAAAATAGTAAATTACGCGTATGTGCGCCCCATGGGCGATGCTTATGCGCATCGCCACCGGAGTCGCTGTGCCGTGAGCCCTGACTTTCCCTCTCTACGGCCCCGCGGGACCATCTGTATTGGGCCGCGGAAGGGATGCTCTGCGACATCGCCAGGCGATGTAAAATCGCAGCACTTGGCGATGCCCGAATTTTGGGCCGGCTATGTAGCTCTTGCAACTGCAACTACTCCGAGGTGAAAGCGTGTGCGTACGTCAGTGTAAAACCTGCGGGCAAGCGGCTTATATATGAGTTTTATTTAACGTTTTGGAAAAGAGTCCGTGGTCGAATGGTGCAGGCCTGGACCGGCATTCACGGGTTCGTGGGTTCGAACCCCATCATTATAAGATTTTTTTGGTCTTTTTCTTTCAAATCATAATCATTTTTTTTCAAATACAATTGCACCGCACAACAAATAATTGAGTGACAGATAGTACTAGATTGGAAGGTTAGTTCTATTCATAGTAGAGAGGCAATTTCATTATATTTTCAAAAATCCAAATCATCGAAAGGGGATTTCGGGTTTTGAAATCCTTTAGATCAATAATAGAAATGAATGAATATTCATTAATGCAGATCTAGTGTGATAAACGTGAGTGGTAAGGTTTCCTCCGATTGAACACGTATCAAATGAATTTGGTGAAGTAGCCTGGTGTAGATGATTCAAATTCCCCTGAAAGGAAATCTTGTAAAAGTAACTCAAAATATCAGAAA
Organism: Eretmocerus hayati; assembly: GCA_029851415.1. Classification (NCBI taxonomy): domain Eukaryota; kingdom Metazoa; phylum Arthropoda; class Insecta; order Hymenoptera; family Aphelinidae; genus Eretmocerus; species Eretmocerus hayati. The sequence continues at coordinate 110,433,248 of CM056743.1, forward strand.
AGAATTCTATCTGAAATTCAATTTTTTGCTCATATCTTGCTTCACATCTAATCTATCCACCTTTTAATGAATCAGAGAGATACTCTTTCAGAATTCTACATTAATTTGTTGAAACCGAATTTGACTCAACCACGTTTGAGCGTGATTAAAATTCAATTTTCCTTCTAAAAATCAAAATATCCCCCAGAATATCCATTCTCATCATCTTTAAACCAACTATATGAAAATTTGCATTGACATTGGTAGGTTATTTTACCAAATTCAATTGATACGTGTTTAATCAGAGGAAACCTTACCACTCACGTTTATCACACTAGATCGGAAAGAATATTCATTCATTTCTATTATTGATCTAAAGGATTTCAAACCCGAAATCCCCTTTTGATAATTGGATTTTTGAAAATATAATAAAATTGCCTCTCCATCATGAATGGAACTAACCTTCAATCCAGTACTATCTGTCGCTCAATATTTCGTTGTGCGGTGTAATTGTATTAAAAAAAATTATTATGATTCTAAAAAAAAGACAAAAAAAATTCTATCATGATGGGGTTTGAACCCACGAACCCGTGATTGTCAGTCCAGGCCTGCACCATTCGACCACGGACTCATTTTTAAAAAGTTAAAGAAAACTCATATATGAGCCGGTTGCCGCAGGCTTTACACTGACGTACGCACACACTGTCACCTCGGAGTAATTTGCAAGAGCTACCGAGCCGGCCCAAAATTCGGGCATCGCCAAGTGCTGCGATTTTACATCGCCTGGCGATGCCGCAGAGCATCCCTTCCGCAGCCCAATACAGATGGTCCCGCGGGGCCGTAGAAAGGGAACGTCAGGGCTCACGGCACAGCGACTCCGGCGGCGATGCGCATAAGCATCGCCCATGGGGCGCGCATACGCGTAATTCACTATTTTCCGTGCATAGCCGAGGGTGCTGACTGGTAATAAATCCTCTGGGCATCATCGATGGTACATAGACACTTGATCTAAGGTTCTGGAGAGTTACGGATTCATTGGAACCTTTTACAACCCGAAAAGGCGTCATAACTGCGCGGAACCTGCTCAAAGCTGGATTCCGCCCCGTTTTGGGCCCCATAGCCGAGGTTGCTGTCTGGTAATAAAGTCTTTGGTCTCAGTCGATGGTACCTGATCACTTGATCTGAGGTTTCTCGGAGTTTCGGGTCCATTGGGACTCTCTCCGACCCCCAGTGACGTCTCTACTGCGACTTTAATAACTCAAAGCAGGGTCTCCCCTGTTTTGGGCCCCATGATCGAGTTGGCTGATTCGTTATCGATTCCCTATTATCTCTGAAGACTCATGTGTATCCAGCTCATCGTCACACAGGTTTCCGTATGCGATTGAATTTTTCCATTCGCACGTTATTGTTCAGGGGTAGCTCACCCTATTTTATATTTCTCATCTCGCCCCGCTCCAGCTCTCGTCCAACCTCGGGCCCAAATATCGGTTCTCTTTTGGTCTCGGGACTACCTCGACTACAGGCGTAACCCGTTATCTGCGGATGATACAGATTGGAAAGTTGCCGCAGATACCGAATCCGCAGATACGGAAGCATTGTTCTTATGGGAGAAGGGGGGATACAGACTGTGATTGGAAGAAAGTTCGTTCGAAAAAATTTTAGTGTAAAAATAATAGTGTTTATAAACGAAATAAAGTGATATAAATAACGATCTCTATTACAAAATTGATAACTGATCAACTTTTTGAGAAAAAATCGGTCATTTGGGTTTGTTTTGCTCGTCTGATAGTGTCCGCATACAGCTCGCGGTACCCCTTTAAAGCGATTTCACAATGGTGCTTGAACTGAAGACTTCGAACCATCACTGGGTCACTGTCCATAGCTTCATCCATAGCATCTTCGATCATCTTGATGATTTTTGCTATCGATTTGGCTTGGAATACGGGAGGCTGTGATTCTTGAGTTTCATCCTTGGATGCTTCGTCGGGCTCGTTGAGGATGATTTCAATTTCATCGATTGACAGAGGCTCAACTATGGGTTCCACCAATTCTAAGATCTCATTTTCCTCAACATTTGAGAAACCCTCGCCACCAACATGTCCAGCAAGACCAATAATTTCGTGCACAACATCACGTACAGGCTCAACTTGAGAAAGCTGACCATCCACAAGACCTGGCAGTAATTTTTTCCAGCACCCAATCAAGGTTGACGAGTTGATTTCATCCCATGATTCTTTGACGTATCCAATAGAATGAAAGATGTTGAACTGCCTCCAAAATTTCTTTACTGCAGTTTTCGGGTCATCAGTGCTTACCTCTGATTGACTGACAACGTTCAACATCCTCCTCATCACACGCCTGAGATAGTAGGCTTTGAAGGTTGCAATGACGGTTTGATCCATTGGCTGAATGAGGGAAGTCGTGTTCGGTGGTAAAAACATGACTTCAACATCTGGGTGCAACGATTGCAAAGTTTTTGGGTGGCTACCTGCATTGTCCAGTAGCAGTAGAATTTTGAAAGCAAGATTTTCCTTCATTAGTTTCTCTCTTACTTCTGGGATGAATGAATTTTGAAACCACTCCGTGACATTCTTTTGCGTTGCCCAAGCGCTTTTATTAGATTTCCAAAAAACTGGCAGTAGAGCCTTGTTTTTGTTCCTCAATGCGACTGGCGTTTCTGATCGGTAAATGAGCATTGGTTTGCACTTAATTGTTCCCGAAGCATTTGCGCACAAAAGCAATGTATATCTGAAACACCAAACAAGAGCCGTTGATGATTTCACGAGTCAGAGTCGTAATTTATTAAGAACGTCAGAAATTCACCTGTCTTTTGCAGCTTTGAACCCAGACGCCACCTTCTCTTCCTCAGTTAGATATGTACGCTTTGGCATTTTCTTCCAATAGAGTCCCAACTCGTCACCATTAAAGATTTGAGAGAGTGAGTACCCTTTTTCAGCAATGAATTGTGCAAGAGAAGAACAAAATTCACGAGCACCTTTCTCATCTGCTGATGCTTTTTCGCCGGTGAAGCTGACATTGTGCAGTGAAAATCTTGTTTTAAAACGAGTGAACCAGCCTGGACTAGCTCCAAACTTTTCTCCAGCACAGGCCTCGTATGTCTCGGTGACGTACTTGTGGAAGGTCAATGCTTGCTCCCGAATCAACAATGTTGATAGAGGCACGTTTTGTCTCACCATTCCTTGGATCCACACATAAAGCATTTGCTCCATCCGCTCTTGACCTGGACTACGGCTGATCTTGCTTACTTGAGCATGCGTGCCAAGAATCTGCGCGCTATCTCGGATTTTGGCTTCATTATCACGTATACTTCGTATTGTCGATTCTCCAACCTCAAATTTTCTTGCGACATGGGCGATTTTCTCTCCTTTCTTCAAGCTATCCAAAATTTCTAACTTTTGAGCCAGATTTAGCACTTTCCGATTTTGTTTCTTTGCCGTTGTATCTTTCTTTGAGGGGGCCATTTGAAGAGAAATGTAGAAATATTTACACTCAATTTTGAACTTGAAATTCAGCCAGCCAAAATGTCAACAAACTGAAGTTGTTGACATTCCGTTGTTCGCCAGGGAAATTTTCAAAATCGAAAACCATCCGCATTTACGGAATTTTATACCGCACATAGCGGGAAGTGGTCTCATCGAAAAAATCCGCACTCAGCGAATCCGCAGATGCGGAAGCCGCAGATAACGGGTTACGCCTGTATACCTTTCGAGAGTGATAGAAAAGTAATAAAATCCCGTGTAGTTCTGAGTGTCCTCGAAGCTTCGCCTGTATATGGTGTTCGCTAGCGTAAGCTTACGCTAGCGAAAACTGTCATATTTCAGCTGAATCATATCACACGCATATTTTGAGGACATACTCTGAGAGTAATAAAAAAGTAATGAAAAATGAGCTATCGCACATTACCGCACGATCTTTCCCCGGCCACGTGTTCGCTAGCGTAAGTTTCCGCTAGCGAAAACTCTCGTGTCTCGGGCCCATGACCGGTAATAAATTTTTTTATTTGGTAATAAATTAGTAATAAAAAAGTAATAAAAAGTGAAATTGATTTGGGACCGATTTGTGAGTTAGTGTTCGCTAGCTTCAGGTACCCCAGTTCACACAACTTTGAAAAAAGGTCAACAACTTGTAAGAGCCCTTGGGCGAAAAAACAATATACATACATTCGGTCAACAGTTGTATGCTATCGCGCAAGTTGTGAAATTTGATCTACCAGAAAGCGAAACTGTACTAACAATGGGTGACTTTCACACTATGAATGTCTTCATTCCGTCTATTAAAATTTTGTGGGGAGACTGTGGTTTGCTTGATTTGCTTGTTGAGTCCGGAGTGTATGCCTCGAGTACAGCCAAGCAAATGCTCGACGGGAAACAATTTCACCGAGCTATGCGAGGATTAACGCTCTGTTATGAAGTTTTGATGATCTTGCTGTTTGAACATTTTTTGGAATGGCTGCACCAGACTAAAGTTCAGTATTTTGATGAGCTGCGAGAGATGTTCACTAAATTTTACTCTGAGTACTCTGAAGGACAATGTACGAAAAGCACTCTAAACACGTTGATCCAAGCCTATCTTGGTGGTTTTATTCGGAGAATTTCATCGCAAAAAGGCATCTCAATCATTGACTTCCATATTCTGTGAAGAGGGCCTCCAATGTTTGGAATTATTATTGCAAATCCGTAGATCACAACGTGATGAAAGGGACTTGAACATGAGCTCCATAGCTTGTATGTTAGCTTACTCTTTCGTTTGTAATAAGCCCAAGTATTCACGCTGGTGTCCGTTCCACGTCTTGGAAATGATTTTTACTTTATCGGAAGAAGTAAGGAATGAATTTGCCAGTGGTAACTTCTCTATCAGATTCACGCCCGGCCCTTTCAGAGGTTTACCCAAAGACTTAGGAACTGGAATTCTGTGATAAGAGATACCAAGAGTGCGACTGGCGTTAAAGGTCAAACAAGTTAAGAATCAACCATGATTCGTTGGGCAATCACAAGAAACATCCTTGGCCTATACACTTCAGCTATGCTGGACCGTAGTGGCATTTCAAAATCGCGTGATAATGATGACGAGTTTCAACACGAGGCAAGCATGAGTCAGAAATCTCTAAGGACGGACGGCATTCCTCTATGATGCTCCACTATGCAAAAAACCACATGTCAGATCCTTTTTCTGTGGAGTTGAGAGCTGATATTCTTTTAAATATCAGCAGCGGGCTTGTTGCACCGATTGAGACTCAAAATTTCTTGATTAATGTCAAACAAATCGGCATGGAAAAATTGGAGGAATTTGTATCAGAACGCTTGGAATTGCATCCTGATGACCCATCTAAAAAACTAAAAGAGTTTTTTGATCCCATACCCCAGACTGCCTTGAATACTTTTAGTGGAACGAAGAAAAAAACTCAGATCAAGATGAATGGCTCAGTAGTGAAGAAATTTGTATCCCCAGAAATTGTTTATCAAAGAGCGTTTGCTATCTCAGCGATGCGGAAAGATGTCACTTTAGAGTTGATTTTGAGTCACCCCTTAACTGATGTGCCTTTATCTCTTTTTAAACCCGATGGTTGTCGGAGAACAACCAAGAAATCGGACTTCATGCATATTTTAGAGAAAGAAGTCGAATCAGATATTGTCTCTGAGTATCTTTCATCAGACGAACAAAGCGTGATCATTGTAAATGGCATGGCTGAATTGCAAGCTCTATCTTCAAAGTCATTTGACAATTTTAACAGCTTAGGGAAAATATTCATGCAACATATAATCAATCGATTACGTCGTGAAACAAGAAGAGAGAAATCGAAGATACAGTGCAGATGGTAAAGTGTATGATATTGCAGGTAATCGGCCCTTGAAAGATCTGAAAGCCATACTCTCTAGTAACAAAAACAAATCGAGCTTAACATCATTCATATGTACCTAACTGAAAGACAAGTTATGTGCTTATACGTCTGAATTCCAGGATACTGGGAAAAAATCTATCTATCGGGTGGGCTAGATCCACGTGAGAATTCTTTTGTGATTGATATGAAAGGCGTTTGCAATATCGATCCAATTCTTCAATGCAATCATATGGATGCCGACACTCGTCTAATTTACCACGTAAAATGCGTTGAAGATAGAATCAACGAAGAGCAAACAAGTCAGCATACGATCGTTGTCGAATCGCCCGATACAGACGTGTTCGTCCTCTTGTTGAGCAGTTATAATCTGTTCGAAAACCAGCCTGAAATCTAGTTTTTTACCGGTACTGTCACATTTCGTCATGATCTGAGGAGATACATTCCGACTCATCGCTTATCAGAAAATTCAACGAACCTCTAATTGCTGCATTGAAATCCGGTTACGCTTTGACAGGATGTGACACAACATC